>OY856389.1:10243536-13163536 GCA_963693495.1 Malacosoma neustria
AACTCCTACAATACAGGAAAGTGCCGGGGGGACGAAACCCTGACCCCCTGGCGCCAACACTTCAGAAAAGGCCCGCCTTGAGACAAAGGGCGGGCCGGCGTCGGCCCGAGCCACGAGATCGGCAGGCCACATATCCGTAGGCCCGGGCGTAGGCGATAGGAGAACAGTGGGGTTTTTTAGTGGGTAGTCGGATGGCTGAACATCTTCCCCGGAGTCCCACATATCCCTCTGTCCCCCCGGGCCGGGGGAACCCGTCGAGAGAGGTTTTTCCCAGAGACAAAAAAAAAGCTATCTGCCAGTGAAAGTTCCGTCAAAATCGGTCCAGCCGTTTCAGAGATTAGCCGGAACAAACAGACAGACAGACAGACAGACAAAAATTATAAAAATGTTGTTTTGGTATATGTACTGTGTATACATCCGAATGCACTTAGTAAAAAGCGGTTATTTTAATATTACAAACAGACCTTCCAATTTTATTTATTTGTATAGATTACTAACCTGTATGGTTGCCTCTCATAGTATTTATGTAAAGAAGGCACAAAATGATACCTAGGCTTAACATGAATTGCCAGCCAGGCTAACAAATCTGACAAATATTCATTTTCAACATCTATCTGAAACAGGTATAAAAGCATTTAAGGGCGATCAAGTTATTTTAGTTTTATTTTATATATTTTCTATGGAAATCATTATTACTTAAAAATCGTATATTATTGAAATAAATCGAAATTCAATAAATATGTAGTGAACACACATCGAACAATGTGTAACATTGTTTTTTTTTTAATTTAAATAAAAACTAGGGAATAAAAATTTTACATGTTGGCAAGCTTTGTCATTTATATTTTATGGGAAGTCCCTTGGTTGTATTATATTTTGTTAAACGAATTACAAAGTTAAAAAATAAATTACATTTTAAAAACATTATTTTATAGATAACCAAACAAAATTTTTTTTTAATGCTGTAGCAGACAGGCTGATGGCTCGCTTAGAATTTAGCAGTCACCGTCGCCTATGGGTGTTTGCAACGCCAGTGGCATCGCAAACACGCTGCTGTCCCATAAGGCTGCAGGAACTTAGGTCACTAATGCCGGAACACAACACGAGGTTATTATGACGGCATACTTAAGACCAAAGGTGGTCGCCATCCAGACGGGCTTGAGGCCCTACCACATAGATAGGGTGGGTTGTTTTGTCGCCTTTCGACAGGCCGACCCCAGCCGCAGAGGTTAGTATTCTTTCTCCACCCCTGCACGGATAAAATGGTATGATCATCATCATAAGATATTTATATAATGCTCATCTGATCTGAGCGTACATGTTTTTCAATTGTATAAGCACAAAAAAGTACATGTTAACATATTAAAAAATGTAACAATACGATCGTCAACAATTACCTTCTGGCACTCATCCTGTTGTATCCCAGATGGCCATAAGGTAGTAATCAATATATCCACCCCCCTAAATTCACTTTGACCTCTAAAACAGGCATCTCTGACAGCACTGCAATCACTAGGCTCAAAGGTGCACATAGGTATATCTTTGCCAAGTTCCCTCCTCGATAAGCCGGTCAAGTATGCAATTTTAACATCTGCACTTGTGGTGAATATGCCTCTCTTCCCTGAAATTTTTTTGTATCCAAATCCATACAATGCATACAATCCCTTTTCCTCACAGGGGCAAAATACTAACCACTAGAGCCAGGGTCAGCCTGTCATAAAAGGCAACAAAACAAGGTATGGCCCCCAGTCCTGGCTAGCATGCACCCCTGATCTATAAGCAAGCTGCTACAATAACTTTTTGTTGTGTTCAGGCATTAGTGACCCAAGTTTTAGCACTGCTACACGGACAGCAGCATGTTCTTGGTACCCCAGCATCGTAAACACCCATAAGCACCGGTAACTACTTACTACTAACTGGGTCATGAAATAAAAAAAACATAATTTATTATATTATGATTATACATACTTAAGAATATAATATACTTTGAGGACAGCATCAAAGATTACCCTTGTATATCATTCATGACTAATATACTCCATGGAAATTATTGTGTCCATTAGCATTACATAATTCTCAGAAAAAAATATGTCTACTTTTTTATTTTACATGTTAAGAGGTTGGGTATAGTTTATAAAATTCTTACCCATATATATAACATTTGGTACAATTTCCCCCCCCTCTTCACAATAATATGCAACATGCTCACTGTTAGCAGGACCAAAAACATAAGTTGTAACTGGAACTGTAAATAAAAAAGATAACTTATAACAACTTTTAACACAAAAGAGTTTAGTTAGGTTTTAGCTAGTACAGTTGAATGTCATTAATTGAAACTCGAAAGACATTTAAAATATTACAAATTATCGAGAATTTGAAATATCAAATGGTTCAAAATTTTCAAGAAAATAAAAATTAGAGTTTGAATTGTTGTGATTGATTATGTGATAATATCTTAAATTCTTTTGCAACATCACTTTTCTTCCCACCTCCCCCAACTTTTTAGGACACGTAAATAACACAAACTTGTAATCGGGTATGCATTTAATCAACAAGAGTAAATGAAACTAAACTAACTAAAGGAATTAGTTGGGAAGTGTGTATCAAACTTATCATTACAATTATACAATAACAACTGCTCATACAATTGCAAGGATACAAGTTTGAACTTATTTCAAAATGCACCTCTATGTAATCTGATCACTGAATTGTCCAGTGGTTGCCTTCTATGAGTTAAGGCATCTTTTTGTTACTTAGCAATGATTTTATTGTTCGAATTACCAAGTATACATTTTTTTAGAAATTTAAAGAGATGTTATGAAGAACTTATGATAACTTTGAATTATCAGAGGTTAAATTAACAAGAGTCAACTATATAAAATATCATTGACTGTATGTATGTAAAATTTTAATGTCCTAATAATTTCTATATTATATATTTATATATTAATTTCTATACTAAATACAAAATTTAAATGTACTTTCTATGAAACTATGTGCAATTTTTTATGTCTAGTTTTAGAATAACAGGAATACCGCATTTCGCAATAGCACCAATCCTCTAAAATAGTTTGTCAAACTTTTAAAAGCTTCATTTTAAATCAGTTACTTTACACTACATTGTTTCAGTATCTATATATTAAAAAGTACATTACATTAATTTCATGCTAATTAAATATACGACAGAATACCCTTTTTATTTAATTAATTTTTTCAGTATACCCATAATTCTTTTCAGTATACCTACCCTAGAACTGTAGCAAAATTACAGTTTATAGTAATACGAACCTTTTCTAGTACCCATACGGTACGCATCTAGCTGAGAATTATCATCTCCAAAGAAAGAACCGACGCAAATAAGCACATCAAATGGTCCTGATTTCTTCACAATTGATTCCACGCGCGAAAACAGGGAATTGAAGTTACCATTCACGTCTCCACATACTAAACTAGAAAAGAAAGTAAGGATTTACTTTGGCTTCTTGAATTTATACCAATTTAAAAATAATTCTTGTACTCACGTTTTCTGTTTTTCCATTTTTATACAGTCAATTACAGTCTTATTTTTATTTTTGATGATATTTACCAGTTTAGTTCAGTTTACCGTTTACCATTACCACATCTTGTTCTGACAGTGACAAGTGAGTTGAGTAGTGAGACTGTGAGACAACACTGACAACTCGTCATTTTAATTTACTCTGTTGGGCATGTGTATATTGAACCGACTCACTGATCCGAAACATTGGAACAAAAGATTAGAACACCTAACCAACAACATGAAATAATGTTTCAAATGCATCATTGAATATAGCTCTTTTTTCAGCGCTATCATGTCACTTACGTGTGAGAGAGACCGACAGGGCATATTGAATCAATGAGCAAAAAGCTTAGCAAGAGAGCGGTACAACAATAAAATAAAAGAGATTGAAAATGAGATAACAAACGAGACGAATCACTTTACTATTTTCGATACCCTGTGCACGTAATAATGACCAGTATAGCGTTTGTGTCTTTGATACTTTAGGGACGTTTTTTGCATTGATAGTTTGTTTTCACGCCTAATTATTAATTGTTGTTGCCTAAGTTTGAATTTTACCAAATTAAAACAGTTTTTTGCTGAGACTTTCTGTGATTTCTTTGCGTAATGTGTGCGAACGTGATTCGTGAATGAAATGCTACTCAGAAGTAATGATCCTTTAATATGGTGGGAAAACAGAAAAGGAATTTATCCCATATTATATCAATAAATTAAAAAAAGATTTTGCATTCTGGCGACATCAGTGCCATGCGAACGCGTATTTTCAACAGCTAAAAAAATATGATAAATATGCGTCGGACCTTGTTAAAAGATGACAAGGTCTCAAAAATGCTGTTTCTAACTTCTATAACTTATAATTTGGAAACAGCATTTTAGTATATTAATGCACTTAATGTAAATAACAAATCAATTCATTGTAAATAGAATCGATTTTCAAATACGCCAGCTGGCCTAAGCGTCTGGCCGCCAGTCCGAAGCCTGGTTAAAGTATGAATGGAAATCGGTTTTATTAATAATCTCATTAAATTTAATTTTTTCAAATATTACTATGAATATTTAGCTTTTTTTCAACCCTAATACCGTTATTTTTATCTTTGACAAGTTTGACACGATGTTTCAAATGAAACAATACAACCATGATTTTATATCTTTGACGCAATATTCCAAATGTTTCAAATGAAACATATCAGTGATCCGGAACAGTTTACTGTTGCAGATACAAATGTTCCAATCGCAAGAATGTGACATTTCTCCCACGCCACGCCTATGTGCTGTCTGGCCTACAGTCAGTGTTACTAACTCTCGAAAATATGAACCCCTAAATCTTGAACCGCAAACTCCTAAAATCTGAAATTCGAAACTTAAGACTGATTGATACAAATATTAACTAAATATGAAAATCTTAATTTAGAAATTTCGACGTTTCTAGTTAAAATTTCTATTGACGTTTCTAGTTCCGAGTAAAAATTATTATAGACAATTTTTTTTATAAATTTTGTACAACTTTTCATTGTTCTATAAAACAGATAGTTTCACGATAGTAAAAAAATTTACGTCATTTATTGAAATTATAAAAAAAGTTGGCAGCAAACGTTTTGGCTTTAATGGTAAATTAATAATAATTAGAAAAAATTAACAATATTCTGTAATATTTTTTAATATTCTTTTTTCTGTTGATTCTGATTTTAAAATCATACTTGCTGATATTACATTCAACTTAACATTTTAGCGCTGGGGTTAAATGTTGTACAAGATCCACCGTTCCATTGCAAATTTGCAATGTAAATCACACAAAACATTCCCCACCAGTCCCCACCAGTCCCCGCAGCGTAGTTTTAAGATATCTTAATTTTTGGGTCTACCCCTCCTGCCGGGGCCTGGCGGTGGCAGCATGGCCAGACATTTGTTCCCCACGTAAGTAGCTGGTTGCCGTAATGTGACCATACCAGCGTAGACGACACTCCTGCAATTTATCTGCAATGTCACGGACAAGAAGACTGCCGTGAATGCGGGAGTTCATAATGCGTTCCTTCCACGTTACTTCACACATCCACCGCAGCCTACTTGTGTCGCTCCAGCACCGGCCAAGCTTCACATCCGTATAAAAGGACAGGCCTAATGATGGTCAGACCTGTCTCTTAAATTTAACCGGTATTTTAGGGTCACATATGACACCAGTCACCTCACGTCATTTGGCCCACGCGGCAGCAATGCATGCCTTAACATCGGAGTCAATGTCACCAGACGCGCGAAATACAGATCACAGTTTTATGATATCTTGTCATAAGTTTATGATAATATCACTACGAGTATAGTTACATTTTTTATTCATTCAACTCCACATTCATATTAATAATCTTACGAGATTACTATTAGGTCAATATAAGCCGCTAGGTAAACAAATAATTTTGATTGACTAGGTTGCATTACTCCAGGCCTTTTATTTTTATATCTCTATTATTTCTAATCAAAAAATAATAAGAAATTCAAATAGGAAATAAATATAACAAGCCCAAAAATCCCTACAAATAGAGTGTGACTCTAACTCGGAACTACTGGTTTTTTGGTATTTCTACCGATATTGCCTCTGTCCTACCGAAATTAAGTGATTTCTTTTTAAGTGAAAATTTTAACCGTTTTTCTATCGAATTACAAGTGTGTTTAACAAGTTACCGTTTTTAGGGGATTCCCCAAGCAATTGGTTGGTTGATTTTGGGTATATTAGAGATACGAACAGTGTTTTTGTCTAGTACCGAATATTCGGCTAAGCTGTCGTGCGAGTGTGCGAGGCTCTGACTAAATTCAGGTGATAGGTTGCAACCAAAATTATTGAAATGTATTCAGTAATTTCGCCCCATTAAGGTATTTGTTTCAATCACGAGTTGTATCTTATCACGCATTATTTGATAAGAATAATTGTTACATCGAATCGAAAAGCCTAACAAAATGAGATCACTTTGTAAAATATCACCTCTTTGCGAATAATATGAAGTTTATGGAGAAATATTTTGTTTATTTTTTCATATTTTGGTTTTTGGTCAAATAGGTCGCACATTTATTCGGCTGAATACAGAAATGTTAAATTTAATAGTTAAAATAGCCAAATAACTCGAATACCGAATTGTAGGTCTTCATACGAAGAGAAAGAACCGAGTACAGCAACAAGTCGAGTGAAAAAAGAAAAATATATACCTATGGATAGTTTAGAAAATATTGGCAAACTTATTTTTCAGACTATATTTCTGGTGGATTACAATAAAGAATTTCAAAATAATTAAATTCATTGACATAAATTTGAAAATCCTCTTAAACCAATTTTTGCCAAATATACCGATTTTTCTCGGTAGATCTACTGATCTCGCATTTTTTACCATTTAATGAATCATTTAATTTTTCTTTTAGGGACAGACGATGTCTTTATGTCGAAAATATAATGGTTAACCCTCTCGTTGATGATACACCCCAGTACTGGTGCAAAAATTAAACACCACACCACTACACTGCAAATAAAAAAAATATTATGCCATGTCAATAAATGAATACAATCACCGCGTTTGACCCCCCCCCCCCCCTTTTTTTTTTTCGCCATTAAACCTGTCACTTTATTCCACTTAGACATTGGCAAAATCAATGCCAAGGGCGTTGGAGCCACACCATCAAAAACTGAACTGAACTAAATGAATACAATTGACAAAGCTGTATGAACCAAGTCTTTTGCCTGCCAGATTTGCAAATTAAAACAACAACAACAAACAACTGTTATGTCAGCGTCAGCGTCACTGGTTCATGTTCATGTCAAGTGCTTTTGCTTTTTTTTTTCAAAAAACACTAATATTCAAGAATGTTTATTGTACATATTTAAATGTATTTTTATTTTATGATTGTATTGTAAATGAGTGATAAGCACTAATTAAAATGGCAGCGTCTAGTAAACTTCCTGGTACTGGATTAGAAGATGTTGGTGTACCTGGCCAATCTTTCTTAAGAGACGCTCTAACGAGCTGTACTGATCCTCTAAAGGCTATTGAGGAATTTCAACTGGAAAATGGCATACTGCTTCCGTCTTTAAGACCCATGCTGCCCCTGCTGGACCTACACGGTGTACGTAGATTAGATTTCCATACGTCTGTATTAGAAGAACTTAGAGATAAGCTTATTACTCATATAAATGAGCTTGGCTCTAAAGAAAGTAAAGAAAATGATAAAAAGCTAAAAGAATTATTATGTAAGAGCTTCTCTGTAGTTCGAGTTAAGGCTTTAAGGCCTGTTATAATGAGTATTTTGAAAAACACTCCACAGATTGATGATAAATATTTGAGGGTATTAGTGAGAGATAGGGAACTCTATAATGATACAGACACAGAGGTTAAACGACAAATATGGCAAGACAATCAATCCTTATTTGGTGATGAAGTTTCCCCACTTCTCAGTCAGTATATAAGAGAAAAAGAAAATATTTTATTTGATCATGAGAATTTAACTAATTTGTTCTTTTCACCGTCACCTAAGGTGCGACGACAAGGTGTTGTTGTACAGAAATTAGCACACATGATTGGGAACAGTGTTAAACTGTATGACATGGTATTACAGTTCCTTCGCACATTATTTTTGAGAACACGTAATGTACATTACTGTACACTGAGAGCAGAGCTTCTAATGGCTTTGCATGATTTGGAAATACAGGATATTATATCTGTTGACCCGTGTCACAAGTTCACATGGTGCTTAGATGCTTGTATCAGGGAAAGGAATGTGGATATTAAGAGATCAAGAGAATTACAGGGCTTTTTAGATAGTATAAAGAGAGGACAGGAACAAGTCTTAGGGGATTTGTCTATGACATTATGTGACCCATATGCTATTAATTTCTTAGCAACATCGGCAATAAAAATACTGCAACATTTAATAAATACTGAATCTCTACCAAGAGACAATACTATATTAATTCTTTTATTAAGAATGTTGGCTCTAGGCCTTAGTGCTTGGGTTATGATTGACTCGCAGGAGTTTAAGGAGCCTAAACTTGATAGTCAAGTTGTAACAAAATATTTGCCAGCACTAATGTCATTAATGGTTGACGATCAAGTCAGAGCACTGCATAATAAGCTGCCTCCCGATGAGAGAGAGTCAGCTATCACCACTATTGAACATTCAGGTCCACCACCAGATGCATGTGAAGCATACATGAGAGAGAGTTCAGTGTGTGGAGTACTAGCTATGTACTACACACTCCATGCAGCAAAGTTAAGAGATCGTGGAGCTCTATTAAGAATCTTAAGTATACTAGGTAGTTGTAAAGATGGAAGAGCATATGAAGATCCATTCCTACATGCCTTAGTAGCTTTATTGATACAATTGCCTGATGAATTTCAAGGTGAAGATTTCAGTACTGTGTTATTTGATGAATTTTTCTTTGCTGGTTTATCTAAGGACAATGTTACAAGACACTTACTCAAGTTGCTTTGGTATATTCATCCTAAACTACCAGAGACAAGAATCCATACTTTAATGAAGGCTTTGCAGCCTGGTACTCAGCATAATGAATCAGTGCATAAGCTTCACGAGGCCTTGCAGCAAAAATTGAATACTCAAGTGGAGCCTGTTCCTAGTACTACTGAAATGGAGTATTTGGATTCACCGCTGATGAGTGTGCCAACACCAGCTCCCTATCATATGTAATTCTTATATTCGAAAGACTTATTAAAGACATTTATATTTACAGTGTCAATTTTATTTTTGAAAATGATAACCCTAATTTAAAGTTTTATGTTTAAGATTCTTATGAGTGTTTCCAAATCCTCTCTTTGTAACAACTATAGATAAAATATTTTTAATGTATTTATATTTATACAAATTTTAATACCATATTGTTGTTCTCTCATTCTAATGTTAAATGCCGGTTGCAACCTAAACTTCTGATTCCGATACCCTGGCATCAGACGCTAAATTAATTAAAAATCAATTTAGATAACATTTTATATCATTTAGTCTATACAAATAAATGAAATTGGAGGGTCTGTTTGTAATATTAAAATAACCACTTTTTACTAAGTTCATTCGGACGTATACACGGTACATATACCAAAACAATTTTTTTTACAATTTTTGTCTGTTTGTTCCGGCTAATCTCTGAAATGGCTGCACCGATTTTGACGGGACTTTCACTGGCAGATAGCTGATGTATCAAGGTGTAATTTAGGCTATTTTTATTTTAGAAAAAATTTTTTTTTGTTAAAAATGATGTTTGATAATTTTAATTTCCAATTTATGTTGACCTCAGATTTATATCATCAATCATATGAAGTAGGGTTCAGCTTAGGCTGGACATTGTAGATTGAATTTCCAATTTAAGTTAACCTCAGATTTATGTCATCAGTCATATGAAATAGGGTTTAGTTTAGGCTGGACTTCGTAGGTTCGAACGTACGTATTCCGGAGGCGCATGGCGTAACAGTTGCATTCGATAATACCGATTGTTTGCATATTTCATTTATATTTTAGGGTTTGTAATCCAAAATAAACCATAAGATATATCCAAAAAATTCTGCCCAAAGTCAGTCACTATTCCACGTGGACGGAGTCCCGGGCATAGCTATGTAAGGATATCTTCCGAAAATTAACTCCAAAATAAACACACAGATAATTTAAAATATTTATTAGCAGGCTTACAATCAATGATTTTTAATAAATGTTAATAATAAAAGATTAGCGACATAGTTAAAGGGAGCATTTATGTTTGAACAATGGCTGAGCAAAGGTATACCTATTTTATTCTAACATCATCAAGAGATATATTAAAATCATAATTTAGCAAATTGTTTTGTTAGTATTTATTATTTTTAGAACAAACAAGACTAAACAATTTAAAGATTTTTTCGCTATTTGTATTAACATTCTTCGTAAAAAAACAGAAAGGGGTTATTCAATATACATAATTATTGTTTCATTAAGACTTTTAAGAACGATGGTCACGCTCAGGCTTCATGTCCAAAGAGTGCATTGAACGAAGAGATCGCGAACGTTCGAATAGAGATGGGTCTGTGTAAATAGGTTCGCTGCCATCGTCGAATGCGTTTGCCAGTCTTCCCGAAGATCCTGCCTCTTCGCCCACTTCAGCAAAAGTTCGCCCAAGTCCACTAAGTTAAAGAAAATGTAAATAAATAAAGTAAAAGAAATATGAATTACTTTGTCATCAAAAAAATGTGTCATTGTTTCATAAATTACTGTTTTCTTCCAAATCCAATAATATTTGTAGAAAAATAAACAGTGCTCCTGGACAAGAGGTCAAAAAAACAATTTTTTTGCGAAACATTTACAAAAAACAAGAGCAAAATTATCTTGGGACTCAATCATTTCCACATTCGTGGCTCATCGCAGGTCTTAGGTATAAGATCGCGATATATGCGTTAAACGCACCATAATATGTGTTAAATTTGTTTTGAACAAACCTTCCAAATAAAGTCACTATAAAATAATTGGTTAACTTAATCTGATTTGGTTTCTATTAAAGCACCACTAAAAGTTCCTTGTTATAAGCATGACTGAAACTGCTCTCACCTTCGACCTTCCGAGCGAACCTTTGTATATTTTGACATCCATTAACAGTGCAAAACTAAAATCTATGTTTAAGTGGATTGCTCATATTTTAAGTGTTAACATGAGATCCGCTGTAAACATACGCCGTAACTTTACCTTAATGAAAAGGGCTTATGGAGATGTGATGCTGAAAACAAAGACGGTCGCGTAGGTCGAGGACACGGTGTCACTGGTCGCAGAGTTGGCGGGGGACTGGACGCCTGAATATTTTTACGTAGCACACGCCAATAGCGCCTGGTGAATAAATCACTTTGAATTACATAAGGAAAAATAAAGGCGCTCATTTAAAAAAGTTTTAATGAAACTCAGATCGCTTATTTTCAAATTAAGAAGATGCTTAGCCACAGTATGAACTATACAATGCCACAATAGGAAGCTAGAGGAATCCAGGTCCTAGACGAAAAATTGGTAGCGGTAACCATCTGACTTACTTGGCCGAGTCAAAAAGCAAAGCGAAGGTATTGGTGGACCCTTTATGTTTTTTTCTTTTTTTATTGTTCTAGGACAGCAGACAGGCTGACGATCCACTTAGAATTTAGCAGTTACCGTCCCTTATGGATGTTTGCAACGCCAATGGCATCGCAAACACGATGCTGTCTCATAAGGGTTTTTTTTATCCGTGCAGGGGCGGAGAAAGAATACTAACCTCTGCGGCCGGGGTCGGCCTGTCGTAAAAGGCGACCCCTAGCTACGTGATAGCCTCAATCTCGGCAACCAACCCTGTTGTATAAGTATGCCGCCATAATAATCTTGTGTTGAGTTCCGGCATTAGTGAGCCAAGTTCATGTACCCTTATGGGACAGCAGCGTGTTCGCAACGCCACTGGCATTGCGAACACCCATAGGCGACGGTAACACAAAGTTACTATGGCGGCATACTTAACACCAAAGGTGGTCGCCATCCAGATGGGCTTGGGCTTGGTACCACGTAGCTAGGGTGGATTGTTTTGTCGCCTTTTACGACAGGCCAACCCCGGCCGCATTATCTTTCTTCGCCCCTGCACTGACGCTTCTTATGGAAGATGTCATTCAAAATTATAAATCATCATTTCGGCACTATATAACAGTAAGTACAAGGATATCGTTGCCATGAAAAAGTAAATACATACTGTGCTGCAGTAGTAACGTTCACCTCAGTTCATCACAACTACATTGGTTTTATAGAAAATTTATGAAAAATAGAAAATTGTGTGTGTGTGTGTGTGTGCATGCGTGGGAGCTCGCGTGCGTGCCTGCGTGTGTGTGTGTGTTCATTGTTGTTGATGTTCGATTGTTGAATCCAAAACATGTAGATTAGAGAAAATACTGAATAAATAATATATTATTGGCTTTTTCTTCAACAGTTGATTTTTCGAAGAATAAACCTGGTATTAAAAAAATTATACTGCAATTTTTTATACACCTCAATATCCATATTTCAACGGGTAAGTTCTTAAGAATGCTCTGGACTTGGAATGAGATTCTGGCTGAGGTTTTCCCATCGCAGTACAATATTAATTACTTAATAAAATTTATTTTAATCCCTCAAATGTTCTTAAGGCTGTACATAAGAGAAAACGTTCCAAATATCTTACGTACCGTATAGGTACATAACAGCCATCAACAATGACGGTTGCCATTGGTCATTGATAGATAAATATCATGTAACGTTAAGCCGGCAGCGTGTTGGCAATACCTCTGGTGTTGCAAATGCCTATAGGTAACAGTGACCTCATGCTATCGGGAGGCCTGTTTGCCTACCTGCTAAACTACTGCTATAAAAACGGTAGGACTCCAGGATATACATTATTATTACCTATAAATGTACAAAGCAGCCGTCAACATAGCCAGCAATAAGGATAGCAGCACACAGAGAGCAACCAATAAAGCGCGGTAATGGTACGGAGACACGCAAACGCCAGCAGCTGCCACTACTGGCGCCGAATCTGCTTCGCTATTCTTCTCTTCGAGGAGTTCATTACGATTGTCGAAAACCTACAAAAAATAAAAACTTGAATAAATACGTAAAAAATTACAAACATGAAAAATAAGGAAATAAAACTTTTTGTATTCTAGCATTCATGGGCGTGAGCGGGAGAAATTTCAGACAACACATTAGGCTTCTAGCTCGCGGTGTACAAAACAATCTTAGAAAGCTATAATATCAGCTGGAGAAAGTTTCGTCAAAATCATTCATACGTTATAAAGTTGTTATTTTGATGTTACACCATGTTACTGTCAGGCAGATCAACACTACCAAAATCGTAAAATCGTTGCGGGTCTATTGAACCTACCTCGATCATCTTCCTCACATGACTTGGGGTCTCAACCTCATCCTTGAGATACTTATCAACCCCGGCTTCCTCGTATGACACTTTGTATACCGATCCAGCGTTTTTATCATCTGGTTTTTCACTACTTGATGCTGTTGTTTCTTCAATTTTAACTTCTGCAGTATCATTCCTTTCATTTCCGAGTGTGGAATTGGCTTCACGACGACGACGGCCGAAGGAGGGTTCTGTTCTTCCTGTGTGACTTGGGCAGTAAGCCTGGAATACAAATAAATCTATAAGTAGAAATAAATTTACAGCTTCAAGATAAAAGTTGACAAATTATCTACTTCCGCCAACTTGTGCAACCTACTAAACAATGAACGAAGCTATTGGAGCTTTAAAGGAACTCAAACAGCATGTTGTAACATGAGCTATAGACAACACCTATTATCTTCCTAAAAGTATTTACATTCAAAATTCTCACTTCAGAGCCTGAATGAAGCTGGGTATGACCACCGACTGTAATTATTTTATAGATATTCTAAAGTACACTTATTTTAGTGTCAGAATCTTCTCTTGACTCTTCCGTCTCCTGAACAAGTAGTCGCAAGAAAATTTAAAAAATAGTAGCTAAATTTAGTTTTTACAGAAGCGATTGCAGTTCGTTACTACTCTTTAAATGAAAACCAAACGGTGTCCTTCCTTTACTTTCTGTGAACTAGCAAAAGAAGCAATCCTTATATCGCATTTCCTTACTGACGATGAAATCTTACCCTATTTTATAGCCCAACCATAGAGCAAAATGACTGCTATTATCTACAGAAAATTCCTGAACTTAGCTAATTATAACGAGTTTATAGGTCTATAATCTTTGTCTGTTCCTCCATAAGGGGGACGGAACATCGACTAACATACTAAACAAAATAATCCTTATTATAAAAAATACTATATATATTCTAAATATATAATAAAATGTTTTACAAAACTAAAATAGTATTTACAAAGTATGATTGTTTAATCTTTAGTTCCAAATAGGAAATACATGCGCGAAGTTCAATAACAATAATAGTATCGCTTTTCCGCAAAATAACATCGATATTGATAAAAACAAAAATATCCAACGATCTCGTGATGAATTAGAAACAATATAAACATCAGATAAGGTCAAACATGTATGAATATAACAATTGCAGAAATATATATTACTAGCTGACCCGGCAAACGTTGTTCTGCTATATAAATTTAAAAAAATAGCCTATGTCGTTCTCCAATCTATGTCTAGACCAAAATTCATAAAAATTAGTTCAGCGGTTGAAGCTTGAAAGCGTAACAAACAAACTCACTTTCACATTTATAGTATTAGTATGGAGGCTATTATTCCATTTATTAAATCTAATAGGTAATGACTTTAAACTACTGATAGCCCTTAAAAACTTGACCTGTGTAGCATATTCAAAGGGCATTGACGTAAATATTGTTTGTTACACAATATAATGTGATGAAAATAATCATACAATGTATCATGCAACATATCATACATGAATATTGAAGTAAATTAAAAGAAAATGCGCTTTGATTAAATATTCCTCGACAAGAACGTGTGATCAACATTTTAAATGATATAATGCATATATTTTATGTGCAACAAAGAAAGAAAACTTTGAAATATAAACCACTCAGACTCGCGATGGAAATCGAACCCATAACACAAGAGTTCCGACGTGTCAATTTTGATATATATTTGCATTATATTTTATATAATAATAAATATATAATTTTGATATATATTATTTTATAGCGTTTGCACTTTGTACTTTCCATAATAAAACAACAACGTAAATAATAGTATTTTTAATGTGTTTCTAAAATTAATTGATTTTAAACTGATTTTTAATATCCATATATATCCTATCTAATAGTGATTAATATACTGATAAGTGCAATATATGTACTTTGAACAAACGTGGTATGTATACTGTCTATTTACTGTAGAATGTTTGGTATATTTAGATGATGACCTGTTCACCTTGACACCAGACACTAGCATCAACTTTTCATTTAACAACTTAAAAACTAAAAATGTGTTCACGTTTATCTTAAAAAATATGAATATTCTACGTACTGGCTGACATCCATCTCGACATGTCCGCACAGTGGCCTCAAATACCAAAAAGTTTGATTCGGGTATCTTGAAAGCGTTGAATCTAGCCTCGAGCGAGTCACCATTACGGCCTTTATCCAATTCAGGAAATACATCCGGGTCCACTGGACATCTAGAATAATAATTAATGATCCACAAACTTAGTTTTGAAATTTAAAGCAGTCAGACCGGTCCGAATTACGTTTAAGTCCCGCAAGTGAGCTTTGAAAATATCGTCAAAAAAACTGAATTTAAATTTGACCATGAACTTTAATTATAAAACCAATCTTTATTTTATAAATGTCTTATATTTTTACAATAACAGTACAAAACTATTTTATATATTTTATACTAAACTATTAATTTTATAAAATAAACTGAAAAAAATTTTAAAAGAAAAATAAAAAATCGTCTTTCATTAGCAGCGAGTCCTTGCGGTCCCAAACTACTGGTGGTCAAAGCCAACAGCGAACAAGGAACCTCCGCATAACACGTGCCGTATCCAATACAGCTGCCGTCTGTATCCAATCCTTCTGCCAGGGACCAAGTGAGAGCCTTTCAAGATGTCGGTCGCTATCAGACCATTTATTGACACTACTATTTGGAACTACGATTGCACTATTAAATTTCCACACAGCAGTAATTTCGCGCGCAAGGTCAATATTTCAATTTTCTTTTTCGACACCAATTAGATTGGACTTATTATCAAGAAGAATGTCCGTACTTTATCCGTGCAGGGGCGGAGAAAGAATACTAACCTCTGCGGCTGGGGTCAGCCTGTCTAAAAGGTGACAAAATAACCCACCTTAGCTACGTGGTAGGGCCTCAAGCTCGTCTGGATGGCGACCACCTTGTGTTGTGTTCCGGCATTAGTGACCCAAGTTTCTGTACTCTTATAGGACAACAGGGTGTCGCGATGCCACAGGCGTTGCACACACCCATAGGCGACGGTAACTGCTAAGTTCTAAGCGGGCTGTCAGCCCGTCTGCTGTCCTACAGCAATAAAATAAATAAAAAATTAAAAGAATAAAACGAAGAAAAAGGCCTAAAATTAAAAGTAATAAATTCTTACCCAACGCGGTCAATAAGTTGTACAGATCTGCCAGAATAAGGATCTCTAGCAATTACATTAGTAGCGAATATATCAGTGGCATAGTTGTATCCATCCTGTGCTTCCAACCTAAATGTGAGCGGGTCCCCGACAGCTATCGTGGTAGTTGGTCTTCCTTGATACAAGATCATCAAACGAACTTTGGAATTTAGCGAGCTCTCTTCGGGCAGATATTCGATGGGTATCGGACTGCCGGATCTGTCAATTAAATCATAGCCGAGCCTACTGTTAGATTTAAAAAACACATTCTTAATGTATTTATGTGACTTTGAAAGAATTCCTAAAGAATTGTTTGACCTTCAAAAAACTAAGTAACAGTAGATATTTTCTATAAAAATTTAAGAAGATACCAGTCACAAATCAGGTGAGCATTGTTAAGTGGTCCTTATATCTTGACGATTATAGATTTTAAAACCTGTTAATTTACTTCTCTGATATACGCATTAGGCGTGTTGAAATAAAGCCTAACTCATATACACGAATATGATTATTTACTCCTTGCGACGTCCGCTCTGGATCTAGCCACCCAGGCGAATAATTGGGCTATATAATCTTTGTAACCAAGCGTAGCTGTAATATGTGTATGCTACTCGTGTCTACTAATTTGTAATGCATTATTTTCAAACTTTTTTAAACATCAAAACATATTAATATTTTTCCGTTACATTACTATTTGAATTCGTTCAAAGTCTCACGTTAGTAGCTGTTAGTCATAACAGCACTCACAATGCACTAAAACTACCTACACACGTAAATCCTTAATCTCAATGTAAAATTGATAACACAAACAAAAACAAAATAATTTTGTAGAACGAAAAATGAATTCACACAACCCCGAAATACCACTGTTACAAAACATAAACACATGGCAAATAGAATACCATAATAAACTGTTAAATATTTTGGAAAGATACCAAATAGCTGAGATGGTTAAGTCTGAAATATTATTTAGTTGTTAAACTTCAGCTTAACCTCGCACTCAATACATTCACACAACCTGTTAAATTAAAAAACAATATCTTCTTGCTATCTTACAAATATTAAAATACCATAGAGTAAAAATTTATCTGAAATATTTCATAGACTTTAGAATTGTATTAGTTTATTGGAAGATATCGGTTAAATTTCGCGGTAAAAATGTATCCAATGTTACAGAAAAATAATTTAGAATTTACTATTTGTAAGATATAATTTCAAGAAGATCTCGATTTAACATAAATATCTCACCCTGCTCCTATATAGTTTGATGTAACCACAGCTTCAGCAGGACCTCGGAATAGGCAAGTCAGGTTGAAACGCTTATCTCGTGATGTTTGAACGTTGTCACTGAATTGTACAACTACAATGTTCGTCATTGTGTCACCGTACTAAAAACAAGACTAACTGAAGACAAAGACCAAAAACAGTCACGGGTCCCAGCATTGATCAAAATAGCTTCATATTACACTTAATGGTAGTATAGTATTTTCTTGTATTGTTCTTGTTATTGTATAGTAGCTTCTACTAAAGACGGCCACAAAAAGCCACACAAATCATTATAAGGCTGACTCAGAAAAAGTCAGATTAAAGAAAGGCTGCAGGATGGACATGATGGACCTTAATCAAGTTTTATAATCAGGCCAAGACACAACTGAGCATAATATACTGAAATTTAGGCGTACTTTCATAGGCAGACATATGTACAGGGACAGGTTTGCTTTTTATTTCGAACTAGCTGACCCGGTAAACGATATTTTGCCATATAAATTAATAAAATTACATTCGGATAGGATGCATTATTATGATATGATAATGCATCTCATAATTAGATGCATTATTTCCCCGATTCTGTTCAACATCTACACAGAAATGATAATGAGACGTACTCTTGAGAACTGGACTGATGGAGCAGCAATTGGAGGTTTGAAAATCTCCAACTTGCGTTATGCGGATGATACCACCCTCTTCGCTACTAGTATCTGCCATATGGAAGAACTTCTCCAAAAGATGGAATCCATAAGTCTTGAATTCGGCCTCAAGATCAATCGCAGCAAGACTAAAGTTATGATTGTTGACCGAATTAACAACAACTCGCCCGAAGTGACACAAATAGCGAACTGTGAAGTGGTGCAATCATATGTCTATTTAGGAGCGTTGATCTCGAACAACGGAGGCTGTATAGACGAAATCAAACGGCGCATGGCGATATCCAGATCAGCTATGGATAAGCTGCAAAAAATATGGAGAAATCGTAAAATAACGAAAGCCACTAAGACCCGGCTAGTTAGAGCACTGGTATTCTCCATTTTCCTATATGCTTCGGAGACGTGGACCCTGCGAGAAAGTGAGAAGAAGAAAATAGACGTTCTCGAGATGTGGTGCTGGAGAAGAATGTTGAGAGTGTCCTGGAATCAATTCCGGACCAACAAGTCCATTCTAGAAGAACTCGGCATTAAGCAACGTCTATCTTCCATCGTACAGGCTCGAATTCTCACTTTCTTTGGTCACGTGACTAGGCGTGACGATGTCTCCATCGAACGTCTGGTTGTCCAAGGGAAAATAGAAGGAACAAGACCTCGCGGCAGATCGCCTATGAGATGGACGGACCTAGTAAAGGCTGCAGTGGACGTCCCAGTACACGTGTGCTCCCGAAAAGCAGCTGTCCGGGAGGAATGGAGACGGATTGTCAGGCGTGTGACTGAAAAATGATGACCACGACCGCTCTGACAAGAGCGCAACGAAAGAGAAGAAGGATATCCGTAAAATTATTTCTTTTTGAGCGTTTACATTGCGAAATGAGTAAATAAACTAAATTTCAAGTCAATTAGGTAAGTAAATAATTATAGAGATCTCATGATTAGTAGTAATATTTCGCTTATATATAGATAGATTACATTTTGGATAGGATTGAAAGTTTTAGAGGTGTCGTGATGAGTATACTACTCATGGTTCGCTTTTTTATTTCTCCCATATAATTTATAACAAAAAAAACCGCCTTCAAAAAGAAAAAGAACTATTCCAAAAGAAATGCACTAAAAATTAAAAAATAATTGCATATTCTTCTATAATTAATAATCAACTTACTTTTTCTACTCATTAATAAGTAGGTACGATCTATATTACGATAATATAATGTAGTTACAATTATTGTTATTTTTGGAGTCTGTGTCAGCGAACCCGCAACTTCATGCGTTGCAGGTCGGTTATTTTGCCACTCCGCTACCACCAGTCTTTTATATGGTAATAAAGCTCATTAATAATACGCAAAAGCTTCTACCACCCACTCGGCTACCACCGCTTCACACATAATACACCTTAAGTAATGTAATTAGAACGCTTAGGAGCAAAACTCTGCTACAGATCGCACCCTTACTGTAAGCCGTTAAGGAGTTCCATTGATCATCATATTCGACTACGTTAATTACTTGACCATAGCGACGTTACGGTAAGTGACTCAAATATCCGAACAGCCTATAAAAGATTCGGCCGAGTATCGTTAATTTGCTCCTAAGAATTGAAGAGTTCCGTTACTTTGTCATAGATCCCATAATCAGAACCTAACCAAACTCTCATCAAACTACCTTTGAAGTACATCCTTTCCAATAAAAAATTAATCATCGAAATCGGTTGGCGTGATATTGTTATTCGTCCATTTGTAGCGCACTTACTTAATGCAAATTAAAGACATATGGTTTTCTCATGGATTCCATTGTCCGAAATGGACCATATTGAAATGAGACTACACGGCAAGTACCAGCTTTCATATAAAAAAAGAATCATCAAAATCGGTTTGCCCAGTCGAAAGTTCTGAGGTAATAAACATAAAAAAATACAGACGAATTGATAACCTCCTCCTTTTTTAAAGTCGGTTAAAAATAATATGTTTTAGATAGAATTTCCGTAAAATCCATTCTTAGTGAGCGTCTACATCGAAAAACCAGTAACTATGCTTAATTTCAAGTCAATCGGGTGTATATTATAAAATGACGAATGGTTTTGTAGCAAAACAAAGAGTACCTATTGCGTTATCGTTTTCAAGTCGTCAATGAAAGAATTAATGAAACTTTTTATAGTTCACCAACTAAACTAATATAACACCAGAAAAATATATATAAAATGCACAACGGTAATCGCCTCTCTAAAAATAGCAGCTATAATATCATGCACGAATCATGTTTTGTTCGTTTAACAGGGCCTTTAATACATGTTTTTATTCGTATACATTTCTTATCCATGCAGAGGCGGAGAAAGAATATTGACCTCTGCAGCCGGGGACGGCCTGTCGTAAAAGGCGACAAAACAACCCACTCTTTTCTACGTGGTAGGGCCCCAAGCCCGTCTGGATGGAGATTATGTATGTAATATAATAACTTTGTGTTGCGTTCCGGCATTAGTGACCCAACTTTCTGGATCCTTATGGGACAGCAGCGTGTTCGCGATGCCATTGGCGTTGCAAACACCCATAGGCGACAGTGACTGCTAAATTCTAAGTGGGCCGTCAGCCTGTATGCTGACCTAAAGGAATAAAAAAAATTTAAACAAATAATGATAAAGGTAAGATTAGGAAATTTGATATACAAACTGTTTTCAAATTATTAATAAAGTATGTATGCATTGTGATACGTTTGGGAAGAAAATTACACAAGGGTTGACCTAGACAATAATATATTTGCCGAGTGTAGAGTAATTTTTAGCTGTGTAGATCCCTACTTGCCGCCAGCGTCAGCCGTGTCGTCTAAATTCGTTATGTTAAAGTCTACAAATATGTTTCGTATATAATACATACCCTTTGAGTGCCACATTCAGGGTATCCATGAGCACCGGTAATACGCAATACATTCACTACTCCTCCGTTGCCCCTAAAGAAGCATCGGTCGTAGAAACCATAAGTGTACATTCTACCATAAAACCCTTCTGGTAGACGAAGTGTGAAATCCATACCATCTTCGTTGCATACTTGCGATACTGCAAAAATAACATAACTTAAAATTGAATATAAATACAATTTTAACAATTACTAATATGAAAATGCATTTTTATAGCTGAAGTAAAGCAGCCAGGCAAACGGCCAACCCGATAGCACGCGGTTACTGTCGCCTATAAACGTTTGCAAGAGAATCATTGCCAACGCGCAGTCGGTCTCGAAGAAGAGGAATTAGAACCTCAGTCACTTGGCCGAGAGAATCAAGAGAGTGTATAAAAATGGAGGCGGGCTTATTGAGTCAATTTTATTTTACAATCATCCTAATTTAATAAATATTCAATAAATAAATTTTTTAATGGCCTTTATTGAGGCGGAAAGTCAGGTAGAAGTGGTCCTGGCGGCATCGCTTGATATATATAGCAAGCCGCTTGGGGGCCCCAGCACTTCAATTTGCAGAGTGTGTTAGGAGGTGACCTCTTGCTGCGGGTAATCGTAGGTCAAATATTTCGCAGCGAGAGGAACTGGAACGCTGTGGTCTCCTTCGCCGAAAGTGTCATGCGGCAGAAGGAGACCATTGAGCGTGCAAGGGAGGAAGACGTGGCGGCTCCACGAATTCGTCATCGTAGGACGAACCGTGGTAGGAGACGCTACGTGGACCTCTGCCTACCCTTAGAAGGGGTTGCTGGTAGCTCCCGTATAAGAGTGGTTAGCCGGGAGCTGGAAAGGGACTCCCGGCGAAGACAATGAGACGGAGGGTGCCCTACCCCGACTGGACACTCCATGTCTAGTCACCGCCGACAGCGGGAACTGTCACTCGGGGCACCCTCATTGGAGATGTCTGGCCGGGGGCTTAGCAGAGCATTGCCATAAAGGTGATCCTGCGAAGCCTTCTCTAAGGCCAAGAGTCACGACCGGGGTTTTTAGTGGACAGGAGCGGCGGCTTTTTGCCCCTGCCCGCCTGAAAGGAGTAGGCAGCCCCTCGGGAGGTAATCCTCCATACCCTACTGGCCTTCCCCTGGAGGCTGGTGAAAACTGTGACGGTTTTCTCCGGTATACAAAAAAAAGGCATTATAGTATGTATAAATAGATTGTTCTTGTCTAATCAACTATATCTAAGTATAGATGTTTTCAGAATACAAAGATTTTTGTGACCGGGATCTATTGAGCTGGTGCGTTTTCTTTAATAATAAACATTTGTCACAAATTAGGATACATACCATCAAGACATTCTTCAGCCATACGTCCTAAAGCACGTTCATAGAAGTCGTATTCGTTTGCTGTATTGTCGAAATGGGCTGGATTAGCAGCATCCAGTTCGCGCGTGTCACGGTCACTGAGTTCGCAGTTGTCACGAGATTCCCCACTAAAACCCACATCCCTGTGGAAAAATTAAGGTAATTAGTAATTAAGATTTAGCCACTACTCATTTGGCCACAAATGAGATGCAACTAAAAGTCGATATAGCTAGTTTTTTGATGTGAAATTTAAACCTAATTCATCGGTGCATTCAACCAGCAATTTCTAGAACAAATACAGCGCTTATACTGCTTGTTTTAACTTAGGAGGGCCCAAGGGTTGGATTATTGTTGCTCAATTATTCTCAACTTAGTATCAACATGCATCTATATAAATAACACGAGTCAGATTTTAATAATCAAGAAGGATCAATCAAACAGATTATCTGAAGTGATCACTTGTGTGAGTATTTGAAGCTCTTCTAATTCTAAGAAGTTTTGGGACAAAGTTGTGGTCTAAAGCCATGTATTCATGAGCCTCATATCACACTTGCGATAACACTGAGATACTTGGCAATTGGAGATAGTTACAGTTCATTGTCGTATACACTCAGAGTGTCAAAACAATTTATAAGTCAATGTGTGCCAAAAGTTTGTAAAGAATTGATAACAGCTTTGAAAGATTATATTAAAGTGAGTAAGTATATATTATAATATAGATTATAGACGATAGATTCCCATGCGTCATTCGTTTTAATTTTGTTTTTATAGACCAAATAAGAAATGTTCCATATCAATGGATGGTTTTGATGTAACTCAATAAGTGTCAACACAGTTTCGTTGCTCCACACTACTGCCATATTCTCGGTTAGTCGCGGAACACAGAGCGACACACGTCCTCACAACTCAAATGCTGTCGGGTGAGGGCGACTGACGCTATTGGAGCGTCGACACCCGACTTATCCCTTGACACGTAGATGTCGCCTGCGATATCGGGCGATGTCCCCCGCGACGTCGCCCGACACGTAGAATTCGTGTCGGGCGACAATGTCCCTTAGTGAAAACGCGGCTCTGTTCAACAATAATAAACGATAACAGCCCTTTACCACAGTAGGTAGTCATCTACATTAGGATCTCCCCATAAAGAGAACGGGTATTATACTCGTCACGCTTGTCAAAGGCTGACGAGCTAACGGGTTAAACATACTGGTGAAATTGATGTGCAAATTTCGTACGTGGCAATTATGGTATAATAGGTATAATACACATTAGTATAGAGAAACTGCTTAAACACTGCATGCCATCATGAAAATCAAACCCGGAACCTTTAGGTTAGTCACTAAGTGTTACAGTACTAAGCTACCTTGAACCTTATTCAATACTATGAAATCGCAATAATCAGAATGATGATATAAATAATACGCAGTTCTATTAGAATATAAAATTAAGCAACTTAGAGCATTGATTTGTGTAAGGAATTTAAGTAAATAATACCACATGTAATATTCTCACAAGTTTCTGATGTATCCAAGCGGAAATTTTGTTGAATCAAACATGACAAATACACACCTATAGTTGAATGACCGACAGATAAAGTCACGGGCCTCTATGCATTCCCTCTGGCAATGAGCCAACGATTGAGCGGTCGTGAATCTCCTCACAAATCGTCTTTGCATTCGTTGTCTGCCGACTTGTCTGAAACTGTCTTCTTCACAGCGAGACCCTTGCCAAGGACGTTGTCCAATCGGTGGTCTTCCTAACGGTTCGCCTAATGGGCCGCCTATGGGACCGCCTAAGGGCCCTCCCAAACCATTCCCTATAGACCCGCCTAAAGGTCTATCAATCGGTGCCCCTAGAGCACCTCCAGGTCCAACTGGTCCGATTGGCCCACCGACAGGTCCGATGGGGCCATCAGGTTCATATCCACCATATCCGCCGCCACCTAACAAAATAATTTATACAATACCGTTTTGTACATACTTCTTGTATTACCAGTATTACTTACATTTAAAGAAATGAGTATTTTCGATGAAGCGTAAGAATAGCGCCGGTGGTTTAAAAACTAAATAGTAACAGACTAGCGTGGTATTGCCATATAATTCGAAGAAACAAATCATTCAATTCAAAGAGTCATATAACAAGGGAAATGATAGAAAAAGAGTGGATGGATACAGCAGAAGAGAAAGACCAAAGAAAAAATGGATGGATTGTGTAAGTATGGTAAAAAAGGGTGTGGAATTTTGAGGAAACTAACAGAGGAAAGGATACGTGTGATGTACGATAAGGCAAGTACACATGTCTGGCCTTTAGCTGGCGCCACAGACAAGTTCAGTGTCACGGTTGATTTACACCAAAGATCGGCTCTTAGCCTCTTTCTCCTGGTGGTAGATGCAGTAAAATCAGGAATACAGGAGGAGGCACCTTGGTGTATGCTGTTTGCCGATGACATTGTGCTGGTTGTAGATAATCCTCACGAGGTACAGAGCAGATTAGCTAAATGACAGGAGAGATTAGAGGGTTCTGGGTTAAAGATAAGTAAAACCAAAACTGAACATCTATTTTGCGATTTTGGTGGAATATCCGACTTCTCCCCGATTACTTTGGAGGCGTGACGCTGTCAACTTCGACTTCCGGTACCTCGGATCATTAATCCATAACGACGGTGAGACAGGCTGAGATGTGAAAAACCAAGTGAACGCAGGATGGATGAAATGGTGACAAGTCTCAGGAATAATTTGTGACCCACGAGTACCACTTAAACTTAAAGGTAAAATTTACAAGTCCGTAATAAGGCCTGTCGTATTGTATGGATCGGAATGCTGAGGAAAAGGGGAAAGGGTGTTACATGCCGCGGAGATACGAATGCTGAGATGGATGTGTGGAGTTACGAAAATGGATAAAATTAGAAATAAGTATATTAGAGGAAGTGTAAAAGTAGTACCAGTGGTTGAAAAACTTAAAACTTAGTGAAAACAAATTATACTCCGGACGCCGAGCAAGAAGAATTTCGGCCATTGACCTGTTATTATCTGTCTCTGCCACTCCTGCGTAAATATAATCCCGCTTTGCTCGCACATAGCAATGACCACCGTCGGCCGAAATTCTTCCTGCTCGGCTTCCGGAGTATAGCGTGGTTTGGCCATGTAATTCGGAGGGAAGAATGCCATATAACTAGGAAAATTATAGAAATAAGAGCGGATGGATGGATTGCGTAAAAGATGATATGGCGAAAAGGGGTGTGAATGTTGAGATAACGGCTAGTAGGAGAGTGCAAGGAGAGAACATGTTGTGCCGACCCCACATAGTTTGGGATAAGGGCAGGTAGAATACTTACATTCAAAGAAATATACTCACCAATAGGTCTGTTGATTGGCCCAGGTTGAGGATAGCTTCCCCGATAACCGCCTGGTCTGTCAATGGGTCGTCTTACACCAAAACCCGGTCTAGGTTCTACTGGGTACCTAAGTAAACAAGCATTTTGACATACACGCAAATATTATGAAGCTGCTAGCTAAATAACTTTATACAGATGCTGCAGAATTGCATGTATTCTACATTCATACATTTTGAAGAATTACCTGTCTGTGCCTGGTCGAACTCTATCCGGGAAACGATCAGGACCGACGTAATCCGGGCCATAGTAACCTCCGCGTCCATAGCCTGATACAAAAATGTTATACAACATCTTACACGTTGTTGACAGAAGTAAAAAGACTTAATATAACTTAAAAAAGAGCAATATATAAAATACATAATAAAAAATAAAATCATTATATAATATAAATATATACCTATCTGGAATTATTACCTATTTAAATATATTATCTATATTTTCTATCTATGTTTATAAGCTAAAAGTTAAGGAGTGAAAGAATGAATCACGTGAAAGTTAATAGTGCTCACCAGGATATGATGATCCGGTCGGCGGATATTTATCATAAAGTTCCGGATAGCGGTCGCCACCCAAAGGCATCGGGTCTCTATTAACACCAACAGGATATCTAGTAAATGGGTACCTTCCAACATCATTGTATCTGTCCTGATCAAATCTATCAGGATAACGGCTCGGATAATAGCCAGAAATATTCGGATATCTGCTGCCACCACGGTTCGGATATCTGTCAGCTGGATATCGATCTGTGGGGAACCTTTCGGGGTACACGTCAATTGGGTACTTGCTGATTGGGTATCTATCGTTTGCTGGGAATCTTCCTATATCATTAGTTGGATAGTCGTAATTCGGGAAACGTCCATTATCAATGGGGAACCTGCTTCCTGGATATCTGTCTGCTACTGGAGGATATCGATCAGCACCTGGAGGATATCGATCTCCCACTGGGTATCTGTCACCCCCTGATGGGTACCTATCTGCTCCGGGGGGATACCTATCAACTGTACTGGGATAGCGGTCTAATCCTGGAGGATACCTGTCAACAGGGTATCTATCTATACCAGGAGGATATCTGTCAGCTGCAGGAGGGTAGCGATCTGGTCCAGGAGGAAATCGGTCAGAACCGGGTGGATATCTATCGATTCCAGGTGGATATCTGTCAATACCGGGTGGATAGCGATCAATTGGGTATCTGTCTGGTCCCACACCAGGAGGGTATCTATCATCAGGATATCTATCAGAAGGATAACGTTCGCCCGGGGGGTATCGATCCGGGTAGAAGTCTGGTCCGGAGGGATAACGATCATCGGGGTACCGGTCCGGGCGGCCATTGTAATGATCGTCTTCGGGATAGCGGTCATCGTCGGGATAGCGGTCTGCGCCAGACGGGTATCGGTCGCGATCCCGATCCCTGTCCCTGTCCCTGTCCCGGTCGCGCTCGCCGTTGCTACCACCTTGAAAATAATTCATTAATTTAATATAAAAATTATAAAGACAACTCAATCTCGTAGTCATGCATTTCAAGTAAAATCCAAAATTGACTCTACATAATTTCTCAGCTATAAGCGAACATCTTTTAAATTTTGCAATAAAACTACTTGTACAAACTACAAGTTAATGTATCTATAAAGTGTCTAAACTAAAATTATACTATTCAATATAAATTACTAAATATATTTAACAATATAATAGTGCGAATGTTCAATATTTTCCTGCAATATTGCGATTGCATGTATGCAGAAAAACATTGCCTGTTTACATGTAACTAATAAAAACAGTCTACCAGGAAAAGCAACTATGTACTAAAACTACAAATCATACCGTAAATACTTCAAACATAACACAAACTATGAAGTTCCTACATACAGATTTCCATCTAAAAATTATGGCATAATATTCATATAATATGTACTACTTCATACACTGTTATATTAGTAGTAAAAAAATCTTCTCTTCTTAAGATAAACTTAAAATGAGTTCATGAATATTATACCAAACAAATCCTTCTACCATGCATCGAACCTATCGAACCTGAAGTTGTGGGGCGTCCCCACGGCGTCTGGGATCCAGCCCCGGCGCTTCCGGATTCTCCTTCTCCAGTCACTAGCTGATCTGGATCCCCAAATATACGCTCATCAATTCAAATATAGAATTCTATATATTTAACTAATATTTTCAAACATAAAAAAATATTAATGCAACATAAATGACGACCTTTAGGCGCATAGGATTTCGGACGTCGAAACACCTCCGGAGGTCACAAGTAGCTTCCCGTGTCTGGGTGCTTATGTGTAATATCTATTTATTTACAAAAGAAAAGTATACAAGCAGTAAATTAGTTGTCTAGTACCCATAACATAAGCGCTCCGTTGCTTATCTTAGACGACTTTACTTATACGAGATAGTACTGTTTTTTTATTGCTGACGAGCAGATAGGCTGATGGTCCACTTAATAGTAAACAGTTATCGTCGCCTATGGATGTTGGAGACGCTAGGGCACCGTGAACACGCTGCTATCCGTATAGGGATATGTGTGAATTATCACACTATATTTATTTATTTATTTAATATGTTGGTATAATGAATATAAAAATATGGGTAGCATTAGAAAAGAAAATGTGTTAAAATCTGCATCTTGAACAAGTTTCTTTTCCATACATCCAAAGTTCTCCTTTCTGAGTCTGCAAGGCGCTGTTTTAACTGTTACAGAATATAAAAGACGACGGACAAAGAAAGAAGAAATACTAATATTACTTTCTCAAAAACGAACTGTGTAACATTACATTCATAAAGGAAGTACTTGTAGCCAATAGTTTTTGGGTACAATCTGATCTAAGCTAGCTGGCAAATTATAATTAGATTTTCCAAATACAGAATAAATTCAAAGCAATCAAGCAAAATTGGAAACCTCTTCGGACTGCTGCAGAGTAAATACAAAAACCTACAGTCGTTTGTAACGGACTTTGGCCTCTCTTGTACACTATTCTATTTATACTTTAGGTACCTTATCAATTGACTAGAACGGACTGACAAGTTTTTATTGGTCCACTTTGTAATCTGATACATTCAATTATATCTTCCGTTTGTTCAATTGGTATCTAAAAGTATTTTTAACCGACGAAAAAACGGAGGAGATTATTACTGTATCTAGAGTAGCTCAAAGACTTTAATATTATTTATTAGTTTGGATATTTTAGCATAATAGTATCGTATGATTGTTTGAATTATCATCTATCGTCGAACTTTCATGACCTTTTATGACGTATCTTCGAGCTATAGTAATGGTTCACTGAAATTAATTTGAATAATACTCATTATATCTTACAAAGATCCACTGACGTTTATATTATGTAGATATTTTCACTGTATGATATGTTTTGTATATGATGTTTAGAATTAAAATTTACTTTTAAAGTTTATTTGTAAAAATTATTAACATTTTCTCAATTGATTTTTATTCAGCATTAACGTATGTTACATGCATGATTTTATGCCATCGTTTTATGTTTTATTATTTCGATATTAAAATTTATTTTTTAAATAATTATTGAATTTTATGTGACAGGGAAAATGCTAGAAATAAGAGTACATGGATATGAAAGGGTAGATACGCTAAGAAAAAAATCATGTTATTGCGAAAACAGAGGTAAATGTTAGCTAATAACGGAGAATAGACGGAAAAAACATGTTGTGTTGACCGCACATAATATAGGACAGTAAGATATGAAGATGAAATACGAATTTACAAAAAATTTGCTTCCATTTTACAAGTCATCTGAAAAATGCATATTAATAACATTATTGTTTCGTTCTGCTGCACAGAAGCTGTTTAATTTAATAATAACAAATTTAGAAATTACTTTTGGGGAACTCTAGCGAAGATCTAGAAGTCCACTAAAAGTCTAATTTTGAACTTGAGAGCTACTAAAAAGATTTGAGTTTGTTCACTGCCATATAACCTCTTTAGCGTCTTAGGATCTCTAGTCTTAGTACCACGCCCTAGCTTGAGAGCTAGGATATTGTTGTAATGCTAGAAATTTCGATAAAATTATTATTACTCACGCATCAAATTTTCATAGTAATCAAAATCTGGATCGTACAGCAGCCGCATGCCATCCTTCTGATTGTACCTGCTCAGTCGGCATGTCCTCGCCCTATCGCTGTACACGGCCGACCTGTGTGTAAACAATGCATTCCATTTAGTCATGCTAGGTATAGTGCGACAAACTGTCGTGCTGTCTAAAACTAATATTTTGTTTATAAACACGCCTGTTTGGTTATCTATCAAACTGGTTTTCCCTACAAATTGTTATTCGCGTCTTGTAACCAGTTTAAAGGACATGTCAATGAACTTATAAAAATTGCAAAAGTATTTTTATTTGTTAATTATCTGAGAGTTTTATTTTATGAAATCTTGAAACATTTTCTCCTTATGTTGATCCTGAACTATTACTAATAGCATACGAATATGACATAAGATATATTAAAATTGATTATATGATTTATCAGCAAAAAGCTAAAGTAGTTAAACTTCAATCAAAGTTAACGTAAAATCGATTTAAATGACAAACAATTGCATTACAGTCTTCAAATACAAAGTATATTAAGTACCATCAATGAAAGTATATTAATATAATCAACGAGCATGCAAGACTACGCAGGACCTACATATTTCTATGGATTTTTTTATTTCGTAGAAACTCTCTATATGTAAGTAGCCAATTAATTTGCCTTTGGGTTGGCGTGCTGCATTATTATAATTACGTTTCAGTAGTACCCGGTAGCGAATTATAAAAAAAATGATATATAGTATTATTACACAAAGTTGAACCTTGTTACTAAAACAAACCTACATTTGTCATAATCAATCAAATTTTGTGCAAAATAAAAGATTAAAATGTAGGTTATCATATGTATCTATTTTTAACAATGTTGTTCGTTACAAGTCATCAAAACAACTTGTATTTAAATTAAATAAGCTTTTATATTAGGGCATTATTTATTTGTAATTTCTTCATCATTAATGATGATGCGCAAGCCAGCACATTGAATTGTATTTGGAACTTCATAAAGATCAATCTTTATGAAGTTCCAAATACAATTCAATGTGCTGCGATTGCGCTACCTTTTCGAGTAATCTACAGGAATATCACATTGTAACAGATTGTAAATATTAATTGCTATTTGAAAAGACACAATTCAGTTCGCTAATGTCGCCTGTCACATACTGCATCTGTGACTATTTAAAACGAGTACGTGCGCTGTTTTAGAATGTATAAGTGTAACGCAGGTTTTTTTTTATAAAAATATAATTTACGAGCACATATATAGCCAAGTCAGAGTAAAATAGTCGTGTGGTCATATATCGTTGATCTGTGACTCGTCCTTAGTTTATATACTGTTAGCCAAAAAATTATCTAAAAAGTAGAAACAAACTAAACAGTTAATTTAAAACCTTTATATGTAAAACTTATGGCATATTTCTGTACATTCGATTGGACTGCATAAAAGACTATCTTTTAAAATTAAATGTTCATAAACTAATGTACAACTTTAATCCAAACCAATTATGTATGTGCAATAGGGTCTATTGTAATTCTTTTCTATTTTAAAAGATAGTATATTTTTTGTAAGTTACATGGGAAAATCTTTTCTCCATATCTCACACCTAGTTCTAACAAGTGTCACGGAGACACGAAATATGACGGGAAACGAAGCTACAAGACTAAGTTTACTAGCTCTGTAGCTATCTCAAGTTTGTATGGTAGTAGCTAAAAATGTTGTAACTAACATTTGGAGGTTATCAAGGTAAAGGAGTGAAGTATTATTCTTCAAAAATCACTTACCTGCACTGAAAGCTGGTCTGCCTCAAGCATTCATCCAAACACTCGCTGAGAGACCGGCCGGTAATCTCGGAATGGAATTCTCCTGTTATCCTGCTGTTCCTATATCTTTGAAAGGCGGTGTCCGGTCTTCGGCCAGGCGAGAACAAGTGTGACGTCACACTGTTGTCCGGATACTCCGTGCCACGAGCTGTCACCCGATGAGAAACTGATCATAATTGTGAGAAAAACCTTATTGAGGTTTCATGCAATGTTAATAATGTTACTAAAATCTTTACATATTTTAAAAGAGTTATATATTTTCAGTATTTATGATAAACAAACATAATTTAGGTTCAAGGCAATGTTAGTGTGGTTTCTAGGTACTATAATTGACCAAGGGGTTAATCTTAGTTAAAAGATGACTATCGGGGTTTTTAGTGGATATGCCGCCGCGACCACCCTGAATATCATCCCATCTAGCAAGTCAAGAGGTCGCTATAGCAAGGTGAAGCACCCCACATACTCGCGTGCGCTTCCCTTTTAAGTTCCGATGTGACACTGAGAAGTTGCAATATGCCCGGGTGAAAGTTAAAAGTTTACCCTTTAGGCCGACTTGCACAACCAATCACTAAACCGATTTAGCGCTAAACTTATTTAAATCGTCATTCTGTCCCTGTCACATTGACAACATTTGACAGGGACAGAATGACGATTTAAATAAGTTTAGTGCTAAATCGGTTTAGTGATTGGTTGTGCAAGTCGGCCTTAGAGTCTGGGATCCTACATTTACACTAGCACAGGGAAACAACTGCATTTTTGTTGTGGCCCATCCAAAACAAAAAAGGAAGATTATCTTTTGCTAGCCTCTTCTTTAACCAGCATTATAAAATTGATAGAACAATTTCATAAAATAATTCGAAAAGGAAAACCTACGAAGTATCACTTCTGTTATCAACAAAATAATATTTAAATTCGACAGTATTCGTAGTGATCGTCCTTTATAACATAATTAAAATTTGAATAACTAAGAAAATTATTGAGATACTCAAAGAACATCACCGATAAAAAAAAATATGATTAATAGTCGTGATAAATATTATCAAATACATTGAACATGCACCAAGTTAGTGATAAAGCAATAAGGAAAATGGTTTCATAAATTACATTATCTAACATCTTAATATTAATAACATTTAATGGTGGTAACAAAGTATACTAACGATTGTCGAGACAAACAAGATCGTAAAAGTGATGAGTCGGCGATGCGCTGACAGTCACGTCGTCTTTTTGTGACACCGAATCTTCTTCGGAGAGAACGCATTGTTTTGTCACTGCGTCGTGCTCGATAGATCGACAAAAATATCTAAAATTTAAATAATATAAAATAATAGTTAACGATAGGTGATAGGGTTCCAAGTGACCCAGGTTTCAGTTCTTCTGCGCGAACGCAGCATGTTAGAGGTGCCCCTGGCGTCGCTAATATCGGCGATGGTAATTGCGTACTATTAAGTCGTTAACCTTAGCAATAAAAAAATGTACTTCTGTACCCCAGTCTGGGTTACAGTACTGGCCTAATCATCTGTTTATCAGGCCAGGTACAAGGCGAAAAAAGTACAGCAGGGTAAAACAAGACTTAGATAAATTTTATAAAACGGATTGATTAGTTATTATTATTATTATTATTTATTATTATAATCTAGTCCCGTAGAATGGTATCTCCGACGTTGTTGTATTTAGTAATTGTCTAACTGTATTGTTCTTAGGTGACAACCCTCCGAGATGGTGTAAACTAGTTCAGGAGTCAAGAGAATTAAATTTGATATTTACTTATTTATTCATAAGATATATATAAACTTTCTATTGCAATAAAGTTTATTTTTTACATTACTTTTTATTACTTTCAAATTAAATTACAAGAATTCATTTTTCCAACCAATAATTTGATACATTTCAATCATTCATTTCATTTTGACGACCTGTGGCGTAACGGATAAGCACTTCGATACGCTTGCGGAGGTCACGGGTTCGATTCTCGTCTCGCGTCTGGATGTTTTTTATAATATGTATTTATTATAGTATATATCAGTTCTAGTACCCATAACACAAGTGCTATGCTACTTAGTTTGAGACTAGATGGTGTTGTGTGAATTGTCACAAAATATTTATTTATTTCTACGTCCGTGGACCGTCAATCCAATAACTTAAAAGAGTGTCGCTTTTGATTTTGTTAGAGATACGAGCTGCATTTGTCAGATAGCAGCATGACTTCATGGTAAGACGGACCGTACGGTGTCTTAGCTCTGTATTGACCAGTTTTAAGCAGAAACCAAATGGATAGGGTATTGAACACTAATGAAAGTTTGCCTTTCATATCAAAAATAACTGTTAGAAGACTTACTTTTCAGCTCGCACGCACATAGCTTGACATTCTTCTAAAGTCATATTTGAGAAAACGTCTGCTTCAAAAGGTCCTCCAAGGCGCTTGTTTTCTTCCTTTATGAAAACTGCTAGACCATCGCATCTACGTTCCGCTACAAAAGTATACTCATAACGTTATGTTTTTAATTTTCAAGTTCAAATATAAATAATTATTCCATTGTAACCTTCACCCTACTTACCGTTCAAACAAGTATTTTCCAAATAATCCGCGTTGTGATCATCTTCTAGCATTTCAGGATGGGTTCTTCTTGTAAATCTACTCAATGAACAAGTTCTCAAAGAAGAATCGTAGGTAGCAGATCTACAAATGAAACTGAACTCTCCCAAGCATTTGTCTTCACACTCTGTACGGTTAGCAACCATAATCTCTTTAAGATCTGACGGCGGAAGTTTCAAGCGTTTTCTGGCATGCCGTTCAAAGACATAACGACGGGATGGGCATTCTCGTTCTGGGCGATTAGCTGAAATCATCCATGAGCTCTTAATTCCAAATTAAAAAATTTTATTCAAATAATATCACTACAGAGATACAAAACTTTTTTGAACCGTAAAATTTTCGGACTATATGTTACAGTAATTACATCTTTCTGTCTCCATCAAGCAGCAATCTGTGCTTTTTAAAATGGCAAATAGGCTCGTTTAAATTCTAGAAAAAGATTTTCTATATACGAGAAATAACTATAATTGAATCTACCTACACGAGTAATATACAGAACTTGCCAATACTGATTTATATCATCACGTATAATATTTTTAGCATTTCGATTTCAAACACACTGATTTTTCTAAGCCTACTATTTCTCTGTAATGTATGTTACACAAGACATACATCGACCCTTACACAATCTACATATGATGTGTGTGTGTGTGCATGAGTACATCACAGAGCTAATAAGTAGTACATTCATTATGAAATTTAATTCTATATTTCCCTTATCAACTTGATTAAATCAGCTATGCTTTAAAATAGTATGTCTAATAAAAGAATTATAATAAATTGTATATAATTATAAAGTTGTTAAAAGTCTTGCAAAGTATATTCTTATCAGCTAATAATGTATCTAATACAAAATATTCCACTTACATGTAAGGCAAATCTCATTAAAATGAACGCTATTAGGAACGATCATAAGCGTGCCTATCCCTTCAGGAGTAGCTTGCTCCCTTGTCAAATAGCAGGTGGACTCCTCATATTCGGGCTCAGGACTAAACGCAGCAATGCGAGCTCCAGGTTGGAAGTCGATTGAGTTACAAGTTCGGACCAGACTATTCCCGGAACGATCTCGTAAACATAAGTCTTGACATTTCTCTAGTACACGGAAGGGTGGAGCAGTTTCTCGGACCTGTTAGATGAAAATGTGTTATTCTCCTTTTTTACAAGCTTGTTAATGTTTGACTCGGAGTCCTAGGTATGATACTTATTATTATCACACTTCTACACACCATTTTGAGTCAATACCCTTCCGTGGCAGCAAGCAATAAACCCCAAGAAAGGTTTGGTTTAGTTTTTTTTTGGCGACTACCCTCTCACCTCCCAATTGTCGAATATAACCCGAGCAAATGAATTCGCTGTCTATGAACTAAGAAATAGCAATACGATCCGGCTGGTTCTGTATCTACTTGTCTAATACGGAAAACAAAATATTACAGTTACAGTAGGTATCCTTACCGGTATGTGGTATACAGGTAGGGGTGAGGAAAATCATGACATATGGCTGTCTGAGAAATTTTATTTAAAAAATATTTTTCTGATTTCTTTTTACGCATTTGTCATTGTGATTACGAGTAAAAAGTGAAAATAAATCATTCAAGTGTATATTACGAAAATAAGAAATAAACCATTGAAAAGTAAAATTTCATAAATTGTTTTTAAAAATGTCAACTCACGTCAAAATGAAAATATGCTTTGGAAGTGTTGTAAAATTTAATAATAAAAAAATCGTCACATAAACAGACAAGATAGCCAGCCGTAATCGCGCACAGCTTACACCTGCTATACCCACTTCGCCAAGCTCCATCCGACCAACCTCTAGCGCAGAAGAGAATAATATTTCATCTTCTGGCTGAGACACATTCTATTTTGTACTGTGGGGCTGTCGCCGTGTGTCGTACTGTTGGTGTGATATTTAAAAATCATCACCAATACGGAGAAGAACGTATGACAAACCAGCCTGGCAGTACAGAATAGAACGTAGAATCAATGCAACACGAACTCTAATAGCTAAATATTTGTTTCCGGTCGGGAAATAGTCGACCAAGGGTGATGCGTTTCGTGACTCAGGCATTTGCTGGAACCGATATTGGGTCTAGCGACTACATGCTTAGAGTCACGGAGCGTATAGACTTCTTGAAACAGAGAGTCTATGCCTGGCCAAACCAGATTGATGGGAGCATTCGGAAGTAAGTGGCTGACGGACAGTAGCCAAATGCCGATGCTACGCTGAAATTCTAGCGTAGCATCTGGTCAGTTCCGGGAAGTCACACTGAGAACAAATGGAACGGACCTGTTGAATAGAGGTGTGAACTTATTACAGAGATGCAACGAATCATTGTGATTCCTTCAGACGTAAGCTATGCAATCTGTTCGTCCCAAAACTGTAAAAGTCCTGGACCATTCGCTGGTCTCTTGCATAACTTCTGGATCAAATGGTTTAAGATTTCGCACTCCTGTTTGGCAGCTCAGTTTTAGGATGCTATAAACTCGTGCTACCTCCCATCCTTTATGACCACGGGGATTACGCACCTACACAAATCTGGTAGTACCACGGATCCTAGAAATTATAGACCCATGACTTGCTTACCTACCATCTACAAGTTGCTTATATACATTTTGAGAACAAAATTAATGAAACATCTCATAGAAAATAAAATTTTAGCTGATACTCAAAATGGTACAGTGGTACGAAAGAGCTCCTCTTCATAGATATGGCTATCAATAAACAGGTCCGTCGAAACAAAAAAAACCTCTGCATTGCTTGAGTTGACTATAAAAAGGCTTATGACTCAGTGCCGCATTCATGGCTTATGAGGGTGTTGGAGTTGTATAAAATTGATGCTACTCGGCGCACTTTCCTAGGTTCGTGCAAGCGACAATGCGTCACAAGACTAGCCTCCCAGGAGGAGGAAGGTTTTTAGACCGACTAATAAGAATAGAGCGTGGGATTTTTCAAGGTAACAGCCTGAGCGCATTGTGGTTTTGCCTAGCATTGAATCCTTTGAACGCACTGGATTCAAGACTAGGTTTTCAACTTCTCAGAGGGGGTGAAGTCATATCTCACCTGCTATACATGGATGACCTGAAATTGTTCGCGTCAAAAATCGTACCTACTAGAACTATTAAAACTAACCGAAAGGTTCAATAGTTCTATAGGAATGGAGTTCGGCGTATACATGTGTGCGGTTATGCATATACAGCGGGGGCGAGTTGTCAATTCAACCGATTTACAACTCCCTGAAAATATGTCCTTCAGATCTCTCTCTGAAGGTGAAACCTAAAAGTACCTTGGTATATCACAGTCATTGGGTATCGATGACGATGACAGCTAGTAAAGAAGAAATTTTTTAGCTGCCTGAGAAAAGTGTTGAACTCCTTCTTCTCAGGTGGTAACAAGATTCGCGCCTTTAACAGATGGGTTATGCCATCGTTGACCTACTCCTTTGGTATACTAAGGTGGACTCAAACAGAGCTGGATACCTTGGATCGAAGGGTCCGTTGCATGGTGACTTCATATCGGATTCATCACCCACGGTCATCGGTTATGAGATTATATCCCACGGAAGTGCGGAGGGCGAGGTCTGCTAAATGCCAAAAATGTGAGATATGCAACCTCTAGGAATACTTTCTCAAAACAAACGTGGAGGAATTCATCGGGATATGAAGGTAGTAGACAAGGGACTCACCCCGCTCTCTCTTGCAAAATAGAGCTGGAGCAAGTCTGAAATAATGAGTACTGCTGATCGTATGGATGTATGGAAGATAAAGGAACTGCACGGTAGATTTTATCGAGCATTATATGGGCCCAATATAGATCTGCTGGCATCGGTGAACTGGCTTCGATTCCGTGACCTCTTTGGGGAAACCGAAAGTTTTGTCTGTGCAATTATGGACGAGGTTATTAAGACGAACAACTACCGGAAGTACATCCTAAAAGACGGCACGATCGACATGTGTAGAAACTGTCACTGTCCTGGTGAGTTGATTATGCATGTTACTTCTGGTTGTTCTCGTCTTGCTAACTCTGAGTATTTGCACAAACACAACCTAGTAGCCTGAATCATCATCATTCTATCCGTAATTTGAACGTGACCACAAGTTTCGATAAAATCAATTAATTTGTTATCATTAATGTTAAATAAGCTAGTTTTCTAAATCGTGTGATAATTTTATATACAATGTCATATTTTTGTATTGTTTTACGTGATTTATCTATGTGATTTATTTAACCGTTGTATTTTAGAGTAGACGACCTCAGATCATATATAAAATAAGCAGTTTTTGGAGGATAGATTTATAAGAATTAGTTTTTAATTTTGTAAATGTCGAATATAATTTAAATATACTATATACTCACAACATCATCGTCGAATCCATGCAATTGCTGATTTGGTAATCTCTCGTACATAACTCTACCCATGCCTTGATTGCACGTTGTTTGAGCTAAATATTAACAAAATAAACATATACTCAGGGTATTTATATGTAATCATATGTAGTTATATGTATAGGTATTATATGAAACAGTTAAACCGTTCCTATGCATGTATTTTTTTTTGTTATTTGCACTGTTTAAAATGAGATATCGGGTTTTTGTAATTGAATTTTGAATTAATCATCATAATCATATCCAAGCCGTATTCAAAGAAAAACTCTGGAGCCCAGGGTTCGTTGTTATGTACACAAGGTTAGTTGTTACACTGTATATGTGAATTTCTTGCGCTCTATATATAAGTACTAATAAAAATAGATCTGACAAAATTCGCACATGAGGGTTTTTCATCTCGATTGTTCAGAAAAATCCATCAGGTGGCAGATGAGGTGTTCCGATCGTCCAATATGTTGACGACATCTTACTTCAGACACTATCTATACTATCTTCACATCATATTTCAGCTACTTACTCTTGATAAGTCTCTCATGAAATATTATTAAAGATAATTAAATTAAAGATTCATTCAATAAAGCAAAACAAAAATCATACGTATTACTGTAATGTACCATAATTTTTTATCCGTGCAGGGGCGGAGAAAGAATACTAACCCCTGTGGCCGGAGTAGGCCTATCATAAAAGGCGACAAAACAACCCAAGCTAAGTGGTAGGGCCTCCAGTCCGCCTAGATGACAACTACCCTTGGTCTTAAGTATGCCGTCGGCGTATGCAATAAAAAATTTATTCGAAGCCGGCAGCGCGTTGGTAATGCCTGGTATTGCAAACGTCACCACCTGCCAGGGTGGGTCGTTTGCCTGTTTGGCTGAACTCTAGCTATTAAAAAAATTACTGAACAATTTTGACAGTGAAGAAAAATATCGTGAGATCATAAGTATGTGTAAACTTCTATCTAACCCGCTTTAAACATGCGCGGAGACGTCGATTAGACGCTATTGGCTGTTTTAGAGTTATTCTATGTTTATATTATTTGAATATTTCAGTCCATTATTAGATGCAGTTTTTTTTTAATGCAGTGGAACAGTAGACAGGCTGACGGCCCGCTTAGAATTTAGCAGTTACCGTCGCCTATAGGTGTTTGCAACGCCAGTGGCATCGCGAACACATTGCTGTCCCATAAGGGTACAGGAACTTGGGTCACGAATGCCGGAACACAACACAAGGTTATTATGGCGGCATACTTAAGACCAAAGGTGGTCGCCATCCAGACGGACTTGAGGCCCTACCACGTAGCTAGGGTGGGTTGTTTTGTCGCCTTTTACGACAGGTCGACCCCAGCCGCAGAGGTTAGTATTCTTGCTCCGCCCCTGCACGGATATTAAAAAATTAACTACAATAGCGATCATTGTCGTTATATTTGTTGTTTATTAATTGACGATCGGCTTACCGTTGGCCATAGTTAACATAGTGAGCGCAGTGAAGGCGTGCATGACGCTCGCCCCCCGCGGCTTCATCTTCTGATGCTGCTGGCTGATGGGTGCTAGCCTCGCGTCACCGACCACTCATGTGGTGCCTATTTACAAAGTTACCTATCATTGTATGATATTCATGTTAATCTTAAAAACACGCCAAAGGCACCGCAATACCGGAACCTGAGTCACTAATGCTAAAATGTAACACAAGTTTATTATGACGCCATTCTTAAAGACCAGGGGTGGTTACCAGACGGGCTAGGGGTCCTACCATCTAGCTAGGGTTGTTTTGTCATCTTTTACAACAGGCCAGCCCAAACCGTAGGGGTCTGTATTCTTACACCGCCCCTGTGCGGTGAAAATAATAATTCAATCATAGGCGCATTAAAAGATATTTCTCTAAAGACACTTAATTGACTGGCAGTATTTAGAAAAGTGGCAGCTAAAATTATCTCACTAAGAACCTAGTCCATATGACATAGGTTTAATTTAAAGCCATGCACTTCATAGGTTATTCTTCTCGGCTAATGTGCGGATTATGACCTAATAGCCACGTATCGATGGAGAAACCTAAATAACCATAGTAAGGAAATTTGCATAGCTAGAGAACATCAGATCACAGAGTCAAGCTGTTCCCTCTAGATGGAAGCAGAGCCCAGTAGTGGGACGTTATGGGCTGTTATTATACAACCTTGTTATTATCATGTATTATGGTATCATCATCATCTTAGCGTAAAATCTCAGTTGCAACCCAAACCTACACTTCTGTGCCCGGGGTCCGCTTCCCTATTTTTTCTTCTCCATATCTTTACGTCAACCAGCACTTTTTGGATCTACCCTTCCTGCCGGAGCCCGACGAAGGCGATATTCTTGCAATTTATCTGAAGTGAACTTTCCAGACATTCACCGCAGCATATAAATCTTCATCTATATATTATGGATACAAAGAACAACTAATTAATATGTCTGTAACTAACATCAAATATTAGTAAATACATGTAGTATAAATATGCACGTAATAAATGGCAATTTGCAAACCACCTACGCGTTGCACCGGATGAATGCAGTAAGACAAATGGGATCAAGGTTATGGAAAACAAATACTGAAACCATTATACGTAACACTTAATGCTTAAATGTTATGTAAAATGACCTTAGTGCATACATGTATGTATATATGTAGTTATCTTAAACTATATTATTAAGTAGTTGAACGTGACAAAACGCCTCATCAAGTATTTCTTACTACTTAAAATTACGCCATCGGTCCTAACTGAATATAGGACCGGTGACGTAATTATATAAATAATAATATAACAAGGAGGATGCTAGAAATAAGAGTGAATGGATACAAGAGGTAGACCAAAGAAAAGATGGGTGGACTGTGTAAAAGATAATATGGTGATAATAGAGGAGAGTGGAAGGAGAGAACATGTTGTTCCCCCCCCCCCCCCCATAGTTTGGGATAAGGGCAGGAAGAACGTCCTAACTGAATTTAATAAGTTATTTAATCAACTATTTACATGAATTTATAATATTTCTCTTCATGCTGAGGCAGAGTTAGAATACTGACCCTAGACAGAATACTGAGCATACTGTCGTAAAAGGCGACAAAGCAACTCTGGCTAAGTGGTAGGGCTCCAAGCTTATCTGGATGGCAACCACCCATTGTCACTAAATATGGCTTGCCTATGTCTTCATAATAACTTGTGCTGTTTTCCGGCGTAAGTAACCCAGTTTCCAGTTCTCGTATGCAAAGATGCGTATAATCGGTGACATCGCAAACATACTCGTATGTAAAATAATTTTGAGATTAAGTAAATTTTGTATCTAGCGCAGCTGAGGAGCTCTAAAGGCAGCCACTTTGGGCTTAGTGAATTCCCATTCCATGAATGGTACCTATAAGAGACCCTGCACAAAATTCTGGTTTTGGTAAAATATACTCTGGTAGCTTTCACGGGCTTTTAAGCTATATGTTATAAATATATGTAAAGGAAAATGTAATTCCTTCTTCTCTTAATTAAAGAATTTAAATATTCCCACGCATCAAATAAACATGGCTAGATAATTATTATTTCTTAAAGTCTATGGTAAAAGTCGGTAGTCTATGGAAACAAAACGTCATGTAATGAGATAGCATTTTTTCATAAAACTAATAACGATTGTTTTACATATTAATTTCCAATAACGCAATTAAAAGGTTAAGAATTAAACTGATGGTTTTAGGATCGACGCCGTTATTAATAACATAAATGTCGTTTCTTACAAGTAAAGTTAAGTTTAATAATTATTGTTTAATTCGTAGGTTATTGGTACTTGTAAGTTATTAAATTATAATAAATCTTTTATTACAGAGAAACTCAGTTGTGTTTGATTAACTGTGTCGCCCTAATAATCATTATATATATAAATAAAGATAGTAACTGGCAACATTGCTTAAAATAATTTTATATAATATACATGCATTTTTTGCAATAAAGATGTGCTACGTATGTAAATTTATACCAAGCATCATCATCTTAGCGTTAAATCCCAGTTGCAACCCCAACTCTCGCTTTGGTACCCGGGGTCCGCTTTCCTATTTTATATGTAAGTTTGTTATTATGTAAGTCATCATTAATGACGTACTCCGCAATAGAAGTCTGAAAAGAAAAACAAATTAAAAACCATTTAATTGACAGAATATACTATATAGAATACTTTAGGAATAAAAAAAACATAAAAATATATTGAATTACTCCCAAATAATGTATCAGAAACTCAACGCTAGTTTGCAGCATCATAATGAATTATCCACATCAAAGTTTAATCTTAATAGATAAATTGCAGACCAAATAGCAAGAGGCCTCTGTTTTAGATCGACAATAACATGTTTATGTCCAATCGTGCGCAATAACTATCGGAGCACGAAGTGTTGCTTTATTGCTAATACAATACCAAATTGAGCTGTATATAATAAAATAAATAACGCCAATAACTGTATTGTTGGGCTGTGCAGATCATTGTGGAAATGGATACAGTGTTGCACCGTTATTTCGCACAGACGCGTGAAATGGGTGCAATTAAAATGACAAATAAATTGATGGAATGAAATGAACATATGTTTGATGTTGGTGGATATGAATTCCGATATTTATTAATATTTATATTGGATTCATCTATATTAAATAAAATTATTCGACATATCAGAACATATGTTCTGATATGTTGAATATCAGTCAGATATCTAGGACTGAAGTTCATTTACAACGGTTATATGTATAATAAAATGTATTTTAATTGATATTTTAATGTTTGTTCTAAATTTAGACTTTATATATTAGGGTGCATGGATTTAAAAACTATATGGGACGGATTATTCCAAACTCACAATGAAAAGGCTATGTTTCATGTACAAATTTTATACATTAGACTATCTATTGTTACACACAATAACAGCTAACGCTTGTTGAAAATCCTTTTAACATTTTAAGTTTTCTATAAATTTTTGTTTTGTTTCGTTTAGATTTTTTAGTATATAAAAGTAAAAGGAAATGTAGACTTAATAACCCAATATAACATTCGATACAAATTAAAACGTGAATATCAAATTCATAAGAAGACTAACATGTTACATAATAACTATTTCTTAATTATATACTTAATTAAAGTATTAACACTAATTAATTTATTATTTCAAATTATACACAATATAATTACGCAATATAATGACTATGAAGCAGTATAATCTGTTAGATTCAAGTGTAATGTAAATAGTGTCATCTGGTATTGACATTTCATAAATTTGTAATGTCATTTAAAAAAAACCTAAATTTACCTCTACATAAACTAACCGGAAGTTTGTAAACGTTTAAAAACGCAATAACCAAAATTATAAATAATAACACAAAATACTTATAGAAATAATATAATAATAATTAATGCCCAAATAATTTTATGTTTATATTTTTAATTTAATATTATAACATCATAATTTTGCTATAGAAATTAAACCAGCGGACATTTTTATAAGGAAGATAAAAAAGTGGATCCAGCTAAATTTAAGGATCTCTTTTTTCACACTAACTTTTCAAGCAAAATATATGGAATAGGGTCTGACAAGGGCTGTTTCCGTGGTTGTTATAAATATTTTGGTAGATAACTAATTTTGGTTATTGGTAAGTAATGGCAGGAGGGGACACCTGTCGATGGGATAGGAAAACTAGCAACAGTACGATATAAAAGACGTTGAAATACTAAGAAATGGACAGTGTAAGAAAAATAATGAATAAGTGAAACGTCTTTTTCGATATTAGATATTAATGTTCGCGTTGGTTTTATTTTCGAACTTTTATAAATCCCTTCTACACATCTTCTTCATGTCCTTATCCCACATTATATGGGGTCAGCACAACATGTTATCTCCTTCCATTCTCCTCTATTAGCTGTAATCAACATTCACACCCTGTTTCGCCATTATCTACGTATTCGCAATCTATCCATCTATTCCTTGCTCTCCTTTCTAGTTTCCTTGTCACATGACATTCTTCCCTTTGCATTATATGACCATAACACGCTAGTTGGTTACTTTTTAGTTTGCCAACGTCTCTTCTATTCCAATGAAATAAAAGTTAATAATTTTCGTTTCCGCAATATACTAATTACGTTGATTCAGCATAATAATAGCACTTAAAGAGTCATTGACATTTTACGCAATATTGCTTTCGATTCAAATAATAACTGTAATATTACCCGATAGCTTTGCAGATATGGTAAACAAGTCAGTATGGAACAGGTAAATGCTGAAATATTTCATATTAATTAGAATGATAAAATTAATTATATTTTATAAGTAGACGTTCCGTTATGTTCAATTATAGATATTTAGGTTAATATGTATTTCAGACAGGAAATAGAACCATGTGGTTCTTTTGATAACGTCAGTCAGACGGCGTTGGCCCTTGTCAAACCCATATTTTTTGCTTGAAAAGTTAGTGTGAAAAAAGATATCTTTAAATTTAGCTGGATCTACTTTTTTATCTTCCTTACAAAAATGTCGATGTCAGAAGAAACTTTACAGATACCAATTTTTACATGTGTTCTTTGGATGGATGCCTTGTAACAGTCCAAACGTCCCACTACTAGGCTTGGGCTTCTTCAAGAGATTGCAATCATATTACGCTTGTCGTATACAGATTGGCGGGTTACATACATATCGGTGATCTCGATATGCAGATTTTCTCACGATGTTTTCCCTTATCATCGGCAAGTAGCGCATAACAATTATAGTACAGTATGCACATTAGGTGAGAAAATTTACCCAAACAGTGTATGTTATCGTGGGAATGGAATTCTTGACGTCACCGAGTCTGAAAACCCCTTGACTACCACCGATTAGAAGAATAGAAAACGTTTTAATCGTAATCTCATACAATAGACATATTTAGTTAAAAAATATAGTGCGCAGTGGAACTACGATATAAAATAATTCACATGAGTGTTAAATTTACTAAATTTATACGATAAATCTAGAATAATGTACCAAAATCAACATAACAAAGAACAACTAAGGCCTGGTCTATGAAAATTTTGGCGTTTCCTAAAATTGTGCCGATGGAAAGCGGATGCCTGCTTCCGCTGTATTGTTAGCGACCGATGTCCTCGGACTAATGACGTAGTGTTCAAAATTTGGTACACTTACCGTGAAATCGCCGCGTGATGTTTGCAAAATTCATATCGATGTTCATTATATCATTGTAGGGAATAATTGCGTTTTTAAAACTGCATTATTCAAGTGGACAGTCCTGATTACATTAGATGACTCCATTTTGAACTCTATAGTCGGGGTTTTGGAGAGGTAGGCCCAAAATGGGCTATGGAGCGAGATAAAATCCGAAATGAAGAATTCCGTAAAAGAACCAAAGTAACCAATATAGCTCGCAAAATATGCAAGCTGAAGCGGGAATGGCCCGGTCACGTTTGTCGCATGACTGTTGGAGTAAACGAGGTCTGGAATGGAGACTGCGTATCGGCAAACATAGTGTGGGTCGCCCCCCACCTGATAGAGCGATGGCCTACGCAGGTTGCTGGTCAAGGCTGGATGGGAAAAGCTAGGGACAAGGGATTTGTGGCGCAAACTTGGGGAGGCATACATCAAGCAGTGGACAGCAGGCGGCTGTCGATGACTCAAAAAATTATGGCTTGACGTCGTAAAAGATGATATGCATGCCAATGTACTCACTACCAGGGATGCCGAAGATCATCCGAAATGGACCTTAGCTTACGAATTTTTCAGCCCACCTAATATTATGTATTTTAAACGTTCAACTGCATATTACCTTGTGTTGTTCCGACATTCACTAATGTCCTACAGGGGTACAGGAACCTGGGTCACTACACAGGTTCCTGTACCCCTGTAGGACGGCAACGTGTTCGCGGTGCCCATAGCATCGCAAACATCTATAGGTAATGGTACTTGCTTACTGTTAAGTGGACCGTCAACCTGTCTGCTGATACTCAGCAATAAAATGTTCTCGACCTAACCTGAGCTCCACCGATCAACCAATAATCATCGTTCCCATAAACGAATTTCATTAATTTATTTCCATAAGTTATTTTTCTTGTTTAGACTTAATAGTAAATTTACAAGGCCGTTATAAGACCTGTCAATTTGTATGGATCAGAGTACTGGGCCACAAAGGGGAAAGATGAAAGCTTATGCTCATGCAGTAGAGATGCAAATGTTGAGATCGATGAGCGGAGTTACGAAAATGGATAAAATTGCAAATGAGTATAATAGTGGAATTTTAAAAGTAGCGCCAGTGATTTAGAAGGTAAAAAGTAATAGGTTAGCCTGGTATGGCCATATAATGCGAAGAGAGGAGCGGCATGAAACCAAGAGGTTGCTAGAAATGAGAGTGGATGGATACAAGAGGAGAGGTAGACCAAAGAAAAGATGGATGGATTGTGTAAAAGATGATAAGGTTAAAAAAAGTATGAATGTTCAGATGACGGGTAAAAGAGGAGGAAGAAGAAGAAGTTATTTTTCTTGCGTATTTTTCCTCAAAAGGATAAATTTGAAATTCGTGCGGAGTATCTTTTTGATGAATTAACACCTAAGTAAATGACAATAATAAACCATGTCACCACGTTCTTTGAAGTATGATACGAAAATTTAAAAAAAAAAAACACAATATCGTTTGAGGAAGTAATATATCGTAGCTCCATCTGGATATTAGAAGAAATGGCGTGATACATCTTACACATATAGTTTAAGAATCTGAAATCTATAACCAAAAACAATGGATAAAATTTCCCGAAAAAATCATAGCATTCAAAAAGTTATAGGCGATACTTTCTCGAACTTTCTGGCCGAACCTATTAATCTAGAACTGCGATGTAAAAATATTTCAGTATATCATTGAAAAGAACATAACAGCAATGTGACCTAGTTAGTGAAAGTTTGCTATTGTTCTGGAGTGGTCTCCAATTGAAAGAGATGAATGCGGATGCCAGTATCGATCAAATGCTAACAGGACTTTTTATAGGCAATCACGCATGACGAAATGGTGTGAAAGGTACTCAGTTATAATAGGATTAGTGGGATGGGCTAGGAAAGGATGGGCACGTGGGAAAGAGCGTAGGGTATTGCAACATCACTATCTCACGCTAGCAATTTTAACCAAGCAGAACTTATTTTTTATTGCTCTAGAACAACACACAGACTGATGACCCGCTTTACAGTAAGAAGTTTTACCAAGTTCAATGGATATTTGCGACGACAAGGACACCGCTAACACGCTGCCGTCTGCGTAGGGATCCTGAAACCTGGCTCGCTTAAACCAAAACACAAAATTATTATGGCGCCATACTTCTACATATACGTAGAGACGTCATCCAGACAGACTTAAAGCCCTACCATCTAGCTAGGGTTGTTTTGTCGCCTGTTACCACAGGACGCTCCTGGCCGCAGGGGTTAGTATTCTTACTCCACCCCTGTACGGAAAAAATCTCTTAGTTGATAAACGAGATAAAAAATAAATAAAATTTTATTTATTTTATTTATTAAAGATTATTTATAAATTTTTATTTATTTTATTTATTAAAGATTTTGATTTCGTATGAAAAAATATACTAATTTTCATGAATGTGACTTAATGAATGTCTAAATTACAGAATAACATTACATATTATATATAGACATTTTTCGTACAGAAACTCATTAAATAAAATATTTGAAGCTGGCCTTGAATATTTAAAAGTAAAAGAAGCCAATACAAAGGGTATTTAGAAACTAAGATAGTCGTGTAGATTATTAGCTAACCTTTAAACTAGTCACATACTTAGACGCTAAATAAAATCAAATTCTTAGTTATTAATTAATAAAATCCTAAATTAATTAAATTCTTAATGTTATTACTTCCTCGTATTTTATTTTAATTATATTAACCGTAATCGTAATTATCATGAATATTTTACATCACAATTAGCCTATTCGCTCTGACACTACGCAGGCGTGGTTGCATAATTTTGTCACAAGAGAATGCGTTTGCGGTGTCATGGCGTCGTCTCACTTATAATGAACTAGCTGACCCAGCAAACTTTGTTTTTCTATTTAAAGTAAATAAATTTTCATTTCAGATACGATTTCCGTAAAATTCGTTCTTAGTGATCGCAAAATAAACTAAACTTCAAGTCTATCAGATATATAATTTTAGAGATCACGTGATGAGTGGCATTTTGTATATAAACGATAGTGATACGAGTATGGATAGATTACATTTTGCATAGGATAGAAAATTTTAGGGATCTCGTGATTGGAAATTGGAAAAAAAACCATTTTGGATTTACTAACAAACTACGCAACTCAAGATAGTCAACGAGTTTTTATGCATACTTATCAATTATTATATTTATAGACCTCACAGTTATTTGCACATGAAATACTCAAACGTACATTTATCAATAATGCACGTTATACGAAATGAATGAAGCTCTTAATTGCATTTTCAATAAACAATATGCTAAATGGACTCAAACAAACTATTCAATTTGCCTTAACTCTTATGATCTATGCAAATTCATGTAAGTAAGGAAAGTTCGTACAGAAGTAATCTCAGTCCTATTTACATTATTGCGTCACCCTATGTTTTTTAATAATTATTTAGTGATCACATCTGTATGTATACCACAGACTCAGCACAGTCACGCAGCTTCAGTTGGTGCAGTTGACGTTAAATAATCGGTCGTTTTTCACAGCAATAAAAATATTCTTAAGATGGTCCTCCTTATAGAACTATCTATATATCTTATAGGGTCTTTCCTATTTTGGCCGACATTTCATGTTCACAATTATGACTCTTGATGCTGCTAATACCATTTGGCACATTCAGAAGAGATGTGTATCTGGATATCTCAATCAGACAGACACTTGAAAGGTTTTGGACACTGAATTGACAGCGCGTGATATGTAAAATTACTGGTATTCCTGATATACTCGGTCCTCGTCACATTCAGTTGAGCAAACATGAGAAATCATGCTGCCCATGTGAGTCTCTGATGCAACTCCCGATGTCGTTCATGTCTCAATAGCAATAACTATTTTTGAAAGCTCTTTAAACAACAGTGAAATGAAAAAATTGTCAAAAACATAGTAAACAACAATAAGCATTATTTTCGCAGTACCTAAATCCTTATAGCAAATAATTTCTTATTAGTAACCCTTAATATTACTTCCCTTAGAAACTGATGTATCAGCAGCATATAATACAATATTCCAAAGCTTGGAATTATCAAAATTTCTAGAATAGAAAATAATCATAACAATATTCTATACTGCGTTTGAATTTGGTGACGTTTGTTGATCACACCCACAACACCCTATTAAATTATTATTCAAACCAATTTTCATTTACATGAGAATTTATTATGTGTTTCCATAAACAGTACGTAGTATGTGATCTAAGTGGTTAGCATGTCCAAGTTGATCATTTATATTAGCATTAATAATTATGTATTGTTGAATATAGACGGTAAATGTGTTAGTTACATTTCGAAATAAACTTAAATACAATAAATAAGGTACCTTATAAAATGAAAAATGTGCTATATGTTCAAATTTCTTTATCACCTAGCACTATTAAAACGTTTGTTAATTTGTATTTTTTCGCAGATTTATTTTCATTTACCTTTACCACATAACAAATTGCTTTTATCATAAAAGGTATAATATTATTGTAAAATACATTATTCTCTAAATTTTCTTAATTTTGTATACGTTCTCTTAAACAAATAATTGCAATATTATTTTCTTTTGACAGAGGGTAGTCAAATTATATTGTAAGCAACAACTACGCAGCTACGAAGTAATTCTGTGCTACGATAAAGACACGAACTTACTTGAGCTTTTCTCGGTGCAACTTCTACGCAAAGACGTAGCGCGTAGCACTTCAATATCTCACTCCAGGGCACCAGTCACTAATCGGCCACTGTCACAGTACCTCACTACTGGCCAGCCGAAATCAAATTGTGGTAATTTCTACTCCATAATTCAGTTAAATCACATTTAGGGGGGGGGACTACAATGGGAGAGCATCGATGTGAGGGAATCACACCATCGACACGCATGGCTTATTTTCCATAGATATGTTTACCGACGCCAGGTGACCGAACCATCATCATACTATAGTACATGCGTAGCTTATTGTTATACGAGTAAATCAGTGCGGTTGACTTGTTGCGGTCATTAAAATATACCTACAGCACTCTAACTTAAACAATATTTTTCTATAAACAACAAAAAAGCTTATGTTAATTTCATAGAATCCATTTGCAACTAAAGTTCACTTCTTAGTATGATTATTTTCAAATACTTAATTCATATAATGAGCTTCTGCTTTCTCTTTCAATTTCCATTTTGACATTTTTGGTTCTAAAACCTTCAAAATGTTCATAATATCTGATTTTTTGTTTATATATATACAGCAATTGTCAATTGTATATATATACAACACTTTGACAGAAATTTTCTTAACATATCTCATTCAAATAAAGCTTATTGAATCTTCAATAACTTGAATCAATTACGTTACGTTAATTACGAATCGAAACTACAGTCGATCGTAATTTCAATGCCTCTAATAAGTTGATCATCGACGTTCATTGTCAATTGATATAAATAATTGATAAAAATAAAAATATACTTTAATGTTTTATTATAATTAAAAATTAATAAATGATATTGTAACAACGTTATCAAAATTGAGCAATATTTAATATAAGAATTATAAAATCTAGAATTTGAAATTTTAATAATTCAAAGATAAAAATCACGACGACGGTAAAACAATATGATTTCATATAAATACTCCTTTTCATGTGTAACATTGAATAGACTAGGTATTCATAATAATTCGATTTTCTCACATAACTCAGGAGCACATACATTGACCCCACACGTATGCTTTTCCGGAAGTCTCGCACAATGACATCGGTCGCCGTCGTCGCCGGTTCCTAATACAGGGCTTATTCTAATAGGTTGTTTAAAAAATACACTATTTTATCACCTATATCTTACTACCTGCGAATTTGTTTGCCTGAAAAATGTATCGTATTTTTCTACTATGTCCTACTAAAGACTATAATATATCGCTGTGCCATTTCATTTAATTCCTTGCTCTACTAAAATTATTCAATAAAAATTTTCATGGATACAAATTTTCACATTCATAATTTTTTTAGTTTTTTTGGTAAAGATAAATATACTTTTTTAAGTTGTCGCAATTGTAATTCATGTGCGTGTATTAGAACACACATATGTACATATACGTATGTGGATATATTGTCGTTAACGATAAAACAATATATTTATTTTATAGGGAGAACAAGTAATGTATGTTTAAATAAAATTTTTGAAGATTTAATATAGGACTAATTATAGACAGGATACATCCTGTAGTAGTCCAAGTTATTTTGGAATAAGAATTTGGGGCGACTGACTACTGTCACAGAATATTAAAAATAAATTATTAGCATTAAGAACTTTCCCATTGTTATTGGTATATTGTCTTCTCCTTCCTTCAAATGCTTTATGCCAATTATTTTTTTTATAGCTGAGACAGACAAACAGCTAGCCCGATAATAGGTAGTCACTTTTAGGCGTTTGCAACACCAGAGACGTTGCCAACGCGCTGCCGGCCACGAAGAGGAACTGGAACCTGGTTTACTAATGCCGGAAAGCAACACAAGATTATTATGGGGGTAAGTTTTGAAACTATGGTTGCCACCCAGGAGCTCTACCACCTAGTTTGGGTTGTTTATCGCCTTTTACGATAAGTCGCCCTCGGCCTCAGGGGTCAGAATTCTTACTCCGGCCCTGCACGAAGAACTTTCGTTTTAGAGATGCGCAGCACAAGTCACAGCGCATATTGTACGTTGTTGTATATGGGCGACTACCGTTTGCCCCCCTAACCACGAAATGAAACCCTTGCCAGAGCCTCATCCGTTGTTTAGCAAGGTAAACAGAAATGTGAGGTTGGGCCCCGTAATAAATTTTTTTACAATCTATACCACCATATCATCATCGTCTTAGCGTTGAGTTCCGGTTGCAGCCCAAACGCTCGCTTCGGCGCCCGGGGTCCGCTTTCCGACTTTTTCTTCTCCACTTCGCACGGTCTTCAGCATCCCTGGTAGTGAGCCCATTGGCACGCATATCACCCTTTACGACGTCAAGCCAGCACTTTTTGGGTCTACCCCTTCTGCCGGGGCCCGGCGGAGGTGGCATGGCCAGACATTTGTTTCCTACGTAAGCATCCGGTTACCGTGAAACGTAGCCGTACCAATGGAGCCGACACTTTTGTAATTTATCCGCAATGTCCCGACATGAAGACTACCACGAATGCGGGAGTTCCTAACACGGTCCTTCCGCGTCACTCCACACATCCACCGCAGCATATTCATCTCCGTGACACGCAGTTCTTGCTTGTGTCGTTCTAACACCGGCCACGCTTCACAGCCGTATAAAAGGACAGGCCTAATGATGGTCTTATAGACTGTTCCACATACACACACATATATAATCCAAATGCAAAATCCACAAGAAATTTGGTTTGTGGTGTACTTTCTTTATTCTCGTTATGTGTGTATCAACCCTAGTATTTAAAAAAAAACACTAAACCAGTACACATCGGTTTAATTACACTGATTATCTCTGACACACCGACCTTGTACTGGGCTGGCGATGTCATCGCTCATTATTGATATAAAATTTAGATTAAAGGTCGTAACGTCGGTTCAGAGGATTTGCTAAATAGCACAATGAATAATGAACAGGATTTGTATTTGCATTGTTTTAGCAAAGGGTAAATCATAAACACGACCGGTCGCATATTCACACATATAATATGATCATCATACAGAAAATGTTTGAATGATTTTTCTTACGGAGCTGAGAATTGTCGTGATTCTAACATACATATATATAAAAAAACTAAATCATGATATTTCAAATATATTCCTTCAAGACTTTAAATAGGTTTTGGTTATATATGTATATGTGTGTGTGTCTATACAAATATTTTGACATCACGCTAAAAGAAAGGGTTGCACTGAAAATCAGCGTTGTGTCGGATATAATTCCGGCACAGCAATAAGCTGAGTGCAATCCTTGTTTGTTGAAAATGCGGCGCACAAATTCTCTAAACATGTTGTTATTTTTATTTTATTTACTTGGAAGTAATGTAAGTACGTCGCTATTTCTGCAAATAAATATTTTCTTTCTTTCTGTTTACAATTTTAGGGAAGTACCTGGTAAGCTTGCAATACTAGAATTTCTAGTGGCCGGCGAGGTATATAACTTATTTAAAGAGCCCCTTGAAAACATTCAATACTTCAATGGACCCAATCATACGCTCTAAATCCTATAGCTACATAACTCAATAACATATGTCAAAAATAATACATTATCTTAAGATTATTTAATCTCGATGTACATAATCGTTAATAACAAACTGTTATTGTTTTTAAGGGGTCAAATAAAGTCTGGTCCCTCAATTTGGTAAGAACAAGCATTAGTACTCTGTTTAAGATGCAGCAAATTAGTAGCAGCAGTCGTTGGCTTGTATGTCTTATAAGCCTTCGATAGTCATTTTCATCAATAACAAAGAATTATTTAAAATTTCACCCCCCATTTCTTGTGTAGAAATCCAACATTTAATAGGATATTATTTAATGTTTACCTTATTAAACTAACTAAAAATAGCACAACTCATGTTGACGCCAAGTAATTTCAAAAGCAAATAATACTAATATTTATACACATTTATTTACATATTAATTTATGCAGACAAATGCATAAATAAACTGGCATGGTTATCTTAATTGCTTATTTAATTATGTTTTTGTTCATTTGACTGCAAATGTATATGTATAGATAATTTAGAGTAGCCAAATATGTGTTTGTCCAATTTTTTGTATATAATATACGTTTGTTTAATTTACTTATTGTCTTTTATTAATTTTTTCTGTCATGCTTGAGCCTGAGTTCCTGTATAAGTTAATAATAATGTAGCAACAGCATCTTCCAACCACCGCTTATTAGTCGTGATCCTTCGAGCCGGATGTATGTTTTCACAATCTGTCATCAATATATAAAATATTGTTACAAAACCACATCCCCATTATTTCGTCTTCATCTTCTCTTTTTCTCCCATCTTTGAAATCATTTCATACTTCATTGATAACTAGACTTTATTTCAAAATTCATAAAAAATATATTATGTAATACTATAATATTTTATATATAATATTTTTATGTTATGCAGAATTTAAATACTGCTATCGGAATTTATTCAAATATGTAAAATTGACAACGGAAGAACAGACTTAAAGTTTACCCCTGATTTTATCAAAAATTATGGAAGCTGCTAACGTTAAAAGCTCAGTTATTTCTATTTTGCAACAATAAAAGATAACTAATTTTAATTAGTAATTTTGTATATAGTTTATTATTATCGCATCATTTCATTACCTAAACGTAAGCATTGAAGTAACTTTCGGAACAAGGGGTCCACTATTTATTATACATGGTCACCTTTTTCGTGGATGCCTTCCTTATATTTCATTATTTGTGTTATATAGTTGAAATACATTACGTACTGTGAAATTAATTAAAAAATTAATTGTCTTCAGTGTTAATTACAGTGTCATTATAATGCGGAAGGCATCTTGACATAATGACAAGAATATTATAATAATAAAATTGAAATCTACACGCTAAACATCTTGAATAAATCTATACTCTATACAAATAAATAAAATTGCAGTGTCTGTTTGTAATATTAAGATAACCGCTTTTAACTAAGTGCATTTGGATGTATACACGGTACATAAACCAAAACAACATTTTTTACAATTTTGTCTGTCTGTCTGTCTGTTTGTTCCGGCTAATCTCTGAAATAGCTGGACCGATTTTGACGGAACTTTGACGGAAGCCGCGCTCGGCCGCGTCCCGGCGCCACTGGTACAACAGCGCCAGGACCCAGGCTTTGAGGTCCCATGGTGGGGATCCGGCCAGCAGGGAGGCCGCTTCGAAGGACAAGATAACAGATAGCTGATGTAACAAGGAGTAACTTAAGCTACTTTTGTTTTAGAAAAAAATAATAGTTTTAGTTAAAATGATCAGTTTCGGAAATTTTTGATTTCCAATTTAAGTTGACCTCAGATTTATATCATCAATCATATGGAATTGGGTTTAGCTTAGGCTGGACATTGTAGGTTTGAACGCACATATTCCGGAGGCGCATGGCGTAACAGTTGCATTCGATAACACTGACTGTTTGCATATTTCATTTATTTTCATTTTAGGGTTTATAGGGTTTGTAATCCAAAATAAACCATATGATATATCCAAAAAATGCCGCCTAAAGTAACTATTCCACGCGGACGGAGTCGCGGACACAGCTAGTATTAAATAATAATGCATTGTATTAAGTAATATATTTTAATCAACTTAGATTGAAATTCTTGTTTCATCCAGTTTCCAATCGCAAGTAACAACTACTTTAGACTAGCATAGACACTGATCTATGCTACTACACTAGCATAGTTTTAACAAATAAAACAACAAAATAAAGAATTTACTTTCCAATTGGTTTCTTGCGTGTTAATTAGATCATTACAAAATTTCTTACAGATTCCGCTACACGTTGCACGCCAAAACCTTCATAATTAGTTGATTTTTTAATAGCTAGAGTTCAGCAGACAGGCAAACAGCCCACCCTGGCAGATGGTTACCGTCGCCTATGGACGTTTGCAACACCAGAAGCATTACCAACGCACTGCCGGCCTCGAATAAATTTTATAATACCTTTTTTGAAGAACCCCATACCGTACCGCACTGAGAACTTATATTTATATATTATTATTATATATTATAATATATATTATTATTATATAGCGTATAAAGTCGGGAAAAGACTGGAGACACCTAAGCCGAGCACATCCGCAGCACAATAGCGGGGATACCGTCTGCTCCGGTGGACTTCTTGACGTCGAAGGATCGGAGGACACGTTGCACGGCTTTTTGTGAAAACCGTACCACCGACATTGTGGAGTCTCCACATCTTCTAATAGAAGGTGGAGATTGTCCCCCGTTATCAAGAGTCCAATTGGCTGCAAAGATTTCGCCCAAAAGATCGGCTTTATCTTTGGCAGCATGAACCAGGCGTTCATCAGCTGTACGTAATGAAGGTATGGACGCCGGACAAAAGTTTCCTTCGACAGCTTTGGCAAGGCCCCAGAAAGCCTATATAGCCAGAGGGTTATATTCAGCGAGATGCTTGCCAATCCTGCAGATGTGCTCGTTTGGATCTCGCAATCCGTTTTTTTAGGGTCTTGAAGGCAACGTTATATTTTTTCTTCAAGTCAGAAGTGTTAGGATCCTGACAAGCCCTTGCTGTAGTCCAGGCTCAATAGGCCTCTTGCTTTAGCTTAACAGCCTCAGCACTAAGCCTATCGAACCATGGCTTTCCCGAACTACCAACGGGCACTACAGACTTAGGAATAAAACATTCTAATCCCTGCAGCACCACATCAGCAATTGAGTTCGCACAGGTCGGTCGTCAGGATCGCCCGACGAAAAATACAGCGGCTCCTATGGATAGGATGCACAGAATTCGCGCAATCCATCCCAATCTGCTGACCATTAGCGCCACACTTTCCGCTTCGCGGTAGGGCGAGCCTGTTCGGGAATCAGAGGACGCATCACGGAAGATATCAAGCAATGATCAGAAGTTCCTAATGGAGCGATCGAGACCCAATATTCTTCCGGATGTGTGGTCAGCAGAAGGTCCAACAAAAACGACGCATGATCCACTCTATCCGGTATGCGGGTGAACTCTTCAACCACCTGAGTGAAACCAGAGGCAAGAGAAAGTAAAAGGCAGTAATCCCCGGCAGATCAGTTTTTGGAGAACCTAGCCTCAATATAATATGCATTGAAGTCTCCAAGAACGATCACCTCCGCGGCGGGATACTGCGTAAAAACTTTGTCTGTAGCGTCTTGAACTCGCCTGAAAAAGTGAGCCGTTTAAGTCCCTTACAGGTCCCGATACAGGCAGGAGTACACCCGGGTGAAACCACTGATATCTACTCGCACCCATAGCATGGAAAGGTCCCTGTCTTCGAAACCGTGAAGACGGCGGCAGCATATATCGTCCCGGACGTACAAGCATACCGCAGCTTTTGAAAGGAACAAATGTTCCAAATTATAGCCAGGGTAGCAAAGGTACGATGAGTCGGCCGGGGCAGATATCTGCGTCTTCGTCAGAAACAGTAGAGCCGGCTTTGCCGTTTCCAGGTGGTGGTGAACGGCATTGAGATTTGAATGAATACCATACCATAAGAATATTACAAAAATCAACCTTAAATGAAGATTTGAGGTCCGCTGGGGTAAACTTACTTTTGCCTTTCATGTGTACTGACAAATGGGGGGCATTTTTGGAAAAGTGTCCACGAAAAAGTGGAAAAAAATTGAGTGTGCTTTTCCCACCCAAACTCACAGGTTTTGTGATGAATTCCTTCCGTGCCCCCGATCCCTCCTGGAGAATATCGCCGGGTCTACGTCTGGTCTCCGCACCGGCACAACGATACTCCCCAAAGACTTTGCACCAGTTGGCGGGACAGCCTCGCAACCGAATAATCAGGGTTAGGTCCCCTACTGACTAGCAGGTGGCCAGCGGACAGCCGTTTCATCGGGTCTCCTTGAAGGGGGTCAATCCGTCACGCCTGTAGGGATGTGATGGGATCTTGCACATCTCGGATTCCAAATTTCGTGGGCACTCCAGAACTTCTGGTAAGGGAAGCTAGAACCTGAGTCACCTATGCCAGAACACAACACAAGGTTATTATGACGGCATACTTAAGACCAAGGGTGGTTGCCATCTTCTTTTGATTACTCAATTTCAAGTCAATGAGTATAAAAGTCTAGGCGATCTCATGATAGCTCAGTGGTAACTAGAGGTGTATAAGAATATATGTAATAAATGAGGAAAATACTAAAAACGTGAGTAGATGAAGGTGAAGTAAACCAACGAAAAGATGGATGGATTGCGGAAAAGATGATATAGCGAAAAAATATATGAACGTTGAGATGATAGCCGAATGAAATGAGGAGAGTGGACGGAATAACATTTTGTGACAACTCCGTAAAATGTGGAATGAGGAAAGTAAAAGTAGAAATGTATATAAATAAATAGATTATCATACATACGGTCATAACCCTATGATGCAAATACTTTATTTACACAAATTATGGATGACAATAACGTCATTAAAGATTAATTTTAATTCATTATTTACATAATTATCTATTGAATAAAAAACTAACAAAAGAAGGAAATGTCAAAAATACATCACTAATTAAGTAAATTTTAGTTAACTGGTATGATCCGCAGTAGAGGTGTATTTAAGGGTTGTTTTGTTGATTACTAATAGTTCTCGCTCTATTTTACTTATTAAAAAAGCGTAGTGTAAGAAATTACAATAAAGAAATCTAATTGAAATTTTGTCATCAAGTTTTTCCTTAACCTATACCCTAAAAATACCTGTCTGTGTAAACTCCACTCACGGAACACACAGATAAGGATAATTTATATTTTGACATTTCACTATCGATTGGATAATATTATATTTCGCTAACTTCCAGTTAGGCGAGTTGCAAGTGCCTCGAATTATATTAATGATATCATCATATTAATGATCAAATGTCATCAGGTCAAATTAAAATAGGGGCTAATTTCAATGTATTTCTCGAGTGGGCTAATCTTTATTTAACTAATATTTTTCTTCACATCCTAGCAATGTCTCTCAATCCTAGTAAAGCCCGTCTGTAATGTAATATTAAAAAAGGCAAAATTACTATATTTTCGCTTAAAAGCCATTGCAAATATAAGCAGAATATAACAATAATTACAACATTATCAAAACTATATACATATCGTCAATTGTTGAAATTAAAGCATTAATATTATCACTTGCGTTAATTATTATGATAGTAATTTCATTTATACAAACTTTTGTGGGAGGCCAAAAAGAATACTCAAAATGATAAATGTTTAATCAAATTATGAAAATAAAAGTACTTATGTACATAGTGACAAATGTGAAATTAAAAATAAGAAATAATATTTAATCATTATATTTAGTTACGATTAAGTTTTTATAATTTTACGGAAATTCTTTGTACTTTTTATACATCGTCATATTTATAAGAATGTCGGAAATATTCCAGGCTTTTCAAATATAACAAAGATTTAAATGTAAATTTAGGTTTTTATTTGACTTAATTAATCAAAGATCCAACAAATATATTATAATAAATCAAGAAATGATAACACAAGTCAACAAAAAAATTTTTTTCGAGTTTGTTATTAAATGCTTATTTTCTGATTGTCTACAACGAAAAGTAACTAAAGGCTCCATTTTTACCAAATAAAGTTTGCTTTTGTACATTTAACAAGGAAAAATAAATATTCTAAGATTTTGACAGAGCTTCGAGTAGCAACGGTGTTATCGCGCTGTATCGGGGTGACTTAGTAAGAGACTTAAACCTACCTAAACTCAAAGCAGAAATATTAGCTTCATGGCTAACACAGTGGAATTTGCTCAAGAAGGATGTTAATATAAATGATCAAAGAAAACGTCATGAAATATTCTCTGGATTTTTTACAAAGGAAGATGGACTTTGTTTTTGCAACGATTTGAAAGGTTTATTTGATGCAATCGGAATCCCTTGTATTCCTTCTGTATGGTGTCTTTTTATCGACAGCTCTACAAAGTTTAAAAGTATTCCTCCTCTCTACCTGGCTCATTCTGTAATGCTCAAAGAAAATTACGATAGCGTTAAAATGGCGCTTCAAACTTTAAAGTATGAAGAGTATGCCTGGCCAGTGATAGGGGATTTCAAGATGGTAGGTTTTCTTGTAAGAATATAAGGTGAATACCCTAAATATCCATGCTATCTTTGCTTGTGGGATAGCAGAGCCGACGCACTTTACTACGAGCAGCACTCATGGCCTAAACGGATTGAGTTTCAGATAGGAAAACATAATGTCAAAAATGAACGGATTGTGAAGGTCGATCATATTTTGATGCCTCCGTGGCATAAAAATCAGGTCTCATGAAGCAATTCGTAAAGCCTCTTTGTCAAGACTTTGCAGCTTTTGAATGTTTAAAGAGGCTAAAGTTAAAGCTTGTATTTTCATCGGTTCACAAATAAAAAAATTAATGGCCAGTGAAGAATTCCTAGAGCTACTGAACACCCACGAAAAACAAGCGTGGCTCAGCCTTAAAGCAGTGATCCATGGCTTCCTTGGCAATAAAAAAGCTGCAAATTACAAAGAGCTCATTTCTAATATGCTTGATAACTTAATGACTCATGGGTTGTAGAATATCCCTTAAAGTTCATATGCTCCATGCTCACTTAGACCAGTTTAAAAATAACTTGGGGGCATATTCAGAAGAGCAAGGGGAACGCTTTCACCAAGATTTGATGAATTTTGAATAGCGTTATCAAGGAGATTATAATGAGAACATGATAGGTGACTACATTTGGAGTTCAATACGAAAAAGTCTCTGCTTACACTGAAGAAAAACTATAACTCTTAATGCTTAGTTGTATTTTTTTCTGTATTTGAAGATTAATCTTTATTGTACTGTGTAAATAAAAGTGATTTGAAAGTAATTAGCATATAAATTAAAGTTTTTTAGTTTTAATATACTACTGAAACATAAAAATAGAGATTTCCTTAAATTTTGAAATTTCCTTCTGGTAACTACAAAAGCAAACTTTTTTAGATAAAACTATTTTTTCTTTCACCAGTTACACATAATTATTCAAAATCAGACATACAGAACCCCGACTCAAAAATCGTGTTTACTTGTGTAATAAACCAGCCTTCAGATATCCACAGTCATCTTTATGATGTGAAGAAAGTAAAATTGTGCGAATCAACGAAATATTTACCAGGGCCTGAAATTGTGCCGACGTGAGTAATCTAAAAAATACTGTTAGAGTGGTTTTTCTTTCTCGGGCGCGACATGTATATCAATTATATATTTATATTTTAGGATATTTATCCTACACTCATTTCTAATATCATTCACCTCATATAATATAACCTCCATCTATCTTACAATCCACAATTTTATCTCAAACTACGTATCTACTCACAAAGACCGTTCTATTTAGTTTTCAACCATGATAACACCAACGTATGATATCCGAATATTATTCAAAGCAACAGACTTTTTATTATTCAAACACTCATACCTATTGCACTTTTTAAATTTTTTACTCATATTGTAGTATTTTATGACCGACTTCTTCTTCTTCACTTGAAGTGATTCTGCCGCTGGCCTAAAATCCTCACCCACCATATGTAACATTAAAAAAAAAACAAGTTTAAATTTTTCAGTACAAATCGGAAATTTCAATCTTTAAACCCTAATATATGCATATCTATAAATTATATTATGAACAATTTTATATCTAAAAGCATTCTAAAACACATTGTCATATGTTAGTTATATGCAAATTATATTCAATTCCTTGCAAATGCGAAGTCAGAATATGTGGCCTACCTAGATGGTGACTTGCTAGCCCGTCTGGGTGGCAATGCGATATATTCTCCTTGGAAAGAAAAAATAAATAGTGGCAAGCATAGCCCAGATATTAGATATAATAATAATAATAAAGCAATCAATTCTCTTTTGTTTTTTTAAAAATAGAAGTCATTTGTTTGCGTCGTGTCAGAACGTGTTCTAAATGGATAAAATAGAAGTTCGCGCGGTAATAAAATATTTCTGCTTCAAAAATTTTACTACAGAGCTGGTAAATCAATACTATTGCCATTAGGGGTTCATGCTCCTCCATATTCTACGGTTGCGTGTTGGTGTGCTGATTTCAATCGAGGAAGAACTTCCATTGTTGACGACCTCCGCACGGGACGCCCTATATCGGTAGTGACTTTGTCTATATCTATATCTATACTTCTATACTACTATTATAAAGAGGAAAGATTTGATTGTATGTTTGTTTGTTTGTTTGTTTGTTTGTTTGCATTGAATAGGCTCCGAAACTACTGACCCGATTTAAAAAATTCTTTCACTGTTGGGAAGCAACACTATCTCCGGGTGACATAGGCTATATTATATTTTCGAAAAAATTAGGGATCCTTACTAAAACTCCAATAATGTAACCCAAGGTGTAAAAAAATTACCTAAAATATTATTTAAATCGCGTGCGCTGCGAAAACTATTGATGATAGAATAAAATAATGTACTACGACTTTGCAGAACACATCATTATTTACAAAAAGTGTCGCGATAGCATATGTCTAACTATTATAGTTATGCCACAATAAGTGTTCTTTTATTTTAAAAATTTAATTGAAATGCCGCCCCTAGAAAAGGCTCTTTATTTGTATCTTGGTATTAATCCTTATCAAAATAAATTACTTCAATTTCAAAACTGCTTCAATACCTTTATATAACTTTTTGAATTATTCAATTCGGATATTTTATTCGAAAGATATCACGAGTTTAAAAATGTAAGTATTAGAAAAATGTTGCGTGGTAGCTGCGCACCCTGTTCGGCTAGCTAGGCAGCACCTTATGCAATGTAGGCGTGCGTCACTGGGGTTTTTACAAAAATATAAAAAAAAAACTTATTAAAAAACAACGAAAAATGAATAAAAAATAATAACAAAAAAATCATTAAAATAAAATTTCATAGAAATAATAATATTCATAGAAATAATATTATATAGTGTTTATGTATAATATGTATTTATTTACAAAAAAAAAAGTATATAAGTAGTATATCAGTTGTCTAGAGCCCATAATACAAGTGCTACTTAGTTTGGGACTAGATGACGCTGTGTGAATTATCACAAAATATTATAAAAAATATTATTATTATTATTCAAACTTTTTTTATAATTTTATTTTTTTAGTAACCTGACGCAAATAGAAGGGTTTGCCCTCAAGGGCGCTCCTCTGTCTGAGGAGTGCACGGGTGTGCGTACCCGAGGTGCCCGAGCATCCGTCGCTTTACTCCCCTCTCCGTCCGAGGCGACAGAGGCCTTCCTACCTTTCTTCCCGTCTACCTCCTACATCCTTTCCAACTTAGCTCTCTGTTTGTGGCGTGGTCCCCGGTGGGATGGTTGCGAATACTGATTGGGACCCCCAATGAATGGGATTGCCCTGGGCCCTGATTTGGTAGTCGAAATCATGCCTATTTCGACTGCGCCTGCACAGAGAGTGTTCCCAGGGCGGGAATTGCATCCTCGCTGTTGGTTGGTCTTGCTGGGCCGGCTACAACGTCAGGCGACTCTCTGGTTTTTCTGGAGTGTCGTCTGGTAGTCGTACTCACGCCTGACTAGCACGCGACGGGGATGCGAGTCCCGTCCGGAATTGGCCGCGGACCTGTCGCTCCCGGCCCTGGTTCTGTCCATGGTCGGGGGCGATCCTGGATGGACGGCCGTCACCTCCTTTTGCGAGGCAGTAGTGATGCACTCCACCACACCAAGGACAGGCACAGGTGGAAGAACATTATAAAAGAGAAACTGGGTTCTTATAAGGGGAATCACGACCCTCAGTAATGAGGTACACGACTCAAGGAGGAGGAGTGTCTGCAAGGGAGGTGGCGGAATGGGAGCGGAAGTTCGCCACCGCCCTCCCTCCCGCCAACGTAGGCCGCGTCGTCGGCACCGGAGGGCGGGCAACGACCTCCGGCCGCCGTAGAAAGCGGCTGCGGGCGGCCCCTTGGGGGAGGATCCGCCGCCCGCACTATTGCAGGGAGAGGGCCGCGTGCTGTTCCGCGGCCCCCTCAACTCCTAGAGTTGTTAGGAGAGCGCCGGGGGGACGAAACCCTGACCCCCTGGCGCCAACACTTTAGAAGGGGCCCGCCTTAAGACAAAGGGCGGGCCGGCGCCGGCCCGGGCCACGAGATCGGCAGGCCTTATATCCGTGGGCCCGGGCGTAGGCAATAGGAGAATAGCGGGGTTTTTTAGTGGGTAATCGGATGGTCGAACATCTTTCCCGGGGTCCCACATGTCCCTCGGTCCCCCCGGGTCGGGGGAACCCGTCAAGAGAGGTTTTTCCCCAAGACCGAAAAAAAATAGAAGGGTTTAGGTATGTGTGTGTATATAATTTTTAATTTTGAAATTTTTATTAAATACCCGTGCGAAGCTGGGGCGGGCTGCTAGTATGATTAAAAAAGTTGAAAACATTGTCTTGGCGGATCGTCGTGTTACTGTTTGTTTTATAGCAGAAGAAATGAAGATTTCTATAGGAAATGTCCATAATATTATACACAATCATGGGTATGAAAAACCGGCCGGCTCCGCCGAGCCCCTGCAGGAGGGGTAGACCCAAAAACTGTTGGCTTGACGTCGTAAGGGGTGATATGCGTGCCAATGGGTTTACTACCAGGGATGCTAAAGACCGTGCAAAGTGGAGTAGAAAAGTCGAAAAGCGGACCCCGGGCACCGGAACGAAAGTTTAAATTGCAACTGGGATACAACGCTGGAATGATGATGAAGTGAGTATAATATAATATGATAATATTGTACACAGACGCTAAAACTAAAATAACTCACAGTTATAAAAAGGATAATGCTAAAAAATATTTATATACGGAATAAAAACATGTTTAATTAAGATTCTATACACAATTGTCGGTTTGAACTTGACATTGGCGTGACTTGCACGCATTCCAAGCGTGAACAACTATCGGATACCTCTTTTGTAATACCTAAGTCTACACTATTCTACTCCTGATAAGCAAATTCACCTTGCCTTTAACACACGTTAGAAACTAAATATTAGTAAATGTATACTGTATACTACGAATAAATAAAAAGTCCATGTATATAATTAATATATTTATAATATTAATAAATGTACATATAGCTGAAAAGTAGGAAATGGATTGAAATATGGATTTTAGATTGAGATCGAATATTAGAAGCTGTCGTTACTTGATACGTAGTAGTGACACGGATCCCAAATTAATTTGTATCTAAATCTACCTGAATTTTTAAGAAGATGGCACAATAAGTTTTGGTTCTAATAAAAAAAGTAAGTGATTAAAATTCCGGAAAAGGTAAATCATTAAAATTCCGTGTAAATTACATACAATTAATAGTAATTAAATAGATATTTTTGCGTTCATTTTCTAATAATATTTTCTTTTTATTTCGGCATCGTTTTCGGTTTAGTCTATCGTTTTTCAATTATTTAACTGAAACTAGGAATATAATGCAAAATTACTTTTTTTTTTATTGCTGTAGGACAGCAGACAGGCTAACGGCCTGCTTAGGATTTAGCAGTTACCGTCGCCTATAGGTGCTTGCAACGCCAGTGGCATCGCGGACACGCTGCTGTCCCATAAGGGTACAGGAACTTAGGTCACTAATGCCGGAACACAACACAAGGTTATTATGGCGGCATACTTAAGACCAAAGGTGGTCGCCATCCAGACGGGCTTGGGGCCCTACCACGTAGCTAGGGTGGGTTGTTTTGTCGCCTTTTACGACAGGCCGACCCCGGCCACAGGGGTTAGTATTCTTTCTCCGCCCCTGCACGGATAAAAACTTACCAAATATTAATGAATTCGTAGAATATTATAGAATATTGATCAGATTAGTTAACGTATAAGTAAAATGTTTAGTGAGAGCCGGAACTGTTTATCACAACAACTTCAGTACAACATCGGTCAGGTTATAGCCATTTTTCCAATGTGTATCTAGGTTTTAATGTCAAAGCTATATCGAAATCCAAAAGAAACAACGTGTTAAAGTCTATACACTAAGATCCCTGTATGTTTAATCTGTAAGATCTGTAAGAACACTAGGCGCTGTGGCCGGGAGCGTCCTCTCGTAAAAGGCGACAAAGTAACCCAAGCTAGTTAGACTCCAAGCCCGTCTGGAGGATAACCACTTCTAAACTCTGGATATGTTGCCGTAATAACCTTGTGTTGTAGTCTAACATTAGTGTTCCAGGTTCCAAGCTGCGGTCCGAAACCGTGAAACAGTGAAGAAATACATTGTATTAAAACTTACTTTGGACTAATTGATATATCTATACAATAATATCCGCCCCCCTAGATGTGACTGAGCTCAGTAGTAGCACGTTATGGACCGTAATATACATAAGTGTAGATATAAATAATATATCTCAACCGTCTGAAATTTGAAGAGAGTTTGTTACAACATGGTCGTATACACTTAGATAACAACATTAAACGGTTACTTTCACAGATAGGGCTGAAACGGTGGACGCCTTTTTAAGAAACATAGTCTTTACTACATATTATTGCTTACTACTAAAGTATGCATATATTAAATATATAACCTAACCCAATACTGTGGGATAACCTATCCCACAGTAAGCAGCAGAGCGCTTGTGTTATGATACAGTACAACTGATATACTACTTGTTTACTTTTTTATAAAGAAATATTGTATAATACCACACTCACGACGATTGTGAAACCTGAGTTTCTACAAAATATAATATCAACAAACTCGGAGTAATGAAATAATTAGATGAGGATGATGAATTTAACAGATGTCTTTTATAAAGTGCTAAATCCATTTTTATAATAATTTTCCATACTATTCGCTATGTTACCCTTCATAAACAACAAGCAGTTCAACAAATGAGTAGAACATTCTAGAAACCATCGTCGCAATCGTTTTCACGCAGTTACTTTAAGGTTTCACTTTAGATTATTGAATGTCTATTGCACAAAAATTACGAAAAGTCGAATATCATTGCCAAACTAATTTTTTTGTTACATTATTACAAATTCATTCAACCGTGTATACTATGAATGCAAAATACGATGCACCTCTTCGATTTAATAAAAACATGATCAAGACTTTTCGTGATATTAATCCAAAATATTCTCTTTGGTCTTATCTAGAATGCCTAGAAGATAGAGAATCTTCTAAAGTAGACATTCTAGAAAACGATTTCCATACGATTTTCTTTATGATTTTTGGGTGGTAGAAATGCTATACGCAAAACCCACCGCTTGGAAATGTGCGGAGGTGTAGTTGACTTCCCGTACTATGTGCGTGTGTGTCATATTCTCTTGGCTCAAGGACACACATCGCTGGCATACGCATTAAAACTACTCCAGGGTATTTTCGTTCATCTTGAGGGCCGGGGCTGCGAAACGCGACGAACTCGTCAAGCCAACGCCTCGACTTTTATGGGCCCCCGGAATCTTCTTTATCACGCAATGGTGAGTGTCACATTCATGGTCTATAATACAAACTTATTTCAAGTCTGTAGATACTTTTAATGAAGATATGTAATGCTGCTGTAATAACTGAGAACCTCAGAAGATTTACGCGCCTTCCCTTTTTTTTGGGAGGTGGAAATACCTAACGTAGACCCTGCCGGTATTCCCACTAAAGCCGCCCTGGTGTTCCTTCACACGCGTTGAATGCCGAGGCCGCATCCCTATGTTCCTTTCCTATGGGAACCTAATAAACCATCCTTGATTAGAGCGCTGGTTCATATAAACAGAAAACATTTATGTTCGTATTATAAATTTATGCCTACAGATCGTTATTATAAATTTTTGTTTGGAATGAAGTATTTTAAGTACATATAACATCGATTTTGTATAGAATCAAAACAATTAAGTAGGTCACAAAATATATTTCTATATCAATCCTATCATGACATCGTAAACTCGATAAACAATATTTCTTATCTTGTTTTATTTAGCTTTTTGAACGGAATAACTATATCGTTTGCTGCATACATATTCCACGTGGAAACCTCGTGATATCACCATGGGGGTACTCATATTTTAACTTCTTATGGGCGTTTAACCGGTTCTATACAAAGCTACTTCGGAGAGCGGGGTATCTGTTGCGGCTCTATGCAAGATTCTTGATAATATTCTCAGGCCCTTCTGTAAGGACGCTTTTCTTCTTCATTTTGTTACATCTCCGGCAGGCATGACAATCAATAAATAAACTTGAAACATTTTAATAGCTTAATTACTAATATTGATTGTGGTCTAGACACATTAGGTTTTAATGATCACGGCCCGAGATCTTGTTTATCACCTAACCACGTTCGTTCAACGTGATTCTACTTGCATTTCAAATATTTTATGCTGTGGAATTAAGAATTTTCCACGAATACACGTACAAGTACGTGAGATGAAAGTTGTTATATTGTGTGTGTAGTAGGATGGATATATTGGGTCACGGTTTGAAGCGCCAAGCCAAACCAGCACCGGCATCAGTTGCCGGGTGCCTACGTGACACCGGCCGCGTGGCGGGCCTGAGGAGTGGGGAGCCCAGCCGGTTTGTTTCGTTGCGTGCGCACAGTAATGATGACCCAATTTTCTATCGATAACTTTTATATTATTTTTCTAAATTATTTCATAATTATATTAATATACTATATTACTCGGAGAAATATAAAAATATACAGAACACGAATTTAGGTTGTACAAAAGGCAGCCTTATCACTATTAACAATTTCTTCCAGGCACAACCTTGGGATGAAATGAAATTTGGTAATATAGTGAATAAAAAAATGTTGTCTGATAAACATTATGTAGTTAAATTAAAATCATTTAACTCTTATTTAACGTAAAAATATAAATGGATACGAAACAAGACGATATTATGTGAATGCTGAAGATATTTCAAATTAGCGATACATTTCAAAGTCTTAGTAAACCGTATTTACAAGTAGAAACTATATAGCAGTCGATTTTATGAAGCAACAATCTTTTATTTAGAAATAATTAATAAAATACCTGCAAACTGTAGAAAACTAAGAAAAGAACAGAAATTCACTTTTTAAATTATAATGATGAAATATAAGTCTAATGCGGTGTAACACCCTATAAGTTAATCTCCATGCCGGGGTTGAGTACCCACTACTACGGCTGAGGGCCCTGTCATAAAGAGCGACAAAACAATCCCTGCTAGGTAATGCTTGAGGTCCGTCTGGGTGGTAACCAATCCTAGTCCAAATATGCCGCTACAATAACCTTGTGTTGTGCATAAGTGATCCAGATTCCTATTCCCTTACGCGGACTTTTGGCGTCGGAAATATCCATAGACGACGATAACCCCTTACCATTAAGTGGGCCGTCAGCTGATCTGCTGTTCCAGAGCAATAAAAATATTATAACAAGTATATTTATCTCTTCACTAAAATTACTTTTCCGTTTATGACATGTGCTTTATTATGTATTTAAACACATTTTTATGACAACAAAATTATTGTATTAACGATTAAACATGACAATAAAAGTCTATCGATGTCGATGTAACCAATGTAAACATTATGATCGGCGCTAACTCGGCTACTGGAATTGGTAAGGAGGCAAAACATAACAAAGAATCAGCCTCACAACATTCAGTCGGTCATACAGTTTCGTAGTGGTTGGACGGCTTATAAATTGACTTTGATTAATTAAACAAGTTATTGAATTAAACTGAACATTATATTCATTACACCAAGTCTCTGAATATCTGCAACCATGTTTTCGACAAAATGCAAAAGTTTGGAGAGGCTACTGCACCTTTACAAGAACGAAATACGTCGGCAAATCAGCAAGACTACGAGTGTCACCAACTCTGATGCCATGGCTCCTAGACTTGATCAACCGTCATCTAAGCTCCCTCAAAACGAGGACGCAGGGCTGCCTAAGAAACTTCTTAAACTGCAAAAATATCACAGGTCAGTGAACTCGGATGAACCGAAGTATTACAATCATACTTTGCGAGAGTTGAAGCCATATTAGCTTGGAATAAAGTACTTTCTCCTGTACTTCATACATATTACTTTCTACGTCATGTTGGCTGTGCACAACAAACTCTCAATATGTATTGCAATTTACACCATCAATCAATAAATATAATATATTTACAGGATAACAATACAATTTAAGGAAACAATTGAACAATAGTTGATAGTAATTTAAGTCACATGCTTAAATCTAAACAGAAATTGTTATTAATTTGAAATTTTGAACTATTAGTTGTTTATAATACGAGAAATACTTACCCTTATCCTAATTTAGTTTATAATAACTTGATGATTATGTACTCTGATGAATTTAAATTTAGAATTCAAATTTCATTACTTACGACTAAAGACCTATTGTTGATTCGAAACAGATAATAAATATTTTTACCATGTATTTTTAACACCGCAACTTATTACTTATTCTATTGTTAACTTAAGTATATTGAGAAACCCAAACAAAACTGTTTTCTCTAGATACCTGTCGACCCTGACTCCTCAGGAGCTGCCGATGGCTACCCGAGGACTGGCTGTTTCCAAGGACCAGTCCCGGGAGTTCATGGCTTGCTTTCCGGACATCGTAAGGGATCTCACTGAGACTGGCAAGCACATTGATGTGCCAGAAGCCAGCAAGTGGTTGGCTAAGGTACGTTGTGTTGCTGCAGTCAGTCGTAAGTGATGGTTTAGCTCACAAATCATTTGTTTTCACTAAAATTTTTGGACTTTGGACTTTGTACGAGTAGCAAACAACTAACATATCGTCGGCTTATTGCAAGCACTCATTAACTGCAAAAATCACTAAATACGCTTTTATCTATATTGGGCTCATTTTTACATATTCTACAAAATGCAAAAACACTAATTTCTAGCTGGCCAATTTTAGCCGTTACGTCTTTGGCTAATCAACGTAACCAATAATTCCAACTAAAATGCTGTTTTCCCAAAACAATGAAATGTCACTTATTGACTTCTTGCAATAAGCCGACGATATTTCCTTTTTTTCTAAACTTGAAATATCTCTTCTGTTCCATTATTATATCCAATAACATGGAAAGAACATTCTAAACAAGTTTCTGAATTGAAAGCTAAAACCATAAATGGCAAACGTAAATCCCGTTTGCTAAACTAGTTATTCTACTCATCAACTATACTATACTTCAAGTGAACACTTTATCTAACTCCCCTATCCGGTAAATAATTTTATCTTGTGGTAATAGTGAATAGATGGATTAGAGACCCTCAGTAGTATGTTATCTCTGTGATGGCGTCATTGCCTAATTCCAATTGATATTAAGGATAGTATTACGTATTTTTTATGTTAACGCACAAAGTCTGAAGTTCAGTTAAATTTATTGTCAGTTAGCGTAAGCTTATTTAAAAAAATACAAAGTTGATACTTATCCTAATTTGCATTTTGACGTAAGGCTAAGGAGGGTCGACATAAAACATTGTACACAGATATATCGATTTATAAATTGGTACTACGAGATCTAAGAGTTTTAACTTTTAATTTAAATACTTATAGTTTCCGAACTAATGATCAAAACGACATATGTCTCCTAAATAAAAATCAATTAAAATATAAAATTTATAAAAATTTCCACCAACTGTAAGACGTATTTCAATGGAAAAAGCGTTAGGAACTCATTTCAATTATATATTGTATTATAATGGTAATTTTTTCTCTAGAAATCGTTTAAAATATACAGTTTATATCAGTTTTTTTTTACATGTAATCATTTTGTATTAAATAATATTATATCATCGCGATAACAAATTGCTTGAAACGTGATCACGAACCATAAACGTAAAAACAATACCTACTCTCACACTAGTATGATAATATTTGGGCTTCATAATATTTATTCAAAATGAATACAGTATAAAAACCGCCACAAGTGTTCAAGGTTGACTTATATTGCGATTATACACCGGTTATACTAGTACATAGCACGTAGTATTACATATAATTATAAAAGCTATACTACGTTGTTTGTACACTTTTATAATAAATCGCAAACTGAGAACGGTTGAATGTATGTCTATCATTCTAGTCTTTTATAATATAATTTCGATATTGATGGCAAGCCCTAAAGAAGTTGTAAAATACATCTGAAATGAACTTTTTAGTTATAAATATTGCATGATTAAAATATCAGGAATAAAGCAGTCAAAGCTATGTCCTTTTGCCATATTAAAAAAATGGAACCAAATTGTATTCATTAAATTAAAAGATTAGAAACTAAACAATACTTAACATTCATTTGAATTTCGAATATCCGCATGCATTTGATCGTTTTATACTATTATATCGAGGATGTATGTTAATGAAATATTCGGAAACATTTAAGGCGGACGAAACGTGTTTATTTATTTAGATGGTCTCATTGTTTCAGTTGTTGCAATACAATGTGCCAAATGGAAAGAAGAATAGAGGGCTAGCGACCATACTTGCATATAAAACAGTAGAGAAGAAAGAAAATTTGACTCCGGAAAACATTCACTTAGCTAACATTATGGGGTGGTGTGTGGAAATGGTAAGTTATACACTTTAGTTTTTGCGAGTGTATTCAATTTAGTATATATATATATATATATATATATATATATATATATATATATATATATATATATATATATATATATATATATATATATATATATATATATATATATATATATATAGCTGGAGTTCAGCAGATAGGCAAACAGCTCACCCGATAGCAGGTAGTCACCGTCGCCTATGGTCATTTGCAACACGCTGCCGGCCCTGAAGAAATTTTATAACGCCTTTCTTGAAAAACACCATATTATACTGCGCTGAGAAAATCTCAACCAGAAGCTCATTCCGAATCCGGAAAGTACGCAACATGAACGTTCTTGAGAACCGTTTCGTACAAGAAAGAAACTCCAGGAAATGAAATATTAAATGAGAAATTAAATAATATTATAATAAATAAAAGATTAGGAAGTAACATAATACATGAAGACCAATGGCATAATGGCCTTCATGTCATCAATTCCTTAAGGCCTGTGTTGGTCATGGGTTCGAATCGTACCGAATTTGAGAATTTTAAGCGTACCGAAGTTCTGTAGTTTATATAATATTAATATTATAAACGCGAAAGTTTGTATGGATGTTTGTTACTCTTTCATGCAAAAACTACTGAATGGATTTAATGAAACTACAATAATATAGCTTATACATCAAAATACACGCATTCGGATCGCTATTGGCGACACAAAATCCTTCCCCATCACCGTCGGACTACACCAGGGATCCGTCCTTAGTCCCTTTCTGTTCAGCGTGGTATTAGACGTACTGTCAGACAACATCAGTGGTTGCTCTTGCTTGCTGATGATATCGCGCTGGCAGATTCGGACAGGGGTAGGCTGGTGCGATGTGTGAAGGCGTGGAAGGAGGCGCTTGAGAACGGTAGTCTGTAGCTTAATGTGGCGAAGATCGAGTACTTGGCCTGTACATAACTCCATCGATCCCACACCCGTACGCATAGGCGGCGACACGGTCGAGCGCACGGACCAAGTGAAATATTTGTGATCTGTATTTCACGCGTCTGGTGACATTGATTGCGACGTTAAGGTACGCATTGCTGCCGCTTGGGCCAAATGGCTTGAGGTGACTGGTGTCATCTGTGACCCCAAAATACCGGTTAAATTGAAGGGACAGGTCTATACGACCATCATTAGGCCTGTCCTTTTATACAGATGTGAAGCGTGGCCGATGCTGGAGTGACACAAGCAGGCACTGCGAGTCACGGAGATGAATATGCTGCGGTGGATGTATGGAGTAACGCGGAAGGGCCGCATTAGGAACTCTCGCATTCGCGGCAGCCTTCATGTCCGTGACATTGCGGATAAATTACAGGAGTGTCGCCTTGGCTGGTATAGCCACGTTTAGGGCAACCGGCTACTTACGTGGGTAACAAATTTCTGGCCATGCCACCACTGCCGGCCCCGGCAGGAGATGTAGACCCAAAACGTGCTGGCTTGACGTCGTAGGGATTGATATGAGTGCCAATGGACTGACCACCAGAGATGTTGAAGATCGTGCGAAGTGGAGAAGAAAAAGTCGGAAAGCCTACCCCGGGCGCCGAAGCGAGAGTTTGGGTTGCAACTGGGACTCAACGCTAAGATGATGGTGAATAATTTAAAAAGATATTGTCCAAAAAATAACGATAGTTGTCAAGGAAGTAGGAAAAAATTTTGCTATCTGCGATCTATTTTGGCGTGCGCTGCAAAAACCGTCAGAGCTACGCGTATATAACCCGCGACAGCATATATCTATATTTTATGTGTAAGCCATTATCGCCAAAGTAGTGAACCATAAATACAATAAAAATTATTAATTTATTTCTTACATTTACACAAATATATGTAGGTGGCACGAAGTTCACCGGGTCATCTAGTATATAATATGTACCAAATGAAAAGGATTTCTATGTAGTATAACAGTTTTCTACTAACCATAAAACAAACTGCTGCTTACTTTTGAACTAGATAAAGCTGTATGAATTGGGCAGCGTGTGTATATTTATTTAATTAATGATGTTCGCAGTGTTATGTCGAATGACCAATTCATTAAAATGGCAATATATGGCGCCTTATGTATTCGAAAAGTATACACGTGTATTTTTTGTTTGGGTATTGAACCGGTTTAGTAACTTCGTCCATTGAATATATTATATGATTTTGTAAATAATTTCAACACATTAATGTTATTGGTAGCTACTTTATCGCTGTCTATAAAGTTAAAGTTAAAATTGGTAGGTAACCATCTGCCAGGCGTAGGGCAGTAGGGGAGCACTGGAGTGCCTCCCCTTGTCAACTGTGGGGTCGCACGGCTGCATTGCACGGAAGTTTTTAATTGCAATAATTCATTAAATAACATGAATTGGAAACAATGTTCAATTGCCAACTTCGGTGTTATTTACAATTAGTAAAAAGAGTAAAGAAATTCAGCTTTGGTCATTGTAGCTAAGAAATGTAGCAGAGTATATTTATAACCTGATGAATGTACTTTTAATACCATAAAGCACAAATAAAATAAAATTTTAAGAAATTATTTAAAATTTTAAGAGTTTTATAGCCGAAATATGTATAACTTATAACAATATATATGTTGTTAACATATATGAATAACCTAAAAAAATATTTCAATTATGCAATTACTTATTTTTTAATTATTAAAGTAGTTTTATTTATTCATGAATGTTTATGTTCTTGTATTATCTATCTGTAGTATAACTATACAGGCATTATTATTATTATTAGCTGTTATACGTTCCAATTGAAGTAATCAATAATATTGTTTATTAATTAATAACAAATAAATAATTGAATAATTTCTGCTTAATATTAAGAAACGGGCGTGACATATAAAATAATTACTAATTATATCGATTAGTATAAATACAAATTCAGTAAACGTCACAAATTGGTCTTAACTCAATATACTTTAAAATTACGTATTTAAATAATTATTCGTACAAAATTAATTATGATGTCTTACAATAATTACACACAATTAATTATTCTAAGTATGATGTTTTATATATTTACTGATAAGAAAACTTGTTTTTAACGTATAATAATCGTTAATAATACTTTCTAATTCCGTTCAATGAATAAACAATTACCACTACCGGTATATAATAGCGGCGATGATGATAAATTTAAATAAAATGTTTACTTAAACATTATTATTTCTGATTACATTATAATAAGTTCTACAAAGTACAGCTTTTAACTGAAGAATGAAAATGAAATTTATCAAAAAAGAGATGATTTTAGCCACTGAAACTCACACTCATCATACAAAACACAATTAGCTCATTTAATCTTTGGATTGGTCTGTTGTGGTAGTTGAAATATTTAAAAATAAAACTTTATTTGTGGCTAATTTTAGTATGACATGTCTGTCCAATCTAAATCCACAAAGCCTTGTATATACTTCTACCACCAATAAACACCTTGGCCAGTGCCTGATTAAGCAAGCGCGGGGCCCGTAGCAAATTCTTTTGAAGGTCCCTTGATGTGCTAACTGATAAAAAACAATTCAATACTCCTCAATACCTTAATACATTTATTTACCGTCTATAGGTTACATAATGTTGTGGGTGATGAGCGGGTTTAAACATGCGAGGCCCGTAGCATTCGCTACTCTTGCTACGTGGTTAATCCGGTACGGTCAGTGCTCATAGCTCATAGAGTTTCAGGGGCGAGGTCATCGACCCCTGAAACTCTGTTTCATCTTGTGTTGACAAAATGTGGTCTCCACTACCTTACTCCACTACTTTACTTTTCCGCATTTATATAAGCTTACGTCTATAAGCATATAAGCAGAAAGGTTAAACCTTTTTTTCAGTTCCATACACACCAATTGCTGTTGAACGACATAATGCAAGGCACGGAAATGCGCAGGGGAGCGCCATGCTGGTACCGTCGCCCTGACGTTGGTCTCGACGCGGCCAATGACGCCAGCCTCGTCCAAGCAGCTATGTACTCTACACTCAAAAGGCACTTCAGCACTAAGCCTTATTACAAGCACGTACTCGAAACGTTCAATGAGGTTAGTTTAAAATTTATTGTTGTTGATTCAGTTTGCGAAGGCGTCCTAACCTAGATATGGGAATTTTGTATATTGTTTACAAACTTTGGTCCCTTTTCAACATAACGTGAATTTTTTTTATCTCTTTTGCCTGATAACTTATTGTCACACGAATAAAAATCCTTAATATTTCCTTTTCCTTAAGCCAACATAAATCAATTTGTTTCATATAGGGGCGACTCCACATGACTTTCCAACCCTGAAAAAAAACTGACAAGGCGTTTGCTATGCATTATCAAAAGGAGTAATCAATTAGTTACCTTTTTCAACTTACTTAGTCCAGATCAAGTAATAGGGTAGCTAGGTATATGAAGAGTTGTTTCCGTCTGGACTTCATTGCGATCAACATAGAGAATAAAATAACAAAAAATTTGTCCTCTACTTAAACTCTAATAGAATAGGTATAAACATAACTTGTTTGTTGAGCTTATTCAAATTACTGCTTTTGAACAAAATATTGCATAACGACTGAATAAACACTTACTCATATTCCTTTATGACTGTAATATTATGATTATAAATAATGTATGTTATACTCGTATGTTAGTTTTGACGAAGATATTTTGTATCACTGTTTGAGCAGAAATATAATTCATTACTGTCCACCAGACAATTTTACAAAAAAAATTCTAGTAGGAAGAAAATAATAACCTATAGTGAACAAACTGCGGTCTTATCACTAAATAGCGATCTGTTCCAGACAATATGCAAGTTGATGTCGGAAAATGAACTATAAATGCAATATAAAAAACAATAATCATTGTTTTTTTTATATTGATTGCAATCAGTAACAATTCATTATGATTGAATAATCATAATGCATTGTTACTGATTTTACGATGTAGACGCTCAATAAGAATGGATTTTACGAAAATGCTGTCCAAAATGTAATTTTTTTTAATTTATTTGGCAAAACAACGTTTACCGGATCAGCTATGAAATATATATTATTCAATCGGTTATAATACAAACATCTACATTTAATCATTGCAAAGTATGATAACTAAGTAAATAATTGTAATCAAATATGTCACATGGTTCTCAGTGTTATTATAAATTGTTTGATTAGTCTTTTGCGTTTTGAGTATAATTCATTTGAATCAGCTTGTCTGATTTAGTATGGTTTAAAATTAATCTAAAATTTCAATTGTTTTAATACTTCATTATGTTTTATTTAACCGCAAACTACTAGTTTGTTATATTACTTGTTTTTAGCAAACCTACTGATATATGAACGAATCTTGATTTTATTAGCTAAAAGAAGATCTATGTACTAAAGTTTTAATGACCAGAATGTCATCAAATACAATAATGTAGGTATTTTATAAGAGTCAAAGTTGTAGTGTCAAAAATTTATTAGGAACATAAAAAATCCAGGCTCCAACTAGACTGCTGAAGGTAAGACTGATGATAATAAATATACATTTTTCAGATGCTGCTAAAATGTTCAATGGGAAACTACGTAGAGAAGCTTATGTATAAAACGGATAAGCCGGACTTATCCCAATTTACGATGGATAAATACGAATCCATAGTGAAATACAAGATGTCGTACTATTCGTTCCAAATGCCAGTCTGCCTCGCTCTCCTCATGAGCGGGGTTGACGACTTAGAAACACATAGGCAGGCAAAGACCATACTGCTCGAGATGGGCGAATTCTTTCAAATACAAGTGAGTATACAAAAACCTACACAAACATCGACGCTTCGTGAGTTTGTAAATATTGTAATAACAGTCTAAACATCCCACTATCGGGCACACAAGAAATCTCGATGTGCATACTCCACGAAATCATTTACTGTCAATACCAAGCAAATACGTTATAATCTCAGTATTGATTTCTTCTCTAACAGTTGTATATTCAATAATGTGTTTCGAATCAAATACTTCAAACAAGAAGTCAATATAATTTTTACTCATCTTACTTTAGTTCATATTATTGCAAATGATATCCATAAGTTATTGGAAGTAATTTATTTAATTAATAGATGTAAATATTTAGGACGAAAAAAGCCATACCTGAGAAGAAAATAAATATAAACACGCATGTTAAGTGTCTCAAATGCTGGTAGCATTTCTATATCTAATATTGCATATTTTGTGATAACTTATAACGTGGGATATATATAATTCTACTGTGCGTGTGGCCACTGAATTTTTTTTTTGGGTGGTCAAGTGGATTCGAAAATGGTTTAGATTCACAATTTGGTCCACTACAAAAAAATCTTTATTTATATGGTAGAACAATGTCTGCATTCGTCTACTCTATGTAGATATAGTATAGTTATTTATATTTCAGGATGATTTCCTTGATTGCTTCGGTGATCCAGCGGTAACAGGCAAAACTGGTACCGATATTCAAGACGGCAAATGCACATGGCTGTCTGTAGTTGCATTACAAAGGGCAACACCAACACAGAAACAAATCATGGAAGACAACTACGGCCGATCTGACCCAGAAGCGGTTGCCAAAATCAAGGATTTGTATGAAGATTTGCAACTACCTCATACATACTCTGTTTTTGAAGAAGCTACCTATGACCTCTTGAGGACACAGATTCAGCAAGTCACGAGAGGTCTGCCTCATGATATATTCTTCAAAATCTTGGATAATATTTTCAGGCGAAGCGTTTAAATTTTTATTTTTGAAGAATATCAGATTTTAAACTAGTTTTTATAACAATAAAAAATAAATCTATAATGATTATAATCATCGATCACATTGCGCATGCGCAGTTGATTTAGAGATGTCACTTCTTACAATATACGAGTGGATTTGGTCAACTCAAACTTTGTAAGTCTCAATCAAGAGACTCAAAGACTTTTCAAAAAAACCAAACCAGATATTATTATCAGATATTATTTCAAAAACTGATTTGAGTTTCTTGAAAGATGGATTTGATGGATAAATCGTCATTACTAAACAATTTGCTTTTTGCCTAGGTTTTATATTATTGTTATAAAAATATAGTTATATTGGTGATAGGTTAAGTTAGAATAAGATAAGTGTACAAATAGCTTAGAAACGATCTCCACTTATATTTTAGAATAGTACCCTGTTAGGGGTGAAAAATATTGTGTGATCTGTGAAATGTTGACAACCGTATTTTAAAAGCAAGATAAGTTTGACTAAAGAAACATCCTAAAGGATTTTAACAACCTTTTATATTTTAAGGTATATCGATTTGCGTGAGCAATATTTAATAAGCATATAACGTAATTGCATTTTATTTAGCATTTCCACTGAGAATCCTAATCATAGATTCCTATATAATAATTGAGAATTAATTGTATGATGTTATATGTAAGAAATATCGTTGTAATTTTTTTCTATGATATTAAACTAACTATATGAATTAAAAATCTTTGTTTTATTTATTGCCACCCCGTGATTTCATTATACATCAAAATAAATAAGTGGCTAGACGGCTATAGTAATTATTTATTTCAACAACCTCCGCTACGGAACAGCTAACGCAAATCGGAACGCCTCCGGAGATCATAAGTTCCGTCCCCGCCCTAAGTTTGGGTTATTTAAGTATCTATTATCATAAAAAAGTACATAAGTAGTAGTTTCAGCTGTCTATCACTCAAAACACAAGGGCTCTGATGCATATTTTGGAACTGGATGGCGCTGTATAAAATGCTGTAATATATACTGTATACATAATATATGTATGTCTATTACGTTTTCACGGCTAAACCAATTTTGATGAATTTCACTATAGAGATAAATTGGACCTTGGAGAAGGACTTTAATTTATATGGCCGAACAGTTTGCCGGATCAGCTACAAATAATATAATTTTTTATCCGTGTAAGGGCGGAGAAATAATACTGACCTCTGCGGCCAGGGTCGGCCTGTCGTAAAAGACGCCAAAACATCCCACCACTAGCCATCAGCCACCATCCCACTAGCTACGTGATAGGGCCCCAAGCCCGTCTGGATGGTGAACACCTTTGGTCTTAAGAATGCCGCCATAATAACCTTGTGTTGTGGCATTAGTGACCCAAGTTCCTGTACCCTTATGGGATAGCAGCGTGTTCGCGATGCCACTGGTATTACAAAAACCCATAGGCGACGGTAACTGCTAAATTCTAAGCGGGCTGTCAGCCTGTCTACTGTCCCAAAGAAAAAAAAACGAATGTAATCTTACTTCGTCCCCCACTGTTGCGAACAGCTGTCCTCAATGGCCTGACTGAGTACCCGCTCTCTTGTCAGCGTAGTGTATCAGCTCCTACTACTATTCAATTAACCTTTTGCGGAGGTAACGCTTCCTACATGAACTACTCGCAAATGAACACCACTAATTGTCTGCAAGACACGCTATAGACCGTTATTTTAGGTATTCCAACACCATACCAAGAGTTCCACTTACTACGCTTACCAGAGCTGGACGACAAACAACCTAAGCAGCGCACTCCAGTGCTGTATGTTGAAAAGTTTCATTCTGGAAACCGTATTTTAGGCGGGCATCAAAATTGAATTCTCGCCCCTCAATCAGATGTGAAGTTGGATATGTCTCTAATTTAATTGTTATGACGTCCCTAGCCTTGAGCTTCCGCCAATGATGAATATACCCGACACCCTTATCGAAGACGGATCTCGGTATTTACATGTTTCTTCACCATATTCTTTCATCGTCGGTACATTGCAATAATGTTAATAGTATACATTAAATAGAGATTGTATGCGCCGGGTATAGAGCATGCACCGGTCTCCTTTCCGCTCCTACAGCCCGCTTCCGCTATCCGCTCCCGCTCTCTGCTTCTACGCCCCGCTTACTATATTATACATCCCTTACCAACACACCCGCTATGAAAGGTACGGATAGCATGCCGCCGGTGAGAAGCGCGGCCCAGCTCTCGCGGAGATCGAACCCCCGCGACACAATCCACTTCGAACCTCGCGTAGAGGCAACCGCTGCCCCCCGGCCTTGACCAAAATAAAAAAGGGGAGCAAGATCCCGTAGTGCTAGCTTCCGATACAAACCAGTGCACGCAGTCCCAGTGGCGGGTGAGTAATCCTTTAATTTCCCGCACAACCAGAGATATAGACCACTGGAAGAAGCTGGAAGCGGCCTACACCCCCATCTGAGGGATTCTTGCAAGCCCTTCGTTTTTATTTTACCAAATTAACTGGTCATAAAATTATTCATCAATCAAAAAAATTAATATACCTAATTGACATAAATACTTTCTAATTGTTATTTTTAATCAAATTATACTTGTAAATAAATTTCGATTAATAAATAATTAATAAATAATTTAGATCATTCCGAGGTCGAAAGTTCAATTTTCATGCCTATTTTGCGGGAAGAAACGAACACATTTCAGACCAATCAAAATTAATGCTATTTAGACATACATCTTCTGTCTCAACTTTCCTCCCGTTGATTTCTCGTTATTAGGCAACGTAGCAACTGTTAAGCACCAATATAATTAAGACGATTCAATTTATAACATATTTCAGATTATTAAACTTTTAATTAGTCGACATAGCCTGTCGCAATCATTTTTCCCAGTTGGTTGTATATTGAAATTTCGGTCCTGGCATGATAAAAAATAGTATACGCACCACGAGAGGAAAGTAGCTCATATATTATCAACGTTCGCTTTTGTCAAACCAGCGTGGGTAGTTTGAGCCAATTTCCTCCCTGGGTAGGTAATGTACCTACTATTTATTTTATTTATACATATAATATTAGATGATAAAACTGCCTAAACAGTACTTGCCATTGTGGGATTGGAACCCATAATCTGTAGGTTGGTCTCCAAGTGTAATATCACTTAGCTACCATGTACAGTACTCAGTTAATGGTTACTTAAACCTAAATAAACAAATCTGATCGTATTGTACTCAATTGTACTAAATAACAAAAGACGCTGTGTTTGTTAAATCTATTGTATTTTAACAAATATGAAGATTGAAATCTTCATCAGATATGATGGCAAAATTATATTGTATATGAAAATGTAAAACACCAGGAAAACATTCGTCATTGGCACACAAACAACAAGGCCCTGTTCAAGAGTAGGATGTTCTGTGTTAGAAAAATTAAACTTTATTTTAATTTAAGTTATTTCAATATATCAGCAAAATTTAAAAATGTTTCAAAAGCAGGAAAATTGGTTCTTTCAAATACAAGGTATGTAGATTATTATTATACATACGTACTTCTACTCAGAAAGGAGAAAGACATCATTAAATCCGTGCAGGAGCGGCGAAAGAATACCTACTAACCTCTACGGCCGAGGTCAGCCTGGCGTAAATGGCGACAAAATAATCCTAGCTACGTGGTAGGGCCTCCAGCCCATCTGGATGGCGACCACCTTTGGTCTTAAGTATACCGCCATAATAACCTTGTTTTGTGTTCCGGCATTAGTGACCCAAGTCCCTGTACCTTGCCAACGCCACTGGCGTTGCAAGCACCCATAGGCGACGGTAACTGCTAAATTCTAAGCAGGTCGTCAGCCAGTTTGCTGTCCCACAGCAATAAAAAAAGAACACGTGCTGATGAGGATGTGTGCGATTACGAAAACAAAAGAAATTAGCAATGAGATATCAGGAACGTTTAAAGTAGCGCCAGTGAGTGGCGAACAATAAGTAACAAACTGGCATGGTACCGGCATAGGCATATGATGCGAAGGGAATATTTTCATACGACACAGGAAATACTAGGAAACAAAGTGAATGTATATACAAATTTTCACTTATGTGTGCAGTTATGATTGACTATATAAAAATATATATGTTAATTGCAGAATGTACAATACAACATCGTCGCAAGATTATGTTTTTAATATAGAAAAGGAAGAAGCGGTATTTCGCAAATCCCTTCCCAAAACCATAGATTCTCTTTTGCAGAATTCGTTATATAAAGAAATTACGGAAGTCGACAAGTGGTTAGAAAAGGTAATCACTTTTTACTCGACTCTACACTGATATGTGGAGAAATTTGATTTTATTTTCGTACGTACACGCTACTATATTGTGATACGTTCAGTCCATCGTTATCTATTCATTACCGTTTTATAGAAATTAGTTCCAAGATTGTAATTATTAGTTAACATGGCCTTCATCAATTCTCGTAATGTTCATACTGACTTTCTTCTTTTTCTTCTGACTCTGAATTTAACCTTCACATTCATCACATTATCTTGGCTGAATAGAGCATACTTCGTCTTTTCCCCTATCTAAAAGATACAATGAAATAGAATAGTACATTAGTTGGCAACCTTGTTATCCAAGTGTCAAATATAGATCCTACACGAATTGAAATTTATTCAAAGAACCATTTTTAACACATGCTTTGCTTTAGTAGGAGACGTTATTACGAAAATAATAATAAGTAAGCCGTAGCCGAGGAGTCAAAGAGGTTCATGCGGCTCATGAGCTGCGGGTTGCCGACCAAAGAAATAACACAACAGAATATATTTTATAGCATTAGAAATAATTATCTATTTTTCATCATTTAATCATTCATTAATGCCTTCATGAAGAAGAATATTTTACAATAAGTGTCAAAGCGTGGTGAAAACTTCTTCTACTTGCCCTTAATCCAGCTATGTAGGTTCGCACAGCATGTTCTCTCCTTTATTAGTCGTCATCTGAACATTCAGTGTTTGGCCAGATTACACACGCGGGCGCGGGGCGGTCGCGGCGCGGCTACTTAAACATATTTTATGAAACCGCCCGCGTGCCCACTATGGATACTCAAATAAGGTTTTATATCGCACACTTAATCATAAACTGACCTAACTCAAAAAACCTGTTTTTTGGAAAATCGCAAAAAACGTTTTGTCATTTACTACTTATGCCATATATTGACTTATAACTAAATAGCCGTATTCAGTGTGGGAAAGAGATATTGAAATAAATCTTAGTTTGGCCGATTGAGGGCGTCGATACAATGCTACCCCTTATATTATCTCACTTTAGACCTAAATCGTAATCGGTCAGTTTATGATTAAACATGCGATACGTTTAAGTATGTCGCGCCGCGACCGCCCCGCGTCCGCGTGTGCATCTGGCCAAGCACTAACACCTTTTTTCAATATCATTTTTAATCTGTCAAAATTACTATAATAAATATATAAACGTTGTTCAGATTATGCGAGAGAACTTAATAGGAGGTAAAAATAGAAGAGGTTTCTCAACAGTAATGGCATATGGCATGACGGAGGAACCTGGAAAAATAAATGAACAGACCTTGGATTTAGCTCGCACCCTAGGCTGGTGTGTTGAAATGGTAAGATCTTCCATGAGCATCATTAAAACGGTCATTGACCTATATTTTTATTTGACGACCACCGTGGCATAAGGGCTAACGCACTTGGGTATTCTAGCGGAGGTCACGGGTTTGATTCCCGTCTCGGATCTGGGTGTTACGAAAGAGAAGTATATAAGTATTTGGTGACCGGGTTCAGTGTTTCAGAGGGTCACCATTTGGGTTATAAATGAAACAACACCAGGGATGGTTTAGCTGAATCAATACGGAAACCGTATTGAGTACTGATCCCGTACTGAATAATTTATTTCAAAATTCGTGCTCTTTATATATGAATTGGCTGGGGATCGTCGACCAATCAGAAGCGTTTAAAAAGTAAACAAATGCAGATGTTTTTACACGACACAAATTCTTGGAAATTAAATATTTCAACCATGGCTTGACAACAGGATTATCGTTTCTTCGAAATTTGGTCGAGTCCTCGTCCCGCACTGCCGCCTCCGCAGGCGACGTTAATACGCGCGTTCGCGCCGTTCGCGGTCATTCCTGTCCTGGCTGAGAGGTTGCGCAGTGAGCGTGTTTTCGCGTTGTCGATTTAATATGTACGTTGTTATTATTATCGAAGTTGAGGGCGATGTTTCGTGGATAGTACATATGCGACGTGGCCGACGATTATGTATGATGACTTTTCAGAGCTTCCCTGTTCCTTATTAATATGATATGGTGGCTACAAGTATTTACATTTTTCAAAATTTACAGTTACAGTTTTCAAAACACAACAAGTTTTTTTTTCAAAATAAGTTCCCAGCTGCAAAATTTTTTGAAAGTCAAATATGTATAAATACCATTTACAGTTTACAATATACCGTGACAATCAAATAGTGCATATATGTAAATAAATGCATATACGAGTATTACATAAACAGCCAGACTCGGAACGGATGACACCTACAAGTGTTGCGCCACGGAGGTGGTAATGAGCTAAAACATATTGATGAATAATAAATACACCAGTGAATAAATTATTTATATTTATATATATATATATATATATTTATATATATATATATATATATATATATATATATATATATATATATATATATATATATATATATATATATATATATATATATATATATATATATATATATATAAACCTATTTTTTTACGATTTTCGGATAACTATCTCTTTGTTAAAATAGTCGTATTAGAGTCGTAAAAAACAGTTTAAAATTTCAAGTTTCTAGTTTTAAGATTTATATAGTTCAATTTTTTTAAAGTAACATGCTACTCCTAACTAATATCGTTAATTTTTTCGATCCTTTAATTTTTTCCAATAGTGTAGTAAATTGTGGTACCTACAGGCTTTTTATAAATGGTTTGTTTAGGGTTATTATACCATACAAACTACAGACAGGCTTATGAAAGCCATAACAACAAGGTATAAAATTCATGGCTGCAAAACAATTTTTTTTGTACGTGGTTATGCACACCCCGCCCCCTAGGAACGGGCAGCGAGGTTGTGTAGGACTCCTCGTGACATGCGTGTACGTCCCTTTCTCTAGGCTGGAGGACGTACGTCGCTTGTACGAGGCATGTCTTTTAAGTTTTGTCGTTTGGAGAAAAAAACGCAACTAGAACCATATAGTACTTTTTATTGTTTTTCAAAGTATTCACCACATAGCTTGATACACTTTTCCATTCGCTCGATTTTCGAAGTTCGGCGATGACTTATGGTAAACAAACTGTGGTATACCACTCTGCGTTAACCGTTCTACGATCTTTAAAGTGCAATAGTCGCAACATGACCGGTTTTTCCAACGGACGTGGCCACCATCTTCTTTGAAGTGCTTCGAGAACGAACAACTTTAGTCGGCTTTGGCTCGTCTTGAAAGGCCCAGATTGTAGATTGTTGTTTGGATTCAGGATCGTAGGCATAGATCCAAGATTTTTCACCACTGATGATGTCGTAGACGTGATTTGACTCTCCTCGGTTGAACATTTGCAGAGTTTTCTTACACCATCTGACGCGGGCCGCCTTGTAATCGTCGGAAAGCAGATGCGGTATCCAACGGCAAACTAGCTTTCTCACACCAAGCGCTTCATGCAAGATCTTCTGAATGGTTGTCCCTGAAATGCCTAATAGAGCCTCTATCTCTCGTTACGTCACATGATGATCTTCGAGAATTAGTTATCTCACAGTAATGATGTTATCTTCAGTGAAGGCGGATTTTGGGCGTCCTTCGCGAGATTTGTCACTAACACTAGTATGTCCACGCTAGAATTCTAAATACCAGCGTTCGACAGCCCGCAGACATGGGGCTTCATCACTGAAAACAGATGTTAGCACTTCAAAACACTGAAGCCATATCAGGCCTCTTCTAAAGTTGTAGAAAATTATTGCACGAACATTTTCCTTAGAAAGATTCATTTTCGTACGTGACCTGACATATTCCAATTGACGCTGTGACTAAACAATAGCATTAATCCTAATACTTTCAACTGTTTTGAGATTCAAAATTTAAACACATTCGAATATAGAATAGTTCCAAATTCAAAATTGCCGGGAAATATGGAAACGACAGAACTTAAAAGGGATGCCTAGTATACCCACTAAAACGACCCCGGTGTTCCTTCAAACGCCTTTAGTGCCGAAGCCGCGTAACGTGACGGATTAGTCACGCCGCGACCTCGACTGGTGCCAGCCCTCTTTCGCCGGCCTCTTCGAAGCTGGAGAAGTATATGGTTTATGAGCTCCGGTATCTTCTTTCTCGAGCAGGGGTGAGCTGGGCGCGCGGAACACCCACGCGCACCTCTCTCTCGGCCATGTATGTGCAGGCTGGGACCCTTTCTCAGGGGCCGCATCCGTGACCGATCACTACGGCGGCCGGAGTTCTGTCGCCAACCTCCGGCGACGAGTGGCCATGCGTGAGCGGGAAGGGAGCTTAGCACGCTCTCTCTCCCTCTCCGCCGTCTCCTTCGCAGACATGACTGTCTGGCATAAGGAGACGACGGCGTCCCATCCAGCTTGGCTCCCGACCATAGCTAGAACGATGGCCGGAAACGAGAGGTGGCGACAAGATTTCGGCGCTCCAATACATAAGCGGGCATACTTTGAGGGTTTGGAGCGCCGTGTCCTCATCGCCGGCGTCACAATGGTGACACTCTGTTATATGCTACTTTTGAGTGATGCGACACAGGTATAGCCCGTAGCAGCCATGCCCCGAAAGCACCTATGTCGCTGCGATGGTGTTTTGGCCCATACTGGGTTGCACAAGTCTCTCCTTCCAAACGGCCGTGAGATCTCTCCGAATCTCCGTCCGTTTTACCTCGATTTCACGAAGAGTAGGGCGAGAAACCCGGGCAATGGCCTGACCGTAATTTTTAATTAATAGGATTGTAAAATTGTATGCCATAAGTTGACGAAATATGTGATACTCAATTTATTGTAATATCTCCTGTAGTATACCACGTTTCATGCAATAAATCATCAATCTTTCATGTCCAAACTTTATGAAACACATTTGCTTCAGTTTCAGGCATATGGCGTTATTTTAGATGATATAATGGATGGATCTACAAGTCGTCGAGGAAATCCTTGCTGGTACAAACGACCTGAGGTCGGACTTAGCTGTGCCATAAACGACTCCATTTTACTTTACAATAACATGCTTCATATATTAAAGATTAATTTTAACAAAGTCCCTACTTATGTTGATAAATTCCATTTAATTACCGAAGTAAGTTAAATAGTATAAATATTTGTATATTGTAAATATTTAATTTTACACATAAACGGTAAAGGTTATCTATTGGTAATAGATATATATGTTTATAGATAAAACTAAAGTGTATAAGGCGAGTGTGAATGGAAGTGTTGGAAGGGGTAGACCTAGGCGAACGTTTCGAGACCAGATCAGGAACGTCTTGAAAAAAGGCCAGGTCAAGAGTACCCTAAACCGAAGGGCATGTATTAAGGGAATAATGAAAGTGGACGAAGCGAAACAAGTATGTAAGGATCGTAGCAAGTGGAAGGAAGTGGTCTCTGCCTACCCCTACGGGAAAGAGACGTGATTATATGTATGTATGTATAAAACTTATATATCATAGACAACACAAAATCCTTTAAGACTAAAATCGTTTGCCAGCTCGTGTTTCCTACTTAACAACAAAGAAAGTTACGCCTCTGAAACAAGGTTTTCTTTCGGAGTTGCAAGTTAGGGTGGCAGTTTAGTATTTACCTAATAGAGTAACTAAAAATACTTAAATCATCTGGCTAAATCTAGTATCTTGGACCAACTAAGTCACCAAGAAAAACATCGACTATGTTTTAAAAACCTATTGTTTTTTATTTATTGTTAAAATTGATATTAAAAATATTAATAAATCAAATGTTTACTTTTGCTTAGAAAAGTTTTACATAGTCTCAATAAAGTCAAAATACTAAATAAATTTAAAAAGTTATAATTCAGTTTCTAAATTTCAGTTTCGAATTTCTATTCTAAATCCCCGTACGACTGACAAAAAAATAGATTTTTAGAAACAAAACAAAAGACTGACTCGATACAGTCTTAATTTACGATCAAAATAAAATAAGCTATAATTGAACAAAACTTGCTAATTGTTTCTCTTCTATGATGTATTGTATTTGTGTGTTAAACAATAAACGATATTCATTCGTTCATTCAAAATTAAATTATGTAATAATATATTTAAATTTTTATGTATTTTTGCTTCCAGACTATGTGTTTAACGGCAGGAGGCCAGTATTTAGACTACATCACAGCGAAAGACCCGAGAGATTACAGCACATTTACTTCAGAACGTTACAATGATATTGTAAAATATAAGGCCGCTTACTATACTTACAATTTGCCTGTAAACCTAGGTCTCCTATTGACATCTAATATTGATGCCAAAATGTTTGGGTCAATTAATGATATTTGTCTCAAGTTGGGTAAACTGTTTCAGATGCAGGTAATATTTTTTTAATATTCTACAAAAAATCTTGCGAAATTGGTAATACCTAGTCAGGTCATAAATTCTGTCACATGTTTAATGTAAAATAATTGTAACAAGTTTATTAATTATGTAACCATTCATATACCAAAATGAACTTAACAAAACATAGATTCTTATGACATTAAAGTTTATTCAAAATGACCTCCGTGATTTTGAATACAAGCCTTCAATCTGCGCGGCCAGTTGTCTATCGCAGCACGAACGAGGTCCATGTCAATATCGGCGGCTGCCTTAATCAAGGATGTCTTGAGTGACTCCAAATTGGGATGAGGCTTTGAGCACGCCTTTTCCTCCAAGTGTTGCCATATCTTGTAATCTAACGGATTCAAATCTGGACTGGAGGAGGGCCAGTCTTCGTGCCGGATGAAGTCGATTTCACGCGCCGCCAGCTAGTCTTGTGTGCTCTTCGCTCTATGAGCTGGCGCCGAATCTTGTTGGAATACCCAGTGCCTGTTATTGAACATGGTATGAGAAACAGGTTCCACAAGGTTCGTCAGGACTGTAATTTGATACACAACAGCATTCGTTTTTACACCTTTCTCACAAAAATGTACCTCTGTTAAGCCCCAATAAGAAACTCCCAACCATACCATGAGCGAGGATGGAAAATGACCTCGTTGGACACGCGGAATACGGTTGCTCGCTTCTTCACTACTGTGTGCGTACACCTTATCATTTTGTTTGTTGTAGCTCTCTTCTACGGTAAACATTTTTTCATCCGAAAAAAGAATTTCCCGATATTTTTTTCCCGCGTACCGCTTCAACAAAGCGCGGCATCTCTTCAGTCTCAGGTCCATTAGACGAGCATTCAAACGATGTCCTGTTTTTCTTCGATATGCCCGAAGCCCTAAGTCTTCATTTAACACCCTTTTCACCGTGGTTCTGCTTAACCCCATCTGAAGGGCCAACAGTTTCTGCTTACGTTTGGGATTTCTTTGAATTCGTGCCTTCACAGCTTTTATCACTGCTGGAGTCCTAACAGACCGAGGGCGACCACTTCTTGACCTGTCATCTACACTAGAGTCTTCATTGTATCGTTTGATGGTACGATAAACGAATCTTTTGGTTATATTCAAATTTTTCAGTATGTTAAAAATTTGAATTGGCGCGTAACTGTAACGATGCAACGCAATAACTGCAACACGGTCTTCTTTAAGCGTCCACTCCATATTTAAAAATGAGTAAAATTCTAAAAGTTATACATTTTTATTTTCATGAACAATTCGAAATTCGAATTCAATAAACTTTTTTGTGGCCAGCATTCTAAAAGAAAAGTTTTTACTGTGTGACAATACTTATGACCTGACTAGGTATATAACATACATATGTTATGAATTTGTATAAATACTCTAGAACGTATAAAGCATTAGAAATAATATATTTTAAACACTGTAGTTCATTCGCGTTAAGAAAATAGTGAGTCTTCGTTGTCCGCCGGCCTAGCCTCGCCCCCCGACCAATCAGGTCATCATTTTCGAACGATGATCTTAACAGGTTAACCCTTTGCATTCGGACGGCGCCGAAGCGGCACCCTCAATTTGCACCTTGTGAAAGAAGCAGACCCTAAACGTTTATTATGCTTATATTGCTTGAAATTTTATTATTTTTAAATGTTTGTTTGTTTATAAATGATTTTAAAGTACTTATTAACATCCTTGTGAAATAAGCAGACCCTAAACGTTTATTATGTTTATATTACTTGAAATTTTATTATTTTTAAATGTTTGTTTGTTTATAAATGATTTTAAAGTACTTAAAAACATTTCCCCAATTTGATAGAAATCATCCAATCGAAATAGGCATCGAGTGCAAAGGGTTAATAGTAATAATTTTATTAAAAGAATAACTTTGGATTCCATAATTACACGTGTTCTGGCCATCAGGATGACTACATCGACCTGTATAGCGATGAAACATTATCAGGGAAATTGGGAACAGACATTCAAGAAAGAAAATGTACATGGCTCGCAGTTCAAGCGCTGCAGCGCTGCACGAACAAACAGCGGAAAGTGTTTGAAATATGCTATGGCAGTTCCGAACCCGCTCACATCGAACGGGTGAAACGACTCTACGATGAATTAGAATTGCCCAAATTATATTCAGCGGAAGAAGAAGCATTGTATGAGGAAATTTTGGAAAAAATACGCAATATACCCCATAATACAATACGCACTCTACTCGAAGCTTTGTTGAAAATTACTTATAAACGACAATTTTAGATATTAGCTAACAACAAATTTAGTAATAAGATTATTTGAATATCAAATATAAAGAAATAAAGTTTAATACAATCGATTTTTTAAGATTGTTCCCTGCATTTGTTCTAGCAGGGATTTTTCAGAAACAGCGAAAACATGCACCCAGGCCAAACTATTTATACATTTAACCAATATTTGACTTTCGTGGGGATCGAACACCGTCACGATCGTATGAAATTACTTTGAAATAATCACTGAATTAATATACATAGATTGAATGACCAACAGAGAAATGGGACATGATCTACTGAAGATATGGTACCCAATCTACTAAGGAAAAGCCAGACAGAACTATATAGACAGTTATACAATTTAAGTCACAAAAATAATCCGAGTCCGGCTTTCAGCTGTCAAAATCTGTGTTTCTGTATAGCTACCACTATCAATAAAAGTAATAATTAGGTATGTCACCAAATAATAATTACTGTTTTATTGTTCATAGTAATTAGTCTGATCAAAATACGGAGCCAACCTTATTTTTATTATCTATGACCTAAGGCTGAAGCAAATATAAAAACTTCATTCGAACTTTTAACCCTTAAAAAATGTATGATTTTTTTGTTGTGAATTAAATGAAATCGTTTAATATGTTACACAAAAATTAAAGAAAATTATCTTTTTTTATTGCTGAGGAATAATAGACCGGCTGACGGCCCTCTTAAAAGTAAGCAGTTACCGCCGCCTGTGGATGTTTGTGACGGCGACGTCTGCATAAGGGTACTGGAATCTGAGTCACACATGGCGGCATTCTTATAGATCAGGGGTGGTTGCCATCCAGACGGGATTGGAGCCCCATCACCTATCTAGGGCTGTTTCGTCGTTTCTTACGACAAGCCGACCCAAGCTGTGGGAGTTAGTAATCTTCCTTCGCCCCAGCACGAAGAAATCTTATTTTTTTCTGTAGGACAGCAGGCAGACTGAATGCTCGCTTAGAATTTAGCTGTTGCCGTCGCCTATGAGTGTTTGCAATGCCAGTGACATCGCAATCTAGGTAGAATAGACCATAGATAATTGGGAACCTACACATGGGAGTGGCTTAGAAAAAAAACTGGCGGAAAATAGCTGACATTTCTATGTATGTACACATATGAGATAGTAAGTATTAGTGATCACAAATACTAATGTAAAGGCGATAGATTTTTAAGCCACTATTAATTTAATAGTTAAAATTTCAACCAACAGTTACTTTTCGCGTTCGTTCCTATATTTTACGGTTTTGGATTCTAGTGACTTTAGTTAGTTAAATAAAACACGTGATAGAAGTGAAACCTTGAAAAATGTAAACATCAATATAGCACCGCACAAAGAGACCACAAATATAGGAAACAGTTTATAATGTATTTTATCTCATTCTCTCCATGTTATATTCTAAAGAAATATATGTAATGAAAGTTTACTTTACTTTCCTTAGTTTTGAATTTGCCGCGCATCTCATGCGAGGCGCGCGGTCTTTATTATTTTATTTTATGTAGGATTTAAGAATTAGTAGTAGATTGAACATTAGCTAACGTGCGAAATATAAGGCAATTGTTAATACACATAATTCAGAATTAAAAGTTTACTTAATTTTATAAACATTATTTAATTACATTGCAGTTTATAAAGTGATAATAATAAACTTTAATTGTCGTTTCCTGTTTTTACAGGTAAGATTGTGAATATATAAAGTAAATAATTGTGAATAGTGTATTTGTAAATATTAATTGTTGAATAATTAAAATTTTCCTGTTTTTACAGCGCAACATTTCGTATATTTTATCACCACACGTAATAATTGTTTTATATATTTTTAAAGATGTTTAAAGGTGTCCCTTTTTATTGTGACTTTTCCGTTTCATCAAGTTTCAGTGTTTTCACTTCAAAAAATATATCGTTTTTGATACAATTTACGATGTTGGATATTTTGTATCGATATATCGGAAAAAATATATCAGTTAAAAATATCGATACTTTTTAACAAGCCTAAACAAAATTGTAGAGTGTAGAACCAGTGTTGCCATGTGCACCATAATTACGGTAGATGCACCGTAATCAGCACTAATTTACCACCTACCGTCGAAGCTGGACAACGGTGATAAAATCCACCGTAATTTATAGAGGTATTAATATTTAAAGAATAAAACTGTGCGGGTCACTGCTTAGCAATTTTTTACAGCGAATGTTTATTTATTTGAAAAAGTCCGTAGTCCTACGATTTGAAACCATAATCCATTAAAGTTAACAATGATATCTTGGCAACATCGTGACATTGCTACCTTTATTTGACTGAAGGACTCTGTATCCATGGTCATGAATGAATTAAAAAAGTAACCTGTTGTGAAAAGTATTTCATTGTAAACTCAAACAAACAGAATAAATTACATTTTAAGAACGCATCCTTGACCTTAAGCCTAGTTCGGACTGGACGAATATTTTAGTCGAGTGCCGAGTAATTTAGTGGCTAAACTACTCGCTACTGCACAGAAATCGGTCGCATTTACGGTCCAGTACAGTACACAAGTGAGTGGTGTTTTACAAGATAAACGGGCGGCAACGCAACAGAGTGAATAAACTGATTAAGCTAATCGTAATGGCTATTTTAGATAAGGTGGATGAGGAAGTTTGTGTGATTAAGAAAAAAAGTTATGGGTACGAAAATCGATAGAAGAGATAAACTTGGAGCTACTAATTGTCTTCTGAAGGAATTAGCATTGGAAGACCCCAAAGAATACTTCGATAGTTTTTGAAAGAATACTTCGTTATTTTTGGCGGCCACTAATGAACTCGACTAATCAAAAGGTTCGGACTTGTTTAGCCGGTGAGCCAGTGAGCACGGACGCGTGGTGGGAGGCGCTACTCGCCCGATAAAAATAGAACAAAATGGATTGACTCGACTAAATTATTTACTAACCTACTTGACTAAATTTTTGGTGTTCAGACATTTAGCCACTAAATTACTCGGTACTGGACTAAAATACTCGACCAGTCTGAACTTTACCGATGAGTTGTTGCTCGTGGATTTACCCATGCATTACCGCAATGTAATGCGACAAACTTGAGTAGACGTATTAAGCGTTTTAATTTCAAGTAATTTGATAAATATTGCTTTTGTTTTCAGTTATGTTTTGGAAGTTTATTACATACTTAATTCACTTTTTCGCATAAAAACTAAAAAAAATGAGTGGAAGTGACTCTATTATTCAATCTGAGATGGAAGTGCTAAAGAAAAAAAAATAGCAATACAAACAAAAGAAGAAGAAGACTGGTTATTGAAACCAGAGTTTCGCGATTGGATAAGAAAGGACAAGAAAAGTGCAGTATATCATAATATGTGTAATAAATATAAGTGTTCTAAATTTTAATAATATTCATATAGTTTATGTAATAACTTGTAGTTTTCCCAATAAATAGTGAATTTTATGCTGAAATTGTTGTTTTATTAAAAAATAATGCACCGTATTTTACACCGTATTCCTCCTGGCACAATTACCGTAATTTCTGAGAACCTACCGTTTTTTTTTCAACGAAATCACCGTTATCCTGAGTTTTGACATGGCAACACTGTGTAGAACTGTAGTCACTGTAGAGCAGTGTGACCATATGTGGCAGTTTCCTGCCATTTTGGCAGGATTGAGCCCTTATTTTAGGCTGTGGCAGGATGTGTGGCAGTTTTTGAAAATTCGGCAGTATTTGGCAGTATTGGGAAAAAATGTTAGTTATGGCAATACTACATCTTTAGTTACAGGTATTCCCCTAAACCTCTCTTAGAATTTTTGTGTGACACTTAATTGTGAACTCTAATGATTCATCTATACGGTCTTATAACTTTAAAACTGATATTAGAGTGTAAATTCTTTTTCTTCAATCAAATCAACCATATTATTATTCATATAACTTTTGTCTTTTATTCTGAGTATACGACTTTAAGGAGTATAAATATATAATTTGAGTATGTTTTGGTAAAATGAAGCGAAAGTATGAAAGAGCGTACAGGGCAGAGTGGGAGCAAGACCCATTACTGTTATCGTGGCTTACTAAAGCTAAAGACAATCCTGACAGGGCATTTTGTAACGCATGCAATTGTAAATTGCCATCGCGTACTGCCCTAAAAACATGCCTGTATAACAAAACAGAAGAAAAATATGGAAGAGTATCACTATAGCGGGTAGGCAGTCACCAGTGAATTATCTTTTAATTAATTAATTTTATCGTATCAAATTAAAAAATTATTCTTTGCGTTATGTGTATCTAATGTAGGTTTAATAGTCGCTAAAATAAAGTAATAGCAGCAACTTCTGACTAAAATACTCTTACTATTGCAAGACTTTATACGTATTTTTTCATAAAGTAATGTTGTTGTATAGTGTTGAGTATGACATTCACGAGCCACGTCAAATGTCCCGTACAACGTCTAATTTGTCATGGGTCGGTACAATATTTAAAAATGAACCGGCTCAAAAATTTTGACGCGATACTACTCATTGTAAGAGGGAGGGCTTAACGAGGCTTTGCTCTTACAATAGTACAATAACGCGTCCACGGACATTCACATGACAAAGAGGGACAACATGACATGTCACAAGTACGACTGCTAGCTTCTACACGTAAATGAGATGACCGAGGCCGATCGCGCCCGATTTTTAACGAACATTTTCGAACTAAAAGTTTTATTTGATACGTACTACAGTTGCACACATAAATATTTTGTTTTTGTAATCGACGTTATGTTTCTAGACTATTTAAAATATATGTAATTTTGCTTTTATTTAATAAATTCCAATCCTTTAGTTATTATAGTTGAATATTATCTTATGTATATTATTTAGTTTAATTTAGTTACAAAGGTAATAATCAATAGCAAAGCGGCAGTATTATTATAGTATTATTTATATTTTACATTATTTTTTAAAATAATTAATTAAAATATTTTGTATGTATTATTTATATTTTAAATATTATGTATATTTTACACTCTGTAGTACATAGGTACAAATTGTGAAAAACGGTACAAGCGAGGGAATAACGGCCATCGCTTCAAATGTACTGTTGCGGTACAAATGTAATGCTACGGCTCAAATGTCATGCTGCGGCTCAAATGTCATGCTGCAGTACAAATGTACTGCTACGGCTCAAATGTCATGCTGCAGTACAAATGTACTGCCACAGTACAAATGTAATGCTGCAGTACAAATGTACTGTCACAGTACAAAATGTCTCGCCTCATTTGAAGTGGTACATTGTAATACTTCATTTCAAAATGTCATGTTACTCTTACAAACTCATTTTATAATCGTGTCATGTCCAACACTATTGTTGTAGGTTACTAAATTTTTCAAGAATTGTGTTTCGTTTCAACCAACCAAAAAATGGTCAAACGGATGACTAAAGACATGTAGCGATGAATATAATCTTAAATGTGATGTATGATCGACATTTCATATTAACAATATGAATAAAAAAATATTATTATTATACTGGCATTATTTTGGCATTTTCATTATAAACTTTGGCAGGATTTGGCAGGATTCTATTCAAGCTAAGGCAGGATTATAAATTTTAAGATGGTCACACTGCTGTAGAGTGTGTAGACTGTACCTGTAGACTTTGCTGCTGTCGTTGTCGCCCATCGCCCTATTACCCCTATTAAAATAGTATTAGACAAGTAGACGTGTTAAAAGTTAAATACTTATTTATTATCCCAAATTCTTTGAATAATTTTACTAAAATTTAACCATAGTGAAAGTTATAATTTTCTATTTGAGATGAATATCAATAAAATTGTGAGTGTAGTTAACAAAAGTATACAAATTTTCTCTATTAAGAATGCTCTGCCCAGGTATGTAAAAAAATTGTTTTTAAATTCCTTTTTTTGCTGTCAAAAATTTGTTTTGAGATAGAAAATATTAAACAATGACTATATATATGTATTCTTTTTAACGAAATGATATTATTAATAAGAAGTTTTAATTTTGAGATGTTCTCGCTATATACATTTATCACTGTATTTTTATAAGATTTATATTATTATAATACTAGCAGACCCGACAAATGTTGTTAGCCATATAAATAAAAAATACTGCATAAGATTTCCGTAAAATATATTCTTATTGATCATCTACATAGCAAAGTGAGTAATTATTCCAAATTTCAAGTCATTTGAATGTATAGTTTATGAGATTTTGTGAGGAGTGATTTCACATAAATAGATAAATTCATGTTTAGAATCTTTTAAGTACAATTTGTACAAAATGTTATTGTAAATTGAAATTGGTGTTTATGTTTATAATTTTAAGTTTATACAAACAATTTAATAACATAATTAAAAATAAATGAATGATGTATGTGTAAGAAGCAATTAAAATTAATTTAAATTCAAATTAATTAAAAATCTACTGTATCCAAATTATGAAAGCCATCAATCAATTGACTTTTTGACCATTATTAAATTACTCTAATAAAATTTGATACTTGTTTTAATACAATAAAATTTTAACTCGCAGAGTCAGTAAAGTATCTATGAAATTATTTTAATTAATTTAATAAGTTTCATGAAGTTCTCAATCTGTGTATTTTCAGTGATAGGTACCCACAAGTCTTCTGCAGTTATGTGAAATAATACAATTAGTTGCACAAACACAATAGTTTAATGGAAAAGGATTTAAGATCATCACTGAAATTCTAAATTTGTTTGTACTTCTTGCTTAGTTTCCTTTTTGTATCTGACATATTCTAGGGTTCACTGTTGAGTATCATGGCTGGGCAAAATATTTTGCATCATATGGATCTATAACTATAACCCATGCGCGATAAGTTGAGACTCGCCTGGAATGTAACCCTCCACCCCCTACCCCTTAACTTCCCCTCAAGCTCCCGTGTTGTACTGTAGGCAGCGCCATTTTTTTTAACATCCTGGCTTACGTCACGCAACGACGACGCGCTCCGATTTTATAATTTTATTACAACCATGCGTCTGTGGCGTCACCACCCCCAGGTCTCAACTTATTACGCACGGGTAGCATCTTTTCTGGTTTACCACAAGAAAATTCAATCTTACAGCGTAACTGCCATCTATGCCTCCAACTCAAGAAGTTAAACCATGTATTATCTATAATAATAGATAATGACTTGATTGCTTAATAAAGCAAGGAGCACCAAATGTCATGTGTGGTTTGATTTCAGCTTCAAAGGTCTTGATAAGACCCCTTACACTCTATGGTCTTTAAACAGTCACTATACATCATTATTTTTATAAAACTGTCAGTTACAGTAATAATTCATAAATAATGCTAAATTAAATGTCATAATAACTTAATGTAATTTTAATATGTGATAGTTCAATATTAGCTCTGGCAGATTTGATGATGTGTCTTTATAATTTTGCTACACCTTCAATACAATACCACATATTAAACTAAATATTGTATTTATGTATAAAGTTATTGTAATTTTATTTTAGTAGATAACATGTCAGTAGTCATCATACCTTATCAGATGCATACTGATGAGCTTTGTAGATCAAGCTATTTATAATAGGTTATTGTTAACTATTTACTCAACTATAGGTGTGCCTTCTAACCTTTGAAATAACAGAAATTGTTATGTTAATATATTTTCCGAATAACCTACATATAAGTTTTTGCCTATAATTCTTTAAAATTTTGGAGTTGGTAAATATTACAAATCAAAACTAGTCAAAACCATAGCTAATGATTAAAGTTACTTAGTTAACCCTTTGCACTCAAGAGATGACTCTTGTTGAGGAAATGTGGTTAACGATAATCAAATAATCACCTCCAGTACAAATAGTAGGAGAGCCGACGACACTAAACCTAGTTCGATAAGACTACCGGATGACATATATATATTTAGTCACGTCGTTAATAGGGGAACACGAATTTCGATGCGGGCAATGAATAAAGAAGATTGGTTTCTCCGATGATTTAATCATTTTATCAATATACATATTTTTTATTTCACAACTAAGACAACATTACGTGTCAACAATATGAGGTGTGAAAAAACGACTAAATAACAATATTACCATTAATTAAAAATTCTTATTCGAGCTATTCTTTCGCTTGCCTTGAATTGAGTATTTAATGTTAATTAGTAATTCTTATTCTTATAAACTAATTCTTTTCTTCCTGTAAACTACTTATTTCTTTTTAATAACTATTCTTACGCTACTTTTCGTCATCCGAATCGAATGTAACGAAATCGAATTCAGCCTCACGGTTTTTTTCGGTTTCAACCGACATAGCCAATATATCATCCACGAATAGTGGCGTCGGTTGACCTGTATACCAGAGAGGTTGCAGTTTTTCCCGCATCTCCCAGCCGTACTCCTCGGAATGGAGCGTTACTGCGTTACGCAATGTGGTGAAGTTGAATTCAGCCACATGTCCACAACAATTCAACAATACTGAGCACTGAGCAGGTATAAACTCTAGACCCTTTGTATAGATATGTTTTTTTTTTCTTTGAATATAATATACTCCGGACGCCGAGCAGGAAGAATTTCGGCCATTGACCTGTTATTATCTGTCTCTGTCATTTCCGCGACCGACGGTGGTCATTGCTCTATGCGAGCAAAGCGGCATTATATTTACGCGGGAATAACAGAGACAGATAATAACAGGTCAATGGCCGAAATTCTTCCTGCTCGGCGTCCGGAGTAGAAGGATTATAATGTACTATCGATGACTCAATTTCTCCTACAAATAGCCAAGAAATCTTCATGTTTCGGGTACAGAACTTTCCATTCATTCAAACTATCTCCGCGATGATAAATACATATCATGGTTTGATTAAAAAATAAAGCGGAAAAGATTCGTACGTGCCACGCAAAATAATAAATATCCAAAAAACGGCTTAAAATCCGGAACTTTGGAATAATTAATAGAATTTTATTCGTTGAAACAATGATATTTAGTCCTAATTAAAAAAAAATATTTACTTCAAAATGTTACGGAAGACTTGAGAAAAAATTAAAAACAACGCAAGGAAAATATCACATACAATATGCTGGTTTAATTTTTTTTTAAGTAATCAACAACACGAAAATTATTCGTACCTGATTGTAGCACGCGTATTTAATCAGTACAAATCGAAAGGAATCTATAATGATTGCTGACAAAACTAAATTGAAATGCCGAATGCAGCTGCGCGGAGGGCGACCTTCAATCGCTGCAGCAACCACTTTCTCCACTGTTTCGAAAATTCAGCAGTGGTTTTTCTTACACAGAAATTGATGATCTTTCGGATGAGCTTGGGTTTTTTGAGGAGATCGATCATACTAGATACCTAGGTATGAGGCGTCGCTTATCATGCTGCTGCCACTGATTAGGCCAATCAGGGGGGCTTGCAGCACTGCATTATCTTATAGTTCTATCCCTCCCCTGTTTCGAGGAACAAACAAAACTTGGGAGTCTTATCGTACTAGAAACTGGATTTTTCAATTTTTTTCAAAAATTTTTTTACTGGCTTCGCCAGGTCTTTTGCATTGCAGCGTGGCCATTTCGTGTTCCCCTATTAACGACGTGACTAAATATATATATGTCATCCGGTAGTCTTATCGAACTAGGTTTAGTGTCGTCGGCTCTTAGACCAAAAGGGTTAAAATCCTTTGAAAGAAGTTTTAATGATTCTTTAGACATTAAATTTCCAAGAAAAGCAGGGCAATGATTGTGTGTAATAATAAATTAAAATTTTTAACATTTATCATAAAGGTTATTTAAAAGTTTGTTAAGTGTGCTTTCTATTATGTAATGCAATTTAGGGGGGGGGGGCGGGTCTTGTAAAATGTAATGATTTGTTACATGGTTATACATATTTTTTTAATGCTGAGGAACAGCAGACAGGCTGATGGCCCACTTATTAGTAAACAGTTACCGCCTCCTATAGATGTTTACAATCGCTAACACACTTGGACTGCCTGTGTAGGGGTACTGGAACCTAGGTCACTTATGCAGGAACACTACACAAGGTTATTATGGTGGCATACCTAAAGACCTACCTATGACTCCTCAAGAGTACCGAAACTGTTGCATTACAGAAGAGGAGTTTTCTTATACTGTGTGTAAGATTTGCTGTAGAAATATTAAGTGTTTTTTTTTTCACATTATTAATGAATAATAAGTTACATGTGTATATACTACCCGTACACTTAAAGAATGGTATTGAAAATGGCATCGCTTTTGTTCACCTCTTACTCGCACAATGTCGCACAATCTATACTCACACTCGCCGGTACGGACCACAACACGACAATCATTATGATGTCTTTTGTATTCTTGTATTCGTAATGGTTCCGTTATATTAGCCGCCATTTCTAATCCCATTCTTTAAGTGTAGGGGTAGTATGTATGTAAAACTTTAAATGTAAATTACTGTTGGATTTTTGCACTATATGTTAATGAATTAAATTAAATAATGTTTTAAAGTATTTTCATAATATTTAGTTCAATTTTTACACACTTCTTTCATATTTTCACCCCTTATTATAAAAAAGAAATTCAATAGTTATTTTTTTATGAGAAACAATGTTCAAATTTAAATTCTGCATTGGTGTGGTTATATTTGGTACATTATTTATACTTAGGTTTAAAGAACTTCACAGTTCACTTAAAATGATATTTACATCAAAATATAAAATATATATTACATAGCGTCATATTTATACTTTGTGTTCGTATCTCAAGGGTTTATTAAGTCTGTATATTAATGCGGTATCCACATTAACATCATTATTTGATAATCAGGTACCTGATAGACCAATCTAAAGGTTCCGGGTTAATATCTCACAGGGCATGCACCACCTATGCAGTTTTTCATACCCAATGTGCATATTACAACATAATTGCTGTGTACTTGAACATGTTGAAAGAGTACATCGTCAAGAAATCGGCATACCGAAATCATCGGTATATATTCACAGTATGGATGGAGGATCACAGTATGGACAACAAATGTATATTGTTAGTTCCTTCTAAGGGAAGGCCCAAGCCCAATATTCACACCATGGACTGTTGTTTTTTTATGTTTATGGCTATAATTTTTCAATGATATGCATATATCATTTCTGTGAAGTTAGTCGCAGTTAATTGGGATATAAAATGTTTGTTTCTGGTTTATCTTACAGAATGTTACAGCAAAATGCCGTCAGAGGTATGACAGCAAACGCATCGGTATCAACAGTGGGAAAAGAAAGGGATTCTTTTCAAGATACCTTCCCCAGTATTGTTGAGTCCATAGTGGCAAACCCTAAATTCTCCCAAGTACCTGAAGTCAGCAGTTGGTTGAAAAAGGTAAAAATACAAACTAAGTAAAAAATTCGTTTTATAATGATGTTATTTCAATTTTAGAACACGTTTGTGACACGTTAACTTCGATAATATTCCCGGTATTTTCCCTTTTTTCTGAACGGCCTCGTCGTCAGTCGATGTTTGACCTAGGCCTTTTTCCCATCCAGCTCTGACCGGCAAACTTACGCAGATCAGTTCATCGGGCTGGAGGCGTCCTACACTACGTTTCTCCACTAGAGCAGAGATATTTGTATGGATTGAAACAATGCAAATTGTACACGACGTATTTCATATATTTCGTGTTTATTACTGAATTAAAAGTATAGGCCTATTGTCCCCAACAATGTAAACCTTTAACTTTTATTAACCTTCAGTAGGCCGTCATCTTAAAAAAGTCGCGCGAGTTTCGGCAATCAGTCAAGCTATCGTGGAATTTGAACCCGTGGCTTCTAGGTTAGTATTTAAGTATGAACTAATGGCTACCACGTATCTTTGTTTAATAGTTGTGCCGAGCAATAGTGAGAGTAACACGTCACGCGCTGGAACGCATATTTTAGGAGAAAGTTCTTTTGAATATTCGTTGACCGCTATTTGCAACCTATATTTAAATTATTTATTTATTTTTTATTGAAATCCACAATTAATTTATACAAGGCGTGATTCAATATAATAAAGCCAGGTTTTCACCTAGATTTTCGCTTTATTATTCTTTTCTTTAGACGGTCTTTGGCAACTCTTGACAATCATATTATCATATCTACTTGTCAAAAACGTCACAACGAAGGTTACTGCGGAGTGCGGATACGGCAGTGCCTAGCATGGCGTGCTATTTCCCTCTCGCTCCGCACATCCACCATGGAATATTACTTTAGCCGTGACTTAGTGACATTTTTCATAATTTCGTAAAGAGAAAAGGCCTAATAATGCTTTAATAGATTTCAAGTTGGTGGGTACCAACTTGATTTTATGGCGGCAATTCGACTTACGTAGTAGTGTGTGCAAATGCTTATTTTGACACCGTAATCATCGGATGCTTGAAGTACGGATACTTGACCTCAACCGTGTTAGCACCTATAGATGCCATCACCATCCCGTGTGGCATCTATACAAATCAGACAAAGTACTCAATGTTCGCCATATTAAACTTCAAACTGGCGGTCTCAAGCGACTCCGTCCACGCCTTCACCCGTCACCAAATTAACCATGTCCGTATCTGCTACTGTATGGTCAGCATGGATAAAGCAACCACGAGGATATCTAAGTACAGAAACGTATTAAGAAGAAATCTCTAATATCCCCCAACGGTGACTAGGTTTTTTTGTTAATAACAGCGATTCGAATCGCTCATTTGTTTATTTGTTATTGCTGTAGGAAAGTAGACAGGCTGACGGCCCGCTTAGAATTTAGCAGTTACCGTCGCCTATGGGTGTTTGCAATGCCAGTGGCATCGCGAACACGCTGCTGTCCCATAAGAGTACAGGAACTTGGATCACTAATGCCGGAACACAACACAAGATTATTATGGCGGCATACTTAAGACCAAAGGTGATCGCCATCCAGACGAGCTTGAGGCCCTATCACGTAGCTAGGGTGGGTTGTTTTGTCGCCTTTCACGACAGGCCGACCCCGGCCGCAGAGGTTAGTATTATTTCTCCGTCTCTGCACGGATATCTTTTATCCAGAACGACGACGAAAATATTTTTAATTTGGTTAAATTACTCGTAAAATATTTGTATTAAAGTAAAATTTAATGTTTGTAGATGTTGGATTATACTCTAGTTGGGGGTAAAAGAAACAGAGGTCTAGCGACTGTAATGGCATACGAAATGTTAGAGAAACCGGAGAACATCACCGAGGAAAACCTCAGAGTTGCTCGCGTCGTTGGATGGTGTGTTGAAATGGTAAATAAAGCGTATTAAAAAATTATTTGCCATTATAGGTGTAGTGCAGGATTTTTTTTTACATATAATCAAAGACAGAAGTTTATTAGATTAGTATTTATTTATACATGAGATACAAATTTTAAAAATAAAAGATACATAGCACAGCAGTTCATGTACAAACGACTTATTTGACTGAGAAAATCACACTGTTAATCCCAAAATACTTCGGAGGCTCATAATTACTGAGGTTTTTTTGTTGTGGGACAGCAGACAGGCTGACAGCCCGCTTAGAATTTAACAGTTATCGTCACCTATGGATGTTTGCAACGCCAGTGGCATCGCGAACACGCTGCTGTCCCATAAGAGTACAGGAATTTGGGTCACTTACTTGGGATGTAACAAAATTACTGATATAGGACAATTTCGTGTATTTTTTACGTCGACTTCATTCAATGTCTAGTCTATCTAGGGTTGTCTTTCTTGATATTTTTTGGTTCTGTGGAATAGCAAAGGCTGACGCTCCACTTAATAGTAACCGTTACCGTAGGCTGTTAATGTTTACGTCGCCAGGGACACCGCTAACATGCTACCTTCCGTGTAATGGAATCGTAACTTGGGTCACCTGTGTCGAAATATAACACAAGAATTATGACGCTATTCTTAGAGACCAAGCTATTTTATATTTAGCTAGGGTTGTTTTGTCACCTTTTACAATAGGCCGCTTCCGGCCGCAGGGTTCAGTATTCTTACTCCGCCCCTGCACGGGGGTTTGGGAGACTAACACACTATACAGGGTGACTTTGACAAAACCGTCCAAATTCACACAGAAGAATCTTTAGTAAAAGTTATGAGAAACATGTATTTTAGTTTAGTATCACATAGTACAAAATGTTGAGTAATCAGCACCACAAAGTCATCCAAAGAACTCGCAATTTACATAATACGGCGCGCAAGTGTCAATGACCTCTCCATCGGTACCGCAAAAAAGTGGTGCAATGACCTAATACGAGGCCGAGGACAGCGGTCATTGCATCTGTGCTAGCGAATAATACGCAATACTAATATAATTTACGCGGGAGTGTAAGAGACGGGCAATAACAGGTTAACGTACGAAGTTTGCACCATATGACTATTTTGTATGATTGAATTAGTGACCATATTTTCCTTGGAATGAAATATTTTATGGTGAAAATTTGACATACAATTTTTTTTGCAAAAATGTGTTCCTTAAATGATGTTTAGTGCGTAAATAAAATTTGGACGGTTTTGTCAAAGTCACCCTGAATAGAAGCTAAAATTATCTAGTTTGAAAATGATATAAAATTATAAATTAGACTCTGATCAGTTAATTAGATTTAATACTAAGATAATCTCTGTGAATAATATCTTGACATTAAAACAAAAGACAAATCAAATTACAGCCTGAGTTCTAGGAATCAAATTGTATATAATTACCATGATATCTTTTTCTCTTGGCTTAAAGGGTTGTCCAGGTGAGATGGTTATAAGCGACAAGTGCGTTCATTGTTCAATTTTTTCTGTATTATTATTTATAACTCGCTTGATGAACAATAAAGTTTTCACTCAACCATTCAAACTGCCGGAAAAGAGTGAGATATTTGAGCATGTGAATACAATTCTAGTTGCAAGCGTACTACCTGGTGGTGGACGACATGATGGACGGATCGTCGACCCGCCGCGGGGTGCCGTGCTGGTACCGCTTGCCCAACGTGGGCCTTGGCGCCATCAACGACTCCATACTACTCTATTGCTCCATCTTTGAGACCTTGCACACGAACTTGGGCGATACCCCTCGATATGTCGCAGTTCTTCATCTGTTTAATGATGTAAGTAGAGCTCCAAATTTTTAATTGCTCACCAGTTACCCCTGTGCGGATAGCAGCGTGTTGACGGTGACCCTAGCTTCGCAAACATCGATAGGCGACGATTGGTTACCATTAAGTGGCCCGTTATCCTAACTGTTGTTCTTCAATAATAAAAAAAATATTGATGACCTCTGACGCGATGTATTAAACGTCTGAACGTCATTGGAAGTTACGGGTTCTCATTTCACGATCTGAGTGTTATTTTTAAAGACATTCCCTGCATAGATGAAAAACTGTATCTCAAGGCTTTTTCACAAACATACAATTGTCAGTCACGTACATACACACCTGGACAAACTATTTGCATCATATATTGTGTGTATCGAACTCACAGATACGTACCGTACTAGACCACTTGCATAACTACTGAGCCAGCCATATCGTCATATGTATAATATGTATTTATTTACAAAAGAAAAGTGTAAAATATTATTAGCTGTCTAATACCAATATAACAAGCACTTTTCAGCGTACTAAATGGCGCTGTGTGAATTATCACAGTATATTGTAAAGTAATGTACTGTGAGAGAAAAAATTAAATATCCATTAACAGAAATTACTATTACTCTAGGGGCTTCTTCACACGTACCACGACTACACCATGTCGCAACGACAAAATGCTGTCAAGCAGTGGTTACGTGTGAATAGTGTCGCTGCAGCTTTTTGTAGTTGCGTTGTGGTACCGACAAAATGTCGATGTGGTTGCGTTGTATTAATGAAATGAATGAACCGGAGAAGGGGAAGAGTGCGGGCGGCATGCGCGCACTGTCGTTGCGTCGACGCAACGTTGTGTTTGCGATGTGGTCGGTCGATACACACACACACACACACACACACACACACGGTCGATAACGGCTGCAAAATGTGGTACGTGTGAATAGTCCTATTCATTTTCAATACGAAATATACACCCGGCCACGTAGTGTGGTTATGGTCGTGGTACGTGTGAAGAAGCCCTAAGAGACGTGTTAATATGACTGTTTGTTTGTATATCTTTTTTTCACATTAATGCCCTTAGGAAGCAGGATATTCGATCATGCGACAATATTATTCAGTAGAAATGTTCTCAGATTGTCATAAAAACAATTTTTCAGTATATAAATAATGTTTTTATTATGTACAAAAATTTGTCCTCAATAAGACGCGTCCATTTTATAAAAAAAAAACTCCATAACTTGCAAGACAAAATAATGTAAAAAACCGGTTTCAGTAGAATAACTTCAGTGTTCGATGGAGGACCTGTTAAAATTATAAGCACCGCTTGCGTCGGGATATTTGTTAGGATATCTTCTGTGATATTTTGAGCGTAGTATAAAAAAATAGTCTATTTTTTACACAGCCTAATATACACTAGTCACAAAAATTAAGGGATATAAAAAATCATATTTTTTGAGCGTTTTTCAACAAGCTGTAACTGTGAGAAGAAAAGGCACAGCAATGAAAAAGAAAGCAAGTTATAGCTTTAAATGTCTAGTTTCCAGAACTGGTCATGATTTTTTTTATTGCTGTACGAGTATTTTTCTCAGATTTATATCTTGTTGAAAATCACCCCAATATTTAGTATATTTTTTACTTAATTTTTGTGACTAGTGTATATATGTACTCCTAAAATCCCCGCATTTATGTGAAATAATATCATTTTAGGCTCTTCTATACACGAGCATGGGCCAACACTTGGACTATACAATGGCGCATCGGAACAAAAACGACTACAGTCTGTTTACAATAGAACGGTACAATTCTATAGTTAAATACAAGACGGCGTATTATACGTTCCGATTACCGGTTTTCTTGGGAATGGCGTTAGCTGGCAACACTGACGAAAAAACCAGAAGTCATATGGAGGTTATTTGCTTTGAACTTGGGAGACTGTTTCAGATTCAGGTAAACTAAATTTAAACTTATGTACAAAAGGACAGCCCTCTCGTTACTAATGTGTTATAAAAGGCAACAATGGATTACTTCTACTTGTTCACAGATCAAGGGAAAAAGAGAGGAACGACACTATTATGTTAATATTTTAAGATGATCGCATATTTTATGTTTTATTGTCAAAAGCCACTAGAAAAAAAATTGCCGATTAAATTCTAAACAGTCTAGTCTGGGGTACAAAATGTTGGTATATATTTGGGATGAAAAAAATATGATAATAATTGAAAAACTATCACACCACATCATATATTTCCAAACTGTCGGAAATCCGGTCTCTCGTTGTTTAGTGGCTCTGCATGTTCAGACACCGTTCACTCAGCCAGAGTTTATTTATATCATATAATATATGTGTAATAAAGACCCAAGGGGTGACGTTAATAAAATTAATTTAATTATTGAAGTTACTTCTCTTGGCGCGTTTGGAAAAAATTATGAGTTTAAAAGTTTTACGATGCGCATACACACGACACCAACAACCAAAAAGCGACTTCATTTGTCATCAATCATCGTTAGCTAATAACTGTCTCTCAAGTTTCCGTGAAACCTCGTAATCATAAAAGTTTCTCAAATATTCATTAGTCGACAACACGTGTTTTAATATCAGTGGAAATAAAAAAAATATTTTATTTTGTTATAACGTAGGTATTTTAATTGTAGGATGACTACATAGACTGTTACGGTGACGAGAAAATAACGGGCAAGGCCGGCACAGACATCCAAGAAGGCAAATGCTCGTGGCTAGCGGTCACGGCGCTGCAGCTCTGCAATGAAGCGCAACGAGCGCTTTTCACAGAAAACTACGCGAGCAAAGAGCCGGAGAAAGTAAAGCGTATCAAGCAGCTTTACGATGAACTGCAACTACCTCAACTGTATAAGACGGAGGAACGCGAATTATACGAGAGTGTAGTGAAACGTTCCCGTGTGTTGCCACAGAAACAAAATGTGACATCAGCTCTCTTCCTTAGATTACTCGAATTGACCTATAAAAGAACTAAATAAGATATTGCAAGACTGATTTTATACGTATTTTATAATTTTATTTAAATGTTATTTAAGTTCGGATAGCCTAATGACGGTTCTGTTACTAAGTTGGGTAGAAAGTTATGCTAGTATTAGCATTTTTGGGTCTTATGAACTGAAATTGATAGTTGCAAAAGGGACATCCGCCTGTCTAGTCCTGTCATAATTTATGTTACAATAAAAAGAGCATTTGATGTATGTATGTCGTTTGATCTTAATTTAATGTCATTGTCCACTGCCAGACGTAGGCCTCCCCGAGTTTGCCCCACAGATGGCTTTCTCAGCCACGGCGATCTTGCGCAAGTCATCAGCCCATCGGGCTGCACGTCCACAGCGTCCTCCTACACTACGTTTTCCGAGATGCGATCTTCCCTCCAAGTTTGCTCCATTGGTCATACAACAGACGTGATGATTTTACGAATATCCGACGCGAGGGGCTCCTTTGACACGCTGCCGTTCACGTTGGAAACTAGAACCTAGGTCACTTATGCCGGAACATAAGGTTATTTAAGTCACATGCTAGAGACCAGAGGTTGTTCCCATCCCTATGATCTTTGGAGCTATTACGTCAGGCCACCCAGACCGCAGGGGTCAACATTTTTATTCCGCCCATAAACGGAGAAAACAATGACCTTTTTTATCAACTCTAATAGTAGTTTGATTATATCATGTCAAACATCGACAGTAAGAACAAAGCTTCAAATTTTGTTTAATTATACTTGACAGAGCCCTACAACGAAATCTTCATTTTGCACAAGGATTCCGTGCAATCTTCGCTTATTCCGATTTCTTATATGGTTCATTCGATATTGTATTTTATAAATAAAAATTTAACAAGACAGTGATGTGAAATTTCTCATTTTACGACTTGATAAATTCGTTCCAAGTTTGAATTCAGTAAAGTAAATCGAAATTTTTGAAGTGAAAACTTCTTTAGCATTGTTGTGATCTGAAACTTGATGAAAAGGAAAAAAGTCACAGTATTTTTTTGCTCTAGTAATACCAACCTTATTAATAATGACTTAAGGCTTATTCTATGATGTAATTTTTAAATGATTGCATTGCATTACTTATCATATCTATTCGAATTGCGACTTTATTACAATGAAATAAAGTTGTTTTTTTTTTCTTTATAACGGATCTACTTTGAGGAATAATTTAATTCAATATAATTTAGAAAGAGTTTCTTCTATCTATCTTCAACACTAATAATTTCACCCCAAAACTTCGAGCGGATTGTAGCTCATAGGTTGGGTCTCTGGGTTTCTTGTTCTCTGGGATCGGTCCGGGTTCTAATCCTGACTTGCATAACTCCAAAAAAAATTCCTTTTCTGTTTATATTTTTAATTTAGAATAAATTTTTGGAAAGATTTATAAACATCAAACTTAATAACTTGGATAATTTAATCAGGTAAATCCAAGCGGATTCTAGCTCTTGGACTTGGTCTTTGGGTATTGGATCTGCCTGAGTTCAAATCCTGACTCATTGACGTTTTTCTTTTTCTTATTGAAGTTTACATTTTTAAGGTCTTTTTAAATGTTTCACGTACTCTACTTCACCTATTTAAAAACTTACAAGATATCCACAATGGACGTGGACATAAATAGAAGTTAATTCGTTTATTTTCAAAGGTTTTAAGGGTCTGTATTATCTCTGTGTTAATTTTAAATTTTCTTGATGTGTATTTATACGTATATTTTTGTATAAAAATGATTAATACCAAAATTGTTTTATATTAATTGGAAATATATTTTTATGTAATGTTATGATTTTTATTGCAATTTATGTTAACTCAAAAATCTTTCATAATCTTGCCCTTTTCCCACATAATATACGGTCGGCGCAACATGTTCTCTCCCTCCACCCTCCTCTGTTAGCCGTCATCTCAACATCAGACTCTTTTTGCCATATTATCTTTTACGCAATCCATCTTTTCTTTGGTCCATCTCTCCTGTATCCACTATCATTTCCATCATTTTCTTAGTTATATGGCATTCGTCCCTTCGCATTACATGACCAAAACCACTTCCGTTCGACACAATCATTCATAATATTATAAATTATAACAAAAATGGAATGGCAATACCCGGAAAAATACGAGCTAATAGAAGAAAAAGCGGAACGTACACGGCGTTTTGAAATTTATTGTGTATACATTTTTTGACGAATTTATCATTGAGCAGCTGTAAACAGCAGTTTTTTACTTGTCGCGGTGAAGAGATTTTTTATATTGCTAAGGAACAACAGGCACGCTGACGGCCCACTTAATAGTAAGCAGTTACCGTCGCCTATGGATGTACGCGACGCTAAGGTCACCGCGAACACGCTACTGTCGCCTAAGAGTACAGTAGATAACCTACGTCACTTAACACAACACAAGGTTATTATGGCGGCATACTTAAGGCCAAGGGTGGTTGCCATCCAGACGGGCTTGGGGCCCTACCACATAGCTAAGGTTATTTTGTCGCCTTTTATGATAAGCCATAATTGTTAATATTGTGGCGAGGCGAATACAGCCAACGTGCGCTCGGTAGTTTCCGTACGCTGTCCACGATACGAAGTTCCGACTCACGACTGGGCTCGCTCTGCGGGACCCTGCTGGCCACCGAGAGAGACTCTGTACTTATATTCGGGCACCGAGTACAAGTACAGAGGCTCCAACTAGCAGGCGGTCCTAAATCCTAATCAGTCCTTTCCGAACTGAGACGCCGAAAGGCTGCGCGCATGTGCTCCCACGGCACGCGTCCAGGGAAGCCCCGCGTTCGAATAAACGTCATGTATAGAATTAAGTTGAATGTCGTCTATGATGAATACTGTTTGAACACGCATATCAATAATAAACGTTTGTATTTTAATAAATATGGTATTTTCGTGGACCTACCCCACAGTATTCTTACTCCGCTCCTGCACAGATAAAGAATATTCTTCGCTTCTCATTGAACAGCCTAGCAGCCACACACGTAAGTGGTGGTAATTTTAACTCATAATTCTAAAATACATATCTCTATCTGACTTTAAAAAATATTTTGGCTAGGAACTGATTTGTAACAAAAAAAATAACTTTTAAATAACTAAAAATTGTATTTGCTGTGTATAATAATGTGAAAAATTCTTATTATATATATTAATTATTAAATCGTGAAGTGAACAAAGTCCATCCCCATTAGACTTTTTGATCAGCAGTCAGGGACGTTTAATTATATCGATCAATTGTATATTCCATTAGAATCGAATCTGATTCACGTTCACGATATAGGTATTTGAGTAAAACGATATATTAACGGTATTTGAAAGCTTAACTCGAAAGAAGACTGACATTCAGGTTCTCTTCTTCGGTGTCAGATTGTAGTTACATCTATTATTATATATTCTGCATTGATATTTGTATTATTCATGATTAATATTCTCCGTACAGGGGTGAAGTAAGAATACTAACCCCTGCGGCCGGGATCGGCCTGTCTAAAAGGTGACCCTAGCTACGTGATAGCCCCTAGCTCGTCTGGATGGCAACCACCCCTGTTGTATGAGTATGCCGCCATAATAATCTTGTATGTTCTGGCATTAGTGACCCAGGTTCCTGTACTCCTAAGCGGACAGCAGCGTGTTCGCGGTGCCTTAGCGTCGCAAACATCCATAGGCGACGGTAACTACTTACTATAAAGTGGGCCCTTAGCCTGTCTGCTATTCCTTAGAAATAAAATATATATAGATACGCTTTTAACAGCTTATATTTGTAAGGTTAGTAATCCTGTCGAAATCATAACAATTCAATACAAAAATCATATTCTATAAATAAATGATAAAAATAGATATTCAATGAAACAACAAAGGCCATTCAAACTACTATATTCCAAAAATATAATGTTCTACACAACATTGCTTTATAATGGAGTATGACTACAATGTACTTAATATATTTTATACAATGAAAATGTATTTACAAGAAATTCTGTGAAATATTTTAAATTACTACATATTTCAAATTATTATTTCAGCAGCGTGTTCGCGGTGCCTTAGCGTCGCAAACATCCATAGGCGACGGTAACTGCTTACTGTTAAATGGGCCGTCGACCTGTAAAAAAATTGTATTGTCGACAAAGTATTATGTCATAAATTAAAAGCAAAATGGATTTTAAACACCAGCCACGGAGTTCGGATTACCGAATCACGTATTAGCATGATATCACAATCACAATGCAACTCAGAGGTCACAGGTTTGATCCTACCGTGGTATGTGCCATTTTAACAGTGTTTCTCAGCTTATGTGTACTATAAATACCATAATTTACCACGCATTAATGAGACAAAACCAAATAGGGTTTGTTAGCTACCAATGCTATTCTGCTAATTTTCTTGAAAAAGCGTGGGTAATGTTACTATCTGAACTGGCAAACGTTGTTCTTTTATATAAATAAAAAGTAGCCTATGTCTATATCCACCAAGGTACAATCTCTATACCGAAATCCATCAAAATTGGTTCAGCGGTTCAGGCGTTTTATCCGTGCAGGGGCGGAGAAAGAATACTAACCTCTGCGGTCGGGGTCGGCCTGTCGTAAAAGGCGACAAAACAACCCTAGCCTAACTACGTGATAGGGCCTCAAGCCCGTCTGGATGGCGACCACCTTTGGTCTTAAGTATGTCGCCATAATAACCTTGTATTGTGTTCCGGCATTAGTGACCCAAGTTCCTGTACCTTTATGGGACAGTAGCGTGTTCGCGATGCCACTGGCGTTGCAAACACCCATAGGCGATGGTAACTGCTAAATTCTAAGCGGGCCGTCAGCCTGTCTTCTGTCCTACAGCAATAATAATAAAAATAAGCGTAAAAACGTAATAGACAGAGTTACTTTTACATTTATAATATTATAGTATGGATTTAACGTTAGAGAGTAGGCCAAGCTCAGCTTAATTGGCTTTATGAGTTTATCGTCCTGAAAATGAATCCTACTATACGAGTAATTATAACTAGCTTGACACCAGTATTAGCATTCCGCCAACATTTTGGTAATAATTTATACTTAATGACGAGCCAGAATACAAGTTTTCTAACATATCCTGCATTTATCAAAAATAAATCATTGATTCTAGAAGAAATTGAAGGACCAAGTGATATGCAGATTATGCACTCCTCAGAACTCTGAGATATATTAAATATCGATATAGACTGCAGAATTTTTTAATTATTCGCCCAGCGAAGCTGGCAGGAACAGCCAGCAATACATAAAATAGAAATAAATTTATTATAAATTAAATTTAAATTCATTTAAATAAATCAACTTATTTGATATATATATTTTTTACTTACTAAAAAGCATATATCTTATATTATAACATTATACTATGTCTAATATAATTCATTTACTACATATTGTATTAATCATTTGTAACTATGACGTAAATGAACTTGTCTTCCTTGGTAGCGAGCTTGGTAGTGGTCCCAATAAACGATAAAGGAATTTAAAGTACTTCATAAAATAAAATGAATTTGTTTTTTTCTCTGAAGAACAACAGACAGGCTGACGTTTCACTTAACAGTAAGTAGTTACCGTCGCCTATGGATGTTTGCGACGCTAGCGGCACCGCGGACACGCTGCTGTCCCATGGGTACAGGAACCAGGGTCACTAATGCCGGAACACAACACAAGATTATTATTATAGTAGCATACTTAAGACCAAGGGTGGTTGCTATCCAGACGTGATCGGGGCCCTACCACGTAGCTAGGGTTGTTTTATCGCCTTTTACGATAGGCCGACCCCGGCCGCAGAGGTTAGAATTCTTCCGCCCCTGCAGCGAGGAACAGAACAGTATAACAGGATATTCACTACAAGGTTATACAAAAATTTAAGTAGTTTAATAAACTTATATACTGCATTATTCTTCGTCAAATTAGCTGCTATCTACCCAAGTCTTGCAACGGGCTTTAATAGAGATATTATTGATCCTGGCTGTGTACTAATCTGCACTTTAGCCCGGGTATTGAGTAAGACCAAATATCAATGTATTAAAAGGATTTACCTGTTAATAGAATCCGAAAAATTGCATTTAAAAGTTACTTTTGTTATATTTGGATTACACCATATTCTGCTGCCTCAATTCCTTTCAGACATAGCGCATACAAATCAATACCTACCACCATGAAACTGATGTGCAGTTTGGTAGGTCAATAGTAACTTATTTATAGATAAAGTAATATATATATATATATATATATATATATATATATATATATATATATATATATATATATATATATATAAGTAAATAAAGATTAAATTTAAAAAAATGTCGGTATCGGCCAATTGTCGTTTAAAAGACAAAACCAGCGTAATCTTAATACAACGCTTCAAATGCATTTGTTAATAAAAAAAATTATTCACAAGCTGATTAATTTTAGAGCTTCTGTTAACCATTTTAGAAAACACCTGAATATGCCAAATGCATAGCATATTAAATCTCCATGAATACCCTGGTTAAGGCTAACACACGAGAGCACAAAACACATTTACGTCTACATAATTTGTACTCTTGCGCATAATTAATTAAAATTAAGAACATATGAAAAAATAATAATAAAACAACACAACTATGCTACTGGCACGCTATGATGGCCGTTTTGACGTTTGTCCACTCCATGAAATTTCGTATTATTTAGTAATTACATTTGAAGGAGCAAATTACTGTTCTTTATTGTCAATAACTGCACGTCACTATTGACAACTAACATTAACAATTAACAGCAATTTGCTCCTTCAAATGTAATTACTAATTAATACGAAACTTCATGAGTGGACAAACGTCAAAACGGCCATTATGGCGTGCCGGTATAGTAGTGCAATAACATAATGTTATATGAGTTATAATCTACAGAGTACGAAGGTATATGTGCTAATATAATTTTGACTAGTAAGCACCAATTGACTATAACATATATGTATATTTAAAAATGTATTTACATTGTTTCTGGTTCATTATGAGGCTAATAAAATTTAGCCATTCATACATTACTTTTTTACGCAATACTCAGTTCTTATAAAATTAATGTTAATTTTTAACTAGAATTATTAATATGGAAAGAAATTTGAGCGAAATCAATTATTACAATCATACCCTTAGAACTATCTTGTACACGTAAAATGAGCAGAGTTGTGCCATAGAGTGAGAATAAATAGATGCCATGCCTGAAATGCATCATTGCATCAATCACCCAGGACACCTCGCAGGTGATGCCTGAGCCGGGGGCGTGGATCTAAGCCAATTAATGTTATGGGTGGCGACCGGGACTACAGTAGGTATAACGTGACGTGGCTTCACATTCGGCTACTAACACAAAGGTGGTCGTCGTAGGAGCTCCGACGTTGTACTGTTAATTCGGTTTCCCGGGACAGGAAAACCATTAAGGCATGGAAAGAATTATAACACTCCGTACCCAACAAATAGTGTCCACAGCTATGATCTGCCACTCGTGTATGGTATACGAAGGCTGATCAGAGCAGAGAAAATTTAGTAGATCCTATGGTCATGGCAGAAAAGACTATTCTTTTATTAGATTTTTTTTTACCTAGAGTAGTAAGTGTTATAGCATATGATAAATATATAGATAGCATCGCTTGAGGATATATTAGATGATTGACAACGAAATTTCGTATCCTACTTTCAATGTGAAACGAGAAAAATAATTTAAATAAAAAGGATGACAGATTTTTCCCCAAAAAAGGGTTAACCCCAGGCAGGCGGCTGGTTGTAAAAACCAAGTCACAACTATTACAACATGTAACATGTTGTGCCGACCCCATATAATCTGGGATAAGGGCAGGAGGAAGAAGTCATAGTGTTATAACTTACTTTTTTTTTAAACCATTTTCCAATTTACTAATTCGCAATGTGAAAAACAGCATATGTTCACAACATAAATATATTTATTTAAATGCCATAGGTTTAAAATAAATTTCACAAAAATGCTATTACTCGCTCGCTACTAATACTCGGTTCTTTGTTTTAGTTCTAAGGTTACGAAACAATAACTCAATGTATTCGAATATAATAAAATACTTTATATAAAAACCATAATGCTATGGTTTCCTTAGGTAGGTTAGCGTACAAGCTACTTATGGGAGCGTTCTGTTTAAACATGTTGTGTTCAAATCAAAATCGCATACTGCCCGTATATACACAAGTAATTAATAATTATTCGAACCTATGTATTTTATTATTAACGGCAGAAATGATGATAAAAAAAATAGAATAGACAGTTCGTGGAGATATCGTGAAATATCACTTAAATATATTTTAAAGAAAGTGTTAATGCTATCCACGTGTCATGGCCCTTAGACCTTTATTTTGCAATACTAGGAAAAAACTCCAAATTTACTCGCATAAAATATTCTTTATTTATTATAACCACCTATTATATTGGAGTTAAGAATAAAGTGACCCTGGATACATCTGAATTAAATGAATTTGTTTGCATGGCTAAATTATTCACTGTTTCAAAACACAAATATGGATAAAAACGAATATATTAACATAACTAAAGAACAAAAATATAACATCATATTTTTATTTTTATATAAATATATATTGTTAATTCAAACTCTTATGATAATTGTATGTTGTCTTTTACTCCACCAACTTCATCGTCTTATTATTTCACATAATTGATTATTATTATATAATATATAGTATTTTTATTATATTTTAAAGACTTAATATAGATGGTCTTAATAATTTCAAATGCTTGCATACATATTTAATTTATATTATGTAGGTATATCCGAAAACTTTTACATGAATTGTGTATTCGAAATATAAACTTCTGGCACTTTCTCGACCCCGGTCGATTTCTTTAAGGAAAAGCTGCCTTGCTACCCGTTTTTCCTTTCATCTTACTTTCTTTATCTTGCCTTTTTTGACAATTATTTGAAATAGGAATCGTAGTCATGCTCTATAAAATATAGATAAAATATCTGTTTTAATAAAGCCAATATTTTTATTGATTGTTTTGCGGTGATAGTATTGGAAGTTGTGCAGCCAGCGTTAGTCGTCTGTGGGCCTCCGAGCCAGTCAGAGCTGCCACTGTCACGCCCGCTTGGTACGAAGCAGGGATACGGATATGCCGGGTCTTTGTTATATCCTTCGACCAACCAGCTGCCCGATATTCGCGGAGGAGGTTCGCTACTTGACCTACAAAAGCATTTAAGTCTTGAAGTTGGAAGAATAAAGGGTATTTGATACCAATTTCGTCGTTGTCGTCTCAACTACTATACTATTGGACTCAGGCCTGGCTTACTATTAGGGTGACCCAACACTTTGTCTGCTGAGACGATATTCTTATGTGCATGCAAAGGTTTAAGGTAAGAACGTTTATTTTACACATATTGAAGATATTAAGTGAGTTACAGTTGTATTTTGTCACTACTGCAAAATTGAGTGTTTTAAAAAAAGATAAAATTAATTTAAGTCTAGCAGCAATCATCATCCATAGATAACGGTGTTTATTATCTGTCGCTTTGTGTCGAAAATTAATTCAGGTATCTACATTAAAATCTATGTAAATTATCTATGCTGGGTTGCACTAAACACTAGTATCCAAATTCGGCAATAATTATTTTTCGGTACAACGGTTAGTCCATTACACCAGTAAAGATGACACAGTTTGATAGTGTTTATTCTTGTGAGTTGCTTAACTGACATATTTACAATCAGAATTTATTGCACATGAATGCTATACAATTTTTTTTCTATTCTAAGACATAAACAAATATGGTACTTACCAATAACATTGAAAGAATGAAATCTTCTATCCGGAACATACATAAGCGGCGTTAAGTCCACTTCCGGTACCCAATGGGACAAAACATCGCAGGCCCTAACGAGCAGTACCGAGGGCGAAGTTAATCTCGGCCACAGAACATTTTCTCGTAGACATTCTAAGGGGTTGGAAAGGTATACCCCCGAGCTGGAGATCCCGAACACCATCTGGTGGTGCCACGCGTCGGGAATCTTACCTTCGCAACCCACTTGGAGGTTTAACGTTAGAATTGGCACTGCTCCTGTAAAATAATATAAATTATTATATATTTACATTTTTATCATCCAAATAAAATTAATAAAATATTAATATCCCCATAACATTCCACTTTTGGGACGAAACAATACGCGCCACGCATACACATCCGATTGGTACAAGTAAGTTACACATGCCGGTGGTCAGTTTTAAGCATAGGTTAAAATTTCAGCGCACTATATATGCGATATTTTCTTTTAGATGACTGCTGCGCTAGTTCGTATCCGCCACTTTTTTTTATTGCGTAGGACAACAGACAGGCTGACAGCCCGCTTAGAATTTAGTAGTTACCATCGCCTATAGGTGTCTGCAACGCCTATGGCATCGCAAACACGCTGCTGTCCCATAAGGGTACAGGAACTTGGGTCACTAATGCCGGAACACAACACAAAGTTACTATGGCAGCGTACTTAAGACCAAAGGTGGTCGCCATCCAGACGGGCTTGAGGCCCTACCACGTAGCTAGGTTGGGCTGTTATGTCGCCTTTTACGACAGGCCGACCCCGGCCACAGAGGTTAGTATTCTTTCTCCGCCCCTGTGCGAATACGCCACTGCTCAAACCTAGTTAGTATCTAGATAATTTTGAGTCTAATGCAATATTAGCAGTCATCAATGACAGGTAGCCTATATATAGCCGTAATCTTGTCTTTCACATCTAGGTCTAATGTGAATAAATTATAAAATGTAGGTCAAAAAAACGAACCATGAGGTACTCCAGGTTCTCCCAGTCCCAACTCAGCTCAGTTGGGTGTGACTTCCGGAATCCGAACTGGTGAAATATCCTTTTCCATAATTTAGATAGTACACAAATCAGGCCAATTGTGATACTAACAAACTTAAGTGTTTTAAACCACCTTCATTGTTTTTTAATTATTTGAAAACCTACCTAATGATATCCAATCAGCGAGCCAATGAGAAAGGGAGACCGCTCGTTCGGGGTATGTAGGGAAGAATCGAGCAGAGACGAGACCGTCGGACGCGTGGTGGATGCTCGACACCAGGTCCGCAGCCGTGCAGCCCGCCACCGCTCTCGAGAAGATGTACCTATTACACGAAAATTTGACATTATACTGTAATTAAACCCAACAACGTCAACTGTAGCGTATTAAATGTTGGAATGGAGAGTCATGTTCATGCCAATGATTTGTTGAAAGGAATTAAAAACAAACATTAGATACAGCTAGCAGGACACATTGTTTTAGCATCGAAACATTAGCCGGAGATTTCTGAGAACAAAAATCACATCAACAAAAATCCTGGGACGCACCAAAAGCTCTCTGCGGAGACCGATATTTTTAATTAGTATGCAACTGTAACCACACTGCCATTCTTTGCTAGCTAGATTTCATAGAGAGAAGTCGAGAGAAATCAGCTTCTCCGTGGAATACTGACAGAGCTTGAGGACTCATAAGGTCCATTTTATTTTGAAGTGTAAATTCTTATGTGAATACAATGTACCAGTCACCTAGGCAACGGAGCGTTGTTGGCTCTTTGTCTTGTGCCAACTGCAGAATTTATCTTTTCCAGATTCACTGGTACTCCTAATGCATTCTGAAACAACATTACATTCTTGAGTGTATTTAATAAAATTTGTATTACAAACAAACACGTTGAAAATAATATACATTCATTTCATTTCAAACAATATATTTTTTATTGCTGTAGGACAGTAGACAGGCTGACGGCCCGCTTAGAATTTAGCAGTTACCGTCGCCTATGCCAGTGGCATCGCGAACACGCTGCTCTCGCATAAGGGTACAGGAACTTGAGTCACTAATTCCGGAACATAACACAACATAATTATGGTGGCATACTCAAGACCAAAGATGGTCGCCATTTAGACGGACTTGGGGCCCTACCACGTAGCTAGGGTGGGTTGTTTTGTCACCTTTTACAATAGGCCGACCCCAGCCGCAGAGATTAGTATTCTTTCTCCGCCTCTGCACGGATAAAAATGACAATATGAAGAAGACTGGAGTAAAAATAAAATATATATAGTTCAAGAAATTGTAATAGTGAATGCGATTAGTGACACTATCAAAAGCGTGTCATAAGTTAAGGCCAGAAATGATAGCTTCTTTGTAAAGGGAGAAAATTTATTAATCCTTCTACTATCCCATAAGCAAAAAAGAACCATTCCGTTTTCTCTTACAGGTTAAGGATCATTCGCTCACATTTATTAATTATTTTTTTACTAACGCAAAGATGAAGTATAAGCCCATTCATTGTAGGGGCATTACATCATGGTACAAGAATAAATTATTTAACATAATTAAATGAGGTCAAAAAATTAATTAAAATATAAACATATTATATACACGTATATGTAGTATATAGTTTTATTTTCAAGCAAGTTTGATACATTTAAATTAATAAAGTAAAAGGGGATTAAACTCACAAAAACATTAACAATGGCGGTAGCCCCGCAGGCGGAGGTGGCGATCTGCGTGACTTGTCGTTCGCACGCCTCTTCCTCCGGCCAAATCATGCAGCGCGGAGGCGAGACGCAGCGTGTTCCAGCAGTGCGAGCACTCGTCGACGGCTCGCCACTCACATCAGCTGCCTGGTATGTACACAAAATTACATTTTATTGTGATGTATGAAATATTTTGCTAACAAATCTTAGCAGGATTACTGTGGGAGTAAAAGAATTAAATCAAAATAATTAATTTAAATACAAAATCACAGATTCATTATTGAAAATCAAGAATCTGCCACCATTTTCAAATCAGGACGCTGACTAGAGAAGAAACTCGGGGAAAGAAACTCTCCTCTGGTATTTTTTTTCATTATTATTTTATCTTATCTTTTTATCTAATTGTTGTAAAAATGAGTTAAGAGCATATAACTTTTCCCAGTTTGTGCCATTATTATTTAGACTTTCACATGCTTGTGTAAATCATATTTAGTGTATAAAATAAAATTCTAGATAAAAATTAACTAAAGACTAACTGTTTACTTTATCGCTTAAATAATTTGTTACTCAGACATCATGAACTTTTAAGAGTTTAAATGTAAATATAAAGATACTAAAAAATCTATTCCAATGACATTTAGACACCAAAGTGCTGCCTTGATGTCGTAAAATTTTATATGTGTGCCAATGGACTAATTAAATAAGCAAAGGCGAAGTTTGGATTACAGCCGGAATTTAACGCTAGGATGATGAATGATATTTATATCTACAATACTTAGGCTGTCAGAAATAAAAATAGGAAAAAATTTCATTTCACTGTACTTTATCCTTTAGGTTAAATCTTTTTGGTAAGTAATTTAAATAAATTGAACATAAGTACTTAATATTTTATTTATTTATTAATTTATACAACAACAATATAATTCTACTGCAATAGTTGTAGTCTCTAAATGGGCCAACTTATAGTCTGTGTAGGTCATTGAAATCCTATAAATAATACAACAAAACATACAATATTATTAATTAGGTTCACAACATTTTATTTACAATTGTTCGATTTTGTGTGTGCGTGTGTGTTTGTGTGTGTGTATTATAAATAAGTAGACCTAAATAAATACAAATTTTCCTTGTAAAAGCTACATTTGAATTAGGAAAAGTGCAAACTTTATGTTTAAGACGCTTATTCACAGCTATAAATGGTGTTGCACAATGCTAAAATATAACTACATGCAATATAAATGATTGTCTCACTATGAGCACTTTGCAATTTTTATAAAGTAGAAAAAGTTACTACCTTAAAAACTGTTAGCTGAACTACATACAATTATATACAATAACTCACCAAATAAACACTATGTGCTTCATTCTCTGATTTTACAGTTTCAGGGATAATGTTCTGACCCATAGTAATATGAAAAGCTGCTGGAGAGAAATCCATAGAATCAAAATCAACATCCGGCTGTTCATCTCCTAGTGATATCATAGTTCTCGCAAATGCTGAAAATATATAATTATAAAACTTTAGTAAAAATATGAATTTAAAATATAAATATTTTAAATTATTATAAATATAATAAATTATATATACTATTTTGAACCATATATAAACATTTTCATACACATTCTATAATGATTATGGAATGCTTATATGAGTTAGATCTAAAGAACATATTATATGAACATAAGAATAAATATTAAAAAAAAAACCATATTCATATACACATGCCATTCAATATACTACTAAACCAAACCAAATAACGCAACATATTTTAAACAATGAGTAACTTAAAAAAAATACATATTTCAATTGAAAAGTATCAATATGTAATCTAATGCACAAGGCAACTATTTTAAACTTAAAATTCAAGAAATGGGTTCTTATTGGTGTTATAACACAAATACATATTTGTATATTCATATTTTTTCTCTATCATATAAAAATGTACAATAATTTAATGTATAATGTATATATACAATAATAATTCTAGCAATTATTAGTCTGCAATTGTGAGCACATCATAGCAAAACTACTGGATAGGTTTCAATTAAATTTTTCAAGTTTTATTTCTTAGACACTTGGCCCTTATCTAAAAACAAAATATTGTAATATCTTCATTTAATATAAAGTTATTATATTTTTAAGAAACAACTATTTTTATAATCACTATGTGTTCAGTGATGTGTGTTGTCTTGTCGCGGAGAAGTAGGGCAAGCGGTGCAGCGCGCATGCGGTGTAGTGCGCATCGTAGGAGAGGAGAAGTCTCTTCTACCTGAGGCCGATTAGAATCCGTAATAAGGGCACGTGGAGGTAATACACCTTATTAAAACATAAATAAACCCTTACATAAAGTTTGTGTCTATTGTTAAAACCAATTTTTTCATTAAACCAATTTTCCTTAAATTTCTGTTTTTTCTTCAAAAAAGTCATAAGGTCCTTTCCAGTACACAAACTTAAACTTAAGGATATGAGTGCAAATTTCGTACCCTACGCTGTTTTAAAGTTCACGAACCAATCTAGAGTTTTCAATTTAAATCTGAATAGAAAGTTTGCATACTTATTAAAAAAATCATTTCAAAGTAATCCTGAACTTTGATGCAGTTTATGAGTCCGTCAGTTTATTTATATTTTCTTCTTTATACAAAAATAACTATGCAATAGTAAGATATGATGAATTTTCTTAAGATTATTTAAACTGTCAAAATACTAAATTAGAACCTCTAAGTTGAAAACCGATCTTAAGAATAAATATGGATGATGTAGTATGTATGTAGTTATAAGGAATTTACATATATACAGGGTGACTTTGACAAAACCGTCCAAATTTGTTTACGCACTAAACATCATTTTTGCAAAAAAAAATTTATGTATAATTTGCACCATAAAATATTTCATTCCAAGGAAAATATGGTCACTAATTCAATCGTACAAAATAGTCATATGGTGCAAATTTTGTACGTTAACCTGTTATTACCTGTCTCTGTCACTCCCGCGTAAATTATATTAGTATTGCGTAGTATTCGCTCGCACAGATGCAATGACCGCCGTCCTCGGCCTCGTACTAGGTTATTGTACCAGTTCTTTGCAGTACCGATGGAGAAGTCATTGATACTTGCGCGCCGTAGTATGTAAATTGCGAGTTCTATGGATAACTTTGTGATGGTGATTACTTAACATTTTTGTACTATGTGATACTAAACTAAAATACATGATTCTCATAATTTTTACTAAAGATTCTTCTGTGTGAATTTGGACGGTTTTGTCAAAGTCACCCTGTATGTATAAATTCCTTATAACAAGGACAAAATTAGGTGGAGTAAATCTTACGTAGAATGTTTCCTTGTGAAATATGCTAAGTCAAAAACCGTATAAGACGAATTTTTAGGTGTCTCTATTCAAATTCGACTTGCAGAGGTTCTACTGAATGTTATTTTTGTTTGGGTGAAATTCGCTTAGTAAATAGTGTGGGAGTGGACACTAAAAATCAGCGCTGTGTTGGATTTGATTTCAATACAGCACAATGCTGAGTGCCAATCTCATTAGCGGTCTATTCTAATTAATAGATACTGTTGTTGCCAATAAATCTTTTTTTCAATAAGAACCCATTTCCAGCACAAGACTTCAATCTTATTTGGCACATATTAAATTTCCTTTATAGCATGGAAAAAATGGTATGGTTGAATAGTAAAGATTCACATTTAAATACCACTCACAATCCAAAATGTCCACTGATGTAATCAATTCACCACCTGAAGCGTGATAGTTGACAGGTACACTGGTATGTCTGTGACACATTGTTCTGCGAACTAACAGTTCCTCCCCATTGTTATTTACATGTGTGATATAAGGACCATAACTGTGAACATTCTCTGATGTGTCACCATGATCTGCACTGTGACTTGTAGATGGAACACTGTGTGCATCATTTGATGTTGAGGCAGCAATAACTGGTGGGTTATTGCATTCATGTTTCACTCCAGAACCGCCTAGAACAAGTTGTTTCATTAATATACATATAATTTCGTAATATCTAATTATTATAGTTGAGGTGAGGTTAATTAATAAAAATGAAGCACACCAAAATTGATAAAACATTTTCATACTGTTTTTACTGTTTCTTATAAGAGTGTAAGACATTTGTGTTATAAGATTGTCTTATATAATATACTACGATAACTTTAATCATCATCATCGTTAGCGTAGAATCCCGGTTGCAGCCCAAATTCTTACTTTGGCGCCCACTTTCCGACTTCTTCACTTAGCATGATCTTCGGCATCTCAGTCAGTCCATTGGCACGCATATCAACCTTTACGACGTCAAGCCAGCGCTTTTTGGGTCTATGTCTCTTGCCCGGTGAAGACGGCATGGCCAGACCTGTTCTAAAAGGTGACAAAACAACCCACCCTAGCTACGTGGTAGGGCCACAAGCCTGTGTAGATGGTGACCACCCCTGGTGTATAAGTATGCAGCAATATTAACCTTGTGTTGTGTTCCGGCATTAGTGACCCAAGTTCTTGTACCCCTATGAGACTGCAGCGTGTTTGGAGTGCCCCAAGCTGCAGTAACTGCTTACTATTAAGTGGGCCATCAGCCTGTCTGCTATTCCTCAGCAATTAAAATAATAATAATATAATCTTTTTTTCACGCAAATCACAATTGAAGGGTTGTAATTCTAAAGGGTCTAAGTGCCAAAAAAATAAAATCGATATTATTACAAAAATATGATCTATGTACCAAGCCTAATAATATTTAAATGGATCCAAATGCCTATTTCTTTTAATTTTTCACTCATACACAGATGAAGTTGTGGCGCGGTCTAAGTACCAACACACTTTTGCACAACCTTTTTATGTTATTTCTCTAAAACATATAATTGGCACTTAGACCCTTTAGAATTACAACCCTTCAATTATCAAACCTCTCCACCAGCATTTTTAGAATATTATTATAGAATAGATCCAGCTCTGACTGCATGTGGGCTTATAAAATTTTTATCAAATATATACCTAGTCAGGTCATAAATTCTGTCACATGTTTAATGTAAAATAATTGTAACAAGTTTATTAATTATGTAACCATTCATATACCAAAATGAACTTAACAAAACATAGATTCTTATGACATTAAAGTTTATTCAAAATGACCTCCGTGATTTTGAATACAAGCCTTCAATCTGCGCGGCCAGTCCTCTATCGCAGCACGAACGAGGTCCATGTCAATATCGGCGGCTGCCTTAATCAAGGATGTCTTGAGTGACTCCAAATTGGGATGAGGCTTTGAACACGCCTTTTCCTCCAAGTGTTGCCATATCTTGTAATCTAACGGATTCAAATCTGGACTGGAGGAGGGCCAGTCTTCGTGCCGGATGAAGTCGATTTCACGCGCCGCCAGCCAGTCTTGTGTGCTCTTCGCTCTATGAGCTGGCGCCGAATCTTGTTGGAATACCCAGTGCCTGTTATTGAACATGGTATGAGAAACAGGTTCCACAAGGTTCGTCAGGACTGTATTTTGATACACAACAGCATTCGTTTTTACACCTTTCTCACAAAAATGTACCTCTGTTAAGCCCCAATAAGAAACTCCCAACCATACCATGAGCGAGGATGGAAAATGACCTCGTTGGACACGCGGAATACGGTTGCTCGCTTCTTCACTACTGTGTGCGTACGTACACCTTATCATTTTGTTTGTTGTAGCTCTCTTCTACGGTAAACATTTTTTCATCCGAAAAAAGAATTTCCCGATATTTTTTTCCCGCGTACCGCTTCAACAAAGCGCGGCATCTCTTCAGTCTCAGGTCCATTAGACGAGCATTCAAACGATGTCCTGTTTTTCTTCTATATGCCCGAAGCCCTAAGTCTTCATTTAACACCCTTTTCACCGTGGTTCTGCTTAACCCCATTTGAAGGGCCAACAGTTTCTGCTTACGTTTGGGATTTCTTTGAATTCGTGCCTTCACAGCTTTTATCACTGCTGGAGTCCTAACAGACCGAGGGCGACCACTTCTTGACCTGTCATCTACACTAGAGTCTTCATTGTATCGTTTGATGGTACGATAAATGAATCTTATGGTTATATTCAAATTTTTCAGTATGTTAAAAATTTGAATTGGCGCGTAACCGTAACGATGTAACGCAATAACTGCAACACGGTCTTCTTTAAGCGTCCACTCCATATTTAAAAAATGAGTAAAATTCTAAAAGTATACATTTTTATTTTCATGAACAATTCGAGATTCGAATTCAATAAACTTTTTTGTGGCCAGCATTCTAAAAGAAAAGTTTTTACTGTGTGACAATACTTATGACCTGACTAGGTATTTACCTAGTTATGTAAAAAAAACGAAAATGGATAAAATTTGAAATGAGTATATTAGAGAAAGTGTGAAAGTAGCACTAGGTTTCTATATTTGCAGGGGTGGAGAAAGAATACTGACCTCTGCGGCTGGGGTTGGCCTGTTGTAAAAGGCGACCAAACAACCCCCACCCTAGCTATGTGGTAGGGCCCCAAGCCCGTCTGGATGGCGACCACCTTTGGTCTTAAGTAAGCCGCCATAATAACTTTGTGTTGTATTCCGGCATTAGTGACCCAAGATCATGTATCCTTATGGGACAGCTGCGTGTTCACTATGCCACTGGTATTGCAAACATCCATAGGCAACGGTAACTGCTAAATTCTAAACGGGCCATCAGCCTGTCTGCTGTGCTACAGAAAAAAAAACCCCAGTGGCTGGAAAACAAAGTAACAGACTAGGATGGTTTGGCCATGTAATGTGAAGGTAAGAATGCCATATAACTAGGAAAATTATAGAAATGAGTGGATTGATACAGAAGGAGTGGTAGAGAAGATAGGATTGCATAAAAGATGATATGGCAGGAGAGAACATGTTGTGCCGACCCTATATTATGTGGAAAAAGGACAGGAAGAAGAGTAAACAAAGCAAAAGAGTCACATACTGTTTTCATTATGACAAAAAATATATGCAACATACTTACCTGCAGCAATTTCTGGAGTGGCTTCCCTAAACTCAGGCAGACGTTCCTCCAACATGTTATTCACTACTTCTAAATCGGCATCTGTATTTGATTCATCACCTGTATCTGCTTCGCATGAAGGCCCAGGGTCAAAGTCCATTTCTAAGAAATCCATATCAGGGCTAGAAGCTCTTGAACCTTGCTCCCTTGGAGGTTGTTGTGGCACATTATAATTCGGTGGGATTGGTAAATGCTTATCTCGTGGCAGACCCATGTCTAAGCTGAAGAATGAACTGGGTAAGTCAGCTAAATGCTCACCCCCTCTATATGTATATATACAACCATCTTCTGACCCTAAAGAGTAGTCATCATTCTCTGTGTCACTTGAATTATCATTATCTAAATAAGGTCCTTTGAGATTCAAGCTCGTTGGTCTCTTTCCATTCTCTTTGCTGTCGCTTTCCCCTACATTACTTAGACCACTTGTTGATGGCCTACTACAACCATTGTCAGCAACATTAGAACATGTTTTATATTGCTGAAATATCGGTTGAATTGATTTTGAGTCGGATTGGTTTACCTTCACATTTGGAATTGTTTTATCACTAGAAATTACAACTTGCGATTTTTCGGTACTACAATTGGCCTTGTTACATTTCAGTTTTTGACTGCCACTGAATGAACTTGTAGGTTCATCACTATTCCTATTAACTGGTAGACTAAAATCTATGTTAGACAAAGGATTTACTTGCCCCAATCTTAAGTCTTTATTTGAAGCACAGTTTGAACTTTGGATCGTTGAAGTACTCACGTTTCCTGTGTTTTCTTTAACAGTAACATGTGGAGAGTCACTATTATAGTTCTTACTTGATTCACTGTCACAGTCCACATTTTGAGAATTTTTCTTCGTTGCAGGATTTTCACGCGAATCCATGATTCAAATTAAGGAGTTGTCGGCGGTATATATTAATGTGAAAGATTACTAATTAATAAATAAAATGTACAAAAATGCGCATTATTGTCCAAATAGACATAAGCAACAAACTAGCTAAATTAAAAACGTATTCAGAAAACAATAACAAAATAATAACAAACCAATTCATGTGAAGATTATGTGACATTTGTGATCATTTCGTTGTTGTTGTTTTAATTTGCCAATCTGGCAGGCAAAGGACTTGGTCCATACAGCCTAATGATCATTTCGATTTTGACACTTGAAATTAAATTTTCAAAGTAGTGATTAAGACAGTTTTAGAAAATCCTATAAATACCGATATTTTTTACTAAACTACTTTCGAAATTAGGTTGGTTTTAGAGTCACGCTGACCGCACGCTGATCGTTGACACTGAGAGGAAGCAAACATAGAAATTTCTAGGAAGCCTTTTAGAAAACGCGTGCGGTGGTTAGCGCTAACGGCTCACTGGCTGTAGGCGTTGCGCGTCGACGCCGCGTAACCGTTGGCGCTGATCGCCGCACGCCGCTGTCTTCACTGAAGACAGTGAAGATCAAGGAATATACTACTCTCTTCAGTGAGTAGGGATGCGCGAATTTTCTCTTTGAATCGATTTTTTGGATCGTAATGGATCGTAGACCTCTGAATCGATTCTTGGATTAGATCGCATTCCGTTGAATCGATCTCCTAAAAATCGATTCAAAAATCAAATCATAATTTGCAATAATTGAAACAAATAAAACATTTCTGAAATATAAACTTTAATGAAATTTACTAAAAAAAAATTGGGGAAAAAAACATTGGCCTTGAAAATTGACTTTAAAAGGAAACAATTTCGAAGTTATATATGCCAATCCTGCACGTCCAAACTTTTTAATAATAATAATTTTGAATGCCTTTCCGGCAGCAGTCTATTGCAAATTAAAAAAATTCATTTAATGTTATGTAACATAACACAAGAGAAAAACGGTGTTCTGATAGCGTAGAGGTAGCCACAATCGCCAAATATCCTAAGGCCATCGTACCCAAATGTTGCCATATTATTTTTCTAGCTGACCAGCAACATATTGGATTAGCCTTCCGATCAAGTAGAGGTTTAGATAGATACTGTTTCAAAGTCTCTTCTGTAGGTGTATGTGTCTCTGATGTAGCCGACATTTAGCTCAATAATTGGTTATGTAATTGCCATAGACCATCGGTTGTGGTGTTACCTTTTGTTTTTACGATATAATGACATATTTTGCATTTTCTTCCAATATCAGTCTTTACACCGAGAGACTGGCAACTTTGCGTCGTTACTTTAACTCTGAAGTCTAATCTCAACCAAAGTATCGGTACCAATGAGTCTTTTGGCTCGCCTTTCTATAGAATTCAAGGCCTCCAGCCGATATTTGGCAGAGTCATCCCACAATTGAGAACAGTAGTCCACACATGATCTGACTTGAGCTTGGTATAAATCAAGAAGCTGTCCCGGTGTAAAGTACTGTCTCACCTTGGCCAATATGCCTAGTTTTTTCGAGGCAAGGTTGGCCTTGGATTCAAGAAATGAACCAAAGTTTAGAGTCGATGTTAAATTGACACCTAAAAGCTCCAGGTGGTCAGCAATCTGCAGGGGTGCATTCCGGAAAGTGGGAGTCAGATGGAATTGAATCCTTTTTACGGAGAACAGACACGCCTGGGTTTTCGAAGCATTGAACGTGACAAGGTTGGCATCGCCTCAATCGGACACCGTCTTCAATGCCTCGCTCATTCGATCAACCATGGCCTCTCGGAGTAACTGAATTTGCGCGCCACCGGTCCGAGGATCGGATGTATATTTCACTACAGCCGTGCTATCGTCTGCATACCCAAAAATACCGGAATTGAGCAGATCGTTAATATGTAGCAGGAATAGAGTCGCAGAGAGAACTGACCCCTGAGGTACCCCGGCATTAATACCCAATTGATGAGAAGAGCAGCTCTCTAGGACCACTCGAATTGATCGATCCCTCAGGAAATCTGATATCCATGAACAAAAACCGGTGTGAAGGCCAAATGCTGGAAGCTTACCAATTATACTATCGTGCCAGACCCTGTCAAAGGCTTTCGAGATATCGAGAGAAACTGCAAGAGCTTCTCCGTGCCTCTCGATGGCCTGGCTGCAGATGTGTGTGACATACGCAAGAAGATCCCCAGTGGACCGGTTTCGGCGAAATCCGTATTGTCGGTCACTGAGGAGATCATTTGCTTCGAGGTATGCCAACAACCTGTTATTCAGTATACATTCCATACACTTACAAAGTATTGATGTGACTGAGATGGGCCTGTAGTTTGCCGGATCAGCTCGACTACCTTTTTTGGGCACAGGTTGCACATTGGCCAGCTTCCAGACTTTTGGCACTTGTCCAGTCACAAACGAAAGGCGAAATAGGCGTGTCAAGATAGGAGACTACTCAGGTGCACAAGTCTTCAGTACTATGGCTGAAATACCGTCAGGGCCACTGGCTTTATTCACGTCCAGATTGCATAGCGTTTTTCGTACCTCCATCTGGCGGATGCGAATATCGGACATGACCGTTTCGCAATCCCGTGAAGGAGAAGGAGGTAACGCGCTACCAGCATCCAGGCGCGAAGATTTCGCAAAAAGAGAAGCAAACAAGTTTGCTTTCTCTTGGGCCGTGTGAGCCAACGAACCGTCGGGTTTCAGCAGTGGAGGCAGTGAAGAGCTACAGAAGTTCGATTCGACAGATTTAGCTAGAGACCAAAATGCTTTGCTACCCGCAGGGTAAGAAGCGAGTTTGGTCCTTATTCGGCCTATGTGGTCGAACCGAGCCTTCCGTAAAACTTTTTTGCAGGACGTGCGTCAACCCATGCAAGGTAAGCCTCATGTTTAAGCGCTTCAGCACGTCCACATTCGGCCCCAAACCATGGGCGAGCTTTGACAGTGGTATGTCGGAGAATGGTATAAAGTACTCCATTGCCTGACGAACCACATCAGTCACGGCTTCCGCACAAGTCGAAGGATCACCAGAAGAGAAGCAAACTGGTTGCCAAGGGTAAGATGCAAAAAATGATCGCATGTCGTCCCAATCTGCCGACTTGTATCGCCATACCCGCCGGGTGCCTTTAAGGCTGGGGTCGGGCGGGAAGTATGTCGACACAGACTTCACTAGACAGTGGTCGGAGCTACTTAAAGGTGATGAAACCGATATTGAGTAGCGGTCCGGATCTGTTGTCAGCAGAAGGTGCAAGCAATTGGCCGTGTGGCCGTCAACATCAGGCACCCGTGTCGCCTCATTAACCAGCTGGGTGAGATTTAACGACATTGCGAGGTTGCGCGTCTCTCTTCCAGCATGATCGGTACACTGGAATGGGAACAGCCACTCCTTGTGGTGGGCGTTAAAGTACCCCAGTAATACCGGTTGGGCTGTGGGATACCTTTGCTGGGCCACGTCCGTCGTCTCACTGATGTATTCAAAGAGCCTGGTCGTTGCTAGGTCTCCACTGAATTGTCTTTATAAAGGATTCTGATAATATTACAAAACGACTTCAGAACAAGCAGTTTAAATATCAGTGGAGAAAAATATAGAATAGAAAAACTTTTTAAAACCAACTACCAATCCAATTGCGTCCACAGTTAGCATATACTGCGCATAAGGAAACAGACTGTCTAGTCTACAGAGCCTCATCATGCGAAAGCTGAAACTGTAAAAGCGGTTCAGCCGCTTTTTTCACTTTCAGAGTGCTGGCAATTTTTGGGGCACAAACACTTAGCGCCATTGAACGTTTTAGCGCTAAAATATTTATCGGTGCCAGCAACACCTGTACATTCGGAAACAGTATATACCTAGTCAGGTCATAAGTATTGTCACACAGTAAAAACTTTTCTTTTAAAATGCTGGCCACAAAAAATTTTATTGAATTCGCATTTCGAATTGTTCATGAAAATAAAAATGTATACTTTTAGAATTTTACTCATTTTTAAATATGGAGTGGACGCTTAAAGAAGACCGTGTTGCAGTTATTGCGTTGCATCGTTGCGGTTACGCGCCAATTCAAATTTTTAACATACTGAAAAATTTGAATATAACCAAAAGATACGATAAACGAGTACCATCAAACGATACAATGAAGACTCTAGTGTAGATGACAGGTCAAGAAGTGGTCGCCCTCGGTCTGTTAGGACTCCAGCAGTGATAAAAGCTGTGAAGGCACGAATTCAAAGAAATCCCAAACGTAAACAGAAACTGTTGGCCCTTCAGATGGGGTTAAGCAGAACCACGGTGAAAAGGGTGTTAAATGAAGACTTAGGGCTTCGGGCATATCGAAGAAAAACAGGACATCGTTTGAATGCTCGTCTAATGGACCTGAGACTGAAGAGATGCCGCGCTTTGTTGAAGCGGTACGCGGGAAAAAAATATCGGGAAATTCTTTTTTCGGATGAAAAAATGTTTACCGTAGAAGAGAGCTACAACAAACAAAATGATAAGGTGTACGCACACAGTAGTGAAGAAGCGAGCAACCGTATTCCGCGTGTCCAACGAGGTCATTTTCCATCCTCGCTCATGGTATGGTTGGGAGTTTCTTATTGGGGCTTAACAGAGGTACATTTTTGTGAGAAAGGTGTAAAAACGAATGCTGTTGTGTATCAAAATACAGTCCTGACGAACCTTGTGGAACCTGTTTCTCATACCATGTTCAATAACAGGCACTGGGTATTCCAACAAGATTCGGCGCCAGCTCATAGAGCGAAGAGCACACAAGACTGGCTGGCGGCGCGTGAAATCGACTTCATCCGGCACGAAGACTGGCCCTCCTCCAGTCCAGATTTGGATCCGTTAGATTACAAGATATGGCAACACTTGGAGGAAAAGGCGTGCTCAAAGCCTCATCCCAATTTGGAGTCACTCAAGACATCCTTGATTAAGGCAGCCGCTGATATTGACATGGACCTCGTTCGTGCTGCGATAGACGACTGGCCGCGCAGATTGAAGGCTTGTATTCAAAATCACGGAGGTCATTTTGAATAAACTTTAATGTCATAAGAATCTATGTTTTGTTAAGTTCATTTTGGTATATGAATGGTTACATAATGAATAAACTTGTTACAATTATTTTACATTAAACATGTGACAGAATTTATGACCTGACTAGGTATATTCAAAAAGAAGCAGGTTGCAAGCGGAAACTGTTAATCTCATCTGTTTTCTCAATCAAAATTACGACTTATGTGATTATTTATTTTTAGGATAAAGATATTTTGATTTTAATAAAGTAAACTTTAAAGATTCAACGTTTTGATCTTTCTTTAAAAAAGTAAGCGAAAACCTACAAACACCTTAAAAATTAGTAGGTGAAAAAAAAATTAGATAGAATATAGATTCGAATTCTAAAATGAAATTGTACTCACATTATGCGCTTTAATATTGTAATTGGAAAACAAGAGACATGTACCATTTAAAAAAATATCAATTTAGTGTAAATATGGATACCAAGATACTTTGGATACCAAGCCCTAGCTTTGTTTTTAAACGATAAAAAGTAAACAAATTTTTCACAATGACAGTTTGATTTGGCATGACAAATTGATCCGATTCAAGCAGCTGTGGGATTGTAGATTGTAATTTTAATTGCGTCTATAGAGAAATATTGAACATAAAGAAAAACCTAAAATCCTTTGTTTAACGTTTAACTGATTCGTATTATTTTGTGATTATCTCAATTATTAAGTGAAAATGGCATATGCCTACTTGTTTAAATACATCATCATCGGCGACACAGGTATTGATTTTATGTCTTGTTACTTTTAAGGACTCTTTGTTTTTGTTCCAAGCGTTTTGTCAATTTAGAGTATTGGTTAACCTTTTCTACATATGTACAATCTTCTATGACTGTTTTTGAATAGTAATTGTTCCGACTTTTACATGACTAATTACCCTGGATAAGTGATAGTAGATATATAATCCGCCTACGCTTCATCTTTGGGACTCAAATGCGCACATTAAGCATACAACTTATTTTTGAAAATATCTAATCAAAACTGAAAATACTAATATTTTACTTATTAACACAATGTATTTCCAAGGACTTCCTTTGTTTGTTTCTATTTATGGAAACAATATTTAAAAGTAGTTTATGTTAATATGACTTAATATATAAAATATATAGTAATAGAGCTGGTGTTAAGTATAAATTTAAAAATAATATTTAAAGGACTCAGCAAGCACTATATCTACTATAATATTGACTATGTCCATGGTGTAATGGTTAAAGCACATTGGAACACTTATGGAAGTCACAAGTTCAATTCCAGCCCTGATTCTGGTTGCTTATGTGTAATATATACTTACAAAAGAAAACTATATGAGTAGTGTTATGTTTTCAATAAATAACAAACTTTGTATCAATTGTAGTTGTTTATTCACCATGTTACAAAATCCGACTGAAATATATGGGTAGAAGTACAACCTGTCACATGATCACCTTAAATCTACCTACATAATAATTAGTATATTGGTGTCTAGTACCCATAACACAAATGCTGGTACTCATTTCTGACTAGATGGTGCTGTGTTAATTGTCCCAATACATTTATTTATTTTTATATTGAAACAACATAAAAATATTCTCACACTTAAAACAATACAGAATTTAATTATTTTTTAATACAACTCACTCCTTACCTTTACCTTGTGACCTTTTCACCTTTGTTTATCAGGTGTGGGCAAATCATGCCTACTGCTGCAGTTCACCGACAAAAGATTCCAGCCGGTCCATGATCTCACTATTGGGGTTGAGTTTGGTGCTCGGATGATCACCATTGATGGGAAGCAAATCAAATTGCAGATCTGGGATACTGCTGGGCAAGAAGCATTCAGGTACTTATAAACATTGTTTTACTACAGTTTTATGATCCTAGCGAACTAGGTTTATTTAATTGCTCTCTCTATCTATCAATTACTAATATTTAATGGTTAAAAACTTTGTTCAAAGATATTTCTCCTCTATTTTTTTACTAAAGCATCAAATTGTGTAACAATCAGCCTTTGATATTTCCAGTGCATATATTTTGAGATGAATTTCATTATTTATTACCAAATCTATTATCTGATGACCTCTGTGGCGTAGCAACAAATACACTTCAGTATGCTTGCGGAGGTCATGGGTTTAATTCCCATCTCGCGTCTGGGTGTTTATGTATTTATGTACAAAATAAAAGAATATATGTAGTATATCAGTTGGCAAGTACCCATAACACAAGTGCTGTGCAACTTAGTATGAGACTAGATGGGGTTGAGTGAAAGATTCCAATATATTTATATTTATTTATTTGTCATACAAAATATAATAATAACATCTCACTGCTGTTTAAACCTAGTCCTAGATCATAGTAATCAAACTTTTATCAAAGGGGCCAGAAACATGTGTTAGTCTTGGTGTCGCAGGCTGCAAAAAAATTATGTAATGATTTCCTAGGTTTTTGTGATTGTTACAAATTGTATTAAACAACTTTTGTCATTTCGTGACATTTCAAACATGTTGCAGTGTCCGTGGTCACCAACAGTTGTTTAATTAAAATTATTTAAATATTAATAAAAAAACAAATTAAAAATTAATGAACTAATTAATGAAGTGTAATGAAAACTGTTTGGACCTGATCCATTTATTGACCTGGTTTATTATCAAGTGAATTTATTATTAAGAATAGAAGGCAAGTGTTGTGTGTGTTATCTCTCTTTTGCTTGTAAGGAGCATCATTCCTCCGGTCATGTCTACTTGTATCACTTTCCCTCGAATCCTTTCAGTTTTCCGACTCACCGACACACTTCCGTTTACATGTGTATCACGCGCGTGTGATGCTAGAAGGGGGGTAAAAAATAGCATGATCTGGCTGCACTGGCACATGAACCTGCACACTAAATTTTTGTAATGGGCGCGAAATTCAAAATAGTTTAACTAACACCAGATGGGCCACAAATTGAGTATAGCTGTCCTAGATGGATAATAGAATCTTACTCTTATCCCACATTATATGGGGTCGGAACAACATGTTCTTTCTTTCCACTCTTAGCTGTCATCTCAAACATTCATACCCTTTATCACATCAACTTTTACACAATAAAACAGAATACATATACAGGCAGTTATATTAATCAATTGTACATTAAATAAGAAAAATAATATATTAGAGGAAGTGTGAAAGTAGCACCACAGCTAATAGAGGAGAGTGGAAGGAGTGAACATGTTGTGCCGACCCTATATAATGTTGGGAAAAAGACAGGAAGAAGAAATTAGAAAAACAGCAGAATCAGTTCTGTTGTGAAATTGTAATATATATGTATTATTAATATCAAATTCTTAATAAACTGTTTTATATTGATTTTAAGTGACCCTGATTTGTTGAGGTATAAAAACAAGGTACAGACACTGCCATTGATATTGTACAAAACAAAAAATATCACTGATAATTTTGTTTCAGCAGTTGTATTGTAGTTATAATAATAATTATCATTTATCAGCACACAGATTGTGATTTATTTTGTATAGGTCTCATTGTGACCTCCAATTGTTGAATCTTATATAAGGTGAATTTTATTTATGTAATGTTATCCTTATTTATTAATCCCTACTTGGCTAATAATTTGACTTATATTTTCTAACTAATTCTTCATGTTATAGACGAATAGCATAGCATGATTTATGCATTTTGACAATATCACGTCGGAGTCTAAATAAATTCATTTGGACTTCTGTTTCCTACATGTTGGCTACATTATGGGGTTTAAACATTATATGTATAGTGTATTTTTCTATAAACTTAGTTTATAATACTTTGTATATGTACAAAAAATACAAATGAATTAAAAAATCTATTGAGCAATGTCTGTGTGGAAAAGCATATTATTATATTAAACTACTATTACTGGAAATAATTATTACATTGTCATTATGTTAACTAATTTTTTTTTCAACTTAATTTTGTAACTGGGGAGTTTGTTTCACCGTTTTTTCTCTAGCCAGTATTTTTTGTTGAAAATGGTAGTTAGTAGCTTCTTGACATTCAAGATTTTATATTGAAATGAATTATTCTCATTTGCTTTGATATACAAATCATTAAAAACTAAGCTGAACCCTATTTCAAATGATTGTTGATATAAATCTGAGGTCAAGTTAAATTGGACTGTTAAATTTTCGAAACTTATAATTTTTAACAAAAAACGATTCTTTTTTCTAAAATAAAAATAGCCTAAGTTACTCCTTGTTACATCAGCTATTTGCCAGTGAAAGTCCGGTCAAAATCGGTGCAATCATTTCAGAGATTAGCCGGAACAGACAGACAAAAATTGTAAAAAAAAATTGTTTTGGTATATGTACCGTGTATACGTCATAATGTACTTAGTAAAAACCGGATATTTTAATATTACAAACAGACCCTCCAATTTTATTTATTTGTATGTATAGATATATGTATTGTAGATTGGCTAGAACATAGTCATGTTTCCAAATTTCATAAGCATGTATAATGCGTTTCAAATAAGAATTGGATCGACTTTGTGCCATGTTGTGATGTCATAGCATAGGTTTTTATTATTTATTCCACTAACTGTTGTTTAAAATAAAATTAGGTATTTTACCTGTATTTATGACTTCAATTCCAGTCATCATTATTGATATGCAAATGAGGTTTAGTTCCAAACCGTACTTTTATAGTGACATTTACAGATAGAGGTCAATGACGTTCCTATTCTTAGCCTAGCTGTGCAGATTACAATGAAATAAATTATTCTGTTATCAAAGCATGATATAAGAAAAAAATAGCTAGAACTTGATAAAGTTTCATTGACCTAGATTCTACAATACAAATACTAAACTTCTTTTAATCAAGGTTCAATAAGATATCAAAAATGTTATTGATTTTTTTTATTGCTGTAGGTCAGCATACAGGCTGGCGGCCCGCTTAGAATTTAGCAATTATCGTCGCCTATGGATATTTGCAACGCCAGTCGCATCGCGAACACGCTGCTGTTTTCCATAAGGGTACGGGTATAGAACCACTAATGCCGGAACACGGCACAAGGTTATTATGGCGGCATACTTCAGGCCAAAGGTGGTTGCCATCCAGACGGGCTTGGGGCCCCACGTTAATAAAGTGCGTTGTTTAGTTGTCTCTGAAATATTCCTTGTAATAAATAATTACTTTAATTTATGCAAAGTACTGTATTGTAACCTTAATGTTAATTATATTTCACAAAAAAGTTTTACCAAATGCTTTTCGACAATATGACAAAAAAATAAATATTACTCGTCGGATTTGACGTTCATTGTCATCTACAAAATAAAATTATTTATTGCTTTAATTATTTAAATAAGTATATTTCTATATTTATTATATAATTAGCTGCCAACCTACAGTACTGTATTTAGTTATTTATATTACAACTGTTTAATATTTTCATATGATTTGATGGTTTCTAGTTAAGATCTAATTTATCTATTTAAGAGTCCATACAGTCTAGCCATGTTTGACCTTCTGAGAGACTGTCTCTCTGCTTATTCTACCGTCTGTGTAACTGGGAATGTTCTGCGGAACTGTTTAGAATGGTACCCTCGTCATCTTTCTTCCACCGTACTGCTCATCATCGGCTGGGCATTCATCCTCATTTCCTGGAGCCTCTTCTTTCTTGTATGAAACGGTTTTCAAGAGCGTTAATGTTGCATACTCTTCGGATTTGGAATGAGCATCCGGCTGTTTTCCCATCACAGTATGGATATGGAGTTTTTCGAAATAGGCGTTATAAATTTCCGTCGAAGCCTGTAGCGCGTAGGCAATGAGTCAATATTGCAAACGTTCATAGGCGACGGTGGACGGTGACCGCCTGCTTTCGGTAGTAAAACTTCTTCTTGGAGAACTGAACCCTAATTTTTAACAAATTTGCAGGGATTCGCTTGATATAATTTTCTAGCTTACGGACAAAAAAGGCAGGGCACCATTTGATTTGGCAAGGTTTTAAGAAAAAAACCAACTTTGGCAATGCCTTTTCTTTATCTTTGCATTTGATAAAGAGAACCATCACAAAATGCATTTACTGTTTAGTTTTATGAAGTTCTCATAGATGGCGGTGTACGTTGATTCATCGATAAAATTCTTCAATATTGTTTGACATCTAGGTTGCAAATACACCCAATAGATGGCGCTGTTCGATTTTACCGGAAGGGTTTAATTTCCTCAGTTGCGATTAGAGAAATAAAATATGGCGCTACGAAGTTCGTCGGATCAGCTAGTAATATTATAAATGTGAAAGCAACTATCTGTTTGTTATGTTTTCACGCCTAAATCGCTGAAGCAATTTTGATGAATTCGGTATATAGATAGATTAGACCTTGGAGAAGGACCTAGGTTACTTTTTTAAATTAATATAGCAGAACAACGTATGCCTGGTCAGTTATTTCTTTATAAATTTGTAATACAGATATGTTAAACGCTTTCTAGCTAGCTGTATTTATTTTTAGGGGATTGTCTTTAATTAATATTTTTATAATTAATTTTAATAGCTTTACTATGTCTCGCCCTACGTGTATATTGCCGTAAAAGCTTGAGCATAACTCTTGAAGTACTAAAATGGCGTGCTGAATAAATTACATCCCTTGGTAGGTGCCATTTGTAGCCAGTTCCTAAAACCGAGTGTGCTAGAGTAATTTCGATGCAGCGGTGGAGTATGTATATTAACCCCTGCGGCCAGGGTTGGCTTGTCGTAGAAGGCGATAAAACAACCGTCATCATCATCATCATCTTAGCGTTAGTCCCGGTTGCCACCCAAACTTTCGTTTCGGTGCCCGGGGTCCGCTTTCCGACTTTTTCTACTCCACTTCGCGCGATCTTCAGCATCCCTGGTAGTGAGCCCATTGGCACGCATATCACCCCTTACAACGTCAAGCCAGCACTTTTTGGGTCTACCCCTCCTGCCGGGGCCCGGCGGAGGCGGCATGGCCAGACATTTGTTTCCCACGTAAGTATCCGGTTGCCGTAAAACATGGCCATACCAACGGAGCCGACACTCCTGCAATTTATCCGCAATGTCACGGACATGAAGACTACCGCGAATGCGGGAGTTCCTAACGCGGTCCTTCCGCGTCACTCCACACATCCACCGCAGCATATTCATCTCCGTGACACGCAGTTCTTGCTTGTGTCGCTCTAACACCGGCCACGCTTCACAGCCGTATAAAAGGACAGGCCTAATGATGGTCTTATAGACCTGTCCCTTCAACTTTACCGGCATCTTGGGGTCACAAATGACACCAGTTACCTCACGCCATTTGGCCCACGCGGCAGCAATGCGTGCCTTGACGTCGCAATCGATGTCACCAGACGCATGAAACACAGATCCCAGGTATTTCACATGGTCCGTGCGCTCGACCGTGTTGCCGTCTATGCGTACGGGTGTGGGATCTGTGGAGTTACAGGCCAAGTACTCGGTCTTCGCCACATTGATCTTCAGACCACCGTTTTCAAGCGACTCCTTCCACGCCTTCACGCGTTGCACCAGCCTACCCCTGTCCGAATCTGCCAGCGCGATATCATCAGCATACATGAGCAACCACGGGGGCTGCTCATGTGAGTTTCTGATGCTGTCTGACAATACGTCTAATACCACGCTAAACAGAAACGGACTAAGGACGGATCCTTGGTGCACCCCGACGGTTATGGGGAAAGGTTTTGTGTCGCCAACAGCGGTCCGAACTACGGAATCGGAATCACGGTACATGTCTCGGATGATGTCAACATAGGCCTCTGGAATCCCTTTGTACCGCAATACCCACCAGATTACCGCGCGAGGAATACAGTCGAAGGCCTTCTGCAAGTCAAGAAACAGACAATGCAGAGGCGTATTCTTCGCCCTGTATTTCTCCGCGACAGTCCTTAGGGCAAAAATAGGGTCCATTGTCCCGTGACCAGGGCGAAACCCATATTGACACTCCGAGACAGTGCACTCCTGTCGAATCCGAGAGTCGATAACCCTCTCGAAGAGTTTCATGGTGTGGGACATGACCTTTATACCGCGGTAGTTACCGCACTCCTGCACCGATCCCTTGCCTTTGAAGACTGGAGTAATGATACTCAGCCTCCATTGGTTCGGGATCGTACCGGTGAGGAGTGTCCGGTTAAAAAGGTCGGTTAAAGTGCCCACACCACGAGAGCCCATCGCCTTCCAGGCTTCGATGGGGACTCCATCGGATCCAACAGCTTTCCGATTCTTCATGCGGCGAAGACAATTCTGGACCTCTGCAGGCGTTATCGGTGGCACTAGTCCTTGGTTCGGAGGAAGATCTGGCGGCTGCACCTCTTTATGCTGCTTGTTCAGCAGCTCGTGGAAATATGAGCGCCATCTCTCCTTCACCGCGAGGTCCTCGCATAACAAGTTGCCCCCGGGGTCTTTTACACAGCGGCACTTGGAGATATCCTGTGCCGCTTTGACCCTGGAGCGCGCCAACTTATATATGAGCTTCTGCCCCTCAGACGAGTCCAACTTATCGTAAAGTGGTTGTAAGTGGTCTCGTCTGGCTCTGGCTACAGCTTTCTTGGTGGCGCGTTTGGCATCTCTGTATGCGTCGCGATCTTCAGGAGATCTGGACGCTTGCCACTTCTTAAAGAGGGCTTTTTTCGCCCTGGTCTCCCTCTGGACTGAGTCGTTCCACCACCAAGTCTCCTTGTCACACTTGCGTCCGCCCTTAGACACGCCAAGCACCTCTCTCGCCGACCCAAGGATAGCCGCCTGAATCCTGTCCCAGTAAGCTTGAACCGGTTCGCCCTCACCACCAGCGCACTTGTCGCCGATGGCAGAGGCGAACTCCTGGGACTTGACTTCATCAAGCAGCCACCACCTGATTCGGCGTTGAAGGCGGTCGACACATTTGCCTTTGGGCTTTACGCAGAGGTCCATGACAAGAAGACGGTGTTGTGCAGTGAGACTCTCACCGGGTATGACCTTGCAGTTGGCCACTTTGCTGATGTGGTGTCTCCTAGTGAGTAGGAAGTCGATTTGGGTAGCATTCCTCCCGCTCTTGTAGGTGATGAGATGCTCGGGTCTCTTTTTGAAATACGTGTTCACGATGGCAAGGTCGGCAGCCGCACACGTATTGAGGATGTCCTCCCCTTCCGCGTTGCGGCTACCGTACCCAAATCCACCGTGAACACGCTCAAATTCCCCACATTCATCACCCACATGACCGTTCAGATCACCCCCCAAAACGATCCCCTGTGATAATGGGATTCCACGGAGCACTTCTCCGAGTTGATTCCAAAACGCTATTTTATCGGTGTCATCACAACCGGCCTGTGGCGCATAGGCACTTATCAAGTGGGTAACTACCCCATCGATAAGCACCCTAACGACCATAAGCCGGTCGCTATGACGTTTCACTTCCAAAATGTCGTTCTGGAACTCCTCCGAGAGCACTATGGCAACCCCATTCTCCCCACCAAGTGCACCTGTGTAGATCAGCTTGTAGCCATTCCCAATGAACCGGGATCTGCTGGCCTTCCACCGAGTCTCCTGCAGGAACGCCACGGCCACCCTCCGCCTGGAGAGCACATCGGCCAACTCTCTCGCGCGTCCGGTTAACGTGCCAATATTCCACGTTGCGAAGCGGAGTTTCCTTTTGGATGGGGCTAGTGTCTTTAGCCGTGCTCGCCCACGGCACGGCAGCCCTAGTCCACTTGTCACAGGAGTCGGGCGAAGTTCCTGCGCGTCGTTTTGCGGCGACGCCCTATCCGTGACACATCCTTTTCTTGTTTGAACCATGTTTTATTTGGCTTGTTTTGGTTTTTACGGGAGCGACTGCCGTCCGACCTCCCAACCTCTAAAGGGAAACCTAGAGGTGTCCTTCCCTCGCCGCATGCAAGCTGGCAGAGGGAGTGACCCATCAGTCGGCTTTTACGACTCCCTTGGGATGATTTGGGGTGGCCCTATTCTTTCTTCGGCCGGGACCACACGGCACAACCGTAGCTACATGTTAAAGCCCCAAGCCCGTCTGGATGGCAACCACCCTTGGTCTACGGTATACCGCCCAAATAGCCTTGTGTTGTGTTCTGCCATCAGTGATCCAGGTTTCTGTGCCCCTATGGGACAGCAGCATGTTCGACGGTAAATGCTTACTATTAAATGGGCCGTCATTTTGTTTTCTTACTAATGTTGTCTGTTTATCATGTTAACATGTTTGATGAACCGTGTAATTAATATTTTTACTACAATACTGTAATACAAATTTTGTAAGTAACAAAAGCAACCGATTCGCGCTCAGTCTAATTTCAATTAGTGATATTAATATAATTAATTTTTAAACCCAACCGCGTTGCTTATACAAGGCATTCAGGTTTCCTGATGATCTTTTCCTTCATTTTCAATACGTGTAATATACAAACAATGATAGATGACACGACAAACGTCTTTTTGCCATATAAAAAGGTAGTCTATGTCCTTTTCCAAGGTGCAATCTATACCGAAATTCATCAATATTGGTTCAGCGGTTTAGGCGTGAAAATGTAACACACTGAGTTACTTTCACATTTATAATATTAGTTAGGATATTGACCATTGGCATAAACGTAAGCAATAGTTATAGATGTGGCTCTGCCATCGTAGCACCCAACGAATTAATCGATTACAACGCGGTTTGTTATTGTATTTTTTCAAATCATGATAAACAGAGGTAACAGAGCACACTTTTGTACTTTAACATGTATTCAACAATATTGAGTTTTCGTTTGTTATTTTAGTATTTATTTATAGATGATCTAGACTCTGATATTTTATATACTAATAAAATTACCTATTCTTTTTTACGTATAGGACTACGTAAAATGGATTGTGCACATACTTGTATATTTTACATAGAAATACGAGGGACGCCTGATAAGTGATAAGTTCGCGGCCTAAGGTAGTTAATAAAAGAAAAATTGGGATGTATATATTTTTTTTTATTTCAATATAATCTCTCTCAAGTAAAATACCCTTCTGGCATACAACACGCCTTTAAATCACTCAAAAAATATTCTTTGTCCTCAAAATCTACGACAGCTTTCATTTCGTTGTCATCCGAAAATTTCCGGCCCCGAAAGTTCTTTGTCAATTTTGAAAACAGAAAAAATCGCTAGATCTGGACTGTACGATGAGTGGTAAATTTCCGAAAACCCTGTGTCTTTCAAGGCCTTCCTTACAATATGCGCGGTGTGAACGGGCGCGTTGACTTGCAAAACCAACACTCCGCGCGCTAGCTTTCCACGTCGTTTCTGCACAACAGCCTCACGAGCCTAACTCACTAAATTGTCATAATATTGATAGTTCATTGTCAGCAGACAGGCTGGCGGCCCGCTTAGAATTTAGCAATTATCGTCGCCTATGGATGTTTGAAACGCCAGTCGCATCGCGAATACGCTGCTGTTGTCCATAAGGGTACAGGATCACTAATGCCGGAACACAGCACAAGGTTATTATGGCGGCATACTTCAGGCCAAAGGTGGTTGCCATCCAGACGGGCTTGGGGCCCCACGTTAATAAAGTGCGTTGTTTAGTTGTCTCTGAAATATTCCTTGTAATAAATAATTACTTTAATTTATGCAAAGTACTGTAATGTAACCTTAATGTTAATTATATTTCACAAAAAAGTTTTACCAAATGCTTTTCGACATTATGACAAAAAAATAAATATTACTCGTCCGATTTTATAGATAATCTCTCGGTAGACTCCCTTTCGGTAGATAATCTATTAATAAAATTCTGTCTATCGCTATCTTCTCTCTAGCAATTCGTACGGAAGACCTCGACGCTAGAAGCCAAGTCCGCAAAACACGACCCAAGCCCTCCTACACGTACACATATAACACAAATGGTCAGTTATATTGTTTCTCTTGCAGCCGAGTTTTCAAGAATAAATTCGGTTTTGCAAGTCATTCTCGTGCCCATGCCAGGAAATCATAGCAGAGGTCGCCATTGACGGATACGTCAGGGATGTCATCATCATCATCTAGCTCATATATGGCCAAACTATTTTTATTGTGCCTATAGGTAAAGGATGAGAGTTGCTAAGAAATTATTTTGAAAAAATAATTTAAAAGACCGGCCACCCTACCATCACACGGCGCTGTGTAGTTGGCATCTAGCATAATTTAATTTCATAGTAAAATGATTACTTATACAAGCAAGTTTTTCCTATTAACCACTATTTTGTGGTTGCAAATGAATCCAATAACGTCACGTTATTTGATCTAGCAGCATCTTTACAGTACTATAAATGTGACTTAGGATATCGAAAGGACATTGAATAAATATGTTTAATTTCGTAGGTCAATCACGCGGTCCTACTACAGAGGCGCGGCGGGCGCTCTTCTAGTATACGACATTACGAGGCGGGACACGTTCAATCACCTCACCACTTGGCTCGAGGATGCTCGCCAACACTCCAACTCGAATATGGTCATCATGCTAATCGGCAACAAGAGGTATGGCGTGACCTTTGTGAAAATTGTGTTCAATATGGCAACTAAAACATTCTGGTGTCACGCTTCAGAGAATACCGGTATGAAATAAAGCCTTGAGATAATAGTGTTTCCTGTGGTGAATTGTAATTCTAGAGGCTAACTGACTCTCCCTTCTTTATTCAAACGTAAATAATAGGCTATATTTCAGTAAAATGTGTACATTTTACTGCAAACCTACAGGAGGTTACAGTCAAAGGTACAGCCGCTTGTGTCAACAGAGAAAACTATTTTAGACTTCATTGGTCCTCTGAATATAGTCTTCTTGCCCTTGTCCCACGTTATATGAAGACGGCCCGAAATTAGCCTCTTCTGCGCACTCTTCTCTGTTATCCGTCGTCTCAACGTTTTACGCCCTTTTTCAGAATATCAATTTCTACACTATCCATCCATCTTTTTTTATGCATAGGAATGGGCATCCATCCACTTTTATTTCTAGCATTCTCCCCTTCGCATTATATGGTCATACACTAGTGTGTTAAATTGAAAGGCTTTTTGCAATTGCAGTGACTTAGAATCGCGGCGTGAAGTGAAAAAGGAAGAAGGGGAAGCCTTCGCCCGTGAGCATGGATTGGTGTTCATGGAGACTTCGGCGAAGACCGCCGCCAACGTTGAGGAGGCCTTCATCAACACTGCTAAAGAGATCTACGAGAAGATCCAAGAGGGCGTCTTCGATATCAACAACGAAGTCAGTCCGTTTAAAAGCCTTGCTTTTTTACTAATAACGTAAAATATTTTAACAAATCGAAGGTAGTTTCATAGCAATTAGGGTATATCTCAGCTTTTTCAGTTATTTCCAATCTAATGTCCCTTTTTGATATTTGAATGTTTTAATTCACACACTGATACTGCATACACAAGCAGAAGCAGCTGGCAGCCTGGATAAAAAAAAGAAATTTAGACGAAAGGACCAAGATGAGGGAAGAATACGGCCAGAAAAGCTACAAGAAGTGAATACCACATGATTAGGATGGCATTATAGGTTTTCTATGGCAGTATCAGTGAAACATTTTGTACAATAAACTACAGTTGTTTGTTCCGACAAAACCATGCAATATAATTTTGCTACCAAGATGACTGCAAGACAACCCCAGTGATGTACCGTCGCATCGCATTGAAAACACATCCGATAAATAATTTGATGCTGATTTCGCACCGGTTGTGTCTGTCGCAACTAGTTGAAGTTGACCTAATTCAAGCCGTATGTTAAAGGCGAACGGCATCAAGATCGGGCCCCAGCATTCGAGTGGTGGAGGAGCGGGTGCTGGGGGCGTCGCGGGCGCGGGCGGGGCGGCGGCCGGCGGCTGTTGTTAGGTGATCACCTGCACACACTGAGGCTAACCCCTTACATACCTCGAGGGTGACGGTAAACAAAATATTTAATATAAACAAAATCTTGTATCTTAAAGGAAGGATAGGATAATGCAGAAAATTTAGAACAGGATTTACTTGGATCTTTGAATAAAGAAACTATTTGACTATAATTACAATGTTATCAGCAGTATAAGAGAAAACTATCTATATAAAATTTTGACAGTAACCAAAATACATGCTTTGATTCTTTTTTTTATTGCTGTAGGACAGCAGACAGGTTGACGGCCCGCTTAGAATTTAGCAGTTACCGTCGCATATAGGTGTTTGCCACTCCAGTGGCATCGCGAACACTCTGCTGTCCCATAAGGGTACAAGAATTTGGGTCACTAATGCCGGAACAGAACACAAGGTTATCATGGGGGCAAACTTAAGACCAAAGGTGGTCGCCATCCAGACAGGCTTGAGGCGCCCTGCTACCTCGTAGCTAGGGTGGGTTGTTTTGTCGTCTTTTACGACAGGCCTACCCCGGCCACAGAGGTTAGTATTCTTTCTCCGCACCTGCATGGAAAAAAATTTTCTTTTATTATTCACGCACATACAGATTCTTATGGTCTACTTTATAAAAAAATTTTCAAACTTGTTTTAATAACCAGAATCCGCCTAGTTACATGTGTTATTGAATTTAATTGATACATTAAACAATTTCCAGGCGAAAACCAGATGTGTGCAACGAACAAAACTTACGGGAACTACTGTATGCCGGATTAATAGGATTATTTTATACGCAGATTAGCTTGCATCTCTATTCACTATATACATAGTAAACATTAAGAACGGATTCACATTGTAACTGACATTTGCAAATATCTGAAAATGGATAAATCTGAGTAATCACTATAATTTGACATTGCCTGGAGATCTATGTAAAGTAGCTTTTGTCTTAAAAATCTGATTAATATATAAGAAAAAACTATTCTTTTTTTTTTTTTTTTATTGCTGTAGGACAGCAGACAGGCTGACGGCCCGCTTAGAATTTAGCAGTTACCATCGCCTATGGATGTTTGCAACACCAGTGGCATCGCGAACACGCTGCTGTCCCATAAAGGTACTGGAACTATTTTTCATATAGAGAATAAACAATAATTTAACTACTACATCATTATTAATGAAATTTGTAACAGCAGCAGCATGCTTTCTATTTTTTTTTTTTATAATATTATTTCCTTTTAACCAACCCACGACTGCTTCAACATTTTGTCATATTGTTTGATAATTTTTTGAAAATCTTGTAGAAATTTGTTATACTACTAAAGTTAAATTAAAATATTAATATTCCCTATTGTCTAGATCTCATTTGGTAGATTTCATCTCTTAGCGTTAAATTTTAACTATTTGACACTCTTTCTATTACTGAAGTATTTTATAAAAACTTGTACTATTAATGTCGCATACATAAGGAATTTAGGTGCAAGGGAAAGTATGAGGGCATTTTAAAGCTATATAACGTCGATTTGGATACATTAGCTCAGTGATGGATGTGTCAGTATGTACTTGTTTATAATAAGAGGTCAGAACGTCCCATTACTGGGTTCAAGCATCCTCCTAAAGGGAACGGACCATATATAATTACTTCGTCAATAATCGTAGAATAGTCACGGATCTGACATATATCAAACTTTACAGGGCAGCCATTTTAAAAATACACAAGCGCCATTTTAGTATAGTAAAAAGTGAAATTTGTATTTTTTTCAAAACTGACATTATTCTATGATCACGACGACTTGTTCAAAATGACCTAAATGTTCAGTCAAATCAGTGTATTTTGGAATAACAATTAAAAGATCCCCTGTGAAATTAATTATTTTGTCGGATTTTGTTCTTGATGTCTCTAAATGAAATTCTCATAAATGTACACGGATATCGTTGGCCTGGTATCACATTCAGACTACTCTAAAAGCATAGATAATTTTTCTCGTCTAATATGTATAACACATTGCCCAACGACAGACGGATAACTCTGGTAAACTGATTGGGACAGGCAAGGTTCACCTTACTGGCCGCAACACACAACCGCTCTCACTGGCCTCCCAATAGCAACCACTATTCGAAAAGCTGAGAACTGAAGTGGAAACAGCTTACGAGACAAGGCCACGGTTGATTTTCAAGGACACGACCTTCGTCGATAAAGAATTCGACCGAAAAGAATTATATAATAATAACAGAATTACCACACCAGAAAACATCACGAGCAATTTTCCAAACAGAGATCATTGGTATGTTAACCCACCTTAGAAAAGAGTGGCGTATACGTCCGTTCCCTCATTATTCCCTAATTTAACTTTAACTGCGCTCTTTTACTATCAGAAACATTTTAGTATCATCTCCATCTTCCATGTAAAAATGTATAAGGATGCCGATTTTTAAACAATCAAATCGACCTACTTTCCTGTAAGCTGTAATACAATTTTCATCTGACAGCATTGTATATGTAATTGTAGATAATTAGGTCTCATAGAGAAGTAATGAAGCTTAAATGTAATTTTGGTGTCTCCTTATAAGTTTGTGTTGAATCCTCTGTTATTGACGTGACGTTATTTTTAATAGATTTTGACAAATTCCCTTTATTTTAGAAAAGTTAACATTAGCAGGCATTAAGGAGTGTAACAATCTTTAAAGTTTTGATTAAATTTTTAATCATTTATATCAAATTATATTATCTATTAAAAATGATGTCGTGTTGAGTATTAGTGATGATTAAGTTAGGACACACGGGCTAAATATTGTCATCCGAGCTATGCTGAATCAGATTTTTTTTTGTATTGCTTTAGGACAGCGGACAGGCTGACGACCCATTTAGAATTTAGCAGTTGCCGTCGCCTATGGATATTTGAAATGCCATTGCGCATTTGCTCCTATCCGCGTATTGTTAGGTACTGAATCTTGGTCACTTATGCCAGAACACAACTCAAACTTATTATGGCGGCATATTTTAAAACCAGGGGTGGTTGCAATTTAGACGGGCTTGGAGCCCTACCACTTAACTTGGGCTTTTTAGTCGCCTTTTACGAGAAGCAAACTCCGGCCGCAGACGTTAGTATTCTTACTTCGCCCCTGCAAGGATAAGACGGTTATTTAGATATAAACAAATCTACCCTATAATAAGGATTATGATCGAAATTGGCTATTGCGTGCCCTAAAGTAATTCTCGCTGCAATCTGAGCATTTATTTGTAGTGTATCGTATATATGTATATCCTATCGTAGTCTCATTAAGCCACTTTTGGTCTGTGCTATGGATATTCTATTATACTCTACAACTATGTCATATATACAAGTTTGAATATAGAACGTTACAGTTACATTTGAAAATTAAAATATATCGCGAAAGTACTAGTAATTTTTTTAAATCCTTTACTTACACCATGTAGATTATAAAGGGAAAAATTGTTATCTTGTAAGTTACAAATATATTGAATGAGTTGAAAGTTTTATTATTTATTATTCTTTTTTATTATTATATAATTATTCGTTTTTATTGCATAATATGTCTTTTATTCCTGTGTTAACAATATTGATATCCTAGTTCTTAATACTTTGCCATTGCACCACAAACCTCCTTTGCTATTTGAATTTTTTGACACGAGTTTCGGTGTCACTGTGATTTGTGCCCTATATAAATCATAGATTTAAGATGACCATCGTAGCGCAATGGTTTTGGACACGTCAGAACAGTTGCGTTTACCATCCCGAATCTAATTGTTTATGTGTATACTCCAGACGCCGAGCAGGTCATAGAGCAATGACCGACGGTGGTCATTGCTCTATGCGAGCAAAGCGGCATTATATTACGCGGGAGTGGCAGAGACAGATAATAACAGGTCAATGGCCGAAATTCTTCCTGCTCGGCGTCCGGAGTATAGCATGTTTATATTTTCAAAGTACATATTATCGCCTTAGTTGTCAGAATGCCTAACTCCATTTGGATAAACTACAGGAGCAAGTAAAAACTTTGTTTTTGCACGGGATTTGTTTTCTCCATCCAATCTAGTTACATTTTAGTCTTATTTCGATATTTTTTAGCGTTAAACATTCTAATAATTAAGCCGACGGTAAGTAGTAATATGAGTCATACATAAATAGGCGCTCTGATTAATTTTGGACAGATAGTGCTGTCAATTGTCACACTGTATTTAAATTATTAAGGCACTGGTAAATCGTCTACGTTAAAAATGATCTTACGAGCTAAGGGTATCCATAAAACATTGTGATTAATTTAATATTTTTAACCTTGCTAGATAAAGTTAAAGAACGAATTTTAAAATAAATTTGATGTAGTTTTTATACCATCTAAAATGCTTTAAGATGAAGGCCTATTTTTAATATAATATCTGCACTAACATTCAGTGTGATCGTCAGAATTATAATGAGTAACAGTAACTAAAGCACCTATCAACGCGATCAAATTGTGACCATTATGCCCCCCACTCCGGCACCACGCGCGTCTCACACAACGTGAGCGACCATGTATGTCGAAAAGCGCAAAGTTGGTTACGTGGTTGATCACTTCCGATTCTCGACACACACGATTAGCAATAAGTTATGGTGTGTGCGACGCGCCCTGTATTGGAGCGGAGGGGGGTCTTGTTACTCACGATCTGGCTGCACTGGCATATAAATACATATGGTAAAACCCAGTCCTCACTGGAGTATATTTTTGTGACTAATGGATCCCTACTTAAATATTAAAGGACCTTTTCCATTAGCATTATCTTTTCGAGAACCAAATAGGTTATTGATAACCTGTTTGGTTCTGTACTGTTCAAGCTATATTTATCATGTCTTTTTGGCCAAGATAGGCTTGGTAAAGTTCTGTAAACATCTGGACAACAGTCATGACCAAATTTTGATTGAACCGGGATCCACTTGAATAAAGAAAGTTTTGTATTAGCTGACCTGGCAAACGTACTACCATATATATAAATAAAAAAATTGTAAATCTAAATCCACTTGAACAAAAAATTTCATCAAAATCGGTTCAGCCGTTTAGAAATTCAGTCACAAACACGCACTTTATATATATATAAAGAAGTTACGATTGAATAAAACAAGTGCCTAATATTTAGCGCTTAGTGTAGGCAAGGGTTACATGCCTCCTCAGTCTATGTATGTCTTCGTACCAGAATTGGTTTCGACATTACACTGTGTTTTAGACCAGATAAAAAAAGCACAATTTCGAGGGTCTGGAAAGCTGTATGTAAAAAAGTGGCAAAAGAATGCTTGCAAGGTAAAAGAAAGACGTGAATACGAAATAGTTTTATTTTTAAGTTTAGCACATTGTAATGATATGATAAAAATAACATATTTTATAAGGTTACAATATGCAAACACATTTGTAAGATGTAATTCATGAGAGTAAATGTTGAAAAAACCAATTGATTTGTTTATATTTTATCCATACATAGGTATATAGTGTCCTACTTTATGGTAATGGAATATATTGACGTCTGTCTCGCTTATAGTCAGTGCAGCAAAATCGTGGGTAATATCAGGGGAATAATGCCATTAAAATGCCCTCTAATTGACGGCTTCACGACTCACCGACATGCGCTAAACGCTGTATTAATAAATCAGCGTTTAGCGCATATTAGAACATAGCTAAAAAAAGCGCGAGATTTCCTTGCTGTGACCAAGCTTGGTATTTCAAAAACCTCCATCCCCCTCTGAACTATTCACATAGAATATATGTGAAATAATTAATATGTGTATATATATACATATGAATATATGATAAAAAATAGATATGTTTCCTAATAATTCTACTGGATAAAATACAACTTGAATTTTGCAAAATGTAATATTAAGTAAATTTTAAATTTGTTTATTATTTACTATTGAATCAAAGCAGACAGGTGGAGCTGTCATGTTCCCACTTGGAACAATATGCTACCAGACTAAATTGAATATTGTTTTATAATACTCAACACCTATTTTCATTGGAGTAAGAATATTGACCGACCTTGCAGCCAGGGAGGCTTGTCGTAAACGGCGACCAAACAACCCTTGTACCTGCTTACTGTTAAGTAGACAATCAGCCTGTCTACAGTACCTAAGCAATAAAAATATCAGTATTACTAATAAAGATATTTATTCCATTACCAAAAGTCAAGATCAAAATCCACAATTGTTTAATTACACGATTTAATATATTTTTATAAAGGAATATGCTAATTAAAGTACTAATTTATTGACTACTGGAAGAACTGCATATACTGGCATCACTATTACTACCGCTACTCACTAACAAATGAGTGGAAATTTCATTCAATATAGTAAGCACACAATTCACAAGTTCTGGAGTTTTCATCTTCACCATGCCATTGCTTTTGGCCTCTGCCTGCGGTAATTTCACTTCACATAATTCAAATTTCTTGATATTCATCCCAATCATATGGAAGATTTGATTTTCTAATATGTGATAAGCTAATTTCACTTGTTCTGTACTGTTTGGTACTTCGTCTGTAATTCTGAAATAATGTCAAAATACATTTTCATATATAATTTTTTACTGCTAGACTAATCAGAATCTAATAACTATGTACATGAAGTTTAAAAAGCCCATGACAGAGTATATTACCCACCCTTATTTAAAGCAGATTGGCTGGTTACACATATCAGTGTATATGCATACATGTGTGTATGCAGGTTTCTTCACAATGTTACTTACTTGACAGTCTGCATGTGGTAATTATATGACAATATGCAAATTAGATGAAGAAAAACTGTCTAAGCTTTGCGGTAATGGGATTCAAGCCATTTATCTAAATTGTATGTACCAGTACACACATCACTGAAAAGAAGTTTGTTGTAGAGATACACTTCCTATTCATGTAATAATCCACAGAAATGACAAACACAACACTGTAAAGAAAATGAACTGTGACCTATGCTGCCTTTAAGCTGTTGTCGTAAACGACAAAATAAAAATGAAGTGTGGCCTTGTATATTTAGTAGCCTGTACCTTAATGCAAATAAAAAAACATTGTTTATGGTATATTACCTATTCCAAATATATAGCATGTCTCCAACATTACATGACAGAGTGATCTTTTCCTTTAAATCAGACTGTGGATCTGTATAGCAGAGGGTGAAAGAGTCATTGCATCGAGGAGATCCATTTCCCAAAAATGTAAAGCCCAGGTATGCTAGCTGTGCCTGGAATATTAGAATTATTTAATTTGAATGGTAAGTTCTGGCTCAATCAGTTGACATAATATATAGGTATAAAATAAATATTTATTATCATCATTTCAGTCTATAACTGTCCATCCACTGCTGAACATAGGCCTTTCCCACCAATTTCCAGCACAACTGGCCAATGCCACCTGCATCCAACGAGATCCAGTGATCTTCACCAGGTCGTTGGTCCATCTGGTAGGTGGCCGAAATAAATATTACAGTATATAATAATAATGTTTATTTGCAAAATATAGAGTGATCAAATTAAATAGAATCCCTAGCTACTCTGTGTTACAGAAGTCAAAAACAAACATCAAAAGTTGATTCTTCACTTCGCTTGGTCTTTAGTAACATATGTGTATCTTTTTGTATATCTGCAATCAGTTAAAGCTAAAATCAGCAGATGTGTTTTCATTGTTTCTTTTGTCATAAAGGTCAGTAACATAATATGACAACAATTTTAAGCACAATTAATAAAATTACCTAAATATTTTGAAAAATGAAATGCTACTATACAAACCTGTGTAAAATGGAACCCTTTGATAGTGCAGTCAAACATTTTCTGCAAAGCAGCCTTAACAGCAGTACTTAGTCTTTGTTCCCCTCTCTCCAACATACACAACAAGTGTGTTGCATTCTCCAGGTTACTTCTACCACCCCATGATAGTAATACTGCCATATATGCCAATTTTGAATTGTTATTTTTCTCTGCACAGGATTTCACTGTTATCTGCAATATTTGAATAGTTTAAAATTACATTTTATTGAGAACATTTCTCTTATTAATTGTATTTTATGATAAGCAGTTCAAGATAAGTATTTTATTTTACAAGATAATTTTACCAAATGTATATAAAGACCCTGTCTTTGCATAAGCACATACAGTACTTAGGTGCAACAATTGTTCTTCAGCTAATAATAAGCTCGTCCATTATTACCGGTTAATCATTTTATCATTCACAAAAGTGATTATTGAAAAATTGAACACGATTTTTTGGTCAATTTTTAACTATAGATAATAATTTTGTAAATAAAATGTATCAATAAATCTACATTCTTAATCTTACCATCAGACCATCCGGGTCTTCTTGAGAGTACTTCAGATATGGCTGAGCAGTGCATTGAACACAGTATTTCACAGATGCCGTGGAAACAGTACTGGTGATGCTTTGAATGATTTTCGAAGAATATTGTTTTAGTTTTATAGGATCGTATTGCAGATTGTATAACGGGGATACTTTGTTTACACGCCAAGCTCCTTCGTTGTAAATCACTGAAATATATTTAAATAAATTATTAACAAATTACCACTTTTCAACTAAATCGAAATTGAGTTCCGAAAGTGTTTTACAAAAAGTTAAAAAAGTTTAAAGCACAGATATTGTACAATACCTGCCAAAGGATCTACCATTACATGTTTCTTATTTAATGAATTTTCTTTGTGCCCGGAAGTCACCAGAGAATAGTTAGTATTTAGTCTTCTCATTGTTATTTTTTGTAACCACAAAATAAAAATATTTTTGCTAACAGAAATTTTTCAAATATCGTATACTTCTTAAATTATAGCTTGGCTGCTTGGCTTCAAAGTCTTTCGATAGTTTGGAGTACGATAAGATAAGAAAAATATTTCCAAAGCGTTGGAGCCAAAAAAATAATAATAGAAAAATATTTTACAGGTTCACGTAATGAAATACATAACGTCTTTATGTACTTCTCCCGTGAACAATGAAATGGATGCAAATACATTGTCTACTCATTCAAAAAAGTAGTGATAAATTTCACAACATGTAAAATACGTACGATATGTGTGCCACGGATATATAAATATTTAGATATTATAATTTCTGTTTCGCAAAGAAAATAAGAAATATTGCTCAGATAAATATGTCTACATAAGTTCCTTTAACATTTATGATGAATTTCATATCATGTTATTTATCTAATGTGCTTTTTATAATGAGAAAACAGATACTAAAAGATTGAAATGAAAAATTATCACTTTGTACCTCACAATACTACCTTCTCGTGGTTTTGCTTATCAAGATTATTCATGTGTTAAATCCCGGTTGCAACCCAAACTTCCACTTCAGGTCTCATGGTCCGCTGCCTAACATTTGTATTGCCTTTATGTAAATTTGAAAATAATATAATTTGAAGAATTATCTAAGTACATACTTCATAGATAACAGACTTAGATTAAATACCTTCTAAGATAACAGATCATTTTTAAATAAAATCTATTATTATCTTTTTCTTATGCATTGATTTACCAATGTGAAAAAAATTAAACATCAAAGTCAAATACAAAGTCTGATCTGAAGAATAAAGTTAAACTAGGAATGCACGTTTTTTCTTTGAATCGATTTTTGGATCATAGTGGATCTAGGCCTCTGAATCGATTCTTGGATCGGATCGTATTCGGTTAAATCGATCTCTTAAAAATCAATTCAAAAATCAAATCAAAATTTGCAATAATTTGAACAAATAAAACGTTTCTTTTTACTAAATATAAACTTTAATGAAATTTACTAAAAAAATAGGAAAAAAAACATTAGCCTTGAAAATTGACTTTTTAAGGAAACAATTTCGAAATTATAAATGCTAATCCTACACGTCCAAACTTTGTAAATAATTGTAGTGTCGGCTTTCATTTGTAATCTATCTTTCTTCTTAACAATGTTTTTTTAATACATACGATCTAAAGGAAACGATTCGAATATAAGATCGTATTGAAGTGAATCGATTAAAAATATCGCTAGATTGTATTCAAATGAATCGATCTTCATAAAAATCGAATCGTACGTGCATCCCTAAGTTAAACTTGTTTATTTAGTAGTTTATCTTTAAAGGTATGTACATAAAATGAATAATTTTGCCAATGTAATTTTATAACGTTCTCACGTCAAATTCACAATAATTAGGTAGATTGAAAGAAAATCGTTGCTGCAAGAAGTTTGCTCTTAATTTCCTTATATTTTATAAAATCAAGTTATCTTATTATGAAGTAAGTATCGCAAGTCATCTATCTTATTTTTATCGTATCCGCATTATCAACGTTTGTTGAACTTTGGTACACAATAAATTGAGTTTGAATTGATTACTTCATTTGTGATTTGTACGTCCGCCAGTATGGAGCAGCTGCGTTTTGACGGCCGTGTTGCGATCGTGACTGGTGCGGGTGGTGGCCTGGGCAAGGCTTATGCTTTGCTATTGGGTTCTAGAGGTGCTAAAGTGGTGGTCAACGATCTGGGCGGTGGACGAGACGGTTCCGGGAAGTCTAATTTTGCCGACGCCGTTGTAAAGGAAATTAAGGACAAAGGTCAGTGCTTCATTAGGATGTTCATTTTAGTGTCATGATTGATTTATAGATAATAAAACATGCACAGATTAAATACAAGTATCATGTATGTAGTACATTTTTTGTTACTTGTTGGACTTTGTATAATAATCTTGCTTAGTATTTTGACCACTACATCATAGCTGTGACTAACTATAAAAATGGATTTGTCATTTTTTTTTTATTACTGTGGAACAGTAGACAGGCTGATGGCCAACTTAATATTAAGCACTTACCATTGCCTATGGTTGTTTGTGAAACAGAGGTACAATTAGCACAAATATTGTCTGTAATAGTCCCATTCCGATAAATTCAGTAGTTTTGTTATAATGATGCATCAAAGGAATCCCATTATCCTTACATAGATACAATTAGACTACATAAATTAGGAACTAGAGCATGTTTATTTGTATTGGTGGTTTATAAAGACACTGTGTTTTACAATTTTTTATCCAATGTTACATTTCATGTATTGAAGTACCTTAAATGTTTCAGTAGATCGTATCTTTTTTAACTGTCCCTAAATCAGTGACATAGATATACAAATCAGTGATGTAATTCTACCAATCGAATATACAGTAAAAGCTCCTTATTCACGGTTCCTTCATTCGCATTTTCACTATTCATGAATTTAAAAAAATGACCCAATTCATATACTTGCGGCTAAAGATTTTTCTGTTTGTGAATTTTATCAGTGCGTTGCTTTTGTTCATCTCTCACTCGCACACTGTCACTATCTATACTCACACTCGCCGGTACGGACCACAACACAACAACCGTTTTGATGACCGTCTTTTGTGTTCATAACAGTCCCGTTATGTTAGCCGCCATTTGTAATCCCATTCTTTAAGTGTACGGGTAGTACATATTAATTAAAATGATTCCAAAGAATATGAGTACCGTCGTGGCAGCAACGCGGCACAAGCAGCACGCAACATCAACGACGTTTACGGAGCTTACACTAAAAACCAACGCACCACCTGTTATTGGTTTGCTCGCTTCCGTTCTGGGAATTTCGACCTGAAAAATGAACCTCGTGGTCGTCCGAAGACTTTGGTCGACAATTAAACGGTGACGAATTAAAGGCGATTGTGGAAGCTGATGATACACAATCTATGGCTGAATTAGCAGCAGCTTTCGACGTTAGCGTCAAAACAATATTGGTCCATTTGCGTTAAATTGGCAAGGTAAAAAAGCTTGACAAATGGGTGCCCCACGAACTCAATTATCGCCAGCGCGAAGTACGCGTCGAGACGTGCCTTGCACTGCTCAACAGACACACAAATGAAGGAATTTTGAACCGCATTGTTACCTGCGATGAAAAATGGATTCTGTTTGATAACCCCAAGCGCTCAGCAAGTTGGTTGGATCCTGGTTCAGCACCAAAACAATGCCCTAAACGAAAACTTACCCCTAGAAAAGTGATGGTCACTGTTTGGTGGTCTAGCGCCGGTGTGATTCATCACAGCTTCTTACCAAACGGGGTGAGCATTTCTGCAGTTGTGAACACAATGATGGAGAAGCTGGCACATCTCCAACCAGCATTGGTCAATCTCTCGTCTCCGCTGCTCCTGCACGACAACGCACGACCTCATACTGCACAGCAGACGGTCTCCAAGTTGCAAGAACTGGGATTGGAAGTTCTCCGTCATCCGCCCTACTCACCAGACCTTGCGCCGACAGACTACTACTTTTTCCAGAATTTGGATAACTTCTTGGCGGGAAAAAAATTCAATACCCGAGAGGCAGTACAAAATGCCTTTGAAGAATTTGTTGCCTCCCGTCCAGCTGATTTCTTTAAGAAGGACATCAATAAACTGTCACTGCGTTGGCAAAGATGCATTGATTGCATGGGTGATTACTTCGATTAATATAAATAAAAAATACATAAAAAAAATTTGTTTAAATTTTTTCATACAAAACGGCAATTTCATAGGTAAAGACCTAATATATTTATCAGCTTTAAAATAATCTGATATTACTCAATGAATTTAAATATTAAAAGTGATTAGATTATATTTTGAACACTATTTTCAATCATGATCTGTTACTACTCAGTAAACTGAACTGAACTGTACTGAACAGTAAATAAAGTATGGTTGATATTATAGCTGATATACATATTTATCTTAGTATAGATATTAAATTCTCGCGATGTAAGGTCTCAAAGTCTTTTTCTCCACCCATCCTCATAGTCTTCTGCTCGGTTGTGATACTAATGGCAATCACTTTTTATAATGGTTGCATCTATACGTTAATAATTAGGTGAAAAGTAATTCCTTGCTATGGGCAACAAATGAGGTATGCCTCATCCTTTACCTTCTTCTTCTTAGTTGCATTCTTCATTGCTGAAGGTCGTGTCCTTAAAAATCAACCATGGCTTGTCTCGTAAGCTGTTTCCACTTCATCCGTTCTGGGAGTCTAGTAAGGGCGGTTACCTGGTCACACCAGCAGCTAGGTAATCGAGCACGCGGTGGCTTTCCTTCTACCTTGCCCGTGACGATCAGCTTATCCAAGTTATCCAACTTTCGTCGGGCAATGTGAGCAAAGTACCCAAGAATATTCTGATGACAGATGGTTGAGAGCCTGACTTTAACGTGAAGCTGGTCCAGAATAGATTTATTTGTTCTTTTGGCCGTCCAGGGTATGCGGAGCTTTCGTCCCCAACACCACATTTCGAATGCATTTATTTTCTTGCGCTCTGATGTCCTTCCTAATTGGCCATGATTCTGCCCTGTAGAGAAAAATAGAAAAGACCAATGTTCGGACTAGTCTCATTTTATTCACGTTGGAGACCTTTCGATTTTAGCATATGCGTGTCAGCTTGGTTATTGCAGCTTTAGCCATTTGTGCTCTTCTTCCTCCTTGGTCAGTCAATCGGGGTCCGAGGTAAAGAAACTCGTAACAAATTCTAAGTCCGAAAGTTCTCCTAATACTTGAACGTAATACTTGAACACTTTGTCACAAACTAAGTATATCTCAATTTTTTTGGCGTCTCCATACAAGTTGGATTTTTCTCAATGCTGCAGGACAGCAGACAGGCTGACGGCCCGCTTAGAATTTAGCAGTTACCGTCGCCTATGGGTGTTTGCAACGCCAGTGGCATCGCAAACACGCTGCTGTCCCATAAGGGTACAGGAACTTGGGTCGCTAATGCCGGAACACAACACAAGGTTATTATGGCGCCATACTTAAGACAAAAGGTGGTCGCCATCCAGACGGGCTTGGGGCCCTTCCACGTAACGGTTGGGTTGTTTTTTCGCCTTTTACGACAGGCTGACCCCAGCCGTAGAGGTTAGTATTCTTTCTCCGCCTCTGCACAGATAAATATTTACCCTCTGTAAGTACTACTGTATGTATATATTGAAATATACAGTGCATATTATTATTAAATTGTAAATTATGCTGCTTTTTATACCATGGAAATCAGGGGCAAATAATTAAAATTTGCATATAATTTATGTAAGGTCAGATTATAATGTATTGTAGTTCTGAAATTTTGTATTCATACCTTATTGGTTATTGTTTAGTGAGGTCATGAGAATATTGCTCATATAAAAATATTTTAAAAATTAACTATTTAACTGTCTGGTTAACAGAAGTTATTATTTGCATAGAAAGTTTGTTACGTTATTATTATAAATATAAATATTATAAATATATTGGGACATTTCACACACTATATTCCGTGCAGGGGCGGAGAAAGAATACTAACATCTGCGACCGGGGTCGGCCTGTCGTAAAAGGCGACAAAACAACCCACCCTAGCTACGCGGTAGAGCCTCAAACCCTTCTGGTTGGCGCCCACCTTTGGTTTTAAGTAATAAAATAAGCATACAGCACAGCAATAAAAAAAGCATACAGTTTATATATGTAATGTATTTAGATATAACAGGACTAGCCCATCTAGTTCTAAGGCAGTCGTAAAAAAGGAAGTATCGATTGTTTTGCTAGCTCACAACCACCAAAGTCGAATACCATTGGATTTTTCCGTTCAGGGTTGCGAGTTCAAAAGGACCCCCTGTTAAACCAAAATTTAGTCATAGTTATTTCATCTATTTTATATTGCCTAAAGATTTGTATAAGAAAATATATTGTCGAATTAAATAAGGACGCGCACGACATTGTGTGCCATGTAGCATTGTTCAGCAGTGGACCCTAGAACCTAATGAATAAATATGTTGTGACAATTCACAAGTAAGCAGCAGAGCACTTGTGTTATGGATACTAGACAACTGATATACTTTTTATTTTAATAAATACATATTACACATAAGCACCCAGGCTTATGCGAATAACCCGTGACCCCCGAAGGTGTTTCAGTGTCCGAAATACGTTCGTCATACGCCACGGAGGTCGTCATTTATGTTATATTAACATTTGTTTTATATGCACTATTCAAATGCTTGAAAATGTTCAAGTTAAGTGAACGAAATGGTTTTGTTCTTTGAGAAATAAAAAGATAAACCAAAAAAACCTATATAAATTAATAAATAATCTATATTTGAATTGATGAGCGTATATTTGGGGATCCAGTTATCTGCTTGGCAGCTCTGCAGCTTATGCTAATGACTGGAGAAGGAGAATCCGGAAACGCCGGCGCTGGACCCCGGATGCCGTTTGGATTAACCACGCTTCAGTTTCGATGAATGGAAAGATTGACTGTCTTTTTGGGTTTTTTTATTGCTGAGGAACAGCAGACAGGCTGGCGGCCCACTTGGTATTATAGTAAGCAGTTATCGTCGCCTATGGATGTTAACGACGCTAGGGGCACCGCGAACACGTTACTGTCCCATAGGGGTACGTACAGGAACCTGGGTCACTAATGCCGTAACACAACACAAGTTTATTATGGCGGCATACTTGTAGACCAAAGGAGGTTGCTATCCAGACGGGCTTGGAGACCTACCACGTAGCTATGCTTGTTTTGTCGATTTTTATGACTGGCGTACCCCGGATGCAAAACTTGGTATTTATAATCCGCCCTGCGCAGAGATATTTTTAATAATTGGTATAATATTCATGGATTCTTCGTGGTGGAACCGATGCGACATTGAGGTTGTCCTCGTAACATGGATGACATAATAACGAATATATTTTTATAGGTGGCGTCGCTGTAGCTGATTACAACTCTGTCGTCGAGGGGGAGAAGATTATTAAGACTGCTTTAGATAATTTCGGCAGGGTAGATATACTTATCAATAATGCTGGAATTCTTCGTGATAAGAGCTTCGCCAAAATGTCGGAACAGGTACTTTTATTTACTGAAATCGTTATTATTACACTATAATTTATACTATCTTCATGATAACGAATTATTACAGTAACTAAAATAAAAATAAACAATTTCCAGCAATTTCGACGACTTTCATAGCGGAACGGCTTTCGAACGCGTATTTCGAAATATGTATTTTAAATACAATAGAGTGTTTAGACATATTTAGTTTTAAAGTGTTTTCCGCTTGTTTAAAATACTAGCAAAGCCCGAGATGTATGTTTTCAGTTATTGTATTACCACTCAAAATATTTATTTGGGGAAGCAAACATTATATTGTTATATGAAAATCTTCATTAATCATCTCGGACCATATATGAATAAATAGTTATGGGAGACCCAATTATTCCATTTCTAAGATTTTAACCAAGTCTAACCCAATGCGCTTGAATGAGTAAGGAGTGAGTTTATCACCATGTAGTTTTCACCTTGGCTCGGTTTGGACATACGACATTCAATTTCATCATCTCCATATTATAAATCCACTCGAGATGAAAAAGGTCAGGTCAAAAATAGGATTGCTTTTTATGTCTCTACGTCATTTACCAGGTCGATCTGTAAGCAAAGCCTAAAAGCGAACAATAAGACATGTCTAAAATTATATTATACAATATTTGTATAAAGTTGTTAATCAAATTAATGATTTTTTTCTTGCGTATCATTAGGACTGGGACCTCATCCAAGCGGTCCATCTTAAAGGTGCATTTAAAACCACGCAAGCCGCGTGGGAAACGTTCAGAAAACAAAAGTATGGCCGCATTATTATGACATCGAGTAACGCCGGCCTCTTTGGCAATTTCGGACAAGCTAATTATAGGTAATGTTTATTTGTATTCTAATATTTTGAATTTAAAATACAAGGGATATAATTTTTAATACGAGGTTAAAAATAGGGTTGCCTGGATTTCTTTTACAATAAAATCCCCAACACTTAACATGAAAATTTACTTACATACTTAGTATACTTATGGGATTCTACATATAAGTTTATCGATTAATTATGTATGTTGTACATACCATTTGAACAGATGCAATGAAAAATTATACAGTTTTTTTATTGCTGTGGGACAGTAGACAGGCTTACAATAAATGGTAAGCAATTATCTTCGTTTGTGAATGTTAGCGGCGCCAGGGGCATCGCTAACATGTTGCCATCCTCGTAGGGTACAACACAAGGTTATCATTGCGGCATATTTAATGACCAGGAGTTTTTGCCATCCAGACTGGCTAGGAGCCCTATCAGCTAGCCAGAGTTGTTTTGTTGCTTTTTACGACAGGCCGCCCCTGACCGCAGAGTTCAATATTCTTACTCCGCCCTTACACGGAGCAACGTTTTAATAATGTTTAGGAAAAAACATTTATTACAAATATATTGTGGTCATTGTGACATCCTTAAAGCCTCTAAGCTTGGGCTATTTTTTTTGTTAAAGTTGTTTAAAATATATGGATTCGTCATAAGATTTATTTATATTTTGCAGTGCTGCAAAACTCGGCCTCGTCGGTCTAGCCAACACTTTAGCCCTAGAAGGAGCAAAATATAACATCAAAGTGAACACCATTGTGCCCACAGCCGCTTCGCGTCTCACTGAAGATATTCTGCCACCGGAAATGTTCCAGGCTATGAAGCCTGAATTGATTGCACCAGTTGTTGTAAGTTATTTAATGCAAGGTCATCGCAGAGCAATGACCAAAAGTCCATCCTGCGATTGACAAAAAGATAGTCAATCTTTTCCTAGCCAGTTGAGCGGTTGCAGTACCATGGCTGAACTCCACATACCCGTGTCACTAATCAGGTTTAATATTTATTGGGCAATAAAAGTTACTTAAAGTGTAACATAATAGATTCTATTTATAAATATTTATATTTGTAAATGAGGTTTTTAATTTAATAAGTTTTTATTTTTAGGTATTTATTGTAACCTCTATGTATTCAATGACAGTTTAGTTTTAAATGTTTTAATATGTATGTGGGTTGTCAAGGAAAGCAATTTGAAGTCACGTCACCGAAATACTGTTTGAATCTATATATTTATAGTGTGACCGCTGTGGCGCGACGGCTTTCACACGTTGCGCGTCGGCTATGATTCATCATCATCATCATTTCAGCCGGAAGACGCCCACTGCTGGACAAAGGCCTCCCCCAAAGATCTCCACGATGATCGGTCCTGCGCTGCCCTCATCCAACCTATCCCGGCGATCTTGACCAGATCATCGGTCCATCTTGTGGGGGGCCTACCAACACTGCGTCTTCCGGTACGTGGTCGCCATTCGAGGACTTTTCTGCCCCAACGGCCATCAGTCCTTCGAGCTATGTGCCCAGCCCACTGCCACTTCAGTTTTGCAATCATCCGGGCTATGTCGGTTACTTTGGTTCTCCTGCGAATCTCCTCATTTCTGATTCGATCTCGTAGGGAAACTCCGAGCATAGCCCTCTCCATTGCTCTCTGAGCGACCATGAGCTTTCTCATAAGGCCCATAGTTAGCGACCACGTCTGCGTTCCGTATGTCATCACTGGCAACACACATTGGTTAAAAACCTTCGTCTTGAGACACTGCGGTATTTGGGACGAAAATATTTTACGGAGCTTCCCGAACGCTGCCCATCCGAGTTGGATTCGACGAGTGACCTCTTTCGCGAAATTGGACCTGCCTAACTGGATCGTTTGACCCAAGTAGACGTATTCGTCAACAATTTCGAAAGTACAGTTCCCAACTGTTACGGGGGTAGGTGCGACATGGACATTAGACATGATCTTCGTCTTGTCCATGTTCATTTTGAGACCTACTCCTTGGGAAGCTGTATTGAGGCCATCAAGCATATGGCTTAAGTCTTCCATGGTTTCAGCCATGATTACGATATCATCTGCGAATCTAAGGTGAGTGATGTACTCACCGTTAATGTTGATGCCCAGTCCGTTCCAGTCCAGAAGCTTGAAGACATCTTCCAACGCAGCAGCTATGATTGGACCATACTAATTTGAAATAGGACCACAAAATTATTTGTGGTCTTGTTTTTCGGGCCATTTTTGAAGCGTTTATTGGAAATCTAGTACTATTTGTGATCGAAGGGTAAAGACCTAATATTATATATAATTCTCGTGTCACATTGTTGCTCACGATGAACTCTGAAACTATCTAACCAGTATTCACGTTTTCTTTTATTTATTTTTTATTGCTGTAGGATAGCAGGCAGGCTCACGGCCCACTTAGAATTCAGTTACCATCGCCTATGGGTGTTTGCAACGCCAGTGGCATCGCGAACACGCTGCTGCCCCATAAGGGTACAGGAACTTGGGTCACTAATGCCTGAACACAACACAAAGTTACTATGGCGGCATACTTAAGACCAAAGGTGGTCGCCATCCAGACGGGCTTGGGGCCCTACCACATAGCTAGGGTGGGTTGTTTTGTCGCCTTTTACGACAGACTGACTCCGGCCGCATAAGTCAGTATTCTTTCTCCGCCCTGCACGGATAAAAATGCCAGCACGGCAAGCTAAGATAGGATAGTTTTTATCACGTGTTTTTTTATTAATTAATTGCAAAATCAACTATTTTTAGGGGTGTGCGAATATCGTTCGAATCGAATCATTCGAATCAAATAATTCGCGAATTATCGAAATATCACTGGATTCTCTATTTTTTCCAATTTAAATTTCATTACATCGTGTATCAAAATATTCTACTTACGAATAATATATTTTTTGATTAACAATCAATTACCCGGAAAAAATAATTGCTTAATAATTTCGATATATCTCTGTCAGTAACATAAAAATATTGATGAAAGAGATCTTTTCAATTCAAAATCTATACGAAAAAGGTTACTCATGCAATATTTTTTTATACATATTCTTAATTTTTTTATCCATGAAAAAAAATTTACTTAGTCATTTTCTTCTATTATATCTCTACAATTTGCAATTTATCATGCAACAAAGCATTAGAAAGAACGACAGCTAGCGTGAACCCCGCACTCATTTTTTCATACTAATTTGTTCTATTTGTGTAATTATATTTCATGGTTGAAATAAAATGTATATTAATTGTTAATTTCATATTTGAATATCGAACGTAACAAACTGAATTCAAAATAATAATTCGGAAACATTATTATTCGGGAACTTTCAAATAATTCCAATTTTCGAATTATTCGCACACCCCTACTATTTTTATATTCTATATACTACAAAGTATTGTGTAGCGTCCGTTCTACCTTATCTACGAAAGGTACAATAATATTATAAATGTGAAAGTAACTCTGTCCGCTGAACCAATTGTTGAATTTCATTATAGAGAAAGATTGGACCTTTGGGAAGAACATTGGCTACTTTTTGTCGCGAAAATATTTTGTTTTTGGCAAAACAACGTTTGCCGGGTCAGCTAGTGTTCTATGTAGAATAATTCTCTTTGTAGGTTGAAGTTACCCATTCAAATATAATTATACATTAGGCCTTAATATTATTTCTCATTATAAATATTTCCTCCTTGTAGAGAATTTGAACTAAGCAAGTAAATAATTCTATGAAGCCGTAGTATAAGCTGTAGTATATAAAGCCTTTATTTAAAAACTATTTTAGGTAAAAATTATACATTTAAATTTTAAAATATTCAATTGCAGGCGTACATGGTACACGAATCATTCCCCGATACCGGTTTAGTAATCGATTCGACTCTTGGCTTCGCCACCAAAACTCACTTAGTCAGAAGTAATGGAGCGCCTCTAAGGTAGGGTACTAAGTTTTACTTATCTATACAAATAAATAAAATTGCAGCGTCTGTTTGTAATATTAAAATAACCACTTTTTACTAAGTGCATTTGGATATATACACGGTACATATACCAAAATAACATTTTTTTTTAAATTTTTGTCTCTCTGTTTGTTCCGGCTAATATCTGAAATGGCTGGACCGATTTTGACGGGACTTTCACTGGCAGATAGCTGATGTAACAAGGAGTAACTTAGGCTACTTTTATTTTAGAAAAAATAAAAATAGTTTTAGTTAAAAATTATCATTTTCGGAAATTGTGATTTCCAATTTAAGTTGACCTCAGATTTATATCATCAACCATATGAAATAGGGTTTAGCTTAGGCTGGGCTATGTAAGTAACGTAACAGTTGCATTCGATAATACTGACTTGGGCCCACGAACAAACAGAGATTTGGGCCCACGAGTGGGAAGCTATGAGCTGTTATTAAAGTTAAATATATTAAAGTTGATGCTATACCTTCTGATATATTTAAGATATTATGTATTTATTAGGAAGAAGCCATCGGATCCGGTGACGGTTGAGTCAGTAAAGGAGAGCTGGTCTAAAGCTGTAGACATGAAGGGGGCTAAACACCTCGACAAAATCGCTGAGGTCACGTTAGACCTTGTTGAAAAACTACAGGTAAACTTAATCATACATTTATAAATAAAATAAGTAAGTACTATTTAATCATTTTAATATTATTATTCGTTTTATCTAACTATATCTTTTTGAAATTTTATATATTTGTATTTTTACACAAAAATGTGAAGATATGTATGTATTTTCCTCCGTGCAGCGGCGAAGTAAGAATACTAACCCCTGCGGCTGGGGTCGGCTGTCGTAAAAGGCGACTAAACAACCCTAGCTATGTGGTACGGCCCCAAGCATGTCTGGATGGCAATCACCCTTTACAAGTATGCCGCCATAATAACCTTGTTTTGTGTTTCGGCATTAGTGACCCAGGTTCCTGTAACTTTAGTGTATTTCACAATCGATATTTTTCAAAAAATGTTCTATATAAGAACCTTATTTTTAATAAAACAAATTGTGTTTGTTCTTCTAAGCGGACAACTGCGTGTTCGCAGTGCCTTTAGTATTGCAAACATTTATAGGCGACGGTAACTGTTTACTATTAAGTGAGCCATTAGCTACTATTATTCAGAAAAAAAATTAGCATAAAGGTAAAATTAATAGGAATTGCACAATAATAGTTACATAGAAACCATGTTGCCGTGACAAAATTTACATCCAACATTTTAAAATTAACTAAAAATTTTATTCTGTGCACACGCGCATGCTTCTGTTTATTTAATAAATAATTGGATCTTTATATTATTTATACATAAATAATTAAAAGTTTATTTAATTATTTACTTGAGTTATCTTTCCTCTAATTTTATTAATATTGAATTATATTTATTTGTTATTAGTTTCATATCCTTATATCGAATGGAATTATATTTTTAAGAAGATTCTATTCATTGACTAATGAACCAAGGGGGCAGATGAGGTTGCGTTTTGTTCCCGAAGTCCTTGGTGGGACTCCTTACACCACAATGTGTTTACCAGAAATGTTTATAAGCAATTAATTTATTTTGAAGGAGTTTGAGGAGCGCGCGAAGCTGGACAGCGAGCGCGAGTCCTACTGGACCACGTATAGCTACAACTCCAAGGACCTCGTCTTGTACGCACTCGGAGGTGAATACAAATTACTATTTTAATATTTTTAATGTACTACATGACCTGTTTTTGTAAATCTGTAACCCCCCCCAATTGGTGACCATAATATGTAGTATATGAAAAGAGCCCCTTCCCCTTCTAGTCTTAACGTAGTAAATCATAAATATGGTATTCAATAATTTTTTGCAAACAGAAAATGTAATTTTGAATCAAATAATAATTTGGCTCATATTTGTCTAACAATCAGAAGGTAATTTCGTTTTTTAAATATCATAATTCACAATAACCGAAACTGACATAAATTTCCAAAACACGAATTATTTAACTCAGGGTAAATTTAAAAAATTCGTCCGCCTATCTCAAAGTCTCGACCGATAGATAGTGCCGGTGCTTTTTTCTCTCTCTTAAAGTAGTCTGCCCACTACATCTTTCAGTACCATGACTGTGTTAGGACCGTATCGACACAAAAGCAACACGATGGTCGGTTACGGAACGGTCTAATGAGCATAGTCACATACTTTTTAATACAAAGAATATTTGTTTGCCTGGCACGTTCCTAGCACAGTCATGGTATGGAACGGTGTAGTGGGCAGACTCCTTAAAGCTAAAGCTGTTGTTGTCTCAGACGCGCTTGGATCAATATACCCTCCCAATAATATAATTATATTAAGTCACATTAAAATGATTTAACCTTATTTTTTCTAACGTCAGTCGGCGCATCGGTGGTGAATCCGTCGGATTTGAAGTACCTTTACGAAAGCAACGAGAACTTCGTCGCGCTGCCCACCTACTTCATTCTAGCGGGCATGTGCATGGAGGCGCCCATAGTGGCCACCTCCATGCCGCCTGGCAAACACGCAGACTTCACTAATGTACGTTACTTCAATTTTTTTTAATTTAATTCAGATGCTGAGTCCCTAAATTGTTAATAGAATCATAAATCCTTTCACTTGTTTTTGTTGTTAAAATCGATAGTTTCTGTAAGTATACCAGTATATAGTTATTTTTTGTGTGGTTATGTGTTTTTAAGCGTAATTTTTGTTTTGTTTTTATTGATATTTTTATATACTTACGTTAATGTTTCTCGTCTGTCCATGGCATTACTCCGTGGTCCTAGCGGAAGACCAGCGCTGATTTTAACTTTTATGAAATCAGCACATGCTGAGCTAGGTCCAATTTAGGACGTACGAGTATATATGAAGCCACTGTATTTATTACATATGTGTTTAAATTAATGTCCTAAATAAAAAAATTCTTTCTTTCTTTCTTTCATAAAAACTATGTTAACACTGCTGATCGGTGATGAGTTGACTCGTCATTACACTTGCATTATCTATTTTAATTTATGATACCCAGGGCGATATAGAATATTACAAAAACTTGGCGTATCGTGTTTAGGTTATAAAGCGGACATAACAAAAGATATTTAGGTTTTTATCACAATTTTAATATAATGACGAACCATGATGGAACGTATCGGCAAATAACTTTTCAATGAATTATATGCCAATACACCCAGGTGATTGCCATACAGTATACCATACAAAAAAATATTAAGAATTTTATAAATAATATGTCCAACGTTTAATTTCATTTCATTCAGTATAAATAAAATTGATTGAAGTTTATTTATAACGTTTTACTTCCATATTAAATTACAGAATAATAGCCGATGACATGACATAGTTTCAGTGTAAAATCCCTGGTCAAAAAAGGGTTAATACTTAATAACTAACAATGATTTAGTCCTCTGTGTAATTATGAAAATATACTGTATATTTTGAAACTGTTATAGCCGTTTTAAAACCGTTTATAGCGACATCATTTAGAAGTACATACCGGTTATAAACACCCCGACTGAATTTGTACCTCGAAAATATTATTGTTTGTTACTACTATCCGCTTTTACTATAATAGTCTATTCTATGTTGTAACAGGTTTTGACTGTATATTTAAAATCATGTAATTTGAACTTCAAATGTCGTGGGTGAATTGGTTTATTGACACATCTTCAATAAAATATATTGGAACCTAATATTTGTGCTATCAAAGCTTTCAATTCATAAATGTTTTGTGTATTTAATTCTCACTTGATCTCTCTGCAACGTATTCAGGAACATGGATTTATTGGAGCGTATTTGTAAAGAATAAAAAAATTACACTCAGTAATACAAATAAAGTTTAGTTTAGCTACAAAAAAACAAATATATATATTTGTATATCCATACTCATAGTTTTTAGTTCTTAATACTTTGTAAATAGATACTAAGCGGGTCTGAATAAAGGGCTTTATTTTAATACAGATAAATCATATAAAATATTTGACTATGATAAAAATATGAGGAATATTCTTATAAAAATATTTTAGAATCTTCTTTGTCTAAATCTGGGTTATTGAAATAAAACAATTATATTTTATAGATTCTTCACGGAGAACAATATATTGAATTTTTGGGTGATTTGCCCGGAACTGAGGGTACTTTCACAACGAGGTGTTATGTCGCGGACATCTTGGATAAGGGATCCAGTGCTGTTGCCATTGTTAATAGTAAGTTTTGCTAATGTTATTGATTACAATTTGGGAATCTGATAAATTCTCAAAAATGTATCATATTTACTGGTTATTTTGTTGTATGTGTAATTACCAGTTTATTACTTTTACCGTAACATATACACAATATGTCACGTCATATTTCATACCATAGTAAATATATAAATATAATATAAGTATATTAAACCATATAATAAATGTTATTTACTCCAATGAAGTTTTAAAATTTCAATCTGAATTTGGATTGAAATATTGAAGGGTATTTTCGAAACTATAAATCAATTTTATATAAATTTGTCATCTTTAGTTGAAGCATACTATTATTATACATTTTTAAGACAGTAAATGAGTTGGGTGGTGGACCCGATCAAAATAAGAACAGGATTATTATTAACTTAGGGAGTCGTAAAAGGCGATAAAATTTTTTTGTTAAACCATTAGTTACATATAAGAATATAGATCATATAGACAGATCTATAGATATAGAACTTATAGAATGGGTGCTCTCAAAAACTTAATACTGTTCACATACACTTACGTCGTTTACCATTGACCATGGCTCTCATGTCTTGACAGTGACATCTTGACAATTATCTATAGACACTCAGTATGCTGTAAACGAATACCATAGACTAAATTGCATACATTACACCACGAAACTTAATATTCAATTTATAGCCATAAGTATGTAAAAACTGATTGGTATTTTATTTAAATAGGCGAGATATACCAAGATAAACAGCTAGTATGCCGAACACAGCAACACATATTCGTGCTGGGCCAAGGCGGCTTTGGGGGTCCCAGGAACAGCAAACACTCGGTCAACGTAGAAAACGCGCCTAAAAGAGCGCCCGACGCTGTCGTAGAACAGAAGACGTCTGAAGACCAAGCTGCCCTCTATAGGTAGGAAACATACAATTTATGTCACCATTTTGTGATTATTTTTAAGGATAAAATTATTTAATATATGTTTATTTTTAATGAAATTTCTTTACCAACCAGCAGGAGACATACTGTGGGTAGATCAGAGAAATAATAAAGTACAGTTAGTCTCGCACGCCCGTGTATTATTGAAATGCCCACATAAAATGTATTATTTATCCGATCACAAGGCGCAACCGGTATAACGGATAATTTAAAATAGTTGGTTAATTCGATCCAACGATGGAAACCGTGCAAAACTCCCCGGAGCCATTTTGTTTGGACTAAAATTCTTATAACGCGTGGAACATTAAGTGACAGTTGGAACAATAAGCGGAATAAAGGTTTTAAAATATATTACGACGCGTGCGAGACTAACTGAACTTTATTATTTATCTGATCTACCCACAGGAGAGGGCGAAACACGTACAGGGCGAAACTTTATGTCAAGCTAAATAAAAAACTATAAAGAAAATACGTGTTATATGTTTTTAGGTTATCTGGCGATTTGAACCCGCTGCACATAGACCCGAACGTGGCGGCGGTCAGCGGCCACAGCAAGCCCATCCTGCACGGACTCGCCTCACTCGGCTTCTCAGCGAGACATGTCTTAGCCAAGTGAGGGCACATTTTTAGCATATGAAATGAGTGAATATGAATGCATACACACAAATATTTTCTATTTAATCAATTTTTTTTAAAGTTAAAAACCAAGGTTTGTTATAAAACTATCTATACAGGGGCGGAGAAAGAATATTGTCCTTTGTGGCGGGGGTCGGCCTGTCGTAAAAGGCGACTAAATAACCTAAGCTAGGTGGTAGGGGGCTCCAACCTCGTCTGGATGGCAACCACCCCTGGTTTTTAAATATGCCGCTAAAATAAACTTGTGTTATGTTCCGACATAAGTAACCAGGTTTCAGTACCATTACGCGACTGGCAGCGTGTTAGGGGCGCCCCTGGCGCCTGACAAGCCCACACAAGAACCTGGGTCACTAATGCCAGAACAAAACATAAGGTTATTACGACGGAATAATTGTAGACCAAAGATGGTTGCCATCCAGACAAGTTTGGGGCCCTACCACGTAGCTAGGGTTGTTTTATCGCCTTTCACGAAAGACCGACCCCAGCCACAGGGGTTAGTGTTCTTACTCCGTTCCTGCATGGAGAAAGCAGAGCAAGATTGCATAAAATATATTTTATAACAGGTTTGCTGGCAACGATCCCGCGAATGTGAAGGCGTTGAAGGCTCGTTTTGTGAAGCCTGTGCTGCCGGGCCACACGCTGGCCACCGAAATGTGGTTGGAGGGGAAACGCGTGCACTTCCAGACAAAAGTCAAGGAGACTGGCAACACAGTCATTGCTGGTATGTTATATCATCATCATCTTAGCGTTGAATCTCGGTTGCAACTCAAACTCGCTTCGGAGCCCGGGGTCCGCTTTCCGACTTTTTCTTCTCCACTTCGCACAATCTTCGGCATCTCTTGTGGTCAGTCCATTGGCACGCATATCAACCCTTACGACGTCAAGCCAGCACTTTTTGGGTCTACCCCTCCTACCGGGGCCCGGCGGTGGCGACATGGCCAGACATTTGTTCCCCACGTAAGTAGCCGGTTGTCGTAAAACGTACCATACCAACGAAAGCGACACTCCTGCAATTTATCCGCAATGTCTCGGATATGAAGGCTGCCGCAAATGCTCATATATTCATATTCGTCTCCGTGACTCACAGTGCCTGCTTGTGTCGCTCCAGCACCGGCCACGCTTCACATCCATATAAAAGGACAGGCCTGGTGATAGTCTTATAGACCTGTCCCTTCAATTTAACCGGTATTTTGGGGTCACAAATGACACCAGTCACCTCACGCCATTTGCTCCACGCAGCAGCAATGCGTGCCTTAACGTCGCAATCAATGTCACCAGACGCGTGAAATACAGATCCCAGGTATTTCAGTTGGTCCGTGCGCTTGACCGTATCGCCGCCTATGCGCACGGGTGTTAAGTGGAGCTACGTGGTAGGGCCCCAAGCCCGTCTGGATGGCGACCACCTTTGGTCTTAAGTATGCCGCCATAATAACCTTGTGTTGTGTTCCGGCATTAGTGACCCAAGTTCCTGTACCCTTATGGGACAGCAGCGTCTTCGCAATGCCACTGGCGTTGCAAACACCCATAGGCGATGGTAACTGCTAAATTTTAAGCGGGCCGTCAGCCTGCCTGCTGTCCTACAGCAATAAAAAAAAACAATACTTTTAAATTTGTAATTTTCTTTCACTCGTGTTGTATATTCTATCAGATTAATTATTTTGTTTGTAAAACATCTTAGGAGCGTATATCGATTTGAAGAGCGTAGTATCAGGCGATGGTCTATCGGCCTCCTCGCCGGCGCCCTCTGCGGGCGCTTTGAAGAGTGACGCACTATTCGCGAAGATTATAGAGGAAGTGAACAAAAACCCTGACAAGGCCAAGAGTGTGGGCGGAGTGTTCCAGTACAATATCACGGAAAATGGGAAGACAATCAAACAGTGGAGTAAGTGTTGATAATAATGTCACTATCCTTGAAACTCTTGTTCAGGGGCAGAGTAACAATACAAGCCTAAGGATATGTCTGTAATAACATTATAAATGCAATGAATAATTTTCTTCCAGCACTTGACTTGAAAACACCAGTGGTCCACGATGGTCCCCCTAAAAGTGGTAAGGCGGACACGACAATGACAGTCTCAGACAGCGACCTGGTTGAAATAGCCTCCGGATCCCTCAACCCTCAAGTTGCTTACATGAAAGGCAAGCTTAAGATAGCAGGAAATATCATGTTGGCACAGAAGCTCGGACCTCTGTTGAAATCAGAATCAAAATTGTAAAGAAATATTGTTTTTATTGTTTTTTGGGTCCAGGTTTGACTTAATTGGAAGAATGGTAATGTTTAATAAAGATTGTTATTCAATAATCGTGCTAATTATTATCAAAGAAGTTGCTTCATTATTTTGGTAAAGCTAAACATTAACTTGTTAAATGGGTGCTTAGCACATATTGATGACATTGTATTTTATGAAAATATATTTTACTATTATGAATACTAAAGCAAGAACACCTTGTATATACAAATATAGAATCATCAATCAGCATAGAGTTATTACTCTATACTATATATTTATCAACTGTGAATTTTAAGGTCAAAAGTATTCTACTTTAGCAAAAAATATTCTATTAAATTTTCTCAACTTGATAAATATATTTAACAACTTGATAATATGTATATATATATTATATTATCTATAATAATAAGCAATTTCTAGAAGATGAATTTAGAAATCCAAGTTATTTCCAGTGTATTTATTATTTTATACTTGTTATTATGGTGAAGGAAATAATACACCAGTTTTATAAAAAAAATATTTGTTTTATTCTCTCTATCTTTCAATACCCAATTCAATAACAAAAATATAGGAAACAGGTATGTAACAAGTAACACGTCCCAAAAATTATGTTCTCATTGATGTTTTATTAAAATAGGTGTCTTTTAAATTAACTAATAACATTAATTTATTATTTTTTGTACATTATTCTAAATTTGTATTTATTGCATAGTATATTTCCAAAAGTAAACTTTTGGGAATCACTAATGTTCTATTTAATTTTTATCAATGGTGTATGTATATATTACATATACACATTTTATATTTGTATATGTTTAATTACACAAGTCTGCAAAAAACAAAAAATTGTGAGCTGTTTTGGCTTTTTTGCGTAATTCTTATGGTTTTGGGTGTGCTGAGTCCGAAAATGATTTTCATTTTGTCACAGAACGTCACGTTTTCTTACAATGTAGGTATCTATGTTAAACAAGTTATCATCTTAATATAAAAGATAAAATACTAAATTCTTTTTATTTATTAAAATTACGTAACAAAGCTTATTTTTTATCTAAAATACATTAGTAACCACTAAACACGTTTCTTTTTCTCAGTGAGACTCCTTTTGGTACATTTTCGCTTGTAGGAGGCATCTGGAAGGTTTTTCTGAAGCGTCCAACAGTAGTCTGCCATCATTGAGACACTCCATCTTCCCTGGTATTTTTTTCCATCTCCTTAATGTCTTGGTGAAATCAATCACCTTGCTCTTCACTCACATCTAAATTTTCTGGAAAGTAGCCGAGGTGGGAATGAAGAAAATGTACTTTTAAACTCACTAGGCAACCTAAAGCTTGAAATGCTTTTAACATTATTTTGACGATTTGTTTGTAACTACAAACTCAAACAACTTGATCCAAGCAACACGGCAGCGTTTTTGGGAAGATTCAAGTCTTACCAAATCATTTAGTTCGTCCTGGGAAAACAATTTCGGACTGCTGGCATCTTCAAATTCAAAACTTGACTTGTCATTGGGTTCAGATACAGCACCATCTTCGTCAGAACTTGGAATCTCTTCCAAGGTAGCAGGGGCCTTGGGTACTGGTATTTCGGTCCCATGGGGGATGGGACGTATGGCTGATTGCAGATTGGGGTATGAAATTGACTGCTTCCGTTTTGAATTATACCCTTTCACATTACACGTACAAAAGTAACAATCATCACTATGGTCCTTATGCTCGCGCTATACCATAGGAAGCGCATATCGAAAAGCTTTTTTCTTGCCCTTAAACCAATTTCGAAGGTCTTCAACACATTGTTTGCAGACTGCCCAAACTTCATCCTGAACTCCAAGTTTTAAGCCAAAATACGCGAAGTATACTTTTTTTTTACAAAGTCCGTAATATTAAATTGTTACTTTAATACATTTGCCACAAATATAACAGAAACTGTCAGACGAATTCACACACATCCGCACAGACGACAGTGCACTATATTGAACCAAGATCTAAAAAACAATGACGAGTTGACACGTAATTGTACTGCATCACTTTTTACACTATCGGAGCGCGCACGTTCAGGTTACAATAAGTTTGTTTGTTAATTTAGCTTACACAGGCAGTTTTTTATTTAGAAAGTAATGATAGTTATGACCTGTATACATTTATAAACAGTAATCCAATTAAAATTGTACCTATTTATTTATGACTTCAAGTTAGTCCAAAAACACTCTTTTTATAATAAAATTTTGCGTTTTGCAAAATAACCTGACGTTGTGGAATTTCTTGAGTATTTTTTTCGTTTTCAGAACACCTAAATAAATAGAAATCAGTTGAAAACTTCCAGACAGCATTTTTGTTGCAGACCTGTGTTATTTTTTAAACTTTTACTAAACTAAACTTTTCTAGATTTTATGGAGAAAAATTTACAAATAATTCTATTCCTATCGATTTCTCTCAATAAATTATAATCTACTAAGGGTCTTTCAACAAGGACGAGTCGATGTTGAAATTAAATAGAACAAGCTGTATGTGAGATATTAAAGAAAAAACTTTTTTATTTGAAAGGCCCATTTATGCCATTATTTATGAAATATGACATCGATCCGAGAAGTCCAATTTTTAATTACTCTACTGCATAGATCCGGCTGAATCTGAGCGATGGCCCGCGTTATGTTGACTTAGGGCATCGGTTGATTGCGGATTATTAGCATAGACCTGCGACTTGAAAAAACCCCTCAAGAAAAAGTCTAGTGGGGTCAAATCGCATGATCTTGGTGGCCAATTCACGTCACCTCTGCGAGAGATAACCCTACCTTCGAACCGTTCATGCAGAATGTCCATTGTGTCGCTCGCTGTGTGGCACGTAGCGCCCTCTTGTTGGAACCACATGTCTACGTCCATATCGTTCAATTCAGGCCAAAAGAAATTGTTAGTCATTGATGTGTAGCGCTCGCCGTTGACAGTAATGCCCTCGCCATCATAGTTTTCGAAAAAGTACGGACCAATGACGCCGCCGGACCAAAATCCGCAACAAACAGTAATTTTTTGTGGATGCATTACCACCTGGTGAACCTCATGTGGGTTGTAGTCGTCCCATATACGGCAATTTTGCTTAATAACAAAACCATTCATCCAAAAATGCGCTTCGTCGCTAAATATGATTTTTCGGCCAAAATCGGGGTCCTCTTCCAAACGTTCTGTAGCCTAGTCAGCGGTACGGGTGTAGGCTTTAGTCCTGACGCAAAATTCGCCAAATTGAAGTCTGCGAAAGGCTGAGTTCTTGTGCACGACGAGAAATCGACTGCCTCGGAGTCTCCTGCACACTCTCACGGACAGCAGCGATGTTCTCGGCCGATCTGGCATTCCTTTGACGTAAGGGTTGGTTGGTTGTTTACCGAACCAGTCGTCTCAAAGGTCACCAAACGTTGGAGAGTCGACTTTGAAGGGCCACCGCGTCTGCCGTAAAATAGACGTAATGCGCGCAACGTTTGCACTAACGAACACTCATTTTGGTAATAAAGTTTTATTATTTGGACGTGCTGCCCAATCGTGTAACTTGCCATGGTGATTTAGCATCAGTAACTGAAGAAATAACAACGCATTTGACAGATGCCGCCAAAACAACATGGCCGCCACAAACTGTCAACATCGACCCGTCCTTGTTCAACAAGGCTTGTTTGAAATACCCTTTATATTCATCAAAGCAAGATATTATTTAGATGTTCTTGGTTTATGGTGTTCCTTAACTCATTTTTATATGTTCATGAGGGATAAATAAATGCGTCAAGCAATTTCAACATTGGGGAAAAATGATTCTAGTAAATAATTCATTTGGAATGTATAATATTAAACTTCCAAACTTTACTTTTTATACTGGCGATTACACCAGTTATTTCCGTTTTGAATAGCTCGACAAACTGCACTAATTCTTTGTATACAATGTCTTCCAAATTATTTGAATAAGCACTCACTATAATTGGAGTTTTAATTTTTCAAAAACTATTTTACTGTAATAGATTTTACCTGTCGAAATACTTCAAGAACACTAGTTATCCGTACAGGGCGGGAGAAAGAATACTGACCTCGGCGGCCGGGGTCGTTATGTCGTAAAAGATGACAAAATAACCCACCCTAGCTACGTGACAGGGCCCCAAGCCCGTCTGAATGACGACCACCTTTGATCTTAATATATGCCGCCATAATAACTTTGTGTTGTGTTCCGGCATTAGTAATCTAAGTTCCTGTACCCTTATGGGATAGCAGCGTGTTCACGATGCCACTGGCGTTACAAATACACCCATAGGCGATGGTTATTACAAATTCTAAGTGGGCTGTGTCAGCCTGTCTGTTATCCTACAGCAATAAAAAAAAGTTTTTGATATGCTTTCATGTGTTCATCTAAAGCAGATAGTGTGTGAATAATAACAAACACCTCAATTTCAAACTGTTTACTAGGTGTTTCTTTTTCAACAAATTACCTCAAGGACATTAGAACAAAATGATTGTACTTGTGTTTCGCTTGCATTGTCTTGAAGTCTATTCATGACAGCTTGTAAGATTATTTGTTACAAATAAATTTTAAATGAGTGACTTTTTGTAGAACTGGTGCCTGTATGAAATTTTGTGCTTTATTTTTGCCAAGGAAATAATCGCTTACCTGTTGTCTAATGTGGGTTGCCTTAGTAGGTTGTAGGTGTTGTAACTTTTCACATTTTTGTGAAATCAAGTAAATTTGTTTTAAAATTACACTCAGGCAGATGAGTGGGTTTAAATATACAGGGCCTGTAGCAATTGGTACTCTTGCTAACCAGTTAATCCAGTACTGTATGTTTCAGTCAGCCAATTAGATGAATCTTTATCAAATAATTGCTCCTTTTATTGTTTTATAATGTTGGTAGTTTGTTATATAAATTTTCACCACAGTATATTACATAAGCTAATATGTTTGTATTATGATATAAATAAACAATCATTTTTAGTCCTGCTATAGGCAATATTCTTGTAGCCATTACTGATATGTCATGATAAACTAGTTATCACCTTCCCTTGTAAGAATAATTCTGTTTCTTTCACTTCAGTCTCCCATGCCATTTCCCATTGTGGTTCTTTGCTTAAATCAATAAACTTGCTGGCTTGGATTTCTGGTAGCCTTTGTGATAATACAACTGTGCCTATTATGCAGCAATATATGCCTGTAATATAAATTTATAACAAAGTTTAACTAGTAATAATCATGGCACCTAGCTTTATACTCTGAGACCGATCAAAAGGTCCCAGGTTTAAACCCCATGGTGGCATGCACCACTCATGCAATTTTTCTCACTTAATGTCCAAATTTGGTGTAGAATGCAACAATTACAAAACAATGTAATATGAAAATTTGTGACAAGGGATTATGCTAAGATAGAATAGACCTATATTTAAAAAAAAAGTGTCTGCACTAAGATGCTCAATGTGCTAAAGTTAAATACGATAATCTTCAATCTGATAAAATATTCAGTAACTGCTCTTAAAAAGTAAAAAAAAGACCAGTTCAATGGGAAATGATATAATATACATAATTTTATGCAATTTTCTTATTTAAATAAACTAAAACACCAAGTACCCAATTTGTTTTTTATTTAACAAATAACTAAACATCTGGATGGTCATCTACTGGTGCAAAATCAACTAGATTTTCGTATTTGTTAGATGGTCAACTACTGAATCTAGATAATTCATTTTATTCAATCTAATGAGTGTTTTTCCTTGTATATTTATAGGGTTTAATTTCTTTAAAAACTATCCTAGATTTCACGAAAAGAAACACTAATTAAATTTCGTTTGTAAATTAAGGTTAAGCATTAAAAAAAGGAGATTTTGTACCCATAAATGGTACACTACTGCATACTGGTGCACTTACATATTCGTACTAAAAAAACAACAAATTCGATATTCAAAAATAGTCCGTGCATTTTAATGCGTACATAGGTAAAATAATAATTAATGACCTTTTTTAATAGAATTTTTGTCAATAATACCATCTGTATCCTCACATTTTACTTTCGCGCGAGCTGTTTTGTCTGAAATAATTAAAATCTTGTTTCCAACAGTTTGCTCAATAGTTCCTTGAATCCATACATCTAAAGGACAAGTTTTATTCACTAAATCTTTTATAAAATACTTTCTCGGATTTTGAGCCATTTGCCGTTTGAATATAACTTTTTTATTTGGAACTTGATTTGAACAAAATTTTATGAAAAAAATTAAATTACGCTTAGTTTTTTTTTGTTTTTTTTAGCATGTCGCGGCTTGCGAACTTGTTGCCACTTGCCAGTGTCAAGCTGTCAAGTTAAGTAAATAATTTTTTCCAGGTTTAAATTTGTAAAATTTGTGTCAGTGACAGTGTTACCAAAAGTAGAAAACACATTATCATTTAATCATTTATCATTAGGCTCGCTTTGTCGGGTGTAAAGCGGGGGATCTCATCCTTATTGTCTACAACTCCTCTATTCTATAACGCTATTGTTAGGCTATGAGTAATTTTGACTACGGCTGTTTCGAACCCTGCAGAACCGTGTAATAAAGCAGCATTATCTGGAGCACAGGAACAACAAAGTATGACAAATGTATCCATAAAGACCTCCACTCTCTTATCGCAAACCTCATACGCTGGAAAAATAGAATAACTCTGGAATCAAACTTGTCAAGCGATAGGAAAGCACTATAAAAGCCAGCAACCGACTTTAACAAGTAAACCTTGGTATTTCAAGTTCCGTAAATTGCCAAAATATCTAACATCATTCGTATTAGACTTGGCCATGTTTCCTATTATCTTCGTCTTTGTTCGGATTTTATATTTATTTAATTCCCTCGTAATCTGCTTTTCACTAAAGTTTCACTTCTGCCATGTGTGAATGAAAGTGTGTGTTCAACACACACTTTTATTAAATTTTCTGGACATCTCACAATGATAATGATGAACAATAATGATACTCATCATTATTGTTACTGTTGGGTAACAAGGGGAAACGTCCCCTCGTACACCTCACGGGACCGACGGGTGTTAGAACCTCTAAATTATTATAAGTAACCCAATATGTAAGCAAAATCGTCGATTGTTAATCTGAAGTGAACTTACTTTCGTTAATTAGCCTCAATTGCCTCAAAATTAAGGCATGCGTACTGCGTAAAATTCAATTTTTTTAATAGACTTATAAAGTATATTAAATGTCAAAGTATACAGTAATACCTTCTTTCTATTCTTTACTATGCTCAATGAGCCTGTTGAAGGATAAGGTAAACAGGAAAATAGATGGATTAATGGAAGTTAAGGGTATTAATATAATATTTGCAGAAATAAAACTAAAAAATTTACAAAGTTGGTAGATTTTTTTCTGCAAGGTAGTAGAAATGAGTAAGATACTAAAAGTTGGTAAATCTAACAAAACGTTGGTAGAGTTCCCGGGCCACGAGATCGGCTGGCCATATATCCGTGGGCCCGGGCGTAGGCGATAGGAGAACAGCGGGGTTTTTTAGTGGGTAGTCGGATGGCCAAACATCTTTCCCGGAGTCCCACATATCCCTCGGTCCCCCCGGGCCGGGGGAACCCGTCAAGAGAGGTTTTTCCCCGACACCAAAAAAAAAAAAAAAAAAAAAAAAAAAAATGGTAGAGTTGGTAACACTGAATTATATATTATCAACTTCTATTTTTATTATTTATGGCTTCAGTGTTTTGGGTATTGATTTTGTCAAAATCACTTGATGGTTTATTACCAGCTTGAGAGCTAATTAAAATAGTTGATGCCAGCTAAAGAGCTCTTACACAAAAACCTGTCTTTTTCAAAACAGAATTAAAATTTACCCTAACTTGCCTTCCTTCAACACATGTCGGTATACTTTTTTAAGCAAAACTATGTATATTATGAAGTTATGGATAACAGTCACTGTGTTTGAAAAAGTGTCCGTCGAAATACGTTAAAAGCATCTAGCGTTATTCTGACAGCTTTTTAATTATAATTTACATCTTACTTTTTTAACATTTTTCAACTTCTCCTTAGGACAACGTAAAACCGTCTGCCTTCCTTACCTCTACCCTCCATAAACAAAATTGTAGAGCGAAACATGAAACACATTCGTACTAAACTCCGTTGACAGTCCATAGACATCCCATAGCAAGTAATAAATTTGAATCAATACGTAGAAAAGTAGGAAAGACCAACTAGACAACCAAGAAATTGAAAGGTACCCTATAGGTAACTTTTACGTGTGAAAGGCACACGTAAAAAACTAAATGTAGCCACATCTATTCCAGTTTTTTTGCCTTCTTGGTAAAGAAAACGAAGCCATCGAAAATGATCGACGCAAAAAGGTGCGAATAAGTTTTTATGCCTGGATGATATCTAAAGTACGAGAGTGCAAAATTACGCTTGATATATAGAATGTCCTAGAGAGTTTATCTTAACGTACATCTCGGTAAGATCACATACGATACTTAACTCTTTTTTCCTCATAAATCTAATGTCTTAATAAAATTATTAAAAAGTTACTGTTAACTGTAAATCACCACAAAACACTTTTATTATAATGGGAACAATCGTGACTCGAACAACAGTAAAATATGCACTTGGTAATCATTAATATTCATAAATTTTATTGCAAGCGAATGAACATCAATATTATAACTGAGTATAGCTGTCTTTGGAAGGAAATTTTTATGAGAATTTATTTATTTTCTTCTTTTCTATGTCATCATCGTCATCATCATCTTTGCGTTAAATCCGATTGCAGCCCAAACTCTCGCTTCGGCGCCCAGGGCCCGCTTTCCGACTTTTTCTTCTAGATTTCGTACGGTCTTCAGCATCCCTGGTAGTGAGCCCATTGGTACGCATATCACCCTTTACGATGTCAAGCCAGCACTTTTTGGTTCTACCCCTCCTGCCGGGGCCCGGCGGAGGCAGCATGGCCAGTCATTTGTTTCCCACGTAAGCATCCGGTTGCCGTAAAACGTGGCCGTACCAACGGAGCCGACATTTTTTTTTATTGCGTAGAACAGCAGACAGTCTGACAGCCCGCTTAAAATTTAGCAGTTACCGTCACCTATAGGTGTTTGCAACGCCAGGCATCGCAAGCATGCTGCTGTCCCATAAGGGTACAGGAACTTGGGTCACTAATGCCGGAACACAACACAAGGTTATTATGGCGGCATACTTAAGACCAAAGGTGGTCGCCATCCAGACGGGCTTGAGGCCCTACCACGTAGCTAGGTTGGGTTGTTTTGTCGCCTTTTACGACAGGCCGACCCCGGCCACAGAGGTTAGTATTCTTGCTCTGTCCCTGTACGGATAAACTCTTATAATTTATCCGCAATGTCACGGACATGAAGACTGCCGCGAATGTGGGAGTTCCTAACGCGGTCCTTCCGCGTCACTTCACACATCCACCGCAACATTCATCTCCGTGACACGCAATTCTTGCTTGCTAGACCCCATACTGCAGCTCTAACAATGTCAAAACTTGAAGAGATGTACTGGACTCAACTTGAACGTTCTCCCTACAGCTCAGACTTATCGCCCTGTGATTTTTATTTGTTTGGGCCGCTTTAGGAGGGCAACGATTTGAAGATGACGAAGGTGTGGAGGAGTTTGTGCGCAATAATTGGTTCCTGACCCAACCAGTTTCATTTTACGATGCTGGGATAAAAACCTTCCTGAGCGCTGGGAAAAATGTATTTGTAAAGCACGAAACTACGTAGAAAAATAAATAATATTTGTCTTTCATCATTTAATAATTACAGTTTATTTAAAAAAAAAACCGTTTATATTTGATTAACCCTCGTATTTTGAATAAAAAGTTTGAGTTATCTACACAATTTGTTGGGGTTGAATGATAAAAAGGACACCGCTAGGCTGTCCAATTCTAAAACACAGCAAGGGATACATTATTCATAATTGTTATAATAAAATACAAATTATCAAAATCAATAATTGACATGCAACAATCGTGACATCGTTTCACACTCAAAAAGCACCAACTCAATCAATGTAATTTTAAAACAAACTTTTTTCTACACAACAGAGTGTGCTGAACAAAAAACGAAAGTTATATTAACTTTCTAGGGGCCTCGCTCTTTGGAACTTAAACTAAAAACACCGCTGTATCGCCTACTGCCAAGGCCCACGAATATACCTAATGAACCTAGGATTTACAAAGGATCATGATTTTTTAATTAAATCTTGCCATTTTTAAAGCAAATATTGAAAACAGTTCTGAGGGCTGCATATTATACGAACACGACAATTGCTTTCTTAATCGTTTTGAAAAACCTCGTGGCTTGGCTTTCGCATGTTGAAGCGCCTGCGAGTCACTGATTCATTCAAATATCATCGTGAGTCCAGGTGTTTATTTGTTTATTTATAAAAAGTAATACATCAGTTGTTTATGACCCACAACACAAGAGTTCTTCTACTTTGAGACTAAACGGAGCTGTGTGAATTGGTACACTATATTTATTTATAGAACAACAAGGATTTTGCAACAGTTTTACTGAAATTTTGAAGCGTTTTACATTTAAGCGAGATGGGCACTGAAAAGGCGATGCCACAATCCCGGTGGATAAATATGTAACTCGTGAAAAATTAATCTAACAATAAAATATAGTTTATGTATTTCGCTATTAATACGATTGATATGGCTTAAATTTAATAAAAATTGCGATTGTATAATAATGTAGATATTGAATTCTGTACACTGTAATAATAAAAGAATTTATTTAAAAAAATTACGCTAACGAAACAGGAATGGACTTTGCATTGTATAAAATTATTTCCATTGAATAAACATACAATTACTCACGTTGTTTGCAAATTAATTTGAATCAAACTATGTTATAAACTTTAGGGATAATATTAAATTTGCTTATATGCTCCACGGACTTCAAAAAAAGGAATCAGTTTTTGATTTTATTGTATTTTTGACCACAGAACTTCTATTAATAAAAAAATTTAAATACATAAATCGTTTCGTTTTAAATTAATACCATATTTTAGTTTTGTTACTAAAAGTACGTGCTATATAAAGTGATGTGAAAATTTTGTAAAATTTGCAAAATAAAGATACATCAAAAATTAATGTTCAGTTATCGTGTAAGCATTTTCGTGTAAGTAAGCGACGCATACAGAAATGCCAAACGCGCCACCAAGAAAGCTGTAGCCAGAGGCAGACGAGACCACTTACAACCACTTTACGATAAGTTGGACTCGTCTGAGGGGCAGAAGCTCATATATAAGTTGGCGCGCTCCAGGGTCAAAGCGGCACAGGATATCTCCAAGTGCCGCTGTGTAAAAGACCCCAGGGGTAACTTGTTATGCGAGGACCTCGCGGTGAAGGAGAGATGGCGCTCATATTTCCACGAGCTGCTGAATAAGCAGCATAAAGAGGTGCAGCCGCCAGATCTTCCTCCGAACCAAGGACTAGTGCCACTGATAACGCCTGCAGAGGTCCAGAATTGTCTTCGCCGCATGAAGAATCGGAAAACTGTTGGATCCGATGGAGTCCCCATCGAAGCCTGGAAGGCGATGGGCTCCCGTGGTGTGGGCACTTTAACCGACCTTTTTAACCGGACACTCCTCACTGGTACGGTCCCGAAACAATGGAGGCTGAGTATCATTACTCCAGTCTTCAAAGGCAAGGGATCGGTGCAGGAGTGCGGTAACTACCGCGGTATAAAGGTCATGTCCCACACCATGAAGCTCTTCGAGAGGGTTATCGACTCTCGGATTCGACAGGAGTGCACTGTCTCGGAATGTCAATATGGGTTTCGCCCTGGTCACGGGACAATGGACCCTATTTTTGCCCTAAGGACTGTCGCGGAGAAATACAGCGCGAAGAATACGCCTCTGCATTGTCTGTTTCTTGACTTGCAGAAGGCCTTCGACTGTATTCCTCGCGCAATAATCTGGTGGGCATTGCGGTCCAAAGGGATTCCAGAGGCCTATATTGGGATCATCCGAGACATGTACCGTGATTCCGATTCCGTAGTTCGGACCGCTGTTGGCGACACAAAACCTTTCCCCATCACCGTCGGTGTGCACCAAGGATCCGTCCTTAATCTGTTTCTGTTTAGTGTGATATTAGACGTATTGTCAAACAGCATCAGAAACTCACATGAGCAGCCCCCGTGGCTGCTCATGTATGCTGATAATATCGCGCTGGCAGATTCGGACAGGGGTAGGCTGGTGCGACGTGTGAAGGTGTGGAAGGAGTCGCTTGAGAACGGTGGTCTGAAGCTCAATGTGGCGAAGACCGAGTACTTGGCCTGTAACTCCACAGATCCCACACCCGTACGCATAGACGGCAACACGGTCGAGCGCACGGACCATGTGAAATACCTGGGATCTGTGTTTCATGCGACTGGTGACATCGATTGCGACGTCAAGGCATGCATTGCTGCCGCGTGGGCCAAATGGCGTGAGGTGATTGGTGTCATTTGTGACCCCAAAATACCGTTTAAATTGAAGGGACAGATCTATAAGACCATCACCAGGCCTGTCCTTTTATATGGATGTGAAGCGTGGCCGGTGGTAGAGCGACACAAGCAAGAACTGCGTGTCACGGAGATGAATATGCTGCGGTGGATGTGTGGAGTGACGCGGAAGGACCGCGTTAGGAACTCCCGCATTCGCGGTAGTCTTCATGTCCGTGACATTGCAGATAAATTGCAGGAGTGTCGGCTCCATTGGTATGGCCATGTTTTACGGCAACCGGATGCTTACGTGGGAAACAAATGTCTGGCCATGCCGCCTCCGCCGGGCCCCGGCAGGAGAGGTAGACCCAAAAAGTGCTGGCTTGACGTCGTAAAGGGTGATATGCGTGCCAATGGGCTCACTACCACGGATGCTGAAGATCGCGCGAAGTGGAATAGAAAAAGTCGGAAAGCGGACCCCGGGCACCGAAACGAAAGTTTGGGTGGCAACCGGGACTAACGCTAGGATGATTATGATGATATCGTGTAAGCATTTTCCAGTATAAAAATTAATTAAACAAAAAAAATGTGCTAAAACACTCCATAAACACTCTTAAAAGTTAAAATTAAAATATCTTTATTATTAGACAAATTATGAGACGCTTCAATTTAAATATTATTATAGTTACTTTTAAAGATGATGGTGTAGTGTACGAAGTGATTGCATTGAAAGTTTGCGGAGGGTTAGATGTTGAGTTTGGTCACAAGCGTAACTTTAACGCGTATTATTAACATGACATAATGACATAAATTTAATTGGAACAGATTAAACTGATTTCTTGTTTTGTATATGCTATTTATAGGTATATGTTGTTTAATTTTTTTGAATTGTCTAATGTTTTATTCACAAAGATCTCTTAAAAATATTTATAAGGGGTATGGGTAAGTATAATTACAGATAATTGTCTTTAAATACCCTCTACTATATTAATTTTTCATCCGCGCAGGAGCAGAGAAAGAATACCGACCTATGCGGCCTGTCGTAAAAGGCGATAAAACAACCCACCCTAGCTACGTGGTAGGGCCCCAAGCCCATCTGGATGGCAACCACCTTTTGTCTTAATTATGTCGCCATAATAACTTTGTGTTGTGTTCCGGAATTAGTAACCTAAGTTTCTGTACCCTTATGAGACAGCAGCGTGTTCACGATGCCACTGGCGTTGCAATTGTTGCAAACACCCATAGGCGACGGTATCTGCCAAATTTTAAATGGGCCGTCAACCTGTCTGCTGTCCTACAGCAGTAAAAAAATCAAATATTTCCATTTAACAATAACTTAGGTGTTACTAACTATGGTGTACTAGCCATGAATTAAATGCTACGGTACGTATTTATACATCGGGGTTATGAGTATTATGAAGCTGTCATCTGGCAGCGCAGTAGGCACACGCTGAGCGGCGGTTTCAACAATACAACAGCTCATCAGAACTTGAGTCCGCCTCTGGTCGTTCGACAAAAATCGAGCGAGAAACTTAATTCAATCGTAAGTCCGCGCGCGTCTGCACCGCACGGTCTGTTATCCTCTCCTTTCAATTCGCTTGTGTAAAAATAAACGAAATCAAACTTTGACTAAAATTTAAATACTGATTACAACTTTAAATGTACGTTAAAAAAGTTAGTGAAGATATGTGTAGTTAGTGATATTTTTGTGGAACAAGTTAACAAAAACAAGGAGTTTAAACTTTCCAATGAATACAAGCCATGTGACTACGAGAGCGGCGAACTAAGAATTGTATGTCTATTTTATTTTAAAGAAACTATAATGATAATTAAATATTAAAACATTATTTATTATTCTTGTATTAAAATTCCAATTCGGATTTTGGATCTTCGTGTCAATTGGGACTACGAAATCCGTAAAAATTTTATTTATGTATTTCAAAACTAAACAATTCCATTACCAAAACTATTCCATCTTTTAAATTAAATTTTTAACGCGCTTTCTAGATTTATTTTACAATTTAAATCTGGTAAGCTTTATCTTAGGCAAAATTGAATCTGAAAATCTTTTAATATGAAAATATCTTTTAAACATCGGCAAACGCCTCGCTGAAATCGGAATATCGATAATTCAGAGCATCTGCTCTTATTTTATAAAACTGATATATGTTTGAGAGAGTAATTTTATCACTTACTACATATATCAAAGGTGTACTTTTGGAATTTAACACCAGACAGCGTTGAAATTATAAGTCTATGCTGTGGTCTGGTTAGGCGGTTTCTTGAAAACGAGATACAGATTATCTAGTAATTTAGGTGTACCTCTTAGAATTCTAAGGTGTACTCTTAAAATATTCTAACTAAGAACATATTTTGAATTAAAAATTTATGATGGAGTTTGTAGTGTTTGGTGTTTCATTTTCTTATATATAAAACTCTCGTGTCACAATGTTCGTTCCCGTACTCCTCCGAAACGGCTTGTCATGAAATTTTGTGAGCATATTGAGTAGGTCTGAGAATCGGCCAACATCTATTTTTCATACCCCTTAGTGATAAGGTCACTATTCCACGCGGACGGAGTCGCGGGCACAGCTAGTAATAGCTAAAAACATTCTGACAATATTTTCGTAAATAAATAACAAATCTGTGTTTGTTTCAAAAGTGGAAGTTGTTGCAAATAATGCTATCAAAATTTCATAAAAGGTTTTAGTTTAACTGTCTTATGTCTAAATGTTATATCTTAGTTTTGCAGATCTTTTTAGCCTTTTCAGTGTTTAAGAACAAGCAAGAGTATTCGAAATCTAATAGAACTACTACTCTATCCGTGCAGGGGCGGAGGAAGAATACTAACCTCTGCAGCCGGGGTCGGCTTGTCGTAAAAGGCGACAAAACAATCCACCCTAGCTACGTAGTAGGGCCTCAAGCCCGTCTGGATGGCGACCACCTTTGGTTTTAAGTATGCCGCTATAATAAATTAGTGTTGTGTTCCGGCATTAGTGACCCAAGTTCCTGTACCCTTATGCGAGAGCACCGTGTTTGCGATGCCACTGGCGTTGCAAACACCTATAGGCGACGGTAACGGCTAAATTCTAAGCGGGCCGTCAGCCTATCTGCTGTACTACAGCAATAAAAAAAATGGAATAGAAAATATGTAATCGATATAAAAACCTTAATTAATCTAATAATACTGATTATGTTACATATATTTAAATCTTACATTATCATTATCTAAAAAAATAGCTCCGGTTGTATCTTAATATTTTAGAGGTCTGCTTTTCAGAACAGTGGTAGGGAGAAATATATAAAAATACTATATACCACTGCTGACCTACCTCTCCTTATAAGGGAATTTCCTCCTTAAAATTAGATTAGCAGTAGATAGCGGTGATTTCGTTGTACAGGTTAAAAAACTTGACTAAACGGTGCATGCTATTGTGGAAATGAAACCCGTGGTCGATTTCCGCGTGATATCTTTGGCCTTATTACGTACTTCATCCTAAACAGTATAAAAATAAGATTTAGTATTATTTGATTTGAATTTCAACCGCGAAAGGACAAGCCTTACTAAATTTTGGTGTTTTTTTTAGCAACTTGTAAGTGCAGTGAACGGTCTTAAATAAAAATCATTTCTATTTTGAACTGGTTATAAAAGAATTATGTATCAATTGTTCCGTAATTAAGTCCACATAAAATGTCCAAAACTATGGTGCCGAAATTTAAACAAACGCCAACATGTTTCTACCATAGAGGGAAGACGTGATTTGCATAATCGTTTAAAATGTCTACAATATTAAAAACTATCCCCAATTATTATATGTGAGCAATCCTTTTTGTAACACTAGGAAATGCTTCCAATTAAAGATTCCATTAAAAAATGCTACTTTTATATTTTGTTTGAAACGATAGTTTACGGCTTTGAAAAGGCATGTATTTAAGTTTTTATACATCCAAAAGTCCTGCGGGTGAATCTCAATAAACAGATGTCCTATCAGGTGACTGAACAGAGAAAATTCTTCCAGGGAATTGATATCGACAATAACACGTCCCCATTGCGTAATATATTTACGTCAGTTTATAGGCCATCGCATTATTTCTAAGCACGTCGACTACAAGTTAAGGAAAAGCGAGGCTGGACTATGATGACTTCAGCCTATTTATAAGTCATGTCACGACTATGCTGATTTGTAAAACTAATTTAATATATTCGCCTGTCTGTATTATAAAATTTATTTCCATTCATTGTTACAAGATTTACATTTCAAATTAGTTTCTGTGTCTTCGGAAAATCGCGGCTAACATACGAGTACCTACTTACATATATGTATTTTTACATATATTTCAACGCTAAATGGTGCTCTGAAGTTTCATTTAGAATTATCATTTATTCATTTCTTTTCTCAAATGTTGAGATTTCGATTTTGATTCTAGAGAATTCTAGAATATTTGATAAAGATTTTATTTTACATTCGATATAATAATTCGATATAGGTAATGTTTCCTGTATCCCAAAAAGTACAATTTGTTTGTTTAAATATTGAAACTCATTACAAATACTTAAGACATTTTTATTCAAATTATTTAGAAATGTACAATAATATAAAAGTAATTAAATTTTCTGTTAGATAAATAAATCACAACCCTTCTGTTAGATAAATATATCTTGGGTTCCAGTTTTCTAATTATGATATTAGTTTATAATTAACGAATTTATAATTCAAAAGAAAACATCGTCAAAAAAACTCGTACAACATCTTATTAATTAGATATAAAATGTTCAATAAAACTAATTTCAAAATGGTAATTCTAAGTTATTTCCGCTGCTATTACGGATAGGAAAGAATTTTGTTTCGGAAGACATACAGCCTTACGTATTACAGTCGGGTGTCTTTATGTTGGATTTTAGTTAAATTATTCATACGACGATTATGCGCCTCCTAGCCACATTTGTTTGGACACGTACCAAGCATAAAATTCTGCACATCGGCTCTCATTGATTTATTATCGGTGCTGTCCATATTATTTGTCTACTAACTTACGTCAGGTATAAGCCAAAGACAGTTATTTGCGCACTTAGGTTTTCTTCTCACGTCTACAACCTTTGTTATAGTATTCGCGTAGAAATTTTGAAATTTTTGAAATTGCTTTTAAAAATTATTTGGCCTTAATATTATACTAGGTAAGTAACACTATTTTAGTACAAGTCAGTAAAATAAGCAAACAAATGAATAAATATCTATATTGTATTAAACAAAATTGGATAATTACGAGTTAAATGCGTAGCAACCAAGTACTAGTATATATATATATATATATATATATATATATATATATATATATATATATATATATATATATATATATATATATATATTAGAATTTAGCGGGTCTAATAAGCAATATTGGTTTGCCATTCATTGTGGGCTATGTCTAACACTGACTATAACAAACCTAACTACGGTAACGCAACGACCCAAAGTCTTATCCTCCAATAACATATCACGCCATGCCTCTCGGTCTTGTGCTAGCTTTCGTTAGTAGCTACGGCCGAGGTTGAGCAGGTCTAGAACAATACAGCAATAAGCAGAACACTGACTATGACTATAGGTTATGTCTAATATGTAGTCCAATTCTGGACTAGATGAAGCCCGGTGTTCATACCAAAGCAATGAATGTTGGCTAAGTAATCTTGTACGTTTCATATTCTATATGGTTTAGCTTCTTAATAAAGTACAACAAGAAGTTGTTGTAAGTTGTTTAACTAGTAGCGACATCTGTAAGTCAAATGAATAACACATGTAAATTTAATGTAAAATCTTACATATTATGGAAGCAAATTGGAAACATTCCGACAGAAATGCTTAAAATTCGTAACGCCAGTCGAATTTATAAATAGAAGAAAAACAATACCAAAATGTTAATGGTATGCTTTTCAGTTAACGATAGACAAGTCTTTTAATTTTCAATGTGACGCTACAGTAAGTGGAAAATTATGTTAATTTGTTCAGAACTCGGGGTATAATTGTCTTTTATAATTTTGTGTCGTATTTGTAATATACATTATACAAATGTCGTGATTAGGTATGTAATATGACATATTTTTCTCCGTGCAGAGGCGGAGTCAGAATATTAACCTCTACGGCCGGGGTCGACCGGTCGTAAAAGGAGACAAAACAACGTGGTAGGGCCCCATGCTTAGAATAATTCTAAGGCCCCAAGCCCGTCTGGATGACAACCACCCTTGGTCTATAAGTATGCCGCCATAATAACCTTGTGTTGTGTTCCAGTATTAGTGACCTAGGTTCCTGTACCCCTATGGGACGGCAGCGTATTCGCGGTACCCTTGGCGTCGTAAGCATCCATAGGCGACGGTAATTGCTTGCTATTAAGTAGGCCGTCAGCCTGTTCCTCAGCAATAAAAAAATGATGCTGATAAAATTTATTAATAAATTGATATTAAACGTGATATTTAAACAAGTGTGTGGTTTTTATAAAATGTTTTTTACCTTAAATGTTTAATATATTAATGTCGTTTATAATCAGTGCCGGATTGACCACATAGCAAGAGTAGCAATTGCTACGGGCCCCGCGCAAAAGGGGGCCCCGCATATTTAAACCCGCTCATCTTGGCCTGAGCGTAATTTTTTAAATGAAACTTATTAACACGTGGTAACATAATATATTGAATTTATTTGATGTCACAAAAAGGTGAAACGTTACATTTTTTCCTACTAACACAATCTACGTCATACAATCGGTAACCCCCATTATTTCCTTGGCGAAAATAAAACAGAATTTCATACGATAAAAGCACATGTTACAAAAAGTCGCTCGTATAACGATTCAAATCCTCCTGTAGACTGGAGACACCACATCAGCAAAGCAGCCAACTGCAAGATCATATCCGGCGAGACTGTCACTGCACAACACAGTTTTCATGTCATGGACCTCTGCGTGAAACCCAAAGACAAACGTGTTGAGCGCTTCCATCGCCGAATCAGGTGGTGGCTACTTGATGAAGGAGGAGAACCCAGGAGCTCGCTTGAGCCATCGGCGATAAGTGCATTGGTGATGTAGTTTTTACGTTGGTGCTATAGTTTGAGGTATGGAAGCACACTTGTGCCCAAGTGCGGGGTCCTTTGAAAAGATTTGCTACGGACCCCGCGCTTGCTTAATCCGGCACTGTGTATAATACGTAAACGGTTTATATAATGTTTATTCATCTTATCTTAATATTATAACGGAGAAATGTTCGTTGTAAAAGTCTATTTACTTTCTCTCCTATAATGACCTTTTATTGTAATTTAAACTTCAACTTTGCGGGTAGATACAAATATACTGAGTTGGAAATATTATTTAGCTTCTTTTTAACCGTATGATGTCGATATTAAATTATGAATATAATAAGGAACCTTTCACATATAATTGCGACAATATTTTAAATGATACTATGTATTATTAGTTTATGGTGGTGTAATGTAAGTATATCATGTTGGTGATCTATTTAAATAAATAAATAAATAAATGAAAATATTATTACATTACAGATACTGACTTAATATAATATGTATGACATCGGGTGCTCTGATCATTTGGATAATATTATCTCTGCTCCCTGTTTTAAAATTTTACTTTGTAAACAGGACCTTTAGTTTTGATAGTTGACTTGTTTGTTATTCTAAGCTCTACAAGAAATGGGGGAGGAACAGTGGCATCAGATGTCTCTAATCTATGTTTGCTCAGGTAATTAACTGAGAATGATTCTTTTCAAGGGTATTAAGTTACATGACGTGCTATCTCACAACATGCTGTATCTTTTAATTTGTTTCTTTAGGCTTTATATATTCAAAGGGTAGGAAATCAAAATATATTTAGGAATTGAGGAACACAACTATGTAATCACATAGAAATAAAATACTTAATTATACTGGGACATATCACTCAGATCCATCTAATTCCAAGTACCTTTTTTTTTTTTTTTTTTTTTTTTACGGGGTGGGGAAATCCTCATGGACTACCTCCGCCTGGGGAAAGGCGGAGGGGCATGCCGGACTCCTACCGGCTAAAACCACCACCCCGATGTCTCCTCACACGTGCGCGCGGGGCCGCGGGAATCCAGATTCTTCCGCAGCCCCACACTAGTGCTGGCCCGGTCTGTCCGGGCCTCGTCTCCTGCACGGGGTAGTGAGGTGTTTAACTACCCCGTGCATCGCCTCAGAGGCGCGCGCCGACACCCGCACGCGCCTCCGCCTCGGGTCCATTGAATAGGGGGCGGGGACTTCCCCAAGTCCCTCGCCCCTGGACCCATTCATGGGGGCCGGAAAAGGGCGTTATCCGCCCTTCCCCTGCGCCCGGTGCGCCTTCTGCGGCTGGGGAAGGGAGTCGAGATCTCCCTCTCCCGTTCCGCAGTTTCCTTCTGCGACATCACGTCCTCGCAGAAGGACACCACACCTGTGTTAACTTAAATATACACTTTTTATTTGTAAATAAATACATGTTAAACATCATATTCGGGGCGAGAAGTCATAAGTTCGGGATCAGAAGGTGACCACCGCAAGCGCTCCGACGTGCAAAAGCCAATTTACGCCACGGAAAAATTAATATAATCATATAACTTTTTTTTTACTTCTATCAAACGCATAAGACCGAAGCAAAACTTCTGTGAGTTGCTTTGTAACAATTCTCAATAACAAACACCGGATTTCCAATCAAAACGTGTTTTGCCACTGGGAGAAAATACTCGAACACAGTTCTCTGTATAGAAATTATTGTAAATTTTATATCTTTAAAAAATAAAACATTCTTAGAACTGGCTATACTTAACTTAAAAGTGACGTTTATTTAATCATATTTGTGAAAGATTTATGAGTTTCTAAATACAGATAGATGTTATAATTTATTAAAAATACAAAAATCTTATCAAATTCCAAATTAACAACTTTTGGGCAATAATTTTTAATATATTTCATTGAGCATTAGATAATCTGAATAAAATATTATTAAGAAACATTCCACAGCAGTGTTGATGGAAACATTGTAGCTTTTGAGTTGGAGAGTGATTATTAATAAATTGATGATAAGTTGGAATATTTACGAGTTATCACATTATGTATCGGTAATGTATTGCATTTAACGATCCTTTCATCGGGGTTGCTACCCAAACTGATCGTATTATTATGCCTTGTTTTGATTTTGGTCACGCGTTCAAACGAACTTCTTTCTGTTCTTGGATCCATGATTAATCATTAGCTAAACCTTAGTTCGTCTCGAGGTTGTAACAATAATAATGGCCTGACCCTGCAGCTGTACGCCATATGTCTCAAATTTGTCTCTTCAACTAACCTTTTTTGGTGATTTATGGCGTTGGGGTTATTGATATATCCTGCATATTTAATTTTTCTGATTTTTTACATTAGTGAAATTTTCAAAGATTAGATTGTTTACTGTGTACGTAATAGAGTTGGCTGCATGTATATCATTTGATTTTTTATATTATTGGTTTACCAACTTGGTGCCCCCAGGAAAAATACTAAAATTAACCTTATGTGTGTTTATTTATTTATAACTCCAAGATGTATATGGTATACCTATGCACATTATAACTAATGGAAACCTTAAAATAGTGCATATACAGCAGTTTTCACCATTACTGTTTATTAATAATAAGTCCCATAGTGTCCCACTGCTGGACACGGACCTCCCCCTAAAGGGAACGGGCAGTATACCGACGTCAATTAGCGGGTTACACATACCGATGATCTCGGTATGCAGGTTTCCTCTCTATGTTTTGGCAATTATGCTATAATATGCACATTAGACAAAATAAACTGCCGCGGTTGCCACAGTGGGATTCGATTTTATTCGAACCCGGGACCGGTCTCCAAGTATAATACCACTGAGCTACCAGGTACTCTTTATTGATATTCAATATATATACAATAATTTTGTACCTTTACACATTTAAGATACTTTATCTCATTTGTCCTGATTTTTCGCCATAGGTGATCTGCTACGTGTTTTGCGTCACCTTTCCATCGTTTACCATATCTGTGAGGACGTGTATATAATCAAAGTCTGTGAGTGTCTTCTTATTTTTAACCGACGAAAAAAACGGAAGAGGTTCTCAATTCGACGCGTATATATATGTAGGTATATACTTACATATATTTTTTAATGTATGACCACGCATAACTTTTTACAGAGTAGTCCGATTTTACTCAAAATTGCTTAGGTATACTTACATTAGTTTAAGAACTTAGTTATTAAGGTTAATAAAAAGAAGGTTTATTAATTTTTAACAACAGGCTATAATTAACAATATTTTCTTCATTTCCATTTCACCGTTTTAAATCTTCGTAGACTTGTATCATTTTTAAATTCATATTACTACTTATACTATAATTTAAAATATGTATTTAGTAGTATTTTTGTTCGTTAATTTTTTATCACTATAAACTCGTGCGCAAACTATACTCAGATGTTTGTTGTGTTTACTTTGTATTATTTCAATGAAGGTGTAAAAACTGCTACCTGTGGTACCCGTTAGTTTTTTTTTCTGCTTAAATCTCTTTCGACTATTGTATTTCTATTGCTTTAGAGAAACTTTACCTGCGTAATGATTATGCAAGATTTGAGTGGTCTTAGGAGTTGCTACTAACTCAAATGTTCTTTAAATTGAGTTGTTGTTTATAGGAATAATAAATATGTTTGTTTCCAATTGTAATATATCGATAAAGAAATTTTGTGGGTAGTACAATATTTTTTCAAATAAAAAAATGGTTTCGTTTTTATTAGAAAATCTTTTGTGTGTTTGTTTGTTTTCATTTAATAATACAATAAAGTTTATCATTCATCAATAAAATAACCAAAATACAGAGGTCTAGGCTCCGAATATGATTTTGTCCCATTCGGTGTCGAGACCCTTGGTCCGTGGGGTCCTAGCGCTATAAGGCTTTTTAAGGAAATAGCAAAGAGGTTCGTCGACATCACAGGAGACCGAGGAGCTGGCAGCTACCTCGGGCAAAGAATTAGTCTAACTATTCAAAGGGGGAACGCTGCCAGTACCTTCGGAACCTTGCCTAAAGCGACTCTTTTTAATAATATATGTATTATAGTTATTTTATTATATTTTTTAAGGTTTTTAGTTTTAGGTTCATTGTTCTAGTATATATTTCATACTATGTATCAAAATCCTATTTATTTGTATAGATTTAATCTTTAGAATTTTTATTTAGTAATTAATGTAATATAATTAAAAGTAATTATATTAAAACCAAAATTATAGTTCAATAAGAATAACAGAGTATGATAAAATAAATAAACGTTAATTTTAGGATTTCATAAAACATTTCTTAACCAATTCAATTTCAAAATAATGGTATATAGAAAGTATAACAATATATTTTCTTATGAGATATATAAATGTATCAAAAATTATCTTTGATAAATTAATTTCATGGAAAAATACAAATAAAGCTAGAGATATAATGAGATCCGTGTGAAAACGTTCCTCTCAACCCGCATGCTCCCATTGTATTCCATAATAGCTTAATTTTGAACTCAGCACGTCACAGATGTTTGATAATGAAACGTATTATATACATTAGGGTAAAAAATTTAGAAAGTTGGAAGCATATTCATGTCTAATTGTAGCTCTGGATAAATATATAAGTGGGATATTGTCATGTCACAAGGCAAATGCTAGAAATGAGAATGAATGGACACAAAAGGGGGTTAGGCCAGATAAAAGATGGATAGATTGCGTAAAAGATTATATGGATAAAAAAGATGTGGATGTTGAGATTCAATTCAATTTATTCATGCTTATACATATATAACAATACATTATACATAGACCCTTTTGAGGTATAGCATATATACATTGTCAATTTTTACTTCTTTATCATAGATGACTTTAGATGACAACATAACTAAAAGAAAGGGGAAGCAGAGGACATGTTGGACTAACCACATATAATCAGAACTAAGGGCAGGATTCTTAAGTATAACGAAGTTTACTATTTATTTACAGAATTTCATCCAGAAAGAAAAGTGAATGCTATTTATTATTCTATTCATCTATTTGGCATAACTACGTCACATTATAGGTAGCAGACGTTTGTCTGAATAGATATCAGTACGAATTTCACGTGATGAATGAGCAGACTTGGAATTATCGTAAAAAACCGGCTTTATATTTTGAAATGTTAAGTTTAAATAAAGAAATGAAATATACAAATACGTAGCATGAACTGCTAAACAGTGATTTTATTTTTCATATTTTTATAATGTAGTTACATAATAAAAACTTGCATATTGAATGTCATTCAGTACGTTGTAATCTTCCTTATCATTTTCACACGCTCCTAGAATGGTAGCCGTTACAAGCTGGATCTGGTTACGTTTTCTGAAACAGTAGATATCCCTTTATGCAACGCTTTGTTTCTAATTTATTTTAATCATTAGGACAATCATTGCTAATTTTTTACAAGACAATGATGATATAAGCGTTAAATCCTGGTTACAACAACCTTAACTCCCGTTTGCACGGTCTTAGAAATCACCGGTAAAGAGCTAATTGGCTCGCATGTCACTTTAAAGAATGATATACGTCCCTACAATATTTTAAAAAGTAAGGTTAATTTACAAGTATACAATTGGCAGAGGTCCCCCTCAACTAAATGTGCTCTCAGATCAAAATAAATTGTAAGTTATTTTTTTGTTTTGCATGCCTATGAAACTTACAGATCGTATACGACCCATGACATACCCAAAGAACACGGTCTAGCCAATGAATTAACACAACGCAAGGTAGGCGGCACATTTAGAGATCAGGGGCAGTTGCCATCCAGACGGCTTTGGAGCCCTACAACCTAGCTAGGATTGTTTTGCCGCAGGCCGTAAGGGTCAGTTATTCTTATTCCGCCTATAAAATTGACATGTAATATTTTATAAGCCATGTTTTAAACAATTGAAATTCATACTTTTTCTCCATGCAGGGATGGAGTAAAAATACTGACCTCTGCGGCCATATGTGGCCTGTCGTCAAAGGCAACTGAACAACCTCTCTCCAAGCCCGTTCGGATAGCAATCACCCGTAGTTTCTATATGTTGCTATAATAATTTTACGTTGTGTTCTGGCATAAGTGACCAGGTTCCAGTTCCGCTACACGGACGGCATCGTTAACGATTCCCCTGGCGTCGCAAAAATACATATCCGACGGTAACTACTTACTGCTGCAGTTGTTAAGTGGGCCGGGCCGTTGCGTCAGTCTATTTTTTGTACCACAGCAACAAAAATACACTATGGTAGTTTTTACGATGCTTAATAATTCTTATGGTTAACGAAAAAATACTTTACACAGTATAATGCCTACCGATATACCTAAAAATAATATAATACATAAATCAAACATTTTAGTTTGTTCATAATGATAACCCCATTAAACAATAGTCGAGTAGTTGCCAATTTAAATGTCACAATTTATTTACAAGATCTCTGCTCCTACTAAGTTCTTCTAATAGTAGTTAATATTAGAATAGGTCTTATTACACTGGATGGAATATAACGCAATGCAGACATTATCAGAAACACCGATAAATTTTATCTTAATCACTTGTTTTCTTGTAATTAATGTTTGCCGCTTGCGCAAATCGTATCACGAATGATACTGCTACTTTAACACTCGTTATGAGTGTGTCATTCGATTATTTTTTGGAAAAGATTAATTAGTTATAATAATATTTACTTCCTCCAGAAGTTGTAAGAATAAATATAAATATTTATTTAATAGAGTGGGAAGACATGAGCCTAAACTAGGTAAAACCTGAGCTATGGAACTCCTGGCCCTCGACTCTCTAACTTGAACTAATATTATTTAAGGCGTAAAAATAACTAAGTTAAAATGAAATATTAAAATAAAATACGTGGGTAATTAATATTAATTAAGTTCGGATGAGTTATTCCCAATGCAGTACGATATGGAATTAAAAAGGTTTTATTAATTCGAGGCATGCACCGCGTTGGCAATTTCCTAGTGTTGCAAACGTCCAAAGCCGACGGTGACCACCTCCCTGTGGTGTAGGAGGGGGGGGGGGGCATCATGCCCCGGGTGCTACTCACATAGGGGCGCCAAATGGTCAGCAAAACAAAAAATTGCTGGAATTTTTTTTTATTATAATTGATTTCTTTAAAATATAGTTTAAATTTATTGCCAGTGTAATATAATAAATGTTAATTCATAAATAAAAAGGAAAAAAGGAACACTAATAGTGTAAATCAAACTGTAATAATATACTCATAATAGAAATGGCACATCTTTTCTAGTTTCTTTCTAATTCTAGGTGATCATAATATACATTTCAAAATCTAGTATTGTTTTCTCAATTATATTTTTCGTTAAATATAAAAAAAATAAACTCATTCAAACCAAACTTCAGGGGTGTTTCGATTTTTTTGATGAGAAGTGTATTTCTCTACTTACTATACCGAGTGAGAATGGACATGGACTGCTGTAATCACAAGACTAGAATTCTAAATTTAAATTTGAAGAATGAGAACAAGCTTTCGAAAGGTTACCATTTTAGACATTTGGCAGGTATGCACTTAAGTCGTGGACTAGTCCAGGCTACGTATTTGCCGAACCAGTTGGCGCCTAACGACACGCAATAATGAGGTCTATAGGGTTGGTAGGTTTTAATATTATATGATAGTTTTAAAATTCTTATAATCAAAAATCTAATCCCAAAGTAAGCAGCATACCACTTGTGTTATGGGTACTAGATAACTGATATACTACGTAAATACTTTTTTCTTTTGAAAGTGAATACATATAATACATAAACACCCAGACGCGAGACGAGTATCGAACCCGTGATCTCAGCAAGCGTACCGAAGTGCTTAGTCGTTACACCACGGAGGTCGTCAAAATACAATATATGACAATTTTTGTAAAGGAAAATCTTAATTCATATAATTTCGACTTTAACGAGAGCAACTGACCATAATTATACATATAACACCCATAATTATAGAAAGTTGATTTTTAGTTTTTATAAGGCTTGTTTTGAACAGCCCTAGTTCTCAGGGAATTCACCATGTTTGCACTCTTGGTTAGAGCGGTGCGCGTAGGTCCAGATTATTTCTATGCTAATAACGTAGCACCGATGTTACTTGTTAAATATAACAAATACCTTAAACATGAATTTTCAAATTAAAAATATTAAACTAGTAGATGAAAGTAGATTCTTTGAAATGTTTTTCCATAATACTGAGTTGAAACTTGATGACTTGAACCAGTTTAATTAAAGTTATGATCATGTAATCATAAACAAATGATAAATAAATATACATTTATATTAATAATTCACACAGTGCCATCTAATCCCAAAGTAAGTAGCATAGCACTTGTGTTATGGGTACTAGATAACTAATATACTACATATGTGTACTTTTGTAAATGAATATATATTATACATAAACACCCAAAGGCGAGATGGGAATCGAACCCGTGACCTCCTCCGCAAGCGCACCGAAGTGCGTTAGTCGTAACGACTAACGCACGGCGTAACGCCGTGGAGTCGTCATTATGAAATCTATTATAAACACTTAATGGAAAATCGAGGGTAAACACAGATTACAATCTGAATTTCAATATATGTATCATTAAGAAATATGGTTATTAATTTAGTCATTTAAAATTAAGATGTAATAAAATATGTAAATTCTAGTAAACTGTTATTCAATTCTAAATTTATATTAAATTAGAAATTTTAAAAATTAAAATACTCCTATGATGCTGCTTTGATGCTGACTTTGCTAATGATTTTAAGTAAAAATTTCTCGATTTTAAGTAAAAAGCTCTGCGAAGTTTTATTTCTTATAAATTAAGTAATCTAAAAAAGCAACACTTAAAAGTTGCAGAATGAGTAAAATTTTTCTGATACTCAATTTAGTAATCGTAGAGCATTCTAAGAATGTTTGAAAGGAGCATTCCGCTTTTTGTTGTAACATTGCGTATGCAAGCGGACTCTGTCTGTGTGAGCAATTACTGAGCGCTTTTCACACTTGCCTGTTAATTCGTCGTAGATTACGAATGAGGAAATGTCGCAGCAATGCGTTTCTTGGATCTTGATTCAGTTAATGTTTGTACACAAACAGGTATGTGTTCGTACATTACGAGTCGATAGGCTTCGGATTTTCAACTTTAAAAGAAACAAGTTTAGATTGTACTGATTTTATCTTTGTTCTTTGTGATGATGTTATGCTAGTTGATAGTACGTGAACAATTTAATCGCTGTGTAATGTATTATAATTTTTTTAAGATAATTCCTTGCACCAGGTGAATTGTCCTTGCCTGTTACCTGTTTAGTAAGGCTTTTACCCAGTTCAGACCAAATCATATGCACGCAAGTAGTTTGTTCCGTGGGGAAATACATTCACGCATACTCTTTCTTACGTAGTCACTAAATTAGTTGTATAGTCAAAACAGATAAGTATTATTTCTAATTAAACACTTCAAATCAGTTTTAAAAGTATATTTTAAATGTGACTCGATTTGCCCATAAAAGGTCTAAATCTCCGCATAGAACTAATACATTAATTATAACCTAACCTTTTTAAATATCCTTAAAGTTATCTGTATACAAGATTATTTTACTATCTTGTATTGATTGTTTTAAATTATTTTTGAGCAATACGTAAGACGAGTAAAATTAGGGATTTACAAGATTTGTTTATATATTTAAATTTAGTAGACCACCAACATGAGACACACAATACAAAAACACGAGAAAAAAGATATCTGAAGAAAAAACATCCCGTTACAAGTACGTAATCAGTTCTTTCCTGCAACAGAAAATTTACTGCTTAAAACGTCTTGCTTCGTTGTTAGATTTAACATATTTAAATATTTTTTTGTTGCTCTAGGACAGCATACAGGCTGACGGTTCATTTAATAGTAAATATTTACCGTCGCCTATGGACTTTCCGGCGCCAAGACATCGCTAATATGCTGCTGTCTGCATAGGGGAATTGAAACCTGAGTCACTTATGTTGGGAAACAACACAAGGTTGTTGTGGCACATATTTTGAGACCAGGGGTGGTCCTCCAGACAGTTTTGCCACCTTTTACGGCTGCCCCCGGCCACAGTGGTACATATTCTTATGCCGCCCCTACACAGAGAAAAATATTTTAATATTTTAGTATCACAGTAGTTTTATCTAATATACATTGAATTTTTAATTTATGTCTTTAGGTGCGAGTTCAAGAATGATATCGATCGATCGAGGTTGGTCTGGAAAACGATCTAAGTTCCGTTACCTTTTGAAGAGCATTACAATGAACGCCTAAAAACGTCATCCAATATTACGCCTACAAATTATAACTACTGGGAATTACATAATTAAATTAGTTAACCAAATATATTTCTCACGTCTCCAGCTACCGTTAGAGGAATCATTCTTATTGCTTATGCTTTAAAGAATATTTTATGACAGAATGAATTGTTATTGTAATATAACACTCGTATTTCGAGCAACGGCGTTTAGTGGACATCTTCACTTTGTTTTCTTTTTGCATAGACAACTTTTCTTCGGACGACGACCCTGTAAGCTTGATTCTTTATCGTAGGGCTATTAGTTACAAGTTTCTAAACAATATAAATATATTATAAAATACAATAATTTGTAATAATGTGATTACGTGGGAAACAAATGTCTGGCCATGCCACCTCCGCCGGGCCCCGGCAGGAGGGGTAGACCCAAAAAGTGCTGGTTGAAGTCGTAAAGGGTGATATGCGTGCCAATGGGCTCACTACCAGGGATGCTGAAGACCGTGCGAAGTGGAGTAGAAAGAGTCGGAAAGCGGACCCCGAGCACCGAAACGGTAGTTTAGGTTGCAACCGGGACACTACGCTTAGATGATGATGATGACAATAATTTGTAATCTGTAAAGGAGATGTTTTTATGTATTTTTTTTTCTTCTTCCATTTAGTGCCGGTTATCTTATAATGACTCAACATACTGGGCCGTTCGTAGTCTGAGTCAGAGTCACTCTTGTCTTTGACCAAAATTATAGATATAAGCCCATTTTATGTTACATTTTATTAGTCATTATTATTATTCAACCGAATAAAAGCCCATTTTATGTTACATTTTATTAGTCATTATTATTATTCAACCGAATAATTGCTATGCCTTCAGAAGCTGAATAAAATATCCTACTAATATTATAAACGCAAAAGTTTGTAAGAATGTATGTTTGTTATTTTTTCACGCAAAAACTACTGAATGGATTTTGATGAAACTTAACAATAATATAGCTTATACATCAGAATAACACATAGGCTATAATTTATAAAGATATAGTGTGAATTGTTCAAAATATAACTATAAGTGTCAAGTAAGTAGGAAAAAATCAGCGAGCTATTCTGGCTTGCGCCGCAAAAACCGTTGGAGTTACACGTACCTATGTAATGTATGATGGAAATGTTTATCTTAAATAGTAGGACAAAAAAACCCGCAACAGCATATATCTATCTTTTATGTATAAGCCATTATAGCCAAAATAGTGAACCATAAATACAATAAAAATTGACAATTTATTTCTAATGTGCATTTGGTAATAACAATTCTTCTAATTATATCTTCTACTAATCTAAAACTGGAAAACTTACTCTATCCGAGATTGATGAAGTGAAGAATTTCCGTTTTGATGTTAATTTGTTTGTTTTGATCGACTTAAGTTTTGACCGCATTTTACACAAATGTCGAAGTTCACCTGGTCATTTATTATAAAGAAGAATGTCTGTTACATTTCCATTTTGAAGAATTTCGGTAATAAAGATAGATTGGACCTTGGAAAAGAACATAGGTTTTTTTAAATTTATACGGCAGAACAATGTTTGCCGGGTCAGCTAGTTGTATATAAGTTAGATGTCATATAGGAAATTTGATGACAATTTATTGTTATTACGAAATTAAATTCAGAAACGATAGGATTATAAACAAAACTATGTTATCGTTAAATACAAATTAAAATCACATCATAAATTTCTTGATCTTATATAATTATTAATTTAGTTTATTCCATGGACGTATAAAAAAAGTTTTTATACCTTTTTTTAAACGTCCATGGTTTATTCAATAAATTTTTATTTCTAGTGTAATGGTGGCTTCTTCAGAAAGTTGACACCCCTAATGTTTTATGTTACGGTAAATGTGTAAGTTAGTAGCAAGTGTACAGTGGACGTGACGTGACCCGATTCTGTTTGTTTTAGAGTACGGCTGCGCGGGCGCAGTCGAATGGAAGTTCCGAGAACGCCGCCTCCACACAAGTTATACACTTATTTTGTATCCGAAATGTAGATAAGAGTGAACAATGTTGTTTTAGACGAGGATTATGATTTTTATTATCTTTAAACTAATCTTGTTTGATTTTAAAATATCTATTTTTTTTAAAGTTGTGTCTGTAAATACTTTCGCTGAAATTTGTCCCATACTTTTTTCAGCTTAAGTTATTTTTAGAAAAAAAGTAAAGTCCTTTATTCGGAGCTTAAAATTATGACTTAAATTAGAAATCTTGACAAAAAACAGATTTTCCTTCACTAAAAAGGTGCCTAACTAACTAAGTAATGTAAGGCGCTGCTTAGAGCATCGTGCGCTGATCTTTCGTTAAGGCCCTTGGAATGACGACATGACAACTATATGTATGTAGGTACATGTAACAAAAAAGTTAAAACATTAAAGGAATAAAATTACCAGTTTTTCTCAGTTATTCCTTTACATTATATATCTGTCAGATATATACAAATATAATGTATTGTAATGACAGTCCATATCGTCCCATTTCTGGGCTTGATTTAGCTAGAACGTACATATATGTAGGTATTATATTATTAAGGTAGGTTGGCGGTTTTATATACATCATTAATCTCTATATCAGTACGCATTAAGTACGTCATATGCATATAGTCACGAAACAAGAGTTGTATTTTACATTTTTGTGCATATAATCCATGACAAGAATCAATGCAGGGGCGGAGAAAGAATACTGACCTCTGCGGCCGGGGTCGGCCTGTCGTAAAAGGCAACAAAACAACCCACTCCAGCTACATGGTAGGGCCCCAAGCCCGTCTGGATGGCGACCACCTTTGGTCTTTAGTATGCCGCCATAGTAACTTTCTGTTGTGTTCCGGCATTAGTGACCCAAGTTCCTGTACCCTTATGGGACAGCAGCGTGTTCGCGATGTTGCTGGCGTTGCAAACACCCGTAGGCGCCGGTAACTGCTAAATTCTAAGTGGGCCGTCAGCCTGTCTGCTGTCCTACAGCAATAAAAAATATATATATAAATTCTAGGTTAGTTAAAACGTAGCTTTGAATTTCACCAGCCATATTTAGATATAATACTCAGATTATGCTACCAATATCAAGGGAGAAAAGATTGCAAAATGACTAAAATTATTACCGAATGCTACCTGAGAGAACACAAAAGTAGCAGAAGCAAGTAATGCTATCGCAAAAAGTCTAAAAAATTGGAAATCTTTAGACGAAGCCTTTGTCGAAAGACAAGCTGTTGTAGAGGATATGTAACCGATTATCAAGAAAAACTAAATTTTATTTATATTTTCTTAAAAACAAACAAACTATTGTTATGATACATTAAAGGCTTATTTTATTTTTATGTTTACAAATATATCTACGAAAACACGCTTTATTTTGTATTCAATATAATGACGGTGTTGACAACACTATTGTTGACCTAAATTCTAATTCTCCCTTCCGATCCGTTAATACTCAAAATCTGAAAAGTATTGTAGCTACAGGTATTAGTTAGAGTGATTAACTTACTATAATGTGGGCCGTCAGCATGTCTGCTTTTTCTCAACAATAAGAAATAATAATATGGAAATTTTATTCTATATAAATAAAATGATAGAGGTCTGCAGTTGTGCGCAAATCACGGGCAAATTACTGGATAGATTCGAATTAAATTTTAGAAAGTTTTATTTCTTAGACACTTGGCCTTTATCTAAAAATAATATTGCGATATCTTCATTTAATATATAAGTTATTAAAGTTTTAAGAAACAAAAATTTTTATAATTGATTTTTATAGGAGAAGTAGGGCAAGCGGTGTGTGTATGTGCATGCGTACGAAAACTTCTCATATTTTTTCGATTTACCTTTTTCTGTCATTTGTTCAGTGAAGCGGACGGGAACGGCTTGTTATGTAAATAAATATACTGAGACATTTCACACAGCGCCATCTTGTCCCAAAGCAAGTAGCATAGCACTTTTGTCACAGGTACTAAACAGACGCAAGACGGAAATCGAACCCGTGACCTCCGCAAGTTTACCGAAGTGTGTTAGCCATTACATTACCGAGGTCGGCTAACGTGCTGTGTGATCGTTGTTAAATAAATAAATATATTATATGTTGTTCCAGGTGATGTGGTTCTTCGCTGCTTGGCTTGCCGTGATTATATCGGCAGGGGCAGCGGCGACACCCTGTGGGGACGCCCGCACCCGCTGCGCGTACCGGACAGGGTGCGGCGCAGCGCTCAGCAACTATATGTACTTCTGTGATGGAGTGCTCTCAGAGCCGGGGAGCACTTGTACGGAGATGTGTGCACATGCTCTCATTGCTCTTACGTCTACTGAAGAAGGAAAAGAGCTGATGGATGTAAGTTTCATGTTATGTTATCGATGTATTATGACCAATCTAGAGGTTCAGGGTTCGTATCTCATAGCATGCACGGAGAAAAAATACTGACTTCTGCAGCCGGGGTCGTCCCGTCGTAAAAGGCGACTAAATAACCCACCGTAGCTGCGTGGTAGGGCCCCAAGCCCGTCTGAATGGCAACCACCTTTGGTCTTAAGTATGTCGCTATAATTATCTTGTGTTGTGTTCCGCCATTAGTGATCCAGGTTTTTTTTCGCATAAAACCATTCCAGCCACATTAACATTGTATAATACATAATTGTTCAGTTATTTGGTTATCGTCCAAGTTTTTATCATTAAACAATTAAGATTACAAGGCGGCAATGCGGTTAATACCCAGTAAGTGCAAACCAGGCCAATGTTATCTGAGGTTACGTTGACGAGTTTCAATCGTCACTATTTATGGACACCACTTCAGTGGATTGCTTGGATGCAGATTGAACGGTCAGATCGCTGTGTCAATCGATAATTTCGCTTAAAGCATTTTTTTATTACTGTAGGATAGCAGACAGGCTGATGGCTTACGTAGAATTTAGCAGTTACCGTCGCTTATGGGTGTATGCAACGCCAGGGGCATCGCTAACACGCTGCTGTCCGCATAGTGGTACTGGAACGTGGGCACTTATGACGGAACACAACACAAAGTTATTATGACGGCATACTTAAGACCAAAAGTGGTCGCCATCTAGACGGGCTTCGGGCCCTACTACGTAGCTAGGGTGGGTTGTTTTATCGCCTTTTACGACAGGCCGCATAGGTCGGTATTCTTTCTCTGCTCCTGCGCGGATGAAAAATTAATATAGTAGAGGGTATTTAAGGACAATTATCTGTAATTATACTTACCCATACTCCTTATAAATATTTTTAAGAGATCTTTGTGAATAAAACATTAGACAATTCAAAAAAATTAAACAACATATACCTATAAATAGCGTATACAAAACAAGAAAAATCAGTTTAATCTGTTCCAATTTAATTTATGTCATTATGTCATGTCAATAATACGCGTTAAAGTTACGCTTGTGACCAAACTCAACATCTAACCCTCCGCAAACTTTCAATGCAATCACTTGCATTGAGCATTGGGGTTTCGGATTCAAGCTGATATATTTAAGACGACTTTATAAATATGAAAGTAACCCTGTCTGTCTGTCTGTTACGTTTTCACCCCTAAACCCTAATTTTGATGAATTTCGGTATAGAGATAGATCCTGATATAGATAGACCTTGAAATAGATAGACCTTGGAGAAGGACATAGGGTGCAGGACAAAGTTTACCGGGTCAGCTAATTGTAAATAAATGCTAAATTAAAACAATAAAACATATAAAAGGTAATATTTAAACTGTAAACGTTAGAAGCAGGCGCACTTCGGTTCGCTTGCGGTGGTCACGGGTTCGATTCCCGTCTCGCGTTTGCGTGTTTATGTATAATATGTATTTATTTACAAAAGAAAAATATATAGTATAAATAAAAATATATAGTATATATAAAAATATAAGTAGTATATAAGTTATCTAGTACCCATGACAAAAGCCCTATGCTACTTATTTTGGGACAAGATGACGCTGTGTGAATTGTTACAGAATATTTATTTATTTAGCTACAACCACTTCCTATCACACTTCAGAATAATATTATGATTGAATCGTAGTCCTTATGTTTCGTTTTCTGTATTTTATATAACATTTTTAGTGTGTTTCGTAGAACAAATAATCTCCGTAATGTTGTCTTATCCAGTCCTAATGATATTTGATATTTATATGTACAAGTAAAGAGATTTCATTATATTTGATAGCTGTTAAATATAATACTTCATTGAAATAGATGGCATTGTCAATATCAGATACAAGTGTTCACTTATTCTATTTCTACGTCGCACATTGCAGATGGGAGTTTAACTCCACAATTGCTTTTCAACATAACAGCTGTTTACAGCTTACACTCAATTGAACGGGACGTCCAATCGTTGATGACCTCGCAATAACTCTTAGTTGAAGGTTGTAGAAGAATCCATAAAGGGGTTACGGAGTCCTTGTTAAAGTGGCGTCGTTTGGTAGGTGCGCGTACGCAGACGCCCCGCAATAAAATCTAATTTAGACGTCGTCGGACAGATTTGTCGGACACGACAGGACGGCATCGTATCACCGAATGACGGTCCCGGTTGACGACCTCATGTTTTATGTCAAGTTAACTCATTCTCAAGTAATAAGTTAGTCCTTAGAACGGCCTAGTCAACAGTATAGTCAGGATTAAGGAAGAATTCAGAATGTTGCATCAAGTTTACTCATTGCTTGTACGATAGGTAATGGTAATATGTCTTACGGAAGACTGGATACTCATAATAGGGTTTGCCCACCAATTTAAAGGCGATCAACGGGCTTTGGGGACAGCGATGCTAGGAGTTTCTCTTGGATCGCATATTAGAAAATCAAATTCATCGACATCTCTTCGCGAAGCTGAGACTAGCCATAACCATTGTATAACGGTTATACTATAACCGATTATTGTGAGGTAAACGAGTTTTTGAGTGGAGATTGATTCTTGGCAAACGTTGTTTAAGTTGCCCAGCTGCGAGGTGTTGCGATGTTTTGCGAAAAACAAATAAGACTTTGTAGCTAACTTTAGGAGAAGCCCACGTCTGGCAGTGGACTTCGATAGGCTGATGATGATATAATGATGCAATTGAAACTAAATTTGATCATGACCACAGTTAGCATAAACATATTAGAGCACGCAGCATAAAAATAGATCGCCAGTTGTTAAATATCTTCTACATTTATTGTATAACCAGCTACAAACGTCGTTTTGCAATATAGATTAAAAAAAAAACAGAACTTAATTATTTTCCCCCCTATTTCACCTCTTTCAAGGTTCATTTTCACGAAAAAGTAGCCAATGTCCTTCTCCAAGTTCCAATCTATCTATCTCTATACCGAAATTCATAAAAATTAGTTCAGCGGTTTAGGTGTGAAAACGTAACAGACAGAGTTACTTTCACATTTATAATATTAGTATGGATATAAGTATTATACTGTTTCTATTTGTGACTTTATTACGGGAGATTGACAATTTTCCAATCACATAAAATACGATGCCCAATAAAAGCACTGACATTTACTGTTGACGTCCCTAAAGGCTATTAAATATATTACTCGAGTATCTGGAGTTATGTCGTTATATATCATGTCCTAATTATAAGATTTTATTAAGATAACATATACCCCAACCAACAAATTTTTTCTTATAATTTTGACAACAGTTAATACTTTTAATCCACAACAATAAGAAAAAAAAATGTTTATTTGTTTTGTAATTCCTAAAATTAAAGTGTTTCTCTTTGTAAAAAATATCGTTATTAATAAAATTATAAAGGTCAGCTGTTATGCGCGCATCACGACAAAACTACTGGGTTGATTTCAATTAAATTTTCTAAGTTTTATTTCTCAAGACACTTGACTCTTATCAAAAAAATTGCGATATCTTCATTTATTTAAGAAACAACATTTTTAATAAGCACTACGTGTTCCGTGATGAGTGTTTTCTTGGCGCGGAGAAGTGGGGCAAGCGGTGTAGCGCGCATGCCCACGGAAACTTCTCATATTTTTTTGATTTTATTTTTCCTGTTATTCGACCAGCGAAGCGGACGGGAACGGCTGGAATATAATAATAATATAATATAAATAATTTGATTAAATTCAACATTGTGTTTATTTTATTATTTTTAATAGTTGTCAAAATACTTTTAAGCGCTAATAATAAATATAAAAGCGAAATACCCACTCATCACGAGATATCTAAAACTGTAAACCCAATAACTTGAAATTAAACATGGTCTCATTTTGCGGTGTAGACGCTAAAAATTTTACGGAAATCTTATCCAAAATTTAATTTTATTTACATGACAGACCAATGTTTGCCGGGGCAGCTAGTGGTACTTATAAAGGCGACAGGCAAATTGTATCAACAAAGCATATCCAGACCTCCCTGGACGTGCAGGTGACGTTAACACTGAATTACAGAAACAACAAACACAAGTGTTCGTTCTTGCATAATCATTACCATGTCGCAAATAATTTTACTTAATCGGTTCTTTCAAGTTTCCTAGAATATAATTAACGCTTAAACACCGGATAGCATAGAAAATACTCATTATTATAAATTGTACGATTTTAATGAAATGATACCTTTTCCTCAGGGTAAGTATATAGCAAATATCAACAATACTTAATTAATATTTTTTTTCTGTGCAGGGCGGAGAGGGAATACTAACCTCTGTGGCCGGTGGCACTGCGGTGTCAGCCTGTCGTAAAAGGCGACTAAACAACCCAAGCTAGTTGGTAGGGCTCCAATCCCGTCTGGATGGCAACCATCCCTGGTTTCTAAATATGTTACTATAATAATCTTCTATTGTATTCCGGCATAAGTGATCAGGTTCCAGTATCACTATGCGGATAGCAGCGTGTTAGTCTTGCCCCTCGCGTTGCAAACACCCATAGGCGACGGTACCTGCTAAATTCTAAGTGGGCCGTCAGCCTGTCTGCTGTGTTACAGCAATAAAAAAATATACATACTACATAAATAAAGAAATGTGTTTATTTCCGAATAATACACACATTAATTAAATTCTGTTGTTATCAAAGTATAAAAAAACGCTATGAGACATTTTTTAATGAACAGATTGCTTCTTTTTATTTAAATTGAAAAAAAAAGACGTGTATCTCAATAATAATTAATAATGTCAGAAATTATAGCAAATATAATAATAATAATAAATTGTTTATTGACATATATAAAAATCCATAACAATTAAATCATTGGTCCCCAAACTAGGTTGACCTGTATCTTGGGGACCCGATTCCGATTGATACAATATAATCTATGAATTTACGTAAAACTAAGCTTATTTCTTATTTCTATGTTCTTATTCTAAAGGTGCATGCATGTGTGAGAGAGAGTGTGTGTGTGTGTGTGTGTGCGCGTGCGCGCGTGCGTGCGTGCGTGCGTGCGTGCGTGTGCGTGTGTGTGTGTGTGTACGCGCGCGTACGTGTGCGTGTGTTAATAATTCATACACTTAAAAATCTTTCTGTTTCCTCATAGTCTAATTTGAGTAGCCACTTATTTACTTTCTTTTTACATTGTAATTTATTTAATTCGTGAATATGTAATATTTTGTTTATTTTATTGTACAGAAATATACTCATATAACAAGATTGATGCTGTAAATATTTTGTACGTGTGGGAATAGTAACACACACTTTATCTATTCTTCTCTTAAAATATAAATGTATATATATGTATACTGTGACAATTCGCACAGCGTCTGGATAGCAGACAACTAGCAGACCATTTGTGTTATGGATACTAATATAATACCTATATTTTGTTTAAATAAATATATATTGTATAAAAGCACCCTGACTCCGGAATAGAAGGGAACTCGTGACCCCCCCCCCCCCCCAACGTTCTGATCTGCGAAAACCATTATGCCACGGAAATCGTCATCAAATATATATTATTAATTATTTTGTTTCAACCGAAACGCTATATTTACTAATTCAAATGATTTCTGTCAAACTTATGTATGGTGCGTTAGTTTATCTATGCAATTACTATTTAGTCGTTATGTTTATTTTGTAAACAACGTTAATTATATCTTCTTTAGTACGTGTAATGACCGGTATTACGGAGGGCAATATTGTATCGGGGGCCAAGGAGCGGGCTGCGCAACCTTGAGATTTGACGTCTTGATCGGGACCTACCGCAGCGTCTGATCTTGCGCAGGTGTTGCCGCGTTCCCAACAAAAAATTGAGCGTAAGACGAGCGGCCGTGTCTTCATTAATCCGCGTACAAAGTATCGGAAGAGATATTTAAGGGGAAACCATAACGAAACGTACCAAATTGAAATGTTGATTGTATATTTTTATTTTCGAGTTTAAAGATTTTGTTCTTTATTCCTAGTATAGTACTGTCATTTTAATTAGATTTAGGGAAATACGAGTACTCTCAAGACGAGTTCTATTTGCAAATTATTGTGTTTTTATTTATTTTAAATTAAATCCGCCGATAAGCCTAATTAGTTAGTCAACAGTTCCTAGTCAGAACGCCATGAATGAATAAAATATATTCGCTGAAGATTTTTGAATACAAACTAATTTTAATTAATTTTTCTCGTTTTCGACTGAAACTATTTTAGATAATTATGTAACTCATCGACAGCCAATTTTTATACACTGCCGGACGTAGGCATCCCCAACTTGCCGCCACAAATCGCAGTGCGTTGTTTTTCCACCCAACCCGACCTATTGCAGGTCATCGATCCATCGGGCTGAAATCTCCACTCCAGGACTCATTTGCTCCATCGCCCATTGGTCTTGAGAAATACCTACGTCGGTCATTTTGGTTCTCTTACAGATTTTTTTTATAGTTAGAGTTCAGCGAACAGGTAAACGGTCCACTTGACAACAGGTGGTCACCGTCAATGGACGTTTGTAATACCAGAGTGGAATGATTTTAATTTCATATCATCATTTGCAGTTCATAAAAACGCGTTGTCGGCCTCGAAGAAATTTTTTAAACTCTTTTTTGAATAATGCCATAGCACTGCAATCGAAAGACCTCATCCGGATGCTCATTTCAAATCCGAATTTCCTTATTGATTATTGACAATTTTTAAAGCAATTATAGTTTGAAAATAATCAATTAATCACCAGCGCACAGAAAATTAACAGTTTAAATAACAAATAGTTTTAATCGTATTAATAATATTTTGTGGCCAAAAACTTATTAGTCATATTAAGTTATTTTATTAATAAAATATTTATTATGTATTAAGGTTTACACATAAACAAAGAAAACTAACGTCTAAACTAGACCAGGCCTATATTTTAGACGCTAACAATATTGGTACTTTAATTATTTAATATAATGTTAGCAAATACATAGGTACGACGCGAGTTCAAATAACTTAATAATTCTATATTATTTGTTCCAATGCTGACGTCAATTTGGAGCTCAATTTATTTAACTTTACTGGTTTATTCAGCACTGGAATATTTATGGAGATTTCACAAAATAATAGGCGTATGTTGGAATAGACATCGGTTGGTTTTGGCATCGTAAAAAGTTTTATGAACACCATAACTCGTTATTATGTGTTATGGTTGGTTGAAATTTATGAATTTATCCCAAAAATAATGTAATAGTTTTTACGATTTTTATTTCTGACGCCATTTTATTTCCTGACATAAAATTAGTTTGTGAAATAATAAGTCTGTTTATAGTTGGTTGTGAAATGTTTTCATTAACTAACATAACACTTTTTTTCAGTAACTGGTATTGATTAGCTACGATATTTTATCAGTCATATTGCAATTGCTAAATCAGTTTGTGTTGAGGACTAATTATTACAAGATTTTTGTTATAAAACAGCTATTAAAGTCTTTCTTAATCATCATCATCATTCATCATTTCAGCCGGAAGACGCCCACTGCTGGACAAAGGCCTCCCCCAAAGATCTCGATGATGATCGGTCCTGCGCTGCCCTCATCCAACCTATTCCGGCGATCTTGACCAGATCATCGGTCCATCTTGTGGGGGGCCTACCAACACTGCGTCTTCCGGTACGCGGTCGCCATTCGAGGACTTTTCTGCCCCAACGGCCATCAGTCCTTCGAGCTATGTGCCCAGCCCACTGCCACTTCAGTTTTGCAATCATCCGGGCTATGTCGGTTACTTTGGTTCTCCTGCGAATCTCCTCTTTTCTGATTCGATCTCGCAGGAAAACTCCGAGAATAGCCCTCTCCATTGCCCTCTGAGCGACCATGAGCTTTCTCATAAGGCCCATAGTTAGCGACCACGTCTGCGTTCCGTATGTCATCACTGGCAACACACATTGGTTAAAAACCTTCGTCTTGAGACAATGCGGTATTAATAAATACATATTATACATAAACACCCAGACGCGAGACGGGAATCGAACCCATATCCTCCACGAGCGTACCTGAGTGCGTTAGCCACTACGCCAGGGAGGTCGTCAAAACTAAACCTATTACATCTAATCTGCTTTGTGATGATATTCATCATCGTATTTGGGTTAAATCCTGGTTGCAACCCAAGCTTCCGCTTCGGTTTCCGAGGTCCGCTTTTTTTAATGCTGAAGGACAGCAGACAGGCTGACGGCCCGCTTAGAATTTAGCATTAAAAAAAGCGGACCTCGGAAACCGAAGCGGAAGCTTGGGTTGCAACCAGGATTTAACCCAAATACGATGATGAATATCATCATAAAGCAGATTAGATGTAATAGGTTTAGTTTTGACGACCTCCCTGGCGTAGTGGCTAACGCACTCAGGTACGCTCGTGGAGGATATGGGTTCGATTCCCGTCTCGCGTCTGGGTGTTTATGTATAATATGTATTTATTTACAAAAAAGTATATATGTAGTATATCAGTTGTTTAGTACCCATAACACAAGTGCTATGCAACTTAGTTTGGGACTAGGTGGCGCTGTGTAAATTGTGATAGTATATTTAAAAATAATTTTTATAAAGTTTACTTGTTGGATACCATAATAACATGATTTATTTTGTTGCAGTGTGAATGTGAAGAAGAATATTGCACTGAAGCGAAACAACGCATCGACGTCTGCAGACCGCTAGTGATGAATGGTGCAGTAAACGCTACTTCATCGTGCAGCCTATCTCAGCTCATATGCCAAGCCGACGCTCAGTGTGCTACAGCCTTACAGTACTACAACCAGTACTGTCGTTCCATGTTCAAAGGCAGGAAATGTTCAAACAAATGTCTCAACTCAATAGAGATATTGAGGAAGCAGGAGAAAGCTGCAGCGTTAACGGTTTGTCAGTGTGATGGAAATGAGGACTACGATTGTCCGAAAATGCAAACATATCTTGCCAGATTATGTTTCCATAAACATAAGAATCATACAAGAACACACGATAGAGGGCACGGTGAGAAGCATAAAAAGGTGACCAATGAAGAAAATCCTTCGAGTAGTAACTCTTTATCATTATCAGGATTTTTAATTTTGTTATGTTTATTATTACAATTCACATGTACAGTTTTAAAATTTACATAAACATCGAATTTCGAATCGATGAGATCTTTTGAATTACTTTAATCATAATGGCTGCATTTACAATTTTTGTAAATCAAGTGCTATAAATTCGAAGTTATTTAGTGTAAAATGTAAGATTTGTAAATATGTACAAAACAGTATTATAGCTTTTAATTGTACCTATTAAATTTATTATATAACTATGACGAAAACACAATTTTCTAGTGTGAAAAGTTACTTATGCTAGCTGATATTATCTACAGAAGACAACGATTAATTAGATAGAAGGTTAGTAAATACCAAAAACCCACGTAGTAAGGTTGAAAAATCCGAATAGATAAGTAATGTTTCTAAAACGAGTAGAAAATGTTATTTCTACTAAAATAAACACCGTCAAAAAGCTCGATATTTTGTAATTCGATTTATCATACGGACACACGATCCACAGAGGTGTCATAGTTGAATTAAATTCTGACCACCGGTCAGTTATTCAAAGATAACATTAATTATATACATAACAAGCTGACCTACAAACATTGTTCCGCAAAAAAACATTATCGCAACAAAAAGTAGCCTATGGCCTTCTCCAAGGTCCAATAAATCTCTATACCGAAATTCATCAAAAAAAGTTCAGCTGTTTAGGCGTGAAAACGTAACAGACAGAGTTACTTTCACATTTAAAATATTAGTATGGTTAGATAATGGTTTGATACTCTATAGTATATTAATTATAATGTATTTAAATTTTAGAATTTAGTTTTTATAATGACCTGCATGTCCTTTTTGCGGAATTACGTCTTGATTTTATGTAGTGATCCTAGTAGAATACACACCAGTGTGAACCTTTCGAATGCAGTGAAAACGATTTACCTTTAATACAATATGTAACATCTGTATAAATTTTGTAGTATCGGGTATATAGAACTAGAATCGCCCACGGGTTGCGCAGGCGTCGCTATAAATACGGCGGCGCCGGTGGTCTCGTGACAAATGCTCGCCTGTTCCTGATGTGGCGCCACGCCGATTGATCTAAACTCAGTTCCGGTATACTTCGTCAAACCACATAAAAATAAAAAGGGATGGGCCCTTTCAGTCAGATTGATCAAAAGAGTAAGGCAAATGATTAAGAGCCGAATCATTTCTAGTACTTGCGATCGGTGGAGCGCATACCTCGGCATATAATATACGAGTATATAATATGTGAGTTGCCGTTATATACATATATCATTCTATGTATGTGACTGAACCGTTCAGGAGGAGAACGATTGGACCGTTTTTCTTGTGTGTTCAAGTGGATTCGAGAATACATTTTTTTCCGGTCAGTTAGCTATTTTAGATAGCTTTCTGTTTAACTGAGGCATCATTCATAATGCGTCAATCATTGATGGCAGTTACTAAAAGCTGCTATACCGGATGAAAAGCTGAAGAGCGATGTCATAAACGCGTTACATACGGAAGTGGGCGATCTAATGACACCCTGTGATTCCGCTGAGACCGACACTAATCACCCCAAATGATAGGGCGTCGGTTAGCATTTTACAAATACGCCGCATAGGATGCCGGTGTCGCGTTTTCCAAATTTATTTTATTCTCATCTGACATCCGCTTGTAATACTGAACAATTTTTGTAACAGCTCTGAAGATTAGTGACGGTATGCTTAGTTCTCTCATCTATTAGTATAACTTCACGCTGAATTATAATGGCGCGTTATAAATATTTTTTGCGGTTCACGCATTCATCTTTGTTTAAATTAGCGTGCAGTGTACATTTACGTTTCGCAGAACCGTCAAAAACAGCGGTTGGTTACTTTTTATTTCCTAAAATATAAATCTGGACAATAATAGTAGTCGAGATATTGCAAAATAATTTAGAACGACGATCTTGATCACAATTTGCATGCTTGTAAGAAATGTAAGAAATTAGTGAAATTTCCGATTGTAATATCATTTTAAATTGTAACTACAGTTAAATGTAACTGTAGTCTATCTGTAAAGTATAATGATACTTTACAGTAATCTTACGATAAAGTTAGAGCTGTGTAGTTTTGTTACAAAATATATTGTAGAAAGTCGTAGTTTCGTTGGTACAAGTAAGGCGGTTAGTCGATAATGAAGAGATGTAAACCGGTCGGCGACAAGGCTTTGCACCTTCTACGCTGAGCCAACTAACATCCCGATGAAACCAGAGACCAGAGCCGTTTGTGCTATTTTTTTAATATAAAAATAATAAGGACAATAAGGTATAGAAATCTTAATAACAACTTGAAGAAGTGAAATGGATTTACGGTTGGATCGTGTGTTTATTTTTACACTCTCATACTTATTTCTATACAGTAACATACGTATTACTTTATGATTAAAAGAATATGTACAACTCTTAATAGGTTAAAGGCTGTATGGACTAAGTCCTTTGCCTGCCAGATTGGCAAATTAAAACAACAACAACTTAATAGGTTAAATCTATACAAATAAATAAAATATACATAATATGAAATATATACTAGTACAATGAACCTAAAACTAAAAAACTTAAAAAATATAATAAGGTAACTAAAACATATCATTAAAAGGAGTGATTTTCTGACTCTTAATGATTTTCACAATTTTACATCTCAACACAGTGTAGAGTGCACTGTTCGAATGCTAAAAACGGAAAACTACCTTGCGCTTTTCAAATAAAAATATTGCTATTTAAATGTACTTACACCCGGCGAGAAATGTTTTGATTTCTTGAGCTATGTTTGTCCGTCGGGTGCACTTGTACAAAATATTTATATAATGAAAAATTAAATAGTCAATAAATAAAATAATGATAATTACAATAAAGATACAAGACACAATAAATGATAAACAAATATATAATAAATTTAACAAATTAATATCCTAGTAATATGCAGTGCCTACACACTAATAATAAACATTTAAACTTATTTCAGTTTTTTAAATTGAAAGGATACACTGTGGTTTGTTTTTAAAAGATACTAGTACTAGGAAAACCTGTTTTATAAGCATTTTTACATGTATAAAAATATGCCTTTGGGTAATAGCAAAAAATCGGTAAAGAAAATCTAGCGCTTTTTCGCGCTAAATTCTAATATGGCGCTTTTAGTATTTAGTTTTTACTTGTAACCACTATAGGCATGCATGCACTTTTCGCATCACGCGGCAGGTGCTATATTGTTAAAGACAAATATGAGCCAAACTCTATTTGCAAAAAGAAAATAATTGAAAACCGTATTCATGATTGACTACGTGAAAATTAAAGGTCTTCTTATATACTACGGATGGTCACCAAACCGACAAAGGGGAGGGCCAAAATTGGTCACGTAGGATACGCAGGTTGCCTTAGGTAGCTTTTCTCTCTTTTCTCTCTGAATAAGCATGTAATAATAAATAGAATTGCAACATACAAAACGTGAAATCCAATCCACCTTGAATACAAGTGTCGAGTGTAATCCATTCCATCTGGGGCTCGAGCCCCATATTGTGACGTCATAACAGCCCATAGGCTGTTATCATCTTATTCTTATACAAATAATAGTAAATAAAATACGAATAACAGAAAGTTGATGACGTCATAATTTAAAATTGTGCAAAAAATTTAAATTCTGTAGAAATAGTCGTTTGTTACAATTCTCTGATGCTTTACATGATGAGGCGATTGTCTTGGTGTTTCAACGCTGAATGATATCGTCTTATACATTATGCAAAGAATGTTGACGCGGAATACAAATTACGTTTATTTTACATTACTGACGGTTCTGAGGAAAATTTACAATGGATTTAAAAATGTCATACATTAAAATGTATGAGTAGTGTGAGATATTTAAATGAGGCTTTGCTGAAGTGGGGAATATTTTTTCTAAATGAATTACACTACTAAGTATTGTAACGGGGATTTGTATTTGCGTCAGTGTTCTCTTCATGGAGGCTCAAGCTAAAATAAATATTATAATAGTTGTGGCTGATTTTGGTAGGACTGTAATCTGATACCCGTATCCAAGTGCGTTTGCTTTGATCTTTTTTAACTAGCAAATAGAAGAATATGCCCGTAAAGGTATCTAGTACTCAAGTGGAGTCATAAGTATCACCGATACCTGTCTCGCCAATCCGCCTTGGTCAAGTGTAGCGTAAGTGTATGATTTTGTAGACTAATATATTTTATTTGTATCTAATTTTATTTCTATCCAAGACCATCCGGCCTTCAGTCTATATTTTATATATATGCATGAACAACTGGACCAATTTCGCTAATTATTTTTTTGTTGTTTTGGTTATTGTCAGGAGAATGTTGTTATAACATTGATAACCTTATGACATGCATTAAGTTATAACTTGGAGATCGATGATAGTTCCCAAAAAATTGTTGCTATATGCAAATTAACAATATGTTATTTATTTATTATATCTCAACATTTATTATGAACTACATTAACTAAATACTAGCTGATCCGAAGGATGTTGTCCTGACGACCTGAATATATCAATAATACGCGCCCGAAAATAAAACTAAGAATGTTGTGTATCATAAGCCATGAGAATAATAATAAGAATAATTATACTAATTCATTATTATAATAGTTAAGACAGGACAATGTCTAGATCTAGACGGGGACGTACAATACGATTCAAATATGAATAGGAACGTCAATGACCTGAAAGATAGCTGTCAAATGTCACTACAAAAGTACGGTTTGGAACGAAACCTTATTTCTGTATCAATAATGGTGAGTGGAATTGAAGTCATAAATACAGGTAACATACCTAATTTTATTTTAAACAACATTTAGTGAAACAAATATTAAAAACCTATGCTATGACGTCACAATATGGCGCAAAGTCGATCCTATTCTTATTTGAAACGCATTGTAAGGGCGCATTGCACGGGGAGTCCCACACTATGCCGCCGCCTGTATCCACGCAGCGTCTCCACCTCTCAAAAAAAGCACTAGATGTCATGTCTAGATATAAATCTAATTTAGATATAAATAACTTAAAAGTGTGTTTTATGTGTTCAATTTTCTTTTGTTTGTCGTGTGAATGATATTTATTTAGGATATTAGTAAATAAGTTAGTATAAAAATAGGATAAGTAGATTAACTCAACAACCACAGTTTACCAAAGTGAGATTATTAGAATTATGATACATTGTAAATATAATTAGTTATTTATAGGATTTATACGCACACCCTGTGTATTAATCTTCGTACAAAGTATTTTAGATTTAAAATTAATTATTTATTGAATATAGAAAATTGTTGCATTTGTTTCGTTTTATTTTTGTAAAATTATTATTAACATAATGTATTTTAGTTGTATTTATTTAACTAATTGCAATAAAATATTTGTTTTCTTATAATTTGTGTTTTTTTTATATTGTATACAATAGAAAAATCCTATTTTGTATTTGTATAATATAAATAATAAACGTATTATTTCAAAATTCACATTAAAGTTCATCTAGAAATATTGATTCATTTTAAAGTTGTCTTTTCTTATTTCTGAATTCGAATGATCGATTTTGAGCTGACTTCAGGCAGACATTTTATGCTCCTTCTATACTTATATGGAGAGTAGACGCGAGGAAAGGAGGGAACCATGTCACAGAGAAGTTGAGAAAGTGTTCAGTTGAATTATAATAGTATCATCGATGGCATTGTACAAACCTTAGTGGGTTTTTATGCTGTTATTTTTATGATGCCAATGTAATAACTGTGAATTAGATAAAAAATACAAAAAAAAAATGGCGCTGGGTAAGCTACAGTGTATGTCATGAATGTAGCTGTTCAAAAGCGTTTCTAGTTTATGTAGCGCCCATGTGCAATTAGTTTGGCGCCCTCTAGTAAGTGCGTGGTCAAAATGGAAAAGGTACAAATGTTGTGTCTAAATGTGTGTGTCATAAATATTATGTCAACGGTCCACTTAATAAGCAGTTACCGACGCCTATGGATGTTTTGCGGCACTAGGGTCACCGCGAACACGCTGCTACGGGAACCTGGGTCACTAATGCCGGAACACAACACAAGGTTGTTATGGCCGAAAATCTTACACTGATGCTATCGTATTGCCACCTTAATAAATTAAGGTATATGCAATAAATTGCATTTTGACCTATTTTGACGAACACTTTTGCAGACAAAAAAGTAACAAAACCTATATATTTTGATAACCGGTATGTATAACTTGGACCCCTTTCGATAAGTGTGACGGGTATACTGTTCGTTTCCTTAAGACCCTGTCTCCGTGCAGGGGCGGAGTATGGTAAGAATGATAACCTCTGCGGCCAGGATTGGTCTGTCGTAAAAGGCGACAAAACAACCTAGCTACGTGGTGGGGCACAAGTCAACTGGCAACCATCCTTGGTCTAAAGTATGCCACCATAATAACCTTGTGTTGTGTTTCGGCATAAGTGAGCTAGGTTTCTGTATTCCTATGGGACAACAGCGTGTTCGCGGTGCCTCTGGCTTCGCGAACATTCAACCGACGGTAACTGCTTACTATTAAGTGGGTCGCCAGTCTATCTTTAGCAGTACAAAAAAAGACTAGGGGAAGCCCCAGGCCTGCTGTTGCGTATTTAGCACAATCAATTTACCGCGAATATTTCCTAGTATCGAGTTAATCGTATCTAAGCAAATGCATTGCCACCCCTATTCTACGACGACGCTGCCATCTCTCGATTCGTTCATTCAAAAAATATACGCTGCGGACGCGTCGCGTCGATTTCCGTTGTTCTATTCTAATATTTCAAGAAATTAACTAGCACAATCGAAAGTAGTTCGTGCCAGTGCTTCCTACAGCCATAATCGAAGAGCCCCAGCAGCACGAAGACAGAGGTAAGTGGTCGTGCATTTGTGTTGCTGTAATTACACTCCCGATACCGAACACCTGCATTGGCATGCTACAATCCGTTGTTATTATTATTACATGTAATGTTAATAAAATTTTGTGTTCCATTACAACTAATATAGTTCGTTAATGATAATGATGTATACAGATGTTTAATTAAACGAAATGGACAGCTAAAGATGAAACGGATGTCTGTTTCGCCATATACCGGATGTCAGGCCATCTTGTGATCCGGTCGAACTTCACATTCGAATTCTGATAGCTCAGCTCTAAGTTTAAATTTAAATTCTTTAGTCTCAAGATGAGCCAGAATCTTTTGAGGAAGGTAGCTCAACAATCCGCCGTGATTTCCTGCCGCTCGCATAGGTGTGTGTGCTCCAGAGGACCACTCCATATCAACATTGTCCCAATCAAAGGGTACCCCCTGCTGCTCCAGAGTTTATGTCGGGGTAAAAAGGTTCGCCTTGAAGCTCTAACCACCCCTGCACAAGTATGACCCAGATTGATTCATTAAGCTAATTATCTGTTTTTATCTGCTTTTTATCCGTGCAGGGGTGGAGAAAGAAAATTAACCTCTGCGGCCGGGGTCGGACTGTCGTAAAAGGCGACAAAACAACCCACCATAGCTACGTGGTAGGGCCTTAAGCCCGTCTGGATGGCGACCACCTTTGGTCTTAAGTATGCCGCCATAATAACCTTGTGTTGGGTTCCGGCATTATTGACCCAAGTTCCTGTACCCATATGGGACAGCAGCGTGTTCGCGATGCCACTGGCGTTGCAAACACCCATAGGCGTCGGTAACTGAAATTCTAAGCGGACCGTCAGCCTGTCTGCTGTCCTACAGCAGACAATAATAAATTGACAACCTCCATGGAACAAGGACTTCAGCTCGTCGGAACGCCTGCCGGGGTCACTGGTTCTTTTCCAGATCTGAGGTAGTATTTATAAAATAAAAAGTTTTTAAATAGTATATCAGTTGTATAGTACCCGCAACAGAAGGGCAAATATTTTTTATTTTATATATATTGAAACCTGCTTGTTACTTGAAATATATTTGTAATATAGTAAATAAAAATCATAATTAAAAATAAACAGAACTGTTTTGTAAGTGTTGAGAAGCTGTGTGCAAGAGCATCACAAAAGCCTTCGGCAACTAAGTCGAGCATACCTGCCAGTTGGTGCACAACGAGGGTGACTCTGACGAAGGCTTTGGGATCAAGAGTTCGAGTAACGAGATATTTTAATCTATATCTGTAGAAATAGTATTAATGAGAAGTTTGAGCAAAAGAAGTACGGATGTACGCACATCTGACGACTCAATCCGACTCAATTGCGACGCTACCACTAAAGGAAATTGTATGAAATTTGGTCTATAGATTATGATCTGGAATAGGACAAAAAATAAAATGGACGTGAGGAACAACTAATTATAATATATGCCAGCGGATAACAAGTATAACTTATAGTAGAGAACACATATAACTAGCAAAAAACCGTGGGATATTTTTATGGGAACCTTCTATGCATAGTGGAGACACAAGAGGTTATATCCTTTCCCATGGACAGTTTCGCCAAAATAATCACGTACATCCTATTGGCTTGTTTTAAGATGGTGTTACCCGACTATGGTATTTACAGCACGCCATAATAAAAAAAAACACACATTATTAGTTATTTCAAATATGTCAAGGATTTAATTAATTCCTGTTCTTTTTAAAAAGGGATCGTAGTTAAAGTAAGGAAGATAAAATGCTAATTTTTATTCATGTTTTTTAAAGTTTAATGGTAACATCCATAATATGGTGATATCTGTGTGTGTGTGGCTTTCGAACTTCTTAACGTTTGCAGGTCCAGGTTTGATTCACGTCTCGGGTGTGTTTATGTCTAATATTTATTTATTTACAAACTAGCCTTTCCCGCCCGCTTCGCTGGTCGAATAACAGAAAAAAGTAAATAGAATAAAAACTTTTCATACAGATGCGCGCTGCACCGCTTGCTTCAATTTTCTTATAAAAATCGTTGGTTCTTAAAACTAATAACTTAATATTAAATGAAGATATCGCAATATGTTTTTTTAGATAAGGGCCAAGTGTCTAAGAAATAAAACTTAGGTAATTTAATTAAAATCTATCCAGTAGTTTGTGCCGTGATGCGCGCACAACTGCTGACCTCTATAATTTTATTTATATACATATGTATATTTATAAAAGAAAAGTATAAATGTTAAGTAGTATATCAGTTCTTCCTCCTGCCCTTATCCCACATTATATTTTAAAATTAATTAAATATAAACTTTTAATTGAATTATATTGCATTTATAATTTTTTTTTGTTGAAAATGTAAAATTATTAATTTTTGCTCGATGCCGATTATCTACATTGATTGGTCTAGAACACAGGTCTAAACCGGTGTTTAAAATAACATTTTTTGTGCATGAAATATCTTATATTTAATTTTTCTTAATTCTTAGCTTAAAAGAGTTCATCTACACTGAACTTTAGTCTGAATGTCTGAAATTATAAATTTTACAGATTATTTTTTCACGAACAATTATTTAATATTAAATTTATAAATTAAGTATATTAAAAACAGTGGCAACATTATTAAAGGCAGGTGAGGACTTATTTAAAGCACCACTTCAGCACTTAAGTCCGAATTGGCTCTTATATTATTTCAACAATCTACTTCCTTTTAGAAAATATTTTCAATGCACCTCTTAAAAATTACATGCTCAAGTGTTTTTATTGTTTTGAAGCGCACTTGGCATAGGTCAGTAAAAAGTTCTAAACCTAGCAAATAAATTTAAGAATATAAAAGGTTGAATAACAACTAATATTATAGTAATGTGTATATATGTAAGTTTTGCTGTATTCAAAAAACTTTTTTTGGTATGTTATAATGAGATGTATCTATAGAATTTGTAAATTGGCTGTTATTCAAACATCTCGGTCACGGCGTTTCTAATTCATTGTGATCAATTCATTTGAATAGTATTGGTTGAGACCGAGTATTCGTTACAAAAAATGTCTGAGTGCAAAAGTTAGTAATCGGATAGAAATATCTCTTATTGGTAGCTATCATCATTTAGTCTCCAAACTTCGGTACTTTTTCTTCTCCACTTTATTCTATTTTCCTATATTGGCAAGAATCACCCTGGGTAACGCCTTTTTAGGTGTACTTCCCCTCCAGCGGAGGCGGTATGGCTAGATTTTTATGCCTCTCATAAGTAATCTGTTGCCATTAAACGTTATCATCTCAGCTACTTTCTTACAACACTTAATTTTATCCGTGCAGGTGCGGAGTTAGGATACTAAACTTTCATGCCGGGGTCGGCCTGTAATAAAAGGCGATAAAACAACCCTGTGGTAGGGCCTCAAATCTGGATTGCAATCATTTGTGTTGTGTTATGTTCTGTTGTATTAGTGACCCAGGTTCCTGTACCTCTATGGGACAGCAGCGTGTTCGCGGGACCCCTAACGTCGTAAACTTCAATAGGTGACAGTAACTGCTTGTTATTAAGAGAGCCGGCAGCCTGTCTGCTGTTATTAAGCAATTAAAAAATGCGAACACCTTCTAAGTAACTCTTCCTGATAGCCACAATACGTAAAAGATAATTACTACAAGAAATTACAAATCAAAAGGAGCCCTTAGTCCCGTAATGGGACTTTTTGGATTTTTATTATTCATAAATTAAATTTGGACGGATTTGAATTGTGTATTGAAGAAGTGTAGGACCCCCAGCGGCGAGACAAGGCGACGACATGTCAAATGGTTGCAACGAGCCGGATATTAGGCTCTGTGGCTTGCCTTGGAAGAGGCCTGCGTCCAGTGGTGAACTTCAATAGGCTGATGATGATTGAAAACAAATAGGCACAGGCTAAATCAGAGGGAGTACTTTTTGCGAAAATAGGGCTTGCACGTAGTACGGTCAGCTTTATTATCGAAATTAGTACCGTGGGTATCCTAATTGTCAAGTACTTTACTTAAGCTGACTTAAAGCTTAGATTTTTTTTACTGCTGAGGAACAGCAGACGGGCTGGCGGCCCACTTAATAGTTACGGTCGCCAATGGAAGTTGATTCGGAAGGGGCACCGCGAACACGCTGCTCTCCCACAGGGATACAGGACCCTGGATCACTAATGCTGGAACAAGTCAGAAGGTTATTATGGCGGCATATTTAGAGATCAGGGGTGGTTGCCATCGGGATTGAAGCCCCACCATGTAGCTAGCGGTTGTTTTGTCGCCCCGGCCGAAGAGGTTTATATTTTTACTCCGCTCCTGCATCTTTAGTAGTGAGGGAATACAGAGTACCATGAGACAATGTTTATGTGTTGGACATTCGTAAATAAAATACACAAACATACATTTCCATGTGTATTTCTTAGCGATGAAGTCGTCTATTCGGACCACCAAGAACGACCGACGTCAAAGCACGACGTAGCACGCCTATAATCCGTATCACATGCGCACGACCAACTCATTCAGCTTCGCCTCAATCTAAATGACACTTCCAGTTAAATGTCGTTTAAATTGCATTTTGTTATCTGTGTTGTTTATTATATCTAGAAAGTTTTATTGTTTATGTGCTTTGTGTTGAGAAAAAGTTATTTAATAATAATTAATGTCAAGAATCAGGATTCTTTTTGTACATATAAATTCGTATTTAATTTTTAAATTCCATAGTAAAATTATATCAATAAAATATAATCTCCAGTTAAATATCTAAAAAAATATTATAATTACCTATGGCCTTTTTTTTAGGAGTTGGACATGCATTATGCACACCCCGCTGCATGGCAACGGGCGGCAGGGTAGTGTGGGACTAGTGGGACTCCCCGTGCAATGCGTCCGTACGTCTTTCGTACTTCTCTAGGCTGAGAGACACACGAACCTGAACGAACCACGAACCTATCATAGGCAATATGTTTAATTTTTCACTTCAGCTGAGCATGATTGTAACGAGGATACATAAGCCGGGATGTAACGAAATATTATTTTAGTTGTCATTTTGCCAATCCATGTCTGATTATCGTAGGATTTATTTCGTATTAACTATCCTCATAACCTTACTACATATTCAAAAATCTCCGCGTCCTACGATATCCTTGGTGTAACGGATTGCGCACTTTGGAACGCCTGAGAATTTTAGGTGTTTGTTTAATTATTTTCGGAAACATACTGAAGTGCTAAACTGCCTTGTTATTAAGTTGGGAATATGTGAATTATCAATTTTTTTATTTATATTGGGATCAATCAATCAACAACCTTACATCACCCACTGGTGGACATAGGCCTCCCCAAGATCACGCCCTAACATCCGATCCTCCGCATTTCGCATCCAGCCACTACCGGCTGCCTTTAAATGTTATCGGTCCACACTGCGGGCGTCCTACGCTACGTTTGCCAAGCTCTCTCTCTCTAGGATTAGTTTACTCCAACGACTGTCGGCCGTGCGACATAGGTGTTCAGCCCATCGCCACTTCAACAAGCATATATTGCGGGCTATGTCCGTTGCCTTAGTCTTTTCTCATATCTCCTAATTTCATTTGCTATCCTGAAAAGAAATATCGAGCATAGCTCGCCCCAAAGCTCTTTGCACGACTCTAAATTTGTAGAGTAAGTCAGCAGTTAGTTAGAGCGTTATTACGGACAAGACGCAAGTATTCAGGATTTGCAGTATGGTCAACGAAAGGCAAAAAAGGGATGCGTATATTGGGCATATTAAGATTAAATTAATAAATAATAAGTTCTAATCATTCATCTAATTTTACTTACTTGTTGATTAGAACAGTTTGCTTATAATCGAAAAGTTCAGAAATAACAGACGCTTACTAGATTTTAACTTCCATCGCTCTATAATTAATTGCGATCTTCAAAGGTGTTGATATTTTTAACTGTAATATTAAACATCAAACCATTCTGATTTAGTACAAAATATCTTTACAGATATTACTCACACGGCCACTCAGTATCAAGTGCGGCTAAATTTAGACATTCAAGTAGATTCTGTACTAAAATAAATGTGCTGCAATTTGCTTCTGTATTTTCGTATCTGCTCTATTTACAACATTGTGTTATTTGAAAATAGATTTATAGAGTACTTAAACGATAAACTCACGAACAAAGCAACATATTGACCGAGTTTTTTCAGCTGGTAGTAGGAATGGGGTTATCCCATGTTCTAGCAGCGGACGAAGATCGGGAGACAAACCGGATTGGACGCCGTCGCCTCCTTTTGAGAGACCGTCATCTCCATAAAGGCGACGGAGAGGGAGCTGGAGTGCGCTAGACTCGTCTCTGGGAGCCCAACACCCCTGAGGTTTTGAACTGAAAGTTGGAGTCGTAGCCAGACAAACGTCATGTTCTACGGTCCACCGCTCAAGACGATCGAAGGAACATGGGTGGTTTTAATGGATACCAGCGACGTGTGTCCCCTATCCAAGACACGAGGCGTATTACACGGGAGTACCACACTACTCTGTCACACGTTCCCACGCTGCGGGCTGTGAGTAGTATTTTCACCTTAAAAATCCAAGAGCTGCTAACTAGAAACTGCTTAACTCATATACAGTAGAATAAAGCCATGCAGATTTGCACAAACAAATTTAGCCATATTTTTTATGTGGCTTTTTGCTTATAAAGGGCAAAACACGGAAATTCAAACCCTTATCGATACCACATACCCACGTTAAACAATAGTGGATCAGAGGCTTTAAAGTTCAAGTTTTTAAACCGGAATTCTTCTTCACTTTCGTTTCGCTCTTAACAGAGCGGTCGTGGTCACTTTAAGGCATCCACGTCGATGGTAGAGGCGGATACAGCTCCGTACGATCTCCCGCCATCTGTCTGATTAACCGGGATTAACTACTCTCAATGATGAAGACCCTTTAAAGATTGCAATTCAGATTATGTGACGAAATAATGTATATAGTTGAACAATCTTTTATTTATAGTTAAGATATGTTACACATAGCCTTATTTGATTGCGATTGTCCGGATTTGATAGTCTGGGTGGGCGCAGTCACCATCATTACATACCATCGGATGTAATGATGTCTGATGATGAGACCCAGTAATTATAGCTACAAACTGAATAGTTTCTTCAATGTTACGCCACAGTTTGATACACGATGTGTGTGGTTTGGTGTTGCCATTATAATCTGTTTCCGATTATTTAAATATTAATTTGCTGAAGCGAACATAATTTTATATGTATCACAATATACGAGTTACAAAACTCAAAATGCTTCTTTGTAATAGAAAATATCAAATTATATTCATTTTAAGAATATTTTTTGTTTAATTTAAATTATAAATCAATTCAAAAGTTATAAAGTAATTTAAAATATACTTTATTATGAGTAACGCTCCATTTCCACTCCATCAGAATGAGGTGCCGGATTCATTAAGATATAAAAGGCTAAAAAAAATATTCTTTAGCCTCATATTTTACAAGTACAGTAGTACGTTTATTATGCGTAGAGACAGCCAATAAATAATTTAAAAAAGATGACAACCTTATAGGTATAACAGCTAAATCATATTTCATACTACCCACAAGTCTTTATTTATAAATTTATATATTCCTGAAAAATGTATCTCAAAATTATTTATAGTTAAGCATAGAAAGAAAGAAAAATTATTTAGAACAAATACAAACACTAACAATAATAATAGCGAAATAATAAAAAAATCAGCATGTTCTTCCGCTACCAACGCTGTTCTTCCGTTTGAGTCTGGTTACCCCGGGGACTGCAGAACCCCACTTAACAAGAAAAATATATTACTGAAAATATTAGCAATATAATAGATAAAATATAGTATATCTGGCAAAGTGGCAACCCATCGGATTTATCCGCCGAAAACTTGTTGGATTGGCCCCACGTTCCAGTAGGATTGATAACCGCATACTAAGCTTTCTTGACAGCTTATATCAGGCGGATGTTGTGCATACCCGGATTATACGCCCGTCAGCAGTTTTGTTATGATTACGACGTACGTGTACATTTGAAATGACCGCGTGAAGATTCGTTGTTAAGTACAACAATGTACAACGGCAAAGAATCGAGTTAAATAAAAAACCCAGTATATTGCTTGATGTTTTGAATTTAACGTCGTATTTTATTATAATTGCTGCAGGTAGGAGACTTGAGTATTAATAAATATTATAAATATGTTATGACAATTGACACAACGTTTATCTAATCCGATGTGAGTAAGGAGAGCGTTTGTTTATGAGTACAAGACAACTTTTGTGAATTTTTATCCGTGCAAGGGCGGAGAAAGAATACTGACCTCTGTGGCCGGGGTCGGCTTGTTGTACAAAGCGACAAGACAACCCACCCTAGGTACGTGGTACGGGGCCCAAGCACGTCTGGATGGCGACCACCTTTGGTCTTAAGTATGCCGCTATAATATGTTAACTTTGTGTTGTGTTTCGGCATTAGCCAAAGACCCAAGTTCCTGTACTCTTATGGCATAGCAGCGTGTTCGCAATGCCACTGGCGTTGCTAACACCTAGAAGCGACGGTAACTGCTAAATTTTAAGTGGACCGTCAGCCTGTCTGCTGTCCTAAAGAAATATAAATAAATAAATAATACACAAAGACAGTCAGACTCAGGACGGGAATCATCATGCTGACATTCTGATATGCGAAATCGTTGCGTCACGGAAGTTGGTCCTCAATATGTAGCTTCGATCACAAGTAAGAAATTATGTAAGACGAACGCTTCTCCCGCCGACAAACTGCTGCTTCGGTGGGAATGCAATTAGTATAGCAATTGTATTCGTTTATTACATTCGGGTTTTTTTATCTATATATATATAAAAGTAAAACGGGGTTCTTTTGACGCACCATTGCTTCAAAACTACTAAACCTATCTTGATGGGACTATAGCTATTCAACGCGGAATTTTGCGTAGATGGTTCTAGGCTGCTTACTTTTTGGATTCTATTGACCTTTTACTATTTTTTTTTAATTTGCCGTTGCCTTTTTCTGTTATTCGCTCAGCGAAGCGGGTAGTTACGGCTCGTAAATAAATAAAGCAAAGGTAAAAAATTCACTTTCTCTGTGGAGTTCTTCGTTTAGATGAGTCCGGCTGAGGTTTTCTCAGCGCGGTATGATATGGGGTTCTTTAAAAAAGGCGTTATACAATTTTTTCGAGGTCGGCTGCGCGTTGGTAGTGCCTCTGGTGCTGCAAACGTCCATAGGCGACGGTGACCACCTGCCAGGGTGGGCCGTTTGCCTGACTGCTGAACTCTAGCTATAAAAAAAATAGATTATCATTTAAATAGATATGGTTGATTTGCTTCTTGTTTGCCGCTCATATACTATTCAAACATTTTATTACCTACATTAAAACCTCGAAATTATTTCGAAATCGCCAACAATTTGTAATAATAGTATTAAATTATTATATTATATTTTTCACAAATTTGTTTCACAAGTTTTATGACAAGTGCCTACCTATTATAGTTGTATAATCAATTTCCGTCTCAAATTCTATTAATTCCGAGAAGTAAATTGTGGGATTATGCTTCGTTTAAGTACAATCGGCTACCGCCGTTACTTTCATTGTCACTAATACTTAACATTAAACGGTTTCCTGCTTTCAAAATAACCACTTTTCGGCATTTTTGAAGATTAGTATAATCCGTTGGTAAATCTTCGTAATTATGTTTCTTGAGAGGCCATTAGTGAGATTTGACAATGATTTTGCTTATGTTGCATGGTTTTTTAATGTGATGGTTTAATGAAAAGTTGATTCAATCGAAATATTTAAAATTTGAATTTAATAATACGATAAATTTGTTTAGAAGAAATACAGTAACCTAAGAGAGATTATATTTATGTCTTTATTACTTGTAATAGGAATATTATTCTATTTTTATTGTATTGTCTCATTTTAATCCTTCATATGATCTGATCCGATAAAAGGCAAAAAGTAGTGTATTCAATACGTAGTAATTTAAGCTTTTCTATTCTTTTATTTCAAATATGCATTAAATGCAACAAATTCTCCGTGCAGGAGCGGAGTAATACTGACCTTTGTGGCCGAGGTGGTTTTTCGTAAAAGGTGACAAAACCACCCTAGCTACGTGGTAGGGCCCCAATCCCGTCTGGATGGCAACCATCTGTGGTGAAGTATGCCGCCAACCTTGTGTTGTGTTCTGGCATTAGTGACCCAGGTTCCTGTACCCCTATGGGACAGCAGCATGTGCGCGATGTCCTTAGTGTCGTAAACATCTACACGCAACGGTAGCTACTTTCTATTTAGTGAGCCGTCAGCCTGTCTGCTGTTACCCGCAGACAGGCTGACTTAATCTATATATTTGTATAAATAAATTCGCTTACACTTCTGAACTAGAGGTAGTAGAGAGGTAAGGCGAAACGATTCAGTTTTTACCTCTCTTTCCTTACTAATTTAAAGGCAATTTATCCGTGTAGGGGCGGAGAAAGAATACTAACCTCTGCGGCTGGGGTCGGCCTGTCATAAAAGGCGACAAAACAACCCACCCTAGCTACGTGGTAGGGCCTCAAGCCCGTCTGGATGGCGACCACCTTTGGTCTTAAGTCTGCCGCCATAGTAATCTTGTGTTGTGCTCCGGTATTAGTGACTCAAGTTCCTGTACCCGTATGGGATAGCAGCGTATTCGCGATGCCACTGGCATTGCAAACACCTATAGGTGAAGGTAACTGCTAAATTAAGCGGGCCGTAAGCCTGTCTGCTCTCCCAAAGCAACAAAAAAAGGCAAATATCACATATAAAATCGAATAACCGAAAGCCCCTTTTTAACGATATTATTTCCATGTTAATTCACACAATTGATCTCATTTCAATATGAGTGCAACGCCTCTCCGATTATACCCAACTAGTCGTGGGCGAGACAAGTTTTTTATGATAAGCCGAACTGAAAAATGTACATATATTTTAATATATTAGAATCAATTGGTTCAGGTGAAAATTAGTATTTTCATATTTCAGCTGAATCGTACATATTAATTTATCTTCAACATCTATATACCTAGTCAGGTCATAAGTATTGTCACACAGTAAAAACTTTTCTTTTAGAATGCTGGCCACAAAAAAGTTTATTGAATTCGAATTTCGAATTGTTCATGAAAATAAAAAAGGTATACTTTTAGAATTTTACTCATTTTTAAATATGGAGTGGACGCTTAAAGAAGACCGTGTTGCAGTTATTGCGTTGCATCGTTGCAGTTACGCGCCAATTCAAATTTTTAACATACTGAAAAATTTGAATATAACCAAAAGATTCGTTTATCGTACCATCAAACGATACAATGAAGACTCTAGTGTAGATGACAGGTCAAGAAGTGGTCGCCCTCGGTCTGTTAGGACTCCAGCAGTGATAAAAGCTGTGAAGGCACGAATTCAAAGAAATCCCAAACGTAAGCAGAAACTGTTGGCCCTTCAGATGGGGTTAAGCAGAACCACGGTGAAAAGGGTGTTAAATGAAGACTTAATGCTTCGGGCATATCGAAGAAAAACAGGACATCGTTTGAATGCTCGTCTAATGGACCTGAGACTGAAGAGATGCCGCGCTTTGTTGAAGCGGTACGCGAGAAAAAAATATCGGGAAATTCTTTTTTCGGATGAAAAAATGTTTACCGTAGAAGAGAGCTACAACAAACAAAATGATAAGGTGTACGCACACAGTAGTGAAGAAGCGAGCAACCGTATTCCGCGTGTCCAACGAGGTCATTTTCCATCCTCGCTCATGGTATGGTTGGGAGTTTCTTATTGGGGCTTAACAGAGGTACATTTTTGTGAGAAAGGTGTAAAAACGAATGCTGTTGTGTATCAAAATACAGTCCTGACGAACCTTGTGGAACCTGTTTCTAATACCATGTTCAATAACAGGCACTGGGTATTCCAACAAGATTCGGCGCCAGCTCATAGAGCGAAGAGCACACAAGACTGGCTGGCGGCGCGTGAAATCGACTTCATCCGGCACGAAGACTGGCCCTCCTCCAGTCCAGATTTGAATCCGTTAGATTACAAGATATGGCAACACTTGGAGGAAAAGGCGTGCTCAAAGCCTCATCCCAATTTGGAGTCATTCAAGACATCCTTGATTAAGGCAGCCGCCGATATTGACATGGACCTCGTTCGTGCTGCGATAGACGACTGGCCGCGCAGATTGAAGGCTTGTATTCAAAATCACGGAGGTCATTTTGAATAAACTTTAATGTCATAAGAATCTATGTTTTGTTAAGTTCATTTTGGTATATGAATGGTTACATAATGAATAAACTTGTTACAATTATTTTACATTAAACATGTGACAGAATTTATGACCTGACTAGGTACAATAATGATACGTATGGAATTACGAAGTAAAAGCTCATTTTGTATTATAATTAATAATTTTAGTTATATTTTTTTCACGGAGACGGACTTAACTCTCAATCCACAAAAGTAAGTAGAAAATATACAACTTAACAAGGAATTCAACCATACTGAATAACTATTTGATTTTAAGAACACCGTTTTGTTTAACTAACGATTTCAAGGCTCATAGAGCATTTAAGTATTTCTGAGAAACTTTCCGGAAACCTGTTTTGATGATCACCTACTAGATCAAGTATATCTACTAGAGTAATTTTTTGGTTATTACAACAGAAATTCGATCTTAAAACTGATTTGGACCATAAAAACTTGGAGCAACACCGAATTTGAGGAAACAATAAATATTTTTTAAGTAATAAACGCTGTGAAGGCAGGATATATGCGTTTAATAGACGTTACTCTTAGGGTTGGTATTATAGAGTATTTTTATAGTATTAAGTTTGTTTTATGTCAATTTCAATACCAAAGTAGTAGTATTGTTAGATAGTGAAGAAGTTTATTTATTTTACATTAATCACACATTACGTCGCACATAATTTAACATTATATATTTATGCATAATTAACTGGAAATTGGTTCATATTCTGTGGACTATATATATACTCGTATAATATAAGACAATTAAAAATTTTAGTTGTCTTATTTTTATTTTATTATTTTTAAAGGGCAGGGATTTATAAGAAAAACGTCAACAAATTTATTTGTTTTTAAATTATATGGAATCTTTAAGTATTTTATTTATGAGTTCTTGTAGAATACAATTTTCACAAGCCTGGCTGTTTTTATTTGTATCGTTCACTATACTATGGCTAAAACACAGACCGGCATTGTTATTCCAAAATTTCTCAATTATGTTAACCATCGTATGTAATAGACTACAGTAATAGTGGTATTAATTATCAGTTAGCGCGAATATACTTATTTTTCTATTATTGTACCATAAATTTGACGAGAACGCGGCCCTATTACGAATAATAAAGTAATAAGTTATTGCTCAAGCATTGCGCAAGCTGAGTCGCCTTCCGATAGATTCGTCAATAGTTGAATGCTCGTGTAGCGAGTATAAAATATAATAAATCATTGAGTTTTTATAAAGGCACTATCGCCTCCTTGCTGTCGCCGGGCGGTGCGTGTCGGCTAAATCAAAGGGGCATGCTTCTTTGTTAAGCCGCTAAGCGCGCGCCTCTGATGGCTTCATTAAATATGCTCCGAGGTTCGATCTGTCATTTGCTTAGTACTCGATATTTGTGTAATTGTCAAGGTTTAATTTCGATGATAACTAACTTGCAGGTGTCACGAGTTACGCACGACTTGACAGGAGCTAGATTAATTAATACTGGCACTTTTGTTTCAGTTATATACGTGGTTACTTAATGTAATTAAAATAAACAAACGTTTGTTTTCAACAGATCACGAGCTCACACATATTCCGCAGTTTCTGTTTATCACATTTTGATATTATCTCTTAGTTAATGTAAATAGTTAAGCATCAATTGATGCTAATATTGTAATTGATTAAGAAGAAACTATAAATAGGAAAATATGTTGAAAGTTTAAAGTTGTAGGTGTTATTAATTAAAATGTGTCTTACATGCATATAAATTATGGTACATGAGTGTGGCTTTAGACGAAATCTCTGGTCGTTATTGATTAGGGCGTTGTTTGATTTAATATTTTATTTCGATACCCGACTAGTTTATAACTACTCTTTTTTGGCTTAGAATACTTCTATTCACATTTTTTTTGTATTAGTCAATCAATGCAAACACAAGTAAATGAGTTTGTGGGTATACGATGTGGTTATTGCCGATTGTATTATTATTGCATTGCCTGACGTGAATAATTCTTAGAATGAATAATAAAAATTGTAGCGCGTAGAAAAAGTTAAGAAGCGTTTTGATGCGGGGGTTCACGAGACCATGGCTCTACACCGCCTCGCCGCCGCCGATAGAGTCATTATACTCCATTACTCGGCAAAGAACATCAAACTTTTACGATTTTTTTCTACCTGGTAATTACAAAGATGTTTAAACTTTATAAGATACTAGCTGACCCGACATAAATTATAGGCTAGGTACTTATTTAAATAAATTTAAAAAAGTAGCCTATGTCCTTCTCCAAGGTCCAATCTATCTATATCGAAATTCAACAAAATCGGTTCAGCAGTTTAGGCGCGAAAACGTTACATATAGACAAATAGACAGACAGAGTTACCTTCATATTTATATTAATATTGTTATGAATAATTTATTATATTATTAATATATCTATATATATATATATATATATATATATATATATATATATATATATATATATATATATATATATATATATATATATATATATATATATATATATATATATTACATATAAAATAGCTTGATTGAAAGTATTATTTGGTAATGCTGTACATACAATAAGACTAGGAAGCCACACAGTTTTTGTGTAATTTAAATTAAATTCTGAACGGTTGTTCAGAGGTTTCTTGATTAGCTCCAACTCTTGTTGGAGATATTTGATTTCTATGTTAATTTTAGAAACTATTATTCTAATATTTGTGTTGTTCAAGTATTTTGAAACCTGCTCAAATTTATTTATAGTTTACAAGTGGATTAGTTTGTTCATACAGAATATGAGAAGATTCGGTTTCAATGAATATCAAGTTGGGGGCGGAGTAGCAATCGCCACTGCACTAAGCCTGATATTCATTAGCATATTTATTGAGATTTATTTCGTTTTATTTCTCGATGTGACAATCCTAGTACAAGAAACGGAAGTGTAACTTAAGAGCAGTATCGCTAAAAGGCCAGAGATACAGCAGATCCTGGATATCTGGAGTAAATGTATAGGTTATAAACGAAATTAAGCACATTGATAATGCTTATTATACAAAATTAAAATTTAAACATTGTACTCTTAAAATGGTATCTGAAAAATAATTTTCATAACTTTGAGCACGACTGGCCTACGCTGATTAACTCGTCGAGATCGGTGCTTGCGGCTGCGCTGGCGCAGCCCAAGCTGTTCCCGACTAATAATATAGTATTATTTCTTACATAATTTTTTTCATAAAGTTTCTTACGAGTACTGGTTTGATAATGCTTATGTTTCTTTCGATACGTTTATTCAATAATTACTTTATATTCGTTAGTACCAACGTAACTCCGTACTTATTAATGTTAAGTGTATAACGTAAATACAGTAAAGGTAAACGTAAAAAGGACATTTTTTATATTCTTACATTAGCGGCTTTACTTCTGGTAAAGATTTGACTAACTGATAAGGATTCGGGGTTTATTTGGATTTCGTTTTCATTTACATTATCAATCTTATTCGGTTTAATTTTAGTTATTTAGATGTGATAACTATAAGTCAATATATTAATAAACCTGACTGATACTTACACCAACTTTAATTTAGTTTATTTCTTCCTAAAAGCTAAAATAACTTGGGTCTATATACTATATATAAGTAGCATCAATAAGAAGTATCAGCGTTCTGAAAATGATATATAATGTACTATACATACTATGTATATGCACATCGGTTCAGGTTCAAGTGAATTGAAGTGAATCTGTATTCTGAGAATGCAATGTATCAGTAATAATATAGTAATAATCAGTATTTGCCACGTGATATGGTAGTTATACATTCTAAGATTTCGTGCATTGATATTATCTTAATCTTAGTGTCTACATCCGGACGCTTATGTCGCGTAGGATGAGCTTGGCTGTCCACCCACGGTCGCCGTTAAGAAAAGCACCATGAATTTAGGCTAGATGTACATAGTGTGATAAAGTGGCCCAAGTAAATATTAAGATTAGAAAATATATTTGTAGTATGTTTGAAAGCGTAATATTGCACCAAGAGACATCGCATGTTTCCGCGTTACCTCTCAGCATCGGATGGTGCTGTTGCTCTAGCTTAGCTGTTTGCAAAGTAAAAAAAGGATACATTAGCAATTTTTTATAACTATCGTAAGATAGATTCTTCTAGGCCAGCAGCGAGTTGATATTGCCTCTGGTGCTGCAAACGTCCATAGGCAACGGTGACCACCTGCCAGGGTGGGCCGTCTGCCTGTCTGCTGAACTCTAGCTATAAAAAAAAGATAAAGTAAGATTAGGAACACATGGTCATAAAGCCGGGTGTTCTGAGGAGCTATTTAGAATCGTGCCCTCGTCGTCTTTCTAGCACCGCACTGCCTGTCATCGGCTGGGTGTTCATCCACATTTCTTGGAACCTTTTCTTTCTTGTACGAAACGGTTCTCAAGAACGTTCATGTTGCGTACTCTCAGGATTTGGAATGAGCTTCCGGCTGAGGTTTTCTCAGCGCGGTACGATATGAGGTTCTTAAAAAAAGGCGTCACAAAATTTCTTCAAGGCTGACAGCGCGTTGGTAATGCCTTTGTTATTGCAAACGTCCGTAGGCGAAGGTGACCACCTACTAGGGTGGGCTGTTTGCCTATCTACTGAACTCTAGCTATTAAAAAAAATCGGCTTATACTAAAAACTTGCGAGTGGTTTTAGTAGATATACCAGCGAAGTACGTTCCCTTGTGAACTGTGGAGGTGCACGGGCATATTGCTGAAGACTCCCGCATAAACCTGTCACGAGCCCCCAAGCGGTAGGGTATGGCATTGGCATCAGGCATTTGCGCCTCAAAAAAGTACTCTCTAAAACGTCGGCTTGATTATGCGCTGTATACGTAGGATGAATAAGAAATCCAACTCTCAATGAAGATTTGGGTGCAACCGGTATGCCGGTATGAAACCCTTAGAAAAAAGACAGTGAGTTTGTCGTCGAATGTAAGTATGGCTTTAGGCCGAACCTAATGCGCCCTTACCTCATTGTTTGTCTTAATGAAAGGTATATGGAAATGTAACTAACTCATTTCCTTTCGCTAAGACGTTGCCAGGACCATTGTATTCAGGATGGAGATTCTAATAAACCAGTTGGTCGAGAACGCGGAGATCAAAAAGGTTTTTTTATTATTTTTGAATTAGATACTGTTCTTAAGATTTGTTAGAATTAATGTATTCATTCATTCATAAAGGGGTGCCACGTGTGACGTATGTAGAACAGTTGTACAACTTTTTTCACATTTTTAAATATTACTTGCCATATTATGCCTAAAATCTAAGCAACGCTAAGATTTGCCTTCACATTAGTTAAAAACAAAATAATTGTGTTCCGTTTTTAACTTACGACTTAAATATGATTGAGCTATTCGGCTACGACTCCTCATCTTGGAAGTATCGGAGTAAACTGATAATTTTTTTTCTTTATAAATCTCACCGTAGTTTATATGTCATTGATCTTTAACCAATTATTATTTGGGTAACATACACAGGCAGTAAAGGCTTTCCGCAAGTCAGCAAAAACTTTAAGAACGCTAGTAGTAAGACCTCAGATCGAGATATTTGGCCTATTCTTTCGTTGGCTAACGGCGTAAACTGTCAAAGTTCCGTCCCAGAGTTCATATGTTACATGTACCACGAAACGAATGAACAATCGTGGTACATTGGTAGGTATGTGTGATCCTCGCAACATAAAATTAAGGTATTATAACAAAAACAGGCGCGACCCGTCGCGTATAACAACTTCATCGGCGCTAACGAGCGACCACGAGGCAAACCAGTTTCTCAGTAGTGTCACCAGGTTTTATAACGACCGTTACAATTTTCGAATGAGGAAAAGTTTAAAATTTATTTAATAGTACAAAATAAAGTAACAGTAAATTTGTATTGCATTTCTTATTTTTTTTGTTATTGCTCTAACCGCAACAGCAGACAGGCTGACGGCCCATTTAATAGTAAGCAGTTACCGTTGCTTTTGGATGTTTTCGACGCCAGGGGTACCGCGAACATACTGCTGTCCGCAATTAAGTAACAGGAAGCGGGGTCACTAATGTTGGAACACAACGCAAGGTTATTATGGCTCCATACTTATACAGGATGGTCGCCATCCAGTCCGGCTTTGGGCCCTGCCACGTGCGCTGGAGTTCTTATGTCGCTTTTTACATCAGGTCAACCCCAGCCGTAGGGATTGGTATTCTTACTCCGCCCCTGAACGGAGAGAAATATTTAGAAGGTAAATTTACCTTCATTATTTTGTCAAGAGTGTACTCAAGTAAAAGCGAATGAGCCCATAAGATGATTTGGAAATGGTATCGAAGGGTTTCTCTGTATACTATATTTGTATTCAATCAAATTTTGTTAAATACTTACAATTCCAGTGATTATTAAATCTTATTATGTATGATTCAGTTTATCTACACATTCCTTCATATTTCAAGATCTTTATAATCTGCAATTAATAAATGAATATCACGTGGATTTTGGTGTTTGAAACGTGATGTGTGTGCTGTTTTATGTTCCAGAATAAACCACTTTTTAAACGAAACTGCATCTCTATTGTAATAAAAATATTGTGTATTTAAATACCAAGACAAGCATATCCTCCAAAATCAGGACCACTTGGACCCATTACAAAGTACATTATTATCGCCAGCTTCAATCGGATGGCTTTATAAGAAAAAAAACTTTTTCACTGGTACTTTTACGGCTATCGAGAGATACGGTGAAACCAAAGAGGAAAAGCCGTGTTATGCCTTGAAAGTCGTGCCCGCTTTAACGATACTATTACGAGTATTCAAAATGGCTTCAGTCACGAATAAACCTTATTAGAAATAGCTATTACGTGTATATTACATTTAGATTTACCCGTTATTCGGAACGTAATCTTCGTCTTTGTATCCGTTTTATTTTGATTGTATTTCAACCTAACATTTAAGAAATCATAGTATATACTGTATTGTCACTTTACAGTGGAGTAGAAAAAGTCGGAAAGCGGACCCCGGGCACCGAAACGAAAGTTTGGGTGGCAACCGGGACTAACGCTAGGATGATGATGATGACTGTATTGTCACTTTGTAAGTCTTGTTTTGGGTTGGTGCCGTTTGGCGACATTTACTTTTCATTTTTAAATACTTTATTGTACTCTTGTAAAGTGACAACTATCACAGTTTCATCACTGTAAGCGATTTCTTCTAAACAACTTCTTGAGAAAAATACAAAGGGACACAATAGAAAAAAAAATTGAATAATAGCAGTTTGGTTTGAATGTTGTTTCAATGTAGAAGTAAGAAAATATTTATACACGAATTAAAATGAAATATCGCAACAATAATAAATTCCTTCCTTCCCTTTGTTTGTGATAGCTATCCATTGATCGAATATTCCACCCTGAAAATGAGAAGGTGTCACCCTATTTCTTGGACGATTTCCGTTGTACAGACACATTTTTATACAGTTACTAGCTGACCCGGCAAACGTTGTTCTGCCATATAAATAATAAAATGTCAAAAAATTTAAAAAAAAATTTTGGGGGTGGGTCACCCCTAACATTTAGGGGGATGAAAAATAGATGTTGGCCGATTCTCATAGATACCGGATAAGCACAAAAAATTTCATCAAAATCGGTCAAGCCGTTTCGGAGGAGTATGGCAACGAAAACTGTGACACGAGAATTTTATATATTAGATACTCTTATTTCTATAATAACAGTCCATAGCGCTCCATTGCTGCGTTTGGGCTTCCCTCTGCAATGAACATACAGTATACTCGCCACCATTGTTAATGCAGGTTGGATAACATACATTTCTATATCATAACAAAATAATAAATAAATATTTTTTAAAAATTCACACAGCGCCATCTAGTCCTAAACTAAGTAGCATAGCACTTGTGTTATGGGTACTAGACAACTGATATACTACTTATATACTTCTTTTGGAAATTAATACATATTGTACATAAACACCCAGACGCGAGACGGGAAACGAACCCGTGACCTCCGCAAGCGTACCGATGTGTGTTATCCATTACACCACAGAGATCGTCAAAATATTTATATTGTAGGTAGGTATAATGTGCAAGTTTGTGTAGGTGGGTAGTTGAGTAAAATAATGATTATTACTCATTTACGGCTGTAAAGAATTGAATGAAATTTGGCATAGAGATGAACTGTAAAATATAGGCTAATAATACAGTAGGTTACTTTTTGCCCGGAGAGAAAATTCCACGCAAACTCGAAGTGACGCAAAAAGTCGTGATAAGTATATAGAATCCATTTCACTATGGTAGTTATGGCAAAGTTATTTTGATTTTAATATTAGAATTTAATTTATGTATATATATATGTGATTGTACTGGCAATGAGACCAGTTTTTTCCCATTCGAGATCTAACTCCATGGCTGAACGTTCATTTAGTAAAGGTAGTGAACCGTGAAAAAGATATCAACGCGCAGATGTTTTTAATTCCTATTTAACAGAGTATATTTATTTATAATATAAAACATGCATACATTACATATTACTTAGGAAGACGTGATTTCAGATTGTATAATTGGATATAACCGTTTAATTTTAATCCTAGAACAAACTTTCCCTTGAATTTCCATTAGAATCAAAAATTGTATGTAATAAATGTTTGCAAATAAATCAAATCAAAATGATTTAACTTTGCAATATCAACATGTTTTTATCTGAATTTTTTTATATGAAATATTCACGGCATCTATGATATAAAAATACATTTTTGTTAGTTTCTCACAAGCTGGTTGTTTTAAATGAAGGTTTTTCTATCAAATTGCTGATGTTATGTGAAAGAATGTAATGTACGTTAAGTTTGCAAAAATCAATAGAAGTTTAAATAGAAGACACAAATCCCTCTCACTTGTAGAAATCTATGCAGAAAAAGCTACGGGAACAGCTTTTTACAATAAGTTACGTATAACATTTCTATAACATTCAGATAAAGTATGTTTTTATCTTAGTAGTATATAATCAAAGGTTTTTATGTAGTTACAAAATGTATTCGAAACTCGATTTGGATAGAGTTATATTCTCTCTGGGAAGCGCTATTGTTGGCTGTACGAGGCCAAGTTCGAGGCTTTATGGTAGCATCTGTAGACATTTTGATGTTGCTTTTATTGGGATACTCAACATTAGGTTCGCATTATAATTTAAATTCTTATAAGTCCGTACATAAAAGACTAATTTATGTTTTTCAAGGATATATCGAATTATGGATGTCATATACTATAGCGTATTAAATTATTTTTATTGAATTTTTTTTATTGAACCAAAAATTATAAGGGTGAAACTTATTTAAAATGACTAAAAGTAGATAAAATAGGAGGCAAAGCGGGCGGAGCTGCACGACGAGGTGCTCATGATGGAGTGGAAGGAGCGCCTTGCGCACCCCAGCGCGGGCCTCGCCACCATTGAAGTGGTGAGGCCCGTCCTGGCCGAATGGGTGAAAAGGCGCCACGGCGCCCTGACCTTCCACCTGACGCAGGTCCTCTCGGGGCGCGGTTGCTTCGGAAGGTACCTGTGTCGCATAGGGCGGGAGATGACGTCGGAGTGCCACCATTGTAGCTTGGGCGACGAGGAGGACACGGTGGACCACATTGTCGCCGTGTGCCCTGCGTGGAGCGAGGAGCGCCGCGCCCTCGTCGCCTAAATCGGTGCGGACCTGTCGCTCGCGACCCTGGTTCCGTCCATGGTCGGGGGCGATCCTGGATGGACGGCCGTCGCCTCCTTTTGCGAAGCAGTCATGTCCGCAAAGGGCAGAGTGGGAGCGGGAGTCCACCACCACACTCCCCTCCCGCCAACGCAGGCCACGTCGTTGGCGCCGGAGGGCAAGCAATGACCTCCGGCCGCCGTAGAAAGCGGCCGCAGGCGGCCCCTCGAGGGAGGATCCGCCGCCCGCACTATTGCCGCGAGGGAGAGGGCCGCGTGCTGTTCTGCGGCCCCCCTCAACTCCTACAATACAGGAGAGTGCCGGGGGGACGAAACCCTGACCGCCTGGCGCCAGGAGACAAAGGGCGGGCTGGCGCCGGCCCGGCCACGACATCGGCAGGCCATATATCCGTGGGCCCGGGCGTAGGCGATAGGGGAACAGCGGGGTTTTTTAGTGGGTAGTCGGATGGTCGAACATCTTTCCCGGAGTTCCACATATCCCTCGGTCTCCCCGGACCGGGGGAACCCGTCAAAATAGGTTTTTCCCCGAGACCAAAAAAATAATAATTGATTTCACTTGCTATAGAACTAGATCTAACTGTATCTCTGGATCAAGTTTCTTCTCCCATTTTTAATTAACTAATTAACATGTATTGGAAGTTAATGTAATGGTTATTGAAATAGAAAAGTTTCTGAATAAATGAATATTATAAGTATATTATTACAATGTGAGTGATTGATTGAATGCGTGAGTGCGAGCGAGCGTTTGAGCGCGTGCGTGTGTGTGTATGTAGTATATACAATTACAATCTGAATTTACATAGTTTCTCTTCAATTATTATAATAATTGATAGAGATTACAACTTAAATTTTAATAAAATATTTTTTAAAGAAACTTCAATTTTTTATGATGTTAGTAAATATTATTGTATAAAAAAATCTGTAATTTAGATGCTAAATACTACATTCTATAGCTTAATCATATGTTGATATTATTAACAATTAAAATAAAGGATTTCCAACAACTTATGGCTATTAAGAATAAATACACTAACATATTTAGATACTGTACTATTATTATTTTTTTTTCAAAAAAGTTTACAATACCTGAAATGTTCCTCTCGCATCCAGCTGCGATATCTTCATTTGGCGGTCGGCAGGTGTCACGTGGTCCCCAATGTTCGTCTCTTTCTAACACATGTATTGTAATAGTGTCATCTCTTTTCCTTTTGTACCTCGCTCCATAGGAAAGCTTAGTAAGGTTTGTAACTTTTATTTTTTATTTCTTTAGTTGAAGTTGAATGCTTTATTAAAAATTTATTTGTATCAAGTTCCATTTTCAATATATATAAACCTGTCTTAGACAGGAAATGTGAAAAACAAAATCGATGCAGTTATCAGATTTATATATACACTACAGCAAAATTTGCGGCTTGAAATTGAAATTTTACGTAATTATTCTTCTCCTTTTAATTATTTGGCTCCAACGTTTTTGGAATTAATTTTGCCAGTGTCGTACTGTAGTGGAAAGTGACAGGTAACAAACAAAGATTTATATATAGGTATAAGAGAAAATTTTGTCGGTAAATTCTCAATAAAAACTACGCAAAAGGGCATATACTAACTTATAAATAAATATTATAAACCCTAAAAATTTACTTAGAATATAGGTGTACTATACCTTCGTTTATGGTTATAAGGAAATTCATACCGAGAAACAATTCCTATGTCTCTAATAATGTTAGTCATTCACTGTCAAAAATGCTAAAATTAAAATGTGTTCCAATGGAAAAAACAAAGCAAAACCGAAACATTAGGGAAATTCAGACGGATCCGAATTAAAAAGTATATTTGTTATCGTTCTAATTTTTGACTGACTGTTTCTTTGTGAGTTCAAACAAATATACGTAACTCATAATTGGAAACATTAACATCATAGAGCTTATAAAGCTTCCCATGGCTTGTAGCGGACGTTATGATTGTAAACAATTCGAATGATCAAATAAATCTGTTATAAAGATATTTACCACGACTAAAGGTAAATAAAGATTAGCGATACACTATAGAAAAACAAAGACGTCATCCAAAACGGGAGCTGTCAACGCGAGGCATACGAACAAACAAAAATATCAACCTTTAACTTTACACTATAATAATTTCAACTTTAACTTAAAGCAATAAGAGCTTTTATATTACTATTTATTTTGTCAATATACAAAGTTAAAGATGTGAACGTGTAAGTTTAGTTTACACAGTGCGTTGAATAAATATTTGAACAGTACGAGCACAGCAAACAGTGAAAAATTTTTGTAATTGTGCGGATTACCTTATTCACAAAATTGGATCAAACATTTACTATCGAAATAAGTGTATTCAATAATTATAATATTAATGTATTTTTTTAACTATAGCGAGTACCATACCCCTTCTAGGGACAGACAGGCCGAAAAACTGAGTTGCCGTATTTAAATACGTATTACATACATACGTGTCAAAAGACTCGCTAGCATGACGAAGAGAATATAAAGTTTTAAAGTATAAAAGGAAATAAGAAATTGGACCAATTATTTAGGACTACAAATATATATATTAAAACTAAATATACTATTTTTTTAATGTTGTAGGACAGCAGATAGGCGGATGGCCCGCTTAGAATTTAGCAGTTACCGTTGTCTATGTGTGTTTGCAACGCCAGTGACATTGCGAACACGTTGCTGTCCCATAAGGGTACAGGAACTTGGGTCAGTAATGCCGAAACACAACACAAGGTTATTATGACGGCATACTTAAGACCAAAGGTGGTCGCCATCCAGACGGGCTTGATGCCCTACCACGTTGCTAGGGTGGGTTGTTTTGTCACCTTTTACGACAGGCGGATCCCGGCCGCAGAGGTTAGTATTCTTTCTCCACCCCTACACGGATACTATTATATACTAGATATAGAACAACCTAAAAGGTTCCAAATCGGCATAAACTGGTTAAGACAGACACAGCGGAGATAAGAGTCTTGGGTGATGAACACTTCGTACCATTTTTACATGCGTTTTATACTATTGACAAGATTATAGTCAGTTCCGTGTTCCTACGATGGAATGGCTCGCCAATATCTCACTCTAGTATATTCATGTAAGTTGCGCAGTCTCACACATTGCTCTCTGGTCTTGACAGTGACATCTAGATTACTATACACGTGACATCGTAGGTATACTGTAAATGCATACCATAGACTGAATCGTATATATTTAATGTAGTCACGCCATACCCCATAACATAATTTTTTTGGTCCTATTTCCATTGACATCCAGGTCTTGGCATTCCCGTTGGTGAATAGTTGCCAAGACTTGGTCTCCACTCTGGAATAAGTTTAATTCAAAGGTTATCCGTTCTCCGAAATAAATGATTGCATCTTATTCGAGTAGCCACACCGATAATTTGGATTCTCTGACAGATTACCACATTACTGATCTATCAGACATACTCCGAGCATAGCTATTTTGCATAGCTCGCTGAGTGATAAAAAAAAAACAATTCATAATACGTCTAACAGTAACTTATAGTCTTTTGACACGAATCCAATATAGTTTAAGAAACGCTTCAAATATATACTTATAATAGTCACAAATTAAGATCCTTTATGTGGTCTATGCTAGAATAGTTGCTAATATTATGCTAATATTATGTGTATAATGGAAGCTTAGAAAAAGCCACATCTGGATCACTTTGGAGAAAAACTGAGCTGATAGAGAAATTGTTAAAACCAACATTGATCAACTCGACCAAGAAAATACTTGAAAAAAAAAAACAAAAAGAATCCGATGCCTCAATCGAAACCATAAAAATAAGACAGTTTTTTTAATAGAACTCGAAAACGCATTTGTATGGCGATTAATCATTAAGCTTGTGTTATCATCATTTAGTATCGAAGTACTGGGACAAGAGTACTGATCTTCTTTTTGTTTTTTGTCTTGCGTAGGCCTCTTTGAGTAGGCGTCGAGTGCGGCCATTGTATGTAAAGGTGGTTACTAACAAAGAAATTATTTAATTGGATTCTTAAGATATTCTTGCTTGTTTTTTATGAATCCTTAATTTAGATTATGAGTTTTTAATTAATTTCCATGACATGTGATTTACACGATGAAAACATTTTATAGTAAGTGTAAACAAGACATATATAAATTAAAAAACGGAATCCATTCAAAAAGATTACCTGTATGTCGATTTGCTATGCACATCCAACTGATATAATATATCAACTGGTATAAAAATGATTCATAACTTTAAATCTAAAGTTATAAATCATTTTTATTTTAATCCAACGTCATCATCTTGTAAATCCTGGCGGCAATTTAATTCCGGTCAATTTATATACATTTTGTGACCCCAAAATATTTTTTTTTTTTTTTATTGCTGTAGAACAGCAGACAGGCTGACGGCCCGCTTAGAATTTAGCAGTTACCGTCGCCTATAGGTGTTTGCAACGCCAGTGGCATCGCGAACACGCTGCTGCCCCATAAGGGTACAGGAACTTGGGTCACTAATGCCGGAACACAACACAAGGTTATTATGGCGGCATACTTAAGACCGAAGGTGGTCGCCATCCAGACGGGCTTGAGGCCCTACCACGTAGCTAGGGTGGGTTGTTTTGTCGGCTTTTACGACAGGCCGACCCCGGCCGCAGAGGTTAGTATTCTTTCTCCGCCCCTGCACGGATAAAATACCGGTTAAATTGAAGAGACAGGTCTATAAGACAATCATTAGGCCTGTCTTTTTATACAGATGTGAAGCGTGGCCGGTGCTGGAGCGACACAAGCAAGCACTGCGAGTCACGGAGATGAATATGCTGTGGTGGATGTGTGGAGTAACGCGGAAGGACCGCGTTAGGAACTCTCACATTCGCGGCAGCCTTCATGTCCGTGACATTGCGGATAAATTGCAGGAGTGTCGCCTTCGCTGGTATGGCCACGTTTTACGGCAACCGGCTACTTACGTGGGGCATAAATGTCTGGCTATGCCGCCACCGCCGGGCCCCGGTAGGAGGGGTAGACCCAAAAAGTGCTAGCTGTCGTAAGGACTGATATGCGTGCCAATGGACTGACCACCAGAGATGCCGAAGATCGTGCGAAGTGGTGAAGGAAAAGTCGGAAAGAGGACCCCGGGCGCCGAAGCGAGAGTTTGGGCTGCAACCAGGATTCAACGCTAAGATGATGATGGAATTTAAATATAAACATTTAAAAATATATAAATTGACTTAAAATATATATTAATAATAGTAGTATATGCCAGTTTTAATGTATATTATATGAACCATTACGATGTTAAACATAAACATGCATCTGAAAAAGACAAAGATTTTTGACCACGCAAGGAGCTGAAAGAGACGTTAACCAAAACTATTTCATAACTAATGCAATAAGAGTACCAACTGACAGATAAATTGACTTGCCTCGGTGGAATATATCATAGTATACCTACTCATTCCAATAAAATATGTATATTTAAATTGAAGTCGGATTCGCATGGTAAATGTAACGCATAGTTAATTACTTCTTAAATAAATTATGATACGAGTAGACATTATAATCGAATAGCAACAATAAATCAAATAAGTTTAACAACCTTGGCGTATTTCTTCTAAACTATCAGTAGATAAATTTATTTCAAACATTTAGCTTTGTTATTTATGTTACCTTTGGTTTTGTGAGTTTGTAGCTAATAAAATATTCATAAGTTGATAACAATCTGTATTCCGAGAAGCGATATTAAAATAAAAATATATACCGTGTCATATTGCTCTGTCAGTTCACGGCACCTACTAAATTAGTAATGGCAGCCTTCTGGATTTTATTTTTAAAAAGTTAAAAAATACCTTATATAAATTCTTTTTGAAATTTCGATTATAGACCAAAGATGGCTGACTGTTTTTGAAATAAAGTGTATTAAAACCTACATATGTAAGCGGCGTGCGTTCGTCCAATCCACGTGATGAAGAAGTCAGGCAGTGAACTAAGCCTAGCGGCGGGGGATCTCTTCCCCCAGATCAGGAAAACCTGTGACCACTACAGGCCACCCCTATTCGGTGTGGTGGTAGTTGGCTCACGTTATTTCCCAACATCCGAACATGAGCAATGGAGAGTAGCCGGGGGGAGGTTTTCTACTCACAGGTGTAGTTGTGAGCCTTACACACGCCAGTTGCGGCCTGCTTGGCAGGTAATGTATTAGGATATTTTCCCTCCTCCCAAACGAAGAAAATGACGCCATACAACTTGTATCAATAACGCATTATTGTTTTTATTTAAAAGTATTAAAGTTATGTTAGTTCTATAGTTTCTCTATGATTTAGTTGGTATAACATTTAAATCCCAATAATATGGATTACGTCCTTTTAAGCATGATTCCCATAGAACTATTATATGTATCTATCTATACATAGTTCTATGTGATTCATGTTTTAAATATTTATATATCGTCGTTGTCAAACCAATATCTGCTATGTGCAAAAAGTTAAACTTTAGGATATGGAGTAAAAACATTCTCATGTAAAATTTTATAAGAAAAAATTTCTTTTATATGAAAGTAATGTATGATTATCTAATCATACATTACTTTCATATAAAAGAAATGTGAAAGAAATGTCATCACCGCTATGTGAATCTTCACATAGCGGTTTTATACGAGTATATTAAAGTTTGAGTGGCAAACTAGTCATAATAATCAAAATGTTGAGACTTCAAAAAAGTGCACATTACATAATATAAGTTCGTGTATAGGTGAGTGAATTCCTCTTAAACGGCTGGACCGATTTTAATGAAAATTTTGGTGTGTGTTCAAGTGGATTCGAGAATGGTTTAGATTCACAATCCGGTTCACTACAAAATGTTTATTTTTTTAATATTTATATTAACATTTTCCGGGGCAGCTAGTCCTTCATATGATGTAATTTTGAATTCAATTTTCAGCTCTGTCAACGGTCCTCTTATTTTGAAATATGTTGCCAAACCGGTATATAGGCCTAAATATAGATTCTTAGAATACTACCTGAATTTACTGTAAAGATACTGATGATAGGCAATTACAAAAAAAATCTTAAACAATTTACATCCAACTCACTTAAGATAAACGAGAAAGATATAAAATATTACCTGTCACGTTCGCGCCAAAAGGTCCAAAATTTATTTGGTTTTACGACTATACCATTTTTTTATTACGCCAAATGCTAACATATCGCCAACGAGATGCGAACAGGAAATCAAAAGCCGTGAGAATAATATAAATTAAGACCGAGTCCGACCGTCCCTAACCAATAATTGAGACGTCAAATTTTTCAACCGCCTCGGCCGCCGTCTTTGAATATTTATAACATGGCCGACCCGTAATTTAAGTTTACTTCTCGTTATCTCAGTGCCTTTATCTACTTAAGTTCGTATGGACTTTATATTAACAATTGCTTTAGTATTTTAATGAGCGTCCAGCTCTGTCCGCTTTTATTTAGATATAGCGGTTGAGATTTTTTGAATAATGTATATCTAATATCAGTAATAGAAAAGGTTGAAAATTGGTACACGATAAGTATATTGTACTTGTAAAGTAAGGATTTTTTTAATATGTATTTAAGTGCACACAGTCATTTTCACCTGATATAACATAAAGAGATATTTGAGAAAAAATAAAAACCGTTACTAAATTAAACTGATTTACCACAAATATTTATATTTAAAGGAAATGATCTGTGGTTAATAATGTTTGGAAGTCTATTTGCACACAACTTTTCGAAGATCCTGCTTCCTGTGTTTGCTTTTTTCTTGATTGTTTGAAGTTAGCACCTTATTCAAAAAATATAATTATCTTTTTTGTCAGTTATATCCTGAACAAAAATAAAAATCGCAGTAAATCCGTAATGAGGCCTGTCTGGAATGCTGGGCCACAACGGGGAGGGACCAAAAAAAAGGCTGTTCACATACTGCGGAGATGAGAACGCTGAGATGGATGTTGTGGAGTTACAAAAATGGATAAAATTAGAAATGAGTATATTAGAGGAAGTATGAAAGTAGCGCCAGTTATTGAAAATTTTAAAAGTAATAGAGTGGTTTGGCCATGCAATGCACAGGGAAGAATGCCATATAGCAAGGAAAATGATAGAAATGAGAATGGATGGATACAGGAGTAGAGGTAGACCAAAAAAAGAAATGGCAGAAAAGGGTGCAAAATGTTGGGATGACGGCTAACAGAGGAGAGTAGAAGGAGAGAACATGTTGTGCCGACCCCATATAATGTGGGATGAGGGCAGGAAGAAGAAGAAGGGTTACACGAACTAAATTACCATGGCTTAGCCACATGGGTACTTGTCCTTTGAACTATGTAAAGAAGGAGTAAATATTTCGCTTTCTTAAACTCTGTGGAGTACCTAATTCAGTTATTTAAAGAGATAAGATCTATCCGCGACTATATAGCCAAATACTATATTTATTTGCAATAAATATAGTATTTGATAGTAAATATTATATTTTATTTAAATATTTTTATTTTTTTTTAATTATCCGATAAATTTGTTGTTGGGGTCGGCATGTCGTAAAAGGCGACTAAACAACCCTAGCTACGTGGTAGAGTTCCAAGTGCGTCTGGATGGCGGTCACCCCTGGTGTATAAGTATGCCGCCATAATAACCTTGTGTTCCAGGATTGGTGACCCAGGTTCCTGTACCTACCTCTATGGGACAGTAGCGTGTTCGCGATGCCCATAGAGTCGCAACATCCATAGGCGACGGTTACTGCTTACTGTTAAGTGGGCCGTCAGCCTGTCTGCTGATCCTCAGAAAAAAAACTTACTTATTCATAAAACAAAGCTACTTATACCGTCTATACATAAGTAGAACACACCATCTGAAACTCGTAATTCCCTTTAGAAATATTCACTATAGCGGGTAAAGCTTGCCTCAATGAATTTTTTCTACGTCTATCATTCAGTGTTATATTCCTTTGAATAGATGACGCATAATACAAAAATCCTTCGAATTAAACGATTCAGACGTCCATCACCGTGTGTTTTGTTCGGATCCACGGGGTATTTGCGCACTCTACTGGGTAGAAATATAATGCCAACGTAAAAAATCATTGTACAGTAAATTATCCGTTATATTATTGGTGCTCCTGTTATATGGACAATTACAAACGTGCTTACAAGATCGTTATCGTACAAAGGGAATATTGTAACTTAGATAGTAAATAAATTATAGTTTAAAAATTAATAAAGAAAACGCTTTCAATAATTGGGTGCCCCAATTCGAAAAATCCCTAAGTTTATCCCTTAGGTATTTTTTACGCTAGAGCACAGGCTGATCGACCGTATTTTTCTCTATCGATTGGTTTAATCGATTTTTTGATATGAAATACCTAAGTGGGTTTTTGAAATCTAGAAAAAGCAAAATTCACGTGTTACTTTCAGTTCGAAAAGTCTCTAAGTCCTAAAATTCCTAAGTCCACGAGTTTCTACTAAGAAAAAGAAACAAAAAGACAACGAAAGAAACAAAAAGATAAGAAAAAGAACAAAAAGATAACGAAAGAGTATTGAAGTTTAAGGATTATAAAAGTTACTTTAATGAGAATATTAAGAATGCAATACCAGGAATTTCTACTTGTCGTAGAGTTTTATTTAATAGGCATACAAAGCCAGCTTTTTCAAATTCCATGACTGGTGATAACTTTCAGTTCTTTACTTTATATAAAGTAGGAATACCTAGATATCTTCATGTGATTAAAATTAAAGAAGCTTAAATTAATGACATTAAAAAACTTATGCAATTTGTACCAGAAGATAAAAGACAATTTTACGAAAATATGATTACGATTAAATGAAATTCAAATTGCTGAGGAATTGGATGACGAAATAAAATAACTATATATTAATTTTTAAGATTGTATGCTATTTTATTGTATTTGATAAAGATTATTAAGATTATAAAATGTAATAGCATAGTTACATGCTATTAACCTATTTACGTTTATAATATAATATAGAGTAGTATGGTTTAAATAGTTATATTAAAACCTCACTCTTTATCAAAACTTAATACTATCGTTATTTTCCAAGATTATTACTCTATTTTGATTTAAGAATACAAATTTAAACCTTAAATCCTTTTGTTAAATTCCTTAGTCCATCAATAAAGGAAAAAAAATCCCTAAGTCCTATTTTTATGCTAAGTTCAAATCTTTATTTTCCAAATTATTGGTGTTAGAATAACTTTATAAGTTTTGTTTTGTATACTAAAATAATAAATCAAACTAAAAAGTAAAAAATTAATGTCGCTGTTCTAAAAAGCGTGGGTGCTCGATATCAATCATTACAATTTTTTTTACTAGTTTAGTTCCGAAATGCAGAGTTAGTTTAAAAATATTGTACAAAACATCTTACGCTTTTGGAACTGTGACATTAATTTTCTCGTCAGTAATTTTATTCTTATTTAACATTTTATTTTTTACTTATTAGTTTGATTAATCATAAAAGCTTCATCATTCATCCGTGCAGGGGCGGAGAAAGAAAACTAACCTCTGCCACAGATTAATAAATAGTTACCCTCTGCGGCCGGGGTCGGCCTGTCGTAAAAGGTGACAAAATAACCCACCCTAGCTACGTGGTAGGGCCTCAAGTCCGTCTGGATGGCGACCACCTTTGGTCTTAAATGTGCCGCCATAATAACCTTGTGTTGTGTCCTGGCATTAGTGACCCAAGTTCCTGTACTCTTAAGGGACAGCAGCGTATTCGTGATGCCACTGGCGTTGCAAACACCCATAGGCGACGGTAACTTCTAAATTCTAAGCGGGCCGTCAGCCTGTCTGCTGTCATACAGCAATAAAAAAGCGTGTTTTTTAAACTATAATTTATTTTTGACTTTTTTAGTTTGATTAAATATAAAATATAATTTATTTGTTGTTATTTCCCAATATGTAAATATTTTTTTATGAGTCAGGCGATAATTCGCCCTGAATTATTTGTAAAACCATAAGAAAACTAGGATTAAATGACATCTAGTGAGAAAAAAGTTGAACTAGTAAGTAGTAGTAATTTAATCTTGTTTACTAGCCGAATAGCGAAAACCTTGATGGTGCTCTTTACTATAAGCATGAATGAAGAACTGAAGAACACTGAATGCAGTATGAGACTACTATTATGTTGTTGGTTTATAGCTTTTTGAGAGATGCCGTGGAAGTTTTACTTAGTCCTTTATTTTAAACGTGATGTAAAAAGTCATTGGATTTTGGAGGAAAATTATGATGAATACTTTAGCTAAACATCATCATTATTTTAGTGTTGAATCCCGGTTGCAGCCCAAACTCTAGCTTCGGCACCCGACGTCCGCTTTCCGACTTTTTCTACTACACTTCGCACGATCTTCGGCATCTCTGGTCATCCATTGGCACGCATGTCAACCCTTACAACGTCAAGCCAGCGCTTCTTGGGTCTACCCCTCCTGCCTGGGCCTGGTGGAGGCGGCATGGCCAGATATTTTTTCCTCACGTAAGTAGACGGTTGCCGTAAAACATGGCCATACCAGCGAAGGCGACACTGGAGAGTTCCTAACGCAGTCCTTCCGCGTTACTCCACACATCCACCGCAGCATATTCATCTCCGTGACTCGCAGTGCCTGCTTGTGTCGGTCCAGCACCGGCCAAGCTTCACATCCGTATAAAAGGACAGGCCTAATGATGGTCTTATAGATCTGTCCCTTCAATTTAACCGGTATTTTAGGGTCACAGATGACACCAGTCACCTCACGCCATTTGGCCCACGCGGCAGCAATGCGTGCCTTAACGTCAGAGTCAATGTCACCAGACGCGTGAAATACAGATACCAGGTATTTCACCTGTTCCGTGCGCTTGACTGTGTCGCCGCCTATGCGCACGGATGTGGGATATGTGGAGTTGCAGGCCAAGTACTCGGTCTTTGCCACATTGAGCTTCAGACCACCATTCTCAAGCGAATCCTTCTACGCCTTCATACGTCCCACCAACCTACCCCAGTCCGAATCTGAGAGCGCAATATCATCCAATCAGCAACCACGGGGGCTGCTCATGTGAGTTTCTGATGCTGTCTGACAGTACGTCTAATACCACGCTGAACAGAAATGGATTAAGGATGGATCCTGGTGTACTCCGACAGTCATTGGGAAGGATTTTGTGTTGCCAACAGCGGTTCGAACCACGGAATCGGAATCGTGGTACATGTCTCGGATGATGCCAATAAAGGCCTCTGGAACCCCTTTGGACCGCAATGCCCACCAGATTATCGCGCGGGGAATACAGTCGAAGGCCTTCTGCAAGTTAAGAAATAGGCAATGTGGAGACGTATTTCTCGCCGTGTATTTCTCCGCGACAGTCCTTAGGGCAAAAACAGGGTCCATTGTCCCGTGACCAGGGCGAAACCCACATTGACATTCCGAGACAGTGCACTCCTGTCAAATCCGAGAGTCGATAACCCTTTCAAAAAGCTTCATGGTGTGGGACATGACCTTATCGATAGTTACTGCACTAACCCTTTGCCTTTGAAGACTGGAGTCATGATACCCAGTCTCCATTGGCTCGGGATCGTACCGGTGAGGAGTGTCCGGTTGAAAAGGTTGGTTAAGATGCCCACACCACGAGAGCCCATCGCCTTCCAGGCTTCGATGGGGACTTCATCGGATTCAACAGTTTTTCGATTCTTATGCGGCGAAGACAATTCTGGACCTCTGTAGGCGTTACCAGTAGCACTAGTCCTTGATTCGGAAGAAGATCTGGCGGCTGCACCTCTTTATGCTGCGTGTTCAGTAGTTCGTGGAAATACGAGCGTCATCTCTTCTTCACCGCGATGTCCTCGCATAGTGGGTTGCCCACAGGGTCTTTTACTTGGAAATGCCCTGTGCCGCTTTGACCCTGGAGCGCGCCAATTTATAGATGAGCTTCTGCCCCTCAGACGACTCCAACTTATCGTAAAGTGGTTGTAAGTGGTCTCGTCTGGCTCTGGCAACAGCTCTCTTAGTGGCGCGCTTTGCAAACCGGTATACGTCGCGATCTTCAGGAGATCTGGACGCTTGCCACTTCATAAAGACGGCTTTCTTCACTCTAGTCTCCCTATGGACTGTGTCTTTCCACCATTATGTCTCCTTGTTACACTTGCGATCACCCTTAGATACCCTAAGCACCTCCTTCGCTGACCCAAGGATAGCCGCCTGAATCTTATCCCAGTATGCTTGAACTGGTTCGCCCATACCACCGGTGCACTTGTCACCGACGGCTAAGGCGAAATCCTGGGACGTGATTTCATCAAGCAGCCACCACCTGATTCGGCGCTGAAAGCGCTCGGCATGCGTTTCTTTAGGCTTAGCGCAGAGGTCCATGACAAGAAGACGATGTTGTGCAGTGAGACTCTCACCGGGTATGATGTTGCAGTTGGCCACTTTGCTCATGTGGTGTCTTCTAATGAGCAGGAAGTCGATTTGGGTAGTATTCCTCCCGCTCTTGTAGGTGATAAGATGCTCGGATCTCTTTTCAAAATACGTGTTTACGATTTCAAGGTCGGCAGTCGCACACGTATTGAGGATGACCTCCTCTTCCGCGTTGCGGCTACCGTACCCAAATCCACCGTGAACACGCACAATTTCCCACATTCATCACCCACATGACCGTTCAGATCACCCGGCAAAACGATCACCTGTGATAGTGGGATTCCACGGAGCACTTCTCCGAGTAGATTCCAAAACGCTATTTTATCGGCGTCGTCACAACCGGCCTGTGGCGTGTAGGCACTTATCAAGCGGGTAACTATACCATCGATAAGCACCCTAACGACCATAAGCCAGTCGCTATGACGTTTCACTTCCAAAATATCGTTCTGGAACTCCTCCGAGAGCACTAAGGCAACCACCTTCTCCCCACCAGATGCACCTCTGTAGATCAGCTTGTAGCCATTCCCAATGAACCGGGATCTGCTGGCCTTCCACCGAGTCTTCTACAGGAACGCCACGGTCACCCTCCGCCTGAATAGCACATCGGCCAACTCTCTTGCGCGTCAGGTTAGCGTGCCTATGTTCCATGTTGCGAAGTGGATCTTTCGAGATGTTTGGGCTACGTGAATTGGGGCTAACGTCGTTAGCCGTACCCGCCCATGACACAGTAGCCCTTGTCTACTTCTCACAAGAGTCGGGCGAAGCTCTAGCGCGCCGTTATGCGACGGCGCCCTAGCCCTTAAACGATCTCGCATTCCTCCATAAGATTTGGCTGATTTTTTTTGGCTTTTACGGGAGCGACTGCCATCTGAGCCCCCAACCTCAAAAGGAAAGCTGTTGTTAGGGCCTCGCCGTTATTCAGCAGGGTGCGCTGACTTGCAGGTGTGGTTGACTTGGGCCTCGAAGATGTTGGTAGGGGTTACACCCCTGAATACTTTAGCTAAACAAACCAGCTAAAAGTGATTTACTATAATTAAAAAAATTTTAAGGGCACAAATTAAATTATATTGTATTGTTATTATTGATGAGAGAAGGATAAATAAATTTTAACGTTCTTCATTAAAAAAATTAAACTTAAATAATAAACGTGAATAAATAAATTACTATAAAATTTTATGACACTGATTAAAAATGATAATCAAAAACAAGTATGAAAGAAAAAGTGACTAGACAGCTCACTTGACAGTTGCATATTGACAGAATAATCGTGCTGTTATTTATTCATAAATCTACTATTTAATTATATTTACACAGTTTTAAAATCACACATTACAGTGTATTAATTGAAGATTATATATAAATTCTCTAAAAATCTCTTAAACACGATTTGTGAAAAAGCTAAGAAACAAAAAATTTTGACGTTTGTGTATGTACGTATTTATTAGTTTACTTTTACTCTTTGGCCTACAAATATTACATTCATTATCGCAAATACTCACATTTATTCCCCATATTGTTAATATAGTTCGATATTTTTATTTTCCTTGAATTAAAAAAAAAAACAGCAACTGATTTAATTTTGATTACCACATGAAGTTTTCTGTCTAAATTATGTGCATCTTATTAAAAAAAACCTACTAAAGTATTCTGTATTTGGCAACTAGTAAACTGATGTCCTTGATTTAAATCTCCATAGGGTATAAAATTATGAAAACATTTGTTTTAATAAGGATCTTTTTATCTTCAGGGCCATAGTATGTATCATTAATTGGATTGTAATAATAACAACCAACTAGAATCATGAGTGCAGGAGGTGCTCCAGCCATGAATAATTTACCACCAGGAGTCAATCCTGAGAACAACTTGTTGCCAGGAGGACCTATTATCAACCCAAATATGAATAGAAATCGAAACAATAACCAGAGCCCTCTGATTAATGTAAGAGATAGGCTTTTCCATGCATTGTTTTTTAAATTTGCTGTGGCATATGCTCGTACATTTCCAAGGCCCGTTCGAAGGTTCTTTGAATTTCTTGTACTATTGAAAGCACTGATTGCATTTTTTGTTCTTGCATATATTCATATTGCATTTTCGAGAACACCTACTACATGTTTGAACCATGTAAAAGATTCATGGCCAAGGGATGGTATATTGAGAGTTGAGATTTTGAAAAATCCCATTAAGGATTATACAATTGAGCAGAGTTACGCAAAGGAGCGTAAATTAAAGCAGAATAGAGAAGCACTTGATTCTGTTTTTGGAATGTTGGCAACGGAAGGGTAAGCACCATTGTTATGTTTTTAATATACATTAACCTGTTATAACAACATCCAAGGGACTAATAACATTTAGTTGTAAAAATTGATAGTCCTTACAACCAGTGGTGTTTTGGAGGTTTTAATTCAGCTGGAACATCAAAATGTTGGTCAATATGATTAGTGTATTGTTCTCAATAATGTCACCATAAATGGTTTTGACTGTATATATAAATGCATGTTCAGTGTTTGGACAATGTTGATTCCACTATGAAACTTCTATTAGTTTCCCACTTGAGGTACAATATAAAAGCTATTGCTAAGAAAGGTATGCTACTGTGGAAATTGCACAATAGTGCAATTTCCACAGTAGCATACCTTTCTTTAAAAGTTTTTTCTCTTAAATGCATATTTGACATTCTAACCTGATGGATAAAGAAATGTGATGGAACTTACTAATACTAATCCTTATGTGCATGACTTTTATAAATATTTATAATGAAGGTAGACTAGTTTTTAATTTATTGATAATAATTGTCACCATTTATCAGTTGATGAAAATGTCTAATGAAAAGTAGCTTTACATCGATAATGAACAAAATAAACATGTGACTAAAATTCACAAAGTTTCCATATAATCAAATTCCAAGGAAAGCATTATATTTCTGATCTAGATTATTAATAATTTTGTTATTGCATACATAATTATATTGAACAATCTGTAAAAGAACTTGATTATTTTCTTTGCTTGCTTGCAAATAAACTGATTTATTGTCTACCAACTCTATAAAAAATAATCAATGAGCTATTAAAAAGTCCATTAGTCAATTTCACTTAAAATTGTATATTTTAGTCTATAGTTTTTATATATAGTTATATATTTATGGCTAAAATAACATCTAACACACTTTGGTACACTTGCAGTGATTCGATTTCCGTCCCACATGTGTGTTTATCTAAATGTAGTTATATACAAAAGAAAAGTATATAAGTAGTATATCAGTTGTCTAGTACCCATAACACAAGTGCTATGCTACTTACTATGGGACTAGATGGGAATTGTTCCATTTCTTGTTTATTGATATAAGCTCTTGCGAATTGATCCAACAAAGTAATAAGAGCTGTGTATATGTCATCAATGATTGTCTTGCAGGTTTATCAACATTGAATCATCATCAAGTGATGATATTGATGATGATTATATGAGGGATGGTACCGATTATGGTAACATAACCATAATTCATGATGAAATTGATGAAGAGATATTGTTAAAACAGTTTGAATCTAGTATTCGTACAAAACCTGATGGAGGTACAGAGCCTAAGGATTTTAATGCAACAATTGTACCAACAGAAGATGTTAAAAGTTCTTCATCAATTTGGGAAGGAATTTTGAGTTTAGTCGAAGATATTGATAAAGAATCAAAATTAATCGAGGTGAGTGGTTCGTGTAATGGTAATTTTGATATAACTCATCATTATGAAAGTAAATTTTGCAAGGTTACAGGAATGGGAATCAGTTTAAGAATATTCAATGTCGATTCTCATATGGTATCTTTAGCTTTCTCCCATCTTCAATATTTAACTCACTCATATTTGTACTCTAATTTCTATTAAGATTTTGTAATGTATGTCTTTATCATCATTATAGTGTTTAATTTCTATTGTATCCTAGTAGCGATACTACTACTCTGCTACACTACTGCACACTGTACAGTCAGGGCACTAATTCATCATTTTGTGTTGATGCCTCTCACTCACCCTTTTTGTTGACAATTGCCATGGCATAGTGGCTAATGCATGTCGGTATTGCGCATATCATATATTCAATTCCTGTCATATGAAGATATCTTGTAATAGGATTTTTTAAATCCTAAAAATCTCTTGTTCATTGAGTAATATAAAAATAAAGATTTCTTTTTGTATTACTCAATGAACACTATCATAGGTCTTTCATAAATTGAGATAAATTGTAATAATGATGACTTTGTAATAATTTAATGTAATATTTTTAATGATAAAATCGCAATATTTATTATCGCCACTATGTAAATGCGAGTAAATGTTTTTTTTTATTGCCGAAGAACAGCAGACAGGCTAGTGGTCCACTTAATAGTCCAGTTACCGACTTATCTTACCGAGTGAATATAAAGAAGTTACCACTACATTGTTTTAGTCTCGGAATTCTAAAATTTATATTCTGGATTTTATTAATTATTCTCTGAATTATCTGAATTTTAAAAATAACACATATCATTATAATCTTAAAGAGAGTCATATATTTTTGTAGTCCGTATTTCAATATAAAACAATGTTCCTTCTTGGGTTGGCACAACATGTTCTCTCCTTCGACTCCTCTATTAGACGTCACCTCAACATTCACACCTTTTTTGCAATCCATCCACCTTTAAAAATCTTCAATAAGTGTGTAACGTAAGACTTGAACTAAAGTTGCAGAAGTTTACGGTACTTTAAAAGTAAAAGCCATTTTAGTACCAGTTTCATAACTTTAGCACAACAAAACATTGAACCTAAATAAATCATTTGACGACCTCCTTGGCGTAAAGTGGCGTTGGTACGATCCCGTGTCTGGTTGTTTATGTATATAACATGTATGTATTTATTTACAAAAGAAATGTACATATGTTATCAAAACAATATTGGCTATGTGCAAAAAGTTAAAGTTTAAGATATGGTATGTAAAAACATGCTCCTGTAAAATTTTATGAGAAACAATTTGTTTAAAGTGATTTATATTAAAGTAATGTAATGATTAGAATCACATAGCGGTTTATATATCAAAGTTTGGGTGGTAAATTAATCATAATAGTTAAAATGTTGAAATATCAAAAAAGTGCACATAGCTGATATTGGTTTGACAACGACGGTATGTAGTATATTAGTTCTCCATTACTTATAAAGCAAGTGCTATGTTTCTTACTTTGGCACTAGACGGCAACATCATTTTCCAATACCTTTTCTAGTTAAACTGAACGCAAATCGATAATACGAACGAAAGTCTCAAATCGACTAAATTCCCACGCCAATTTTATGCATAATCCATATTAATACATATTATAAATGTGAAAGTAACTGTCTGTCTGTCTGTTACGTTTTCACGCCTAAACCGCTGAATGAATTTTAGTGTAGAGATAGATTGGATCTTGGAGAAGGACATAGGCTACTTTTTTATTTATATGGTAGAACAACGTTTGCTGGGTCAGCTAGTATTTTTATATATTAATTACTGTATAAACGGAATTTTCTACTATTTACGAAATTTTTTATCTATCTTTTCTTTCAGGACTCCCTAGATGAGGCAGCACTAAACGAATCAACCAAAGGTATGACGTATTTCGATAATACCACCATAGTACAATGAAGTATACACGCTCAAAATGCCACACTCTTAACATAATCTGCCAAGCATGTTTGACCTGTATGTGCCCACTGGGCAGTTGCATCTGCTAAGTACTATTGTAGATTACTGATATAATAGTTTTATTTATATATAGGTTGATTGTTTTTAAGGTATTTATTATATATTATTTCATTGTAACCATAAAAATAATTTATTTTCTTATAAATATATATTCCTTTTATAATTGACCTGGGAAAAAATTATCACAATTAGTAGTGGTCACAATAACGAAATAGCGTAAGGCTAGCACACTTCAGGTATATATGCATGGAATTGAAATAAAAATAGCAGATGAAATAAAAATTTGGGCCTTGTGATAGACCGGAAATTAAATTTTTGTAATCACGTCTCGTATGTCTGTCGTAATAGTCTTAATATATATATATATATATATATATATATATATATATATATATATATATATATATATATATATATATATATATATATATATATATATATATATATATATATAAAACTAGCTGTGCCCGCGACTCCGTCCGCGTGGAATAGTGACTTTGGGCAGCATTTTTTTGGTAAATCTTATGGTTTATTTTGGATTTCAAACCCTATAAACCCTAAAATATAAATAAATAAAATATGCAAACAGTCAGTGTAATCGAATGCAACTGTTACGCCATGCGCCTCCGGAATACGTGCGTTCGAACCTATAAAGTCTAGCCTAAGCTGGTTTAGCTTTTTCAGCTGCTGGTTTAGCTATTTCATATGATTGATGATATAAATCTGAGGTCAACTTAAATCTATACAAATAAATAAAATTGGAGTGTCTGTTTGTAATATTAAAATTACCGCTTTTTACTGAGTGCCTTCGGATATATACACGGTACAACAATAATGAAAACAGTAGCGTATTAACAGACTTATTATTCGAACAGTTTCAAATTTCACCTTTACAGTTTTAAAAATATAAGTATGACCGATTTCTTCAACATTCCAAAAATATAAGTATGACCGATTTCTTCAACATTCCATTTTCTTTTTCCTGTGATTGGTAAGCTCTGCCACGATCGGATGACGGTGCCATGCCCGCGTCCTTTATTTAGAACAAAGTCAATTGCATGTTTGCACTAATTCAAACAGGATACACCAATTTAGACAACTTGAATATTTTAAAATCTACGAGGGTGGATTAAATATAAACGGGATTATTGTCAGTAAACGTCTACGGTTGGTAGGAATGAGCACAGGCTTCTAGAATGCTTGGGTGGAGTCAGTAGGTACTGGGGAGAGTCAGTCGTTTCACACTCGCAAGCGGTTTGTCAGTAACTGTCGTGATGTCGGAACAGCAAGTGCACCCTTATACTGCGCAACGCATTATAAAATTTCTCGCTCGTGAAGGAGTTCAAGCGACGGATATTTTTCAGAGATTAAGTGCAGAGTTCGGGGATCAAACATTGTCAAGGACTTGTGTGTTTGCTTGGCATAAGGAGTTCAAAGAAGGGCGAAAACGAGTGGAAAATGCTGGCAAGGTTCTCTCAAGAGTGTTTTTTGACCAGCAAGGCATTTTTCTCATTGATTTTTTGCACGAGCGACGCGCAATCAATGCTGCTTATTACTGCGAGCTATTGACTAAGGTGAGAGATGCATATCGCTGCGAAAAGCGAAAACAACGGATCCGAGAGATCATTCGTCTCCATGACAATGCCAGACCCCATACTGCAGCAGCTCTAACAATGTTAAAACTGGAAGAAATGCATTGGACTCAACTTGAACACCCTCCCTACAGCCTGAACTTATCGCCTTGCGATTTTCATTTGTTTGGGCCGCTTTAGGAGGGCAACGGTTTGAAGATGACGAAGAGGTGGAGGAGTTTGTGCGCAATTGGCTCCTGAGCCAACCAGTTTCATTTCACGATGCTGGGATAAAAACCTTCCTGAGCGCTGGGAAAAATGTATTTTAAAGCACTAAACTACGTAGAAAAATTAATTATATTTGTCTTTAATCATTTAGTAATTACTGCTTATTAAAAAAAACCATTTATATTAGATTCACCCTCGTATTTTGTTGATGTAGCGAGAACATAATAAATAAAATAAAGCATTTTATAAAGGGTATTAAAATAACATGTATTTGTGTTCATGTTCTACACGTTTTATAACAGTCTGTTACAATTTTACTAATAACTAATTAAATAGTTTTTAAACAATCCTGAATTGGTGTATGTTTTTGTGTAACTTGAAGTCCTTGTTTATAAACCTGGTATAGGGAAGGGGGGCGGGAGGCGCGGTTGGAGGATGTTGGGTTATTGGACATGACGGTCTGTTCAAGAGCAGGATTATTGAGATCCTACTGTATTAATATTTATTTGTATTATGTGTTTCTTTAAATAGACAATATATCATTATTTCCAGATGAAGATTACATTCTGGAGTATTCCCTCGAATACGGATTCCTGCGTTTGTCCCCAAGCGCCCGTCTTCACCTTAAGATTCCCGTGAAAATAGTCACATTGGATCCACAAAAAGACCAATGTTTTGGGGACCCGTTCTCTCGGTTCGTCCTTGACGAGTTTTTGGGCTACGACGATCTTCTGATGGCTTCTATCAAAACCCTAGCGGAGCAGGAGGATAACAAGGGTTATTTGAGGTAAATTAAATTCTCTGTGCAGGTCAATACTAACAAATCTAAAAAGGAAATCTAAGACAAAACAATCCTAGCTACGTGGTAGGGGCTCAAGTTCGTCTGGATGGTAACCGCTTTTCGTCTGTAAGTATGCCACCATAATAATCTTGTGTTGTGTTCCGGCATTAGTGACCCATTTTCCAGTAGGTACCCCTATGATTACAGTAGGTACCCCTATGATTACAGTAGCGTAGTGCCCGCATATATCTATAGGCGACTGTAACTGCTTACAATTAAGTGCGACGTCAGCCTATCTGCTATCCTTAGTAGTAAAACAAAATATGTAATCTCTTTACCGCAACGGGTTCCATTTCCGTCACAAGATTCCGTGTTGTAACAAGTGTTTGTTTTCATAAGACTAATATAAGTATCAGTTGTCTAGTACCCATAACACAACTACGCTGTTTACTTTGCGACTAGAAGGTTATGTGTGAATTGCCACACTATATTTATTTAATATACTACTTAGTTATCTTTTTAGAATTTCGAATGATAACTACAATTGAAACTTTTTACTAAAATAACTGGGAGTGGAGTAACGCCTTATAAGGCAATGATAGCTAAGCCATGAATACGGTCCGGCACTTCTGGAATCAATTTAAACAAATAGACTTACATTATTCTGAAAATAAAATTACTATAAGTATGTTATTCGAAATGCTCAATATGTGCCTGTTAAGATTAGAGCCCCATGTAAGAAACTTCAGCCACTTTACAAGCAGCAAAGAAAGGGATTAGAATTTACTTTTCTACGTTGTATCAAACGGCAGTCGCCTTTACCATATTTGATTTTCCAAAGAGCAAAATATTTCTGAATCTGTTAGTATTGTAAGCACGCGTAGGCGACCTATAATAATCGGCGAGTAAACGTTTCATATCAGGCATACTATTTACTATTCCTACTCTTAGTATCAAATATGATATAAGGGGGGGGGGGGGGGGGGGTACATACGTCCAGCAGCGCCAAAAATGCGCTAAAAGAAAAGCTGTTTGTAAAAGGGATAGCAATAAAATATAATAAAAGATAACTATTATAAATTGTTTATGAGCATTTAAAATTTATAAGAGAAATTAATTAATTTTTTTTTCAAAAATTCAACATAAAAAACATGTTTTCCCAAGCACTATGAAAAAAAGTTGCTCCACGGCCTGCATCATTTCTCCTTAAAATGTTTATGGATATGTAAAATGTAAAACAATACTTGTAAAATAAAATTTTAGTTATAGTCTGTAGAGCCGGATTTTTGAAATTCGAAAAATTTGGCAATTTACGGCACTTTCATCCAAAAAGTATGTATTTTATGTCATAAATGACATCAAACCTTAATAATTTTTTTTAAATCATAATATCAAAATCTGCCTCGCCAAACAATACGGAAAACAATTTTGAATACTAAAAAAATCATTAAAAATATCAAAAACTGTATGCGTTATCATTCAGACCGTGCCGGAAAAAGTAGTTTTGAGAAAAAGGCATTTTAAGTTTCAAGTGCATTTTGCTCGACGTCGCTCGCAACTATAGCAAGAACTTTATGAATTTTTAAAATTTATTTTCTTAAGTTACGTCTAATCTCCCATTCCAGCTTCATATTGTATGTATGCCTTCCTTGTCAATAAAAAATTGTTCTTACTAATTTTTTTTCAGTCGACGAGTTGTTCTGGTCTCTTTTGTTATCCGCGTGCATCAGACTCTTGTCGGGCAGTCACGTTTTCTATAATAACATTCGATCTATGGGGAATTTAAACAATCGATTTTCACAGTCGATTGTTTAAATTCCCGACAGTCGACAGCTTCGAGTTCTCTTTCTGTGTACCATGGGCGCTTTTTATTATTAATTATCCAATTTAATGATAATAAGTAATAAATTATTGTTTATTATACGAAAGTATAATAAATAATAACGGCACATAACATTAAACTCGCTCCTCCCCATAGACGCCAAGGACGGTATATCCGCTACGCTTGTCCAACGCTTATTAGTGCGTTATACATATCAGCGATATCAGTATGCATCTTTCCTCACAATGATTTACTTCGAAAACTGTCGTTGATGTCACTGTCGGATTCGAACCTATGAGCTAGCTTTTTCTCCCAGTGTGATAGCACTCGGCTGTGCATTTAAGAGTATTACTTAGATTTGGTATTATTTTTCATATAGAAACGTGATCACCGGAGAACACTACAGATTCGTGTCGATGCTAACAGCGAGAAGCTCATACGTGGCAGCTTTCTTCATTATGCTCGTCTTTGTAAGTATACCTACCTACTCTAAAACATTTTATTAGTACATATATCTATGCACCGGTATTGGATTAGGTTAGGCGAAGAGAATGAATATGAAGCGGCACTCTCATTTCACGTGAGCCCACTGATTTTACACTCTTCAGTCTATTCAAAAACACACACAGCTATTTATATTATTTACACTTTAATTACACTAGATTATTATCATAAATTCTTCAGTTTTTACAATAAACAAGACGGAATCTACGATCACCGTACGGCCATTAAACGTTATAATATTTTTAAGTTGGTCGCACTTGTTTTGACAAGGATGGGTAGCGGATATTAAATCCCGAGGACAGGGAGCGGTAGGTAGGAAAAGGGACAGGAAAAAGCATCATCACCTAGATCCATTGTAGCCAAACGGCGTTAACAGTATATATTTGTAAATATAACAAAAATTCTGAAAACGACACGCTGAGCAACTTAAAGAAGAGGATACACAAGAGGTTACTACCGTCAGTGAAGATATACCTAGTCAGGTCATAAATTCTGTCACATGTTTAATGTAAAATAATTGTAACAAGTTTATTCATTATGTAACCATTTATATACCAAAATGAACTTAACAAAACATAGATTCTTATGACATTAAAGTTTATTCAAAATGACCTCCGTGATTTTGAATACAAGCCTTCAATCTGCGCGGCCAGTCCTCTATCGCAGCACGAACGAGGTCCATGTCAATATCGGCGGCTGCCTTAATCAAGGATGTCTTGAGTGACTCCAAATTGGGATGAGGCTTTGAACACGCCTTTTCCTCCAAGTGTTGCCATATCTTGTAATCTAACGGATTCAAATCTGGACTGGAGGAGGGCCAGTCTTCGTGCCGGATGAAGTCGATTTCACGCGCCGCCAGCCAGTCTTGTGTGCTCTTCGCTCTATGAGCTGGCGCCGAATCTTGTTGGAATACCCAGTGCCTGTTATTGAACATGGTATGAGAAACAGGTTCCACAAGGTTCGTCAGGACTGTATTTTGATACACAACAGCATTCGTTTTTACACCTTTCTCACAAAAATGTACCTCTGTTAAGCCCCAATAAGAAACTCCCAACCATACCATGAGCGAGGATGGAAAATGACCTCGTTGGACACGCGGAATACGGTTGCTCGCTTCTTCACTACTGTGTGCGTACACCTTATCATTTTGTTTGTTGTAGCTCTCTTCTACAGTAAACATTTTTTCATCCGAAAAAAGAATTTCCCGATATTTTTTTCCCGCGTACCGCTTCAACAAAGCGCGGCATCTCTTCAGTCTCAGGTCCATTAGACGAGCATTCAAACGATGTCCTGTTTTTCTTCGATATGCCCGAAGCCCTAAGTCTTCATTTAACACCCTTTTCACCGTGGTTCTGCTTAACCCCATCTGAAGGGCCAACAATTTCTGCTTACGTTTGGGATTTCTTTGAATTCGTGCCTTCACAGCTTTTATCACTGCTGGAGTCCTAACAGACCGAGGGCGACCACTTCTTGACCTGTCATCTACACTAGAGTCTTCATTGTATCGTTTGATGGTACGATAAATGAATCTTTTGGCTATATTCAAATTTTTCAGTATGTTAAAAATTTGAATTGGCGCGTAACCGCAACGATGCAACGCAATAACTGCAACACGGTCTTCTTTAAGCGTCCACTCCATACTTAAAAAATGAGTAAAATTCTAAAAGTATACATTTTTATTTTCATGAACAATTCGAGATTCGAATTCAATAAACTTTTTTGTGGCCAGCATTCTAAAAGAAAAGTTTTTACTGTGTGACAATACTTATGACCTGACTAGGTACAATGAGAATCTAAGATATAGTTTTTGGCAAGTGAATAAAGTCAGTGAAAATGCCGACCTGGACTCCTGAAGTAATGACCATGAATCTCTGACCTACGAAAGTATAAACATAGCAATAATAATAACAACCCTCAAGTACCCATTGCTGGGCTCGGGCCTCCCTTTGGAGGTAACGGATAGTATACCCGCCACGCTTGTCAAGGCAGATTGGTGGGTTACATATTAGTGATCTTGGTATGCAGGTTTCGTCACGGTATTTTCCTTGACTGTGGACACATGGCAATTATGCTATAATACGTACATGGGACGAGAAAAACTACCTAAGCGGTGCATGCCACCGTGGGATTTGAGTCCGGGACTTCTAGATTGGCCTCCGAGTGTAATACTTGTACTTTAACATCGTTGTGATGTGAAACTCGATGAAACTTAAAAGTCACAGTAAAAAGAGACCTATACATACATCTTTTTTCTTTATCCTTTCAAAATGTTTTGCATAGATTAAATTTGGGGAATAATTTTATAATTTTGTAACAATGTACAAAAGCTCCAAATTCCCAGCCAACGAGGTTGGCAAGCATTATGCTGAGTCGAGACATCGACACAGCACTGCTTTTTAATGCCCACCTCACACTACTAGACCAGGGTCGATAATTTTTGAAACCAAAAAAAATTACAGTAGGATGAAACCCATTAGAAAAGGAGGGGAATATGATAAAAATGAAAGGAAAAATAAATTACGGGCGATCCGAGTTCGGGAAGTGGGAGGAGGTGAGTTTTTAAGGGTAAAAAATGGTTTATCGTGATTTCCGGTAAAACTACAAGTCCTATGGAAAAAAAGTTAAATGGCAAAGTTATAGGTAATAAAAAGATCTAAAACTTTTGTATTTACAATTTTTTCACATAACCTCAAAATTTAGGCGAAAAATTCAAATAACCAAGTTTTATGCTTTTTATTTTTCTTTTTCAAAAAAATTTTTTTTCTACGAAATTTGGTGAAAACTAAGACGAATTAAAAAAAGCGAAACAAATAAAGTCACTCACTTTTGCATTTATAATATTAGTTAGGATTTATCTAATGTCTTATTACCAGCAACGCCATCAATGTTCAAATAGATGAGAATTTGAATTTAAAATTGTGTAGGGATCGTTATGATAAGTCTGTCTTCTTACATTTGTTATTTTATTCAGTTAATCTCTTAAAAATCTCGGTTTCAATTTAATGTTAAACTTAAATTCTCTTAAACTATTGATATGATCGAGCTATTCGATGTAATATTTTCGTTATGAAACACTGCCATCTATCGTTGAGTAGTGAAACATTACTAGACTTGTTGTCTCCTAGAGAGCGCTTTAGAAAGTTCTACCATGCTCTAGTAGAAGTTCACAAATAAATTACTAGATGGCGTTTTTAGAACTCATCGATATTTGGAGATGTGACCGTACGATTGCTTTTTTTTTGTTAAAATCAAACCTGGATCCTAAATATTTTTATATGCATAAGCCTAATGTGCATATTATGTTCAAAGTTGTCACATACGTCACGAAATTGTGGAAGGGATACTTGTATATCCAGATCAGGGGTATGTGTAGCGTGGCGTAGTTAAAGTGTTCTTTCCCTTCAGGGAGAATGTAATGAGACTAATGGTGGAACGTTTTGGATCATTATTATTTTATTATTATTTCATTTATTTAATTATTTCGGAACAGGGAATTGACGTATCATGGATGAGGATCGATTCAGACGTTCGCACTATTTTCTCCACAATGCGACATAATTTAACAGCGGGTCTGATGCTTCAAAGTTAAAAGCTTCGGTTGCTACCAGGATTAAAGACACGTGAAGAAAGATGCGTTCAACATTGAAAAGATTTTTACTTAAACTTATAAGAAGTTAAAATATTATTATTATATATGTATAAAACGCAAATTATCAACAATAAAATAAGAGATAATAATAATTTTAGTTTCCGATAGTATTAAGGTCAAACATTAGAGATCAATTAATGGAGTGTACGGCGGCCCAGGCGTGGCCTCCCCTCCTACTAAAATCAGGACTCTCCGAGTTACAGTTATTGCTCTTTTACAGCCCTTTCAAACTTTATTACGGTACCAAATTCCACCTCTGACGGCGTACGCCTGTACAACCTGCCTTATGTGTTTGTTTTGCTAAACTACTAACTCGGTATTCATAGAGTATATTCAAGTTTTGCTATTTACATATTACTCCGCTATTAATAGCGGACAGACGTAAACGACAGTTTTCTATATATACATATATTGATCTATGACTTAATATATTTAGGCCTCTTTTTATTATGAACAACAGATAGGTGGTAGCCAGGTGGTGTGCCATTCTTACAATGGCTTTCACATCTTAATGTCTAAACAGTTTTTCTTCTCTAATTTACATATTGAATATAATAATAATTGCCACCAATTCAACAAACATTGTTCACCAATGGCGAAGGAAAACATCTCGAGGAAGCCTAAAGACCGAGATCATCGGTATATATCAACCGGGAATCCGCCTAAAAAGTACTGGTTAAACTAACTACTACAGACAGTAGACCGTTCATTCTAGTGGAATATCGAACCTAGCAGTGGGAGGATAAAAGTAGTTATTCATCATGACCGCGAGGACGTGTTGAGTACTTTATAGTGACGTCATAGAATTGAATGCATGTGAAATGTAGAAGTGAAGTAAAATAAAAACTGATGACACATTTATTGCGGCTTAGTGAAAGAAAGTTTCATAACGGATAAACAATTATTGTGATGTTGCTGTAGCTATAGTTCAGTAGACAGGCAAACGACCCAACCTGGTAAGTGGTCACCGCCGCCTATGGACGTCTGCAATATCAAAGGCATTATACCAACACGCTGCCGGCCTCGAAGAAATTTTATAACGCCTTTTTGGAAGAACCCGATATCGTTTCAGATTACGAAAACAAACTCAAATCACAGCGACATCACTGACCTCGGGGTTTGAAGGTGACCTTTCTAACGTTATTTTGGAGCTTGTAATCTATGCAGTAGTTGAAAAGTTTTCAAATTAAAAAAAAGGAAAAAAAATGAGAAAATTCACTGTATTCTACAATATTATTATGATAAAAGGAAGTAGTAGTAGTCTTGTGCGAAATGTGCTGTCTGAAAATGGTTCGCTTACTTTCCTTCTGGTAACTTTAATGTGAAAGATGAGTCTCTTCCGCCGTCCAATCACTGAGTAAGCTGATCGTATTCTTGCAAAAGTCCGGCAGGTTAAGCATATCGGCATTGTCGATATTGGTATAGTGCTAGGAATTGACCACAAAACTGTTTTATACCATTTACACAAAATTGGTTATCAAAAAACCGCTTAACGTCTAGACGTGCGCACGGCGCACAGCGTAAAGTTATGATTCAAACGTCTGCAACAGTTGGAAGTAGATCATGGTAAACGAACCCCTTCCACTGTTACTACATACGTAGCATCTCTTTTTCGGTTACAATTTTAACTTAGCGAATGCTTGTTAGAGATCACGGTCTTTCGCCTACGTTCCTTTTCATCTCTGGTTAATGATTAAGAAATGGCTCGTTCTCATTCGGTTTTATCAGCACATCGTTAATGTTAATTAGGTCCATAGCGTTTTTTTATGCTCAACTCATAAAGAACCTAGGTTCTAATATATAAAAAACGCAGTGGAAGGGGTTCGTTCACCATGATCTACTTCCAACTGTTCTAGAAGTATTTACATCAGGCGAATTAGAGAAAACTGCTCAAATTGATTTATGTATAAAAAATATTTTTTTTTGTCAAGGAAAATAAAAATTACAGGTAACACAATATTAGTTTAAAGAAACATAGTCTAATTATATCAACTAAATTGGTATCAGCTCAGCGACTTGCTGGTTATTTTGACCAGCGCTGATCTTCCGCTGTAGCCAGGTAGTGTCGTCACTCACAGTGGTCGTGAACGCCCTTGCTACTTATTTTTCTTTGACAACAATAATACTTTTATCTCTCTTACGTGGACGGGATACTCATGAAAAACCGACATAAGTAAGTCGAGAGAAAATCCTAATTATAAACAAGTCTTCCATCATGACAACGCCCGATCAAATACTTCTTTTATCACACTTAAAAAATTATGATAGTTTAGTTGGGAATTTTTGATCTAAACACCTTATCTCACGTTCCTTATATAGTACACTGTGATAATTATCTCTTCTAACTCTGCCAAACTCTTTGTAGAATTAAGTTAATTTAAAAAAGTGTGAAAACCACTTCTTTAACCGGAAACTACCGAAGCACTTCATCGATGGTAATCTTGGCTCTATCGCGAAAATGCCGAAACATTGTCGATAATAATGTAAATATTCGGTTTAAATAAATTTATTTACGCGCTATACCCGGGGAACTTACGAGTAAACACGCCTACTAGACCGAATACTTGTAGTATCTATTTGAGCTTATCAAATGTCTTGTATTACTTTCTCATGGATATGGCATCTATATTCATTCCCATATTATATTTTCTTTATTACAATAATATGCTTAATTAATATGATTCATGTTAATTTATCCGGAAGGACGAGTTTCGTTTTCAATATCAATATTGTGATATTGATTAAAGAAACATATTGGTTAAATGACAGGAGAGATTGGCAGGTGTTGGATTGAAGATAAATAGAACTAAAACTGAATAGCTATTTTCGACTTTGGTGGAAACGCCCCCAACTTGTTCTAAATTCCGGTACCTCGAATCGTTAATCTAGAATGATGGTGAGATAGGCCGATATGTGAAAAATAGTGAATGTAGGATGGATGAAATGGCGACAAGTCTAAGGAACAATTTGCGATCCACAAGTGCCGTTTAGACTTAAACGAAAAATTTGTAAAACCGTAATAATGCCTATCAATATGATATGGATTAGAAGGCTAGGCCACAAAGGGAAAAGATGGAAGGTTATTTATTACATGCAGCAGAGAGAGCGAATGTTGAAATTATGAGCGGAGTTACAAAAATGCATAGAATGAGGAATGAGTATATTAGAGGTAGTTGAAAGTGACGCCAATGATTGAGAAACTGAAAAGTAATAGGTTAGCCTGGTATGGCCATACAATGTGAAAGAGGAGTGTCATGTAACAAGGAGGATGATAGAAATGAGGGTGGATGGATACAAGAGGAGAAGTAGACCAAAGACAAGATGGATGGATTTTATTTTTTATTGCTGAGGACCAGCAGACAGGCTGACGGCCCACTTAATAGTGAGCAGTTACCGTCGCCTATAGATGTTTGCGTCGCTAGGTGCACCGTGAACACGCTGCTGTCCCGTAGGGGGGTACAGGAACCTGGGTCACTAATGCCGGAACACAACACAAGGTTATTATGGGGGCATACTTAAGACCAAGGGTGGTCGCTATCCATTCGCGCTTGGAGCCCTACCACGTAGGAAGGATTCCGTAAACGATGATATGATGAAAATGGGTGTGACAGTTGAGATGACAGCTAACAGAGGAGAGTGGAAGGACAGGACATGTTGTGCCGACCCCACATAGTTGGGATAGGGGCAGGAAGAAGAAGATATTGATCTAACGTTTTTATAAGTGAGCATATCTGAGGTATAGATATGAATGCAAGATGGTCGAATGATGCCGTTCTATCCTATTTATTTACGGCTTTACATTCAAACACATTTACAATTTGACGTCACATGTAGTTTCAGTGATCAATAAATACTTATCTATCATGATATATGAACTATAGTGACGCCTGTACTGTTCAATATCCGACACCTGGCTTGATATTCATCCCGGTACTAATCTCGTAGGCTGGCGTCGAGAGGTTGAGAAATTGCATTAATCAATTGTCAAACGTGTACACGTATTGCCCAACTCGGAAATGCACGTATCGTGTATCTATTGTATACAACATGTTTATAATATGGACAGTGCTTAATAATTTTTTTAATGCTGTAGGACAGCAGACAGGCTGACGACTTGCTTAGAATTTAGCAGTTACCGTCGCCTATGGGTGTTTGTTTGCAATGCCAGTGGCATCGCGAATACGCTGCTGTCCCATAAGGGTACAGGAACTTGGGTCACCAATGCCGGAACACAACACAAGGTTATTATGGCGGCATACTTAAGACCAAAGGTGGTCGCCATCCAGACGGGCTTGAAGCCCTACCACGTAGCTAGGGTGGGTTGTTTTGTCGCCTTTTACGACAGGCCGACCCCGGCCGCAGAGGTTAGTATTCTTTCTCCGTCCCTGCACTGATGAAAAGATTAATGCCCCACCCTCTGCTTATATTATCACCTCAGGCTGTGATCGATCAAACGCCTCGCCCCATTGTTTGCCACATGTTCGCAAATTCCAATGCCGAACTGTTAAGATTTAGAAATACCTCGAAGTACTACCAAGAAGTAAAACATTCAGGTTATTATTATTAGGATATTATAAAGGTTTTGTATATACAGTTCTCCAACTTTCACACAATTATATCGTATGTAACTATTTACTTCAATGTGCTTCATGCTTGAGGTCAAAAAACATAGAATCCGTAACACGTAATCGTATAGTATTTATTAAATGTAATATCATTTGCACATCACCGCTATGTATTTTGTTACAATTTCCATACTTCGGGTTGCCTGGAAGAGATCGCTTTAAGCGATAAGGCCGCCCTTTGTCATACAGCATTATATTTTTGTATACATATTTTATGTTAGTTTTAAGTATCTGTATGCAATAAAGAGTTTTTCATTCATTCATTCATTCATTCATTCATTCATTCACGTGAATATAAAATGTATTTTCATATTCAATACGAGTGTTCTTGATTTTGTACATTCGAAACAAATATTGGAGTGTTAATATAAAGTGTATATTTTTTTTATAAAACAATTCTGTTATATTTATCTATTTATCAGTTGGTTTATAAATATTATATTAAAAATTGTACTCTTATTTCTTTTCTGAATCCTAAATATTTCTGTATACGTTGTTTTCTAAAATTCAAAAATTGTACAAGTACTGAAATCTCTTAACACACATAATAACTTTATGTTGTGTTCCCGCATTAGTGACCCAAGTTCCTGTACCCTTATGGGATAGCAGCGTGTTCGTAATGCCACTGGCGTTGCAAACACCCATAGGCACGGTAACTGCTAAATTATAAGTGGGCCGCCAGCCTGTCTGCTGTCCTAACATACAGCAATAAATAAAAAAAAAATTGTAGAAAGTTCGAGAAAATCTTTTCTGGAACTTACTATTAGTTTCAATGTGGAATCAATGCAGCATGTACTCTATTTAATTAGGGGTTATTTCATCATATTCTTTCTTAACGAGGTCGTAAATATGGATAAATTTATATACATTGCTTACAAATCGTTTCTACGCAGTTTTGGGTTTCTTACCTTATCAAAACAAAACCATGTTAAATTTTAGCAGTTTAAGTGTATGTTGTATATGTTTGTAACATAGATTCTGTTTTGTAATTTGGTAGGTTATTTACAGAAAGAAAATATGTATAATAATTTATAAATATATAAAAATGAATCTCTATTTCCCTTGGTCATCGCATCACGCGTGAACGGATTGAACAATTTGGCTAATTCTTTATTTGTTGTATTTATTAATGTTAGGAGAAGGTTCTTAAGGAAGAAAAAATTAAGAAAGTTGAGCGGAACATTAGAAAATTCAAGAAAATTTAAGAAAAATTAATGACAATATTAATCTATATTAATTTTGTATGTAAATATGAATGTAATTCTGTGTGTCATGTTTTCATGTTGATGAATTTCGGTAACAGAGATAGATTGGAGTTGGAGAAAAATTTAGTTTATTTTTTAATTTATATGGCAGAACAACGTTTGCCGGGTCAGCTAGTAATTTATGAATATGATTATTCGTAATGTTGGTTTCTGTTAACTCAACAGTAAAATTTTAAACGCTCGTCTTCCTAGGAATTTTTCCTCCATTCAACGAGATTTAAACAAAAGTTATCCTAGTTGGAATTAAGAAAACGAATTTTAAAAGTTATTTACTCGTATTAATATTATGAAGTTTAGGACTTAATCCTGAACTCCAAATATTTTATGGATTTAAGATTTAAAAAAAATTAAATTAAAGCGGGAGCAAGTGAATTATAGGGCTGGGTTAAATATGCTACCCAGTTTACGGGTACCGTAAAAACTAACAGCTAGCCCGTGGCCGGATTACGCACGGGCCATTGCGCGGTGTACGCTGCAGCGCACGCTCCGTCGCCTCTAGTTGCATTTTGCGCTTGCCACTGCCCACAGCCTCCCGACGAAAATAGAGCCTTCGGCGGGATACGGCGAAATGTCGTTTATATAGGCTTACATGTTGACGTAAGTTCACACTAGCGGTTATTTTCCAGGTGTTTGGGTATGGACCGTAGTATATTTTCACTTATATACGAGTATATTACAATATACATATTAACAGTAATGTATGCGATTTAGTCTATGATAACATTTATAGCGTACCTACGCAGTCTTGTGTTTCTATGTAATTGTATAGTTGGCCAGATGTCACTGTCAAGATACGATACCCATGGGAACAGTATAGTGACAATATTCAGTAATTAATTCATGTGTTAATTGTAACACATGAATTAACACATAATTGTATATAACAAATAAGGCGAAGAGGAAATGGACTAGTTTTAGGTCCTCTCGCTTAAGCACCTCCAAATTTTAGAGAAGTTTTAGAAGGCGACACATATATTCCTTTTGCTAGTTCACATATAGTAAATGAAAAGCACCGTTGGGTTTTTCTTCTTAGGACAGACGGCGGTTGATCTTGTAAAAATCAAATTCAGTCATATCGTGTCTCTGGTTCTTACGCTGTGCATCGATGCTACACCGCTTCCCGCATGAATTTGTCTTTCTTGTGACGTCTAAACAGGCTTAACGAAATGTCCCAAGGCTTGTTTTGGGGCATATATTTGATAATAGCTGAGTTCTGTTCACCATTAACAATGTTCCATGACATTTAATTATTGTAGTTTTTATTTTATTTTATTGCTGACGGCCCGCTTAGAATTTAGCAGTTATCGTCGCCTATGGGCGTTTGCAACGTCAGTGGCATCGCGAACACATTGCTGTCCCATAAGGGTACAGGAACTTAGGTGACTAATAAATAATGTAAACATGTAGTAATTAATAGTCACCTATACGAAAAATTACTTGACTTAATAGTAATGTATGCTATAATATTGTGAAAATGCTTGTCTATAATGCAATATTGTAAAGTTTGAAATAAATAAATCGACTTTATCTGTTTTCTTGTGCCTCTTTACGTATGTACGTATCTGAGACCAAAAAAACGTGCTGATATTTTATCCAGTGATAATACGCAATAGTGCACTTTAAGATGTACAGCGAAAGCTTTAGACACGACCGGGAAGAAAGGCTGAAAAGAAACAGAAGATTCTGACTTTAAATTATTCCTAGTTATATTCTATGTCCAAGTGTATCGCAAGTATGAGATTTGTCAATATTTCTAGTGTTGTAAAATATATGGTACATAATTTCGCACGCGTTACATATTATAGGTATATAAAGTTCGCTCGAATATCTAGCGAAGCTGATGGTGATGGTTTGCCGGCTTCTGAATTTGTTGTTGGCATCGATCTGTTAAAAGTGAGAGAAGTGAGGTGGCGCGGACGTCGCCCTGTGAGGCCGCTATCAATCTTTTCGCCACATCATTTGCTCCACGCACCGTTCCGCCGCGATTGAATTTCATTAACGAAACGCTTAGTGCAGATTGAATCCATTTAAGTAACAGTGGGATCGCCCCTACAAATGTTATTTTACTTTACGTGTAAAACCGAACTACTAATGTATTTGTATGATTATATTTTTTCTATTTTTATAAATATGCTAAAAGGTAATTTATAATAAATAAGTATTTTTAACTGATAAACAAAGTTGTAATTGTATTTATGTTTATTAAAACAAAATACAATTTGTGGACGTATTAAACATATTAATATAAAAGTATGTGTGTTTGTGCAATTGTGACGACTTCCGTGGCGTAATGGCTATCGCACTTCGGTACGCTTGCGTAGGTCACGGATTCGATTCCCGTCCATCGTCTGGTTGTTTATGTATAATATGTATTTATTCATAAAATAAAAGTATATACGTAGATTCGTGATTTCTATCCGTGTAGGGGCGGAGAAATAATACTAACCTCTGCGGCCGGGGTCGGCCTGTCGTAAAAGGCGACAAAACAACCCACCCTAGCTACGTGGTAGGGTCCCAAGCCCGTCTGGATGGCGACCACCTTTGGTCTTTAGTATGCCGCCATAATAACCTTGTGTTATGTTCTGGCATTAGTGACCCCAAGTTCCTGTACCCTTATGGGATAGCAGGGTGTTCGCGATGCCACTGGCGTTGCAAACACCCATAGGCGACGGTAACTGCTAAATTCTAAGCGGGCCGTCAGCCTTTCTGATGTCCTACAGCATTAAAAAAAGTATATTAGTTGTCTAGTATCCATAACACAAGTGCTATACTATTTACTAAAGAACTAGATGGTGCTGTGTGAAGTGTCCCAATATATTTATTTAATTCACATACGGCAGAAGCCAATCTTCAGAAAAGTTGATTTTATTTCATATTTTAATGTGTATAAAAGCTACAAAAGTTCGGACAAAGAGGAAAAAATATTTTATGAAACACTATAAGTATATAGTGTTTCTATCTCATTCTCTCGCAGGTTAAATACTGTTTATGAATATTTTTGTCTCTTTTTGATGTCGCTTTTTCGTTTCATTGAATTTCGAATCACAAATGTCCTAAAGGAATTTTATTTTAAAAATGTGAGTTCACGTCTATTACCTCATACCGAATTTTCGTTGACTACTACTACCCCCTCATGTACAATCTTGCTAAACATTCTCTTGATTCTAACTAGTCACACATAAAGTTATTTAAACATTTAATAGTAATTAATAATAATATAGGCGGTCTTATCGCTTGTAGTGATTTCTGCCAGACAACCTTATGATACGAGTAGTTTATTCATAAAAATTTAAAATGTTAATTTAGATATAGTGCGTCACAATTGACAATCAATAAAATAAACTTTACCTAGTCTGGAAATATGAGGACGTTGTTTTTAATAGTTTATAAATTAAATTTTTTGTTACAGACTGTATCAATATCGATGTTGCTTCGTTATGCTCACCATCAAATCTTCGTATTCATAGGTAAGTTTTGATATTTGTATTTCGAAATTAGAAATCAATTTTTAAATAAAATGCGTCATCATATAAACAATCAAAAATAAAAACGTATTTAATGTGAATTTTTAATTTAAAAACTCGTAAATAAAATTTCAATATTTTCATACCACAGACACCTTAAGTCTTTGTTCGAGATAACTACCGCGAAACAATTCCACACAGGACTACACAACAATCGGGATTGTCAGGGAATGAATTCAGTGAAAAATTCTCGACTTGTAAGCCGGCTCAGCGGCAATCTCTCTGTAATAACAATAATTGCGAATAACGCCCGCGGCCGCGACCTGCTGCTTCTCCACTTTTTGCTGAAAAAATATGAAACTATGTACATATAAAAGTTGTAGTAGAGAGTACGTCAAATTCATTTAATTCATTGTTTCATTATCAAGCACGTTTGACAAAATGATCTACAATAGTTAGTTGTGAGACCTTTTATATCGTATTTACATTTAATATTCAATTACTGGCCATCTGTGTGGCCGGGGATATTTTAATAGGCAACAAAACAGCCAGGCGGTAGGACTCCGAACCCTGACAAAATAGATGACAACCGAACCTGGTCACTAAATGTGCCACCATAATAACTTTGTATTGTGTTCCGGCATAAGTAACCCAGGTTACAATGTTGCAAACGTCTATAGGCGACGGTGAACGCCTACTATCGGGGGGATCGTTTGCCTGACTACCGATCTCAGCTATAAAATGAAATATGTAAAAAAAACGGATTGGTGGATTTGTGAAACCTTAAAATATTTTTTATTCAAAAAGAATAGCTATTTTCGAGACCTCATTTCTGTGACTAAATGTAGTAGTTTCAAAAGTAATATAAGTTAGCATAGTTATGTGAGTAGTCTGGTACTTTTCGTAACGTTCATGGTGTAATAAATACGAGGTTGGTTTGCCAAACTATTTATTACTGATCGTTATTCCATATTTTTCTATACTACCCCCTACTCCTTATTATATTTATCCGAAAGACACCCACATATTATTACACATGGGTTTGATTTTTTTTCTTCCTGCCCTTATCCCAAATTATGTGGGGTCGGCAAAACGTGTTCTCTCCTCTATTAGTTGTCATCTGAACATTCACACCTTTTTTTTGCCATATCATCCTTTACATAATCATAATCTTTTGTATCCATCCACTTTAATTTCTAGATTTTTTCTTGTTACATGACATTCTTTTTGCATTATATGGCCATACCAGGCTAGCCTATTATTTTTTAGTTTCTCAATCACTTAAGATACTTTCAAACTTTCCTGGGTTTGATCTTTATGAAGGGTGTAATATTTATAATAAGTAAATACTTATGGATTGCTAAGAATAGGTCAACATACATAAGAGATAAGGCCGCCCATTCTACTACAATGTTATATTTTTGATTATTTTGATTATGCAATAAAAATGTTTTTATTCATTAACATTTTGTTCAGGTCGGTATGTATGTGACGGTCGAATGTATGTTTTTGTCAATGCCCTGCGATACTGGTTCTTTCATATTGTAATACATTTATTTTTTAAATGAGCTGTTCTAAAACTTTTTACACAAAAAATAGCCTACGATTGTTGACAATGTATTTCTAATTATTTATGGAACGTATATGGTGGCTTTAAATAGTAAATTAATTTTTGAAATAATGTAATAACAACATGAATAATAAAAATCCGGGTTCAAAGCTAGTATTGTGAATTTGCAGAAAAATACAAGAAGGCCCGGATTTACGCCCCGCCCGCGCCCTCCTCCCACTTTGATCTGGGGACAATTAGCTGGATAGAGATAATTTGTTTCTCTCCACGCTTTATTCGTACCGGCTTAATGTTTCAATACAATTATTGTTTTTAATTTTTCCCCGTCCAATCTCTTTTAGTTGAAATAGAAAATACCAATTCGGCCGGATTGGAGGCCGTCGGTGCTGGATTGTTTTTTAGTTTTCATATTTTCCAGTTTTCTCGCTTATTACATTTTTACGAAAAGCTATTTGGATTTGAGATACAATTTTCTTTTATTAAATTAATTTAAGTGTGTCGCTTGACTTTATTATCCTTAAACTTGATTAAATATCTGCCTACATAGTTTTGATATTGAAACAAAATTACGTCTATTGGGGTTGGTCCATTATCCGACTACTTTTTACTTTTTATAAATGTACTGGTACTATTAACATGTGGCCAAATAGTCCAAAAGAAAGCAAAGCGCTTATGTTATGGTAACTACTATGTTATGGCAACTGATACACTTATATACATTTATTTTATACATTAATACATATTAAACACCCAGGTTAGGGATTGTAACCGAACCCGTGGCTCCCGCATTCATTCTTGACGACATAACGCCGTTGTGCCACGGATGTCATCCATGTTTGAATAGTAGGGTGTGATGATGTAAGAGCACGGACTGATTACAACTGAAGGACTATGCGCCTTTTTTTTGTATCGGGGAAAAACCTCTCTTGACGGGTTCCCCCGGCCCGGGGGGACCGAGGGATATGTGGGACTCCGGGAAAGATGTTCAGCCATCCGACTACCCACTAAAAAACCCCGCTGTTCTCCTATCGCCTACGCCCGGGCCTACGGATATGTGGCCTGCCGATCTTGTGGCCCGGGCCGAAGGACTATGCGCCTGGCACAGTGGTTATGCAAGCGGTCTGTTATAGTTGTGTCTGTCAGGTTCATTCTTACGGAGAACAAAATATTTATATAAATTTTGTTCAGGTGTTTGTGACTATCAATTGTGTTAATAAAAAAGCCATACGATAGAAGGTTACAACGAGTTTTTTTATTGTTTTGTTTTTGTGTAGGCACAATAAATGTAGAACAGTAGACAGATTGATGACCCACCTAATTAATAAGCAGTTACCGTCGCCTATGGATGTTTTCAACGTCAATGGCTATATATACACTGCAATCCGCGTAAGGTGTATTGGAACCTGAGTTACTTATACCGAAACACAACACAAGATTATTATGGCGGCATACTTATACACAAGGGATGGTTGCCATCCAGGCAGACTTGAAAGCCCTACCATCTATCTAGGATTGTTTTGTCGCCTTTTATAATAGACAGCTTTCGGCCGCAGGGGCCAGTATTCTCACTCTGCCCCTGTACGGAGTCACTAATGTGTTAAAGAGATACAAAGCTGAACTTTAAATGTAAATATATACGGCCGAGACCGTGTTGTTTCGAAACTCTGGCCAGTAGACTGGAACCACTTCTGAAACGTCTTCTAATCTATTAACAGGTAATGGAATACGTAGTATATATACGTGTATAAATTTAACCTACCAGATTGGTCTGTGAGATATAACATTGTAAGTGAAGCAACTTTGTTATTATTTAAAAAAAATTGATAAAATCAGTTTCATGTATAATTAAACATTATTTTTCGGTGAAAAACAAAATACCGTTCTAGCCAAACCTTGGCTTGATAAAGATTACTCGGACTCTGTACAAGAAGAATCAACCGATGACAAGTGGTTTGCTAAATTTAAACGAGTCGAAATGATTTTTTCAAAAAGTTTACTGATAAAAATACTGATTTAAAGATACGAAATTCTTTGGTATTATTTCTAAATAGTTAAATAAACACAAAATGTAGCTATTTTTCTTTGAAGTATTAAAACTACGTCAGTATCAAAAGGAGGATGTTACATCATACATCCGCTTATAAAAGATCTCAAAGAAATCCTTTATTTATCATATTTGTAAAAAGAATAAGAATTTTTCCGTAAAAAAACTCTTAGTTCGAGTTTATAGTATAACCCATTCAACTCACAATATCAGATCAGGGTAAATCTATTCAATGGAATCCGGTTGGTATCTATGACAACTCATCCCTGCCTACCTGTTACTGGGAAATTTATAAAATGATAGCCAAACAAGAGTATTATTAACCTGTGTCGGTCTCATTGTTACATATTTATGTATTTTGTAAAGGCGTCAAAGTATTGAAATGTTTGTTACGAACGCGGAGGAAGGTTTTGCGTTGTATGCCATATGAAAGGTATATTTGCGAAAATTTAATGAGAAAATATCTGATTGTTAAGGAGTTAAGCGCCCACCTCAAAGGTGTATTTATTTTGCTATAACCATTGTCGCTTTAATGATGATTTTTTGTGTAATGCGGGAAAATGATGAATAAGACACCTGGCAATATATTTATAGGCGCAGGAGGGCCTTCACCAGCTCTCATTACAGATAGCATTGGCGTGTATTGGATCGGAGGCGTAGGTAGTAATAATAATAGGCCAAATTAACACTAATCACAATATATTACTGATAACTATCCCGGTGTCTCACAGTTCCCGCTCAAAAAGTGAGAAAACCAGTAGGCCCTATCATAGACGCGACGCTCCGACAGAGTTAATTTAAAAACAAAGTCACTCTCGAGTTCGACGATATTTCAACGACAAGCTTGCTCGCGCCGTCATATTTATCTTACATATTATAGATATAAATAAATATTTACAATTTATTCAGCGCCATTTAGCACCAAAGCAACCAGCATTGCGCTTGGGTTACGGCTACTAGACGACTGATATACTAATAATTTACTTTTGCAAATAAATACATATTATACATAAACATTCAGACTCGAGATGGGATAATTATGCAAAAGCCATTGCGCCACTGATATCGTCAATGTATGTTAGTCTTGTAGTCTTAATATTTGTGGATATGGCTAGTTCGAAATTATTATCTGTGGATTTCACCTATGTGTGACACAAGACACAAAAGACAGACACAACAATAAATTATTTGAGTGATTTGAATTTTTTTTGTCTGACTGTATGTGTCCGTTAATTGTTTGTTAATATTATGTCCATATGCAAGTTTTTTTTAACAAAAGGGAAAATTACCGTTCTATAAGATATATTGTAAAGTAATTTAATATTTCGTTTCACACCTGTTTTATTTACGGACTTGTGTCTTTCGATAAGTGTGAGAATCCTCTCACACTCGAATACTTTACAAACATTTTGAAATTCACAGTTGGACACGTTTCCCATTGTAGAATCAGTCGGACGCTTAGAGGATTACCTGCTGTGGGCCAATCGTATTGAACCCGAGTGAGGTTGAGAGCGGTCTCAACGATGTGTATCGGAATATTCCTGTAGGGCTTATTGGATAAATGTTATGATTCGCAAAATCCGAACAATGAACTGTTTATTTACATAATCTTCGCTAGGTTTTAATGAATACATTAATATCGTAGCCTTAGTACAAATTATTTGGCCTTTTATTAATTCTTCTTCTGATATGATTCTTCAATATTTTTTTCTTTTTACAATAAAGAGTATTTTTTAATACTTGTTTCATCTGTTATATTAGTAGTAGAAGTGTTAGTAGTTTTATTTTGTCTTTTATTACTTCTTTCTTCTTCTAATATGATATTTCTTTTATATTTTTTCTGTGTACAATAAAGAGTAATCATTTTTGTCGCTGAGGAACAGCAAAGAGGATGACGGCCTACTTAATATAACAGCAGTTACCGTCGTCTATGGCTGTGTGCACTGTGAACATGCTTCTGTCCACGCAGGGGACTGGAACCTGGGTCATTAATACCGCAACAAAACACAAAGTTTTAATGGCGGCATGTCTATACTACTATTATAAAGAGGAAAGATTTGATTGTTTGTTTGTTTGTTTGCTTTGAATAGGCTCCGAAACTACTGACCCGATTTAAAAAATTCTTTCATTGTTGGGAAGCTACACTATCCCCGGGTGACATAGGCTATATTATATTTTCAAAAAAATTAGGGATCCTTACTAAAACTCCAATAATGTAACCCAAAGTGTAAAAAAATTACCTAAAATATTATTTAAATCGCGTGCATTGCGAAAACTATTGATGATAGAATAAAATAATGTACTATAACTTTGCAGAACACATCATTATTTACAAAAAGTGTCGCAACAGTATATGTCTAACTATTATAGTTATGCCACAATAAGTGTTCTTTTATTTTAAAAATTTAATTGAAAAGCCGCCCCTAGAAAAGACTCTTTATTTGGATCTTGGTATTAATCCTTATCAAAATAAATTACTTCATATTCAAAACTGTTTCAATACCTTTATATAACTTTTTGAATTATTCAATTCGGATATTCCATTCGAAAGATATCACGAGTTTAAAAATGTAAGTATTAGAAAAATGTTGCGTGGTAGCCGCTCACCCTGTTCGGCTAGCTAGGCAGCACCTTATGCAATGTGGGCGTGCGTCACTGGGGTTTTTACAAAAATTAGAATACTTATTAAAAAATAACGAAAAATAAATAAAAAGTAATAACAAAAAAATCATTAAAATAAAAGCTCATAGAAATAATAATATTCAAACTTTCTTTATAATTTTATTTTTTTAGTAACCTGACGCAAATAGAAGGGTTTGCCCTCAGGGGCGCTCCTCTGTCCGAGGAGTGCACGGGTGTGCGTACCCGAGGTGCCCGAGCATCCGTCGCTTCACTCCCCTCTTCGTTCGAGGCGACAGAGTCCTACCTTTCTTTCCGTCTACCTCTTACATCCTTTCCAACTTAGCTCTCTGTTCGTGGCGTGGTCCTCGGTGGGATAATTGCGAATACTGATTGGGGTCCCGGGTTCTACCCTGGGACCTGATTTGGTAGTCGAAACCATGCCTATTTCGACTGCGCCTGCACAGAGTGTTCATGGGGCGGGAATTGCATCCTCGCTGTCGGTTGGTCTTGCTGGGCCGGCTACGACGTCAGGCGACTCTGCTTTTTCTGGAGTGTCGTCTGGTAGTCATACCCACGCCTGACTAGCACGCGACGGGGATGCGAGTCCCGTCCGGAATTGGCCGCGGACCTGTCACTCCCGGCCCTGGTTCTGTCCATGGTCGGGGGCGATCCTGGATGGACGGCCGTCGCCTCCTTTTGCGAGGCAGTAGTGTCTGCAAGGGAGGCGGCGGAACGGGAGCGGGAGTCCGCCACCGCACTCCCCTCCCGCCAACGTAGGCCACGTCGTCGGCGCCGGAGGGCGGGCAACGATCTCCGGCCGACGTAGAAAACGGCCGCGGGCGGCCCCTCGGGGGAGGATCCGCCGCCCGCACTATTGCCGCGAGGGAGAAGGCCGCGTGCTGTTCCACAGACCCCCTCAACTCCTAGAGTTGTTACAAGAGAGCGCCGGGGGGACGAAACCCTGACCCCCTGGCGCCAGCACTTTAGAAGGGGCCCGCTTTAAGACAAAGCGTGGGCCGGCGCCGGCCCGGGCCACGAGATCGGCAGGCCATATATCCGTGGGCCCGCGCGTAGACGATAGGAGAACAGCGGGGTTTTTTAGTGGGTTGAACATCTTTTCCGGAGTCCCTTATATCCCTCGGTCCCCCGGGCCAGGATAACCCGTCAAGAGAGGTTTTTCCCCGAGACCGAAAAAAAATAGAAGGGTTTAATTTTTAATTTTTTGTTAAATACCCATGCGAAGCTGGGACGGGCTGCTAGTTTCTTATATAAGCACACCCTTGCTCTATACCAAAGGTGGTCGCCATCCAGACGAGCTTAGGGCCCTACCACGTAGCTAAGAATGTTTTGTCGCCTTTTACGATAGTGCGGCTCCGGTCGCAGGAGTTAGTATTCTTACTCCGCCTCTGCACGGAGAGAATGCTTACTAATAGGGGTTTCTTTTCAGTTGCGTCCGAAGCCCTTATTACAGATCTCAGGTTGTACTGTCCAGTATTGTCAAAGAGCCTGATTTCCGAGCTCCCTTCTGCATTGGACTCTTTATTTTTTGACCAAAGACACAAGAACCTTTAATCCGTGCAGGGGCGGAGAAAGAATACTGACCTCTGAGGACGGGCTTGGCCTCTCCTAAAAGGCGACAAAATAATCCACTCACTAACTACGTGGTAGAGCCCCAAGCCCGTCTGGATGGTGGCCACAAGTATGCCACCATAATAACTTTGTGTTATGTTCCAGCATTAGTGACCCAAGTTCCTGTACCCTTATGGGACATCAGCGTGTTCACGATGCCATTGGCGTTTTAAACACTCACAGGCGACGGTAACTGCTATATTCTAAGTGGACAGTCAGTCTGTCTAACACATGTCTAAATTAGCTACTAAAGCTTTTTAATAATAATAATTGAAATGAAAATAAACGCGCCTCGTTATGTTAACAAATGAGACCATTTTAATAAGCTGGGTTGTTGTCAATTACGTTATCCGCGTTATGGTCAGTCAAAAGCACCGCATTGTACGGAATATGACAAAGCTAATTTAATTATTTCCACATATGTTTTTGTACTAATGACGTGTCGATGTTTTGATCAAATCGGCAGAATCGCAATTAAAACCTTTATGTTATTTTTAAGGTACGTTGTAGCCAAGTGGCATTACGCTTCTTTTTATAGCTGAGGAACAGCAGACAGGTGGACTGCTCACTCAGTAAGCAGTTACCGTTGCCTATGAATGATTGCGATGCTAGGGGCACCGCGAACACGCTTCTGTCCCATGAAGTACAGGAAGGGAAACGCTTTGAGACGATCTCAACCTCACTTTAAACCTCCAGGTTATTTTTTACAACCTAAAATTTTTATTTATGTAGTAGAAGTAAATCATGTATGTCCTTATTTTTTGTGCTCTAAGGGAGGTCGCACACCAGAGATACATTTGTAGTAGGTGCAGTTTGTGTGAAACCCTTGTCGCGCCACAGGAATTCAAGATCGAACACGTTGGTTTTATGTGGCGTCGCGCTCTAGAAAAATGAAAGACAACAATGAATTTTACGTTAACTTTATTGCAGAGGTTGTTAAAAACCCTATTTTATACAATGATGAGTAAACGCTCTTCAGTCGGAATACACTTTCTGAAGTGGTTATTTTGTTTCGTTAAACTTGATTGAACTAAATTTAATAATAATTGATAAGTCTTTTCAGACATTCTATGTAAATGAAACTTTTCTTCGTCAGATCGTAATTCTTGCGAAATTTTGAAATTTCCGTAAACTGTACAATATTTATTATTTCTCATTAATCGCCACATCAAAAATTCGTCGTCGTCGGACGATAATGTCTACATTCTATTGCTGGTGCCACGCCACAACTGTGCTTCCGATGTGAGCATACACGATACATTTGCTGTAAGGTGAATTGTAGCGTAGTAATTGTAGCGACGTAAATGTATGTTGCGTGTAGCGTGTGGCGCCGGTGTGCGGCCTGACTTATTCCGAATTATGTGGCGCCGGCACAACATGTTCTTTCCTTCCATTGTCCTCTGTTAGCTGTCATCTCAACATTCACATCTTTTCCCGCCATATCATATTTTACGCAATCCATTCGTGTTTTTTTTTTAAATTTTCTATGGCTACACCCATGTATGTGTATAGTATCTCTCTATATCCACCCGTCTTTCGCCTTCCATTTGTGGTTTTCGAATTTAAAAAAGTTAATATTCCGTAGGGAAATTTTAGTGTGGCCTTGTTGTTAATTTTAAACTCTCGACAATAAACAGTTTTCTGTGTGAGTGTGATGCCATATAGAACGTGCAACATGATGAGCTGAAAGACACGTATTCAGTGTACATATATGTATGTATACTATGTAAAAAAATGGAACTCTCAAATTCCATTAATCAAATTTAAAACTGTTACCCCATTTTATTATATTTTATATACTGACTTACTCACCTTAATTAATACTTAAGAGGTTTTCATTTGCACTCAGGGAAAAAAGGCTTGAGCATTTGCATAATTAAATATCGGAATTAACTCTGCGATCTTGACGAGATAATTAAGTGTTCAACAAAGGGGATTTACAAAGGTATTTTTTATCAATATTTTCCTTTTATTTCCAAGAATTTTCGATGTTTGTAAGCTTAAACATTTTCCTTTATCTTTGTTACTGCTAATGGACGGTGGAAAAAACAGCAGTATTATGGATTATACAATAAAATGGTTCAGCTTAAAGTATTTTTTAACGAAGTGATGGAACGTATTTCAATTTAAGAAATTGAGTTCTTTTAATATTATTGAGCCTGTTAAGTGCTGTTAATGTTGTAGCAACATATGTTACAACATAATGTCTCGTTATCACTAAAAAGTATATTTCTGTGTGGTCTCTATAATAAGACTAAGGCAACCTTATCGAGTTTCTATGTTGTCGTAAAATGTGACTAAATTAGTTGTAGTATAAATGTTGCAATCAAGGAAGAGTTTTTTTATGGGATTGACTTAGGTGGATCGCATAAAGGCAAGCTCTGCTGACTGTGAACTTGCATTTTATGACACATGGCGACATCCGAGGCGTCGCGGCTAACGCACGTCTTTATATCGTAACGCCTGCGGAGATCACGCGCTCGAATCCCGGCCCGAGTCTGGGTATTTATGTATAGTATGTATTTATTTATAAAAGGTAAAGTATATAAATAGTATCAGTTGTCTAGTACCTATAACACAAACGCTCTGCTGCGTAATTTAGGACTAGTGTGCGTTGTGTAATTTGTCTTAGTGTCTTATTTATTTAGACTGGTAATTATATCGGGTGGAATCTTTTTTTCTGATTCTTCTCTAACAAGATAGTGATGCCTTTAAGTATATGAGCCTTTGCATAACAAAAATATATAATATATACTTATGTCCATATTAAATACACGCGTAAAAAGATTTGTACTCAATCGAGGTCCAATGTAAAAACCAGTATTGTAAGCAAAATCAAACGATTAAGACACCGTTGAAATATCCGCATAGGCTTCTTAAATAAAATAGCCAAATATGTCCGCTTCTCTTGTTCCCGATGAATTATGAATTGCGATACAAATTTTCTAGCAGTCGCTCAAAGTAAAAAAAAATAATTTGTAAAGTACATAATAGAAAGCAAAAAATTGAGTCGGAGTTCCAAAGTACATTTGAATAGTGATCAAGTTTTAATTCAGTGTAAGGGCTTTCCATTTTAAAAGAATAAGTCTTTCCTTAAAATTCCTGTAGGTGTATGTACATAAGTATTCAATCCGAAATTATGGTTATTGGATCGGAAATACTGTAGCAGCAATCAGTCATGCTTTAAATATATTTATTATCCTTTGAATAGTAGTATAGCTAATCAAATATAATATGAATAGTTTATATATATTGTTACGCAAGAAGTTATTAATCGCAATTAAACTCGCTACGAGACTTGTAACGATGTTTTGAGACCTTTTGCATGGCTTCACATTCCTCGCGCGGTGCACAAGTCGCTTGTGCAAATTGCATATTGTACTGGCTGCTACGTTGCTTGTTACAATCGGTAAGGTTTCCTTTTTTACTGTAAATATATTGATACCTGGTGAGGCTGAAGGACAGCATAAAAGAATGGTGCGGCTTAGGTCAAGAAATACGGTAGCCGCAGTGCGGGAAATAAAGGTATTGCAGATTTAATAATTAACGTCGAAAGGTAAGGAGTCGGAAATACCCAGCAAGTCAGAAAGAGCGGCGACTCACCTAAGGTTCTCCGATCTGCTACCTTCCACGGCTGGTTCTGCGGTTTGGAGTCTAGGCCTTTATAATTCGCTGTTCACAATAACACACATATAAAAATTCGTGCGGGTTTAACCACCGTACGTGTCATCGGCGCGGGCGTTAGCCATTAAGAGGGCGGCGCGGCGGTGGTCGAGTAGTTTTATTCGAAATCACCGTCAGGCGCCGTAGCATCTAAACTAACTTGCGGGTAGGCAGGCAAAAAGGATAGGATGAGGCGCCTAATCAAATGTGAAAGCAACGCACAGTAAACAAACTAGCATAGTATGGCGATACATTAAAGAAAGAATGCCATGTAGCGAGGAAAATGCTAGAAATGATAGCGTAGATAGATGAGGAGGGGGAAACTGAAGAAGAGGTGGATTACGTGAGGAGAGTGGAAGGCGATAACATATGTCCACCCCATAAAATGTGAGATAAGGGTAGGGAGAAGAAGTTTAAAGTAAGCGTCACCATTTGCGCGTTAAATCTCGCTTCTAACAAAATATCCCCCGGGTCCTCTAGAGAATGCTCATCACCGATACTATTCTAAAGTTTTAACTAATGACTAATTTTATTGCTGTGGGATTTTTGACTAATTGCTGGGACAGCAGAGAAGCTGACGGCGCCCTTAAGAATTAGCAGTTACCGTCGCCTATGGATATTTGCGACGCAAGGGGCATTGTTAACATGCTTCAGTTCATCTACACGGACATGCGTTCGTGTAGATGAACTGGAATCTCGGCCGATTATATCCCAAAACAACAAAGGTTATTATGGCGGCATATTTAGAGACCTCCTCCTCTTTAGAGGCTCCACCATACAGCTAGTTGTTTAATCGCCTTTCACGACAGGCTTGCTCCGGCCACAGGGGTCGATATTCCTACTCCGCCCTGCACGGAGATACTGAAAAGCGAACGGTATTATCTAATGCTCTTACCTCAAAGGGAAGCCGTCAGTCAATGGGCAGATTAAACAAGTTCAAATTTATCATTCAGTTTGATTTTGGCTCCAAGAAGTTATTATACAGGTGCCGATTATGCATCTAAAATGTATGTTATAAAGGTTTTCTGGTTACAAATTAGTTCCATAAATGTTATTTGTCGTTTTTGACGGTATCACCTCATTAGTTACGTACGTCAAAGGATTTGGTACGTAGGTGTATTGAGAATTTGTTTCTTTACGATGCCAAGGAATTCAAAGCAAAACGGTGTAAATAGCAAATAATTGAAAAGAAATATAAAAAAAAGTGATTGAAAGATATCGTGACACCCAATAAGACGGAAATATCTTTCGTATATAATAATAACATACTCGACGATGATATGTTAAGAAGGGGAAATACATCCCTAACATTCCTTTTTTTTCTTTTGGGAGGTGGAACTAGGTGACGCACATCCCGCCGCCTGGTTACGGGGGGCGGCGTAGTGTGGGACTCCCCGTGCAATGCGGGGTGAGTTGGGCGCGCGGAATAACCACGCGTACCTCTCTCTCAGTCATGTGTGTGCAGGCTGCGACCCTTTCCCATGGGGCCGCGTCCGTGACCGATCACTACGGTGGCCGACGGTCTGTCGCCAACCTTGCGCGACAAGTGGTCCTGCGTAAGCGGGAAGGGAGCTTAGCACGCTCTCTCTCCCTCCCCGCCGTCTCCTTCGCAGACATGACTGTCTTGCAGAAAGAGGCGACGGCGCGGCGTCCCATCCAGCTTGGCTCCCGACCATCGCTAGGATGATGGCCCGGAGCGAGAGGTTAAAACCAATGGCGACGACGAGGTTTCTGCGCTCTAATGTCCATGCGGGGCACACTTGGAGGGTGTGGAGCGTCGTATCCTCATCGCCGGCGTCATAGTGGTGGCACTCTGTCGTTTGCTCCTTTTGAGCGATGCGAAACAGGTACTACCCGAAGCAGCCGTGCCCCGAGAGCACCTGTGTCACGTGAAACGACAAAGTGCTGTGACGCTTGTCAACCCTTCCAGGACGGGTCACACCGCTGCGATGGTGTTTTGGCCCGCACTAGTTGCCCAAGTCTTTCCTTCCAAACTGTCGTGAGATCTCTCCGGAGCTCCGTCCGTTTTACCTCTCACGAGGGGTAGGGCGAGAACCCCGGGTAACGGCCTCCTAACGTCACTAATACAGCGACGCCAAGAGCCGAGCTTCGAGATCCCACGGTATGGATCTGGCGAGGAGGGAGGCCGCCTCAAAGGAAACCGTACGGTATCCTCTGATGGCTCTGACGGACAGCGTGAGCTGCGGTTTTCGCAACGCAGCGCTTTTGGCTATCAAGTGCTCCCCCAAACGGGGCCCGTAAAGGGCCATTGACCGTATTGATCGTATAGTTTCCGGCACACCGAGTTCGGCCCCCCTGATGTTGGAGAGCAGTCGGACGAGTGCCCTGGCCGCCCTCGTAAGGCGAGAGGCCATCTGCTCAAAGTGTGCTGAAAAGTCCCATCGGCGGTCAAGAATAAGGTCCAGATATATGAGCGTTGCCCCGACACCGATGCGGACGCCTTCCACCGTTATGTGTAGGTCCCGAGGCGGCCCGAGTCGTCGGTTATAGAATATTATAGCCTCGGACTTGTGCAAGGCCACCTGCGCTACTCCAGCCGTGCCCCTAAAGCACGCCTGCTGGTAGGTCTTGCCGCGCGCTGTGACCAGCGTGTCGTCGGCATAACAGATTACACTGACGCTGGGCGGGACCGTACTACGAATCACCCAATCAAATGCGATGTTCCACAGGACTAGACCTAGCATCGACCCCTGTGGAACTACGCATACGACGTCTCGCCGACGCCATCTTCCCTGGAGCGGGAAGACGACAGCTCTATCAGACATATAGTCCCTAATGACGCGGCGGAGGTAGATTGGCACTCCGTGGTATTGGAGCGCCTCGCTAACGCAGCTCCAGGGTAGGGAGTTGCACCCGTTGGCGATGTCTTGGGACAGTGCCAACAACATCTCTCCCTAGGACATGGTTTCCCCCGCCAGGCTCTTCAGCCGCAGGATAGCATCCACCGTCGTGCGCCCTGGCGGAAACCGTATTGGTTGTCTGCCAGGTCCGGCCCAACCGTAGTAAGATACTGAACGAGGCGATCTGCAAGCACTCTCTCGAAGAGCTTGTCCACCTCGTTCAGCAGCAAAATGGGCCAGTAGGCGGAAGGCGAGTCCGCCAGGCGCCCCGGCTTCTAGATGAGCACCAACCTGCCTGTCTTCCACTCCCTGGGAAAGCGGCCCTGGGTCAGACAGTTGCTGAAGAGCCGTGTCATTCGGGACTACAGTGCGTTGTGGGCCAGAAACCACGCACGCCTCGGTAATCCCTAACATTCCTAGGGCAAGTATTTTTTATTTGTAAAGTTAAGATTATAATATAATTTTTATTCACAATATCTTAGTTTGTTTTGAAATTCTGAAAATTATAAACAAATGTACTTAGACAATTCATGACACAAATGTGTGACAAGAAAAATGCTATAAATGAAAATGGATGAATATATTAGTGGATATAAAAGGAGGGTTAGACCAAAGAAAAGATGGATAGATTGCATAAAAGATGATATGGCGAAAACAGCTGTGAATGTTGAGATGGCGACTAATAGAGAAGATTTAGTATATAAAGTTCTATATGTTTACAATCAGATTACATACTCAAAATTTGTAAGTAAGGCTTGTGCGTGATTCTTGAACACAGTAAAAAAATCTGCCTGCCTTTTGTGACTATCCATGACATTTCCGTGTTTTGTGCAAAGGGACATGATGCCTTTTGTTGCCCTCTAACAGTGAAAGGAAACCAAATACGATCTTTCCTATCTATGTACAGCCGTTTGTCACCTTTTGCGACGCCCTAGGGACGAAATGTTTGTATTCTTCTTAAAGAGGAACCATATGGCTAATAGTAATCGTAAAAATTTGGAGAGTTAGTAAATAAATGTGAAATAAAATGCCCTATGACCCATCAACTCGCACTACTTAAAGTAAAAGTAATTTTCTGTTATTGGCCACCGCAACTTTCACACCTCATTAAAATGCAAAGGGAAGAATGCCTTTTTATTAGGAAAATTATAAAAAATGAGAGTGGAAAGTTACAGGAGGAGAAGTAGAACAAATAAAAGATGGATGGGTTTCGTAGAAGATACATATATGTGGCAAAAACTGATATGAATGTTGAGATGACTACTAACAGAGGAGAGAGGAAGGAGAGAACACGTTCTGCCGACCCCACAGAGCTTGGGATAAGGGCAGAATTAAGAAGACTGGGACAATTCACAAAGCGACATCTAGTCTCAAAGTAACAGCAGAATGCTTATCTTATGGATAATAGACGATATATAGATATATTTCTTATATATTTTTATTTTGTTACACATATGACGTTTAGTCAGATTCAAGATGGGAATCGAGTCAGAGCCTCTCGTATGCGTTCCGATGTGCGGAATCCGTTGTACCACGGAGTGAATTACTGGATGAAATACATTTGAAAATTACAAATACGTTAATTTATATTCAGTTATTTAATTTTTGTTCAAATGACCGGGCACCGTTTCTATTTCTCAATATTTAATATGTACAGATTATAGAGTTTTGTATGCTACGCTCTCTAACTACATACATATACGCGTTTGTGCATAGTCCTCCGGTATGCAGTCGGTCGATTGTTTCTACACTGTGGTTCACCGACACTCCAATAAACTACGATCACCGTTTGTAATGCCTTTCTGTGTTTATAGATACATGTAAGTGATATTCGCTTGCTGTTCGATTTGCTGATTGCGAGCAGAAACGGCGTAGAGTACTGAACATTTGAATTTATACATATAAATTTCAGTTAATTTTTATTTTGCAAATTATTTGATTCAATAACTGAAGTCTTACTCTTTTTAACTACAGAGGTGCATTTATCTATATTAATCATAAGCGACCAATTGATGCCAGTAGAAAGTGACTGATTTTTTTTTGTAGTTATCGAAGGTGTTTGTGGGCCTAGTGTGAATCTAGTAGATCGAAGAATAATGATGACCCGGAGTTTTTAGTGGGCATGCTGCCACGCATAACACTGGCTGTCATTTGCTCGTGCTCGTTGTAGAGGAGTAAAAGAGAAAACCCCACATGCTCGATTCGGCTTTCCAATCGAAAGTTCGATTCGTTACGGTTAACGCAAATTTTTTCCTCGTGATAGCATAAATAAACATATTGTTCTTTCAACGGAATTAATTATACTTAATATTACCAGATTTTATACCTGTCAAAGTTATTAATTTGTGTATCTATCTGTATACGTGGATATTAGAAAACATAATTTTTCACGTCCATTAATCTGCCATAATTTTCTATTACTACATTATCATCATCGTCCTAACGGTAAATCCCGGTTGCAACCCAAATTCGCTACGGTGCCAGTGCTTCGTTTTCTCTTCCTTCATTGTGCTTGTTTTTTAATAATACTCTCAGATAAATTTCTAAGAACTACTGTTTGCGTCTAAAACGCTAACATATCGAACCTATCTGTCAAACATCAAATAAAAACGTCTATCTGTAACACACGGAACGAGACGTGACGTAGGACGCGCACCTGGCGCGGACGCTTCTCACAGACCGAGATACATAATGATCCTAAGATCTCAAAATTTAAAAACCGACTACAACGCGGATAACTACCATCGTTTGGGCTCGAACTACGGACACCTCGGTTAATAATAGAACGTATTAACCGATTACGCGTCACAAAGAAGACTAAAGGACCCAGAACTACCTTAACATACTTTAAATGCTCAAATAAGTATGGAAACAGTTTGCTTCACCTGAAACTTTCATCAGCATGGATATAGAATTTCGTCTATTATTTTAATTGGGCTTATTTTTATTTTGCTGAGGAATAGCAGATATGCTGACAGCCCACTTAATAGCAAGGAGTTACTGTCTATAAATGTTTGCGACGCCAGGGGCACCGCGAACACGCTGCTGTCTCATAGGGGTATTGGAACCTGGGACACTAATGCCGGAACACAAGGTTCTTATAGCAGCATACTTATAGACCAAGGGTGGTTGCCATACAAACGGGCTTTGGGCGCTACCACGTAGCTAGGGTTGTTTTGTCGCCTTTCACGACAGGCTGAACCCGGTCACATGGGTTAGTATTTATACGCCAAAATAAAAAAAAGTCACACTGTGGTGAGGCGATGCTTGTAAATTATATACTATAATATTTCTTTATTACTGTATTTTGAATTTTTTCACCTGAAAACTAATTTTCTAGCTTTGATGGGAATCAAAGCTTTATGTGATTAAATAAGGCAGCCAACAAAGTGTTGTCTATAAGATATTTTATTAATTAGTTTCAAGAAGATTAATTTTCTTTAGAAAATTTTTTCATTATATTTTACCGTGAAATCATAACGAGCATACTACGTAGGTTTGATCTCTTAAGTATCTAATTTGAGATTTTTTTGCTTTCTTACAAAAGATAGCAAAGTAATTTGCCCAATTAAATGGTTCAAAAATTGGGCGTAATTTTCCACAAGCAAACATATTGAAATGAGGAGAATAACCAAAATAGACTGATAATAACGCCAGATTGGCGTCTATAAAGTATTTTTTATTCGAAATACGCCTGTAACTTTTTAGAGTATAAAGGTGTGTTTATATAACATTTTCAATTCATCACCTGTGCTGTTGATTCCGGCTGTATCGAAGTTTTACTTAGAAGCGTTAAATCCAGTTTGCAACCCAAACTTAGGTGCCCAGGGCCTGCTCTCCGACTTTATGTTCTCTACTTTACACGGTTTTCGGCATCCCTGGCACGCATAACCCTTTACGACGTCAAATCTGTGCTTTTTGGATCTACACCTGCTACTGCGTCCAGGCGGAAGACATTTGTTCTCCACGTAAGTTTGTATACAACACAATTGAGAGCTATTATATTTTATTGCTTAATTTTTTAAATTATTTTAAAGTTTCGGAGTCGAATCATGGACCCTTACGCAGAATACCATGAAGAGGTTGGAGGCCTTCGAAATGTGTGTTTACCGCCGCATTCTAAAGATTTCCTAGCGTATTAAAGTAACTAACGTGGCAGTATTGCAAAGAATGGGCAAGCACCTTGAGCTTCTAAAGACCATCAAGCATAGAAAGTTGTGTTAATTTGGGCATGTGATGAGAAACACCAAGTACAGAGTTCTCCAGCTTATTATCCAGGGGAAGATTGCCGGAAAGAGAAGCGTGGGCAGGAGAAGACACTCGTGGCTGAAGAATTTGCGAGACTGGTTCAACTGTAGTACCACTTCCTTGTTTAGAGTAGCGGCCTCCAGAATCAGAATCGCCACGATGTTCAACCTCCGATAGGAGAAGAATGGTGAGAAGAAAAAGAAATTTTGAAGTAAAAATACCTCATGAATTTATTTAGGAAATTAGTATTCACTATGTCGTGAATGTTGAAAATCTTTTCGTGCTAAGCCATCCGGCATCCATCGGGTATTAAAAATACGAGTAACATAATATGTTGGCGATATATAACATTTTCCTGAGGAAATCTTCTTTGCGAGTTCCCTGCGATCATGGACGGGTCGAGGATATGTGAGATACGACTGTTGTGAAGGTAGACTGCTATTTAATAATCCCGTTGTTCCCCTACTGCCTAGTACCTGAGCTGACGGACAACTGGCCTTCCGATACCTTTACACAGGTCGGCTATTTTATGGAACTTGAAATCGTCACCAAATAATTTATTCTGAACAAAGCTTTATTCCGAGAATGTTTATTGTAATTTTATTTGCCCGTGTAGTGAAATGTTTGTTCAAAATCTTTCATTCCATTTTATTTCTTTAAATAGACACAGAAAATAATTAGTCGAAAACTGCCTTAAGGTATTTGTTTCGCTTTTAACTATATTTTAGTCCTTTTTCTTTATGACTTCTTAATTAGAGTAAACCTGACGCTCTTCGGTTCGCTTCCACCCCACTTCGGCACTAACAACATTTTTGTGCACGGTTTAATACCAATTACCTGCGCACTTTATTGTTTTGGAGCGTCAAGTATCGCCTCCAATCAGAACGAGATATTTCTGCTCGATCTTCACCTTTATAAACCTTCTTCAAAATTAGAATTTATATTATTTCTAAAATAGAAAATTAAAGTCATAATTGGGCAGGCGGGTAAAAGAGCCACGGTAAATACGACATGCTTTTAAAAATAATACGATAAAAAATTATTAATAATTGCCTTAGATCAGTGATTCCCAAAGTGGTCTATATCGACCCCTAGGGGTCTATGACAACCTGCAAGGGGTCTACGTCAGCGAAAAAAAATTTGGGGGTCCATGAAATGAAAATGAGGATCCACGATAGTGGATCTCAACACATACACTGATAGTACCTATTTACTTACATCATACTATCTTATAATATCAAAACATATACATTATTTATAAAAGTACCTATGAAGTAAAAAAATTATTTTATGTTTATTTAATGTTACGTATATTTTACATAACAGATATAAAATTTTATTTTGAGTAGTTTTAATTTAAATTCAATTAATAAATGTATAAATTAACATGTGTTTTTACTTTAAGTTTTTAACACTAAACTTCACTACAGTTAGAAATTTACAGGAAATCAATATCAGGTAAGTCTACCCAACACGGAAAAACATGGCAAGGGGTCTACGACACAAAAAAGTTTGGGGAACTCTGCCTTAGATTATACAAATAAAAAATTGGTGAAGACGTATGTAACATAAACTGTAAATTATGTAATCAAAATGATTACATAATAACTATTAAAACTGAGAAAAAATTGTTAAAAACGGAACTCAAAACTTAAAAAAACTCAAAGGATAGCAAAATATGTCATCAATATAAAGCCTATGGTAATAAGAGCGTTCATTAGGCCATTTATAGGATGAAAAGGTTTAAAACAGTCAAGTGTATGGAACTTTTGAAACATAAGAGACGAGTATACGATAAGTCTGAATACGAATAAAATATTTCAAAAACGTTGCGGTATCTCTGGACAAGACTATGTTGTACGAGGTGTGTTCAAAACGTAACGAGAATTTTCGTTTTTTGAAAAAAATATTTATTCGTCTACATTAATGTTGTCGCCTTCAAAATAGTCCCCATTCGATATTATGCAATTATGCCAGCGCTTCTTTCAATTGTCGAAATACTTCTCAAACTCGATTTTTGGGATATCCTTTAGCTCTTTCAGCGATGCGCTCTTAATGTTATCTATGCTTGTAAAACGACGGCTCTTTAAGGTTCTCTTTATTTTTGGAAATAGGAAAAGGTCACACGGAGCCATGTCTGGCGAATATGGAGGCTGGGGCATCGTTACAGTATTATTTTTGGCCAAGAGTTCACGAACAAGCAAAGAAGTGTGAGCAGGTGCATTATCGTGGTGCAAAAGCCATGAATTGTTTTTCCACAAATCCGGGCGTTTTTTTTCGGATTGCTTCACGCAAACGGCGTTGAACTTGTAGGTAGTACTCCTTATTGACCGTTTGACCTTGAGGCAAGAATTTATGATGCACTACGCGATTATAGTCGAAGAACACAGTAAGCATTGCGTTCACGTTCGAACGCACTTGTCGAGCCTTTTTCGGTCTTGGCGAGCCAGGATGCTTCCACTGAGACGATTGAGTCTTAGTTTCAACGTCATATCCGTAAACCCATGTTTCGTCACCTGTTATAACACGTTTCAGTAATTTTGCATCGTCGTTGAATTCATTTAGTGATTACTGAGCAACTTCCATTCGCCGCTGTTTTTGTTCAAAATTCAGTAATTTTGGAACAAATTTTGCTGCCACGCGTTTCATACCCAAAACATTCGAAAAAATTTCATGGCATGAGCCAATCGATGCGCCAACATCATCAGCGACTTCTCTGATTGTGAATCGGCGATCATTAATAATCATTGCTTTCACTTTATCCACGTTTTCATCGGTTGTTGAAGTGCTGGGGCGTCCGGGGCGCTCGTCATCTTCAACATCTTCACGGCCATCTTGGAAACGCTTATACCACTCGTAAACTGCTGTTTTACTCATAATAGACTCACCATAGGCCTTTATAACATTTTACACTTTATTCCATTTTTTACGCAAAATTTGATACAAATTCTTTGATCCATTTCTTTTAACAAACGAAATTCGCCAAGCTCATAAAAACACGTCTAACCTTAGGCTGCTACCTTTGGCTGCTGCAGACAAAGTAAGAAATTAATACAGCTGACAATTTTATCGTACTTCAGGGGTATATATATCAACATAATAAAAAAAAATTGACAATTGGACTCTACAAACCCGCGAAATTTTAAAATCCCCGTTATTTTCTGAACACACCTCGTACAATATACTCCCGAGATCAATGAATCTCAATCACATAAAATACCTTATAGAAATAAACTTAGGTACATATTTATTGTTTTTGTATAAGAAACATCCTCCGTGGATTAACGGCTAAGGCACGTTGGAAGGCTGCGAAGGTTATGGGTTCAACTCCATCCCGAATCTGGGTGCTTGTGTATAAAATGTATTTATTTAAAAATAACTATATAAGTAGTATATCAGCTGTCTTGTACACATAAGCGCTTTACTGCTTACTTTGGCACTAGACAGGGTTGTATAGGGTCCCCGCAAGCTCAGGGCCCCGAAATCCGCCGCCGTCACCCTAACTATCCGCCCTGAAGCGGCGGATAGGGGGGTCACATACGGGAGCCTCTTGGCGGAGGCCAAGGCCAAAGTTGACATCGCCGCCCTCGATATCCAGGGCGGCATAAAGATGAAAACTGCGCGGACGGGGGCACGCATGATGCTGCTCTCTGGTGCCGACCAGGGGGCGAAAGCCGATGCCCTCGCCGCGCGGCTGAAAGACGTCCTCAAGGAGGAGGACGTCAAAATAGCTAGACCCGAGAAGTGCGTCAAGGCGCGCATCTCGGGCCTCGACGATTGTACGACGGCGCACGACGTGGCGGCTGCCATTGCTCGCGCCACGGGCTGCCCCGCGGAGAAAGTTACGTCCGGGGGTATCCGCCTGGGGCGCGACGGGACGGGCACGATGAACGTGCTCGTGCCGGTGGTGGCCGCCAACGATCTGAAGAGGTTGGGCCACATTCTAGTCGGCTGGGCCTCGGCTCTCGTCCAGGTGCTGGATAAGAGGGAGCCGAGGTGCTTTAGGTGTCTGGCGCCGGGTCACCTTGCAGTGAATTGCAAGTGCCCAACGAGCCGCAGCGACGCCTGCTACCGCTGCGGTCAGCCAGGGCACTCGGCCGCCACTTGCAAGGCCACGCCCCATTGCGTGGTCTGCGCGGCGGCCAGCAGACCGGCCAACCATAGGGTTGGGGGTGGCCCACCGCTGTGCACCTGCCGCCGCACCGGCCAACCGGCAAATCCGGAAAAAGAAACGGAGAAAACCAGCCGCTTCGTTCTCAAACGAAAGGCGAAGCGGCGAAAAGAAAAGGAAAGACGACAACGCCGTCGGGCCGAAGCCGCCACGGGGGAGATCGCCCCCCCGCAGGCGCAGGCCCCAGCGGCTGAGGAGATGGATATCTCAACCAAATAATGGATATCCATCTCCTCCAAGCGAATCTGAACCACTGCGCCAACGCTCAAAATCTAATGATTCAGAGCATGGCGCAGTGGAACATCGGTATTGCCGTTGCCGCCGAGCCGTACTACGTCCCCACCCGAGGCGATTGGGTTGGGGATCTGGACGGCATGGTGGCTATACACGCCAGGACCGCCGCGGGTACCCCGCTCCCCACGGAAGTGGTGAGGGGCAGGGGCTACGTCGCGGCCAGATTCGGGGAGATAGTGGTCGTGGGCGGCTACTTCTCCCCGAACAGGAGTCTCGCTGACTTTGAAGGGTACATGGAAGAGTTGGGCAACGCGGTCCAGCGGTTCCTCCCGCGCCCCGTGCTCGTCCTCGGGGACCTCAACGCCAAATCTCAGGCCTGGGGTTCCCCGCGAACCGACGCGCGGGGTGAGCTGGTCGAGGACTGGGCCGTGGAGAGGGGTCTGGAGATCCTCAACCAGGGTCGCGAGCACACGTGCGTGAGGCAGTTGGGGGGGTCGATCGTCGACGTGTCGTTCGCGTCGGCCCTCCTGGCCCGCCGTGTGCGAGGCTGGAGAGTGCTCACGGGCGTTGAGACGCTGTCGGATCATCGCTACATCCGGTTCAGCGTCTCCGCCCGTCAGCGAGAGCCTCCAACCCAGGTGACCCTGTTGGGTGACTGTCCGCGCTGGACACTTGGAAAGATGAATCGGGAGGTTTTCCGCGAGGCCTTGACCGTCGCTACGTGGTCGAGGCCGGGCGACGTACCTCCCGATGACGTCGACGAGGAGGCGGAGAACCTGCGGTCGCTTATGACCGACGTCTGCGACGCGGCGATGCCGAGGCGGGGGCCACACCGACCCCCGCGCCAGGTGTACTGGTGGAATGCGGAGCTCGAGCGGCTCCGCAGGGCGTGCAACTACGCCCACCGCCGGTACACCAGGCTCCGAAGACGGAGTCGCCGCGATGCGGACAGAGCGGCCGCGGAGGCTCAGCTCTACGGGGAGTACCGGAGCGCCAGAAACGACCTCCATCTCGCTATACGCGAGGCGAAGGCGGCGGCGTGGGAGGAGCTCTTGGCCAGCTTAGATCAAGATCCTTGGGGGCGACCCTACAAAACGGTGCGGGGCAAGCTCCGCCCGTGGGCGCCCCCGCTGACCGAGAGTCTCCCCCCGCGCCAGGTGGATGGTTTTGTTGGCGCTCTGTTCCCCACGAGGGCTGAGCACTCGCCTCCTGCCATGGTCCCGCCTCATTGGGATGAGAGGGACCCTAGCGCGGACGACGACCCCGTGCCCGACGTGGACCGGGCAGAGCTGGGGGCAGCGATGTTGCGGCTGAAGGCCAAGAACACGGCCCCCGGCCTCGACGGCATACCGGGGCGTGCGTGGGTTCTGTCCCACGACGTCCTGGAGCCCCGACTATTGAGGCTCTTCGACGCGTGTCTGCGATCGGGCCGGTTTCCCCTCAGATGGAAGACGGGGAGGCTGGTCCTTATCGCGAAGGAGGGGCGCCCGGCGGACTCACCGTCTGCCTATCGGCCCATTGTGCTGCTGGACGAGGTGGGGAAGATCTTCGAAAGGATCCTCGCAGACCGCCTCGTCCGGCACCTAGAGACAGAGGGGCCGAACCTGGCAGACGAACAGTTCGGATTCCGCCAGGGGCGCTCCACTATTGACGCGATCACGCGTCTGAGGAGCCAGGCGGGGGACGCAGTGGCTCGAGGTGGGGTGCTATTGGCGGTGTCACTCGACATCGCCAATGCCTTCAACACCCTGCCGTGGAGCTGCGTGCGGGAGGCGCTCAAGTACCATCGGGTGCCTCCCTACCTCCGTCGCATAGTTGGGGCATATTTGAGTGATCGTGCCGTCGTCTATCCGGTCCAGGGTGGGCAAAGTCGGCGAGACGTCGTGTGCGGTGTTCCACAGGGGTCGGTCCTGGGCCCCCTGCTGTGGAACATCGCATACGACTGGGTCCTGAGGGGGGCACTCCTCCCCGGCGTCGGCGTCATCTGTTACGCCGACGACACGCTCGTCACAGCGCGCGGGAGGAACCCCCGCCAGGCGTGCCTTCTGGGCACGGCTGGGGTGGCGCACACAGTGGCAAGAATCCGGCGACTAGGCCTGGAGGTGGCCTTGAACAAGACGGAGGCCGTGATATTTTACGGGCCCCGTCAGAGGCCGCCACCGGGCCTGCGCATAACGGTAGGAGGCGTCCACATCGCCGTCGGGCCGTCCATGAATTATCTTGGACTGGTGCTCGACGGGCGATGGGACTTCGCGGCACACTTCGAGCGCCTGGCGCCGAGGCTAGTTCGGGCGGCGGCGGGACTCTCCCGTCTGCTGCCGAATATCGGCGGGCCGGGCGCAGTGTGCCGCAGGCTCTTTGAGGGAACCGTGCGGTCGATGGCCCTTTACGGGGCCCCGATCTGGGCGGATCGCCTGACGGCCAAAACGACGGCGCTGCTTCGCAGGTCGCAGCGCGTCCTGGCCGTCAGGGCGATAAGAGGATACCGCACGGTGTCCTTCGAAGCGGCCTCCCTGCTGGCCGGATCCCCACCATGGGACCTCGAGGCCCGGGTCCTGGCGCTGTTGTACCAGTGGCGCCGGGGCGCGGCCGAGCGTGGCTCTCGCCCCACGCCTCGTGAAACTGAGGTGAAGCGCGCGGAGCTGCGCGACGAGGTGCTCATGGTGGAGTGGAAGGAGCGCCTCGCGCACCCCAGCGCGGGCCTCGCCACCATCGAAGCGGTGAGGCCCGTCCTGGCTGAATGGTTGGAAAGGCGCCACGGCGCCCTGACCTTCCGCCTGACGCAGGTCCTCTCGGGGCACGGTTGCTTCGGGAGGTACCTGTGTCGCATAGGGCGGGAGATGACGTCAGGGTGCCACCACTGTGGCGCGGGCGACGAGGAGGACACGGTGAACCACACTGTCGCCGTGTGCCCTGCGTGGCGCGAGGAGCGCCGCGCCCTCGTCGCCCAAATCGGCGTGGACCTGTCGCTCCCGGCCCTGGTTCTGTCCATGGTCGGGGGCGATCTTGGATGGACGGCCGTCGCCTCCTTCTGCGAGGCAGTCATGTCCGCAAAGGAGGCGGCGGAGCGGGAGCGGGAGTCGACCACCACACTCCCCTCCCGCCAACGCAGGCCACGCCGGCGGCGCCGGAGGGCCAGTAACGACCTCCGGCCGCCGTAAAAAGCGGCCGCGGGCGGCCCCTCGGGGGAGGACCCGCCGCCCGCACTATTGCCGCGAGGGTGAGGGCTGCGTGCTGTTCCGCGGCCCCCTCAACTCCTAGAGTTGTTAGGAGAGCGCCGGGGGGACGAAACCCTGACCCCCTGGCGCCAACACTTTAGAAGGGGCCCGCCTCAAGACAAAGGGCGGGCCGGCGCCGGCCCGGGCCACGAGATCGGCAGGCCATATATCCGTGGGCCCGGGCGTAGGCGATAGGAGAACAGCGGGGTTTTTTAGTGGGTAGTCGGAAAAATCCCGGAGTCCCACATATCCCTCGGTCCCCCCGGGCCGGGGGAACCCGTCAAGAGAGGTTTTTCCCCGAGACCAAAAAAAAAAAAAAAAAAAAAAAAAGGGTTGTATAAATTGGATCGTTATATTTTATTTATATTTAATTGTCTATATTATTATAAAGTAAAAGTATTAATCACTATTTCACTCAGTAAGTTTTAGAACTAAGAAAATTTTTTTTAGGTATTTATACATGATAACTTCCTGGGATGATGGTTAAATAAATAAATAGATTGTTGTCGTATCAGTTAAGTCGACAAATAAATTTTTTAAATACGTTCAATTGAAATTGAATACTATTTTATTTTTAAAACGGTTCTAAATATAAAACTCAGCAATAAGCACTTATTCAAAAGTTCAAAGCATTGAAAAATATATTTTTATCACTAATACTCGTATATCTCGAGGACATGTACAGGGAACGTATATTGCAAAATATTCAATATTAGCTCCATATTTTGCTACCGATACTACGGTAATATGAATCCAGGCAGTAAATCGCAGAAAGTACGCAACGAAACGCGATACGGGAAAAGCGATGGCGAAATTAATTTCACATGATGAATGATGAACGATGACTATGCAATTTACAATTTTTCACTGCAGATATTAAAAGATACGGTAAATCAATTCTGACACCTGAATTTTTATTATACACAAGTATTAGAATCTTGGTTACTATTGTTGCAGTTAGCGGTTACATATTGTTTTTAGTTTCCTATAACCAGTAGTACATTGTCACCATTGTGACTATACCTTTGTATTATTTTTATTGCTGTGGGACAGCAGACAGGCTGACGGCACGCTTAGAATTTAGCAGTTACCGTCGCCTATGGGTGTTTGCACTGCCAGTGGCATTGCGAATACGCTGCTGTACAGGAACATAGGTTTTTAATGCCAGAACACAACATAAGGTTATTATGACGTTATACTTAAAACCAAAGGTGGTCGCCATCCAGACGGGCTTGGTGCCCTACCACGTAGCTAGGGTGGGTGGTTTTGTCGCCTTTTACATCAGGCTGACCCCGGCCGCAGAGGTTAGTATTCTTTCTCCGCCCCTGCACGTATAAAAATGATTTAATTAATTAATAAATAAAATAAAAATATCACTACATGCAAACGTTGTTAATGGAAATTCGCTCTTAGTGAGCGTGTACATCGCGATAGTAGTAACAATGTTTAGTGTCGCGTTGGAATAACAAACAACATACTGACTGCTCATATCCACGGTTATGGGAGTAAGATAATATTAAAATATATAGAAAACATTAGTATACATCATACTAATAATGATGTGAGAAGTTTTTCCTGCCCTTATCCCAAGCTCTGTGGGGTCGGCAGAACGTGTTCTCTCCTTGCTCTCTCCTCTGTTAGTAGTCATCTCAACATTCATATCCGTTTTTGCCACATATATGTATCTTCTACGAAACCCATCCATCTTTTATTTGTTCTACTTCTCCTCCTGTATCCTTCCACTCTCATTTTTTATAATTTTCCTAATAAAAAGGCATTCTTCCCTTTGCATTTTAATGAGGTGTGAAAGTTGCGGTGGCCAATAACAGAAAATTACTTTTACTTTAAGTAGTTTTTATAGCGTAGTGCGAGTTGATGGGTCATAGGGCATTTTATTTCACATTTATTTACTAACTCTCCAAATTTTTACGATTACTATTAGCCATATGGTTCCTCTTTAAGAAGAATACAAACATTTCGTCCCTAGTGCGTCGCAAAAGGTGACAAACGGCTGTACATAGATAGGAAAGATCGTATTTGGTTTCCTTTCACTGTTAGAGGGCAACAGAAGGCATCATGTCCCTTTGCACAAAACGCGGCAATGTCACGGAAAATCACAAAAGGTGGGCAGAATTTTTTTAACTGTGTTCAAGAATTATGCACAAGCCTTACTTATACATTTTGAGTATGTAATCTGATTGTAAAGAAACTTATAGAACTTTAATACTACCTATTGATCTTTTGACAATATTAATTTGTCTCTGTGCAGGGGGGCTAAGTATGATTACTGACCCGTGCGGCGTGGGGTGGCTTGTCCTAAAAGACGACAAAACAACCCAAGCGCTTAGCTTGGGTTGTTTTGATGGTAGAACTCCAAGCCCTTCTGAATGACAACTACCCCTGGTTTTGAAAAATGTCGCAGTAATGACTTTATGTTGAGTTTCGGCACTAGTAAACCAGGCTCGTTCCTCTTCGAGGCCAGCAGCGCGTTGGCAATACCTCTGGTGTTGTAAACGCATATAGGCGACTGTGACGCATTTACTATCGGGTGGGCCGTTTTCCTTTCTGTTAATCTCAGCCATAATACAATAAATTCAGCTGCGTAGTTTGTTGCCTTTTTCATGTTTGTTCGTATATCACATGTTTAATGTAAATTTTTTACAAAATGGAGGTCCTTCAGACCAGTTCTCTTAAATATTTATTATTACGTTGTATCCAACGTATTGTGTATTCTTTTATTAAATCTCCTTTTAGTCGCGCCACACCAACCCTTTTATGCTGTTAGGCGACATCAAAAGATGTGGCCGAGAACAAGGGCGTGTATTCGAAATACAGAAACCATACCGGGATTATCCTATCGTAGGCAAACAACCGTCCGCAAAGCTTCGACAAACTGAGGGCACACATGGACTATGCTTAAGGAAAGTAGATAAAACCTTTATCTTATTACGTTTCCGATTTTGCCGAAAACGCTGATATTGTTCCTTACCGTTTTTCTGTTTATAATCCTAACTAACATTATAAATGCGAAAATGAGTTTGTTTGTTTGTTCGCTCTCACGACTAAGCCGCGGAACCAATTTTGATGAATTTCGGTATAGTAATAGATTGGACCTTGGAGAAGGACATAGACAACTTTTTTTTTAAATTCATCTCATAACAACGTTTGCCGGGTCAACTAGTTTTAAAATATTTATAAATAAATAAATTATGACGTCTGATTGTAATATGAAAATAATTACTTTTTACTGGATTATGTAATAAGGTACCTGGTTTGGTGGTATTCCACTTCAATAATCTGGAGGTCCATATGTGTATGTTATAGCATGATTACTATGTGCCGACGGTGAAGGAAAGCATCGCGAGGAAACCTGTACACCGAGATCGCCGGTATGCGTAATCCGCATACGCATGGCGGATATACTGTCTCCCTATTCTTCTAGATAGAGGCTCGAGCCCAGCCGTGGGCTTTAAAAAATGAGTTAACATTTATTTTGATTATTTATATAGGCGCCTATGGACTTTTTCACAAACATACGTTGTTTGTATTTTTTTGTATTTTCTTTTGATGTCAGTATCTGGCTATTATGTTCTAAGTACATTACGGAATTAAGACCATTTCTTAACACTTGATCTACTATATAAAATAATAACTTGACTAAAAAGTCTGTGAGGACATACAAACAAATAATATGCATATTAGGCGAGAAAAAACTACCCACCAGGTGCATGCCACTGTGGAAATCGAAGCTCTGACTTCGATCGTGTCCTTATCATCTTCTTTTTATCCGTGCAGGGGCGGAGAAAGAATACTTACCTCTGTGGCCGGGGTCGGCCTGTGATAAAAGGCGACAAAACAACTCACCCAAGCTACTTGGTAGGGCCGCAAAGCCCATCTGGATGGCGACTTAAGTATGCCGCCATAATAACCTTGTGTTCTGTTCTGGAATTAGTGACTCAAGTTCCTGTATCCTTATGGGACAGCAGCGTGTTCGCGATGCCACTCAAGCCCTCTGTCGGGGAAAACGAAACTACTTTCCGAACAACCTTATATAATTATAACAGTGAAATACCGCTCGTCATGCGATCTTTGAAACTTACATCCGATTACCTTGAAATTTGGTATAGTTCTCATGCTCATTTCAGGATGTAGACGGTCGCTTATCTTTAGAACATATTTAATAGAAATCCTATCCAAATTGTTTTCTTTTTAATTTGGCAGTACAACGTTTGCCAGGTCGGCTAAATTATATATATTATCCATAATACTATCATAGATAGTTCGTTTAGTTTGAAAATATGTACTTATATATATTATGCACTATGATGATGTGCCAATTATTATTATTAGTTCAAATAAAAAGTAAAGGGCAAAATCCAACGCAATTGCAATGATGTATATTTCCCACTACACCGATAATAAAATGCAACTTGGAGTCGTATATTTTTAAAGGTATCCGTTGTCGACTCGTAAAGAATGATCGGACATCTCGTGTGGCACCATTACTTCTCGTGTCTTATGAAAAATTCATATAGGAGCTGTGTGATCGCGTTAACGCGGTGGAGTCGTGTGCGCACGCCCCGTGGGGACACTAAGCGCGTCTTATGACGCGATGCGCTCACCTACTGCCAGCTCGTATTCATTTGCAACAGTAATGGTACATTTTAGAGAATATAGATGAAAATATACCTGTATAGCTTCTTATTTATTGTTCTGGAACAACAAAGAGGTTGATGGTCCATTTAATAGTACGCAATTACCGTCGCGACGGAAGGAATGGAAATAAAAATGTAAAGTAAATAAACGTCTATTTCACACCAAAAGCTATTTTTTTCCTGTCAATAACTCGTTTCCAACTTTCCATCATAAATGCTACCTAGAATAAAATAATACTATAATTTATTATATCCTTCAAAATATAAAATATTAAATGTATACATATGTCTTTTGTTTAGTGGATCTACTCCAAATGCTGGAATTCAACGTGACCGTATCGTTCCCGGCTGCACCACTGCTCACGGTCATATTGGCTCTAGTCGGTAAGTCTCATTGTTATTTTTTTTTAAATATTTGTTTTATTGATGTGGGACAACAGACAGCTTGACGACTTTATAGCAGTTACCGGCGCCTATGAATGTTTGCCACGCCAGGGGCACCGCTAACATGTTGCCTAATCTTGGTGGAACCTGGTCACTTATGTCGGATCACAACACAAGGTTATTATGGCGGTATATATTTAAACCATGGGTGGTTGTCATCCAGACGGGCTTGGAGCCTTACCATCTAGCGACAGCGAGAGTGTCTTGATATAAAGGCTGTAAATGATAATTAATGTTTATCATTTCGAAAATAATTTGTTTAACAATGAACTAATATTGGATTATTTTATTTATCTCTTCCAAATGTTGTCTTGTGATTCAGTGCAAATTGTAAGCTCGACTCGTTTGAAAATGTTTTACAGCAAATAATGGTTAAAATAAAACATTAAATTCAAAACAGTGGTGAACTTGTTTATGAAATTAACTCACATTTAACATATACAGTTGGAATTAAGCGAATTTTTAACATTTGGGTCATTAAGTAGATTAACGTTATCTATATTAACTGAGCGTGCGTGTCTTTATTAGTTCAATCATAAAGGATTACTTATAATTGTCTATCCGTGCAGGGGCGGAGAAAGAATACTAACCTCTGTGGCCGGGGTCGGCCTGTCGTAAAAGGCGACAAAACAACCCACCCTAGCTACGTGGTAGGGCCTCAAGCCCGTCTGGATGGCGACCACCTTTGGTCTTAAGTATGCCGCCATAATAACCTTGTGTTGTGTTCCGGCATTAGTGACTCAAGTTCCTGTACCTTTATGGGACAGCAGCGTGTTCGCGATGCCACTGGCGTTGCATACACCTATAGGCGACGGTAACTGCTAAATCCTAAGCGGGCCGTCAGCCTGTCTGCTGTTCTATATCAATAAAAAAAAAAGTTGTAAGTTTTTATTATGTGTGAGCTACAACTATGGTTTAAACAGAAGTTTTATAAAATATGACTCTCTTGGAGCTTGTCACTTTGAAGGTGGTAGTAGATATATATTGAGAAATCCGAGTGTGTCGAGTCGAGTGTCTTCATAAAAGCGTTACTAGGTCGGTCGATTCAACAAGTAAGTCAGGCGCCGCGCCTGTTGCTTGCGGGCTGTGCACGGAGGGGGTAGGAGGGGGGCGGGGCGCCTGTTGCGCCTCGCAGACGCCGCTACCGCCCACTACAGTAACGCCCGTGCTTGGGCCCATATTATCGTGATACTTTTGACCCACATACAATAAGCCAAGGGAAAAATTACTTCCCCCACATCTACGAGCTACGTTTTAGTAGAGCTGCTTAAAATTGTTACTATTTGTTAGTTTCTACACGTTGGCATTCATGCTAAAACTGCCTGTAGAAGGGCGTCGTCAATATTAGATCATCGATGAATAGGTATGGATCGAGTAATTACGAATCCCTTATATACGTACGTTACTTGGTGCTCCCGTATCAACGGTAATGCCTTTTTCATAATTGTCTACCAAAAGATAGCCTGGCGTTGCAAAATTCCATTCTGAGTATTATTATGTAGAGGCGTAGCAGGATAAACTTTTGTTCTTTGTTCTGGAAGACTCAGGCAAAACCTTAACAGAAAATATTCATTTGTTTAACCGATTGCGTGACCACATCGATTCTTAGAGGAGCGGAGGTTACGACAGTAAGAACCCTGCCTTTTAGGAACACAATCTGTATGAAGAGTTTCATAGGAGTGGACTGCGCGATGTCCGTGCGAGTTTTACAAAAACGGTGTATAGCGCGTAGAAGAATCTGACGTATTTGAGATTTTCGTAATTTGAATGATGCTCCTAGCATCCTTCTCATTCGAAAATGGGTCACAAAAATTAAAGAGACCGGTTCAACGCTAGAAAATCTAAATACAGGGCAGGGCGCCCAAGAACATCAATAACGGCAGAAATCGTTGAGAGTGTAAACCAGTATGTTTGTGAGGATCCGAATCATGCATAGATCATCATTCCGTAAAAAAATCAATTGAAGCAAAATTTACAACATGCGCCCGCCAATGACTTGACTTTACAACTCAAGAAATTAAGCGCTTCACGACGTTTAACAAAATCTTGTTTTCGGATAGAGCTCCTGATGATGGCTGGGAGCAAGAGGTTAAGTCTAAAAGTGGTGAAAAGGTCTCGGCACTCCGATGCTCTTACTTGGAGGGTGTGGGGCGCCGTGTCCTCGTCGCCGGCGTCACAATGGTGGCACTCTGTCGATTGTCCTTCTGGGCGATGCGACACAGGTACCGCCCGAAGCAGCCGTGCCCCGAGACTGTCACGTGAAATGACAGATTGCCGTGACGCTTAGGAAGCCATTGTTGCAGGGTGGACTGCGACATTGTTTTGGCCCACACTGGGTTGCGCAAGTCTTTCGTTCGCCCGATAGCTCCGCTCCGCTTTAGCTGTATTTCACGAGGCGCGTGGTGAGAACCCCGGGTGACGGCCTTCTAACGCTACCGGTATATCGACGTCAGGTGCCGAGCTTCGAGATTCCACGGCAACAATCCGGTCAGGAGAGAGGCTGCCTCGAAGGACACCGTACGGTATCCTCTGATAGCACTGACGGCCAGCGTGCGCTGAATTTTCGCAGCAACGCAGCGCTTTTAGCCGTCAGGTGCTCTGTCCAAACGGGGGTAAAGGGCCATTGGCCGTAGGTCAATGTCCCTTCGTATAGCTTCCGGCACATTGAGTTCGGATCTCCGATGTTGGTAAGCAGTCGGGCGTGTGCCCCGGCCGCTCCTGTGAGTCGAGGGGCTAGCCGATCAGTGTGCCTAAAAGTCCCGGTCTCAGCGGTCGAGGACCAGGCGCAGATACTTGAATTTTGCTCCGACGCCGATGCGAACGCCTCGTTCCGTGAGGTGCAGGATTTCCGCAAGGCTACGAGATGAGCAACCTCGTGGCTCAGTTGCTGCATTATCTCAAATCTAAAGTTTAAAATGTTTGCATTAAAAAAAATTCGTTATGAAATCGCAGCCATCATGAAGATCACCTGCCATCATAAGAAATTTTATCATTTGACTAAGACCAAATGAATGCCGTGAATGTGAAAGTATACTTTTAGAATTGTTTTTAAGAAATAAATTTTCAAAAACTATACTTTGATAAAATTAACAAACCTTTTTTTATTTTATTGACTAGCAAATTGTAATAATCAATAAGTATTTCTTATGAATTAATGAAAAGTGGAATCGAAGCAGATTTTCTTATATCTTCATATTATACTACTACTTTTTATCCGTGCAGGGGCGGAGAAAGAATACTAACCCCTGCGGCTAGGGTCGGCCTGTCGTAAAAGGCGACAAAACAACCCACCCTTGCTACGTGGTAGGGCCCCAAGCCCATCTGGATGGCGACCACCTTTGGTCTTAAGTATGCCATAATAACATTGTGTTGTGTTCCGGCATTAGTGACCCATTTAATGGATTATTTGCTGGAAAAATTTGATCCAATTACTTGTAGAAGTCCTGTACCCCAATGGGACAGCAGCGTGTTTGCGATACCACTGGCGTTGCAAAGACCCATAGGCGACGGTAACTGCTAAATTCTAAGCGAGCTGTCAGCCTGTCTGCTGTCCTACAGCAATTATTAAGAAATACTACCAAAATGTAACTTGTCAATTTACTAAACACATAGAATCCACATAGCCGAATTCAAAATACAAATAGTTAAGAGGTTACAAAAATTTGCTCAATATATTTCTTTTACGCATGCCATAATGTTTGCAGTGCGTCAATATGTTTGCTTGTCTATCGTGTTTTAATGATTTGTATAACGTGTTTTACCTTTTCATGTATACTACTTTTATCTTGTACTTCCAATAAATAACGACTGATAAACATTATTGATTTACTTCTGGAGCTTGAATTTTAATATTCATTTTTCAATTTTGTGTTATGCGATACCTTAGTTCCTTCGGATTTGACTTTGAGTATATAAAATTTGCCCTTTATTGTTTTCCAATTATCATATTTTATTTCAAATATATTCATATTGTACGTATATTTATTTATTATGGCTTAGTTACCACGTATTGGTGGTTAAGAAAACGATGGCTTAATGGACGTGAAATATGAGCGTTGTTATCATCATCTTAACCTCAAAAATTTCGGTTTCAACCCATACTTCCTCTGCGGTGTCCGGGAAACCCATACCGACTTGTTCTTTTCTAGTTTGTACGATCTTCAGGATTCCTTCATTTGTCGTGGCCTTCATTTTCATTTGACCAAAGAAGGCCTTCTCTTTCTGCAATTTATGCGCAATATTGCGGACATGAAGGCTGCCGCGAATACGGGAGTTACTAATGCTTCTTTGTATTGCACTAATACCGGCTGTGTTTCACAGTCGTCTAAAGTAAAATACCTTGTAATATTCCTATGGACTTGAGCTTTAATTTTTATCAGATTGTCAGAATGTTTTAATTTAAATAAGTGACGTGTGCGTTTTACTACACTATAGGGTATAGACGATCTCAGGCCACTCAGCCTTTGCCATATTAAGATTCAGACTAGCGTTTTTAAAGCGACTCTTTCCGCGCTTTCACGCATTATATCAACCTACTCTTGTCCGCGTCTACCAACGCGTTATCGTCAGTATCACACTACAGGCAGCTCATGCGACTCGAATACTGTTTAATACGAAGTCTTATATCCCACTAAATACATTAACGTCGGATCAGTCACGTACATCTACGGTGATGAACAAAGATTTTTTGTTAACAGCTGCCTGAACTACCGAACTAAAATCGTATACATACATAATATGTTTCGATTGATGTGAATATATGTTTCTGTATCGTCTTAGTACCTACGAGATCACTATTATAGTAATACATGCGAAGGGTATATGCTTGTCCTAAAAATATAATTCTGAAGAGAATGTTTCATTCTGTATTTCTCTGTGATAGTCTTTAGAGCAAAAACTGAGTACAAGGCGCTAAGACGACGTTGAAACTCATATTGATATCCCAAAGTTATGGGGCCAGATAGCCGTCGGACAGTATAGGAAAAACAGCGGGGAGGTTTTACGGGGTATACCAGCGACGTGCGCCCCCTGTCAGCTGTGGGGGTGAAAAGCAATTTAAAAGCTATTCCTTGCAGTTCTTTGCTCTGGAAAAAAAGGAAAACAGTAGGGACTAACGCAGATAAGGGCAAATTAGTTTAGCTCTGTGATAATATTAGTCCGAGTCGAGATACTTGGGGTGAGTATCAAAGTACGAGTGACTATGAGTGCAGTTGGGACAAATGATGAAGATGGTTTTTATTTACGTTTAAGTTGCTTAACTTAGCCTTATCTCAATTAATGTTGTTGTTATTGCCGTTTATTGCTGTAATTTATCGACTAATTGTTATTATAATAATATACGGATGATAAACTTTATATAAACAAACTAGGTTTCAGTTGCTCGCTTAGTAAACAATAACAAATTGAAACTGGTTACTCAGGTCCGGTTTCCGCGAACCCGGTATTCATCCGAGTAATTATGTAACTGAAAATCAAATTGTATTTTCTTCAACGAGGGCTTCGTGGTAACCATAGAACAGATTAAACGGAGCCGAGTATTGACAGATCTACAAATAGATTGAATTTGCATCTCTCTGTAGAATTATTTACAAAATTACTTCTTAATGTAGGTTTAAATAAAATAAATGGCGGTTATTAAACCCAAATTTTTATATTGGACTTAATATTTTGAAATATCAAACAATATTTAATTGCAATATATTTGTTCTCGCTCATCATTATCTATATAATGATCTGGTCAAGATCGCCGGAATAGGTTGGGTGCGGGCAGCTCAGGACCGATCGTCGTGGAGATCTTTGGGGGAGGCCTTTGTCCAGCAGTGGGCGTCTTCCGGCTGAAATGATGATCATTATCATCATATCATCTCATCTAGGATCGCGGGTGAAAACAGTACCTACATGTTGTTTGCATAAATAATGTAAATATGTACCCATTAAATAACATTACATTTTTTGTGCCAAGATAATTAATACAAACTAAAAAAAAACTGCAATAGATTTGTCTGTTTTTGATTTTCATAGGGACGCCATCTGTTTGAGGAGTTGAAGATGGAAAAGAGAAACCAATAATATTAATACAATAAAATTATGTATTTTTACGTTGCACCTTTTGATCACGTAGTTATTAGTAGTAGATTCAGATTCGGCGCCCTCGTCGCCCCGGCCTTGGTTCTGTCCATGGTCGGGGGCGATCCTGGATGGACAGCCGTCGCCTCCTTCTGCGAGGCAGTCTTGTCCGCAAAGGAGGCGGCAGAGCGGGAGTGGGAGTCGACCACCACACTCCTCTCCCGCCAACGCAGGCCACGCCGGCGGCGCCAGAGGGCAAGTAACGAACTCCGGTCGCCGTAAAATGCGGCCGCGGGCGGCCCCTCGGGGGAGGATCCGCCGCCCGCACTATTGCCGCGAGGAAGAGGGCCGCGTGCTGTACCGCGGCGCCCCTCAACTCATGTTGATTTAGGAGGGCGCTGGGGGATGAAATCCTGACCCCCTGGCGCCAACAATTTAGAAGGGGCCCGCCTTAAGACAAAGGGCGGGCCGGCGCCGGCCCGGGCCACGAGATCGGCAGGCCATATATCCGTGGGCCCGGGCGTAGGCGATAGGAGAATAGCGGGGTTTTTTAGTGGGTAGTCGGATGGCCGAACATCTTTCCCGGAGTCCCACATATCCCTCGGTCCCCCCGGGCCGGGGGAACCCGTCAAGAGAGGGTTTTTCCCTGAGACCAAAAAAAAAAGATTCCAGCCTGGTTGGTTATCAATAATATGTATTAATTTACAAATGAAAAGTATATAAGTAGTATATCAGTTGTAATTAATATTCAAAATACAAACGGCATTCTGCTTACTTTGGGACAATTTATTATAATTTCTATTTTTGAGCAAGTAATACCAATCTCAATTTCACTTAGAATATTCCAAATTCTGTTTCTATATTATATAACTCACATTGCAGATAAAATTGCAGTTCGCCTGAGTCCATCATTGTTATGAACTAGCTCAGAATTCTAATCTTGAAGTTGAGCAGTGTGCCCGCATTGCATATATCGTCTGATTAATATCGCGTCTGGGTCCATAGTCCGTTGTGCGGCTTCAGACAACTTTCTGATCCGACCACCACTTATTGTTGTGCCCAAAGTACCTGTAAATTTTACACGGACCCGCTCAAGAATTTTTTTATTAGTACTATTTATGTTTAATTTTGGCACAACATAAATTTAGAAGGATTGTACAATATATAATATATAATGCGATTCAAATAAGAATAGGAACTAAAACAAAAAGGTCAATGACCTCTATCTGTCAAATGTCTCTAGAAAAATACGGTTTGGAACGAAACCTTATTTGCGTATCAAGAATGGTGAGTGAAATTGAAGTCGTAAATACTGGTAACATACCTAATTTAATTTTAAACAACAGTTACTGGAATAAATATTAAAAACCTATGTTATGACGTCACAACATGGCGTAAAGTCGATCATATTCTTATTTGAAACGCATTACACGCTCCTAGCGAGCGTATATTGTATATGTATCTTCTAATAACGTATCTATTTCATATAATTTAAATCTATTATCGTATAAACCATGTTTTAATTATACCATTACAGATATTAAATAAATAAATTACATGTAATTTGAACCTAGTAAGTCGACATTCAGTTTTCTCCGTACAGGGGCGGAGTATGAATACAAATCACTGCGGCCGGGGTCGGCCTGTCGTCGTAAAAGGCAAGAAAACCACGTGGTAGGGCCCCAAGTCCGCCTGGATGGTAACCATCCTTGGTTTTAAGTATACCGCCATAATAACCTTGTGTCGTGTTCGGGCATTAGTGACCCAGGTTCCTGTACCCCTATAGAGCAGCAGCGTCTTAACTGCGTCCCTGGAGTCGCAGACATCCATTTTGCGATGGTAACTGTTAACAGTTACAATAGTATAATGGATAACAGCCCACTTAATAAACTGGGCTGTTATCCGTTTGCTGTTCCGCAACAATAAAAAAATTAGGCAGCCACTTAAATATATCTCAGAACATCCTAAAGTACAAGTCTGGTTTCTTCCCGTAGGAAATTAGGAAGCGAGATCTGAACCTAATGTTGATATTATGGCGATGAAAGTTCCATGTGAACGATACATTAAGCAAGATTGTTCTCCTAAAATGAAATAAATCGTGTGTAAAATGTATATTTAAAAAAGGTTAATCCTTAGTAAGAACGTTCTTTTTTAATTTCTCATCTCTTGCAAGTCCTCATTCGTCATTTTTGGGGAGGCTTACGCATTTTAAATTTCAATCTCGCTCCGGCGATGGTATCGCGCGTCTCTTGTCAGCCACGCCAACGTGAACTATGAAAAATGACTTTGTACAAAGAGATTATTTATAATCCGATCTCTTCAGCCAACGAAAGGTTCGGCATCTTTAATAAGGTCTATTATCTGCGTCAGCCCGCTCCAGAAGACCGCAGACGTTTCAATTATCCCAGTCGAGATTGTGAACTTTCACGTCTATCTAGATCAGGTTTAATATTTCGATATCTGCTTGATTTCTTGTTCGTTTGGATATCGGCGTTATTGAAATATTAACTTGAACACTATTTATTTTGATTTTAACTTTGAAATGAAATACTCATTGTGATTGCTTTTTAGCATTTAGATATTTTTATATCTTCAGGCTTTTGTATTTTAAAATTCTTCACGTACTAAATAATGAATATTCGGATAGTCAATAATAAAAACGACACGTTTTGATTCTTGTAGAGTACGGCGTTCGACTACATTTTTTTTTATCCTGTAGAAGCCGCCCTACTATTACTACATTGGAACTAGGTAATCATTTTTAACCGTGCAGGGGCGGAGAAAGAATAATAACCTCTGCAGCTGGGGTCGGCCTGTCGTAAAAGGCGACAAAACAACCTATTCTAGCTACGTGATAGGGTCCCAAGCCCGTCTGGATAGTGACCACCTTTGGTCTTAAGTATGCCGCCATAATAACCTTGTCATGTGTTCCGGCATTAGTGACCCATGTTCCTGTACCCTTATGGAACAACAGCGTGTTCGCGATGCCCTGGCGTTGCAAATACCTATAGGCTAACTGCTAAATTCTAAGCGAGCCGTCAGCCTGTCTGCTGTACCACAGCAATAAAAAAAAACAAAATAAGCTAACATCATTATATCGCGGAATCATCCTACGGCAGCCTTCTTTTTGTGCTGCGGTCTAGAAGATGCTGATGGCTACTCGCCACCCTAAGTTTCATGTAGGAGCTAGCAGACTCGACCTTGTCTCATTTCTCTGTGATGACAGCGTTGGACCTATCTCAGCTTATTTTAAATTATGACGCATCGATTATGATGTTAAAGTAGGGTTAGATAAAAGATGCATAATTTTTATTTCCTAGCAAGCTATTTAAATAGCATAATAATATAATAATAAAAATATTTGGGTACCTATGAGATTTTTCGTTAAAAACTCGAATGCAATGTTTTCTGCATCAAAAACAATAACGCAATCGGTTAAGGGCGTCGCGGTTTATTTCAGTTGCGTCCGTATTTTTGTTTGCTTGCGCATCGCATCACGTTCTCCGCGAGGCACGTACATCCAAAGCAGACGTTGAATACTAATGGATAGTAGCGTACAGTCGCCGCTCAGGTCTCCCGTCCGAATATTGGATTCACATGTAGGTACGCATTGCATCCACTGTATTAACATGGAACCACCCGAAACAATGCCCAATCAAATATAGGGAGTTGCAGTTTCATATAGATCTCAGAGCCCTTATTTTAATAGTATTTTGTTATTATTATTTTGTTATATTAGGTATAATGCAATGTTCACCTATGTTTTAACATTGCATAATTCAAGTAATTCAATCAAGTTTTTCATAATTTCACTTGATTATTAATAACTCAATACAAATAATCATACCAATATAAATTCATTCGAGGCCGGTAGGGCGTTGGCAATGTTTCTGGTGTTTGCAACACCAGACACCAGAGCTAGCTGATTATACCTGACTTCCTGTATACAAAACTTCAGTTATAAAAAAAAATAAAGATGCACTCGTAGGTTGTTGTGTGATCCTATGTGGAATATTATTATAATTCATAAATTATTTTGGTTTACTTTAAATGAGAAGGAGGCTACCTTTTCTTATGGGACATCGAATATAAATTAAGTTACTTGTATCAATGAAAAGCGTATTGCGAGAAGAAGGTTGCCGATCACATTTCCAATGCAGTGGGAATTACATGGGTATCTATAAAATAAATGTCGGCTACGTTACTCTCAAATGCAAAAAATAAATTGAGGTGAAAAATATTGAAATTCGTGTTAAGGTTGCATAATTATGCATGTGAATTGTGCGTGACGAGCTATAATCTCTTCTCTCGCGTAATCCCCTTGCAGCTGCGAGAGACATGAATCGTCGGAGCGATGAATATGTTTGTTCGAAACATGAGGTTCATCGATAGTCAAAAATTTTTACTATTTGCTTGTCAGAAATGTATTTTATATATGGATATTTAATATGACCATATGATATTGTTGGTCTATTGATTATGGTATTTGTTTTATGTATTTACTACATTGACAAAAAAGTTCTTGGACTGACATATAGATGGCACCACATATGCAAAATCTATTATAGCATTCGATAGCGCCATCCTTCATAAGGTATGTGTCAAAATTTCATGACAATTGGACCACGTATTCGGTGGAAGCATTCCAAAGCGATCAAAGACAACAATCGGCTGGCAAGGTTATGGCATCAGTATTCTGGGATGCGCATGGTATTTTGTTTATCGACTTTCTTGAGAAAGGAAAAAGGATCAATTCTGAATACTATATAGCGGTATTAGACCAATTGAGCGAAGAAATAAAGAACAAACGACCACACATGGCAAAGAAAAAAACCACTGTTCCACCAAAACAATGCACCATGTCGCAAATCAATGGCTACGATGGTCAAAACGCATGAATTGCACTTCGAATTGCTGCCCCACCCCCCGTATTCGCCAGATTTGGTCCCTAGTGGCTACTGGCTGTTCGCGGACCTGAAAAGGATGCTCCGGGGAAAAAGATTTACCATCAACGGGTAAGTCATTGCCGAAACTGAAGCCTATTTTGCGAGCAAAGATCACGCGTTCTATAAACATGGTATCGAGAAGTTTGAGAAGCGTTGAGCCGATTGTATCGCCTTAGATGGAAATTATATCGATGAACGAAGACGAATTTTGCGAAAATTTTGTGTTTTTCTTACTTAGCCCGGAAACTTTTTGATCAATGTGTTATGTCTGTCAGCGAGATCTGGAATTCTGACAAAATCTTAATTCGTCTGTAAAATATTAAATTAAAGCTGCCAGTTTAAGAAAATATGTGCACTTCAGTAACATATATGACTTACCGGACACTGTTGCCTAAACAAGCACCTCACCATCATAGGGATTAGGGATGGCAAAGCCTGCAGATTCTGTAATGAGGCGGATGAAACGCCTCTGCACCTGCTGTGCTACTGCTGTTCCCTGATGCATAAACGTAGTCTCATATTAGGAAAACACATGTTGGAACCGGATGAGATACGTGCAGCTCCTGCCAAAAAACTGCTTCGCTACTTCAACGAGGCAGGCTTTGCCAATGAGCTATAGTAAATGTGGCGATCACAATAGTTCATTAAATTGGACGCAGTGATACTAGGTTAGAACAGACTAGCATAGCCACCTTTCGAAATAATAATAATAATAATAACATATATGACGACCTCCATGGCGCAACGCCTTTCGCACGTCGAAAGAACGTACTTGTATCGTTAACGTGAACGTATTCTTACTTAGTACCCAATGCACAATTGCTTTGCTACCTTTTTTTTTAATCGGTCTTCAAAACTGAATACATTTACAGGCTTACTTAAAATGTGGCTAATGCTAAAAATTATATAATGATAAAATGTATTCTACAAGATGAAGACACAACTTCGTTATGTAAGCTAAGAATACCCATACATTAATTATAAATTAAACATAAACATATTATAACAGATTGAAAATAATAATAATAAAAAAATAGAAATAAAAATAATAACAATAATAAAACTTACTTGCAAACACATCTTGATTTATATTTCATAGAGAGAATAGAACCAAAAAAGGTATCGATTTCATTACATATAGCATTGTAGCTGGAAGTAATTCTATATACTGGAGAGTGTTGGCCAATATTTGTTTTGCATAGTGGTAAAGAAAATGTTCTTCTGTTTTCAAATCTACTACCTACACGTGGATTGGCGAATGTTATTTTTTCTAGTATAGAAGAGGAGTCTATAAAACCATTCAACAATTTATATAGTACCATGATATTCGCAATCCTCGAGAATAGATGACTCTCTGTCAATTGTCATAATATATTTATTTAAATAACAGCTGACCCGACGATCGTTGTTCTGTGATATAAATTTAAAATATAAAAGTGGCCTATGTCCTTCTCCAAGTTTCAATCGATCTCTATGCCGAAGTTCATTGAAATTGTTTCAGCGGTTTAGGCGTGAAAACGTAACAGAGTTACTTTCACATTTATAATATTAGTTTGGATTAAGGTTACCACGACCTGTTTAACCTTTCCACAGATTGAGCCGGTCGCGTGAAACAATAGATATATGGCCCTCATATTTGGCGGCGTGACTGTGCGCGGCCATACTAGACGCCGATGACGTCGCATTAAAATGAAATCCATACGGGGATGATTGATGAGGGCTGCAAACACACCGCCGAGCCCATTCAATTTACTGTCATCACATCATATATGAACTGCATTTTTATGCTTGAAGTTTATTAATTTAACGAATAACCTACATTATATTAGACTACATTATATTATTTTGAATTCAATATTTTTACACTGTTTTATATTATTTTTATATGTTTCTATAAGTGTGACAGAATCTTTGAACACTTATCTAGGACCATAAAAAAATTCCTTAAGCGTGTCCTTGATCCTAGCTAAAAAATACTTTTTTTATTGCTGTGGGACCGCAGACAGGCTGACGGCCCACTTAGAATTTAGCAGTTACCGTCTTCTATGGGTGTTTGCAACGCCAGTGGCATCGCAAACACGCTGCTGTCCCATAAGGGTACAGGAACTTTACGACAGGCTGACCCTGGCCGCAGAGGTAAGTATTCTTTCTCCGCTCCTGCACGGATAACTGAATATATATAATAATATAGGTACTGATACTGATAATAATTACGGAGACTGATATTATAGTCTCCGTGCGTTTTTTAGTATTGTTTAGTGGTTTAGTCAATTTTCTACAGAGGTGCTCGAGACTGTTTCTACATAGGTAAGAAGCGCGCAGACTATCCATTTCCACCATAATGCGGAAGTTACCAACTTAGTTAAAATAACTAAACAATCCTAACTAGTATTATAAATGCGAAAGTGAGTTTATTTGTTTGTTACGCTTTCATGACAAAACCGCTTAACCAATTTTGATGAATTTCGGTATAGTCATAGATTGGACCTTGTGGAAGAACATGTATACTTTTTTTTAATTCATATGACAAAACAACGTTTGCCGGGTTCAACTAGTTAAATATAAAACAGTATAATAAATTATGAATGTACGTTTATGTTTATATATGACCAAATGAAAAGTAAATTATAATCTTCAATAAGTTTAGAATAGAAATTAAGTTATCAACGAAATAATTTATTGTAAAAAACTTGCTTAATCTCGATTGTTATAAATATTAAAAACATAAAAATGCACTTCAAGTTTTATTACTTGATCTTTTACTGTTAGTTGATATAGTTTATGAAAAATATATAACGAAACGATATACAATCAAAATCGTTTTGCTTATCTTTGAAATATTTTAATGACCCTACGTCCATGAAACACGTGTAACGTGAAAACTGCTTGCAGTCCCCCGTTGTCCAGCACGTCTGGAAAATTAGCCGGAGTGCTCTTTTATTGCATTTAAGCAGCGACGCGGCCGCGTTAAAATGTAATTCAGTGTGATTTCCAGCTTCTACTGGACACGTGTCCAGTATGTCGGCAAGCTAATAAAGAAAATGTGCCATTTCGCGCGGAAATGACGTAACCAATTTGAACCGGGGCAACCCGTTTATTGATTATAATTTTTATTGACGTGTTTTTTAATAGTGATTGTATTAAGCAGCAGTATCCATTCTAATAAATCCAGATAAAACTATTTTTTATCTGGATTTTATGATCTAAATATCGAGAAATACTATAAAAAAATGAGATCTTTCTCAATACATATACGGAGTAAGAATACTGAGCCTGCGGCTGGAAGCGGCCTGTCATAAAAGGCGACAAAACAATCCTAGTTAGGTGGTAAGGTTCCAAGCCCATCTAGATGGCAACCACCCCTGGTGGGCCGCATATATGCTGCCATAACCTTGTGTTGTGTTCCGGCATAAGTGACTCAGGTTCGAATTACCCTACGCAGATGGCAGCGTGTTAGCGATATTCCTGGCATCACAAACATCCATAGGCGACGGTAACTGTTTTATATTAAGTGGGCCTGTCTGCTTTTCATTAGCAATAAAAAAAACTGTCTTTCGTTTGTGTACTTAAGTAACCCTTTTACGACGTTCTAGGAACGAATTTCGTATTCCTGCTCTTCTCGAAGGCTACGTTTTTATATTGGATAGAATGATATATACTGCATTATTTAAATATTATGTTTATATTGCAGTCGCATTATAAATAAACTGTTTGTTATTCAGAAACAAAATCTGTCAAACATAGTCTTAATTGGGTATTTGAAAAAAAATTTTTTTGTGATAAATTAAAAGATCATATATAAGTTTTATAGCAAAACTATTTTTATTTTATTTTTTTTTCGCAATAATTCAAAAGTTATTTCAAAATAAAAATTAATTTTTGAATCCAGTACCGAAGACACGCCGATAACTCCCGAACAAACCCAAGCGCGTGTGTGACGTCATAATGTTAGTTTTCACTCATTGCAGTTGATAGAAATATAATAAATACAGTGTTTTGATCTATTTAATTTGGTTGTCATTGTTATTTAACAATGACATTTTTAATATAAATTTAAATATTTATTTAAATTTATATTAAAAATGTCGAACCTAAAAAGTTATCGTTCTTGTTTTGTACTATTATGTACGAATACTACAAAAACAACTCCTGACAAAATGTTTTTAAATGTTCCCCAAGATGACAAATGTCGAAATAAATGGTTTCAAGCAGTGCGCCGTGATAATCCCAAAACAAAATAATATAATAAATACATAAATATTTTCATTTATTATATTATTTTTAACAGACTTACCTTGATGCCTTGGCACCTCGGACTTCAGCAGAATTAAACCGAATGTCATTTTTTTTTAAATTGGTTATCATAAATATATCAACATCAGGAATATTATCAGACTTTGCCTTAATAAATTCTTTATCACACAAAGCTAATCGGAACTAACAACTCGTATTTTAGCCTTTAACGCTGTACTGTTATTGAATAGCTATGTCGTCACAACTATGGTGACCAATCATGGCGCATTTATAGTCACGTGATTTTTATTTAAATTTCATCAATTTTTAATGTTTTATAATTAATAAAAAATTTTTTTTTCAAGTTTTTTGCATTAAATATCAATATTATTAATAATAAAGTTTTAAAATACATAAAAAAAAATCAATAATATTTTTTTTTCAAATACCCAATTATGAAGGCAGTGAAAATCCTGACAAAATACCAGAAAAATATTTTACCAGGAGTGCTCAATATTTATTCGCTTTGCGAAGTTATTAGTTGTTGTAAACTTATTATTTGTAAAATATTTTATCACTTCATACTAGTTTTAAGTTAGATGTGAATGAGGCGGCACAAGTTTGTAATAAGAGTTAGTTCCTACGTACAACTCACCGGGGCAAGTCTTAAGAAGTTTCGACCTGTTTGTTTGATTCCTTCATCCTTCGATACTCAGTACTTGGAAGCTCTTACTGATACTTTTATTATTTCCTTATGGACTTAGTGCAATCAGTTTTATAACTTTGTCTCCGATGGTAGAATTTATTGTGTACCTATTGCGATAGGGACGCCTTGTTAGAAACTCTAATTCTACTTATGGAACAACTTTCGATATTGCTTCATTGGATATTTTCAATGACTCTACTATAAATATGGTTTTAATATAAAAAAAATATTTCGGATTCTTAGCCAGAGTAATTTTTGTGTTGTTGTCTTTGTTTAAGTTTTATTTTTATAAATTTATAAAAAGCATTTCTTTTTCGATTAGAAGAATTAAATATTTGATTTTTTTTGTTAACTAATTGTATCCTTTTCTTGGTTCCTTTTTATGTGATTTTACAGAATAAATAGTGTCTAATTATTTTTTTTCATTTGCTCCAAAAATTGGGTCAAAACCAAGTAACGAGAAAGTTATTAAAATTAAATAAAACAGGTACACATACATACATATAATCACGCCTCTTTCCCGTAGGGGTGGGCAGAGACCACTTCTTTCCACTTGCTATGATCCTTACATACTTGTTTCGCTAAAAAATAAAAAGATGTTACAAAATTCACAAGTCACACTATGCGTTATTAAGTTTATATAGTCAATTTCATTATTATGTAACCTTATCGAAAATAAGTAATGAATGCTACTCGGCTTCTTCGTAGCACGGTCGTAGCATTCTACGTGCGAGCTCAAAATGAATCCATTTATATTTATTCCTATATTATTCGCAAAGGAGTGTCAGATATCCAACCCTGGATAAGAAAGACATTTTTGTAGAGCGCAAAGAAAATTATATAAAATGCAGACTACTACGAGTAATTCTCGGCGGGCTCACGTTCCGAGGTGTAAACTTTAGATAGCGTCCAACTTAATCTTACTAAGTGAATTACATCGCTATGCATTGCTGGGTAATACTTCACACGTAATACATATTTCTAAACATTTTATAAAGGAAGCTGCTTTATTAATTTATATACTAAGTGTATATGTAATCTAGTGGCTAGGTGATTGAACCAGTGTCGAAATTAAATATATGCAATTTTGTAGGAAGAATAAATTCTGTGACTGTTCCTGAAACTTATATTTTTTATTTTCGATAATAATTTATGGAACAGCAGACAGGCTGACGGCCCATTTAATCGTAAGCAGTTACCGTCGCCCTATGGATGTTTACGACGCTAGGGCACTGCACGCTGCTGTCCCATAGGGGTACAGGAACCTGGCTCACTAATGGCGGAACACAACGAGGTTATTATGGCGGCATAGTTATAGACCGAGGGTGGTTGCCATCCAGACGGGCTTGTAGCCCTACGTCGCTAGGGTTGTTTTGTCGCCCTTAACGACATGCCGATCCCGGCCGCAGGGCTTAGTATTCTTACTCCGCCCCTGCACGGAGAAATAATTCATAAAATTTTATTGTTTTTTAATCACGAGGGCTGTTTGATAACTTGTTTTATTTATAAAAAAATCATAAGCGTTTTATTTTTCAACATAACCTTTTAGACTATTTAGACTAGCGTTTTTTATTCCTTCCAAATAATAGATTTACTCAAGGCCCTCAAAATAGGTGTTTGTTTCGGTTCTGACCTCTTCATTCGACGCAAATCTCTTACCAACCAGCTATTTCTTCAGGTTTCATAAAAGAAAATAGTCGCAGGGGGCTAAATCTGGAGAATATGCTGGTGTAGCAGTTCGTAGCCCAATTTATGGATTTTTGCCATAGTGACTACACACGTGTGTACTCGTGCATTGTCTTGATGGAACAGCACTTTTTTTTTTGCCAAATGTGGTCGTTTTTGCTTTAAATCAACATTGAATTTGTCTAAAAGCTCTGAATATTATTTGACGGTTACCGTTCAACCCTTTTCTAGGTAATCCATGTGAATGACACCGCGTGCATCCCAAAAAATATGTGGCCATGACCTTGTTGGCTGACAGACCCATCTTGGCCTTCTTACGTTTACCCGGTAAAATCCACTGTTTTGATTGGTCCTTGGTCTCTGGGGTATTGTGATGGATCCATGTTTCGTCTACGGTTATATAAAGCGCGTAAACACTCGTCCGGATTGCGGTTCAACATCGCCAAACACTCCTTTGATGTGGTCACACGGTTGCGATTATTGGTCGAGTGTGAGCACCCATCTCGCGGAAAGCTTTTTCATGTCCAAATATTCATGTAAAATGTCATGTACTCGCTCAGTTCAGTTACCTACAGCCTCAGCTACCTCACGTACTTTCATTCTCCGATCGTCCAATATTATTTCATTAATTATATCGACAATTTCTGGTGTGATGAACTCTTTTCGGCAACCTGATCGTACGGCGTCACTTGTGCTGGTACGACCACAACGGAACTCAGTAAACCACTTCTTAACCATTGAAATTGATGGTGCAGAGTCCCATAGTATTTATCAAGTCTTTCCTTGGTTTCAGTGATGGTTTTTTTACGCAAAAAATAATGCTTAATCAACACACGAAATTCACTTTTTCCATTTTTGTTAAAATTCATGAGGTTGTCTGTTTTTAATGGCTGTCAAACAAACTAAATGACACAGTTTGCTCAAAATTTGACAGTAGTCTATTAAAAGATGGTGGTTGACGGCAGCAGTGTTGCATTTAAAGTTACTGCGCGGGAAATTGAAAAAGTCACGGAGTTACCAAACAGCCCTCGTATTTAAAAAAACAATTTAATATACTAATTCACCTAGAATCTTTGATATCAAACCAACTCCTACTATTTATATGTATGCCAATAGTTTCTATCGATTCCGCAATCGCGTATTAGTGAATAGTCCCCTTGCAGCCACTAGTAACATAATCTACGGATTCGTAAAGTGAGCTGAACGAGTTGCGGCGTCTCGCACCAATCTGCCAGAAGTGCCAACTGGATGGCCCTCGGAGAAATCTGATACTATTCGGGGAATAGCTTTTTCGCTCCGTTGATTTGGACATTTTATGTCTTTATTAGTGAAGGTCTGTCATTGTGTGTTTGATATATTTCATATGACTTGTGTAAATTCCTGCTATTTTACAGAATTATTTTATACTTGAACCAAAAATGCTTTTTTCAAAGACACGTATTTTTAATTTACAATTAAATTTTGAATCGAATACCAAATAGATACACAACTTACTTAAATGTATCGAAACTACTCGAATATAACCATAGTTTTTTTTATCCTATCTATTTGTTTGTATGCCACTGGCAACAGACAAGTTGTCGGCCCAATTAATATTAATCAGTTAGCGTCGCCTATGCGTATTAGCGGTACTAGGGGCATCGCCAACACGCTGTCATCCGCTTACGGAAACTGTAACTCGGTCACTCATGTCGGTACACAACGGAAGGTTGACAAAAATATATACCTAGTCAGGTCATAAGTATTGTCACACAGTAAAAACTTTTCTTTTAGAATGCTGGCCACAAAAAAGTTTATTGAATTAGAATTTCGAATTGTTCATGAAAATAAAAATGTATAACTTTTAGAATTTTACTCATTTTTAAATATGGAGTGGACGCTTAAAGAAGACCGTGTTGCAGTTATTGCGTTGTATCGTTGCGGTTACGCGCCAATTCAAATTTTTAACATACTGAAAAATTTGAATATTACCAAAAGATTCGTTTATCGTACCATCAAACGATACAATGAAGACTCTAGTGTAGATGACAGGTCAAGAAGTGGTCGCCCTCGGTCTGTTAGGACTCCAGCAGTGATAAAAGCTGTGAAGGCACGAATTCAAAGAAATCCCAAACGTAAGCAGAAACTGTTGGCCCTTCAGATGGGGTTAAGCAGAACCACGGTGAAAAGGGTGTTAAATGAAGACTTAGGGCTTCGGGCATATCGAAGAAAAACAGGACATCGTTTGAATGCTCGTCTAATGGACCTGAGACTGAAGAGATGCCGCGCTTTGTTGAAGCGGTACGCGGAAAAAAATATCGGGAAATTATTTTTTCGGATGAAAAAATGTTTACCGTAGAAGAGAGCTACAACAAACAAAATGATAAGGTGTACGCACACAGTAGTGAAGAAGCGAGCAACCGTATTCCGCGTGTCCAACGAGGTCATTTTCCATCCTCGCTCATGGTATGGTTGGGAGTTTCTTATTGGGGCTTAACATAGGTACATTTTTGTGAGAAAGGTGTAAAAACGAATGCTGTTGTGTATCAAAATTCAGTCCTGACGAACCTTGTGGAACCTGTTTCTCATACCATGTTCAATAACAGGCACTGGGTATTCCAACAAGATTCGGCGCCAGCTCATAGAGCGAAGAGCACACAAGACTGGCTGGCGGCGCGTGAAATCGACTTCGTCCGGCACGAAGACTGGCCCTCCTCCAGTCCAGATTTGAATCCGTTAGATTACAAAATATGGCAACACTTGGAGGAAAAGGCGTGCTCAAAGCCTCATCCCAATTTGGAGTCACTCAAGACATCCTTGATTAAGGCAGCCGCCGATATTGACATGGACCTCGTTCGTGCTGCGATAGACAACTGGCCACGCAGATTGAAGGCTTGTATTCAAAATCACGGAGGTCATTTTGAATAAACTTTAATGTCATAAGAATCTATGTTTTGTTAAGTTCATTTTGGTATATGAATGGTTACATAATTAATAAACTTGTTACAATTATTTTACATTAAACATGTGACAGAATTTATGACCTGACTAGGTAGATATGAATTGCCTAAATGCACAACTCATCCTTTGTTTGTTTAAAAATATAAATTGTCCTATTAATTACATGTTAAAGGACTGTGTTAATTTAAGTTCGACCACAAATACATTTAGTATTTATTTTAGTTTGTGTACTGATGTAGGTCTATATTATACAGCGAAGCGTATTTCCGTTTAAGCCAACCTACGTCCGACAAGGCAATAACCGGCGCTTTATGATAAAGTTAATTAGATGGAACATTTGCTCCCTCGAGCAGGTATACAGATGAGGAGATGCTGCCGTCCTCTCTTGGAAAATTGTAAAGAAAGTAATAAATTTGAACACGAATATTGAATTTTATCATTTGTCCGACGATTTCCAATATTTCGCTGTATTAGTCAAATACTAATTTATCTATAAACTTATTTTGACTTTTTCAACGAGCTAATATTCTTTATACATGGAAGCCCACCACATTTTCTATGTTTGGAGCGTGAGCGACTATACTGTACTACACTGTATACAAATCATCTCTCCTACTCTAATACTCTTAGTAATAGAAAGAAAAAAAAAACATATATAATTTTCGTTTTAATCATATACATGACGTAGTTCAATATAATTAAAGATATATTATTGTAAAATAAATATATTTATAGCAAATTTGATGAATAAAGTCAATAGTATAATTTGAATACCGTATACCAATAAATAAGAGTTTTGAAAATGCGGTGGTAGTACTTATTTAGTATGCTAAAGTATTTGGTAATAACTTATCTAAAGTAATATCCTGTTTAATATATATATAGTATTTAATATTCAGAGAATTCATTATTAAGCCCCCTATGACATGCACACTCAAAAACATGTGGAGTGAGCCACGGACCACTTGATACGGCGTCTGATGTGCGAACAAACCGCGCACGAGTCCAGCGTTTCATTTCGAAGTTTGCAAAGAACGTATACGACGCTTGCTAGCCTCGAGGAGTAATTAGTTTCGTGATAGGACGCCGCTTTCCGAACGGACCGGATGGGTAAAAGTCAAATAAAAGCATGATATCGACTCGTATCGTATGCGTTACTACGAATTCTTCAGATTCATGTACTTATAACTTTGTAATTAAGCCAGCTAACATGATGCTTTTATCTGTCTGCTTATTGGAAACGTTGTAATGATTTTTTGTTGAATATGAAAAATATAATGAAAATACTTTGAAGCTTTATATTACTTATAAAATTATTTCACATATAAAATTAGTACGCAGTAGTACTACATATTTATGTATAACTAGCCGATCACGCCCGCTCCACTGGGCGATTAACAGGCAAAATTAAATCGAAACAAAATGAACGGTTAAGTAGTTTTCGCGTGAAAGCGTAACAAACAAACTTACTTTCACATTTATAATATTAGTATGATTAGTCGTCATTAGGTATTGCGAAGTCCGTATAGATAAATATATAAAGTTTATTATCAATAATTACTAGAATCAGGGTTGAATAATAACAAATTTGATTTTCTCCTGTAAAAAGAGCAGTTTAATAACTACACACATCAAAAAAGTCTAAGCAACATGTACTAATTTAAATTTTAGGATGATGGATGAAACGCTGTATGGATGAACTTCCTGAATGCACTTGAGCCTTTCAGTATTTCCGGGCCGACGGTACACTCGCACCCTTCTTGTATCAGGCCTAAACCCGAATCGCGACTCATCGGAAAACATAATTTTATCCCATTGTTCCTGGGTCCATGTTCTGCGTTCTCTACACCATTAATTTCGACCAGCGCGATTCTCGTGACGTATCGGTGGGCACCTAATTGGGCGTCGAGCTCGTAGGCCGTACTCATGCAGTCGATTTCGCACAGTTTGGGGACTTACATCAACACCACTTGAATTTTGTAGCCTTAAACTTATCTCTCGAGAGGTTAACATCGGCTGGCGTCTTGCAGTCAGTTGTATGTACCGGTCTTGTCGAGTGGTTGTACTCCTTTTACGCCCTGGATGCTGTTCAGCGGGTTCCCTTGTATTATTGTAGCGCTGCCAAAGACGACAAATAACACTTCTATGAATGCTAAAATGCCGAGATTGATTACTTCCCACTTGCAACAACCCTATAGCTTTTTGCATTTCATTTGCCGTCAAATGACGTCGCTCCATGACGTAAAGAATATCTAACAATTCAATTTGGTCGCTAACTTTATTTAAATGGTTGGCAAAATTATAAAATCAAGACTAAACGTAGAAATAAAAACGCACGTAAATTTAAACTAATTCCCTTTCATTTAATTTTATGAAAAAAAAAACAAAAATAATCGATTTTTTTACAACCAGCCAGTATGTCATCAATAACAAAAAAGTTTACATACCTACGCACTTTGAGTGAGTAAAGACTTGGAAATTAATTAGTATAAATGGTAAATTTGTAATATCATGCATGTTGCTTAGACTTTTTTGATGTGTATATTATACAAATATTTAAATCTTATTAAACTCACCTGTAAAAAGAGAAACGACATTAAATGTCAATTATCCACTATGCCCTTTCTCCAATTACAAATTTTAACAAATTAATCTATAATAAACTGTAACATGTGATTGCTTTCGCTACGCAAGTGTGCGGGATAATTCAAGAAGCATAATGTACTTTACAAATATAAAAACGTGAAAGCTACTTTTGGATAAATACTCGTAAGCAGCAAATCATCTTCTACCTGCCCTTACCCAAACTATGTAGGGTCAGAACAATGTGTTCTCTCCTTCCACTCTCCTCTATTAGTCGTCAACATTCATACCTTTTTTACCATATCATCATCTTTTACACAATCCATTCATCTTTTCCTTGACCTACCTCTCCTTTTGTATCCATCCACTCTCTTTTCTAGTATTTTCCTTGTTACATGACATTCTTCTTTCTCCTCACATTACATATATGACCATACCATACATGCTTAGCTAAATAATTATCAAATATTTTTCTTTTGATTTTTACTTGTACCGAAAATATAGGAATGAATCGGGACGCACCACTTCTTTTTAAAGGAATTTATATTGACTTTGATATTGGACATGATGGGTACGTGTGGTATAGTTTTAAATCAAATTCGCATGACTCGCTTGCGATGCATTTCCCGGTGGGTTTAGGTTGTTGTTTTTAATTTGAAAATACATCCAGTTACTAGAACTTGTTATTGTAATATTTTCGTTTGATATATTGTTAAGCTTCGGACAAGGCATGATGAATCGAGTAACGGGTTGAATACCTTTTTTAGTGAATTAAATGTCTAACAAAGTTAATTCAAGAATGTGTTATCACTATCACCACGGCCTCCGTGGCTCAAAGACTTCACGTTCCGACTCTGGGGTTTATGTATAATATGTATTTATTTACAAAAAATATATGTGGCCATGACATAAGTGCTATGCTACTTACTTTAGAACTAGGTGGCGCTATATGAATTGTCGCAGTATATTTATTTTATTTATAAGTCCTAATTAAGTTATAGATCTTTTATATCTGACTGATTTTATATGAGTATTTCACTATTAATTTTATAATAAATTATCAAAAATGCAAATAAATTCTATCTACGGTATCTTCATTGTGAATTTTCACGTGTGGGAATGGTCTCGACGTGGATTACGATATTTCTGTTTGTCTGGTATCGGTTTTCAAGTCGGTTGATGTTCAATTGCACGTGCGTTGGATGCACTCACCTGTATCACGTCCGCACAGTCTCTTCGGTATTTTGAGAAAAGATTTGAAACAATGTTTTTTTTAAATATTCGTTATTCAAGACGTTTACAGAACTTTATTTAAAATTAAAGAATCGATGATAGAAGGCGTTTTTCTTCGACAATTTTATTGTAATTATACATACATAGATTACACGAACGTAGTTAATGAGGTTTAAAAATTGTTGTCTTCTGAATGTTAGTTAAATGTTTCTATCTCATTGAAATTAAAACATACTACATTGATCAAAAAGTTTCCGGACTGACATATAGATGGCGCGACATATGCAAAATCTAATTTATAGCATTCGATAGGCGCCATCCTTTATGTATCTGTCAAAATTTCATGACAATTGGATCACGTGTTCTCAAGTTATTGTTGTTTGTGTCAAGCAACTTTGGCGTCTTTGTCAAAAGATGGATAAGAAACAGTTACTTGTGTTGATCAAGCATTGTTTTGTGATCGGAAAAAATGCGAAAAACGTGAAAGAGTTGCTTGATAAGGATTATTCGGACTCTGTTCCAGTGAAATCAATCGTTTGCGAATGGTATAATAAATTTAAACGTGGTCGTAGCGACGTCAACGACGCTAAACGCAGTTGTCGCCCAAATATGGCTGTTAACGAAAAAAACGTCAAAAAATCCACAGAATTGTTTTCACCGACCGCAAAATGAAAGTCAGGAAGATTGCTGAGGTTTCAAAGTTATCATATGGCACCGTGCTTACTATTTTACTCGACAATTTGGGTATGAAAAAGCTCAACTCAAAGTGGGTGCCGCGTTTGTTAATACCGGATCAAAAACAACAACGGACCGACGATCCGGAGGCCAGTCTAAGTTTTCAACCATAACAAAGCGAATTTTTTGCGTTGGTATGTGACCATGGATGAAACCTGGATACACTCCAGAGTCAAAGCGCTCGTCAGCTGAGTGGGTTGAGGCAAGTGGATTAAATTTAATAGATTAAATTAGATAGAAAATATTGTCGAAGAATGAAAACGAATTTTGCAAAAAAATTGTGTTTTTCTTACTTAGTCCGGAAACTTTTTGATCAACGTGTTACCGTCATCACGTTATTGGTCTTATACAAATAACAGATGTCTTTATTATAGTAGGAAGAGTGGTAATCGTCGTAACGCATAACGTCGTAGCGCGCATAGAAGTGAATCGTTGAACTAATTTGTCGTTTGCTTTTTAAATTTTTTCTATCTCAAGTACCGAAATTTGAGAATTAGCGCAGGCCTGAATTATTGAACTTTTAATTCTTTCATGAAAAGCTATTAAATTTGTAAATAAAATTAATAGTTCTATTTGATTAAAACGATGCATTTGCTTTATTTGATTTGCAGCAACAGTACCGGAAGCTCTTCTCCTCCTCGACGAAAGTTGGGAAATGTAAGAAAATTAGATTAGAGGTGGTATAGCGTATTTCATTTTTTGATTAGCGTTTTTTTTATACTGGATGAAATACAAAAAGGTGTGCCGACGCCCGTCGGACGTTGAATCAATTACGTTCCGGCGGCGCGCGGTAATTCGATCCGTCGGTAAATGTTGATTCGACCACAAGGCATGGCCGCATCGTGCCGGACTGTTAGCGTGTCACCTATACTGTACGTGCAAGTATTTTGACAGCGTTATCTCTCGAAGCTCATAATATCTCGGTTTGCTCCGTGATTAATCACTACGGCAGATATATCTACAAAATGTAATGTTTTTACGTATAGTGGGGTGTTCAAACCTTATGAACCAATTTAATTCGTTAGTTAAAGAAACGTTACAAAATTTGTGGCAAAAGGAATTGTAAAATTATGAAAGGCCGAATATTTTTCATGTTCCATTACATTCACACAGGCTAAAACAAACTAAATACATAAATGTTAGCAATACTAATTTAGGAAATACGCATATGTGTAAAATGTTAAATGGCACCAAGAAATTGTAAACATAGTAAACATGTAGCGTCCTCACTCTGTGGCACTATCGGAAGACCAGTAATGGTTGTTATCAACCACATAATGGCTGAGATGGAGCCAATTTAGGTGTCGTTGTTTATAATTAAGATATTTTTATTTTTGGTGTATTGTGATAGCACTATGTAAATAATTTTTTCTTTCTTTCTTTCAATTAATATTAATTAAACTTTTAAATTACATATATACACACACACACACACACACACACACACACACACACACACACACACACACACATATATATATATATATATATATATATATATATATATATATATATATATATATATATATATATATATATATAGAGTTGAGAGTGGGGCAATTTGGGTTCGGAAATCGGAACACCCGAGGCCAGATGCTGGCCGACTTCATGGAGAAGGAGGACCTGTATATGATGAACTCCTTCTTCATGAAGCCAGAACAACGCAAATGGACTTGGATTAGTCCCGATGGTGCCACCAAAAATGAGATTGACTTCATTATGTCGACCAAAAGACAGATATTCAATGATGTCTCTGTGATCAATTCGGTGAAAACTGGGAGTGATCACCGCTTAGTAAGAGGCACATTGAATATCAATCCAAAATTGGAGAGGTCTCGACTGGTGAAGTCTACGCTCCGACCTGCACCCATACAGATCCAAAACCCGGTAAACTTTCAACTCGAATTGCAAAACCGCTTCGAATGCCTCGGTGACTGCGTTGACGTGGACGAGTATAATAACAGGTTCGTGGAAGCTGTTCAAACGGCCGGGTCTAAATTCTTCAAGGCCAGCCGTTCAAAAAGAACCGGAAAAATCTCAGATTCTACTCTCAAATTGATGGATGTGAGACGTCAAATGACCCTTCAGTCCCCGGACGATGCTTCCCAGTATAGGCAGCTAAATAGACAGATCTCCAAGTCCTTGACTCGCGATATCCGCCGCCATAACACAGAATGTGTAAAGGCGGCTATAGAGCGTAACAAGGGCTCTAAAGTATTCGCACGAGACTTGTCTATTGGGCAGAGCCAACTGACGAAGCTGAAGACCGACGACGGCAGGGTCGTTTCGTCTAAACCCGAACTTTTGAGGGAAGTCGAGAAGTTCTACGGACAGCTATACACGACCACACGGGCACCTGTTAACAACAATGCTAAAGACCCAAGAGCTAAATTAACCCGACACTACACCGTAGATATCCCAGACGTCAGTCTGTACGAGATTAGTGTAGCCCTTAAACAGCTTAAAAACAACAAGGCGCCGGGTGATGATGGAATTACAGCCGAGCTTCTGAGAGCTGGTGGTACTCCTGTGCTTAAAATCCTCCAGAAGCTATTTAATTCCGTCATCCTCGATGGCAAAACGCCGCAGGCCTGGCACGGAAGTATAGTGGTGCTGTTCTTCAAAAAGGGCGACAAAACCCTTTTGAAGAACTTTAGACCGATATCACTTCTGAGTCATGTTTACAAGCTGTTTTCAAGGGTCATCACGAATCGTCTCGCGCGCAGATTTGACGACTTCCAACCTCCCGAACAAGCCGGATTCCGAAAAGGTTTTAGCACCATAGACCACATACATACGCTGCGGCAGGTTATACAGAAGACGGAGGAGTATAACCAGCCACTATGCTTGGCGTTCGTGGACTATGAGAAAGCCTTTGATTTGATCGAGACCTGGGCGGTGCTTCAGTCTCTCCAGAGGTGCCACATTGATTATCGATACATCAAAGCGTTGAAGTGTTTGTATGAAAACGCCACCATGTCAGTCCGTCTCCAGGATCAGAACTCGAAGCCTATCCGACTGCAGCGGGGAGTCAGACAAGGCGATGTCATATCGCCGATGCTGTTCACTGCTGCGTTGGAAGATGTCTTCAAGCTTCTGGACTGGAACGGACTGGGCATCAACATTAACGGTGAGTACATCACTCACCTTAGATTCGCAGATGATATCGTAATCATGGCTGAAACCATGGAAGACTTAAGCCATATGCTTGATGGCCTCAATACAGCTTCCCAAGGAGTAGGTCTCAAAATGAACATGGACAAGACGAAGATCATGTCTAATGTCCATGTCGCACCTACCCCCGTAACAGTTGGGAACTGTACTTTCGAAATTGTTGACGAATACGTCTACTTGGGTCAAACGATCCAGTTAGGCAGGTCCAATTTCGCGAAAGAGGTCACTCGTCGAATCCAACTCGGATGGGCAGCGTTCGGGAAGCTCCGTAAAATCTTTTCGTCCCAAATACCGCAGTGTCTCAAGACGAAGGTTTTTAACCAATGTGTGTTGCCAGTGATGACATACGGAACGCAGACGTGGTCGCTAACTATGGGCCTTATGAGAAAGCTCATGGTCGCTCAGAGAGCAATGGAGAGGGCTATGCTCGGAGTTTCCCTGCGAGATCGAATTAGAAATGAGGAGATTCGCAGGAGAACCAAAGTAACCGACATAGCCCGGATGATTGCAAAACTGAAGTGGCAGTGGGCTGGGCACATAGCTCGAAGGACTGATGGCCGTTGGGGCAGAAAAGTCCTCGAATGGCGACCGCGTACCGGAAGACGCAGTGTTGGTAGGCCCCCCACAAGATGGACCGATGATCTGGTCAAGATCGCCGGGATAGGTTGGATGAGGGCAGCGCAGGACCGATCATCGTGGAGATCTTTGGGGGAGGCCTTTGTCCAGCAGTGGGCGTCTTCCGGCTGAAATGATGATGATGATGATGATGATATATATATATATATATATTTATTGCTGCAGGGTAACAGACAGGCTGACGGCCCGCTTAGAATTTAGCAGTTAACGTCGCCTATGGGTGTTTGCTAACGCCAATGACATCGCGAACACGCTGCTGTCCCATAAGAGTACAACAACTTGGGTCATTAATGCCGGAGCATAACACAAGGTTATTATGGCGGCATATTTAAGACCAAAGGTGGTAGCTGTCCAGACGGGCTTGAGGCCCTACCACGTAGCTAGGGTAGATGGTTTTGTCGCCTTTTACGACAGGCCCACCCTGGCCGCAGAGGTTAGTATTCTTTCTCCGCCCCTGCACGGATAATATATCATTAAAGTTACGTTTTATAGATTTAGAAAAGTTGCCTTAACATCCGTTATCAAAATAAAAATGTTTTTGTCCTGTAAAAAGTTGTAGTAATTATGAATAATAATGATGAATATAGTAGTAATAAAAACCTCAGAAAGTGTTGAATACATTTATTCATCGGCATTTTACTGTAATACTATTACTTAATACATCTTACAACCCATATTTGCATGGTTAAAGTTTTAATAATTGTTTTAATCGTATGTTTGTGATTGACTTATCAAATGATCCATGAGCTTATAGTACAATGTTTTAATAGTCTTATCGTATTACATTCACGTATGACATTCAGCTCCTGAGGCTTATACTTAAATAATTCTTGAATGATATGTTATACTCGTAGTAAAGTCCAGTTTCACTTAAAAACTATGTTTTCAATATAACGTAAAAAATATTTCGACATCGAAGCAAAATATATCTCAACTCATTTGTATATCTTAGGCCGTATACAGAAAGAAAGCTGGAAGCCTACCACCGCTTATAGGCGCCGGTCCACGCAGGTAACCGGCCGCCATTTAAAATTAAACAACTACGACGCACGTATATGTATTATATATATTATATTTTGACATTTTGCTCGCTCTGCTTCAATCTGCTTGCTTTATGTAGAATGGACCGGCGCAGATAAACGCTGGTAGATCGGCGCCGATTACCAGCTTTCTTTTTGTATACGGCCTTAGTCATAATGTAGGTGAAAACAGAGACGGGGATTATCGAGATTAACCTCTTCAACTATTTTAATGATCGACTGTTCCGTTTCGCTACGAAGCGGGCTCACGATTCGCCGCGGATATTTAGAGCTCTTTGTCTAGTATGCTGCGGGCTTACGACCAAGACTTTTTTTTTTAAATAATAATCGATATTGTCTAAATTGTAGTTTAATACTTTCGAAGCTTTATGTAATAAAAGTTCGACTTTAAATTCTATGTAATTAATGATTTTATTATTGTGGAACAGCGGACAGGCTGACGGCCCATTAACGTCGCAGATGCCATAGGCACCGTTAACACGCTGGTGTCCGCAAATAAATTTTATGACTCCTTTTTTAAAATACCTCATGTTGTAAAGTGGCGGAAAAACTTCTGGCGGAAGCTCATTTAACGTATGGATATAGCGAAAAATATTTTTTTATCTTGTTCCAAAGTGTGATAACCGGAACATAAACTGGCCTTAACTATTTGGAGATAATACGGCTGACGAACACATGTGTGTTGGGTGCCGAGTGTGTTATTGGTTTAACCCCTTTCGCAAAGACAACTTCGACCTGAAGAATCTGTGTCAAATCACAAAGTCTTGGTGGTGAGGTTTAGCATTCGCGTACACACAATATATTTATTCATTTGCATTGAATTTTTTAATTATAAATAAGCTTTCGTAAATCGATGCATCTTACTTATAAACGGTTTTTGATCAAGGATCACCCAACCACGATCAAATTCCTATTGCTATGCGGCAGAGTCATTGAAAATTGGACCAATCCGTGCCATCGTGAGAAGCCATGTCGGACATCTGAATCATGTCACATTGCATACTTAATACTTTCAAATAAAAAACAATTTCAACAATACCTGATACAGTGATGATTTTATTCCATTTCAACATCTGCCCGCCCTTATTTTATAAACCATTTTTAAACAGAGAATAGCATGAAAAAAAAGTGGATCTTAATCCACAATCCAGTTTGATCATTACGATAATCATACACCAGCAACGTATTAGAAGACCTAGTAAATAATTTAAGAAAAGAGATGGTAACAATTGGTGATGGTATGGATTGTAAGTTCTAGTAGGCATATCGAGGCAGTGGATAACAATTTTCAACCATCCGGCCAAGCGATATTTGCATATAACATATCTACACAAAGCTCCGCATAATGCTATTGACAGCTTTCAGGCCCTCATGCGTAAACGTTGCGCAGCTACCTCAGCTAGGTTCCGTGATAGCCCTCACAGTATGGTGGCAGTTTTATGCAATCGGTGGGATAGCCCAATGATTCGCCACTGGGTACAGCTGCACGCACCAGTCGCGACATGGACATTTTGATCATTTTATATTTGTGTTTACTAACAATAGATTTTTAAGTTTACTTATAATTTACTAACCCACTATGGACATGGTATTGTAACTGTCTGAAATAAATAAATAATAATAATTTCTCAGATTGGTTAGGAAAATCAAATTTATTTGGTGTAATATTTTAAACTTTATACAGGAGCTTATTGTGACAATATGTTGTATGCGAGCCATCGCCTAGACTTGAGCAGATTGGGTGGACGGATCTCGGGGGCTAATCTCATTGATGAACGGCACACAATAGGCTTTATTAACATGCATTTCGTTCGATACAAATGGGCGATGAGTTGGGGTATTTGCGACAGTACTACTGAGCTGGTTTAACTTATGATATAAAATCGAACGAAAATGTTACTAAGCTAGTAATAAAGTATTCAAGATGGTTATGTTTATAAAATATGTTTCAAAGCATTATTTGTAAAGTATTTTAAATGGAACACCTTTTGTAACTTTATTGTTTTATCATTAATCAGTACAGAGCCTGGGTGTTTATATAATATAATATGTATTTATTTACAAAAGACAAGTACAATATATAGTTAGTTACTTTGAGATTAAATGGCGATGTGAGAATTGCCTCAATATATTTATTTAAATGTCATATATTAAACATAGTTTTTCATTTAGAAAATTTAAGGGTTAAAATGTTGAAGTAATTTCTAGTTGAAAGTGTCTTATTTGTAAAACTAACAGACAAACGTATACCGAAAGTTATTACAGAGGAATAACGATTACGCTGCCCTTGAAAATGTAATGGAAATAATAATGGAGCGCTTTTACGGGAAAATGTGGTCGAGTAACATCACTCAAATAATATTCAGTGCTAATTTTACTTAAAAGTCCTACGCAAACTACGGTAGCTGGAAACAGCTATTAATTACAGTGTACAGGTCACGCTAAGCTTTAATTTTATGGATCCAAGTCATCGAATCACTCCCTTAGGATCTGGATCATTAAGTGGGTAAATGGTTAATGAAAATAGAACGAGCACTAAACATCCGAGCGGAATTTCGCCAGTCACCTAGCCGTCGTTAAATGTTGTTATCGTCGCGATTAAGCAACAAAACAACTCTGGTGTGAGATGCGGGGGGGCGGATCGCGCGGGGTCACGTCTCGAATAATAATCTCAGTTTACGATGGCAGCCGAGTGAATCAATAAAAACACTAATAATGCACAGGCGTAATCCGGTTCCTGCAACGGCGCGATTACCGGCACTAAGGACCTCGTAAAGAAGGATCTCCAATGCAAGGATTAGTTGGTATGGTAGGTGGCACGTATTCTGCATTCCGCGTCTCCAACCTTACTCGATCGTCAAAATATTATGACAAAGAAGGGGTTCTCCTTTATTTTAACTGGAATACATTTCAAACACTGCTGTATAAAATACTCTCGAAGTACTCGAGAAATAAGATTAAAAAGCCTATCAAATAAAACTGAATAATTAATAGCAGTTTTGCCTTTGTTAACGTTAACAATCTATTAGGTCTTTACCTATGAAATTGCCGTTTTGTATGAAAAAATTTAAACGAATTTTTTTCATGTATTTTTTATTTGTATTAATCGAAGTAATCACCCATGCAATCAATGCATCTTTGCCAACGCAGTGGCAGTTTATTGATGCCCTTCTTAAAGAAACCAGCTGGACGGGAGGCAACAAATTCTTCAAAGGCATTTTGTACTGCCTCTCGGGTATTGATTTTTTTCCCGCCAAGAAGTTATCCAAATTCTGGAAAAAGTAGTAGTCTGTAGGTGCAAGGTCTGGTGAGTAGGGCGGATGACGGAGAACTTCCAACCTCAGTTCTTGCAACTTGGAGACAGTCTGCTGTGCAGTATGAGGTCGCGCGTTGTCGTGCAGGAGCAGCGGAGACGAGCGATTGACCAATGCTGGCTGGAGATGTGCCAGCTTCTCCATCATTGTGTTCAGTTCTTCACAGTACATATCTGCACTAATGCTCACCCCGTTTGGTAAGAAGCTGTGATGAATCACACCGGCGCTAGACCACCAAACAGTGACCATCACTTTTCTAGGGGTAAGTTTTCGTTTAGGGCATTGTTTAGGTGCTGAACCAGGATCCAACCAACTTGCTGAGCGCTTACGGTTATCAAACAGAATCCATTTGTCATCGCAGGTAACAATGCGGTTCAAAATTCCTTCATTTGTGTATCTGTTGAGCAGTGCAAGGCACGTCTCGACGCGTACTTCGCGCAGGCGATCATTGAGTTCGTGGGGCACCCATTTGTCAAGTCTTTTTGCCTTGACAATTTGACGCAGATGGACCAATATTCGACGCTGACGTCGAAAGCTGCTGCTAATTCAGCCGTAGATTGTGTATCATCAGCTTCCACAATCGCCTCTAATTCGTCATTGTCGACCAGTCTTCGGACGACCGCGAGGTTCATTTTTCAGATCGAAATTCCCAGAACGGAAGCGAGCAAACCAATAACAGGTGATGCGTTGGTTTGTAGTGTTAGCTCCGTAAACGTCGTTGATGTTGCGTGCCGCTTGTGCCGTGTTGCTGCCACGACGGTACTCATATTCCATAATTACTCGAATTTTTAACGTATCGATGATGACGAAAAAGATTGAAATGCGATGAAAATGTAACACAAATCAATAAACAAATGACTACTTTTGGAAAAAGAATTCCATGTTATTAAATTAAAATTAATTTGAAATTAGAATTTTTAGCCAAACAAAAATTATTTTGATATGAAATTGCCAGTACTGCAGAACGGCAATTTCATAGGTAAAGACCTATTAGATTAAATAACCGGACTTGTAAAGACTAGAATCAAGTAAACTGAAGCTTTAGACAGAATTTTGTAAAAAGCTTTTAATACCTCACAAAGAGAGTAATCAAACTATTGACTAACATTTTTTGTTCAACCCTAAACGAGTTGATGGAATCCATTATTCTTAATTTGCACCGAGTCGCAGAAAGCGCGGATGTTCGCCGCCTTACGCTGCGGGTGTCCTCCTTGATTAAACCTTGGAAAGTAAGGAGTAATTCCCGTGCATTGTCGTCTGCCTCGGGTTATGCTTCAATTATATTCGACATACTTCAATTCATTATATTGTATTCTTAAAATATGTTATCATGTATCACAATGATGATTGTCTCTTAGAATCAGTCGTACTGGATAGTTGTTATGCGATGTCAGGCCTTTTTCTTTTTACAAATCTAGGATTGCGTCAAATTATATATTTAACACAAATAAAAAAAAGCGACAACGTCCTAATTTAAGCAGTTGAGCGTTCGTATTAGGGTACCGTACTTTTGTAAATAAATACATATATACTATACATAGACTCAGGTTGGGAACGGAACCTGTGAATCCCGCAAGCGTTCGGATATTGCTTCCACCTTTTTGCGATGATGCTCTTCCGTGCCACTTTTACTCCCTATACTAGGATGTAAAAGAAAGTGGTTGAAGAATACGTATATGTATTAGTTAGACTTTTACAAGCGACGACTGCCACTTGTTCCCATTTTTGAAGGAAAATGGGTCGTTCTTTTCTTATATCGCTATGGTATAGCAGACAGGCTGACAGCACAATATACAATAGTTAGCAGTTGGATATTTGCTGTTTAAGACGCTGCCGTCCCCGTTGGTTTACTGGAACCTGGTTTCTTATACTGGAACACAAGGTTATTTTGGAGGTATATTTAGAAATCAGGTGTGGTTGCTACATAGTCTAGCTGTCCTATCTAACCTAGCTAGGGTTGTTAAGTTGCCTTTTACGATGACCTCTGTGGCGTAACGGATAACGCATTTCGGTACGCTTGCGGAGGTCACAAGTTCGATTCCCGTCTCTGGTGTTTATTTGGGACTAGATGGCGCTGTGTGAATTGTCACAAAATATTAATTTATTTTATTTCTTACGACTGTATTCTTACTCCGCCTCTGCACGGAGAAAGTGTTAAATATTAAGTCTTAAATGCCTGTGTACTTACTAATTAACTGAGAAATCCTTTTACGTCTCTTACGAGTTCCTAGTAAAGCGATGGGATAGTCCTATTCCGCATTACTTGCCATGATTCAACGGTCAAAAGCGATAATTAAACATTTTAAATAGGAATATAAATCAACAATACATTTATGTATGGGCTTCATTAAATACGAAATATTTGATGGACCTGGATATTCGAAATAATAGATCTTTACCTATGAAATTGCCGTTCTGCAGTACTGGCCATTTCAAATCAAAATAATTTTTGTTTGGCTAAGAATTCTAATTTCAAATTAATTTTATTTTAAAAAACATGGAATTCTTTTTCCAAAAGTAGTCATTTGTTTATTGATTAGTATTACATTTTCATCGCATTTCAATCTTTTTCGTCATCATGGATACTTTAAAAATTCGAATAATTATGGAATATAAGTACCGTCGTGGCAGCAACACGGCACAAGCGGCACGCAACATCAACGACGTTTACGGAGCTAACACTACAAACCAACGCACCACCTGTTATTGGTTTACTCGCTTCCGTTCTGGGAATTTCGCGGTCGTCCGAAGACTGGTCGACAATGACGAATTAAAGGCGATTCTGGAAGCTGATAATACACAATCTACGATTGAATTAGCAGCAGCTTTCGACGTTAGCGTCAAAACAATATTGGTCCATCTGCGTCAAATTGGCAAGGTAAAAAAGCTTGACAAATGGGTGCCCCACGAACTCAATGATCGCCAGCGCGAAGTACGCGTCGAGACGTGCCTTGCACTGCTCAACAGACACACAAATGAAGGAATTTTGAACCGCATTGTTACCTGCGATGAAAAATGGATTCTGTTTGATAACCGCAAGCACTCAGCAAGTTGGTTGGATCCGTACCGTAGTTAGGTTCAGTACCTAAACAATGCCCTAAACGAAAACTTACCCCTAGAAAAGTGATGGTCACTGTTCGGTGGTCTAGCGCCGGTGTGATTCATCACAGCTTCTTACCAAACGGGGTGAGCATTACTGCAGATGTGTACTGTGAAGAACTGAACACAATGATGGATAAGCTGACACATCTCCAACCAGCATTGGTCAATCGCTCGTCTCCGCTGCTCCTGCACGATAACGCGCGACCTTATACTGCACAGCAGACGGTCTCCAAGTTGCAAGAACTGGGGTTGGAAGTTCTCCGTTATCCGCCCTACTCACCAGACCTTACCCAAGCAGACCTACTACTTTTTCCAGAATTTGGATAACTTCTTGGCGGGGAAAAAATTCAATACCCAAAATGCCTTTGAAGAATTGCTTATGTCGCTCTAACACCGGCCACGCTTCACAGCCGTATAAAAGGACAGGCCTAATGATGGTCTTATAGACCTGTCCCTTCAACTTTACCGGCATTTTGGGGTCACAAATGACACCAGTTACCTCACGCCATTTGGCCCACGCGGCAGCAATGCGTGCCTTGACGTTGCAATCGATGTCAGCAGACGCATGAAATACAGATCCCAGGTATTTGACTTGGTCCGTGCGCTCGACCGTATTGCCGCCTATACGTACGGGTGTGGGATCTGTAGAGTTACAGGCCAAGTACTCGGTCTTTGTAGAAATATATTATTATATATTATATTATATATTACGAGGCATGTCTTTTAAGTTTTGTCGTTTGATGAAAAAAACACAACTAGAACCTTATAGTACTTTTTATTGTTTTTCAAAGTATTCACCACGTAGCTTAATACACTTTTGCATTCGCTCAAACCAGTTATTGTAACATTTATTCCACTCTAAAGTGGGGGTGTTCAAAATAGCTGACTTGAAAGCGTCGACTGCTTCTTCACCGGACTGGAACTTTTGACCACGAAGACTTTTCTTAATTTTAGGAAATGTAAAGAAATCGTTAGGGCTTAGGTCAGGACTGTATGGAGGATGGTCAAGAATTTCTACTTTTTCCTGCTTCAAATACTCAATTGTTTTTCGAGCGCTGTGTGAGCTTGCGTTGTCGTGGTGCAGGATGATGCGTCGCTTTGAATTAGATTTTCGAAGTTCGGCGATGACTTGTGGTAAACAAACTGTGGTATACCACTCTGCGTTAACCGTTCTACGATCTTCAAGTGCAATAGTCGCAACATGACCGGTTTTTACAACGAACGTGGCCACCATCTTCTTTGAAGTGCTTCGAGAACGAACAACTTTAGTCGGCTTTGGCTCGTCTTGAAAGACCCAGATTTTAGATTGTTGTTTGGAATCAGGATCGTAGGCATAGATCCAAGATTCGTCACCACTAATGTCGTAGACGTGATTTGACTCTCCTCGGTTGAACCTTTAGAGAGTTTTCTTACACCATCTGACGCGGGCCGCCTTGTGATCGTCGGAAAGCAGATGCGGTATCCAACGGCAAACTAGCTTTCTCACACCAAGCGCTTCATGCAAGATCTTCTGAATGGTTGTCTATGAGATGCCTAATAGAGCCTCTATCTCTCGATACGTCACATGACGATCTACGAGAATTAGTTGTCTCACAGCAATGATGTTATCTTCAGTGAAGGGGATTTTGGGCGTCCTTCGCGAGATTTGACACTGACATTAGTATGTCCACGCTGGAATTCTAAATACCAGCGTTCGACAGTCCGCAGACATGGGGCTTCATCATTGAACACAGATGTTAGCTCTTCAAAACACTGAAGCCGTGTCAGGCCTCTTCTAAAGTTGTAGAAAATTATAGCACGAACATTTTCGTTAGAAAGATTCATTTTCGTACGTGACCTGACAGATTCCAATCGATGCTGTGATTAAATTATTATCCATTAATCAGCATTAATCCTAATACTTTCAACTGTTTTAAGATTAAAAATTTAAACACATTCGAATATAGAACAGTTCCAAATTCAAAATTGCCGGGAAATATGGAAACGACAGAACTGAAAAGGCATGCCTAACTTGCAAAATTTTTAGAACAAAGTGGAACGACACATTCTTGATTAATTAACTATGAAACTACGCGGTATCGATGTGAACCAAATTAAACCTGATTGAAAGCATTTAGTCTACTAAAACGTTTATTGGTACATACGGTGTAGCAAGAGTCTTGAAAGGGTTAATTCCCATTTGAGTGGCTAAATATTACTGTCCATGAAATCATAACGTGGTACGTATAAGATACTGCCAAATAATTTTAATTTGTTTTCCGTCTGCAAATAAAGCGTGGTCTATTTAATAATTTTCCACTGATTCGGGATATTGGACGGGGAAGCCGCGCGTGCCTTTCGCCCATCTCTGGCGATCTTCGTCCATCACTGGAATTAAAATTAATAGCAGACGAGCGGTAGGCGGCAGCACGTCGCGCTCGGGCCCGTCCCGGCCCCAGTAATTTGTTTACTCGCCTCACTCTGGATTACGTCGCATGCTCCACTGAATAGGTAACTGCCGGTGACTTTACAAGTGTCACTCAGCGCCCATTTCGCAGCTAATTGTTTTCATCCGTTTAATAACCTGCTTACTTTGCTAACTTTGAATATTAATTTCGGCCGCCTTCGTTGTATTCTACTTTGTGTTCAATGATTGTTAGGGTACATTTTAAAACTTGAAATTATAATCATTCAGCTTATTGATGAACAAGAAGGCTTGTTTATACAACTGAATGATTTTTTATTTGCAGTTAAGTTTACCTATAGTAAATGTAAAATAATATCACAATAAAATATTATATTAATAAATTTAAGCGGACCCCGAGCACTGATGCGTAAGTTTAGGTGCAACCGAGATTTAACGCTAAGATGTTGAATAAATCTAATGGTATTTCATTAATCCACCTATGTACCTAGTCAGGTCATAAATTCTGTCACATGTTTAATGTAAAATAATTGTAACAAGTTTATTCATTATGTAACCATTCATATACCAAAATGAACTTAACAAAACATAGATTCTTATGACATTAAAGTTTATTCAAAATGACCTCCGTGATTTTGAATACAAGCCTTCAATCTGCGCGGCCAGTCGTCTATCGCAGCACGAACGAGGTCCATGTCAATATCGGCGGCTGCCTTAATCAAGGATGTCTTGAGTGACTCCAAATTGGGATGAGGTTTTGAGCACGCCTTTTCCTCCAAGTGTTGCCATATCTTGTAATCTAACGGATTCAAATCTGTACTGGAGGAGGGCCAGTCTTCGTGCCGGATGAAGTCGATTTCACGCGCCCCCAGCCAGTCTTGTGTGCTCTTCGCTCTATGAGCTGGCGCCGAATCTTGTTGGAATACCCAGTGCCTGTTATTGAACATGGTATGAGAAACAGGTTCCACAAGGTTCGTCAGGACTGTATTTTGATACACAACAGCATTCGTTTTTACACCTTTCTCACAAAAATGTACCTCTGTTAAGCCCCAATAAGAAACTCCCAACCATACCATGAGCGAGGATGGAAAATGACCTCGTTGGACACGCGGAATACGGTTGCTCGCCTCTTCACTACTGTGTGCGTACACCTTATCATTTTGTTTGTTGTAGCTCTCTTCTACGGTAAACATTTTTTCATCCGAAAAAAGAATTTCCCGATATTTTTTTCCCGCGTACCGCTTCAACAAAGCGCGGCATCTCTTCAGTCTCAGGTCCATTAGACGAGCATTCAAACGATGTCCTGTTTTTCTTCGATATGCCCGAAGCCCTAAGTCTTCATTTAACACCCTTTTCACCGTGGTTCTGCTTAACCCCATCTGAAGGGCCAACAGTTTCTGCTTACGTTTGGATTTCTTTGAATTCGTGCCTTCACAGCTTTTATCACTGCTGAAGTCCTAACAGACCGAGGGCGACCACTTCTTGACCTGTCATCTACACTAGAGTCTTCATTGTATCGTTTGATGGTACGATAAACGAATCTTTTGGTTATATTCAAATTTTACAGTATGTTAAAAATTTGAATTGGCGCGTAACCGCAACGATGCAACGCAATAACTGCAACACGGTCTTCTTTAAGCGTCCACTCCATATTTAAAAATGAGTAAAATTCTAAAAGTATACATTTTTATTTTCATGAACAATTCGAAATTCGAATTCAATAAACTTTTTTGTGGTCAGCATTCTAAAAGAAAAGTTTTTACTGTGTGACAATACTTATGACCTGACTAGGTATATTATACACAAGGACATTATTTGATTTTTGTCCATATATCAAAATTTTTCATATTAATTTCGACATTTAGCCACCAAAAATTATTGGATTCAGATGTAACGAATTCAGGTAAACAATTTGTGCTGCCAATAAGTTACAAAGACATGATATCTAAAAGTTTTCAACTCTCTTGCACCTTCGAACTCTTGTATCAATGGAGTTGCATAATTGGAAGCCGGGTTTAATTGCCCGTGCATAGCTATGAATGATACGGCTAAACGTCGCCGAATCAAGTTGAGTGCCGGCGGACTTCCGTTCGTAGTCCCGACGTGTTTATTGTATCAGTGTCGGGACTCATCAAAATGCAAATAAGACACGCCCTGGCCGCGGCGCCGGACAACTGTCGGCCTTCTATTGAGTTATAATATTCAAAACACCCCCACTACCACCTACCCAATCTAGTCTTGATTTGACGAATTGACTGCAGATCTGTACACATGCAATTGGATTGTGATGTACATTTGCAAACAGACTTCATAAAACATGCCCTTGCTTAATATTACTACAAGATGAACACTGATTTTTCTGCATTTCATTTAACAGCTTAGTCGTTTGAAGATTGTGAAGATTTGAAACATAAATTGGCATGTAAGACTATAGTATGTAAGACGACGTCAAAAATACATAACAGCAAAACTTTTTCACACCATTGTTGTGTTGAGGCCTCGCGCTCGCAAAATAATAGTGAATAGTCTGGGGTTCGAACCCGAATGTCTTCATTGCGACTGAGTGTGGTATCACTAGGACGCCACGTACATAAAAGCTATATAAATAAGCAGAAATGGAAAAAGGTTTACTATATATTTATTACAGTGTGTATTGTGTATGTTTCTCCTGTGTATTAATAAGTTTTAACACGAAGTAAAATTAAATAACCTTTTAGAACAAATGCAATTCATGAGATATTTATGTAATATTTCTTTTTGTGGTTCATAAATAAGTAAATAAATTTTTAATTTATATTTTAAGACTTGTATTCGCATATCAAACAAATCTACATCGTTCCTGTTACAAGAAACATACAATATACTAGGAGAGGTAATAAGCAAGAAACAAAGACTGTGCCACAAAAGACGCGAGAGTACAGATATGAAGTTAAAAGATGTTTGTGGAGTGCTGAGTACCATAAACGGGTTGCCAAATTAATTAAACTAAGATTATTGACAACTACTATATTAATCAATACTTTACAAAACCAAATACAAAAGCGGATTTAATTTTTATATTCTAATCTGTTATTACGATTAAAAATTATTTCGCGGGTATCGACACGAAAGTCTAATATTTTTTTTGGTCCGCTGTTGGCTCGATCCATCCATCGATATATCGATCGATGGCACATGTTGTGTAATTAAAAATTCATGGCAAAGCATCGACGGCAAAAGATGAGACGAAATTTTTCATGTGACAGAACTTAGTCTAAACGCTCTAGATAAGATAAAGACACCTTTTCCTTTAACAAAAATTCTAACAACGGTCTTATGTTACGTGTAGGTAGGTTATGTGTAGGTACAAAGTGAAGTGTATATATTGATGCGGCTCATCTGTATTCTAACATTTTCTGAGCGGGCGTTGTGAGAATGAATCGTTCCGGTTCCGCGTAGCTGGCCCGCTCCGACTGCATGTCGGCGGTTAATAAGCTCCTGGGTGTCGAGTCTCAGATTTCGGTCGTTAGCGTGTAATTGTCGACACCTAATTAGCCCGACACGACATACCGACACCCGACAACCGTCTCCTGTGACGCTCTCACACATGACCCACGGATATTTAATGTTCGCCGTCTACACGAGCGCCAACCTCGACCGTCAACTGCTTGCATTGTATTTATATCCGCACCTGTCATTGTTTAAGAGATCAAATTGTTATTGCGTGTGAAAATCCTTAAATATTACTTGTGATGATTATGTAGTAAATAAAAGTCATTGTACTTTTAGGCAAGACGTCTTTATTCGTCAATACTCGTATTCCTTCGTTGATGATGTATTAGGTTTTACAGGCTAATGTAAGTAAAGTTGACTAATTCTTTTTTTTATTGCTAAGGACCAGTAGACAGGCTGTCGGTCCACTTAATAGTAAGCAGTAACCGTCGCGTATGGATGTCTGCCGTCCGCCTGGAACCTGGGTCACTAATGCTGAAACACGACACATGATTATTATGGCGGCATATTTGGCAACCAAAGGTGGTTGCCATCCGCATGGGTTTTGGCGCCCTACCCTTTAGCTAGGGTTGTTTAGTCGCTTTTTACGACAGGCTGACCCCGGCCACAGAGATCAATATTCGTACTACGTTCCTGTATAGAAAAAACTCTTATCTCCTCTATTTTAAAAGTCCTAATATTAATATTTGCTCATTTTGTTACCAGGCATGGAAGCTATAATGTCGGAGTTTTTCAATGATACGACTACAGCATTCTACATAATCCTGATCGTGTGGATAGCAGATCAATATGACGCTATTTGCTGTCACACTGCGATTGCTAAGCGGCATTGGCTGAGGTAAGTACTTTAGTAATTAATCTGCCTTTTTTCGATTTAACTGATTTTAAAATATATCTATGAACGTTATGAAGGTGGTTTGCTTGTGATGCGGTTAGCCAGTCATGTGGTACAGTGAAATAAATTACTAAATATTATTTGTACCATTTTTATTAAAGTAATCAGAATGATGTGAATAATCAAATATATAATGTCACATGGATACAACAACATATTTGTATGAATTACAAGGACTTTTAAACAATCACCTTATCTTGAATGCAACCATTACAACTAAGTGTTGAATATTATCAAATCGACCACCAAATAATGATTACAACAATAACAGTGATTACGACGACAACGACCTCTGAAACTATTACTAAACACGAACATAAGACAAAAGACCCCGAAACACGACGACCTGCGTTCAATTCCCACATGGATTTATAATACGTCATTGGGAAATGTTAGCGTGAGCTAATATTGCTACAGCCGCTATCTAGTGGTAGCGGATTTGATTCCTACACTTATATGTTCATTTCAATAAAGCAGTTTGTAAGAACATTTTATTATTTAAGTTAGGCATATTATAATAATTAAGTCACGTAATTAGTTAGGCTATAAATAAGTTCGTAAGGTACATAATTGCCTTTTATTCATGTTGCGTCCATAAAAAAGTACTTATTAATAAAATGAGTATCGTCAAGCAGAGTATAAATATCAAACAAAGTCGAGAGCTCTTGTATATTCATTTAACGAATATGCCAGTAATTATACTAACCTAGTGAAGAGCTGCTGTTTGGGCAGCTTCAATTAACTATAGGTTATTAATTGTTTGTGCTTGTGCACTAGACTTTAAACGTCGCGTATACTGTGTACATTGTAATGTTTCGATGATTAATTATATTGGCGTGGCATTCGGTAAGATTGCACAAATATTGATTTATAATTTTATATTCGGCGTTTTATGGAAAAAACGTTTTTAAAAGCTTTGAAATTTTAAAGTTAAAGCAAATTTTCGAACTGTATATATAAAATAATGTACGCATATCAACCTCAAAAATATATGGGCTGATGTTTGATATTTAATGTGTGTCCTTTTAAGTGTTAATTGTAAAAACCCTGACTTTTCAGGTCAATAGTCGATTGAAGATTGTAATTCATTATTAGGACTTATGTATATCGGATATATACACGATTGGAAATTAAAATAGCATTAATATTATAAATACTCGTATATTAGTTCGTATTATTGTTGTTTGTACGTTTTGTTTTTACACCTACTACTCGTCGCGCATGTCGCCTCCTTAATCAAAGGCGTCCGGGCACGAAGCAATTTGGTTGGTTCTTCGCGTCTGACTAAGATCACTACCATATGGATTCGCTTTTATTATTCTGAATTTATATATTATTTTGTTTTAAAACATTTGCGTTCTCTTTTTTGGATGATGCTTTACAGTTTTGATATTATTATTCGCCGTCCTCTGCTGATCGCTGTCCTCTGTACAATGCAAGCTTTCAATTTCTGGCATTGTTGGATTCGCAATACACTATCCATTCGCGATTGGTATCCGTGGGTATGCAATCCGTTCGTAAGCTTAGGGATGCCCTATGTTATTTTTTCTGAGATTTAGTCTCTGTTTTAAGAATGAATCAAATAAGTCTTTTTTTCTAATTGCAAGTGGATAACTTGAGCCAATCCATCCGGAACAATCCACAGGAGGCAAAAGTCTGCCAATACATTGACTCAACGTGCCCGTTCTGAGAAATTGTATAGTCCTTACACTCTTTTTCAGTCGGTATTTTCATCTTTTAAGAAATAATCTTTAATCGAGATAATATTTAAAATTGGTTGAACGATTTTGGGTGTGCCTTTATTTTTTTTTTGAAAAAGTCTACACTTGTGATTTCAAAAGTTATGTATGTTTTTTTGTATGATAATATTATTACAAAAACACGAGGAAGTGTGTAAAAGTATACAATAAGAAAAACAATCTTAGATATTATTATAATTATATTTTATACGCGGAACATATGTTTTTTGAGGAAAAAAATATCCAGTTTCATGAACTAGCAACTCCCCTAAAGAAATAGGACACGTTACTTCAAGGCACGCAATAAGGAGTGAGGGCTATTAAAACACGCTCAAATAAAGCAAATTGAAAAAGGCACCGGTCCCTCTGGCAGAGGGCTAGTTCCACAACCCCCTCTGTTATCTTGCCGCGCCTTGTTAAAACAACTTTGTGGTCACCATGTATTGTTTGATACTCTTGATTTATTTATATGCGACTTTTTGAACACTCGAGGCGTGCCGGCTAACGTACATACGTCGAAACGCCTACGGTGTCACGGATTCAATTTCCGCGTCTGGGGTATATATATCTATTTACAATGGGAAATGTATAAGTAGGATATCAAAAAAATAAATATAAATCTACTGGGATAATTCACAGACCGCTATCTAGTCTCAACTTGCACTTGTGTTATGGGTACTAGATAGTTAATACACTAAATATATACTTTTATATTGTAAATAAATTCATATTATAAATAAATACCCAAATTGCCAAGTCGTCCAATCATACGTCTACCTGGGCTCTTTGATTTCAAATAGAGGAGGTTCTGAAGACGAAATCAAGCGGCGCATGGTCATCATCCGCAGTGCCATGGACGGGCTTTCGAAGGTATGGCGAGACCGAAGCATAACCAAGACCACCAAGACCCGTCTCGTAAGAGTGCTTGTATTCCCGATTTTCCTACTACGGGGCCGAGACATGGACGGTGAAGGAAAGAGAGCGGCAGCGTATTGACGCCTTGGAAATGTGGTGTTGGAGGAGACTGCTTAATGTCTCCTGGACATAGCACCGCACCAATGTCTCCATCTTGAAGGAGCTTAACATCGGCGAGAGACTGTCAACGGTGGTGCAATCCCGAATACTTCAGTTCTTTGGACATGTGACGCGACGCGGGGGGGACTCCGTGGAGCGGCTTTTTGTGCAGGGCCGGGTAAATGGCAGCAGATCGCGAGGACGTTCGCCTTTGCGATGGACGGACCAAATTAAGTCGATGACACACACATCCCTAAACGACTGCGCAAGACAGGCTTCAGCTAGGGACAAATGGCGCGCGGTGGTGAAGCGCTGCCGGGCGTCTTGCGTGACCACGACTGCTCTGTCAAGAGTATTCGACTGAGAAGAGAAGAGAAAATAAATACCCAGAGGCGAGACTGTAATTTAATCCATGACCTCTGCAAACGTACCGATATGCGTTAGTCGTTATACCACGTAGGTCGTCAATATATTAGTTGTCTAGTACCCATAACACAAGTAGTATGCTACTTATTTTGGGGCTAGACTGCGCTGTGTGAATTGACCCAGTATATTCATATATACTATTAGCTGACACCCGCGATTTTGTCCGCGTATATTTACAAAATTTTAGTCATGAGGAAAAAATCGTCAATTTTTTTACTTTGTACTCTGAAAAATAGTTTACTAGACACTTCTAGAAAATTCTCGTCAAATATGAGCTCTTGATTTTAGTGGGAAGGTGCTCCGCTCCGCCTTACAGTTTTCTACTTTTCTTCAGTATTAGAAAACAAAATACACATATCTACCAACTGTGCATCAAAAATATCTGTTCTCATATACATGTAAGAAATTGAACGCTCTACAAAAAAGATCTCTTATAGTTTTATCGTAAACCTCACCGTTTAAAAATATTAAAGATTGATTATTTTAAGATAAATTTGACAAGAAAAAAATTGTCTAGAGGTGTTAGTAACCTATTTTTCACAGTACAAAGTAAAAAAAAATAGTAAATTTTTTGACCCACCTTAAATGTCATATTTTTATAAATACCGTCAAAATAATTCACCATGCTTAGCAATTGTTAACTCGGCTGCCGTGTAAAAGTTTAACTACACGGTCAATATGATCAGATAGCCTCACCATACTGAAACATTATGCAAAAGCAATTTAAAGTTGTCCTGAACTGCAGGTCTAGATCCTCGATTGTAATATAAACACATCCTGCATATATTATACATTTTGAATACATATTTGGATATGTAGTGTATTTAATTTAAATTTGTATACTTGAATTATAACTCATACAATAACTTTTTGTGTTCTATTTAACTTATTGCTTGGAATAAATATAAATATCGCCATCAAAATTTTAATGTAAATGTAAATGATTATATGTATTTTTAGTATATAATAAAAATTATGTATGTGAACAAGTAAATAATAAACATGGATACTCGAACACCAAACGCTACACCTACATTACCAGACTCCTTATAATAATAAAATATCTAGATAAAAAGTTGCCTGGAAGAGATCGCTTTAAGCGATAAGGCCGCCTATTGTGTTAGTATTGTAAGAACTTCTATGTTTGTAGATAAATTGAGTATACAATAAAGAGTTATCTATCTATAAATCATTAAAAATTGCCTCTACTGATTGTAATGTAGGCATGTATGTATATTTTATTCATCAATGCAACACTAGTCTCATTTAATTCTTTGATAAGGGTTTGCTTGAGAGTCTATAATCTTTAGGGAAGACTATCTGCATAACCTTAGCTCAAATTCAGTCTATCAATACTAGTCTATCAATAATAATTTATTATTATAAGGAGTTTGGCATATTAACCTACAATCTGCGATGAGGATTATAGATTTCTGTTGAAACATCCAGCATCTACTTTAAATCATTCTTTCTTACTCAATGTAAAGTTCAACTAGCAACGTTGTTGGCAAAACTATTTATTTCAAATGAGCTCGAAGGCTTTTCTTTTTGTCTCGGGGAAAAACCCTCTCTTGAAGGGTTCCCCAGGCCCGGGGGGACCGAAGGATATGTGGGACTCCGGGAAAGATGTTCGGCCATCCGACTACCCACTAAAAACCCCGCTGTTCACCTATCGCCTACGCCCGGGCCCACGGATATATGGCCTGCCGATCTCGTGGCCCTGGCCGGCGCCGGCCCGCCCTTTCTCTGAAGGCGGGCCCCTTCTAAAGTGTTGGCGCCAGGGGGTCAGGGTTTCGTCCCCCCAGAACTCTCCTGTGTTAACTCTAGGAGTTGAGGAGGGCCTCGGAACAGCTCTAATATTTTTTTTCTTTACTTCACATAACCTACAGCGTATTTAGCTATTGAGTACATTGGTACGCATGTCCTATTAGAACATCAAGCTTTGGTGTTTGCCCTTTTGCCGCAATCCAGCGGAGGCGACATGATTAGGCATGACTTATGCCACGTAAACGTATCATAGCCTACTACGTATCATAGACTAGTGTATGTAGAGAGTAAAATAAGTATAACAAATGTTAGCGGAATATAGGAAATAATAAATTTGCAAATCAATGTAGGCTTACATGAATCTGTTTACGAAACGATATATCGTTTATATAACCATGCGTAAATATCGTACTGACATGGAAAATAATATTTCAGTCTCGACAGCACAAAAGTATACCAATTCTTTATAAAATTTTGACATGGCATTAAATAACGAACTGTCAATTTGAGATAGCGTGAAAACCGCACAATGCGAATTGGAAATATTTTCATATTTATATATGCAGTAGATGCATTGTTTTAATTTTATAATGGATTGTGGATGATTTTTTTCTATTTTATTAAACTAATTATGATAGTTTACGTTATAAGCTATTAGCTTGTTAATAGCTGATTACCATTTGATGACGTTTTCATTCCGGTAAAGAGAAGAATAAGGCCATTCCATCTCACTCCGACGGCACGGAAAGGACATTTTTTTATTTGTTCAATGGTGAAGATGTACTACAATAGTTATAGTGACATAGTCAACTTCTATACACAATTTAAGTGTATACATGTGCGCTGGTACGTGTGCGTTGGTATATGGGTTGTTTTCTTATGTATTAAACGATCTTCCAGTGCTATCGTATGATAATGATCGAAGCCACTTAGTTATTCTTTTTTAATTTTTGTAAAGCAGGTCGAATAATGTTAAAACTTTATTGTAAATATATACATTCTATAATTTATAGTGTCATGTGAAACATTTCAACCAATGTAAAGGCGCTGTTAGCTACGGGTTGACCATTGAACGTGGTGTTAGTTTGCTATGCGACAGGTCGTATGTGCGGTCGAGCAAAATCGGCGACCGCGTGACGGACGGCTCTCCGCATAAATCTCCGCAACCGTCAATTAAGGATTACCCCGACAGTTTGTCTACGACGCCGCCTTGATTGCTTTCGCTCTGCCTCCCGACTGTGCGAGCTGATGCACGTACACCGAACATTGATAAAGTAATTTAATCACAAATAGCACAAATTATATACTTCGTTAGAAGTATGGGCAGCTGTACCTACTATTATATTATTGTAAGATTATTATAAGAGAAGACGAGACGAGTGGCCTTACGAGACCGACGAGTTCTACTCTTTTGCGGGTCTCGCAGTCCGCACATTTGTTTTATTAATTATTAACGATTGCAATAAAAGTTGACTATAGAAATACATGAGATGTTCGTTTAGATTATTTAGAATTAAAAATATTCTTCAGTTGCTTTGAAGAGGAAGATTGGGCGAATGTTGGGTTACCCAGTCAGTTAACTTTTGTTTAATAGAGTACGTCTATTTTTATTACGTTCCGCTTTGTCTAAATTGTTTTAACTAAATTTACTTCATAACTTGAGCATTAACTTCTTTTGGTAAGCGTTCGGAATACCGACATCATAGTTTGATTGCAACGAAATAATTTCTTTGAGACATCCGTAATTGATTCCGTGCAAGGACAGATTAAGAATACTGACCCCCCGCCACCGAGGGCGACCTGTGGTATAAGGTTACAAATCAATCCTAGTTAGGTAGTAGGGCTCCGAGGCCACCTGGATCCCACCACTCCACCATTGCATTGTGTTTCGGCATAAGTGACTCAGGCTCCAGTACCCTTATGCGAACCGCAGCGTATTAGCGACGCCCCTGGCATTACAGTAACTGCTTACAATAGTTAGCAGTTACTGTTCCACAGCAATAACTTATAAGTGTTAAGTATAATACGAATTCTCGGTATTGCTTCCTTTCTACAGTTATCTACTGCATATTCCGTCAAAATATGCATACTATATAAATAATAGAAAATCATAACGTTCTATCTTGTTTTCCGTTCCGGTTCGCCATTTCGAACCACTAAGGATTCAATTCGATCAACATCGTCTCGCAACAAAACAAGCACTTATTGGTTTTTCCGATGTCACATTCGCATCTCAAAGGAGACGCCTTATGAACGATTCTGTGTAAATAATGATAATATGTGTGCGTTTTTATTTATAAGCTTGCCGCCATAGAGCATTTTTAACATGCGGAATGCGAAACGATAGCTAAACATTTCGTTACTTTCCCTGAAACCTATTAGTCTAAGATCTGGGATTAGAAAATATACCCTCATCTGTTAATTAGATGAAACATTTTTTACAGGCTGATATCAATATTATGAATTTATGAAAATAACCTGTGCCACCATAAGTCTGCTGCAATTAATAATAATTAATTAATTAACAACTAATTTATTTATAATTTTTACCTTCTGATGTTAATTACATGTAGTAAGCTAAAATCGTCAGTATTTTATATTATGTACCTTACTGTAGTTGGCAACCATCCCTATGATTGCTATACTTACCTGCAGCCAGGTGGGAAAAGGTAGATAAATGTAGCTTATTTCCCTCACATGTTAATTAAAAATTACGAGCATGATTTGAAAATTAAAAAGAAATTGAATGTATTTAGATGTGGCAGTTGCCTTGAAATCATCTGCAGCCTTTATAAGAAAAAGTTCAATTTCGAAAATTTAACAAGAATATATTCTGATAAAAGGGACAGACAATCTGATTTTTCGTGCAAGAGACAAGAATACAACACTGTAGTTGCGCATGCATCCCGTGTAGTGGTAAACACAGTAAATTCCAAAGCTTACTCCGTAATACCACATGTTAAAACATAACCAAATTTTTTTATTAGCATTGTGAAAAACTGATTGATGAAAATATTGTTATATTTATAAAACTAATAAAAAAAATTATACTATGTTTTAAATATTACATTTTATATTATGCTCATCTTCTCTGTATCTTTTATCTTATCGCTGTCTTTGTTCGTTGAAGGAATTAGTATTAATATCCGGATGACCGAGCTTTGCTCGGTATTTTTTTTTTTATAAATTGTGTTTTTTGGAAATTAACAATTAATTTTCTTAGTCTAACCTCAAAGCAAACACTCATTGACTTCTTGTTACTTAACAACGCCATCTGCTGGAACAGCTTTAATGTTGTGTGGTTAAAGCAATTTAAAAAAAATAGTATTATTATTCGCCGATAGATGTCAGGAAGAGACACATTTTTAAAAAAAAATAGTATTATTATTAGCCGATAGATGTCAGGAAGAGTCATTTTTCAGTTTAAATTATTCGCCGATAGATGTCAGGAAGAGTCACATTTTTGTTATTTTTCTTCCAATAAAAAAAAAAGCGAATAAAATGACATTTTCTAGAAATTGTTCCTAGCTAGATCGATTTATCGCCCCCGAAACCCCCCGTATACTAAATTTCATGAAAATTGTTGGAGCCGATTCCGAGATTCCAATTATATAAGTATACATATACAAGAATTGCTCGTTTAAAGATATAGGATTCTGTTTCTCCCTTCGCAATGAGCTCCCATAGCTACCATAAATTTTATTTTCATTATTTATCTTTGGCTGCATCAGCTTTTTATAATATAGCCCAACATTATTATGTTTAGTATTCGACGCCGTTTATTATTGCACTTGGATTTTTTAATTAACATGTGAGGGAAATAAGCTACATTTATCTACCTTTTCGCACCTGGCTGCAGGTAAGTATAGCAATCATAGAGATGGGTGCCAACTATAGTAAGGTACATATTATAAAATACTGACGATTTTAGCTCACTACATGTAATTAACATGAGAAGTTAAAAATTATAAATAAATTAGTTGTTAATTAATCAATTATTATTAATTGCAGCAGGCTTATGGTGGCACAGGTTGTTTTCATAAATTCATAATATTGATATTAGCCTGTAAAAAATTGTTTCATCTAATTAATAGATGAGGGTATATTTTTCTAATCCCGGATCATAGACTATATTATTTATAATATTTATAAATTTAAATATAATACTGGTACCTGGCTGCCGTAAAATATTTAACATCAACGAATTTGGATGTCGTTATATCCCACATCATCATTTCAAGTTAACTAAATACTAAAAATATCAATATTAGAAGAAATTCTCTTAAAATGTTTGGAGAGTTATCAGTTCCACACCCACTTACATCCCGTTATCAGTCCCAGAATATATAAAGAAATGAATGACAATGAAGACATAAACAAAAGGTACAGCGAAATAAATTTATACGTAAACGGTGATTTTGTTTGAGAACAAACAGGAAAAATACAACCAAATGAAAATGAAACCTTACTCCTTTTTTAATGTCCCTTAGAAATTATTTCGCCTTTATCCTTATTCTGAATTTTGCCAAAGTATGGTTAATATTCGCATATACATAGTTATTCGTTCACCTTACCTGACATTGTTCGTTCCTGTAATTATTGGTTCTCCAAAACCCAAAATTTGCAGATAAGTATTTCCTCGTTATAATAATAATCATTTATTTCAGACATTTTATCCATAAGTTATTAGTGGGTTAGTTATATAGTAAAATAAATAGCAATAATAAATAGCATCAACAACTTTTTGGGATGGTAGCCCGTCGCCTTCTAGTGTGTGATCGCTAATAAGTGCGTGCTTGAACTGCAGCTTTAAAGTAGGATATATGCGGCCCATTTAAACTTTTTTTTCCTCCTGCCCTTATCCCACATTGTATGGGGTCGGCATAACATGTTCTCTTCTTCCACGCGCCTCTGTTAGCAGTCATCCCAACCTTCACACCCTTTTTTGCCATATAATCTTTTACGCAATCCATCCATATTTTTTTGGTCTACCTCTACTTCTGTATTCATCCATTCTCATTTCTATCATTTTCCTTGTTATATGGCATTCTTCCTTGCCTTCTTGCCTATTACATGGCCAAATATTATGATGCGGCCTATTTAAACGATTTCAAAAAACCATATGTTAAAACAAATTTAGTTTGAATTACTTTTAACAGCAATATTTTACATATAAATTATATTAGATAGCCACTCCAATAGTTTAAATACTCTAAAGCTCGATATAAGAGTTGCGTTGACGCGCGGTGTCGTTAGGGGGCGCTTCTCGTGTGTCATTTTAAGGATGTGCCAAATTGAAGGCTCCAGCGGGCGTGATCGCGAGGGGAGCCTGATTTATGCCGGGTCCCTGGCGCGCCCTCGCGCGTCTGTTAGACGTTTGCTCACTCGGCCGAGGTCAGTTTTCTTACACGGCTCCACTATCCCCTAATAATATCCTGCCTTTATTATTAACAGAAAATTGCTCATTATTTTCCAGTGTGCCCTGATATTGTAGTATTTTATAAAGGGTAAAATTATTTTTATGAAATTAATGAATGATTAATGATTTATGAGGACACACACGCATTCTAAGCTCACGAAGAACAAGCACCGCTTAGTTTTTTCTTATTGCTGACGGCCCGCTTAGAATTTAGCAGTTACCGAGCCTATGGGTTTGCAACGCTAGTGGCATAGCGAACACGCTGCTGTCCCATAAGGGTACAAGAACTTGGGTCGCTAATGCCAGAACACAACGCAAGGTTATTATTGCGGCATACTTAAGACCAAAGGTGGTCACCATCCAGACGGGCTTGAGGCCCTACCACGTAACTAGGGTGGGTTATTTTGTCGCCTTTTACGACAGGCCGGCCCCGGCTGCAGAAGTCAGTATTCTTTCTCCGCCTCTGCACGAATAGATTTTTCTGCCTAATGTGCATATTGTAGCATAATTGTCGTGTGCTGACGGTGAATTAAAACACCGTGAGGAAACCCGAATACCGAGATCACTGGTATGTGTTACTCGCCAATCCGCCCTGGACAAGCCTAGAGGGTATACTGTCTGTTCCCTATTCGAGGTTCGAGCCCAGCAGTGGAAAGTTATGTTATTAGTATTATGTGAGATATCGTAACTGGAAATGTAGTTTAGTTTTAAATTCCGATAGCCTTGTGGCCAATGTACAGTTTTTGATGCAGAAATGGCAGCATAATATCTCGTTCAAATGTTAATATTTTACTCATTAGCACTTTCTTTTCTTGACCAAGAACGCACAAAGTAGGATCTGGAACAGAAATCCGGTCAATTTAGACATGCGAAGGTGCATAAAATCCCAACAAGCTGAAAATCAATAAAATTGTTCAAAACATAATTATAAATAATATTTAAAAGTTCCCCATCATTCCCGGGAATGGATTTTTTTATTCAAGGTCAAATGTCAAGACAATGAGTCGCGATTTTCAGCAAAACGGTAAGTTTTATCATAAAAGTACCTTAGACAAAAATCGTAGATCATCAAATTATCTATAAAAATGTATCAATCCTTTTTTTCCTACGAGCTACCGTTTCTGAGATATAATGATTCAAAAAGTTATAAAAGTTGTAGAGTATCTAGAGCTGTATATACGTGGCGTACTCATGCATATTATAACGATATAATATATAACGATACGATAACAATATCATACATAAACATATATAGATACATAAACAGTCATTCTCACGCTAATTCATGTTTTTTAAAGTCTTCTTTATCATCTTCATCCCTGACACCTATTTTTTTCTGAGACCAAAGGTCTCAGAAAAACCTCTCTTGATGGGTCCCCCCGACCGAGGGATATGTGGGACTCCGGGAAAGATGTTCGACCATCCGACTACCCACTAAAAACCCCGCTGTTCTCCTATCGCCTACGCCCGGGCCTACGGATATGTGGCCTGCCGATCTCGTGGCCTGGGCTGGCGCCGGCCCGCCCTTTGTCTCAAGGTGGGCCCCTTCTAAATTGTTGGCGCCAGGGAGTCAGGATTTCGTCCCCGGGCGCTCTCCTGGATCAACAGTTGAGGGGGGCCGCAGAACAGCACGCGGCCCTCTCCCTCGCGGCAATAGTGTGGGCGGCGGATCCTTCAACGAGGGGGCGAGGCGCTTTTTACCTCGGCCGGAGCTCGTTACTTGCCCTCCGGCGCCGCCGGCGTGGCCTACGTTGGCGGGAGGGGAGTGTGGTGGTCGACTCCCGCAAATTTTTCATCCCTGACACCTGACCTGAGTGACACCAGAGGCCTGACTCAAGTCTGGTCTGAATTACAGTTCTTTCATTAATATTGTTGCTTGTTACTTATTTATTCTTACTTACTACCTTACGTGCTACTGTTGTGCAAAATTCCATTAACGTAGACTGATGCATCTTTGACATAAGCATGTTTATATTTTCCGCTGTCATTTCTACTCATCATTTCGTCATTACTACTTATCTTTCTTGTTTAAAAATACTAGTTTATGTTAGGTATAATAGCTTACTTCACATATCCTAGTCTCCTTACCTATTATACCTAGTCAGGTCATAAGTATTGTCACACAGTAAAAACTTTTCTTTTAGAATGCTGGCCACAAAAAAGTTTATTGAATTAGAATTTCGAATTGTTCATGAAAATAAAAATGTATAACTTTTAGAATTTTACTCATTTTTAAATATGGAGTGGACGCTTAAAGAAGACCGTGTTGCAGTTATTGCGTTGCATCGTTGCGGTTACGCGCCAATTCAAATTTTTAACATACTGAAAAATTTGAATATTACCAAAAGATTCGTTTATCGTACCATCAAACGATACAATGAAGACTCTAGTGTAGATGACAGGTCAAGAAGTTGTCGCCCTCGGTCTGTTAGGACTCCAGCAGTGATAAAAGCTGTGAAGGCACGAATTCAAAGAAATCCCAAACGTAAGCAGAAACTGTTGCCTCTTCAGATGGGGTTAAGCAGAACCACGGTGAAAAGGGTGTTAAATGAAGACTTAGGGCTTCGGGCATATCGAAGAAAAACAGGACATCGTTTGAATGCTCGTCTAATGGACCTGAGACTGAAGAGATGCCGCGCTTTGTTGAAGCGGTACGCGGGAAAAAAATATCGGGAAATTCTTTTTTCGGATGAAAAAATGTTTACCGTAGAAGAGAGCTACAACAAACAAAATGATAAGGTGTACGCACACAGTAGTGAAGAAGCGAGCAACCGTATTCCGCGTGTCCAACGAGGTCATTTTCCATCCTCGCTCATGGTATGGTTGGGAGTTTCTTATTGGGGCTTAACAGAGGTACATTTTTGTGAGAAAGGTGTAAAAACGAATGCTGTTGTGTATCAAAATACAGTCCTGACGAACCTTGTGGAACCTGTTTCTCATACCATGTTCAATAACAGGCACTGGGTATTCCAACAAGATTCGGCGCCAGCTCATAGAGCGAAGAGCACACAAGACTGGCTGGCGACGCGTGAAATCGACTTCATCCGGCACGAAGACTGGCCCTCCTCCAGTCCAGATTTGAATCCGTTAGATTACAAGATATGGCAACACTTGGAGGAAAAGGCGTGCTCAAAGCCTCATCCCAATTTGGAGTCACTCAAGACATCCTTGATTAAGGCAGCCGCCGATATTGACATGGACCTCGTTCGTGCTGCGATAGACAACTGGCCGCGCAGATTGAAGGCTTGTATTCAAAATCACGGAGGTCATTTTGAATAAACTTTAATGTCAACTTTAACTTAATCTTATGACATTAAAGTTTATTGAATAAACTTTAATGTCATAAGAATCTATGTTTTGTTAAGTTCATTTTGGTATATGAATGGTTACATAATGAATAAACTTGTTACAATTATTTTACATTAAACATGTGACAGAATTTATGACCTGACTAGGTATAATCCTAGTTTAAGTGTTGTTATTGTTGGATATGAACTAACGTAATCAATAAGTTTTCGATTCAGTTGGCCTCCTGAAATCTCAATTGTTATGATTTGATCCCTCGTATATGATTTGACTAAACGCCCCGCGGCGTTGCTCCCAATTTTATTACCAATGTATAGGTAGAAGACATGTTCATTACGTATTCCAAATGTAGTATTATTATATAAATACGATCTAAGTTTGTATAAATATTGCTTCCTTTTTACTTCTTTCGCAGTAAAACATTTTCACAAGTTATCATAGTATATGTGTTAAGCTTTTTTCTTTATTTCTTCAATTTAACTGATTTTTTATAGCCATTCAAATCTAAATAGTTATTTAATTCATAATTATTTACAATTGTTAGATTTTTAAGGTTTTGGACTCTTTTGGACGCTAGATATACGTATATTATACTAGACATTTAAATTCTGATACTTAAACATATAACATCTAATAATAACATTTGATACTTAATATTATCGAAATAAATTATTAATATCAAATTAAAGTTCATGAATAATCCGCTCTGGATTACTTAATTCATTGTAACAATTAATATCAAATTTATACCATAATGTATGATATATGGATTGAATATGTATTTGTTTGATATTTTAATGCAAGTGAGAGCAACTGCGTGTGTGTGTTTGTATATTTGTCAATATATTAAAAGATTAGAATATTATAGTATAGAACATATATATTGATTTGAATCAATAGAATATTGATTTGAATCAATAGAATATTGATTGATTCCTAATTATTAAATATTAATGTTTTCGTGTACTACGCGTAACGGGTTCAATTTATTAAGAGCTGACTTACCATTACCTACTAAAAATGGATTAAACTTTGCGTTGGGGTTTACTTTTAACACGCTTTTAGTAATTTCACCTATATGTTTGTTTGTTTGTAACTCCTTTGAACTCGATTTTGACTCACTTTAAGGGGTTACATCTAGTTATTGGCCGAAAAAAAAGGCGTGTTTTTGTGTTCTTTTTGGGAAAATGATTGCAGGTTTTGAAATGTTTTTTTTTTTCATTACATCTTTACTATTTTTCATAATTTTTTCATTGTAAAAGAATCACAAATGTAGCAGATATATTTCCCAAACCGCTGTTTAACAAAAGGCCTTCCGTGGTGACTACTGTAACTTCTTTACCGGTCATCTGAAATCAAAAAACCAAATGAATTAAGTTTTTGTATTGTACTATCTATATGTAGTCTTTAATCGAAGGATTTGAAAAATTATCAATTTTTGAAATAATGGTCGGTGTTCGAAAGTGAAAGTCTAGATAGTCTGTGGAATAAATAACTTAATTTTCCTTCATATAAATAAAGTATTCATCAATTCTATCAACGATTCTGATATTAAAAAAGGATGCAAAATTTCAAGAAAATCAGTTCACTCGTTTTTGAGATACCGTGGTCACTGATTTTGAAAAAGCTCTTTCAATAAAAACACGGTTAAAGTCCGAAGTCGGATACATAGATAAAGTGTAATTTATTAGCTCTAAATTTAATCATCGATGCCGGCCCTCACAACAATTCTTCTGCCAACGTAGCAGCCTCCAAAATTCAAATCTGGTGCTGTCTTCGTGATATCTTGCTTCGCGAGTAGTAGATTGAGCGCAGCGCTCAGCCGTATCCAGGCAGTTTTCGTCTTTATTCGTCTCATACGCGTCACTATTTCGGCCGCAGCTTACTCTCATTGCATGTAACATTAACAAAAGTGAAGCAAAAATTCTGTGTAAATTGGTTTTATTGCTTCTAAAATATTAGCTCCGTTTGGGGAAGCGTGTTGCCAAGAGCACCAAGTTTTCGTGATGCGGATGAGCATCTGTTGAACTATAATGATGGAAAGTTGCCCAGATCACTTTTTTCATATTTTCCAACGAATCTGCGTTACGACCAATAGCTAAACCAATAATATAGCGTCAATTTGTCAATCGTTTTCCCGCTTAGCTTGTTTCTGCAGCCAAGTCCTTTATTTTTTTACACATTCGCGTAATCTACGTTCTATTCGCTTTTGGACATGGCCAATACATTCCTTTTTTATTACAGTAATTCTCACATAAGGAACGGCGTTTAGAATACCAGTGTATGTTTTGCTATCATCGTCGCCGATACAATCAATGTACTGTACGCCCTATTTTTATACCTGGCCCACAGGCCGTAAACAGTAAATAATAAAATTTTAAAGAAAATTTAAATTAGAACAAATAATATATTCAAAACAAAAAAACTCGTTTTACCGACAAATTAAACTGTACTATATTGTCTATAACTATATGTTCTATACCTCATGTTCGGATTAAGGCATTTTACTACAGCAAGTTAGGATACATATAAAACAATGAAAAGTGTTTGTTCAGGGCATGGTCCAATGTTACACCGCCAGTCCAAAGTTACCCGGAATGATACGGATCTCTTTTTGAAATACGTGTTAATGATAGCAAGGTCGGCGGCCGCACACGTTGCGGCTACCATACCGTGAACACAAAAATTGTGATGTACACTGTCGTTTGCGGCATTTACCCATAACATAACGTGCAGTGTCTGGGCGGAGCCCTATTTTCCGAATTAAAATTATGGATAAGGGAAGTAGAATTCCGGGAATCGGGACTTTATTCATCGGAAATTTCCTCCTTTTTAAAGATATTTTTTTCAAAATGTCTTAAATATTGTATTAATAGTTTCCGACTTATTAAAAACAAAAACGAAATACCGTTTTTTATCTTAATTTGCAATAACAATTGCAATTTTTTATGTGCTAATACATGCTCGAAATACATTTTTCTAGACGCCATTCCGAATCGAATTCACTATCACTCATATCATTAGGAGATTTATCAAGAATTAACACGTTTTCAATTTGTTGACTGAAGTGAAAACCTGAATGATGATTAAATCTTACCATATTCATTTATCTTATCATTTCTAAATTCAGTAATCAGTTCTTAATAGTGTGTAATTAAAGAACCTCACTGTCATTGGTTTTAAACATAGGCTATGTTGTCAGTTTATTGTGATCATCCAAGCGTATTCAAAATGATGGCTGCCAGTAAGCGTTAATTACGCTTTATCGAGCAACTAAACTAATATAATGAAAATTATCTTTTCATCAACATATTTTTAACGGTAGAAAATATTATGTGTAAATGTTTTTTTTTAAGTAATAAATTTACTGACACTGATTGCAAGTATGACTAATACAAATTGCGTTCTAAAACTAACACAAACATCAGTCAACCTAAATTTACCTAAAACTAGAAGTATTCAAAATTATTATAATGCGCTTTAGTGTCAAGTCGATTCATCCAGTAGATATACGTACGTATGCTTGATGTTCATTTAAAACGGAAATTTTGTCCCAATATGCTCCAACGTCTGACTTGATGGCTACGCCGGGAATCGGGATGCAAATGAGGATGGTGGCGTCGGCGATGGCGCCACTGCGGCGATCGTGGTACTAATGGCTGGGATTGATGCTACATCAACGCACAACGCCTCTCGAATTCATAATATTCAAGGCGAATGTTCAATTACAAATTACAAGTGAACAAGTCAATCTATATTTATGTACTTTATACTTGATTATGATCTTTCCTGTCACTGTAATTGTGTATTAATTATTTTGAACCAGTTTTACCCCAAAATATATTAATGCGGGGAAATATATTATAGTTGTATGTAATATGTTACTAAAATGTACGCACTTCCTACACGGGCGTAAAAATATAAAAAATTACATGTAAACTTAATTTTTTTGTATATATTTATGTATTTTTGAAACACTTAAGTAGCGTCCGCAACGTACCTACTCTAACCTATGGAAAAAGTATACATTACTGTAATGTAAGATATAACTGTATCTTAGAAATTATGAGTATATGTCAATTAAAGTATTACCGTTCAAAATTATTTGACTACAAAATACACCGATATAATTATGTTGACGCACGCGAAAACATTTTATGAATGTTAATTTTCCGGATTAACGGAACGCTTTTTGAAAGTTGGATGTGTCATATTGTGTTCATACACCGAATACAGCTTGTTGTGTTTATATTTTCAATCCATGTCAGTTATCTCGCGGTAAATAAGGCATAAATGATTGACCACCGTTTCTGTGTTTACGTAGGATTTCATCACATTACTAGTATTCATGTTTAAAAATAAATTTTGTAGTATTTAAAACCTATTTTTATTAATGAAAATAATTAATGCAATTAAGTATCATTAGACTTTCAAATATCTCAGTGGCAAATTGTTTAATAGAACAATTACATTAGTTAATCGTCGGCCGACCTAATGAAGTATTCGAGGATAAACGACGCAATGCTTACAATTAAAATCGCATTACGGATGATATCCTATTCAGTCGGGAAACTAACTACACTACAACAACTAACTTGAAAGAAATGGTGGTGTTTACATAAAGAAAAATTTTAAGTTATAGTTATTTTGGTGCGTTTGGAAAAAATATGACAGTAAAATTCTTACGGTGCGCGTGCACACCGACAGCCAAAAAGCGACACGATGAAGTTAGCTGTCTGTCAGGTTTCCGTGAAAACTCGTGACTATATTCAAAGTAATTAAAGTCTCCTAATATTCACAAATCTACATCATGTATGTAATAATACACATATACATATTCATAATATGCATAATTCTATATATACATATTTATTCGTAACACATACATACACACACACGCACACACACACACACACACATATATATATATGTATATATATTTTACATATATTATATATTTCCTATAAAATGGATCAATGTGATCTGACATTAAATAAATAATAATAATGAGGACAATATCAGTTCTCTATTACTCATAATAGAGATCGCTAGGATTAGCTGCTTTTTTATCCTTATAAATACTTTTATGTAAATAATACTCATATTGTGACTGAGAAATACTAAAATATATTGTCAGAATAATATTATTGAAATATTTCTCAATGGTCATTGTTAGCTTTTATCAGTTGGTGAAAACAGCACAAAAAGATTTAGACAAAATAAACACGCGACAAGTGAAAATAAGTTTTAATCTTAATATAATTTGGCATATTCAAATATAATGTGTACGTATCTACAAAAACACTTGATGGTAGATTAGTTTGAGTTTCATTTGTATATCATTATAGCGTGACGTACGTCGTACGGGGCTCGCAGACACTTGTCTCCTGCAGCGCTGACATGTTATTTTCATAATCGACACTGTCGATGGTTACGACACCATGATGTTTACGCCTATAAAATCTTAAACAATGCCACCACGCAAAGGTGGACTCAAAACACAATGTCGGTGTGGATAAAATCATCTGTCCACCCCTGTGTTTGTTTTCCTCGTATGATATGGTCTAACGATGTGACAATTGACACTTTGGATGGGGCTTTTGTTGTTATCAAAAGGATGGGGTGTCAGAAATGTATTTGTTAGTTATCGTAAAATGATAATCATCTTAATCTTTTTATCGAAAATCGACTATATGATTGTTATCTATCACCTATTGGTTGAATTAACAATTGTTTTAATAATATTTTTTCATAATTAATTGTAATACAGCCAATTGATAGACTACTTTAATGACCAAAAGATAAGCCAGGTAAACAGAACGAGCTTCCTTGGTTTTAAAGTGGATAGAGGACTGACATGGGAGAGCCACATATTAAATTTGTACTCAAAAGTAGGGAGAGCCATGCTACTCATTGAAAATACTTTTCGGGTACCTGAGAATGCAGTACGATCTTGCTATTTTGCCACGGTACACGGTTTGTTACATATGGTACCGATCTGTGGGCACGTGCTGCTGACTGGAAACGTGTGTTCCGTATGCAAAAGAGAGCAGTGCGTGCTATTACGAGCATACCTAGAACTGAATGAGCTAGGGCACACTTTCAAACGCTGGCAATCCTTACCCTATATTAATTTTGGTTGCTCTATACGTACGGGAGAACAATGACTTATACAAAGCACTGTGACCTTAATGAGTATGCAACTTGTAATAAATATAGAATTGGCGCACTATCTTAAGAAGTCCAACAGACTGACGCATGTCCTAAAAAACAATTTATTTATTTAATAAATTGCACAAGCGCACATTGCACAATTATTGGTACAAATAAGAGCAGGCCGTAGTTTATATTTTATTAAATTTAGGCTTAAGCTTTAATAGCTTATCGAGCACAATATTATAGCCTAGAGGAATTATATAAAATTTAATGACATGTGTATATTTTAAATAATAATCTTATGATATACATATGACTTGTATAAGTTACCATTAAATGAGTATATAAGTTATAGGAAAAACTTTTCTTTTAACTGTGTTGCGAAAACCTAGCATGATAGTGTATGAACCTATATCCTATTTATAACACTACGGGTTTCCGTGTCCGGACCTAAGAGAAGAATATAGCCTAGCCAAGCCTAACTCTCAATCAAGACAAAATAATTCGGTACATCTTTTTAGAGTAAAGTTGTCAAAACGGCAATTGCTCCCTTTATACCAAATCTACATGTATACCGCTTAGTCTTTTATTTCTTTCCACAAAAAAATAAGTGTCGAACATGGGAATTGATGTAAAAAATGTAAAGAAACTTTGACGTACCCGCGTACTTGATAAAACTTAAGGCACTGAAGTGGACACCCAAAATTTTATTTTTACGGCAGCAGACAGGCTGACGGCCCACTTAGAATGTAGCAGTTACCGTCGCCTATGGGTGTTTGCAACGCCAGTGGCATCGCAAACACACTGCTATTCCATAAGGGTACAGGAACTTGGATCACTAATGCCGGAACACAAAACAAAGTTATTATGGCGGCATACTTAAAACCAAAGGTGGTCGCCATCCAGACGGGCTTGGGGCCCTACCACGTCGCTAGAGTGGGTTGTTTTTTTGCCTTTTACAACAGACCGACCTCGGCCGCAGAGGTCAGTATTCTTTCTCCGCCCCTGCACGGATAAAAACAATATGATTGAAACACTTGAAAAAAAATTCTATGTCATCTTATTGCGTACTAATTTATATAAGAAAATTCTCTAAGGTCTTTTCCGCAGCTTACATACTTTCCTTATAAATGTGCACGTGTAAAATAAGATGAAGAAATATAAATAGGAGAATATTTGACATTGGTGAATTCACTTTGTGGTACCATCGGAGCAGGCAGCACCCAGTTGAACATTTTCATACCCAAATTGTCGAGTAAAATAGTAAGCAAGCTGCCATAAGATGACTTTGAAACCTCAGCCATCTCCCTGACTTTCGTATTGGGTAACATTAATTCGTATTTGGGCGACCACTGTGTTGAGCGTCGTTGACGTCGCTACGACCACGTTTAAATTCATTATACCATTCGCCAACGGTTGATTTCCCTGAAGCAGAGTCCGAATAATGGTTATCAAGCCACTTTTTTGCGTTTTTTACATTTTTCCGTTCAAACGCTTGATCAACACACGAAATTCTTTGTTGCTTGATACAAACAGCAATAACTTGAGAACACGTGATCCAATTGTCATGAAATTTTGACACATACCAAGAAGGATGTAGCTATCGAATGCTATAATAGATTTTGCATATGGGGCGCCATCCATATGTCAGTCCGGGAACTTTTTGATCAATGTAGTATAATATCTGAGATCTAATCTATCTATCTAATAATATCTGAGAAGCCGTCTTAAAGACACAATGGCGCGTGTACCTATAATATTTTAAAACAAGATTTCGTGGAAGCAACGTGTATTGTCGAGTGTTCCAGTTTCAACACTCAACAATACAGTTGTCCTATTAAACATTGAAATACGGCACCGCGTAGTGGAAATAAAACGGGGAATATTCTTTGTAAGTTTCGTGAAATATGGCCGGAGGGTGGCTAGTGTTACGTAAAGGATGATCGGTCAAGTATTGTTTGTTGTGGGCGAGGCCGCGGGCCGCCGCTCCTCTGTTTGCTGCTCTTGTTTGACCGCGTTCTTTATAGCGACAAGCCCCCTGCCTTATGGTGTTTTCTACTATTACCTCACAAGGCTAAGCTTGTTAGTTTTCCTGAGAATGCATCTAAAAGTAGCTACAACTGTTTGTATTGTTTTTATGTTAACTTTCACGTTGCATACTCAGGATTTGGAATGAGTTTCGGTGCTGAGCTTTTCTGGTGTGGAGCTGAGGTTTTCTCAGCGCGGCACGATATGGGGTTCTTCAAAAAAGGCGTTATATAATTTCTTCGAGGCCGGCAGCGCATTGGTGATGCCTCTGGTGTTGCAGACGTCCATAGGCGACGGTGACCACCTACCAGGGTGGACTGTTTGCCTGTCTGCTGAACTCTATAAAAAATGCAAACATATAATTAAGTAATGTTTTTTTTAAGTTTTCACAATTGCTGTTCAGTGAGAAGCGTTTCTATACATATAAAAAAATCCCTTGTATTTTTAAGCAAAAATACATTTTGACGGTACGCTAGTACAAATCCATATGTATCTGAATACATTCATCGATTCCATTTTTCGTTTTGTTAATGTTGTCTGATTCTGCAATTACAGAGGGAAAACCTGCACGAATTCTTGACCGTCGTCCGTGAAGTGTATCCGTGTAGTGTGTATGCCGATTCCAGTTGTCCAGGGATGCCTGATCTCTCTCTCTCTCTCTCTCTCTCTCTCTCTCTCTCTCTCTCTCTCTCTCTCTCTCTCTCTCTCTAAAATCTAGAACCTTATTTTTCTGTAAAAATTAGTCGATTTATTTTTTATTTTAATTTTATATATTCAAACCGCCTTAATAATAATTACTGTCGATTTTGAAGCCAAATATGGCTCGCAAATCCAAATTTAGTTCGTATGGTTCGGTTACATTTCACTCAATACAATTGTCCACTAGAATTCTACGAGTATGTATGTCTTTGAACCGTCTCTACACGAAAAAGACATCAAACGACTTCTTCCACATAAAGACCCTAAGAAGTGTTCTTAAAAAAATATTTTTGGAAAGACGTGCCAATCTAAATCTGTTTTACAATACGAAGTCTTGAACAAATAATTTTTCTTTTACATGAATATTTTTATTTAATTTTATATGAATATTTTTGTTTATGTAATCTTTTCCACGCTTAATAGATTTTCTTTAAGAGGCTCTAATGATTGGTAATTGTCTTAATGCGAAGCTATAAGCTTATTTAAGTAAATGATTTTGGAAATATTGTTCTAAGAATCAATTTATTCGTTTACATAATGTTTTTTTATGTTTTATTATTGTTTTTGTATTAGGATTTTTATTTCTTTATATTCTGGACAAGAAAATTTTCTGTACTGCCCTTGTTTCAAACAAACATGAAGGTTGTCACCGAAAATTGGCTGAGCAATAATTTTGTACCTACATCTAGGCAAGGAACGAACGGTTAGTAATGTGAAAGATTTGTCATAACATATTACATAAGTGTGCGTATGATTTTAAGCTGTCATATCGCTTGGGTGAATTATCCCGCGTCCAAAACGTGTGACGATAGTCGCGGTGACATTACTTTTTCTGGTGACATTACTTTTTCTGGAGGGATTATCACGGAAATTGCTTGAGTGGAGTTATTCCTAGTAACTATGATGTTTTAATGGAAGTTATGATTGTGCTGTAAATATTACATTTTGACTTGTTCGTAGAACTTGTTGCTTCTACTTACGAACTGATAAAAATATCTTAATGAGGCTTCGATAAATAAAACATTAACTAGATTCATGTTATTCGAAATTCTTTACAATCTGTTACTTAAATGAAAAAATATATAATTTTACATATGAACCGTAGTGACATAAGTGAGTAAAAAAAAGTAGACGTAGGTAATAAAACTCATGTGTGCTGTTGCCTTAATACATAAAATATATTCCTATATAAACCTATGGAATATTTCTGTTTTAAAAATTAAAGAGCCCGCTATTCTTATCCCAAACTATTATTACCGACTTTATTTAACGTTACATGGTATTAATAAAATGTAATTTTTTGTTATAACATACTCGTAGTATCTAATAACTACTTTAATATTTCAAAAGCAAATAACTCATCATCATAATCCATGTTGCAAATGTCGGATTTTTCTAAAACTTCCACTTAGAGCCCGGGGTCCTTTGTCAAGAATGGTCACCGGACAACTTCAGCTCGCCTTTTCCGTCCACTTCTCCCCTCCATTTATTCTTTACCAAGAAGCTAAAAAGATTAGAATGAATGAATGTTACCTAATTCAAGTTTATTACAGGAGCGACTGTCACTTACTCTTAATCTCAAAAAGAAAAACTAAACATTCCCTTCCTTTGCTATCTGTAAATTAACAAAAAAAAATAGCCCAATAGTCGCCTTTTACGACTCCCTACGAAAGCGATGGGATAGCCCTATTTTTATTTTGGCCACGCCTAAAATAACTAACAACTAGAAAAAAAATATGAATATATTATATAATAAATTGAATGGAAAAAGAAAATCTGTACAAATGAACCAGGGTATTCGATGATCCGTTTTGCGTGCTGGTATTTTTCTGAGTGCTGATTTTGTTTTGTGTATCATTGTTATGAGAGTGCAACTGAATCTTTTTATAGTAAATGTATGTCCGCACTACTGTATCACAAAATTTAAAATAGGATAGAAGTAAATATTTATAGGTATATAAAATAATTTCTATACCCTAGCTCTTTTCGTATAATGCCTAGAAAATAAACTAAGTAACCATAATCTCTGTAAGAAATAGATGCATGTAATGTTAGCAGTTTTAGTAACATCACTAACTGGGCATCATACTTTTCCACTGTTCCGTTATTGTAAATCGTTTGTTAAAATCAGGTTGCGCTCCGAACTGTTCTCACATGTTCCAAGTATTCGTTTGATACCTACATCTTTCTGTAATTATACAGAAAGATGTAGGTACTTTTCTTTCTAACTAATGTCCGAAAGCAAAGTGTATGTGTGCAATTCATATACGGCAGAAGTGAAACTTCAGAGGAGTAGATTATATTTAGTATATTAGAGTATAAAAGCTATGCAAGCTCAAACAAAGAAGAGACGAACATTCCAGGAAACACTGTATACTTGTATTCTATCTTATTCTCGCAGGCTAAATCCTATTTATGAATATGCTGTCTCTTTATAGTATCTCTTTTTCGTTTTATCGAATTTTCAAATCACAACGGCGCTGAACAAGTTTCATTTAAACAACGTATGATGCTTATTTTCTGTGATAATGTATTTTGTGGCTGTGCCCTGTGATTCCATTATTTGTTTTCAATTTTCAATCAGCATTGTGAGCCGGCGTCCGTGTAACGTGCGCGCACTACGGCCACGCAAGTTTCCATCTTAAACCAATTTTGTTTGATATTGTTTTCTGATGCTGTTTGTTGTTGCATTAAAACCATATTTGGCCGTCTTTAAAATTCATAAAACATTTTTCAAGAATGAGAAATGTTTGAGTAACATTATTTCTCCTCGTTCTTTGATAAGTCATCCTTACAAAGTGATGAGTGACGTTAAGGTACACATTGCTGCCGCGTGGACCAAATGGCGTGAGGTGACTGGTGTCATCTGTGACCCTAAAATACCGGTTAAATTGAAGGGACAGGTCTATAAGACCATCATTAGGCCTGTCCTTTTATACGGATGTGAAGCGTGGCCGGTGCTTCAGCGACACAAGCAGGCACTGCGAGTCACGGAGATGAATTTGCTGCGGTGGATGTGTGGAGTAACGCGGAAGGGCCGCGTTAGGAACTCTTGCATTTGCGGCAGCCTTCATGTACGTTTCATTGCGGATAAATTGCAGGAGTGTCGCCTTCGCTGGTATGGCCACGTTTTACGGCAACCGGCTACTTACGTGGGGAACAAATGTCTGGCCATGCTGCTACCGCCGGGAACCGGCAGGAGGGGTAGACCCAAAATGTGCTGGTTTAACGTCGTAGCGGTTGATATGCGTGCCAATCAATTGACCACCAGAGATGCAGAAGATCGTGCGAAGTGGAGAAGAAAATGTCGGAAAGCGGACCCCGGGCGCCGAAGCGAGAGTGTGTGCTGCAATTGAAATCCAACGCTAAGAAGGTAATGATGATCCTTACGAAGTCGTTATATAGTAGATCGGAGATGTTAGATATCGTTATAATTTAAATAATTTATCTGACCAAATTGATTTCGAAATTATAAATGAGTTTAGATAATGCTAATACGACAAGGTTACTTTTTTTCAAAGGAATAGATAGCATATATATAAATAAGCAGGGTTTATTGGACGTAAATTCCCTCTCGTAAAATATAATATACTCAAAAGATTCTGATACATTATGATCTTACGTGGAATTCACTCTAATCAACAGCTAATTACGTTTCCTAGTAATAAAAAAACTAATGTCTGTTATTCATTAGATTTGTATCAGGATCAAGCGACGTGGAAAATATGTATTAACTGCAAATAGCAGAAAATATGGAAGTGTAATAATTATTGTTTATTAAGGCGGGAGGATGTTCGCATCAGTGGGTCGAACGTGTTAGTTTCCGCTATGATCCAATTACCGTGGCAGCCAGCGCTGACTGTCGAAGTCTACACTAATACGCGCACTTCCCTATTGCGGTAATAAACGGTGCCTGAGCACATTTACACTGCACGCCTAATGCCTGCGTGTCGCTATCGAAATTGCTATCATTACTAATACGAGTAGTCGAGTATTATAAATGTGGAAGTAACTGTCTGTTTTTTTATTGCTGTAGGACAGCAGACAGGCTGAAGGCCCAATTAGAATTTAGCCATTACCGTCGCCTATAGGTGTTTGCAACGCCAGTGGCATCGCGAACACGCTGCTGTCCCATAAGGGTACAGGAACTTGGGCCACTAATGCCGGAACACAACACAAGGTTATTATGGCGGTATACTTAAGAGCAAAGGTGGTCGCCATCCAGACGGGCTTGAGGCTCTACCACGTAGCTAGGGTGAGTTGTTTTATCGCCTTTTACGACAGGCCGACCCCGGTCGCAGGGGTTAGTATTCTTTCTCCGCCCCTGCACGGATAGATGTTAGTTACGTTATCACGCCTAAACAGCTGAACTATTTTTGATGAATTTCTGTATAGAGATAGGTTGGACCTTGGAGGAGGACATAGGCTACTTTTTGCCGCGAAAAAGAAACTTGAAGGGGGTGAATAGGGGTGAACGTAAATAAGTTTTTTATTTTATTTATATGAGTGAACAACGTTTGCCTGATCGTTTTGAGTTTCGGTTGCTATAGCTATATAACATACAGTGATATTAGTTGCCAGTAGATCGCGCGCGCATTGTTTGAAGTTTTCTAGAAAATTCTTCATGCTTGGACTCTACAGAGAAGCAGGCAATATGTATAAATTAACTTTTCACAGTATATAAAAAAAACGGATTTTATTCAACTGTGCAAATAATAATACTAATAATATCACAATAGGAATTTCACACAATTTCAGAATCGTAGAATTATCTAATTTTCTAACATTATTCTAAGTAATGGTGTCTTTTTGACACAGTTAACACCATTGTAATAAAGAACTAAGTCGTGTGTATTATGTGTTCTATATATATATACTTTTTTTTTCTTGAATCTACATTGTTATTTATACTTCCGGATTTGTACTTAATAGAAAATATATCCAAAATATCATTTTACAAATTCAATATTATTGTGCCACCGAATCACAAGAAAAAAAGGTGAAGACTTACGAAAGCGCAATTGAAAAGAATCCCTGCAAATACCTATTTCATTACTTTTAAACGACAGCGAAATAAAACGTTCTTCTACGTTGTATTTGGTAACATTTATTTCTGAATATAAGATACAAAGAAATTGATTTAGCCATTTCATTGTATGATATCGGAGTGAAACCTTCAATATTACATCGCACAAAGACCACAAATATAGAAACACTTTATAATGGCTTTTATCTCATTCTCACCACGTTACATTATATATATATATATATATGTATATATATATATATATATATATATATATATATATATATATATATATATATATATATATATATATATATATATATATATATATATATATATATATATATAAAACAACATTATTTACATACACAAAACATATTACATGAAGTAAAGAATACTTTTTAATTTATGTGTTTTAGCACTACACTACAAATACAGATTGAGCAAATAAAAATGTATGCATGTACACAACATTATCATCTATAAAAATACTATCACCTAAACTAGGCCGCGCCTGTATCGTAGGTGAGAGTACCTTCCTTAAGTGACGAAGAATTTTTTTTGTGTCAGGGTAGTTGAGCGTTTTTACGGACTCAAACTGGTTAGACACAATAATATGCGGACACGTTAAAATTTTCAGTTAATTTTTTTTTATGATTTTTTTTTGTATGTTTATAAATTTTAAAGTTAGTTTTTAGTGTATTTTGTAATTAGTTGTGTTACTAAGGTTTTTTTGTTAATAATTTCAGTTTGATTTTATTTTAATGTAACGGACAGATTTTCAACATCATTGTGACTTTGTTTTATGAGCCAGCTTGTTAGTATTTTCTTATATATATATATATATATATATATATATATATATATATATATATATATATATATATATATATATATATATATATATATATATATATATATATACCTAGTCAGGTCATAAATTCTGTCACATGTTTAATGTAAAATAATTGTAACAAGTTTATTCATTATGTAACCATTCATATACCAAAATGAACTTAACAAAACATAGATTCTTATGACATTAAAGTTTATTCAAAATGACCTCCGTGATTTTGAATACAAGCCTTCAATCTGCGCGGCCAGTCGTCTATCGCAGCACGAACGAGGTCCATGTCAATATCGGCGGCTGCCTTAATCAAGGATGTCTTGAGTGACTCCAAATTGGGATGAGGCTTTGAGCACGCCTTTTCCTCCAAGTGTTGCCATATCTTGTAATCTAATGGATTCAAATCTGGACTGGAGGAGGGCCAGTCTTCGTGCCGGATGAAGTCGATTTCACGCGCCGCCAGCCAGTCTTGTGTGCTCTTCGCTCTATGAGCTGGCGCCGAATCTTGTTGGAATACCCAGTGCCTGTTATTGAACATGGTATGAGAAACAGGTTCCACAAGGTTCGTCAGGACTGTATTTTGATACACAACAGCTTTCGTTTTTAGACCTTTCTCACAAAAATGTACCTCTGTTAAGCCCCAATAAGAAACTCCCAACCATACCATGAGCGAGGATGAAAAATGACCTCGTTGGACACGCGGAATACGGTTGCTCGCTTCTTCACTACTGTGTGCGTACACCTTATCATTTTGTTTGTTGTAGCTCTCTTCTACGGTAAACATTTTTTCATCCGAAAAAAGAATTTCCCGATATTTTTTTCCCGCGTACCGCTTCAACAAAGCGCGGCATCTCTTCAGTCTCAGGTCCATTAGACGAGCATTCAAACGATGTCCTGTTTTTCTTCGATATGCCCGAAGCCCTAAGTCTTCATTTAACACCCTTTTCACCGTGGTTCTGCTTAACCCCATCTGAAGGGCCAACAGTTTCTGCTTACGTTTGGGATTTCTTTGAATTCGTGCCTTCACAGCTTTTATCACTGCTGGAGTCCTAACAGACCGAGGGCGACCACTTCTTGACCTGTCATCTACACTAGAGTCTTCATTGTATCGTTTGATGGTACGATAAACGAATCTTTTGGTTATATTCAAATTTTTCAGTATGTTAAAAATTTGAATTGGCGCGTAACTGCAACGATGCAACGCAATAACTGCAACACGGTCTTCTTTAAGCGTCCACTCCATATTTAAAAATGAGTAAAATTCTAAAAGTATACATTTTTATTTTCATGAACAATTCGAAATTCGAATTCAATAAACTTTTTTGTGGCCAGCATTCTAAAAGAAAAGTCTTTACTGTGTGACAATACTTATGACCTGACTAGGTATATATATATATATATATATATATATATATATATATATATATATATATATATATATATATATATATATATATATATATATATATATATATATATATATATATATATGTATATATATACACCTACTAATAATTATTATCGGATGGCATCTAATCTATACAGAAATTCCTAATATGCTGCTGATAGGAAAATATGGTTCTTGGCGCATTGCCATATTCATAAAAATTACGTTGATATGAAGTTCGGTACAGGCTCCGGCGGTTCCATTAACGCCGTCCAACGACAATTGTTGCCATTTAAGAATCGCGAGTCGATCGCAATATCGATATTATCGTTTAGTGTTATGCCCGTGGACAAGGAAAAGCTCTCACGGCAAGGCACGCGGCCCCTTGTGGAGTCGCAACTGCACAGCAATAGTATCCACTTCGACCGAGACTGTATAACCAGTGTATTATATCTAAATTACTTCTAGAGATATTTTCGTATTATATTTTGGGCTTTGTTTATTTTGGTTATGAACTCTGCGTTACCACAGTGTATTATGTTCTCTTCAGATGTAAATCTATAATGTTATAAAGAAACCAAGGAAATTTCTCTATTGGGTAAATTAGCTTGCTTCTGCTGTCATTGTCATAAAAGTGCTTAATCTCGGTGGCATCTACAGCTTACACATGAAAGCCCAGAGTCCATTGTCGAGCAGAGTCACAATCTCCTTCCTTCGTTTGTCCAAGAACGTACAATTTATTTTTATTTGTGGCTATACGAGGCATGCTTTTTAAGTTTTGTCGTTTGAAGAAAAAACACAACTAGAACCTTATACATAGTACTTTTTATTGTTTTTCAAAGTATTCACCACGTAGCTTAATACTTTTCCATTCGCTCAAACCAGTTATTATAACATTCATTCAAAATTATTAAAAATTGGAAGAAATACTTATTGGGAATAAACATATCTTCTTTGTTATAATAGTCTAATGTATGATACGAGTATGTGTAACATGTGAAATTATAATTGATTTTACGGAATTACTTAATTTCTGTGATAAACTACAATACAATTTCTATGTTAGAGTTTTAATTCATATAAAATTTATAATATAAAATTCAATGGAATTTTTGAGTAGAATTTATATATAGAAGTGTTATAAAATACTTTTTTTCATTTCTTTAATTCAATTCTATATATCGTGTATGGGTTAAAAACTATTCGTCAATATGTATTGTTAAGTTTTTATTCGTCAATATAAACTGAGACCCTATTATCGAGCGTCTAAACTGTATGCAGCATCTTCAGGAATATATTTGGTTTCTTTTAAAGTTTCCCGTCAGTTAGCGGTCGCGTGTTTCCTCCGTACCAGCTTTAGTTTCGGTGTACAAACAATAACAATGCGGTGCCCGCGGGCTTGACTCCGTTCGATGTTTGTGTTTTCTATAGAGGATCTATCGCGGCTTCATTTCTGTACTTAAAGCTCACCCTTGATACGGCCTCCTGCGGCAAGTAACTGCAATATATTTATTTACAGCGCTATATGTTAGTCAGTAGAAAATGAGATGTTATTCTGTTGGGTCAAATCAAAACTATTGTTCTACTGTCTTCTTCTATCTTTGTAAAGTAATAAGAGAAAACATCGTCTGAAATAATCTTTGAAGTGGTCTTCAGTTACTTTTATGTTTTAATACTAGCAATATTTAAAGTCTATTTTGGTAATTTTTCATTCAACGTACTGGTTTCATTTTAAGATTAGTGTCGAAATCTGTTGATACAATTGTAATATTTGCTAAATTAGCTAATAATTTAAATTAATATGATGAAATATTAATAGTGAAATATTTATACAGGGTGACTTTGCCTCACCCGTCCAAATTCACACAGAAGAATCTTTAGTAAAAGTTATGAGAAACATGTATTTTAGTTTAGTATCACATAGTACAAAAATGTTGAGTAATCAGCATCACAAAGTTATCACAAGAACTCGCAATTTATACTTGACACCTACAGTCGACAAGTGTCAATGACCTCTCCATCGGTACAAAAATACAAAAAATACGAAATACAAAAATTTCAGTTAAAGGGCGCGTTTGTAATAAGTAAAAAATTACGTAAATCTTTAGTGATATGTACAATAATTAGTAAAAAATCAATTAGAGGTTAACTTACCATTACTGCTTTACACGTATTTTAATAAATGTTCAAAATGCAGTCCGTTTGTCTCTAAGCAAAGTCTAGCTCGTTTTTGAACATTTTCCTTTACCTTTCTAAGCACTAGAGTGTCATTACGCACATCATCAAACGCTCGCACTATTTTAGTTTTTAAGTTCGCGAGGCTTTGGACCTCTTCCACATACACGTGTCTTTTAATTTCACCCCACAAATAAAAGTCCAATGGTGTTAAATCCGGTGATCGAGGCGGCCATGGGACGGGACCACCACGACCGACCCAACGATTACCGTATTCCGTATTTTTGCACTGTCGATGTCACGAGAGAACGAACTGTAAACACAATGCACCAACGCGACAACACGCGGCCGACTGATTATTAATTAATTATTTACGGCAGCGGCGGCAGCCGTATTTCGCACGCCGTAATTCCCCGCACACACACACCGCTACGCTGCAACCAACATAGAGCTGCCAAACTAAAAAATAAATCAGGGTATTTATTTATAAATGTACATAGTAAAAAACATAACTTCACTAGCTTCAATGATTTGTTACAGTAGAAACCGAATGTTGACGAAACTACACTGTACACTCATTTTAAAGCCTATAATAAAGATTCATCTTTTTATGGTGGGCTAAAAGTCCCACCTGAAACGTTTAGAAAAAGTATTTTTAAATAATTTTGACAACGTCTTAATGAATCGGCCTGGTATCACCATTTTCTTTTTTTTTTGGTCTCAGGGAAAAACCTCTCTTGACGGGTTCCCCGGCCCGGGGGAACCGAGGGATATGTGGGACTCCGGGAAAGATGTACCCACTAAAAAACTTGGGTCACTAATGCCGGAACACAATACAAGGTTATTATGGCGGCATACTTAAGACCAAAGGTGGTCGCCATCCAGATGGGCTTGAGACCCTACCACGTAGCTAGGGTGGGTTGTTTTGTCGCCTTTTACGACAGGCCACCCCCGGCCACAGAGGTTAGTATTCTTTCCGCGCCCCTGCACGGATAAAACTTAAACATTTGATTGAATAATAAAAAATATGGTTGAATCGCAACATTCGTTTTATTACAATAATCATCATAGGTACAACCCTAGCGCATTCTTACGAAGACGTGTTGACATGTGTCCCGCACGGCGGGCAACACAGTCTCGACTCTTTGTACGCGTACTTAAGGTACATTTCTTCTCGTTTACAATACCGAGGAGGAGTTAGGTAATAAAGGTCAATGTACGAACCTTGGAACATATGATTATTTGCACGATTGAATGAGCGACCAAGTTACTAAACATTTTCCTTGGGATGAAATATTTTATTTTGAAAATTTTACATACAATTTTTTTTGCAAAAATGGGTTCCATAAATGATGCTTAGTGCGTAAAAAAAATTTGGACGGGTGAGGCAAAGTCACCCTGTATATATTGTTATGCGTATTAAGCTGTCACTTTTTGGTTAGGTTATCTTCGAATATCGCAGAGCAATGACCATAAGTCGATCCTGCGATGTCTCTTAAGTAATAAGGCTCTAGGTCTCCCAAAGGCTTTGGTTGGTGACCAGGGTTTTAGTGAGCATATCACTGCAGCAGCCGCTGGCTACATCTTCGTCTACAGCACAAAACCGGCTGTCATATGGTTAAAACGATGAGACTAATATAACCACTCTGCTTTCCCCTTAAAGTTCCGGCATAGTACTCATTTTGCTACCCCGGTATATAAAAAAGGGGGAGTTTTTCTCCGTGCAGGGTGGAGTAAGAATACTAACCCTTGTGGTTGGAGTTTGCCTGCTGTAAAAGGCGACAAAAAACCCTAGCTACGTGGTAGGGCCCCTAATCCCTTTGAATAATAACCACCCTTGGTGTATGCCATCATTATAACCTTATGTTGTGTTCCGGCTTCAGTTACCTAGGTTTTTTTTATTGCGTAGGACAGCAGACAGGCTCACAGCCCGCTTAGAGTTTAGCAGTTACCGTCGCCTATAGGTGTTTGCAACGCCAGTGGCATCGCGAACACGCTGATGTCCATTAAGGGTACAGGAACTTGGGTCACTAATGCCGGAATACAACACAAGGTTATTAAGCGGGATACTTAAGAAAAAAGGTGATCGCCATCCAGACGGGCTTGGAGGCCCTACCACGCGTAGCTAAGGTGGGTTGTTTTGTCGCTTTTGACGACAGGCTGACCCCGACCACAGAGGTTAGTATTCTTTCTCCGCTCCTGCACGGATAAAAAAGTTGACCACCAATAATAAACCAGGTGTTGGTTTATTATTGGTGTCTAGCGTGTTCACGGTGCCTCTAGCGTCGCAAACTTCTATCTGCGACGATAACTGCTTGCTAATAAATGGAACGTCAGCCTATTTTCTGTTCCTCAGCAATAAAAGAATAAAAGAAGCCTTTGAATAAAAAGCTTAATTAGTCTTGTTTTTCTCACCGTAAATAATCTTGATGAATCCAAATTCTAATAGAACTTAAATAACCCACCTGCCGTTAAGTTCTGCTAGTTATCAATAAGCATCTAATTTGTTTTCATGGCTAGATGGAAGTTTTATTAGTGTAATTTATTTCATATTTAAGTTACTTGATAAATCGTGTAATCAGGAGCGTATTTTTGTTAGAAATTAGTGAAAATTTGCAAAAACAGATATTTTTATGTATAATATTATTTATTTCTTCTGAAAAGCCTTACCTTGTTCCACGTCCGGAATTATACTGATAACCAAGGTATCTTATCTTACTGCCGCACACTAAAATACTTCAAAGCATCTTACGAGTATTGAAGGTATGAAAGAAAATTTCGAGTTTGCCACAAAGCTTGCGATGTTGTGTTCTTTAATAGGATTCTTTCGAATCCTATAACAGTGTTGTCAACTCCCCTAGTATTAAAAGCAAGCGATGATATAATATCAAGATACTAAAATAAAAATAAATCAAATTTTGAATTTTTTTATGAATGTCGATTATTTGGTAAGTGAATGAAATGGAGTGTGTCGATTGATGTGTCCCGAACGTGCGTGGAGTTCAGTCTACATCGGCAGCAGCGGCTGTGCGTCACCGCGGTGGCGTCCAACAGCGCGACGCAGCGGCGCCGCCCCCCGCCGGCGATCATTGCTCGCCATTATCCCTCCCGTATTAAGCCACTTAGCTCAATCATGATTAATGTTTTACCGAACGCGACCCGACCCCGAGGCAAATAGAAAAGTTATTTACTCAACGTCGTAATTAGGCATTCACGACAAGTCGTCGCTGCGCTGCGGGCTGTCTGCGCCGACTTTGTCGCCGCCTAGACCGGCTGTCTGCAGCTTTGGATACGTTCCCTTAATTCCACTTGGTGGCCTTTTATTTTTTTAAACATGACGCTATTAGCGTATTGACTAACAATATTGAATGCTGTAGAGTAGTATTCAAAACGTATTTTAAATATTTTTTTAATCAATCAAATCAGGTTTTGAATTAATCGTATATTGCACAAAATAAAGTAAACCTGACATTAATTATACTAAAGAAAATTAATTTTTAATTATTTTTAGCAATCATAAATATAAAATGAATGTACTTCAAAAATAAATAAAGAAAATGTATTTATTTAGGACCATATATTTAATATTATAATTTATATGTAATATTTATGTCCCATTATTCACCAGCGCTGATCTTCCGTTAGGGCCATTAACTGACACCACTAACATTTAAAAAAATCACATATTATGACGGACTTACGAAAACACAGAAACAACAATAATAATAAAGAAAAAAAAAGAAAGCATATCTCCCACAGTAAAACTGCATAATTATATTACACACAAAAACCATGTTTCATTTTTTGGAATAGTGCACGGCTCTACTTCTATAGTATCCACTAGATAATAAAATGTGAAGGGAATTATCAAAAGTTCAAGTTTTAATAGTTATTACGATTCCGTTATACGTTATTACGATGACACATTGCCCTATTATAATTTTAGTACATATTGATGAACACTATAAATAATGATTCGTATTTACTGGTAAATTGTATATTATTTTTTTTACTGTTATAAACTGTATATACCTGTATACTTTCAGTTCAATTTTTGTAGGTGTGGCTCCAACGCCATTGAAATTGATTTTGTCAGTCCGACCGAGTAGAATATAAAAGTGACAGGTTTAATGCCGAAAAAAGGGGTTTAAACACGGTGATGGGTTCGGAAGGTACCTGTATCTGTAATCCTGAGGACAGCACAAATAAATAGTTACATACCTATATACTTTATATCTTTCGATTTTTGACATTGAAATGTGTTAATTAATGTTAATTTTGACACATAAGAATTTTTTATAAGTTTCTATATTGTTTTTTTTTATAAATTAACGAATTACAAACTATTAAGTAGATCTCTTTTTACATGAGTTATAAGTAAGTCTCAGCCACATATAATAATAGGACCATTACTTACCTTACCTAAAGAATCGGGAAATTAAGAAAGGAAAGGCAAGATTTTTGGGAGGTCAGATTGTAGCCTCTGTATTTCTTACATCTTCCAAATGTAGCTACATGTATTTCATGACGTCTTCCATGGTGCAATGTCATTCGCATGTTTGAACTGCCTTGATTCTTGTTTCGAGTCGGGGTATTTGTGTTGAGTATTTATTTACACAAGAAAAGTATATTAGTTGTTTAGTACCCATAACTTAATAGCTTTGCTGCTTACTTTAGGACTCTCGCTATGAAAATTGTTAGTATACTTATTCATTCTTATAGGAAATGAGTGAGAATGCCACGAAAAAGCACCGCTATCAAGATGAAAGATTATATAAAGCAAATTTCATTTACTGTTATGAAATTAATTTAAAAATCAATTACTGTAAAACTTATAAAAATATGAATTGAAAATTTAAATTCAATTGCAACTCTACGCACGTTCGAATCCTGCCAAGGGGTGTAATTTCGTCTTGCTTTCACTAATTAAAGGGATTAAGCGAGACTGTTAGCGATCTAAATAACAACATCCCTCTCCGATATGGAGTCGAGTCGTTGACTCAAACATTCTGGCGATTGGGACGACGCTAATTGTGAATTCTTGAATACAGTTGAATATTTTTTTTTTTGCTGTGAGACAGCATCCAGGGCTGATGGTCCACTTAATGGTAAGCTTATGGATGTTAGATGTGCCCCTGGCCCACGCGCTTGTGTCTGCGTAGGGGAACTGGAACCTGGGTCACTTATGCCGGAACACAAAATAAGATTTTTATGGTAGCATACTTACAAGCAGGGGTGGTTTGTCATCCAGAAGGGTTTAGAGCTTTGGCAGAGCCTTTTTTTAAATGGGTGTTAAAGTGTATATCACACACCCGAACACATACAAACGTGTGTATAGGGTTCTTTCAGTATGGTAGGCATGTTTATCAGATCAACATTCGTAGAGATTCGAAGACTCATTAGACAATTATTAGGACCTAAAGAGCTAAGATTGGAAATATGAGCTGAGATATGATTTTCAAATTCAGACTAATATAGAAATGTATAAATACAATCTTCTAATTCTGAAGCTAATCCTGTATCTCTGTGAAAATTGTACAAGAAAAGTATTGGAAGTGGACACTTCAGAATTAAATCTATCTATAATCAAAATTTACTGTTTACTTGTTTATATAGTTGTAGGTTGGCAGCTCAATTAAACGCTTAATCATTTCGTATACTTTATACTTATAATAAATATAGAAATATACTAGCTGACCCGGCAAACGTTGTTCTGCCATATAAATAATAAAATGTCAAAAAATTAAAAAAAAATTTTTTGTGGGTGGGTTACCCCTAACATTTAGGGGGATGAAAAATAGACGTTGGCCGATTCTCATAGATACCGGATAAGCACAAAAAATTTCATCAAAATCAGTCAAGCCGTTTCGGAGGAGTATGGCAACGAAAACTGTGACACGAGAATTTTATATATTAGATTTATTTAAATAATTAAAGCAATAAATAATTTTGACTTGTAGATGACAATGTACGTCAAACCGGACGAATAATATTTATTTTTTTGTCATAATATCGAAAGGCATTAGGTAAAACTTTTTTGTAAAATATTAGATATAATTAACATACATTAATGTTACACTACATAGTTTATAATCTTTATATATATAAGAGATTTCCACGTATATAGTCACTCATCACGATATCTCTGGAACCATTAGAGCTAAAGACTTGAAATTTGGTAGGAATATTCTTTTCACCGAGTAGAGGTCAGCTAAGAACGGATTTTACGAAATTCCACCCCCAAGAGGGGTTGCGGGGGCGTTAATTATTTATATGGCAGAACAACGTTTGCCGGGTCAGCTAGTCTAGAATAACTGAAAGTAGCCAGTGACTGAGAAACTGAAAAGTTTCAAACTAGCATGATATAGTCATATAACTAACTATATCATGCTAGGAATAGGCCTGATAAGGAATGAGAACGAAATGAGAGTGGATGGATACAAAAGGAGACCAAAGAAAAGATGAATTGATTGCGTAAAAAAGATATGGCGAAAAAAGGCGTGAATTGTGAGATGACTAATAAAGGACGAACACGATCTGCCGACCCCGTATTATGTGTGATAAGGACAGGAAGAAGAGAAGAGTTTATAACCTTGATTTTATCGGATTGAAAATATCCATGCATGAATATACCATACATTATGCTTTTCAAGTATAATGGTAATAAATGAAATGTATTTTTCGGAAAACTGTTGCTGTGTAAAATTATTTTCCATTAAGTTTTTGATTATATTATTCTTTCTTTAGTTTAAAATTTATTTAGTTCTTGATTAGATAGATTAGTAATTAAAGGAAGAAATCCCTTCCCACTTACCAGTATATCAATTTCCGAGTATCGAATTGTAGCAATTAGCTGTTTTGTAATAAATACGGTTCTTTAAGGAAAATATCTTTGTAATTTAATAGGAAGTATCTAAAACATTTCTTATATCAACTAATTATATGGATCTGGACAGAATTTTGCAGCACAATATTTTTTTCCTGACTGTCCGGATATCCGTTAAATATCCGCAAGAACCTTAACACTGCTATGAAAGCATTCAAGAAGAAATGCACTAAAAGCTGTTAATTTGGCGTAATCAACAACTGTCCCCGTAATACGCCTACCAACATTTTAAATTATTAATATGTATTCGATAAATAAATAATATAATGCTTCTTAATGTAAAGTTGAAATAAAAAAAATTACTTCCCTATTTTTGTCTTTGTCTAACTTTTATTAAAAATAACTTATATTCGTAATTTCTGTGATGGCCATGAGCTAGTAATTTGACTATAGACTTTATTATAATGGGGTTTCAAGCTTATAAAATATGTCATATGGTCATAAAATAAGAGAAAATTTGAACGTTTTGGCCAGAACATTATCATTAAGGTTGATAGAATATTCAAATTAGTTATTAGTCCAATCCACAAAATTTTATATTTAAAAAATAAAATGCTGATTAAAATTGTTGTTTACGAAAATGGAGACCCAACACCTCTCGAATTCAACCTTAGGTTATAATTATCTGTATAACTTGGCAGTGTAATTCTCTGTGCTTTTATTGCATCTTGATCCACTTTCCTGTCAATACGATTACACGAATTGTTGCCTTTAGGGATTCTAAATTACACCTTCATTCATCTAATTTTCCTGGTTTGTTGCCGCATATTGCTGCTTCGGAAAATTAGACAATTAATGGAAAGCATAGATGTAAAAATCGTGCATGACTTTATTTTTTATACCTACCGTCGGTAAAACAAGGTGCGTGAAGTAAAATGCACTTAAATGTGTCTTGCTGGTGACAATAACTAGTTTAAGTTTATACTAAAGTTCTTGTTGCTCCATTTTTCTATAAAACAGTGGCATGTAGCTGCAAAATTTGGCGCTTCATGTCTATACATAGATCCCCAAATTTTACAGCTACACGTACATAGGTATGCGTTTATTGAAAGATCAAAATATAAAGTTTAATTTCTGTACCCAGAACATTTTATTGGGTTTTAATATTGTTTATAATACGTTAAATCTTAGTTTAAACTGTCAGTTCGCCTGTTCCCCGCTCCCGCTCAGTGGTCGCGCTGCACGTACGGTGCGCTCAATTCACGTCACGAACACGGCCGTTTTGTTTGCGCTTCCACTCGCTTTAATACGTAATTTGTTGTGAATACCCCGAAATTGGTACACTGACAGACGTCTGCAATTGAAAACGTATCATCTGATAAACAATTACGCGTACATATCTCGTGGCGTATCCCGGAAATCGAAGCCTTATTTATTTCAGTTGCAAAATGTACTCGATACATTGTTTCCCGGGTCAAATTATTTACATGTAATTTTATTCCAACCTCCTGAAGGCGTGAAAATAAGGACAGTTGTTTATTTACTTTTCAAGAATGCTGAATGATGCTTTACATATTTGTGTAAATTTTATAACATTGCAATCAATACAACTATCGATGAAAAAAAGTTTATTTATTTAAAACTTCAACTTGTAAAATATCTTAAGGGGCTGTCCATTAATCACGTGAGGCTCGAAAAAGGAGGGGGGGGAGGGGTCCATAAAAATCACGAAATATCACAAGGGGGGGGGGTGTAATAATATATCACGTGTATTTTTTTTTTTTGCAAACGCGTACAAAATCGAATTTATCACTGTGCCAACAACTGACTTGCAAGATGCTTATCCAGTTATTGGTGTTGAAGAAAGTCTTGCTAATCCGTGGTCCGAGGATACTGTACATTAAATTATGTTCATTGTTCATGTATTAGTATAAAAAAGTTTTTCGCATTTCTTTCATTATTTTTATGTCACTCAAAAACAACCTGCAACCTTTCCGTCTACCTCTGAACGTTATTATTAAGTTTTTAATTAAGTATTTAAGTCTTTAATTTTCTATAATAAAATTAGACGATACTTAAAATTAAGATTCTTTGTAGTTACTAAAAATACACGTGATATAGGGGTTAGTCTTAAACCTCACCATGTATCATCAAGGGGGAGGGGTTAAAAATTCCAAAAAAACATCACGTGATTAATGGACGGCCCCTAACTGGACGAAAATTTTGACATATACCCAATTGACATATACCCAGACCGGAATTAATTATTAGCATTATATCAATACTCCTTAAGGAATGATCCTGAAAATGTGTGTGAATATGAATTCATACACATTTTCAATTCAATACAAAGAATTAATAAAAGTATCTCAAAACAGTCTACTTATATTAATACTCATGTAAAGACGAAAAGCAAAATAAATAAAGGAACTTAGATATCGTACCTTAGTCGAGACGGTGTTTATAACAGAGCAGTGCAGAGGTCACTATACTTGATAATAAAATTGTAGACGGGCCCCTTTGTGTGGGCTCCGGCTCGGAAGTAGCAATTTTTCCATGACATCCGGAGCCCCGCTGCGCTGTCCCCGCCATTCTTCCCCTCCCCCGACCCCCCTGACAACAAGCCCTCCATCTTTCCGACACCGACACTGCATAAAATATTGTTCCACTAATGCTATTCAACGAAATGCTTGAACGTTTTTTAAATGACTTGTCAACTCCTTTTACGACCGCTTAACATTTATGCGATCGGACGCAACTGGAGATTATAAAATTTTATAATGCGCAAGTACACGATTTATTAATCAAAAATAATATTATCGTCGGAGTTTAATTCTTATAGCTTTTTCTTACATCACATTTCATATCTACCTAATTCAGTATTAATCGTGATTGTTGCTGAGAAAAATAAAAAAATATCTGTTGTATATAAAAATGCCGGAAAAAATCTTTTTTGTAGTTTATTCTTACGGGAATTTCTTTCCTAGGAAGTCGTAAGAGGCGACTTCCTGTTTCGGTCTGTTCCCGTGTTTCAAGTTTATAATAAACATTGAATTAAGGCCACCATTATTTTTCTTCTTTCCTAGCCGGGCGGTTAGAGGCAAGTCAGTAGCTTCTATAAAAATTCAGCGAAATATATTCTAGCTTTATTTGTGCTTTGTTGATCAAGATAACGAATCATGGAGAGTCATCGATGGAAAAAGGATCCTGAGTTTTGCTCCAAGGTGCGGGCTTATATGCAACCTAGAAAAACTACTTCGATATTGATGATAAAGAGTTACTATACGTGTTAGATAGATAGATAGATAAATTATAAGTAACTTAATATTAAACTTATAACTAAAAGTGCACAATAGGCGGCCTTATCGCTAAGAAGGGATCCCTTCCAGACAACCTTAAGGTCGGAATATATTCAAGAGCGTTGCTGTAAATGGTGCGCCATAAGTAATATGAAAAATAATAATATAAATTTTAAAAAAATACTGCACGTAACATGCACGTGAATAAATTATGAATGGAGAATTAATTTAACAAAGGAACTTGAGGTCGTTTAATTTTGCAAATATCTGTAGCGAATTAACAAATTGCTTGTAAATAGTGAAATTTATCAAGCCTCGCACCATGAAGGGGTTGCCAAACCTTTCCGGGTCTAATAACCAATAAACTACGAGTGCCCCTAATCGGTTACAAATTTTAAGTGAATCTTTGCAATTTCGGTGGTTAGTTAGCTGGCTTTAGCGAACAATAATGATATGTGTTTTTTTATTTCTTATTAATTTTAAAATTATTTTATCATTTACTATATTTCTTTATTTCACAAATTTTTTATATTTTTTACAATATCTTCCATTTTTTTTATAAAAACAGTACCATAATAGTATTACTTTTATACAAAAATCAATAATAAAATATCCTAAAAAATATAAAAAATCGTCTTCCAACAGCAGCGGGTCCTTGCAGTTCCAAACTATTATTATTATCATTATTGTTACCTTATTGGGTATACTAGTATTAAAAATTTTTGGGATCAAAAGCAAAGTAAAAAACAATTTATCATATACCCCGTTACTGCGAAAAAGGCCGTGACAGTGACAGTATTAGTTATTTGTCAGCGTTCTGAGTACGACAGCTTCAACGAGATGCAGAATTCAGTCAGAGGCACACAAAAATATTATGACAATCTTTCAGTGCCATCTATACCCTAAGTAAGCAGCAGAGTGCTTATGTTATAGGTACTAGACAACTGATATACTACTAATATATTTTATTTTGTAAATGGATATATATATATATAATAAATAAACTCCCAGACTGAGGATTCGGGATAACAATCGATTCTATGAATCCCGTGTACGAAAGCCGTTGCACCATGGGGGTCTGTGAGGAATCTGAGGAAAAAATCTTATTTGGTAAAGACCATCTAATATATAAAATTCTCGTGTCACAGTTTTCGTTGCCATACTCCTCCGAAACGGCTTGACCGATTTTGATGAAATTTTTTGTGCTTATCCGGTATCTATGAGAATCGGCCAACATCTATTTTTCATCCCCCTAAATGTTAGGGGTGACCCACCCCCAATTTTTTTTTTAATTTTTTGACATTTTATTATTTATATGGCAGAACAACGTTTGCCGGGTCAGCTAGTATATGTATATTAATATATGGTCTTTATCAAATAGTTACATTTACTTGTCACTGTGCTGTAACATAAATGTAGTAAATACGTTTATTTTTAAATAAAGCGTATTGTTATTGGGAAAAGCAATTTGCTTTAAAGGCACTATTAACTGATGGAGTACTCTTAGAGTACTCTTAAGGGATTTCTATTTGAGTCCCTCTTAAAATAATCAACGTGTTTCTTTAATTACGTAAATATAAAATTTGAATAGAATAGAAAATATTTTCATTAAATTTACAGATTTAACATTTTACAGATTGTAGGCGGGTTTGTTTGATAAAATTGCTGAAATTTAGGTCACTCTTTCAGAAGTAATTTTTATTAATAGACTGAAATTAAATAGTCATTGCGTAATATAAAAAAAAAATTAATTCACTAATTAGATTTTAGTCGTACATAATTGAAAATTAATTTACCCAAAAGGTCTAATTTTTTTTAAATAAAATTCTCTCGAATATTTCGAGTATCGAAGAACACTCGATATTAGATTAGAATATTTTTTTGTTGTACACCATTATAATTACACTTTACAATTAAATTTGAAATGATGTTTAGGCACAATGGGCGAACTTATTGCTAAAAGCAATGTATTCCAGGCAAACTTTGGATGGATAAGATTTTTAGTACGATAAGGCGTCATAATCTCGGCCATGTGCTCCGGGTAAAGTTGAGGAAAAGAGACTCGCTGGACGCAGAAAGAAGTCCTGGCTGCGAAACATCAGGGAGTAGACCGGTATAGCCTCCATCGAACAACTGTTCGGTCTCGTTTTTATTAAAGACGTACAATAAGCTAACGTTCAACCTTCAGAATTGAAGAGGCACTTGCAGAAGAAGAAGAAGTGTACACATAATAGTTTTATTTAAAAAAGAAACAAACAAAATGTTATATAAAAGCAGAAAATACATCAAATAAGAAGAAGCAGAAACTTTAAATACGTTATAATACAGTTTATTATGTAAGTGAAGACTCGTTGATATGGCTCACATTGAGGGTAGTAATGACGATGGCTCACGACCTCTCGCATCTGTTATTAAGCTCCTCTCAAACAATATGCCGCAAATTGAGTTAACTCACTAATAATGGTATCGCGGCTGCAAAGGGCCCCACTAGTCTATTGAGAATGCGACCAATCTTTTCCCTCGCCACCCCGCTTCTCTTCTGTGTGTTAACCTTTTATTTGGATTTTCATGATTAATAGCCACGACGCGTGTTGCTTACTTAATACGTCATATTTTGGAAAATGATATGAAATTATTTTTTTAATCTTTATTTGATTTCATAATGCTATTATTTTTTTAATCGTGTTATATCTACTAGAATGTAAACGAGTAAAAATTCGTATATTTTTATGTGAATCGGGCGAACTCAACCAGAAACCAAATACGAGCTATTGGGTTGACATAAAGAACCATTCGGTTATTCTTTAATCCTATAAAAACCAATGTAGATGTAGTCTGATCAAGTTCAAAAAATAGGGGTAAGATTACAATAATTAGCATAGAGCTGAATGTTTGGGACATTTGTTTTCCTTTGTTCCGGAACTATGTTTTTCCTTTGCTCCGGTGACGAATTCACCCGAACAATGCACTAGTACAAATACCGACTTGATAATTTAAACTAAATTCATTTCTCGTAATCAATATGTGATTTTCAGTTGAAATTATACACGCATAATAATTGAGGTGAGAGTGATATTGAAAGAAGAGTGAATGCAGGAAACATGATGAATGGAACTTTGCACTCCTTTATGAACAGTCGGAAGGTGTCTAACAAGACTCGTCTGGCTGTGCATGAGGGGGTGTTGGTTCCGACACTCATGTACGGAAGTGAAAGTTGGGTATGGCAGAAGAAACATGAAAGCAGAATAAATGCAGTTGAGATGAGAGCGTTAAGAAGTATGATAGGAGTTAAACTGAGTGACAGGATAAGAAATAGTGAGATAAGGAAACGTTGTGGTCTGAAAGTAGATGTAGTGACAAAAATTGAGAAAGGTATGCTGAGATGGTTTGGCCATGTCGAGAGAATGAATGAAGAACGATTGACGAAAAAAGTGTACAAGGCGAGTGTGAATGAAAGCGTTGGAAGGGGTAGACCTAGGCGGACGTTTCGAGACCAAATCAGGGACGTCTTGAAAAAAGGCCAGGTCAAGAGTACCCTAAACCGAAGAGCATGTATGAAGAGAATAATGAAATTGGACGAAGCGAAACAAGTATGTAAGGATCGTAGCAAGTGGAAAGAAGTGGTCTCTGCCTACCCCTACGGGAAAGAGGCGTGAATATATGTATGTATGTAATAATTGAGTTACCCCAATCGTAAAGGTGTCCCAGTACGAGCAATGATTTCAATTACTGTTTGATGTAGTTATTTTTTCTTGTGTATACATTCGAGTCGCGTTTCTCCATTTTTTACGTCGCCCCCACTGTTTGCTTGTGCAAATACGGCTGGTAGGTGCGCTGCTCGAGTCTCCGCAACTGATATGCTCGGAGCGTCGTTCGTACTCCTAATACATATTTGTACAATTCCGAGACGTCCGGATTGAATTTAGTTGAGGTTTTGTAATACGCATTAATTCGAAAATAAATTATTTAGATCTCATATGATCTGTACAATATTCATCATCTATTTGGTCGGATGAAGGAGTGCGATTTCAGGTATTTACCTAATAATAAAAAAGTGCGTGCATACAAAGTACACATGTCAGAAGTGAAACTTCTTTGGCAAACTAATTTTTAAATCTTCTAATAAATTTAGAAAAGAGAATTTATGAATTATTATTTTATATCTTAATAAACAAAACTCAACTGTATTTTATTGCAATAAATTTGCAATTCGAATAGATATGTATAAGTAATGCAATCATTTAAAAATTACATTATAGAATAAGCCTTAAGCCATTATTAATAAGGTTAGTATTACTGGAGCAAAAAAAAGTTTCACATCTTCGTAACGCTAATATTGCGATTCATCCGTAAAAAAAATACCGATTTCACTTCAATAATAACGATGCACGTAACAAGCTGATAAGGTTAATTGAGTGCATATATCTTACAGGTACTTTGTTAATCAAAAGGTAATTTACAAACCAAAAGATAATTTAATAACTAGAAATCTTCATTATGTGGCACTATTGGAAGACCAACACTGGTTGTCTACAACTAGAAGACCGCTAAAAGGTGTAGTAGCTTTATTTTATTCCTTCATACGCGTATTAAAATTAAGTTATATGTACTTTAAGATTTATATCAGCAATGTATTGCTTTGTCAATGTTACATTTTCGTACTTTCGCCCACTTCCACAGTTTGTTAGGGCTATCCGTATGGTTGATTATGCTATGGTGTAGACCAAGAGTTATCTAAAGTCAATTGGAATAATGTTTCAGATAATGGGGATATTGATTCTGCTTTAGAGAACTTCTATGAAATTGTGAATAATATTATAATCAAATAATAAAAAAATTTTTAGTACTAAATATAATCTAACACTAATGTCGTAATAATTATTTGAAACTAAACATGTAAATAAATGTAACATCATATCTTTTACAACAAAGACCCAGCCAGTCATCATCACATTTTCACCGTGATAGTATTCTGGCACGCGTATGAGGTGAGATACCTTGGGGTTTACTTGGACTTTACATTGAAATTTTGTTCCCATACAAATCACATAGTTAATAAAGCTTTTCAAATGTTGGGATTTATTTATAAGAGTTGGAAAATATTTTAAAATGCCCTTTACTTTGACTCCACTGTATGACCCGTGTGGAACTTTAAAACACTTAAAATATAAATGCGATCGTATGCAGCAGCAGCCGCCTGAAATTCATTCATTATTATCAGTGCTGAGGGCTATGAGAGACCAAGTATTTTTATTCGAATTACTCAATAATCACATGGATTCCCCTTTCTTTATGTCAAGTTTTCCTGAGGTGTACCCGTTTAAATTCAAGGCAAGTCACTTTTTTCATTATCTTCAATAAAATCAAATCTTGCAATAAACACTCTTTTACATAGATCTTGTCTTGAATATAATAAATTTTACACCAGTGTTGGCATTTTCTGCTCTAACATTATAAGCAATTATAAATCAAAAATAATGGAATTATGCAAATAACTAAATTATTAAGTTTAAATCTTTGATTTTTTTATGTATTTTTTATATTTACTAAATTTTACTGATTTATAAATTTTAATGTTGTTTTTATATTGTGATTGTATGTTTAAAAAAATACGTTAGCTCCAAATAAATGCTCCTTTCTCTTACGTTAAAGTTAAATATATCAAGAAACTCTTAAGGTGTTATTAATTTTTTTATATGAATATTATGTTTTGTTAATCAAGAAATTTGGTAGATTACTTTCATTTGTATAATAACTTAATATCTAAAGTAATATTCACCTAAAACATGGTATCGTGTTAACTGGAGGTAAAGCGTCAAAGCTGTCCGTCGCACCCATTGTGTGCTATTGTGTGTGACATTGAGAACTTAATGGATTCCATACTCAATATCAACGTCGCTGGTTTAGCCACACGGTAATCTATTAGCTCGCTTTCCACGAACGTGCTTACACAAATTAGCGCTGATGATACTTCAGCGAGAAGATGTATGTTAAAAGCTTGCTAGTTGTGACATAGAATTAAGATATATGCAGCTCAGTGTAACAAGCGTGATTCACGACGTTCTAGCATCAAAGTTTCACACCTGGGTCCAAGATATACTTAAAATATATCGTGAAAAATGCTACCTTATTTCTTAAAAATAAAGTTCAGTTTCATTCGTATGAAAGTATCCAAAAACTTCAGGCTTCTCTAGTGTTGTTAGTAAAGTATCCCTGTTATCTCACTTTGAGACTCGTTCTGCAATATTTCAGCACTTAGTAATAACTATGCAGCGCTCCTTGAGCAAAGGATGCATTAAATAAATAAATATACTGGGGCAATTTATACAGCGTCATCTAGCGCCCAAAGTAAGTAGCATAGCGTTTGTGTTATACGTACTAAACAACTGATATACTAATAATGACGTCATGATAAATACATTAGAATATTACGTTAAGATTTTATTTCAAATCTGGAATTTATCAGTTAGGCAAACCGCTCACCTGATAGAAATTAGTCACCGATGTCTAATGACACTTGTAATATCAGAGGCGATCAACGTGCTCCCGGTATAAAATTTTGAACGCCTTTTTTGAAAACCCGCATATCGTACTACGGAAGGAAACCCTCAGTAGAAAGTTTATTCCTAATAACGCGAAGCGTATACCTAATATGATCTTCCTAGTGAATCGTTGCGTATACAAACGAACAGGCTCGAGGAAATGGGAATGAACGTCCAGCCTATGGCGAATTTGTTTATTTTATTGCAGATTATAAAATTGTCTTAAACACGGATATATTCTTTGTATATTTTCTAAACTTTAGCAAAATTGATTATAATATCGTCTCCACGACTCCCATATAAATTCAAATTCAATATTAAAAACACACTTGTCGGGATTAATATAAAATTCATAAATAATATTTTTTTATAAGTTTAGGACTGCAGACAGGCTGACTTAGTTGTTACTAGTTACCGTCGCCTATATATGTTTGCAACGCCAGGGGCACTGCTAACACTCTGCCATTCGCGTAGTAGTACTAAAACCTGTTCACTGATGCCAACACAACACAAAGGTTATTATGGCGGTATATTTAAAAACCAGGGGTGGTTGCCACCCAGGCGGGGCTGAAGCTCTACTACCTGGCTTTGGATTGTTTAGTTTCCTTTTACGACAGGCTGACCCCAACCGTAGAGGTTAGTATTCTTTGTCCGCCCCTATCCGGATGAAAATACATACGTACGATAGTATTTAGAATACATTATTGTGCACAAACAAATTTGTGTAACACGTTTAAATTATTTCAATAGGAACAAAGCGAAATTTAACAATCTGTACGGTAAGAAGATGTTGGGTTATAATTGATGTTCAATAAGAACGGGACAACAACACAATGTTATAAGCCTCCGCAGGTGTCGTCCGATATTTCATACAATACGAACCCCGGTCAAAAATATTGCGTATGACGACGTGAGAAATACGGAATGTGTACAATAGTGGACTTACTTGTTTACTCTTTCTAAAATACCACCGATAAGTTTTAAACTTCCGTATTTTCCTTTGTATTTTGTTTTATTCTTCTTATTTTCAAAAGCTTCCAAATATAAGTAAGTGTTATTAACCATGGGTGAATAATCTTAATAGCACATTGGTGTTATTTATACAACATTCTTTTACTGTTTAAAAATATCATTGCATATGTTTATCAAAATAGATAAATTCGAAGAGAACTTTTCATGTTGATTCCAACTTAAAAGTATTTATAAGAAATCTAAGGTCACAGTTGGTTGAATAATCAAGCCGAGAAACTGCAGTGAACTCAAAATGGCATTTATAATAATATATTAGGAAGTAAGCGTTTACAGACTGTTGCATAACTCTGGAAAACGTACATTATCGTACTTAGTTACAGCTCGCAATAGTAACCAGTTACCGCCGTCTATGGATGTTTGCGACGCTAGGACCACCGCTAACACACTGCCGTGCGCGTTGGGAAACTGGATCCTGAGTCACTTATGCCAGAACACAACATAGGGTTATAATAGCGGCATATTTAGTGACTCTCCTTTTACTTTCCTCTATGAGCCGTCATCTCAACATTCGCTCTCATTTCAAACGTTTTTTTCTTGTCAAATAATTCGCAGGAGTTTTGTCAATTTTATTTATCTCTTGTAGATTTGTGATTTTATTTATTCTTTTTGTATTACTTAAGATGTAGTGATAATAAAATGAAATATAGGCATAGGCCCCATGAAAATATGACACAGCTTTTAGTAACTTTATCTTCATTCATTAGCGGTATTAGGTATCCATAACAGGTTATGTTTTGGAGTGGACATCTTGGGGGTATTATATTTTCTAGTCTTTGTTCATGTCCTCGAACATGTATCACATTGCGATTGTTTTTGTTCTCGCGTATAAACAGGTATTCATTAGAAATGACTTGAGATATTTATTACAAAATAATGTTTTGTTATTATCATTTCATAGTTCTTTGTTAGCTGTATCTATAGATTATGTTAATGTATTTTATTTTGATAAAACAATTAATTAGATAAATTAAATTAATAAATTAGATAGAAAGGTCATTTAAAATAGGGGTTTAAATTTACTAAAGACGATTTGAATATATGCGGCTCAGGGAATAAAATCTCTAAAAATTATTTAAATTTTAAGCATTTTTAGTGCGTATTTAAATAACATTAATGAAAATAAAATAATGCGGTCTTAACCAGCGAAAAAAGAGACATCGCTGCCTTGTTCCTAGTACGCGCCATAAACCGCACAAACATACTTATCTCAGATGTTAATAATTGTATTTACAATTCATTTGCAGCGCCATTTGTACTTTAGCAGAGCGTTTAATGTTTTGAACGTTTAATTAATTTTGATATATTTAATTAATATCTTTGTGAATGTCATGACTGCCTTTGAAGAGTTTTACATCATATCTGCTTGTAATTTAGGCAAGAGCGTAAGCATTATTGAATGTAAATAGTCTTAATATTTTAAGCGATTTGAATATGTGTTTACAATACACAGAAGTAAATAAAATACGTTAAAATGTTTTTGGTTATATTTATTTCAATGTTAGAATATCCGGTGTCCGCTCCGGACTGGGTAATAATAATGCCATTTCCGCCGAGGGTCCGCAGGCTGCGTCGACAACGAGATCAGGGAAAAGATGGCAATTTAATAATGACATCCTATAAACACTGGACACACTGTCAGGAAACGCACGCTCAGTGAGAATTTGTTATTACTAAATACGTTGATGGGTAAGACCACTGTGTCCAATGAATGCCTGCATGAAAAAAAATTACGTTGACGGTGTATTTGAGATTAATATGCTCTTCATCATATTTACTTAAGGATACAACAAGCTTTTCTTTTGCAAGAGAAAAAACTTCATTGATTCCATTCGAGTATCCTAGTAATTTATTTTCTGTAAAATTGGGGAATACTATATTTATAATATATAATAATAATGCAGTTTATAACTCCTTACAAGCCTTTTATTTCGATTGTATCTAAAGCCTTAGCCTCGGAGCCCGGGGTACTAGTAGTTGTGATAGGGAAAATTTTTTGCGCGCTGTTTTGCGTCTACACCCCTCCTAGAGGCTTGAGAAGAATCATAAAATATACGAGTATTAGCTAAATTTAGTATTTACTGAGGCCTTTTTTCGCTATTTGCTTTCTGACCCCTTATTCAGAAAGAAAAATCGAGTGATGCTTTTGCTGAATGTGGGCAAGATGGAGTAACCCAATTGTTAACTTGAATAATGTTCATCATCATCATCCCAACGTTGTATCTCGGTTGCAACTCAAACTTTCGTTTCTTGCCACTTCTTAAAGAGGACATTCTTTTCCCTGGTCTCCCTCTGAACTGAGTCGTTCCACCACCAAGTCTCCTTGTGACACTTGCGTTGCGGCTACCATACCCAAATCCACCGTGAACACGCTCAAATTCCCCACATTCTTCGCCCACATGAGCGTTCAGATCACCACCCAAAACGACCCCACGTGACAATGGAATGCCACGAAGCACTTCTCCGAGTTGATTTCAAAATGCTATCTCATCTGTGGCGCGTAGGCATTTATAAAGTGGGTAATTCTCCACCGATAAGTACCCTCACAACCATAAGCCGAGCTCTACAGCGTTTCATTTCCAAGATGTCGTACTGAAGCTCCCCCGAGAGCACAATGGCTACCCCATTCTCCCCACCAGGTGCACCTGTGTAGATCAGCTTGTAGCCATTCCCAATGAACCGGGATCTGCTGATCTTCCACCGAGTCTCCTGCATGATCGCCACGGCCACCCTCCCCCTGGAGAGTACATCGACCAACTCCGTCGCGTGTCCGGTTAGCGTACCAATGTTTCCATGTTGCGAAGCGGAATTTTCATTGGGCTAACGTCTTTACCCGTGCTCGCCCACGGCACGGCAGCCCTTGTCCACTTGTCACAGAAGTTGGGCGAAACTTCTACGCATTCTTTTGCGGCGACGCCCTATCTGTTACTGGGCCTTTTCTTGTTCTGACCATTTTTTTGTTTGGCTAGTTTTGGTTTCTACGGGAGCGACTGCCATCCGACCTCCCAACCCCTAAAGGAAAACCGAGAGGTGCACTTCTTTTGCCGCATGCAAGCTGGCAAAGAAGTAGTCCATCAGTCGCCTTTTACGGACTCCCTTGGAATGGCATGTGGTGACCCTATTCTTTTCACTGGCCGGGGCCTTACGGCAGTTAACTTGAACAATGTTATGTGAACAAAAATTAAAGAGCCCTCGTACCTCAGAACTTCATGATTTCATAATAACGCATATAAATATAATCTAATAATCCATCTATAAAATCAATTAATTTAATTCCAATTACGAGTATACTTTATTAATAATTAAATATCAATAACAAATTTTATATATACCTAGTCAGGTCATAAGTATTGTCACACAGTAAAAACTTTTCTTTTAGAATGCTGGCCACAAAAAAGTTTATTGAATTCGAATTTCGAATTGTTCATGAAAATAAAAATGTATAACTTTTAGAATTTTACTCATTTTTAAATATGGAGTGGACGCTTAAAGAAGACCGTGTTGCAGTTATTGCGTTGCATCGTTGCGGTTACGCGCCAATTCAAATTTTTAACATACTGAAAAATTTGAATATTACCAAAAGATTCGTTTATCGTACCATCAAACGATACAATGAAGACTCTAGTGTAGATGACAGGTCAAGAAGTGGTCGCCCTCGGTCTGTTAGGACTCCAGCAGTGATAAAAGCTGTGAAGGCACGAATTCAAAGAAATCCCAAACGTAAGCAGAAACTGTTGGCCCTTCAGATGGGGTTAAGCAGAACCACGGTGAAAAGGGTGTTAAATGAAGACTTAGGGCTTCGGGCATATCGAAGAAAAACAGGACATCGTTTGAATGCTCGTCTAATGAACCTGAGACTGAAGAGATGCCGCGCTTTGTTGAAGCGGTACGCGGGAAAAAAATATCGGGAAATTCTTTTTTCGGATGAAAAAATGTTTACCGTAGAAGAGAGCTACAACAAACAAAATGATAAGGTGTACGCACACAGTAGTGAAGAAGCGAGCAACCGTATTCCGCGTGTCCAACGAGGTCATTTTCCATCCTCGCTCATGGTATGGTTGGGAGTTTCTTATTGGGGTTTAACAGAGGTATATTTTTGTGAGAAAGGTGTAAAAACGAATGCTGTTGTGTATCAAAATACAGTCCTGACGAACCTTGTGGAACCTGTTTCTCATACCATGTTCAATAACAGGCACTGGGTATTCCAACAAGATTCGGCGCCAGCTCATAGAGCGAAGAGCACACAAGACTGGCTGGCGGCGCGTGAAATCGACTTCATCCGGCACGAAGACTGGCCCTCCTCCAGTCCAGATTTGAATCCGTTAGATTACAAGATATGGCAACACTTGGAGGAAAAGGCGTGCTCAAAGCCTCATCCTAATTTGGAGTCACTCAAGACATCCTTGATTAAGGCAGCCGCCGATATTGACATGGACCTCGTTCGTGCTGCGATAGACAACTGGCCGCGCAGATTGAAGGCTTGTATTCAAAATCACGGAGGTCATTTTGAATAAACTTTAATGTCATAAGAATCTATGTTTTGTTAAGTTCATTTTGGTATATGAATGGTTACATAATTAATAAACTTGTTACAATTATTTTACATTAAACATGTGACAGAATTTATGACCTGACTAGGTATATTGAACGTAATGAAAATAATGATTAAATATGGTAAGCAAAAATCAGTGAAATATGTTTTAAATTTTCTACTTATTTCGTTGGCACGTGATCAGTACAAAATCGGAAATAAGGTAAAAAGGTTTCGTGATCGTCGGGCACGTGACTAGCCGTGCGTTTTACAGCTATGAATATCTTTATACACCAGAGTAAATGTAAAGATTTATGTATTGGATTAGTATTAAATAACTAAAATTATTGAAAATGTCGGGTTCGATTCCGGTCCTAAATCTGAGTATTTATGTATAATATGTATTTATTTACAAAAATAAAGTATTATAATATATCGACTATTTATTACCCATAACACTAGTGCTTTGCTTGCTTTTGAATCAGATGACGCTGTGTGAATTGTCACAGTATATTATAGTTATTTTACATTATTTATTTTATTATTTTTGCCCTACGTCGATCTGCAGTTAAAGATGGAGACGATTTGAATTTGTTATTTTTAATTAGGAACCGACAAAATGTAGATTTTATATATAAGTATCCCTCAAACTTCGTTTAGTCTCTACTCTAGAGAGACGAAGATACGTTAAAATAGAATTGGTTAGAAACCGTCCGGCAAGTTGCGCCCGTCTTGTAGTAGTAGTTTGAACCATGCGGCCTTCTGCATGGTTCATTCGCCTAGAGTCTAGGTCCTAGGCGAATTCATGTTAGATTACTCGATTTAGTACGTCTCGTTCAATTAACGGATAATTATGGCACGTGGTACCCAATTGGTATTACATACAGAGACCAAGCTAGAAGTCCCGGGTTCGAATTCCACGCTGGCATGCACCGCTTAGGCAGTCTTTGTCGCCTAATGTTTATATAGGTGAAGAAAAAATCGTGGGAAAACCAGCGTACCGAGATCAATCGGTATGTGGAACGCACCGCAGTAAACCCGGTTGGACATGAGCGGCGGATATACTGACCATTCCCTCTAGGAGTGGAGGGGGGCTGAACCCAACAGTAGAATGATTTATTTTCACGGAGTGTTATGGAATATGTCAGGTTTAAGATATTTATTTCTCTTCAAAATTACAAACTCACTTACAGAGAAACTTAAAAATAACAATTTTAAAAGTGCAACAACTACTTCAACTACCTATTAACATATTTTAATATCTTATTATCTAAATCATAATGTAATAATAAATATAAATATACGCGAACAGATCATCACAATAAAGGTCGCAAACTACATAAAATAGGGTATTTTATTTTCGTTTTTGTTGCATGTTTATAGAGGCGAGTTTAGCTTGTGGTATGTAGTAATATATATTAGCTTAGCGGAAGCGGGTTTTAATTAAATATATTGTATACACTGTCCTTTATGTTATATAATATTCACTATTTAGCATAAATATTTATATTTTTTATTATTATATTTATTTTATACATAATATTAATATTTATTATAAGTATTTTGGTTTACAAGTTTATATTTTACTAGCTGTGCCCGCGATTCCGTCCGCGTGGAATAGTGACTGGGCAGAATTTTGTGAATATATCTTATGGTTATTTTGGATTACAAACCCTATAAACTATGAAATATGCAAACAGTCAGTATTATCGAATGCAACTGTTACGCCATGCGCCTCCGAAATACGTACGTTCGAACCTACAAAGTCCAGCCTAAGCTAAACCGTATTTCATATGATTGATGACATTAATCTGAGGTTAACTTAAATTGAAAAATGAACCTACAATATCCAGCCTAAGCTGAACCCCATTTCATATGATTGATGATATAAATCTGAGGTCAACTTAAATTGGATTATAAAATTTTCGAAACTTATTATTTTTAACAAAAACTATTTTTTTCTAAAATAAAATAGCCTAAGTTACTCCTCGTTACATCAGCTATCTACCAGTGAAAGTCCCGTAAAAATCGGTGCTCCCATTTCAGAGATTAGCCGGAACAAACAGACAGACAGACAGACAAAAATTGTAAAAAAATATGTTTTGGTATATGTACCGTGTATACGTTCGAATGCGCTTAGTAAAAAGTGGTTATTTTAATATTACAAACAGACCCTCCAATTTTATTTATTTGTATAGATAATAAATATCATATACAAAACTAAGTATATAGATGTGATATTTTATTTTGTATTTATTTAATATTAATAAATAGTACGAGTATATTTAGTTTATTGTTTTAGATATATGTTTTTATGAATTTAAACTTTTCATATATGTGTCCACATACAAACAGCATTTTTTTAAATTTATTTTTAATTTATTATAATTAATTAATATTACGTGTTAATCATGATTTAAGAAATATTTTTAAGTTCTTTTTAAACATTACGTAAGACTACAGATTTATGTTTTTTGGCAATTTAAATATATCAAGGCGCCTTCAAATGAAATATTTTTCTTTCCAGTTTGTTCTCGGTAATTTTAGATATATACTGTTTACTACTTATCTAGTGAAACATTTGCAGGTTTGGTTACTAAATTAATTTGTGAATGTATTTCCTTTTTTAATCTAATTCCTGATTAGAAGGCAATATTTATATTTGTAAGTTTTAATATTTAACAGTGATTGAGAATTTAATCGATATGATCTCGGTATGAAGGTTTTCTCACAATTGTTTTCTTCACCGTCAGCATGTTCATTCATGTTATAATATACACATTAGGCGACAAAGACTGCCTAAGCGGTGCATGCCAGTGTGGAATTCGAACCCGGGACTTCTAGCTTGGTCTCTGTGTGTAATACCAACTGGCTACCACGTGCCATAATTATCCGTTAATTGAACGAAATGTAATCGAATAATCTAACATGAATGCGAAATATTTAATAGAGATTTTAATAATTTAATATTTAGTTGCTTAGTATATTTAATGACTATAAGTCGGAGTTGCGTATTTATATTTAAAGGGAACTTTTATAATTTTATTTTGTGCCGTTTGTAGTAGTTGTAAATTCGTTTTTGCAGCAGTACTTCAAAAAGAAAATCGATGTGTAGAATTATCAGTGAATATATTAAGAATTTTAAATTTAATGGAAAAAGATACGAGATACGTTTTAGTGAACCTATGAGAGAAGAAAGATTTTTTCACACAGTTTCAATATTAGGTATCCTTTTGTAAATTATAATGCTTACTTTATTTTTGTATTACGCAATAACGGTATGTAAAATTTAATTATTATCCCAATATTGAAACTGCATTTATCCTATTTTACCCTTAAAGGAAACATAATTTATGGTCTGAACTATTCATCATGTTTGAAAGTAGCAAACACTAAAACTTTAATTACACGAAAAAATATAGACTTTTTCTACTCCACTTCGCACGGTCTTCAGCATCCCTGGTAGTGAGCCCATTGGCACGCATATCACCCTTTACGACGTTAAGCCAGCACTTTTTGTGGCTAGACACTTGTTCTTCATGTAAGTAGCCGGTTGCCGTAAAACGTGGCATAGGCGAGACTCCTACAATTTATCCACAATTAAATAAATTTTGAGTGATTGTAAGCTAATATGTGATGTAAATCATTAATAAATATGAAGTACAATATAAACACAATATTTTAAACTATCATGTTATAAAATTATTTAAGGGCGTCGTTAATTGTCCTTTGGAGTGACATAGAGGTATATATTATAATATAAATATCTTGAATTTAAAATTCAATCTTCACCAGACATCTAAACAATATCCGGCTATATTGAGAAAGCGTCCCGACTTCCCTCAGTGAAGTTTGAATGCGATACAAGTTTATATGTAGAAAACCACATTTGTCGAACGCCATAGTAACTTCCGTCCTCGATTAGCGTCGACACAAACTTGTTCGAGGCCTGATATTATTTCCTGTTGCTATTTCGTAGAGCGGACATACTATTGGCTATTTTTACTTGAGGATGTTTTATGTACTAGGTACTACGCACGACTTCACTTGTTTATTACCTATACATCTTCAATACTTTTCTTTTATTGGTCTGGAACAGCGTCTGCTTTTCCAGGGCCATTTAATAGTAAGCAGTTATCGTGGCCTATAGATGTTCGCGGTGCTAGAGCCACCGCTGCTATCCTTGCAGAACTGGAACCTGAATCACTTATGCCGGATACAAGACAAGGTTATCATGGCGGCATATTGTGTTTGGGGTCCTACGATCATAGTTAGAATTGTTTTGTCGCCTTTTAAGATAGGCCACCCCAGCTGCTGTAGTATTTTTACCCTTCCTTTTGCCTGAATGGATAGTTTATATATAAGCTTTTTAAGTGGGGGAGGATGATGATAATAATCTGTTTACATCGTTTAATAATTTTTCAGCTTTTTAAAATTGATTAATGTTTCTTTTGACGCTTCTGTTTCAAGTATGATATGTAACCCACGAATGTTATATTTCTCCTTTGCGTTATGAATCAATTTGAATAAGTAATTACTATTCCTTTAGTATTAATTACTATTGCTTTAACCATTTTGTTTCACATGTTAATAAGACTTAATGTTATATTTTGGTAAAGAATGAGATTTTTGTGTACCTATAGTTTAATATCAATATATAAATACAATTATTTACACGTGTTTAAAAATAATCCCTGTCTGAATGTAAGTTAGTTTTCGACAATTTTATCCATCACAAATCATTTTATATGAGATATATGTAGTAGGCGCTTATGGAATAAAATTATTATAGTTTGTACTGCCAGTGTTGCGTCGGTATAGTTGCGAACGCGACTGCTGTGTGGAATGTCGATGGAATTTCATTTCGTTAGTGGCAGCCTGGGCCCGGTCGGGGTTGCGGATTCCTGCGGTCGGCCGCACGACCTCGCGCGGCACCCTGACATTCAGCTCGTTTTGTTACATGCGCCAACTAATAAATCGTCTTCATCTCAGCTAGAATCGTCATTCAGACCCTAAAATATAATTTGACATAAAACTACCTCATAATAATATGATAGGCACATTTTAGTTCAATGAACATTCTGAAATAAATGTATTAAGGCAGTATGATTTCACCTTTTCTTATTTAAAATGTTACGAATAAAAAAAAACTTCAAATTAGTGCCACCTAAGTTACATTCTTGCATTTGGATTTTGTTGTTTCAAATTTAAGCTTGTTTTATTGAAGCTTCCAAAAAATAATGCAGATATTTGGTGATGTAGTCGGTACTTGGTGTAATTTATAAGAAAAAGCTAAAGGAAGGACATTTTTGTTTAGGATTGTTGAAATCTTTATTGTACTTAAATTATTTTTTAGGTCAACACGCTTTATCATCATCATCATCATTTCAGCTGGAAGACGCCCACTGCTGGACAAAGGTCTCCCCCAAAGATCTCCACGATGATCGGTCCTGCGCTGCCCTCATCCAACCTATTCCGGCGATCTTGACCAGATCATCGGTTCATCTTGTGGGGGGCCTACCAACATTGCGTCTTCCAGTACGCGGTCGCCATTCGAGGACTTTTCTGCCCCAACGGCCATCAGTACTTCGAGTTATGTGCCCAGCCCACTGCCACTTCAGTTTTGCAATCATCCGGGCTATGTCGGTGACTTTGGTTCTCCTGCGAATCTCCTCATTTCTGATTCGATCTCGCAGGGAAACTCCGAGCATAGCCCTCTCCATTGCCCTCTGAGCGACCATGAGCTTTCTCATAAGGCCCATAGTTAACGACCACGTGTGCGTTCCGTATGTCATCACTGGCAACACACATTGGTTAAAAACCTTCGTCTTGAGACACGCTTGATTGATATATATTGATGCGACAATAAACGCAAATACTGCTGATATTCTCAAGGGATTCAATGCAAGTCGTTCTTCAACATCTGATCTAAATTTAGGATAAAAATTCAAGTAGCTAAATTGTGACTAATTGTAATTGCCAGACTAGTTATACTAAAAAGTATTCTTTCAACATAATTATGAATTATGTAAGGTAAAAAAACACATTTCATTTTTATATATTATTACAATATCACAATTTATAAGTAAATCTAATAAAGCTTTATTACTATAATAAGATGATATAATATAAATCTCTTCTTAGATATGTAGTAAAGATAAAATTATTATAATCAAGTTTTTATCTCAAATATTTACAAATGTCTGTTGAGCAGAACGATGAATTTAATTTTATATTGAAATAACATTTATGATAATATTAAAAACATAATATACATTACTAAGTTTAAAATTTTCATCGTTGCATGAAGATCTTAGAAAGCTTCAGACTTCAAGAAGATTCAACAGAAGTATACTGAAAGTATAGATATAGCATAGATTCGCCTTAGTCACGGAATAATGAATCTATTGTCTTAAGGGTCGTCAGATCTTTTTGTTCAGAAACAGACATTTCTGGACATGCAGAAGGTTTTCGAATGTATTTGTGATATCATGATTTGCCATATTTAAAAACTGGTTTAAAAAGGTTTCAAAAACTTTAATCGATATTATTATTATATTCCGATTTCATTATTCCCAATATCGTTGGCAATACATATTTTTTATTAGCGTCGGGATACACCAGAAACTTGTCCGGTCAAGCAGGTCTTATCATCAGCAGCATCATTCTTAAATGGATAACCCTTGTATGATGGCATATATTTGGAGTTGGCATGCGTGGATAGGGGCAGGTTTGTGCGACGTAATGATGGCAGAATATTGGTAAAAGTTTAGTTCGGAAGGACGAATACATCGTCTGTGATAGATACCACACGCGAACAGTACTATGTTGTAAGGACTTGTTTGGACGCACTGACCATATGAAAGTGGCATGCAGAAGATGCATTAAAAAATGTTAAACTAAACGATGGGCTATTGGAGATTTCCATGGATAAATAATTCGACGCATTCCTCGATGTTCGCGTAATATTGTAGAGAGCGTCGTCGAGACGGCAGCTGCTCTCCATAATATTGTGTTATACCTTATCGAATTTGCATGTTTTTACTGAATAAAATTCCTTTGGCGCAGCCGAGATCAAAGGCCGAGGCGAAAGTGATTTCGCACTGAGTTAGTTCAACAAGATTCAGTTTCGCCCCTGCTCCTATCCGGCTTCTGAATAATTTTGATGTAATAAGGGAAATTGTAAACGAGCATTCGACACTTGATGTTTTATAGGGGCTTCAATTGGCGCGGCGCCCGACGGCAATCTAACGGCGCGCCCCGGTTCCAGTGCCACCGCACTCGTTTCAATGGTGTGAACTGAACACGTGACTTCTCCTCTACCCTGGAGTCATGAATAAATTGTTTCCTCTCGCGACTCGCTTAAGCTAATGTTTTACGACTGACGGCTTAAACAAGGCATCAAAGCGCTTTCTTAAGCTTTGTTTAACGATGAATATCCGTGTAACCTTTCAAGAATGTTGCTGACTTTTTATATTCTTAACTTGCTTAATCTTTTAAGCGCTATGAAAATAAAATTTCAATTTTAACGGCATAAATTGGAAGAGGATTAAATTGAAACTCTGTGAATAAATCTTATATATATAATAGTTGGTTGAGCTACTTGTTGTGACGCCATTAACATTTTCCATTACGGGGCGATAAAATATTTATGGACGAAATAACATTAAGAAATCGGCAGTTGTTTCTTGGAACATGTGTTTAATGCGTTGGTAATCTTACGTCGTCGTTTGATGTCTCTCAAAGGCCTGACGCCTTTGGGGTCGCTTAGCGCTGGACACCCATCCCCCGCGCAAACTTCTTCCCCGTCATCCCTCTTTAAATTATTCCTTAGGCGATTTTCCCGTGAAATTGTTACTTAAGAACTTAATCGACACATCGCTCTTTGTTTTTGTGCTAGATATTTTACAAAGAGCATTTATTGAATTTCAAATTATTTCGTGCTTAAGACTCGAGGTTTTCTTTCAATGTTTATGTATAAACAAACGACTTTAAGTTTAAGTTTATAAACGAGAGTGGATAATTTTCGAGAAAAACAAGAAAATAAATGGTTTAGACATAGATATAGTTCAATTTAATTCTATTTAATATTAGTTTGCGTAAATACAATGCGCCTTGATGTTGGAATACCTCTCCTACGATATTTCAACTATGTTCGACTTAACGAAGGCATACAAATACATAATATCGTCGTAACGCGTAACATCAACATGTGGAAATAATCTGTACACACGTTTAGCTTGGTGGAGATTACTCTCAAGCAACTAATTAGCGGGTGTTGTGTTCATATTAACATGTTAATCGCATACCTTGCGCTTATACGTACTCGGCGTTCGGAACTGTTGGGGTTCGTTTGTATTGTAAATAATACTTGCTTTTATTTTAAACGATTATTCAATGTATATATTCCACGTGCGGACGGTAAAGGATATTTGAACTATTATCTGCAAATAAGTGATGAATTAACGTAAACAGGTACGTGGTAGCCAAGCGGTAAATTCCACTAAGGCACGCATAGCTTAGACAGTTTTTCTCGCTTATTTTGACGGGGAAGGAAAACATCGTGGGGAATACCGGGATCATCTGTATGTGTAACCCGTCAATCTGCCTGACGTCCGTGCCCACTAAAATAGGCCCAATCCCAACGGTGCTTTTTAATAAATATTCGTCCAAGGGCAGAGACAGAATACTGACCTCTGCGGCCGGGGTTGGCCTGTCGTAAAAGGCGACAAAATAACCCACCCTAGCCCTAGCCACATGGTAGGGCCCCAAGCCCGTCTGGATGGCGACCACCTTTGGTCCTAAGTATGCCGCCATAATAACTTTGTGTTGTGTTCCGGCATTAGTGACGCAAGTTCCTGTACCCTTATGGTACAGTAGCGTATTGGAGATGCCTACTTAGAATTTAGCAGAGAGCCTGTCTGTTGTCCTACAGCAATAAAAAAATTTAATAATCCTTGGTATGCGACTTATTTTTATTACTGAGGAATATCAGACAGGCTAACGGCCCACTTAATAGTAAGCAATTACCGTTGTCTATGGTTATTTGCGACACTAGAGGCACCGCAAACACGCTGATTTCCCATAGGGTAGGAACCTAGGTCACGAATGCCGGGACACAATACAAATTTATTATGGCAGCATAGTTATAGACCAAGAGTGGTTGCCATCCAGACGGGCTTGGGTATCACGTAGCTAAGATTGTTTTGTCGCCTTTTATGACAGGCCGACCCCAACCACAGGGGTTAATTCTTACTCCGCCCCGGCACGGAGAAAACGACTTCACTATATATGAACATAAACTTTTTTCAATTATTATAGGCGTGTAGCGTTTGCATTCTTCCGTAGGCGTTAATTTTATTTTAAATAAATTTCCTTCGATCTCTGAACGCTAACAATCTTCATAGTGATCATTCGTTTATTTTTTTTGATGAGTCACTTATACGCGTACATTTTCATTCCTTCGTTTGAGTTCGTGTACCTAGTGTCAAATGCAACGATTTATAGCAATATTTTCCGACGCTACGTTTAATAAGCCGTTTGTGCAGTGCTACAAAGACCAACACGTCGTACTAAAAGGCACCTCCTTATACGTATCCGACACAGTGCCAAAGAAAATGTGTATATCTCAGTGAATATCGATTTCAAATAAAATTGCAACCTTTTCAGATAACGAGGTGACATTTCCCCTTTTCCGAGGCCCTGTTTGCCGCCCTCGACGCACATTGGGAATTTATCCACTGAAATAAGCAGATAACGAACCTAATGGTACCGACGAGTATATACGTGATATATTCGATTGGCTGCCGAGACGCTACAATACGTATACAAGCGCCGCATTTTGTTTGAGATGCCATTGCCTGGATATGTCTTTTCTTATTATGTCTCACAGTCAAATAAATATTAAATAACGGGTGGCGTAATAGAACGTGCATATTTTAAAAATAGATTAAAAAATAAATATAAAAGGTATAGTTAAAATAAAACTGAGGCATTTTAAAGTAATAACTAAAGTTTATTTTTTAAAAATAACATCATCTAAATGGTCATCATCTACGACGGCACTCCTCTAACCGCAAAAGGAAATTATGGAAAACTTTTTTCAGTAATGCTGGTGTAATTGCTGCCATTTCACCACGGATATTCTCCTTAAGTTAATCGATGGTTCTCGGATTATTGCTGTAGACTTTGTGTTTGAGATATCCCCACAAAAAAAAGTGAGGAGGTGTCAAGTCGACTACGTGGGGGCCATGGGATATCACCTCTTTTCGAAATCAGCCTGCCAGGGAACATCTGTTTCACAACCGCCATGGAGTCATTTGATGTGTGCCTGGTAGCTCCGTCTTGTTGAAACTAAGTCCTAGAATTCACTATTTTTTAATTTTCAAGTTCTGGAGCCAAAAAACCTTCCAACATCGCAACATAGCGTTCGGTATTAACAGTGACGTTTTGCTCCCGTACATTTTGCTGTTTTGATTGCTGCCCATATTGTCACTTTAGGACTTTGCAGTAGTTTCTGGTGTTTGAGTTTGGGATTCTCACTGTTCCAGTAATGACAATTTTGACGGTTTACGAACTCATTGATATGGAAATGGGCCTCATCAGAGAAAAGGATATTGTCAAAATTGGAAAATCGATGAAGCATTTCATTAGCTAATGCGAGCCTTGCTCCGAAGTCAGACTTTCAATTCTTGTGTTAATTGCTGCTTGTATGGATGCAGTTTAAGATCCAAGTTTAAAATTCATTGCAAACTTCGTCGCGATAAGTGTAAGACAGACGATCTCTTGCGAGTAGACATTTGTGGATCTCGTACCGACTGCATAACTCTCTCAATTTTGTCTTCGGTCTTAGAAGTTCTTGGATGACATTTTGCTTGTGGTTTAAATGTTGAACCGTTCTCTTCAAAACGCTTTGCCCATATTTTAAGTAAATTATCACTAGGAGCTTCACTAATTTGCCGTAGTCCATATTCAGAACAATATAGTCGCCTAGAAACAATGTATGAATGAGAGTTCTCGAAAAATGCGCGCACGCAAAATGCGCGACGCTTCCCTTCGAAACTTACTCATAGTGACTAAACTCCATGAGCCCACCTACCCAACGATGTAGGCTCCCGTCGCCCGCGCGCTTTCTGCCCCGCAAAAAAAGATGCAATATGCGCGTTCTATTGCGCCATCCTGTATGTCTGATATTTATTATTTCACAACATTTTAATACTGAAAATATTTCAATATATTTCTCTTAAAAAGACTGTTCCCTGTATTATGTAAATTATATTAGTTAATGTTGTATTGTTACGAAGCTTAACACAATAACTTATAACTAATTTATCACAATAAAACATAATTGCGTAAAAAAGTAGATAAATACATTTTGAATGGATTCACTACCAAGGATGCCGAAGACCGTGAGAAGTGGAGAAAAAAAAGTCGGAAAGCGGACCCCGGGCACTAAAACGCACGTTTGGGTAGCAACCGGGATCGAAGATGATGTTGATAATGATTTATTTAGCGATTTTGAGGTATAACGATTGATTCGAAAACTTAGTGGTACTCTAAATGTTTCAATCAAAAATTTCTAATATTGAATGTATAAATAATTTGGATTTGAAAGTATATTGATTTTACTAAGTATACTTTTAGGGCGAAATATTTAATAGTTATACATTTTTACTATTGAAATAATATTGTGAAAAATCACTCAAGTGGTATGTGCTTGAAGTATTTTCCTTTTTCTTCGTATTCTTTATGAAACATATTATGTCGAATGTTAAGCGTATTCATAGTCTCAACAATAATCCTCTTATTTCATAATATTTTGGTACACTAGGAACTCGCTTCGCGGAACATCAGTTAAGTGCTCCGCTCCAAAATAAAGCGAGAGAGCATTTTCAACCCACTTCAATAACGTAATGAGATTCTTGACTTCTTGAATCTCCCATACTTGATGGCCTTGTGTTCAGTGATTATGTTCATTTATTAATGTTAACATAATAATTTATATCATAATAACTGTATTACCTTTGTATTTCATTAAGAGTGCTAATGATAAAAATAATTAAAATACCCTTTTTAGCCTCTTAATCCAAATAAATGGTGTTTGAGATGTGACAATATTGTCACATAGTTATAATCTACCACATAATTATAAAGGGAGTCGTAAAAGGCAGCAAATAGTTTACCTTAATTTCGTAATTCCCATATTACAAATAAAAGAAATTGTGCGATTTTCATTTACGGATCCTGGGCAGACGGCATTCGCCCGCTGAAAATTTATTTATCTATATATATTGTTGTAGCTCTGCTGAAAAAAGTACATTGTCAGGGAAGGGTATTAACGTAATATGTTCAGCAGCTTTTGTTGAGTCTGAAGACGCTTTGGATAGGCCCAGAGACGAGATGTATCTAAGGAGAATGACCCTCGCCTTAGAGTTGTTATCGTTTTGTTTATTTTCTTTGTTGTGTGCTGGAAATGCTTGTTACTTACCCCACCTCAACCTACCCCTTGCGGACTAGCGGCGGGGTAGTGTGAGACTACCACGCGATGCGCCAGTCTGCCCCTTACAGTTGACAAGTGTATGCACGGCGCTAGGTTACTAACTAAAACACCCCTGTGTTCAAATGCTAGCCGATATCTGGGCTTATATGCTTTCACGTGTGCTTCGGCCCGGGCGGGCTATGCCGGCCACGGTGACGCAGGCTGGCCACTGTGTCACTCGGCGTATATGTGTCTTACTCTCTCACAGAAGTGATCATTTGGACTCCCATATAGGTAAAAAGAGCACATGTATCATAGTCCCTTCTCCAGACCGCGGTTCTGTGATTCCACATGCTGGCAGGTGGCGTGGGCAGAACCTGCGACGGCTGAAGGTTGCTGTCCGTCGCCACCCGACCTGGTGGGTCTTGAGTCCATGCTTTAATGATATCATACGTAACGCTCTAAAAGTTCTATTTACTTATAAATGCAAAAGAAATATTATTGCTCTCGTATACTTGTGCACTATGGAACTACAAGTATCCGTTGCGCGCTCGTTCGCCGTCGCCCGGTGGGCGGACATCATTAGGGACTTATTGAAACCTAATGTACCGACTTCGTAGTGTGTTGACCGTTCCGTACAGAATTTTTACTGTGAATAAATTATTAGCATAAAAGTTATTTTGTATTATTTTATATTTCTGTGTCAGCCTAGAGTGTATATTTCGGTGTGCGTGCAACATATAATTCATAGTTTTAGTTTCAAAATAAATCAACACATGAAAAGGGTGTACTTGTTTGGAGCGAAGTATTAATTATTTTAAATTAATCGTTTACCTGAAAGGCTTATCATAAAAATGAACTGACGCGATTAGTCATAGTCTAGATATATGTACTTTTTTAGGACTCGTAGCAGAATGATTTCCACTCTGCTGTGAGTCGTAAAGTCGTTCCAGCTAAATTGTACTTGTTAGTTTGTGACCAGTTTTGATCGCATGGTTACTTTGAATTTTATTATACTATTAAGTTGGTACAGGTATAAAAAGAGTATTTATTACATAATGAATTTAATAAAAGAAGGAGTATTGATAATAATTTCCTTTGTTCGCAGATTTTTCTACTTATACCACTTTTCGTTCTACGCTTATCATTACCGATTCAACGGACAGTACAGCAGCCTCGCCCTCGTCACCTCATGGCTGTTTATACAGGCGAGTATTATTTTTATTAACCTTTAACCATGCTGTAAATAGGTAGTAAGTATTTTTTTTTGAACCATGAAAGTCATCAGTAAAGAGCCTCTTCATATAAATTTGTTAGAGAGTTATCGCTAGCTAACACGGCAATAATGCCAGCCTTCTAGCTACGCACCCCATTAATAGTGAATGAGTTTGTTATAGATTTATTCATTACTTATAACACATAGGCAAATATAGGTTACTTTTTTATTTATTTGGTTTGGTTTTAGTTCTATATTTATTAGTATTTAGAATTATTTAACGAGAGAAAAATAATGAGAAACGTGAAAATTAGTGTTATAGTTCTAAAGAGCGTTTGTACTATAAATATTTTTAAACAGCATTTCGGATGAAACTAGTAAAAAATATTTGTCACGAGCACCCCACGCTTTTTAGAACAGTGATATTAATTTTCTCGTCAGATTTTTATTCTTATGTTAAGAATTATATTTTCTTTTTAGTTTGATTAATTATAAAAAGCGTGGCTTTTAGTTTTTTAAACTATAGTAAGTTGATAGATCGAGATTTAATTTTCTGAGGCCGACTTGCACAACCAACCACTAAACCGATTTAGCGCTAAACTTATTTAAATCGTCATTCTGTCCCTGTCAAATGTTGTCAATGTGACAGGGACAGAATGACGATTTAAATAAGATTAGCGCTAAATCGGTTTAGTGATTGGTTGTGCAAGTCGGCCTTAGACTTTTTCTTTTTGGGCCGCAGACTTGAATATTTTTTTCTGACTTAACCATTATATGGACCGGATAACTTATTCAAATTTTTCCACTAGTGTAAATTATTATTATATATTATATTATATTATCATCATATTGACGTTTTATTTCATTTTGTGTTTATGTTGTGAGGGTGTATAATTTTTTTTTATTAAATACTGTTTATTAATTTTAATTGAACTTAAAGCTTCTACTATAGAACCGTTTACCTTCTTTCTTCTACTAATATTTGTATTTTATTGAAGCCCATCGGTTTTTTTGCGATTCTTAACAGCATAGCTTCTTTATCCGGAAAATTAATAGTTAGGAGATTTATTGATTCTATATGCAACAAACGGTCTGTGGGGTGGTGCTGAGTACTGTCTACGGGTTGCCAAATTAATTAAACTAAGATTCTTGACAACTACTCTATTAATCAATATCTTAAAAATTGAAATATAAAAGCCGATTGTAATTTTTTTATTCTAATCTGTCGTTACGATTAAATATAATTTTGCAGGTACCGACACGAAAATCTAATATTTTTTATTGTGAGTGTGGTCATAGCTGCCACGATCTTCGGTCCGCTGTTGGCTCGATCCATATATTGATAGTGCTATGCCACAGGTCCTATTCTTGATATACAATCATTGATAATAATATTTATTTAATTTGCGAATCAATAATTCATTAGAGTTATAAAATTGTAAGTTTTATTTTCTTCATAAATATTTTATATGTAGTAAGCTAAAATCGTCAGTATTGAATTTACAATAAAATCTAGCTTATTAATAATTACATTTATTACTTATATAATATTTTATTACTTCAGCAGGTCACATTCCATGATTGCTGGGAAAGTGTTTCATTACTTTCTAACTAAAGCACTCGCTATTCACTTTGTAAAGTTACAAACTAACACTGAATTTTGAGCGGCTCATTATAAATATACAGCTCCTCGGAGTTATCTCATCTGTTTGTGCGGACTTTGATGTTGGTCAAAGCGGCCGCGGGCGTCGCGCTCGCCACGCTGCCGCACCGCAACACAATTCACGTCGGTTACTAGATAAACTGTTTGCCGAATGTATTATTAGCTTTCCTTCTATCATTTGAGACTCAAAGCTATGTTTTTTTGTACTCCACTACATAGACTGCAGTCCTGTCTGCTCTCGGTAGACATTACTGTAACATAACTATGTAAATTATTTTCCACTTTATTTTAAACAAAATATAAATCTCGTTGATAATATTTGCGTTCAATGTAGGGTATTCATGAATCTCATGTTACTATAAATAAAGTATTTTGAAATAAATTCTATTATATACCACGTGCAAATATTACATGAATCTAAGATATCAATATTCTGTTGAAAATTCTAGACAGTTATTTTAATAAAGCCTTCCAGTATCGAATATTATGAAAAACATATTTTATAATAGCAAATTTAAAATGTGTTTAGTTATGTATAAGAGAATGTAACAAAAAATAATGAGATTTAGACAACACAATATTGGCTTGTCTCCCCGTTCCACAAGGATTCACTGACAGAGGTATTTCGTCAGTTGTAATTCTGTGCACACGGACAATATTTTGACAACACGCCTCGTGTTATTTCTAAACTGAAAGTGATTTAATTGCATAATACAGCTGTTATTATACAATTTCTCTTATAAGGTTTATGTTTCTACAAAGTTGTTACAATTTGGCATTCAAATTAATTTTAATCTTTAATACATGCCGTTAAATTACATAAATAGCATAATGGCGACCTCCGTGGCGTAGCGGCTAACGCACTTGGGTACGCTTCTGGATGTCACGGGTTTGATTTCCGTCTCACGTCCGGGTCTTTACTCGTATGTACATATAATATGTATTTATTTACAAAACAAAAGAATATATGTATTGTAATATATCAGTTGTCTAGTACCCATAACACAAGTGCTAAGCATTGGGACTAGATGCCGCTGTGTCAATTATCCTAGTATATTTATTATTAACACAACCTAATATAAATATCTAGACTTTGCTTAGTGGCCCCTACAAAATAGTATTACCATTTCAAACCGTTTCCACCATAGTAAAAATTGACTAAACTATTGCTTCTCTCTAAATGGTGCTGAGAAGGCACCTTTGAGTTTTCCTTTCCGCGTCGAAAGACAGTGGTCCCTGTATAAGCATATTAGGTCAAAACTGTTTATTACTTTTTGTTTGTTGTCTGCACATTAAAAATATATCTCTATGGCAAGTATGCAAAAGGTGCGCCTGAGACCATACACAACCATGGATTCTAGGCTTTGAAGCTTAATCATACAACTAAAATAGATTCTTGTATGGTCATGGAGATTGTATATAGAAGAAAATTGATAAACCTAGCCTCCATATAGTGATGTGTTGAGATTCCAGTAACACGTTGCGTTATTGCCTCAGAGAAGACTTATTGAACTGTGAAATAGCCTTTGGTAATATAAACCAAAAACGTAAAGTACAAAAAATTACAATAATATTGTCATTTTGTGGATATGTGTGAGGTATACCGTGATTTCTTTATACTGTTGTAGATTGAGATACAAACAATTTGTCAACAGATCACGTTTTCCGTATCATCTTAATTCACGGTAACGTTATTGGATAACCCTAATAATCTTTCAATTGTATAACTTAACAGGTGTACAGGAAAGTAATTAACGGTTTTTTTTTCGGAAAAAAAAACTACGTTATTTTCAAGTAAATGGAAAAATGAATTTATTCAAAGTATTGTCTATTTGATTCTATACATCTTGCCCATCTTTCAGGCAATTTATGGATGCCATCCCAAAAAAAAACTGTTTGTTCTTTGAGGAAAACCATTCATCAAGCCATTTTCTAACTTCAGCGAAATTGGCGAAGGGCTGCTCTGCAAGCGCGTGTCCCATGAAAAGTTGACAGTCGGACGGGGCAAGGTCTGGAGAGTACGGCGGGTGGGATATGTCCGATCCAACTGCTTGCTTTCAACGCTTACTTGACCTGTTTTGCTTTATTAGACAACGCGTTATCGTGTCGTAAAATCACTACCGTATCTTCGGGTCCATTCCGGACGTTTCTCGATCAATGCATGGTTCATTTGTTGGTGTTGTGATGATTTGTTATCGGTAACGATTACTATTAACTGTTGTTGTTTGTTTCACCAGGTTTCAACAGTTGGTAATACACCACGCCACTCTGGTCCCACCAAACACTTGCATTGTCATTGAGCATTGTCTTGTGATCAAAACGATTTGGCCTTGGAGTGGATGGACCGGCCAGTTCATAACCATGATTTTGCGCCTAGGGTTTTCAAAATAAATCTACTTTTCATCACCCGTCACTATTCGATGCAGATTCCGATCATACCTTTGAAGCAGCATTTCGCAGGCGAGTTTGCGATTTTTCATTTACCTGTCATTCAATTGTTGTGGCACCCATCTTCCTATCTTTTGGATTTTCCCCAGTGCTCGTAATCGGTCGCTAATCGTTTCTTGGGCCACATTTAACGCTTTGGCCATTGTTTTTGAGTATGGGTTGGGTCCAATCCAATAACTCCTTGCAGTTTCACATCTTCAAACTTTTTCGATCTACCAGAACGTTCTTTGTCTTGCACACCTCTTTTAAGAGCATTAGTTAGAGCATGCTCACCTTAAGTTTCTACCAGCAAACGATGACTTTCAGTGGCTTTTTTCTTTTGATTAAATAACAATACGTGCCGCAAATGCACGTTTTCAGGCACGAAATTTAACATTTTCAAAGAGGTATAAATCTATGACGGTGTCATCATTTCAGCCGGAAGACGCCCACTGCTGGACAAAGGCCTCCCCCAAAGATCTCCACGATGATCGGTCCTGCGCTGCCCTCATCCAACCTATTCCGGCGATCTTGACCAGATCATCGGTCCATCTTGTGGGGGGCCTACCAACACTGCGTCTTCCGGTACGCGGTCGCCATTCGAGGACTTTTCTGCCCCAACGGCCATCAGTCCTTCGAGCTATGAGCCCAGCCCACTGCCACTTCAGTTTTGCAATCATCCGGGCTATGTCGGTTACTTTGGTTCTCCTGCGAATCTCCTCATTTCTGATTCGATCTCGCAGGGAAACTCCGAGCATAGCCCTCTCCATTGCCCTCTGAGCGACCATGAGCTTTCTCATAAGGCCCATAGTTAGCGACCACGTCTGCGTTCCGTATGTCATCACTGGCAACACACATTGGTTAAAAACCTTCGTCTTGAGACACTGCGGTATTTGGGACGAAAAGATTTTACGGAGCTTCCCGAACGCTGCCCATCCGAGTTGGATTCGACGAGTGACCTCTTTCGCGAAATTGGACCTGCCTAACTGGATCGTTTGACCCAAGTAGACGTATTCGTCAACAATTTCGAGAGTACAGTTCCCAACTGTTACGGAGGTAGGTGCGACATGGACATTAGACATGATCTTCGTCTTGTCCATGTTCATTTTGAGACCTACTCCTTGGGAAGCTGTATTGAGGCCATCAAGCATATGGCTTAAGTCTTCCATGGTTTCAGCCATGATTACGATATCATCTGCGAATCTAAGGTGAGTGATGTGACGGTGTTACTTTCGCAAAATATAACGTGTGTATAGCTTTGAACCTTGATATCAGTAGAATAAAATGACATATATGCCAAATCATCACATTGCATACTTAAGCCTAGCGACATCTGTTAGAAAAACCAGTAATGACTTTCCGGTACACCTATGTATATCTTATTGGAAGAGTAAACCTCTCTTGATTATGCCCTGTTTAACATGCCATATTCAGTATTTGTTTATCTAAAACTGTTTGTTGATAAAATAAAATAATCCTCAATGTTCTGAACTTCTTTACATATTCTCAATTGTTTACCTGCCATTACACAACAAAGATTAAAATAAGTAATATAGGAAATTAATCATAGAAAACACTTTTGATCACAATGGTACACAATGCTGTGTGCTAACTGCTATTGTGTATAATGTGTAATATGGCAATATATACAATAAATCCCTGAATCTTATTAAAATATATTGGTATTTTAGTCAGACTTTTAGTTAGTTGGAACTCCCATCAGATTCAAAGCGAAAAGGTAAATTGATATATTATTATAAAAACTTCCGTTCGTCGTTGTGAAGTGAATCATGACCTATCAAATTATAGTATAGTATACGTATGGATAAATATAACGTCTTCCCGGATCCACTTTGACACTTATTTCCGGTTGCTATGATGCCCGGAAGTTGATAATAACATACTACGGCTGGTTCAAGCTAGAGGGGTATTGTGGAAGATATTATTACTCTTGCGATTTTGTTGAATAAAATTATATTGACATTATTATACGAGCAGGGTCAAGAATGCGTGTGAATAATGTAATCATTAATTGTATTAAAGTGAGACACGAAATATTTATAATGTTCAGTAGTTTTCAAGAATATTTTGTTTTCACTAAATGTAAATTAAATTCAGAAATTGTTCTCAATTTTCTGCTAGGTGATAGGGCTCCGAGCCCATCTGAATGGCAGCCATCACTGGTCCCTAAATACGCAGCCATTTTATACTTGTCCGTGTGGTCCTGGCCGATGAAAGAATATAGCCACCCCAAATCATCCCAAGGGAGTCGTAAAAGGCGGCTGACGGGTTACTCCTTCTGCCAGCTTGAATGCGACGAGGGGTAAAGGACACCTTCAGGTTTTTCTTTAGAGGTTAGGAAGTCGGACGGCAGTCGCTCCCTTAAAAACCAAAAATGTAACCCATCCAAAAATGATAGGGTCACGAAAGGCAATGGTCACGGATAGGCCGTCGCCGCAAAATGACGCGCAGGTGGACTAGGCGTGCCGTGTCGTGGACGAGCACTGCTAAACATATTAGCCCCATCCAAAAGGAAACTTCGCTTCGTAACTTGTAATATTGGCACGCTGACCGGACGCGCGAGGCTTTTTCCCATGTACTCTCCAGGCGGAGGGTGGCCGTGGCGTTCTTGCAGGAGACTCGGTGGAAGGCCAGCAAATCCCTGTTCATTGGGAATGGCTACAAGCTGATCTACACAGGTGCTCTCGGAGGAGCGACAGGACATCTTGGAGGCGAAGCGCTGTAGTGATTGGATTATGGTTGTGAGGGTGATTGTCGGTGCGGTAGTCACCTATTTGATAACCGCCTTCACGCCACAAGATGTTTGTAGCGACGCCGATAAGGTAGCGTTTTAGAATCTACTCGGAGAAATGCATCGTGGGATTATATTGTCATACGGGATCGTTTTGGGTGATGATCTAAACGATCATGTGGGTGCTGAATGTGGAAAATTCGAGCGTGTTCATGTTGGATTTGGGTATGGTAGCCGCAACGTGAAAGGAGAGGACATCCTCAATATGTGTGCGGTTGTCGACTTTGCCATTGTGAACACGAATGTCAAAAAGATACCCGAGCATCTCATCACCTACAAGAGCGGGAAAAATGCTACCCAAATCGACTTCCTGTCATGGGTGACTAGGGCGACCCAACCATAGACCCTATTTTTCATCAGTCAGGGACTTCAAACCAGTTTTTGTCAATGTTTTTGTCAAGAAATAAAGATTTATTATTATTATTATTTTTGTCCTAAGGACTGTCCAGGAGAAATACAGAAGGAAGAATACGCCTCTGTATTGCCTATTTCTGGACATGCAGAAGGCCTTCGACTGTATTCTCTCCGTGATGATCTGGTGCGGTCTAAACGGGTTCCAGGAGCTTATATTGACATTATCCGAAATATGTACCGCAATTTCGATTCCGTAGTTCGGACCGCTGTTGATGGACCGCCGTGCAAAATAGAGTAGAAAAAGTTGGAAAGCGGACCCCGGGCAACTGTGCTGAAGTTTAGGATGCAACCAGGATATAACGCTTTGATGATGATGATGAATAGCCTTGTGTTGTATTCTGCCATAAACGATCGAAATTTCAGTTCCCCTAAGCATAAGGTAGCATATTAACGATGGCTGGCTTCGCAAACATCTATAGATGGCGGTAATTGCTTATTATTAAGTGGGCCGCCTATATGCTGTTCTTCAACAATAAAAATGGGACGCCATGTTAAGTGAAAATTCCTTTATTTTTTTACTTTATCATGGATTGTATGCAGGCATATAAAAAATCACGAATATAAAATTTTCCTTTGGCACATTTCCTTTGACTCTTGTAAGTAATTATGAATATTTATGGCACATAATGCTGTAAAGCGAATGTCGGAATAAGTATAGAGATCATTTCGTACACGCGCCCTGAGCGAACACGGCAGCAGCGAGCAGGCTCTACCGGATTAGAAGAGTGGGAAGGGCGACGGCGAAAAACATAGAACCCCTCCGGAATGCAAAGTGGGGGCTTATCTTATAATCATCGAGCGTGTCAACTTATTAATAAAAATCATATTTCATGAGGTTGCCCGCTTCGTCGGCGGGGAGGTTGACGCGACGAGCATAACATCGCCCAACTCGCCAACTGAACTTCATTAAATTAACCGGAAGCACAACTTTTTTGAAAAGAATCTTAAATTTGGTTTTGCGTTTCACTTAATAGTCAGTCTGTTATCTATTGTTATAATTGATATTTTGTAGGTAATTAAAATTAAAAAAAAATAACAAATTGAGAGGCTATATAACTATTATAAACATACATATTTTATTCAATCTATTTATAAAACCCTTTTACTAGGGGTGTTCAATAAAAAGTGATAATGAGTATGACGCAATTATCTTTTATTGAATGTTATTTTTTTTCGACGTAGTCACTTTTCAGGTTTATACACTTTGTACATATTTTTTATAAAACTAAAATTCATATTTTAAAAAAATCTTCCTAATCCCTTAAAGGTCGTGTACCGCGGCGACCACTGCGTCATCATTTTCAAATTTATGGCCTCTGAGATGTTCTTTTAATCGCGGAAATAGGTATAAATCACTAGGAGCTAGGTCCGGGAAATATGGAGGTTGTTCCATCAATTCGAAGCCAGCTTCTTGAATGGCAGTCATCGCAAATTTGGACTTGTGCGCGGGGGCGTTATCTTGGTGAAACAAAACAACTTTAGCGAGTTTGCCACGCCGTTGCTTGCGTATTTCCTCATGCAACTTTGTTATTTGTCCTGCGTACAAAGTCCCCTTAATAGTGGCTCTATGATTAGGGTATTCGATTATTACCATCCCTTGGCTGTCCCAGAAAAAACAGCCCATGATCTTACTGGCGGATTGAATCGCTTTAAATTTCTTCGGAGTTGGAGATGACGGTCTCCTCCAAGTTATGGACTATTTTTTCGTTTCCGGGTCATAATGGTGAAGCCATGTTTCGTCCATAGTTATGAATCGAGCCAAAATTTGGTCAAGATCTTGTAACAAACACAAACAGCTTTGTGAAATTCTCAGTCTCGTTTGTTTCTGCGCGTCAGAAAGCATTCTGGGCACCCAGCGCGCTGATACTTTTTTCATACTCAAATGGTTGTGTAATATTATGGACACTTCCTATAGAAATCTCCATTTCTTCTGCTATAAAATAAGCAGTAACACGACTATCCGCCAAGACAATGGTTTCAACTTTTTAAATCATTTGTTCAGTCACTACCGATTGTTTTAAAGTTTTTGTTTAAAATACCTATGAGCTTATCCTTTTCCTTGAAGTAAGGAGCTTGTGTTTAAGCTGTTTCTTTTAGTAGAAATGGTAAGAAGTTCTTAAAAAGTCAAACATAAACCCAGGCATTGATCAAACTAAAACAACACATAGGGTTAGCCGTTAGTAGTCTAGTATACTGGAATATTGTATAGTTATGCACCGGAAGGGTATAATATCAGGGATCTTTATAATGGTAAACGGGCCTAATATCCGTACTTTATAGTTAATTTCTTCCAAGTCCTAAATCAACAGACAATGTTCCGACACTACGTGAATTTTGCAAAGTGTTTTAATCTACCAGATCTCTTGGAAATTATAGTTTTACTCAAGTCAAACACTCAACGGCTCACTTTGCGGTACACAGACAAGTAAAGGGTCGCTTAAATCAGGAGTGCTACCAACGAAACTACACTCAACTATTTAACCTAGTTCCACAATTACTAAGGAACTATTACTACACATTTCCAAACAAGTTGTTATTACAATTATAACTATAAAACTTTATTTATTAATAATTTAGTCAAATATATTTTTTAAATTAATTTAAAGAAGTATTTCATCTTTTATAAATTTCAATAATAACAGTAAATACTTTACAAGTAGATTTCTAGTGCGTTCCACTAGATAATAACTAGACTAGACTAACTAAAAAAGATAAAGGTCACAAAATGTTTGCCTGATTAATATATCTTGAAATTACACCACGTAAGTTCTGATTGAGCACTTTTTTATTATAAATTTCACATATTCATACTATACTTTAAAAATGCATTAAGATTACCGAAATAAATGCGGAATTTCAGGCAAATAATTTTATGACGTGGGGAGGGTCGCCTCCATCCGCTATTTTTCTTTGCATTTTAAATCAAAATAACTTTATTTTCGTCAGAGTTCGTAACCTCCCTGGCATAATCAACGCGCTCATAAAGTGTTTAAGATACTTCTTTGGCTGAGAAATTATCATTTCAAAGGACCTCTGTTATGTCCACAGTTGTTCGCGTCGTTATTTATATTGTTTTATACATGGTTGTTCTTATACATTATGTTTGAGAATAAGTAATGTATTATATAATTTAAATAACAAACTCTAAGAATTACTAATGTTGTTGGATTTTTGCTATTCAATTCTGTTATAAATAGAAATACCGATAAGAAATGAAAAGATCATCTTAAGTCCTTCGTTAACTCACTCAAAGGGGGTTTAAACGTTTATGTTTAATCATTCATCAAAATGGCCAGGTTCGTAAATCTCTTCTTGACTTTGTATTTTCTGGACGTAATCTGCTACAAACGATTTCAAAACAGATAATAACGACCCCGATTTTTTTTTCACTTACGTATATAACGGGGCGGTCGGTAAATCTCAAAGCGGACAATTTTAATGGATGGATAAAAGGCATCATCTCCGTCCATTAAATACCTTTTAAACGTTTGATCCTTTTTTTATATTTATCATTGCGATGATCTGCGAACAGATTAGGCCTATGCTAATTATGGATATAATAAAGGACGTGTCGTGTCCGTGCGTTTTCGCACAGGCTTCTGTTTCTATCTCCTAAAACCTGTCTTGTAACAGGCTGCTTGGAAATACTTATAGGTATATGATATATCCCAAGTGTCTAGCATATTCTACGTATTTCTGACGTTATAATGTAAAGAAGAGATAGCTGGCTCAGCGGTAACCTAAATTTGTCTGCTGCAAGTAGTTTATTGTAGTCTGAGTGCCGTTAATTGTAAGTTTTTGTTTAAAGCTATGCGATCGTTTTCAAGTAGTGTAGGGAAATTAAATTTGTGTTCATAATTAGTATTATTCTGGTAGGAAGTAGTACTCGAGTTTATTAATCTATATTTATTCATTATGGTTCCCTAAATTCAATTCAATAAAACATGTATAGCTTATTTTATGGAATCACACATGTTTGCACGCGTAGGAGGGTAAAAAAAAGATAAAATAAAATATTCCAATAATATTTGCAACTCGCCGTAAAGCGCGAATAATAAATCATGAAGGTGTCTCAAGTTGTCATTGCAAGCAACCCGTTACACTGCCACCACTCGGAAAAAAATCAAAACGAGGGATCAGGAAATATAATTTGAAATAAAAGTTTAGGTGGGGAACGGTCACAAGTTTCTTAATTAAAACTTACATTGGACGAAGCGAGGGGAGGTAACTCTGACCCAGAAATAAATAAATAAAGACGAGAGGACTGACGATGCCGTCACGAGTTACTCATTTATTTGCCCAGAAGAGTTTGCTCACTTCTACGGACGTGTCTCATAAAACATTGAATTCAATAGTCTATAGACATAAAAAGATTTAACAAAACTTTAATGATAGGAATCTGTTCTCGTAGCTTCCAAAGCCTTATATTATTTTAATAATATTTAATTTAATTTTTTTCTTTGTTACAGCACTCAATGTTGTACTTCTTCCATCACTACGAACTACCAGTCATACTACAACAAGCACAATTACAGCAGTTGCTGTTACGCACTCATCGTGGTATGGCAGGGATGATGGGGTTGGCAGGTATTACTGCCTTAGCAAGTGGAGCAGCCTACCACGACGCCCCTGGAACTGCTGTCCAAGCTACACCTCCAACAACTCAATCTACTACTCAAACTGTGCAAAATACAGCACAGTCGACCACACAGACATCGCCATCTGTGTCCACAGTACAGACTAATACAATGCATACGGGTGATGTGGTTGCCGCGGGTACTGAGGTCCACACAGTAGAAAATAATAATGTGAACAGTACACAGACAATCAATACACAGACAACTTCAACTGTTGAAGCAAGCAATGTAGATAAAGATACATCTAACACAGATGGTTCGATTAAAATAGAAGAGATTGCAAGAAGAAATGATGCAATTAAAGTCGAATCTAGTAGCAATTCGACTAATGAACAAGATGTTTCACCTCGTCAGAGCAATGAAGAAAGTGCTCTACTTGATATTGAAACTCCTACATTAGACAGGAGACGAAAAAGTAATGTGATAGAAGCGATCTCCGGTGATAATGGTGAAGTAGAACGTACTAACGTGGCTACCGATCCCTTAGTAGCGCCCCGAGCGTCGCCAGAGGCTGATATACATTAATATAATTTATTATTTTGGTCATCTAAATAATTATTGTATTAAGATTTGGTCTATTATTTCTGCTTCTGTGTAAGAGTGATATTGTTGCAATAATAAAACTTAACTGCAAGAATTTAGAATTTATTATGATATCATTAAAATATGAGTCACAAGGGATAAGTAGTCAAACAAACGACTTTAAAATTAACTTTTAAAATGGTACTTTTTGAAGGTGTTAGTAGTATTTAAGTCGATATGCTATTTAGTCGTGTAAATATTCACAATGATGGTGTAATTTTCTAATTGAACTGGAATTCTTGTTTCTTTAACTTAAGTTTAGTGAGTTGTGTTTCACATAACTACTTGCAGTGATTTTAGTTTATAGCAAATAAATATTTTCGTTCATGAACTAGTCTTATTTCCTACATATCCTTTTAAATTACTAGTCGTTCTCGCTTATCCTTGCGTTAAATCCCGGTTGCAGCCCAAACTCTCGCTTCGGCGCCCGGGGTCCGCTTTCCGACTTTTTCTTCTCCACTTCGCACGGTCTTCAGCATCCCTGGTAGTGAGCCCATTAGCAGGCATATCACCCTTCACGACGTCAAGCCAGTGCTTTTAGGGTCTACCCCTCCTGCCGGGGCCCGGCGGAGGCGGCATGGCCAGACATTTGTTTCCCACGTAAACATCCGGTTGCCGTAAAACGTGGCTGTACCAACGGAGCCGACACTCTTATAATTTATCCGCAATGTCACGGACATGAAGACTACCGCAAATGCGGGAGTTCCTAACGCGGTCCTTCCGCGTCACTCCACACATCCACCGGAGCATATTTATCTCCGTGACACGCAGTTCTTACTTGTGCCGCTCTAACACCGGCCACGTTTCGTAGCCAGACAGGCCCACGCGGAAGCAATGCGTGCCTTGATGTCGCAATCGATGTCACCAGACGCATGAAATACAGATCCCAGGTATTTCACTTGGTCCGTGCGCTCGATTATATATATATATATATATATATATATATATATATATATATATATATATATATATATATATATATATATATATATTATCATTATTTTTTTTTTCTTCGTACAGGGGCCGAGTACGAATATTGCCCCTACGCCTGTAGTGAAAGGCGACAAAACTACCTAGCTAGGTGGTAAGGCTCCAAGCCCGTGTGATTGACAACCACCCCTAGTTTCTAAATATACTATTATCATGACAGCACGAGCAGTGCTTCAAGTGTCATTAACCTTCATAGGCGACGGTAATTGCTTGATATTAAGTGGGAAGTCGGCCTGACTACTGACCTGTGGGTCAGTAGTAAACTAGCAGTAGCAATAAAAAAACTGCTGAAATCCCTACTAAAACTTCGGTTAATTCTTAATTTTTGCACGCTTTATATTAGCTTCACTTGTATGTATGTTTGTAATTGTTTGTAACCGACTCCTTTGGGGGTGATTTTGACCCACTTTAAACGTCCAGATTTCGTTCAAACTTTGGAGATATATCTACTGACGATGACAATGCAATAATCTGTATAGTTTGTATCATTATCCTTACCAGGATCCTCAGGATTAATAAATTTTCTATTCTCGTCCGATTACCGAAGTTACGAGCGTCGGGCGCGGTCAGTACTTGGATGGGTGACCGCCTACGAAAATCGCGTGACGGTGGATTTTTGTTCTTTTTTATTCTTTTTTTATATGTTTTATATTAACTTGACCTGTATGTAATGGAATTTTTCGGAATGCGACTCGATTTTTACTTACTTTGAACAATAAAATCAAAATTCTGCCGAAACGCCATCGGAGCATAACTAATAACATTGCCAGAAGATAGCGTTAAATTAATAAAAATATTTACCGATTGGATATTGATAACAAATAAATTATATTATCATACTATTATAAAAAAACAAACTAAAATGTAAAAAATAATAAGTTTAAATTAAGGATAGTGGGATTAATAAAAAAATTAATTTTATTGTAAAAAAGCGTGGGGTGCTTTTTAGGATATTTCAAAATAATTGACAACAAGCACCTCACACTTTCTTACAATAAAATTATTTTTTTTGTTAATCCCACTATCCTTAATTTAAATTATTTAAAATTATTTTTCACCTTTTAGTTTGATATTTAAAAAAGCGTGTTTTTTAGTTTTTTTAAATTGGACTTGTATAATACGAGTAAAACAGCTTTGAAATAAAATTACAATATTTATTTAATATTTATTACAATTTTGTCTTATAAACTAATTCTATTCCCAAAAATTATTACATTATATTATTCCTTACAAGATTACATTAGTCTCTTTTATGGTTATACAGGAATGAACAAATTTGAAATTAATTAAGTTGCAAAATTTAATCTGACGCGTTACATTTAAAGGACATAACTTCTAATACTAATAATATTTATTTATTGCATTAAAATATATGTAGCATCACATGTTTCGCCAACATATTGACGACCTCCGTGGCGTAGCGCTTACCGCTCCCGTCTCATGTCTGGGTGTTTATGTACATGTATTTCTTTACAAAAAAAAGAAGTATATGACAGTTTATCAACTGTCTAGTACTATGCTACTAAGAAAACGGTTATATTTTTAAAATAATCTGCGAGCCAAGTTCCATAACGTTTTTGTTTTTAAGGCGTTTTAGTGGAAATAATCTCCAAAATATATTGAAATAATATCGTTTATCGTCTCGCATTTTTTGGACCGATAATTGTTGTTTTAATATTGATAAATAACCAATGTTTAATCGTTTGTATAAATCAGAAGAGAAAATGAGATGTAATTGATACTTTTTTTAAATAAATTTTCGATGTTGCTTTTTTGACTTATTTTGAAAAAAGCTAAAAAACATGAAACTCAAAAATGGTTCACTTTGGCATAATGCATATGGAGGTTAAAATTATAACAAATATTACCTAACGGGAATACGTCGAATTACCAATAAACCATTTTGCCTGAGTCACAATCGTCAGTCACTCACAAAAAAAAATTGTGAGTGACCTTAAATGCTAAACTGACTTAGTAACCTCATATTATATATAAAATAATCAGGTTCTTATTTAAAACTATGTTATTTAATCATCATATAACCGTCAACAATTAGTAAAAAAAATACTAAGAATTCTATGTTTCAATCTTTCATTTATGATATTTCATGTTTTTTATAGTATTAGTTGAATTTCTACATTACATTTACATAAACTGACTAATTTTATTGCAATTTATAAGTACACACGTATAATAATATCTATCAATAATTCTTACAAATATATCCGTAAATAGACGATTTATACAATATAAATATAGTTAAATATGCTTTAAAAATTAAGTCATACATATAGTAAATAAATATAATTATTTTAACTTTAAAAACATAATCAACATTAATCCGTTCAAATACATAAGACATATTTGGTTAGCCTCTTATAGTCGATGCAGAAGTCCGAGGTTGCAGACGAGTCTTCAATAGGGGATGACATCGCAGCGAAGGTAGAGTACGACGCCTCCTAGCATGAAGAACCGTTCCCCTGCGTAAAAGATAATGTAATAATAAGGTGCGAATGAAAAATAAATAAAAATATTTGGCGAGCAACCAAAATTCATTCATTTTTTTAATGCTATAGGACAGCAGACAGGCTGACGGCCCGCTTAGAATTTAGCAGTTACCGTCGTCTATGGGTGTCTGCAACGCCAATGGCATCGCGAACACGCTGCTTTCCCATAAGGGTACAGGAACTTGGGTCACTAATAGTGGAACACAACACAAGGTTATTATGGCGGCGTACTTAAGATCAAAGGTGGTCGTGGTAGGGCCCCAAGCCCGTCTGGATGGCGACCACCTTTGGTCTTAAGTATGTTGCCATAATAACCTTGTGTTGTGTTTCGGCTTAGTGACCCAAGTTCCTGTAGCCTTATGGGACAGCAGCGTGTTCGCGATGCCACTGGCGTTGCAAAACCCATAGACGACGGTAACTGCTAAATTCTAAGCGGGCCTTCAGCATGTCTGCTACCTACAGCAATAAAAAAGAAACATAATACTATGTATTAATTAATAAAATTATTAAATACAAAACATTGCTAATAATATATTGAGGTATATTTCAAAAGAGTTCATATAATTCAATATATTTTACAATGAATTTTAATTTGGAATAGAAAAATATTCTAATATTGGCAAATCCATTAAAATATTTTCCTTGTTTCTTCTGTGCTTCTATAAATGATGCATGTTCCCTTGTTAGCTACGTGTATTCTCAAGCAATAACATCTCTTAATGTGTGTTAATTCCCCAAGAATACGCGTGACCTCCAAGTAAGAACGTTTCTTCTCTGCCGCCCTGCTGTACAATGTTGTCCCGGGCTTCAGTTACTAGACGTCACCAAAGGTACACTGATTTCGAAACTCCGTACCCAGCTGACGACTATTGGCTGGTATTATATCAAAACACTAAACATTTAAAACTATAAAATAACTAAACTAAATTCTAGTCTTAAATATACACTGACGGACTCATAAACTGCATCAAAGTAATAGACGACTTTGAAATAAATATTTTAACCAAGTATGCAAACTTTCTATACAGATTTAAATTAAAATCTCTAGATTGGTTCGTGAACTTTAAAACAGCGTGGGGTCATATCCTTAAGTTTAAGTTTGTGTACTGGAAAGGACCTTAAAGGACTTTTTTGAAGAAAAAACAGAAATTTAAGGAAAATTGGTTTAATTAAAAAATTGGTTTTAACAATAGACACAAACTTTATGCAAGGGTTTATTTATGTTTTAATAGGGTGTATTACCTCCACGTGCCTTTATTACGAATTCTAATCGGTTTCGCATATATTTTATTAGGGTTATTAAAAGATCTTGCGGAATATTGTCCCATTCTTCTGAAAGTGCTGTTCTTAGTGCTGCCACTGTCGTGGGCAAAGGGTTTCTCGCATATACAGCTCTTTTTAAATTGTCCCAAACATACTCAATGGGATTAAGATTCGGGCTGCGTGCTGGCCAATTCATTGTACCTATCCCAACCTCTTTGCAATATTGTCGAACTTGTGCAGCAGCGTGCGGCCGGGCATTATCCTGCATTAAAGTAAAATTTTCGGAATCCCATGTAAGGCACCACGTGATCTTCTAAGATCTCTGTTATGTAGCGATGTGCAGTCAAACCCCCTCTATTACCGTTTTGACGGACCATGTCTATGAAAACAAGTTATGTTCGTCCGTTCATCGATATGCCACCCCAGACCATACACGAACCGCCTCCAAAAGGAACACGCTCCTCAATGTAACTTTGAGCATATCGCTCCCCACGTCGACGATAGACTCTTCTGCGACCATCTGCGCCTTACAAACATGTCCTACACTCGTCCGTGAACAATACGGAGGCCCATTGCTCTTCTGTCCAATTCAGGTGATCACGCGCAAATCATAAGCGAGCTTGTATGTGAGTTACAGACAACTTTGGACCATTTGCTGGTCTAAAAGGGGTGATATCCGCTTCCTTTAACCTTCTTCTTATTGTTCGTGCACTCACGTTTACTCCACGCACTTCATTAAGCTCTGTTTTGATGTTAACTGACGTGAGGAAACGATTTCGCAGGGAAGTTGTAACAATAAATCGGTCATCACGACCGGTGGTTGCTCGAGTCCTGCCTGTACCACGTCTCCTTCTGTAAGAACCTGTCTCCACAAACCTTCTGTATATTCTAGAAACCGTAGACTGGTTTAAATTTAAATTTCTACCAATCGTTCGTTGATCCAAGCCCTCCCGCACCAATGCTACAATTTGAGCCGCTTGTTCGGACGAAGTATCCATATTATGGTTCAAAAACTCTCGATGAGTTAAAAAACTAACCCAACAATTCTGCTGGTAACAATAATTCAATTGACAAAAGAATAAAAAATCAATGAGAATCAATTTAAAACTTTGCTATATACCTATATAACACGCAAATCTGATACTACGAGTAAATTTTCTTTTCCCGGCTATATTCATTTGTTTTACTGCAGTTCTATTTTTAAATTTTCCTTTTTTTTGAGATTAAGAGCCAGTCTCTCCATATTTATATAATTTAATCTAAAAAGTTTGCATACTTATTAAAAAAAATCATTTCAAAGTAATCCTGAACCTTGATGCAGTTTATGAGTCCGTCAGTTTATTATGTTTAAAACAATTTTTTCTTTTTATTTGGTTAACATATACAATATTTCAGTTGCGAAAAAGTTTCAAATATAAAGAAAATAGTTCTTCTTTGTATACAAAATCAATTAGGTTAACTTAAAAAATCTGTTATACATATATTAACTTCAGTTCACATTATAAATAAAACTCATTTTATACATATTTGGCTTTCAAAAAATATACTAGAACTTATTTTGAATAAAAAAAAATCAGCTTGAGTGATTGACAAATACTATATTTTTTACAACGTACAAAACTATATAGATTCTAATTTACAATAGATGAAAGTACTCATTAGAAATAATGACAACATATTTACTTAAACTAAATCCAAAAATTGATTCATTAAGTGACGAAGATGAACTGTGTCTACAAAAGTATCCAATTATTACGAATACACAATGACAGTCGTGTTCCGTATCTTGCAATGACAATCACAATATTTGTTTATACTTATCTATTTCCGTTCGTCCGAGCATGATCCGGGTCGAATTTTCCGACATAGAGGGCACTAGGACTAATCGCAGGGGCGCGTGCGACGGCACGAACCAGCTCGCGGCACATCCGGACATAGCCGGGTAATCCGAGCAACAGGACACGACGCCGTGCACCGGCCGGATTTAACTGTGAAACGAAACAAACGAACGATTGTTGAGATTAAACGGTAAACTCACAGTGTTTTGGCGATTTGTGCTCGTTTGATAACTGTTAGAGTGTTAACGGTCCAGATTATGAATCGTTTTTAATCCTCTTTTTAATTAAGTTGTTTTCATAAAATTTGTAGTTATTGTAGGAGTGTGTTCAAGGATTAAATTATATAGCAGATATGTTTAGCTAAATATATTATATAGATGCTTAAAAGAATAATGAACGGTTGACAACAGCAGTAAGTGAAAGCTTAAAATGCAGACACCATAAGACATTCGTTAAAAGTGAGTTATCAAAATTACTTTTGAGTAAAACGTACAAAAAATATTGATAATATCATGAACATAACTCTATGATTAATTGATCACACTGCTACGAAAAGTCTTATTCCTTTTAACATTTCAGCCTGCTTAAAATGTGAAAATCAAGACATAAACGGCTGGCCAATTTCAAAACACAGTAAGGGATCAGCTTTTCAAAATCGATTTTTTAGTATTTTTCTTTCAAGTGAGAACGTCGTTTAAATCTTGTGAATATTATCTAATCCATGATTATTAAAATGTTATTTACTGTTACTGTGTTATTAACTGTTACTGTGTTTTGAAACTAGACCGTGAAGGTCCTTTGATTGGTCAAATAAAATAATACACGTAAAGATATGTAAAATATTTATCAATAGCCTCCACAGGTAAGCTTATAAAGAAAGTAGCTTTCGTATTCCATGAATAGCACAAAGTAGACTCTTAAGCGCAGTTCAATTTTATACATTTTTCTTCCCATTTGAACATCTTCTAAAGTTCGTGAGCTTTTGATGGTATTATAAGAGATTTGTCACAAAAGACTTGATACTTTTGTAGAATGATCTGTAACACCTTTGAACGAAGGCGCGATCTTAAACCGACAATCAGATATCAAACCCTCGCCCGATAAAGGTTTTATCCGGCTTGTGTTATCCGGGCGGTCGCTTTGATCCGTGGCGTTTGAAGTTGCACGCCTTTTGTGTCCGTTGCTCACTGCTCCGTACCGATCTCCTAACCTACACGTTCAGTTAAGTGGGAAATTTGGTAACAAATAACTGAGTCATTGGTGTTTGAGCCTCTGCTCCATCCTCTATATAGTTAATGACCGAAATTATATAGCAACGATTTTCTTCGACGTCTATGATTTAAATCATCATTAAGCAGCATCTATGGTCTACGAGTAAATCATCTGAATTCCGACCAAGAGAAATGTTATAAGGTATCAGCTTAATTGGAGGGGTTAACAAGACTTCAAGTCTTGTTAAAAATATAATATACCGAAAAATACGTAATGGATTGATTTTATCCTATATTGCTATATAGTATTACATATAAAATTATTAAATCCCAAACTTTGCAGAAATTCCATGAAATGCAGATGTTTCGGGAACCATTATACTTCATTAATACCTGTCCATTAACGAGGATCCAATTGTTCTCAAAATTTTGATACTCGAAAATTGTAAGCGGATTTTATTGAAATTAATTTAATTACCTTAATTAGCCTTTCTCGAGTTACTTTAAAATTTTCACGATACTGCGGATTTCGTTACAAATTTAATACTTGTTTCGTGTTGATTTGCTTCCAATTTATTTGGGTAAATTTCGCATCGATTACAATGAAATTTAAATCTGATACGAGTATAATCAGATTTAAATTTTTCAGATTTGCTTATACTTATAGCAAAGAAACATAAACATATGAAATGATTGAGTCGTGTTTTAATTATGGATAAAACCATATAATGCTAATAATATAGAATATATTATATTCTATATTAGCTTCTAGCAAAAAAGTACAACTCTCATAAATATGAAAGACAATTAGATAGCATCCGAGCAACCGTCTGGAGGCCACCTGTTGAGCACACTGCGGCTAACAATTGCTACGCTTTAGTACTTTTATTTATCTAACATTTTCTCGTAAGTTCGCCAGACTCTTTCTTATCTGAACTAAAATTAGTTTCTCTCTTTTATAGCTTTTTAAAATATGCTTTTTACAATGTGCATTTAATTCAGCTTGAAATATTAATCGCTTTAATTCTTACTAGAAAAATAAATAAGAACAATAAAGTTTTTCAAGCATTGACTTGAAAAAACGGAGCTTGCAATCCCTAACATTAGAATTACTTCTAAATGGAGGTGCTGAGATTTTTCCAAAAGCAACAACAACAACAAAACAAAAAATGGTTTGCTCTAATCCATAAGTTGCAAAGGAATACTATCTATAAAAGTGACCAAATAACCAAATAAGAATAACCAAAACTCCAAAACCGAAATGGACGATGGAAACCTACTCTTATCTGAGTCCGGGAACACAGTCTTGTTGAGAGAGGTGAAATTAATGTTCAGATAGATTTTAAAGATGGCCTAAGAATTATGCACTCGGATGTTTGAAAATGTTTTAAGATGTTCAGAAACAGAACAGAAATACATACACAATATAAACTTTACCTGTTGTGGCAACATTTCAGTAATCGTCCCTAACCTTATTGCACACTGATTCAGTTCTGGTGAACCATTTACATAATGTTACATTCCCAGAACATTTATACATAATAGCAACTCGAATAACCATTACCGTAGTATGCCCATTCAAATACGTCTCGTATAGTGAGCGAAATAGAATTTAAAATCGTTTGACTGGGCCCGTATCTGAGTGGAATGCAGAGCTGCACCGCCAGGGCATTATTTCGGCTTACATTTGAGTCCGATCATGGATTTGCATTACCAAGTCGTATATATCCTTGGCTTTCAGAGACTTTAAAAATCTCTTGTACTCGTGTTCAGTGTCGACTGGTTTTGCGTTTTAAAATAATATATGTTGTTCTGTTTACAAAATGACATTAACAACATGTTAAAGCAAATAAATATATCTTATCTAAAGTGAAAAATAATTATATCGGGGTTTCATGAACTGCAAACAAATATTTAAAGTATTCTATAAATATGTTAACACTTTAAAATTAAGTTGATAAGCTTTTCTAATATCTTTTGTTTAAACTAGCAATGAATATTGTATGCAACAGGCTTTCAATTCGTTTGACAGCTGTACGGTTCGGCCGTGTGCCGCTTATTGTCTCGCACATTTACCCCGTTTTATTGTTGAAAGTAAAATATTATGACAAGTAACAGCATGTCCGTATTGCCAATAAAACAATATTCATACTCCATAAAACGTTGCTACTGTTTTAAAAAACCTTTTTTATCTATTCACAAACACAAATTGTTGCAAAGCCTTAAAACGTTCAAAGAGCGATCCCCCATTTTTCCGCGCTATTATAAACAAAGCTTTACCATTCAGCCGCTTACAATTCGTCCTGAGGCGTGCGGTTGCCACAAAAGCAAAATTAATTTTAAAATATAAAAGAAATTAACTTTTATTCCATGTCTGAAGAGAGGTGAAAGTTTCGAACGAGGGAACACTCGGAGGGACTTAAAAATAATAAAGTAGACGTAAATATGAACCGCGACGGGACAATCCCGTGTTTATAATGTGGCTTTGTTGCTACAATTGTTTTCTTAAGCCTAATTTATGAGTCTGTTGTTAAACCGTATTCTATTATACACCAAATTAATATTAAGTATGTAAGCTTTGAGTTGGAAGTGTCACTGGATTTATTCTCGGTGTTGCTTTTCTAGGCTGGGTAGATATGCAATGTGCTGACGCAGTAATATTTTCATTATTACCTCATACATTGTTGAGTGACTAACAACGATGCAGAAAGCTTTCAATATACGTTTCCTAAAGCTCAATGAATTCCAACTGCCAATTTTGTTTCAAGTAAGCCTCAAACAATAGTCGCTGTAAGCTGTAAATTCCATTTGCCTCATAGGAACGTATATTTAGTATTATTCCTATTAATGAATCTTCAGCAAATAGTAACTTTGTGGTTGCTGCCAGATGCTCCTACCTTTATCATCTACTTCGATCTCAATTGAAAACCAACACAGAAAAGTCTGTGCGTTTATCAGAGATCAAATAGTCTTTGAAATTTTTGTAATGAGTTTCAAAGAGCAACAAGTCTTTTTAGGCTAGTTGAGTATTCAGAACATCGACAGCAAAACTGCCTCCACATAGCCACAGGAAACCTGTAACAAAAAAAGCAAATTAAAGATATAATCAATTGGATTGCAAAAAAGGATGAAAAGTTAATTACCAACATTCAAAGTAATAAGCGGCGATCATGTTTAAAAATGCAGATTGTATTTCAGACGTTTAATTTTCCGGAGCGCACCTTCCTCCCTACGGAGCGCTTAACCAGTCTGGGACATTATAGACTATTTTTATAATACTTTTACAAGAGCTATGGATAATTAAACTGTCAATCTAGGTTCGAACAAAGGAGCAAAATGATTATTATAAGTCAATATTATCTATAAAATCTTTTTTAAACGAAAATTTAAATATACTTTTTAAATAAGTAAATAAGGATCTTGTGAGAGTTATATATCTATTTCCTATTTATAAAAAAATAACATTAACGTGAAAATAAATGATGGTAATACAATATAATACACGCACTACGATATAATAATGCACTACGTTATTAGCAAACACTCGTCATTAATTTCTTTAGTTCGTCTGAAACGTGACACCAGTAAATTCTCCAAGTCTTATCACCGAGCTGGCGTTGCTGACATGTTAGAAAAAGACTTCACTATTGCTGATCAAAAGTATCATATTATTTTTGTAAATCATAAGTCCCAACGGTCTAATTTGTCGATTTGAATTATTTTAATCTGCGACAACACTAATAGTGAGACTAGACATGTAATCCTTTACTTTGTTCGAATACAAGTTTACATTGTTCCCCATGTAGGGAGGCGATTATTGTAGTTGAACTGAATGTTATATAAATATCAAAATTGCTGTGTGTCCAGTTAATAAATGTTTTTTGAAGTTTTTGTCACAAAAACATCTATTTGCATATTTCTTGCTTCTTTTTCGTTGAATAATAAATTGCAAAGAATGTTATCTCTTTGTGGTGGCAGTCAATCGTGAAAGTTCAGCGTAAAATATGCATAATTGTCATACAAAAGTGAGTTGAGATAAAGGGCTGGATACTGAACAGAGGGCGCAGGTGGCACGGCTGCGTCTGGCGGCGGACAGGTAATTAAAATGCTAATGAAGCGCGAGATCCACTCCCAGTCAGTGGCTATGAGGAGGAGCGAGCGTCGAACGGGGGTCCTGAAGCCTGTACTGCAACTGACTTTTAGCCACTTTTCAATAAACAGATGGTTACGATGTATATACAGGTTGATTTCTAAAACATTAACGATTCGCGGGGCTGTATTACTACAATCACAAACAAGAGCGATTGTTTATTAAAATTAACTCAAATATTTTATAATCATATAGTGACCAATAATTTAATTTCTATATTTTATGATACAAATGCCTGCTGTGATGTTATGCAAATATCATAAAACTATCATAGCTCATTTTGATGAGAGCTTTATCACTGATATGAGAGCGGCACAAGTCTCTATTTAATATTGTTAAGTGGTTTACCGTTTTATGATTTAAGTAAGTTTGCCGGTATCATTAATCAAACTAAACTTGATTTAAATTAGGCGGCGACATGTGAGTTGATGCTGAAAACGCGGATCCCGCCACGGCCGCACACATCAAAGGGTCCTGGGGTTACACTGAATTATTCTGACGATAACTTTAAATGAATTCATTAATTACACTAGTGTTGATTACTCAAGAAATACACTCGAGGGAAGCGGCTCACAAATTACCTATCAACAAAATTAAAGTCATTCGTACGGCCTCAGAAGACGTCTATCGGCTTAGACCGTTTTACTATTGCGAAAATTATTTACATTTAGCCTCGTGATTAACTTCATCCCACTGTTTAACCCAATTTTCCGTTTTCTGTTACTAATTAATGAAGACTTACGCAATATTTAATTGTTCTTCAGTGGTATATTAAGAATAATCAATTTTTTTTATTCTTAACCGCCATATAATTCTCTTTGAAGACTCCCATTTGTATTCGAAGTTATTGCACAGGAATAAACTTCTGCCTGTTTATAATATGTTTACACACAACAAGGTTTATATGTTTCGTATACACTGTTCTTTTCCTTAAAAAATCCGCAAGAGAATAGACAGCGTAGATGTAAATATGCGCCTTATACGCGACTCCGTATGTAAGTAAAGTATTAGAAGTTTGCAAAACTAATAGAAATAGGCAAAGTGGCCCGATGTATTCGTAGCAGCGTTGCCAGATTTTTTTATTTCCATGTCGGGGTTTTGGAACTTTTTGAGTGAAAAAAGCTCGATTCTTTCTTCGAAAGCGGGACGTAGTAAAAAAAATGTATATTATCAAGAGTTTTTTTAATATTTATCTTTTTATTTGAGTTCAAATTACGTTTACGTGATAATAGATAGCATAAATAGGCATTGTAAATTTATTTTAATAAAATATGATATTTTAAATCAGATTTATCCTATTAAATAGTCTTATTCGTCTACTGAATAAAAAAAATAAAAACAGAAATCAAAATCAAAAATGTTTTATTCATTAGAAAAATATGGCCTTTCAAACAATAGTCGGAGGAGTGAGTGTTACAAATTGCAACTTGCAATAAGAGAATAATTTTATTATTCTCATATTGTAAGTTTTGTATTCATATAATTATTGTATTCGTTGTTCCTTCGTACGCAATCGTACGTTCTCGCGAAAGAGAAAGAAATGGGAATAAGAAAAGAGCGAAAGAGAAACAGAAGATGTCGCGGTCACACGCACTGATTTCGTGACGCACCCCTCTCTTCTAGCGCAGTTCACACATGTCTGTATCACCCGCCCGCGCTTCCTCAGCACGCTGCACACAGGAACGAGTTGTCCCTGAAAGCGGGACTGAGCCTGTCCCGCGCGGGACATTTAGTTTTGATGTAAAAATCGGGACGTCTGGCAACGCTGATTCGTAGGAAGAAATTGTTGCTGGGAAATATCCGGGAATGAGCTGGAATATCAAGAGCAGCAGAATTTACCACTTTACAGTACAATAAAAAGAAGTAAAGGAAAAGTCCTATTATATAAAAATGCCTTATTATATCAGTCATTCATATCTAATCCAAAATGAACTAAAAAATCAAACAGTTTATCTGTATTCTTCTTGAAATTTAAAATAGCAGTTATTATATTTTAAAATACTTCAATATATAGCAAGATGTGAGAGTATACACTCACTCATTTGTCCGGTACGGGCCGAGCTAATCCTCCGCATGTTGACTCTGCCCAATAACTAACTTCAAACATAATTATCTCCCTCGATTTCCCCTAAAATTGGCGATGCCCTCGGAGGGATTCCCGCGATATTGCTCCGACAAATTTCTTATGCCAACACGACCGGCGATATCAGGATATTATCGAGGGTCATTGTTTGATTATCTCATTATATCATGATTGATTCTATAAGGCATTCATTAAGACGTCTATTGGATATGATTGTTTGTATTTGATATTTTTTTTATTAAATAACCTTCCTTAATAAAATGAATTTCGTTCGATCTAGTTAAATGTTATAATTAATAAATGTGTATATGTTTATATTTAAAAAACTTTACTGATTTATTAAATTAATTAACAAGTATTTCCAAAATAAAATAACAAGCATTAACGATTGAGCATTTTTGTGATTTCATAGTCAGTATAGAGCTCTTCAAAGCGGATTTCTAATCACAAATCTCTATACTATTAATTCTATCCATGCCGGGGCGGAGAAAGAATATTGACCTCTGCGACTGGGGTCAACCTGTCGTAAAAGGCGACAAAACAACACACTTTAGCTACGTGATAGGGCCCCAAGCCCGTCTTTAACTTTGTGTATGCGCGCCATAGTAACTTTGTGTTATGTTCCGACATTAGTGACCCAAGTACCTGTACTCTTATGGGACAGCAGCGTCTTCGCGATGCCACTGGCGTTCTACACACCCATAGGCGACGGTAACTGCTAAATTCTAAGCGAGCCGTCAGCCTGTCTACAGCAATAAAAAAATAAAGAAATATATCTCCTTTGCATGATTATATTATTTCATTAATTTATCCCAAATTTAATTTAATTTACAGTTAACTTTTCCACGTAGAGAAATCAAAACATGTTTCGCCGGGTGCATGTATTAAATGAAATATTTTTTGCGGAAAGCAAGGGTGTTTCTAAGTAATTCAGTGCATTCTCGGATACATTTGAAAATTATTCTTTCTATTATCGTGGTAATAATTATTCCGAAATATCGCGTACAATAATAAGAGTTGAGTTAGTAAAAGTGATATAACATAATCACAAGAAATAAGTGTAAGGGGTGAAAATAAATAATAATCGAAGAAGCTGTTAAGCCAGGCCCCTGTATTTTAACAGATGAGAAATAAGAATACTGTCTTAAAAGGCAAGTGGATCACTTTTTTTATAATATACAGGCAACAAAGGATAGGAAAAATTTAACACAGCTACATCTATTCCAACTTATTCTTAATTATGAAAAATAAGACTCCTAGAGTCCCAGCCTGCTATCGGCTGGGCGTGTATCTTCATTTCATTCATTTTCTAGAGCTTCTTCTTTCCTGTACAAAACGGTTCTCAAATGTATATTGCGTATCTCTTCGGATTTGGAATGAGCGTCCTAGTGAGGTTCCCTATCGCAGTACGATATGCAGTTTTTCAAAACAGTCATTACAAAATTTCTTAAACTGCCAGCGCGTTGGCAATGCTGCAAACGTTCATAGACCGTGACCACTGGTTATCAGGGGGCTGTCTTCTGAACTCCCGCTATAAAAAGGCATGCATATTAGCATACCCAGTGCAATTTCACGAGACATCGGCATCGTTCTTAGTGGTAATAAATATAAAATATGTGAGTCTCGCCACCAGCCAGTCTCTTGAATACCAATTGGTTTGCATTAGAAAATATGTTTAAATCTAAATCAGTGATTCCCAAAGTGGTCTATATCGGCCCCTAGGGGTCTATGACAACCTGCAAGGTTTGCAACGTCAGCGAAAAAAAATTTGGGGGTCCATGAAATGAAAATGGGGGTCCACGATAGTGGATCTCAACACTACTTACATCATACTATCTTATAATATCAAAACATATACATTATTTATAAAAGTACCTATGAAGTAAAAAATTTATTTTATGTTTATTTAATGTTACGTATATTTTACATAACAGATACAAAATTTTATTTTGAGTAGTTTTAATTTAAATTCAATTAATAAATGTATAAATTAACATGTGTTTTTACTTTAAGTTTTTAACACTAAACTTCACTACAGTTAGAAATTTACAGGAAATCAATATCAGGTAAGTAAGGGGTCTACCCAACACGGAAAAACATGGCAAGGGGTCTACGACACAAAAAAGTTTGGGGAACTCTGATCTAAATAGTACCAATGGCTGTTTATTACAAAATACTCGTATGTGCAATAAAACTTAATTATATGCCTAATTCCTGTGCTCTTTAGTGCCTGGAGCATCTATCTATATTTCTTTTACCTATTTGAGTATGCGAGAGAGTATTTAAGCATGCGTACATTTGTGTACAACGGCAGAGAGGTAGATTAGCCACCTACGTAGTTCACGTAGATACTTTCCGTATTATAAGTACTTTTTTTTATTGCTGTAGGACAGCAGTAGGCATCACGAACACGCTGCTGTCTCATAAGGGTACAGGAACAGGTCACTAATGCCGGAACACAACACAAGGTTATTATGGCGGCATACTTAAGACCAAAGGTGGTCGCCATCCAGACGGGCTTGAGGCCCTACCACGTAGTTAGGGTGGGTTGTTTTGTCGCATATTACGACAGGCCGACCCCGGCCGCAGAGGTTAGTATTATTTCTCCGCCCCTGCACGGATAGAAAAAGTAGTTATACTTTACGTATTCGGAGCCGTAGCTTGTAGTAGTGTGCGATTCGTAGTAACGAACAGCGCACTAACTAATTTTGTTGCTGCAATGTAAATTAAAATGTATCTCGCGCTCTAATTATTTAGATAACCTTTTTATCCGTACAGGGGCGGATAAATAATACTGACCTCTGCGGTCGGAGTCCGCCTGCTGTAAAAGATGACAAAACAACCCACTCTAGCTACGTGGTAAGGCCCCAAGCCCGTCTGGCTGGCGACCACCATTGGTCTTAAGTATGCCGCCTTGATAACTTTGTGTTGCGTTCCAGCATTAGTGACCCAAGTTCCTGTATCCTTATGGGACAATAACGTGTTAGAGATGCCACTGACGTTGCAAACACATAGGCGACGGTAACTGCTAAATTCTAAATGGGCCATCAGCCTGTCTGCTGTCCTACAGCAATAAAAAAAAACTAATAAATTGTAGTATCAAGTCTTAGTAATAATAACTTTTTTAACATTTTATATGCCTAACACGTAGTGTATTTATAATACGGCATTTAAGAATTAAACTATTAAATTAAATTAAATTAAATTGCTTTTTATTGCACCAAATATTATGAGGGAAACTTAAAAACTACAAACTTATATAAAACTAGCAGCCCGTCCCAGCTTCGCACGGGTATTTAATAAAAAATTTAAAATTAAACCCTTCTATTTTTTTTCGGTCTCGGGGAAAAACCTCTCTTGACGGGTTATCCCGGCCCGGGGGGACCGAGGGATATAAGGGACTCCGGAAAAGATGTTCGACCCACTAAAAAACCCCGCTGTTCTCCTATCGTCTACGCCCGGGCCCACGGATATATGGCCTGCCGATCTCGTGGCCCGGGCCGGCGCCGGCCCACGCTTTGTCTTAAAGCGGGCCCCTTCTAAAGTGCTGGCGCCAGGGGGTCAGGGTTTCGTCCCCCCGGCGCTCTCTTGTAACAACTCTAGGAGTTGAGGGGGGCTGTGGAACAGCACGCGGCCTTCTCCCTCGCGGCAATAGTGCGGGCGGCGGATCCTCCCCCGAGGGGCCGCCTGCGGCCGTTTTCTACGGCGGCCGGAGATCGTTGCCCACCCTCCGGCGCCGACGACGCGGCCTACGTTGGCGGGAGGGGAGTGCGGTGGCGGACTCCCGCTCCCGTTCCGCCGCCTCCCTTGCAGACACTACTGCCTCGCAAAAGGAGGCGACGGCCGTCCATCCAGGATCGTCCCCGACCATGGACAGAACCAGGGCCGGGAGTGACAGGTCCGCGGCCAATTCCGGACGGGACTCGCATCCCCGTCGCGTGCTAGTCAGGCGTGGGTACGACTACCAGACGACACTCCAGAAAAAGCAGAGTCGCCTGACGTCGTAGCCGGCCCAGCAAGACCAACCGACAGCGAGGATGCAATTCCCGCCCCGGGAACACTCTGTGCAGGCGCAGTCGAAATAGGCATGGTTTCGACTACCAAATCAGGTCCCAGGGTAGAACCCGGGACCCCAATCAGTATTCGCAATCATCCCACCGGGGACCACGCCACGAACAGAGAGCTAAGTTGGAAAGGATGTAAGAGGTAGACGGAAAGAAAGGTAGGACTCTGTCGCCTCGAACGGAGAGGGGAGTGAAGCGACGGATGCTCGGGCACCTCGGGTACGCACACCCGTGCACTCCTCGGACAGAGGCAAACCCTTCTATTTTCGTCAGGTTACTAAAAAAATAAAATTATAAAGAAAGTTTGAATATTATTATTTCTATGAGCTTTTATTTTAATGATTTTTTTTGTTATTACTTTTTATTTATTTTTCGTTATTTTTTAATAAGTATTCGAATTTTTGTAAAAATTCCCAGTGACGCACGCCTACATTGCATAAGGTGCTGCCTAGCTAGCCGAACAGGGTGAGCGGCTACCACGCAACATTTTTCTAATACTTACATTTTTAAACTCGTGATATCTTTCGAATGGAATATCCGAATTGAATAATTCAAAAAGTTATATTAAGGTATTGAAACAGTTCTGAATATGAAGTAATTTATTTTGATAAGGATTAATACCAAGATCCAAATAAAGAGTCTTTTCTAGGGGCGGCATTTCAATTAAATTTTTAAAATAAAAGAACACTTATTGTGGCATAACTATAATAGTTAGACATATGCTGTCGCGACACTTTTTGTAAATAATGATGTGTTCTGCAAAGTTGTAGTACATTATTTTATTCTATCATCAATAGTTTTCGCAACGCACGCGATTTAAATAATATTTTAGGTAATTTTTTTACACTTTGGGTTACATTATTGGAGTTTTAGTAAGGATCCCTAATTTTTTTGAAAATATAATATAGCCTATGTCACCCGGGGATAGTGTAGCTTCCCAACAATGAAAGAATTTTTTAAATCGGGTCAGTAGTTTCGGAGCCTATTCAAAGCAAACAAACAAACAAACAAACAAACAAACAAACAAACAAACAAACAAACATACAATCAAATCTTTCCTCTTTATAATAGTAGTATAGATGACTAAAAGTAGATAAAATAAAATAATTGATTTATCAATAAATGTAATTTAGTGATAATGCATTGTTGACGAATTATACTTTTCTGAAGATGTATACAACAATTAACAAAAATGAACAAATTGAAATTTAGCTAAAGCTTCTAAGAAATTGTAAAAAAATATTCATATTCATAATCCGGAAATATTTGCACCATTTATTAGTTTGTTAACATTTTGCAAAATAAAAGTATCGCAAACTTGAAGATTTGTTGAAAACAGTTTTAATTGCCTAATTTCCCGCCATCAAATAAAAGTTTAATCATATTCGAGGCCTAAAATGACACGAAGGCGTTATTTTGAGTGTCGGCTACAAAATTAAACAAAATGGCTGAGTTGGTGATCCATCAGTAAACGTCACTCTGGAGAGATCAGCCGGCAAATTTTAATTCCGAACGACTTTTAGTAGAATCTACAATGTCGTACTAAGCGATTGCTCGATCTGATAGGTGCTAGCCATCGTTTCAAGTAATAATGGATTAAAGTCTATTTACTGCTTTGAAAGGATAATAATAAATATATTTTAGATAAATACTGAAATTGAGATCAAATAAATTAGTTTAATTTCTCTTTATATTTTTATAATTACAAATGTTTGTATTGTAGTAAAGTAGATAGTTAAAAAAATTGTGCTTAAAATTAAACTACTGGCAGAATAATTTATTTTTCTGAATTATATTTTTATGATTAAGAATATGTGGAAATTTTAAGATATATAGAATAAAATATTTCCGCTATATTAAATGGAAAATATCAAATATAGCTATGTTTGATTTAGCATTAAATTATGATGTGACAAAAATAACTCAAGTGGCTATTTTATTATATAGTGCGGTAAATAAGTGCGTTCTGACCTGCAAAATAAAAAAATCTTAACTGATATTAAAAGTAAAATTATGAAATTTATCGTAAATTTCAACCATAAGTTTTAGCAACTAAACTGTCAATGTAAAATCGCCTAGGATGCAGCAGCTTTTACGGGCGCGGTTTATTTGTAGGCCGATGTTAATGTTTCGCGTGACTCGAATACTGAATTATCATTTTAATTTGTGCCCCCTCCACGGGCCGCTATCTGAGGTGTCTCGCGCACAGCCTCTGCCAGTTTTACATATTTTTAGGAGAAAATAAATCCCGTTTGATGGAAAAAGAATTTCTCTGCAAACAGAACCCAGTTAATGGAAATTCGTCTTTAGTATTCAGAGGTTAAATTAAGAGCTTGGGCCTCCATCGGGAGGAAATGTGCTTGTGACGCAACTATGTATCATAAATAAATAACATATAGTCTACCTGATGCTTTGACAAGGAATTGCTTAATATTTAAAAAATCTGCCAGATTACATTACAGGTAGATCTAATAGATTACTAGTGTTGATACACTCACACTCATTTAGTTATTATTATAATAAATATCTTAACGGTGAATTTCAAGTTTGATCAATTCATAGGTCATAATTTGAGGACTTTACAATTTTCGATCAAACCCACCCTAGAAAACAATATCCTCAAGAGTCTTGTCCCTTGTTATAAGAGTAGGAAAACCCTGAGTCTAATGCAATTTAACACCAATAACAGTTTATGTTTTAATCCTTTTTGACCAAAAAAACTTAAATAATTATAGCTAACTGAAATTTGAAACCGACTTTCATTTAAATGAAAGCCGAAACAAAAATAAATTGTAATAGAAATGGGGTATATGAAACACTACATCGCAGGGTTTTTTGCAAGCACTATTTATGAATACAAATAGATCAAAATTGTATCGTACCGATCAGAACAAACACTATTAAATCAGAGCACTTGCGTAGCCACTGAGCTTGTCGCGTGATTAAATTAGTTCTGTCGTCATCTTTTTTACAAAGATAGAAATTGCATCAGTAGTCTTGTGAGTCACAAAAATATAATTTTGCCTACAATGTCACAGAATGCCAATTTTAATACTTGTTTACAGCCGTAAACCTCTAACACGATAAATTTGGCTTATTACATAAAACGAATCCCCTAAAATGCAGCGAATCAAAGGACTCTCCCGAAATTCGCAACAATTTTATTATTCAATTATGGCTCAGTAGCGGGCAATATGCCAGCGTGAAAATGACACCCTGCTTCCCTCCATCCCCCCTCTAAGCCGCCAGATTACGGGCGACTGGATACTGTATCTCAGCCGGATAATAAACATGATGGTTAAGAAGATTACTTTATAGTACAAACTTGTTCATGAATTTACCAAAATAAACGGCGGTGAGCGTGTAAGCCTCTGACGTTCTGGCACAATTAAATATACATAGCGAAATTTGAGTCGCGGAGATTGTGTGCGCTGTTCGCAAAATTCAGAAGCGTCTTACACGGACGTGTGTAGACTAATTTCTGTTGAGGACTAGTTTGTTGTTTCACCAGATGCAAGTTACTAAGTGGTCGTCGCGATTCATAATACAACTATGCAACTTCTCTTGTCTTGGAGTTAGTTTGTATATTAAATTATCAATTAAATTTACTAATAAGACTCAAGACTCGAGATTTAAATGTAAACTTATTTTACTCTTTAACAGTAATACAATTTTAAATTAATCTCAATAATTCCGCTATTACATTTCTTGTAAATCAAAAAATTATATTAGTTTTGAACTATACCTAGTCAGGTCATAAATTCTGTCACATGTTTAATGTAAAATAATTGTAACAAGTTTATTAATTATGTAACCATTCATATACCAAAATGAACTTAACAAAACATAGATTCTTATGACATTAAAGTTTATTCAAAATGACCTCCGTGATTTTGAATACAAGCCTTCAATCTGCGCGGCCAGTTGTCTATCGCAGCACGAACGAGGTCCATGTCAATATCGGCGGCTGCCTTAATCAAGGATGTCTTGAGTGACTCCAAATTGGGATGAGGCTTTGAGCACGCCTTTTCCTCCAAGTGTTGCCATATCTTGTAATCTAACGGATTCAAATCTGGACTGGAGGAGGGCCAGTCTTCGTGCCGGATGAAGTCGATTTCACGCGCCGCCAGCCAGTCTTGTGTGCTCTTCGCTCTATGAGCTGGCGCCGAATCTTGTTGGAAGACCCAGTGCCTGTTATTGAACATGGTATGAGAAACAGGTTCCACAAGGTTCGTCAGGACTGTATTTTGATACACAACAGCATTCGTTTTTACACCTTTCTCACAAAAATGTACCTCTCTTAAGCCCCAATAAGAAACTCCCAACCATACCATGAGCGAGGATGGAAAATGACCTCGTTGGACACGCGGAATACGGTTGCTCGCTTCTTCACTACTGTGTGCGTACACCTTATCATTTTGTTTGTTGTAGCTCTCTTCTACGGTAAACATTTTTTTCATCCGAAAAAAGAATTTCCCGATATTTTTTTCCCGCGTACCGCTTCAACAAAGCGCGGCATCTCTTCAGTCTCAGGTCCATTAGACGAGCATTCAAACGATGTCCTGTTTTTCTTCGATATGCCCGAAACTCTAAGTCTTCATTTAACACCCTTTTCACCGTGGTTCTGCTTAACCCCATCTGAAGGGCCAACAGTTTCTGCTTACGTTTGGGATTTCTTTGAATTCACAGCTTTTATCACTGCTGGAGTCCTAACAGACCGAGGGCGACCACTTCTTGACCTGTCATCTACACTAGAGTCTTCATTGTATCGTTTGATGGTACGATAAACGAATATTTTGGTTATATTCAAATTTTTCAGTATGTTAAAAATTTGAATTGGCGCGTAACCGCAACGATGCAATGCAATAACTGCAACACGGTCTTCTTTAAGCGTCCACTCCATATTTAAAAATGAGTAAAATTCTAAAAGTTATACTTTTTTATTTTCATGAACAATTCGAAATTCTAATTCAATAAACTTTTTTGTGGCCAGCATTCTAAAAGAAAAGTTTTTACTGTGTGACAATACTTATGACCTGACTATGTACATATATGTATAATATCGGGGCGTTTATATAAACTGCATTGAACTAACTCATACTTAGCTATAATATATAAATGAGCTCTTTTGTGAATGAATAATAAAAACATATGTTCATAACGACCTTATAATTAAGATTGTATTTACTTGAAAATCATCTAGAGCAGTTAACTATACATTAAAAAGGCTGCCCCGTTTAGTGAGATGTGAAACCAAATGAGAAACTCAAGATTGTTTTTACTTGTATTATTCAGGGAATCATCCTGATCTACAATCAAACTTACGTCCATAAAGTAAATTGTACAAAAGCTGAAAGCTAATAATTCAGTAGCTTCGCAGATATTTAATAAAATAATTTATCTTAGAATAAATACAATAATTTTATCTTTCTATTAAGCTTCTAATTTTTAATCATAAAGTTATTGTTTGTTATAATTATTACTATTGTTGGTATGAAATGTTTTATAATTGCTATTACAATAAAGCCGGATCTTGAGATAAGTCATCATATTATTAGAGATCATCAACTAATTTATAAGTTAAATTAAATTGCTAAAAGTTTTTCTTTAATGATATGTTTGTTTTAGTATATGATCGCACATATATCTCAACTCGTAAAACTTTTCTATAAACTCACGACCGCGAAAAGGAAAGTCGTGGAAGCGTCCTGTAGATTGCGATCAGCTTGGCTGCCGTGCTAAGTGGATTGGAGTGGGACCTCATCTGTTCGCCGTCAGCTCCGAGGGGTGGTCCCCGGCCTCGCCCGCTTGCGAATTGCGTTAAATAAAGTCAAATTGAGCAATAAAGGCTGGCTCCCCGCAGTAATGCAATAGAATTGCGGTCCGACGACGTTGAAACTATACCACTAATTTACACCCATGTTCTGTAGAGATTTACCCACAAGTCTTCGTGTTATTGATATATTTAATCGAGTCTAGTAAGCATTAAATCTTATTTTTATGAGTATAATATGAAATTTAAGATAAAAACGAAATAACAGTTTAATAACTAGTTTATATAAATTCATTATCATTTTATCATGAAACCTAAATTGAATCATAAATCCGAAATAACAAAACATAATAGTATGACATTATACTTATAGTGTTATAATATTATACTGTAATGCTTATTACATCAATATTAATCAGAATCTAGATTTAATATATAGACTTTTAAAGTATCAACAATACAATCGAATATTAGCAGATTAAATATGACAAGTTAACTAAGTTATAATTATTCTAAACGAGAGTGTCAGAAGTCCCACTTAGATCTTTAGACCCTTATCCTGTCTGTCAGTGACGTAATCTGCTAAATATATATAATAATAAATATATAAATCACGTAAATGTTCTGATTCACGGTGATAGTATTCACTTTCGTGATAGACGCCAATTTCTTATTTATTATATGTATTGTAGAGTGTTCTGATTCAAAAAGCGCACCCCAGTTTTATTCGAATACTCAACACAAAATCTGACACTACTGAAGTATTTAATTTTCAGATTGTCACAGTATTAAAAAATAACACGTTTAAGGAGCATGATATCAACAAATGTAATTACATACAAATTATATGTTAAGTACGGATGACAGTGATTTGACAAGTTCCTACAAACATCTGAAACAATCGGAGCCAACATCAAACAAATCGCCTTATAGGGGGGGCTCAACAATTTCCGTTTATTACAGTTGTACATGCTTATAGATATTTATTTAACAAAGTTAGCGAAGTGACGAGGGTAGACGGTATTTTATTGTTATGAAACGGCCGCTTTAAACCAAGAAATCATCGCTCTCATTACACCGCACCAACTGCACTAGGGCTGACTATGTTGACTTTAATATTTCTATTCTCATAAAGGTACGCTCCGGTTTTGTTTAGATAATTTATTATATTATATACTATTACTACTATTACTATTTATTTATTACGTTACACATTAACAGAACATTTTCCTATTTTTTTTATTGCTTTCCTATTTTCCTATTTGAAATACCTAGAACAGTTTTTGACTTTTAAAAGGAACATAATTCAAGACTTTATCTTATTTATTTAAGATAGAAACTGCAAATATGCCGCCATAATAACCATGTGTTGTGTTCCGGAATAAGTGACCTAGGTTACATTTCCCTACGCGGGGTAAGAATACTAACCCCTGCGGCCGGGGTCAGCCTGTCGTAAAAGGCTACAAAACAAACTTAGCTATGTGGTAGGGCTCCAAGCTCATCTGGATGGCAACCACCCCTGGCATATAAGTGTGCCGCTATAATAACCTAGTGTTATTGTTGTTATTCCTCAACAATAAAAATAAAATAAGAATTAATAGTAAGATATACTAGTATATATTTTACATAAAAAATATGTATAAAATACAATTATTATGTGTGGTGTTAAACGAACAATTACTTACTACTTAATAATTCACAATTATTTATAACGTTACCTGTAAAAAACAGGAAACGACTATTAAATTTTACTATTATCACTTTATCACTTTTTGTAACCCAATGTAATTATATGATATAAGCATTTATTTTTCAATTATGTATTATTAACAGTTATCTTATTACTATTTCGCACGTTAGCGAAATATATTAAAATAATAAAGACCGCGCGCCTTGCATGAGAAGCGTATAGTATATTTCCATATATATATATATATATATATATATATATATATATATATATATATATATATATATATATATATATATATATATATATATATATATATATATATATATATATATATATATATATATATATATATATATATATATATATATATATATATATATATACAACTAAAAGAGGGATAGTTACAACCCTAAAGCGCGCAAACCCTTTAGACGCGGCGTGGTTCTTCATAATGTTCGCGTCTCGTGGGCGTATTCGGGTGAAGCTACTAGGTTTAAAATTCAATTTATATCAATTTGTGTGTAATCAGCAGAGGAGCGTTTAATATAAAAATACGTGGAGATTTTGCCTTATAAAGACTGTATTGCGGTTAGAATGGTTGCCATCAGGCATGGTGAGTATGGAAATGAGTTTTTTGCGGGTACTTTGTGTCTACGAGCGCTGCATATTCCAATAAAAGCTATATAAATATTTATAAACCACCTCATACTAATTTTAATAAAATGTTTAAGAAAACACTGCAATCTTTTGTTGGACGATTAAGAAGAATTATTACGGAATTCCGTTTACGGAACTAAATTTGGTCAAATATATTCCATTTTTCCATAAAGGTATCTGGTATTAAACTCAGTTTTTCTTGCCTAATGTGCATTTTATAGCATAATTGCCATGTACCGGTGGGGAAGGAAAACATTGTGAGAAAATTCGGCATACCGAGAGCACCGGTATGTGTAAACTAATCTGCCTTGGTCAAGCATGGCGAGTATACGGTCCGATCCCTTTAAAAGGTGTGAGAAGTGAGAAATAGTGGACATTATGGGCTGTTGTTGTTTATTATTTATTATATTCCCTACTTTACGGTGTTTGTGAAAATTCTTCGACGAGCTACACTGCCAACTATTGATCAAATTTCTACACGCATTACTAGCCCTTCTATAACAATTATTTGTCTTGAACACAATAATATTGAAGAATCAAATGTCTATATTTGGCTTTTACAGGTGCAAATGCTCTCTGACTCCCCACTTCAGAGAGGAATACCAAACGGTGCTTTTACTTTGCTCTGGAATAGCTAAACTAGAATTAATTATTCTTCACGACCTCCTAAATAACATAGTCAAACACACAGAAAAACTTGTATAGAGAGAACTGAAAAATGTTTTGGAGCGAGTTTATCCTGGCATTCGAAATACTTGAACGCGTACGCTCTCTGTGTCGTCTTTTTAAAAACATTTTTATATTCCCCGGCCGTCCTTACCCGGTATTCCTTGTTTTAAAGCGAGTTTTTTATACAAGTTGAAAGCAGTCGGACCGTGGGTAATCTCCTTTACGTTTGTTAGATTTGAGACTGCGAGTCTTTTCATTGGTTGCGTCAACGCTTTTTACTGTTTGTGTCTCGCTTGTTTTGAAATTCGAATTACTTTATGGATGGACGCGCGCTTATTATGCGTTTGATACGGCCGAATATTTATTGTTAAATTAAAGTCGATCTTAACTGTTTATTATATTATGTTTATATACCTATATAAGAATTATTATAACGCAATATTTGTATAATTTATTATAAATATACTAAGACAATTTACACAGCGCCATTTAGTCCCAAAGTAAGTAGCATAGCACTTTGGTTGCTCATGTATGCTGATAATATCGCGCTGGCAGATTCGGACAGGGATAGGTTGGTGGGAGGTATAAAGGTGTGGAAGGAATCGCTTGAGAACGACGGTCTGAAACGCAACGTGGCGAAGACCGAGTACTTGCCTGTAACTCCACAGATCCCACACCCGTGCGCATAGGCGGCGATAAGGTCAAGCGCACGGAACAGGTGAAATACCTGGGATCTGTATTTCACGCATCTGGTGACATTGATTGCGACGTTAAGGTACGCATTGCTGCCGCGTGGGCTAAATGGTGTGAGGTGACCAGTGTCATCTGTGACCCTAAAATACTGGTTAAATTGAAGGAACAGGTCTATAAGACCATCATTAGGTCTGTCCTTTTATACGGATGTAAAGCGTGGCCGGTGCTGGAGCGACACAAGCAGGCACTGCGAGTCACGGAGATGAATATAATGCGGTGGATGTGTGGAGTAATGCGGAAGGACCGCGTTAGGAACTCTCGCATTCGCGGCAGTTCTTCTCGCATACATTGCAGGAGTGTCGCCTTCGCTGGTATGGCCACGTATTACGGCAACCCGACTACTTACTTGGGGAACAAATGTCTGGCCATGAGGCCACCGCCAGGTCCCGGCAGGAGGGGTAGAGCCAAAAACTGCTGGCTTGACGTCGTAGGGGTTGATATGCGTGCCAATGGACTGACCACTAGAGATACCGAAGATCGTGCGAAATGTAGAAGAAAAAGCCGGAAAGCGGACCCCGGGCGCCAAAGCGACAGTTAGGGCTGTAAACGGGATTTAAACTGGCTGTAAACGCTAAGATGATGATGATGATTAGTAGCATAGCACTTGTATTATGGGCACGAGATTAATAATATGCAAGTTATATAATCTTTCTTTTGTAAATAAACATATATATTCCGGGTTGCCTGGAAGAGATCGCTCTGTAGCGATAAGGCCGCCCATTGTAAGTCAAGTACTCATTGATTGTGTAAATAAGTTTCATTGTGTTTATATAATTGGTTTACAATAAAGTGTTATCTATCTATCTATCTATCTATCTATATATATATATATATATATATATATATATATATATATATATATATATATATATATATATATATATATATATATATATATATATATATATATATATATATATATATATATATATATATATATATATATATATATATATATATATAATATATATATATATATATATACCGAGACAAAAATCGTCAATGTCTCAAGATTATGGTATATAGTCATATTTTGTAAATAAAAATTTATTTAAAATTTTTAAATAATCATATATACCTAATATTTAAACAGAATCACCGGCTGGTTGAGTTACAGTGAGTGTATTGTATTGTACGGTCTGGTTTCTGGGTTTTTTTCACAGAGCACAAAATATTTTTTGTTCTGTAACAGTAGTATTAGTTTGTTAAAAATACTAAATTTCTTATATAAAGATAAATAATGATGGATATCTTCTCTGTCATCCTAAGTAAATAAATGCGAAAGTGAGTTTGTTTGTTTGTTACACTTTCATACCTAAACCGCTTACCCAATTTTGATGAATTTCGGTATAATCATATATTGAACCTTGGAGAGGGACATAGGCTACTTTTTTTAAATTCATAAGACAGAACAACGGTTGCCGGGTCAACCAGTTATTTATAATCGCTTCAGACACCATTAAAAACTGGAATTTCACTATCGTTATTCTGTGTATCTATATATAGTATATAATATACAGTCGTTATATTGTTCTAATCATCAGCACCTTATTACTAGTATTGCATCTCACATCAATTAGAGAATAACATGTGTCGAGTCAAATCAAACCAGGCGTCTCGTTACTTAGAATAATTATACATTATTGAACATTCAAATATCAATTAGCTTCACAGTGGTGTCGCTAATACGGGGGTTCTCTAATTTAGTCGAGCTCATGCACAGTCTATTATTACCCAGTATATATTTATCCGTTCAGGGCCAGAGTAAGAAAACCAACACCTGCGGCAGAGTTTGGCCTATCGTAAGAGGCGACAAAACAACCCCAACTAGGTGACAGGGTCCGAAGCCCGCCTGAATAGCAACCACCCCTAGTGTATAAGTATGCCGCCGTAATAACCTTATGTTGTATTCCGGCATTAGTGACCCAGGTTCCCGTACCTATATGCAGACAGCAGTGTGTTCGCGGTATCTTCTGCTCATATAAATAAAAGTATGAGTAGAAGCTTTTGAACAATACTCCGCATCGCTTTCAGGCTTCAAAGTGAAAGAAGAAAGTTAAATTTGTATTGTGGTATAGTGAGTTAAGTTTGTATGTACATTCATAAAAATTGTTATAATAAAAAGAGAATAATATATATATGTAAGAGAAAATATTGTGGGTAAAAAAATGTCAAATGTCAGTTTTTCTTTATGCCATCTCTTTGCCATTAAAATCGCAATATGGTGAATTCAAGCTGGTTTATTTGATGAGAATAAATCCCAAATACATTAATTTTATAATAAATATAAAAGAGCATTTAGTGTAGAATATAAGCTAAACTTTAAAATGTATAATTCAATAATTTTAAGGTTCTGGTAACCATCTTTAAGCTATCTTAAGAGATAGCGTCTAAGAGTCTAAGGACTTAGGTCTTCTATAAAGATATCCATATTATTCTGTGCTCCATCCATATTATTAGACATCCATATTATTCTGTTTATAACTACACCACTCTATACAAATTATACTGTGGTGAGCGAAGCACGTTTCTGGTATTAGCATTACAAGGTGTTTTAATAAGCATACGTGTGATGACAAATAGCAGCCTAATTACGTTTTACATTCATGCTTGTATTCGAATAAAACACTAGTTAACAGCGCATTTGTTACTTAATCATGTTTAGGTGTCTAAAATTTAAGTTAAATTTTCGCACTATATAAAAATAAATTAATTCTAATAATATTGATTTCTTTCTTATAACAAATATTTTATCCCTATAGCATTAGAGAATTATTGCAATCGAGATCAGGAACTTTCAACAAATGATTTGGAGATAAGGAATATTACCGAAAGGCAAGACGAAAACCTTACCCAATATGTAAAATCGCAGTAATGTAGAAGCGCGGGATATTGTAAGTATAGAACGATTTAGTGACCACTGCAGTCACCGAAATTACCTGAATATTCTAACGGAACCGAAACCGCGAACCTTGGTGATCCGCTTAACGCGCCGCGATTTACAACAAGAGACATTGAAGTAAGCACGTATTCGGCGTCATCTACGCACAGCAGACCTCGGCTTCTCTGTCAAGTCTTAGCGGTTTTATGTTAACAAACGTCTCACCAAACTATCTCGTGAGACTGCATGCCTAAATGAGTGGAAATTTATTTGGGCTAAACGTGGTCGTGTATATGCTCGAAAAAGCTCAGGAAAAGAAGTGGCTGGAATAAGAAACGAAAGTGACGTTGCAGAAAATATTAGTATTAATAATATAATTTATAATATTGTATGTATACATATAATACTACATAGTGACTTATGCAGCATTTGATAAAAAAAATAGATATAATAAAAATGATGTTCTCGATTATTTAGTAGGAATTTATGTATTTTCTTAAGTTTGTTTAATTATTCTTGTTAGGGCCACTTTTTGTATTATAAATTGAGTGGGGTGGACAGTGAAAATCAGCGCTGTGTTGGATCAGATTTCAATACAACATAATGCTAAGTGTTAACCTCGTAGGCGGTATATAATAATCAATGTTATAAATGTGAAAGTAAGTTTGTTTGTTACCCTTTCACGCGAAAATTACTTAACCGATCATCATGAAACTTTGTATACATTTTCTTGGAGGTATTAGAAGTAACATAGGATACTTTTTATAGAAAAAAAAATTACTAAGATATTAATTTAAATTATTATACCCTTTCTAATTTTATTTTGCCTGTTAATCGTCCAGTGGAGCGGGCGTGTTTGGATAGTATATGTATATAAATGTAGGAACTAACTGTAACATAATATGTTTTCTTATGTCTTGATTTATTTCTGCCAATTTTTTTTCTTTCTTCTTTCTTAATTATAATGCAATATAAAGGTAGGTTATGAGAAATTAAATTATTAAAATAATATAGCGTGTGCAATATTTATTTCAGATAAATTAAAGTATGAACTGTACATATTTAAATTAAAATATTCCAAAGTTTTATACTACACGAAATAATTTAATCACAAAGAATAAAATACATAAAAGATTTATGAAAAACGGTCAAGTAAAACGGCTAACTAAATATTAACTCATGTTATTAATGTAGACAAGTACGAGGGGGCAAAGGGCACGCTCCAAAAAGGCCAAGACCAAAATACAATTTAAAAGAGAATTCTTAAAAAGCAAAGACGGTAAAAATATAATTTGGCCGTTCTTCGCCCGAGGCTCACGTTTGTCTTTGCTATTCTAAACTTTTGTTTCGCTCGTTTTTATGAATTATTTTTCAGTTTATTTTTATCACTGGATAATTCAAATTAATGCCGACGACCTCTTGAAGTCTTTTAGCACAGATTGTAAACAGAATTTTATTTGTTGTAAATTGCAGAGAGAATACATTTTTCTGCAGTCTTTTAAATTCCTTTTCATAGCTTGTAAAAATATGAATTGTGGTTAGGCTGAAAGACCGTGGAAAAGAATGGTGCGGCTTAGATCTAGAAAGATGGCAGCCGCGGTGTGGGAAACAAAAGTGCTGCGGGTTCGATAATTAAAATTCAAAAGAAAAGAGACGGAATACCCAGTAAGTCATAAAGAGCGGCGACTCACATGAGGTACTCCGATTTGCTACCTTCCACGCTACTTATGCGGTTTGGAGTCTAGGGCCTTTACAATTATTGGTTCACAATAACACACATAAAAACTCGTTAGAGGGCTAACCAAGACTCGACAGTACGTGTCGTCGGCGCAGGCGCTAGTCAAGAAGAGGGCGGTGCGGCGGTGGGTGAGTAGTTTTATTCGAAATCACTGTCAGGTGCCGCAGCATCTAAACTAACTTGCGGGTAGGCAGGAAAAAAATGATAGGATGAGGCGCCTAACCAAAATAAGTTTTTATGGGATACTTGGTTTGATAAATTTATTGCATCTATGATTTTATTTGCTTAGTGTAAACTTAAAAGATATAAATAGAAAAGAAAATATACTTGTTTAACAATAAAATATTATGTATTGCAGTAAATTTAATTTAACGCTGAAAAAAAATTCCGCTAAAGATAGAGAGAAGAGACAAATACTATTTCCGAGAATAACTGTTAATCATATGTATATTTTCATAAATTTTACAAATAGTAAATAAAAGAAATCAATAGTATTAATAAATAGCACATAAAACAAAAGCATCTATAATATATATTACTTAAAATAACTTTGCTTTGTATGGAACCGAAATTGAATATATTAAAAAACTTAAATATAGATAAAATATTAAATTTAATCCATAAAGTCTTAAAATGGCACCAAATATGTTGAATTCTTATTCGTTTAACGGAAACATTGTTAAAACAAGGGGCGCAATTCTTCTGTAGCCGCGTAACCCTTCAGCGACGATGCCACCCCATCGAGGTTGTGGCGCGTCTTATCAAACGCAAACACTCACTACTCGTTCCGGCTATTGGGCATGAACGTTCGCTTCTATTATTTTTATTTTTAGAGTTCCTCTCAGAAAAACAAGAGGAAATCAAATGTTTGCAGCTTTGTATTTTTCATATATAAACATATAAATTAAATAGATATCTAGATTAGTTCTTGTTATATATATATATATATATATATATATATATATATATATATATATATATATATATATATATATATATATATATATATATATATATATATATATACCTAGTCAGGTCATAAGTATTGTCACACAGTAAAAACTTTTCTTTTAGAATGCTGGCCACAAAAAAGTTTATTGAATTCGAATTTCGAATTGTTCATGAAAATAAAAAAGGTATACTTTTAGAATTTTACTCATTTTTAAATATGGAGTGGACGCTTAAAGAAGACCGTGTTGCAGTTATTGCGTTGCATCGTTGCAGTTACGCGCCAATTCAAATTTTTAACATACTGAAAAATTTGAATATAACCAACAGATTCGTTTATCGTACCATCAAACGATACAATGAAGACTCTAGTGTAGATGACAGGTCAAGAAGTGGTCGCCCTCGGTCTGTTAGGACTCCAGCAGTGATAAAAGCTGTGAAGGCACGAATTCAAAGAAATCCCAAACGTAAGCAGAAACTGTTGGCCCTTCAGATGGGGTTAAGCAAAACCACGGTGAAAAGGGTGTTAAATGAAGACTTAGGGCTTCGGGCATATCGAAGAAAAACAGTACATCGTTTGAATGCTCGTCTAATGGACCTGAGACTGAAGAGATGCCGCGCTTTGTTGAAGCGGTACGCGAGAAAAAAATATCGGGAAATTCTTTTTTCGGATGAAAAAATGTTTACCGTAGAAGAGAGCTACAACAAACAAAATGATAAGGTGTACGCACACAGTAGTGAAGAAGCGAGCAACCGTATTCCGCGTGTCCAACGAGGTCATTTTCCATCCTCGCTCATGGTATGGTTGGGAGTTTCTTATTGGGGCTTAACAGAGGTACATTTTTGTGAGAAAGGTGTAAAAAAGAATGCTGTTGTGTATCAAAATACAGTCCTGACGAACCTTGTGGAACCTGTTTCTCATACCATGTTTAATAACAGGCACTGGGTATTCCAACAAGATTCGGCGCCAGCTCATAGAGCGAAGAGCACACAAGACTGGCTGGCGACGCGTGAAATCGACTTCATCCGGCACGAAGACTGGCCCTCCTCCAGTCCAGATTTGAATCCGTTAGATTACAAGATATGGCAACACTTGGAGGAAAAGGCGTGCTCAAAGCCTCATCCCAATTTGGAGTCACTCAAGACATCCTTGATTAAGGCAGCCGCCGATATTGACATGGACCTCGTTCGTGCTGCGATAGACGACTGGCCGCGCAGATTGAAGGCCTGTATTCAAAATCACGGAGGTCATTTTGAATAAACTTTAATGTAATAAGAATCTATGTTTTGTTAAGTTCATTTTGGTATATGAATGGTTACATAATGAATAAACTTGTTACAATTATTTTACATTAAACATGTGACAGAATTTATGACCTGACTAGGTATATATAGTTGATAGTTAAAATTCGTTAACACTATTTTTAAAACATGAGATTATTTATAATAAATAAATGTCATTAAAAAGGCTTACTCTTTTTGGTCAGAGACAATAAATGAACTTGAAGAAATAAATTTTTATATTGATTAGTATCTAATTAAAAGTACGTACTTTCATAATATATCAGAATTATATGTAGATTGATATACGAGTATATAGATAAAAGTATCTAGTATATAGATAAATTTACCTATATAATATATTACCTATATTATAGGTAAATTTCTAAATTTATATAGTTTGAATAGAGTTTATGTCAACACATAAACAAGTATAATAAGTATACTATAAATAAGTAAGTATACTATAAATTTTTTTCATATATTCCAATGCTCAAAGCACTGATTTGTCAATTTCAAAGTATGTACAATGCTCTTGCATACTGCAATATGCTGTTAAAACTCAAGATAAGACAGGTGACGAAGGAGTTCAACGAAGCAAAGTAATCAGGAAATGATCATTACATGTGTACTGATCTTTAATAAAATCTTTTATGATTATTTTGAAATACATATTTAAAATAAAACCTCACTTATTAAAACTAGTTCACTCTTGACTTTTCACACATTTCCCTAGTAGGTATAAAGCTGTGGATTAAATCGATGTATCAGTTACAGGCACTTGGCTTATCGCCGATAGTGAAAGGTTTGAAAAGGGTACTCGAGAAACAATAAACAGAATGCTATAAATGTTTTACTGGCCGCGGTGTTACGTGAAATGTGCGAAATAAAGTTGAGTTTTTACCCGAATGGGAAAGGATGGTTATTAGTTCTGCACAATATTGGATTTAATTTTCATCGGTTATAAATAAATTCTTAAGGGAACACTTTTCAATTGACCAAATTTATTGTAATTCATGTGATATATTAGTTTCGGAGATGTCGTTTTTCATCATGATCCGTATAAAATTAAAAATTATAATAACAGTTTAATTTACTTATATTAAAATTAAAGTCTCTTCTTTTTTATATTTCTAAAGAGTTTTTTTTAATTAAGTCTTCAAATCTTATTAAGTTTTAATAATATTTTATTACTTAAGCTTTGTTTATCTTTAAGAGGTACACGTTTTACCTCATCAATTTACTTTCTTATCGTATCCTTTCTTCACTTGTCACATCTACACTTTGAAGTACACTTTTAGTTTGAAGTTTCAATGTGAATATTTGAATAAATATTCAAAAGAATTTTAAACCATATATTGTGGCTCCGTATGTTTTTCCTCCCTATATCAACTATGCGAGTAATTTAGAGAGTGATATCAAAGTAATGTAGGAGATGCTTTTTCCTAAAGTCCATTCACCCAGTGTTACATTCCTTAGATATCTCATTTAATAGATTAATTACTCCCCAATGGTATACATACTAAGTTACCGACGTAAGATTAGCCTTCGACCCCGGTTACATCTTAACTTGTACCATATTTAATCTTTGGATCTGGTATATGTCAGAAACATAAGTAAGACATTTTTGAATTTTTAAGAAATGAGTAGTTAATGTTGTCTTACTCAAACTGTGCCAAAAATAATGCGCTATGAGCACAGAGCCCTTATTCCAGAGTACAAAAAACTAACTAAAAAAAATTCTAAGCTACTATAGGATAGTCGTTATCACATACATCACGCGTAATATAGTGACAAAAATGAGAGGAAATATAAATAAACTATATATTAATTTAAAATTAAGTTAAACCAAAATAAATTCAGAATATACGCAAGTATCGGGGTTGGTCTATAATCCTTAGAAATCTGCCCCCTTCACGTCTTTAACGGCTATAAATAAGATATATAAAGGTGTTGAATATCAGTATAATATAACGTTAGGTCGTAACATAACATGCTGTTAGTGAGAGCCATACGCCCGCGTCCTGGGGGCCCGTAAAAAAGTAATAAAAACCAAATAAATCCAAGGCCCTTCTACACACCCTCGTGTCGCTTCTATTATGAACATCAAAATATTACTTCGCGGATACTTGAGTACGCACAATAAGAACACACGGCTACAACCGCGAGTAGATTTTGATTAAAAACTTATACATATAACATATGTGTGTTCTTCATTTCAAAAATACTTTGATCATCACTATAGCATATGTATTGTGTGAAAGATACGTGCTGTAACTAGCGTAAAGCTTAGAAACTAATTTTGGCTCGTGTATTTATTAGTTATTTTACATATTTATAAATATATAGGCACATAAAATTTTTGATTCTATTTCTCCGTGCAGGAGCGGAATACGAATAAAAAAATGCAACAAAACAACCCCAGTTAGGTGGTAGAGCTCCAAACCCGACAGAATGGATACCGCCTCTTATCTCTAAATATTTCGCTATGATAATCTTGTGTTGTGTGTGTGTCCGGCATTTGTGTCCCAAGTATTAACTAATATGGAAATAATGGAACTCCCCTACGCGAAAGACAGTGCCCATGGAATCGCATAAATGTAGGCGACGGAAACTGTTTACTATTAAGTTGGCCGTCAGCCCTGTCTGCTGTTATACAGTAAAAAATTATATTAAAGTTTAGTTTGAGTGTATATTCAACTAACAGATCCAGTTTAACTTAATTAAAGAGCATTAATCAAGCTGGTATCGCCAATGCATATTGTATAATAAAACTGGGCTTAAAACCGAGCAAGTAGGTTGTAAATGAAACGAATCCATTTAGAAGACTTCGGTAGGGTTAAATTTATCATGAAATAAAAAGAAATGGAATGGGCAATTTCAATTTGTAGCTTAATGATGTAAATACGTAAACATTATTGAATTTATTCATAATTTTTTTTAATTAATTCAAACATTTTTTCGTTGTCAGCCTAGTCTAGATATAGAAGTCTATTGGGCTTCTTCGAAAATATTTATTAATAATTATTCGTAGTAAGGAAATTGGGAAAGTTATTTTACATACGATATAAACATTCGATATGAGAAGAGAGTTATCAAGATTCAATTTGGTAATAAGTTTGCATCCTTGATAGATACTATATAATTAACTTGGACTCACTTCTGACATAAGCTTCTTTGGAGAAGCTGACTCTTAGTATTGTATCACAAGTAACATCAACACGTGAGTTGATGAAAACACAAATTTAGTTGTAGCGTGTCCCTTATATTAACTTTAAATCTGTGTTCAACGTTCTATGTAAATTTGTTCATAAATAAATAATAAAGGGTGGCAGGAGTTTGGATGCGATTTACTAACTGCTTTATTCGATAAAGATTGCGGGAGGCACGACGGTTAAGTTTGCGGGCCGCGAGTGATCGACGCTACGAGGCTACGAGCCCCGCCGGTTATTCATACTACGCCAGACTACGCGTACTATGAGATTTCGATGGAAACTATTTAATAGAAAATTGGCGAGCTGAGGCATCATACCGTATTTACACTTTACAAGAAGCTATTAATTAAATTTTAGGATTGATTGTTTAAGTATACATGCGGTTAATTCTGGTCACATTCATATTCTAATTGGAAGTATGCTTGATGTATGTCCGTTTCTTTTTCCTGAGCAAAGATCCGCAAGAAAACTAATGTGGTTAAATTAGATTGTTAAAAAAAGCCTTGGAAATTCATATGCTTATGATTTTTTTTTTATGTGAAACATATACTGACGCGCGTTGGCATTAAATATTACGGCAAATGGTTTAAAACGCTCCGATGCAATCATGCCCCTCTACTCCACTGCTCGAGACTCCCTTGTATGTATGTGCTCGCATTTTAAAGCTAAAGTTGTCAAACGGAATATAATCAAACGGTGCACTTGATAGGAAGTGGTCACCATTTGCAACGTCAGAGACATAGCTAATGCGCTGCTGCCTCCTTTAAAAATTCCATGTCATACTGCAATGAAAAGCCTTAGACAGGATCTCATTTTAAACCCAAGAGTTCACAGCATTAACGTTACTCATATAAAGCTAAATGGCTGTAATATTATTAGTTACGGGGGTTATTATTTTCTATCTTTTAATTTACATATTATATTACATCTATCTACATATTATCTGTACATAGTGCACAGCTAACTTAATATCTACGTAAATCAATTTATGTTTATCTGTGTGTGTCTTACATAGAACAAAATATTTGTGTAAACTGCAAATAGTTTTGTTCTTGGGCATTTATATGTTTGTGTGTTTGAAAATAACACCAATTTATAATAAATATGAACTGTAGCTTCTCTAAGCAATTAATAAATTATTATAACCGATTCAAACGATAGCAATTCAATCAATTTGATATATACAAACCACAGAATTATTGGATGCACAAAATGTTATTAGTGACAAGATCCTCTAGTATCTATCGTATATCGGAATCGGCTCCAACAATTTTCATGAAAATTAGTATACGGGGGGTTTCGGGGGCGATAAATCGATCTAGCTAGGAATCATTTCTAGAAAATGTCAAAAGGTGGCATTTGAGTAGTCCCAATTTAAACTGAAAAATGACTCTTCCTGACATCTATCGGCGAATAATAATACTATTTTTTTAAATTGCTTTAACGACACAACAATACTAAAGCTATTCCAGCAGATGGTGTTGTTAAGTAACATGAAGTCAACGAGTGTTTGCTTTGAGGTTAGACTAAGAAAATCAATTGTTAATTTACAAAAAACACAATTTATAAAAAAAAATACCGAGCAAAGCTCGGTCATCCGGATATTTATATTTAAATGCGAAAGTGAGTTTGTTTGTTTGTTACGCTTTCACGCCTAAACCGCTGAACCAATTTTGACGGATTTTGATATAGTCATAGATTGGGCTTTGGAGAATGACATAGGTTATTTTTTTATTCATACGGCAGGACACCGTTTGCCGGGTCAACTATTTATTAAATATTTCACATTATTGACCGCAACTACCCTCGTTAGAAATGGACTCCCACTATGAATTAATTTACGGACCGGAATAGAAATTTATCATTCATATCAAAGTGAAATATTTTGATTATTACTCAAATGATACCCTCATTACTAGTAATAATTATTTATAAGTTTTATATTATATTATTAAATGATTTCGACGACCCAGCAAACTAACTCATAGAGCTATATTTATTTATAACAAAGAATATATATATATATATATATATATATATAGTATATCAGTCGTCTAGTACGCATAACCCGACGTTCTGTTGTTTATTTTGGGACTAGATGGCGTTATGTGAATTATTACAATGTATTTAATATTATAATACCTAGTCAGGTCATAAGTATTGTCACACAGTAAAAACTTTTCTTTTAGAATGCTGGCCACAAAAAAGTTTATTGAATTCGAATTTCGAATTGTTCATGAAAATAAAAATGTATAACTTTTAGAATTTTACTCATTTTTAAATATGGAGTGGACGCTTAAAGAAGACCGTGTTGCAGTTATTGCGTTGCATCGTTACAGTTACGCGCCAATTCAAATTTTTAACATACTGAAAAATTTGAATATAACCAAAAGATTCGTTTATCGTACCATCAAACGATACAATGAAGACTCTAGTGTAGATGACAGGTCAAGAAGTGGTCGCCCTCGGTCTGTTAGGACTCCAGCAGTGATAAAAGATGTGAAGGCACGAATTCAAAGAAATCCCAAACGTAAGCAGAAACTGTTGGCCCTTCAGATGGGGTTAAGCAGAACCACGGTGAAAAGGATGTTAAATGAAGACTTAGGGCTTCGGGCATATCGAAGAAAAACAGGACATCGTTTGAATGCTCGTCTAATGGACCTGAGACTGAAGAGATGCCGCGCTTTGTTGAAGCGGTACGCGGGAAAAAAATATCGGGAAATTGTTTTTTCGGATGAAAAAATGTTTACCGTAGAAGAGAGCTACAACAAACAAAATGATAAGGTGTACGCACACAGTAGTGAAGAAGCGAGCAACCGTATTCCGCGTGTCCAACGAGGTCATTTTCCATCCTCGCTCATGGTATGGTTGGGAGTTTCTTATTGGGGCTTAACAGAGGTACATTTTTGTGAGAAAGGTGTAAAAACGAATGCTGTTGTGTATCAAAATACAGTCCTGACGAACCTTGTGGAACCTGTTTCTCATACCATGTTCAATAACAGGCACTGGGTATTCCAACAAGATTCGGCGCCAGCTCATAGAGCGAAGAGCACACAAGACTGGCTGGCGGCGCGTGAAATCGACTTCATCCGGCACGAAGACTGGCCCTCCTCCAGTCCAGATTTGAATCCGTTAGATTACAAGATATGGCAACACTTGGAGGAAAAGGCGTGCTCAAAGCCTCATCCCAATTTGGAGTCACTCAAGACATCCTTGATTAAGGCAGCCGCCGATATTGACATGGACCTCGTTCGTGCTGCGATAGACGACTGGCCGCGCAGATTGAAGGCTTGTATTCAAAATCACGGAGGTCATTTTGAATAAACTTTAATGTCATAAGAATCTATGTTTTGTTAAGTTCATTTTGGTATATGAATGGTTACATAATTAATAAACTTGTTACAATTATTTTACATTAAACATGTGACAGAATTTATGACCTGACTAGGTATTTATTTTCATCTTCATAAAATGTTGATATTAAAAGTGATCAATTTTAGCTATTTTAGTTCATAAATGTTGATAAATCAAATCAAATCAAGTATAACTTAACCTAAATAAAATTAATGTAAATGTTGTTTTAAGTAAACATCAGACCAAACGGCTAGCTGAACCGGCAAACATTGTTCTGCCAAATAAATTTTAAAAATATGTTCATCTCCATTTGACTCTCTTCAAGTTTCATTTTCGCAACAAAAGTAGCTTAACTCCTCCAAGGTCCATTTCTATATGTATACCAAAATTCATCAAAATTGGTTCAGCGGTTTAGGCGTGAAGACGTATCAGACAGAATTAATTTCATATTTATAGTATGGATTTACTAGTATGGATACCACAAACTTTGCCTGTTATCTTGTTTGTAATTCAAACAATTTGTTTAAGGTTTAATTCGTTTAAGTGGTTCAAACCACTCCGTTGGGCAGTCATAGAATGTTTTGTGATAAATTCTAGGGGCCCATCGACCGCAGTATTATGTTACGAGGTCTCTCGGAAGACAATTTTATTTTCCGCTTTTTGGGTAATCAATAGGGGAACTCGACGCCCCTATACAACCCATAGAAAGGAGGCAGCTATGGAGTCGAAGTAATAATATATATATTTTAAATTAATTTAAAGAAATTAGATATAAATTAAAATGATTTTCAACACTTTTAGTTGCATTTTGAAAATGTTACTAATCTTTGCATGTTTATGTATTGGTTGAAATACCTATGTATTATATTACCATGTTAAAATTATATCGAGTCAAGAATTTAAAAATTGTTGGATTAAGTAGTCTCCGGTAAAATATCCTTGGTAAAGTTATTGAAGACATTTTCTCTATTCACTTTATATTATTTATACACGATCAAGTATTTAAAATGCAATACTGTCTGCGTGTTTTTTAGTTTAGATGCACTTCCGTTACCTTTTCTTAAGAGAAGTTAAGCAGAAAATATAAATTTGATTAATACAACGGCAATTGCCGCTTTTTCACTGGAAAGGAAAGCAAACACCTTACACCGTACACCTTCCCTATCTGTGAGTTCTTAGAAGAAATAATTTATCTGTCCATTTTTATTCGTTGACTGGAACTATACGGGTAATACATAATGTTTCGTAAAATGTATATGGTATATTATTAATGTATCTATGAATTTATTTATAAAGGTTGCTTTAAAGCAGAAATATTATATCTATTATATAATTTTAAAGAACGAGCTCATATTCATTAATATTATATGTATAATAACATTATATGAAAATGTTTAAATAATGGAAAAATAGTCATCTCAACACATTTCTGTTTCAGTACTAAAATCTAATATTCATTCCAATGATAGGTATTTATATTGAATGAGTCCTTCCGAGGTTCCCTTGAAAACTCGACCAATTTTAATAGTATTGATAGACCCGATTATTTAACTGTTGCCTGAACATTCGTTATTTGATCGTAAAACAGGCTTTGTAAAGTTTTAACTATATATTATATTGTATATATAGTTAACATTATACACACACTGTACACTCTTTTTCTTCATCCTCCTGCCCTTATCCCACATTATATGGGGTTGGCACAACATGTTACATGTTGTAATAGTTGTAGGACACGGTGAACCACACTGTCGCCGTGTGCCCTGCGTGGCGCGAGGAGCGCCGCGCCCTCGTCGCCCAAATCGGCGTGGACCTGTCGCTCCCGGCCCTGGTTCTGTCCATGGTCGGGGGCGATCCTGGAAGGACGGCCGTCGCCTCCTTCTGCGAGGCAGTCATGTCCGCAAAGGAAGCGGCGGAGCGGGAGCGGGAGTCGACCACCACACCCCCCTCCCGCCAACGCAGGCCACGCTGGCGGCGCCGGAGGGCCAGTAACAACCTCCGGCCGCCGTAAAAAGTGGCCGCGCGCGGCCCCTCGGGGGAGGACCCGCCGCCCGCACTATTGCCGCGAGGGTGAGGGCTGCGTGCTGTTCCGCGGCCGCCCCTCAACTCCTAGAGTTGTTAGGAGAGCGCCGGGGGGACGAAACCCTGACCCCCTGGCGCCAACACTTTAGAAGGGGCCCGCCTCAAGACAAAGGGCGAGCCGGCGCCGGCCCGGGCCACGAGATCGGCAGGCCATATATCCGTGGGCCCGGGCGTAGGCGATAGGAGAACAGCGGGGTTTTTTAGTGGGTAGTCGGAAAAATCCCGGAGTCCCACATATCCCTCGGTCCCCCCGGGCCGGGGGAACCCGTCAAGAGAGGTTTTTCCCCGAGACCAAAAAAAACATGTTGTAATAGTTGTGGCTTAGTTTTTACAACCGGCCGCCTGCCTGACGTTAACTCCTTTTTGGGGGAAAATCTGTCATCATTTTTATTTAAATTATATTATTCTCGTTTCACATTGAAAGTAGGAATCAAAATTTTGTTGTCAATCATCTAATACATCCTCAAGCGACACTTTTATTGGTTTCTTCTTGAGTAAACAACATCTCATTGTCGATTTGGATGTGCAAGGTGGCACTTTTGGCGGGTAGCCAACTTTTACGGGGTTCGTGCACAGTACGCATTCGACAACTGCGTCACGAGGGCTTCTAAATAGGAAATTCGCAGTGCCGAGCGTCTTCGAATGCTCTTGGTCCATCATTCAGTTGAGCTTGAATGCAGAGATAGACAGCTTGCGCACAATGCGTCTATCTTCATATATTTTGGTGGTGGATCACAGCAATCTTCCTCTTGACAAGTTAGAAGCCTTGAAACTCGCGGTTTCTTTTCACAACAATACGTAACCTTCGGCGAAGGACATCGTGGCAAGCAGGGATAGCACATAGGTGGATCTTCACAGCACGTTGTTGGACAAGGGGCCACTAACATTGGACATACTGCAAATTTCTCGCAGTCTTCAGGGTAAAAGCACGTCAATTTTAATTACATTTTACTTCTTTTTCTTTTGTAAACCAAATTTAATATTATTTAATTCAGTCATCATCATCATTTCAGCCGGAAGACGCCCACTGCTGGACAAAGGCCTCCCCCAAAGATCTCCACGATGATCGGTCCTGCGCTGCCCTCATCCAACCTATCCCGGCGATCTTGACCAGATCATCGGTCCATCTTGTGGGGGGCCTACCAACACTGCGTCTTCCGGTACGCGGTCGCCATTCGAGGACTTTTCTGCCCCAACGGCCATCAGTCCTTCGAGCTATGTGCCCAGCCCACTGCCACTTCAGTTTTGCAATCATCCGGGCTATGTCGGTTACTTTCGTTCTCCTGCGAATCTCCTCATTTCTGATTCGATCTCGCAGGGAAACTCCGAGCATAGCCCTCTCCATTGCTCTCTGAGCGACCATGAGCTTTCTCATAAGGCCCATAGTTAGCGACCACGTCTGCGTTCCGTATGTCATCACTGGCAACACACATTGGTTAAAAACCTTCGTCTTGAGACACTGCGGTATTTGGGACGAAAAGATTTTACGGAGTATTAATTCAGTAAGATTGTAAAAAAGTTCGATATGAATTTTATGCTAGTAGTAGGTGAAATTTTGTACACCGCGTGTAATTTTTTTTTCGCGGAAACCTCAAGGCCGATTCCCTTTTATCGCTGGAGAGTTGGAGGGTATGTGAAAGTCCGTGAAACTACCCACCAAAAAGCTCCACTGTTCTACTATCGCCTAATGCCCGAGCTGACGGATAACTACTGCCTGTCTCGTAGCACAGGCCGGCCAAGCGCTACTATAACACTTAAATGAGTGCTTATAGAAGCACTTTAGACAGAAATGTAAATTACTTTCATATATTTGTTATATATTATACAAGACTGCAATAAGATAATAAATTATTATAAGATAAAAAGAAGACTGCTTTTATTTGAACGCCATCTTGAAAACTCGGTTTAAACTTTGTCAATTCCACTACTGAGACGATTACAATGATACAAGCTGCAATTATCCTAACCCAATATGTACATTACATACAGTGTCAGATAAAAAACCTTAACGCAATCTCAACTTTATCACTTTATTACAAAAGTGTAAAACTTAATCGAATCTTAAACGAAATACAAAAATCGATTGCTTAAATTGAAAATATCAGAATCATTGACTTTGAAAATAATCTCCTTGACATTTTGGCATTGAAGAAATAAAAGATCGTCCGATATTTGCCAATGTCTGGTGCGCAATCGAACGATAAAAGCAATCCTGTGGCCGCAGACAACAGTATCGTCTCGAGTGGATGATTGGGCCGGAAAATAGGTCCCCACTCGTTATAAGCACTCCTAGAGTACACGCTTCTGAAATGTGACACTACATAGCTCTCTTTATATATATTTTTATTTATTTATTAATAAAAATCTTATAATGTTAATATAGTCATTAATGGAGTCGACACTGCAATACTGAGACAAACTTAAACTAAATATACCACCATATACATTGTAAAGCAAAATATCTCATAAATTGCCCCAATATAAAATTTTAGCAATCCAAGTCATTATCATAAAATTTTCATCGTTAGCATGAAGACGATCAAAAGCTATTAAATTCCTTACTAGTAAGATATTTGACTAGAGACAAGCTCTCTGGTAGAGAGAAGAAGGAGACCGTCCCCTTTTTTGAGCACATCTATCGAATTATAGAAAAGATGCCACTTGCTTTTGCACTCCTTTTTAGGAGCGCTCAGAAGTAAATTTAAACTTCGAATATAAATAACCCGAATATAAATAGATTCCCTAGCCTTCTAGGTAGAAAAGCAACTAAAAGAACTAAAACATCTTAAAGTAATCTTGATTACTCCATTATGGATACTTCTATTTCTTTTATTTCGGCCCCACTTAAAGATAATATCAAGAACTACTTTTCAAAAGCTCAAATGTTTTACTACAAGTGAGAATGGAATGTTATACAAAGGACTTTATTTACACGAGGCACCGGAAATCTAGCAATAAAATAATATATAATAATAATATCGGTTTTATTCCAATAACATTTCGTGTTAACATTTTGATATTAAAATTTAAAGCTCCACAAGCTATTATCAGGAATGTATGGTTCGTTACAGTGATTGAATGGCATGTAATTTCATTGAGGGCAGAAATCATACGCATTGAACACGTCACTTTATGTGTAATACGCTATTCATACGAATATTGTTGCATCAGTACATTAATATTTATTTTATATCGAATATTCATATCTTAAATACTATTTGCTCATGGGATTTTAGCTTTTACTGTTTTAATTTTTTTCAATAATAATCTATTATTAAATCAATATTATAATTAATAACTTAACAAAATTGAAATAAATGAATGAATGAGAAATGAATTGAATATTGAAAAACAAAGAGATAAATAATTATATGGATAAATAAAGGTTTCTTACAAATCACACTTTTTGAAGTTACACTTCTTTTGGCGCGTTATGGAAAAATGATGAGAGTAAATTTTTACGATGCGCGCGCACACCGACACAAAAAACCGACACCCTGAAGTTAGCTAGTCAACATTTTTTAAATATAAAATCTCCGTAATCCAAAATGAACATAAATTGCAATGAAATAGATTTCAAGACGTTTTCCGGTGCCTAGCAACGGAGACGGCAGCCGTATTGGTTCAATAAATTCAACAAAACAATGGAGTAAATTTATATAATATATCGTGGTGATATTTATTAACAATTTATTGATTTAAAGAAGTGGTTTTTACAATATATTGTTGAATTAAAATTGTATTTGTTGTTTTTACAATTCTGCAGAAAGGCGAATTTTTAAAAAGCCACGTGGTGTAGTTAAAAACTATCTGTAATTTTTAACAATTTATTGATATAAAGATAATTTACTGTGATTATATAAGTGATAAAAGTGGTTTTTACATTTTTACTTTGAGTACGTTTGTGGAATATGAGGTTAGTTGACGATATGTATATATTTATTTACATCATAAGCTAAAGTATTTTTTTTTCTACAAACGTAGGATAACGCGAAGGATAAATATTTTAGAAAAATTTTTATCTTGTTACGCCAAAGAAGTAACTTGTTACGTGCGTACATAAGTACACACACACACACACACACACACACACACACACACACACACACACACACACACACACACACTTTTGTTATTTAGACAGAATGATTGGCACTTACTACTCTCAGAGCTGGACAGGTAACAGGTAGAATTCCCATAAGGGTATACAGAGGTGTATATAAGACGCCATGATTATTGGTGATGAACCTTTTACATAAGCCAAGATTCCATGGCTTTTGCAGTACCAGTTAAAATCTAATTATTATGAATAGACAGGCTTCTCGGGTTTATTAAGGAGATCTAAGTATAGAATAAAAAAATTTTAACAAATAAGATGTCATAAACTTGTATTTCCGAGAGTCCATCAACACATTAGTTAGTTGTGTAGTAATTTAGTTGTTAAGGCAATAAGCATTTAGTGCTTTACGTTTAGGGCTGCCTCTAAATAATAATAATTTTCTCCTTTCTGGTATACGAGTATTCAGTCAAGCCGATGATTGCTCAGTTATTAGTTATATCAGCAGTCCATTATGAACCTTGTTTGAACTTTTACCTAAGCTAGAACCATGGAGTTAATAAGTACTGTAGTTAATAAGTAATGATACTAACTCCATGGCTAGAACAATGCAATTGGTAATAATCAATGCTTTAGTTTTTGATTTTATTTACAGTTTCTGTTTTTTTTTTTCTGTGAGTTGCGATAAAGTATGCATGGTTTAAAAATATTTCCTATATGTAAGTTTACGAAGAAAACGAAGCGAGTACATTATTACAGTATTACGTCATCGTCGTTCTAACGTTAGATCCCGCATTGAAACCCAAACTTCCGATTCAGTGCAATACCACGTAGGTCAAACTACCGAGTTAATAGTACTACCGAGTATTTGTGAGACTCAAACTCATTAGTTGATTCTGATCTGGATAGTTCTGACTTAAGATGCCCATCAATACAAGTTTTATGTTTAGTATCAGACATACTCGTGAACCTGACTTTATGCATACATATTTTATTATACTATTCCATATATCATTAATGTTAATTAATTTTACATGTATAAAAGCCAAGATTCCATGACTTGCTGTACCAGTTAAAATCTAATTATAATGAATAGACAGGCTTCTGGAGTTTATTAAGGAGATTTAAGTATAGAATAAATAAATAAATACATGGGCATAATTCACACAGCGCCACCTAGTCCCAAAGTAAGTAGAAGAGCACTTGGGTTATGGGTACGAGACAGCTGATAAACTACATATGTACTTTTATTTTTGTAAAGAAATACATATTATACATAAACACCCAGACGTATGAGTACCGAAGTGCGTTAACCGCTACGCCACAGAGGTCGTTAAAATAGAGGGTTAAAGTATTAAAATATATCCTCCTTGAACATCCATGCAGTACATAGCGAGGCATCTTTATCTTCTACTTAGGGAGCTAGCCAAATGTTTCTTATAATTAGAAATTTATTGACTATTAGTTCAGATTTAAAATGAATTACATAATTTTCAGTCACGCCATACCACTATGTTTGAATTTAATCAACAACGGGTGACATTTTTGAGCTACTACTGGTCGCAATGACAACATTGTAAGACTTTTGTTTTATAACATTGATAACTGTAATATATAAGAAACAAAAACTAAGCAACCCTATTCTCGTATGAGGTGTAAATTAGAGGTGGTCTCACTAATGAATGGAATGGACAACGGTATGACAAATGTAAGGGTGCGGCCACGATTCGCTGTAAGTGGATTAATGTAGACTTAATACCAGGTCTCCGGGCATTGTTGGTAATGAGACGGTTTTCTATTATTGTTTTAGAATTAAAATATATCTCTAATTTGGTGCTCTTTCTATGTTCGAGTCTTTAAAATAATCTGATATATGTTATTCAAGAATACGAAAAAATATTTTGCCTGATTTTTAAATAAGCCCAAGATATATCCCTTATATAAATGAATATATTGTAAAACGACATGTATTAAAGAAAAAAAGATGATAATTGTATGTCATAAAAATTTAAATACGTTTACTGTTTTTATTCTGTAACATTTTAGTACCTATGTTTTGAGCACATAATCATCCCACAATATTCTCATCGCATTTGCCTATGGTTACAAGCACAACTAATCTAAGTGCGTGCGTGAGTTTTGGAATGATTATTTTCTATAGCACTCGCGGCATAATACAATAACAACATAATGTATGAAAATTTCTAAAATAGGGCACACCATAGTATGGCGTGCACATAGAAATATCTAAGTGCCCTTGGCTTGCAACTTAATATTAAAGAGAAAAATAATCTTTAATGGAAAATCATTATTTGTGTTTCATTGTGGCACACCCGATTCGCTTGCAGCACATTAATTTAAGTGCTAATTTAATTAATTGAACCATTTCCCTACATTCAATGAGAACACGCACCGCCCGCCCTCTTATGCCCCAAGCCTGCACATAACTATACTTTTCACTTATAACCTTAACAAATCGACCCATAATTTGCCTTCACTTGACGATTTAAAACAATAAAGCAATACGTATAAATTTTACTCGCTAGAAAGTAAACGTACCAATCATGTAAACTAATTTATCTCAACTAAATTGTGAAGAATCGTTATGAATGTCACTCGAAGAAACCGTATCCCTCGCGCGACAACTTTGCCAATTTAACTTTATTTATATCGAGCCAATATTCGAGACTTTAATAACTTGTTGTAATATACTTTATCGTTTTTAAATATTGTGTAGGAAATGAAGAAAAACAAAATAGATGATTACATAAGAATGCTATCGATATCGGACGGGGTGCGTCGAGAGGAGAGGGCGGAGGGCGACGAGAGGCGTCGTGAAAGGAGATCCGCCTGGAGGCCGGATTATTGAATTATCAACAAAACATCGTACGCCTGAGAGGCTACGCGCCTCTAATTACTTTCTACTCTCGTTGAGTTGGCGCGGCGTATCATCTTAGAATCCGATGAGATTTGATGAATAATTGAAGCCGCCGATTGCGGGTGACTAAATTACGACACGACAGTTTGTAAACTGTATAAAAGTGAACGGGAAAAATTTACACACGCAATAAAAATAGGCGTATTAAAAGCGGACAAGAGCCTTAAATAGAGAGCTTTCAGACGACCACCCGGTGGGATTTTCCGGGGAGTGTTTTTAGCGATCCCCGGCGGAGCGGACGATCCGATATATACGTTCGGCAAATTAAAAACAAACCATGCGTACAGGCATTGTGAAGTAGGTCCACGTTTTATTGTTACCGATTTGTCTGCACGGAAAAACACAAATGGCGCGGAGCGGGGTTAAGCTCTTTGTTAATCGAACACGTTGATGTAAGCGATAGAGTCCGCAGCCGCCGACGAGCCACGTGCCGCGGCATGTCGAACCTCCAACCAGCCCAACTAAACGATACATCGACCCGGCGATATTTTTACATGACGTACCCCTATTTACATACATCCGTAATAATGTTTTACTATCTACATTCTGTCCAATATAAACGTGACGGACAGCTTTATAACGATGCTTCGATGGGGCTAAAAATCAGTTTGGGCGCAATTGAATTGTTATGAAGTAATTTCCATTTGACTTTTCAAAATGAATAAGAAGTAAATATCTCCTAAAATATTTTACGTTACATATAATTTATCAAATCACACACTCCTAACAAGATGAAAGCGTAGAATTATGTACACAGCTCATAACAAAATTAGGGAACAAGGTAAACACGACTTCACTTTTTGCCGTCTAAATATTTAAACGGCAAAGTTGGCATTGTCGTCGCATTGGACGAGGAAGGCTCCCGTGCGAGAAATAGCTCCGAATATCTCGCGACTATCCGGGATTCTTGTCCCTATTTCCACGGGATCGCGTCAAAATGACAACAAATTTAGGGAAAGCGCCAAGCGAGGTGTGAAATGTATCCAAGCGCGCCTCGCGTTATATGACATTCTTCACATCGGCTATAAATGTAAGCGTTGAGCCGATCGCCTAATCTGCCTTTTATTAAAAACTTGTCGAGTTAGGCCGCCTGTCACACCTACATTTCCATCTTGGGCATATTTCCTCGAACATAATATGGGATATTCGAACAATATATCGTCGTTTAGCATTGTTGTCACAATGACAAACAGGTTTATAGGATAAATATTCAGTTTTATTAATATGTTGTTTTCTGAATTTTGAATATTTATAACTGTTTCTTTAGTGAAAATATCTATACAAAAATCGACTATGCGGTCTGATTATAACGCGTCTTTTTTCTATTACTTCCTAGTAATTCATAAAAGTGAAAACACACGTGTTTACACGCGGTATGCGTTAGTAAATGGTCATTGTATAAATAGTATTATTATATAAATATATAAAAATTGTTTTATGATTAATCTAATTATATTTTACTTTAACTTTCATTTTAAAGACGATTGAATTTTCTTCGTCTGTTTCATGAGGTAAAAATAAAACCGCGATTGATCGCTAAAGAAGGGATCCGCTAACATCACGGTACTTGTAATTAGCTTTGTAACCGGAGTTTGGCGATTGAACAAAACCCTAACGGCACCCTAATTAAAAATTAGCGATTGCGTTACCGCGCGGACCCTTGATAAAGTTCCATGATTAACAATCGGTTTTTTTAAATGCTTGAGGAGGAAGGTAATCCAAGGTAAAGGATGAAAAATTCTTGTTAAAATTAGATTAATAAGGAAAAATGACTTGGTTTTAAGGAATACTTTTAAAAGATTCAAGAAGAATTCTCTTCCACTCTGTTTCATTCGTTAGATAAGAAATTAAAATGACCATATACAATATACCTGTATATAAGATATATATATATATATATATATATATATATATATTTTTTTTTTTTTTTTTTTTTTCTTTTTCTAAATTATCAATCTTCTAAAATACTGTTTAAAATAACTATTTAAAAAAAACAATAACGGTGGTTAATATATATTATATATTATTTAATTCTAATTTAAATTGTTATAATATTGATGAATGAATGCATATGGGTCGCAGTTGAGATGTAACGTGTCCCGCGGCGGGACGCCCGCAACCCGTGGTGGACTTCAATACCCACAATCAAGCCTCTACCCTTATTTAAATATCAAAACAGCCTCTTAACGCGCGGTTAGGTCGGCCTATCTCCGGCAACATAACACAAACAAATTAATTCGAATAATGAACCCTAATAAATAGGGATCTGTTTACCCCCATAAAGAATAAATATTATAATAATTGGGGCAAAAAGCTACAAATTCACAATTATGAATTTATAATTTAATGTTGGGTAAATTTATTGGGTTGTTGATGGAAAGTTTTACCGTTTATATTATTTCAATAACAATTTAAATTTCAGTTATTTAAGTGTATTAACACTTCATAAATATCAATAATTTATTCCATTACATAGCTATGATTCTTGAATTATTACAGTATGTTTTTTCATTGAGAAAAAATTAACAATTAATAAATAATTTTACAATTACATCTCTTACGCTATACATATTTCTGTTTCCAGGGTATCAATTACGAATATAATTTTAAATATAATTTTAAGCCTGCACAATTAATTAAAATACTGCTATTTTTAGTGCTAGTTTGAACACAAGTGACGTAATGTGATTGAATTAATAAATAATATCCTAATTTTTGTTTTTATGGTATGTTAACGGGAAAATTAAAAAACCTGAATTTAAAATGAATGCAAAAATGTTTTAAATAAAGGAATAAAATTAAGTAGGTGTTGCGGCGCTGATAGCCCAACAAAGCGAGGGGTCACTATTAAGCAACGGAGCCACTCCAACCGCGGAGGTTGCATGGAAAATACAGTGTAAAATTGTTCACAGACTATAAAACTGTTCAAAGGCTTTTCAATTAAAACTTTCAATGGCGTTCTGGCTAATTATAGCGCGGTCCAGGGACATCTATTACTATAAAATAAAGCTGAAAGCGAGCGACGGTGGCGGCGCGTTGCGGGCTGCGGGCCGGCGCGACTCCGGATGCTCTGCCCTCCACTAAGTGAATTCCGTTAATTAAACCATAAAAACTTCTATAAATTAAGATCCCAGCCAATTCCCCTCTCTAATATAGTCGTGCCTCGAAAGATTTTAGATGCAAACGACATCGATACAGGCGGCCGGTGGGAAATGGCGACATAAATTGTTTAGAGGCACCCCAGCCCCTCTACATTTGTTTGTGGCTTTATTTAATTTTAGTTATTGTACTGTCAGTAATAAAATATATCATCCGCTTATGGAGTATAGATTTAACCATTATATCATTCACGCTGAACTCCTATTTACTCAATAAATAAATGTTAATTTCAAAATAATACTTTCTTTTTGGCCTTCGTAGCCGCATCTTAAATTTAAGCCAACGCAGCCTATATAATTCTTATAATAAACTTATATTTATTAATATTTCTTATAAAAAATATCGCAAAGTATATTTCTTATATTTCTAAAATTTCTGTCTAAAACCTTAAAATAAATTATAAAACTATTATATTTACGTTTATTTTATCTCTTTATAATATAACTATTTTATTACATTATATTTATAAATGCTCTCATTTATTTAACAAATTATTAAATTTAATATTCTCGCGGAACTAGGTAGGTAGCATTATTTCATTATGCCTAAAAATCATGTGTATGAGTCTCCTACTTCGCCTGAACTAAAATTATTAGTTATTCAGAAAGAGAGAATATTCAAAAGGCTACAAAAATATATAATTTACCCATCCTCTCTCATACAGTCCACTAATCTCCTGTACGGTGCAATCTCGGTCCGTGACCGGGATCGTACAACTTTCTTTTTGGTCTTATAATTGCTCTATTGAACTGAATGCTCATTGAGAAATAAATTCATTACCATTTTGGTCACTTTACAGATTATTATTTTACATATACATACACACACACACATTGTATACAAGGGGCCTCATATAAGAATGAATGAACATTTAAATGTTGAAACAATACTAAGTACCACGAACTGAAACAACCTTCCAAGATAGCAGGCTGTGATTAGTAATTTCGATGTGCCTGTTCCCTAAAAATATTTTCTTTTGCCATCAGTACATGTTGTTCAATGTTGTAAAATTGTGCATCAGGTTTTATTAATATTAAACAAGCGCGCACTTTGATTAAACTATTATTAGTAAAAAGGAGTGAATTGTTTAGCTTTAATAAATTCTAAAAATGGGAGTTTAAATAAGTGTAAAGCCTTTAGGAGTATATCAAAAGCGATTGTGTTATGGTTTCTAGATAGCTGATTTAGTGCTTATATACTTTTTTTGTAAATAAATATGTTAACTTTTTTTTTATTGCTGTGGGACTGCAGACAGGCTCTCGGCCCGCTTAGGATTTAGCAGTTACCGTCGCCTATAGGTGTATGCAACGCCAGTGGCATCGCGAACACGCTGCTGTCCCATAAGGGTCATGCCAGAGCATTAGTGACCCAAGTTCCATGCCGCCATAATAACCTTGTGTTGTGTTCCGACACAACACAAGGTTACTATGGCGGCATACTTAAGACCAAAGGTGGTCGCCATCCCGACGGGCTTGAGGCCCTACCACGTAATTAGAGTGGGTTGTTTTGTCGCCTTTTACGACAGGCCGACCCCGGCCACAGAGGTTAGTATTCTTTCTCCGTCCCTGCACGGATAAACTACTTACTAATATAATTAATTATACATAAATAGAAACTAGACTACTAGCAATAAATTTCTAGCCTTGCCGCCACCGCCTGGCCCCGGTGAGACGAAAGAGTAAGCCCAAAAAGTGCTGGCTTGACGTCGTAAAGGCTGATATACCAATGAACTCACTACCAAAGTTGTCGAAGTCCGCGTGAAGTGGAGAAGAAAAAGTCACAAAGCGCACCTCGGGCACCAAATCGGAAGTTCGGGTTGCAACCATGATTAATAGATAATATAAAAAAACGTTAATAAGATAATGTGTGGTTGGAAAGGCGCCACGGCGCCCTGACCTTCCGCCTGACGCAGGTCCTCTCGGGGCATGGTTGCTTCGGGAGGTACCTGTGTCGCATAGGGCGGGAGATGACGTCAGGGTGCCACCACTGTGGCGCGGGCGACGAGGAGGACACGGTGAACCACACTGTCGCCGTGTGCCCTGCGTGGCGCGAGGAGCGCCGCGCCCTCGTCGCCCAAATCGGCGTGGACCTGTCGCTCCCGGCCCTGGTTCTGTCCATGGTCGGGGGCGATCCTGGATGGACGGCCGTCGCCTCCTTCTGCGAGGCAGTCATGTCCGCAAAGGAGGCGGCGGAGCGGGAGCGGGAGTCAACCACCACACTCCCCTCCCGCCAACGCAGGCCACGCCGGCGGCGCCGGAGGGCCAGTAACGACCTCCGGCCGCCGTAAAAAGCGGCCGCGGGCGGCCCCTCGGGGGAGGACCCGCCGCCCGCACTATTACCGCGAGGGTGAGGGCTGCGTGCTGTTCCGCGGCCCCCCTCAACTCCTAGAGTTGTTAGGAGAGCGCCGGGGGGACGAAACCCTGACCCCCTGGCGCCAACACTTTAGAAGGGGCCCGCCTCAAGACAAAGGGCGGGCCGGCGCCGGCCCGGGCCACGAGATCGGCAGGCCATATATCCGTGGGCCCGGGCGTAGGCGATAGGAGAACAGCGGGGTTTTTTAGTGGGTAGTCGGAAAAATCCCGGAGTCCCACATATCCCTCGGTCCCCCCGGGCCGGGGGAACCCGTCAAGAGAGGTTTTTCCCCGAGACCAAAAAAAAAAAAAAAAAAAAAAAAAATAAGATAATGTGACCTAAACTTGGGACAATGTAACCATTTCGTTGCGAAGGTCGTTCTAAATTGGTTATTAATTGTTACAAAATGATAGCAAGTTAAACCCGAATGAGTATTAAATCAGCCAACCTATTTTATCATACAATGAAACACCATAGGTTAATTACTGAACTGACGGACAAAGGCAATCCTTAGATATAAGATAAGGCGCGCCCTACGTTTGCGAACTTGTATGGAAATTTTCATTAGTGAAATTTGTTCGTAAGTGGTTGTGTGTTTTAGTTAATTGCTCCGTGTTCGCTGTACGCCTGCCTGGCTTATGCAGACATTTTTATATAATACTACATATTTTATAGAATACTTTGTTTATATTATTTCCAGTTACTAACAATAAGTATCTTGTCTGGAGAGTGTTTTATTTCATTTTATTGATTGCTGCGGGACAACATACAGGCAGACGGCCCATTTAATCGTACCGTCGCTGCCAACCACGTAGGGAACTGGATTACTTAGTCCAGAATAAAACACAAGGTTATTATAGCGGCATATGTCCAGACCAAGGTTGGTTGCTATCCAGACGGGTGTGAAGTCTTACCACCTAGTAAATAAAAAATATGTATATAAAAATGCTTATTGACCGCCATCTAGATGGGCCTTACCACGTAGCTAGGATTGTTTTGTCGCCTTTTACGACAGGCCGACCCCGGCTGCAGAGGTTAGTATTCTTACTCCGCCCCTGCATGGAGAAAAAGTCTAAAGCGGAAAGATACTACGTATTATATTATAAGGGTGTATACCTTCATGGGAATCGATAAATAAGTGAATCGATAAATAAGTGAATCGATAAATAAATAATATGTTAAATATTGCTTGAGAATACACGTAAATCTTTGCAAAATATGTTATTAACCATCTTAAGACTAATTTAAACATGACTTTATCAAAAATATATTTCTGCATTCAAATTTAAAAGACTCACAAGATCCAAAATAGCTTTCTGTGCATAAAACGCAATTCACTTGAAAAGCATTCTTAAACGAAACTTTGAGGAAGTAAACTCAGAATATCTGTAGTGGAAATCCAACATTTTCCACCTATAAAAGCTTTTTCGAGAACATTCGCTGGCTCCGGAAAAGGCGGAGTCAACAGGTGGCTTCTTTTATTAATTCGAACGTAATTCCCTTTTGGTTTCGTTTTTTTAATATATTCACTCATGACTTCTGCCATTGATCTTGAAATACGTGTAAATTGTGTAATGGTATTTAATTTAGTAATCGTATCTTTGTAGATTTTATTCGTATCACATCAGTATTTATTTGTTAATCCTGCTTGCATTTTAAGCGTTCTCTCTGGAAGCTGCAGTCTACAGTTACATACAACACGAAACTAGAGCTTCTTGTTTGCGTCGGTGCCCATCGTGTAATTTTTTTATTAACAAGATAACAAAAAAAACTAAAGATAGAGTAGAGTTGCCTTTTAATCCAATAGAAATAGCTTCTGAACTAAACGTTGAAAGGAAATGTGAATTATCAAATACATTTATCAATTTGTAATCCATTTTTATTTAAGTACTTTAGTGCTTGTCGCTTTGCGAACTAAAAGCCGCCGTCAATCAAGCGGAAAAGCCACTTAAGCGCCGGACTACACCTAGTGCATTATCCGTGGAAAGTCCGTGAAATACTCACTCTGATCCCTCTATGTATGCCACAAACATTCGACGTAACTGCAAACGATTCTCGACATTACAGCAATAATATAAAGGTGTCAAAAGCATGTCATGAACAAGTTTATTTGACGCCCGCAGCGGTAGTGTCGAGAGCCAAGATGTCTCAAGATTTAAGTAGTTTGAGCCAGGAAGTCCGCCCGGTGCAATCTTGTTTGGACTGTGGAACTTGTTAACTCGATATTGCCGCGTCCACTTTATGCCTGACTTTAGTGTCAAGCCACCGACTCTCCTATTCGCCACTGGAAACATTTATTAGTTTTCTCTCGGCAGCAACAAGTTTTACTTTTTGTTTAGATAGTTTTATTTTCTTTCTCGGTAATATTCACTGAACGCTTTTTTATTTGATATAAAATTTTGTATCAGGTTTCAAGTTGATTGAAGAGAGCGTAAAAAGGTAGAAACAGACGTAGAAAGAAAAGTAGAAAGAAAGGTGTACTACCTTATATAGTAGACTTCATATAGTTTAAAAATCAATTACAAATACTCCAATATAAGTAACTAACCCTAATTTCGGTCTGAATTTGATACATTTGAGAATTATTCATATACTTGAATATAATAGTCATGGTCTACTAAAAATTGACTGTCCATAGAACGTCATTCAAGGCGAATAGAACAAAACTTCTATAAAAACTAAACTCATATATTACATCTATTTTCTAGTACCTTAGGGGAATATCTATGTGTCACAAGAGAGGAAAATGGGCATAATGTTTGCATCGCTACTTCGAAGCATGAGAAATCTTTTCTCATGCTTCGAAGTACGATTTTTTTAGTTAGGTTTAGTGGTTGATAGTAAGAACAAATAATTTTTCAAATTAACAATATCCGAAGGCAGCAATTACTCGCCCCCACATCTTCAGCTTCATCATACGAGTAGCATCCGTCAATATTAAAAGAGCAAATATTTTCCGTGAGCCGATAAGTATATTAATCTACCATTTAAAAATACGTGTTCCGTTAATTTTACGCGGTCATTAAGCATAAAAGCGAACGGGCGTGTTAGAACGCATCGAGAGAGGAGCGATCTTGTTTAAATGGCGAATGACTCAATCGGGGTACATGGCGTAAAAGCGGTATTAAAACGGCCCGCAACGTCTGCGGTTAAGACCAGTGTCTAATAATGGCGTAAGTCATGAAAGAGCACGTTTTTTTTACTTTCATTTATTGATTTTTTTACATGACCAAGTAAACACTGAGTATTCAGACTGCATTTTATCACAGTGATTATAGGTTGTGATAAAAATTAAATCCGCAAAAAAATTCAATAGTTAAACATGAATAGTAATAAATAGTAATTACTCTATTGATAAATTACTGATTATTGCATTTAATACTGATCCCTTTTTTGATTATAGGATTGTTCTAATGACTAGGATATTTTGATACGAAAAAAAACATTCTTATTGAAGCAAATACCATATACTGATTTCTAGCTGTAACAGGGCTCCTAAATGTTTTTAATGAAAGCATACGAGATTTATTCACGATATAATGATGTGTAATGTAAATATTTTTGTACTCTGTACGTTATTAACTTGAGGGTATGCCAAAGTTTTGTATTAATACTCATACCATGATCCTGGGAAAGCGGATGGCAGCATATTAACGGTGCTTCTGGCGTCGCAAACATCTATAGGCAACGGTAACTGCTAACTATTGTATAGTGGAATATCAGCCTGTCTGCTGCTCCACAGCAATAAAAAAATTAGTATGACTTATTATAATATTAAATTTAAGTATTTTTTCATTTATAGTCAGTTTTAAGTGACAAGTGTCGTTTAGACCTCAACCCTACCAGCTACCGGAAGAATACAACTCTGATTTCTATGTGGCAATAAAAACTAGCATATGCTGTGATAATGTGTTTAATTTTAAATCTATTGCTTTTTGTTTTAAACGTTAGTACTAAATAAAAAAAATCTTTTTTTTTCTTTTTCAAACTTAAATTGAGCTGCATTTGTATCACAATTTGAATAAAACAGCATTACCCGCAAACTCCTATCCCTTATACCATACAAACATATGAAGGTGTTATTATATACCAATAATAATGTGATGTCGTTCAGTTTGCATAATGCCCGCTCATGAAAGCGAGTGGTTAAAGTTTACCGTCTGATATTTGAAAAGTTGCAAAGTGAACCAAGCTCGACGTCGAGTGGCATCCTGCTTTAATATTTGCTAACCATCCAAGCTATTTTGTTCCTCACTACATATTTGTCATTATTTTTTATATTTTGTATAGTCTGGTCCTAGTTTTTGAAATGAAATATATAATTAATATTGCTGTTTATATTCAATTGTTTTTTTCTACTTTTAAAAGATAATACCCTGAATAATATCTGGATGTTTAGTAATTTTTGTTAATGTGTTTTTTTTTTCTTTTTTATAATGGAAAAATACCAGCCACATAGTCTATACAATTTTTGTATGTATAGTTCGCCCCTATTAAAACACTCAATTACTTTATATGATATTGCATGCTTAAGCAATACTTAAATCTTTAATTGACATTAAAATATATTAACTAGAACAAACAAAGAAGTAAAACAAATCGAGACTCAAATAACATTGTACGGAAACGTTGCAAAAGGTGAGAACACGTTGTAAAGAACGTGATACAACCGTAAAACTGGAAGAAGAATGATTCACGCGTGTTGTAGACAAACACTTAGGCGAGATAAGTGACTACGTGCAATGTTGTTACATTTTCTTTAAAGCTTTTTACTAACTGTGCCCGCGACTCCGTCCGCGTGGAATAGTGACTTTGGGCAGCATTTTAAAAAAAATATTAAGGTTGGACAACCCTTATCACTAAGGGGTATGAAAAATAGATGTTGGCCGATTCTTAGACCTACTCTCAATATGCTCACAAAATTTCATGAGAATCGGTCAAGCCGTTTCGGAGTAGTACGGGAACGAACATTGTGACATGATAATTTTATATATAAGATAAGAAAAATTTCCATCTAGCCCTGCGTCAGGATTTTTGTTTCTTTTATTTCTTACCAATTTTTTTCTACAACCTTCAATATAATATTTTACTATGTATAACCTTATTTTATTACTATTTATTTATGTACCATTTACTAGTCCCTTTTTTTGTTCCATTTGCATTTTTACAGTTCATGAATATACGAGTATTTAGCTTATATTTCGAAAAAGTTATAGTGTAAAATTAATAAAAAGTTATTATCCTATTTAAAATTATTGTATGTAACCGAAAGGTTTATTGATTTGTATACCAAGTAATTTATTAGACATGTTATGAGAACAAAAAATAATAGAAATTTACTGTCGAGGAATAGAAAATTTTATTTAACAATAATAATTACAATTTTATGTTCAGATAAAAGTGGTTAACAAGCTACAATATTACTTCAAACGAAACCGCTTGTAAAAGCCTAAATTGTACATAGAATATTAGTATCTAGATATTGCTAGTTTAAGTTCATAAAAAAAAGTTATTGAAGTATCATTTTTCCATGCTGTAACATAAATAGCAATAAAAACCAATCAACACTACACAATTTTATAACATAAATCTTTTAATAATATTCGCTACAATGTTGTTCTATATTCCAATGCATCGTTGCCAGACTAATATTTTTCCATTTCCGAACAGACTCCGACCAAATCGGGGATTAAAAGCATTTTATTCTCTATAGAACCACTATACTATCATTTACCTTTAGTGTGCAATCTGTTGGAGAATGCTTTTTGTTCATATATTATGTTCAGTTACTTACAAAAAAATTAATAGAATATATTAAAAAAAAATTATGGCTCAGGACCAGCAGGCACGCTGAGAGTCAACTTATTGGTAAGCAGTTACCGCTGCGTATAGATATTTGTCACGCTAGAGACATCGCTAACACGCTGCCGTCTGTATAGGGGTACCGGAACCTGGGCCACTTATGGCTACCGAAACACAACACAAGTTTATTATAACGGCATACTTAGAGACGATAGGGGCGGTTGCCATCCAGACGGGTTTAGAGCCCTACCACCTAGAACATAATCAGACATTTCAAAAACGATTACAAAACACATATAAAATTACCATTATAGGTTCAGTTATGTTTGCTAGCACTTATAGTGCAGGAATCTTAATCTCAGAAGGGACGGGTAGAGAGGTTTCACTGTCACGAAATATCTTTTTCACGAGTGCATTAAGGGTGGTAGTTTCAGGCACAAAGCGAGCCTATATCGATCAGCAAACAATCACGGGGCCCGCAAAAAGCAGGTGTCCCCCGCGCAAACAGCGGGCCCGCGGGAGCCTACTTCCAAGCCGCCCCGGGCCCCCTACATCAAAATGATGACGGAAATCCCATATTGCCTACATCGGGGACGGAAGCACGATTTTATAAGTTAAGGGATTTGTGTCAATATTTTACTAGGATAGCGAATGGCTACTCGTCGAGGTTATATGCTACATTATGCCGGCATCACTCCCGCAAGGACTCTCACTGCAATCTAAAACTTTATTAATTTAAGTAGAATTCCCTAAACGTAGCGTCGTCGGTACATTTGTTAATCGTTTGCGAGTTTCCAACAAATTTCTTAAGTAAGTATTTTTGTTCTCTCTTGTTCGAAATTCATAAGTGTGCCGTGATTTATGGCATACATTTAAATCGTTCACGCTTCACATCTCCGTTAAGAAAAATACAAAAACATGATCGTTGAGTAAAAGGTAAACTTTTGTAGGGAAAGTTTTGCCAATGTTTCAAATGTTTAGATAGCTACGTGATATGTAGGGCTCCGAGAACGAAGATTCACGGGAGTACTTTCCAGAACATAATATTATTATAAGAAAATCTTTAAGGTATTTGATTTCTCATTATAATTCATGTTTCTTTTGCACTTTATACTTTAAGTTAGAACCAGTGAAATTTACGTTCCGTACTCATAAATTCTTTCATTTATTGTAATCATTTTTGGGTTTCAGTTCTCATAGCTATGAGATACAATATGATTAGAGTCATTGAATGTCAATAATTTATATAATTAGTAGTAGAAGTGACATTTTTGAATTTGATATCTAAATTTTTATTAATGGCATTAAGTGTATTGTTTTCTCTGTTATAACTATTTCACTATTTAATAGTGAGTCTCTTTGTATTGATATTATGAATAACAAATTTTCAATATTATGGTTGAAATGTCTATAGAAACTGATAAAGTTTTACTCTTCAAAATTAAGCGGAAGATATTTTTTTGCTTAATTTCCTCGTGTTTTGTGATATAACAATGTTCACTAAAATTTGTACACCACATCTCCATTATAATGTGCGTAATACGGTTACATGAAGCTCAGATTAGCATATTTGCCGAGTAGACAGGTACCTCGGGCAGCGAATTTCAAAGTTATCTATAAATTTTAAATTCATACATTTTTGAAGACTAAGTCTTCTTACTAAATTAATACAGTTTATTCTTCCTGGGTTATAAAGAGTAAAAATATCTTTGTACGGATAATTAGTCAGTCATCTTAGGGAATCGCCTAGTTTCTATATATAATAAAACTCACAAAAAATATATATATTTAGTGAGTTTTATTATACATTAGTAAAAAAAGCTTAACTTACTCACTTAACCAGTGTACTATAAGTATAAGTTATCAATATATCAAAAATTTTAACTGTTCGAGCTGAATCAATCCAATTAAAATTAATTGGATTTATTTTGCTTCTTTTTAATAGCCGTGCTCATTCGAATTAAGTTTTGTTGATAATATATTTTAATATAATACCAATATTTCATCATAATTCCTATAAGAATATATAATAAATAGATAATTGAAAATCTGCAAGTATTATCAATTAAGTTTCAATATATTATATTTAATAAACTATTATATATATTGAATAAATAAACTATTATAAATGTTATCCGTGCAGGGGCGGAGAAAGAATACTGACCTCTGCGGCCGGGGTCGGCCTGTCGTAAAAGGCAGCAAAATAACCCACCCTAGCTACCTGGTAGGGCCCCAAGCCCGCCTGGATGGCGACCACCTTTGGTCTTAAGTAGTATCCGACCGAAAGTTCGGTTTCAGTTTCGGCTGAGTTTCGGCCAAAAATCAAGTTTGCCGAAACCGAAACTGATTTCTATCAAATATACTCGGATCGTCACAATAATTTACGTGGCGGAAACGTAGACAAACTGCTTTTCTTGGCGTACAATATAAAACTTTTTAATTATGAATATTAATAATACGAAAAACCAAAGAAGTAACCCTAAATATAAGATATTTAGAAGTTTTTTTTTATTTGATTTTATAACTGTTTTCAATTTAAATGTTTAATGTAGTTTAGTAGTGAGTTATTTACATTTACTACACTAAATAAAATAAATGTAAGTATGACTGTCCTACTAATTGTGATCTAGGTATCTTTGTTAATTCTAAATGTGCGATTAGATTATCTTTGTTGAGACTGGAACTAAGAGTGTAATTATAATTTTAGTAATTATTATTTTTATATAAGATGTATACCTAAAAGAGATTGATGATCCTTCTAAGTACAAATACAAACCAAGGTATTAATAAGATTTAAAAATACCAATACTTAGTATTTAATGAAACAGTAACAATTAGTGATTGATTATTGATTGATAACTGATAAACATTTTGATATGAGAACTTAATTTGAAAAAATAATAAAAATATTATTAATATTTTTTTATAATATATTAAATAAATGATTACAACAAAATTAATATACTGTGTTGTCGAACAACACAAAAAATAAATTATTATTATTAGTGACTCAAGTTCCTGTACCCTTATGGGACAGGAACGCGATTCGTGAATTTTTTTCGTGAATTCGTGAATCGTGTTCGCGATGCCACTGGCGTTGCAAACACCCATAGGCGACGGTAACTGCTAAATTCTAAGCGGGACGTAAGTAAGCCTTTCTGCTGTCCTATATAAAAATAAAAATTATTTACAATTTTATTTTTTATTCTAGGAACTTATTGCCAAATCTATAACAATAATATATCAGTTTGACAATTACTCACTGTATGAAAAATGGGGTTTGGAAACTAGGAGTAGCGGTTAGTTAAATATTTCAAGGGTATGTTGTTAAGATGAAGAAATACAGGTGTGACGCCGCTGGCATAGCAAGTGTGCTACGGCCAGTTGCATATTGTGCTTTATAATTAAGACCTTTATTTAATTATTTGTATAGAGGAATATTTCATGAATTTATCATGAAAATTGAAAATTTATCATGAGAATTGAATGAAATATTAATAGTTAAATAATGTAAATAAGTTTGAGGTCAATGCCTTGGTCAACCTCACCGACTAGAAATGCACTAGGAGACTTAGTAGGCCAATGAGAGTAGCCAAATGAATGAAACTTTTTCGCATATAACGATCTTATCCAAACAACCCATAATTATCACGAAATTTTTTTTCGAGACAGCAGCGCTTGTATCGTAGGGGTTTTTTATAAACAAAGAATTCATTATCGGGTGAATATTTTTTTGTTCCGTGAGGATCAAATCCACAGACCCTATCAGACCATTTGGATAATCTACCGTGTCGATAAGTTTATGTATTAAATTACTATATTAATTAGATATTAATTAAAAGCTACGATCACAAATAATATAGTTTTAAAAAATGGAAATTAATTTGTGTGTAATAAAGCTTTGATTTTATTATTTTCGCAGCAAATAATGAAGAAATATATTCTCATTAGCATGACGTCATAAGCTGAAGTAATAAACTTGAGGCCTCAACACCGATGATTTTTCAATTTAATGTACTTAAAATGAGCATTTCGAAGGCTTTAATAGGCACCGCTCACGCCCCGCGGTTCCGGCAAATAAAGTTAACTTGGCAACCACGTCGGCTTTACTTCTTAAATTATTCTCAAAAAGATTGTCTAATTTGTTCGCTCGTCTCGACATTTACGAGGGTACGGAAGTCGCACGAACACATGCGGTTCCGGTGCCCTTCAAAGACTTATAATACGCCTAGCGTCATCCCCCGAGAGTGCCTTATGGTACGCATTACGTAGGCCTTTTACCAGTGGTATGATGCATCGTAAAATGAACTTTAACGCATATTAATATGATACAAAGTATTAGGACAAATGATTAGGGCTTGTATTCACGCCGCGTTTGTCCTTTGGGTAATGTTACGTAATAGGCAAGAGAGGAGCCGTGATTTTGTCAAAGTTAAGAAAATTGGTTATGTTAGTGGGTAATTTTGGCGACCGAGGTAAATGTGAATTATGTGTCTCCTGTTAAGGCTGTAGAGGGGATTTTGTCTATTGATGTTTGCGCCTAATTAGTTGCCGTGTTTGTACCGGCTTAACATTGTTCTTTAGATGTTTCTACTTCTCTTATTATTTTTAAATGACTTAAAACCAAGTATCGTTTATTTTTATATATATTTTTTTGTAGCTATAGTTCAGCAGACAAGCAAACGGCCCACCCTAGCAGGTGGTCACCGTCGCCTATCACCCCGGCCTGAAAGAAATTTTATAATGCCTTTTTTGAAGAACCCCATATCGTACCGCGTTGAGAAAACCTCATCCGGAAGCTCATTCCAGATCCTGAGAGTACGCAACATGAACGTTCTTGAGAACCGTTTCGTACAAGAAAGAAGAGGCTCCAAGAAATGGGGATGAACACCCAACCGATGGCGGGCAGTGCGGTGGTAAAAAGACGACGAGGGCACCATTCTAGCTCCTCAGAACACTCCTCGTTGTACAACAGATGGTAGAATACGCAAAGAGACGCAAAATCTCTCCGAAGTCCAAGCGTGTCTAGACCGTCTGTGAGTATTGGATCGTTGACAACACGAACTGCGCACTGCTTTATTTCTATGAAATTATTTTTCTTTTATGAAAAAAAAAATGTTAGCGATATTTATTTTAATTAATGTTTGAGTTTAAGTTATGCAAAACGAAAAAATTGTCCTTATAGTCAATTTGAATCTTAATCAGCTAACATTAATTATAAAATAAAAATTTAAATCTATCATTAAATTCAAATATACAAAAATCTTTACTAAATTATTTACTTTATATGAACCCTGAATCTTAATCACACTAATCTCTTGAACTGCATGTTGCTTTAAGAACTTCGTTTGTGTATAATTAAAGCCAGATCTATGGTAGATAACATAGAAAGACATTATTCAGCACATCTTAGAAAGTGCCTGTTTCATTTTTTTATCAAAAGTGAAGCTATTGATCTATGTGGTGTAATGGCTACCGTACGTGGAAACGCTTGTATGGATCACGAGCTCGTTTCCCGTCCCGTATTTAGAAAATTAAATTATATAACAGTCATTTAATACCCATTATACCAATGCTCTGCTACTACTTTGACTAGACGGCGCTATGTGATTTTTTATTGGCCAATAAATATTACATATGTTTGTGAAGCTAGAATTATATATCTTTGTATTCTATCTATATTCTCTGAGGACTTAGATAAAATAGTAAGTTCAGATAATTTATCCGTGTAGAGGCGGAGAAAGAATACTGACCTCTGCGGCCAGGGTCGGCCTGTCATAAAAGGCGACAAAACAACCCACCCTGACTACGTGGTAGGATGAATCGTCTGGATAGCGACCACCTTTGGTATTAAATATGCCACCATAATAACCTTGTGTTGTGTTCCGGCATTAATGACCCAAGTTCCTGAACCCTTATAGAACAGCAGCGTGTTCGCGACGTCACTGGCAAATACCCATAGGCGACGGTAACTGCTAAATTCTAAGTGGGCCGTCAGCCTGTCTGCTGTCCTACAGCAATAAAAAAATTGTCTGACGTGTATTGTGTAAGCTTCTAATAGTGGGGTCCACTTTTGACCGTTCCTATTTAACAGCCGACTGCGTATTAAGTAACAACTAACTTCAATTGTTTTAAACAAAGTTATCTTTTCCCAGATTTTACTATAAGAAAAAATCTCGCTAAGCTACCGTGTAAAATCACTTTGAGAAACACTGTCTAATGCTAAAATAAAAAAAAATCGGTAGACAAAAATTCTAATATTTGTTCAGTAAATCTACTAAGAGCATTTTATTTATCAATTTATTTGTAATTTGGTAACCGAAACAGCCCGAGGTGAGTTCTGTAAACTAAAAGCTTTTTACCAACGAGAGCCACAATACAATTTTATTTTAATAAAAATATTATAGTCCCTACATTTTGAAAACTGAATTAAACGTTCAAAAGGACACTTTACAAGCACAAAGTAAACGGCAGAAAATTTAAAAATTCACAATTTAATTACTTTAAATGCGGTGATACTTTATGGACGTGCAACAGTCAAGTCTCACTTGCGTTGCGTGACCTAATTTAAGAGGACTTTATTCTCACTTAATTCACCTCACCCGTGTTTGCTCTCCAAATGAAGTACCACAAATTTTTTTTTCCACGAAGGCTTAATTGAGTGGGGAGAAGACAAGGTCCCTTCCGGACGAGCCTCAGCAATACGTTCCAGCCTCTATAAACATTTATTGTCGCTCTACATCTCACTAACTTCACTTTTACAGAGTTTTATGTCCGAAAAATTTACGCGAGGAACGTTACTTGCGTTTATTGCGACCGTGGAATGCCGCGGGCACACTGCCGTAATTGAATGTAATTTCGTTAGCTTCTTTCGTTTACCGCTCTAAAATAAAATTTTACGTCTTATTTATTGTCACGAGCACAATATCTTTGTTGCAGGGCTTTCCTCTCTATCATAATAAAGTTTCTAAAATAAAAATTGTTACATATTTTAATTCACTCATAAACCTTGAGTGGTGTTATTGTCGGGTGTATTGGAGTAAGAACATTTTTATCATCTATAAAATTGAACGAACCTATTCCGCGGTGAGTGGCTCCCGGTGGCGTGAGTTTAATTAATTCGAACGACATCGGTATAAGTACAAAAGCCCAATTCAATTAGTAGTTAAAAAAGTAAATAGCATATTGATTCGTGCACGCCATCCGGATCCGTTCGCTTCGTATTCTTAAAAGAAATGGGCAGTCACATTTTCAACTGTTTTTTTATTGGTGAGGAACAGCAGACGCACTGGCAGCCCACTTAATAGAAAGCAGTTACCGTCTCCTATGGATGTTTGCGACGCTAGGGACACCGTAAGCACGCTGCTGTCTCATAGGAATCCCATGTTACTCTTACAAAGGTTGTGAAAAGATAAGTCATTTCATATTAATTTCCTACTCTCTTTTAATGTTAATTAAACTGCCTTGACCTTTTAGATATGACATTCATGCGGACAACTGTAGATGGTTTATATTGTGCGCGATAATTATTGAAGTTCGGGGTACAAAATTTATTAAAATTAAATGTATAACTAAGGTCTTTTTAATACTGACATCGCTTAATACTATTATAATAGCAGAAACTAGTTTTTACTGCAGGTATATTGTAAATTGGTTTCCTAAAGTTATTTGAAAGTTTTTGATCTACGACTAAAGATCATCATCATCTCAGCGTAGCATCCCGGTTGCAAACCAAACTTCCGTTTCGGTGCCCGGGGTCCGCTTTCCGACTTTTTCTACTCCACTTCACACGCCCTTCAGCATCCCAGATCTACGACTAAAGATCTGACATTATAAAGACAGACACTAATCATTATTCTATTTTGCTATCACGAGATGGTTCACTATTCAAGCAGGTTATGTTCATTGTTTCTCTCATAGACAAATTAAAATAAGGATAATGGGTGATGGAGGAGTCGTGACCGCGTCACGTCAAATGCACTCGTAGTGTAGGATGAAAGAAATACTGGTATCCAATGGTTATGTAGCCCAAATTTCAAGTTACCTAAGTACATCAGTGGATGTGAATCAGCCGACTATGAGATTTTTTTAAATACTATTAAAAATACTTATAATCACGAATCTGCATATTTATATCCCTCAATTTTATTAATATTTGTTACAACTGCGTGCATATCGGCGAACACATGTCGACATTATAAACTGAATGTCACAAGTCATTCGATATTGTAATGAACCTTTTTAAATGCATCCGTTCGTTATGAAAACATAAACGCGTATGGAATATTTATTTAAATTTTAATCTTATTGGATTCGACCTTACTAGTGTTTTCAATCAAACATTCACAATACGCTTTTATCTGTGACAGTATTTATGTTGCTTCGAATTGATATAATTATTTAACTACGCATGTCCAAAGCTTTGTTATTTTAAATGACTAAAATTACTTAGTTACCATTTTTGACGCAATTTGTAAGACGACAATCGGCTAGTTCCAAGACCACGATATTCTTTTCGAGTTCTTTCCGTTTTCTTTTGAGTTGGTGACTTGCACAGCAGTTGCCGGAATACAAAATGAAGACAAATCTTGTTCACTCATTGGCTTTTTGCTCAGAAACAAAAAGCGCCATGAAAGGCCAGCAAAGCTAAATGTTTCACTTAGTATTTAATATTCAACGGTAGAATGCGGATACTGAAGCATTATATGAATAAACCTGAGATAAAACGTTTGTAAGTAAAAAAATGTAGTGACTAAATATTCCTAATACATTTAAAAAACATACTACAAAATTGGACCCGTTTCACATCTTTTATTTATTTTAAACTTCCAAAATGAGTATCAATTAAAAATAAATGAAGAATTACTAACAACGACCGTAAGTAAGCACAACTAAACGCGTATATGTATTTGCAGCTATTTATATATGTATAACAACAGTAGCAGACACTAGGGCCCTAATGAAGGGCTTAATTTCCGCTATAACCGGTGGATAGGCATGGAATGTGTTGTGACCGCATTGCTATGCAGCCCTTTGTTGCACAAAATTACATTGCGTCATTGTTCATGTATGTATTTACAATATTTGATGTTTATATATACCTTAAATGATATTTGTTTACTTGATCCATCTTAAATCAGATTCATATCATATAGATAATTAATATTGACCTCAACTTTCTGCATTTATTTAAAATTTTATGTCGTAAATATAAAACAAAATCGAGTAGTTAGAGTGTAGAACTGTTTTTAAATATAAATAATAATAAATATTTTGTGACAATAGACACAACGCCATCTAGTCTCAAATTAAGTACCATAGCACTTATGTTATGGGTACCCTCGCCACCATCGAAGCGGTGAGGCCCGTCCTGGCCGAATGGGTGGAAAGGCACCACGGCGCCCTGACCTTCCGCCTGACGCAGGTCCTCTCAGGGCACGGTTGCTTCGGGAGGTACCTGTGTCGCATAGGGCGGGAGATCACGTCCGGGGGAACCCGTCAAGAGAGGTTTTTCCCCGAGACAAAAAAAGACAAATGATATACTGCTTATATACTTTTTTTTGTAAATAAATACATATTACACATAAACACCCAAATGTGAGACGGGAATCGAACCCGTGACCTACGCAAGCGTATCGAAGTGCGTTATCCGTTACGCCACAGAGGTCATTAAATAGAAATGCAAAGATGCCCGTGCGCCGCGTACTTCTTTCAATTCCGACTTGAGATGCTGGTTTGTTTATATTTATGCTATCTATTTATTATTCTTAATCAGAATTTGATTTAATGTAACAACAACCTTCTAAGAAGATCTAGAGCTCTCTATGACCAGTTGTCTAGAGACAACTGCAAGAAATACACGACAAAGATGCTTACTCATTGGATTCCAGTCCGGCAACCATAATATCTACAAAAAATATATATAAAAGTTCACAAAATGTAGCCCAACTGGGCCAGTGAAAGAAGAGCGCTGGTCTTGAAGGTTAACATGCTGATGGTAGTCCCTTTTTGGATAGTGTTTTTGTACTTTCATCTGATTCAATGTTTAAACATAATAATTTTAATATATAACTGTTGTAAATTTACAAAAGTATACAATTGTAGACTGTTGTAATTTGTTGTTTTAAAGTAAAGGTATTTTTAAATGTAATTATTATTATAGTTTTTATAAAAGCAGCGGGATGTTCGTATAAAAATCACAAAATAAATTTTCGAATCACAACTTATACAATCTCTTCGTGAAAAATGGAGTAACAAAGGCGAAAATCCTTTTTGTCGGTAAACTGCATTGTGACCCTTGAAAATCTCACAAAGACTGATATTATACGTCACACGTAGCCAGCTGCCATATTTCATTGCGTCATTATTTCGTTTACACTTTGACTCTTCACCGTAGGGCAACAAAAGACGAAAAGTGAAGAAATTAAACATCAAAGTTTATACTGAGTCAATATTCACCGTTTCTTTAATTCCGAAACTTGAAATCCTTGAAAAAATATCAAAGCACGTTGCTTTTGGCTGTAGATATATATTATACAAAGTTTTGGATAAAGAAATCAACCGACAAAAAGTTACATACTGGATTGAAGTTGAACAAATGCTGAATTAACGCCTTAAAAGGTGAAAGAAAATTTTACTCATTCCCTTACAATGTCGAGAAGAAATAGTAAGGAAACTTAAATGCTTAAAAGTATGATGAGTTAATATTACCATACTTCGTGTGTGTTTACAAGCCCAGTACGACTAATAAGTGTAGGTATAAAAATTGAAGTAGATATTTTGATGAAAAATACTTCTATGCTCACGCACCTTCTATGATAGGGCTTGGTTCAAGGGCCGCCGTAGCCATAGCAACACTGACTACGGATTTGGGGAAAATACGGCGCACAGCATACAGATTATCTCGTATTTCAATGTACGAAATACGCTCGAGGCATCCAGTCAGTATGCCAAACTTGTTCACTAGGTAAATAGTTTAAGTTGGTTGTTGTACATATTATAAAGACATTTGATGTAATGTCGGTGAGTTGGCAACTTGATTATACGACGCTACCGTCTAGTCATATTAGTTACGTAATAAGTCAGTAACTAGCTTTTGTGCGTGTGTATGCAGAAGAGAGAAGAGATTATCCTAAATTGACATATTGTTACGACGTAATCTGATGATGATAAAGTATGTAAGGATCGTAGCAAGTGGAAAGAAGTGGTCTCTGCCTACTCCTACGGGAAAGAGGCGTGATTATATGTAGGTATGTAATCTGATGAACACGTTTTTCGTAAAACGTGTTAACTTTAATTATTGTTTTTTTTTTATTGCTGTAGGACAGCAAACAGGCCGACGGCCCGCTTAGAATTTAGCAGTTACCGTCGCCTATATGTGTTTGCAATGCCAGTGGCATCACGAACACGCTGCTGTCCCATAAGGGTACAGGAACCTGGGTCACTAATCCCGGAACACAACACAAGGTATGGCGGCATACTCAAGACCAAAGTTAGTCGCCATCCAGATGGGTACGAGGCCCTACCACGCAGCTAGGGTGGGTTGTTTTGTCGCCTTTTACGACAGGCCGACCCCGGCCACAGAGGTTAGTATTTTTTCTCCGCCCCTATACGGATAAAAATTCAATATATGACTATACCGAAATTTAATTTATAAGCAAACTCACTTTCGCATTTATAATATTAGTTAGGATACGTTCAAAGTATCAATGTTTAAAGTAATTTTTTGATGAGAAGCGGCGATATTTAATCAGTTTCTATAGTTATAACTACGGTATAAAAATCGTTTTAATTAATGTAACTTGATTTGCAATATATATAAATAAATAATTATTAACAGAGGTTAACAGAGGTTAATAAATAATTATTAAAAGAGGGTAGAGAAAATTCGCCTTTAAGCCGGGCACCTAATAATTAAAACAAAGAAGCAATCTCGCAGTACACTTGCCAGATAATAAGCAAATACGGAGACTAATAAAACATTTAACGTGACTGGAACAAAAGAAGAGCAAAAAAGAAGCAATTAATTCAGGTGGGTCCGTAGCCGTTGCAATATGTGATGCCATTAATTTAATTCAGTGTACGTGCGGGCCCCGAGACACGGTTTTAACCTTAATTGAGATTTAAGAACGGCCTGAGGGTGGGATGTTTTTGTGTTTGGTTGCAGACGCCTCGGGCGAGACGCTCCCCACTCACTTGGCCCACTAAGCCTCGCTGAGATATGTGTAAGATCATACCACGGACTTTTCATCTACCCTTAATAAAATCTATTATAATAAACCTTAATATGTAATTTTCTGCTAATATAATATTAATACTCAAAATTTCTTCTCCTATTTAAACTGTCAGAAGTCACAAACAGAAATATTCGTAGATAGGAAAATCTGATCTGTTATTGCGCTCTTTAAGAGAATTGTCTTTGCAAACTATTTATTTATTGTTAGAACTGTGTACATTTTAATGTTGGTAAGTACATTTTGTATCAACAGTTTGCCTTTTTAAGGCATACAATATTTTGTTTTCATAAGTTCATCATCTAAAATGTACACAACAGTATATTAATTGGGCATTGTCATTTGTCTATTGGTTCAGTACATCAAATATTTTATGCAAGTGGTGTTCCCACTCCGTGCAGGGGCGGAGTAAGGTGACAAAACTTCTAGCTACTGTCAGGATGGCAACCACTCTTAGCCTATAAGTACGCTGCCATAATAACCTTGATATGACAGCAGCGTTTCCGTGCCCCTAGCGTCGCAAACATCCAAAGGCAGTAACCACTTACTAATTATGTGAACCGCTAGCCTGTGTGCTGCTCCTCAGCGATAAGAAGACATTTCTATTGAGCATCCCGAAATACATTAGACGGAGCTCCTTTACCCTGTTGGCTATCTATCCTACGATATGGCTGAAACTTTATCATAACAGTTAGGTATCATTCCCCTAAAATATATTACCTATCTAACACGCTTATAATCTCTTCGAGCTTTGAAAGAAAAAAAATATATTTACCACCAGGTTTCTATTATATTATTCTATATTTCATATTCTAACCTAACTACCCCTAAATATTTAATAATAATAAATGTATAGTAAGTATGTATATATGCATGTTAATATATAATAAAGTACAACTTAGCTTCTGTTGAAAATGAAAATGATATTAAACTCTTTAATATCATAACGCCCGCTTGAAGGTTTTTGTTAAACAAACCTTAATATTTTATTCTCATAGATGAAGGCGCTTAATATCTTTACAACTATATACAAAATTCGTTATATCTGATTCGAAGCTTATCTTGCCATCTGTAATCTCCCTGCTTCGTTCACTGCCAAGGAGATTCCGCGAATACTTTACCCCGCCGCGCCTCACCCTGCGTCGCGGTGTGTTGCCATATCACAGACAAATCATTCAATTATATTTTACAAAAACATAATTTGGGTATACCTAACTTGCGTAAATGTTAACTGACTTTATAAAAAAGTTTTCCTTATGCCTAATAACTACAGTTTCTGAAACGATATGAGCAAGGTGAAGAATATCGGAATCTTTATAGAACTAAAAAGTAATAATAATTATAGATAAATGAAAACATAGCTTATGTTTTACAAAGAAAAATGACGTCAATGAAACCTTAAAAGAAAATTAGAGAAGCCTTCCATTATTACTTGCGAGCCAGCAAAAGAAGTTTTTAATTTGTGACTAACTATACCCTAGGTCTGCAATATGGTAGCCATTTTTTCATTGGATGGGATAACGCCCCTAAGGAGAATATAATATAACACTTACGAAATAAACTTCTCGAAGTTATGATCTAGATGAAAATGTCAAACTATAAGACCAGAATGGTTCAAAATGTCTATTACATAAATATTTTACTATTATTGTATTATATACCAGTTAAGCATGAGTATGTAGGTCATTGGCTTAGCCACAGTTTTCGATTATGTTTTTTATTTGTATTTTTATAAACGTAAATTCATATCCTACGATATTTTTATATAATGGTAACCCAGTTCAGTTTCCCCAAACATCCCTCAGCCCTTGAGTTTTCTCGAAGTTCATAATACCCTATTAGTGGCGCACAAGACCACCAAACACGTTGCCTGGTTGACTTGAGGGCCCCTCAAATTATTACCTGCAATATCTGTTCCCAAGTTATGTATTTCATAGTTCCTTACAAGTTTGCTGATGTAAGAGATCCCACGAAGAGTTTCGTGACTTAAGTCGACTTTCATTTGGTTAGTGTACGCTGAGAAACGAATGAGGTATAGAAAATATTTTTTGTGCTTGACTTATAATTGTCATTGGCCACAACTTACATGTTTTAGTCAATCTCAATAAAATTTAATCAATTCATAATTAGAAGTAAATGCATAGAAAATGTAACACAACAAAAAAATCATAATTAAAATCCAATCATTGCTTACGGATTATTATGAGAACAAATATAAAACAATTGTTTCGTTAAATGTAAAAAATTGCATTTATAATATTAAATAATATTTATGCAATAGTATTATTATTAATATTTAAACAATAATGTAGTGGTCGTACGTTCAAAAATGTAATTAATGTAAAATGCTATGAACTGCTAATATTTTATCACGCTTCTATAAAAGACATGATGACAATGATCTAAATAAAAAAAACCTTTTTCAAAATTGTTCTTTTACTTTCATTCGGCCTATACACATCGAGGCTACCAACAATTATAATAAACACAAACATGTGTTAATGTAAAACCGTACTATAAAACGCAACGTGCGTTTAAGCACAGATGCCATCATGACCTGTCGACGAGTGCCGCGTCCGGTGTAAATTGTAGCCTACGTCTACCCGTATGTGGGTGGACAAAACCCGAATTATGGGGTAAATGGGACACGGTGTAATTTGTGCCATTGCCAGCGCTGAAAGCAATTGCTCTCAACATGTGTACAGTTTATACATATTTGTTTTATAGATATGTAAAATGTGTGGAATCATCCTCTAATATGTCTTTAGATTTTTGTTACTTGGATTGATATAATTATGGTTAAGTGTTTTTTTAATGGGCTGCTCTGCTTTAATTAGCAGGGCTGGTTCAGGGGTTACATATGAGTATGTCTTTTCTATAGATTCAATCTATCAATACAAGATCTACAAATATTTTTTCCTGGCCAACATATATGTATGTATGTGTACATAAATCGTATGTTTACATACGATCATCCTTTGCCATGCAGGTTTGATGAAAAGGAAAAAAAATGTACTTAGAACTTTTTATTGGTATTTTTTGTAGTAGGATTTTTTTTGTTTAGTTGGTAGTTTTCTAATTATCTGTAACAAACAAAACTTTTATTTTTAAAATACAGTATTAATATTATTAAAGGATTATGCTGAAAATTTTGTAGCGATAGACTACAATTGTAGTAAACGTAGGTTGATCCGCCTTAGACAAATGAGGCAGGATTTCTGTTATACTAGGTATTAAAAAACCTGATGAAAACATATACTATCCGTGCAGGGGCGGAGAAAGAATACTAACCTCTGCGACCAGAGTCGACCTGTTGTAAAAGGCGACAAAACAACCTCAAGCCCGTCTGGATGGCGACCACCTTTGGTCTTAAGTATGTCGCCATAATAACTTTGTGTTGTGCTCCGGTATTAGTTACTCAAGTCCGGTATTAGTGACTGTACCCTTATAGGACAGCAGCGTGTTCGGGATGCCACTGGCGTTGCAAACACCCTTAGGCGACGGAACTGCTAAATTCTTAATATATAATTATATATAATTCATACTTCTGTTTCTCACAAGTGTTTTTTTCCAGTTCTTTACATTCTGGAGACTGGTTGTTTACGTTTGTAAACAACCATTGCTATTCATCCAAACTATCTGGTCGCAGACGACTAGATAATCGCTGAGATGGAGCCTATTTAGGTCTATCATTCCTTGATATTATAATTATGTTATTGATTTTTATTGTGTATTTTGCTCTAAGTCTAAATAAATGTTTCCTCTGAAGTGCGCTGCTGAGTATTGTCTCGAGGCATTCCGAAAAAAGAGCTACTGAAAAATTTCGCTCTTACAGTATTTCATGACCGCACAACGGACTTTGCACGTTGGCACGCTTGCGAAGGTTACGGGTTCGATTTCCATATCATGTTAGGATATTTATTTACAAAAGAAATAACTAGTTTATGAGTAATCTAGCAGCCAAAATACATGCGCTCAGCTTCTTAAATTCAGACTAGAAGGTGCTGTGTTCATTGTCCCAGTATATTATTAATAGTCCAAAGTAATTTAATACAATTTAGTTGATAATAAACTGGTCACTGAATTTTGTAAACACGTTACATAAACCCTTATTAACCGTTTGAGCGTTTTGTGTAACAGGGTCCACTGAAAGCTACGAACAAAGGCTACATTGGCCATTAGCCGGGATTCAGTGGGACTTAGTATTACCGCGTTCAATAGATTCACGTTGAGCTAGAGCAAAGCCAACGTGGGTCATTACGTGAACTGACCATTGTTAATAACGAAATAATGATGACAATATAGCAAGCTGTAATTAATACAATGCTCACTAATTTAAGATAGTTGTATATGAGATTATTATGACAATATCCGTGGTTTAGAGACTCATCTCGGTACGCTTACGAAGGTCACGGGTTCCATTCGTGTCCCGCATTTGGGTGTATATGTATTCATTTACAAAAGAAAAGTATATATCTATATCAGTTGTCTAGTACCTGTAACACAAGCGCTATGATACTTACTTTGGGACGAGATGGCGCGGTGTGTATTTTGTTAGTATATTTATTTATTTATCTGCATCTATTTAATAAGGAAAATTATGTTTGCCATTTTTTTAATCTGGTTATAACGGCATTCATCAATACTAACATTATTTTTATAATGTAACGGCCTGCCATCGGCCACAAACTTATTTAGCTTTATCCTTTGAATACATTAAAGTATTACTTACTCACATTCCTTTTCAAAAAAATCAGCGAAAATAAAATAGCAATAGCCATGTATGAGCTGTTTACAAATTCACTAACACATCTTCGCATATGTATGCATATTATTCTAAAATTTAATAATTTAGCGACCACACCTCTTGGGATTTTTACGGAACTAAATAAACTTCTAAAACGTTGAAGTTTGTGTTCGGGCCCCCTATCGCCGAGGGAATGATTGGGTGTCTTTCCACGTCAAGTTATTGGCATTTTTCCAATAAACAACTGTTGCACGGACAGTCTTTATAAACATGCATTTTATACATTTTACGTTGCGATATATATATATATATATATATATATATATATATATATATATATATATATATATATATGTAAAGAGAATATCATCTCTTTAATGTTATTGTATTATGGTTAGGTTGTGTAACCAGGACATAATCCCTTTTGATTTAACGCGCTTAATGTCATGTGTCATAGAAGTGTGACACATGACATTTGCCTACAAAAAAGTAAACAATATTTACGTTATTACGTTACAGATTTGATTTAAATAATTTAATTAATAGATAGAAAAGCAAGAGTTATGAGAGACGAGTAATCAACTTTAATTGTCGTTTCTGTTATTTTTACAGGTAACGTATAATTATACGTATAAATATAACATATAATTAGTATAAAGGAATTGTAATATATGACTGTTATTTTTACAGAAACAAATTTGTTTGATTTATTCGGACCATCCAGACTGAAACAAATAAATAATATTATAAAACGACAATTTTCGTCACAAAATGAAATTGCAATTCGAGTTCAGAGCTGTGGCTTCTCCAAAGGACTGTAAAACTACAGTAGTAGCTGTAACCTCAATTGTCACAGAACAAGGGGAAAAATATGTTATACCAGATGACCTCATGTATGCAGATTATCATGAAGAGTTGACAAAGACGGAGACTTTCAAAAAGGTAAAAAATTCATTAGGAAAAAGGCATGATGAGTTAAAAATATGGATAAAAATTTCAAAAGAATTAGAAAAGATATATTTAGATGATGAAGGAAATATCCAGTTTGGAGGGAAATATTTAAAACAAACACTTCAAGAGAATATTAAAGAAAACTCGAGCTTGGAAAAAATATTAGAAAAATTAATTGAAAAATCAGAAAAACACGAAGAAGAAAAAAACTTAAAACATATTGTAGATAAATTTGTATTAGAAAAATTTAATTATAAAACATCTAATGTTAGACAATGGTTACATATATTCGAAAAAGAGTGTGGAAGATTTAAAATAGAAAAAGATAAAACTAAAATAGAATTATTAAGAATATTTTTAGATGCAACTTGCCAAGATTGGTATACTTCTACTGTAATAAAAGGAGAACATGAAAACAATTGGAATACGTGGAAACAGATATTAATAGAAACCTTTTCAGGTAAGGGATGGAGTAGCAGGACATATGCTCATTATTTTAAATACAAAGAAGGTTCAATAGTACAATATGCAATAAAGAAAGAACGATTATTATTAGAAATAAATAAGGACATGGACGCTGATACAATGATAGATAGAATTGCATTTGGGTTGCCAGAATTTATTAGAGAGAAGATCGCCAGAGATGAAATAGAAAATACAAAAGATTTAATAAATGAATTACAGAAGCTTGAAGGGATAATAAATAAAAAGAAAACATTTAAAAAAGAAGGTAAACCAGAACATAAATTCAGAAATGAAGAAAAGAAACCATGTATGACATGTGAAAACATGGGTAAAGGTATAAGATATCATCCAGAAGAAAAATGCTGGTTTAAACTAGAGAAAAAAGAGAAACCTAAAGCTATAGGAAGCAATTCAGTAATAGAAGTAAATTTAAATACAGAGAAAAAAAACTAATAGTCACACCATTGATCAGACTTAAGCTACTAGTTGAGAATCAGATAGAGATAATGGGAACATATGATCCAGGTTCTCAAGTATCCTTGATAAACTCGAAATGGATAAAAATAAAAGAGAATAGAGAAGATTTAAACAAGATATTCTTGAGGTCTGTCAATGGTGTGAATCAGACAAATGGATTGGTAAGAATAAGAATAAAAATATTTGATATAGAAAAAATAGTAGATATATATGTAGTTGAAAGAGAGGATTTTGAAGATTTTATAATAGGATTAGACTTAATTCCTATGTTTAAGTTGAGGTTGAATGAAAATTTAGAAATCTCACAGAAAATAGAGAAAAAGTTAGAAAAACCAGAGATAACATTAAGTGAAGTTACAAATTGTTCAATTAATTTTAATGAACACGTGGAAACAGAAGAATTTCAAACAAATATAGAACATTTAGATAAAGATAAAAAAATGAAGATAGAAAAATTGATAGATAAAAACAAATCAGTGTTTGCGAAAGACAAGTATGATATTGGGACTGTTAACGAATATGAAGCTAGAATTGACTTAATAGTGGAGAAATACTGCAGTAAAAGACCCTATAGATGTAATATAAAAGACAAAAAAGAAATAGAGAAACAAATAGCCAACTTACTAGAGAAGAATTTAATCGAAGAATCTTATAGTCCTTTTGCTGCACCCGTCACACTAGCATATAAGAAAAATGAAGGAAAGACACGTCTGTGCATAGACTTTAGAGATTTAAATAAAAACATTGTCCCTCAGGCACAACCATTCCCTTTAATAGATGATATAATAATAAGAGCCAGAAATTGTAAATACTTTACGACACTGGACATTAACTCAGCTTTTTGGTCAATACCACTAAGAATTGAGGATAGGAGGAAGACGGGATTTGTAACACAAGATGGTCACTATCAATGGACATGTCTACCGTTTGGCTTAAAAACGTCTCCAGCTATATTTCAACGAATTCTGAGTAGCATATTAAGAAAATATGGACTAACTGAATTTTCAGTGAACTATATAGACGATATCTTAATACACTCACCGACGTTTGAAGAACATCTAAATCATATTGAAAAATTATTAAATGCAATAAAAAAAGAAGGACTCAGGTTAAAATATAAAAAGTGTACATTCGCTGCTAGTTCGGTTAGATATTTAGGACATGTAATAGGAGAAAATACGGTTAAACCGTTGAAAGACAACATAACGTCAATAAAAAATTTCCCAATTCCTACTACACAAAAGCAAATTAGACAATTTCTGGGGAAAATAAATTTTTACCATGAATATATAGAAAAGAGCTCAATATTACTAGATCCATTACATCAACTATTAAAAAAAAATGTAAAATTTATATGGACAGAGGATTGTGAAAAATCTTTCAGAAAGATAAAAGAAATGCTATGTTCCCAACCAGTGTTGGAGATATTCGACAAAGACCTTCCAATCAAGATATATACAGATGCATCACTTGAAGGTATAGGCGCAATACTAAAACAAACACAAGAGGATGGAAAAGAAAAACCTGTGGCCTACTTCTCAAAGAAACTTAATGAAACGCAAAAAAGAAAAAAAGCTATTTATCTTGAATGCTTAGCTATAAAAGAGGCAATAAAGTACTGGCAACACTGGCTGATAGGGAGATACTTCGAAATATACTCTGACCACAAACCACTGGAAAATATGAATATAAAAGCACGAACAGACGAATTGGGCGATCTAAGTCACTATCTATCTCAATACGATTTTAAAATTATATACGTCCCAGGTAAAGATAATAAAGAAGCGGACTGCTTGAGTAGAAACCCTGTTCTAGAATCAAATACAGAAGAAGAGGATTTATTAAAAACGGTAAATTTTATTGAAATAGATGAAATAAAATTAGATCAGTTCATCTGATAATATACTATTACAGAATAAAAAAGAAAAATTAATAGAGAAAAACGGAATATATTATAAAAAAGTGAAGAAAAGAGAGAAAATCATATTATCAGAAAAATTCAGTATTGATTTAATTAATAAAATACACAAGGAATGGTGTCACACAGGAATAACACAAACACAAATGAAAATATGTCCATATTATACTGCTAAAAATTTAGTGAAGAATATAAAAAAAATTTGTAAAGAATGTTATATATGTATTAAGAATAAGTCAAGAGGGCAACATAAATTCGGCTCAATGTCACAATTAGGACCAGCGACCAAAGCTTTCGAAATTATGTCCATAGATACAATTGGAGGATTTGGAAGCACTAGATCAACAAAAAAATATATTCATTTACTTGTTGATCATTTCACGAGATATGCGTTCATTTCAACATCAAGAACTCAAAACGCCGCTGATTTTATAAAACTAATTCAAACTGTGTTAGACATAGAAAACATCGGAACAATCTTAACGGACCAATATCCTGGAATAAATTCGAAAGAATTTAAAGATTATTTAAAAAATAAAGGAGTGCAATTAATTTTTACTGCAATAAATGCACCATTTTCTAATGGTCTGAATGAAAGACTGAATCAGACATTAGTAAATAAAATAAGATGTAAAATAAACGAAGAGAAAAAGAATAGAGCATGGACATCGATAGCGAGAGAATGTGTGAATAAGTATAATATACTAGAACATACAATAACGGGATTTACACCAGAGTATCTATTATATGGCACAGACACCAATAACATACCAGAAGAGTTAAAAAGAAAGAAAAACGGAGAAGACTGGATAAGAGATAAGAAATTAGCATTAGAAAGAACACAGAGATCACATAAGTATAACGAAAGTTTATTTAATAGAAACAGAAGACACCATGAATTCAACGAAGGAGATATGGTATTCATAGAGAATGGAAACAAACTCAATAGGAAAAAGCTAGAAGAACTAAGAATCGGCCCATATATAATAGAAGAAAAAATTTCAAACTCAATTTATAAAATAAAAACTGGAAAAAGAAATCAAGACACGAGTCTATTCCACGTGACAAAACTAATTCCAATGTTTGAAGTTGAAGCTGATTGAAAAATTATGCAATTTTCATATCGTGGAGGGGAGATGTAAAGAGAATATCATCTCTTTAATGTTATTGTATTATGGTTAGGTTGTGTAACCAGGACATAATCCCTTTTGATTTAACGCGCTTAATGTCATGTGTCATAGAAGTGTGACACATGACATTTGCCTACAAAAAAGTAAACAATATTTACGTTATTACGTTACAGATTTGATTTAAATAATTTAATTAATAGATAGAAAAGCAAGAGTTATGAGAGACGAGTAATCAACTTTAATTGTCGTTTCTGTTATTTTTACAGGTAACGTATAATTATACGTATAAATATAACATATAATTAGTATAAAGGAATTGTAATATATGACTGTTATTTTTACAGAAACAAATTTGTTTGATTTATTCGGACCATCCAGACTGAAACAAATAAATAATATTATATATATATATATATATATATATATATATATATATATATATATATATATATATATATATATATATATATATATATATATATAACTCCTATGTTCCTGCTTTTGTATTTGTTTTAGAAGTTTAAATGTCCTCTATACTGCATTCTTTTCATCGTTAATTATCCAAACTGCGATTTACCAACTGGACCTATAATAAAAATGACAGTTTACAAATAAAAAAAAAACTTCTAAACACGCAAAAATCCATATATTTTTTTTTTGTTTTATTGCTGTAGGACAGCAGGTTGACATCCCGCTTAGAATTTAGCAGTTACCGTCGCCTATGGGTTTTTGCAACGCCAGTGGCATCGCGAACATGTTTATCATCCCACGAGTCTTCAAAAATTATTTATCTATATATAATTTATATAAGCAGATTCCGACCTTAAAACATCATTCACAAATATGGAAAGCGAAGGAGAACATCTTTAGTAAATTTATACAACGAGATACCTACATAAACCAAACATTATAACGTGACGGCTTATCGTATACAAGATAAGGTATAACGATTTTAATAAAGCTCTCGGCTTTTGCAAACACTAAGTTTATTTTGAATTTCAGCTTCAAGTAAACAAACACTTTAAAACCGCATCGTCAACTAAAACTCCTAAGCCATCCCACTGCATATTAAATTTGAAAGCAAATTTTACCGCAGTTTGCAGTGCTGTGTTATGTGTCTTTCAAAGTTACCAACAGTTCAAAAATGCCAAATTGTAATGGAATAATTCTACTATTATAATTAAAAAAAGTTATATCATTTTAAATCAATGTCTAGTACTTTTTTATTTTATACTAAAACACTATACTCAATTTCTGAATAATGTGAATATAATTTTTTTTATGGCAGTAGAACAGCAGACAGGCTGACGGCCCGCTTAAAATTTAGCAGTTACCGTTGCCTAAGGGTGTTGGAACGCCAATGGCATCGCAAACACGCTGCTGTCCCATAAGGGTACAGGAACTTGGGTCAGTAATGCCGGAACACAACGCAAGTTTATTATGGCCACATACTTAAGACCAAAGGTGGTCACCATCCAGACAGACTTGAGGCCCTACCACGTAGCTAGGGTGGGTTGTTTTGTTGCCTTTTAAGACAGGCCGACCCCGGCTGTAGAGGTTAGTATATCCGCCCCTGCACGGATAGATTATTAATTTGTAATGTATACATTGAATTTATGAGTATTATTATTATGAGTATTTGCTTTTTCCGATTTAATGCCCTCAACATATAGTTATACCAGATCTGAAGGAATATATGTGAAGGAAATCTATTAAACTATCAATTTCCGGCATTAATGCTCGAAAACATTGTAGGACATGATTAATATTATTAATTTCATGTTGATATAGGAATTTTATGTCTATAGTTGGTAATTGTTTTTTAATAAACCTAAACCTTCCTAGTCTACCATACATCCCTAGAAATAATCATTAAAGTTCTTTTTTTTGTATTACATTTTCTTTCAATATTCAATGATTACAAACAAATCAGATTTTTCAGTAAACATTAGTATTTTGCGGTTAGACGGTTGCAACCCTGTGCAGACTGGAGGCACGAAGCCGCATGTCTGAGCTCACGAGTCACGCGGGTTGACGTATTTATTATTTATTTGGGAATTCTCGTGGCGCCCGAACGACGCCCGTACCACGGAATTATGGAAAAATAACTCATCTCCAACGACATATTGACTTCGCACACAAATGGGAAATAGAGGCACGCGTCCTTTGGGAATTGCATCGATACATGCCTATGTTTGACTTTCCGGTAAAATATTTGTGTTAATGAATTAAGATGAAATTAGAAAATTTTATGAAATAGTATTGTTTTAAATAGTATTTTTTTAAATACCTGTATATATTTGTTTCTCGTTTTTGAAGTAATTCGTATATTTTTGACAAGTTTTTGTGAGATTTTCGATGATTGTGGGATATATAAAAGTAAAGAATGAGAAATAAATTACAAAGAAGTCTTTAAATTGTATTGTAATCAAGAAAGTGATCTCTACTTACATTGTCACTTTTAATATATTTGTTGCGCATTTCATGTACGTATAGTTTTTATTTTTACATATAATTGTCATTTATTTTCACGAATGTATAATCATTCTTAATTCTATTTTATTTTGAATATTTTTAGTAATTTTTTAAGTTTATATTTTGCCACACGCTCTCGGCCTACGAAAAGAACAAAGCATTCGTAGAGTGCCATGAAAAAAAACATCCAAGCAGTCACAAAAGGGTATATTAGAGACTTCTATTTCAAGGTTAGTTTTGAGACAAAAAGATATTAAAAAAATTGGGTATTTTTCTTTTTTCATGCCTTTACACACAAGAAAGAAAAATTGGGAGAAACGTACTGACGGTTATAAATGTTGTCTTGTGACAATAGTTCAAGGTGAAATGATGATACACTACGAAGAAGAAAATATTTTAAACATCGGGTATAAAATGAGAATGTAGACAAAACAACCGGAACGCGATCGTTTAAAAATATCCGTAAAAGCAATCAGGACGGCAACAAGGGATGTGATACAGACAAAACGTCGGTTTTATTCCCCGTCCCACAAGAAAGACTACTTTAACCGAAATGCCGATTTCAATAACAGACGATTTCATTGAATAGAGTTACCTCATAACATTTTTATTGCACAATAAGAATTTTTCTGCCGACGGGGGAGCGTGAACGACCTGATATTGCTTATATCGAGCGTTTATTTGGTATCGTATTCGAATGGGCCAAACTGTATTCTAAACACGGTGTTGCCATCTTCAATGTATTTCTACAGATTATTGTAATATTTCCATGTATTTTGTCAGATTGGAAAGTGTAATACCAAAATTAAGAATCCCACTTCATCCCTTTCTTAGTGCCGTAAAGGTATTTTTGGAATTTGAATTGATTACATTAAAATAAGGCGGCATTTACTCACAGTTGTCAGGGGATAAAATATTTTTTTCTTGTCCGTCTATTCACAAGAAAACAAAGTGTTGAAAAAGGTCAGTGAATTATATATTGAAAAATTTCATCCTGTGATACTCCATAGACGACGACGGAACGCATAAAAGTACAAAGTGTGGATACAATCTATTGTATTTACCTAATCTCGAGATTAGACTAATGAATGATGGAAGGAGAGAAAATATACTAAACACTTTTTATGTTAAAATAGTAATTATAATAAAAACATTTTAAAAATCAGGCAAAACAATATCCTGTACTGGTAACTCTCTCATAAAAGCCCTGCTTCGTTTAGGTTAAGTGACTTGAAAACAGAGATATTGGGTAATATTTTTATACTGATAATCATATCTGCTTATATGTTTATTACGTGTGTTATTAAATTTAACACTAATAAGCAAAGCCGAATGTATATTCTTAATAGAACTCCTTTTTTGCTATTTCAATATTCAAAAGTTTTAAGATTATTTAATCCCCATACATATGTAACTTATGTAATAATACACGTAGCTACGTAAAAGAAGTATACCAAATTAAGTGGCCAAACACTCAAAGAGTCAAGAAACAGATTAAAAACTTTTTAATCGGTAACGTTCGCAAACAACTCATTAAGCATTTAAGGTTTAATTCCGTCTACAAAGTGATAACCGTAAAAACGAACCCCGAAAACGTTATATAAAGTTTTATTATTGAGATTAGAGGAGACGAAGTACTATCGCGCAGTAAATTGGAAATAAACAGAGTCTAACATAGACGGCCTGTAAACTATTTTCCATGTCAGCGAAAGTACTCGTTTATGTACAGCAAGTTTATGATCCCGACGGTACCCCAAGCTGCAATAAACTCTGAATCCAGTTGATAAAGCGCGGTGTGGGCGGTTAGTAAATTCTGGCTGCATTTTAAACGAGTGCTCTTTTGAATTATTTCACGGCTTTTAAGCGCCAAGTGAGCGAGGTGCAGATTGCAGGTTGTGCTTTTATTACATGGAACAACGGTGTAGATCGCGTCCGGAAGCAGACGAATTTGTTAAATTGGATACACTGAGTTTTATGCATATATTTTCAGATGTTAATAAGAATTATCTTGGTAATAAAATGAAGAAAATATTGCCTAATTGCTCGGAATTTAAATGAACATTGGCGATTTTTTTATTGCTGTGAGACAGCAGACAGGCTGACGGCCCGCTTAGAATTTAGCAGTTACCGTCGTCTATGGGTGTTTGCAACGCCAGTTGCATCGCGAACACGCTGCTGTCCCATAAGGGTACAGGAACTTGGACCATTAATGCCAGAAGACAACACAAGGTTACTATAGCGACATACTTAAGATGGTCGCAGAGGTTAGTATTCTTTCTCTGCCCCTGCACGCCTATGGATATTTGCGACACCTGTCATGTGGCTGTCATATGGGTAGGGAAACATAGTTCACTAATGCCGGAATACATCACAAGGTTATTATGTCGTCATACTTATAAGTATTACGCCTTAGTTCTATAGAACAAGAGTGGTTGCCATCCAGATTGACTTGGGGCCAGGCTGACCTCGAATGCAGGTAGTTCGCCCCTGCACGGAAAAAATGGAGAATTCTTACAATCATTAATATCTAATTTCTACTAATAATATTAGATAGTATTTTGTTTTTAATTCTGAAAATTGGGGATGTCACAATACGCAAACGGAGTCTAAAATACTTCTTTCGTTTACACATGTTATTAAAATAGATATATTATATACTAACTGCTTTTGTGCTGATTGACAAAACAAAAACAACGCAGAAGAGTAGCGACGCATCAGAAAATGTAATTTAGGTTTGCGGAGAAGAAATCCGAGAAGAAATAACGTTTTCTTTAATTTTAATATTATAATAAGAAAATAAATAACAAATATTATGCACAGGACTACAGATAGAATAAATAAGGAAGATATATTATTTGTGGTTATGTTTATAAACTTCTATTTAATAACAGGCTCAAGTGCTTTCCCCATATGAGGGTTTCTTAAAAAGGTTTCGTTAGAACTACAGATGTTCTATACAATCATGTATACCCCGCATGCGTATGGCTGGTGCTTGACGATTTCCGCCAGCCTCCGATATATCCGTTACTTTGATTGTCTGACAAATGTGTACAAGCAATTTTCTTTATACGACTTTCATTGCTATGCGACTTTTGAAAGTAACCAGTTTATATTTGAATTTTTTTAGCGTTTTGGATTCTTGAACGTGAATCAAGGCTCGATACTAAGTATTTTTCTTTTTTCTTGACTTTTAACACTCGTCTGTTTTTCTCTTTGTATTTAACCCTGAACGGTACGTTAAATTAGATCTACTTGATGCCAACCGGCCTTACCTACATAGGACGACGGACGACTCTTCCATTATTCAAAAGCGGATAGTAACTAGGATTAGTACTATTATAAACATATGCTTATGTCATGATAATAGCAGTAGAACAAGAAAGAAAATTATCCTGTAAAACGGAATTGCTTAAAAGGCTTGTTTGGAAAAACAATTCTCCGTGCTGGGGCGGAGTAAAAATTCTAACCTCTGCGGCCGGGGTCAAAATAATCCTAGCTAAGTGGTAGGGCCCAGAGCCCGTCTGGATGGCGATCATCCTTGGTCTACAACTATGCCGTCATATAACCTTGTGTTCTGTTCCGGCATTAGAGACCCAGGTTCCTGTACCCCTATGGGACAACAGCGTGTTCGCGGCATCCCTGGCGTCACAAACATCCACAAGCGACGATAACTGCTTACCATTAAATGGGCCGCCAGTTGGTCTGCTAATCCTCAACAATTAAATAAAGAAATAACCAAGTTAAACAAATTATTTATATTTCCTTTATCGATTATGTAATTAATAGACGAATAAGGTATTATTCTGTGTTATTGACGATATGTTATCTTATTTTTTATTTCTAAGTCCTAAGGGGATCATCACCATCATAAATCTTTTATTTCTAAACATTTTATGTTATGCAATGCCATTTATAAATTCCTAACATGAAAAAGTACACTAACGCAATACTACTTGTGCCTTTTACAGTAGTATACAAATGCTAGTACTTATAAAATCTCCAAGACATGTTGATAACCTGCTGGCATCCTCATGCTTGTTGACTTTCTCGAGTAGCATTGTCCCAAAGTGCGTTGGGCCGTCATCGAGTTAGTTTTACCTTACCCCAAAAATGAATTGTTCTGGCCATTATTGGTCAGGCCGTTCTTCTTGACATATTAAGAGGTCTTTTATTATTATTTCACAAAGTAATTGGGTCTGTATATTCAGTCCATTCAATACAATACTTGTGACTGTACTTAATTTTTGTAAGTATTATTTTCTTCAAAATGGTTATATCATTAGATGTACGTTGAAAAACAATTTCATTATTCTGAAATTACGCACTTTAGCGTAAAAATATGTACCCGACTAGATTATACTGGATACGTGAGTAATCTTATATTACAAAAATAGTTGAAGAATTATAAAACTTAGCAAGTTAGTAGTAGCAATATAATACGCAAATCTAAATTAATTTTTCCAACTTTAAATTTGGTATTAGTGAGTCATATAAAAGAATTATAAACCCTTTTACGGTATATTAATAGAGATTGTGGATATTTGTTATCACCCCATCACGTCCAGTCATAATCCGTACCTGTTGTCGGGTCATTATTTGAGACCGATAAATGTATTGATCTATGATAAACGGAGCTTTCGTAATGGAAAACCGTGATGAAAACGATATCATATAAACTATATCATGTTTTAGTTTGCAAAGTATAATAAATATAAAAGATAGATAATTGTCTTCGCCGCATGAAGAATCGGAAAGCTGTTGGATCCGTGGGGCTAAGCTCTCGTGGTGTGGGCATCTTAACCGACCTTTTTAACCGGACACTCCTCACTGGTACGATTCCGTGCCAATGGAGACTGAGTATCATTACTCCAGTCTTTAAAGGCAACGGATCGGTGCAGGATTTCGGTAGCTACCGTGGTATAAAGGTCATGTCCCACAACATGAAGCTCTTCGAGAGGGTTATCGACTCTTGGATTCGACAGGAGTGCACTGTCTCGGGAAGTCAGTATGGATTTCGCCCTAGTCATGGAACCGTGGACCCTGTTTTTCCCCTAAGGACTGTTGCGGAGAAATACAGGACGAAGAATACGCCTCTGCATTGCCTATTTCTTGACTTGCAGAAGGCCTTAGACTGTGTTCCTCACGTGATAACCTGGTAGGCATAGCGATCCAAAAGGGTTCCAGAGGCCTATATTGACATCATCCGAGACATGTACTGTCATTCTGATTCCGTGGTTTGGACCGCTGTTGGCGACACCAAATCCTTCCCCATCACTCTCGGAGTTCACCAGGGATCCGTCCTTAGTCCGTTTCTTTTCAGCGTGGTATTAGACGTATTGTCAGACAACATCAGAAACTCAAATGAGCAGCCCCTGTGGTTACTCATGTATGCTCATGATATCGCGCTGGCAGATTCGGACAGGGGTAGGCTGGTGCGACGTGTGAAGGCGTGGAAGGAGTCACTTGAGAATGGCGGTCTGAAACTCAATGTGGCGAAGACCAAGTACTTGGCCTGAAACTCCACAGATCCCACACCCATGCGCATAGGCGGCTATATGGTCAAGCGCACGGAACAGGTGAAATACCTGGGATCTGTATTTCACGCGTCTGGTGACATTGATTCCGACGTTAAGACACGCATTGCTGCCGCGTGGGCCAAATTTCGTGAGGTAACTGGTGTCATGTATGCCCCAAAATACCGGTTAAATTGAAGAGACAGGTCTATAAGACCATCATTAGGCCTATTCTTTTCTACGGATGTGAAGCGTGGCCGGTGCTGGAGCGACACAAGTAGGCACTGTAAGTCACGGAGATGAATATGCTGCCGTAGATGTGTGGAGTAACGCGGAAGGACTGCATTAGGAATACTCCCATTTGCGGCAGCCTTCGTATCTGTGATATTGCGGATAAATTGCAGGAGTGTCGCCTTCGCAGGTATGGCCACGTTTTACGGCAACCGGCTACTTACGTGGGAAACAAATATCTAGCCATGCCGACTCCACCGGGCCCCAGCAAGAGGGGTTCAGTAAAGTAGTGTTCACACAATAAAAAATGTGTGCAATTGCAATGCAAGCGAACACATGGCAAAAGTGAAGAATAATACGAAGGTATACATAATACGAAAACAAAGGGGACACAAAGATTATAGGAAACATTGTATACTTGTATTCTATCTCATGCTCTCGCAGGCTAAATAATCCCTATTTATCAATAACATAACTGAACTAATTTATCAATAGCGTAACTAAAATGTGACACCAAAAAAAGACAAACGTCTCTTTTTGGTGTCACATTTTAGTAACGTTGAATTTTCAAATTAAAGTCAAGACAACAATTTTTAATTCAAGTGCTAAAGAAGTTTTAATTCAAAAAAATCTACAGAAAACCTAAAGAAGTGATGTAACAAAGTAATCGAAGCCACTCCTTCAACATAGAAGTACTGCAGAGTACTGTACGACTAATTTATTGCTCTCATCGGCTACGAGGCAGACGTATCGCGTCACAACTCAAACAAGCACTCGACATAAGTGAATAAATGGGTAATTTGACACGGGTATTGCCGATATTTCTTGGAAATTTCTTGATACACCCCCCGTTTCCGCACTTGATAGGTACTTGTGGAAAGTCGATCAATCATCGTAAGCTACCCGCCCCGTCGACATTGAACTCTTTCATTTATCTAATGAGTTTGTTACCAAATAAAGATTAAGGTTGGCAATATGAAGATTATTGTGTATGCGTAGTGTGAAATCTTTAACTACTTTTTTTCTGTTGCGCCAAAGAAGTACAACTTCTTACGTGCCTATATAAATATGTATACACACACGTTTTTATTTTATAAATAATTGGGTTTTTGAAAAAAATTATTGATTTTTTTATGTATTTTAAAACTTTATTATTAATAATATTGATATTTAATGCAAAAAACTTAAAAATAAATTCAATTAATTATAAACAATAAAAAATTTATGAAATTTAAATAAAAATCACGTGACTATAAACGCGCGTTGATTGGTCACCATAGTTGTGAAGTCATCATGTTATAGCTATTCAATAACAGTACAGCGTTAAAGGCTAATTACACGTGACTAGACAATAATATTGAAAATTTATTGCTAAAATACGAGTTGTTAGTTGGTTCCGATTAGCTATGTGTGATAAAGAAGTATATAATAATTATTTGATTTGTATACTTAGATAAATAATAATTAATAACAATGGTATTAAGAAATACTTACATCGAAATAATCTTCACAACGAAAAAAATCGATTTTGTTTTGGGATTATCACGGTGCAATAGTTTATTTCGACATTTGTCACCTTGGGGAACATTTAAAAACATTTTGTCAGGAGTTGTTTTTGTAGTAATCATACATAATGGTACAAAACAAGAACGATAACTTTTTAGGTTCGACATTTTTTAATATAAATTTAAATATTTAACAATGACAACAAAATTAAATAGATCAAAACACTGTATTTATTATTTTTCTATCAACTGCCATGAGTGAAAACTAACATTATGACGTCACACGCGGTCGTGTTTGTTCGGGAGTTGTCGGCGTGTCTGGATTCAAAAATTAATTACTCGGTACTGGATATGGATCGGTACTGGATTCAAAAATTAATTTTTATATTGCAATAACTTTTGAATAAAATTAAAATAGTTTTGTTATAAAACTGATATTTACGATCTTTTCATTTATCACAAAAAAAATTTTTTTCAAAAACCCAATTTAACGTATTTCAAATCTTAACTAATATTATACATGCAAAAGTGAGTTTGTTTGTTAGGCTTTCACGCCTAAACCGTTGAACCAATTTTGATGTATTTCGGTATAGTCATAGATTTGACCTCGCAGATGGACATAGGCTAGGTACTTTTTTTATTCATATGACAGAACAACGTTTGCCGGGTCAACTAGTAACTTATAAATAAAAAATACTTCTTATTACCGAAACCAATAAAATATATTTGAACCCTGAACTTTGTACAAAACGTTTAATAAATGATAAAAAAATATACAGCTCTGATTTGAAAAATATCGGAACCCTTAATTTATATATTTTACTAAATTCTTAAAGCCAAAATATATAAGGCTGTTTTTGTCACTTTGTGAATTTTTATGGACCTATAAATTCTTATGTCAAAGAATATGTGGATTTGATAGAACAAATGTAAAATTATTAAAATTTTATTTTTATTTAAGTTAGCTAAAAGTAAAACTTTTGTCTCTTAATACAGCCCTAGTCCCCTTGTTTACCAGAGGGGTGTACTTCGACAATCCTTGATGAACTAATCGAATGGAACCGAGTGCTGGGAGTTAACTCATCGTAAACCTTATTACGTAACTAGCTGTGCCCGCGACTCCGTCCGCGTGGAATAGTGACTTTGGGCAGAATTTTTTGGATATATCTTACGGTTTATTTTGGATTACAAATCTTATAAACCATAAAATATAAATGAAATATGCAAACAGTCAGTATTATCGAATACGTACGTTCGAACCTACAAAGTCCAGCCTAAGCTAAACCCTATTTCATATGATTGATGACATAAATCTGAGGTTCATAAATTGAAAATTCAACTTACAATGTCCAGCCTAAGCTGAACCCTATTTCATATGATTGATTATATAAATCTGAGGTCAACTTAAATTGGATATAAAATTCCGAAACTTATCATTTTTAACAAAAACTATTTTTTTTTTTTTTTCTAAAATAAAAATTGCCTAAGTTACTCCTTGATACATCAGCTATCTGCCAGTGAAAATACCGTCAAAATCAGTGCAGCGATTTCAGAGATTAGCTGGAACAACCAGACAGACAGACAGACAGATAGACAAAAATTGTAAAAAATGTGTTGGTATATGTACCGTGTATACGTCCGAATGCACTTAGTAAAAAGCGGTTATTTTAATATTACCAACAGACCCTCCAATTTTATTTATTTGTATTGATAATGTAATATTTCTGTAATTGTTTTCTAAATAAAATAAAATACAATATAAACGTGTATGTGTATAGTAATAATTTGTGTTTTTGTTTGTATTTGTAGCTCATAATAATAACCAGGTCAAAGAGCATAATATTCATCTGTTAGCTCGTTCTAACTGTTGGTATTGTAAAAAAAATTTGTACAATATTATTGTATAAATTATGTTAACAACTGCCTGTATTCCTTGTAATATTCTCAAGGAGATTCTAAAATCTTAAATAAGACCAAACATTTGTTATAAAGTGCAACCAGGATTTGTGTTAGACTTAATATTGGATTCAGGCTTAACCAGACCTGAAATGCGCTGACCTTAATCCACTTAAAATAACAACGGGGCTAATGTCTCGCCTTGGTACAGTCTCGTTTCTTATTGGGAAAAGGGATTTCGAGCCAATTTATACCGAATTATAAATCGGCATTGCTATGTCTAGGCATAGTATATGTATGACAGTATGTAAACTTGAACGCTAAATTCCATAATTGTTATTCATCAATATGAAAAATTATAAAGAGATAATGACTGAATATCAATAGTTTCAGTCATTATCTCTTTGTAATTTTTCTTTTGTAAATATTTCATTCATATCGTGGATGTCGTGATTAACCAGTTTATGTTTAGCCGCCAGTGATATGAGAAAAGCTCCGCACGGAAAAGATTGATGTAAACACAAAGTTTTACAAAGTTTAAAGATATTCAAATCAAAGTCAAACAACTATTGCCAGGTTTAATTCGAACGCAATAGAAAACAAGTATGTTTTGTGAAGTGAAGTATTAAGGTTAGTGTTGTTCTGTGTAAATAATCAAATTGTCATCAAGGCTTTCAGCAAAAACAGCAATATGTTTGTGCGGTGGGACCGTAAGACGACTTAATGCAAATGCAATGACTATTAATATAATTATGCATTACAAATCGCACTTAAAAGGCTACTCAGGGCCCGATCATATATAAAGTAAGTATGACTTTAAGTTCCAATAACTTAAGTCTTATTAACTGTATCCCTTCATTATTATTCTGTGATAGTAATATAAATTATTTATTATATGACGCACTATAAGAACGTTTTAATAAAAGTAAATAACAAATTTAATGTTTCTCACCAATCTACCCACTTTGTGGTCGCTTTCACCGCAAAACGAGAAAATGTGATGGCAATCTGACTAGTTAATTAAATGAACCCTTTAGTTTATGATGTTCATTTAAAAACAGAGTATAAATGTTGTATTATTTAAATTATCTTGTGTATTTATATAATTTTATATAAAATGTTGTATAAACTGATGGGTATATAAGTATATGTTATGAGCGCCTGTAGTAGTTTGCCATGACAATTATATTATCAACGTGATGTACATTTTAAATGACAGACAGAGAATGGAAAAAGGAAATATTGGTCAGAAAAAGAAGGAACAGAAGAAGACAGATATAAAAAGTTCAGGAAAGAGAGAAGAAGATTTATTCCGGGTCAGGAAAGGAATCTTATTTGCAACAGGACTGAATGAGAATTGCGCTAGTGCTTGCGCAGGTGGTGTGTGTGTGTGTGTGTGCGTGCGTGTTGCGCTCGCGCCTTCAATGTTTATAAGTTTAAGTTCCTGTACTATTGGTAAAATGTTACATGAATTTAAGTTTTAATCAAATAGAATAAAATAGTAATTGAACCTGACAAATATTCTTAAAAATACCGGTTAAATTGAAGGGACAGGTCTATAAGACCATCATCAGGCCTGTTTTTTTCTACAGATGTGAAGCGTGACCGGTATTGGAGCGACACAAGCAGGCACTGCGATTGATGAAGATAAATATGCTGCGGTAGATGTATGGAGTAACGCGGAAGGACTGCATTAGGAATTCTCCCATTCGCGGCAGCCTTCATATCTGTGACATTGCGGATAAATTTCAGGAGTGTCGCCTCGCTGGTATGGCCACATTTTGCGCCAACCGGCTTGACGTCATAAAGAATGATATGCGCGCCAACGGGCTCACTACCAGGGATGCTGAAGACCGTGCGAAGTGGAGTAGAAAAAGTCGGAAAGCGGACCCCGGGCACCGAAACGGTAGTTTCGGTTGCAACCGGGATACTACGCTGAGATGATAATGATGATGATGAACTGGACAAATATTCTTGCTAGTAGGTAATATTTCCTAATTATGTTGTGCAGTATTAGAGAAGTAACTTCATATTATGTACCGCAAATAATATAATTAAACCTAAATATTTATTTCATTCAGTAATATAATTTACTATATTTTATAGGTAATAATTTAATAATTGCTTTGTTTTTATGTATACATTGCTTGTTCTCGAACACGTACATATGTGTGGAAGTACTTTACTTAATATCTAGGCAAGTATTCCACGTTATGACGATACGTAAAATTCGTTCAATTAAAGTTGCCTAAAACTTAATTTGCGAGTTTTGAACGCTTTTAAGAGCAGGATGTGTGTTGTTCGTTGAAAACGATTTGCACCCGAGGGATACCAACAACTTGTGAAGCACTTAAAACTAATTTATACTCGAATATCTAGAAAACGTTTGTATTTGATGAGTTTGCATTCAAAAGCTAATATTATCTTAAAAGTGAGATGATAATATAAAAAATTGGCCGAATGGAAATTTTATCTTTACAAGGTATAAAAATTGCCTCTTTCTGGTTTATATATACTAAAAGACACTGACAATAGTTAATAGGGTAAGCTTTGTATCTAATATAGGGAAAACTCTTAGAAATAATGTTAAAATATGAAAGTTTATAAATAGGAAAGCGGAGTTGAAATCTGAAAGGTTAAATAGACGCGCGTTTTTATCTTGTGACAGTGACTAATTATTAAAAGTGACCAATTTACAACCGGTTAACCATTGACCAACGTATGACATGTTAACTGAAGTGGAAAATGTCAAATATATTAACTAAACTGACTATTTTCCAAATTGCTAACCAAAGTGACTGTAGGGCGATGGACTAGGTTCAAAAGTCCCCCGTTTGTCGAGTAAATGCGCTAATATTAGTGGACTGTATTAATAAATGTGAATCGGTCCCCACACTAGAAAAGCAAAAGCTCCACTAACCTTATGATGTCCCAGTCTGGATCAGTTCAGGTGCAGCTCGCAATGCAATCACGTACGACGCCATTCTTACCTTACAAATTCTTGTTTAACTACACTGCGTTTGTCTGTTGTGTGAGGATTTTGGTTTGGCACGGCCAATAATAATGTCTAAAAATATGAGACGCACAACTTCGCACAAGGTGCAAAGTGATTTTTATTTTGTCAAACGCTGACACACTAATGGTAAAGTCGTCCGTACGGCGTCGAACGTCATTTCTCGCAAACTTGAGGGTAGTCGATTAAATTGGCGGAGCAACTGGTTTTACTCACCTAAATCTAGGCAAGGACCGAACATAGCCCCCACCGAAATCAGTATGATGATTTCTTCGTTTATATCAATAAACGAAGAAATCATGCGTAAAGTTATATACAATTAGTTATGTACAATTTTAGTTAACTAAGTTTTAATCTTAATATTGCTTAAGGATAAAATTTAATTTATTCTATTATTTTGGTAAAGTTACAATATTCTTGTAAGCCAACATACTCCGCCATTTATCCGAACAAAAAAGCGCGCCTGTGTGTGAAGTTGTTATGAGCGATCGCTACATCGCCAAACTTTGCCGACCGGTGTTCATTAGAACTTAGACTTGTATGAATTTTCGCCAACTTTCCGACGTAATGAACACTAAAAGGAGGTAAGTTTGAACGCTTCAAATTTTAATACTCGATTGCGGTTCGCCACGGACACGGTTTAATACTAAATTCCCCGAGTTCAAAGGTGCTCAACGAATTGACATTTAATATTAAACTAAACTCTTTACAAAGTACATGAGACACGAAAATACATTTGGAATCCTAAGGGATTTTTACTAATTACATTAATGAATTGAATAAACCTTGACGATTATTTTGGTGGATTTTCATTTGTACATCAAAATATGAGATATTAAATTTAGATTTTCTCTAAAACGTTTCTTCTCGTGAAGTGTTCCTTCCACCACTAATTACTGTCACAGAGCAAATTCTTGGCGAGTGTATTAGCATCGGTGCCTTTATATAATATTTAAAATGATCCTTCGATTATAATTTAATTTTTATGAAATTACGAAATTAAGATATAGTTGCATTCTCTTGTTGCAGTTTTTTAAGACAAGACTGTATGATTTAAAGTCTATAAACATATAATTTAAAAAAGAGAAGATATTTTCTTTTTCCACGAATTAATTTAAATTTCAAGATATTTGTATATTACAGTTCTTATCTTTCATATAGACAACTGTGGCGGGCGTTTCCAGCACTAAATCAGCTAATAGCCACTTAATGATGTTACGTGCTAGAAATTCGTTTCAGGCTTAGGCGACAAGTGTGCTAGTGGTGAGGGTTTCTTGTATTCTTGCTCGGTGAAGTACTAGGGGTATTCAATAAAAAGTGATAATGAGTATGACGCAATTATCCTTTATTAAATGTTATTTTAATTTCCGAAGTAGTCACCTTGAAATAAAAGGTAACCCCTATAAAACTAATGAAAATTTATATAAATATATTTTGGATATCGGACAGGTTATTATTATAAAGGGCATAAACTATATTGCACGAGTTCCAACTAAAGTGTCGAATTCTGCCTAACCAATCATAGTTACCTTCAATAATATATATAAGAACGAAGAGTTCATAATCTTATCACATAAACACAATTGTTTTATACAGAGCAAGATGGGTTTATCTGGAGATCAGGCAATTTTCATTAACGACCTTTTGAATAAACCGAAAATCTTGCTAAATGGCTATATGTATCGGTAAAGCTAGCCAAAATGTTGGATCGGAAAAGTGAAACTACACCATCATTTTTTATAAAATCGGAACGCAATCTCTTGAAAATTTGTTAATCTGTATAATAGTTATTTTGAAATATTTGGTGTATATTAATTATTTAGCATATATAAATATAATATCATCAATGTCATTATTTTGTTATGACAAAAGTTTGAGAACCATTTGCCTGTTGTGGGTCTTTTGTTTGTTAGCTTTAAGTTGCATATCATTGGCGATTTTAATCTAAGTAATGTTGACCGGACACCAAGCTACGGCGGCTATCTAGAACCTAGGGACATTGCAGGAGACTTTTATTATCTGATTGTCTTTCAGAAAGCAATTTAAATCAGTTCAATTTTATTTGTACCCAAAATAATCGTATATTATATTATGTGCTATGCAATAGACATGTTGTAGTCACGGCTTGCGATGAACCATTAGTAAAAGAGAACTTACACCATAAATCGTTAGACATACATTTTGATTATAATGTATCCATTACTGAGCAACTAAAATATAATTCTTCTTTTAGGTATCTATGTGATTATGCTGAGAATGAAAACATTAATTCGACATTGAATAATTTTAATTGGACTGAAGAATATGGTTACAAGACCCTAAGTGAATGCATAGAATTATTTTATTGTATTCTATACAAAGTAAGAGACGAATATGTGCCTCGTAAATATTTTTCTCACCAATTTCAATTTTTGGATCTTTAATAATAGACAGATCCGTTTTCTTTAACACCGAACAATATATTATTAAAATCCAAAAAGTTTTTTGACATATGTTAAAACTTTAAAATCCTCTTGTAATTTAGTTCCCTCCAATATGTCGTATAACGGTCGTCATGCAAATTCTGGTGACGAAATTTGCAATCTTTTTACTTTGTATTTTCAATCTAATTTTTGAAATAACTGTATTATTATTTGGTGCGTAGTCTTCTTGAGTATACTTCTCAGATATGGAACATTATGTATGATGTATATAAAATAGAATAGAATCTATTAAACGTACAATTTTAAGACTTTTGGAGTGTAAATGTATTATTATTAGGTATTGAATTTGATTATGAAGCTAGATATATCAAGCATCACTTCATGCCACTGTGTGAAAGGCGTAACATAGCTGATATAATAATGATCAGTAAAATTTATATAAAAGTACCCAATAAAGCTCTTAGAAATCCCTTGTAATTCTTAACACCGCCCTTATTCTCTAACTATAGGGAAAATTATTTTATTACTAGTGTCTCTAAAAAAGTGAATGAACTGGTTATTTGTCGATATTTAGATGTATTTAATGACACACCTAATCAAATTAAAAATATTCTTGCAAAATGTTGGTTTGAAGCTTATGTTTAAATATTTGGCTTGATTGAAACACTGGAAACACTAACAGTATTTTTTATATTTAGTCATATATGTGTGAAAACATATTATACTAGTAATTAGTTATAGATATATATTTAGCTATTTATTTAAATGTCAACTGTTTAATTTCCGAATAAAATAAAATAAAAATAAATCATCTTCAAATTTATGGCCTCTGAGGTGTTCCTTTAACCGTGGAAATAAGTAGAAATCACTAGGGGCTAGTGATTGTAGGGCCAGTAACGACCTCCGGCCGCCGTAAAAAGCGGCCGCGGGCGGCCCCTCGGGGGAGGACCCGCCGCCCGCACTATTGCCGCGAGGGTGAGGGCTGCGTGCTGTTCCGCGGCCCCCCTCAACTCCTAGAGTTGTTAGGAGAGCGCCGGGGGGACGAAACCCTGACCCCCTGGCGCCAACACTTTAGAAGGGGCCCGCCTCAAGACAAAGGGCGGGCCGGCGCCGGCCCTGGCCATGAGATCGGCAGGCCATATATCCGTGGGCCCGGGCGTAGGCGATAGGAGAACAGCGGGGTTTTTTAGTGATTGTGGATTGTGATAGTGGTCCGGTGAATATGGAGTATGTTCCATCAATTCGAAGCCAGCTTCTTGAATGACAACCATCGTTACTCTGGACTTGTGCGTGGGTGCGTTATCTTGGTTAAACAAAACAACTTTAGCGAGTTTGCCATGTCATAGCTTGCGTCTCACGCAACTTTGTTATTTGTTCTGTGTACAAGCTCCCCGTAATAGTGGCTCCATGATTAAGGTATTCGATCATTACCATCTCTTGGCTGTCCCAGAAAAAACAGCCCATGATCATACCGGCAGATGGAATCACCTTAAATTTCTTCGGATTGGAGATAACAGTATTTTCCAAGTCACAATGGTGAAACCATTCTATAGTTGAAACCGTCTACAGTTGTGAACCGAGCCAAAAATCGGTCAAGATCTTGTTATAACAAACCCAAACAGCTTTGTGAAATTTTCAGTCTCGTTTGTTTCTGCGCATTAGAAAGCATTCTGGGCACCCAACGCGCTAACACTTTTTTCATACCCAAATGGTTGTGTATAATATTATGGGCACTTTCTATAGAAATCTTCATTTCTTTTGCTAAAAAACAAACGGAAACACGACAATCCGCCAGGAAAATATTTTCAACTTTTTTAGTCATTTGTTTAGTCACTACCGATGTAAGGCGTCCCGTGCGGGGGTCGTCGTTAATGGAAGGTTTTCTTCGCTTGAACTCAGCACGCCAACGCGCAACCGTAGAATATGGAGAAGCAACGAACCCCTAGTGTTGCTCTAAAGTCTTGATTCACCAGCTCCGTAGCAAACGGCAACCTACTCGAGGCAAACAAATGACTTCTATTTTTAAAAAAACAAAAGAGATTCTTTATTATTATTAATATTATATCTAATTTTTGGGCTATGCCTGCCAGTATTTTTTTACAAGGAGAATGTTTTACATTATCACTATTTATTGAACACTCCTCATAAGTACACAAGTGACAAGGAAACATGGTGATAGAAGGACACAGTTCAAATGGAGACCGGCGTAGAAAGCCAAGAAAGAAAGAAAATTTTAAGAAGTAACAAGTGTTCTGTTTTCCCGAAAACTGTGACGCCTATGCTGCAAAGCGTAACATTAAATGAGTTGCAGTTAAAACGAGATGAGACCACTAACAGAATTTTCTTTTTTTTCTCTGAAAAGGCGGTGACAGTGCTAATAATAATAATAATAATAATAATAATCATTTATTTCAGACATTTTTTTTTTATCCATAAGTTATTAGTGGGTTAGTTATTTAATAAAATTCTTAACAGTAAGTTAGAATTGTTAGTAGGCGATTCTAAATTAATCAACACTATATTTTCCCCGTTACAATAGCTATCCAATGCTTCTGAATAGCACAATCGTAGCGGGCTGAAATCATTTTAAGAATGCTGTTGGCGCTGCCACGCAATCGCAGTAGCATTGAGGCCGCTTTTTTCCTGATTAATGCCTTAAAACCATCAACCCGGGCATTTACAAACATGGCCGATGCACTGCAATGGCGTGGCAACCCCATAAGCACTCTAAATGCATTGTTGTACTGAACACGCAGGACATTGTAAGCACGACGCGTATAATTGACCCATAAACTACTCGAGTAAAATGTCTGACAAAAAGCTTTGAAAAGAACGATTTTAACTTCTGTAGAGCTGCGAGAAAATCTACGGGCCAGCATATTGCATCGCACCGTCAATGCCCTGCGTTCCCGTTCCATATCAAAATTGTCCTTAAGGTCGTCTGTGATCATATGTCCCAAGTACTTGAATGAGGTGACAACTTTAAGCTGTTTCCCCTCTAGATACGTAGGTGGTATTATGCGAGACTTATAGCTTCCCGACCCAAAAACCATCACTTCACTTTTCCGCGCATTATAACTGAGACCATGTTTCTTAGCGTATTTCTCACAAATTGATATTAAAATTCTCAAACCATTAATCGAGGGAGCCAGCAGCACCATGTCATCTGCGTAGCTAAGATTGTTAACACATGTATCATCTATGTGGCATCCTACATGTGTGCTGCTGAGTTCCTCGATCAGCCCATTAATGTACAGGTTGAACAGGCCAGGCGAAGTTACCCCCCCCTGCCTCACCCCACATTCCAATCGATATTCATCAGAAAACACATTGCACCACCTCACTTGGTTTATCTGATTACTATACCAGTGTTTTAGAAGTAAAGTACACATGGCTGGCACACCTGTTTCCTCGAGCTTTTTCCATAGCATATCATAACTGACTAAATCAAAAGCTTTTGACAAGTCAAGGAAACAGGCGTAAATAGGTGTTTTTCTATCGGTATAATAACTTATAGTATGCTTAAGGCTTAGAATCGCACTTTCCGTGGACACACCTGACCGAAAACCAAATTGAGCGTCGTGAAGATCTAAGTGCTGCTGGATGTGCCCATTCAATAGATGATCTAGTACTTTAGCAGTTATTGTAGCAAGTGAGATGGGCCTGTAATTAGACTTACTAGATACATCTCCCGTTTTATTCTTTAAAATTGGAACGACAACTGTTTTCATTAGATCCCTAGGTAGGTAACAGTGGTTTATACATAAAGTAAAGAACGTAGCCAGCAATTGCGGTAAGTACTTTCCGCCGTACTTAAAGTGCTCAATGCTAAGGCCATCATGCCCAGCTGACGGCCCGCTTAAAATTTAGTAGTTACAGTTGCCTATTGGTGTTTGCAATACCAGTGGCATCGTGAAAACGCTGCTATCCCATAAGGGTACAGGAATTTGGGTCACTAATACTGGAAAACAACACAAGATTATTATGACGGCATACTTAAGACCAAAGGTGGTCGGCATCCAAATGGGCTTGAGACCCTACCACGTATTTTTTAGTTTTAACTAGTCGTAAGTAAATACTATTTTAGCTGTTTATTACTTCTGTTATGCTTCAATTCACAAGATCTGAGAGTCTTGTTAGCACTCACGACAAAACCACCTATATGAGCGTAGGTTCAAAAAGGTCACCTACAAGGTAATCTACTTTTGACCTGTAAATACAAGTATTTAACAGCTTACCTTGTCCGAAGCAAAGTCTTTTAATTGAACTGGGATGAAACGGTTGTAAGAACATTTTACTATAGTCATATTTAAGGAGAGTGTCATCATTTATTAAAATACCATTGCCGTTATTAAAAAGAACTCATTATTGTGTGCAAACTGAAATTCCATTGTTACAATTCAATTAAATCACATTTCAATATTAACGTAAAAAATTAAACAGGTGAATTTTTGTATAAGTTCATTACATATATATATATATATTGACGAAGAGTATTTATTGATCTTAATTTTTAAGAAATATATTATAAATATCCAAAATTTCTTATAGCCAAGAGATAATTTTTTTATCCACTATTAAACATTCTGTACATTAATTTATGTTATAGTTTCTCGATCCCCGTGTTGTGCCGATTCAAGAAACAAGGGTGATTAAATATTTTGTATAAAATATATTTAAATAAAGGGAATTTTTAATTTTAGTTTATTAATTTTTATGTAGCAAATTTATATAAAGGCTTATAAATAACTATAAATTTAGTATTTAATGTATAAATAAAAAAATTCATAAATAACAATAAATATTTTAAGGCAAAGATAAAGAGAGATACTTGTTTAATTTTGTCCCTAAAAGACGTTAAGTATGAACAGGCATCTTACAATAATTATGTATTTGTGGACAATAATATTGTTAAATAATTTTGATCCATCCAGGTGTTTTACACAAACATATTTTTGTGACAAAACACCCGCATCGTGTTATCACGAGTGTACGTGCGGTGACTTGCTAATGAGACCGATCGATACACTTTATCAACACTTGTGTAGTTATGAAAACTAGAGTCCCCCCCAGTTTACTATTAATATAACAAAGAATGAAACAACTAATACTAAACTAATAACTAATAAAATACTAATACGATTGGGTTAAATATCTGATCAAATATGTCTTCTTCAGCAAGTCTCAAGTTTTTTTTTGAGAAAATTTTAGTTTCTCTTTTTATGTAAAATTAAACTTAAAAGGTTAGACATATTATAAAATTACATAAAAAAGATTTTGATTAAAATTACCAAGTTAAAAAGTGATAATGAAATAAGATAATTGTAATTTTCTTAATTAATATAATCTAATAGTTTTTTATAATTTTTTTTTATAGGTAACTTATTTCAGGATTATAAAACGTTTTTAGGTTAATATATAATATAAACAAGATTTTCCCTTTTATCTAATCTATTTACGACCAAAAAGTACAAAATAATTTACGAGTGCTTTTATTTTGTAAATATCAATTATTTTATTTTGTAGATATCTTAAATTTTTTGTGATGTGTTTATGTTTTACGATAATAAAATTTCCGGTATTGGTGTTTGTAATTTTATTTATTTTTGATATTAGATTTTTTATTTAAAAGCATTTAAATCGACAAAGCAATATTTTATCGAAATTGATATATGAATATTTGTTTTAATGTTATATAATAATAAAACGAAATAAAAGAATTTATAACTTTTTATATATGCAGATATTTTACACTTATTTTATGCCTGATTTGTTCAAATTATAGAGACGTTTTTACTTGAAATATACGAAACTAAACTGAATATATTTGAAAGAGAAAATTGACGCAAATATTTGTCTAGTTTCAAATATATTCATTCAAAACGCGATGAAAGTTTTGACCTAACTACGACCGTAAATTCAAAACTCTTTATATACTTTGTAACGCATAAATTTATTTATTACTCTTACTGAAACTTCATATTTCTTGAACTAAATTAAAATGAATCTAATGATAATTTGAATTTTTAAAGAAATGTGCCCATAAAGTTAATTTAAATTTCCCTTTTCTCTAATATTGCACAAAGCAATATTTCAGTGAAAATTTTAATTGAAAACGACGAGATATTTAATATTATGAGTCCCTCGTCGGTAATTAATGCAGAAAGCTGCTATCTGGGGTGTTTATTAGCAGTTAATAGAATTGCGAAACTCGGCAGGCGGGATATTCCGACGGCTCCGCATCCGAAGCCCGCCGCTATCCGCTGAAATCTCGCCTGCAACCTGTTGCCGACGGGACCGCCTTCCGCCCATCGATACTTGACTTTTCCAACCGTGATATAATTTAAATAAAAACCTGAAAATTTATTTCTAGGCACTTACCTTCTGAAGTCTTCACGGTTACGACGACTGCATTCAACATATTATTTTACATACACAAAATCAATTTACAGAAAATCAATCAAAACTTATATTTTTTTCTTGAAGTATTTTTATCATAATTAAAACAAAAAATAAATTAAAATAACACTACAAATAAATCGGCAATAGAAATTAAATACTTTTAATAATTAGTGAAAGAAAAACGAAGGAATAAAAAAGATATTTTTTCGTTGCGTGTGGCGGCAGAGTTATCGAATAGAGTTAAGGTACTAGGAGAGTAGGGGTTTGGAGGAGACCACCAGAGGAGACGCGTCGCCGCCACCACGGCCGACTACAGAATGGCAGCGGGCTGAACGGCCACGGGCCCCACCCCTAGCGCAGGCGCCCTCCACTGACCCCATCGCGCATGATCAACATCCTACCGAAAAGTGGAAAAGTGACTCCTCCAACGTAGATACACCATTATGTACTAAATAAATATTGTATCGTGGTAGATGCCCGGTACATAATTTTGACCTAGTTAAATTGCTTTGCCCGGTTTCAAAATTTTATATGCTGCTTTTCATATACATCAAAAATTCGGACGCAACTATCTCGTTTGTAATTGTCAATTCTTATCATTATCGTAATTTTCAACAGTAACTATTTATAAATCTTGCCGTATTTCTTCTCGTTAACGATCACATTGTAGAACTCTCTGATACCACTAAAGTATCCGTTTCTTAACGAGCTCTCGTATCCCCGCGGCAATGGCTGGAACTTAGAGAGAATGAAGTTGTCATAGCCAAGGAACACGCGCATTTCAAACGACAAGGGTATGCCTAGCTCTTGTGCGTAGTCCACGTTGTGACCACAGTGCGGTTTACCTTCAAAATTGTATAAGCTGTTGTTACGAAATAAATGTATGGTACCAGCTTTCTGATTTACTTTGAACGCTACCTCTCCAGCTACTTTTTTCAGTAGAATATGATTAATTGCTTGACTTTTTGAATACGCATATGGGTACAATATTGCATGACCATCGCGTTTTACAGAAATATAGATTACTGCATCTTTCTTGTACTTGTTTAGAACGCTATTTACAAAGACCGTTTCATTTTCAGAAGAAGGTGCGAGGCCAGGATAATGAATATCAAATGGGCTGAATATTTTTGGACATGAATCCCATTGGCTGTCGAAGTTTCTAGTCAAATCTACTCCAAAACTTAATTTATCATCCGTTGGTCTTAAATTTTTCATCCAAATACCTTCGAACTGTAAACAAAAATCATTCATTAACATTTTGTGTTTAATCACGATTCAATCAGTCGAAAATTATTCCCCGATCCTTCCCAAAACCCGGATATATAGAATTTCCTTTATTTGTTGCCTATAATTTTTTTATTGCTAGAGTTCAGCAGGAAGACAAATGGCCCACCCTGGCAGGTGGTCACCGTCACCTATGAACGTTTGCAACACCAGAGACATTACCAACGCGATGCCGGCCTTGAAGAAATTTTATAACGCCTTTTTTGAAGAACCCCATATCGTGCCGCGCTGAGAAAACCTCAGTCGGAAGCTCATTCCAGATCCTGAGAGTACGCAATATGTGTCCAAGCGTGTTTAAACTATCTATGAGTATGGGATCGCCTATAGCACGAACTGCGCTCCGTTGGATGGATCTAAGGGATTGAACTGATAGGCGGGTGCTCCAGCTCATAAATGAGAGCAGTACTCCATATACGGTCTGACTTGTGCTTTGTATAGCACAAGCCGTAGCCTTGGACTGAAATACTGCTTGGACCGGCTTAGCACACCTAGCTTTTAGGAGGCAAGCTTAGCTTTACTCTCCAATTGTGCCCTAAACTGCACATCATTCGTGATGTCGACACCAAGGATCCCAATACTGCTTGGGATGGAAAGAGGAGTTCCTTGGAACTGTGGCGCAGGTGCGAACGAGGTTTTCTTGGCAGAGAATACGCAGATTTGCGTCTTCGAGGGGTTGAACTGGACAAAATTTTGTCGTCCCCATTCAGAGACTCTCTCTAGAGAGTTCTCTACTTCAGACACAAGTCTGACCCGACTTTCTTCCAAAACCGCAGGAGAGAGGTTTGCACGACCAGTGTACCGTGCATCGCCGGTGCTATCATCTGCAAAGCAGTGAATGCCATCTATGGATAACATGTCATTGATATGTAGAATAAATAGCGTTGGCGACAGCACATAACCCATGGGTACACCAGCATTGATAGGCTTCATACTGGAGCAGCAACCATCAACAACCTTAATACTGCGCCCAGTGAGAAAGCTGGATAGCCAGATGCAAAGCCTCCCGGGTATCCCGTAAGATGGAAGCTTCGCAAGAAGAGCTCTCTATGCCAGACCCAGTCGAAGGCCTTAGCGATGTTCAGGTTACAGCCAAGGCTTCAAGAATTAATTAATATTTTACTTGTTTCTTAAATATACAAGGACATGACCACTTCTACTGTGACTCCTACACCGTATAAGTGCAAATAAAATGCATAACACTGTAATTGGAATAATATAATAAAAAAAGAGAAGAAACACCAATTTATGATATAAAAAGGATATGTATAAAAAGAGTTACAATCTTTATTAGCTTTTCACGTGCTTTATATTTTAATTTTAGAATTTGAGTATCTAGTTCGGTATCTTAGATAGCTAGATAATACTTTATTGTTACCAACTTAACCTAATAATATAATACAAGTAAAAGAGAATATTCTAAATATTGGAGACAATGAGCGGCCTTATTGCTTTAAGCGATTTCTTCCAGGTAACCCATCTTTATGTTAAATAATATTCTTCCTACCCTTATCCCAAATCCCCAAGAGATTTCCACGTATACAGTCACTCATCACGATATCTTTGGAACCATTAGAGCTAAAGACTTGAAATTTGGTAGGAATATTCTTTTCACCGAGTAGAGGTCAGCTAAGAACGGATTTTACGAAATTCCACCCCCAAGAGGGGTTGCGGGGGCGTTAATTATTTATATGGCAGAACAACGTTTGCCGGGTCAGCTAGTAACGTTATAAAAGTGTTAGGTCGGCACAACACTTTTACAATCTTGTGTTAGCCGCCATATCAATATTCACGCCTGCTTTCGCCATATCATATTTTACACAAGCCGTACATCTTTTCACCTGGGTCTTTGTCACCTGCTGTATCCATTCACTCTCATTCCTAGCATACGGCTTCTTGCCTTCGTATTTTATGACCATACCACGATAGTCCGTTATCCTTTAGTTTGTCAATCGCTGGCGATGTTTGTTATCTGTATAATATGCATAATAAAGTTACACTCTTTAGAAGTTCATGAATTCGATATTAACATAGAATAGTTACATGCATAAGTCATTGATTACGTAGTGCTGACTAAAATATTATATATAATATTATACCACTATGAAGCTGTAACTGATGGTGCTTATATTGAGTTGTACAAAGCTAATAATTGGTTCACTGCTTTTGGAAAGTCATAATTCAGTAGAAGCTCCGGTTAGATATCCTTTAAAATTTACCGGTTTAGTCTGTTATATGTTTACTAAACAAAATGTAACGAAAGGGCATCGAGAGTTTAATCCTGTGTTTATAATCCTGGTCTAGGTGCAATTTTAATATAAATAAATAAATAAATATATTGGCACAATTCACACAGTGCCACCTAGACCCAACGTAAGTAGCATACATACATACATATGTATTACTACTACATACTATATAGTAACGCCTCTTTCCCGTAGGGGTAGGCAGAGACCACTTGTTTCCACTTGCTACGATCCTTACATACTTGTTTCGCTTCGTCCACTTTCATTATTCCCTTCATACATGCCCTTCGGTTTAGGGTATTCTAGCACTAAATGGCACTTGTGTTATAGGTACTAGACAATTGATATACTAAATAATTATATACATAATTTTGACAATGACTGTACTCTTTTACAAGATGACCTCACTCGTCTCTCTTACTACTGCAATAATAATTATTTGAAACTAAACATATAAATAAATGTAACATCATATCTATTACAAGAAAGACCCAGCCAGTTATTTTCACATATAGTTTGAGTGATAGTATTCTGGAACGCGTATTTGAGGTGAGAGACCTTAGGGTTCACTTGGACTTTAAATTGACATTTTGTTCCCATGTGAATCACATAATTAATAAAGCTTTCCACATGTTGGGATTTATTCTTAGAGTTGGAAAAGATTTTAAAATGCCCTCCACATTGACCTTACTGTATAATTCTTAAGTGAGATCCATTTTGGAATGTGCATCTACAGTGTGGAACGCACAGTACAATATATATAAAGACAGTATTGAATCCGTACAAAATAAATTTATAAAAAACTTAAAATATAAATGCGATCGTACGAATCAACAGTTGCCTGAAATTCATTCATTATCAGTGCGAAGGGCTATGAGGGACCAAGTATTTTTATTCAAATTACTCAATAATCACATGGATTCCCCTTTCCTTATAAGTCAAGTATTCCTGAGGTGTCCCCGTTTAAATTTAAGGCGTCACTTTTTTCATTACCTTCAACAAAGTCAAATCTTGCAAGAAACACTCTTTTACACAGATCTTGTCTTGAATAAAATAAATTTTACACCAGTGTTGGCATTTTTTGCTCTAACATTATAAGCAATTATAAATCAAAAATAATCGAATTATGCAAATGACTAAAGTATTAAGTTTAGATTTCTCAATTCTTTTTTATAATGTATTTTATAATTTTAATTTATGACATTACTATTATTCTATTGGATGATGCAATTATGTGTATTACCTTTAAGTGATATCTACTGATTTCTTAATTTTTATTTTATCTTTATATTGTGATTTATTGTAATTGTATGTTTCCCAAATAAATAAAAATAAAAAATAAAATAGAAACACTTTTTTTTTGTAAAATAAATACATATTATACATAAACACCCAGACGCGAGACAGGAATCGAACCCATAAACTTCGCAAGCGTGCCGAAGTGCGTTATCCACTACGGCACGGAGATCGTTAAATAGGAATAGACTCGAGATGAATTCGAAATAATTCTATATTCGAAATTAGTAACCAGTACAATAATGGGACAAATACTACAAAGAATACTTTAAAACGTTATGATACATGTATGTTAAGTAAAGTTTCTCAGTGCAGGGGCGGAATAAGAACATTAACCCCTGCGGCCAGGTTCGGCCTGGCGTAACAGGCTACAAAACAACCCTAGTAACGTGGTAGGGCCCCAAACCCGTCTGGATAGCGACCACTTTTGGTTTTAAGTATGCCGCCATAGTATATTTGTGTTGTGTTCCGGCATTAGTGACCCAAGTTCCTGTAACCTTATGGGACAGCAGCGTGTTCGCGATGCCACTCGCGTTGCAAACACCCATAGGCGACGGTAACTGCTAAATTCTAAATGAACCGTCAGCCTTTCTGCAGTCCTACAGCAATAAAAAACTACCTTTATTCAATAAGTATGCCGTCATAATAATATTGTGTTGTGTATCGATATTAGTGAATCAGGTTTTAATACTCCTATACGGATTGTAGCGTGTTCGCGGTGCCATTAGCGTCGCAAAAAACCATAGGCGATGGTAATTGCCTTCTATTAAGTTGGCCGTCAGCCTGTCTGCTGTTCGTCAACAATAAAAAAATATAATATAATTTTTACCTCATACAAATTCGTACATTACACTCAGAGACGTACACACACACTTCTTATACGCTCGAGATTCACACCTCTCATAACGTGTAGTTTAAGATTTGGAATAATGGTTTATTTCTATATATTATCCTCTTTAAATTTTCAGGTTAATCTGAGTTTGTAATGTTTTATTATATACTAGCCGTTCCCGCCCGCTTCACTGGTCGAATAACAGTAAAAAGTAAATTTATAAGTGAGAATAAATTTATTTTGTTATTAATGCACTGACAAAATGTAGATTTGAGTGAAACTACTCGGCGAAAGGAATATTCCTACCAAATTTCAAGTCTCTACACCTTATGGTTTTAGAGATATCGTGATGAGTCAACATATATGTGGAAATCTCTTACATTTATAAAGATTTGTATATTTTACAATATTTTACAAAAAAAATTTATATTCTAAATATTAATTATTCATAATTGGGAAATTGTTATGCTTTTATGAGTATCTATACATATTTTTCTATCTCTTGTGAATTATACAAATTAAATAAATTTACTCACAAAAGCATCATGCTCCAATCCATCAGGGTTCACACAAGGAAGTATAACCCATTTAACTTTTTCGATCATTTCCTCATACTCCTCACAAGCGACTAGTTGTTCGATAATATATAAACCGAAATTTGTGGCGTCTCCCCCACCTTCCATACCAGCATCTATAATTAGTACAGGTTTTTGATTTCTGGATGCTTCAGGACTAGTGGGTTCTAATATTACCTGAAATTTTTAAACTCTTAGAAAATTTCTACCAAATGATGAACCTCTCCAATGTTAGTTACTTCTTTTGCTTCTTCGTAATTAGTCATTTAAAATAAAAGACTAGTAATTATATAGTTAGTTGTAAACCATAAATCCAGACTTAATGTTATAAACGTGAGAGGAACTCCTCTGGCTGTTACGTTTGGATTCCTAAGCCGCTTAACCAATTATGATGAGTTTCAGTATATACGTAGATTGGACCTTGGAGAAGGACATTTTGTAGCAAAATGAAACTTGAAAGTGGTGAAGAAATAGCGGTGAACGTAATTCAGTCGTTTTTCTTTAATTTATATGGCAGAACAACGTTTGCCAGGTTAACTAGTCATCCACAATTTAATAAATTATCTTTAATCATCAGTAAATAGTTTTGTTAAATTTTTAACATGGCGCAATGGAAAAAATTTGTAAATTTCAATGTTCTATAGAATTTTTTTTATTATCTAATTTATTTAGGGCTTTTTATAAAAATATAATGTCAGCCCCATTTTATCCTAATTACATATTACAATAAATTTCTAATTTCTAAATCTTAAAACTATTTTATATGAAAACAGCGGCAGCAGAGAGCGGCCTCGAAAGGATGCTCTGGAAAACACCCACTTCCCACAAGTTGACTCACAGAGATCGTACTAGTCGCTCCCTGCTGTCTTTCGTTTGGACACATTCCATCAAGAAATGGTGTACATCATCAATTTTTCTACAGTTTGTGCAATAAGGACTATTGCTCCTGCCCACCAGGTTTCTATAGAATTACAACAAAGCTATTTGTTGATAAATACGGATACCTTAGGAATTACCTCATAAAGGTGCCGACCCTCAAATGTTTGGTATTCATGATTAACCTTGATTACTTCACCGCAGAATTGAGTGAGTGCTTTTAAAAATATTAATATCTGGAAAAAGTATTTATAATTAAAACACAGCTTAGCTGTTTGATCATGAATATTAATTCCATATGTTAAGCTAAGGCTTTGGTATGAATATTGTAGTGTAGCAGGTATCGGTTTGAACCTAAATTACTTTTGAAACTCCATTCTTATATGATAATAATGATTCTACATAACAAAATTAACAACACATTTTCATCAATACAAACTATCTTCGTTTATTACAGACACATACACGCAGGCCAGAATAAATATATATTATATTATTCGTAAAATTTCGAAAATAAGCTGAAGTGGCTGCCCATCCGCTTTTGTCGGAATGCTCATATAGATACTCTCTCTACTCTTCAACATTCTGTTTAATCCGAAAACTTCCTGCTATCTAAAGGAGCGTTCTGAAATTTTTCAAACACAGTTGCGTTAAATCCTTGAAGCCTGCAGAGAATTTGCTATTAACAGTGCCCTCACATAACTCCACATTTTATGGGAAATAATTTACAATTACTGCTTTGAAACTTTGGAACTAGCTGCTTTCTAATATTCAAGAAGTACAGTCTATTTACTCCTTCAAGAAGCTTCTGCATGAACACTTTTTTAACTTGATAATTAAACTCGTACTTGACACCTGTTTCACATGTTTCACTTTATTTATGTATTAAATTGTGTATTTGTATATATTTATTTATATTATCTACATGCCAACCTTCCCACACATTACATATATTTTTATTTATTTTATTAGTCAATCCTGTCCATCCAAAGGTCGCCTGGAAGAGATTGCTTCCAGCGATAAGGCCACTATTTGTACAATGTACCATTTTAAATTACATCTGTAAGTTTTTGTACGGTAAAGAATAAATAAATATTGTAACAAAATGTCCTTTCAAACCGTGCTTGTTCCTATAGCAGCGTCTTCAATGCAGGATTCTTCATCTTCACGCGTAAGAGCATCCAGCATTTGACGATAACACGGTCTTAATGTCTTACAACTGCAAAATACGCCTAAAATCTATTTATAACGGACATAATAATATAAAATATATTTTTAATTGATCACAATATATTTTCTCCCCGTTCATAAATGTACGATAAATCAATCTTGATATATCGTAATGAAAGTAAAATTGTCATAAACATAACAATTTTTTTATAGACAAGAATATCCTATTCATTAATAATAAGTTGCTTAAGAACTTTAGTGATTACTACTCGTAAAATACAGTATACTGGTAACCATTAGTACCTCAGCCGGAACAGAGCTAACTAATGGGGTAAGCCTAAGGTTGGCTAATGAGCTCAATTATTTCTCAGGTTTTTGTAGAAAATGAGGCTTATTAGTTTCCAGGTAGCAAGAGACAAGCATCATTCGGGTTTTCTTTACGAAGTCTCTAAAGAATCAGCTACAGCTTTTCCTTTTTCATTCAAGAAAAGGCAGAGTCATCAAAATCTTACTTTTAGTCAAACATGAACTACAACCTAACAAGTGCAAGCTTGTTAACATAACCGAAATTAAAGATAATATAATACTATGTCGCTACCGAAATGAAACATTGGTACGTAATATCCAAGTGGTATGGACACTCGTAGCCTAAGTCAGGTCACGGATTCGAATCTCATCGCTCATGCACTGCTAATATAATTTTTTTTCGTCTAACGTGACGTGCGTATTAACACATAACTGCCACTTAACCACGGTGAAGCCAAACATTGTGAGGGAATATGTATACCGCAATGACCAGTTCCTTCTAGGGGGAGGCACGAGCTCAGTAATGGGACATCATGGACTCTTATTTAATTCTATTATAATAATGAAAAGTACTAATAATATAAATATATCTATACATACCCACATTGCGATGCCTCCACTATCAATAAGTTAACTAAAACAACAGCTGCTGTTACAATCAAAATTCAAATCCAACAAAAATATTCGAATTGAAAAAAAAAATGTTCAAATAATATTTACCAATAACATAAAAGCCAGCGCAAATATTCAAAACGAAACCTTTCATGTTTTATTAACGTTCACGCATGTTGCAATTCTGTTACAAAAAGTTATAAAATAAAATATTAGGTTTGAAATAAAAAATGAATATAAATTTTATCAATTTTATTGTCATAAATTTCACTGTATATATTTTTAAAGATCTGTACAATCCTAGCGTCATTTCTAATTATCACTAAACTCATTTCTAATTTTCTCTCCAAATACTCTAAAACCTTCATAAAACTGTGGTAATACTTTCCTCAACAAGTGCTCGGGAAAGACGAACTCATAACCGTCAGTCAGTTCCATAGTATAGGAGTAAGGAACTCCTATTGCTCCAAAAGCATAATCATCGCTTCCACCAGCAGCTGGGTACCATTTTCCAGCACTTAGCACTCTAAATGGTTGACCACCAGCTCTTTGCACCGCATTAGAAACATCTCTAGCCAATGAATCCAATTTCTTCCACTCCTTCGGTAGAAAATCTCCAGTATATCCCCAAGGATATACCAAGTACTGTCCATATGAATGTATGGAAACGTAGAGCTTTATTCTATCAGCATACTGCATCATAATATTCCGAACCATTTGCGTTTCTGGTTCAGAGAAGGGTCTTGGGCCGGCGTATGTTTCCTTGTCGCAGGGGTTGTTCGAGACACCGCTCACTGCCCACTTGTAACCATAATTTCTGTTTCCATCAACACCATAGCAGTTGTTGTTTTTTGATCTTGTCTTTCTCCAGAGCCGATTCTGTTAAAAGAAAGTATAAAAAAATAGGTTAGTTCGTGAAAATTTACAAAATCAAAGAATTGGTAGGTATTATAAATTTACGTATAGTACGCTTTTAAATTTATTAGAGAAGCATACGGTTTTATTTCAAGTAAAATAACAAAACATTTTATTTTTATTGGATAGTGCTTGTGATTTATAATCTTTTGTTTTCCATTGTTGCATTTAATTTTGTGAATTTCTGTGTAACAGATAATATATGTTAAAATTATATTAATTCACGCTAATATTTGTACAACTATTTCAGTTGAAATCATTAGGACTGACATCACAAGGACGATATGCATACCAATTGATTTAGTATCAAGCCGAGATTTATTAATGACAGTGATGTATCCTTTTCCAGATTTCATCAACTAATGATAGTCGGCGTGGCTGTACCGGGTCGCTAGAATTTTTTATCTTGGCAAGGTCTGTCGTTATGCCTGTCCGTGACATTGCGGATTAATTGCAGGAGTACTCTGTTGGTATGGTCATGTTTTACAGCAACCGGCTAACTACGTGGAAAATATATATCTCCACTGGGCCCCGGCAGAAGGGATAGACTAAAAAAGTGCTGGCTGACAACATAAAGGGTGATATTGGAAAGCGGACCTTAGCACCGATGCGAAGGTTTGATTGCAACCGGGTTTTAACTCTAGGATGATGAGGGTCTTTATGCCTCAAATATATTGTAAAATTCATTTTAATCTATCAAACTCATAATTAGAATTGCATCCCTAGTTAACAAATAAGAAGTATAATGTCTCACTTGAAAGCTATAATAGAAAGCTAACTATCAATACATGCAAATAAAAAACATACAGTTCTCCCAGTCCTCGTATATTCATAGCCATCTGGATTAACAACCGGCAGGATGTACCAGTCCACTTTATTCAGGTCCTTGACTCGTGCCTCCGGGTCATTGGTCAAGCGATGTATTAGATACATGGCCATAGCTGGCGCCACCCATTCCCTGGCATGGATACCTGTAAAGATAATATAATCTAAATATTCCTGTTATACGAGTATTCAAGGAGTGAATAGTCTAAATAAACTCGTTCAAAGCCATTTTTCCTGTCGATTAGGATTAAATTCCAAATATGCATAAATAAATACACTGTGACAAAATTGTCAATGTAAATACACAGCGCCACTCAGGCCTAAAGTAAGCAGCAGAGCAATTATCTTTTTTTTATTGCTGAGAAACAGCAGACAGGCTGACAGCCCACGTAAAATTAAGCAGTTACCGTCGCCTATGGATGTTTGTGACGCTAGGAACCCCGCGAACACGCTCCTATCCCATAGATGTACAGGAATCTGGGTCACTAATGCCGGAACACAACACAAGGTTATTATGGCGGCATACTTAAGACCAAGGGTGGTCGCCATCCAGACGGGCTTAGGACCCTACCACGTAGAAAATAACGTATGTTATGGATACTAGACAATATTATTTTGTAAATAAATTGATATTATATATATAAACACCCAGATTTGGGATGGGAATCGATCCTTTAACCTCCGTTAGCGTTCCGCCACGTGAAAGCCACCGCGGAGGTGGTCAATAAAAAACTATTATTATTTTTTGAATACTATTATTTTTTGCTTTTCAGTTTTTTCGGCGGTTTGATTTTTTTGTTAAAAAGTTTTTATTTCATAATTTTTTGTGGCTTTAATCTATTAATTACTACATGCTTAAATAAATCAATTCTGTCAAAAGTTATGCGTAGTCATAGATATAATCAGTGAGTGAACAATCAATCATTTTTTGTTTTCGTATCCTTAGGGTTGGAATTTTTTTCCCAAATTTATATGGGACCAACTTCAGGGTACCCCTTTTTAATAAAATAATTTTAAAATCGGACTACTCTGTAAAAAGTTATGCGTGGTCATACCTACAAAAAAGAATATATATATATATATATATATATATATATATATATATATATATATATATATATATATATATATATATACGTCGAATTGAGAACCTCCTCCGTTTTTTAGTCGGTTAAAAAGTAATAAATTGTATGATTATTTTAGCTGTGTTTTAGTTGTGTTGGTAGCCGTCTTATGCTTTAACTTTAACAGCTAAAAAGAAGCTTAGGATCACCACCATCTAATTCCTAGTAACACCATCTACTTCGTAAAAAGCGAGAAAAGGATTAGTCCAATGAATTCGATCATTCCATTTGAGGTTAGGGAGTCAAATAGCAGTCACTATAAAAGACCAAATTTAGGTAATTTTATTTTCTTGCGCTATTGACACAAGAATCTTTGAATCCGTAACAATACTTAAAAGCACGCTGGATAAAACGCTAGTTAGCAAAAGAAAGATTTGATTCCAAATTTAAAAAAGTAGACTTAGTGTTTATTCTTAAATAAATTCTTAATCACATTTTACATCACTGGTTACCAATATTAACAGTTTCATTTCTCACGCTTGACAGGTTCAATTTCGTGCTGTCTAATGTTAATTAAAAATAGATTACTTAAACCACTCGGATAGAAAGCAAATTATCACACTTGTAAACGAAAAGTCAGATCTTTTTAGAAAACTATTTTTAGTAAATCGAATCGAAATAGTGCACAATTTAGTCGCCTTGAATATTATATTTTGTTTATATTTCTACAACTTTGACACACGAGATAGATATAAACAATATAGAATGTACCTATATACGCTATACGCATTAGAACGCGTATTATAGCGTAGGGCTCTTAAATGAAAGCTCTTATTGCTTATAATCACAATTTAATCACCCCGGATACAAAAAATATAAATGTGTGTGAAACTAAGAATAATAAGAAATTGAATTAAAGAAATCGTTTTTACTCGACTAATGTATAAACAACGGAAGATGTTTTAGACTCTATACTAGCGTAAATTATGAAAATTATGATAGAGATCTATGAGATTAACCACCTAGATGATGATGTATTGACTGCGTGTAAATGCAACTACAAAATAAATCAAGTAGCTCAAATGTATGCAATTCAAATAATAAAAATGTTTAAATTATATAATTAAATAAACTGTGACAATTCACTCATCGCCTTCTAGTCCTAAAGTAAGCATTAGAACACTTGTGTGTATGTGTGTATGTGTGTGCGTGTGTGTGTGTGTGTGTGTGCGTGCGTGTAGTACTGGACAACTGATATACTAATTATATACTCTTTGATAATAAATACATATTAAATAACCCCAGACTCAGGAGAATCGAACCTGTGACACTCGCAAGCATTCCGACGTACGAAAGCCGTTACGTCATCAAGGTCATTAAATTAATTTAATGATATCATTGTAAAATAATATTTCACTTATACCTGCATCAATAAATATAACAGGATTTCCGGCGTCGGGATTCGATGAAATCTTAACAAGTTTCATTCTTCGTCCTTGATAGCTTTGCCCCACATCCTGCAGGGTAACTAAGTCTGGATGTCTTCTGGCTACTGTCTCTATGTAGTCTCGAATCTAGGATAAGGCATTATATTAACTCAGTGACAATTCTCTACTACACACCAGTTATATGGATGTTACAGGTTTCCTCAAATTTTTTTCTTTCACCATTATCAATACATGGCATCAGTGGAGATACAAATTAAAAATACTGCCAAAGAGCATCTCCTCAGAGTCCACAGTAAAAATATAATGTGACCTTTGTTATATGACCCTGACAAAAATTTGCAACCATTTTACGTGGGAACTGGAAAACCTTGGTCTGCTTCAGAAAGCAGAAGGTGCTTACGCCCTCTTTTCTTGGGAGGTGCCTGACGAACATCCCGTTGCGTGGGAACGGGCGGCGGAGTACGCGTCAGGCAACTTCTTATAGGTATCTTCTTTCACATGCAAGTGTGAAGTATGGCGGCTGGAGGTCTGTCGCCAACCTCCGACGACGAGTGGCCGTCCTCATGCCCTTTCTTTCAACAAAACGCAATATGCGTTGATAATTTTGTAGTGAATTCACTATTCCTAAGATCAAATCCTGTTAGTGCTGTGCTACACTAATAGAATGAAACTGATTCTTCATAAAACCACTTTAACTTACCGTGTTAAAGGAATTGTATCCGAAGACATTGAATCCATTGAAGATCCGCCTTCTTGGCTCTCTTTCAGTGTTTCCCAATGATCTAAAATGCAAATACAGTACTTATATGAAGCGTTTCGAATACAGTACATATTCCTATCCCTGTCCGTAGGGAGAGAGTAAACAGCAACGAAAACTTGATGAAAAGAGAAGCGTTGTAGTGCAATGCTAAGGCCAAATCCTGGCTAACGATTGACAAAGTTTTGGATTCAGTACTTAATTCCTTCTTTTAATCACATAAGACTTGTATTTTTTAACTCTGTTACGGAATCCTTTCTTATTCTAGAATATTAAACTGTAAAGGACAAAGCTATTGTATTTTTTTATTTATGTTTTAGAGAGACTTACGAGTATTAATAACATTTAATAACTTAAAAATAAAGAGAAAGTCTTTTATAAGTGTCCGCTGATAGTGACAGATTAGAGTTGAACAAATAATACAAACTTGTTGTCATTAATCGAACCAATGATTGAGAATCAATCTAATGGGTAAATTCAGGGTATGCATTTTGCTTCGTATAATATAAATATTAAAATACCCACACTTGTCCAAGGTGGATTAGCGAGTTACACATACCGTTAATATCTGTATGCAGGTTTACTGGCAATGTATTCTATGATATGCACATTAGGAACGAGAAATCTATATAATCAGTGCATGCCTCCGTGGGATTCGAACCCGAGATCTCTAATCTCAAAATTGGTTACCAAGTTTGAGAGCACTGAACTGTCAGAACTGTATTTTGTTGCGTGCCAAGCCCCAATAGCGATGCCATGACAAGAATTTTGCCTCCACGATGAGGCTTATAAACTAAATTTGTATATTATGGAATTCGCTCCTCGTTAATATCAGCAAAAACAGCAAGTACAGTACATGCACTTAGAACATCAGTTTTTGATTAAGTACTACTTGGAGGAAGCTGTCTTTGTTGACATCATACTTCATACTTTTAATATTATAAATGTGAAAGTGAGTTTGTAGTGAGTTACGCTTTCACACATATTCTTGGAGGTATTAGAAGTAACTTAAGATACTTTTTATTGAAAAAAAATTTTTTTACAAAGATATTAACACTTATTAACCTTTCTCACTTTTTTTCGATTTAATTTTGCCTGTTATTCGCAACCAGCGGAGCGGGCGTGATCGTCTAGTATTGAATATACGTTTGTGTTGTATATGTGTTTTTTTTTTTCTTTTTTTGTTAATGATATTAATATTTTACTAGATTAATCGCATAGTATTTATTTAATGTAATATTATTTTTACATCACAGCTATTTATTTGGTTACAATTTTCTTACTTGCGGGTTGCCTGGAAGAGATCGCTTTAAGCGATAAAGCCGCCCATTGTCATACAGCATTATGTATTTTTGAATATTTTAAGTTAGTTTTAAGTATCTGTATGCAATAAAGAGTTTATCATTCATTCGTTCACTAACAAAACTTTTTACAAATATACATTTTTAATAAATAATCAAAAATAGTTTATACCTTCCATAATTCTTCTGTTTTACTTCCAAAATCAACTCATTCTCTTTGGCATAATCTTGGAATAAATCGAGTTTTTCTTGTGGTACCAAGACATCTAAACTGTCATGTAGTCCTCGACAGGTCTTTAATATTTCTATATTTTCACTCGGTTCCTTGAAATGTATAACTGTTTCCAATTGTTTTTCATTTTGTGGGAATAATCTGATGAGGGTGTGACTGGAACAGATTTTTAATTTATTTTTATAACATAATTTATTAATTTATAACAGTTACATACTAGATTTATTATTTTTCTTTAAGATTGTCTATAGAATATTTAAGCGCAGTAAGATAGTAGGAGTCATAAACTACTACATACCTTTTAAGCGAGAAAAACTATTAAATATGTAGATCTAAGTGCAATACAAATATCTTTCGAGCATTAAGCATAACTTAATAACTGTATTCTTCTTTATTTACATACATGTGTTTTGTGAGGAAGTTAATAACATTAAGTACTTGGTGTGAGGTACATAGTAAAACAGTAGTGTGATACGGTATTCACTAGTTCAGAGGCCAGTGAAAGTTTGTCTAAAAAATTATTAAATCTGTTATCAGGTATTATTGTGTTGTAAGTTTAAATAAATAAATAAATGATATGTTATAAGAAATATAACTTACTTGTCGTATGTGTCGTGGTCACACTCGACTTGACATGACAATGCAAGAGTACCTGCGAAAAATAAAATTGATACCTAATTAATAAAAAAAAAAACAACACAATTATACACACTCAATATTAATAATACTATTTTTAATTAATATTTAAAAGAACAGTTGTCGACTGGCTGAAAGGAAAATTCGAATGACGCCCTTCCTGTGCTATTGAAAGAAGTAAAGGTAATATTTGTCACGACCGTAAAAAAAGGAAGTTGTAGCTCGATTTATCTTTCAGATCGAGAGATGTCACAAGCTATAGGAGCTTGTTTGAAACGCTTAACGAGGTCTGTAGTTGTATTATCCAAGAAACCACTTAACCAGTCTTAAATTATGAAAATTAATACAATAATAGATTTATACGCTCTCACGGCTTTTATTCGCTATTAAAATTTATTTTTAGGGCGATTTTATTGAAATAATTTAGCATCGACGTGTCAGCTATTATTTATCCGTTTTCTCAAATCAATTCATATAATTTAAACATTTCTACAGGATAGGGCCCCAAGCCCGTCTGGATGGCGACCACCTTTGGTCATAAGTATGCCGTCATAATAATCTTGTGTTGTGTTCCGGAATTAGTGACCCAAGTTCCTGTACCCTTATGGGACAGCAGCGTGTTCGCGATGCCACTGGCGTTGCAAACACCTATAGGCGAGGGTAACTGCTGAATTCTAAGCGGGCCGTCAGCCTGTCTGCTGTCCTACAGCAATAAAAAAAACAAATTCGAAAATAAATTTATATAATAATACCAGCTGACCCGTCTCTGTACCTAAATTCATAAAAATTGGTTCAGCGGTTTAGGCGTGAAAACGTAACAGACAGAGTTACTTTCACATTTATAATATTAGTAAGGACACACATAATATATATTGTACGTATGTACCTACTTAAGTAAACATAATTAAACGAACGGGCATCCAAGCCTTTAAAGACGCTTGGAAAGCTTTTAAAAATCAAAACACGGCACTCTCGACCTAACAAAGTATGGAAATTCAATGAGAGTATAACAGCCTGTATATAAACGTTGTACTAATAAACAAAGACTTTCTCTTTGGCCCGTCTCAGAGTAGTTCCTTTAAAGCCCTCCATTAAACGACAGGGATATTTGTGTCATGACTCTCAGGATCTCTGAGCATTTACGCTGTTGGAGTAGTAACTGAAATATTGACATTCTGCTTGTTTTGATTGGCCTTATTCCAAGTATGGGGTCGGTACGGCAAGTCTTTGATAATTTTCCTCATATCATCCTACTTATGCTTTCCTCTAACTTTTTTTGGTTTATCGTTTATTTCTCAACGAATAACAATTTCTTTCATTTATAGAGAAAAATACTTAAAATTAAATTATACATCGTATGTAACTACTTTACAACTTCATGAATTGAGAACATATTTAATTTTCATCACATAGGAATATAATTAATTTTATAATCAACTAGCTGTGCCCGCGACTCCGTCCGTGTGTAATAGTGACTTTGGGCAGCATTTTTTGGATATATGAGCTGACTGGCACGCGGCGGCGATGCAAGTCCCGCCCGTCCACAAAGGAAGCGACGGAGCGGGAGCGGGAGTTGACCACCACACTCCCCTCCCGCCTACGCAGGCCATGCTGGCGGCACCGGAGGATCCGCCGCCCGCACTATTGCCGCGAGGGAGAGGGCCGCGTGCTGTTCCACGGCCCCCCTCAACTCATGTTGATTCAGAAGAGCGCCGGGGGACGAAATCCTGACCCCCTGACGCAAACAATTTAGAAGGGGCCCGCCTTAAGACAAAGGGCGGGCCGGCGTCGGCCCCGGCTACGAGATCGGCAGGCCATATATCCGTGGGCCCGGGTGTAGGCGATAGGAGAACAGTGGGGTTTTTAGTGGGTAGTCGGATGGCCAAACATCTTTCCCGGAGTCCCACATATCCCTCGGTCCTCCCGGGCCGGGGGAACCCGTCAAGAGAGGGTTTTCCCCGAGACCATAAAAAGCTATTTGCCAGTGAAAGTCCTGTCAAAATCGTTGCAGCCATTTCAGAGATTAGCCGGAATAAACAGACAGACAGATAGACAAGAATTGTAAAAAATGTTGTTTTGGTATATGTGCCGTGTATACGTCTGAATGCGCTTAGTAAAAAGCGGTTATTTTAATATTACAAACAGACCCTCCAATTTTATTTATTTGTATAGATTACAATTTTATAACGGATTCTTTACAAGTTTATCATTTCTGTACGATATGTTTAATAATTACTTCTTATACAATATAATGTTAACCATGTACGTGGCAATTGGTGTTCCTCTCGGAGACAGTCATTAATTCGAATCTTAAGATAAGTATGAGTGCATGCTATCGTAGCAGTGGCATAGGCAGTTTTTATACACGTACCGACGATGAAGACGGTGAGAAAATTTTCATAAGATCACCAGTATGTGTAACATGCCAATACGCCTTGTACAAGCGTAGCGGATACCCGGATGGATATGCAACCAACTCATCTAGAGGGAAACCCGAACACAGCAGTGGGTTATTGTGAGCTATATTATCTATACTTCTATACTACTATTATAAAGAGGAAAGATTTGTTTGTTTGTTTACATTGAATAGGCTCCGAAACTACTGACCCGATTTAAAAAATTATTTCACTGTTGGGAAGCTACGCTATCCCCAGGTGACATAGGCTATATTATATTTTGAAAAAAATTAGGGATCCTTACTAAAACACCAATAATGTAACCCAAGGTGTAAAAAATTACCTAAAATATTATTTAAATCGCGTGCGCTGCGAAAAGTATTAATGATAGAATAAAGTAATGTAATACGACTTTGCAGCTCACATCATTATTTACAAAAAGTGTCGCGACAGCATATGTCTAACTATTATATAGTTATGCCACAATAAGTGTTTTTATTTTAAAAATTTAATTGAAATGCCGCCCCTAGAAAAGGCTCTTTATTTGTATCTTGGTATTAATCCTTATCAAAATAAATTACTTCATATTCAAAACTGCGTCAATACCTTTATATAACTTTTTGAATTATTCAATTCGGATATTCCATTCGAAAGATATCACGAGTTTAAAAATGTAAGTATTAGAAAAATGTTGCGTGGTAGCCGCTCACCCTGTTCGGCTAGCTAGGCAGCACCTTATTAATGTAGGCGTGCGTCACTGGGGTTTTTACAAAAAATAGAAAAAAAATACTTATTAAAAAATAACGAAAAATAAATAAAAAATAATAACAAAAGTCATTAAAATAAAAGTTCATAGAAATAATAATATTCAAACTTTCTTTATAATTTTATTTTTTTAGTAACCTGACGCAAATAGAAGGGTTTATGTGTGTGTATATAATTATTAATTTTGAAATTTTTGTTAAATACCCGTGCGAAGCTGGGGCGGGCCGCTAGTTTCTTATATAATAACAAAACTCTAACATGCGAGGGCATGTCTTTCTCTCTCAATAACGATAATTCTTTTTTTATTGCTCAGGAACAGCAGTCTGGCTAACAGCCGACTTAATAATAAGCGGTTACCGTAGACATTTGCAACGCCAGTGGTATCGCGAACACGCTGCTGTCCCATAAGGGTACAGGAACTTGGCTCACTAAAGCCGGAACACAACACAGGGTTATTATGGCAAATTCATACAGCGCTAGTCGCGACGTAAGTAGCAGAGTACTTTTGCTATGGATACTAGACAATAAATACATTTTTCTTTTATTAAGAAATAATTATTATACACAGATCAACGACGGAGAATAATTTGAATATTGAACATCTACAAACTTCTTCGTATACAAAGTCGACAAACATGTGTCTTACACGCAGGCAAAAAAAATTCGAGCTTACTAGCAAAAAATAACCAACATGTTACCTCCATTTGCTTAAATATTCTAAGCTAAGAACAGATTATTTGCCTCGAACGATTCTTTAATTTGTAGCGACATTTATACGTTTTTCTGGCTTCGTGTAATTGAACGCTCTTTGGCAACGATGCTGTTTGGCTTCCAAGTGGACCAATTTCACCAATTGATATCATTAAACAGCCTTTGAGGCTGATGAAACCCCACAATCTTAATTTAATATAAATCTTTATATTTCTCAAATTAGCTAACACATAAAAGTAAAGTTAAAAGAGAGCTTTTCTTTGATCAGTTATTTCGTGGAGCTTCATTCTGACTTCAATTTTAATAAGGCAATCAATCAAAGGCATTATAATAAAAATTCCAGGCACGTGTAGATAATTTGATTCGTACCAAGAATTTCTATTGCTTCAAGCAATTGCTAATAACATTTTACGCAAGCTTTTTCATGGGTCTTTATATTCTAATTAATTTTATATCTGATTTCATGATTTTCTTTTTACGTTCTTACTTACTTTCCTTAGCAAAAGAAAATAGTTGTAATAATATGAAGCTAAATTGATTATGACAGTGGAAAACGGATTTTATAAAAGATAATTAAAGATTTTCTAATTACATACTTTAATAATTCATACAGCGACATCTACATAGTTCGATAGTAAGTAAAAGGCGCCCATGTTATGGATACTTAATGGAATGCTTTTATATATTTTTTAAATACATATTACAAATAAACATCCAGGTTCATGACGGGAAACAAATATACAATCCAAATTAATGTGCGTTCCTACGCGCGAAAACGATTAAAATACATATAAAAATAAATAAATACTCTAATTTATTAATTAGACATACCTAAATAACTTTATCGTGGTATATAACCGGAAAATGTTGAAACATCGCTAAAAACGATGAAAGTGTTCGGAAATTATATAAAAACTCGGTAGGTGTCTAGATAGATAGACAACTATCTAAATTACCCATCATAAACTAAGGTAGTTTTTACATTACATTATATGACTTATATACTTCTACTGACATTATATACTTCCTAATATGATACTGGTTAGGTTATCTAGATGAGATCGTTTTTATAAGCACGATGATTACCGATTGCTCCATTTTATTTAAATTATGATTTTTTTTGTCTTGTATCGTAGATATCAGTGTTTTCTATCTACGTGTTATATATATATATATATATATATATATATATATATATATATATATATATATATATATATATATATATATATACTTACTTAGATAGAAAACACTAATAATAAAAATATTTCACTAGACAAATAAAGGTATTATTAGGGGTATTATTAAATATTATTTTATTTTTCGACGTAGTCACCTTTCAGGTTTATGTATATACTTTATATAAATATTTTTATGTATATACTTTGTATATCTTTATACAAAAGCTAAGATTCCCTTTTTAAAAAATCTTCTTCCTGATCCCTTAAAATCGTGTACCGCGGCGACTACTGCGTTATCATTTTCAAATTTCTGGCCCCTTAGATGTACCTTTAACCGCGGAAATTGGTAAAAATCACTAGGTGCTAGGTGCAATGAATATGGAGGTTATTCCATCAATTCGAAGCCAGCTTTTTGAATGGCAGTCATCGCAAATTTGGACTTATGCGCGGGGACGTTATCTTGGTGAAACAAAACAACTTTAGCGAGTTTGCCACGCCGTTGCTTGCGTATTTCCTCATGCAACATTGTTATTGTCCTGCGTACAGAGTCCCCGTAATAGTGGCTCCATGATAAAGGTATATTGGTATGTAGGGCGTCCCGTGCGGGGGTCGTCGTTAATGGAAGTTCTTTCTCGCTTGAACTCAGCACACCAACGTGCAACCGTAGAATATGGAGGAGTATGGACTCCTAATGTTGCTCTCAAGTCTTGATTTACCAGCTTCGTAGTAAAAAAATTTCAAGCAAAGATATTTTATTACTGCGTGAACTTCAATTTTATCCATTTTTAAGAACACGTTCCGACTCGACGCAACAAATGACTTCTATTTTTAAAAAACAAAAGATAATTAATTGTTTTTTTAATATTATTATATCAGTGTTTATTTTTTCTTTCCAAGGAGAATATACCTATCGCATTATCACTATTTATTGAACAACTCTCGTATATGAGTAAAAGAGTACTTCTCACTGTCACAATAGACAATCACAATTATATAGTTAACATTATTGTGATATGAAGTAATAATCTGCCGAGGAATGGTTCCAAGATATAGTAAAACTTAAGACAAAAGTGGGTAATCAGGCGCAATTCTTTGGAATGTATTCATAAAAATAAAACTTGTTTGAAATATACGATGTTGTTTCACATTTTCGAAGTTTATAGTTTTTTATAAATTTAATGTTTATTTTACTGTCCTTTATTTATAGTAATAAAATTATAGATCGCAATTTTTTTTCAGTTAAAATTACTGTTAAGTAACGTTGGTAATTTTATTCTTCCTTGTAAATTATAAGTCATAAGCTCTTTTAAAAGTTATTTTTATTTTAATATTTCATTTAAAAATGCATAGAAATCATATCCGCATTAAGTATGACACAATACCGTAAATTTGCTTTTAAAGACCCTCATTATTGTGATAAAAAACACATTATTCCTAAAAAAAATTATTAAATTATGAGCCTGCAGCCAACTTACCTAACACAGCAATCCAATAAGCCATTACTGTTTACACTGATTAAAACTACTATTCCTAATTAAAATTCACGATATAATACGTGTTTGGTTTTCACGTGACCGAGTTGCGCACGAGTTTTGAGGTAACGGTACGAACGTCGCGGTGTTCTCGCGCGCACTGCTGCGGCTGCGCACGCACACGCTTATTCGGGCCACGGGAGAATCTCCCAGCCGTAACGGTATCGAAGCAGCCCTCAATGCGCTAATACTAAGGACCAAGTAACAATATTAAATAATTAAAAATTCTCATATAGAATACGTCCAGGAGTTTTTTAGTGTTTGGATAATTATCTTTTATATATCTCAATACATATTGTGGTCTTCGCATTCTAGGTAGATAAATAAATACCATAGTGTTATGGATACTAATTAACTGATAGACTGTATTTTTTTATTGCTATAGGACAACAAACAGGCTGACAGACCACTTAATAATAAGCAGTTACCGTCGCCTATAGACATTTGCCACGCTAGGGGCATCACGAACACGCTGTCCCATAGGGGTGAAGAAACCTGGGTCACTAATGCCGGAACACAACACAAGGTTATTATGGCGCCATACTTAAGACCAAAGGTGGTTGCCATCCAGACGGGCTTATGGCCCTACCACGTAGATACGTATATATACTTTCCGTTTGTATATAAATAAATATTATATATAAACACCTAAACGCAGGATGGATGAGTACCCATATGCACTAACTGTCCATCCATCCATCTAAATTGAAGAAATCATCCACAAATTTTATTAAGACGTGTTAACTTCAGAAGGTCAGACGTCTACACTAACAAGCTACCTCTGCAACTTAATTTAAAATATTTTTTTAATCTGACAATATAGCCTCTCCACTCTTCTCCAAGGGTGTCCAAGGTGTGCATACAGATTTCATCGCGATGTTTTTCCACGCGTGGGATATATATAATATGCACATTACGCGAAGAATTCGTTCTAACCTGCCATTGTAAGAATTGAATCCGTGATTGTATGAATTGACTATTGGTCTCCGAGTGTGATACCACTGATATCTCTTAGATACCTATATAATAGTAGAATTTGTGCTAAGTTCAGTTTTTACGACTTGACTCCCCAACGCCGAAAGAAAATCCTCATCCGTTCTAAATAATCCTAATCCGTTATATGTATATATCCTGCTATAGCAGGATGCACCACTGGCACGTAAAGTTGACATGGAGTCCTAATATCTTAGTTGAGCCCCTTGTAGCCTGTATATAAGTATACTGGGACAGTTCATCTAGCATGCAGTAAAGCGCTTGTGTTATGGATACTAGAGCTGATATACTTTTTTATAGCTAGAGTTCAGAAAACAGGCAAACGGCCCACCCTAGCAGGTGGTCACCATCACCTATGGACGTTTGCAACACCAGAGGCATAAAAACACGCTGCCGGCCTCGAAGAAATTTTATAACGCCTTTTTTGAAGAACCCCATATCGTACCACGCTGAGAAAACGTCAGCCGGAAGCTCATTACAGATCCTGAGAGTACGCAACATGAACATTCTTGAGAACCGTTTCGTACAAGAAAGAAGAGGATGACGTGCAAAAGCCATCCATGGAAGTCGTCTTATTAAATGGAAATGCAATTTTAAAATTACTTGTTTCCAATTATCGGTGTACATGATTTTCATGCAGTTGGCATGAAATTATAAAGTTATACGTGTTAGTAGTATTCTTGAAAAACATTGAAAATTACAGAACATTGCTATGGGAAATATTTTAATGTATAAAAAACGGAATTAGTATTTAGTCAATTGCACCAGGTGGTAAGGTTACATGGGCCCGGAAGTTTTTAGTGAGACCCCTTACATACCAGTTGCTAGATTATACATAGAATAAAACTAAACACAAAATACATTATTTTATTTTTGGACTTTTTAACTGCACGTCGCTATTGACAATAAAGAACAGCAATTTGCTCCTTCAAATGTAATTACTAATTAATACGAAACTTCATGAGTGGACAAACGTCAAAACGGCCATCATAGCGTGCCGGTAGTTTAGTCAAGTTAAATTAAATTTACTAATTAGTTGAGAATTGAAGAAGCATAGTTGGAATAGATACAGCAGAAAGTTTCTGCTTTTGAGATTGTCAGACAGCAGTGGCTCCTGCAAAAGCACAAACTCAAGAAATTGATCAAGGAAAGAGAACGATCTATAAAACGCACATTGGTACAATCCCAATCATCCAAAGCTTTAGATCCAACTTAGATTAATGACTGCTTTAACTTTACTGCATTAACGAATGCTAAAGCATTCACAAAATGTTATGTGTGTAGTCACTAGTTAGAATGCAACTAATAAAAATTTATAATCACACTAATTGAAAATATTAAAAGTTTAATGAACTACACTCTACAGTGATCTATAGGTGGTTTTATACCGGTTTTGCGTGACAGAACAACCACACGTATCCTACTTAGAGATCCAATAACGGAAGTTCATTGTCATCAGCCTAATGACGTATGACTTGAAAAGGTCATTCTTGTTGTACCTCTTTTTAATAATGATATGATTGTTCCTATAAAACTGTAATTTATTCTTCTGCGAAATATGTTCTAATTATAGCAGAAGAATCACAGAAAATATTCTATGCAAAATACTGTCACCCTTTAACAATAGTCTAAATTAAGCTCCAATCTTCGCGTGTAAGTTAGGAACTCATAGGAATTAAAAGCTTGTTAGACGATTTTGCTTTTGATTATGAATATCTTTAACATAATGAAGCCTTTAAATTTGAGCAAAACTGTACAACGTGTCAAAATATGGTACTATTTAATTGTAATATATATCTAGCTAATAAATGAATCTTATTTATAAGTACTATTTTGAAAACCCCTTCGGGGCTGTCTTGATCGAAATTAACCTCTGTGAGTTCCTGAGATGGTGGAGATCTATTTGATTTCAAGATCCTAGCCGCATATTTATTTAAGAGGAACTTTGGGTGAATAAGTATCTCAAACTCTCTTATGGATGTAGCTGTGTCATCTATGCATGTTCACGTTTTATTATATTTTATTGCAAATTATTTTATTTTTCTTAATTTAGTTTTATATTGAAATTATTTTTCCTAAATTTTCTGATACAATTATAAGAACTCAGTTTAAAACCCTAAATTATAATTCAAAACAGTCTTTGTATTGCAAATAATAGGCTGAAACGGTAAAAATGTTCTTTGTTACTTAAAACATCTTATTGTCTGACGATAGACCGAATCAAATCGCCTCTAAGAATCAATCCAGTTAGATCCTGAGTCAATGAACTAGGAAGTTGCTGGCATTAAGGTGTTTCTATTCTACTTTTATGAAGGTTGAACTATATATATACCACAATCAATTATAGTGATTTTCTTCGAAAGGTTAAAAAAATATAGTCATCATCAAAAAAGAAATTTTGATGATGTACTACTTTGCACTAAATTATAATAATGTACTAGTTGAAAGTTTATTAATTTTGGAGATATTTTATAGTGTGAAAGGATTCTAAATTGTTTGATATAGATATCGGACAATACCCAGTATTATCGTATATAGAAGGATAGATGGGAACTTTGATTCTAAATGAATTGTAAAATTTGATCATTAACCTAATAAAGATTAAAAAATTATATAACTTTATCCATTAATAAGATATTGAAAATTACATTTTCTTGAAGATTTCATTAATTATCTGAAGTGACTGAAATATGTTGCATATTAATCCGGAAAATATTTTTCATAATAATGTGACATCGACCGTAAAAAAGTGCTTTTAACAAGTCAAGAATTTATACCAGTCATGGTTGGTCTCAAGCTGTTGGAAGAATAAAAAAATAATATTAATATTCGTTCATGTCATCAAATATCTTGATTCATTTAAACATCTTTTTTTAATGCTGTAAGACAGCAGACAGGCTGACGGCCCGCTTAGAATTTAGCAGTTACCGTCGCCTATGGGTGTTTACAACGCCAGTAGCATCGCGAACACGCTGCTGTCTTATAAGGGTACAGGAACTTGGGTCACTAATGCCGGAACACAACATAAAGTTATTATGGCGGCATACTTAAGACCAAAGGTGGTCGCCATCCAGACGTGTTTGAGGCCCTACCACGTAGCTAGGGTAGGTTTTTTTATCGCCTTTTACGACAAGCCGACTCCGGCCGCATATATTAGGATTCCTTTTCGGCCCCTGCATGGATAAAACAAGACAAAACAACATCTAAGCATATTAACTTGCTATTATTAATTAACTTGCTAGTTTAAGCATGTACTATTTCTTTCAAGATTATTTCATAGTTATGTGCAGTTGCAGTGACCTGAGTACCTCCAGTAACGACCTCCGGCCGCCGTAAAAAGCGGCCGCGGGCGGCCCCTCGGGGGAGGACCCGCCGCCCGCACTATTGCCGCGAGGGTGAGGGCTGCGTGCTGTTCCGCGGCCCCCCTCAACTCCTAGAGTTGTTAGGAGAGCGCCGGGGGGACGAAACCCTGACCCCCTGGCGCCAACACTTTAGAAGGGGCCCGCCTCAAGACAAAGGGCGGGCCGGCGCCGGCCCGGGCCACGAGATCGGCAGGCCATATATCCGTGGGCCCGGGCGTAGGCGATAGGAGAACAGCGGGGTTTTTTTAGTGGGACCTGAGTACCTAACAGTAAATACATATTTCATATAATTAAGGCAGTTCAAATAAATCTTAAAACCGTCCTATTACGGTTTCGTATTTTATAATACGCTCACTTTCTTTATTCTCTCCAACATATGCCTTTTGTATGCACAACCTGTTGCAGATTGAAACTTGCCTGACACTAGTGACACCACTGACACACTTGCTGGTTGTCCCCGACATTGCTGCTAAATTAATGGCGTTACATTCTTAGAATATATTATTGGGATCTTAAAGAAAATAACCGCTGCTTTACTTAATATACCAAACTGTAGGAGTAAGATTCGAAATAATAAATGTTTTATAATTGAAGAGATAGAATAGTTGAAATATTTTAACTTGAACTCTAGAAAAAAAATAACCTAAACAGCTCGTGATAGTAAACTTCATGATGATGCTTGAATAGGGTGACTGACAGCATCAGAGATATTTCTATGAAATTCAGTGGCAAGTATTTAAAGAGAATTATCTTATGTATTTTTAAAATCAGCAATTATTGTTCACAACCTGAATCTATATACATACAACATAAATTTTGCCTTTGTTAAGTTTCACACAAATTATTTAGGGTTTATTAATACGCCCGATTTCGTTTCTTTGTTTATTGATGACTAAATGAGGCGATGACATGGATTCCGATGACGCATATATTACGAGTCGGAGAAAGTGACTCGGTTAACTTGCGTTCACGGAATTGTTCCAACAGCTGTATCGAAATTATTAATTATAAATTTGCAAGTAATTTAAATATTAATATACTATAAAAAAATTCAATGTTATAATTACTTTGAAATAAGTCAACTATATTATGTATCCCCACCATGGGACCTTGAGGCTCGTGTTCTGGTAAATCTGGTGCTGTTATACCAATGGCGCCGGTACGCGGCCGAGCGCGGCTTTCGCCCCACGCCTCGTATAGGAGGTAAAGCGGGCGGAGCTGCGCGACGAGGTGCTTATGGTGGAGTGGAAGGAGCGACTCGCGCATCTCAGCGCAGGCCTGGCCACCATCGAGGTGGTGAGGCCCATCCTGGCTGAATGAATAGAAAGGCGTCTTGGTGCCTTGACATTCCGCCTGACACAGATCCTCTCGGGACACGGTTGCTTCGGAAGGTACCTGTGTCGCATAGGGCGGGAGACGACGTCAGGGTGCCACCATTGTGGCGCGGGTGACGAGGAGGACACGGTGACCCACACTATCGCCTTGTGCTCTGCGCGCCGCGCTCTCTTTACCCAAATCGGCGTAGACCTGTCGCTCCCGGACCTGGTTGTATTCATGGTCGGGGGCGATCCTGGATGGACGGCCGTCGCCTCCTTTTGTGAGTCAGTCATGTCATGTCCAAGGAGGCGGCGGAGCGGAAGCTAACTAACTCAAGCCCGTCTGGATGGCGACCACCTTTGGTCTTAAGTATGCCGCCATAATTACTTTATCTTGTGTTCCGGCATTAGTGACCCAAGTTCCTGTACCCTTATAAGACAGCAGCGTGTTCGCGATGCTACTGGCGTTGTAAACACCCATAGGCGACGGTAACTGCTAAATTCTAAGCGGGCCGTCAGCCTGTCTGCTGTCTTGCAGCAATAAAAAAAAGGAAGGAGAAAGTAAAAACAACTGCTTACAATTAATAATTTATTTTTGTCCATCGGTCGTTGAATGTGTGTTTCTATAAATGTTATTAAAAATGACATCAATGACTCTCCTCCATACTTCTTTGAGGGCTACGTATGATACTCTCTCTATGCTTTTATTAACCAAGTCACTATCTGCATATAGCTGCATCACCAGCTCCATGGTATAGGGTATTCCGTATACCTGAAATCATTTTCTATTCTCAATAATTGAAAAAAACACATACTGGACACAAACTACAAAATTTGTATGAAGTAGTTTTGTGTCTCCATCAAAGCTTTTTGTGACCTATAATTTATTTGTGCCAAAATAATTGATATCAGGAAAAGAATGGCATAGAATATAACTGCACAAGCATTTTAATGGAGGAGACTGTAATCTGATTTTCCATATACATTTCAATAAGGTGCAGCAGCAGTCAGATGAAGCAGGCTTGAGCCCTAAAGGTCGTGGTGAGGGCTTATATATTACAAGCCCTAGTAAAGCTAGATATGTTAGTAATAATAAAAATATTACAGATTTCCAACATCCTTGACTTATTAGAGAAATTGACGAGTATGTGATGTAGTGACTAGACTATCGATTCCGAAGCAAAAGAGTTTGGAAACTATGAGTCGTGAGATCAGCGCCTATCTGACTGACAAAATCGCACTAACCTTTGACCTTTGATTGGTATCAATAATAAAAGCCCGTAACGTCCCTCTGTTGGGTTTGTTTTATATATATATATATATATATATATATATATATATATATATATATATATATATATATATATATATATATATATATATATATATATATATATATATATATATACTAGCAGCCCGTCCCAGCTTCGCATGGGTATTTAACAAAAAATTAAAAATTAAACCCTTCTATTTTTTTTCGGTCTCTGGGAAAAACCTCTCTTGACGGGTTATCCCGGCCCGGGGGACCGAGGGATATAAGGGACTCCGGAAAAGATGTTCAACCCACTAAAAAAACCCCGCTGTTCTCCTATCGTCTACGCCCGGGCCCACGGATATATGGCCTGCCGATCTCGTGGCCCGGGCCGGCGCCGGCCCACGCTTTGTCTTAAAGCGGGCCCCTTCTAAAGTGCTGGCGCCAAGGGGTCAGGGTTTCGTCCCCCCGGCGCTCTCTTGTAACAACTCTAGGAGTTGAGGGGGGCTGCGGAACAGCACGCGGCCTTCTCCCTCGCGGCAATAGTGCGGGCGGCGGATCCTCCCCCGAGGGGCCGCCCGCGGCCGTTTTCTACGTCGGCCGGAGATCGTTGCCCGCCCTCCGGCGCCGACGACGCGGCCTACGTTGGCGGGAGGGGAGTGCGGTGGCGGACTCCCGCTCCCGTTCCGCCGCCTCCCTTGCAGACACTACTGCCTCGCAAAAGGAGGCGACGGCCGTCCATCCAGGATCGCCCCCGACCATGGACAGAACCAGGGCCGGGAGTGACAGGTCCGCGGCCAATTCCGGACGGGACTCGCATCCCCGTCGCGTGCTAGTCAGGCGTGGGTACGACTACCAAACGACACTCCAGAAAAAGCAGAGTCGCCTGACGTCGTAGCCGGCCCAGCAAGACCAACCGACAGCGAGGATGCAATTCCCGCCCCATGAACACTCTGTGCAGGCGCAGTCGAAATAGGCATGGTTTCGACTACCAAATCAGGTCCCAGGGTAGAACCCGGGACCCCAATCAGTATTCGCAATCATCGCACCGGGGACCACGCCACGAACAGAGAGCTAAGTTGGAAAGGATGTAAGAGGTAGACGGAAAGAAACGTAGGACTCTGTCGCCTCGAACGAAGAGGGGAGTGAAGCGACGGATGCTCGGGCACCTCGGGTACGCACACCCGTGCACTCCTCGGACAGAGGAGCGCCCCTGAGGGCAAACCCTTCTATTTGCGTCAGGTTACTAAAAAAATAAAATTATAAAGAAAGTTTGAATATTATTATTTCTATGAGCTTTTATTTTAATGATTTTTTTTGTTATTACTTTTTATTTATTTTTCGTTATTTTTTAATAAGTATTCTAATTTTTGTAAAAACCCCAGTGACGCACGCCTACATTGCATAAGGTGCTGCCTAGCTAGCCGAACAGGGTGAGCGGCTACCACGCAACATTTTTCTAATACTTACATTTTTAAACTCGTGATATCTTTCGAATGGAATATCCGAATTGAATAATTCAAAAAGTTATATAAAGGTATTGAAACAGTTTTGAATATGAAGTAATTTATTTTGATAAGGATTAATACCAAGATCCAAATAAAGAGCCTTTTCTAGGGGCGGCATTTCAATTATATTTTTAAAATAAAAGAACACTTATTGTGGCATAACTATAATAGTTAGACATATGCTGTCGCGACACTTTTTGTAAATAATGATGTGTTCTGCAAAGTTGTAGTACATTATTTTATTCTATCATCAATAGTTTTCGCAACGCACGCGATTTAAATAATATTTTAGGTAATTTTTTTACACTTTGGGTTACATTATTGGAGTTTTAGTAAGGATCCCTAATTTTTTTGAAAATATAATATAGCCTATGTCACCCGGGGATAGTGTAGCTTCCCAACAATGAAAGAACTTTTTAAATCGGGTCAGTAGTTTCGGAGCCTATTCAAAGCAAACAAACAAACAAACAAACAAACAAACAAACAAACAATCAAATCTTTCCTCTTTATAATAGTAGTATAGATATATATATATATATATATATATATATATATATATATATATATATATATATATATATATATATATATATATATATATATATATATATATATATATATATATATATATATATATATATATATATATATGTGTGTGTGTGTGTGTGTGTTCCATGTGTTCGTGGTAATTATGCATATTAGGCGAGTAATACTGCCTAAAAGGTCTAATAATATTGGTCTCCAATTTAACACCACTGAGCTACGAGATATCTTATTCGTACTATTGAGTTTTCCTAAATATTTGAAAAATGTGAAAAAATACATATACATTTAAATATAGGTAAATAATAAATAAATACCGTAGAGGCATAATCGACACTGGCGCCAGACACCTTTCCATACCAGTTATACAAGCTATCCACTGTTACTGACATTACTTGAAAACTTGCGTTCTTTATAGCCTCATCGATTTCGCCTTTTAAATCTATGTATTTATCGTCATCGGATTGTATTTCGGTATAACCTTTTGGATACAACACAGCCTCACCCTGGAAGAAAAATTTCAAAAGTTGGGTGAGCAATTAAAGTATATCTACTACATATATATCTATACTAAACAAACTTTATAAATATATTGGATTCATGATTATCATTTTAGTGTTAAATCTCGATTGCAACGAAACTTCCGCTTCGATGTTCAGGGTCCACTTTCCAACTTATTCTTTGTTAATTATATTTAGCTATGCTATAGTCTTTGGCATCCCTGGTAGTGAGTCCATTGACACGCATATCACCTTTTACGACGTTACGCCAGCACTCTTTGAGTCTACTCGTCATTTGTTTCCCACCTAAGTAGCCTGTGGCCGTAAAACGTGGTGAAAGCGGTACTCTTGCAAGGTATTCCCAATCTCACTACATGAATTCTGCCTCGGATGCGGGAGTTTCCGCATATATACACATATCCACCGCAGCATATTCAGCTCCGTGACACAATGTTCATGCTTGTGTCGCTTCAGCATCTACCACGCTTCACAGCCATATAAAAGGGCAAGGGTATAGTGGATTACCTTAAATAAATTTGTTGGAAGAGAATAAGACTGTTCGTGTTAAATATTTAGAAGTAAATATTATGTGTTTGTTTCTCTTACAATATTTTTAGTAATATGTTTTTATTGAATTATTCTTCTCTGAAACTATTGATCTCACAATACTTTTCTTGTACTAAAATTTATAATAGATAATAAATCTTCGAATGTACTACGAGTATAGTTAGCGTAGAACAAACCTTAAAATCGTCGTCGGTGTACGTTCCAGCGTGAACATTCAGGTAAGCAATTATCTTGTGACTGTAGCGGTGGAATACATCTCTAATAGATCTGGACTCGGGCTCGGAGAAAGCGTGCGGTCCTGGATACTGCAGGCTGCAAGGGCTGATATTGCGAGAAGCATTCCATGCAACGTCAAAGTTGCGATCCAGACTCACACCTTGACAAGACGTTTGTGGTGACATGTTTTTATTCCATATTTTATGCTGCAATAAGGAAACAAATATGTCAGCTGCTGTTTTAAAAGATAATGTAGATATAGATTTAAATACAAGGTCTTGGTAAAGCACTATAAGATATTTTACGATTCTACAAGTTGACTATTGTTGCCAGAATACTAATACAAATTAGTAAAAATTTATGAGAGTCCCTAATGAATCAAAAATCAGTCTGTTGACTCGTAAATCGGTTCTAAGAGGTCTGAAGCATACTATTCTCTATTATTTTTTAAAAGTTTATTTACTACTGTGTCCAAAAAATAAGGTGACATTTGAATTTAAACTGCGCGCGTCAAAGGATTTGGAGAATTTTTTTTAGGTTGGTAGTACTGTCAGTGACATCTATGTCAAATTTACATGTCAAAATATTCATTAGTGTTTGAAGTACGCGTCGTTTTGTGAGCTGCTAAAAGTGAGCAAAGAATTTGCATTAAATTTTGTTTGCGGAATCAATATTCTGCTGCGGATACGTTGAGGATGGTGCAGAAAGTCTTTGGTAATGGGGCTATGTCTAAAAAAATGTTTACAAGTGGTATAGTGAGTATCGAAAGGATCGGTCAATACCATTTTAAAGGATGTTTTGGGCCTCAAGCGCGTCAAATCTCGACTGGTACCGAAAACATGCACTCGTAATTCGTGATCATTTCGCCAAATACTCAACCCATATCGTTCCGCAACCACGGTATTCACCTGATCTGGCGCCGTGCGACTTCTGGCTGTTCAGCAAGCTCAAAAGATCGCTCCGGGGACACCGTTTTGATACGATAGAAGAGATTCAAGCCGTAGCGAAGACGGAACTGAAAACCATCCCGGAAAGTGACTACAATCAGTGTTTCGAAGATTGGAAAATCCGTTTGCATAAATGCATTGCATTGGGAGGGGATTACTTTGAAGGAGATGAAATTGATATGGAAGAATAAATAAAGAATTTTCGAAAAAAATACAATGTCACCTTATTTTTGGACACAGTATGTTTTCAAAAGGTAATTATTTTTATCACCCGAAAAAGATATAATATCTATCTCTAAACCGATATAAAGAGGCAACAGAAAAACAATAAATACTCACTCTAACAGTCACGCCATCTGGATTAGCCATTGGTATCAAAAATATATCAAATTTGTCCAAATGAGCCAAGTAATATGAAAGTAGTATTTTAAATCTCTTTTCGCCAGAAAGGCAACTAAGTGTTGTGAACCCCATAACACTTAGCCCATGAACTATAAAGACTATCTTTTTCTCAGGAACTTCATCAACGTATTTGCTTTTTTCTGCTCTAAACCCTATATCCCTTTTGACTGCAGCAAATTTAATAAGTAACATATCATTGTATTCCGCAGTTCGCCCAATAACTTCAAAAGTTGCGTTTGCTTCTGGAAAGTTATCTACTATTTTCCGCAGAGTTTCTCGAAGCTGCAATAAATGTTCTAGAATTAATAATGCTACCTATATCGGTTTCCTATCACTAATTAATTTCTGATTGTCATTTTAAGTATGATACAAACAGCAATAGATTAGTATTTTCTAAATGAATGGGAATTCTCAACGAAGAACTTTGGAATGAGAGCCAATGTAGTCAACCTGCTAGTTGATGAGTCTGTTGAACAAAAAATGAAGCTTAAGAGGTTTCATCCAAAACTAGTGGAATCCTAATCACGTGGTTCATATTACTGTACAAGTCAAATGGTGCTCTCGGCTGTTCAATACGATATTTACTCTTGATAACAGAACTAAAAGCATGACTATAATTATACTTCGTTCAATTTTTCTTACTATTAAGCAACTTTTTGACTAATAGAATTAAGGGCATTAATTTTAATATAACTGTATTAAATACAGAAGGCTGGCAAACTAAAGTAAACTTTGTCGAGCCGATAACGCAACTAATACTTTATTGTATAGTGTAATCTATACTTACACTATACGGGGACAATGTCGTAGGATGAACTCGATTTTCTTCTACTCCTGTGTACCGTGTAGTCATTCTGTAAAATTGATATGAATTATTATACTAATAAAAAAAATTATTCATAAACATGTATGTACCAAGTTAAATATAATATAAAATTTCCTCAGCAATACAAATAAAATTACAAATTTTCGGTTATTTGCTGAATTTAGCAAATCCCTTATTAGGTAGCCTAATGGATTTGAAAGCCCTCGAAAACAGGCCGGAGCTAGCGAAGGTCGTGGTCGGAGTCAGACTAACATCATGTCCCGCCTGGGATGGATTTAGTAGGTATACCAGCGTGTGTCTTCTAACCTACCTATTGTATGAGGAGTCTGACACTGCGCGTTACCACGCGGCGGAGTGTGGAGAATGCATTTCCACCTAAGTAAATAAAACTAGCGAATTAACTGGCAACTGCACAATTTTGGACCATTCGTGATGTAAAATTAGACAATATCTTCTAAAACCTTAAATAATGTTTCCAGTTTACTTTTACGTTTAAATAAGGTAAAGTGCAATAACAGTAAAAGTATATTGCTCAATCAACGTTTACTTCGGTTCAAATGATAAAATGTTAAGGCTCTCAACTATTAAAGAATAAATAATCGAAATTATAATATAATATCAATGTCACTTACTTTTTATCCTGGTGTTCATTATCAGCTTGTTTTTGCATCAGATGCATTGGAATTAATCTTGTAGATCTAACAAATAATTGAAAATATGTCAAAAGTTTTACATTTTATAAACTATAATTATAGTCCATTAATAATTATTATTGCCCAATTAGTAGCTTAATAATTATATTCTGAATTTAAAAATAACTTTCAGAAAATAATAATATATGCTAACTTCTAAAAATTGCTAATGAACTAGTTGAATTATTTGTACAATAGTAAAAATAAAATACTCTTTTTAATAAAAACAAATTGCAACAGACAAATAATTTATAATTTTATAATAATTAAAAAACTTTAATAGTTTCAAGTATTATTTGTAAAAACTTTCTAATGTAACATATTTTGCACTTATTAATAATTAAAGAGAACATTAAAATGACATACGGAATATCTGGGCGATTTTTCAATTTCCGTTGTTTTCTTCCCTCTTGACGAGACATTCTTGGCTCAATATGATTCCATGACCCTATTCTATTTCTTTGCTTTTGTAATTTTCTCTTTAAGTTATCTTTATTGAGTATAGTATAATCTTCATATATAGTCTGAGTACGATCTGTTGTGCTTGTTTTATGTTTGGTGCTCAAGTGCCTGAAAGTAAATTTACAGGGTAATATATCACGCCTCATTTGAGCCGGTGCCCTTCTATGACACTATTTGTGCCGAAGTAATTACAACAAGAAAATATGTAAAAGATAGCTGGATTTAATTGTCAATTAAAGTTTAAATGAGATAGTGGTTGTTGTTTAGAATAAAATATCTAACACAAAATCAATTAATTAAAAAGGGATAACATTGTTTGTTGTAAATATTTTCACAAGAAAAGAAGGTATAAGAGAAATTCTTAAAATAGTCGCATCCAAATAATTCGGAGTTCCTTATTTCCAAGAAGGATTATTTGGTAAAATTACTGCGAGTTGGATGCATCGATATCAATTTGCGACACTTCCTTCATTCATACCTTATCAATACAGATAAGGGATGGAATAAATTCTGCACTTTCTACAAAGGTGATTGCCAGTTTTAGGCTTTTGGGAAAGTTAACTATGAAAATAATTACCGTTTCTTTACTCGTGCGTAACTGTGGTGTTTGTGTGTCGTATTATCCCTCTCTTTTTTCTCGTGATCAGCCATTCTACGATTGTTATCTATTGCTACATCACGTTCCCTGTATTTTTTAATATCAGATTAGAGCATTAAGGAAACCAAAAATGTGACATGACAATGTGTGACAATGTGTATCTTGATATAACATCAATAGAAAGTTGACGTATGTGGTAAAACCAAATTTTGCACAGCAGTGTATTTAAGTGTTGAATACAGCATGAAAACGATAGTCTTGAATTTATTAAGTTTAGTAAGGTAACAAATTCTACACATAAATAATTATTCTTCTTTCATTCCTCTCAGATCCTGTTCTGGAAAAAACTGGTGTGACGGTAACTAATTACCTTCCTATATACTGGTGCTGAGATAGATTTGTGGGGTTATTAAAATAGATAAAATGAGAAATGAGTATATCAAAAGAAATTTCCAAGTAGCGCCAATGATTGACAAATAAAAAAGTAATAGACTTGCGCGGTATGGTTATATGATGCGAAGAAAAGAATGACATGTGACGGAATGAAGGAAAATGTTAAAAATGAGAGTGAATGTATACAGAGAGAGGGTTAGACCAAAAAAAGTTAGACTGACCGCGAAAAAAACAATATGACGAAAAAAATTTTGGATTTTAGGATAGCGACTAACAAGGTGGAAGAAGGGAACGTGTTGTGCCCCGCATAATTAGGGATAATAGAAAGAGGAGAAAGATGTTCCATTATGCTTTAAGTCTGAAATACTATAAATGTTTAACAAAATAAAGGACTTACCAAAATTTTAATACATCAGCAGAATCCACTGCAAGCATTAAATATTTTAGTATACGAATATAAAATCTAAGAAAAAAAAAGAAATAATAATTAACGTTCACAGAAAACCGCTTTATATTTAGAGCAACGCTGTAACTGGCTTCTGTCAATAGAACCGCTGTAACTTTAGCATTGTTGTAAATTACATTTTCTGTAAAGGCTCTACAAGAGCCTTTAACTTTGATGACTAAGGTTTCCTATACATTAGGACCAAAAGTTTACCAATCAAAACATTGGGCACAAAGTTGTAGTTGTGGCTTTGAGAATTCAAAGAAATACTTGAGTAAAGGAAATACGTTCTTAATTAATTAAGGGAGACCTCAATAATACACGTTAAGAAATAAAAAATATTTTTTTGCTGCTTTAGTACAGCGGACAGTATCGGACATAAGGGTACAGGAACACAACGCAAAGTTATTGTGGCGGCATACTTAAAACCAAAGGTGGTCGCCATCCAGACGGGCTTGGGACCCTACCTACCTTTTACGACAGGCCGACCCCGGCCGCCGAAATCAGTTACTCTTTCTCCGCCACTGCACGGATAAAAGGGCTTATGGGATTTTATTTATTTATTTAAATAGATCACCAACATGACATATATTACACAATCATAGATTAGTCAGGCATAGTAACATGTAAATTGTTGTTACAATTACAGGTGACGACTGCATGCCCAAAAAGTGAATTGTGAAAACAAAAAGATAAATTTACAAACAGAATGTTCAAATAAATATAAAACAAGTTGTCTAAAAATAGCTAATGCCTTAGTAAATAAGATAAAAACAAAAGCTTGAACAGTAATAACATAATGATGAATTTTTATAACAGACTAAGTTATTATAAATTTTATCTGTTTCGTATACGATTTTAATTAAAGGTCTATTGGTAAACGTAAATTGTATAAAAAATTACCTATATTTATAACAAAACTAATTAAACATATCATCAGAACGATAGACAATAACTTTTGAAACATATTCGTATTTTAAAGTTTATAAAACTACTCGAATATCTCGAGGTTTACGACTTGCTACAAATTGTTACAAGTTTAAAATTATGTTTGATATAAAACTATTTTTATTGACTTCAAATATGTATTGGTTTGATTGAAACGTTCGTTCAGAATGTCAAATATAAAGAATGCTTGAATAATTCTACGATATACGGATTTATTAAATTTGTATATATACATATAATGTGCAAATATACGTTAATAAAAAACGGTTTATATGATTATTTCCTTCAGAGAACAGTGTGTGGATTGGACTCAGTTATAACGCCAAGTTATAACGCCTTTAAAAGATTATCACGACTCTACAAAAAAATTTTCGTTCTTTGTCCTAAAGTTTATACTATTATTTTCCAGTTAGTTATGCACAAAAACGAAAAGAAAATACCTTTTTTCGGTATAAAGTTTGCTTTTGTGATAGTTATAATAATAATACTCATTTTTCAATTTTTTCATAAATTTTAATTGATTTTAATATTTTTAAAAAGACCGCGCGGTGAGAGTGGGGTATTAACGTTTACACTGTGCCGCTAGATGGCACCCGAGTGATAAACAACCATCAGGTGTTATTTACAAGCCCAGAATAACTTAAAATGTCGTCACGAAAGTGCAAATACGATGCTGATGCATTTTGTTTTATATGTGGTCAATTTATTAAAGTTCGAGACGTGAAATATGAACTAAAGACATCTCACGTTCTCTGTGAAGCCTATGAAGCATATTTTGACTGTCCTGTACGGAATCAAGATAAGCCATGGGCTCCACATGTTGCTTGTAGTTATTGTAAAAGGTGTTTGGAAGGTAAGCAATTTTTATTTAATTAAGCGATGAATCCAAAATAATAGACATATTAATTTTTATTTTTATATTTTTAGGTTGGTATCGAGGTGAGAAAAGGTCTATGAAATTTGCAATACCAAGGATTTGGCGAGAACCAAAAGACCATATTACTGACTGCTACTTTTGTATGGTGAATCCGAGTAAAAGACGTAGAGGTAAAAATGCAAAACCTATTGAATATCCTGACCTCGAATCTTCTTCTGCTCCAATTGCTCACGACCTGACACGACCAGTACCTGAGCCACCAAAAAAATTACCGCAGAAAAGTAGCTCATCTTTTAGTTCTTATAAAAGTAATTCCGATAAGGAGTTTTTGCCTACACCTGAACAACCAAAACACTATCTCATTACTTCAGAAGATTTTAACGATCTAATTAGAGATTTAAATTTGCCAAAAAATAAAGCAGAGCTTCTAGGCTCTCGGTTAAAACAGTGGAATTTGCTTGATGATGTTAAGATCACGGATCAGCGGACTAGGCATGAAATGATTGCAACGTTTTTCACGAAGGAAGATGGACTTTGTTTTTGTAATGACATTAAAGGTATGTTTGAAGCAATTGGCATACCCTGTGTCCCTAGCGAATGGCGTTTATTCATTGACAGCTCTACAAAAAGTTTAAAAGCAGTTCTATTGCACAACGGAAATAAATTTCCGTCTCTTCCAATTGCTCACTCAGTACATCTTAAAGAAAATTATGAAAGTGTCAAAATTTTGCTTGAATCTGTAAAGTATCGTGAGTATAACTGGGAGCTGATTGGAGATTTTAAAATGGTGGGATTTTTAATGGGGCTACAGGGTGGATATACAAAGTATCCGTGTTATTTGTGCTTGTGGGACAGCAGAGCGGATTCTAAACACTATATTCAACGGTCATGGCCTGTAAGAACAGAATTGTGTGTCGGAAAACAGAACGTCAAATTTGAGCCGATTGTTGAAGCGGAAAAAGTGTTAATACCGCCTTTGCACATTAAGTTAGGGTTGATGAAACAATTTGTTAAAAAACTGGATGAAACTTCAGAAGCTTTTGGATACTTAAAAATTTTTTTCCCGAAGTTATCGGAAGCAAAGGTTAAAGCTGGGGTTTTTGTTGGTCCGCAAATAAGACAGATTTTCGCCGATGAAAAATTTCCAACGTTGCTGAATCGTACTCAAAAAGCAAGTTGGAACAGTTTTAAAGCAGTAGTTTCTGGATTTTTAGGAAATAATAAAGCTGAAAACTACGAAAAGTTGGTTGAGGATATGCTTACAAATTTTAAGGCCATGGGCTGCAGGATGTCATTAAAAGTACATATGCTGCATGCTCATTTGGATAAATTTAAAAACAATATGAGAGCCTATTCCGAAGAGCAAGGAGAACGTTTCCATCAGGACATCATGAATTTTGAACAACGCTATCAAGGCCAATACAATGAAAACATGATGGGCGACTATATTTGGGGTTTATTGAGAGAAAGTAGCTATGAACATAAAAGAAAAAGTAAGTTATTTTCCACTTTTCTGTAAGCTAATTTGACAGTAAAACTTAATAAAAATAATAAACATTTTTATTTCAACAGTTTTATTTTCAATCAAAAATTAAAATCCGAGATTTTTAAAAATTTCGTTCAATCAGTCTTCTAAGCACAAAAGCAAAGTTTTTCATGCCATATATTTTTTTTCCGTCTTATTACGACCTAAACTACCGAAATTTAATGCTTTGCAATCAAAGTCAAATTTCATGTTGACCCGTGTTATCGAAGTGCACGTAGTAATAGCCTAAGCCTGTGTCTATTAATTGAATTTCTTAATTCTTCGTGGTGACAAGATTCGAGCATTTCTTCAAGAATGTAGAATCAAATACAGAAAACCATTTATTTTCTTTTTATTTATTAATTTATTAGACCTCTTAGCCATGGGTTACATGGTCGTAATAAAAATGAGCTATTACCGTGTTCGCAGCGCACCCTTAAATCTTGACCGCGTGGACATTAAAAATTTCACGATCGTCTTAAAAGTGTTGTTTTTACTCTATATGGCTATTGTAGCAAAGGTCTAAGCGTGGTCCAAGTCACGGGATTATTAGCACTCTATCAATTTTTTTCATTTTTACGGAATATACCTATATAATTTACCAGCTTGTTGCTTTACGAGATGTTAAATCACCAAAACAATCACACTAACTTATCTAACTCTTAGGACCGGTACCGGTGATCCGTTTTTCATAGGAGTCCAGCTAACAGGTAAGCGCCCCCCCCCCCCCCCAATAGTATTGCCATTGCGCTGCCTTTTATTAAAAACTATATATCTTCGATAGGAAAACCTCATCTGGAATATCATATCAAATCCAAAGAGTACCCAACAGGAAAGTTCGAGAAAACGCTTGCATACAGGAAATAAGGGTGAATTCCAAAGCGCTGGCGGGTGTAGCAGAAAGATGGCGAAGACACCATTCTAAACAGTTCCATAAAACATTCCCCGTTGTAAAGACGGTAGACAAAAAATAGACAAAAAGACTTCTAAAAAAGAAAAGTCCCTGCGTAGGCGAAGCATGTCTAGACTATCTGTGTGTGGGGTATCATCGACAACACGATTTGTGCCGTTGAATGAAATCTAAGGGATTTAATTGACAACAAGGTACCCCAGTCCATAAAAGTGATTAAACTTTTTTCTTAAGATTTTCTCGATTATTGACCTATAATGGAAGTAGATTTTTCTCTATGTAGAGAAGGAGTAAGAATACTAATGTTACTAAAATTCTGTTATAACAACCTTGTATTGTGATCTGACATAAGTGGACAAGACCACTACATGGACGGCATCGTGTTAGCGGTGGCCCTGGCGTCGCAAACATCCATACGTGACGGTAACTGCTAGCTATTGTACAGAGAGCCGGTCAGCCTGTCTGCTGTCCACGTGACCATGTGAATTAATATATTATATTATTATTTGGGATCATTATTAGACTAGTGAATAAAATATCTTTAAATCTTTAAAATGTTTTTACTTTTAAATATCAACTCATTATTTTTCAAAGGAAATTTCCACTTGTTATAAAAAACATAAAAAATATCTCGATAAAATCGAGCATTAATTTGAGAATCGACTTCAGTCATAAGGAGCTTACTCCTACGAGCCTGTAATGATGGGATTATAACAATTAGAAAGCACTTTAGGAAATGTTTATTGTTAGTAAAAAAACGCGGGCTTGTTTGTGCTTATAATATTTGAGAGACTTTTTTCGCGTTTTATATATTACCCAAAAAATAAAAACGTTTGTTATTGTTGGTGTATTATGTATATATATATATATATATATATATATATATATATATATATATATATATATATATATATATATATATGAGTAGAATGGAATTATAAAATTAAAGAAATAAAATTCAGTATATGCTATAAAACAAAAACATCAGTTCCAGCCTCCAATACTATAAAAATATCTCTATATTAGAAGCAGAAGCAAAAATTCTGGTTGCATGTGTGCATGCTGTATGGGTGTGTCTGCGTGTGCATGAGAGAGAAGAATATAATGTAAACATTATATAACTGTGTGTCCTAATGTTATACAAATAAAGAAGAATATTTTAGAATAAATATGCAAGCTTAATAGACAGTGGCAGGCCAATTACATCTGCCGATGTGTTGGATTTAAGGAGGCCTACTTCCAGCAGTACACGACGTATAGCTTATTATTATATTTTTTACTGCAAAAGAAAGGCTTTTTTTATTGCTGTAGGACAGCAGACAGGCTGACAGCCCGCTTAGAATTTAGCAGTTACCGTCGCCTATGGGTGTTTGTAACGTCAGTGGCATCGCGATCACGCTGCTGTGCCATAAGGGTACAGGAAATTGGGTCACTCATACCGGAACACAACACAAGGTTATTATGCGGCATACTTAAGACCAAAGGTGGTCGCCATCCAGACGGGCTTGCGGTAGGGCCGGGCTTGAGGTTAGTATTCTTTCTCCGCCCGTACACGGATAAATTTTTTTTACAATATTAGGCAGGCACACTTAGTGTACCTACTCTCTATTGACGTGCTGCTTGGAACAATAGAGAACAGAAAGCGAGACAAAAGATATAGAACGACCAGAAGAATATATGGTCAAAAGCTTTGATTATATACTTGGTCAAAAGATATGTAGCACAGATTTGGATTAATACAAATTAGCAGAAAAAACCTGGAGAAGGAAAGGAAAAAATAATAAAACTTCAGGACAAACCAAGCTGGCTCAGTATGCTGATGTCAGTGATAGAATTTTACCAATTACGCAATAAAGTTTGGGAATCATATACAATATATTCGGAATATTTCTAAACTTGGTATGACAAAGTTCTTTAGGTAAAATTCTTGTTTTAATTAAGCAGTGAATGTATCGCTACCTTTCCTGGCATAAGCCAAATACTTACGCATCGTAAAACGAGCCCTGATATTTACACCTACACAAAAAAACTGTTAGGGTTCCTGTTTCAATCTTCATCTGAAAGCTGAGTTGTGAATCGGACCAAATTAAACATTTGTCTGAAATAGAAACACTTATTGTTATCACCTACTATTTAGATTTCCTCGCCTTATAAATGCAGGGGTATTAGGTAAAAGCCTGTAGAGCAGGATACTTACAAACAATTAAACGTACCCAAACTGCTGTAAACTATTTTTTCATTATAGAATAATCTTCTTTTGAAGATTAAACCAAATTTTGCTACTTTTAGAGAACTTGCAATAGAAGATAGGTCTGTCAATTGTGTGAGAGAGAAAAGAAACAGGAATGCAGACACGAAGTGTTTAGAATACAATTTAACATCAACAGGACGATGTGGATAAGATGATAGAAAAACTCTGGTAAGCACGTACTAATATTATGAGTTAGCAGCTACTGAATGAACTTCAATAAAATGAAAATAATATGATGATTAATATTGATATTGCGATGTATAACATATGAAACATTAGTGTCTAAAGTAAAGCGATGAAAGCGCTATTTATATCAAACTATATTAGTCGTCGAAATTCGACCACAATTCATATTTACATGTATATTTACATGTATTTTTTTGTATATTAATGTATTTTTAAGCATTATAAATATAACATTTTTGCATTTTTGCTACAAACTTTAAAAACTCTGTATAAAAAATGTAAAAAGGGGTACAAAATATTTGCTTCAATTAATAATAAATAGATCACATAATATTTGAGATTATTTTATTTACCGATTGATAAATGGCAAAATCTGCGACATATTTAGCAATTTTGGGGTTAACAACATTAAACCAACACTAAGGAATGTAATATAGGTGTGCAGCGCCGAAACAAAAGTGACAACATTGTATAGTTTTATATCGAGATTTATAAGGTGTTAAACCGTACAAACTGGACGCGGTCACGAAACGTGCCACCACTCACCTACTAGTGCCTCTAAAAATGTCGTATTTACCGCCACCCTCGTTTCATTTAATTTTACGTGTGCTACATGAATAGATTGTTTTTCATTTTATAATAATCTTCAACTTAAAGTATGTATTTGTTAAGCTATTCCAACTAATGTTTAGAAAAAATTACTAGTGATGGTGCAGTGGCATAGAGCTAACACCATTAGTTTATCATAGAAGTTACAATACATAAGTATTTTGTGAGAAAATATTTTAGGAAATCTATCTATGTATATACCTATATCTTCACACTATGATCCGTCATGTACAAGCTTTTGCGTTTAATTGCCGTTCAGTCTACAAGGAAGCCCAAATATGGTATTATAGGCTGTTATTATTTATTACATAGTAAAAGATTTACATAATGAGACCCTCTTTAGCAATATAGGGGGTATTTCACGATTCAAAGTCGAATACAAGTCTCGTAATATAAAAACGACGCTTCCTTATGATTCCTGAGAAAATGTGTTTTAACGTCTTGACAGCAATAAAACAAATCGTTAAGTCTGGATATAAAACATTTCTATTTGTAGGAATAAAATACGCAGACTAGGTAGCTATAGAGTAGACAGAGATCTTCCAAGTGGTCAGGTTAATTACAGTATTCAATACTGTCGCTCTAGCACTCGTAATTCCCTGTAGGGTACTGTCAGAGGACGAAAAGTACTTCTTTTTGAAAATAGATGGAACAGATCTGGATAATTTAAATTTTTATAAAGCGTCTCTCCGCTTTTTGACCATTGTAATTATTATATGGTTTTATATCAATAAAATAAAAACAATTATTTTTTCGTCATCTTTTACGGTAATGCTAATCATTTGATAACACGGATGGCTTAGTGAATACGCAGTAATTAGGTATGTCGTGTCTGTTGGTTCGATTAGCACGGAGGATGAAATATGTGTATGATCGGAATGTATCTGCAAATAATAAATTCCAAGTCTGGATGTATGTATCCATCAATTGCATGTTTCTGAATTAGCTATGTGATACATATTATCACCTAACGCAGAGAACTGTTTTATTTTTATTTTTAAAAGCTTTTTAATAAACAGCTCAAAAAGAATGTGCCCTTTGTTTCTGTTCATCCATGACACTTTGTTTTTACATATGAAGATAATCAATACAAGAAAAATGTGTACTGCTGAAAAATTAATATTAAAGGATACATATAAATTATTTGCATACTCAGTTAAATGGTAACTACATGCTTAAGTTTATTATGTGGATGAATACACAGTTTTGCATAGATTTTTAAAGATTTTAAAATTTTCCATCCACGAATACGTACGTCGCTCGCGCATTGCCTCGGCGGCGTATGCGTGGCAGCTATTACGAGCGCAGCTAGATTTTATTTATGTATTTCGTAAAATAGACTTTTTCCAATATTTTGTATGAATATAAATACTAAAATATTATAGAAAAAGTAGAATTATTTTATATTTTATACATGACTATTATCCGAAAAGTATGTATATTAAATAAATGTATAACGTAGGTGACATTTAATAGACGTCTCTGAGGCAACGTTCTATTATTGTCTACTAAAATAAAATAAAATAACAATATTAATTAACACTGTCCATAAAATCGATATATAATAAAAAAATATTATTTCGATTAATAAGATATTAACTCAAAACATGTTACACAATTCCGCCCTAAAACACCCTTCGGAGCTAAGTTCATTTTTTCCGTTTATTTCATGTGGAGAAATTTATTTTCATAACTGATAATAAACGTCAAGTCATTGTGGTAATAAAGTAAGTGGAACTCGGGGCACCCTTCCATGCGTCTTGTTGACGCCTGGGAACGGTTTTTAATGAATACGGCACTTTTTCTTCAATTGAGGATAAATTTCACGCGACATAGAATTTTAACAACATCATCATTATCTTTTATTAGAAGTGACAGAAATGTGTTTGTTACTTAAAGACGTAGATGCGTCTTTAAGTAACAAACACATTTTTTTAAATTTTTTTATTGCTGTAACACAGCAGACAGGCTGACGGCCCGCTTAGAATTTAGCAGTTACCGTCGCCTATTGATGTTTGCAACGCCAGTGGCATCGCGAACATGCTGCTGTCCCATAAAGGTACAGGAACTTGGGTCACTAATGCCGGAACACAACACAAGGTTATTATGGCAGCATACTTAAGACCAAACGTGGTCGCCATCCAGACAGGCTTGAGGCCCTACCACGTAGCTAGGGTGGGTTGTTTTGTCGGCTTTTACGACAGGCCGACCCCGGCCGCAGAGGTTAGTATTCTTTCTCCGCCCCTGCACGGATAGAACATTTCTATGAATCGTAAAGTCTGGATTCGCGATTTATTACTATCACAGAAAAAAACTAGTGAGTGGTGTACATGTCGGTGCCCCTACAGGATACTTGATTTTCTTATACTGATCGTTTCAATTATTTTTAGTTTATAATTGTTCCCTGGTTTAAATTGTTTAGTTTTTAACAACCAATATTGTAGGGCTTTAAATAGATAGATAGATACAAGTATAAATATACTAGGAAAATTCACAAAACGCCATCTAGTTCCAAAGTAAGTACCATAGCACTCATGTTTCGGTACTAACTAGATAACTATTTACTACATACATACTTTTGTAAATAAATAACTATTATATATCGTGGCTTATCAGAATGCGTAATTCCATTTGAATAAACTTTACAGGAGCAAATAAAAACGTTGTTTTTGCCATTGATGGGATTTATTTTACTCATAACACTGTTACTCATAACAAATTAGTCACATTTTTGCAGAACATACGAAGTAATCCAATAGATAGGCTTTAAAATATTTCACTAGTCATCGAAATAAATTTAAAAGTATTATTCAGATATTTTGTGGAGTTACGCATTCTGATAATTAAGCTGAATATATACAGGTACATGAACACCCAGACGGGAGACGGGAATCGAACACGTAGCAAGGGGAGCGCGTTAGTCGTTACGTCAATTATTAAAAATACCATGTATCATTTACATTTTAGAACAATACATTAATTAAAACTTTTATTCACGTGTTGTGTTCATTTAATTATTTTATCCCTGATGTTTATTGATATACAAATATTCCTGTCGTTTATTTTTATTACTACCCCCAGCAGCCGTCCCCTCTTTCCTACGACAAATTGCTAAACGAAACAGTCCAGGAATTTGTAAGTTTCGAATGCACATTCATTAAAAAGGTCGTTGTTTTGATAAAATTCTTGTTATTTCAGAAGCTTTTTTTATAAATTATAAAAATACTTTGTTTATTAGCAATCATATTTCTAATGCATACTCATTTGTAAGTTATAGTAATACTGAATTCTCTAAATTGTAACGTATGCTATGTGTTGTAAATAAAAGACGTTTAAAAATATTCTCACGTACCATAATTACTATTTTAAATATATATTCACCTGGATATTATTATATTATTCTGCTAAGATACAGTATTTTTTTTAGTATTTACTAATTTAGGGACTACTGTGATCTTCTTTAGGTAACTAAAGCGGTTTCCACATGAATATTTGTTTTTATTTTGTTTTATGATTAAATAAATATATTGGTGAGCTATAATATAAGGTTTTTCGGAAAGTAGATTCGTTTTCCCCAACAGAGGACTCAATTGTTTTCTTTCATGCCCAACTTCACACTTGAACCGCATGATATTCATTTGTTTCAACAGCTGATACAGCAAGGCATGATTGTAAAAAAAACTAATTGATTCCACACATCAGTTTTTGGTTGGTACCCCGGAGGGTAAAGAGTAGTATTTTCGACATATTTTACTTTTTACTACCGAAAAGGTTAATATGCTATTCAAGCAAAAAAAATTTGCCGATGTGTATGGAGAATATATATTGCCATACGCCAGTGCCAAAACTGATTTTCAAAATTTCGATCTGGCAATTATGATATTGATGATGCTCCATCTTATGGAAGGCCAGCTGAAGCTGATAAAGACACGATAAAAGCATTATTTAATGCAAACCGGCGAATAAGAACTCGTGAGATTGCTGAGAGGTTGAATCTATCAAATTCAATCGGTCATGTTCACTTGTAAGGCCTAGATTATCAAAGCTCGACATATGGGTTCCTCATATTCTCACGAAGAGAAATCTGTGTCATCGCGTTGACGTTTGTGATTTGCTTCTCAAACGGGAAAAAAGTGATTGAAGCGCAGCATCACTGGGGACGAGAAATGGATTGTCTATAACAATATCAAGCGTAAGAGATCATGGAGTAATAAAATGAACCGGCTCAAAGCACTTCGAAAGCCAATAGTCACCAAAAAAGGAGATGCTATATGTTTGATGGGATTTCAAAGGGGTCGTGTTTTATCTTTTGCCGGACAACATAAAGATCAATTTTGAAGTGTACTATCATCAGCTGGAAAAACTAAATAATTCACTCAAACGGAAAAGGCCAGAATATATCAACAGAAAAGGTGTAGTGTTCCACCAAATCAAATAAAATCCTAATCATTTATTTGTCAGAAACATATGACTAAGATAACGCGAGATCTCATACAAGTTTAGTAACTTGCCAAAAGCTTTTAAAGCTTGAATGGGATGTACTGCCATACCCACCATAATCCCCAGATTTGGCACCTTCGTATTATTATTTGTTCCGGTCTCCACAAAATTTTTTACACGAAACCTTCATTTCGAATGAGGATGTTAAAAATTACCTGGACTAGTTTTTTGTCAGCAAAGACCAAATATTTTATGAGCGTGGAATCATGATACTGCCAGAAAGATGGTATTGGGCCAGAATGGACAATATATAATTAAACAATATATTTATCACCTATACAAAAAAAAGTCTTTAATTTTCACCAAAAGAAACGAAATTACATTCCAATCAATCCATATATTCATCCATCCAATATATATATACAAAAAAAAGTCATCATACTAGATCGGTTGGCTACTTGGCACCCTTTATGACTGCCGCCGGCGCTGTATCGAAGGTCTCTTCGAAGACCCAAGGGCCACAGTCGTGACCGTTCACTATGGGGGTCAGAGATCGGTCGTCAATTTTCAGCGACGTATAGCACTTTTTTATTGCTCTAAACCACCAAACACGCTGACAGCCTACTTAATAGTAAGTAGTTACCTTCGCTTATGAATATCTGCGACGCCAGGGGCCCCGCTATCTGCCATCCGCGTAGAGGAACTGGGTCACTTAATCCGGAACACAATACAAGATTACTATGGCGATATACATATAATAGAGACTAGGGGTGATTGCCATCTAGACGGGCATGGAGTCTTACCACCTAGCTAGGCTTGTTTTGTCGCCTTTACGATAAACCACCCCCGGCCTCAGGGGTCAGTATTTTTACTCCGTTCCTGCATGGAACTACGTAAGTAAAATCTGGTGCACTGCTACTCCGAGGAGAAGTTGATTTCTTCTCCCCTTCTTCCGACTTAGTTACCACCCAAGAAAGAAGCCTAATAGTTAGAATTTGCATGGAAAATTATTTTCATTATAAGGTACGATATTAGATTTCAACAAACAGGAGAACTTGTTCTTTTGTTCATAGTTACAATTAACAACGATGTAATAAAAGTAATATAATATTCTTATTTGTCCAGCAAAATAGCGCCTAATGGTTATGAAACAATACTTCATGTTTGTATTAAGTATCATTAATAACTTGTTTATAAACACATTTTCAGAAAATATTAAATATTATAACATCTATTACGGAAAATAACATCTATTTTCTCGTAATTTCATATGATACCCACTTGAACGTTACAACAAAATAATTCTTTGTATACTTCAAACATAAGCAGCTTTTGTTTTGTCTTGAAATATAATCCTATTTAGAACTCGAAAATACGTACTTATAAATTAAGACCATAATATGTTTTAATTTTTTATATATATATATATCACTAGCAAGCCCGACAGATGTAGTCCTGTACAGAAATAAACGAATTATTAGAAAAACATTTTGTAGTGGACCGAATCGTGAATTTACACAATTCTCGAATCCACTTGAACACACACAAATAGTTACAGCAAAATCTGTGCGGCCATTTTGGAGTTCAGTCACATACACACACACAGAAAAATTCTATGGTATATATAAAGATTGACGACCTCCGTGGCGTGAATTTCGCACGTGGGAACGAACACCTTTTAGATTCACGGGTTCGATTCGCGTCCCGAGTCCGGGTATTTATATATTTATTTACTTAACATTATTCATCGTCATTTAGACCCAACGTAATCACGCTTATTTTATATGTACTAGGTGATATACTACTCATTTACTTTATACACATAATATGCATACACCCAAGACTTGGACTGGGAAACGAATCCGTGAGCCCCGCAGTCGTTCGGACGTGCGAAAGCCATTCGCTTATTTGTTCCTGTTTACAAAAGTACAACTTAGTGTTTACTTTATACTGCGGGTAATATTGACTTATATATATTAATAATTTATTCCTTCCAAAAAATTATTATTTTTATTGCCCAGGTATTATTAGGCAGACAGGCTGACGGCTCACTTAATAGTAAGCAGTTACCAACGCATATGGATGTTTTTGACGCTAGGGACACCGCGAACACGCTGCTGTCCCATGAGAGTAAAGGAACTTGCACCACCAATACCGGAACACAACAAGATTATTATGGCGGCACACTTATAGACTCAATGTGGTTGCCAGCCAGCCGGGCTTGGGGCCCTACCACATATCTAAGGTTGTTCTCTCGTCTTTTACGACAGGCCGACCCTGGCTGCAGGAGGTTGGTATTCTTACTCCGCCCCTGCACGGAGAAAATAGTCACACACACAAATTTTCTTAGTTACTAAAACTTAATTATCGGTCCTTTTATTTTGTAAGGCCTCTTTTTGGGTAAATCTTGAAGGTAGTGGACAATAAATAATAGGTGTTGAGTTTAAGATTAATAATTAAGGTTAAAGAGAGAATATTGATAAAATTTTACAGTTGTGGGCTGGTAAGATGTTTATGTTCCCTTGAAAAGTGAAAGGCATCCGTTCGCTGCCTTCAGTAGGAGTAAAACGCGTACCAAAGTACTTCTTCTTCCTGGCTTTATCCCAGGTTATGTGGGTCGGCGCATGGTCTCCTAACTGACAACACACCCTTTTTCACGATATCGTCTTTTACGTAATCCATCGTTTCTTTGATCTACCTCTCCTTCTACATCCATCATCTTTTATTTTTATTATTTACCTTGTTAGATGGTATTCTTCCATTCGCCTCATTCTAAACACGTACCAAAATACGACAGACGAAAATAACAGGTAAAATGTTCAATGAAGTGATAAATAACGTTGCGGGTCCATGTTTATAGCGGCTATCCAATCTACTAATACGATGGAGTGGAACTAAACCTCCAGAGGACAACTAGAACCTCCCTGAAATATGGAGCTCTAATTTAGTTAAGTTGTTGACTCAAGTTGAGGTAGTTTTTATTCCGATTTACTTCCTTACAATGACAACCTACGTACGCAAAGGTCCTTGCGAGGGTCACGTTTCGATCCCCGTTCCTGTCTGGATATTTTTGATATTTATTTATAATGCAAAAGAAAAAGATACAAGAAATACAACAGTAGTCGTTACGTAGTGTTACATATATAACAGTTATTATAAATATAATTATAATATGTGTTAACATGAGATTATTTTTATCTATCTGTGCAGAGGCGGAGAAAGAATACTAACCTCTGCGGCCGGGGTCGGCCTGTAGTAAAAGCCGACAAAACAACCCACTCTAGCTACGTGGTAGGGCCTCAAGTCCGTCTGGATGGCGACCACCTTTGGTCTTAAATATGCCGCCATAATAACCTTCTATCGTGTTCCGGCATTAGTAACCCAAGTTCCTGTACCCTTATGGGAGAGCAGCGTGTTCGCGATGCCGCTGGCGTTGCAAACACCCATAAGCGACAGTATTAAATTCTAAGCGGGCCGTCAGCCTGTCTGCTGTCCTACAGCAATAAAAAAAACTACTTTTGTGGAGTCACAGAGTCACTCCGCCAGACATTCATCGATAAAATTATTCACCAAAAAGGTTTTGTATTAAATCTTAAATAGTTTTTAACACTTTTATAATATAAACCTTGAAACATTTAATCTCGATTGCACTCGATAAGTATACTTCGCAGCCCTACACTGCTGACTATTTATGGCGGAGTAAGAGAACTAACCCCTGCGGACTTTGCTGCCTGCCGCAAAAGGCGACAAAATAACCCCAGCGAGATGGTAGGGCCTCCAAAGCCAACTGGAAGACGATCATCCCTGGTCTTTAAGTATACCGCCGTAACAACCTTGAGTTTTGTCTGGAACAAGTAACCCAGGTTCCAGTTCTCCTGCAGCAGCGTGTTAACGGTGCCCCTAGCGTCGCAAACATCCATACGCAACGTTAACTGCTTACTATTACGTAGACCGTCAGCCAGACTGACTAAAAAAAACTAGTAACTTACAATACAACTATTTGGTTTACTTGCGATCTATATTCCAATATCCATCATCTTAATCGAAAATTTCTTCACAAGATAACGAGACTTAAAAAAATTTGAATTTAAATTAAAAAGGAATAATACAATGTAACGCGGAAAATGCTAGGAATTAAAGTGGACGTATGCAGAATGAGAGTTCCAACAAAGAAAACATTGATTGCTTAAAATATGATATGGCGTAAAAAGATGTGAATGATGGAACTAGATGGAACAGAAGATGGAACGGCTAACTGATGAGAGTGGAAGAAGAGAACATTTGCTGATTCCACATAATGTGAGATAAGGGCAGAAAAAAGATTTAATCTTATATACAAAATTCTCGTGTCACAATGTTCGTTCCCGTACTCCTCCGAAACGGCTTGACCGATTCTCTTGAAATTTTGTGAGCATGTTGAGTAGGTCTGAGAATCGGCCAACATCTATTTTTCATACCCCTTAGTGAAAAGGTCACTATTCCACGCGGATGGAGTCGCGGGCACAGCTAGTTGTAATATAAGAATGTATATGTAAGGAGCTGTTAAGGGTTTAATTTTTTTTTCATTTGCAAAGAAACATCTCGAATGCATTTCAATTCACTTTCAGTAGTAAAATAGAATGTAGAGAGCCTTCATTGAACCGATCGATCGAGTCCAATGTTATTTCCATCGTCAATTACATTAGAAATCTTAGTCCGCCGGGGCAACCACATTTACATACGAGCATGCACTCGGACTGATTGGTGCGGTTCAAGAGTGAATTGGAGACCCTCGGCGGCCACTTCTCGCCTCACCGCCTTACAGCGCACTCCAATATGCTGACCCTAAGCAAAATATCACCAAAATACAACCCCTTACTTACATGATCTGTTTTTGGTGAACATTTAAAATAATTTATTGTAACATTCTAATATTTTTCTGGAGAATTAATTTAAATTTAAACTTTACTTTTTTGCATTACACAATATTTAAAAAACCTAATTAAATTATAATAATAATAATATTTCTTTATTGCACATACACAGTTCAGGACTTATTAATAGGTACATAAATTTGTATGCTAAGTACAATAGGCGGTCTTATCGCTTGTAGCGATTTCTGCCAGACAACCTTTGGATGGACAGGATTTACAAAATTATAAAACGGTATGCGCTATAAAATTATCAACATATACTACATACATATATTGCAATATATAATTCATGTAATATACATATAAGAAATAGATATGTAAAATATAAAATATATTATAAATTAGTCTGGAAATAAATTAATGTCTTAATTCTTGACTTGACAATCGTAGGCCACGTGGTTCTGGCTTGGCTACAATACGCTCGGTTTTTTCGGTTCTCCCTTTCGCCACGGTTCAGCGTATAAATACTTTTTAACACGCTTTTTTTAGCTTCACCTGTATGTTTGTTTCTTTGTTGGTTTGTAACTGACTCCTTTGAACTCGATTTCGACCCACTTTAAACGGTCAGATTTCATTTAAACGTTGTAGACTTATCAAAGACCGATGACAATACAATAATTCGATAAGATTATCTCATTATCCTGATTAGAATCGCCAGGATTATAAAAAACTGTGACGTATTATGAACGCCTGCTAAAATTATAAAAAGTTGTGTGTTGTAATGTTGAGTTAGAATTACGTGTTATTAACTATTAATAAAATTATTAAGTTCAATATTTTTAATCGTTAAATTTTTTAATAAGAAAGCTACACGAATATTTGGCGGCTATTAAGTAAGCCATACCCATTGTCAAATCCATCCTTTTTTAGGTGATCTCGTTAAGTCCAAGACATAAGGTTTACCCCTCTAGATAATCCATCTCATTCATGGCGGGTCTTAAAAGCAACTAATATTTATTATTCTTACCTCATAGATAGTAAAGGGAGAACTCCCTGCTATTTTTATCATATATTTTACAGAAGATTCAGGTCACTCCACTAAAAAACAATGCATCTATTTCTATTCTCAAAATAATGTCAGTAACGGTTTTAAATCAAATCAAATTAAAAATCATAATTCATTTATTTTGGCACTATACAATTTAAATACAGTATTACAGGGGTATCGTTGCTACGCAAACGTAAAAACATACTGTGCTGCAGTAGCAACGTTCACCTCAGTTCATCACAATTACATTGGTTTAAAAGTAGTGATATGAGATGCTACAGAACTGAAAGCCCAGACGGGCTTCTATAATACATAAAGAGTCTGAATATAAGTTCAAAGAAAAATAATATTTATATAAAAAGAAAAACTTTAAGGTTGATAGTACATAAGCTTTAAATGGTTAAATATATCAAAGTGATTTGCTCTAAAATACTACAAAAGCTTATATTTGTGTCTTCTGTTTTCTATGCATATCCCTGGACATAGCTTTCATAGCATGCGGACTTAAATGACACAGGATCCATTGCATAACGCCACAACACGTCGACCGTACAAGGAGTAGAATGGAAAACTTTAAAGCAGGCTGTTACAACATTCTCACTCTCCAGTAAAATAATAGCCATGTCAAAAGCACTGCTCGACTGACGCGAATACTTTCCGACTGCTTGGTTTTATTTTATTGTGCATGTTTTAATATTAATTGTAAGTTTTCTGCCTCGATGAGCGGCCGTCAGCTTAATGTAAATGTACAAGCTTGTCAAAACGTATAACCATAGCAATACTTAGCAGTTTATGCGCACAATTTCATTCTGGTATATAAGGGAGACCGTATAAAGTCGATTGTTTTGCCTTAAGTTCGCGAGGCGGGTGGACTAAGTTTTACACAATAGAGCAAGTTTAAAAAGGAGTTTTGTGACTGTAATTTTTGTGAAAAATTAAAGAACGGGAAGCTCTTTATGGACCGGATCACGTGCGGGGTACCCGTGACTGTTGACGTCAATTTTGCACCTACTCGTTTAATTGTGGTATATATTTTGCTGAAAATGCAGTCATTGACATGAATTTAGTCACGTCCGTTATCGTTAACCTGATTATTTATTTTTGACGTGACAAAATATTACAATCGACAGATATTTATAAAGATATGCTCTTATTATTATTTTTATTGCTGTAGGACAGCAGACAGGCTGACTGCCCGCTTAGTCGCCTATGGGTGTTTGCTAGTGGTATCGCGAACACGCTGCTGTCCCATAAGGGTACAGGAACTTGGGTCACTATTGCCGGCACACAACAGAAGATTATTATGGCGGCATACTTAAGACCAAAGGTGGTCGCCATCCAGACGGGCTTGAGGCCCTACCACGTAGCTAGGGTGGGTTGTTTGGTCGGCTTTTACGACAGGCCGTAGAGGTTAGTATTCTTTCGCCGCCCCTACACGAATAATATCATGCACATATATATTATCATGTATTTATAGTTAAAAATTCTTATTTGAATTCTATTTACCTAATTATAGTAAGTACAGATAGAAGAGAAATGATTTATCATATTTATCAGTTAATCACCACATCTTGTTATCAAACTGCTGTAAATACTTCTTGCAAGACACGTCCTTTTAGACGCCTTTCGATTTCGTTCCAGCACGACAGGTGAGATTTAATAGCAAGTTTGAATATAGGGCAAGATGAAGCTCATACTCGAACCACGCTTCTCCAACCGCTGTTAGTTCTTATTGTAGTAGTTTCTCTGATTAATCTGTTTGGTCCTTTCTACTATTGATTGGCGTCCTAATGTTTCATGCTATTATCTGCTCTTCTCCTGATTGTAGACTTAACATGGTATAATAGGCGACGGGAAGACCTGATATTAATTCCAAACACTGCCGTTGTTGTATCATGCTCTCGTCTTTCTTTTAAGTAGTGATATTGTCTTACGTATATTAATTGACAACTTCAGGAAATATGTTTAAATGAAAACTTTCGAGCCTAATCACCAGACATTGATTTAACTCTCATGAACAAAAGGTTAGATTCAATGCTGTCACAGCTAAAACTTTTTACGAAAGGCTATTATTATTTACCAGTGAACACCGGTTTACAATTTGAAATAAAACACCGTTACCTAGTGATAATGCATACATGTCTGATTTCAAATTGTTACCATATTTAAATATGATTAATTCATAATCTTTTCAAACGACGTACGAAAATAATTTTCTCTGTTATCTGTGTCACCTAGTGATAATGCATACATGTCTGATTTCAAATTGTTACCATATTTAAATATGATTAATTCATAATCTTTTCAAACGACGTACGAAAATAATTTTCTCTGTTATCTGTGTCAATCAACAGATATGTAGGCATAACTTAAATAACATGTCACAGGACAGAAAAGATTAAAATCACGTAACAAAAATAATGAGAGAGCTGTTGTGTTCTAGAATAGATGGGCCTGAGATAGACGCTGTCAACGTCGCCGGTGTCAGAAATGTGACAGCTCGTTATAGGCCCAGCGAAACGGCAATAGCTTTGGGAATATCAGCATATGCGCGCCCCGAAGACAATGCCTACATGACCCGATGTCCGTACACGTAAAATCCTCTTATTTCATACAAAACATGCTCATATAAATAACAGTATATTTCATTTTGGAATTATGAGCTTTTAGGAAACGTAAGATTCGATTACATAGTATTTATTATTTCCATGTTTATTACAGATAAATAATTTCATTTGATTACAATCACTAAAGAATTACTTAGTGATTGTTAGTTTGTAGTGCCTTGATGATCAAATATCATCATAAAATCGAAAACACACGCCTCAGGCACAATTTTTTTATTGTTATGGAACAGCAGATAGGCTCACGGCCCACTTAATCAGCGTTCAGTTACCATCGCCTATGGATGTTTACGATGCCAGGGGCACCGCTAACACGCTGCCGTATGCCTAGTGGAACTGGAACCTGGATCACTTATACCGGAAGATAATACAAAGTTGGTTGCAAGCCAGTCGGTTTTGGAGCCCTACAATCTGCTAGGTTTGTTTTATCGCCTTTTACGATAGGCCGAGGTATCCTTACTCCACCCCTCCACAGAGAAAAAGATCCTGTAACCTGATAACCTTGTGTTGTGTTCTGGCGTAAGTGGCCCAGGTTCTAGTTCCTCTACGAAAATGGCAACGTATTAGTTGTGCCTATGGCGTCACAAACGTCCTGAAAAGAAGAAGAAGAAAAAGGCTGAAAGCCGACCTGAAACGACGCTAAAACACGCGTTTATTAAGAGCTTTTGATTTTTTATGCGCATATGGTGACAATTTTATCAAATTAATTATTCTAAAACTACTAGTGTCATCTTTCAGCTGTATTAACTAACGTTTTCGATAGTACTGCCATCTTTGAATCGGAATTAATATCTAAGAACTAAACATTTAACTATTCAACAACAGATGTCGCAAGCAGACGAAAATATTGCCCCCAGATGAATTTAAAGTTACTATTATACACTAGATGACAGATACATATTTTTTCCTAAAATTTCTAATTAAAGTTTGTAATTCTAAAGGGTCTAAGTGCCAAAAAAAATAAAATCGATATTATTACAAAAATACGATCTATGTGCCAAGCCTAATAATATCCAAATAGATAAAGTGCCTATCTCTTTGAATTTTTCACTCATACACAGATGAAGTTGTGGCGCGGTCTAAGTACCAAGTACCAACGCACATTCGCTCGAAATGGACTGTGATTGTATGCGTGTGGGGCAGGTTGCAGGAAGAGGTGTCGGCTGTTAGCAGAATGTTATTGTTTTGTGTTGTTAGTTGACCAAATTACGTGATACAAAATGGACGCTACGTCAAGTCAACTGGAAAACTACATTTTACCAGTGCTAGAAGCTCGAAAACTATTTCACAACCTTTTTTGTTATATCTCTAAAACATAAAATTGGCATTTAGACCCTTTAGAATTACAACCCTTCAATTATCTTAATACTTTTTACACGCTTTAGTAGCTCCACTTGTATGTACCTAGTCAGGTCATAAATTCTGTCACATGTTTAATGTAAAATAATTGTAACAAGTTTATTAATTATGTAACCATTCATATACCAAAATGAACTTAACAAAACATAGATTCTTATGACATTAAAGTTTATTCAAAATGACCTCCGTGATTTTGAATACAAGCCTTCAATCTGCGCGGCCAGTTGTCTATCGCAGCACGAACGAGGTCCATGTCAATATCGGCGGCTGCCTTAATCAAGGATGTCTTGAGTGACTCCAAATTGGGATGAGGCTTTGAGCACGCCTTTTCCTCCAAGTGTTGCCATATCTTGTAATCTAACGGATTCAAATCTGGACTGGAGGAGGGCCAGTCTTCGTGCCGGATGAAGTCGATTTCACGCGCCGCCAGCCAGTCTTGTGTGCTCTTCGCTCTATGAGCTGGCGCCGAATCTTGTTGGAATACCCAGTGCCTGTTATTGAACATGGTATGAGAAACAGGTTCCACAAGGTTCGTCAGGACTGTATTTTGATACACAACAGCATTCGTTTTTACACCTTTCTCACAAAAATGTACCTCTGTTAAGCCCCAATAAGAAACTCCGAACCATACCATGAGCGAGGATGGAAAATGACCTCGTTGGACACGCGGAATACGGTTGCTCGCTTCTTCACTACTGTGTGCGTACACCTTATCATTTTGTTTGTTGTAGCTCTCTTCTACGGTAAACATTTTTTCATCCGAAAAAAGAATTTCCCGATATTTTTTTCCCGCGTACCGCTTCAACAAAGCGCGGCATCTCTTCAGTCTCAGGTCCATTAGACGAGCATTCAAACAATGTCCTGTTCTTTTTCGATATGCCCGAAGCCCTAAGTCTTCATTTAACACCCTTTTCACCGTGGTTCTGCTTAACCCCATCTGAAGGGCCAACAGTTTCTGCTTACGTTTGGGATTTCTTTGAATTCGTGCCTTCACAGCTTTTATCACTGCTGGAGTCCTAACAGACCGAGGGCGACCACTTCTTGACCTGTCATCTACACTAGAGTCTTCATTGTATCGATTGATGGTACGATAAATGAATCTTTTGGTAATATTCAAATTTTTCAGTATGTTAAAAATTTGAATTGGCGCGTAACCGCAACGATGCAACGCAATAACTGCAACACGGTCTTCTTTAAGCGTCCACTCCATATTTAAAAATGAGTAAAATTCTAAAAGTTATACATTTTTATTTTCATGAACAATTCGAAATTCTAATTCAATAAACTTTTTTGTGGCCAGCATTCTAAAAGAAAAGTTTTTACTGTGTGACAATACTTATGACCTGACTAGGTATGTATGTTTGTAATAATTATTTATTTGTAACAGACTCCTTTGGCGGTGATTTTGACCCACTTTAAACAGCCAGATTACGTTCAAACTTTGCAGATATATCGAGGGCCGATGACAATGCAATAATCTGTATAGTTTGTATCCTTACTAGGATCCTCAGGATTAATGAATTTTCGGTTCTCGTCCGAACACCGAAGTTAAGGAAGAAAGGAGTCAATAGAGTATATCAGCGTTATCGGGATACTGATATGTTTACTCGCCGTCAAGGATCTGGTAGACACCGAGTCACGTCTGAGCACTATGACCGGTATATTGTGTCAGTTTCTCTAAGAAATCACCACTTTAACTCTATTCAACTGCAGCAGCGACTCCGTAAGGTTCAAGGATTAACTGTAAGCGATTCTACCATAAGGGCTCGGGTACACGGCACCGCCTCTGCGCTGTGTATACGTGACCGCCACCGCGCCGCTTAATTTCACTATACCACTTTAAGATTGTTAGTAAACATTGCTAGGCACGAAGATCATACGTGTCGCATTGACATGTCCAGTTTAACGAAAAAAAAGTTGGTTTTAGCTTACTATATGTATAGAAAATGGCAAAATGAACGTCGTAAGACTATTAGAAAGTCGTGGGTGCATCCTATTCTGATGCAACGGGAGCAATATGGTGAATTTCATACACTTTACGAAGATTTACGAAAAGACGAGGTGAAGTTTCGTGATTATCTTCGGATGAATTGCAAGACGTTCGACAAATTATTAAATTTATTAAAAAGTAAACTGCAACACAAAGATACAAATATGCGAGCAAGTATAAGTCCTACAGAGAGATTGTTTGTCACATTGAGGTAAGTAATCATAAAATCATTATTTTTAATTTGTTTCATTTAATGTAGTAAAATCAAAATCATTTAGGCTTGAATTTGACGGACTCATGATACTCTGCAAAGAATCGTTTTCAATACTATAGGAAGATGCCTGAGATTGATTCCTTGAACTAGGTCCCGCAGCAGAACCATAATATGCCGGAGATGATTGATGTGGTACGCTACTATATTTATATTGAATGTTTCATAGGATATTCATGACTTGATATTGAAATTCAACAATATCTTCATCTTTAAAGTGCTCCACGGAAGGGGCTATTCCTTTAAAAAAAGACATCACCCTACTGTCCTCTTCTTTTTCTATTTTGTCTATAAACTTAATCATTTTTTGATCCACTAGATTCATGTCTTCTTTCTTTTGTTGACAATAGCTTCATTCGTATTTTTTTCTTCCGGTATATTTGATCCAGATACAGATGGGCGTTGGGTTATTTTTTTTAGAAACTGTAAATTATCATAATATTGATATTTATGTACTGGTTTTGAATTCGATCCAGATTTCGTTTCACGCAACTTTCTGTCACATTTCATCCACGCATCTGTAATGTGCTTCCATTTCTGGGCCATTAGTTTACCTGAAATTATAAATTATATTTGCTTTTACTTGCAGGTACTTAGCAACAGGAACTTCATTAGCAGATCTTGAATATCGATTAAGAATAGGAAAAAAAACTTTAAGCTTCATTATAAGTGAAGTGTGTTCTCTTGTATGGTCTGAACCATAGATATAGAATACTATAGATTGGTTATGCGGAAAAGAGAGAATACGAGTATACGTGTGTTAGAGCGCGACAGATAAACGAGACCAAACACCGATACGCTAGCGGCCTGTAGCGGCCTAGCGCCCGTGGAGGTCGAAACATTATTGTTGTTATTTTATCGAAATCTTGAGTATTTTGTTGTGGTTTATTACTTATTAAGTGGGTTTTCATCATGGTGACGTGTGCAATACCTGGATGTATCGCTTCCAAGAAAGAAATCCACAAAATCTTTCATTTTACACGTAAGTAAACAATGCCATATTTGCCTCTAAATAAGCTTTGTTCCAATGCGATATCGTATATTTTATATATCAAACGGTAGGGAATATTATCTAGTTTAGTTTCATTATAAATTAAGGTGCTTTCGCATCGTTTAAAAAGAATTATTAAATACGTGAATTTATGTTGTTTCTAACCTCAAATACCTAAAAGTGTGAAGTGACAATGTCGATAAAAATATCGATAATAGTCACAGTGATCCAAAAATAATCATCAATTAGTTTTATTAAAACCATTCTATAATGACTATTTGGCATCTTAATGATGACAATTAATGTGGTTACAGATTACCACAAAATGCAGAAATTCGAGGAAAATGGTTAAAAATGGTGAACAAACCGGATTGGATCCCAAAATAATATTCAACCATTTGTAGCAGGCATTTTGAAGAAAACTGTTTTGTAAACAGAAGTGCACAAAGAATAAAGCTCTGTTCTGGATCAGTACCCACACCGTTCATGCCGGTAAGTTGATTTGTGTAATGACTAATTGTATCCACTATTGTTATGCATATTTTACATCAAGTTTAAATAAAATGAAATGACTATAGATTATTTTGTCATACTAATAACGATATGTATTCATTATGAGAACATTACCAAAATATGTTTAAGAAATATATTATGTCCAAGAAGGTATATACATGTAAATTTAACTGTAAGAAAATATAGTACTATAAAGATGAAAAAAATGGACAGGAGAAAAGAACATCTTACGATCCATTCAATTGAAGTCAGTTTTAATTTTTTGTTAAAAGTAAATATTGATCAGCAACTTTAATGAGTGAATTATAATAGTTGTGATATTACCATGCACATTATAAGCAGAAGCATAATTATTTTAAATTTAAAATTATTATAAAAATGTATGTTTTTGCATGTATATGGTTTGTTTCCTGTGTGTGAATTCTTTATTTTGAAAACAAAATTATGTTAGAGTAAAAAATTTGTCATATTTAATAAACTTTCCTACTGTGTCCTATTAGCTTTTTGAACCCTGTGTATTTATATATGTATTAATTGATAATTTTTATTATTGCTGTTTGTCTATATATTATGATACATTTTACAATACATTATCATAATAAAATTATAATTTACAATATAATATTACTAATATCATGATGTTGGTAATAGCCCTTGCATAATTTATAAGCATAATTTCCTTAAAAGTCGTAGACGTAAACAGGCATAGGGCATAGTTGTGTTGAAATAAATGTTTGTAAATATATAATAAATGTTAAATTTTTTTTGAAACAGATCAATTTTATTAGGATAATGTTGTGAAGTACTTGATATTGCTTATATGTTATTTTTTTATATATTTTTTATAAAACATGTCAACAGATTGAATTGAAATCAACACGTAGAGTATCTTCATATGTGTATAGAGATATATCGCCACTTCCTGGATGTTCGAGCGCACATAGTGACATGACAGTGATTACGCCGAGGAAGAAAAAAATGAAGAAGAATATTGATCACTTGAAAAAACGTCTAATCAAAAAAAGTGTGAAAAATATTAGGGCCCAAAAAAAGAGAGACTGAAAAGGTATTTAAATCAACTATTGTCATAAAGAAATTAGAAAGTCTGCCATCACTACAAAATAATTTAAACACTAAAAATTCTATCAATAAAGATTTGTCTTTTTAATTTTGTAGTTTTTTTGTACTTATTCGCACTAAATACCTAACTATGAATCCCTGTGGATTTATTTATACCAGTTGGTACATGTTATCGAAAAAAATAATTTTGCATGGCGCATCACTAGCACCGTTACACACATGCACATTTACTGCACACCTTTGCATTTCATTTTTGGTCTCGTTTCTTGAAATGCACAACCAATCTATGTATTCTATATCTATGGTCTGAACTTAGCACAAAATATATGCAAATGCCATCAATAAACGATTGGCTTGAAATAGCAAATAAATTTAAAGTTGCTGCAAAATTTCCTCATTGTGTTGGTGCTGTAGACGGGAAACATTTAAGAATAGTTAAACCAACCAAAAGTGGATCTATGTTTCTGAACTACAAACATTACTTCTCGATTGTATTGATGGCAGTCGCTGATAGTGACTACAACTTTATTTACATCAACGTCGGTGCTTATGGAAAGGATTGTGATTCAGGTGTTTTTAAAGATACTGCTTTCTGGCACAGCATGGTTAACAATACATTGAATTTGCCACAACCTACAGCCTTGCCTAATACGAACATTGTTTTACCATATGTATTCGTAGGCGATGAAGCATTTGCACTAGATCAGAACTTACTGCGTCCTTACAGCAGTCAACAACTTGATGCAAAAAAGTCCGTTTTTAATTATCGGTTAACAAGAGCGAAACGATATGTTGAATGTACTTTTGGCATACTGGCTAATAAATGGCGAATTTTTCATCGACCATTAAATCGTCGTAATCGTAGAATAACGTCGGATTTGAAAAAAAATCCAAAATTCACTTTTTACCATATTTGGATACTACATTGTCTAAATATTATTGCTACATTAAAAAAAATTACATGTATTTTAGATTTCAAATTAAGCAGTCGGTAAAGTGACGGATATGATAGATTCTCATAGTAAAATGACGCTTGTGTATTTTTTGTCCTGTAAAGTTTAATATATGTCAGATCCGTCACTATTCTACGACTACGACGAAATGTGTCGTTGGACTTAGCTGTTAACATTGTGAAAGCTTACTGTTTATTGCAAAATTTTATTCATAAAGTAGTGGGCATAACTAGGGCAGATGTCCTAGATGAGTGTGGAGAATTACAGGAACTTCTGCCATCAGGCCAACTAGAAATAGTTCCTACAACAGCTAATAATATTCGTGATAAATATAAGGAGTATTTTAATTCTGAATATGGATGTGCCATGGCACAATAATTATTATTAATATGGAACACGAATTAATAAACAATATTAAAAAAATACACTTACCGTATTTGTTTTTCTCCATATCTGGTAAATCCGCAAAGTTTTCATTCATTATATGGCAGATCTCTAACCAAGCTTTTAAACTTTTCCGCTTATCTTTATAAACTTCCAAACTTTTGTCCCATAGAACTTCTCTGTCCTCTACTAAACTTATAAACGTTTCATTATCAAAATTTTCCATGATAGTTTACCAAAAAATTAAATTTTGCAAGCACGTGCACGTTTGTACTCGGCCGGTAATGGAATAAATATACCCCAGCGGGGCGGCGCGGGCCGCGGTGACGGCGCGGTGGCAGCGCGGTGGCGGACTGGCGGTCTCGTATACACAGCGCTGAGGCGCGGCGGCGGAGCGGTAGCGGCGCGGTGGCGGTGCCGTGTACCCGAGCCCTAAGAAGAAGATTGGCAGAGCGTGGCATAAAACCTCATAAACCAGCTAATGGCCCAAAATTGAAGGTAGACCACCGAAGAGCGCGCCTCAACTTTGCACTTGAGCACTTAAATAAGTCATACTTTCAATGGAGCAAAGTTCTCTTCTCTGACGTGAGTATCTTACTCTGTATCGAAGACAGCGTTTTCCACAATGCTGCGTTGAAGAAAGAGTCAGTTACGGTGGCGGTTTATGGACGGTTTGGGGAAGCATAAGCGCCGAAAGAAAAACCAAACTTGCGTTTGTATGTGGACCTCGGTTACCGTCATTATATGGGTCACGTTACATCGAAGAGTGTCTAGAACTTCATGTGGTACCCTACGCACATTTTATTGGGGAAGACTTCATTTTTATGCAGGACAATGCCAGAGCTCATACCGCAGGCATTGTAAATAAATACCTGAGCGAAGTTGGTATTCCGGTTATGGGCTGGCCAGTAAGAAGCCCGGATATGAATCTAATAGAACGCCCATGGGATGAGTTGAAGATACGAGCCAAAGTGAGAGATCCTGCTCCGGACACGCTTGGCCAGCTTAAAACAGTTATACAAGAAGAGTGGAATAACATCTCACAACACAAGATTGAGACACTTATCTGTTCTATGAGGAACCGCATGGAAGAAGTGATAAGAGCCTGGGGAGGAAATACGAGATAGTGAATAAACTGTTTTTACATTTTTCTGTTTTACATCTTTATTTCTAACATAACCATTTCTTCAGAGTAAAAACATACCTATCGAACAAAACACAATAGCTAAAGAAATTTAATTTTAATTTGAAACATTAATATTCGTTAAATGATACCTTTATCCACAATTATACTTCAGGGGTGTTTCGATTTTTGGATGAGAAGTGTATAAATAATTGACTGGAATCGATGAAGATATATTAGGTTTTTAATTTTACCCGGGCGTCTGCTGTCTGAGTACATTGGCCATATTCACACCGTGGATCGGGACAACATTATCATTATCAATCATCTCGAAACAACGAAAACTGTGCATTTGTCATTTTATAATTTTCATAGATCGTACATTCGCCTTAAAAAGCTTTGTAAATAGTTTTTGAATGAGGAAGGATAGCAGCAGTAGCAAGGGGGTGAATTGTTAGAGATGTCACATCCCGAATCAAATCAAATTTATTAGTCATTGAGTTTTCTAAATTTATTCAAATCCAATCTAATATTGCAATAAACTATGTTTAACCAGTGAATATTACTCATAAATATTTTTACACTTAATATAATAATAAATTGTAAAACGTAAAATACGTATGTAAAATTTATTATAGGTGCTAGTTATCCAACTCTCACCACACATTTTTGTTAAATGATCCTTGTTTGCCTTTACCTTTGCCTCAAGATAATCTAATGATAAGGTTAATTCTTCTGAGGCAATCATCTTTGGAAGCATAGCAGCAACTGCATATAGATCCTTACAGGTGAATATTGCAGAAAAAGCTCTTAGAAGGAGTGATGACTCAATCAACAATCTACAAGTATGTTGATTTGATACCTGTGACATGAGATGGGTTTTGACTGATTTTATCTTCTCATAATAGCTATCAATTAATGAGTCAAGAATAACTGATGTTGTTTGTAGAAAATTCTCCATAGATGATGTATCAATTCCATCAAGGGATCCAATAAGGGATCCACTCAATCTTGTTAGGTCAATCTGACCGAGAACCTCTAGGTAATTCATGAACAGTTGACTGTGTTCAAGGGACCAGTTTTAATAAAGTCGGTCGACTAGGAATTCCTTTTGTGATCTTAAAACCTGTGACATTTCCATTAGCTTTCCCATAAAGTAGGAATCAATCCTTATTGTCCCTTGTCGGTGTGGGGTAAACACACGCAAAACAATAGCAACCGAATTGTCTGAATATGCACTGATACCTGATCTTATTATACTACAGTAATTGAACCGTTGAAATAGATTATACAAAATAGTTGTGAATCCTCTTCCTTTTTCAAGTTTACAAAAGATAACCGGTGCACCTCCTTGGATTAGGATATGATCAAGGAGTTAAAGAAACTTCTGGATCAAACCTCCCTGAGATATTTTGAAGTTAAATTGCTTATCGCACTGGATTACAATCATTGGTGATTTATTTTTGTAATATCCTATAATCCGGTTTGTGATGAAGTCATATCCTTCTTCAGATCCATCACCATCCATAGGTTGTACATAAAACATCCTATCTAATTGAGCCACCCCAGATAGAGATCCCGATGTTATGTCATCTCCAACCAAATGGCCATGAATATCTTCAAGAACATTTACAACATGTATAACTGGACTTGTCTTATATATCCGAAGGAATAATCCGGTCACACTTCCTAACCTGTCTCCAAAAATTACCACTGGACCCATCCCTACTGAGGTTATCGGAGTATATCTATTTAAGATGTGATAATAATAGCACTGTTTTCCTATCTTTCCTCCGATTGTACTCCATATCAATGAGGCATCAATTCTAAATCCTGTTGGTTCATCCATTAATATTTTTGATTCAATAGCTTTGGTTGACCATGTTGATAAGACACTAGCAGAGGATGACTGATCAATGTGGTTTAACAGGTGAATTACCTTATCAATACTATGAGGATGAACAGATCTAGATTGAATTCCTTTTTGTAGGGATGTAGTTGGTTTTGGTGCTTGTTGAACTACAGATTGATAGAAGTCACTGTATTCTTCTTACCCTCTTTCACGTACAAGTTTAATGGTATTATTCAAATTAAGGATTAATACATTCACTTCAGTATCGAGTAAGTCATCAATGGATTTAGGGATATCATTTGGTCTCTCACACCCTAATAAGTGTTGATAGACTGAATTTATGGTATCATGTTCAACTCTACAAACCAAAAGGACTTTAGTCAAAATATTCGATGACTGGGTATTTGACAGCTTATGAAGCTTATATGATCCTGTAAAATTACCACCCTGAGATCTGAAATTAGTGATACGCATGTATGTTAAGAACAGGAGGTCATTAGTTATTGTTCTTATCTGTTTGCTAACAACCTTATTATAAATTGCTCTTCCTGATGGGCTGATGATCCACTTCACAATCAGGCTGTTGACAAAAACAATAAAGGATTCATTCAAGGCTCTCATCATATCATCTGGACATGGTAATTGGGGTAGGGGTAAATTCCAAACTTTATCAAAAGGATCCATTATTTCGGTGTTGAAATCTTTCTTTAAATCTTGTAAGATAACCCTAGTTAGGTAATACTGGATGTTAATGGCAGTGGCCGTTTGATCAGAAGGTGCCGTTAATTGGCTATGTGTCGCAAGTACTTTTTCAATAAAGGCCAATACCCAGATCCAGATTCTAAACATGACTCACAGAATGATTTTAACGGTAGCTTCCTAATCCTACGGTAATCTAAAAACGTGCCGCTCCGAAATCTCGGATCTTGGCGGTTCCAGATGATTAGACACTAATGTCACCAGTTCCTCGTACTCTTTATCCTCGTGGAACGTAGAACAGATTATGTATTAATTACTGAAAGTAGATGCACAAAGATCACACAGTAAAGAATACGTTTATTTACGTTTGTTTGTTTGTATAAAACACGCTACAGACCTTCCTATCCGATCCTAAATATCGGATGAAATTGGACAATGTGTAGGGCAACAGGTCCTAACTTTATTATATTAATACAAAATCGGAAGATCGGATGATCCGACCGTCCTTTTTCTAAAGGACGCTACAGACCTTCCTATCCGATCCTAATTATCGGATGAAATTGGACAATGTGTAGGGCAACAGGTCCTAACTTTATTATTATTATTACAAAATCGGAAGATCGGATGATCCGACCGTCCTTTTCCTAAAATAGTATCCTAAATCGGAAGGTGTGTAGGGCATTCGTCCGATTAAACGTCCTCAGTCACACGCGATCAGCGTCCCAGTTCAGACGTGTATTTACTTGCGCGCTTTAAAATGTCGAACGAAGAAAGCGATTTTTCATTGATTTTCTAATAAATAAATGGCCCACTTTGTTTACATTGACGGCTTCCATGGCGTAGCGGCTAACATATATCGCTACGCTTGCTTAGGCCACGGGCTCGATTCCCCTCCTGCGTCTGGGTGTTTATTTACAAAGGAATAGTATTTAAATATTTTTTATTGCTATAGGAATGCAGACAGGCTAATCTGCTTAGAATTTAGCAGTTACCGTCGCCTATTTGTACCGTCATGTCATTTGTTGTATGCCATGTGTTTGCTTATGGGACACTTCGGCACCAGATTACTCGAACAGAGATTTGAGAAATAAATTATAAGAAAGACTTTTAAAAATCTAAAAAAAGATTCGCAAAATTTCAACATTAGATGAGATGAAAAAAGTTATAAAAAAATTTCTTCAGCCCATCAGCTTCTCTTTTTCTTCTGCTTTCGTGTATCCACGATGATACTTGATATTGCTACTCCTATTGCTATTTTCTGTACTTTAGACAAAGTAGGAGCCATGTGAAACACGTCTGCAGTGTGTCATACTAAAAAACGATCTGATTTAAATCGGAAAGTCTGTAGAGAATGTATCCGATTTAGGATGTCCGATAAATCGGATAGGATAGGAAGGTCTGTAGCATGTTTAAAATAGTATCCTAAATCGGAAGGTGTGTAGGGCATTCGTCCGATTAAACGTCCTCAGTCACACGCGATCAGCGTCCCAGTTCAGACGTGTACTTACTTGCGCGCTTTAAAATGTCGAACGAAGAAAGCGATTTTTCATTGATTTCCTATTAAATAAACGGCCCACTTTGTTTACATTGACGGCTTCCGTGGCGTAGCGGCTAACATATATCGCTACGCTTGCGGAGGCCACGGGCTCGATTCCCCTCCTGCGTCTGGGTGTTTATTTACAAAGGAATAGTATTTAAATATTTTTATTGCTATAGGAATGCAGACAGGCTGATCTGCTTAGAAATTAGCAGTTACCGTCGCCTATTTGTACCGTCATATCATTTGTTGTATGCCATGTGTTTGTCACACCGCGAGTATTTTGTATTATTTTTAGTGTTATTATGAATGTAGGTGCTTATGGGACACTTCGGCACCAGATTACTCGAACAGAGGTTTAAGCAATAAGTCCTACGAAAAAATCTAAAAAAAGATTCGCAAAAATTCAACATTAAGTAGATGAGATGAAAAAAGTTATAAAAAAATTTCTTCAGCCCATCAGCTTCTCTTTTTCCTCAGTTTTCGTGTCTCCACGACGATACTTGATATTGCTACTCCTATTGCTATATTCTGTAGTTTAGACAAAGTAGGAGCCATGTGAAATACATCTGAAGTGTGTCATACAGAAAACGATCTGATTTAGGAAGCTGGCTTAAAAGTCTAGTAACCAGGCCATAAAACTCCAAAAAAAAATAATAATTTAGGAAGCACAGATCGGAAAGTCTGTAGAGAATGTATCCGATTTAGGATTTCCGATAAATCGGATAGGATAGGAAGGTCTGTAGCATGTTTTAATGTACCGTTTGTTCGCCTACAACTAGTGTTGCTTAAAAATCGATAGTCAAATGATTAATCGATAGTAATTCAACTATCAAAACTATCGATTGTCTGAGACTGTTATCGATATATCGTTTATTTTCTTTTTATCGTCCTTAACATTTTTATACAATTAAAAATACAAAAAAATATGCGTCGTACAATTCCTCCACGTCACTGTATTTTTTTATATTGAACGCACATAGACCGTAGAACGTATTGATATCTCTACTGGGGGAAATCCTGGCGACCCGGTGTAAAATAGTAATAAGGACAAAACTACCAAATACTGTTGTTATTTTACTTACACGTCTAAAATGGATAGAAAAAATAAATCATCGGTGTTGAAGTTTTTCAATAAAGTGGACGATTTGGATGGATGATTTGCTTTTTTTGCCTGACCAGGTACGGTATACAACACCAGTCGTTGAATCGATAATTAATGTTCGTCAATATTTAGAAAAAACCCACGATTGATAAACATGCTTGTACTTATAATATTGGGAAATATCAAGTAATGTGTTGTGTATGATGGCAAAAAAATATTTGTGCTGTGCAGCGACGTCTGTTCCTTCAGAACGAATATTTTCCAAAGCAGGGCTCAATAAGAATGAAAAAACAAATCGGGTGAAGGAAAATGATTTGAATACATTAATTTTTATCAATCAAAATTTAAATATGTTTCAAAATTAATTAAATATGTTCAATTGTTAATACAAAAGTATACCAAGTTGAGTTTCATTTTATTTATACCTATAAAAGTCTAGAAAACTATCGATTAAATATCGATACATCGATTAATTTTTAAAAACAATCGATACTATCGGAATCTCCAACAATCGATATTTAAGAACACTACCTTAACTACAACCGTAATTAACATGGGCTGCATGAGCCTGCATGGGCACTTTCAGGTCAGGTCAGGGCCGTCAGGTTCACTGGTTCAGGTTTTACATCGTTTAATAAAATAAATTGATTCACACGCCTGATATATGCGGGCCACTGTTTTGAATGTAAGTTAAACGGTTCTAGCTTTCCAATAGGCATTAATTAAACCCAAAAATAGTATTCTAACGCGTGGTAATTAATAATCACGATCCTCGTCGCCAGTGGAACGTCAATCAAACACGGCGCATTGAGCTAACTGATTTATTGAGTTACTGCAGGTACCAACAAAGCGGGCGGAGCTGCGCGACTTAGTGCTCATGGTGGAGTGGAAGGAGCGCCTCGCGCACCCCAGCGCAGGCCTCGCCACCATCGAAGCGGTGAGGCCCGTCCTGGCCGAATGGGTGGAAAGGCGCCACGGCGCCCTGACCATCCGCCTGACGCAGGTCTCTCGGGGCACGGTTACTTCGGGAGGTACCTGTGTCGCATAGGGCGGGAGATGACGTTGGGGTGCCACCATTGTGGCGCGGGCGACGAGGAGGACACGGTGGACCACACTGTCGCCGTGTGCCCTGTGTGGCGCGAGGAGCGCCGCGCCCTTGTCGCCCAAATTGGCGTGGACTTGTCGCTCCCGGCCCTGGTTCTGTCCATAGTCGGGGGTGATCCTGGATGGACGGCTGTCGCCTCCTTCTGCGAGGCAGTCATGTCCGCAAAGGAGGCGGCAGAGGGGGAGCGGGAGTCGACCACCACACTCCCCTCCCGCCAACGCAGGCCACGCCGGTGGCGCTGGAGGGCCAGTAACGACCTCCGGCCGCCGTAAAAAGCGGCCGCGGGCGGCCCCTCGGGGGAGGACCCGCCACCCGCACTATTGCCGCGAGGGAGAGGGCTGTGTGCTGTTCTGCAGTCCCCCTCAACTGTTGATCCAGGAGAGTGCCGGGGGACGAAATCCTGACCCCCGGCGCCAACAATTTAGAAGGGGCCCGCCTTAAGACAAAGGGTGGGCCGGCGCCGGCCCGGGCCACGAGATCGGCAGGCCATATATCCGTGGGCCCGGGCGTAGGCGATAGGAGAACAGGGTTTTTTAGTGGGTAGTCGGATGATCGAATATCTTTCCCGGAGTCCCACATATCCCTCGGTCCCCCCGTGCCGGGGGAACCCGTCAAGAGAGGTTTTTCCCCGAGACAAAAAAAAGGGTACCAACATAATAAATAAAAATATACAGTTGAACAACACTACAATTATAAATCCAATAAAATAATAATTCTTATATATATTTAGTCTGAAAACGAAAGTCTTTGAGCAATGCATCCTACCAGTAATGACTTACCGAACTAATTAACTCAGCGGAATATGCTGGATCTCTCCAAAATGAAGAAATGGGTAAGAGAACCAAAGTGACTGACACAGTTCGCAAAATATGGAAGCTGAAGGGGCAGTAGCCCGGTCACGCCTGTCGCAGGATCTATGGGTGATAGAGCAAAGGAGTCGAGAGTGGACATCGCAGTAAAGGTACTTTATGAAGCCCTGCAGCCCCACGGACCGATGACTAGCGAACGTTACGGTCGGGGCTGGATGAGAAAAAGTAAGGGAGAAGCAAGAGCATACATGCAGTGGACAATAATTGGCTGATGGCGAAAATATTCAACTAACATCACTAAAAATAGCTGAATTTATTTAAAGAGCGCAATAAAATTCAATAAATGTTAAATATAACAATTTCTTATTACAAACTTTTATACTATATTACTATTTTTGTGTCATAATCAGCATCACGGAGAAGGCATGATTATTAAATTTCAACAAGAGTTTTTTTTTGTATCGTATAAGTTGGAAAAATTAGATTCGTGCAGAATTTTACAAAAAGTTCCTAGAAGTCTCAGCTCTTATAAGCTTCAATAAATAGGATCTAGGTGCATTCATTAGTCAGTATGTCAACTTATTAATTATTTTTCAAAACTAGACATCGGTATACAATTACTATCATATCAATATTCTTGAGAAGGAAATCAAAGATCCAAATTGTGATACCCCATGGAGTCGTCATTGAAAGAAGTGTCTTAAAATAGGCTTGTTGAAAAAGTATATGTAGCTATATCGATATATTTAATTCAATATATCGATATTTTAGTCGTTAAATTTTGATCTAATACATCGATACAAATTATACATATCGGAAATTATACCAAAAAGGATATATTTTTTGAAGTGAAAATGAAAAAAACTTCTTTAGCATCGTTGTAATCTGAAACTCGATAAAACGGAAAAATCACAGTAAAAAGAGACACCTATCACAGGTCATTATATATTAAGGCGATCGGAATTTAAAACTGTATTATTGGATTACTGCAATTTTTCTCGGAGCCACACAATATCTAGCATCGTATCCGAATTAAAAGCAGTTCTTAATAGATGGAGTTTAAGCGAAAAAGTTAATTTTGCAGTAACTGATTATGCCGCAAACGTTGTAAAGTGTTATAAATATCTCGGTTTTAAACACTTTGTTTCGCGTATAAGTTAAATTTTGTTGTTGTTTTGATGTTGGTGGGTGGCGCACTTAAGGTTCACGAAACTCTGATAGAGAAAATTAAGAAAATCGTAGACTGTTTAGAGAAGAACACGTTATCGTCAGAGAGACAAACTTACAAAATATCAAATACTACAAAATAATCTGCCCAAGTGACGTATTCAACTAGTTCAAATCAGGTGGAATTCTGTTTATTATATCATTGAAAGAATGGTAGAGTTGTAAGAAGCAGTGCGATCAACGTTGGCACTTCTCAACAGAGATCTACCAAGTCCTTCAAACGAAGACTGGTTAAATTGTACTCAACTTTATTAAGTTTTGAAGCTTTTTGAAGATATTACAAGAGCAATGAGTGAGCAAACATTTTAACTGTGAGGTGTGGGGGGTATAGGTCGTTAATTGAAACACGTATTGTCTGTACGACGACTTTAATTATACTGACTAAATCGACTTACACACTACACCACCGGGGTACAAGAAAAAAAAAATGTAACCTAAACATTTTTTTTTTTTTTTTTTAACAGTTATTATAATAAAATTGGTATTATATTAGTATGTACATAGTGACTTAATACTAGAATTCAATTAATGCTAAGCATATTAAACATTATTTTTAAACAACTTAGTTCTATTTTTATGCACAATTTCTATCTTATTGTTTTTCATAATTTTTACATTAGGTTCTAAATCTTCAATTACAGTATATGGGCCAATATATAATTTATCTAATTTTGTTGCAGGTTCATTTTTTAACAATATTAAATCATTTTTCTTATATAATACCTGTTTTTTATTTTTATCATAAGTACATTTTCTTATTTGTTTATTTTGTAACAAATTATTTCTAGCATCTTTGTGTGCAACTTGCAAACGATACCTTAATTCTAAACTATAATTATCTGGATTATACAAAGGTTCAATGTTTTTACTTATTCTACTCGGGATTTCACAAGGTTTCCCAAAAACTAACTCATATGGAGCGTATTTTGTAGAAGAATGTACAGTGTTATTAAAAGTAAAACACCAGAATGGAAGCCAGTGGCTCCAAGTTTCAGAAAATTGGTCACATTGTATTCTCAGATATGCACCTAAATGTTTGTGTGCATTCTCAAGAGATCCTATTGATTCATGGTGGTATGAAGTTGAATTTAATTTTTCAATTCCCAAAAGAGTACAGACTTCTGTCATTGTAGATGACATGAACTCTGTTCCTTTATCTGTAGCTATCTGTTTCGGTATTCCGAACCTTAAAATAAAATTGTTAACAAATGCTTTAGCTACGGTTACAGCTTCCTTATTTTGAAGTGGATACGCCTCTACGAATTTAGTTAATTCGCATTGTAATGTAAGTATATAACTATTATTATCTATATCTTTGTCCAGTGGACCAACTAAATCTAAGAAAACTTTTTCAAAAGCATACGAAGCTGTGGTTGTTATTACCATAGGCTCCTTAGTATTTCTTGAATACTTTGAAAATTGACATTTATCGCATTTACTTACAAATTCTCTAACATCTTTCTCCATTTCTGGCCAGTAATACTTTCTTTTTATGTTATTAATCATTCTGCGCACACCAGCATGACCACTTGTGGGCAGTAAATGATAGTCATTAATAATAAATCTTTTATCATTGTCGTCATTAATTCTTTCAACACCTCGCAAAATACAAATGCGTGGACCGGTCCACATTTCGTCATTTTTAATTTCGTCTACTAAATCTTTAATAAATAACGCGTTATTATTTCCTTTTATTATACATACTTTATCAACGTTTATGTTTTTACAAAACTGACTTAATTTCTTCACAAAAACGGCTCGCGTGTATTGCGCTTTGAAATTAAGGTTAATGTATAACGTTTTCTTACTTTGAGAAAATGCAAAACACTCGGTTTCTACATTTATATTATTTTGTTTCTTAAGTTTATTTATCTCCTTTCCTTCTATTAAAACCATCTCTACAGCGTCACTCGGTATCCGTAACAATTCCACAACTTTCGGGTGATCAGTCCGATTGTCCGTGTCATTGCTATTGATATGAGTTTCTGTATTATCTTCCACGTTGCTTATTTTTTTCTTTTGTGCTCTAGTCATTACTGTTAATAATATTGAGTTCATACACTTTAATTCGTCCGAGTTTGTTGGTAACCTAGATAATGCGTCAGCTACGCAATTATCTTTTCCTTTAATATAAGTGATATTAAAATCGTATTGTTCTAATGTTAATCTATGTTTTAGTAATCTACTTGACGGATCTTTCATTCCAAACAAATATATTAACGGTTTATGGTCAGTCATAATTGTAAATTTTTTACCTAAAAGATATGGCCTAAAATACTTTACTCCCCACACGATTGCAACTAATTCTTTTTCAATTGTTTGATAATTTCGTTCGGCTTTGTTTAAAGGTCGACTTGCATAAGCAATCGGTCGCATATCTTTATTGCAAAGTACTGCTCCAACGGCAATACCTGAAGCGTCAGTTTGCAAAATGAACTCATTTTTGTTCGAAAAATCTGGGTACTGTAAAACGGGTGGTGATATCAACTTTTTTTTTAAAATTTGAAATGAATTTTCACACTCGTTGGACCAAACAAAAGGTACATTTTTACGACACAAGTTATTTAATGGGATAGTTATCTCAGCAAAATTTTGAATAAACTTTCTATAGTAGTTACAAAATGCAACAAAGCGTTTTACTTCATCTGTATTTTTAGGCTTAGGGTAATTCTCAACTATTTTAATTTTGTTTTTATCAGGCAAGATTCCTTTTGCTGATACTGTATGACCTAAATATAATGATTCTTGTTTTAAAAAATTACATTTATTGGGATTTAATTTTAAATTTACTTTTCTAAGTCTTTCAAAAACATCAGTTAAATTTTTATTGTGACTTTCTAAATTACGTCCAAAAATTACAAGGTCATCAAGGTAGATAAAACATTTCTCATAGTTTAATCCTGACATAGCTATAGTCATAGCTCTTGAAAAAGAACTAGGGCTGGTTTTAAGACCCATTGGCATTCTTTTCATCTGGTACTGTCCCGTATTAGTTGTAAATGCCGTAAGTTTCCTAGACTCTGGATTCAAGGTTACTTGGTAATATGACTGGCTAAGGTCTAAATGACTAAAATAAACTGCACCGGAAAGAGATTCTAAAATATCCGTTATATTAGGCAATGGGAATTTATCGTCTTGAATAATTTCATTTAATTTACGGTAATCAATAACTAATCTCCACTTTTTATTAACATCGTCGGACTTTTTTGGTACAAGTAAAATAGGACTTGACCATTCACTTTGAGTTTCTTCTATAATATCGTCTTTTAGCATTTGCTTAATTTGTTTATCTATTTCTGGTTTTTGACTATTTGGTAGTCTATACGGTTTCGTATAAATAGGATTCGTATTTGGTTTTAAATAAATGTTATGTTCGTATATATTGGTAGTAGTAAGTTTATCTCCTGGGAGATAAAATATATCGCTATACTTGGAACAAATAGCTTCTATAGTCGTCCGTTCCGTAGGGTGTAAATGGTCTATATTCAAGGTTGATAACAAAGTACTAGCTCGTTCTGCATTCGACTTACATGCAGTAAATTGACAGATTTGGTATTCATTTAACGAATGTACTTCTGGCTGAAAAGTTGGTATAGTAACTAACTCCTCACCGGTATTCAATATTTTAATCGGTATAACATTGTTAACAGGTTTAACTATTAAGGCTGCTAAATACAAATTTTCATTTAACTGTTTTGGTAAAACAACAATATCATGGTTCAATTTATTATTCTGTAATTGTATATAATGGATTGATTCACTTCTAGCAGGTACAGTCAGACAGCTATAAGAAATAGTTGGTGTCGTATAAAGTGGTATGGTACACTCGTGCACATTACGTAATTTTAATATATTATTTTCTAAGTCAATATGTGAATCATAATTTGATAAAAAGTCTAGCCCAAGTATTCCATCTGATTTACAGGGTAATTTATCAAACAAATAAAATTTATGATTAAAGCAAGTTCCATTTTGATCATATAAAGATAGATAAACAAAACCTTCAGATTGAGTTTTTCCCCCAATACCATTTATTTCGATGTTGTCTCTAAATAGTGGAATTTGTTCCGTTAATACTTTCTTGGTAACTGCTGAAATTGATGCTCCGGTATCTACTAGCCATGAACATTTGTTATTATTTACATTAAAATGAGCATATCTAACATTTTCATTACAAGTCATAATATTAAAATATTTAACCCCGAAAAAACCGATTTTCATTTTCCAATTTTTCTTTTTGTTTTTCCGTATTGTCACATAATTGAACAGGGAACATCTTATGTTGTGAACTTCTACCACGATAAGATCTTGTCGAAGAATAATTATAATTATTTCCCCTGTTATTACTCGTTCCACGGTAATATCCACCACGGGAATTATTATTGAAATGTTGTTGTTTAAAATTATTATATTTATTAACTGTGTCATAATTAGCATATCCAAATGGTTTTAGGGAATTAAAACCATTCTTATAATAATTATTTCGACCTCCTGTGTTATTATATCTGTTATTTGACCTACCTCTCATGTTGAAAATATTGCTGGATGAAGAAGGTTGAGCCAACTCTTCGTCTTCAGCTGCTCGCACCGCATCTTTGAGGTCCAAATAGTTACGTGCTGAAATAATGGTACTTAATCGCCTATTTCTTAACCCATCAGAAAATCTTTTAATTGCAAGTTTTTCATTTATAGGTCTTAGTATTTCACATGCTTTTTCGTTACCGTCAGCTTGTGCGATAGTCAGGCCTACGAATAATTCTGATAATTTATTTCCATATTCACTGATAGACATATTATTTTGACTCAAGTTATTTATTTGAGAAAGAATAGAATTTGCAGATTTTTTTGTAAGCAAATAAGATTTCATGTCTTTTACGAGACTTTCTATATCATTATATTCACCTTTTAATTTTAACTTAGCAGATTTAGTAAGCCTAGTTTTTAATACGAAAGATATTAGTAACTTTATCTGATCTTTATTTTTTAAACAATCACTATACAATTCTACAGTGTCAATAATTTTTTCTGTTGTTTCCTCAGAACCATCCATTATAGGAATTAATGATGTTGCCGTTCTTATCTCAAAGTTTTCCATTTTGCAAAAATTATTATATTTTAAGCTAGATTCAGTACTATAAGTAAGAATTTTTGAGTAAGCTAATTCAATTTTTTTTCTCCTAATACTTCAAGTATAAGTTCATCTAATTCTAAAGAAATTTTATGCTCGGGAATAATACTTATAATATTTTCATAAGAAGAATATAGCTTTTTAGCCTTTAATATTTTTTCGTCTACAATAATTTTATATTGTTTTCTTTTAGAGCCCAATTTCCTTAAATATATTTGTATGTCAGTTAACTCACATAAAATTTGTTCTACATTTTCTTCCATAGATTTTTTAATGACGTTAAAATATACTCACTAATTATTAACTAAATTTAAAGTTCAATAGAAAATCAGTAACGGCACCTTGTTCTGGAATAAGTAGCGCACAAAAACACAAACATAGCACTCTTAGTTTTATAGCTCACAGAAAAAGAATTAAAAAAATAATAAAAGCACTACACATCCTCAACTCCTTCTCCTTCGCCGTAGATCCTTTTGGACAGCCGCATACGCATTCTTCTGACAAACTCAGCATTAATTCTCTTATCTATCCATTTCTTCTGTCTGTCCAGTACTTTTTTAATAAGTACAACCAAAATGAAAAGTATGATTAATCCCAAGGCCGACAGCAGTAGGATGTTGTTTCTTTGGATATGAGTTTCTATAATAGTATTCTCTCCAATAATCACCTCCTTTATTTCTTGTTTATTGTTTCCGTTGCCCATTGTAATTTTTATAATATATAATTTTTCTGTCTTCAAACGACGTTGTCAGTTCAGTGGTTGGCGTCATTATCTCATGTTTTTTAATTTTTATAATTCAAAAGTCTTAACTTCGTGCACTGAGGCACACAGGAATTCGCTGATCTCGCTTATTTATCCGTCGCGCCGTCGCGTCGCCCGGCACCTGGGCGAAACCCGATACCTAGGCGATAGCGCAAGGCAGGGTCGCCATGAGGTGTGGGGGGTATAGGTCGTTAATTGAAACACGTATTGTCTGTACGACGACTTTAATTATACTGACTAAATCGACTTACACACTACAAACTGGTTCTTTGATTATTATCGTGTGTTATCGAGTCATGAACAAAAATAATAGACAGTATATATATATATATATATATAGACGGCAGTCGCCCCCGTAAAAGCCAAAACCTGCCAAATCGATGGAAAGTATGAGGTTACGGGATTGTGTAAGGGCTAGGGCGCCGCCGCATAACGGCGCGCAGGAGCTTCGCCCGGCTCTTGTGAGAAATGGACAAGGGCTACCGTGTCATGGGCGGGCACGGCTAACGACGTTAGCCCCAACTCACGCAGCCCAAACATCTCGAAAGATCCGCTTCGCAACATGGAACATAGGCACGCTAACCGGACGCGCGAGAGAGTTGGCCGATGTGCTCTCCAGGCGGAGGGTGGCCGTGGCGTTCCTGCAGGAGACTCGGTGGAAGGCCAGCAGATCCCGGTTCATTGGGAATGGCTACAAGCTGATCTACACAGGTGCACCTGGTGGGGAGAATGGGGTTGCCATAGTGCTCTCGGAGGAGTTCCAGAACGACATTTTGGAAGTGAAACGTCATAGCGATCGGCTTATGGTCGTTAGGGTACTTATCGATGGGGTAGTTACCCACTTGATAAGTGCCTATGCGCCACAGGCCGGTTGTGACGACGCCGATAAAATAGCGTTTTGGAATTTACTCGGAGAAGTGCTCCGTGGAATCCCATTATCACAGGGGATCGTTTTGGGTGGTGATCTGAACGGTCATGTGGGTGATGAATGTGGGGAATTTGAGCGTGTTCACGGGGGATTTGGGTACGGTAGCCGCAACGCGGAAGGGGAGGACATCCTCAATACGTGTGCGGCTGCCGACCTCGCCATCGTGAACACGTATTTCAAAAAGAAAGCCGAGCATCTCATCACCTACAAGAGCGGGAGGAACGCTACCCAAATCGACTTCCTACTCACTAGGAGACACCACATCAGCAAAGTGGCCAACTGCAAGGTCATACCCGGTGAGAGTCTCACTGCACAACATCGCCTTCTTGTCATGGACCTCTGCGCTAAGCCTAAAGACTCGCATACTGAGCGCGTTCAGCGCCGAATCAGGTGGTGGCTGCTCGATGAAGTCACGTCCCAGGAGTTCGCCTTAGCCGTCGGTGACAAGTGCGCCGGTGGTATGGGCGAACCAGTTCAGGCTTACTGGGACAAGATTCAGGCGGCTATCCTTGGGTCGGCGAAGGAGGTGCTTGGGGTGTCTAAGGGCGGTCGCAAGTGTGACAAGGAGACATGGTGGTGGAACGACACAGTCCAGAGGGAGACTAGAGCGAAGAAAGCCCTCTTTAAGAAGTGGCAAGCGTCCAGATCTCCTGAAGATCGCGACGCATACCGGGTGGCAAAGCGCGCCACTAAGAGAGCTGTTGCCAGAGCCAGACGAGACAACTTACAACCACTTTACGACAAGTTGGAATCGTCTGAGGGGCAGAAGCTCATCTATAAGTTGGCGCGCTGCAGGGTCAAAGCGGCACAGGACATTTCCAAGTGCCGCTGTGTAAAGGACCCTGTGGGCAACCTGCTATGCGAGGACCTTGCGGTGAAGGAGAGATGGCGCTCGTATTTTCACGAGCTGCTGAACATGCAGCATAAAGGGGTGCAGCCGCCAGATCTTCCTCCGAATCAAGGACTAGTGCCACTGGTAACGCCTGCAGAGGTCCAGAATTGTCTTCGCCGCATGAAGAATCGGAAAGCTGTTGGATCCGATGGAGTCCCCATCGAAGCCTGGAAGGCGATGGGCTCTCGTGGTGTGGGCGTCTTAACCGACCTCTTCAACCAGATACTCCTCACCAGTACGATCCCGAGCCAATGGAGACTGAGTATCATTACTCCAGTCTTCAAGGGCAAGGGGTCGTTCCAGGAGTGCGGTAGTTACCGAGGGGTTAAGGTCATGTCCCACACCATGAAGCTCTTCGAGAGGGTTATCGACTCTCGGATTCGACAGGAGTGCACTATGTCGGAATGTCAATATGGGTTTCGCCCTGGTCACGGGACAATGGACCCTGTTTTTGCCCTAAGGACTGTCGCGGAGAAATACAGGGCGAAGAATACGCCTCTGCATTGCCTGTTTCTCGACTTGCAGAAGGCCTTCGACTGTATTCCTCGCGCGATAATCTGGTGGGCATTGCGGTCCAAAGGGATTCCAGAGGCCTATATTGACATCATCCGAGACATGTACCGTGACTCCGATTCCGTAGTTCGGACCGCTGTTGGCGACACAAAACCTTTCCCCATCACCGTCGGAGTACACCAGGGATCCGTCCTTAGTCCGTTTCTGTTTAGCGTGGTATTAGACGTATTGTCAAACAGCATCAGAAACTCACATGAGCAGCCCCCGTGGCTGCTTATGTATGCTGACGATATCGCGCTGGCAGATTCGGACAGGGGTAGGTTGGTGCGACGTGTGAAGGCGTGGAAGGAGTCGCTTGAGAACGGTGGTCTGAAGATCAATGTGGCGAAGACCGAGTACTTGGCCTGTAACTCCACAGATCCCACACCCGTACGCATAGGTGGCGACACGATCGAGCGCACGGAACAAGTGAAATACCTGGGATCTGTGTTCCATGCGTCTGGTGACATCGATTGCGACGTCAAGGCACGCATTGCTGCCGCGTGGGCCAAATGGCGTGAGGTAACTGGTGTCATTTGTGACCCCAAGATGCCGGTAAAGTTGAAGGGACAGGTCTATAAGACCATCATTAGGCCTGTCCTTTTATACGGCTGTGAAGCGTGGCCGGTGTTAGAGCGACACAAGCAAGAGCTGCGTGTCACGGAGATGAATATGCTGCGGTGGATGTGTGGAGTGACGCGGAAGGACCGCGTTAGGAACTCCCGCATTCGCGGCAGTCTTCATGTCCGTGACATTGCGGACAAATTACAAGAGTGTCGGCTCCGTTGGTACGGCCACGTTTTACGGCAACCGGATGCTTACGTGGGTAACAAATGTCTGGCCATGCCGCCTCCGCCGGGCCCCGGCAGGAGGGGTAGACCCAAAAAGTGCTGGCTTGACGTCGTAAAGGGTGATATGCGTGCCAATGGGCTCACTACCAGGGATGCTGAAGACCGTGCGAAGTGGAGAAGAAAAAGTCGGAAAGCGGACCCCGGGCGCCGAAGCGAGAGTTTGGGCTGCAACCGGGATAGAACGCAAAGATGATGATGATATATATATATATATATATATATATATATATATATATATATATATATATATATATATATATATATATATATATATATATATATATATATATATATATATATATATATATATATATATATATATATATATATATATATGTACTTGCTTCGGCAGTACATATACTAAAATTGGAACGATACAGAGAAGATTAGCATGGCCCCTGCGCAAGGATGACACGCAAAATCGTGAAGCGATCAACAAGTAAATGAATATATTTTTTTGTTGATCATTTCACGAGATATGCGTTCATTTCAACATCAAGAACTAAAAACGCCGCTGATTTTATAAAACTAAGTCAAACTGTGTTAGACATAGAAAACATCGGAACAATCTTAACGGACCAATATCCTGGAATAAATTCGAAAGAATTTAAAGATTATTTAAAAAATAAAGGAGTGCAATTAATTTTTACTGCAATAAATGCACCATTTTCTAATGGTCTGAATGAAAGACTGAATCAGACATTAGTAAATAAAATAAGATGTAAAATAAACGAAGAGAAAAAGAATAGAGCATGGACATCGATAGCGAGAGAATGTGTGAATAAGTATAATATACTAGAACATACAATAACGGGATTTACACCAGAGTATCTATTATATGGCACAGACACCAGTAACATACCAGAAGAGTTAAAAAGAAAGAAAAACGGAGAAGACTGGATAAGAGATAAGAAATTAGCATTAGAAAGAACACAGAGATCACATAAGTATAACGAAAGTTTATTTAATAGAAACAGAAGACACCATGAATTCAACGAAGGAGATATGGTATTCATAGAGAATGGAAACAAACTCAATAGGAAAAAGCTAGAAGAACTAAGAATCGGCCCATATATAATAGAAGAAAAAATTTCAAACTCAATTTATAAAATAAAAACTGGAAAAAGAAATCAAGACACGAGTCTATTCCACGTGACAAAACTAATTCCAATGTTTGAAGTTGAAGCTGATTGAAAAATTATGCAATTTTCATATCGTGGAGGGGAGATGTAAAGAGAATATCATCTCTTTAATGTTATTGTATTATGGTTAGGTTGTGTAACCAGGACATAATCCCTTTTGATTTAACGCGCTTAATGTCATGTGTCATAGAAGTGTGACACATGACATTTGCCTACAAAAAAGTAAACAATATTTACGTTATTACGTTACAGATTTGATTTAAATAATTTAATTAATAGATAGAAAAGCAAGAGTTATGAGAGACGAGTAATCAACTTTAATTGTCGTTTTATAATATTATTTATTTGTTTCAGTCTGGATGGTCCGAATAAATCAAACAAATTTGTTTCTGTTATTTTTACAGAAACAAATTTGTTTGATTTATTCGGACCATCCAGACTGAAACAAATAAATAATATTATATATATATATATATATATATATATATATATATATATATATATATATATATATATATATATATACAGGATGTCCCGTAATGAATGGATAACCTTGAAATGCCAAATAGTACAGCTAACCAGCACTTCAAAAAAAATGTAAAAAAATCCAATTGGTGTCCATAAAATGTTTTTTTTTTAAAAGTACCTTTTTACAGTCTTTACTTTACATAAATTTACACCACGGTCTTATATTAATGAAATTTATTGCGGTTTTGGTGTTAAATCATTCCTCACAGACCATACTATTGGAAATAAAATAAATAGTATGTGTACCTACCTATTGTAGTCTTTACAAAAAAAATTTGAAATTCAAATTTTTGCATAAATTTTAGAAAAAAAAATTTATTGACAAAGTTTGACAGTCTTTCGTGTAAAAAAAATGTATCGAAACCTAAGCGGCCAATTTTTGAAAAATATGCGCAGTTAATTCACTTTTCAAAATGATATAAAACATTATATTAACCCATGAAAATATGAAGTTATTCTACTTTTAAGATACAGACGGAGTAAGTCTGACTAAATCTGAAAATTAAAAATTAAGTACTTTTTGCCTTGGATGGTAATAATATCATCTGATAATCTTAAAAGCATCTATTTTATTGTTATAATGATCATCTAACAATGGTATTTACAAGCTGCAGGTGGCCCACAGCTCCCATCTTTTGTTTATACGAAACAAGGACAGATTGATTTATTGGAGTGTGAGTGAGTGAGATAGCATTTCTGCCTGAGTGAGGCCCACGTCTCCCATCTTTTGTTTATACGAGATAAAGGTAGATTGATTTACTAGAGTGTGAGTGAGTGAGAGAAGAGTATAATATTAATATTTGTACCTTTTGTTGCTCACTAAACTACTAAACAGCACAAAACAATTTAGTGCGTCTTTCGACTTGTTCGGTATCGCATGTGTGCATTTCTTCTGTTTTTCTCTGTGATTTTGAACCAGTGCTATAACGACGACTTTTGGCTTTTTCATTGGACTACTGTTTTGCTTAGTGATCTGGACTTTGTTTGGTGATTTTACGACGACTTGGCTTTTAACTGGGCCGATTTAATGTATCGAAATGCCGAGCAATCAATATACGGCACAAGAATACGCAAACATGCACTTTATTTATGGTGAATGCAAAAGCAACGCAAATGCTGCTGCAGCCCTTTATAGAGAAAGATATCCTACTGCTCGTCATCCAGATTACCGCGTATTCATCAGAGTCCACACGTGTTATTCAGAAGGAAGAATACCTGGCAGCGGCATTGGTGGTATGAGCACTGGAAGAATAAGCTATGTTAATAGACAAGACATTGCGCTTGATGAAATTGAAGAAGACCCATCTACCTCTACTAGAGTAATAGCACGACGTACAGGTATCCCGAAAATGACCGTGCACCGTGTTCTGAAAATAAATAAATACCATTTAAGACGCGTCCAAGCTCAACCAAGAGATTACAATACGCGATTGTTTTTTTGTCGACAAATGCTCGCAAAAATAGAGCAAGATCCACACTTCTTCAATAATATTCTGTGGACAGACGAATCTACTTTAAAAAGAGACGGATACTTCAATATGCATAATGTGCACAGCTGGCAACTATCAAATCCGCATCTCATGCGAGAAGAAAAATCACAATACAAGTTCAAAATAAATTATTTGACTGGTATATTAAACGGGACGATAATTGGTCCATTTGAGCTGCCGGGAATATTATCGTCCCAAAGTTATTTAAATTTTTTACAGAATGATTTGCCAAATTTAATTGACCGAGTGCCCGAAGAGGTAAGAGAAGCCCACTGGCTACAAAATGATGGTTGTCCTGCACATTATGCTGCAAATGTCCGTGCATATTTAAATATCACGTATCCAAATAAATGGACTGGTCGCCTGTGTCCTATTTTGTGGCCTCCACATTCTCCGGATTTAAATCCAATAGATTTCTTTTACTGGGGCTGCCTCAAAGAGATGGTTTACTGTAAACGTGTATCAAACGTAGAAGCATTACGCAGCCGAGTTCAGGAAGCCGCTGCCAAAATAAGTGAACGACGCTACGCACGGTCACTTAGAAAATAATTTTTACGAAGATGTCGGGCGTGTATCAGTGTCGGTGGCAAACAATTTGAACATTTATTATAAGTATAATAAAGAATAAATAAAAATAAATTTATAAAAAACATAATGCTTTTATTTTTATTACAATTATATACAAGTTTTTTTTCTCAATCTTTAGTCAGACTTACTCCGTCTGTATCTTAAAAGTAGAATAACTTCATATTTTCATGGGATAATAGAATGTTTTATACCATTTTGAAAAGTATATTAACTGCGCATATTTTTAAAAAATTGGCCGCTTAGGTTTCCATACATTTTTTTCCACGAAAGACTGTGAAACTTTATCAATAAATATTTTTTTCCAAAATTTATGCAAAAATTTTAATTTCAAATTTTTTTTGTAAAGACTACAATAGGTACACATACTATTTAATTTATTTCCAATAGTATGGTCTGTGAGGAATGATTTAACACCAAAAACGCAACAAATTTCATTAATTTAAGACCGTGATGTAAATTTATGTAAAGTAAAGACTGTAAAAAGGTACTTTAAAAAAAAAAACTTTTTATGGACACCAATTGGAATTTTTTTTACATTTTTTTGGAGTTCTGGTTAGCTGTACTATTTGGCATTTCAAGGTTATCCAGTCGTTACGGGACACCTGTATATATATATACAAAAAATACGAAATACAAAAATTTCAGTTAAAGGGCGCGTTTGTAATAAGTAAAAAATTACGTAAATCTTTAGTGATATGTACAATAATTAGTGAAAAATCAATTAGAGGTTAACTTACCATTACTGCTTTACACGTATTTTAATAAATGTTCAAAATGCAGTCCGTTTGTCTCTAAGCAAAGTCTAGCTCGTTTTTGAACATTTTCCTTTACCTTTCTAAGCACTAGAGTGTCATTACGCACATCTTCAAACGCTCGCACTATTTTAGTTTTTAAGTTCGCGAGGCTTTGGACCTCTTCCACATACACGTGTCTTTTAATTTCACCCCACAAATAAAAGTCCAATGGTGTTAAATCCGGTGATCGAGGCGGCCATGGGACGGGACCACCACGACCGACCCAACGATTACCGTATTCCGTATTTTTGCACTGTCGACGTCACGAGAGAACGAACTGTAAACACAATGCACCAACGCGACAACACGCGGCCGACTGATTAAGTGATTATTAATTAACTATTTACGGCAGCGGCGGCAGCCGTATTTCGCACGCCGTAATTCCCCGCACACACACACCGCTACGCTGCAACCGACATAGGGCTGCCAAACTAAAAAATAAATCAGGGTATTTATTTATAAATGTACATAGTAAAAAACATAACTTCACTAGCTTCAATGATTTGTTACAGTAGAAACCGAATGTTGACGAAACTACACTGTACACTCATTTTAAAGCCTATAATAAAGATTCATCTTTTTATGGTGGGCTAAAAGTCCCACCTGAAACGTTTAGAAAAAGTATTTTTAAATAATTTTGACAACGTCTTAATGAATCGGCCTGGTAGCACCATTTTCTTTTTTTTGGTCTCAGGGAAAAACCTCTCTTGACGGGTTCCCCGGCCCGGGGTGACCGAGGGATATGTGGGACTCCGGGAAAGATGTACCCACTAAAAAACTTGGGTCACTAATGCTGGAACACAACACAAGGTTATTATGGCGGCATACTTAAGACCAAAGGTGGTCGCCATCCAGATGGGCTTGAGACCCTACCACGTAGCTAGGGTGGGTTGTTTTGTCGCCTTTTACGACAGGCCGCCCCAGGCCACAGAGGTTAGTATTCTTTCCGCGCCCCTGCACGGATAAAACTTAAACATTTGATTGAATAATAAAAATTATGGTTGAATCGCAATATTCGTTTTATTACAATAATCATCATAGGTGCAACCCTAGCGCATTCTTACAAAGACGTGTTGACACGTGTCCCGCACGGCGGGCAACACAGTCTCGACTCTTTGTACGCGTACTTAAGGTACATTTCTTCTCGTTTACAATACCGAGGAGGAGTTAGGTAATAAAGGTCAATGTACGAACCTTGGAACATATGATTATTTGCACGATTGAATGAGCAACCAAGTTACTAAACATTTTCCTTGGGATGAAATATTTTATTTTGAAAATTTTACATACAATTTTTTTTGCAAAAATGGGTTCCATAAATGATGCTTAGTGCGTAAAAAAAATTTGGACGGGTGAGGTAAAGTCACCCTGTATATATATATATATATATATATATATATATATATATATATATATATATATATATATATTAGATAGATATATATTAACCTAAAAAAGAGAGGCGCAGCGACTGCTAAATTACATTCGGTATATAAATCAAAAATGATTATCATAGAACTATTGTGAAAATATAAAACATAGATTAAGGTGTAACGGTTTTTTGATGTGTTTATATGTTGATTTGGTTTACACAATTAAAAAATAGTATTTCTTTTTATTATTTCTATACAATTGTCAATTTAATTAATTTCACAATTTATTTATGAACAATGTTAGATAAACGATTGTAATCGATTACATATGTCAACTCTTTCATAGCAGATTTATACATCACTAGGTGATAAAAGTCCTCAAACAAAATCCTTAAAACAGTGTGACCAGATTTAGCAGAATTCTGCGGTTTTAGCAGAATTAGATCCCCAATTTAAGGTTTAGCAGATTGTGTTGCAGATCTGAAAATAAGGAATTTTTTCGCGGAATCTCATAAAACCTTCGCAGAATCGTAGCAGGATTTGACATCTAACTGTATTTCACATTTTAATGCTAACTTAGATATAAAACATTGCATTGAGTTTGGTGCTGATACTACAAACGTGATGTTTGGTAATGAAAGTGTTGTCATTGCTAAGATTAGAGAAATTAATCCACATTGTGTGTTCGTAAAATATGTTTGCCATTCTATCGCTTTAGCTGTAAGTCACGCCAGTAAAAATACTTTGCCAAGAAGTTTGAACCAAATTGTCAAGGAAGTTTATGAATACTTTGCTCATAGTAGCAAACGCCAGCATGAATTTCAAGAATTCCAAAATTTTTTAAATTCTGAAAACCATAAAATTCTCCAGCATTACGATCATCATCATCATCATCATCTAAGCGTTATCCCGGTTGCATCCTAAACTTTCGTTTCGGTGCCCGGGGTCCGCTTTCCGACTTTTTCTACTCCACTTCGCACGGTCTTCAGCATCCCTGGTATTGAGCCCATTGGCACGCATATCACCCCTTACGACGTCAAGCCAGCACTTTTTGGGTCTACCCCTCCTGCCGGGGCCCGGCGGAGGCGGCATGGCCAGACATTTGTTTCCCACGTAATCATCCGGTTGCCGTAAAACGTGGCCGTACCAACGGAGCCGACACTCCTGCAGTTTATCCGCAATGTCACGGACATGAAGACTGCCGCGAATGCGGGAGTTCCTAACGCGGTCCTTCCGCGTCACTCCACACATCCACCGCAGCATATTCATCTCCGTGACACGCAGTTCTTGCCTGTGTCGCTCTAGCACCGGCCACGCTTCACATCCGTATAAAAGGACAGGCCTAATGATGGTCTTATAGACCTGTCCCTTCAACTTTACCGGCATCTTGGGGTCACAAATGACACCAGTTACCTCACGCCATTTGGCCCACGCGGCAGCAATGCGTGCCTTGACGTCACAATCGATGTCACCAGACGCATGAAACACAGATCCCAGGTATTTCACTTGGTCCGTGCGCTCGACCGTGTCGCCGCCTATGCGTACGGGTGTGGGATCTGTGGAGTTACAGGCCAAGTACTCGGTCTTCGCGACATTGAGCTTCAGACCACCGTTCTCAAGCGACTCCTTCCACGCCTTCACACGTCGCACCAGCCTACCCCTGTCTGAGTCTGCCAGCGCGATATCATCAGCATACATAAGCAGCCACGGAGGCTGCTCATGTGAGTTTCTGATGCTGTCTGACAATTCGTCTAATACCACGCTAAACAGAAACGGACTAAGGACGGATCCTTGGTGCACCCCGACGGTGATGGCGAAAGGTTTTGTGTCGCCAACAGCGGTCCGAACTACAGAATCGGAGTCACGGTACATGTCTTGGATGATGTCAATATAGGCCTCTGGAACCCTTTTAGATCGCAATGCCCACCAGATTATCGCGCGAGGAATACAGTCGAAGGCCTTCTGCAAGTCAAGAAACAGGCAATGCAGAGGCGTATTCTTCATCCTGTATTTCTCCGCGACAGTCCTTAGGGCAAAAATCGGATCCATAGTCCCATGACCAGGGCGAAACCCATACTGACATCCCGAGACAGTGCACTCCTGCCGAATCCGAGAGTCGATAACCCTCTCGAGGAGCTTCATGGTGTGGGACATGACCTTAATCCCCCTGTAATTACCGCACTCCTGCACCGACCCCTTGCCTTTGAAGACTGGAGTAATGATACTCAGTCTCCATTGGCTCGGGATCGTACCGGTGAGGAGTGTCCGGTTAAAGAGGTCAGTTAAGATGCCCACACCACGAGAGCCCATCGCCTTCCAGGCTTCGATGGGGACTCCATCGGATCCAACAGCTTTCCGATTCTTCATGCGGCGAAGACAATTCTGGACCTCTGCAGGCGTTACCAGTGGCACTAGTCCTTGACTCGGAGGAAGATCTGGCGGCTGCACCTCTTTGTGCTGCGTGTTCAGCAGCTCGTGGAAATATGAGCGCCATCTCTCCTTCACCGCGAGGTCCTCGCATAGCAGGTTGCCCACAGTGTCTTTTACACAGCGGCACTTGGAAATATCCTGTGCCGCTTTGACCCTGGAGCGCGCCAACTTATAAATGAGCTTCTGCCCCTCAGAGGATTCCAACTTGTCGTATAGTGGTTGTAAGTGGTCTCGTCTGGCTCTGGCTACAGCTCTCTTAGTGGCGCGCTTGGCAGACCTATATGCGTCGCGATCTTCAGGAGATCTGGACGCTTGCCACTTCTTAAAGAGGGCTTTCTTCGCTCTAGTCTCCCTCTGGACTGTGTCGTTCCACCACCAAGTCTCCTTGTCACATTTGCGCCCACCCTTAGACACACCAAGCACCTCCCTCGCCGACCCAAGGATAGCCGCCTGAATCCTGTCCCAGTAAACTTGAACCGGTTCGCCCTCACCACCGGCGCACTTGTCGCCGATGGAAGAGGCGAGCTCCTGGGACTTGACTTCATCGAGCAGCCACCACCTGATTCGACGCTGAAGGCGATCGACACGTTTGCCTTTGGGCTTCACGCAGAGGTCCATGACAAGAAGACGGTGTTGTGCAGTGAGACTCTCACCGGGTATGACCTTGCAGTTGGCTACTTTGCTGATGTGGTGTCTCCTAGTGAGTAGGAAGTCGATTTGGGTAGCATTCCTCCCGCTCTTGTAGGTGATGAGATGCTCGGGTCTCTTTTTGAAATACGTGTTCACGATGGCAAGGTCGGCAGCCGCACACGTATTGAGGATATCCTCCCCTTCCGCGTTGCGGTTACCATACCCAAATCCACCGTGAACACGCTCAAATTCCCCACATTCATCACCCACATGACCGTTTAGATCACCGCCCAAAACGATCCCATGTGACAATGGAATCCCACGAAGCACTTCTCCGAGTAGGTTCCAAAACGCTATCTTGTCGGCGTCGCTACAACCGGCCTGTGGCGCGTAGGCGCTTATCAAGTGGGTGACTACCCCACCAACAAGCACCCTCACAACCATAAGCCGATCGCTACAGCGCTTCACCTCTAAAATGTCGTCCTGGAGCTCCTCCGAGAGCACTATGGCGACCCCATTTTCCCCACCAGGTGCACCCGTGTAGATCAGTTTGTAGCCATTCCCAATGAACCGGGATCTGCTGGCCTTCCACCGAGTCTCCTGCAGGAACGCCACGGCCACCCTCCGCCTGGAGAGTACATCGGCCAACTCTCTCGCGCGTCCAGTCAGCGTGCCAATATTCCAAGTTGCGAAGCGGAGTTTCCTTTTGGATGGGGCTAGTGTCTTTAGCCGAGCTCGCCCACGGCACGGCAGCCCTAGTCCACTTGTCACAGGAGTCGGGCGAAGTTCCTGCGCGTCGTTTTGCGGCGACGCCCTATCCGTGACAATTCCCTTTCTTGTTACGACCATTTTGTTTGGCTAGGTTTTGGTTTTTACGGGAGCGACTGCCGTCTGACCTCCCAACCCCTAGAGGAAAACCGAGAGGTGCACTTCCTTTGCCGCATGCAAGCTGGCAAAGGAGTAGTCCATCAGTCGCCTTTTACGACTCCCTTGGAATGACCTGGGGTGACCCTATTCTTTTCACTGGCCGGGGTCACACGGCTCTCCAGCATTACGATATACGTTGGTTATCACTTCATGCATGCATCAACAGAGTTATTGAACAATGGAATCCATTGCAACTTTATTTCCGTGCAGAATATCGGGAAGATAAATATACTATGAGCTGAATGTTTAGCTCAAAATTTTGAAAATTATATTATCAAACTCTACTTTTATGCCCTAGACTATATTTTACCTATCCCAAATAAAATGAATGTTATTTTCCAAGGCGAGTACTCCACAGTGCAAAGAGTATACAAAGATTTGGCAGACATGCTTGTACTTCTTTTAAGTTGTTACATGAATATAGGTTATTTGAGAAGCACACACACTTCCGATTTGGATCCGACATCATCTATAATTTTTTTGCCTTTAACAGAAATATACCTTGGAGTGCACGTAATGAAACTAATTAAATCATTAGCTCGAGATGTAAGACAAAAAACAGAAATCACAACATTCCTGCAACGAATACAGTCTTTTTTGATTAAATTTTCCGTTGAACTAAAGCCACGTCTACCTCTCAATTAACTATTTGAGCAAATGCAATTTTTTGATCCACAAAACTTTTTATATAAAGAATTCACAAGTTTGGCCTGAACTGTTTCTAAATTTCCTAATTTGGTTAAAGAATCTGACATACAAGCAATTGACTGCGAATATTGGGAAGTTAAATTAGACAAAACAGTGGCCGATCTGTTAGAATCTGGAGGAAGTTCTAATCCCACACCTATGAGTTTGAACACAGAAATTGTTTTGGGGCAAAATTTCAAAGGCTGATAGAACTAAAAAGTATCCGCACTTATAATGATTTTGCAAAAGCCATGATGATTTTGCCTATGTCTAATACAGCTTGTGAGCGCCTATTTTCTCAAATGAACAATATAAAAACTGACTTGCGGAACAAATTTAAAAATGAACATGTTGCTGCAATTCTACATGTCAAACAGGCAGATCTATATTTGTTCTATAACAAGGAGGATGCGTCAATTTTACGCCATTAAAAAATATGATAAAGGCAGCATAAAGCTCGACAGTTCTTTAGAAAAACATGGATGCCACAGAAAATTAGAAGATATAACTGATTAATAAATATTTGAAATGCCTTTTTTTTCTTCTTTTAAATCCTTCTTTTAAATGACCTCATCTATTAGCAGAATTTTGGAATTATTTATAAAAACAAAGCAGATTTTAGCAGAATTTATACGAGTAACTGGCATAATGTTCGATTTAAATCTGGTCACACTGCCTCTAAATCGAGATACGTGTGTAATTTCTTCTAACAATGTTAGTGTTTTGTTTATGAATGAAAATTCTATATTTTTGTGTAAATTAAGACATTGTTACTGCAATATAAACGGTAAGTACCTAACCGCATTCGTAATATTCTTAATTTCACTAAACGAGAGAGGTAATGGTGACCGATCCATTCATGTGTGAAAATGTTGAGTAAATAAAAACCTGATCTCTCTTAGCGATAGGCAGTTTTCTTAAACCAGCCTTGAAACACTTCTTAAATACAAATTATTGTAAAATAAGCCCTAACTGCCTAAATTAGTTCCATGTATTTTTAGTCCCAAGATACCAACCAACTTCTAAGAATTCAATCTTATCAAATCTTCAATTAGGTCAGTGTTATTTTGAATATTTTTTATGAATAATGTTTTATTTTTATATAGGTTGTTGTGTGACTTTTTAATTTCATTGAGTTGCATATGTCTTTTTAATCATAATATTTTTATATATACAAATTCATCCCTGAAATATTATTCCACAACCTTTACTGTAGCAATCTTTTATTAACTTGTTATCTGGTTAGAACATTATAGTTTCAGAACAATAATTATTAAAGACTATTCTAGTATACAGATACCAGTATAGCATTTTCACAAATACACACAGTTTATACAATATGGTACACTTTGTCAACACATTGATTGGGACTAGATGATATTGTGTGAAATGTCTTGACATATTTATTTATTTCAAGTCACCTTAACCATTACATTTAAAAATACAATATAAACGGTAACCTCAAGTTGAACCTTGATAAATCAAAAACCTCCTAAACTTGAAAAATGTTGTGTTCCCTTCCCTAAACCTCTGTTGTATTAAATCAGAACCCTCTATAAGTCAAAATAATTAGTGAGTCCCTATAAGCAAATTAAGTATTTAATTTCCTTCTTTAATAAAAAATAAATAAATTGGACTTCTGTATCTCAAACATAGTTTGAGTTTACAACTTGAATATTTAAAAACTGACAAGGTTTTTTATTTATTTCACTTCACTAACTCAAAGTTAGATAGAATAAACCTTAACCTACTAGTTGAATGTTTTCTGTACAAAATTCGCTAAGTTAAAAATCCTCCATAAGTCAAAATCTCTATATAACTTGAATTTTTTGGCATCTCCCTTCTACTTCAATGTCAGAGGTTCTTCTGTATTTTGCCCTCAGGATAAGGTTGTGTCTGGATTAAATTCTCAGTGTATTCAACAGATCCAACCAGAGTCATTTATATAAAGATTGTTTATTGGTGTGCAGGTTCCATTGTTTCCCTCACCATCATTATATGGTACTTACAGTCTACATAAAGTCAGAAGAAATACTAGAAGTGTGATGTTATGGAAATGATCCTATGTTGTTTTGTCAACTAAATTTGATTAATCTATTAATTAAAAGATCTCATATTAACAATAATGATCATTTCTTAATCAGTAATTGTGGCTGAAATTATTAGAAATTCCTCACAATATGGACCTTATTAATTTTTAGAGCCATACAAAATGATTTCAAATTTGTATGGAGTATTTCCAAAGATTTGTTTGTAATTTGAAAGTGATATTTTTAAATGTTCTGTAAAATATAATAAATAGGCAGTTATTGTAATTCTCCATGTTGTCAATCTTGGCATCCAAAATGAGTACTGTAGTCCCTCTATTGGTGAGTATAGATGAGCAGAAAAAGTTTTGTTGTACAAAATCAGGCAAACTATACATGAAAACGACTTCCTGTATATTTCAAACTAGTTAACCTGGTAAACATTGGTCCGCCATATGAATTTAAAAAAAGTAACCTATGTCCTTCTCCAAGGGCGAATCGATGACTGCCGAAGTTCATTAAAATTGGTTCCGTAGTTTAGGTTTGAAAGTGTAACAAACAAACAAACTCAATTTCATATTTCTTATATTAGTTAGGATATAATGACCATGGCCAGTTTGATATTACAATAAAATATGTAAAAAAATTGAAGACCAGTGCCTTAAATGTCCATTCAATTTGATTTGTATTTCAGTTGATAAAAAAATAAATGAAATTGTATAAATTAACTACTAAATGTACCTCTTGATGTATCGCCCACATGAGTCACATGGCACAACTTAAGTTACCTTGAGCACCTTTCTGTGTCCAATCCCTTGGTGATGCATCCTTTTCTTGGCCAAGAACACACAAGAAAAATAATAGAATTAGATATGGCTGATTTTGTTTTTTTATTGATATTTTTATAAGAAGTGAATGTTTCTTACTTATTGCAATAGAGCAGATTTCGTCAAAATACCAATCAGGTCATAAATGTAATACATAAATTTATTGATTTAGTTATTAATAAATAATAAAATATAACTTAATAATAATGAGTACAAATAATTAACTTTATCTTCAATATGAGTAATGCATGAGAATTGTGTGGTTACAGTACTTAATAACTTTGATTTTAATTTTCATTTTTCCTCCTATTATTATTTGTGATAAAATATTATTTATCAAATGTATTTGATATGTATTTTGTATTGAGTTGTTTTAAACATATTCAATGACTAGGAGTACCTGTGGCTTTGTCTTCATTTTGATATATAGTGCTGAAGGGGAAAAAGGCACAAATTTATGTTTACTGACTACTTAGACTTAATTTATTTACTACTTAGAATCCTAATTACTTGTGTGAAATAATACTAGTCATCTTACTAAATGAAATTAGTCCAATAGTTTCAAAGATAAGTCATAATTAAAAGACGGAAAAATTTAATACAAATTATATACAACTAATTAGCTTACCCGGCAAATGTTGTTCTTCTTTAAAAATGAAATTTTATTTAAAGTAGTCTAAGTCCTTCTCCAAGGTCCAATCTATCTCTATACCGAAATTTATCAAAATTGGTTTAGCAGTTTAAGCGTGAAAACGTAATAGAACGACAGAGTTACTTTCTCATTTTTTTATTGCTTAGGAACAGTAGACAGGCTGACGGCCCACATATAATTTAGCAGTTACCGTCGCCTATGGGTGTTTACAACGCCAGTGACACCGCGGACACGCTGCTGTCCCATAAAGGTACAGGAACTTGGGTCACTAATGCCGGAACACAACACAAAGTTATTATGGCAGCATACTTAAGACCAAAAGTGGTCGCCATCCAGATGGGCTTGGGGCCCTACCACGTAGCTAGGTAAGTTGTTTTGTCGCTTTTTACGACAGGCCGACCGCGGCCGCAGAGGTTAGTATTCTTACTCCGCTCCAGCACGCAGTAAACATAAGTATAATATTAGTATGGATTTTATTTTATAGAAAAATTACATACAAATTTTTGTTACAATTTGTATGGTGTGGGTTAGTTTCATTTAATGTCTCTATCATTCAAGTTGAATATAATAAACAGGGTTAATGAACAACTCTTTAAACTAATAAGGGGGGGGGGGGGATGACTTGTGTTGCAATTTTTTAGAGTTGCTCTATTTATTAGATACTAGACTCATCTCTTAGATAAAAAGTAGAGTTTTAGGTACATATCTGATTTCCTGATCAATCTAACATAAAGCATTATAAAGTTTTTTAAAGGCCAGCAACGCTGCCTTGCATACCTGTTGTTGCAAACATTCATAGGCAAAAATAACCATTTGATATTAGATGGGTAGTCTGCTGAACGTGTCATTTATATTACAGAACTAGCTGAACCGGCAAACGTTATACTGCCATGTAAATTTAAAAAATATAAAACAATAATAAAAGTAGCCTGTCTTTTTTCAAGGTTCACTTCTCTATATCGAAATTCATCAAAATTGGTTCAGCCATCGCGGACTTTTTTATCGATCTTTTTAAGATGTACAATTCATTAGTAGTACATTAATTTGATCAATCTCGTAAGGTTTAGCCAGGTTGTGCGATTTAAGCGCACAAAAATATGTTTCTTATACATCGCATTACAAATCTTTGAACTTGTCGGTTTTCTGTACTATTAATATATATTTATCATACATATAAACCTTCCTCTTGAATCACTCTATCTATAAAGGGGGGCAATAGCCAGTGAGTTGAAGGATTTTTTTGTGAAAACTCATCAAAATCGATGGAAAATTCGCTGAGCTACATATACGGCGCGGCGAAATTTTACGTTCCGAGAAAAACGCCTTCAAAGTTTTCAATACAGAAAAGTAGCGTTTAAGGCGACTTACGGCTTGCAACGCAGATTAATCTGCGATACCAGAACATACAATATTCCTTCTTCTTTTACAAATGCATCCATTTGAGCCACTTCCTCCTGCTTTTTCGCCGTTCTCGCCGCTTTTGTCCTGCTTGAGAACGACGATCCGGTTTTTGAATTCGGTGTGCTTGCTGGTCTGTTAACGTATTGCACTGAACACCGATTTGCAACTGCAGGTCATTCATAATAGTTAAAATGAATTTATAACCATCACTGAACATGCCTGTAGCCAAGAAGGCAGTGATTTCTACTGTTTTCCAGCCACAATTCAGATGCTTAGGAGCTAAACTCCATACAGTAGCAAGATTCGTATATATATATATATATATATATATATATATATATATATATATATATATATATATATATATATATATATATATATATATATATATATATATATATATATATATATATATATATATATATACTTAAATCATTTTTTTTTTTCATTCAAAATTATTTCTAGAGTAGTTTTTGAAGGTCTAATGTATACTTTATGACTATTATTTATAATATGATCTGAAATTACTACTGTTTCACAACATGCTTGGCTGTTACAAAAAGCGACATCAAACTCCCTAGCAACAAATTTTAATATGTATATGTTTTTTAATGTATATGTGTATTTTTTTCAATCAACAATTTAGAAGCTTATGCAGAATACATAGAAAAAAAGAAAACAAATTGTTATACAAACAATAAACTCTATTGCTTCCGCAGTGGTCGTCAACCTTTACCCAAAATATTTATACATATTACAGTCCCTACATTGAATGTCAGCTTGGGTATGGGTCGCATGCATAAAAACATGTGGGAACAATGCTAATATCTTTATACCTATGTTGACGTAGAAAGGTATTGTTAGAAAACAATTGCTTACAAAAACTAACCCTTATTTGTGATAAATCGTAAATTCGTCCAGTGGTACATAATAAAGTTACCTATTTAAAAAAAAATTATAAACATATTATGATAATTAACATACGCCATCTAGTCCTAACGGAAGCAGTCGAGTGCTTGCGTTATGGATACTAGACAACTGATACTTATATACTTTTCTCTTGTAAATAAAAACATATTATAAATAACACCTACACTAAGTCCGTGTCTTCCGGGGCTTAAAAATTTTAGCTATTCTTTTGCAATTCGGCTGAATAGTCTATACATAATATCATTTATATGGGAACCTGAGCGAGTTGAACATCTCTAAGCATTACAATTAACAACACATGGTTGTGAATGGTTAAAATGATGGTATAAAGTATAAACTGCTCTTTAGGGGCAATGTCCAGAAGTTTTATCAGTTACATATCATTGTTTGTCAAGCAATGGGACCACCCACGATAAATCCACCAACGTTGGATTACTTAACTGTATGTTTTGAGATGACATATATGATGAAGACTTAACGTATCGGAATTTAGTACTTTTCATCGGGCATTTACGATATATAATTAATGAATAATAATTATTATATTGCTATTATGTTAACTCTTACTTTTTTATACCAATTTAATTTTATCTTCAAAGTTATACAGAAAAAAGACAGGTATAAGAACACAAAATCAGACAAATATAACAAGACAAAATACAAATATAACACTGATAAAAAATCGCTGGTGTTTATTTCGCTATTTCCTCTTTGTCCAGCATTTTGTATTGGAAAAGTAATTTTTTGACATCTCTGATCTGTAAGATCTTATATTCAAATAAACTATTATTATTTAATTTGATTAGAGAATAGAAATACTCGATTAGAAATAGAACGCGACTCGAAAATAGAAATAGTCATAATAACAAAAGTTTTCATAATTAACATAAATTAGTATAGTTACAACACCGTACAATACACAGTATTTTTAAGATATCTTTATTTATCTATTTTATATATATCTTTAAATTAAGGCATAAAATCGCCACGTGAAGTTTTATAGAATAATTTAATTATAGATTATTACTCGCACCAAGGAAGAGCAATTGCTCTTCCTTGGTGCGAGTAATAAAAAGTTATCTGTTATATTAAACAGTAACTTAACTTTTTTATTGTCTCAACACTTGTTAGTAATTTGTATTCAATATATAAATGTACTGACGTTTATGTACTCAATTTGAATACACTATACAGGGATGAGTAACCAATGGGCCAATTTAAATATAAATTTTTTTTGGCGGGCCGCACTTTTATTAACTCTTATTAATAATTTACGAAACTTTATTTATAATAAATATTAGAATAAAAAAATATAAAACTAAAAAAAGTAAAGATTTCATATACAAATTTTAATGCAAGCTAAAAACAAACAAGAAAAGAACAGAAAAACGAAGTTACTTGAAATTTTTAATGAGAAATTTGGTTTTTTCGATACAAGCTGATCAATATCAGCCGGAATGGATGAGGTAGCTACATGTACGCAGCTTTCTAATCGTCCATCACTCAGTCTTGATCGGGGGTCATTTTTGATTAATTTCGTGGTTGAAAATAATTGTTCGCAAACATACGTACTTCCGAACAGAGACATCATTTGCTTTGCATTTTTCGTCAAAAGCGGAAATTTTTCAGGATTCACGTAAGATTTATAAAAAATTTCGATGTTTACTGAGAAAAATACATTTTTTAAATCGGTATTATTCTGCATGACAATCACTTCCATTTGAAAATCTTCGGGGACTGTATCCACGTCGATATTAAATGCCGAGGAAAACATTTTCATGGAAACCGCTGTCTTCTCAGCTTTGAACATTTGGAGTCGTAATGCAGTCCTTATTGCATGTTTGAAAAAGTCACTGATAAGTGTGTATCTCGTCCCAAAAAATGGCGCAAACGCAGCGCGTTTGTATCGCATGTTCAAAAACGTCGTCGACAAGTAAATCGCCATAAAAAATATTAATGTTTTGTACCTATGTACTACCATTTTATTATAATTAATTTTATAACAATATATTGATGGGAGAAAGTCGATAAAATAAATTAAATTTTATTAGAAATGCTTGGCGGGCCGCATAAACATGTTTATCGGGCTGCAAGCGGCCCGCGAACCGCGTGTTGCTCATTCTTGCTATACAGGGTGACTTTGACAAACCCGTCCAAATTCACACAGAAGAATCTTGAAACATGTATTTTAATTTTGTATCACATAGTACAAAAATGTTGAGTAATCAGCATCACAAAGTCATTCAAAGAACTCGCAATTTACATAATACGGCGCTAGAGTGTCAATGACCTCTCCATCTGACCTAGTAAAAGGCCGAGGACGGCGGCATTGCACCGGGCGAGCGAATACGCACTACTCATTTACGCGGGAGAGACAGATACAGGTAATAACAGGTTAACGTACGCTGTTTGCACCATATGATTATTCTGTACGATTGAATTAATGATCCTATATGAAATATTTTATGGTGAAAATTTGACATACAATTTTTTTTTGCAAAAATGGGTTCCTTAAATGATGTTTAGTGCGTAAAAAAATTTGGACGGGTTCGTCAGTCACCCTGTATAGTTTCTTAAATGTATTAGTGTGAGTACTTTAATGTTTAGTACCTAGTCCTTTGATGTTTTCATATTTTCGTTGCATTTACTCATGTGAAATAAATATTCCGTGACGATTCATACAGCGTCAATTTATGGGTACTAAACTACTGATGTAATACATTTAATTTGTACACATTTTTCTTAAACACCCGGCCTCTAAACGAGATTCGACCCGCAAAAATTGATGCGCTTGGATGTCGTCAAATGTTGTTTTATTTTACGCCGACGAATAAACTCGCTAGCATACCAAACTAACCGTTAAAGTCCAGAAGAATATTTTCCCTTCTGCAATCTACCATTTTGTTATCCTTAAGAATTTAATAATGGTTCATTATGTTTCAGTTTAATTTGTTATACGAATTCATCTTAACTAGGGCGCTAATTGAGCACTGCCCTCTAAATAAGCGCCTCAACGTTGTAAAGATAAAAGTAAGCAAATTTTACAGTTTCTGTAATAAGGCTGATGATAAATTTACACCCTTTGTATATAAATGTAACTTTATTCTGCACGAAAGAATATGCTGGATTCAGATAGGTGCCGTATTGATGGTGTCAAAGGTCTTCTACGTTGTAGGTTTTGCCAGTTCTTTGTGACGATCAATATAGGTCATTGGACGCATGTATACTATAATGAATAAACCTAGCATAGCCAACAGCTATATTGTATGCTATTTAAATATAAGTTTGTATGGGACGCAGTGTTGATCAACTCTATTAGCGATGACTAAACACAATTATGTCATGCGAATTATTTATTATTCGCCACAAAGCATTGCAACGTGTTCTTTGCTTTACGGTACATTTTTTTGCGTACCGTTTTGTCCTATATTTGTTTTTAAATATCTTGTTACAGAACTTGTTTTCAGTTCTTCATTTTCTGTTGATTTATACCTTATGGTTACCGTTCGAAATGTATTCAGGCGTTTATTCAGGTTCTTACTCCTACTCCTTTCGTTCTGATCTTTCAACGTTAAAAATACTTTAAAGTAGCACTGGCAATATTTGTAACACTATACCTATATTTAATGTCCTAAATAAAGATTTCTTTCTTTCTTTCAATGCAGTTTAATATAGAACAGGTTGCAACTGGTGTTGAAAAAGTCTAACGGAATCTGTACTTAATGCTTACATTCAAATGAAATTAGTACAAACTAAAATAAAGTGACATCAACTTTTAGTTTCTGTTATGTGAGTTATAAAATAAATTACCTAACATTGCGTTTTAAACATATTAAAACTATGTCAATAGTAAGTATTGAGTGCATTCCGCATTATTGAAATTGTAATTTTAGCACATTACATTGTTCCATGGCAAATATTGTAAATGTAGCAGTCTTTTATTAGTCTACGTGTCCGACTTTCAGAGGAAATGAGTCAAGTAGTAATAAGCATGTAGGTAGGTAGTAGTAGTGTGTGTGTAATGTTTTCTTCCAGTTACTTCCAAATTTGTCAAAAAAAATGTCCCTCGGTTGTTTTTTTTACATAGTAGCATCATAAAAGATGGAATATAAGTCGATAAATTTGGTTTCCTATACAGGGTGCTGATACCTGACTCATTCCGGAAAGGAATTATGGACCGTTGGACCGTTAGCCTGTCTGCTGTTTCTTAAAACTTGTTAGACTACCTACAGCAAAGTATTTGAAAAAAAAAAAACTTCTGGTGATCGTTACTCTAATAATAGAGTAACGATTTTCACTAAAATGGTGTTCGATATTTTTCTGTAATTTCATTTTGATATTATGTTTAATTATATTTTGTTAGATTGCCAATAAAGAAACGTGCAAAAATAGAAGCGTATTTATTGTTGTGTATTTTACGCAACAATTCGAATGCGGCCGTCCATCAAAATTTGCCATTGTTTGTAGAGTAACCATTTCGGATCGGTTACAGCCAATACGTCATCAGTAAACATTAACAAGGTGTTACCTTTCCCCTAAAATAAATCGTCAAACAGCCGGTATGTTAATAATAGGTCATTGTATCGGTTCGATTAATACACGTATTCTGAAATATTCATGTTAAGATGAATTTTTTCCTGAGCCGTAAAAATATCTTTATGCACCGTATATGGCGAAACGTATTGGATACTCACAAAAAAAAAACCCCAGTCTCCTTTGCTTCGCTAGTGCTCAGTGTCCCAGGAAGTTTATCCGTACAAGAGTGGAGAAAGAATACTGACCTCTGCGGCCGGTGTTGCCCTGTTATAAAAGGCGACAAAACAACCCACCCTAGCTACGTGGTAGGGCTCCAAGCACGTCTAGATGGCGAACACCTTTGGTCTTAAGTATGCCGCCATAGTAACTTTATGTTATTTTCCGGCATTAGTGACCCAAGTTTCTGTACCCTTATGGGACAGCAGTGTGTTTGCGATGCCACTCGCGTTACAAACACCCATAGGCGACGGTAATTGCTAATTTCTAAGTGGGCCATCAGCCTGTCTGCTGTCCTACAGTCATAAAAAAATGGTGAAGCGAGCCAACTACTGCCACTCCGAATACTTTTGACCAAGGGGAAGTTTCCCAACTACCGGAGATCTCATCTCCTCGCGTAGAATGGGTGAGCGCGCAGAGCCCTGACGCACTTCACCTCCAAGACCAAGATTCAGGCAGCTTTACTTAACTCCGAAGAAGAGCTCTCCCGCGGCTTCGCAATTAAGATGAGTATGGAAGCAAAAAAGTGATTCACGAAATCTATTTCTATAGCGATACCTTGTAAATGAGTCGATCCACTTGAATAATGAAGTCGCGGTCCGTTCGACTATTGTCATACAGTAATTGTGGCCAATAAAGTGATTAATTCAGCCTATAAATGTATTCCACGGATCCATTATGAATTAAGGTCAGTGCTACCCCACTATTGTGGCAATAACAGTTGGTCAATTGATGCGGAGATAGGATGTTTTATGGACATCCTAGTTTCAATAATGGGAGTGATGATTGGCCCAGTTTATATAATATACAATAGTTCCTATTCAAGTATTTCATTTATCTGTGTAGCAACACTTACATATATCTATAAATACTAAAAATAAAAATGAATACTTCGTGCTATAAAATATCTATTCTATTTCACGAAGTCCGTTTGGCTTTGAATGTTGTAAGGCGTGCACATGTACTTTGTTTGTGTGCGTAACCTCGGGAGCGCTCAGTCTCGATTACTCTCGAAGTCTCGATCGCGACGCGGTCGGGGTTACTACCTAGTGTCTTAAGTTCGCGCCAAAGTTTTTTTGCGAAGTAACGTCAGCATGGCAAGTAACCATACAATTCAATGAACCACCATACACAGTTAATATAATTTATATTAGATCAACTTAAGATATTGAATGAATGATTTTCTATTATCTTTGATGTGTGCAATGCGCTATACAATCCATACCAACATTATGAAATTAGTTATTATTTGGTATATAAATTGTCCACAAGTTGAAAATATTCTAGCAAGTATCATTTTGGAATCTTTATCAAATGCGCCAACTTTTAATGTTACACATTTATCGGTATATATAACTACTACAACCAGAGCCAAACGGACTTCGTGAGATAGAATATCTATAGTAAGTTGTTACTTTATTTGAGAACAAATTTACTGCAAAAAATTACAAGTGCATGAGTGATGCTACTATGATATTTCTGTCACAGTAGGCTTTTATATTTTATATGCAGAGGCTAATCATTCTTAGACAGGCTTGCCGGATATACTGTCCCTCTATCGGAAAGACCAAACTCTAAGATGCTATAGCTTATTATTTATAATGAGAAGGTCTAAAATTAAAACTGATTATGTGATCGGATAGCTGACCAAACTAGGCCAGTTGTCCCTCCAAATTTGAAGAGATATGATGGCTGGTCCCGAAATATACGTATGTACATGACATTAACAAGTTGCGTTAGAACTTTGAACCAGATTCGCTATGAATCATTTAGAATTATCACTAAGAATAACATATCTAGTTTGTTGAATACTAGCTGCTATCTGTGACTTCGTTTGCATGGAAATTGTTAGAATATGTCTATTGTTAGATATATTATATAAAATATATCTTATTCTCCTCGCAATTTAATTTAAATATTAGTAATATAAAAGTATTATACGTATAATTATGCTAAGTACCTTGTGAACAACATTATATGATTTTAAGTGTTTTAAGAGCATTTAATGCTTCAAAAACTCACTGAGTGTTAAAACGTCATTAAAAAGTTTCTACATGGATATTCATTAAGGAACGGACCAAATATTATCATAACTGTCAAAGATCTATTTAGGGAATGTATATTTTCTCGCTGAGTTATCTCTTGGATGTTGTGGAGAGCATTGAACTTGTTGAGAGCTCTGGATGAAATCGTATTTGATACTTGAGTATTTTATTTTATAAGAACGTTTCAGCTTTATAAGTTATTTACATCACTGAAATAACTAACTAGGCACTTATACATATGCATATTCCAGCTGCTTCCATTATTTTCTATTTTTTGTTTTTCTCTACCAAGTAGCGTCCGATTTTCCTAATATCGTCTATCTATATTTTTGCATGTCTACCTAATCCTTTTACAATCAGGTGGTAGCCCTTCTGTTATTAGTGTTGTCCATTTTGTTCTACTATTTTTTGTTATGTGTCCAGTCAATCATTTCATCTGTCTTATTATCCTTATAGTTTATAAATTTTTTGTAAGTAATGTGTTCACGAGACGCCCGCATTCTGTGCAATACATTTTTTAGTTGAAAAACTATGCGATCCAACAAAGTAAATTATTTTTTGTAGTACGTTTTTGATTCGAGCTTTGATAGTTCTAGCATTGTTGTTGAAATACATTAGGAGTTTAATGAAAGTAGTTAACGAGGCATCCACATTAATAATATCAAGTTAATCGCTTCCAAAGTTCGGTGAACGTTAATACATTCATATGGCGATCTTCGGAGATAAATATAATATACTATAGTTAATATGAATAGTTAAGTAGGTTTCATGTTTGATTCCCATACCTAATTTTGTAGACCTTTTCAGTAGCTTGTAACATATCCACCATTTTTTTTTTTACGGGGTGGGGAAATCCTCATGGACTACCTCCGCCTGGGGAAAGGCGGAGGGGCATGCCGGACTCTTATCGGCTAAAACCACCACCCCGGTGTCTCCTCACATGTGCGCGCGGGGCCGCGGGAATCCAAATTCTTCCGCAGCCCCACACTAGTGCTGGCCCGGTAACATATCCACCATGTGACAAGAAAACGTCGTTAGGAAACTTGCACTTTGCGATAAGAGTTAGATTAGACGATCTTCTTGGCGTAGCGGCTAACAAACGTCGGTACACTTACGGGGTCACGGGTTCGATTCCCGCCTCACAAGTGCTATGCTAACAATACTTACTTTGAGACTAAACGGCCCTTTGTGAATTGTGCCAGTATATTTATTTTAGTGTGTTGGGTATATTGTCCAAACATGGAGTGTTATTATTACATACTAGCCGTTCCCGCCCGCTTCGCTGATCACAAAGTTTTAGTACGCATGCGCGCTACACCGCTTGCCCCACTTCTCCGCGGCAAGAAAACACATGTTTCTTAAAACTTAAATAACTTTATATTAATAATGAAGATATCGCAATAATTTTTTTAAAGATAAGGGCCAAGTGTCTATGAAGTAAAATTTAGAAAATTTATTCTAAAAATATTCCGTAGTTTTGCCTTGTTGCGCACGACTGCAGACCTCTAGCGTTTTATTTCTAAAGATAGAATAGTACTTGCACACAGATTAACAAAAAGTTCGAAAATTAAGTTAAATAAACCTATTACGGTCGTATATACGTTCAATATGGAGAATAAAATAATTATATGATGCAAATAGTTCTGATGTCGACCATAATATATGTCCGTCGATTTGTTTACAAAAAATAAAGTCTGCAGTGCAGGTTTTCACCAAGGGCAAATTGCCTTTAAAAATCTATTAATATTTACACGTCTTTCCATTTAATAAGTCAAGCCTCGCTACTGTTCGGTAAAAGCCTCTTCACTTTGATAGAAAAACTTTAATACAAATATATTTTAGTCCACTAAGAACTATAGAAAAACAGTATTTTATCAACACAAAATCCCTTCATAAAGTGCCTTCTTATCCCTTCTCGAACTCACCACCCACGCGAACCAGATTTCTAACAGGTTTACACACTTCTGTATATATTCCATCGAATGACAGTGTTCAATTAATTGAAAGTTTTATATGTTCATAAATCGCATAGAATTTAATACATTTAAGAATTTAATTTTAATAGACAAATATAAATTTAATGTAAATGTGTTCAGAAATTTTTATGGAATATTCTCCTTAAATAATTTAAGATTACAATATTTTACATTGACATAATTGACTTTTGTTGTAGATCTCTCTCTCTCTGGGGTCAGTCTCTCATGTCTGAGGATCGTGCTCCTCATCAAAGTTGCATCTGGAACGGATGATTTGTCTCCACCGATTTCTGTCCAGCGCGTCTCCTAAGACCGTGTAGTATAATTTGGATGACGACGAGTCTCACTTGATCGGTCCATCTTGTTCGTGAACTACCGCGAGATTTTTTACCTTCGGTGTCCCCAACAGTTTTCCAAATTCTCGTCGCTTCTGCGCATTGTGTGGCTGTAATATGAAAGAATTCGTTGTTGGCATTGACATATGACCACGCATAATATATTCTATAGTCTACTCTCAGTTCTAATAGAGTAAAAAGAAATAACAGCCCATTATATCCCACTGTTGGACTCGGCCCTAGGTTTTCTCGTGGTGTTTTCTTTCACCATTACGGTTACTACGGGGTACCATAACTCTAAAACAGTATTTTAATAATAAACTAAACACTTTTTTTTATTACTGTGGAGCCACTTATTTGGAAGCAGTCACCGTCTCCTATAGATGTTTGCGACGCTAGGGGCGTCGCAAACACGCTGCTGTCCCATAGTGGTACAGGAACCTTAGTCACTAATACCGGAATGCATAACTTTACACGACACAACGAACATAACGCCACAACGACAACGAACACCACACTTAAGACCAAGGGTGGTTGCCATCCAGATGGGCTTGAGGCCCTACCACGCAGCTAGGTTTGCTTTGTCGCCTTTTACGATATGCTGACCCCGACTACAGGTTCTTACTCCGCACCTGAATGCAGAACAAACATGCTTTTTAAAATTTGATTTAGCGACATCAATGTCTAACAAAATCTTTATACTTTAAACTAATTAATTATAATGTATTTTGATTGCATTTCGAGATGTATGAGATTTTTCTCGCCATGTAGTAATAAGCCTGTCAAGAAAGAATAATTGTCCTATATTTCAACGTAAGAACAGTTTGTCACTGTATATAATAGAAATGCCGCCATGTGGTGTTACTATTTCACACTTGTCGCCCTTTATTAATCCAACAATAATAGCTTTTTTGTGGTCAGCCATCTGTAGTTTCTGTAGGAATTTAAAAAAATTGAACTGTTATTATTTTCCTCGCGATATCTTTAAGAATTATTTTAACAGCGCTTATATCCCGTTTAAGTCCTGTTGTTGTGCCCCAAGATGGCTGCAGTATCTTGTTTCTAAAAGTAAGCTAACAAGAAGGACACGTTTATTAATGACATTTACATTAATTTTAATTATACGGACATATTGTTTAGAATGTATCGCTTTATAATTAGAAAAATATTTCCAATATTCCTCATGCACTAGCTGGAAGTCAGTCTTGTAGGGTTTCATAAACACGCAACTGCGTGTTTATGAAACACGCAGATACACAACATAGATACGTGCACAAGAATGAACTATTCGCACATACTGATTTTGGTCCTCTATGAGATAGAACCCACGAGCGGGGTTACGTTCACATCATTACTAATTTGTTTACTGCTAAAGTAATTAAAACATTTAAAAATAAACATGAGTAATTATACCTAGTCAGGTCATAAATTCTGTCACATGTTTAATGTAAAATAATTGTAACAAGTTTATTAATTATGTAACCATTTATATACCAAAATGAACTTAACAAAACATAGATTCTTATGACATTAAAGTTTATTCAAAATGACCTCCGTGATTTTGAATACAAGCCTTCAATCTGCGCGGCCAGTTGTCTATCGCAGCACGAACGAGGTCCATGTCAATATCGGCGGCTGCCTTAATCAAGGATGTCTTGAGTGACTCCAAATTGGGATGAGGCTTTGAGCACGCCTTTTCCTCCAAGTGTTGCCATATCTTGTAATCTAACGGATTCAAATCTGGACTGGAGGAGGGCCAGTCTTCGTGCCGGATGAAGTCGATTTCACGCGCCGCCAGCCAGTCTTGTGTGCTCTTCGCTCTATGAGCTGGCGCCGAATCTTGTTGGAATACCCAGTGCCTGTTATTGAACATGGTATGAGAAACAGGTTCCACAAGGTTCGTCAGGACTGTATTATGATACACAACAGCATTCGTTTTTACACCTTTCTCACAAAAATGTACCTCTGTTAAGCCCCAATAAGAAACTCCCAACCATACCATAAGCGAGGATGGAAAATGACCTCGTTGGACACGCGGAATACGGTTGCTCGCTTCTTCACTACTGTGTGCGTACACCTTATCATTTTGTTTGTTGTAGCTCTCTTCTACGGTAAACATTTTTTCATCCGAAAAAAGAATTTCCCGATATTTTTTTCCCGCGTACCGCTTCAACAAAGCGCGGCATCTCTTCAGTCTCAGGTCCATTAGACGAGCATTCAAACGATGTCCTGTTTTTCTTCGATATGCCCGAAGCCCTAAGTCTTCATTTAACACCCTTTTCACCGTGGTTCTGCTTAACCCCATCTGAAGGGCCAACAGTTTCTGCTTACGTTTGGGATTTCTTTGAATTCGTGCCTTCACAGCTTTTATCACTGCTGGAGTCCTAGCAGACCGAGGGCGACCACTTCTTGACCTGTCATCTACACTAGAGTCTTCATTGTATCGTTTGATGGTACGATAAACGAATCTTTTGGTAATATTCAAATTTTTCAGTATGTTAAAAATTTGAATTGGCGCGTAACCGCAACGATGCAACGCAATAACTGCAACACGGTCTTCTTTAAGCGTCCACTCCATATTTAAAAATGAGTAAAATTCTAAAAGTTATACATTTTTATTTTCATGAACAATTCGAAATTCGAATTCAATAAACTTTTTTGTGGCCAGCATTCTAAAAGAAAAGTTTTTACTGTGTGACAATACTTATGACCTGACTAGGTATAAGTAATTATATTGGTTCACACTTGACTCTTTTTCACATAACTAACACCGTATCTCACTTTCAAATGTTTACGAACTGTTACATCGCTTTCTTAGGTAGATTTCATCTGAGTTCATTATAAGTATTTTTCTTGCTATAACTCTGTGACATTTGGTGTCGGTAAAACTATTTTGTTTATAGAAACTCATATAGAAATATCATATTTAAAAACGCATGGTCCAAATGAAGATCGATCATAGCGTTTTAAAAAAAAATAGCCCAAAATCTTACCGGTGGATGGAATTACCTTAAATTTCTTTGGAGTTGGAGATGGCGGTCTCTTCCAAGCTTCATGGACTATTTTTTCGTTTCAGGGTCATAATGGTGAAGCCATGTTTCCATTGTCCATAGTTATGAATCGAGTCAAAAATCGCTCAAGATCTTGTTGTGAAATTCTCAGTCTCGTTTGTTTCTGTGCCTCAGGAAGCATTCTTGACATCCAGCACGCTGACACTCAACTTTTTTAATAATTTATTCATTACCGATGTAGTCCATTTTTAAGAACACGTTCCGACGCGACGTAAACAAATGACACAAAAGAGAATTGATTGCTTATTATTATATCTAATGTCTGGGCTATGCCAGCCAGTATTTTTTTCCAAGGAGAGTGTATCGCATTATCACTGTTTATTGAACACCCGTCGTAGATGAACTGTTTCTCCCCGGAGCATAATTAGCCTTAATTATTTTAGCTTGAAAAGTGTACCTTTCAATACTAGGCCGGCCATTCTTCAATTATAAGAGAATTAGTAAAATTGTCTTTAATGTTTTATTAAAATTCTAAACAGAGCATCATCGCTACAGTTTTAATAGAAAATCTGTTTGTGGTATCGCTGGTTACCTGTGGTATTCTCGAACGAGGTCAAACGCATCATAAATATGTTGCACGTGTTGATATAACTCGATTCATTGTATTCGATCGAATTCGTTAATTTAATGACTCTTAAAATCTCCAAATATTCCATCCAAGCTATTACGAAATTTTATAGGATTGCAGCTTTGATGCTGCTGTACTTTCATACTTAAGTAATCTCAAAACGAATACTTAAGGAGAGTGGTGCGCAAAGATATTAATGAAACGGATTAATCTGGTTTATAGATATTATAAAAGGTCCTTACCCTTGTTTGGAGTGTCAAGAAGTTAAATTGTTTCATACTTTGTTTCCCAGAGGCATCCCTTAACTGGGTGGGCTTCAAAGTAACCATCGAGGTTATGTGGTCACCTATCACATAATAAATCCCATATGTCACAAATTTTCGCCAAATCTTAGGCTCACATCTGTTTTGTGTCTATTCGCTATTCCCCACATGGAGCGTTATCTCGTTGTACTTTTGGGTAAGGCTGGTGATGTTTTCTCGGATAGAGAGCTGCATAAAGGCTTATCTTCCTATATTCCGCCCAGGTTATTGAAATCTTACATCTAGCAGTTAAAGACGGCTTCAGGAAGAAATATGCATATTGTTGCTCATCTATTGAGACATATTGATGTCTCTCTTGCAAAAGGCAGTCAACGCTACCCTTTTTTACTAGCAACCATCGCACTAATAAGTACTAATTTAAATTTAATCATCCTGCAATCTACCCAGTTAAAAGCAAAACAATTCCTTTGAAAATATAAAGCTCCAAATATCACTGCAACATTACGAAGTTTGGTAGATGTTGTGATATGAAAGCAACATGACGGCGATAAATGTAGCAGAACGTAGTTTTTCCGGCGTTGCTGCGTTGACTGGAAATGTGGCTTAGTATGGAGTTGAATAAATTTCCTTAAAGGTATGAACGTAATTTGGGACGCGTATGAAATATGAACTGGTATAAAGCAAGCGTTCGGATGGAATGACAAAACGTGCCGGAAGGAATTACTAATATGACACGTTACGTATTAACCGCGGTGATATCATTAGATACCGATACTTTTTGGAGGTGTAAGCTTACGGGATTAATCGAGCCACACCTTCAAGAAGTTCTGATTTGAAAAGGGAAAGGAGTCGAGACTTATCTGGTATTAGCTTTGTAACTTTGTTCACGTAGTTTTTGCTATTAATATCTTCTAAATTTTTTCTTCCTTGTTTAAGAAAGAACACACGGTAGTACGTATGTACTTAAGTAACCTAAGTTTTCGTCGAGTAAAGCTTTTTCAAAAGTCTTTTAGTTTAAATCTTATCCATTATTTCAGTTTTCATTTATAATTTCGGCCTTTCTTCTATTCATAATAAACGAAATATTACAATAGAATGTGCTATGAAAAGAGGTGAATAAATAACAAGGCCTAAAATATTATGCGTAATTGATGGCTTCATTGCCATTGTTAACCAAATTTATGATTAGAAGGAAATTCATTGTATTTGTATGCACCTATGATACTATTTAACAATCTTGTCACGGAAGAAATCTGAATACGTTGTATTTAAAGCAATCTTGACCTTTAGCACTGTCTGAAGGAATTAATTTTTTTTAAACAATAGTACATTATACAAATTGTGCTTTAGGATCTAAGAAAATATACGTGTTGTTTAAACTCTTTGTCAAATTACTTGATAATATTGGTGAATAATTACCGCCATATTGGTGGCCATTTTGAATTCGGTGATAAAATTATATTTTTTTTAATAGTTTTGCGTAATATATATTTAGCTAGTCCCTTTGTTCTGTTAGATAGTTATATCGCACAAAACTACGGCCTTTATACTAATAAATTTATTTATTTTGTAAATCATATCTTTGTTATTTGTAAAGTCTAGTGAAGAGCGGAACCTTTTGACACAGGTATTATATACTCACTAAATGGTTCCCACCACCCATGTATTCTTATTGTAAACAAAGTTTAATAAAGATTTATTATTATTAAATCATATTAAAAGAAATATTTATTTTTCACACACAAGGACCATAATACATAATAATTAAATGAAATGAAAAATCATACACAGATTTATCTATATAAATAAAATGATAGAGGTCTGCAGCCATGCACACATCACGGCAAAATTACTGGATATATTTCAATTAAATTTTCCAAGTTTTATTTCTAAGACACTTGGTCCTTATTTAAAAAAATTATTGCGATATCTTCATTTAATATAAAGTTATTAAAGTTTTAAGAAACAACTATTTTTATAAGCACTACGCGTTGAGTGATGTGTGTTTTCTTGTCGCCGAGAAGTGGTGCAAGCGGTGTAGCGCACATGCGTAGGAGAGGGAAAGTCTCTTCTGCCTCTGCCGAACGAAGTTGCGGGTATCGGTTTATACTAACTGATATAAAATTGATCTCTTGGAGATGAGAAATGGGACCCAGTTTAACATATGCCAGGCAGATACCTGACGCTGGTTTTCAACTAGTCCTAAAAATACTCGGCTGTCACACAGAAAAGCACTAAATCAATAAGCATAAAGCAAAACTAATTGTTACAGTAATAATATACCTCTTTACGCAAGTGTTCATTTGCATAAAAATCTAAGTACTCAAATCATTGAAAATTATGTTTATGATTTATGGATATAGTCTGAATATGTTCTATTTTTAGATATTTGCGTATCTAGTTTTACTTTTTAGGTTAATTTAATATGATTGTATGTATAGAATCACTAAAAAGACTGTCTTTTGATTTAGGTGAAGAGCGTCTCTATAGAATTAGTCTTGAATAGATGTAGGGTTATAAAACTGCCGACACCACAAGGTGTTGCCAAGTCGATATATCTTGCAATTAATGTCGTAAGACGATAAATGGCACGTCATCCCCGTAACAAAACACCACAATCACCAACTATTTATATTACGACCTTAATTTCATAGGTGGTAAAGCCAAAATGATTCTTTATGCGAAATTTGGCTATGGTGCTATGATTCAATTATCATTTTTTAGATTTGTAGAAGTTTATATCTAGCTCTATGAACTTTACGCTATATGAGGTCAAATCTGTTATTGCCGTGAGTTAGATTTGTATTTGGGTAATGAGTGACTGGAATTGTGAGTAAACTCCTGACAGCTCTGAAATCTTTATGACAATAATATATAATAGTATATAATATGATCTTGGTATTTTCAATTGTTTAAACCAAAGAGTATGTATTTGTCTAGGACTGCGCTCAAATATTAATTTGCACGTAATTTAATACTACAATTCAAGATGCTAAATGATATGATTTAAGTTTACTATTAAAATACAATACTTTCGTCTTCTAAGCAGTGTCGCAATCTGTAAAATTCAAGTAAAATGTCATGAAGAAATAGTTTATCTACTTGAGTCTATTGGTCCAAATTGTTTGGTGTGATACCACAAAACAAGAGAATTTGAAATATTTAGCCATAGGCTAATCGTACAGTGCATTATCTCTGGTCTTCTTTTTCTCTTTTGAAAATATTAGCACCTTGGCAATACTTTCTAAATGCAACCACTAATAATCCGATACTGATTACCGAAGTAGTCGCTTTCCACTAAATAGGTCGTTCGCTTGTCTGATTACTTCTCCTGTAGTAAAAAATACGGTGTATTTTAATCCTAAACTAATAAAAGACAAGTCAAGGCAAGTTTTTGCAGCTATTCAACGTTACTTCATTCAAAGTAATAAAAAGCTAACTAGGGCTGGTTAGCTTTGCGAGAATTTTTATTGAAAATCTCTCAGCGAGTTATGGTAGAGATGACATAAAGCCTTTTTTCTGCACTTTGTCCACCTTTAGAAGAAATATTTTTCGCATCTATTTTTCTTTTACTACAATTCCGGTAATATTTACAGCTTGTTTTGGGCTGATCTAAATAACAAGTATTTAAGTATAAAAAGTAAATAAATTTATTAAAAAATATTGTAGCGTTTTATATGAAAAGGTTTTACTATTGGGTTATATTGCTGGTGAAATGGTAGCGACTTACATATTTGGCCTGACAAACGATTGTATGCTCAAGCCACCTGAAGTCAAAAATCTTTATTTGCAAGTATTTGTTCTGTCCTGAGTGTAATTTTCTTCTATTATGGAATGAACTTCTGCCTGCGGTTTTAAAAAAAGGCGTTATAAAATTTCTTCGAGACCGGCAGCGTATTGACGATGCTATTGTTGTTTCAAACATCTATAGGCGACGGTGACTCCCTGTTACCAGGTGGGCTGTTTGCCTGGCTGCTGAATTCCAGCTGGAAAAAAAATAAAGCGATTTTAAGTACGTGGTTAAGTAAATACACGTGGCTTTGTTGGTACATTCCACGACAGTTAATTAATCTGTTCATAACGCACAGCTGATTTGAATAAATTTCTTTTATTTGTATCTTGTATTTCAACATGTGTTTCTAACTTCATACTTTACAGCGTGTGGTTTTCATTCAAATCATTTCATTATTTATAAAGAACATGATATTTTTCTTTATTGCTGACGAACAGCAGACATGCTGATGACCCACTTAATGTTAGCCTGGATGTTTGCGATATTAAGGGCACCGCCATCACATTGCTGTTCCGTAAGGGTACAGGAACCTGGGTCACTTATGCCGACACACAATACAAGGTTATTATGTTGACATACTTAAGATCAAGAGTCATCCAGACGAGCTTGGGGTCCTACCGCGTAGAAAATCCTGTAAATATATTCCCATAAGAAATCATTTTTATAAGTGATCTGTTGTTAGCGCTAAATTTCGACAGAAGTATTATGGATATATTGACATTTAATAATGAATCATAGTCTAGAATACGTTGTCCAAAATTAACTAGTAAGTTTTTAATGAACAGATTTCCACTTGACTTATGTAAAACGAAAGCATAGTTTTTTCCATTAACGAATCGTTATACAGTTTGTTCTTTTGTTTTTCTAGAGTTCCATACACTTAAAACGTTAGTGAGTGACAGTTTATAGTTCCAATAAACATATATCTGACCACATGTTTCGATTTTTTGTTACAAACAACTTTCAACACTACCATTATCGTGACGTAAACAAAAACTCAACACAAATATTTATAAATGATCGCTTAATATTTTATGGTATTCTGAAAAGATGTTTAAATCTTAAAACAAACACTTGCCTTTGGAGGTCAGGGACCACACACGGTATCTGCATCGTGTGAGTCACCGGCAACCATTTTAATGCATTGACCAATTTGGCTAAACGCACGGTATCTCGAATTGTATCATACTTAAGTTCATGCACTGTATATGGTAGGTAATACTTGAAATATTACTCGAAGGTTCTTGGTAGCTCAGTGGTATTAAACTCGGGGACCAATCTTGAGATCCCGGGTTCGAATCCTATAATGGCACACACCGCTTAGGCAGTTTTATATAATTGCCATGTACCGACAGTGAGGATAAAATCGTGAGGAATTCTGCATACCGAGATCACCGGTATGTGTAGCCTGTCAATCTGCCTTGGATAACCCAGCAGTGGGATGCTATTTGGGTGTTATTTTATAAAGATTTCAAAAATATCTCTTAACATATAGACGTAGCGATTGTTTCCTATATATTGATCAAACGACAGTTGATGTAAAAACTAAACTACCCACGTTCTAGACATTTTTCTAGTGCTTTTTTGGTCTATAATAGAAGAGTCCCCGAGGAATCAACATATAAAGATGCGATGAATGCCTTAAAGCTACTATATTCATGAAAGCCTTAAAGCTACTATATTCAAACTTTAAATGCAATCGGAATTGACATGGATGATTATTATTTTTATTAAAAATATACGTATTAGCACGCGAAACTTCGATTACTTAAAAATATTTTTTCTACAGCTAATCGATATGGCGTGTTGAGTTGTTGAGTTTACATGCGCCGAATCCTATACTGTTCTATAAAAGCGATAGAAAGTTTGTTGATTAATCAACATGAGAACTTACACATGCAAATTAGTTAATAAGTCTCGCCCAACAACTACACTGATGCAAGAAGTTTCGTTTTCATAAAATCGATCAATGCGTGAAGCACATAAAATTAAATGATTAACGTAACTTTGAATGTTTCTCAAGGATTCAATGAGAATACAATTTAATAAGTGTGTCCTAGTATATGGAAAGAACTGACATGATCACTAGAAGTTAGCAAAAAGTTGCTTATGCAAAATTTGTATGTCTGTGGTCCCTACGAGAGCTGTTGACAATCTAAACGTATTGAGTTTTTTAATCATTTAAAATAAATAATTATTCAAGATATTGCTTCGCCATTCGACATTTATTTTAGCAAAATTACAAATACTATACTGCTACTCATCTATGATTGCTATTAAACCTGTGTAAGTATACATATCAAGTTACATAGCGACTAACTTTCAAAACTAAAAATTCTAAAATAGCGTTATTTTTAATTAAAGCCTGTTATTTTTTTTTTACTTTTATTAACATTATGGTAGAGTTCCGACTAACAAGTTCACAACATCGTCAACCGTTTGATGTCAAGTTGGCGTGAAAAACCTCACTTAGTCCCTCCGATCGTTATCGCACATCCTGAAAAATTACAAAAAGTTATTTGGAAAGTTAATTCTCGTCGCGTGTACAAACAACGTCGCTCGGCTTTAATAAAAGCAGATAGGCACAACGCAAAGACTAAAGATAGAGCTATCTCATCAACGCGGCGCCAGTTTCAACAGAATAAACAAAAAGGAACTTTTTTAATGCCATCGTATTTCATTTATCATGCTACAAACATGCGTGATATTTCTTTAAAAGTTTGTTTAGCTTGATATTTTTAAACTTAAAATCTCTTTCTGAATTATAATCTGGTACACGTGCTTGAAATTTGTAAAATAGAAGTTACGAGCACACGTCACTGATTTCCCACTATTTTACCTATAAATAAAATATAATTATAATTGTCTTATACAAGGTGGGTACGGGTCATTTTCTAGGGACTTAGCCAAGTAATCTATCGTATACTATATTACTTACTCTATCGAAAACTACAAGGCTATTAACACTCTTAGAAAGAAAGTTTCTTAAACGGTGGCTAAAACCAGTATTTTCCATTAGTACTCCCGTCGTATATAATAGCTGAAACCAAAACAAACCTTATAATATATTGTAGTAACAATAACAGAGATTGAGTAGCTGAAAAAAATCTGTATAGTTTATTATATTCCTGAGCCTTCTTTTATTATGTTAATATTACTCAACAAAATGCCCTTTAATTTGTGTAAGAACTTATGACATAACCAGCATGTAAAACCATTACATATTCTTTTATCATATATTATCTACGTGTTGTTTGCTACGTGAATCCATTTACTAATGAAGGACGCAATTATGAATCTTGTCGTTTAAGCAGAGTTATCTCATAACTAAGACCATCAGTTTCAAATGTGGACCACTTTGCAGACTGCCTATCTTCTTTATTCCTGACCTTTGTTGTTGTTGTAAGTGCCTCTCCTACTGGAGGTTAGCTGTCAGCTCTGAGAATATTTTCCTGTCCTGGGCCAAGTGAAACAGTTCTTCTACGCTTGAGATATTTGTCCACTCACGGATGTTGCGGAGCCAAGATTTTTTTTACCCAAGCACCGAGATACTTGTATTGCCGGACTCGCTCTAAATCTGAACCTGACAGTACGATTCTGGGATTATCCTGACCTTATCCCACATTATATGGGGTTGGCACTACATGTTCTCTCCTTTCACTCTCCTCTGTTAGCCGCCATCTCAATACTCACACCCTTTTTCACCATACCATATTTTACGCAATCCATCCATCTTTGGTCTACCTCTCTTCCTGTATCTATACATTCTTATCTCTATCATTTATTTTGGCATATGGGATTCTTCCCTGCGCATCATATACTGCCTATCTGATGTGTTTTTATTAACACTCCTATCTTTTGCCAAACGAATGTATACAGTACAAAGTTATTATACAAATCTTTATTTCAAGGCCGCTTCGATTCTCGACACGAATACTGCATCAAATATTCAATAATATTTATGCAAGATTGCTCGGAAACTGTACCTAAAATTCTAATGCCCTGCCATTTACATCCAAATTTACATAACAAAAATACGTCTCTAAATTTATTAATACATGATTTTATTAGTAATCTGCAATTCTAAATAACACCGCGACGGATGTTAAGGTGCAGAAAGTAAGAAAAACTACACCTCGTTCTGTCTTTGTAATGATAATTGATTGTTTGGAGAAGACAATTTCTCAAAAAACCTGTCATATTCACTGGGTCTGGAAAAATTACACAAGTGGCATATATATCCAGACTATTTCTTTAATGACCAAAAATACAATTTACTATTTAACTATCTTTAACTTCAAACTATTTGAAGTCGCAAAGGCGGAAGATCTGTATCTGCCGGACTATACGATACTATTAGGACTTATATGTCAAAAATAAAAATTAAGGAACTGTTAAGTGACAAATAGTAATAGTGTAATTAATTTTTAAACACAAAAGGATCCAAAAATTAAGCATTCAGAGTAATAATAATTTTTCGTATGTCTCTTATCCTACATGGGTCCTTGTGCGTCCCAAAAGCTATACTTGAATGAAACTTTATTGCCTACAAATTATTTCGGATGACCTTTATAATTTTATGATAAGCATCTTGTTTTATTCTGGGGGTAGGTAGTAACTTTAATTAGCTCTCCTCCAGACGTGTGCGTGATCGATAGTGATGACGCAGGTCATAGGTCCCTAAATTAATTATTCATGGATACTACGCGAAGTGTTCCGATTGATTATTGTTATTTTTATGTAAGAAGATCTATAGACGGCGCCAGTTTAAACCACGGTATTGGCCAAGCCACTTGTCCGTTGGCCCAGGCATTAAACAATAGGACAACAACGGGATTTTTAGTGGATAGACGCTTAGACTTCCACATACACACCGACTTTCCTATAGTCAAGGGGGGACTCGTAGGTACTAACGACACGCTCCTCATAAATATAATTTTTAAAAGTTTGTATCTAAAACTTGCACCTTTAAGTCAAGGCTGTTAAGTACACAGGGTAATTAAATTAGCTGAAATAAAGCCAACTTAGGTGTATCGCTCCTTTATATTATAATTAAGTTATTTATTTTTATTGCGTATTTTACGATACCTCTAAATAGATATTTCTTTTTATTCGTCGGTGTTGATGTCGGTCGGTGAGTTCATTGTCTTGACCAAGAAGGATCACGAAGAACCTGTAAGATATGTTAATTTAAAGTAATGAATTTTTATAGTAGCAACTACCGCCTGACCGCCCAACCACGATAGTGGAAAGCAAATGGCTCCCTTCCTATTTGTAAAGTAGCAAAAGGCATTAGTTTCCTTTTACGAGGGGCGGCTGATAAGTTCGCGGCCTAAGGTACTTTACGATGACTAATTATGTCATTACTCCTATCACTAATTGCGGGACTCAGTAGTATTATGAAAACAACCCGTAATAAAATTTTAGGTCATATTTGAATTACCTGTCGAACAACGAACATCACCGTGTCAACCGAATTCAAAAAATCACGGAATTTTGAACACCGCACCTTGATAAAGTATCTCGTAAAAAAGGAAATACGCCGACAAAACATTTTTGAAGAAATGTCATTGGTTCTTCAAGATTTTGCGCCTACATACATATATACAACGGTGAAAAAATGAGCTAGCTTATTTTTTAAAAATTACTACTGGCCGATAGTAAAATTAAATTGTGGCAGATAGCTAAAGAACTTCAGATTAGCAAAGAACGGAGAAATTTTACATCAAAATTGACACATGAAAAAGGTTTGCGCGCACTGGGTATCGAGAATGCTCACACCGCTCGATAAGCAATAACGACTCGAGAGCTGCAAAGATTTTTGCTAGGATTAGCTGACATTAAAATTGACAAAATTTTTAATCGGATCGTCACTGTAGATGAAACTTGGACTTGCCAGTATGATCCGGAATCCAAACAAGAGTCGATGCAATGGATTAAAAAAGGAGAAAGGCAGCCGAATAAATTCAAGGTGGAAAAGTCTGTGTCTAAGCTAATTGGCTATCTATCTTCTGGGATAGCGAGGGAATTTTATTAATAGATTACCCACCGAAAGGGAGAATGAACGGTCAGTATTATGCTAATTTGCTGAGTCGGGCTCGTGAGGCTGTTGTACAGAAATGACGTGGAAAGCAAGTGCGTGGAGTGTTGTTTTTGCAAGGGTTTTCAGAAATTGGCCAACCACCGTACAGTCCAAATCTAGCACCTAGCGATTTTTTTCTGTTTTCTAAATTGAAAAAGGACTTACGGGGCCGGAGATTTTCGGATGACAACGAAATGAAAGCTGCCGTAGATCGTCATTTTGAGGACAAAGACAAATAATTTTTTTTGAGTGGTTTAGAGGCATTGTACGTATGCCAGATGTGAGAAGTATATTTCACGACGCCCCTCGTATGATTCCACAGCAAAGTGATGCGGCTACCCCATATTTCCTTGTTTCTGAACCAAATGAAAAAAATATAGAGCAACATACAGCGGTATTTATTTGCTGATATTGTAAAAATTTTCAAACTTTTTTGTCTTAGATGTGTCGCTGTCACTTATACGAGTATAACTGATTGAATTTAGAACAAAATCCAATGACAGAAACGATACATAAATCGTTATCATCATAACAAAAGAGATATGTCGTGTGTGATCTAATACCAATTACTTCTTTTAAATTTTACTGAATTGACTTGGTAGTAGAAGGTAATATTTTGTTAGTTTATATGTATTTATTGTATAAGTAATCACTGTAAACATGAGAATGCTCAGTCCAATTTGATTTTCTTATCACCTTTGTCGGACAATTCGAATCTTTTAGTCTTCGAGTAAACTAATTTATTTTTATTTTGACCACCAGAATATATGATAAATTATTTTGTAAACTTTCATATAAAATTCCTTCCTACCTACAAATAAAACACCACATTTTACTACAATATAAAAGTAAATTTGAGTGAATGTAATTCAAAACCATTGCGTTATTTCATTCCGCGCTTAAATTCGATATTATTTACGTCGTCGTAAAAGAGATGCTTTTATGTTCTTACAATCATTTCGTATTATCAGCACGTCCATGTTTTGGTCTTTAAATATTTATGTTACGTAGGTTTGTATTTATTATTGGCTCATCAAAATAATTTTTTAACTTGTTGCTTTATTTCATTGTTTACTGTAATTTAGAATTTAAGGGTTCCAGTTAGTAAAGCCTCTCACAAATCTTCTCTTCTAAATAAACTTATACTTTAAATTCTAATAAAAATGCCTCTTTAGCAATTATCTCGAAAAATTAAGTGATACCGTGTTAGTTGAATTGTATATTTAATTACCCTAATATAAAAATATATTCTTAGTATTTTTGACACATAATTTGCCAATTTTCTAAATGTATATTGACAAAAATGAAAAAGAAAGAAAATACTGATGGCTATTGGGAACATGTGCACCCAATTAACTTTACAAAGATTAAATGTAAAGCTTATAACAAAGAACTCGTATTTTGCATTTTAGTGAATACTTTTTATTTAAATACATACATAATTTAGTTTATATTTATCTTTACAGGTCCAATAGTCCAGTTATCGGGCTTTAGAATACATATGTGTTAAGGTACGTTATGATAATTTATTTCAGACTCAGTGACCCATACTACATTATTACATATTTACATTTAAAATCTAAAAACACAATAGTATATATTACAAATAAAAATAAATTAACTAGTTATAATAAAACACACGCACATTCATACATAAAATTATAATTATTTTTAATTTATCCGAAGAATATTTTATATTGGAAATAGATAAATCAGTCTTTATTGTTTGCCAAAAACGAAGTAAAAATCACAGTTAATTTTATAACTAAACTCAGCTTACAGCTCCAAAATAAAAAATATTTTACGTAGAATTACTTTATAGACGAGAATTAAATGATATTTATTTTATAACTAACAATACACACATTAAACGAACTCTTTCCATGGTTAATCATCATTTTCTTAACTTCTTGTTAACCATCAAACTTTTTTAATTAGCCATAATTGATTGGCCTCTTAGTAGCTAGGTAAAAAGTATAAAGATAAGCTTTTTCCAAGTAATGACAAATTTGTAAATTATGCACGCGATAGAAGAAAATTAATATCTACTTTAAAAAAAATTTGTTTGGTTGGAAAATAAAGCAAATGGAATTGATGGACAAAGTATATGAATATGAATCCAATACTGACCCTAAACGTTAACCTTTCCAATGCCCGCTTAATATTAACAGTAAGAGCATAAAATACTAGAGTAACAGAAGTTCTCGTGGTATGTAGAAGAAAGTTCATTATTTTTCCAGCCCTTGTCCCACATCATGTGGGTTCGCAGAACATGTTCTCGTCTTCCTCTCTCCTCTATTGAGATCGTTTCTAATTTTATCCATTTTCATTCTCTATATTTCCACCTCACCATATCCATGGTACTCCGTAGCTTAATAGTAAATAAAAGTATTTAATTAGTATTTTAGTCGACTATGTCCGATAACACAAGTGGTAAGAAGCTACTTACTTTAGGACTAGATGGCGCTATATGAATTGTGCTAGTATATTTATTTGTTGTTAATAAATTTAACTTCAGCATTCGTACTTCCGCACCACGTAATATAACGAAAGGTATAAGTCCTTTTATGGCCCGTCGCCTGATCCATACTATACGACAGGCCTTGTCAATGTTACCGTTTAATTTAAACAGCACTCGGTGATCACAAACAGTCTATCCAGGCTGAATAATAAGAACACAATAATTTATTGGTTAATAAATAACAAAAACCATTTTTGTCTCTGAAATAATTTAAATGTGAAATTATTAAGTATATAAATATGAATTCTTGTTTGTAAAAATTCATTTATAAGCTACTTCACACTTTTAGGATTCTCAAAATTAAAGCAACTTAATGTTAATATCAACTGTTATTAGTCATATAATAAGTCTAATTAAAATCTCATTCTACCTTTTTACCATATATGATCGTGGGAGCGATTCGATTTTTAATAAATCGAAAATTTTACTAAATGCCTAGCTCTAAAAAATAAATAACTTTTCGTACACAACGACTCCGGCCGCATTCGCTTAAAGCGCTAATGTCCATAAGATTTCCTGTCTATCGGTATCTATCAGTTTCTTTCTCTCTAAATCAATTTTGTAAGAAGTTAAACTTCTATTACTGTCTTCTATGCTATACGGTTTACAGTTATGCGAAACTGAAAACCTCTTGAGATTTGATTACGTACATCCATCCTAGTTGGCGTCATGCATGTTAAGCAAAGATTTAGGTCAAAAATGTTTTGTTCGAAAGAAGACGAGTGTGTGAATATCGAATAGCTGCTGTGTATTGAAGTTCTTACATAATAATATATTGAACAAATCAGTAACACAAGAATTCTAGCCAAAGAAATTGATTGGAATTAGACTGTGTTGTAGCCAATAAAATGAGATTGATTACGATCGGTGAAAGTGGTAGAAGACGAGGAAATACTGAGTCCACCCCTTTTAATGTGGTAATTAAACGAGGATAAATCTTACAGTCCTTTCTGTATATGGAAATAATATTTAGGTCATAATTTAATCCTTATCTTTTAATTACTTGCATCTAACAGATCCTGATCCAGTTTTCGTTTTTTTATTGCTTTAATATAGCAGACAGGCTGACGACTCGCTTAGAATTTAGCAGTTACCGTCGCTTATGATGCTGTCGACGCTAGAGGCACCGCGAACATGTTGCTGTCCCATAAAGGTACAGGAACTTGGGTCACTAATGCCGAAACACAACACAAAGTTATTATGGCGGCATACTTAAGACCAAAGGTGGTCGCCATCCAGACGGGCTTGAGGCCTACCGCGTAGCTAGGGTGGGTTGTTTTGTCGCCTTTTACGACAGGCCAACCCTGGCCGCAGAGGTTAGTATTCTTTTTCCGCGCCTGCACTGATAAAAGTTTCTAGGGGTAGTATATTCATAAATGCACTAGCAATAACATCTTCAATCTAGCAAGAAAACGTGTGAATTTCTTGAATCTTGATTTAGCTATTTGTCTACAAGTCCTTCTATATTTTGTATAATAATCTTGGGTAGTTTTTTATTACTAGATTTACTCAAGTCATAACTTATTAACAAATAAGTAGCAAAATTTTAAGGTTTTGGATTTTTACATTGGATATAGTGCTAAAGCGCACATGCGCTGCGCAACATTCCTTCCACCGTCCAGTAATGATATTCACAGTTCCCCTTTTATAAATATTTTAAAATCAAACATCATTTTATAATAAAACATTTCTTATTTATTTATAAACCGCAATCAACCCACCCCAACCCGCTTATCTGCTTAACATTTATTTTCGAAATTGTAAATTATCAACTAAACACATTATTTAGCGACAGCCTCAAACCACATCAATTTGCATATAACACATTAATACAGTACAATTTGCGCCGACCTTTGAAATCTCTAGGGTCTTCATTCTCTTATGTTTAATGTAAGTTCGCGTCATTACACTTATGTAAGTACCTATGGTACGTATAATATGCAAGATATTGTTCCCTTCAAGTAAACGTCATGTTCTCAATATCAATGTTAAATTGAATTCAGTTTATTAAATATATTGGACTTTATTTATCAGACTGGACCCTCTATTAGATATTTGCCTATCTAATAGATTTGTCGAAATTGTTAAAGTAAGCTAAGGTCTTAAAATGCAGAATAACGTAATTCTAAAAACAAGCACATAAAGAAATATAGGGGCTTATTAGACCAGGTCCAGGACCAGGCATAGGCGGATTGACTGCTCTTGGCATGTATATTTTTAGGTTTAAAGTAAAAACCTTAATTGTTTCGTCAAAGGTGAATGCGTCAATTTAAAGATGTCAATGGGATAATATGAATGCTTAGACAATACAAACAAAACTCCGAAAACAGATATTATAAAAAAAAATCTATGTAGCAGTTATTACTAAATATTAAATTTTAAAAAGTTGTTTATAAGTACTAATTAGCTAGTCTGTTCACGACTTCATTTTCTTCTATACACTCTTGTTAAGAAATTCATGCTTTTGAATAATAAAATACGAACTTTGGTGGGCTGGTAACTTAAGGCATGACTTTAACTTGAGAAAAATTATATTTCCTTTGTAATGAACAGGAAAAAATGTTCAATTTACCGAGACAACTTCTGAGATGTTAGTGAAATGAGGCGACGAAATGGTTTCTTGCTATTAATTTGTTGAGATGAAAAAGTTTTTATATATATTTTTTATTTCATCATCATTTCAGCCTATAGCTGTCCACTGCTGAACATAGGCCTCTCTAATCGATTTCCAGCGAAACCGGTCCAATGTCACCTGTATCCAACGAGACCCAGCGATCTTCACTAGGTCGTCGGTCCATTTGACAGGCGGCCGTCCCACGCTATGCTTACTCGCGGTCTCAATTCTAGGACCTTTCTGTCCCATCGGTCGTCCGATCTTCTCGCTATGTGGCCCGCTCTTTGCCACTTCAGCTTGCTTATCCTCCGGGCTATGTCGGTTACTTTGGTTCTCTTACGAATCTCCTCATTTCTGATTCGATCTATTATAGGGTAACGCCTAGCATAGCTCTTTCCATAGCTCGCTGCGCGACAATGGATTTTTTAAAAAGATCTTTTGTGAAAGACCACGTCTCGGAACCATAAGTCATCACTGGTATTTTTTATTAATTGTTATGGAAATAAAGTTTAGCAGTTATTTTAAGCTTTTTATTGAATTATAGAATTTGGCTCAGGGACCAGCTATCCGAATTTCTTCGGACACAGTTAATTGACTTTCACTTGCACTTCTTAGTTCAACCTTTTTCTTTTTTGGTCTCGGGGAAAAACCCTCTCTTGACTGGTTCCCCCGGCCCGGGGGACCGAGGGATATGTGGGACTCCGGGAAAGATGTTCGGCCATCCGACTACCCACTAAAACCCCGCTGTTCTCCTATCGTCTACGCCCAGGCCTACGGAAATGTGGCCAGCCGATCTCGTGAAAGGGCGTCTTCTAAAGTGTTGACGTCAGGGTTTCATCCCCCCAGCGTTCTCCTGTTGACTCAAGGAGTTGAGGAGGGCCGCGGAACAGTACGCGGCCCTCTCCCTCGCGGCAATAGTGCAGGTGGCGGATCCTCCCCCGAGGGGCTGCCCGCGGCCGCTGTTTACTGCGGCCGAAGGTCGTTGCTTGCCCTCCGGCGCTGATGACGTGGCCTGCGTTGGTGGGAGTTGACTCCCGCTCCCGCCCCGCCGCCTCCTTTGCGGACATTACTGCCTCGTGAAAGGAGGCGACGGCCGTCCATCCAGGATCGCCCCCGACCATGGATAGTACCAGGGCCGGGAGCGACAGGTCGGCGGCCAATTCCGGACGGGACTTGCACTCCCGTCGCGTGCTGGTCAGGTGTGGGTACGACTACCAGGCGACACTCCAAAAAAACCAGGGTGTCGCCTAACGCTGTAGCCGGCCCAGCAAGACCAACCGACAGCGAGGATGCGATTCCCACCCCGGAAACACTCTCTGTGCAAGCTCAGTCGAAATAGGCATGGTTTCGACTACCACTGATTTGGTAATCAGGGCCCGGGGCAGTACCCGGGACCCCAATCAGTATTCGCAACTATCCTATCGGGGACCACGCCACGAACAGAGAGCGAAGTTGGAAAGTATGTAGGAGGTAGACAGGAAGAAAGGTAGGACTCTGTCGCCTCGGACGGCGAGGGGAGTGAGGCGACGGATGCTCGGGCACCTCGGGTACGCACTCCTCGGACAGAGGAGCGCTCCTGAGGGGTCTTAGTTCAACCCTTACTCAGGTTCCGAAAAGCGGCATGAATAAAGATTTATACTCCACACATACTTCAAGTAATGTCCTGGTATGGTTTATTTTTTTGCGTTTATAAGTTTTCGCTGATTAAAATATAAAGAACATGTGTTAATGGTACGTATTGAATGAAATCGTCAGACTATGTGTCATACAATCATTCACTATCACTTCTTTTTTTCTTTAACAATTGGGTATTCCTAAAAAGTTTATTGACACTGCTACTTATATATTAACACTTACAATTTTTCCAGCTTTTTTAATACTATGTATGTAATAGTGTTTAAACAAAAGAAATATGTTATATACACTCTTCATTTAGTTAAAATTAGTTATACAAGCAATTCCGATATGCAATGTACCATATCGGAATTGCTATTATAACTAATTTATGAATATATAATATAAATGTAACAAGTCAATGTTCTTTGTAAAGATTTTTCCATAGTAACTTAACTTCTCCATTGTTGTTAGTTAAAGGATAGTCTGTCTTAGAAACTTTAACTATTTCGTACAGACATGCTCATACGTTTTCAACGAGAACAAATAGCTAACGCCAAGCCGTGCCTTAAACTCCCTGGGGTTTAACAAAGTTTTGTTAAAACTTTCAAAGTTAACAGGATTTTGTAGTTCGCCTTCTTAGTTTTGGACGCTATCGGCATAGAAAATTTAACATTACCCCCGCTTGGCGTAAAGCTGATTTATCAGCGGCCTATAAATTGTTAACTTTAAATAATGCTAGGCATGTTAAGGTTTCGCTTAACCTACTGTGTTTTAATATCTTAACGCGATTTTATGTCATCGAGTCGTTTAAATTATGTAGCTAGTGGTTTATAAATAGCTTACGTTTAATATCAATTATTATCGCATATGAACTTTATCCGTGCAGGGGCGGAGAAAGAATACTACTACCCTCTGTGGCCGGGGTCGGCCTGTCGTAAAAGGCGACAAAACAACCCATCCTAGCTTCGTGGTAGGCCCTCAAGCCCGTCTGGATGGCGACCACTTTTGGTCTTAAGTATGCCGCCATAGTAACCTTGTGTTGTGTTCCGGCATTAGTGACCCAAGTTCCTGTACCCTTATGGGACAGCAGCGTGTTCAAGATGCCACTGTCGTTGCAAACACCTATAGGCGACGGTAACTGCTAAATTCTAAGCGGGCTGTCAGCCTGTGCTGTCCTACGCAATAAAAAAAAAATGAACATTTCTTTTTTTATTGCTGAGGAACAGCAGACAAGCTCACGGGCCGCTTAATGGTAAGCAGTTACCGTCACCTATGGATGTTTGCGACGCTAGGGGCACCGCGAACACGCTGCTGTCCCATAGAGATACAGGAACCTGGATCATTAATGTCGGAACACAACACAAGGATATTATGGCGGCAGTAAAACGAAAAAATATGATATTTTAGTGCGCATGCGTGCTACACCGCTTGCCCCACTTCTTCGCGGCAAGAAAACAACACATCACTGAACATGTAGTGCTTATAAAAATCGTTGGTTTTTAAAAGTACAATAACTTTATATTAAATGTAGATATCGCAATATTTTTTTTAGATAAGGATCAAGTGTCTAGAAATAAAACTGATTTTTTTTATGTTTATTTGTTCTGTTTAAGCTTTTCTATTAGCTAAGACATGTTTAGAATATATACTCAATCGAAGCCTTTTTTAACTGAGCTCTGAGCTGAGCGTAATTGTTAACTAAGCTTTGTGAATCCTACCAAATAGATCTTTTCCTAAGAAATATACCTTGGCTCGGATACCTTGCCCAGAGAAGCCTCCCAAGTCGTGACGTTGCTGGATGCAGGGCATAGTCAGCGTGTTGTGGCTGCACGATTGCATCTAAGCCTCTCTGCTGTCAATAGTGCTATCAGCGTTATCGGGAGACTGGTATGTTTACTCGCCATCCAGGATCTGATAGACATCGAGTCACGTCTGAGCAAGATGACCGGTATATTGTGTCATTTTCTCTAAGAAATCACCACTTTAACTTTATTTAACAGCAGCAGCGGCTCCGTAAGGTTCGAGGATTGACTGTAAACGATTCCACCATAAGAAGATTGGCGGAGCGTGGCATGAAACCTCATAAACCAACCAATGGCTCAAAATTAACGATATACCACCGAAGAGCGCGCCTCAATTTTGCACATGAGCATTTAAATTGGTCATACCTTCAATGGAGCAAAGTTCTTTTTTCTGACGAGTGTAAGATAGTGCTGTATGGTAATGACGGAATAAAGAAGATGTATTGAAGAGAGGAAGAGCGTTTTGCACAGTGCTGCATTGAAGAAAGAGTCAGTTACGGTGGCGGATCATGGACGGTGTGGGGAGGCATAAGCGCCATTAGAAAAACCGAACTTGCGTCTGTATCTGGACCTTGGTTACGTTAGTTAAATGGGTCACGTTACATCGAAAAGTGTCTGCAGCCTCATGTGACACATTTTACTGGCGAATACTTTATTGTTATGCAGGACAATGCCAGGGTTCATACCGCAGGCATTGTAAATGAATACCTGAGAAGCGAAGCTATTGAAGTGAATTAATGTGACTGCATTGATTTTAACCTACTGATAAGCATTCTTACACCCATATGTATATTTATCATATCCTCTGAGCTTTGTTTATTCTAAAAAAGTGAATGTTTGGTGAGTGGAGGTGTATTCGCGGCATCCGGCCGCACCAAAGAAGCGCGCTGCGGCGCCGGATGCTTGACGGATCGGCGCACGCGCATTCTCATTCGGAGCGATCTACAAACGTCAATCCATCAATGCCCGTCTTTTTGCCGGAAGACAAGTCGATATTAATAAATATCATATAGCTTGTAACTTTGAGTCAATTAAATTGCACCAATAAATTGAATTATTGTTAGAAACTGTTAAGTGTTTTTTAAGGGAAAAATTATTGGTGCAGGTTGTGATTATATTTCATATATCTAAAATATGTTTATATTATATGTATGGCTTTGCCGTATGTTCTATAATGTCAGTTCAAACGAAATAATAAAAACTAACAATCTGCTTCGGATTCCCTCATAACCCGCTAACAGAAGACTTTTCTATTGGTCAAAAAACATCGGTTTTGTAAATTTGAGTTTGTTCGGAACAAACAATTTCTTTCTCTTTGTAAGTATAAATAAATTCGTATTTCCAATTGCTGTTGAGACTGTTTTCGTTATAGTTTCTTAATGACATGCCAAATTAGAACTTGAATTAACCGATCCGTATTATGATATAATACTACACTGTTTAGTTCTTTTATACATTCGTTCCATTTAAACAGTCATACTTTGTAAAGATCAAAAGATTTTTAGTGTTGCATAGTATGAGAAGTGTAAATAGACCTTGAGAATTATCTTTTATATAAACATCGTTGTGCACAAAGAGTATTCATATATGGCATTGATTTTGTGAGTCACCCGATCCGAAACCTACTTGGAACATATACGAAATGTTGTTGTACAAATAGTTTTAATGCAGCAATAGTTTTAAAGCATATTGGAGAAGTTAGCAGGTAATAATAAAGAAACTGACTAAATATTATATTTATTTATAATACTGACTAAATTTATATAACACAATAATTAATAGTAAGTGGTCACCGTCGCCTATAAACGTTTGCAATACCAGACGAATTACCAACGCTTTGCTGGCCTCGAAGAACTACAACCTGGTTTACTAGTGCCCGATCACAAAATACGGTCATTATGGCGGCATATTTTAAAAACCAGGAGTGTTTACCATCTAGTCGGGATTTCACTTTGCTAGAGTTATTTTGTCGCCTTTTACGACAGTCCGCCCCCGGCCGCAGGGGTCATTATTCTTAATCCGACCCTATAATGAACGGAGAATGGACCCTATAAGTTAGTTAAAAGTTGCTTATTAAAACATTTCTTGTTCCTTACCGATATAACCCAGTTCAGTAACCATACGTAATCCGTAATAAGTATATACTTGTTGTTTTTATCACTTATGGGCTAAGGTCTTAGACCGGTCGAGGCGCACTAATAAATAGATCTTGCCTTGCCCATTTTTGGCTTGGCACGTCGAGCTGTGGATGGACATCGATTAATGAGGAAGAGCTTTCCTGTATGATCGCTTTAGAAAATACTTGAAGAAATGGTGGCCAGTAATTGCAAGTTCTTCCATATTTATCGTTTCTCTTATATAAAAAATAATGTACATTCTTCTTGGAAAGAAAAAAAAATACTGGCAGGCATAGCCATTAGATATAATAATAAAAAAGCAATCAATCATCGTTTATTTTTTTTAAAATAGAAGTCATTTGTTTGTGTCGTCGGAAAGTATTCTTAAAAATGGATAAAATTGAAGTTCGCTCGGTAATAAAATATCTTAGTTTGAAATTTTTAACTACGGAGCTGGTAAATCATGACTTGAAAGCAACATTAGGGGTTCATGCTCGTCCATATTCTACGGTTGCGCGTTGGTGTACCGAGTTCAAGTGAGGAAGAACTTCCATTAACGACGACCCCCACATGGGACGCCCTACATCGGTAGTGACTGAACAAATTATTAAAAAGTTGAAAACATTGTCTTGGCGGATCGTCGTGTTGTTTGTTTTATAGTAGATGAAATGAAGATTTCTATAGGAACCGTTTATACACAACCGTTTGGGTATGAAAAAGTGTCAGCGCGCTGGGTGTCCAGAATGCTTTCTGACGCGCAGAAACAAACGAGACTGAGAATTTCACAAAGCTGTTTGGATTTGTTACAACAAGATCTTGGCCGATCTTTGGCTCGATTCATAACTATGAACGAAACATGGGCTTCACCATTATGACCCGGAATATAAATGTTATATACATGTTTAGAATTGAGGATATATTCACCATACACAATGCTTAATGTCAGATCTTGCCTCATACCCACACACATATACACCCATAGAAAATAGAGAAAATCGGAAAAAGAGAGAGGAAGGGGTGGTTACTTGGAGGGCATTTAACGCTTTTTCGTTACGTGACGATGTATACCAGTTCACTCTACTGTAAACCACATAAAAGAACTTCGGTCCGAAAGTAAAAGGTGTTTTTATTATTTCTAGTTTAGTGGCGTCTTATAATCATTATAATACGGTATATTCTGTCATCGATTATTTAGAAAGCTTACAATTCAAATTTCCTTCAATATAGTAACTTCTTAATACGAGACCTTTTGAGTGTCTTCGTGGTACAAATATAGGTTTACGCTCATTCCGAGTTTACAATGCAACATTACAGCTGCAAACAGAGCGAAACGCGGTTTATTTTCAACTCAGATCCTTGGTGGACTTACAAGGAGTGAGTCACGATATATTTCCAGATCATCAATGCGCTAACGCCCTGTTACACATTATATGCGAATGCATAGTATTACATGTTTGCTACTTTAGTTTTACTGAAACTAAGGGCTAAAATGTCATATTATAGTGGTTGTTGAAGAAGAAATAGTCGCCTCAATTTCTACCTTACTTTTTTACCGAGAGCTTTTATGGGGGGTCGCGGGATTGACTTTGGTAATTGCTCTTGCGTTCACCTACGGGGATGTCCCGGGTGACACGATCCAACCGAGAGAAGCACCCAGGGAAGAAGAAAGAAGAAAGCGTTTTGGAAGAGATCGCTAGTTAGCGATTAAACTGCCCTTTGTACGTAAATATAATGTTATTATACTAAAGTGTTTCACTTTGGTGTACAATAAATAATCTATCATAACAACCATTCCCATTATATAGTCTTGGAAAATCAGATTTCTGCCATCAACGATTAAATTTGTTCTTTGTTCGCGTTACAGTTCAGAAGCCGTTGTGTTGCAATGAAGCCAATTACAGGGCATAAACAAGAGCGACACGATGTGTATTATTATTTTGTGTCGCTTGAATCTGATCGCAACCAATTAAGCTAAGGTCGATGGCCTTGGTAGCGTTTCATACTAATTGAATTTAATGCCTACTGCTAATTGTTATATGATCTGATAGTGATGGTTTTAATTCTTCTGATCATAATATCCTTTCTCCCTGCCCTCAAACTATGTGGGGTACAACAGCAAATGTTCTCTTCTTCCACTCTCCTTCTTTATTAGTAGTCATCTCAATATTCACATTTTTTTGGCAATATCATTTTCTTTACAATCCATCCATTTTTGACTATAATATCTGCTCGGCAAATTTTATCACTCATTTGTGGAAGATAAATAAGATATAAGAGATATAGATACGGCTAATAAAATAAATAATATCCGAATGACCGAGCTTTGCTCGGTATTTTTTTTTTTTTTTTTTTGGAAATTAACAATTGATTTTCTTAGTCTAACCTTAAAGCAAACACTCATTGACTTCGTGTTACTTAACAACGCCATCTGCTGGAATAGCTTTAGTGTTGTTGTGTCGTTAAAGCATAGTATATAAATTGTATTATTATTCACCGATAGATGTCAGGAAGAGTCATTTTTCAGTTTAAATTGGGACTACTCAAACGCCACCTTTTGACATTTTCTAGAAATGATTCCTAGCTAGATCGATTTATCGCCCCCGAAACCCCCCCGTATACTAAATTTCATGAAAATCGTTGGAGCCGATTCCGAGATTCCAATCATATATATACAAGAATTGCTCGTTTAAAGATATAAGATAAATAAATTCACTGCAATAATTTACATACCGCTATCTAGTCCCAAAGCAAGCTGCGCGCTTGTGTTATAGATACTAGATAACTGATATACTTTTATTTGGTAAACAAAAACATACTACATATATACACAAACGCCTAAACTCGGGACGGGAATCGAACCCGTGAGCCGCCTTAGGTATTATGTATTGTCACAATAAATTAATTTTATTTATTTTTGGTTGTATGCACAACATATAAATCATGTAAGTACATAAGAGATTATATATACAGTATCTATAGTTTAGTTTACTCAGAGACGTAAAATGGTCCGCCCGGTCGGTATTTGGGTCACGGTGATTGCTCCAACGGCGCCCATATTCTCAACAATGGTCTGTACCCACTCATCAGCTACCCCTTTGTCTTATTACTCTTACGACGCTATTCAAGTGGATTTTATTAATCGTAATTGAAAATGTTCTAACAATTATTATCTTATTTTATAAATAAAAAGCTTGTACTTAGGTATCCCACATTCTTAAGACGTGAAGTCTAAATACTATGGTAAATGTCGACTCCATAATTTGGTATATCATAATCGACTCTGTTGCCTGGAAGAGATAATTTCTAGCGATAACATCATCCATCATTAAATCAATCTGTTTCTTATTGTATTGGAATTTTGTTCAATGTACCATAAATAATTATATAGTATAAAACAACTGTAAAACCTGGCCCCTAAGACATAATCTTATCTGCCAACTTTTTTTTAAATTGAAAACAAGTTTTTTAAGTAAAAAACTTTTATTTACATTAATTACATCACCCGAGTAGTAGTTTATGAGAGTAGATTCTTCATATTGACATAGCCTTAGTTTAAAGCACAAGTAAAGCTCTTATTTAAATCTCGCTAATACGAAAATATATGAGGTAGGCAAAATTGCCAACAATTAAGCTACCCGAAACCACTCAAATATCGCAGGCCTTTTGGAAATTTCTTCCTAAATGTCGAGCCCGAAATCATAACTAACGACGCGGTAATCTAATCCAAGCAATTAAACAGTAAAATGTTTCAGGAAATGTACTGTAAAAGTCCGTGAAACCGTAGAAAAAATGTTTTAACCGTAGAAAAATACATTACTTATTTGTTATTTATTTTATTTATTTATTTTTGGTAAGACTTACAGGCTAATAAAAATTACAATATGTATATATAATCTAACATTCTTAAAAACTATTGCTGATTACAAGTCTTAACATTTAGTTATTTACCACTACTCTACACAGTAAAAATAGTACAATAAAATAGTAAAAATAATACATATAGTTGGCGCTGCCAGCACGTAAACATCGGCTCTGTGTTTAAAAAATTACGATAAATCTGTTGTCGCGTTATTTACATTAAAAGTTGCGTAAATGTGGTGTATCAAACACGAAATGTTCATACAACTGTTATCCACCTAAACTATAGAGTGTAAATAACAATAAACAAACAATAAAAATAAACGCCACTTTGAACAATCATTGGAAGAAAGAACAGTGTAATATCGAGCTTTGAAACTGTATGTATTGTTGAATAATTGATAAATTGTGGCTAACTTTAATATTTGTGTGCAAAATAGTGGTGATGATTGACTAAAATCAATAGAAGGGTGAGATAGATCAAGTGACTCAAAGTGAAAATTATTAAATTTTTGAATCTACCCTCTCACTACATTGTTTATACATATAAATTTACCAGTACCAGAACTGTATTTGGCCAAAGTTTGTAATATACTAATAGCCCATCTTTAGAAACGGCTGGGTCGTGGTATAGTGCGCGGTGTGGCGCGGGTTCGAATCTCACTATTAACATTGACTTTTTGGATTCTTTTTTACATAACATATTTTTCCTCTCTCTTCGTTTTATTCCTTTTATTTTTACATTATATATCGTTATTTTTAAACAACCAAACCGCGATGGCATCGATTGGTGAATGTTCTGGATGTCGTAATGTTCTCGACAGCGACCCTTGTCTTGGATGCTTCAGATGTAAGGCTAAATATGACCTTGCCTGCGCAAATGTTGCCTCCTCTGAGTATGAGCTAATGGACGCTAACCATAAAGCGTCATGGAAGTGTCCTGAATGCTGCAGCAAGGAGCCAAAAACGGGCAACATTAACACTCCTGTGCGTTCGACTCCATGCTCGGACGAAAAAAGTCAAGAAGAAGATGTGCAAGGGCAATCTAATGTCACTGTTCGCAAAAGGCCCACGAAATCACCGCCGAAACCATCGCAGAGGCCACTGCAGAAACAGCAGCAGAAATTACCGCCAAAGCCATCGCAGAAAGCAGCAACGCAATCATCTCAGAAGTCGCCGCCGAAATTGCAACCACAACCATCTCTTGAGCCGCAACCGCGATCGCCGCAACTCCTGGAACCTAGTTATGTTACTGAAAATAAGCTACGTGAGATTCTGCAACGGGAAATCTCTACCGCCTTGAACACCACCATTAAAAAATTGGTAGCGACCGAGTTTAAAAATGTGCTCGACAAAATAGATGGTTTCCGAGACTCTCTTGAATTTATGAGCACAAAGTATGAGGAGATGAAATCTAAATTCGAAAGTGAAACTGCAACTATCACCGAACTAAAATGTGATAACGAGGGACTTAAAACAACCATTAGAGATCTCACTGCTAGGCTGAATGTTGTTGAACTACATATGAGAGAATCAAATATTGAAATAAATGGTATCCCGGAAAGTCGATCTGAGAATTTGGTCACCACCGTGATTCAACTATCCAAAGTCATTGAAAATCCGCTCACTAGCGAAGATATCCAACATGCTGTCAGAGTTGCTAAAATTAGCAATGACAATCCACGTCCACGGCCAGTGATTGTTAAGCTACGTAGTCCTCGTTCCCGTGATAGCATCTTGGCCGCGGTCAGTAAATTTAATCATAAGGATCCCGAGAAGAAGCTTTGTACACAGCATCTTGGAATCGGAGGAACTGTAAGCCCTGTCTACGTTTCGGAACATTTGACTCCGGCACTTAAATCACTCCACGCTGCAACTCGTATAAAAGCCCGGGAAATGTCTTATAAATTTGTATGGGTTCGCAATGGACGAATTTTTGCTCGGAAAACAGTGGAACATCAAGCTATAGCAATTAAAAATGTGGATAGTCTTAAGCTTTTAGTATAAGTTGTTAATGTATTTTGCTAATAATGAATTGGTGTATTTGATGATAGCAATGCTTGACATATACTACCAGAATGTGCAGGGTCTTAGAACTAAGACTAACGAGGTTTCAAAAAATATTCTAATGTCGAATTATAAGATTATTGCATTTACTGAAACCTGGCTCAAATCAAATATTTCTAATCACGAACTGATCGATGATAGATACGTTGTTTATCGCAGGGACCGGTCAAGTAGTAGTAATTCTAAAAAAGACGGCGGTGGGGTGCTTTTGGCCATTTCTAGGGACATACCGTCTGCTCGTGCCAAGAGTTGGGAAACAAATGTGGAGGACTTGTGGGTCACTTTGCAGATTAACATTGGCTCAAGTACTAGGAAACTTGCTATATGCGTTGTATATCTACCTCCACCAGTTAAAACCGAAACTCTTAAGTATTTTTTAGATAGTGTAGATAATATTGCCGATCGGGCCGATGATCTTGTCATTTTAGGTGATTTTAACTTGGGTTTTATTAATTGGGACCCTTATAAGGATGGTAATTATATGGTGCCCTCTAACCACAACTCTCCTATGGGAAATTCTATTACTGACTTTATTTTCATTAACAATCTCTTTCAAGTCAATGCAATTGCAAACAGTGACAACAGGTTTTTAGATTTAGTTATAACTAGTTGCCAAGATGCATACGTTGTGAGCCCTTCGAGTGAGCTGAGCAAATGCTATAAGCAGCATCCTAATCTACTGTTGAATTTACCTTACAATAAAGTTGTCTATCTTAAGCCCAAATGCAGACCCAGATATAACTTCTATAGAGCAGATTATCCATCCATAGTTAAAAATCTGAAAGGTGTTGATTGGCAAACAAGGTTATCGGGCTGTGAAAATGTTGACTCAATGCTGCTAAAATTTTACAAAATAGTGGATGATCTCCTAGAAGAATTTGTGCCGAAACAAACCCCTAATAAATCTAAGTTCCCTCCATGGTTCAGCACTTCGTTCATAAAACTATTACAAGAAAAAGAAAAAATTCGGAAAAGGTTCAAAAAATACAGAAACCCTAGAGACGAAATTGAATACCATCTGCTCCGCTCTAGATGCCACGCAATGTATGATAAATGCTACTCAGATTATAGGAATAAAATCGAAGCCAATATCCCAAAAAACCCTAAGCTTTTCTGGAGCTTTATTAAACATAAAAGAGGTGGTGACTCGTCCATACCTGCAACTATGAATTTGAAAGATCAGGTCGTAAAAACAGGCCCTGACATTGTGAATCTTTTTGCAGAACATTTTGCCTCAATTTACTTGCCCAGCTCAACACCTCCGGATAACTCTACGCTTAAATCTCAGTGCTACGGGTCCCCACAAGAAATATTGAGTTCATTGGCTATCGAAGAATTTGAGGTGCTTAAAGCGATTAAAAAGATCGACTCTGCGAAGGGTGCTGGCCCGGATGGGATTCCGCCGGTATTTGTGAAAAGATGCGGCTCTGCGATAGCTCTGCCTCTGTCCTTAATATTTAACCGATCATTATCGGATGGGACATTTCCGTCCGAGTGGAAAAAAGCGCGCATTGTACCAGTCTTTAAGAAAGGGGAAAATTCTGACGTTAAAAACTATCGCCCTATTTCCATTCTGTCTTGCTTCTCTAAACTATTTGAATCGATTTTCTATTCTGTGATCTTTCGGCTTGTAGACGGTAGCATCTCGGATTCGCAGCACGGCTTTAGACGTGGTCGCTCAATCGTCACTAACTTGGTCCCTTACATTTCCAATGTGTCTAATGAAGTTGACTCAGGCGGGCAGGTTGACGCCATCTACACCGACTTTAGCAGTGCTTTTGATCGAGTTAACCATTCAATTCTTTTGAGGAAATTATATGGATTCGGTGTGGATGGCCCACTTTTGAAATGGTTCTAGTCTTATTTGCAACAGAGACCTCAGTCGGTGTCTGTAAATGGGTTTAACTCGAAAACTTATTTTGCAGATACCGGTGTGCCCCAGGGATCGCATTTGGGACCCCTTCTTTTCATAATCTTCATTAACGACATAGTCGATAAAATAAGACACTGTAAGGTGTCACTCTTTGCCGATGACCTCAAGATATACAAAACCATAAATTCTGTTGTCGACTCTCGCCAATTGCAAAGTGACCTAGATGCGATCCTACAATGGTGTCGTAATAACAGTATGACACTCAACGCAAGTAAATGCTTTCACATTAAATTCACTAGAAAAAGAAAGCAACTTGCTACAGAATATAAGCTTGATGGTACGGTACTGGCAGAAGTTAACGAAATCCGAGATCTTGGCGTGATAGTTGACAGTCAACTTAAATTCACCTCGCACATTAACAAGTCTGTCACAAAAGCAGCTCAAATGCTCGGATTTTTAAAACGTAACTCGGGCGGATTTAAACATCAGCGCACCAAAATCTTGCTTTACCAGTCCTTGGTGCGCAGCCATCTTGAGTTCGCCAGCGTTGTATGGAATCCGTATTATGCCGTGCATTCGCAGCGTGTTGAAAGCATACAAAGAGCATTCACTAGGCATCTAGCTTATAATTCTAGCGGTTTTTCTCACAGAAATCCTTACAAAGAGCGCCTAATTAGGTTTCGAATGCATTCTCTTCGTGAACGGAGACTTTTATTAGACATGTCCTTCTTTCACAAAATCGTGAGCGGTCAATATCAGTGTAGCTACTTTCTGGAGAGCATGCCTTTGAGGGTTCCCCGTACCTATCCTCGCGGGAGACTCAAATATATTTTCTACACCCCACCTGTAAAGTCTAATTTGGGACGGCAAGCACCTCTCCGTAGAATAATTGATGAGTATCATTCCCTTATCACAGTGATACCCGATCTTGATGTGTTCCACGATAAGTTGCGTATATTTAAAAACAAAATAAAAAATGCACCTTAATTTTGGTCATTAATCATTTATTGTTTTATAACTGACTTGCTGTTGTTACTTGATTATATATTATTATATTGACTTTTATATATATTATTATATTGACATTGCCTCTTTTTTTTGATATGACATGACATTTATTAGATATTCATATTAATATTTCATCAATTATTACTGTATTATTTGTTAAATTTGAATTTCAAAGTATTCATTATGTATTCTTTTTTATTTCTTTTTCTAAATTAATTATTGTATTACATCTTCGAGCCGATGAATTGCCAATGTTATGTACGCCATTATTGTCACATGCATCAGGCCATATATTAAATAGTTTGTTATTTTCAATGTTATATGTCTGTGATGTGGCAGTACTTTTTTAAATAAATAAATAAATAAATAAATAAAAAGAAAAGAAAAAATTAATAACAACTTATATTCAATGTTCAACAGTGTCGAAAAAGTATTTACCCATCATTACTTTGAATCTGTTAACTTTAGTTGTGAATAAATCGATATCGAGCTGGGCATCTAATTGATTAAATTCATTTGCACCTCATACAATTTGCATTTAAGGCAACTATCATACTACTATTGAAATTATGATAAGTTCAGTCGATTGATATAGAATATTATGTCTGTTATTACTTGCTGACCCGTTGTTCTGCCATACAATTTTAAAAAAGTAGCCTATTTCCTCCAAGGTCCAATCTATCTCTATACCAAAATTCTTGAAAATTGGTTCAGCGGTTTAGGCGTGAAAATTTATATTAATAGTATGGATTAAGATAATTTATTTGTTGTATTTTGTAATTTATTAATATTAATGTTATATTATTGTTATTATTTTTAATTATATTTCTAATTTTGTAGTTGTTATTGATTATCCATACTAATATTATAAATGCGAAAGTAACTGTCTGTCTGTCTGTCTGTCTGTTCCTCTTTCACGCCTAAACGGCTGAACGGATTTTGATGAAATTTGGTATGGTGATAGATGATAACCTAAAAATGGTCATAGGCTATAAATAATCACGCCATCGTTCTTAGGGGGTAGGCAGTAGGCAGATAACTAAATTGAGTTAGTGATTTTTTGTGCTTATCCGGTATCTATGAGAATCGGCCAACATCTATTTTTCATCCCCCTAAATGTTAGGGGTGACCCACCCCCAAAAATTTTTTTTTAATTTTTTGACATTTTATTATTTATATGGCAGAACAACGTTTGCCGGGTCAGCTAGTGATTTAATATTTTAATGTAATTATAAAGTATGGGACATGTTTCTGAATTATTTTTAGTTTTAGTTGGTTTTTCTTTACAATAAAATATAATCGTGTGGTGAAAAAATTAAATACGAGGCACGCCTAATCTTAAAGTTCGTCTTAAAATGTGCCGCCTTATTTGCATATAATATCCTCTTGTGAATGTATGACTTCTGTACCACGCGGGTTATTTCTACCATTTATACATTCACTTTGAGTTGTACTTTATCTTTTAAAAACATAAATATTTTAAACTTTGGTAACATTTGTAATGCGCAGGAAAGAATTCCGTATAACAAAGAAAATGATAGAAATGAGAGTGGGTGCATACAGGAGTAGAGGTAGACCAAAAAAGATGTATGAATTACGTAAAAGATGATATGGCAAAAAAGGGTATGAATATTGCGATGACGGCTAACAGAGGAGAATGGGTGGAGATAACATGTTGTGCTGACCTCATATAATGTGGAATAAGAGCAGGAAGAAGAGGTAACATTTGGTAAATAAACAAAAACAATAAAGTATAAATTAATACGGTGTAAACTAAAGATAAATTTACGAAAAGAAAATTAAAATAATGAAAATTTTCTGCTAAATTCGTAAAAGCGTTACCTATGAAATGAATTTATGCAATGCCCATTGTATAATTTTGATAATAATACTTTGTGAGAAGAGAATTTCACATTTTTAATATTAAAAAATCAGCCGACTGTGTCTAATTAGCGGCTCTTGAGGAAAGGGGTGCCTTTCCATTTAGAGTATTTGATTATAATAAATTTCGAAATATTTAAATTGCTAATCATCGCCGCGTTTTTGTTTTTAACGATACATTTGTTTGAAATGGACTAATGTAAATTTTTTAATTTGCTTTTGATTAATTTTAATTGCGAAGAGTGAAAATTGTGTAGATGAATGAAGAGAAATTTTAATATTTATACATAAACATAATGAAGAATTTGGCTTTACTGACACAGATACGTAAAAGGAGTTTAACGTAAACGTAATTTCTGTTAAAGCGTATTTACTTTGACACAGTTGACTGGGGGAGCAATGTAACACATAATTGCAACAACTTGAATAAATAATCCTCATTCAGTGTATAATATTATTGTTAATTACATATAGCGAAAATTTGTCTCTCCTTTTACGAAAATTGCGCGGATGAAGGACTATGGAATTTGGCCCAAATAAAGTATATGTGGAGAAGAAGGCCGGAAAGCTAATTTATTTTTTATAATAATACTTAAAACTTATTTAAAATATATAAAAACCACATTAAGCACACTACCACGCGTTTGATCTTATCTTTTTATTCTTATATAAATTTGAATTTATTATGTAGCTATTTGTCACCTTTTAGAGAGCCCGAATGCGTGCCAATGAACTATGAAGGATGCTGAAGACTTTTCCAAGTGGAGAAGAATGAGTCGGAAAGCGGACTCCGGGCATCGTAGCGGAAGTTTAGGTGGCCGGGATTTAACACTACGATGATGTGTGCCTTCATTTCAATGTGTGCCTTTATTAAAAAATTACACGATAACATGTATATTTTAATAAATTGAGAATAATTATAAATGTATAAAATATATTGAATTTCTTAAAAAAATCTGAATTTAAAAAAAAATTACCTTTCCGTGCTATTTCGACCATTCGACAGTGATGAATCGTTATCTTATAAACAGATTGTCTAGATAAGCATAATTTATTATACGGTGCGCACACAATACTATACTAATTAGATCGTTCTCGATTAACTGCTAGATTGAAGGGCGAATGAGCTATTAACCTCATCTGCCGAAAATGTGTCATGGCTGGCAGATTTTTGTATCTTTGTCAAATTCTCAATTAGGCTAGACACCTACTCAATAATAATTCTTTAACAGTTTATTAATAAAAAAATTATAAAACGGTATAATACCTTCAGTTTCTGTAAAAATTATTACCCAAGTCTATTTCAACTATGTTCTCATGTTTATTATTTCGGTATGAGATCAGTATCTCTAGAAGTCAGCAGTTCTGCCCTGTGTTTAGTACGCGAAAGTTCCCGCTTCTTATAGAAAGGCTTAGCCCGGTATCAACCACTTGAAACATGTATATAATTAAGGAGTTTATCTATTCTTTAGTCATTACATTACTCAAGATATTCCACCTACGCCCGATCTTGTTGCATACACAACGAATCAAATGTTTCTAATAAATTATTTAAATTTCACAGTCACACACATGTGTCAAAAGTGCAGGGAAGGTATATTAAAACCCTCGCAAATAGCAGGCACCGAAGTTCAATCATTGTATGGTTTCGCCACTCGCCCCTGCAGGGGTTGGGGTAAAGCATTGTCTCGATTTAAATCCACATAGCATTGCGTTTCACTCGTCCCATCTACCCTCTCTCGGGAAATCGAACAGTCTGAGCGTTTAATCCAGTAATACATTTCGCACAATTCTCAGAAAATTCTTTCCAATTACTTTATATTTGATCTCATTATTTTGTCTCGAATAAAGTTGCTAGATTTCTCAAATATATTGAACTAATTGTTTGATAAGAAAATAATTTGTATTCGAACATCATTTCGAAGCACGGAAATAAAAGTAACGCGTTTAATTATTTTTCCTTACTTTTTTATATATCTTACAACTGAGTACATAATATTACAAATCTCTAGTGTTTGAAGATGAGTTTTCGAGTATCGAGTATATAGAAAACCTCACAGGGATGAGAGGTGAATACTGTTAGCATAGCTGGATCACAAATTCTAAGTCACTCTGCGGGCGGTGTCCTATCTTGGGCGTTGATTTTATGAGAATCAAATCAATTGACGTAACTTGATAAAGATTCAAGCTGAAACGGCAGTTGGCTAGTCACGTCTATTGTAGGACCGTTAGACGATAAAGTAAAGGAGTTCTTAAGTTAACGCAGCTCTGTAAACGAAGCGCTGTGTATCCCGGAGCCTATGACCTGCGTAGGTTGCCATTTGAGGCTAGATGGAATAGGCTAAATTTTTACAGCACAAGAATATGGAACCGCATGTCCATTTGTAGACGACTGTTGCCTGATGACGTAATACAAAATAACAAATGGCCCAGCTAATGATACTTTGGTGACACCATATTGGTATTCCATTATTATCTGTAGGTTTTATAAGAATTTCAAATAAAATTAGCATTTATATCATCAATCATATGAAATAGGGTTTAGCTTAGGCTGGACTGTAGGTACGAACGCACGTATTCCGGAGACGCATGACGTAACAGTTGCATTCGATAACACGATTGTTTGCATATTTCATCCATACTAATATTATAAATGCGAAAGTAACTCTGTCTGTCTGTCTGTCTGTCTGTCTGTTCCTCTTTCACGCCTAAACGGCTGAACGGATTTTGATGAAATTTGGTATGGTGATAGATGATAACCTAGAAATGGTCATAGGCTATAAATAATCACGCCATCGTTCTTAGGGGGTAGGCAGTAGGCAGATAACTAAATTGAGTTAGTGATTTTTTGTGCTTATCCGGTATCTATGAGAATCGGCCAACATCTATTTTTCATCCCCCTAAATGTTAGGGGTAGTCCACCCCTAAATTTTTTTTTTATTTTTTGACATTTTATTATTTTTATGGCAGAACAACGTTTGCCGGGTCAGCTAGTATATTTATATTTTAGGGTTTATAGGGTATGTAATCCAAAATAAACCATAAGATATATCAAAAAAATGCTGCCCAAAGTTACTATTCTACGCGGACGGAGTCGCAGGCACAGCTAGTATAAATATAAGTATTAGACGTGTTTCTTGCCGCTTCTCTTTGTAACAACCATATACGTTGTGAACGGTGGTTATATTAGTATATTTTCTATTGCTGAGCAACAGCAGACAGGCTAACGGCCCACTTAATAGTAAGCAGATACCGTCGCCTATGGATGTGTGCGACTCCAGGGACACCGCTAGCACGCTGCCATCCGCGTAGGTGAACTGGAACTTGGATCATTTAAGGTTATTTAATTATGCCGTATTTAGAGACCAGGGGTGGTTCCCATCGAGATGGGCTTGGAGCCCAACAACCTAGCTAGGGTTGTTATATCACATTTTAAGACAGGCCACTCCTGGCACGAGGGTCAGTATTCTTAATCCGTCCCTATATAATATGTCCGATATTATAATTAAATATAAAATACATATTTCACTGTCAAAAATTATCTTAGATGGAACTTATTTTGAAAAGAAATGCATGTGAGTTTGATGACTTATAAGACCCATTATGAAACTGCTGGAACTGTGGTCAAACACATTTGAACCCCTATATTTAAACACCGCCCGCGGGAGACTAATATTTTTTATTGATAAACTCGTTGACACATTAACGAGGTAAAGGGACGAATTGCTAAATAAGGGTGACGAAAGACATGGCGCAGGCCATACCCAACCGCATCGGTCTATTTCTGGTAAAGACGTTGACCTGCTAACTACATCAGTTCACATTCTCTCGTTGCTTGTCGAGGATTACTCATTGAAGATTGCGTGTTTAATGTTGTAGTCGTACATGCACACGCACACTCCAAGACTTGCAATTCACTATATCACAATCAACAATAAAATATAGTTCATAAATTACATGAAATATTTCACTTTTGTGTACAAAAGTAACACGCTTCATCTTCAATTGTTTGGAGAAGCAATCATTACTTCCGAAAGTCATTTATTTTTAAACGATTTCTTCAATATCGAAACGTGTTTCAAAAGAGTTCTTAATATACTTTAAACTTAATTTCGAGTTTTTTGTCATTCAAAGAGGATATCAAACGGAAATAATTATTCCTAAACACTCTGGTTCCGGGAATAGACGTGAATTCGAATTGGTTGGGAATGAGCAAACATTATTTGGAAGGCCGCGGTTTATTCTTACTTTGTTGCGTAGAGGTCGTCCGCTTTTGGTTGGCACGCGGTATTGATTTACTTACTTTTGTCTGCGTATGTCATAACTTTTTATTAAATTTATAGTTGGTGGAGAGTACTCCACGATCAGTAGATCGTGGTAAGAAAATTTAAAAATATGCACAAAGTATTTTGCAATACCTTCAAAGATTCTTCGTTGATGTGCCTTATTTTACACTGAGTGTTTCTTGCAAATAAATGCATTTTTAACAATATTAAATGAATAAATATATTGTTTGTTCCATTGTATCTATACATTAATAAAAAAAAAATTTCAGTAAATTTTACCTAATAAACTTTGTGATTTTATTGATTGGTTACGTCAAATAGATGTATGTTATATATAAACATGGTTGGTATTTGTCAGGCTCGAGTCCTGGCGCTATTGTACCAGTGGCGCCGGGATGCGGCCGAGCGTGGCTCTCGCCCCGCGCCTCGCGAGGTGGAGGTAAAGCGGGCGGAGCTGCGCGATGAGGTACTCATGGTGGAGTGGAAGGAGCGCCTCGCGCACCCTAGCGCGGGCCTCGCCACCATCGAAGCGGTGAGGCCCGTCCTGGCCGAATGGGTGGAAAGGCGCCACGGCGCCCTGACCTTCCGCCTGACGCAGGTCCTCTCGGGGCACGGTTGCTTCGGGAGGTACCTGTGTCGCATAGGGCGGGAGATGACGTCAGGGTGCCACCACTGTGGCGCGGGCGACGAGGAGGACACGGTGAACCACACTGTCGCCGTGTGCCCTGCGTGGCGCGTGGAGCGCCGCGCCCTCGTCGCCCAAATCGGCGTGGACCTGTCGCTCCCGGCCCTGGTTCTGTCCATGGTCGGGGGCGATCCTGGATGGACGGCCGTCGCCTTCTTCTGCGAGGCAGTCATGTCCGCAAAGGAGGCGGCGGAGCGGGAGCGGGAGTCGACCACCACACTCCCCTCCCGCCAACGCAGGCCACGCCGGCGGCACCGGAGGCTCAGTAACGACCTCCGGCCGCCGTAAAAAGCGGCCGCGGGCGGCCCCTCGGGGGAGGACCCGCCGCCCGCACTATTGCCGCGAGGGAGAGGGCTGTGTGCTGTTCTGCGGCCCCCCTCAACTGTTGATTCAGGAGAGCGCCGGGAGGACGAAACCCTGACCCCCTGGCGCCAACACTTTAGAAGGGGCCCGCCTTAAGACAAAGGGCGGGCCGGCGCCGGCCCGGGCCACGAGATCGGCAGGCCATATATCCGTGGGCCCGGGCGTAGGCGATAGGAGAACAGCGGGGTTTTTTAGTGGGTAGTCGGATGGCCAAACATCTTTCCCGGAGTCCCACATATCCCTCGGTCCCCCCGGGCCGGGGGAACCCGTCAAGAGAGGTTTTTCCCCGAGACCAAAAAAAAAAAATGGTTGGTATTTGTCGAAAGTTTTACTCGTGTCATAATGAACAATTTCATTTGAATTTCACATACTAAAAATAGGACACTTTCTTTTGGAAATTATATTTAGGTATTCCACTTAAACTAACTTAAGGACTTGTCCTATCGGCAATGTTTACTTTAACCTAATTCATAAGGGTAGTTTTGTTTTAAAGGTTTTAGATTATTCTAAAACATCTGAAAAATATTTTGATGAGTTCCTGGAATGGATATATTAAAGTGATTTTCCTAGCGTTCTAAAAATAAATGTTTACATTAACCACTTGTATTCGAAAATTCCCTGAATCCTTTCTGTTTACCGGTAAAAATTAATCAAGGAAGCGTAATTTCATCACGTTCTTTGAGGTTAGCAACGTAGATGGTTTCTTTGATATTATTATCACTGTACCCTCTGATGTTTCTATCGGTATAAGGAATTTCACAAAATAATCGCAGCAATCTACCGTTTCTATTACAATTCTCGCTGATTACGGATGGTCCTTTAACTTCGCAACCGGAATATTATTCAGATAATCTAATTACCGTTGGTACTGTGACTGCAACGTTGATTTCTCCAAATTCTGTCGACCTGGGTTCTACCGGAGCTTGTAATTGAGTTACATCTATAAACTCGCCAATCTAATTTGCTCTGGAAAAAACTGTTAAATCAACTACCAGATTCATTAGCTTAATTATTATCATTTATTTTATGTATTATTTATTTTTCTACAGTGCATTTAAACGATTCTCGTCTCTAACTTAGAATACACGGTACACATGAAACTTAAAACCTAGTACCACCGATTTCTTGAAACTATGACATCATAAGATACCTTCCTATTCACAGTGATATCAGATTACGTATTTGTGAAACAAAGCATTGATCTTTTAGATGCTACCGCAACATTTATGACTTGCACACTAACTATGCATGTTTACCTATTGTAGTGAAATTTACCTATCTTCTTAAACCTATTTGTATTAGATTGTATCCCAATATTTCACTTTGGAGTTTGCTGTTCAGTATGTTTTCAGTGTCCTATCAATGGCACAAGAACACTGGTAAAATAGATTCTAACCTCCATAACTAAACGTTTACCCCGAAAGGGAAAACGAATTAGTACCCTTCCTTTGAAGCCTGAGCCTTATTTACTAACTAACGTAATAATATTCAATTTTTAGCCATTTACGTTTATGAATGAAATAGGGTGATAGTCCTGTAGAATATTCTTGAATCACATAGACAAATAGAATTTGTCTTTGTTTAATGTAATTGTTATATGTTACTTAAATTACATCACATCCCCGGTGTTCACAATTTCATCAGGCAGCGCCATCAGTATCTTTTCTTGTTTGCGTTGTCTCGTCTGGCCTAAATTTTCTAACTTGATAATGAAAAAGCTTCGTCGCCACAGCCCGCCGTGTAATTTTACAACAAAGCCGTCTTGTAGGCCTGTTTGTTATTTTCTCTAATCAACAAGCACAAAGTATAATATTCTAACCGCTTCGTTTGACATCACGTAAAATCTTAATAATTTCGAGGTATATATCGATCTATTCTAATTTATTCAGTTCTTGTTTCACAATTAGATTTTATGAATAAATGACCTTTTGTTTTACTTAGTGATTATTATTTATTGTAATACCAAATACTCGTCTAAACTGAACAATGTATCATTTAAGAATTAGACGACCGGATGGACGCTCATTTGTATGGAACATGTGCATGTTAACAAGTTATAAAGTATACAAGTTATTTAAGTTATAATATGAGTAATGAGAAACATATGAAACTGATCATATTCTTAAAAGTTTAAAATAGATTGATTTTTACAGTTTGTAACATTGAATTTGATTAAAAGGTACAACAGTAAATATTTTAGGATTAGATTTTCTCACCTAATATGCATGTAATGTGTAAGCATAATAAAGGAAATAACGCAAGGATAAGTGTACATCAGCATATCGAGAATACCGGAATGTGTGAACCCGACAAATCAAAGACAAGCGTCATGGGTATAGTGCCCGTTCCCTCTATGGTGCGAATCCCAGCAGTGGGACGTTATGGCTGTAACTATATAAAATATGGTCAACGAACATTATCTCAATAAATAAATTGTTTGTCGCATATATGTGTATTAACGTAATTTTTATTGTTTGTCATTACTTATTATTGTTTTTTTTTCTATTTTTTTTTTGTATATATTGTTAATATACACCGCCATTATTTAGTCCTTAATGTTATTCTGGTTAGGTCGTCTGGAAGAAATTTTTATTTTTATCTGGTGAACAATAAAGAATTTTCTATTCTCTTCTATTCTATATTTTACTTACCAAATCACTTTCCCTTGACATGCTGACAGATTTTTATTTTATAATGAAACTTTTAACACATATCTCCCAAGACTTTTTCTATAAAATTTGTTTGTAAATCAAGAGAGAGTACTTCTTGTAATTCGAATTCTTGAGATTTTTGTTTTGCTTGCTCGTAGCAATTTATATTTGAAAAGCAATTACAATATTTTCTTTGAAATCAGTTACAACGCCAGTTTTCAAGGATAATTCTTCAATCAAAGGAAATTTTAATGGTATGGTATGTGTTTCCCAAGTAACAGTAAGAATAAGATAAGAAAGAAATAGAATTTGGTAACATAAATTCACACATTTTTTTATTGCTGAGGAGCAAGCTAGCAGTCCACTTAATAGGCAGTTACCGTTGCCTATAAATGTTTGCGACGCTGGTGGCACACACAGCGAACACGTTGCTGTCCCATAGGAGTACAGAAACCTGGGTCACTAATGTTGGAACACAACACAAGGTTATTATAGCGGTATACTTATAGACCAAGATGGTTGCCATCCAGACGGGCTTGAGACCCTACCACGTAGCTAGGGTGGGTTGTTTTGTCGGCTTTTACGACAGGCCGATCCCGGCCGCAGAGGTTAGTATTCTTTCTCCGCCCCTGCACGGATTATCATACTTGCGATATTAGAACCTTTCTTCTGCCATTTAGAATCAAACCCTGAAGTTCAAATTCAATATAATATAGCTAACTTGAATAAATTTCTTCTAGTTTATATTATACTAGTTGACCCGGCAAACATTGTTCTGCCATATGAATTTAAAAAAAAGTAGCCTATGTCCTCCAAGGTCCAATCTATGACTATACCGAAAGTCATCAAAATAAAAATACATACAAACTTTCGCGTTTATAATATTACTAAAGATTTTTGAAAACTTAATCTTTCCTACTATCGGTTTGGTGAACTCTAGCTATAAAAAAAATATTTAAATATATGTATGTTTTTGATGTTTCCGACAAGAATTAATTTCATAACCATGTTTAAAATATGACCATTCAGTCCCTTTTACCAGGGCTTACTGTACATTACTGTACTTTGATTTTCTAACAAGCTGTAAATTCGAATCCGCAATTGTATGCCACGTAAAAAGGTTCTATACAAAGATCCATTCTACCCATTATTCTGGGTGATTGATAACTTATTTCGAAAAGCGGTCGGTCGCAATACGAGGTCTGGGTAGAAACAGTAGTTACGGTCATATAGTTGAGTATAACAAACGTTAAATCAAAATCGACCTCTGTATTGTATAAGTGATTAAAGGAATATTTCATTATGGTCCCTTTTGTGCGACATGTGTAAATACCTCATTCAAAAAACGTCTTTCGAGTTGTTTGTCTTGGTCCGCCTGGTTTTTCATGTTCTTATTTACTTTCTTTTATTCGTCGTAAGAGCTCGTAATCTGTTTTGTAGTTTAGTTAAATGTAATATGACTAATACTTTAATCAATGAAAGAAATATTTCTATTATTTCATTATTTTCTGTCCATTGTAAAAATATTAAAATCATTTTATATTCAAGAATTGAATTACGGATGTAATAAATAATTTAGCAGTGAATGTTTATTTCAGTTAAATTTCTAGTAACTAATGATTAAATGTTACATTTAATCATTAGTTCAATCAAGCTCAAAACTCCCAGAATCTTCTCTGAAACTCTTATCTGTTTTACAATAGGTATTCACTATTTTTTTATTGCTATAAGACAGGCTGACGGCCCAATTAGAATTTAGCAGTTACCGTCGCCTATGAGTGTTTTCTACGCCAGTGGCATCGCGAACACGCTGCTGTCCCATAAGAGTACAGCAGTAAAAAAGGCATTCAATAAAAGCTGAATTTGAGCATTTATTGGTAGGTCTTCTTACTTTTCATTAAACTAACCTATTTATTACTTTTACTAACCATTATTAATTTTGTCATTTAATTTATATAATCCTGATCGACACCAAATAGGATACTGATTAATTAATGAAAGTCGTTAAAGTCTTTAATTACTTTCGTTTACCAGCATCTTCACATACTAATGAGTCATTACTGTTGAAATATATATTATAGGCTATATTGTTTACGTAGAGCTATTTCTGTTATACCAACGGTACATGTGGACATGTCTCCTAATGGTCAACTACTATATCCAATCAGTTAGTTCTTCGGCAATTATGTCAACACAGCTGAGCACATTTTTCTGTATATTTCACTATCCCCTATCCTGTTTTCGCTGTTAGTGACTCTTTTAGTCAAATAAGACTATACAAATAGTAATATATCTAAATTTTAGTTGGTTGTTGCCAGATTTTTAGACACGTCTTCTTCCAACATATGGAAAATTTAATCGACTTCAGTTGTAGTTTTAACAATAAGGGCTCATATATAAGTATTCTTTATATATTACTTAGATTAATATCACTATTGATATGTATAAGTATGATCGAAGGGCCGGGTGGAATGTCACAGTATAAGTATGTAGTATTAATAGTCGAAAATATAATTTATGAGTTTACACCACTATTACCTAATTTGTATAAATGTTATAAGAATGATTTTCCTTTCGCGTTCTAGCGAAATATTTTTTCTTACTAGAAATTCGTAATTGATTATTTAATTACTACCTAATCATTGTTTTTTGATGTCATGATAGAACGTATGTCCAAAGCAACTAATATAGTCTTGAACTTTTAAAATCGAAACACGGTCGGGAAGTCTTGGATATCTTATGGTCGGTATACACTAAAACGATTTATCGTAGCGATGTGACTGCATAGTTCGACTGTGCAGTTTATCGTACGTCCATTGAGTGTCCACATGTCAACGATATCTACATCGATCGTCAGTTCTCTGCAGAAGCTCAGACTATAAACATGTCGTCCGCGATAGAAGACGACGACGCGCTTGCGATAGCCTGGCTTATTTTATGCAAAAAGAGAAGAACATCACGTAGTGTGTGGTGTAAGGAGTGGCTTCTTAACAGAAAGTCATACTCTCACATAAATTTATTAAATGAGTTGAAATTTTCCACAAAAGATTGGCACAATTATTTAAGGATAAATGAATAAACTTATTTACACCTCCTGTCTTTGGTTACACCGCAAATAAAAAAAAGCGATACCTTGATGAGAGAAGCTATAAGTCCTCATGAAAGATTGTCTGCAACACTGAGGTTTTTAGCTACAGGTCGCTTGTAGGAATGCATGAAGTTGTCAACGTTGATAAGATTTGTGAACGAACTGAGCGATTGGACCAACTTCAGTGCACACGCTACGATAACTGCACAAACGAACTGTGCAGTTAAATCGAAAACGATTTATCGAATAACTTTTGCTCACGCCTCCGATCGTTTGCACAAACCAAAAAATCTGTGCCAATTTCCGTCCACACTATCGATAAAACTGCACAAACGAATTGTGCAGTTAAATCGCTACGATAAATCGTTGTAGTATGTACCGGCTATTATAGTCCTGTATGGGTTAAATAAAATTGATTTCCTTAAGTAGCTGATTGTAATAAATAATTAAATTAATATATAGTTTATAATCAATATAAGCAATCACTGTCTTAAAGTATTTAAATTTTAAAGCACTGATTTATATAAACGATTACTTTAATTTATTAGTACTATGTTTATTATGAAGATTAAGACAGTTTAAAGAAATTATGCTGACAGAGCTAGATGTACATTTTATTTTAATTTAATTTATGAAAGAAACAATTAGTGATAATTTTCACTGCGTTTATACCAGCTTTCCCCACTAAGTATACCTAGCCTGCGTGTATACGGACGACAGCCGGTTGGTTCAGCGAGTGCACTCAGTTCGTCGTCAAGCGTCGAGCACAACGCATGTCTTTATAACATAATTTAAATATATATTTGCACATAATTTGTGACGAAAACTAATTAACGAAACAGTTTATTCAGTGTTTGGAATATTGTGTTTAACATTATTGTGGTCAATAGTGTTATATTCGAACGAAATTGAGTGTGAACTTTATCAGATTGGAGCAGTCTTTACTAACTTAAGGTACACCACACTTACAGTTTATTCTTATCTAAAATTATTTATGTATGAGTTTTGTAAATTATTTAACTTGAATTTCTAATGACATAATTTTATATTTTGTTTGCTAGTCGTCATCGTTCTTTATAGAGATTTAACGCCATATTTTAGTGCATGACAATTACCGTTAACTACCATTCAAGCAAACTTTTGTACCGATAAAACAGAAACTGAGGTAAAATTTATTACAAGAAAAACTTCTTCATTAGATATCATGTCCAAATTGCGAGAGCTCCCGCTTTTAGTGTTCTTTATAAACTTTTAGCTTTCAGTTAGTGAAAGACTAGGTATAAAGAGCTACAACTACATTTTACGTACAAAAATATATATTTCATTTTAGGAAGACGAAGATTAATATAATAAAGGATTTTTTAAATTAAAGTATGCTGTAATAAATATCAAACGGTGACCACGACCTTAATATGTATTGAAGATTAAAATATATAGTAAGACATCTATTGGTTTTTGATAAGAAGATATTCCATACAATTAACTTAATGGACAGCTTTATTTAAAACCGGTATTGTCACAGGATACAAAATACAATTAATGTAGCAATAATGGAAGATCATAAATAATTTAAAGGCAGATGAAATGCGAGGAAGCCTATTGATTCGCAACCCTAATAAAATTGAGAGTTACCCCATTTCATAAACTGGGAGGGAACTCATATTCGCCAGAGGGGTTTTACTTTGAACGAGGTCTAGCTCCAAGCGTGCCATATATGAGAAAATGGCAAACTTTATTAACATTTTTCCCTTTGAAATGATGACTTAGTCTCTTGTCTAAAATGTTTCATTTGGTTGGGGTGTTCCTATTTTATGAAACATAAAATATGGAAACGTTACAAAGATGAGGGAATATGGAAATGCATCATGTATTTGATAATAAATTAGCCAAGTATGCTGAAAAATACCATATATTTCATAAAATACCAAATTATTTACATGTTTTCATCTCTAAAGATAAAAATAACTAAAAATATCAACAGTTAACTTTCTCGTAGCTGCTAATCTTAAGATATTTATGTCGATCAGATAAATCTTATCAATGCATTGTAACATTGACAACTAAAGATAAGAATGTATAAGATATATTAGAATTTGAGAATATTTCAAGTTCAACGGCCTATAGTCGTGTTTATCCGGTTGAATATAAATTATAGTTCATTAATTAGTGATGTTAATCAGATGCTTCTAGTAGCGAATTAAGCACCGCAGTAAATATTTACAACCTGGTACCTAGACTGTTATCTTTCTGCATCCTGTATCCGTTCTATTCTTTAGTACCTTTGTAATTTAAAAACTCTATGAAACGAAAAAGCGATACCAAATAGAGACAAACATATTCATAAATAGGATTTAGCCTGCGAGAGAATGAGATAGAAGACAAGTATACAGTGTTTCCTATAATCTTCGTCTCCTCTTTGTTCGGACTTTCATAGCTTTTGTACACTAATACATATATATGAAATGTAATCTACTTTTCTGAAGTTTCACTTCTGCCGTGTGTGACACGCACACTTTTTTATATGAAGTTAGGAGCTTCACCATGTTTATTGCCATATAGTTTTTAAATAATTATAGTTTACTGTTTAGCTAAGAGATACAAGAGAATAATTAAAAGAGATAGAATGCTTAGTGGGATAAGAAGAGAGATGATGCAATTCCAAGTTTTTCAACGCGAATATTATTTTATTCTAAGTGTGAATATTAATAATAGAGATTTTTATTCCAAAGATAATGTTTTTTCTGAAGTGATATATGAAAACATGATGTTTTAAATACAGTCTAGAAAATGGCCGATAGCTTCAACGATGAGAAAGCATGCGATGCCGTCATACACTGATGGATCACAATTCCTGATACGCAATGACAAATATACATATTAGATATTAACTCGCAGCTGAATATTATAACTATTATAACTGAATTCGATGACATAAAATATTTTGTTCATTAACGCAATCGCTAATGATGTCAATAATATTATATTACTCGGAGCTCGTGTTAACGTAATGTATCGAGTTCTGCTGATAATAATTTAGGTATTTGTTGAAACAACTTCACCGCATGTTGCATAAATGAAAAATAGGCTCATAAACAGAACATTTATTATAGCAAAGCAACTAATTTTTTTTTTTTTTTTTTGGTCTCGGGGAAAAACCTCTCTTGACGGGTTCCCCCGGCCCGGGGGGATCGAGGGATATGTGGGACTCCGGGAAAGATGATTGGCCATCCGACTACCCACTAAAAAACCCCGCTGTTCTCCTATCGCCTACGCCCGGGCCCACGGATATATGGCCTGCCGATCTCGTGGCCCGGGCCGGCGCCGGCCCGCCCTTTGTCTTGAGGCGGGCCCCTTCTAAAGTGTTGGCGCCAGGGGGTCAGGGTTTCGTCCCCACGGCGCTCTCCTAACAACTCTAGGAGTTGAGGGGGGCCGCGGAACAGCACGCAGCCCTCACCCTCGCGGCAATAGTGCGGGCGGCGGGTCCTCCCCCGAGGGGCCGCCCGCAGCCGCTTTTTACGGCGGCCGGAGGTCGTTACTGACCCTCCGGCGCCGCCGGCGTGGCCTGCGTTGGCGGGAGAGGAGTGTGGTGGTCGACTCCCGCTCCCGCTCCGCCGCCTCCTTTGCGGACATGACTGCCTCGCAGAAGGAGGCGACGGCCGTCCATCCAGGATCGCCCCCGACCATGGACAGAACCAGGGCCGGGAGCGACAGGTCCACGCCGATTTGGGCGACGAGGGCGCGGCGCTCCTCGCGCCACGCAGGGCACATGGCGACAGTGTGGTTCACCGTGTCCTCCTCGTCGCCCGCGCCACAGTGGTGGCACCCCGACGTCATCTCCCGCCCTATGCGACACAGGTACCTCCCGAAGCAACCGTGCCCCGAGAGGACCTGCGTCAGGCGGAAGGTCAGGGCGCCGTGGCGCCTTTCCAGCCATTCGGCCAGGACGGGCCTCACCGCTTCGATGGTGGCGAAGCCCGCGCTGGGGTGCGCGAGGCGCTCCTTCCACTCCACCATGAGCACCTCGTCGCGCAGCTCCGCCCGCTTTACCTCAACTTCGCGAGGCGCGGGGCGAGAGCCACGCTCGGCCGCGTCCCGGCGCCACCGGTATAATAGCGCCAAGACCTGGGCCTCGAGGTCCCATGGTGGGGATCCGGCCAGCAGGGAGGCCGCTTCGAAGGACACCGTGCGGTATCCCCTTATCGCCCTGACGGCCAGGACGCGCTGCGGCCTGCGTAGCAGCGCCGTCGTTTTGGCCGTCAGGCGATCCGCCCAGATTGGGGCCCCGTAAAGGGCCATCGACCGCACGGTTCCCTCGAAGAGTCTGCGGCACACTGCGCCCGGCCCGCCAACGTTCGGCAGCAAACGGGAGAGTCCCGCCGCCGCCCGAACTAGCCTCGGCGCCAGGCGCTCGAAGTGCGCCGCAAAGTTCCATCGCCCGTCGAGCACCAGTCCGAAGTAATTCATGGACGGCCCGACGGCGATGCGGACGCCTCCCACCGTTATGCTCAGGCCCGGTGGCGGCCTCTGGCGGGGCCCGTAGAATATCAGGGCCTCCGTCTTGTTCAAGGCCACCTCCAGGCCGAGTCGCCGGATTCTAGCCACCATTTGCGCTACCCTAGCCGTGCCCAGAAGGCACGCCTGGCGAGGGTTCCTCCCGCGCGCTGTGACAAGCGTGTCGTCGGCGTAGCAAATGACGCCGACGCCGGGGAGGAGCACCCCCCTCAGGACCCAGTCGTATGCGATGTTCCACAGCAGAGGGCCCAAGACCGACCCCTGCGGAACACCGCACACGACGTCTCGCCGACTTTGCCCACCCTGGACCGGATAGACGACGGCACGATCGTCCAAATATGCCCCGACTATGCGACGGAGGTAGGGAGGCACACGATGGTACTTGAGCGCCTCCCGCACGCAGCTCCACGGCAGGGTGTTGAAGGCGTTGGCGATGTCGAGTGACACCGCCAATAGCACCCCGCCTCGAGCAACCACGTCCTCCGCCTGGCTCCTCAGACGCGAGATCGCGTCAATAGTGGAGCGCCCCCGGCGGAACCCGAACTGTTCGTCCGCCAGGTTTGGCCCCTCCGTCTCTAGGTGCCGGACGAGGCGGTCTGCGAGGATCCTTTCGAAGATCTTCCCCACCTCGTCCAGCAGCACGATGGGCCGATAGGCGGACGGTGAGTCCGCCGGGCGCCCCTCCTTTGCGATCAGGACCAGCCTCCCCGTCTTCCATCTGCGGGGAAACCGGCCCGACCGCAGACACGCGTCGAAGAGCCTCAATAGACGGGGCTCCAGGACGTCGTGGGATAGAACCCACGCACGCCCCGGTATGCCGTCCAGGCCGGGGGCGGTGGTCTTGGCCTTCAGCCGCAACATCGCTGCCCCCAGCTCTGCCCGGTCCACGTCGGGCACGGGGTCGTCGTCCGCGCTGGGGTCCCTCTCATCCCATTGAGGCGGGACCATGGCGGGAGGCGAGTGCTCAGCTCTCGTGGGGAACAGAGCGCCGACAAAACCATCCACCTGGCGCGGGGGGAGACTCTCGGTCAGCGGGGGCGCCCACGGGCGGAGCTTGCCCCGCACCGTTTTGTAGGGTCGCCCCCAAGGATCTTGATCTAAGCTGGCCAAGAGCTCCCCCCACGCCGCCGCCTTCGCCTCGCGGATAGCGAGGTGGAGGTCGTTTCTGGCGCCCCTGTACTCCCCGTAGAGCCGAGCCTCCGCGGCCGCTCTGTCCGCGTCGCGGCGACTCCGTCTTCGGAGCCTGGTGTACTGGCGGTGGGCGTAGTTGCACGCCCTGCGGAGCCGCTCAAGCTCCGCGTTCCACCAGTACACCTGGCGCGGGGGTCGGTGTGGCCCCCGCCTCGGCATCGCCGCGTCGCAGACGTCAGTCATGAGCGATCGCAGATTCTCCGCCTCCTCATCGACGTCATCGGGAGGTACGTCGCCCGGCCTCGACCACGTAGCGACGGTCAAGGCCTCGCGGAAAACCTCCCGATTCATCTTTCCAAGTGTCCAGCGCGGACAGTCACCCAACGGGGTCACCTGGGCTGGAGGCTCTCGCTGACGGGCGGAGACGCTGAACCGGATGTATCGATGATCCGACAGCGTCTCGACGCCCGTGAGCACCCTCCAGCCTCGCACACGGCGGGCCAGGAAGGCCGACGCGAACGAAACGTCGACGATCGACCCCCCCAACTGCCTCACACACGTGTACTCGCAACCCTGGTTGAGGATCTCCAGACCCCTCTCCACGACCCAGTCCTCGACCAGCTCACCCCGCGCGTCGGTCCGCGGGGAACCCCAGGCCTGAGATTTGGCGTTGAGGTCCCCGAGGACAAGCACGGGGCGCGGGAGGAACCGCTGGACCGCGTTGCCCAACTCTTCCATGTACCCTTCAAATTCGGCGAGACTCCTGTTCGGGGAGAAGTAGCCGCCCACGACCACTATCTCCCCGAATCTAGCCGCGGCGAAGCCCCTGCCCCTCACCACTTCCGTGGGGAGCGGGGTACCCGCGGCGGAAAGCAACTAATTAATTTAAAGGTCATCAACCTAGTTCTTCAAATCTCAATTAAAACAAATATGTGAAATAATTTATAGTATTGGTACATTTATTTACGCTCTGGGCATATTAATTACACAAAAAAAAAAATTAAATTAAATAATGTTGATTATTTTTTATTGATGACATGAAATATGTTTGATATTACTTTTTTTTTTTGGTCTCGGGGAAAAACCTCTCTTGACGGGTTCCCCCGGCCCGGGGGGACCGAGGGATATGTGGGACTCCGGGAAAGATGTTCGACCATCCGACTACCCACTAAAAAACCCCGCTGTTCTCCTATCGCCTACGCCCGGGCCCACGGATATATGGCCTGCCGATCTCGTGGCCCGGGCCGGCGCCGGCCCGCCTTTTGTCTTAAGGCGGGCCCCTTCTAAATTGTTGGCGCCGGGGGTCAGGATTTCGTCCCCCGGCGCTCTCCTGAATCAACAGTTGAGGGGGGCCGCAGAACAGCACACAGCCCTCTCCCTCGCGGCAATAGTGCGGGCGGCGGGTCCTCCCCCGAGGGGCCGCCCGCGGCCGCTTTTTACGGCGGCCGGAGGTCGTTACTGAGCCTCCGGTGCCGCCGGCGTGGCCTGCGTTGGCGGGAGGGGAGTGTGGTGGTCGACTCCCGCTCCCGCTCTGCCGCCTCCTTTGCGGACATGACTGCCTCGCAGAAGGAGGCGACAGCCGTCCATCCAGGATCACCCCCGACCATGGACAGAACCAGGGCCGGGAGCGACAGGTCCGCGCCGATTTGGGCGACGAGATGTTTGATATTACTTGAATGTTTGATATACACATACATGGATACATGTTTGATATTACTTGAAATCAATCAATCAATGGGTGGAAAACTTAAATTACAGTGCTCGTAAATTACAGTTTTATTTGTTTTTATTGTTTTAATTTTGTTTACCTAAATGACAGTGATATGGGATCCATTTGATAGGTAGTAGGTCCCCAAGCCCGCCTCGATGGCACCTCTAGTTTATAAGTATGCCGCCATAATAACCTTGTGTTTTGTTCCGGCCTTCCCGCATAAGCGATCCTGGCTCCAGTACCTGACTGCGGACAACAGCGTATTTGCAGTGCCTATACTAAAGTGGACCGACAACCCGTCTGCTGTTCCTCACCAATAAAAAAATGTGTGTTTTTTTTAATCACCGGTAATCTGAATTAGAATACGGTACAAAATTTTAGAAAAGAATTAATATCAGCTTTATGTTCCATTGATTTGTAACACGTTCTTGTCCACTCATGGTTATAATTTAACCTGGTACACCACGATAGCTGAGTTCACAAGTTGTTTAACTCGTTCGGTGTTATCAACCTCGCTCGTTCGCAAACGTCTTATATCAATCACGTGAAGCGTGAAATCAATAGACATCGCAGCATCGTGAATGGCTCATGTATTCTGTAAACCCATTTTTATTTTTGGAACAGGTTTTGTTTGTTTATTCTCGGTCTTAGTAGATCGCAAAGGATTCCCCCATTGCGATGTTTAGCAACAGTATCTGATTTTAGTGAGATTAAGAAAATCTATAATGACGCTGTGTGCATATATCTTATCCCCAAGTCAAACATTATGTGATTTCTGACCTACAGTTGCAAGTACATTATATTTATGTGGCATTGGTTTATTTTTTTCAAATTCAACGTTAAAGTTGCATGTAAACATTCTAAAATTTGTCCGCCTTTTGTATATAAATATTATTTTCGGTAAGAAGATCATTTAATTTTGATGAAACGTTTAAAAACCTTTTGCAGAAGTTTTTTTCTCCTACAGGGGCGGAGTAAGAATACTAACCCCTATGGTCGAGGCCTGTCGTAAAAGGCTATAAAATAACCCTAGCTACGCGGTAGCCCCAAGCCCGTTTGGATTGCAACCGTCCTTGGTCAATTAGTATGCCGCCATAATAACTTTGTGTTGTGTTCCGGCATTAGTGACCTAGGTTCTTGTACCCGTATGGGACAGCAGCGTGTTTGCGGTGTACCTAGCGTTGCCGCAAACATCCACAGGCGATGGTAACTGCTTATTATTAAGTGGGCCGTCAGCCTGCCTGGTGTTCCTCAGAAATAAAAAAAACACAAATTGCAACACTTACACTCGTTTTAATGTTAGATTATATGAATGGAGTTTTTTATTTCACTAAATCCCATTAGGATAAAGTTCATTCCTTTTTCATTCATAATACTCAGTAATCGCAATCATTAATCATTCTAGTGAAAACATAAATTTTTATATCTGCATATTGTCAGTTTTAACCATTTATCTTCTTGTTTGAAATACAATAAACTACAATAAACAATAAACTACAATAAACTACAATAAACATTTCAAACATTTTTCTATGACCAGAAAATAGGTTACGTTGATACATCGAAATGGTTTTGTTATTGTTTTAATTGGTTGTTGCGATATAGCGGTGGTAAAATAATAAAGCGGCTGGGTTGCGTTTTATTCGAAGATTGTATTTTTAATCTCGACTCTATAACTAGCTAAAATATTGTTACAACTGCTTTAATTTTTCTTACTGTTTCATTTAACACAGCGATTGTTAATTTTTGTATGTTCTATTATACTAATTGGATATAGGCCTCCAAATTTTAATATTATCCTCATCTTAAGGCTAAGTCCCGGGTTCAACACAAACTTACTTTTCGGTGCCCGCGGTCCTCATTATGGCAAAACCCTATCTTTCTGATAAATGTCTTTTTTCTTCTGACCATGTTGATTTTAATGAGTAGTCCATCAGCTGCGTTTTACGACTTCCCTTGTAAGAAATGGGGTGACCCTAATCTTTTCACCTATCGGGGCTAAACAACTGATTTTAGCTTTAATATTACAGACTTTATGCGTAATAGAGGAGGCCTTTTCCAACAGGGGCAACCAAACCAGGTCGTTGATGTCATAGACTAGGTAGAGTGATTAGTTTAAGTTAATTTTTCACCGAAATGGAAGTTTGGGTTGCAACCGGGATACTAGGCTAAGATGACGATGATGATGAATTTTGTTGTCTGAATAAAGGCTTTTATTATTATTATTACTTTACGCATACAACTTCCGTTGAAAGAATCGTCTTTCCATTTACCATAACTCGTATATTTTATTAGTACCTAGATCGAAGAGACGTGATGTCCACTTTCAAACTTATGTTTCATGCTCAATCAATTTAAGACATGCGCATTATTTTAGTGTACCTTCATTTCATATAACAGACATACAATAGTAATCAGTATGTAAATAATTACTTAGAATTCGTCTATTTCAATTTACTAACACTAATCTACTCAGCTATGATCTGATGATTGTAAACATGTAATTGTGTTACAAAGCTAGCGTTTATAAGCTGAGTAGAACGAGTACAGCCATTGGCCCGTTAATCCTGTTTAATATCTTCGCTCCGATACATATAAAGTTACTAAGACATTAATGTTTTCATAAGAAAGCATTGCCTAACCACTGACTTGGATAATATAATTTCAACAATTTCTATTTCTGAGAGTTAATTAATATAGCTCTTTATATTCAACGTAATTAAGCCCTCTTACGATAATAATATACGTATAATTTTTAAGTAAACATTGTTACTTAGACGTTATCTGTTTACTTTCGATTTACTTTCAATTTGAATTAAATTAAATAATGAAAGTTATTACGTTTAAGAAATTGGTTAGAATAATTTTATTTGAATTTCAACAGATATAATTCTTATTATTAATTAGTTCATGCTATGATTTTAATATGTAATTAATTATACCTGTATATATATAATTAACTCGAAAAGTCTGGAAGAAATAAAAAATTTGACTAGGGCTGTACTTTTCCGAACACCTAGGAAGTTTTGTACTACCAGCGAAATCTACTAGGCTACTCTTCTCTTTTAGTTCATACTCTATATCGTCTTGGCTACTTGTGAAAACTTTATGAAAACACTCGAAATTTCATCAAGTACAAGTTGCAATTATGTATTCTAAAGTAATAGATTATAGGTAAATATGTAGTATAAACTGCGTGTTCGCGAGTACACGAATAGTATTCGTTGCCTGGTACCCTAGTGGTATTACGCACGGAGACCAGTGTAGCAGTTTTTCTCGTTTAATGTACATGTTATAGCATAATTGTAAGACGGTGAAGGAAAACATTGTGAGAAAACCTGCATACCGAGATCATCGCTATTTGTAACCCGTCAATCCGCCTTCGACAAGCGTGGCGGGTATACTCTGTTCTCTCTTAGGGGGAGGTCCGAGCCCAGCAGTGGGATGCTTGTAGGCTGATATTGATAATTTCTTCAAAAATAAATTTAGCAGATATAAAAGTAACTTAAAACTCTGAAATGGCGTGAATATGGAATCTTTTTTTAGCGATAACATTTTGAACTTATGTCTTTAGATAATAAAGCAGTAACAATGCTCGCCTTTACACTTCATGCAATCACTGTTAATTATACACGTCCATGTAAACAAGATAAATATAATAATTATTTTTATCAAAAAAGTTTATAGGTTAATCACGTTAGGTCTACAATTCTACATATTCAGAGAACTGAGTACATAACAAAATGATTATTTTTTACGCTCATTCCTCTCATTATGTATTATAACGATTGCATGGCAACAATCATAGGACTCCTTGATACTTCCTTTTTACACCACCATATACCTCCACCCAGGAATCAGGCAGTAGAGGAACACTGCAGTGATTTCAGTGGTTATACCAGTGACGTGTGTTCCCTTGTCAAGTCGAGCCCCCAAGCAGTGGGATAAGCATTAAGCAAATCTCAAAAAATCCGGCTGGTTCACCTTCTCTATCCTACGGCGGATGTTGCTGCTCAGTAATGTAGAACGGTTTACCTAGGTTAATTTACCATAAATAGTTTCTAAGCCAGAAAAAAAATAACGTCATAATGTAAAATTTCTAGATATCTTTTATGATATGATGAAATACATATTGTATGCGTCAAAGAGTTCGTGCGCTTAATTAAAGTTAAGGATTTTTGTCAGCCACATAATTTTAAAATCTCCGTTAATCTTCTTAGGGTATGCTATATTTGCTATATTTCAAGTCCATGTGTGATGTGCTATATGCAGAATAGAAAGAAGAAAGAATTTATTTAGAGCTGTTCGATCCTTGCTTAAAGGCTATTTGAAATCCCACTTCCTGATTTTTATTACCTACCCTTACTATCGGTGAAGTAAAATGATGTTCTACCTCCCTGACCGAGTAACACGCTAGCTTCTAAACGCGCGGGATGGTCGACGTTCGACCTCCCTTCAGTTACTCTAAACTAATTGGCCGTGCCATTAAATTGTGTGTTCAGTGTTTGTGGCTTAGCTGGTGCTGTGCAACAGTTCTTCCGCGACCTGAACCGACCCGGGAAGGGGTGGAATCAAGGTCAGTGCGAATTTCTTTGCCCACTGCAAGGTATTGCGTCTCTCTAGCCACCGCTCCTCTGCCCCTCCTCTCATACAGTTCACTGCTCTCGAGCTATCCTTCTTATTCCTGTACGGTGCAATCTTGGTCCTTGAGCGGTATCGTACAAGAGCTACAAATAAAACAAAAAAAAGTTAACTTAAAATTAGCCATAAAAAGGTTCTAACTCACCATCACTGGTTAAAAAACCAGCGCTGGTCTTCCGTTAGAATATGGCTGTGACGTCACGTTAGCAAATTGTAGTTTTAGAATACTAAGACAAAAAAACTGAGCTGTCTTCTACTAAATTTACAAAACAATAAAACATAAGTAAGCAATCGAAAAATAAAGTAAGAACAATTTGAGTTAAAAAAAACCTATATAAAAGAGAAAAGTAGAATAAATATTATATACTAGCAGCCCGTCCCAGCTTCGCATGGGTATTTAACAAAAAATTAAACCCTTCTATTTTTTTTCGGTCTCGGGGAAAAACCTCTCTTGACGGGTTCCCCCGGCCCGGGGGGACCGAGGGATATAAGGGACTCCGGAAAAGATGTTCGACCATCCGACTACCCACTAAAAAACCCCGCTGTTCTCCTATCGCCTACGCCCGGGCCCACGGATATATGGCCTGCCGATCTCGTGGCCCGGGCCGGCGGCGGCCCACGCTTTGTCTTAAAGCGGGCCCCTTCTAAAGTGCTGGCGCCAGGGGGTCAGGCTTTCGTCCCCCCGGCGCTCTCTTGTAACAACTCTATGAGTTGAGGGGGGCTGCGGAACAGCACGCGGCCTTTTCCCTCACGGCAATAGTGCGGGCGGCGGATCCTCCCCCGAGGGGCCGCCCGCGGCCGCTTTCTACGGCGGTCGGAGATCGTTGCCCGCCCTCCGGCGCCGACGACGCGGCCTACGTTGGCGGGAGGGGAGTGCGGTGGCGGACTTCCGCTCCCGTTCCGCCGCCTCCCTTGCAGACACTACTGCCTCGCAAAAGGAGTCGACGGCCGTCCATCCAGGATCGCCCCCGACCATGGACAGAACCAGGGCCGGGAGCGACAGGTCCGCGGCCAATTCCGGACGGGACTCGCTTCCCCGTCGCGTGCTAGTCAGGCGTGGGTACGACTACCAGACGACACTCCAGAAAAAGCAGAGTCGCCTGACGTCGTAGCCGGCCCAGCAAGACCAACCGACAGCGAGGATGCAATTCCCGAGGATAAAAAAAGTATTCGCAACCATCCCACCGGGGACCACGCCACGAACAGAGAGCTAAGTTGGAAAGGATGTAGGAGGTAGACGGGAAGAAAGATAGGACTCTGTCGCCTCGAACGGAGAGGGGAGTGAGGCGACGGATGCTCGGGCACCTCGGGTACGCACACCCGTGCACTCCTCGGACAGAGGAGCGCCCCTGAGGGCAAACCCTTCTATTTGCGTCAGGTTACTAAAAAAATAAAATTATAAAGAAAGTTTGAATATTATTATTTCTATGAGCTTTTATTTTAATGATTTTTTTTTGTTATTACTTTTTATTTATTTTTCGTTATTTTTTAATAAGTATTCTAATTTTTGTAAAAACCCCAGTGACGCACGCCTACATTGCATAAGGTGCTGCCTAGCTAGCCGAACAGGGTGAGCGGCTACCACGCAACATTTTTCTAATACTTACATTTTTAAACTCGTGATATCTTTCGAATGGAATATCCGAATTGAATAATTCAAAAAGTTATATAAAGGTATTGAAACAGTTTTGAATATGAAGTAATTTATTTTGATAAGGATTAATACCAAGATCCAAATAAAGAGCCTTTTCTAGGGGCGGCATTTCAATTAAATTTTTAAAATAAAAGAACACTTATTGTGGCATAACTATAATAGTTAGACATATGCTGTCGCGACACTTTTTGTAAATAATGATGTGTTCTGCAAAGTTGTAGTACATTATTTTATTCTATCATCAATAGTTTTCGCAACGCACGCGATTTAAATAATATTTTAGGTAATTTTTTTACACTTTGGGTTACATTATTAGAGTTTTAGTAAGGATCCCTAATTTTTTTGAAAATATAATATGGCCTATGTCACCCGGGGATAATGTAGCTTCCCAACAATGAAAGAATTTTTTAAATCGGGTCAGTAGTTTCGGAGCCTATTCAAAGCAAACAAACAAACAAACAATCAAATCTTTCCTCTTTATAATAGTAGTATAGATACCCTATGCTAAAAACACATCAATTAACTGTCACCTTTATAACTTATATGTAAAAATATCTAGTTTAATACAATAAACATACGTTTGTGGTACAAATTAAAATAGATAGCGTTAGGGATCAAGTATAAAATTTGAGACAAATGTAGGGGTCTTGTGTACGAATCCCACATTGACAAGCACTATTTCAGCAGTTTTTACACCTATAATGTGCATATTCTAACATAATTGACATGTATCGTCTTTGAAGGAAAATCGCAATCTAGCCTGCATACTGTGATCACTGGTAAGTGAAACCCGCCAATCCACCTTGGACAAGCGTAGCAGGTATACTGACCAGGGCCTCGCTGTGAGACATTGCGGGCTGTTATTATTTATTATTAAAATTTTTGACATATAACACAGGCACGCGCGCTCGTATGCACGCACACTATATTATTTACTTAACTACTTATTTTTCTTATAATTTTGTAAAATATTTGGACAAGTGTGAGCACTGGCTTCTGTAACAAACTTTGGTCTACCTAAGAAGTCAGGTTGTATGTAGATTACTGTATATTTTACAAATAAACTTATTAATGATAGAATTTCATTAATTCCCCTCATAATAAATTTGTGGTTTATATAATCAGCAAATCAGATAGGGCATCGTTTTACAAACGAACAACCTTAAATATCCTTAATTATATGTGTATAATTGTTTCTGACGACGTACATGCATGGAACCACGCCTGTCAAATAACCTCGTTACGGATCGTAAATGGCATAGGGTGGAGCGCTAATCGTATTAACCCTGGTGAACTCGAAACTACATTATCTCATAAACTTATTCGCTATGCACTTTAGTAATAGTAGTAGTAATATGATCTAAGATTGGCCGTGAATAAATATTATGCTGTCAATACAAGACAGATTAAATAAATAAATATACTGGCACAATTCACACAACGCCACCTAGTCCCACATTAAGTTGCATAGCACTTGTGTTTATGGGTACTAGACAACTGATATACTTTTTTTATAACTATACTGACATATAAACTTTTTTATAAGTAACTAGCAGCCCGTCCCAGCTTCGCACGGGTATTTAACAAAAAATCAAAAATTAAACCCTTCTATTTTTTTCGGTCTCGGGGAAAAACCTCTCTTGACGGGTTACCCAGGCCCGGGGGGACCGAGGGATATAAGGGACTCCGGAAAAGATGTTCGACCCACTAAAAACCCCGCTGTTCTCCTATCGCCTACGCTCGGGCCCACGGATATATGGTCTGCCGATCTCGTGGCCCGGGCCGGCGCCGGCCCACGCTTTGTCTTAAAGCGGGCCCCTTCTAAAGTGCTGGCGCCAGGGGGTCAGTGTTTCGTTCCCCCGGCGCTCTCTTGTAACAACTCTAGGAGTTGAGGGGGGCTGCGGAACAGCACGCGGCCTTCTCCCTCGCGGCAATAGTGCGGGCGGCGGATCCTCCCCCGAGGGGCCGCCCGCGGCCGCTTTCTACGGCGGCCGGAGATCGTTGCCCGCCCTCCGGCGCCGACGACGCGGCCTACGTTGGCGGGAGGGGAGTGCGGTGGCGGACTCCCGCTCTCGTTCCGTCGCCTCCCTTGCAGACACTACTGCCTCGCAAAAGGAGGCGACGGCCGTCCATCCAGGATCGCCCCCGACCATGGACAGAACCAGGGCCGGGAGCGACAGGTCCGCGGCCAATTCCGGACGGGACTCGCATCCCCGTCGCGTGCTAGTCAGGCGTGGGTACGACTACCAGACGACACTCCAGAAAAAGCAGAGTCGCCTGACGTCGTAGCCGGCCCAGCAAGACCAACCGACAGCGAGGATGCAATTCCCGCCCCGGGAACACTCTTTGTGCAGGCGCAGTCGAAATAGGCATGGTTTTGACTACCAAATCAGGTCCCAGGGTAGAACCCGGGACCCCAATCAGTATTCGCAACCATCCCATCGGGGACCACGCCACAAACAGAGAGCTAAGTTGGAAAGGATCTTACATCCTGTAAGAGGTAGACGGAAAGAAAGTTAGGACTCTGTTGCCTCGAACGGAGAGGGGAGTGAAGCGACGGATGCTCGGGCACCTCGGGTACGCACACCCATGCACTCCTCGGACAGAGGAGCGCCCCTAAGGGCAAACCCTTCTATTTGCGTCAGGTTACTAAAAAAATAAAATTATAAAGAAAGTTTGAATATTATTATTTCTATGAGCTTTTATTTTAATGATTTTTTATGTTATTACTTTTTATTTATTTTTCGTTATTTTTTAATAAGTATTCTAATTTTTGTAAAAACCCCAGTGACGCACGCCTACATTGCATAAGGTGCTGCCTAGCTAGCCGAACAGGGTGAGCGGCTACCACGCAACATTTTTCTAATACTTACATTTTTAAACTCGTGATATCTTTCGAATGGAATATCCGAATTGAATAATTCAAAAAGTTATTTAAAAGTATTGAAACAGTTTTGAATATGAAGTAATTTATTTTGATAAGGATTAATACCAAGATCCAAATAAAGAGCCTTTTCTAGGGGCGGCATTTCAATTAAATTTTTAAAATAAAAAAACACTTATTGTGGCATAACTATAATAGTTAGACATATGCTGTCGCGACACTTTTTGTAAACAATGATGTGTTCTGCAAAGTTGTAGTACATTATTTTATTCTATCATCAATAGTTTTCGCAACGCACGCGATTTAAATAATATTTTAGGTAATTTTTTTACACTTTGGGTTACATTATTGGAGTTTTAGTAAGGATCCCTAATTTTTTTGAAAATATAATATAGCCTATGTCACCCGGGGATAGTGTAGCTTCCCAACAATGAAAGAATTTTTTAAATCGGGTCAGTAGTTTCGGAGCCTATTCAAAGCAAACAAACAAACAAACAAACAAACAATCAAATCTTTCCTCTTTATAATAGTAGTATAGACTACATATTACATATAAACACCCAGACACGAGACGGGATTCGAACCCATGACCTCCGCGAGCGTACCGAATTGCGTTAGCCGCTACGCCAGGGAGGTCGTCAAAGATTGTTGGCTAATTTAATATTTTGCTAGGGCTCTAAACCCGTTTGGATGGGCAACGTGGTCTCCCTGGTCTCTATATATTCCAGCATAAGTGACTTAGGTTCCAGTTCCCCTGCGTTGACAGTAGTGTATTAGCGGTACCTCTGGTGTCGCAAACATCCATAGGCGACGGTTACTATTAAATAGGCCGTCAGCTTCACTGCTGTTCCTCAGCAATAAACAATAAGTTAAGATTTTAATAATAATAAATAATAATAATAAAATATACTTTATTGCACACATTACATTTACATCAAGTGACACATTTATTAACATTTAAAAGCACAATGGGCGGTCTTATCGCTGAAAGCGATTTCTACCAGACAACCTTTGGATGGATAGAAATACAATTAAGAAGGAAGAAGGTAATTTTGCATGCTATTACATAATACAAATATTCAATAAAAACAATAATAAGAAATATATATAAATATACATACACACACACACATTCAAATATATACATATTCAAGAATATAAAAATAAAATACATTAGATATACAATTATTCAAAGAATTATAGTCTATATTATATATACACACAGCTATAGCATAAAATATGCAAAATAATAAACTAAAAAAATGAATTCAGTTCACAGCTTCAAATAATGCAAAGTTAAGATTTTACTTAAACAGTTTAATATATTAATCCATACTAATATTATAATAAATATGAAAGTAACTCTGCCTATCTGTTACGATTTCACGCTTAAACCGCTGAACAAATTTTGATGAATAGATAATAGTACTACAATAATAATAGATAATATCACCTATGAAATTGCCGTTCTGCAGTACTGGCCATTTCAAATCAAAATAATTTTTGTTTGGCTAAGAATTCTAATTTCAAATTAATTTTATTTTAAAAACATGGAATTCTCTTTCCAAAAGTAGTCATTTGTTTATTGATTAGTGTTACATTTTCATCGCATTTTAATCTTTTTCGTCATCATGGATACGCAAAATTAACGACGTTTACGGAGCTAACACTACAAACCAACACACCACCTGTTATTGGTTTGCTCGCTTCCGTTCTGGGAATTTCGACCTGAAAAATGAACCTCGCGGTCGTCCGAAGACTGGTCGACAATGACGAATTAAAGGCGATTGTGGAAGCTGATGATACACAATCTACGGCTGAATTAGCAGCAGCTTTCGACGTTAGCGTCAAAACAATTGGTCCATTTGTGTCAAATTGGCAAGGTAAAAAAGCTTGACAAATGGGTGCCCCACGAACTCAATGATCGCCAGCGCGAAGTACGCGTCGAGACGTGCCTTGCATGCTCAACAGACACACAAATGAAGGAATTATGAAACGCATTGTTACCTGCGATGAAAAATGGATTCTGTTTGATAACCGTAAGCGCTCAGCAAGTTGATTGGATCCTGGTTCAGCACCTAAACAATGCCCTAAACGAAAACTTACCCATAGAAAAGTGATGTCACTGTTTGGTGGTCTAGCGCCGGTGTGATTCATCACAGCTTCTTACCAAACGGGGTGAGCATTACTGCAGATGTGTACTGTGAAGTACTGAACACAATGATGGAGAAGCTGGCACATCTCCAACCAGCATTGGTCAATCGCTCGTCTCCGCTGCTCCTGCACGACAACGCGCGACCTCATACTGCACAGCAGACGGTCTCCAAGTTGCAAGAACTGGGGTCGGAAGTTCTCCGACATCCGCCCTACTCACCAGACCTTGCGCCTACAGACTACTACTTTTTCCAGAATTTGGATAACTTCTTGGCGGGAAAAAAAATTCAATACCCGAGAGGCAGTACAAAATGCCTTTGAAGAATTTTTTGCCTCCCATCCAGCTGATTTCTTTAAGAAGGGCATCAATAAACTGTCACTGCGTTGGCAAAGATGCATTGATTGTATGGGTGATTACTTCGATTAATACAAATAAAAAATACTTGAAAAAAATTCGTTTAAATTTTTTCATACAAAACGGCAATTTCATAGGTCAAGACCTTAATATATAGAGATAGATTGGACCTCGGAGAAGGACAGATGCTACTTTTTGACGTAAAAATGAAACTTGAAATGGGAGTGAACGTAATTCACTTCTGTTTTTTTTTTAATTTATATGACAACAACGTTTGCCGGGTCAGCTACGAGTAGGTAATATAGTAGGTTGACGGCCTCTGTGTTGTAATGGATAACGCACTTCGGTACGCTTGCGGAGGTCACGGGTTCGATTCCCGTTTCGCGTCTGGGTGTTTATGTATAATATGTATTAATTTCCAAAAAAAAGTATTTAAGTAATATATCAGTTGTCTACTCTGTACCCATACCCATAACACAAGTGCTATGCTACTTAGTTTGGGACTAGATGGCGCTGTGTGAATTGTCACATAAAGATATGTTTATTTCATAATCTGAATTACAGCTAGTATAGTATCTTACCAACATTCTAAAATAAACAGTTCATTAGCGTAACTTATAAATGTTTGCGTTCCTTTCATAAGTTTAAGGAACATTATTTAAGTCCCTGAAAAGACGAGTTTTAATTTAATGAGTAACTTTACAAAGATGAATACTCCTAAAAGATTAATACTCTTGAAGTGTGCTTACAAGGAATACCGGAAACTTTGATGTCTAAACAATGTTGAAAGAGTTTCACCAACCCTCTTATGTGTCCCGTAATCAGAGCTCGGCCTCTCAAAAGGCCACGGCTTACTTTGATTATGAATTTTAGGAGTTTAGGCTTTAAGACACTATGATTGAGTTTTTGTTTAAGATCAGGCTTTAAGCTCGACAAGTTTGTATCTCTTTGTAATAAATTAATTGTAGATAAACCCAGTAGCGTAGCGTGGGTATTAGCCGCCCGGGGCGGAAGAAAATTTTGCAGCCCTCTTACGTAAATATTTCAATTTATAAAACAATATACAATAATTCTAAAGAACTTTTCGGCACTAATAAATCGCCGCTCATTTCAACCGGTCCAAATCGTGAGTGCGGAAAAAATATATTAAAAATATTTACAATATATTAAAAATATTTACAATTATTACGATTTATTGTGAAATTTTGCCGCCCCCTAAAAAGTGCCGCCTGGGGCGGGCTGCCCCTGCCGCCCCCACTACGCCACTGTGTAAACCCTTTGTAAAAAAATTATAACCCTTTCTTAGTGCAGAGGCGAAGTAAAATAATACTGCCCGTGCATAAAAGGCGGCAAGTCGTAAAGGCGATAAAACAACCCCATTTAGGCGGTAGGGCTCCAAACTTGAATGGATAGCAACCACACCTGGTTGCCCTCTATATAAGCCGCCATAATAAACTTGTGTTGTGTTCCAGCATAAGTGACCTAGGTTCCCGTTCCCCTACGAGGACAGCAACATGTTAACGGTGCCCCTGGCGTCGCAAACATCCATAGGCGACGGTAACTGCTTACTAATATATAGGCCATCAAGCCTATCTGCTGATCCAGAGCAATAAAAATGCAAATACTATTCAGCTCGATACGATGCTTATTGCGCGTGCGCACGATCAAGCATACATTTTTCACGGTGGTGTGGAATAATTATCTTCTGACAAATATATACAAACAATTCCGGTTTGGCAGATCCTGCGGTAAAAGAAACATAAAGAAATCGATCATTATAACTGTATACACCACGTATAATATTCCTAATGTCAGGTGGAAAAATACGATACGATATTGAAAAAAGCGTGGCCATGGATGCGCATTCCGACCGCCACCACACTAAATGAGTTTATAATTATTCGCAACCCAGCTAGCTTGTTAAATGAGTAAAAAACTACGACAGAACGCGACTGTAGAATAATTATGTGGCATATAATATTGTGCAATATCATCACGAGATGCGCAACACAACGTAGCAACTAATAACCGAAATGAGGCCAAAGTACCGACAAAAGCTTAAATGCATTATATATGACGAATCGCGAGCCGTCGAGCCGAGTGCATGTCAGTTCAGTCACACCGATTAATTTGCCCACAGAGGCGACCAGCGACGCGTGAAGTCTCGCCCTCCTGTTCGCCTACTCACCGAGATCAGAACATTCAAAGTGGATGCCATTAGCCGGATCGACTTGATTGCCTCGACTATTATATGCCTGGATTTATTACAGCCAGTTAAATAGTCTTGGACTAGAATTAATTTCTAGTCTACATGATGTATAGGTAAATGTAGTGTAATAAAGAAATTATACCTAAACAGGTCAGCTTAATATTTAAAAAGTTACCCTAAAAATTAACATTTATGAATTATTACATTCCTATTTGTAGTCTGAAACAATATTAAATAACGCATGATGAATGATTCACTTATTCTCAGAAAATAGATAATTCTGCGATGAACAATATTTACAAGAAACTTCTTGCATAATTCTACTAACAATATTAACAATTGTTTTATCCATTTTCATTTTGTCAAAACAGCTATTGTCATCAAAACTATGTTCTACTTTTAAGCGTGTGTTTACTTTTGCCATGAATAAGTTTCTGCTACTTTTTAGTTGTATTTGCAAACTTATTTTAATATTGTACTGTTTTAATTAGATATACTCTCATAGTTGCAGTTTAGTAGCAACAGTATCAAAAACAGGACGAACGGATAAATTACCTATACCTGTTCTAAGTTATCTATTCTCATTTGTTATTCATTCAACCTCAACCAATTTCCATGACGTGGGTAAACTCAATCAAGTGCGCCTAAAATTGAAACGAATGTTCCTAAACAAACGTGTACTCTGGAAAGATTGGGAAGTTCAAGTCGGTAAATCAGAATTTTCATTTGCCGCACGAAATGCAAGTTAATCCGTTGATATACAAAAATATAAATTTTTAAGCTTTGCTTTATTATTTTGGCGACATGTGGTGATATTTTGTATAAATTATGTTGTTTGAAATTTATTAAATCTTCCGCTATCCATGAAGTAGCCTTATAGTAGCGGTATTTGCAGCCAATTCTAAAAAGTTGTTAAAAGCATTTTATTCCTTTATTACATAGGCAACAGGCAGATGCTTACATTAAGCAATCTGGTTCATCCATTCGATATTTTAAGGGCTAAGGTGGCCGTCTATCTATTAATTATTTTCAATTCACTCTCGCGCAAGAAAAATTCAACAACAGTTTACAAAAATTCTAAGTGCTTTGTAGAACTGTTTTTAATATGATCAATATATTATATTTAAACATGTTATTCTTTATGATTTTAAGTATGTTATATCGTTAATATTAGCATTAAAGGACATCTTTACCTGAACGTATATTTATAACATGGGATTGTTATTCGTTCTCGTCTGTTCCTCAAAACGTATTTGTAATATTTAATGCAAAAAAGGTACTTTTCATATAGACGTTGTTAAACTTCAGAGAATTCTCATCGCATTTTTTCATACATAAGGTTCATATTTGAAATTAATGTTAGTTGAGGAATTTCGATACGTATGTGCTGGTATGTGGATCCATTCATTCAGCAATAACTTCACTTATCGCCGCGCCACGCCTGCAGCCTGAACATTTTAAAAGCTTTCGCATTTATTCATTCCGAAACTTTTGCAATTCTGTGCGGTTTTCAACTGCAGTTTATTTCAAACAGTTTTCCGACTGTTTTTGACTACTTTATTTTGGTGTGTTTTGAAATTGCTGACTGAAAATAAGTTAATATTGTGACTATTCATTATTTGAAAGATAAATTACAGTAGTCGCCTTCGTTTGCATGGCCACGTTTTGCGGCAATCGGTTACTTATGTGGGGAATAAATGTATAGCTATCCCAACTCCGCCGGGCCCCGGCAGGAGTAGTAGACCCAAAAGATGCTGACTTGACGCCGTAAATACGTGCCAATGAACTCACTACCAAGGATGCTGAAGACTACGAAGTGGAGAAGAAAAGTCGGAAAGCAGACCCCGAGCACCGAAGCGGAAGTTTGGGTTTCAACCAGGATATAACACAAGAAGGATGATAATGATTATTATTATTTGTGAGATAATAGTTTTAAGTAATTCCCGACCGTCTGTTCTCGGTCATATGTAAGTTAATATTGTATACGCCTTCATATGTAATCATAAAAGGCGAAGAAAATAAGACCTTGTTAGATTAAAGGCCACAAAAGACATTCTTTTGAGATTGATTTTCCCTTACAAGTTTGAAGGAGTAACGGAAGTCATAATTGTAAAAACTAAATGGAACCATACGTATTCTATTTTCTTGGGCTTACTTACATAATATCCGGAATAGGCATTAAAGAGCCGCAACAAAACATGCGTATAGTATCGCCCTAATAAGATAATAATAATTAGTTTGTCCTTGCAATATATACCTGCACATAAATGGATTATTCTTGTATCAATTATCATTTTTTAAAATAAAAGCCCACGAAATATAGCTAATAACTGATTATATCATTGTATGATATGAACCAGATTCAATATGTACAATATACACGTATGAGTGTATTATTGTTGGAGATTACCGGGATTTTGTGCTTGACAAAAGCAACTCGCCTTTTGATTACCACATGCAACTTATGTTGTCAGGTTCTTAGGAATCGTAGAGATAAGAGTAAGCATTTATTCATTAAATGTTCATTTTGATTCCCACGTTTTTTGTATTACCCCAATTTCAAATTCCAAACAATGTCTGTATTGAAATACTCAATTAAATAAGGAGATTATGAAAAATACGTAACAATTTTACGCTATAAAAATTGCAAACTAAAGCGGAAAACACTTTGCCTTCCCTTTCTAGTATTATAGATTGTAGTTCGTATATGATTGAACTTTTTAATATTTACTAGGGGTGTTCAATAAAAAGTGATAATGAGTATGGCGCAATTTATCTTTATTTTATTTGGCAACGTAGTCATCTTTCAGGTTTATATACTTTGTATATATATTTTTTCTAAAGCTATAATTCCCTTTAAAAAAATTTTTTCTTCTTGATTTCCTTAAAAAATCGTGTACTACGGCGACTATTGTGTCATTATCTTCAAATTTATGGCCCCTGAGATATTCCTTTAACCGCGGAATCGGTAGAAATCACCAGGAGTTAAGTCCGGTGAATATGGAGGATGTTCCATCAATTCAAAACCAGCTTCTTGAATGGCAGTCATCGTAAAAAGAGGCAAAACGAAATATATAATGTATTATTCTTTCATCTTTGTAATGTTCACTCAGTTCGCATTATATACAAGGGGAATACCTTCATTCTTTTTCTTCAAGTGCCTCTCCAACTAGTGAAGGTTGGCTACCAACTTCTGGAATTGTTGTCTGTCCTTAGCGAGTCGAAACAATTTGGATACGCTCGCTATTCCAGTCCACTCTCGGATGTTACGGAGCCACGACTTCTTTCTCCGACCAACTCGCCGTTTACCGGCAACCTTGCCCATCATTATAAGTTGCAAGAGGCTATATCTATCGTGTCTAAGCACGTGACCGAGATATGCAGTTTTTCGTCTCTTGATGATAGACAAAAGTTCCCTTTTCCGTCTAACTCGCCGCAGAACCTCCTCATTTGTGACTCTATGCGTTCAACTTATCCTCAACATACGCCTGTATGCCCACATTTCAAAAGCTTCAATTCGCTTCCTGAGGTGTTCTTTAATAGTCCAAGACTCGCATCCGCACAGAAGTATAGGCCAAATGTAACAGTGCAACAGTCGTGTACGCAAGTCGATCTTTAAACTTCGGCAGCACAGTACGGATCTCATGGTATTGAAGGCACTACGAGCAATCTCCACGCGGGTTCTTATTTCCAACTCACTACCTCAGTTTTCAGTGAGCCATGTGCAACATGTACAACTTCATTATTGGATGTCAAACAAAGTTCTTCGAAAAAAAAAAAACTCAAAACAAAGTTAAGAACGTCACGGTAATCGTTATAGATTGTCAGGGACCCAATTTTCAATACGGTTGGACCAATAAATAAATCCATTTTGTATAACAAGTCGTTTAATTGGTTCGTAAATCGATAGGCGTGTTACAGCTGTTACTGAAATCAATCTAAAGTCTAATTTAAAATAAACTCGAAATTGGGACGGTTTTACAGTTAATATTGCAGGTTGGTCATGTCTATAAATAGATTGACGGATACAAAACATTACAAGCGCTAGCCCGCATTGTTAATTTTCAGAGTGATTTTTTTCATTCGAAATTGCACCGAGCTACAGATAAACTGACCGAGTACTTTGCCTGTAACTCCACAGATCCCACACCCGTACGCATAGGCGGCGACACAGTCGAGCGCACGGACCAGGTGAAATACCTGGGATCTGTATTTCATGCGTCTCGTGACATCGATTGCGACGTCAAGGCACGCATTGCTGCCGCGTGGGCCAAATGGCGTGAGGTAACTGGTGGCATTTGTGACCCCAAGATGCCGGTAAAGTTGAAAGGACAGGTCTATAAGACCATCATTAGGCCTGTCCTTTTATACGGCTGTGAAGCGTGGCCGGTGTTAGAGCGACACAAGCAAAAACTGCGTGTCACGGAGATGAATATGCTGCGGTGGATGTGTGGATTGACACGGAAGGACCGCGTTAGGAACTCCCGCATTCGCGGTAGCCTTCATGTCCGTGACATTGCGGATAAATTGCAGGAGTGTTGGCTCCGATGGTACGGCTACGTTTTACGGCAACCGGATGCTTACGTGGGAAACAAATGTCTGGCCATGCCGCCTCCGCCGGGCCCCGGCAGGCGGGGTAGACCCAAAAAGTGCTGGCTTGACGTCGTAAAGGGTGATATGCGTGCCAATGGGCTCACTACCAGGGATGCTGAAGGCCGTGCGAAGTGGAGTAGAAAGAGTCGGAAAGTGGACCCCGGGCACCGAAACGGAAGTTTAGGATGCAACCGGGATACTACGCTTAGATGATGATGATGACAGACAAACTCCCTTGCAAAAAATAACGGGTGGTTTTGATTTATCTAAATTATTGATAATAATTTTTGATAAGGTTTTAATAGCCAAGCTGTTACTGGCACTTGACAAAGAGTAGGTATGAAAAAAAAATTAATTCCGTATTCGAAACTTTGGGTTTTAAAAATCCCTTTTCCGTTTGTTTCTTTTTAGTTTTTTTTTCGCCGGTTTGCGGATAATGAGTTATCAGGTATCTAAAATTAACTTTTCGTTATTTTTAGTACACTAATTTATGTTTGTCGCATAGTCCTATCTTATTGTGAAATTAAAACAAATATCTTTGTGTCTATTATAATGGCAGATAAAACAATAATAGCTAGTAAAATTATAACCCTGCTGGAAGAAGGGTGTCACCAATGTTACGTCTCACAGCGGTTAAATGTCAGTCTCTCAACCGATCAAAGAATCTGGACTCGATACTAAGGTCTCTTAGGTTCCGTTCAGAGAAGGCAAGGTTATGGGAGAAAACGTTGCACACAACCACAAGACGACCGCTTTTTAGTGACTCAGGCGGTTAGGAACCGCAAATGCAGTTACAGAGACGTCAAAAGAAACCTTGAAGAGATATGACGAGCACAAGTTAGCCTATGGATTGTGTATACGCAATCGACGACCAGCGCCAGCCCCCAAGTTACTCCGTGAGCACCGGATTGCTCGATTGAGCTTTACTAGAAATTACCTATTTTGGACACTAGGTAACTGGAGTAGCGTACTCTTCTCCGATGAGGCTCGAATTTGTTTGCATGGTGAGGACTGACGTCGTCGAGTGTTATGAAGACCAGGGAAACGCTGTGCCGATGTGTGTTTTGAATAAATCACTCTTTATGTTTTGGGCGGGCGAAACTTCCAGCTATCGTACCGAAATATTTTTCATTGAAAATAGCTCACTAAATGCGCAAAGGTACATAACAGAAATCCTTTGTCAACATGCACAACCCGCACTAACTGTAATTGGTGAAGGTGCCATTTGCATGGACGATAATGCTCAGGTCCCCGTTCTGGTGACGTAGATGCTTATCGTTTGGATTGCTCGTCGTTTGGCCAAGATTGGCCAGCGCGGAGGCCCCGATCTTAACCTCATTGTGCACGTCTGGGACCTCCTAAAAACCACACTAAAACTGACTAAAACGCCGGTTCCAGGATTTAAGTGTTAAAAACTATATTCTCATTGGTAATAAGAAATTTCTACTCATCTAAGCTAATAACATACTAAAAACACTAATATTATCCATAGAAAATCCAATGACTGTAGGTGCACCTTTTTTTTTGCAAAGGAGTGTATAATTCCGACCATGTTTTGTAATATCATTGCATGTCATATAATTCTATATTACCGAAGAAATCTGAATGTGGGTAAATAAACCAAAATAATATTAAATTTCTTTATCTTATTCATACTGCTGCTATATTTGCAGCTATGATTTGACGCCATGCAAATTAATTGAAACTAAAAGGGTACAATGTTTTAATAAGATGTCGCCTGTGTCTTATAGTATAACCCAGTTTAGACGAGATAAAGAGACACCGTCACATATATTTATTTGTTTATGAAAATTCGTTGCATAATATATTAAACGATATTTGATACTAGTAAGGGCCTACGCAGACCGGGACGGCATGGCAAGGGATTTAATTTTTTACTAATGGACATTCAAATGTATCGATATAGAAATACTACATAAATTGCTATGCTTTAAAATGATGCCGTGGCACCGAAAGGGATTTCATTGCACGGCATTGAAAGGCTCGCCACGGGCTCCCGCGGCGGGATGCCGTGGCATACTGCGGGTAGGCAACGGCATGCCAAGGACTCCGGCGCCCGTTTAGTCATTAAATAAATTTTTGAATTCACCCTTTGATTCTCTTTCTTTCCATAGATTATCAACCCAAAATCTTCTTCTATCCCTATTATTAGCCTGTGCACCTTCTTCGTCTGCAATAATCGATATTAACACCAAATTCCAATCTAGCGCCGTGGCAAGGCGCTGGAATGCCGCGGTATCTAAGCGGCTAATGTGCGCTGACTGACGGCAAAATCCTTTGCCTTGCCGTCCCGGTCTGCGTAGACCTTAATGCAATAATCCGCATCATATTCCTTTATATTTGAATCTGAATGAAGTTTCATTTAAGTAATACTATACTTTATAATTACTATATTTTCTTTGGCCTTCCGTTTCCTATATCCTTTGATTCGAGGTTATCATCCTCTTTATTAGATACAGCTTCTAAAACTTCTTAATTTTATGCTGCTTCAGCATCGAAATAATTTGCACCAACCACAGTACTGAAATGTAATTTAAAAAACAATTTAACATTTATTAGTATCTATACGTATCATATTTGTGCTCAATTTTATCAGATCGTATTTCTAAAGTAAAACGGTTTGGCTACTCAACAAAAAACATTGAAACCATCATAAATTCGTCTTAGGAACTGTTTTTTCACTACGTTTCGTCCTTATCCCATATTTCTTTCAGAAAGACGACCCGTGTTCGTATAAATTGGGTAGGGTTTAAATGGAATGAGGTATACAGTGCTTGACTAATCTCCAATTGAATGGAACTTCAAATTAATGTATAACCACTAATTGTAATATCATGAAATGATCTATTTAATTTTATTGCGTAGAAGTTCTTTTAACGATTCATCTTAATCTCGAGCGGCTGGTAGATCGAGCGTTGTCACATAGAAAAACTGATGCGCAACCTTTTGACCCAGTCCTTGTAAAATTTCATTGTGCCTCTGCACATTGTCATTTGTCTCTACAAAAGTACATGGATGGGATTGGTTTTAGTAGCAAAGCTTTTAATAGCAACCCTAAAGGGAAACCCGAGAGTTTCGAAGAACGATAAAACGTTGTTTTGATACCTGTAATCTAGCAACAGATTGAAATACTAAATTACTTTCTAAATTATCAATACTTGATTTCATTTTTGATTTATGACGTTTTTTTGTCCTTTTTATTTGAGTATAAAGTACAGTATGTTTCGAGAATATTTTGAGTTACTGCCTTAGTCAGTAGTTATTCTTATTCGTATTACTCAATAATATTGAAGGAGGCAGGGTCGTGATGTCATTGAGGCCAGCTGTCAATTGTCACATCTCGATGGGCTTGCGCAACGCCCGAGTATTTTGTTGGAATGTCTAACTATACATTTATTACTAGAATATGTTTATTTTAATCGTTTCACTTTACTTAAAATAACGTGTGAGTAACGATTAATAAAGTGCTGACCTAAATCCAGACCTAAGAGCAGTCCAATTAGTATTAGGTCCATTCGCAGTCCGTATACTCTGGTACATTTAATTATAAAGCTTCGTTAAACTTTTTACCCGTGCAGGGGCGGAGAAAGAATACTAACCTCTGTGGCCGGGGTCAGCCTGTCGTAAAAGGCGACAAAACAACCTACCCTAGCTACGTGGTAGGGCCTCAAGCCCGTCTGGATGGCGACCACCTTTGGTCTTAAGTATGCCGCCATAATAACCTTGTGTTGTGTTCCGGCATTAGTGACCCAAGTTCCTGTACCCTTATGGGACAGCAGCGTGTTCGCGATGCCACTGGCGTTGTATACACCTAAGGCGACGGTAACTGCTAAATCCTAAGCGGGCCGTCAGCCTGTCTGCTGTTCTACAGCAATAAAAAAAAACTACTTTTTACGGATTTTGAGTGTTTACTTTTTTAATTTTTGCCCATAAACTTTTTTCGATTTTATCAATTATTGATTAAAATATATAGGGAGTAAGATCATTAATCTCCGTAGCGGCTAATCATAATTGCATACAAATCATTCACTTGGGAGCCCGTGGTCCTCTGCGGTATATAAACCACTAGACTAACGAAGTAGATACTCTATTTTTATCGACGCTTATCTGGGTCATTTTCCTTTCTTGTGGTGAGACAGCATAAGAACAGTGGTTCGTATCTGACGTCTCCATTCCTGATCAGATCCTTCTCTATTGTTCAGAATTATGCACTTTCAGGTGAAGCTGACTTGGAAACTTTTGTTGACTGGAAAAGTCTCAGTGGGACCCCGTATACCCTAATAAGAAACATCCACATAAGATTAATATCCAAAAGTGAACAAAATACGGTGATAATTGGTTTCGGTTTACTTGGCAGTTTATAGTCATGTTAGTTTGAATTGTGTTTTTTTAAGTCTACTTTGAACTTCCTAACGGGTGTTCCCTTAACGGTTTTAGTGCTTGCGTGAATACGTTATCTGTTAAGTTCTTTACAAGAAAGTCGGCAATAGCTGTTTGAAAGTCCAATAACGTGCAGGAAGCACGTGAATAAACAATATTGAAAAAGTTAGCACGTGTGTGGCGAAGTTTGTGGAGTTTCTTATGTAAATCATCATTTTCAAGGTTTATTATAAATATCTACTTATTATTCGATGACCTTGTACAGAGTAACGTCATCATTATCTTGCTTTAAATTATGGTTACTACACAAAGTTACGCTTCGGTGCCCGGGACCACTTCTCCATTTAGTACGATCTTCGGCATTCCTGGTAGTTAGTCCATTATCACGCATATCAACCCTTTACGATGTCAAGCCAACTTTTGATCTACCATTTCTGTCGGAATCAGACCGAGGCGCCATGTCTAGAAATTTGTTCCCTACCTAAGTAGCCGGTTGCTGTAACACGTGGCCATAGTAACGGAGAGGACACTTGCTATTTATCCGCTACGTCACTGACATGTGTAAATGCTGTTCAGAATGCGGAGGCATTCATGCAACCCTTAACGCGATACTTCCGCGTCACTCCACACATCTACCGCAGCATATTCATCTTCGTGATACACAGTTTCTGCTTGTGTCGTTTCAACACCAACTACGCACGTTCAGTGTAACTTATCCATACTATGTGAAAGTAACTGTCTGTCTGTTACGTTTTCACGTCTAAACCAATTTTGATTAATTTCGGTATAGAGATAGATTGGACTTAGAAGAAGGATATGGGCTACTCTGCCCCGATATTGAAGGGTGTGACACAGGGATGAACGTGATTAAGTTGTTTTTTTTAGATGACAGAACAACGTTTGTCGGGTCAGCTAATAAGATATAAATTCGTTACTGTCTTAAGGAGAATTATTTATTTACAATTTAAAGTCAATTATAAACCTTCACACTTGTGAAAGAAATCCTTTGTATACCGAAACTTAACCATAATACAGTTACACGAAGTTAATGTGTCTTGTGATATTATGAGAAATTCGTCAGTGTCGCGGCTGATCAAGCCGAGTATCAAGATATGAACGTTAAATTATTCATAATAAATGTCTGTTCATTTGATTGGCGTATTGAGGACAGTTTGTAGAAATGAAAACAATAAGCTATAACGGTATTGTTATTATGATACAGCTTAAAAGGTTTAAGATCCTAGTATTCAAGGGACTTATGTGGTCGAAATTAATTGTGTGCACCATCAAATTCTATTCCATCGTTCTTTTCTGGAATGTTTCGTTTGTCGCGTTATTACATACATACCAAGCTAATAAAAGCGTATTAATAAAAGGACATAATGTTGTCTAACTTTGTTCGATGCCAGTTTGATTATATTCCTTGCATCACCTATATGTATATTTTATTTACTTAGAAGCTATTTTTTCCTTAAGATTACAAGTCATTTGTTCCATAATCTACCATAATCTTTACGTCTTAGAGACAATAATTAAGAATTTAAAAATTTAAACGTTGATTGATATATGAGATCCACTGTTGTATTGTAATATGAGTATAAATAAAATTCTAAATGGCTGTCATTTAAACATAAACGGTTTGAATAATACCAGCATTTATAAGACCTAGTTTCTTTAAATGGGTCAGAACTGAATCAGGCGTGGGATAAAGTTAGCAGGAAACGGATGTAACAGCGGCGTGGTTCGTCCAACAAAGTTGTAATAAAGCCTTGGTACGCTAGGCGTTATTTACCAAACAGTGCAGAGCTTTGTTTTACTACACCGTGTACACAAAGAGCCAATGACACATTCCAGTGACATAATGTAACCAATATTTATTGAGCACTTAGTAACTTGTTACTAGTCAAATAAACAGCGAGAATTTCGAACTTTATGTTTTAGTTGCCAATCTACATGGGTCTACTTACGCGTTTGGTAGATTTAATATATTAAAACAAGCGCTTTATTTCGATTGCATTCAAAATTTCAGTAAAATATATTGTAACGGTGGGAAACAACTGTCCGACTCTTACGCATATGCGCTTGCATCATTGAAACCAACATAATCAACACAGGAGTTCCTGTATCCACGTACTTTCATGTTATTATAGTACGTTAGGTGAGATATGGAATAGTCCTATTCTTATTAAACTATTTTACGGCCCTGGAATGAAGGTTTTAAATCCGATACGATTTGTTACTTTTAAATATTTTCGCGGTATAGCAGCAAACACGTCGTTTTATTAGAAAATTTAAAAACTTGATATACTTAAAGTGCTAATGTTTTAATATTCATAATTAGTATTTGATTATTTGATAGATTAATAGTTTGGTTAAATAATATTTTTTTAAAAATAAGGAGTTATTTTCACAATACGAGGGTGAATCAAATATAAAAAGTTTTTTTTTTTTAAATAAATTGTAATTAATAAATGATGAAAGACAAATATAATTTATTTTTCTACGTAGTTTCCTACTTTAAAAATATTTTTCCCCAGCGCGCAGGAATGTTTTAATAATACTATCATCGTAAAATCAAACTGGTTGGATCAGGAGCCAATTGCGCACAAACTCCTCCACGTCTCCGTTATCTTCAAATCGTTGCCTTCCTAAAGCTTCCTTAAGCGCCCCAAACCAATGAAAATCGCAGGGCGATAAGTCCGGGCTCTAGGGAGAATGTTCAAGTTGAGTTCAGTGCATTTCTTCCAGTTTGGACATTGTTAGAGCTGCAGTATGGGGTCTGGCATTATCATGGAGAAGGATGACCTCTCGAATCCGTTGTTTTCATCTTTTGCAGCGATATGCATCTCTCACCTTAGTCAATAGCCCACAGTAGTAAGCAGCATTGATTGTGTGTCGCTCTCAAAAATCGATGAGAAAAATGCCTTGCTGGTCAAAAAACGCCGTTGAGAGAACCTTGCCATCATTTTCCACTCGTTCTCGCCCTTCTTTGAACTCCTTATACCAAGCAAAAACACACGAATCCTTGACATTGTTTGATCCCCGAACTGTGTACTTACTCTCTGAAAAATATCCGTCGCTTGAACTCCTTCACGAGCGAGAAATTTTATAATAATGCGTTGCGCAGTAGAAGAGTGCACTTGCTGCTCTGACATTGCGACGGTTATTGACAAACCGATTGGGAGTGTGCAGTGTTGCCAGGTTGGATTCAAAAAATACAGTATTACGCATGTAAAATTACAGAAGATCGGTAGGAAAATACAGTAAATCATAAAACTCATTAATGTTTTTACAGTGAAAAAAAAACATACTTTTATTGGAATTATCAATGTATTTAATAATCACTATTATAAATTATATATAATTTGTCAATCAATATCTGTATCACTGTCACTTAAGGGTTCATTTTTATATATTTTGTCCGTAAAAGTCTTCATCATTTTTTCATTTGGGTTATAATTTATACAATTAGCAGAATTTCTTAAAATGGACTGGCGCGCTAATTGTTACCCGTGATGGTATTTGTGATTAATCTATTTCTTCTAATCTTTTTCGTCGCTTTCAAGAGCCGACATTTTTAATGACAGTTTAAGTAAATCTACTGTAATTACAGTGCACCTGGCATCACTGGGAGTGTGAAACGACTGGCTCTCCCCACTCTTACTAACCCCACCCAAGCATACTAGAAGCCCGCTCCCATTCCTACCAGCCGTAGACGTTCACTAACGATAATCCCGTTTATATTTGATCTACCCTCGCAAATTATTTGTAAAATAACTATCTAAGATTTTAAAATAAATGTTCCTAATCGAATATATTCTTTTTTACAGGTTTAATAGTTCCTGTAGCGCCGTCCGACCCGGCTTTGATTAAATAGGTAAGCGTAGTAAATAAATATCTCAAAGAAATGAATTCGATCCCGACTATGTCATAATCTGAATTTTATAACTTGTAAATAGACAATCAATAAAAAGTGAACTTATACTCTATTCCAATTACGAAGTCCCATTTGACAGATGTCAATAATCAAGTACTAGTAAAGTACCGCTATAGTCAATACTCGATGTTATTAATCTTCGATTACTATAACGAACAAATTAGAATCGTATTGACAGAAAAAGGATTAGCATCAAATTAAAATTTATAAAACTTTGTTTTTTAAATTTAATTAGATAATATTACATGATATTTTTATCAACTTTATTAACTCTCCAGAAAGAAGTTCTACTGCCGTGAAACAGTCCAGATTCTCGTAAAGTATTTGATAATTTATCGAGAGTCGGCAATTCGTTCCTACTATAGTAGCCATAGATATGGTTTCTAATGGCGTCGTTATCAAAATTGTCGATATGTGTAACTATCGATCGTCTAACTTTTTTCTTAAGTGTTTGTTATCTTCCGTTAAATCTTGACCATGTTTTTCCTTACTTATTCGGGAAACAGTTTTTCGACTAATACCAAGAGCTGCACTTACTCGGTTAGTCACTTGTGAAAGTGGCAACAATGGACCACCATTCTGATACTCTCTTTCAAAGTAATCTTGTAGGCGTACTACAAACTCTCGCGCTTGACTGCGCAACACTGTTCTTTTAGTGGTATCAGTTTCAGCCAGTGTTTATAAATACAAACAATCCAAATCAAATAACAGTCAAAACTTAATAACAACGAAATAAAAACACAACACAAATTCAAATAAACTGGCTTCTGCACTCGTACTGAAGAGACAAACAAAATGGCGGGTCGTGATCACGAGATGGACGCAGTGTTGACAGATTTTCACTCGCGAAAAGAATCTGTCTATGAATGAATGAATATACTTTATTGCACAACACACAAAAAAAAAAACAATATAGGACAAAACAAACAAAAGATTGTACAAACGGCGGCCTTATCGCTGGAAGCGATTTCTTCCAGGCAACCTTAATTCTATGATCGATTTTATACGATTCTTTTAGTTACGTCGCTATGTATAAACGTCAAAATATAACTATAGAACGTAAACGTGAAACTGCAATAAAATATTATTAACTTTTAAAGTTTTAATTATTTTGAGCAAGATTTCTAAAAACAATATGTTGATTGTGTGTGTGAATTAATTGTATAATGATTTAGATTGATTGTGTATTTTTTAAACGATGATTTACGACCATGAACAAAAAAGTATTAATAATAAAAATTATGCGAAACGTGAAGAGTTACGTTCTAAGAAGTGTCAAAAGGGACTTCGTAATTGGAATAGAGTATAGTAGTATACTTTCGAATTCCGGAGTTCTGTTAATTTATTATACGATATTTTACATAAAAAAATAATTGTATTTTACAATACCGATAATAGCATGCATTAATGCATTAAATAATCTACACTTTTTATTTTTGAATTTGAATGATATGGTATGAATTTAAAAGTGAAGGTATGTTGTTACTTGTAGTTTTATTTTTGATATTTCCAATTCAGGAGCATCCTTGTTTAAATTATAATACAGTTAAATTTTGCTTACATGATTATGCGTGTCTTAAAACACGGTCTTAACAATGTAATAAATACTTGAAACGATTCTTTTTTTTGCCAATAACTCAAACTTAAGACTGAAACCACATAATGGTCTATAAATCAACAGTTATCAGTATTTGTACGTTCATAAATGTAAACATAGCTATGGCATCTGGAATTTTAGTACCATTTGAATTCGAATTCGCTTCAATGGGTACCACACTAAATCATCTCTTTAACGACGGCTGCTGGGTGATATCAGGAGCAATATTCACCGGGTTTCAAGCGCTTCGTGCTTGTATCGAGTCGAAATTTGCAATAGCTGCCAAGTTTTAGGCACTGCCTCTTTGGCTTTTGACACCTTTTGTACCTTTATTGGATTTCTGATTTCACGATTTAAATAAGTCTGAGTTATTTGAATTGTAGACGTCAGTTATAATATAAACGATAATAATAAAAACAAGTACAATCAGCTAACAGCCATCCTTCAAGATTAAAGAGACACTTGAAGAAGAAGTTGTAAGTACGTAGTAGCCGAGTGTGACGAGTAGAAGTGTATTAGTTCTCTTTTTTTGAATGCTAAGAAACAGCAGACAGGTGGCCCACTTAATAGTAACAGCTACCATCGCCTATGGATGTTTGCAGCGTCAGAGGCGAAAAAATAAGATTAGCGAAGCGAAATCTGTCAGGCTACCTTGGACAAATTTTGCGAGTAAGCTGTTCAAGCGGAGTCACAAACCCAGCAATGCTATGTGCCGGACGTTATGGGTTGTTATTATATTCGTATAAAATAAATTGTTTTCTAGCTTTTTATCAGCATTTTATCAATAATTGTGGTTAATTAAATGTCATTCGTTTAGTTGTTTAATAATCATTTGTTTAATGAATGATAAATATCGATGGAAAAAACAATTAATTAATTTAAATTAAATTGCGCAATTAACAAATAGGTATTTTAACAACTATATACATTATTAAGGTATAAATGTTGAACATCAGTCAGTTAAATTAATTTCTAGACGACTGTTTTCATTTTTGACTATTCAATGATAATAAATAGTAAATTGCGTATTCGTTTTAATATAAAAGCAAAATCATACATGTGTGCGTTACAATAAATTAATCCATTTTACGATAAATTAATGTTTCATATATTTTTCAGTACAAGTAAAAATTATATTTCAAAGTTATAATTTATTACGAATGCAGTCTAGTACTAGAAGTTAGAAATAGGCAATTTTACTTTAAATTACAAAGGGGATTCCATCCATAAGGGATTCTCGTCGTTCTAAACTATGTAAATGCAAATCAGTGTCTGCATGATCGTAACTGTGGTTGAGTACAATGTCTTGATAAGTCTCGTTTAGTCTAGACAGGCTTTGTACAACGCCAATCTTAACTAAAACAAGACACTGAAATTAGGGAGAAGTTTCTCGAGCGTTGACTCGTAGGTATTATAACGGCAATGATTAAACCCAAAGACCTGAGACAAAGTTTCTAAAACATTAACTAGAAGAACAAATTATACTAGTTAATGGGGTTCCAAGCCCGTCTGGATGGCAACCACCTCTGGTCTAAATATGCCGTCATAATAACCTGGTGTTGTGTTCCGGCATAAGTTACTCGGGTTCTATTTCCCCTACGCCAGTGGTCAGTAACCCACGGCTCGCAAGTCGCATGCGACTGTGACTCCTGGGCTACGGCTCTTCCGCGAAATGTTTAATCCAGACACGGAATATTACTTATTATCTATATAATTATTCCCGTAATAATGTCTTACTAAAGCAAAGCATTTGTTTAAAAAATTGCTTTTAGAGTAAATCTCAATTTTGTATCATCTATATTTGGCTCTTTTGGATGACAAGGTAGTCGACGAGCACTGCATTACGCGGACGGCAGCGTGTTAGCTGATCTTCTTGAGTCGCAAAAATCCATAGGCGACGGTAACTTGTTACTTACGTTGTAGTTTTGAATATACTCATCGATGGTATTTTATTGCAAACAAGAATAATTTAATAAATAATATTTTTTACTGAGAGTATAATAAAACTTTGAATTTCTATTAATAAATAATTTACAATTCATTAAAGTATAAAAATCCAGTTTAGTTACTTCCAGTGAATATTTTAGTCATTATTAACGAGTGCCACGTTTCACATTCTGTAGCGATGTTTAATTTTGCTTTGATAGTATCTATCTACAGCCAGACATATAAATTGCAGTTCCCCGAAATGCCTGCCATAAAGGGAGAGGTGTTTTGGGACCGCTGTCGCGTAAATCACAAGCGCGGTCACCATTCCTGCTGAACGTACCGCATCGTTATTGTTACAATGCTTTGCGCTTGCAGAGAGGTATCTCACTTTTTTACTCAAAAACAGCATTGGCTTATGATAGGCTAATGATCCAATTAATAGTAAGCAGTTTCCATCGCCTATGAATGTTTGCAACGGTGGGGCCACCGCAAACACATTGCTGTCCCACAAGGGATACAGGAACCTGGGGCACTAATGCCGGAATACAACATAATAACATACTTTTAGACCAAGGGTGGTTGCCATCCAGACGGGCATGAGGCCCTACAACCCAGTTAGGGTTTTATTGTCGCTTTTTACGATAGGCCGACCCCAGCCGCAGAGGTTAGTATTCTCATTCCGCCCCTGCACGGAAAATATTTGTAATTTATGATTTTATCGTAGTTATGTTTGAATAACCACCAAATGTTCAAAATAAAATTTGATGACCTTCGTGGCGTAACGGCTAACGCATTTCGGTAAGCTTGCGCATGCAGTTTCGATTTCCGTCCCGCATGTAAGTGTATAATATGTATTTATTTACAAAATAAAAGTATTTAAGTATATCAGTTGTCTAGTACCAAGTAAGTAACATAGCACACAGGTGCTATGTTACTTACTTTGGAACTAGATGGCGCTGTGAGAATTGTCCCAGTATATTTATAGTAATCTGTATAGTCTAGTGGAGGCATTACAAATGTATGCCCTTTATCAATTTGTTTTTGTGAAAGAAACTGGAGCTCGCAAAAGAACAGCACTGTTTCACCAATTTTGAATCATTAATAAATCTAAAAGCAAAATATAATCACTAAGTATACTTTTGATAAATGTAAAAGAGGAATGAAGTAACATAAAAATCTGACCTTGATAATACATACCATACCGTTTATAGATGTATATAAAAACGTTTGCCCTAGATATACAGCGACGCAATTTTTGTCTCTTACGCGGATGAAAGCACACGTCTTTACTCGAATCGCTATAACACTTTACACAAAACGTTTCCCTATACAATGCCTTGAAGAACTATTGTTGGAGCAATCGTTTCGTAACAAATTGCAGGATACGACATTCACGACGCGAAGCGATTCTGATCTTTTGGTGCATTTTGTCTCGAATGAAGTAAATAATAGTTATACACTGATATACTTACAAAACTTTAAGCTAAGGAGAACGTAAACTCAAGAATATTTATTTAACATTCGAAACATTTTGCACGCCCGGCCACTAGATCGCCGCGGCATTAGGCTAAATATTTAATTATACGCTTGTCGGACCTGGAAGATGAGCAACTGAGGTCGCAGAACCATCAAGCAATAGACAGGCTAACAGAAGCCACTGATGGCCAACAATAGCCGAGATTGGCCCACCAAGCCAAGATGGGCCAACGTAGAGCTGTAGTGGTCACACCAATCATGTGGAAGTGCGCTTCCGTGGCTCGAGTCGTTGCCCTCTTTTCTTTTTTTGGGAGGTGGAAATGCATGGCGCTCACCCCGCCGCGTGGGAACGTGGGACTCCCAGTGCAATGCGCCCGTACGTCCCTTTCTTTAGGTTGGGGGACGTACATCGCTGTTATATCATCTAAAATCACCTCGGTGTTCATTCAAACGCCTTTAGAGCCGAAGCCGCGGGACGCGACAGATTATTCAGGCTGCGACCTCGACTGGCGTCGGCCCGCTTCACGGGCCAGACATGACTATCTCGCAGAAGGAGATGACGGCGTCCCATCCAGCTTGGCTCCCGACTATCGCTAGGACGATGGCCGGAAGCGAGAGTTGAAGACTAATGGTGGCGACGAGGTTTCGATGCTCCAATGTCCATGCGGGGCACTCTTAGAGGGTGTGGAGCTCCGTGTCCTTAGCGCCGGCGTCACAGTGGTGGCACTTTGTCGTTTGCTCCTTTTGAGCGATGCGACACAGGTACCGCCCGAAGCAGCCGTGCCCCGAGAGTACATGTGTCACGTAAAAGAATGGATATAATGATAGACATTTATTTGTATCATAGATTTAAAAACAATATGTTACATATAAAAACTGCCCACAAAGTCCCACTGCTGGGCTCAGGCCTCCGCTCAGAGGGACTGGACAGTATACCCACCAAGTTTGTCCAAGGCGGATTGGCGGGATACACGTAGGTATCGGTGATCTCAGTATACAGGTTTACTCACGGAGTTTACCTTTTTTTATTGCTGTAGGACAGCAGACAGGCTGACGGCCCGCTTAGAATTTAGCAGCGCCTTTTACGACAGGCCGACCCCGGCCGCAGAGGTTAGTATTCTTTCTCCGCCTCTGCACGGATAACCTTCACCGTCAGTGCATGTCAATTATGCTTATAATACGTACATTAAACGAGAAAATCTGCCTAAGCAGTGTATGTTATCGGGTTTGAACCTGGGACCTCTAGATTGGTCTCCGCGTGTAATACCACTAAACTACCAGGTACTTTTTTGCATGTTGCATGGTATGAATTTGGCTTGAGTGTCGATTCCTTGTTTTTGTTAAACTCATTTTATATTGTTTTATATGAATTAATAATTATCTTTGAGATATCGTCGAAAACATACTAAATTCAATTTACCTATTCACTTTCCTTGAAATTGTTTTTCCAATCGTGCCATGCCATTCCCCCAATCGTGCCTTTAATTTATGACATATGGAAAGTATTCGTGTAATTTTTCGCTCTTATGAAGACACGTCATTGATTAAACCGGCCATCTTAGAGGTGATGCCATCATACACATTTTCTAGAGCGTTGCATATAAAGAATTTTCAATTTACCGCATGCTACGTCTAGATGGCAACCACCCCTGGTCAATAAGTATGTCCCCATAATAACCCATAATAATTTTATTGCTATAAAGTAGACAGCATTTTGGCGGTAATGAAATAACAAAATTTACAGAGGAACTGCGACTAAAAATATGCCCAAGTAAATAATGTTCATTTTCTATTATTTTAGTAGTCATGATCTAATTTTTAAATATAAATGTATGTTACGTCAATTCAATAAATTTAATCGCTGTAACAATTGTTGACGAAAATATTGTCTTGGCTCGTAGTGTTGTGAAACAGAACCGTGACACAGATGTGTCATTTCATTTCAGAATTAGCCGCGACACCTGGACCTAGCTGCTGTTCTAGATACGCAAATGATATTCCTTGAAATGATACACATAATCAGTTATTATTAGATGAAGGTTCGTTTTCATTGGTTGTCTAGATTTTGTAGACTTTGTTATGTATTTGTACACTTACTAGATAGTAGACTTAAGATTTTTGTTCCAATGTCCCACTGCATGGCTCGGGCTTCTCCCCTAGAAGGAACGGACTACATACCCGCTTCACATCTCCAAAGGGGGTTGGCGTGTTACATATACCGGGATATGTAGGTTCCCTAACCATCGGTACATGCAATTATGCTATTATAACATGTACATCAGACGGTGAAAGCCATCACAGGATTCGAATCCGGCACTTCTAAATTTGTTTCCGAGTGTGCCACTGAATTGCCAGATACCTTATTACTAGCGCGACTAAACAAAGTATATTAATTTTCATTTAGGATACTTTAAAGTAGCTTTTAAAAGTAAAATAAAAATCCACAGGCAAGTCGCACCGCTACTCAGTCCCCCTATCTGTCGTGTTACACGCTTCATCGTCATATTTTCCTTTCTTATGAGAAAGGAATATTATATTCAATAAATCAAGTAGGTATTAATAGTAACTTAAATGTATTAAAAAATACATCTATAAATATACATCATATTCTATTTAGGCGTATTTAAGGCGCCCTTGCTCAATCCTATTACTCTAAGTATGCCGTTGGTAATATAAAGAGAACGTCTGAGCTATAAAATGTATTGATAGTTTTGCAGGATCCTTACTTTAGTACGAAACTTTCATACTTAAATGTTTTAAGAAGCTTTTATACAACTTCCGTTTATGTTTATTTGAGTTTGTTGATGGCCAGGAATTCGAATGGTGCTCTTAAGACGATATTATAATTATAAGAGAATGCTCGTAATATTGCTTGAAGTTTCGAGGAAAATTGAAATCAATTTCCTCAAATAATAATTATTTATAAGTATAATAACTGTTCATAACGTTTTACTTTTGGACTCTCAGAGATGATTCTTAGGGCCATGTGGAGGGCTAAGACAATGTACATGTGGAGGGCTAAGACAAGCTTGGGGCTAAGGCGAGCGTTTTCTTCGTGTCAATTAAAGAAAATGCACGTAAAGACCTGCTTAAGAGATGCATTTAACAGCAGGTAATGATACCCAAGAAGTTGTTATAGCTCGACCTGTTCGAATGTGATAACTCTCTGCCAAAGTGTATTTTCAGTTTTTTTTAATGATACTAAAAGCTATGAATGCATTTGATTAAACGCAAAGGAAACAATTAGCTTTGAAGCCACCGGATCCAACTTCCGTTTTGCTTCCATATATTCATTCGCTTTTCATTAACTGAATACACAATCGCTGACCTAATTTAAGCCGAGTTATTAAGCTTTTATTTGGAAAAGGTGCAGTCGGTTTATAGTTTTTTTTCCGTAGTGCATTGTATAAAATACAAACAATGAAATTTTAATTATTAAAAATTGATTTTCAATATTTCACAATAAATATTATGCTATTCTATCTTTCATCATTCTCCATATAAATATACTATTTTTTGATGCCATTTAGCAGGTTATAAAACTTTTTTTTTATTGCTGTAGAACAACAGACAGGCCGTCAGTTCACCCAATAATAAGTAGTTACTGTCGCTTATGGATGTATGCAATGCTAAGGGCATCACTAAAACGGTGCCGTTTGCATAGTAGTATTGAAACTTGGGTTCGGAGCCCAACCACCTAGCTAGAGTTATTTTTTACGACAGCCCGGCTTCGGCCGCAGGGTTCAGTATTCTTACTCTGTGCCAGCACTGAGAAAAGGAAAAATACAAACCTACAACATAAGTATTTTGAAAATTATGTGTTAACTAGCCGTTCCCGCCCGCTTCGAAAATCCAATAACAGAAGAAAGTAAATCCAATAAATATGAGAAGTTTTCGTACGCATGCGCGCTACACCGCTTGCCCCACTTCTCCGCGACAAGTTAGTTAGACATATTTTTTTTAGACTAGGGCCAAGTGTCTAATCAATAAATCTTAAAAAAAATTAATTGAAATCTATTCAGTAGTTTTGCCGTGATGCGCGCACAACTGCAGTCCCCTATCGTTTTACTATATTGTTATATATATATATATATATACTTACACCATACATAGTTAAAAATCGTTACAAGGTTTTTTATCTAATGTGATAAAAATGGTTATCTCTTCATTGATAAAATAATTTGCTTTTACAAACTGACAATATATATTCAAAGCTATTATAGAACCTTATGTGGGTGCTATAATAATATAATTTACGACGCATTTTATAACACAAACCTGTGGAAATAGTCGTGCCATTTCAAGCAGCCATAAAAACCTATAGACAATAATGTGGTTCCTATGACAACAACTCAAAGGTATTCCTCAATGTTCTCGGCTTCCAAAGCAGTAATCATTATCGCACAAGCATAAATGTTATTGTCTGTGAAAACACTGCTGTTCTTAGTACCGAAGCTCATTCGGAAACTCAATTAAGTCGACTCGTAAAATGTGGCACCTTAATTCCTACCTACTGTTACTAACCGCCAATTTATTAACCGAACCGTTGAACCGTATTTGAGATATCTTCGACAACCTTTATCTTTAAGGCGATGTGCATCTAAACATTCGCGGTTAATCAATAATGGAGCATAAAAATGTTACTAACTTTGTGTCGTATCCTTTTTTTTTTTGTGACTGTCTCGACATAATAATTTATGAGAAACGTCGCCTGCACGGCTTCTCTTTCCCCATACGAGATGGAAACAATGGCTCTCGCCCTTTTGACATTACGCACAATAAACGCTTGGGTGGGCGTACATCGATGGCAACAGACGAAAACTAAAAACAAACGATTGCGTGAGACGCGTGCATATTTATAGAACCTAAATGCAGAGCTACCGAGAACTATACATGACATTTCGATATTTTCGATCTATGCAGGCTCCAGAGAAGCACGTGACTTCCGCCATCGAAATAGATTGATCGCTTCTATATCCAGTATGATGATGCATCCGTAAATTTGTTTGTTGGGAATAGTTTATATACAAATTATGTTTAGTTTGAAAATATGTTTTCGAAGGTTACTAGTTGATATTAGGTGAGCCATTTGCCTGTCTGCTGAAGTTTGCCTAATGCCTATCAAAAAGGAGTAGTTTAAATTGCCCCACCCTAATACTAACAACTGAAACTCTTAATTTCAAATTACAAATATAAACAGTTATTATTATACAGTATAATATTAATATGATGTTCAACCATTTGTTCGGATATCTCGTACACGCCGAACGACTGGAATCAGATACGGTGAATTATTCAAGTTATGAAAACTGATTACCAAGTGACCTAAATATGCTATGTGGAATGTAGGACCCTCGTTCTGACGCCAAACACGCCAACTCCGTGACACAACTTTATCCCTCAAAGTGAATATAAACTGAAATTTACCGTGAAATATTTACTATAATGTTATATTATAGCGTTGCATTAAATGTGATAAGACATCCTTTATGTTTGTCTGTTATAATAAGTGCCAGTATTTTTGGATATATATATTATTCGTTTTATATTTCAATTAGTTTACCCAGAAAACATTGTTTTGCCAAAAAAAAGTAGCCTATGTCCTTCTTTCTCCAAAGTCCAATCTATCTCTATACCGAAATACATCATGGTTTACGCGTGAAAACGTAACAGACAGACAATGTCAGATTTATAATATTCGTATGGACGGATTAGAGTTTGAACTTTACAAATTGATGAAAAAAAACTTTTGAGGAGTCTGCCCACTAGACCGTTCCATACCATGACCGTGCTAGGAACGTGCCAGGCAAAAAAATATTCTTTGTATTAAAAAGTATGTGACTATGCCCACTAGACCGTTCCGTAACCGACCAGCGTTTGCTTTTGTGTCTTGATACGGTTCTAGCACGGTCATGGTATGGAACGGTGTAGTGGGCAGACTCCTTTAATATAACATTTCCTTTCTCTTCCCAAACTGAAATTGATATTTCTTTAGAAAATAAATAATTCTATTAACTCAATTCAGATCCCTTAAAATGAAAAACCGATCACGAAGTCTAAGTTTTAATAGAATGCATTGTATTTGAATATAACTTGCACCCCAATGTAGGGGAGGACAAGGCTCCAAGCAATTTTCGATTAGACTATCTACTTATATATTGTGTTATGATAATAATAAATTATGCTGGGATTTATACGGGATTGTGTGAAATTTATTTTACTAAAATTATTTTTAACAGCGCTGTCTTATAATGCCGGAAGAATACTATGTTTTAACGAATTTTGCAGGTAAGCACCTCGACAAATAAATGAAAGGACATTTTTTATTATTATTACAAAGTCGTCTTCATCTTCAGCTAAGGAAAGAAGTCTGCGTCAAAGCTTTGTCTGTTAAGATGCACTATTTGAAGATCTTGACGGACCAGTACCAGAGGGTACTTACTACATGTTTTATCTTATAGTGCGAAATGTCATATAATAATACCCAAATATAATAATAATAAAAAGACTTAGAGCTGAGAAAAAAGAACAATAATAATAATATTTCTTTATTGCACACACACAGTTCAGGACTAATTAATCTATACATCTATCAGCTTAGGCTGGACATTGTAGGTTGAATTTCCAATTTAAGTTAAACTCAGATTTATGTCATCAATCATATGAAATAGGGTTTAGCTTAGACTGGACTTTGTAGGTTCGAACGTTGCATTCGATAATACTGACTGTTTGCATATTTCATTTATATTTTAGGGTTTATAGGGTTTGTAATCCAAAATAAACCTTAAGATATATCAAAAAAATTCTGCCTAAAGTCACTATTCCACGCGGACGGAGTCGCGGGCACAGCTAGTAGGTACATAAATTTGTATGCTAAGTACAATAGGCGGTATTATCGCTTGTAGCGATTTCTGCCAGACAACCTTTGGATGGACAGGATTTACAAAATTATAAACTTGGAAAACTACGTTAACTGTAACTGCGTTACAGGAGTGGACGGGGGATTCTTTAACTACGCGAAAATCTACAAAAATTACGTTACGTAATACTTGAACGCTCCCCTATCTCTATACCGAAATTCATCAAAATTGGTTCAGCGGTTTTGGCGTAAAAACGTAACAGACAGAGTTACTTTCACATTTATAATATTAGTATGGATAATTGCCACGCACCCACAGTGAAAGAAAGCTATATGCAGCAGCGGAGAAATATTCGGGGCTGTTATTGAAATTCATCAGACGGTTTAGTATTAAAAATATATTTGATGGATATTTCGAAGAAAATTACTGTAAATCTAGAGGTATAACGCACAGGACGTTAGTCATCTAATAGCATAACAAACATTACGTAATTATAATCATAATAAGGAAGGTCATTAGTGCCCAAAATAATTTCTTGAATGACTCAGAAGCTTGGTGTAAAATTACATGTATAAAAAGTTTGAATGTTTATAAAATTACCATGTTTTACTTCTAATATTTTTGTGAATTAGTGTAATATGGTGTTACTTGGCAATTTACGTTTATTAGGAAATTCTAAAATTGATGGTCTTTTCTTACAAGCGTTATAGGTCAGTTGTAGCTGGAATAATTTCGGAGCTCGAGGTGCGTTTCAGAGCTAAACTTCTGTTCACTTATTTACGTCAGTGCCATCGGACACTTCCGTTTTGTGGTACAGATAAATAAACTGTCAGGTGTCACTAAACTGCCATCTGCCCGCACGGGCCAGATGCACAAGCGACGGCATATTGCTCCGACCGGGTGCTTGGCTGTCGAGGATCAGGATGGTTATAGCAGGTATACAAGCGACGTGCGTCCTTTTGTGCACTGAGATGTGTGCACACGGGCGCATTGCACGGGACACCGCAACCCCCCAAGCGCTAGTGTGTGCATCAAGCACTTTCTACTTCTATATAAAGACTGTTAAATGACCCCCAACACTATAAGAAAAATTGAGCAGCCTTTCTTTGACTTTGATCTATCTAAAGAAGTAATAGTTTCCCAAATAAAGTATTTTGTAACATTAATGCACTAAATCATGAGCTTTAGAAGGTTTTATTTGAGTTTGATCAGTTCACTTCATAGTTGCACACAATTTTTTTTTATTGCGTAGGACAGCAGACAGGCTGACAGCCCGCTTAGAATTTAGCAGTTACCGTCGCCTATAGGTGTTTGCAACGCCAGTGGCATCGCGAACACGCTGCTGTCCCATAAGGGTACAGGAACTTGGGTCACTAATGCCGGAACACAACACAAGGTTATTATGGCGGCATACTTAAGACCAAAGGTGGTCGCCATCCAGACGGGCTTGAGGCCCTACCACGTAGAAACAACTGATCCGTAATTAAAAATTCGTGTCTTCACTACTTGTGGTTAAACGTAAGGCAGTATATTGTTTTTGTTAACACAGCCGATATTTCTATATGATTCTTCCTCCTTTCTCATTCACCTGAACTATTCAACGAAATTACTTTTCAAATTAATGACCTATCAGAATCAAAATTTTCATATTCGAATAGGATTTTGATATAAATACCTGCGATATGGCGTCATATTTCAATCTTAGATAAGAGGAGTGATGGATATAGGCTGAGAGCAGGAATGACCGTAAGTAGATTTCGACAAAATTGTGTTGAGATATTTTGTGCGATAAGATTCTTAGGTTTTTAATTCATGTTAATTTGCTGTCAGTAATAACGTCCTCATATTTAAAATTTTGTGACGTAAGGATATACATATGTATATAATGATATATAGCCATATATAATAAATAATATGATATTTTTAAGATTAGCACCCAGTTGTATTGACAAAATAATAAAATATCCGGTACGGAACTATACACGTCCAAATTAAATTCACACAATCACTAGTTTTTATTACTTAATAAAATTAACCTAACATTGTTCAATATTGTTTCCTACTTTCTCTTGAACGTAATTTTAATAACATCAGTGTTTTTTGACATGTTTCTCGAATAAATTACAAGTTAAACCCGTTTTTAGACCTTAATTTAAATATAATCCATAAAATAATCTTGCGTAATTATTCACATAAGCGACACTAGGAAGTCTTGATTGGTATTTAAGTTTTTTTTTAAACTTGAAAGTTATTCGTTCTATGTCAACAGTGTGTAATATAATTGCCATAATATGTAAATAAATTACATAATATTACAATTCTTCTGGATAGTTATAAATCAATTTATATAATGCGATCAAAATATCCGAATGTCGTTAAAATACGATCATATAATAATAATAAAACTTTTTACATGTTTTGAACGATGACAATTCACACATCTCCATCTAGTCCCAAAGCATAGCACTTATGTTATGGGCCCTAGATAATTAATATACTACGTATATACTTTTATTTTGTAAAATAATAAATATAATACATAAACACCCAAACGCGAGATGGAAACTGTACCCGTGATATATATACTCAAGCCTACCGAAATGCGTTATGTATCCGTTTCGTCGCAGAGGTCGTCATATCATTAGCAGCTTCTTTGTATCGTATTCAAAGTTGATTCCATGGTTAGAAAGTGGTATGGTAAAGATTTATATGATACAAATTGTCTATTCAAGTCTGGTTGTATATGTCCTTCAATTGTGTGTTGAAAATCCCTTGCGATATAAAATATATTTTACAGTAGATTATACCTAAACACGATGACAATAACTTCTTTAATAATACATTAAACATATCCGTTGACCCACAGGAGAGAGAAAAGTTTTCCCTTTATGTTATAGATTTTAAGAACTTAATCTAATCGGAACAAAGTCTCTTTCTTATTTGCACAGAACCCCCCACAAATTCGTACAAAGCCGCAGTACATAGAGATTAGGTACTTGTAAAGATTTTGTCGGGGGAAGGTCCCGTAGTCCCATTGTGGTCGCCCTTCGCGTCAGACCCCTTGAAAATGGCAAGGGTAGGCTGAGTTTTGCAGTTTCAATATAATGCAGACGGGTAATAATACTTTTCTAAAAGCGTGTATAATATAAAACGTTTGTTTAATGCTGAAATTCGTTAATTATATTATTGCTAATGACTAATAACAGTTTCGTATTTATATATATGTGTAATTTTAAAACAAATTATAGTTTTTTTTTATTACGAACACTCAAATATATAAGTGCATACAGATGCAGAATATGTTAGGAGAAAAACGTTATTTCCTAATCAGAAAGTATCGAAACATCTGAAATGTATTGATCGTATGTATCATGATAAATAAAAAAATTAAGTACATACATATAAGATAATCTATGTGCAGGTTGTAAGTTTATATTCCTTGTATTTTAGCCTACGATAAACAATAGCGAGATTTTCATAAGTCACAATTGTTGGGATGAGTTCAAACTTAAGAAGAATAGTTGTAGTTTATACATTAAGAATAATATATGTATACTAAATAATAGTCCAGAACTGGTGATGACGTATTTTTTGCGAATCATTAGTCTAGCATACTAACGTCAGCTTCATGGAAGAATTATTTGATGAGGCTTTCACTCCGCAAACAGACTTATCTCGATATGAAACTCACTCATGCAATAAAATAACTTTTACCATGACATTTTTGTTAATAAAGAGGCTCGATCTATCTTTATTTAATTATTTCACAACATGGATAGTTCTAAGAATAAAACACGTCTAGACTTCAACCATTAAGTTTTTGTAAGTATTTCATGCATGCTCGTTCATAATACCTAGAATGTTGCTTGGTTGCTGCCTTGTTTCTTTGAGTGGAGAGAGATTTGTTTTCAAGTGACAACTGACTTATATAGTATTACTTCTTATAATTTGGCTAACACAGATCACGTGACAATAACTACATCAATGATCTTAATAAGCTCATAGAAACATGCAGAGTTTTATAACTAAAACATGCATTCGTTATAAAACCACGGTCACATTCTCAATTTACTTGCTGGTCTGGTATTGTAAAAAGAATTTCCACATTTTAATTATGTAAATTAGTACTCTTATAATTAAAAGTTTACGTGAGTTTGAAGCAACCTTGCGAATTTACTTTAAAGCGCTCTAATGGTGTTAGTACGGAGCCGTTTACAAGCGAGCACGTTTCGTTCAGAAATGTTTTCGCGTTTGCTTTCCTGAGAATAATTGGAGTGGTCGACTTCCTCCAAGAATTTAAGGAGGACATTATAAATAATTCTTAACGAGTCTGTTTATCTTTAATATTTTGCGCCGTATTTACTCTTTGTCTGTTATTATACGCACTTCCGATTCGCGTCATCCCTCTATTTATGCAACCGGTCTTGTTATTTTCTTAACATCCTTGTTTCCCTCCGTATCGGGGGTCTACTATGTACTCTCAACATCGTTTACCTTGAGGGTTATCAGTATCAATCTGCGCTAACGAGCTAAAAGATATATCCATTAAACTCTGCTTACAAATTATCTTGAATACAAGAAAAAACTGTATAAGTCTCTCAGCGTCTGTGAGCGTAATTCAATAAGACGTGAACAAATTCAGAAATTATCTTCACATTGAGTGCTTTCAAATCGTTCGGAATGCTGCATTAACTCTAAAAGGAACATAAAAGTTCCGTGAAGTGGTTTCGCGACAGCATGCTAAGGAAGGCGGGGCGCGTTCAAAAGCTCATTCTATTTGTGTTCGATCATTATGCACCAACACGCGCCTTTACTGTGTAACAGTACCCGACTCGTTTCCGTTTGGCCTGCCTTCTCTTCTTTACTACCGAACACTGTACGGGATATATATTTTAACTTAAATTTGTTTATTTAAACACACGAACGTGAAGGGCAACAATGACTAATCAAACAAATATGTTGCAGTGAATAATTCATCTTGACACTTAACTGTGAAGCTTTGTTTATTGAGCATAAATAAAAGTGTGAGTTACGTAGTTACAGTGTAAACTCTTTAAATCGAAATTGAAGAAACGTATTTATATTCGTTATAAAGAGTTTTCGTTAAACGACGAGTGGATAACAATGTAATTTTACCAATAAGAACGTTTTAATTTTATAAAATAAACAAAACAATGTTATATTCAGTTATTTTTTTGTCGTTTTTTACTATTGCCAGTGTTTTATTCATATCTTAGGGCATAGTAGGTAGTACACATCCTTGAATAATTACAACAAATATATTAACACATTTCTAAGAATTTTATTGTAACGTGTTTGAATCATAGTTAAATTAATGTTTATTTAAGTCTAAATTGCAGTGTATTATTTTGCTATTGAGAGTGGTTGCTAAGCTATAAAGTGTGTTTCAATACAAAGGTAACAACCAAACAAACCTTGAAATTTCTATGTCTTAAGGAGGTTTTCGTTAAATAGAAGTTTGCTATATAAAGTTTACAGTGTATATAAGTGAGTATATGTTAGAACAAAATCTTGTCGTTAAAATCATCCCAAATTATCCCAAACGTAAACTTTCTTCGATGTCTCAATAAAGGCGTATATATGAATGTTTACTAAATGTTTATTTGTATTATCTGACCAGTGCTGTATTTTGTCTGCAGATTAGTATGACGAATTTATGAGAACGTCAAAGCTGGGCGAGCCAGTTGGTTTTGTTTTACGAGAGGCGCGATGGGTCCCACCAAGTACATCGCGTGTGCGCTTCTCCTGTTATGCCCGCTCGCGCTCAGTCGTCACGATGACGACTTCGCGTTTGACAACAGCGATGAGTTTCAGGTCAGTCACACAACTTCTGAATATTTATGGTCCTTACAATACAGGTCAAAGCTAGTCAGTGTGAAGTCACCTCCGTGGCGTAATGGCTAACGCACGTCGAAACGCCTGCGGAGATCTCGGGTTCGATTCCCTCTCCTTATCTGGGTGTTTATGTACGTACGTATTATATTTATTTATTTACAAAAAGAAAATTATATAATTAGTATATCAGTTTTTTTGTACCTATAACACAAGTGCTACGCTGCTTACTTTGGGGCTAGATGGCCCTGTGTGAATTGCCTCAGTACATTTATTATTATTATTTGCATTTATGGTATCTAAAGTACATATATTTTATCCGTGCAGGGGTGGAGAAAGAATATTGACCTCTGTTGCCGTTGGTCGGAAAAGGCGACAAAACAACCCAACCTAGCTAAGTGGTAGGGCCTCAAGCCCGTCTGGATGGCGACCACCTTCGGTCATATGTATGTCGCCATAATAACCTTGTGTTGTGTTCCGGCATTAGTGATTTCCTGTACCCTTATGAGACGGCAGCGTGTTCGCGATGCCACTGGCGTTGCAAACACCCATAGGCGACGGTAACTGCTAAATTCTAAGCGGGACGTCAGCCTGTCTGTGGTCCTACAACATTAAAAAAATATCTATTATATATTAATATCATATATAAAAGTTTGCATGTATGGATTGATGCTAGTTCAATCACCTCGAATTCAATAAAATATGGCACAGAAATATTTCGCTGAGAACAAATGAGTGTACAGCAGTTCGTAAGTAACAGTTAATGGTAATACAAAAGCCTAGAAGTTGTATTGATAGTAAAAGGTGGCGAATTTAAACAAATAAAATTAAACCTAGGCGATATCTTGTATTTTTGAAACAAGATAGCATTTTCAAAAAAGTACTTAGGTAATATATATAGGTATATAGTAATATATATATATAGGTTCACATACACGCGTTTTCTTCACAAACTTTCTATTCAAACTAAAGAATAGTTGCAAATTGTCTTCAAAGTATGCAATAGATAGCCGCAGAATACTAAGTGCTTTCAACTTACTCATATCCTCTATTCCGTATATATCGGAAGACGTTAAGCCATTAAGTTTAATGTTGCGGCCGCATGAGACTTATAATTGCTTAGTTCCATAGACTTCGTGGATTGATTTGCGAAACAGACAGCTTCATTTTACATAATATGCAATAATGCATATCCCATCTATGCCTGTTCTGTATTCTTGAGTCATTGTTTAGTTATCATATCGCAATAAGACCAGCGTATAATCGTCTAATCCCGATATAAAAATAGGGCTGACATTTCCTAGTGTGTCGTAAGAGGCGACTAATGGAGTATTAAATTTCTAGCTCATAAGTTAGGCAGAATTAGATAAATATATATATAGAAATACAGAGATTTATTTCTACAGACTTGGGAGGTTAGAAAGTAGTCACATCCTAAACCAAAACTATTTCAGCGGATAAAAATGTACAATGAACAAGATAAATCGTAAAAGCGGTAACTGAAAAATGGGCATATAAATTAAAATATACTGGGATGATTCACGCACTTGCTATGTAGTCCCAAAGTATGTAGCAGAGCGGTTTCTGATATGGGTACTAGACAAGTGATATGACGTTTATATTTTTCTTTTGTAAATAATTACACGTTATACATAAACACCTCCGTTGACAACCTCGTTTTCGTATAATGACATATAAGGAAACGAGATTGTGATGGATAAGATATCCTCACAAAAAAATGAGAAGGATGATTGGTAATGTGATTTATTCTAAAATAGAAGGAATGTTACCATTAAAATACCATTCGGATTTACTTGTTATTTACTTATTCATATATGTTTCTAGAAGATTATTCAAATACATTATGCACTATGTCGATTCAAAAATGTAAATGCTCAAGTGTTTATCTTAATATTCCAGGTTGAATTGACAGCAAATCATTCAGAAATAGCAAAAAATGGCCTAAGAAGGATGTGGGGTGTGCCGGACACGTCGGCGTATGTGGGCCATCTCTTCCGCATGGAAATACCAAAAGAAGCATTCTCTGGAAATGTATTAGCTTATAAGGTAAGTTATTACTTAATTATTCACATGATAAATAATGATATTTGTTTCTCCTTATTTCGGTACCTTAAAACGTATTTATTTAAGAAACTACGATAATTGTTTTCAGCTAAAATATTATGTCACTTTGCTATACACATGATATTTACCGCTAAAGTTTGTTGGTAAAAGAATAATTTATTAATACTATGCATAAATTAAAACATTTTATTAAAATCTCTACTTTATTTTTATATCTTATCCTTGACACAATATAATTCTTAATACAAAAGCAGTTTAACATTATAAGACAAACATTGTTATTTCTCGCATTTGTGTGATAAAAATCCACTAGATATAAATGTTTTATTGTTGCCCAACTTGGTGACTTGTTCTGAACAAGTTTCAGATGCATTTCCATATGTTCCTGATTGCACCTAATTTTTAATCTTTAAATTTAATAGTAGTCAAATTTGACCGCAATTTATATAATAAAAATATTAATCTTCTCAGTTCGACCACAGACTTTAACCATAAATGAAAAAGTATATGCATATCGTGTTTGTGTATTTATGGGTGCCTTTCAAACGCATGATATTGTTTTTTAAGTAAATTTTTAAGTAATTTTTTGTACTTTTAAGCATTATTATATATAAAAATAGCTTTTTATACTCTATATAAACTTAACAGTGCCTATTTTCAACATTTTCTATTTTCACTGATGTGACTGAATAAAATGTTCAAAAAGAAAAAAATTAGTACTGGCCCACAGAAGAATTAAATTGTGACAGATATCTGAATAACTTCAGATTAGCGAAGAACGAGTTGGAGAAATTTTACATCAAAATTTACACATGAAAAAAGTTTGCGCGCTGGGTATCGAGAATGCTCACACCGCTCGTCAAGCAACTCGAGGATTGCAAGGATTTTACGGCGCTAGCTGAAATTTAAAATTGAAAACATTTGTGATCGGATCGTCAACGTTGTTGAAACGTGGACTTGCCCAGTATGATCCGGAATTCAAACCAGAGTCGATGCAATGGATTAAAAAAGGAGAAAGGCAGCCGAATAAATTCAAGGTGGAAAAGTCTGTCTAAGCTAATAGCGACTACCTTCTGGGATAGCGAGGGAATTTTATTAATAGATTACCTACCGAAGGGGAGAATGAACGGTCAGTATTGGTCAGTATTATGCTAATTTGCTGAGTCGGGCTCGTGAGACTGTTGTACAGAAACGACGTGGAAAGCTAGCGCGCGGAGTGTTGTTTTTGCAAGATAACGCACCTTGCGCTCACATTGCGCTTGTTGTGAGGCAGGTCTTGAAAGACGCGGGGTTTTCAGAAATTGGCCACCCACCGTACAGTCCAAATCTGGCACCTAGAATTTTTTTTCTGTTTTCTAAATTGAAAAAGGACTTACGGGGCCGGAGATTTTCGGATAACAACGAAATGAAAGCTGTCATAGATCATCATTTTGAGGACAAAGACACATAATATTTTTTGAGTGGTTTAAAGGCATTGTATGCCAGATGTGAGAAGTGTATTTCACTTGACGGAGATTATATTGAAATATGTATATATATATATATATATATATATATATATATATATATATATATATATATATATATATATATATATATATATATATATATATATATATATATTTTAGATGTCGGAAGTCTGGATGGACAATTAAGGTCAATTATTCGTCTCTCTTTCACAAATCTGCTTTTATTTAGAATCACTTAATTAATAGAAGTTATCACAGAAATGAATATAGTAAAAGTAAATTATTTTTATTTATGTAAATGTCATGTGTCATACTGTTGTGTACATATTTAAATTTTTCTTTCATTAAGTACCTTAGGCCGCGATCTTATCAGTCACCCATCGCAGATAAGCTTGCTCTTGCATAAGGCATAAGGCAATGGAAGAACATCATCATAGAGATGTACTTTTGTGATCTCCTTCTACAATATTTTACCTATTTCAGCGATCGTATAATTTTCGTTGTATTTGTAGGTACGATGTGCAGACGGTAGACACACGCCGAGTTGGATGGCGGTGGACTCGCGACATGGGATCATCAGCGGAGTTCCACAACGGCAGGACACTGGCGTGCACGCTTTTACCGTCACTGCACACGGTGCAACCCGAGGCCTTACCGCCACCGACGCATTTTCTATCGAGGTTAGCCACCAATAATAACATAAGAGGAACATACCCAATCTACGTGAGGAAGGAGGTCTTCAAAACACCACGCTTGGTCACAGGGTTGAGCGGGGGGGATTAGGTTTTCGTCACGTAATCAATACCCTATATATAGTAAATCTCGCGCTTTTTCTATCTATGTTGAAATATCAGACTTGTGTCTGAAGTAGAGAACTCTCTAAAGAGGGTCTCTGAATGGGGACGACAAAACCTTGTCCAGTTCAACCCCTCGAAGACGCAGGTCTGCGTATTCTCTGCCAAGAAAACCCCGTTCGCACCTGCGCCACAGTTTCAAGGAACCTCTCTTTCCATCGCAAGTAGTATTGGGATCCTTGGTGTCGACATCACGAATGATGTGCAGTTTAGGGGACAATTGGAGGGTAAAGCTAAGCTTGCCTCCAAAAAGCTAGGTGTGCTAAACCGGTCCAAGCAGTACTTCAGTCCAAGGCAACGGCTTGTGCTATACCTAGTCAGGTCATAAGTATTGTCACACAGTAAAAACTTTTCTTTTAGAATGCTGGCCACAAAAAAGTTTATTGAATTCGAATTTCGAATTGTTCATGAAAATAAAAATGTATAACTTTTATAATTTTACTCATTTTTAAATATGGAGTGGACGCTTAAAGAAGACCGTGTTGCAGTTATTGCGTTGCATCGTTGCGGTTACGCGCCAATTCAAATTTTTAACATACTGAAAAATTTGAATATTACCAAAAGATTCGTTTATCGTACCATCAAACGATACAATGAAGACTCTAGTGTAGATGACAGGTCAAGAAGTGGTCGCCCTCGGTCTGTTAGGACTCCAGCAGTGATAAAAGCTGTGAAGGCACGAATTCAAAGAAATCCCAAACGTAAGCAGAAACTGTTGGCCCTTTCAGATGGGGTTAAGCAGAACCACGGTGAAAAGGGTGTTAAATGAAGACTTAGGGCTTCGGGCATATCGAAGAAAAACAGGACATCGTTTGAATGCTCGTCTAATGGACCTGAGACTGAAGAGATGCCGCGCTTTGTTGAAGCGGTACGCGGGAAAAAAATATCGGGAAATTCTTTTTTCGAATGAAAAAATGTTTACCGTAGAAGAGAGCTACAACAAACAAAATGATAAGGTGTACGCACACAGTAGTGAAGAAGCGAGCAACCGTATTCCGCGTGTCCAACGAGGTCATTTTCCATCCTCGCTCATGGTATGGTTGGGAGTTTCTTATTGGGGCTTAACAGAGGTACATTTTTGTGAGAAAGGTGTAAAAACGAATGCTGTTGTGTATCAAAATACAGTCCTGACGAACCTTGTGGAACCTGTTTCTCATACCATGTTCAATAACAGGCACTGGGTATTCCAACAAGATTCGGCGCCAGCTCATAGAGCGAAGAGCACACAAGACTGGCTGGCGGCGCGTGAAATCGACTTCATCCGGCACGAAGACTGGCCCTCCTCCAGTCCAGATTTGAATCCGTTAGATTACAAGATATGGCAACACTTGGAGGAAAAGGCGTGCTCAAAGCCTCATCCCAATTTGGAGTCACTCAAGACATCCTTGATTAAGGCAGCCGCCGATATTGACATGGACCTCGTTCGTGCTGCGATAGACAACTGGCCGCGCAGATTGAAGGCTTGTATTCAAAATCACGGAGGTCATTTTGAATAAACTTTAATGTCATAAGAATCTATGATTTGTTAAGTTCATTTTGGTATATGAATGGTTACATAATTAATAAACTTGTTACAATTATTTTACATTAAACATGTGACAGAATTTATGACCTGACTAGGTATAAAGCACAGGTCAGACCGCATATGGAGTACTGCTCATATTTATGGGCTGGAGCACCGGCCTGTCAGCTCAATCCCCTAGACTCGATCCAACGGCGCGCAGTTCGTGTTGTCTGCGATCCCATGCTCACAGACGGTTTAGATACGCTTGGACTTCGGAGAGACTTTGCATCTCTTTGCGTATTCTACCATCTGTACAACGGGGAGTGTTCTGAAGAACTATTTAGGATGATGCCCTCGTCGTCTTTCTACCACCGCACTGCCCGCCATCGGCTGGGTGTTCATCCCCATTTCTTGGAGCCTCTTCCTTCCTGTACGAAACGGTTCTCCAGAACGTTCATGTTGCATACTCTCAGGATCTGGAATGAGCTTCCGGCTGAGGTTTTCTCAGCGCGGTATGATATGGGGTTCTTCAAAAAAGGCGTTATAAAATTTCTTCGAGACCGGCAGCGCGTTGGTGGTGCCTCTGGTGCTGCAAACGTCCATAGGCGACGGTGACCACCTGCCAGGGTGGGCCGTTTGCCTGTCTGTTGAACTCAAGCAATAAAAAAAAATATGGCGCGTTTAGCGTTTAGACAGATATGAACCAAATAGCTTCCTGTTAGCAAAAAAAATATTGAAAACCATATTTATGATTTACGTAAAAACTAGAGGAAGGAGGGGGATCTTATCCGTGTACTACGGATGGTCTCCAAAGGAAGGGAGGGGGATGACAAATTACAAAAATAGGTCACGTAGTACAGGTACGTTCCCTAACGTCCCATTACAAAATTTTCGATATAGTTGATTTTGTACACTGTATGAATTATGATCTATTTCACTGTTATAATTATTTTTGATGAAGATGTTATCGTTTAGTTATGCGGACTGTTGAAACATGACCCTTATCATATGACAACAATGATTGAAATAAACATGCTAAAATCTGTAAAACCTAGTTTTTTATTGCTGAGGAATAGCAGGCGAACTGGCAGCTAGCCTGTCCACTTAATAGTAGCAGTTACTGTCGCCTATGGGTACTTGCGACGCTGGGGGCACCACGAAGATGCAGTTGTCTCATAGTAGTACAGGAACCTGGGTCACTAATGCCGAAACACAACACAAGGTTATTATGGTGGCATACATGACCAAGGGTGCCAAATCGAGACGGGCTTGGGGTTCTACCACACAGCTAGGGTGGGTTATTTTGTTACCTTTTATGACAGGTCAACTCCTGCCGCAGAGATTAGCATTCTTACTCTATCCCTACACGCAGAGAGTTTCTATAATACCATATGTTTTTCTCTGTGTACTATAAGAAATTATTAATTTTGCAGGTGAAGAGATCAGAAGAGAAACCATATTCGAAATACGGGCCGTGCATGGGTGAAGAGAGCAAATTGGTTCTGGTTATACTTATCGATGGGAATTTTAATAAGATAGCCCCGAGGCAAAGGATACGAGCGCTGATGCAATTGGCCAACTTCATGGCCGTCGATGGGGTGAGTAACATATCCTCTGTTAACAATTCTCATTTATGATCGCTAATATATTAATTTTTGCTAAATTATACTATGCCAATTCACACAGCACCATCTAGTCCCAAAATTAGCAGCAGATCGCTTGTATCCATAATCTTGAATCTAATTTTTTTTCTTTTTGTAAATAAAAGCATATATATATAAACGCATACTTGGTATGGGGATTGAAACCGTGACATCCGCAGGCGTTCTGACTTGCGAAAGCAGAGGTTATCTAATAATTTGTTCTTGTTGTGATTTTTGTTATATTTTTTTTGACCCGCTTAGAATTTAGCAGTTACCGTCGCCTATGGGTGTTTGCAACGCCAGTGGCATCGCGAACATGCTGCTGTCACATAAGGATACAGGAACTTGAGTCACTAATGCCGAAACACAACACAGGTTGTTATGGCGGCGTACTTAAGACTAAAGGTGGTCGCCATCCAGACGGGCTTGGGGCCCTAACACGTAAATAGGTTGGGTTGTTTTGTCGCCTTTTACGACACGCCGACCCCGACCGCAGAGGTTATAGTATTCTGTCTCCGTCTCTGCACGGATAAAAAGGATTAGATAAATGTTATATGTTTCTTCATAGGACGAGTTCTGGATGGGTCCGTACAAGAATGGCGCCCACGCCGACACTATCCTCAGCGGGAGTGGTTCGTCTCATAGGAAACGAGACGACGCCACTACAGCTATATATTTGAATGTGAGTTTAAGTCTAAAAAGAATTAAAGTCTGTGAATAGTGCTAATTTTTTTTTTATTGCTGTGGAACAGGGGACAGGCTAACGGCTCACTTAATGGTAAGCAGTTACTTGCAATGCAAAAAGTATTTGCTACACCAAATTATTTATGGCAGTGGTAGTTATTATCACTCATGTACGGAAGTGAAAGTTGGGTATGGCAGAAGAAACATGAAAGCAGAACAAATGCAGTTGAGATGAGAGCGTTAAGAAGTATGATAGGAGTTAAACTGAGTGACAGGATAAGAAATAGTGAGATAAGGAAACGTTGTGGTCTGAAAGAAGATGTAGTGACAAAAATTGAGAAAGGTATGCTGAGATGGTTTGGCTATGTTGAGAGAATAAATGAAGAACGATTGACGAAAAAAGTCCATAAGGCGAGTATGAATGGAAGTGTTGGAAGGGGTAGACCTAAGCCGACGTTTCGAGACCAGATCAGGGACGTCTTGAAAAAAGGCCAGGTCAAGAGTACCCTAAACCGAAGGGCATGTATGAAGGGAATAATGAAAGTGAACGAAACGAAACAAGTATGTAAGGATCGTAGCAAGTGAAAAGAAATGGTCTCTGCCTACCCCTACGGGAAAGAGGCGTGATTATATGTGTGTATATAGTTATTATGGCAGCATATTTAGAGGCTGACGTTGGTATCCAATGCAGAGAGCTGTGTCCGCCTCCACCAACGACGTGGATGCCTCAACGTGACCACGACCGCTCTGTCAAGAGCGAAACGAAACAGAAGAAGGTGGTATCCAAACGTGTTTGAAACCCTACTACCTAGCTAGGGTTGTTTTGTCGCCTTTTAGGACAAGCCGCCACGTATCCCAGAAGACAGCATTCCTTCTCCGCCCTGCACGGAAAACAAAATACTCTAAGCCTGTTTAGAAGCATGTGTGGTGAACGTAATATATTATTCTAAAGTTTATTCAGTATTTTATATTTAGTAATCAAATCCAAAAGCACTAGGTGGCGCCTGTGGTAATATTAGCTCACGCTAACTTTTCCCAACGACGATTACAAACCCACATGGAAACTTAATGCAAGGTGTCGTTGAGGTCGTGGGTCGTTGTGGTCGTGTGACGTGTGCTCGCTTTGAAATAATATTTACAGAGGTCGTTGTTGTCGTTGTAATAATAGTTATCGCCGTAATTTATATCTGGTGGTCATTTTTGATAATATTATTCGGCACTTGATTGTGGTGGCCGCGTTCAAGTTATCGAGTTTGTTTAGGAGTTCTGTAAACGCGTACAATTCTGTTGTTATCTATGTGATATTATATATTTAATCCTTATGATTGCTTTAATAAAAATTGTACGGACAATTAGTTATTTGTATCATTGTGAATACTCCACCAGTTCACTGATACAACTACTACACATGTATTTAAGTGTAATAAAATATTTTTATCCAGGTCGGCTGTGGCAACAAATTATGGAGTCACCATAAAGTATTGGTGGCAGGTTTAAGGGAACAGTCAAGAGATGGCACTCTAGCCCACGTGCTACAATTACCGGTTATCGGCTGGAGACTTATGGCTGTTCAACCAGCATCACGGATTAAGAGACAGGTATTGTTTTTTTTTTTAGATTCTTAAATTTATAATGATATATCTTTGAAATATGCTTAAATTTCAACAGATTATTCGTATTAGGTCTGTCAAAATATCTCTACAGTAATGTTCTGTATATAAATTTAAAGAAAATTGAGTTTTATTAATCATAATTTTCACATCATCTATGAATACACAGCTCATCAGCCAATTATTGTTCACTGTTGGTCTTAGCCTTCCTAAGTTTGCGCCTCAAATCCTGGTGCTTAGCCTTTCCCTTCCAGCTCAGACAATAATTATATGCTTTTGTTTTTTTATATACTTGCGAATTTGACTAATGTGTATATATGTTAAAATCAATACGAATCGTATTCTGCAAAAACCGACTTTCTTACGGCCTCTTTGCAAGTGATTGTTTATTATGACGATATTGTAGAGTTTTCATTGCGGTAGTCCATACTAAAGAGATGGAGCTCTACAAATCCGGAATATTTTCTCTTTACGACTTTACGACTATCTCTCTCTACAAAGCCTTTCTAATTACTATTACCCCTGTCACAGCATATTTATTTAAAAAAAACTATATGTGTAGTATATCAGTTGTGTAGTATCCATAACACAAGCGCTCTGCTGCTTACTTTACTAGGACTAGATAAAGTTGTGTGAATTGTCGCAGTATATAATATTTTAACGCTATCCAGTAACTTAGGACCTGGTAGCTCAGTGGTATTACACTCGGAGATTAATCTAAATGTCCCGGGTTCGGATCCCATGGCGGCATGAACCGCTTAGGCAGTTGTTAAGGAAATCATCGTGAGAAAGCTGCATATAATAACAGTATCTCTGTGTAAGAGCGGAGTAAAAATACTAACCCCTATGGCCGGGGTCGACTTGTCGTAAAAGGCGTCAAAACAACCCTATCTACGTGGTAGGGCCCTAAGTCCGTCTGGATGGCAATCACCCTTGTTCTTATGCTGCCATAATAAATAATCTTGTGTTGCGTTCCGACGACGCTATGGGCTGTTATCATATCCAGTAATTTATGTTAACCACCCTCTTTAGTCTCCGATGGAAGAGGGATCCGGCGACGACATGTATGACGCGGAATACGACGGCGATGACGACGATGACGCCGACTACAGCGGCTACCACGACCTGAACCACAACGACGATATGGACTACATCAACCCCACTGACATCGACGCCACTGAAACGGTGAGTATAGCTGCGAAAAGAAACTAGCATATAGATTAACTAGATCCAGAACAAAGAGAACCGTTTGCCAGATCTAGTCGTGTACGATGACAAATCAATTCTCATGTGTCATCAGAGGGAAAGGATGATTTTTGTTATGATACCAAGTTTGGTTATAATATGGTTTACATAGTTATGTAAACCATACTATGTATCGTAATACAAAATCAACTTTTTTTATTTAAATTAATATATTATTATAAACGAATAAAGTTGCGAACGCAAGAAATTTTCTCAATGAAAGTAATTAATAAAACAAAAAAGTGCACACGGCAGAAGTGAAACTTCAGAAAAGTAGCCTACAAGAGAACACTGTATATTTGTATTCTATCTCATTCTTTCGCTGGTTAAATCCCATTTATGAATATGTTTATCTCTTTTTGGTTTCACATTTTCCTTTCATAGAATTTTCAAATCACAACAGTGCTAAAGAAGTTTCACTTCAAGAAATCCTTAAATGGAAGTCAAATGACTAATGAAATACCAAACCATAATTAATGGGTGTAATAACATTATCAGGATAGTTGTGGATTGTTTTTATTTGTTGTCATTTTGTTTTATTTTCTTACGTTACCCTATCCTGAGATGGGCCGGGCCATCCATTACATGTTCATAGATGCATTGTTCGAATTATTCATTGGAAATTCTAATAATGGTCTGCTGTAGTTATAAAAAAAATATTTCTTCTCTATACCGTTTTGCGTACAAGGAAGAAGGATAAAAGCTGTGATTGTAAAAAGAAAACAGCAATTAATATGTCTAATTATCATATTGACGAATGAATTAGTAAATTATGCTATATGTACAATAAATAATAGGTCTTTACCTATGAAATTGCCGTTCTGCAGTACTGGCCATTTCAAATCAAAATAATTTTTGTTTGGCTAAGAATTCTAATTTCAAATTTATTTTATTTTAAAAACATGGAATTCTTTTTCCAAAAGTAGTCATTTGTTTATTGATTAGTGTTACATTTTCATCGCATTTCAATCTTTTTCGTCATCATGGATACGTTAAAAATTCGAGTAATTATGGAATATGAGTACCGTCGTGGCAGCAACGCGGCACAAGCGGCACGCCACATCAGCGACAAATATGTGTATTTTTTTATCTATTATAGAATAAATACTTATATCTAAACTATCGTACAAAATCATTTACGCAACGAAACGAGCAGGCTTGTAATTGGAGCTCCAAAGTGAAAGCCTCCTTTGCAACAGGATTGTTTAATCGTTTTAGCGTTTGCTAAAACTATAAATCAAATCATATTTTGTTTTTACTTCAGAATACAAATTATAGTATTACGTAAAGTTTAAAAATATGATCAACTTTATTTAAGCTTACTGAATTTTCCAATGAATAAAATAGTTTTTTACCCATACATGCATATTGCACTTCATTTCACGTCACATTATTATCATAGAAGCATTAATGGAAATCAGATAGCATGGTATGTTGAATGAGTATACGTTTCTCTGAATATTTATATTCCAAGACTAGAAATACCTCCAACCTTATAATAATTGGTCCCCACACATATTAAAACAAATTATTTTATAATATTCACAAATGATTACTTGCTAATTGATAAGTAAACAAACCTGCACATTTATGAATTGGATAAACTCGTTTTCTCTTTAATTTTTAATAACGTTTATATAAACACGCTTAAAACAATAACAATATAGCGTACCACTGCTGGGCCAGAAGGAACGGACGGACAGTGTACCTAAAGCGTGGCGTGGCGTGGCTTGGAAAATATAAATAATATATGGAATATTAATATATTACTTATCCTTCCTTATCCGTGCAGGGGCGGAGAAAGAATACTGACTTCTGCGGCCGAGGTCGGCCTGTCGTAAAAGGCGACAAAACAACCCTAGCTACGTGGTACCCAAGCCCGTCTGAATGGCGACCACCTTTGGTCTTAAGTATGCCACCATAATAACCTTGTGTTGTATTTCGGCATTGGTGACCAAAGTCCTGTACCCTTATAGGACAGCAGCGTGTTCGCGATGCCACTGACATTGCAAACACCCATAGGCGACGGTAACTGCTAAATTCTAAGCGGGCCGTCAGCCTGTCTGCTGTCCTACAGGAATAAAAATAAAAAATAAATTACATTTTCCAAGCGATCACGCTAAGCAAGTATCGTCGCAATGTTTTCCTTCACAATCCGTAAGTGGCAATTATGCTGTAAACGTACTTTAGGTGAGAAAACTACCTAAGCGATGCATGACGCCGTGATATTCGAACTCGGTACATCTACATTGGTCTCCGAGCGTAATACCGAAATATTGCTAAACAATATAAAATGCCGTACCTACACTATTTGTTTATAACTGTTTGTTTTAAATGGCGTTCGTATCTTGTACTACTCGAATATGAATTCTCATTTCAAGATTATTCTTTATGAACTGAAGATCTTTTCACATGCACAATCACATCGTGGCTCATAATAAAATGTTCATCTAACATACACATCAGTCGTCCATTACCAAAATTATGTTAATTTTTATTTATCGGTTCCAAATTACAATTTCAAAATTTAATGAGCGCTTTTCATTAATTGGTTTGGGTCTATATTAACACATTGTACGAGCGTTATTTGTGGTTATTAATATTTATTTAAACAAAACAAAGGTAAAAATATATGTTTTATGAATTTGAAGTAGTGAGAAATTAGTTGAAACATCAGCAATGGACAATATGACAGACACTTAAAATCTTTAAAACTTTGTTACCTACCTAAAACCAACAAACCTACAGCCCATGATTACAGAAATATGCAAAAATAATATTCACTAGATTTGATGAGCATGTAACTCGTTATTTTCCGCACCGACTGAAGCACTTCCTTTCTAACTCAAATATAATCACAAGCTTTCCAAAGTTTGAAGTTAACCACAGACAATGCTCTACAATCGATGGTTTCTCACCCTGTCTATTGCGTGTTAGCTTGGTAATAATTAGAAAAAGTTTACATGCACTTAGTATTAATATGTTAGATCCAAGGTTATCTATTTCTGAAAACAGAAATTGATCTAAATATCAATTATTTCTTAGCTAGTTGTTCCGACCATAAAATGACCAGGGTTAAAAACCATGACTTAGGAGGGTATGTGTGGTATTGGGTGCGAGTAAGTACTAACGTAGTGTGTGTGTCGCGGTGGTTACGCCAGGTGGAGCCGTTAAGCCCGGCGCCCACCCCTGTCCCCCCCGCACTTTGGGAGCCACACCCACACCGGCACCACCACGGCGAGCCACACACCACCACCGACACGTTTCAGACTGAGCCCGCGCCGCACCGTACTCACCCTGCCCCTATCGATCCACTCTCCCCGCTCGATCCTTTCGTCACCAATACACCTATCAATTCCTCCTTCCCCACTTCGCCTGCCCCCACCGTGACCCCTTCGAGTGAGGCCGCAACCGCCGTGCGCGCCCCGGCCACTACCCCCGACTTCCCGTCAACTAATACGTATACCGTGGAGGTTTGTCGTAACCCACTCTTCGGCTTTTGGGATTTGCATGCTCGTTTGGTCCTAGAGTAAGGCGTAGTTTGTATTTTTTCACCACTATTTCCGATGCATATTGTTATGAATGCATTATTATCATAAGGGCGATAATAATTTTGTTACCTTGTCTAAATGCATCTGAAAAAATCCAAAAAACGACTAAAATAGCAAAAAAACTTTTGGAGAGCCAGCGAATAATATCGCTATTGTCACGTTGAAATTATATTGTTAAGAAAAATATACCAATTAGTAGGCTACATTACGTCGCATGTGTATTTTTATCTAAATTAAAACCCTTGTAAAGTAGACTTAGTTTCAGACATTCAGATACAAATGTTGAAAATATGTTTAAATATTTGGCATGCTTATTGTGTGTTATTTAGTATTTTAGGTACCTATGTTCGTCACGGAATATATTTCTAATAGATACATACTTTTTACATTGAATATACTCATAGAACTTGCACACTAGCATGGTAGATATATTTCTTATATTTATAGCATGAATTATAAATACCTTTTTTATTGGTTATTCTCTTCAATATCTGCAAATATTTGAATTTTATGATCACTATAATCGTTGGTTTAAAACAAACATCATGTTTCACTAAAAACTGTATATGACCTATGTATATTATATATACGAGGTGTGGCTATTAAATAACCGAACTTATCCCGCTGCCAATGTGTTGCACTCATGCGACGAAAAGTTTGAGTCTGATTTGTCACGTGACACTTCCCCCACTGAGCTCAGTCATATAAATCAGTCTACGGACCAGTGACGCGCCCGAAATACATATGTTGAGTATTCAGAAGGAGCAACGGGTGAATCTCAAGTTTCTTTTTTTTATTGCTGTAGGACAGCAGACAGGCAGACGGCCCGCTTATAATTTAGCGGTTACCGTCGCCTTTGGGTGTTTGCAACGCCAATGGCATCGCAAACACGATTAAATTAGGATTTAATTATTAAATACGTATTACTTTCTTGTTAAACTTGGAAAATCGTTTACCGAATCTTATGCAATGTTGAAAGAAGTGTACGGGAATGAATGCTTATCCCACACACAAGTTTTTAAGTGGTTCAAAGAAGGACGTGAAACGACCGAAGATGATCCTCGCCCCGGACGGCCCAAAACGTCAAAAACTAATCAAAACATTAAAAAAATCGGTGAAATCATCCGCAAAGATCGTCGTCTAAGCATTCGAGCAGTTGCCGAAATCACATGAATCGACAAGGAATGTGTCCGCCAGATTTTACATGATTCCTTCAACATGCGGAAAGTTTGCGCAAAAATGGTACCGAAACTCCTCCCTCACGAGCAAAAGGAAAGGAAACATTTGCGCTGTCATTTTAAACAACATCGACATCGATCCAGACTTCTTGGAGACAGTTATCACTTGTGAATCGTGGTTTTTTACCTACGACCTCGAAGCGAAACGCCAATTCTCATGCATTGTAAGAGCCTCCTGAACCTCCCAAGGACGAAAAAAAGCCAAGATGAGGAAATCAAAATTCAAAGCAATAATGATTGTCTTTTTTGATATTCGAGGCATTGTTTACGTTCACCGAGTCCCTGAGGGTCAGGCCATTAATCAGCATTATTACATCGTGGTTCTTACTGTCCTTCGAGAGCGTGTGAGAAGAAGAAGACCCGATTTGTGGAAGACCAAATCAAGGAAGCTCCACCAAGACAATGCCCCAGCCCATTCTGCTTTGTCCGTGAAGGCGTTTTTCGCAAAATATGGCATCACTGTGTTGGACCATCCACCCTACTCACCCGACCTTGCCCCTGTGACTTTTTTATTTCCCAAAGTCAAGTCGGCGCTGAAAATGACAACATTTGAAAGTGTGGAAGCAGTTCAATCATAAGCGGTGGAGATTTTGAACAGAAGTGGATTTCTAGCACTGCTTCAACCAATGGAAGATTCGTATGGAACGGTGTAGAGATTGCCAAGGGGAGTATATTAAAGGTGAAAAATATTCTACTGTTGTTGGTGACGAATAAAAAAAGTTATAACAGCAGTGCGGTTATTTAGTAGCCACACCTCGTATACTGTATATGATATGACCTGATATATGATGTTTTAGGATTTTCCTTTCGCATAAGATTACCCCTTTTGATACCTATTAAAGGTGATTTTATGTTCAAATCTATACCTAGCCTGTCTTTTCAATTAGAGTGACGTCATCGGTCATTTTTAAGCCAGAAACTATGCTGAAAGTTACAGTAAATCACGTATAGTAAAAGTCGCTAGCCCATCCAAAAAAATTACCGAAAAAACCAACAGAAAAATTATTAAATTTTTAATTTATTAAATTTCCTTATCAGGAGCACAAGGTCAAAATCTCACCATACCCCGAATCAGCCTCAGAATCGACAGTTAAATCTTCAACCGAACCAGCATCACCAAGACGTATTGACGAAGTTTTCATACAACCTGAAGACTTCCCAACGACCACAGAAACAGAAATGGTACGTATATACACGTGCTCACTGTAAAGTATTTACAATTCAATAGTATGTATTAAAAATTAATTAAATCACAGTTTTGTATATTCCAAAATTACTAATATAACAGAAATTGTGTGTGGTTTTGAATTAACACGGGATTTTGAATTAGATAGATCGTTTGGGGTGATCGTTCGCACACCATTGTAATTATGTACATTCTTTTTACTAATATATAGACGTCAGGACACCGGTAACATCAGTTTTACTTAAAAAATAACAATCTATGTTGCATTTTGCCGAACTATGCAAGCAATGATCCTTTCACAAAATTCAAATCAATAAAATATTTTTGTAACAAAAATAGAAAGAACTAGTATGAATAAATTCTAACTAAAAACAGAATATTATGTTACTTTGAAGTACAAATAATAGTTATTTAGTTATGTGTTATTATAGGATCATTATTAAAATAAATTCTAATCAAGTAATACACAATTGTACAAAAAAATGTAAAAATTATTTATGTAAAATATTTAAAATAAATGTCAATTGTGTCAATTTTGCTTTTAAAGCTTTGTTTAAATCTATATAAGCACAATCTTATAAATATCCTACAAATTGTTAACTTTAAGACTGTCTAAACGTCTATGCACCTTTCACTTCACATCGTGTGAGCGTCCGCATGGCACTTTCAGCAAACGGTAGTTATTCGGGCATCGAATGAACTCCCGCCTTCATCAACTGAGAAGGCTACATCTGTTACGACGCCCAGTACTACGACAGAAGCGCCTACGACAACTACATCAACAACGACAACGACAACTTTGCCACCTCCAACCACGACATCGACGACGACAACAACGACCACAACAACGCCTATGCCTACCACGGTAGCTACTACGCCAAGTACTACGCTACCGCCGATTATTGCTGTGACTACGACGCCCGTTGCAGAAACCACGTTGCAAGAAATCACTGTACAGGTCCGTAGGTTTAGAGGGACGCTTTACACATGCTCGCGGATCTAAAATGATAAACTAAAATTCAAATAGATCAAAGAAATACTAGTGATTATGAATTATTACTAAATACCTTAGTGCAAAAGAAATTATGTTTATATCACATTAAAATAGCTTCCGCAACGTGTAAAGTTGCCCTCATGTCTTAACATACACATTCAGGAAAACAAGATGTATTTTTTTTACTTGAATGTGTATGTTTAACAGAAGTATAGAAACGTGCAATAGATATAGGCTGCTGTGAAATTATAATAATGATTGTTTTCATAATTAACGATTAATGCTAAGAAATCATATGGTCCTTCGAGCATGATACATGATCATCCATTCTACAATTATAATAACGGTAAAACGGTACATGGCAATTATTCCATAATATGCATATTGGGCGGTAAAAATTGCGTAAGCGGTGCATGCCAGCGTGGTATTCGAACTCGGGCCTTCCAAATTGGTATGGGTGTACCAGGTACCCATAATCTATTGTAATTGCCAATTACAGATCTTCCAACTGATAAGAAAAGTAGTTCGAAGTGGTATGGTACGCTGCAATCGAACCAGAGCAAATAGTGTAAAAGTCATTGCATAAAAATACAAATGAAAATATTTATTTTACAGTAGAACAGGCTCTTACATATATTACGGACATTTTTACTATCCAATAAGACATCATTGTAATTTCAATATCGCCTATATCTGTTACTTGTTAACTAAATGCTTAGTTTTTTGTGCTGTTACGTTTTTCATAACAAATGTTTAATTGGCTACTGTGATTGGAAGTTATACTAACACGAAATTCTAAATTTCCTATTGTAAAAAGTTTCAAAATTCTTTATAATTTGTAAAAATAAATGTACAGTACAATGACACGATATCCGCTTAAAATCACATTTAATGGTTGCATTGAATACTGATTTTGGTGTAAATTGTATAAATTTTTAATATAATCTGAGTTTTTATAATGAATATTCGTCATTATTTACAGATTTGTTTAAATTGCTGTGGAATAGCAAGCCCACTTAACAGTAAGCAGTTACCGTCGCCAATACTGCTGCTGTCCAATAGGGGTACAGGAAACTGGGCCACTAATGCCGGAACACAACACAAGGTTATTATGGCGTCATACTTAAGACCAAGGGTGATTGCCATCCAGGGCTTGGGACCCTACCACGTAGATAAAGAAAAATCAAAGTATGACGGGTTGTTTTGTCGTCTTTTACGACAGGCCGACCCCGGCTGCATGTTTTGGTATATAATTAGTTATGCCCTTGTTAAAATGTGAATATTCTTTATTTTAATTATTGAAAAAAGCATTTAAAGAAGAAAAATAATGTGATTTCTAATAATTAATTAAATAATTACAGGAAGCATCTCCAACGGAACCCGGAAAGAGCACAATAATCGGCCAAACCACAGAAATTGTAACCTTAGCAATGCCGATCAACCAACCACCTATTTTGAAGCACCACATGAAGAAACTAGCCATTATTGCTGGCAAGGCTTTCAGGTAGTTTTTTGTTCTTGAGGTGGAATGCTTGATGCACACCCCATCGCTAGGGCTCGCGGCGGGGTAGTGTACTGATGAACAATGGGTCCATACGCCCTCCACAGTTGACAAGAGGACGCACATCGCTGGCATGCCTATTAAAACCTCCCCAAGGATCGGGACGGAAGATGGATATGCTTATTATGATCTTTTTTGAGATAATAAATATTTTGATTAATTTCTCTTCACTCATTCTGATCATATTTAAATTTGACTGAAAACCTCACAGCGATGTGGTGCAAGCAATGTGTGATGGTAAAATATCCGATTCATATTAATTTAAAAACTCAAATTAATGTCACTTCCACTTATATCAAAGCATAAATGGCTAATTTTTCTAGCGAAATATAAACCTCTGGCGCTAAATAAAATTAGATGTTACCAACATTTATCGGTAACACGACGTTAGGACTGCAACCGACGAATAACAACAAGAAACCATTTGTTTTCTTGGCTTAACCCTTAAACAGTGGACATGGAGTCTCACAGGTGTTATGCGCGTTTGATTGTCAATAGTTTCTCCTTATTTTTGCAATTTTTCTTGTTAACTTTATAATATTTCTTGCATAAAGTCGACTAAAACGTAAAATAAGTATCTAATTCGAACGAGGAAAAGTGGTATTTTTTAAAATATAGTGTTCAAAAAATTGATTTAATTTGTAACTTTTTTTCAGTTCATTACATACGATAGTAATGGCTAAATATTAAGACAGGTTTGAAACACCCAAGTAGAATTTCATAGCACGCCTGAGAGGCGACAACGTCCATTCTAGTTCTAAATTTGTCATGTTACCAGTTAAGGGTTAAGAATAATTTTTTGTGGAGCAGCACATTAAGACGAAAATCTTCGGCTGGGATTTAATAACATTTTAATTTCCTTAAAGGTATATCATTCCGGCCGGTTTGTTCACGGACCCAGAGGAGGGCACCAACCTAACATTCACGATGTACGAAGCGGAGAATGTACCATTGAGTAAGAACTCGTGGATACAGTTCATACCGTCTGACAGGGAGGTCTATGGATTGTGAGTATTGTATTTATCTATGGATTTTCATATGTTTCAAACTTCCCTTACATGTTTTACTTCATATCTATTGATATTTCATAGGAATTTAATGTAATTATGAAACATTTTTATAGGCTTTTTTTATTTTATTGATTGTTGAATTGATATATTTATTTCATTTAAATTAATCAAGACGAGTCAAAACATACTGTATGAATGAAATTCCTTGTGTATTACTAAATAAGAGACACGATGATTGGAGCCCTCTTGTGGTTGTAAATTTTTACAGAAATACGTCTGTCCAATAAAAGAATCAATTCTTGTGTAATTGAATCATAAATCGTGTCTTCCACTCCGTGCATGAGTGGAGTAAGAATTCTGACTCCCTCCGACCGAGGGCGGCTTGTCGTAAAAGGCTATAAAATAACCCTAACTAGGTGGCAGGGCTCCAAGTCCGTTGGGAAAACCGCCATCCCCTGGTCTCATAATAACCTTATGTGGTGTTCCGACATAAATGACTCAAGTTCCAGTACCCCTAGACGGACGGCAGCGTGTTGGCGATGTCTATGGCATCACAAATATATATAGCTGCCAACCAATAAGTGGGCCGACAGTCTGTCTGCTATTACACAGAAATAAAGAAAAGACCACTCGTTTAACAACTGACGCGCCATATGGGTATCTTCGGTCTTTAAAAAAATATAGGCAATGTATAGCTCCTCGTACCCTATGTGTCTGAAGTAAAGCCATATATTTTATTTTTAGACCACTTGAATCACACGTATCTCGTTGGAATTTCATAGTGAAAGCTACAGATAGCGAAGGACTACACGCAAAGGGGCCTTTAGATATAACAGTACAACAACATAAAAGCGGACGAAAAATAAATCATCAGTTTATCCTACAATTTAAACTGCTAAGAGAATTCCCGAACGCCATTGATTGGCAAATTAGGGCTTTGGAAGGGATCGTCAACTTGTTCCGGGACACAGATATGGACCATTTGACGGTGTTAAATGCGACCCAAGTTGGCGACACCTGTGAATTTGTTTGGACTAATGATACATTGCCAAAAGATGCCGCGTGTCCAATGGATGATATTAAAAGGCTTATGAAGGTATTTTTTTTTTCACAATGATATTTATATTTCGTGGAATTTATAATACTATAAATTATTTATAATAACGGAAAAGCTATTTAACAAATTAAAATTAAACTTTGAGCTCACACAAATGAAACATCGTTCCGTAACATCTTCATCCGTTGCTTATGTGTACAACGGTACCAAATTCCAAGGACTCTCAAACAAACTCATTAACTGGAATGCAACAACAACTACAACTAAGGACTGACTGAATGCTACCTAAACGACCAATTGACAAAGATTACAACGACCTCTGACCCACTACCTAAACGAGCAAGACCCCTTAACAAGACACATTACGTTTAATTCCCATATAGGTTTACAATACATCACTGGAAAATGTTAGCGTGAGCTAATATTGCCATAAGCGCCATCTAGTGGTACATTTGATTATCACATTACCTACAATTTTAGTTCAGGTGCAAACACTATATCATATTTAATATAATATATAAACCACTTACTATAATACGACTACATTTCGATGACAACACATATCCCGAGTTTAAATTAAATAAAATATACTGGGAAAATTCACGTAGTGCCACCTGTTATAGTCCCAAAGTAAACACTTGTGTAATGGGTACTAGACAACAGATATACTACATAATACATATATACTTTTTATAAATAGATACATATTATACATAAACACCCAGACGCGAGACGGGCATCGAACCCGTAATTTTTTAAACATGAAGTTTAAAAGCACAGGAATAAAAATTTTAGCGTTAGTTATATAAACCTTTCATTAGTGGTGATCGTTTAAAAATTATGTATATAAGGATTTGTCTTAAATTGTCATAGTACTATTAAATTGTCATAGTACTATTAAGGATTTGTCATAGTACTAATAAAATCTTAAAAATACAGATAATGGAATCAGAACCGGAGTCCGGCAACCCGAGCCCCAATCTGGTGCGAGCGATGTCACCTGACTTGAAGGTGAGCAGCGTGTCGTGGCGCGGCCTCGGCAACTGCGCGCTCGTAGTGCCGATAAACCGCAACTCTGCATCGGGCATCCCGCCTGAGACGTACCCACCGGTGACCAGGAACCAGGTCGACCACTTGACCGCCACTGTCGGACACTTGCTGGTGTATAAAGTGCCTGAGGTGAGATATCTATCTATATTTGTTTCTCAATGGCAATTTTGTTTCGCCAATACCAGTTCGAATAAGGGATGATGCAGCTGATTAGCCAGTTTTTAAACAAGACCTAACTTCGTGGTCGCTTATTTATTACTTCTATAGCTAAAGGATGAGTTATGGTAATAAATAAGTAAAAAATAAAACAACCCGGCGAAATTGTGCAAGGTGGAGTAACAATATTTGCCCCTACGGTAAGTGGTTGGACTCCATCTGGATGGCGACCACCCCTGGTGTTTAAATATACCGCCATAATAACCTTATGTTCGCTATAAGTGCCAGTTGCCAGTTCTGCTACGCGGACGGCAGGCTGTTATCGGTGCCTCTGGCGTCGCAAACATCTATTACACGACGGTAACTGTTAAGTAGTAAGTGAATGCAAAACGTATACGGGTCAAGTGAATGGCTTTCAAGAGATAAACAACTTGTGAAAATGAATAACTCTAGGTTTACTTGTTAATGGAAAGCTCTCGGCTGATTTTTATCAGTCCGTAACATATTAGTCAGTTTGTTTGTTTCTTTCTTTCCAGTAAGTTGATTCCGTTGTTTCTGTATTGTAGGACACCTTCTTCGACCCCGAGGACGGTGACACTCGCAGTCTGACGTTATCGCTGCGCTACAGCGACCGTTCCCCCCTCCCCGCGGGCCACTGGCTGCAGTTCGACACTCGCAACCAGGAGTTCTACGGACTGCCCGCGCACGGTGACGAAGGACAGGTCTCATACCAACTGGTCAGTAACACACACAGTATCTATATTTATCTAGCTATCTATATAACTAGTTAAGCCGACAAACGTTGTTTGCCCATATGGTATAATATATATAAAAAAATTACATAACAGACAGGATTTCCGTAAAATCCGTTCTTAGTGAGCCATTAGTCTACATTGCAAAATGAGTAGTTACATTACTAAATTTCGAGCCAATCGGGTGTATAGTTTTAGATATCTCGTGATGAGTGGTATATTTAGATCTTTCACTTTTAGATATATATGTATATCCGTCAAAATTATCAAAATTCTAGTGGAAGTTTATTTATTATGATATAAAATTTACAATAGAAAAAGAAGTAAAATCTAAATAAAAATGGTGTGCTTTTATTATGAAGACTGCGAGCAATTTGCCGTATGTCCGACGTTAGTGGCCCCTTGTCCAACAACGTGCTGTGAAAAATCTAGATATGTGCTATCCCTGTTTGCCACGATGTCCTTCACCGAAGGTTATATATTGTTGCGAAAGAAGCCGCGAGTTTCAAGGCCAAGGAACTAACTTGCCAAAAAGAAGATTGCTGTGAGCCATCACCAAAATATATGAAGATGGACGTTTGTGCGCAAGCTGCCTGTGTCTGTATTCAAGCGCAACAGAATGCAGGACCAAGAAAATTCGAAGACGTTCGGCACTGTGAATTTCCTATTTAGAAGCCCTCGTGACGTAGTTGTGAATTGTGCACGAACCCCGTAAAAGTGCCATCCTATACACACCCAAACCGACACTCGGATATTGTTTACTCAAGAAGAAACCAATAAAAGTGTCGCTTGAGGATATATTTGATGATTGACAACGAAATTTCGTGTCCTGCTTGAAAGCATTGAAATGTGAAACAAGAAAAATAATTTTAATAAAAAGCATGACAGTTTTCCCCAAAAAGTGATTAACGTCAGGCAGACAGCCGGTTGTAAAAACTATTACAACATGTAAGATGTTGTGCCGACCCCATATAATATGGGATAAGGGCAGGAGGAAGAATAAAACTTATAGATATAGTAGTAGATTATTTTACAACTTGAAAAGCGTTACAATTATACATTATACAAATATTTATCCGTGCAGGGGCGGAGAAAGAATACTAACCTCTGCGGCCGGGGTCGGCCTGTCGTAAAAGGCGACAAAACAACCCACCTTATTAGCCACGTGGTAGGGCCCAAGCCCGTCTGGATGGCGACCACCTTTGATCATAAGTATGCTGCCATAATAACTTTGTATTGTGTTCCGGCATCAGTGACCCACGTTCCTGTAGTACCCTTATGGAACAGCAGCGTGTTCGCGATGCTACTGTCGTTTCAAACACCTATAGACGACGGTAACTGCTAAATTCTAAGCGGGCGGTCAGCCTCTCTGTCCTACAGCAATAAAAAAAACATAACAGCAGTATGTACTAATAAACCAAACAGATATATTTCTATAGATAATATAGAGTGGATATAATAATGTTCTTCTGATGTGTAAATGGTGTAAATGTTCATTGGTAAACTCTCTTTATATCACTTTCTATACACGAGATCTGTATAACATGGGATTTTTTGTCACAATATTATTATTATTTGTATACTAGTGCAACTACATAGAACCGTAAGTAATACAGTTGGCGTACTATTAAAAAATGTTGCAACATTAACCATACTCGTAGTTTATAATACAAGTATGTATTGAGTACAAAATGGAAGACAGGTCGTCGCCACAATATGTCTACGTATTGTCAAATTTTCTCTTCTTCCTACTTTTGTCCCAAACTGTGTGGTGTTGGCACAACATATTCTGCACCACTCTCCTCTATTAGTCGCCATATCATCTTTTACGCAATCCATACATCTTTTCTTTCGTCTACCCCTCCTTGTGTATCCATTATTTTCATACCACTCTCATTACTAGCATTTTCCTTGTCACATGAGTTGACACGTATTGTCTAAGTATACTTATGAAACTTTCTCCACCAGATTGCCGAAGATACAAGCAAAAAGAGTGCATACGACAGCTTAATAGTGGAAGTTGTGAAAGCTCCCACCATCCGTCCAACTGTGGAGTTCCAGATGACAATGGAATATCCGTTCGCGCAGTTGGCGTACGACGCGAACAATAAGCGAAAGGTTGTGGAGAAATTGGCAGCTCTGTTCGGACAGAAGGAAACCGATAATATAAGGATACACAGCATCACCAATAACCCAACTACTATCATTTGGTAAGTTATGTTTTAATACAGTATGGGTATGTTATATAAACACATACACATGTTCATAGAAATACGCTGACATTCATATACACACGATACTCATACATACATATATTATTATACTAGCTGTGCCCGCGACTCCGTCCGCGCAGAATAGTGACTGGGCAGAATTTTTTGGATATATCTTATGGTTTACTTTGGATTACAAACCCTAAAATATAAATGAAATATGCAAACAGTCAGTATTATCGAATACAACTGTTACGCTATGCGCCTCCGGAATACGTACGTTCGAACCTACAAAGTCCAGCCTAAGCTGAATCCTATTTCATATGATTGATGATATAAATCTGAGGTCAACTTAAATTGGAAAATAAATTTCCGAAACTTATCATTTTTAACAAAAACACTTTTTTTTTTCGAAAATAAAAATAGCCTAAGTTACTCCTTGTTACATCAGCTATCTGCCAGTGAAAATCCCGTCAAAATCGGTGCAGCCATTTCAGAGATTAGCCGGAACAAACAGACAAAAATTGTAAAAAAATGTTGTTTTGGTATATGTACCGTGTATACGTCCGCATGCACTTTGTAAAAAGCGGTTATTTTAATATTACAAACAGACCCTGCAATTTTATTAATTTGTATAGATTATTTAAAGACATGCAGTTATGTAATATACATATGTAAATCTATGAATATTAAATACTAGCTGTGCCCGCGACTCCGTCCGCGTGGAATAGTGACTTTGGGCAGCATTTTTGGATATATGAGGTCAACTTAAATTCGAAATTCAACCTACTAAGTCCAGCCTAAGCTGAACCCTATTTCATATGATTGTTGATATAAATCTGAGGTCAACTTAAATTTGGCATTAAAATTTTCAACTTATCATTTTTAACAAAATCTATTTTTTTTTTTCTAAAATAAAAATAGCCTAAGTTACTCCTTGTTACATCAGCTATCTGCCAGTAAAATTCTCGTCAAAATCGGTGCAGCCATTTCAGAGACTAGCCGGAACAAACAGACAGACAAAAATTGTAAAAAATGTTGTTTTGGTATATGTACCGTGTATACGTCCGAATGCACTTAGTAAAAAGCGGTTATTTTAATATTACAAACAAACCCTCTAAATTTATTAATTTGTATAGATTATTTAAAGACATGCAGTTATATAATATACATATGTAAATCTATGAATATTAAATATAAGTATATATCGACACGACTCAACTCAACTCAAAGGTCGTAAGGCGTCAGCAGTAGTGTCGTGTAAAGAAGCCTCCACCGGCCGCCATGCAGAGTGAAGTTCGCGCGCTTGACACTAACAACAACAAACCGTTCGCTGTATTTAAAAAAAATATTGTAATAGTTCTTAGTATCTTTTATGTTATGGTGAATCCATTATAATAGTAGTGATCACGAACTGTATTTTAATATGCTATGCACTAAATACCGAATACCCGAATCGAGATACATTGGAAAGCAGGGCACGATTAAATGTGATGTGGGTACCTGCATATTTATTTTTCCTACATCCCCCACAACAGTTATCTTCATTCCACTATAAGATCACACGTAAAGTAGTAACTAAAATTTTAGTTCTATAGAACAGTTCATTAGTTGTTATACATGGTAAATTTTAATATTACGTGGCGCAACGCATTTCATCGGAACGCCAGCGGTGGTCAAAACGGCAGGCTTATGTGGGGCGGCTCACAACGGGAAATACACGCATTTCCAGGTTTCAGAGAGGTCGTGCCGGGTAACTAAAAAACTTCTCCCAGACAGGAAGCTTGAGTAGGAACTCAGTTACTGTTCTTGAAGTCCGGGGTGCATGGGAGTGGCGCTAGCCAGCCACCGCCACCCCGAACGGCGCTGGCTAACACTGGTCGGTAGCCAGGGGCAATTGATACCCCCCGGCTTCTATCTCCAACTGGGAAATATGATCCACATCCTATCTAATAACATCTCCATACCATTCCCATCCGATTGATTTATCAATTACGTGTTTTACTTTCAGAAATCCCTTTTAGACACGTTTCTGATCAAATGCATTTTTGGTTTTTCCATACATGTTTTCAGTATACCATTTTATCCCAGCATACAACAGATTTATATGTGTATAATATATTTGTATTTAAACTGAAGATGTATTGTCAATAGGTACAACACAAGTCTGCCAATGGACAGATGCCCCAAAAAGGAGATTGAAGAACTTCGCAAGATGATTATCGTCGACGAACGCGGTTCGACAGGTGGTGCTTTGAAAGAGAACGTTGACACTGTATTCGATAAAGATCTGAAGGTTATGTCCATAAGGTTAATACCGTTAGGCCTCTGCGCCGAACAGAACACGAAAATGCCAAAAACAACAATGCAAGTTAACTCCCGTTCAGCGAACTCGCAGAACAGTAAAACAAGCAGTGCTGGCGATCAGAATTATTTGGTGACTTTCATAATACCGGCGGTTGTGATTGTTTGTATGATTCTTTTGGCCGGTATAATCGCTTGCGTGTTGTACCGAAGGCGGAGGACCGGTAAGGGTAAATATTCTTTTTAGTTTTTGTTTTTTTTTCTAATTATCTTTTAAGTTTCATACTTTTGCACCGTTTAATTTTTTATTCCTGTAAGTATCGAATTCTCACACTTTTACTATTATCTTTTAAATCCTTTCATTGAAACGAAGAATTGCTTATGCTGTATTTTGCCTATTATACTTTTTATTATTTTTAACTACTTATCTTGTAAATATTATAGTGTAAATTTAAGTATATTCCTAAGAAATCGCTTTATTCCTATGTGAGAACTAATTATAGCATATTTTTAAATAGGTTTTCAATTGGCTATTTGACAGTTTAGGAAAGTAATTTATCTTTTACATAGACTTAACCTTCACCCCATGCAATCCTCATTAAAAAATATATTAAATACAATGCTTCATTCAGACATTTCTATTTCGCGCGAAGTCACGTGTTTGTGAAGTATAACAATAAATTTTGTGAAACCTCTTACAAGTATGAGTTTAGAATATTTAAGTTTTTATTTTGTCAGCTACTCGTGAACGACTAATGCTGTATTTAGTGTTATGTGACGTCACAAAATGGCAGCCCACATATATAAAAATCCTTAATTTGAGAACGGAAAATAAAATACATATGGTTTAAATAATATTCGATATATGGTTGACTTATTCATCGTGTTTATTTTATTGTTAAAAATGTCAAATGGCCAATTAGTTAACAGCCCTACCTACTACAAAAGTACCTCGAATAATTAGTAGTTTTAAAACTTAACTGTTTAGTAGAAGATTTGTATTCCTTAAATTATTATTCTTTTTTACTTTTTAACGACAAAGTAATATATTTAAGTTTCGCTAATGTTATGTAAAATATCTTTTGTTTGTTTCGGTTTCTAGGAGCTGCAAATCCATAAGGTGATTGAAAAGCGTTTAAAACTTGGTTTTAGTGTTCACTTTTACATAAAATTGGAATATTATCGCTTGGTCACCATATTTTATTTGAAATATATATTATCACTACATTTTGCCGCAATTAAAGCTATTTTTCACACCGGAATTTCATGTTTGAATACAAATTAGAAAGTTTATATACATTTTATTATATTTTTAACAACTATGGGAATTTGATTTACAATGCGCAACATATTATAGTATTGAAAGCTTTATACATATTCATCATCATCATCTTTGCGTTGTATCCCGGTTGCAGCCCAAACTCTCGTTTCGGCGCCCGGGGTCCGCTTTCCGACTTTTTCTTCTCCACTTCGCACGATCTTCAGCATCCCTGGTAGTGAGCCCATTGGCACGCATATCACCCTTTACGACGTCAAGCCAGCACTTTTTGGGTCTACCCCTCCTGCCGGGGCCCGGTGGAGGCGGCATGGCCAGACATTTGTTACCCACGTAAGCATCCGGTTGCCGTAAAACGTGGCCGTACCAACGGAGCCGACACTCTTGTAATTTATCCGCAATGTCACGGACATGAAGACTGCCGCGAATGCGGGAGTTCCTAACGCGGTCCTTCCCCGTCACTCCACACATCCACCGCAGTATATTCATCTCCGTGACACGCAGCTCTTGCTTGTGTCGCTCTAACACCGGCCACGCTTCACAGCCGTATAAAAGGACTGGCCTAATGATGGTCTTATAGACCTGTCCCTTCAACTTTACCGGCATCTTGGGGTCACAAATGACACCAGTTACCTCACGCCATTTGGCCCACGCGGCAGCAATGCGTGCCTTGACGTCGCAATCGATGTCACCAGACGCATGGAACACAGATCCCAGAAGAAAGAAAGAAAGCTTTATACATATTATTCGATATAAAATGTTTAGGTTCATTTATTATTTATTTTAAAATTGGGAATTTAAGAAATTTTCATAAAATATATATAATGCACGAATTAACACCTTCCACAAACTTCTAAAGTATTAGCTATTAAGTTGATTACATGCACGACAAATATCTGTACCGTTAAGTATTAATGGTTTAGAACTTTGAACTAAAAACTATTATTCTTAAAGATCAAAATTGAACGCTATTTATATATTTTTATCTTCAGTTAAGAAAGAATCATTTACTAATATTGGATCATATAGTACATATCGACCTGCACTGAAAAGAATCGCCACTTAGCTTTCTTTTATCTGAATTAGTTTTTATTATATTTATAGGTAAATGCTAAACTATTGTTAAAGTGAGCCATTATTAAATCACAACTCATCAGGACCTTTTAATTCATTTTTTCCATTCATTCATTTTTTTCCATTGCAGATGTCGGTACGTATAAGTCATTGACACGTTGACATTGGGTTACAGAAACAAATTTTAATTATAACCTTAATTTTCATTTAAATCGCAACGGTTTCATGGAAAAATAGAATCTAAAATTCCTTTTTTCAACCGGCTGTTAGACCATTTGTTGAATATTTAAAATAATTCATAAAAGATTCAACATATTTTTTTTCAATCCGCTTAACAGTTTAACACTTATCTCTTCGGTTCAGTTAAACACGAATTAATTAAGAAGTTTAGAATGATGTAAAGTAATAAAATGTTGTGTAAAAGATATTTGTCGTGCTCTTCATCAATGATCAATATTAAATACTTAATTGTTCTACAGGTAAGATGAGCGTCGGTGACGAAGAAGAGCGTCAGGCGTTCCGATCGAAAGGTATTCCAGTTATATTTCAGGACGAGTTAGAAGAGCGTGGAGATGCAGAGCCAGTACACAAAAGTCCTGTCATCATGCGTGAAGAGAAACCCCCGTTACTCCCCCCTGCGCCGGAGTATAGGGGGGAGGACGCGCCGTACAGGCCCCCACCACCGTTTGCCGCGACCCGGACTCCTCCTAGACCCAAAGCGACTCCCACCTACAGGAAGCCCCCGCCATACGTCCCCCCTTAAGAGCACTTGCACTACCGGTTCAAATTTAGGATGTAGATCGACAGCGTTTGACTAAAGACTGTAACCGTATATGGCATATTTTTTTATAATAAAGGGCGCTGATTTCTTAATTTTGACACGTTGTTTATGGCCGTGGCTTTAGAGGCTTTAATCAATCGACAACACGTGCATATGTAATTAATGCCATTGTTAAAAAAAGTAGACTGTCTATTTTAGACTGAACACTGCCATTATAGTTAGCCTTATTTATCATGTTATCGATGCGTCAGCTGCATACTAAGTCTGCCTGGAGCGTGGCCTGCTAACACCAGGAAAGAGACATGGCTCACAGCCTTGTTCATTGGTCAGCAGTTGCACCTATATTTATAACAAAATAGCCATACATGGTTTCAACTGTCATCTATCAATTCGATTTGTAATTAAAATTGTTTGAAAAGCGGTTAAAAGCTACTTAGACGCTGCTTCAACATTTAACTAGTCGACTCAGCAGCGGCTTTATATTTATTTCATTTTTAACATAGCGATTAATACGTCGATCGATCGTTCACATAATATAAAAATGCATTTATAAATTAAGAAAACAAAAACCTCATGACTTAAACAAGGAATTGTGCACATTTTTATGTGACTACGAATTTCGTACGGTGTTGTTAAGTGTCACGAATTAGAATTTTTAAGTCGCGTAATGCTATGCTATAGTTATTGTGGAGAGAAAAATATAAAGCAGTTAAAGGAAAGTGATGTTATCAGACCGCATATTGTAGAATATTCTGTTTTATATTAAGACTTGTCTCGTGTATTAAGATGTCTCCTTTACCTTTAAAAACAAACTGCACTGCATATAGCAAATAGAATACTTGAAAGAAAAATATCTCCTCATTGACTATAGCTTCAAATAAATCGTCGTTTTGATGTTTCAATTATATAAAAGAGACTTCACAAATAAACTTAGTTATTGTTGAAGTAGGCAATTAGCTTATAGGGTAAGAATTAAAAGTGAATTTTTCATGATCGGCGAGTCATGTTTAAGTCAGGATGATGATGATATAATTAATTAACAGAGCTTCTAACGCACATTTGCGGTTATGAGAGACTTGTTCCACTTTGACATTATACTGTCAATTACCATAGACAAAATTAATATTTACATTGGTGATGTTGAATAATTCATGATGTTGCATGAAATCAGTGCATACTATATTCATTATATATTACGAAATCTAAGAATGAGAGTGATTTACTTTATTAGAAAAATAAATAAACTTCCAAACCATAAAAACTATGATAGTTATTATGAGAATTGTCTTTGGCAAATTTTATTAAGGTATAAAGTGAGTGGTACTCAAGTGGTATGTCACTCAAAGACTTAACATAGAGGTCCTGATTTCGAATTTCACTATGGTATGCACTGCTTAAGCAGTTTTTCTTCTACATAAGTGCATAATATAACATTTGTCACGTATCAACGGTGATGGAAAACATTGTGAGCAAATGATGTGCATACTGTAGCCCATCGGTAATGTGTTACCTTGCACAAGTGGTATTAACAGAGGGGTAGATTGTTTTTTCCCTCTAAGGGTCTCCCCCTAGGGAACGTATATGCGAACCTAACAGTGCGATTTCAAGGGATTCTATTAGAAGTTATTTCATGCAACTAGTTTTTAATGTGAATCAAACTTTGTTCAGAATTCATTTCTAGCATAAATATGGCAAAATGGGTGCCATTATACCAAATTTTTAATAAAATGTAAATTAAATAAAACATATCGAGAGTGTAGCGTTTAGTGTTAGATCTTCCATACACGATATATCAAAGTAGTGTGTGTATGTGATTTAACGAAATAGTTTTAAGTACCCCAATCATGGAAACATTTATTGCCGTTTCTAATAACTATATATTTTGTTTTGTAATAAGGATATACATAAATTTCTTTATTCAATTATTTCAGTAAGAGCTTTGTTTCATTGAAGGTTCCTTGACATTTCTAAATGAATAAAATATTAAGTAAAGTATAACACAGTTCAAACTTAAAACTGTAACAGGCTGTCGTAATTGTATGATTGTAAATGTTTCACATAATTATATCGTATAGCTGAATAAAACAGATTGTAGTTAAATTGAATTTTGAACGCGATTGTATTTTTTAAGTAATAAAAAAGTTGTTGCACAAGATACCAAGATAGTTGAAAAAGAGGCTTATGTATCCCTATTTACACATATAAATATGTTTTAATGAAAATGGCATAAATCAATCGCTGAGGAACGTTCATGGTGTGTGCACTATAATTACACTGAATTATACAACTGACTCTAGTTATAGGTTATGCATAGATATTTATAAGAATGGAATATCATTTTGTACTTGTCTAATTACCATAGGTTTAAGGTTAACAAATCATGTAAATTTAGGGACTATCGAACTAAACGAGCTATAATTATAATATTTTTTTCTACTCTATACTCATTTTAGAGTTTTGCATTTATAGATCTTTTTAGTGTATACAATTTTATAGGACAGCTAAATCGAGTGATAATTTTTTTTCATTATGTACTTAAGTCCACTTAACCGTTCTCATTTGGTAGACTATTGGAGTGTTCTTGGCAGTTATTTTGTTTACACATATATCATACGCACATAATTTATCTAATTATTGAGCTTTTTATTTTAAAATAAAATGATCTAGTAAAATGTTGTGTTTTTTATAAGTTCCTATTATTTCTATTTTAAGTTGGTCAAGGGACAAAAAGAAGAGCTAACATTCTAAACACGAGCTGAACCTAATGATAGGGGGCGTTCGCATCGGCGTCGGATCAACAATCAAGTACCCTGGGACTTGTCCTTGATAGCCGATGGAACTTTTCGGCACATTTCGTACGGCTAGCCCTGGACTTGGAGGGCAGCCGGAGTTCTATCTCGATTGCTACCCAATATCGCGGGACAAAATATGGTGTGCCGAAAACTTTGAAGGGATCGTAAGGTTGGTGGCCGTGTATGGGGCTCCAATATGGGCTGAGGATCTCACGGCTAGAGGACAAATTCTAATTCTCAGACCGCAGTGGGCGCTAGCCCTTAGAGAAGCAAGGGGGTCTCGTACAATCTCCTTTAAAGCTGTTTCCATCTTAGCTGGATCTAGAGACAAGGACTTGCCGCCTTATAATTTTATGGCCCAAAAACGCCCTCCTGCGGGGTAGACCAACACCTCGTACACTGGAGCTGCGGAGAGCCGAGCCCCACAGGGATCTCGTAGTGGTATTGCAAAGGAGTCTAGAGCACTCCAGTACAGGCCACCGCATCGTAGAAGCTATGAGGCCTGCTCTGCGAACCTGGATAAACAGTTTCCATGGCACCCTGTCGTTCCAATTGACACAGGTCCTCACGGGGCATGAATGTTTCTGGAGGTACCTGTGTCGTATCGGACAGAATGTCAACACTGTGGCATCGGTGACGAGAACATAGCGCTACACCCCCCCCCCCCCCAAGTGTGTCCTGCGTGGAATGACCAGCGTCAAGTCCTCGTTACCGTTATTGGAGCTCTATCACTCCCGGCTGTTATAGTAGCAATGGTTGGGAGTGCTACCGGTTGTTTGGGATGCCGTCGTCTCTTTTTGCGAGATAGGTAGTCATGTCTAAAAGGCGCGATGGAACGAGAGGGGCTGGGTGTACGCCCCTCGCTGCCACGTAGGGGCACTCGTTGTCGGAGGTCAGTGAACGACCATCGGCCACTGTAGTACGAGGTCGTGGGCAGCTAACTACGGATATGGGTAAGTTGCCTATAAATTGGCCTCGGTAGTGAAGTGCGTTGGAGCTCCGTGCACTTGCCCACCCTACGTGGAATGAAGAAAATGGAAATGTGACTAGGTACTGGCCAGGGTATCCGTTTTCCGGAGTTAGACCCATGTCCACTATGGGCCAACGCTGTCTGGGCTAGTTTAGTGTAGTGGCTCGTTTGAAATCCCAAAAGCAATTGGTTCACTTTAATTTATAAATAATCATTATCATACACAGCACTAGATATGTTGATTTAAATGAAGTTATGTGTATCATAAATAATTAAATTATTATGGTATTGAAAAAATATTTTGATAAATTATGATTTAATTAATAAAAAAAATACACTCATTTGTCAGTTGTCACTTGTCACTGATGGTTGACATTGACAGTAAACTCAAAGTTTATTTTCTGTGTGATTGATAACCAAAAAGTGAATAAAAATTGTAAAATCCTTTAAAAACATTAATAATGACGGAATCGATAGAAAATGAAGCTCCAAAAAGAGCATTGCGTACTAATTTTAATTTGAGAAGGTTACGTCTTTCATTGAAACATCGACCAGACGTTGTAAAGCTTATTTTAAAGATGAGACAGTGTATAAGAAAGAAGAATGCTCTGTTATCAAAGCTTAGAAGTCAGCTGAAGGAAAGGGTAAGATTTATCATTTTTTTATTAACAAAAATACGTAATTGTTAAATACTAACATTCAATGCCGTCCTTATTGCCCAAAGTTTTACCATACGCCCAATTACCTCCCTCCTTGAGTTGTGTACCTCATTACTGAGGGTCGTGACTCCCCTTATGTGAAACCAGTTTCTCTTTTATAATGTTCCTTCACCTGTGCCTGTCCTTGGCGTGGTGGAGTGCATCATGCAGCTTGGTGTTCAGCGTTGAGCGGATTTGGTCAGACCATCTCACTGGACTGCGACCCCTCGGCCTCCTGCCATCCACTTTGCCGGTAACAATCAGTTGCTCAAGGTTATGTCCTTCCTTCTGAGCAATGTGGCCAAAGAACTCCAGGATCCTTGCAGGCAGGTAGTGGCCCAGGAGGTAATGCCAAATTACATGCACTGTGATATATTAAAACGATGTGAAAATTTCTAAGTACGAAAGTATATTTCATTTTTAATTCAGTAAAAAGTGAAATTCAAAAATTGCTTACAGCTTTCATGTATCAGTTTCCTTGCTCAATATTTACTGAAACTATAAAGCTGTAGCACTTTTCTTGCTGTCAGAGAGCGGTTATTTTGACAGCCCACTTAATAGTAAGCAGTTACCGTCACTTATGGATATTTGTGATGCCAGGATCATCACAAGTATACTGCTATCTTTATAGATACTGAAACCTGGGTCACTTATGCCAGAACACAATACAAGATTATTTGGTGGCATAATTTGAAACCAGGTGTGGTTGCCCTCCACATAGTCTTGAAAGCCTATCACCCAGGGAAACAAGTGACTTACTTATGTTTTATTCTATTTCATGAATAACAGTGAGTTTCCTTCCTAGCGGATCAATTCTTATTACAATCATTAGCATATGGAATTATATAATTACTACATTAAAATATATCTAAATGAACTCTGTGTACTACAAATTCTTCCTAGTGTAATATATTGTTATGCTGATGACACAGTAATACTTATGTCCGGTGATTGTTAGGATAAAGGTGATAGTGCTAAAGACAGATATAATTAGTTCTGAATTGAAACAATTATGAATAATAATGTAAGTTAATATATAGAAAGAGATTTCGCTATGAACTTTCACAGTATGAATACACTTGAAATATTGCATTCAACTTGACCATTTATTTTAGCTAATTAAGATTTTATTATTATTATTCATAATACTGTATTAAAATGAGTTAGAATCCACCATGAAAATTTTGGTGCAATTTAATTACCTTTAGTTTTACATTATATGTTTATTTATCTAATAATGTATGTATTTCAGGAGATAAAAGTAACTTTAGGTAAAGATAGTGACAATGTTGAAGGAAATCAGACTGAAAATGAAACTAATATAGATGATAAGAAAGAAAGTAAAAATATATCAACTCAGACTGAAAATTTAAATACAACAACGGATGAAAAAGTCAAAGAAACTGAATGGAATGTGAATGATAAAGAAAATGGTAAAAGTATTGCTGAGCAAGTTAAAGAAGTGGCCCAAAGTGCTTTACAGCAGTCTGGAATGGTCTATGTAGAGTCAGCTGGAATGTACTATGATTATAAGACAGGATATTACTACAACCCTGTAAGTTATTTATTTTGATATTTTGATCTTGGAGTACAATAAACCAACGACCTGATGGTGTTGAGTCACTGTCATCTTTTACAACAGGCCACTCCAGCCACATGTTTCTTTAATAAATAGTAATATATTGCCAATTGCAAATACCATCGGAGACCAAACAAGAGATAATAGCAATAATGTGCATTAATAATTGCCAAATTCGAATGGAAAAAAGCCTTGTGATGAACCTTGCATATTGAAATATGGAAATATGCAAGGTTCATAATAATTTACTAATCCGAACTAGATAAACATGACATGTATGTTGTTCATTCTCTAAAGCTCTGGATAGCAGTTAAAATTTTCATGATTATCTCTTTAGCCAAATTAATTCCTTACTTAACATGTGAGCTAGTGTATCCTGCTAAACAATGGTTTCAGCTCAAATGTATTATTGCTTAAAGGTTCTGATGTCAGAAAGCTAAGTCCTGTAAAAATAAATTTTATCAAATTTATTCTATAAATTTTCTTATAGGTACCTAATATTTTGGTGTAATAAAAGTAACACCAATAGACACTTCTTTCCCTCAGTCTGTGATAGCTCACATCCAGGATCTAGGACACCTATATGGAAGCTTTAAATAAAACTGGTATTATCCACTTCTATATAGAAGATAATATAGAATGTATTTTTGTTTTCAGGAACTGGGTCTCTACTATCACACAGAAACTGGCTGTTATTATCATTACTCTGATGATAAACAATCATTTGTATTCCATTCATATCCAGACAGGAGTGCCCATTTCCAAAACACTGCTTTGATTGAGCATAATAAGAGGAAAGCTAAGAAACATAAATCGGTTTGTATATTAATTAAAATTTTTGTACATACATTTATTTATTACAATCTATATAAATAAAATGATAGAGGTCTGCAGTTGTGCGCGCATCGCGGGAACACTACTAGATAGATTATAATTAAATTTTCTAAGTTATTTAAATATATTAGACACTTGGTCCTTATCTAAAAAAAAATATTGTGATATCTTCATCTAATTTAAAGTTTTATGTTAAAATGATTTTTACAAGCACTACTATGACGAAAACTTTGTTAATATATCAAGCTACGCGGACGAAGTCGCGAACATCAATTAGTCTCATTGATAAATTCAGTCTGTATCAAAAATCAGTGCAATAACCAATAAATAACATCATACTCCAACAAAAAAGTTTGTTTTTCATCAGGCATTTTATTCATAAGTGCCGCAATTTATGAAATAGTAATAATATATTTATTACAACTCGTCTTATACCTAGTCAGGTCATAAGTATTGTCACACAGTAAAAACTTTTCTTTTAGAATGCTGGCCACAAAAAAGTTTATTGAATTAGAATTTCGAATTGTTCATGAAAATAAAAAATGTATAACTTTTAGAATTTTACTCATTTTTAAATATGGAGTGGACGCTTAAAGAAGACCGTGTTGCAGTTATTGCGTTGCACCGTTGCGGTTACGCGCCAATTCAAATTTTTAACATACTGAAAATTTTGAATATTACCAAAAGATTCGTTTTATTGTACCATCAAACGATACAATGAAGACTCTAGTGTAGATGACAGGTCAAGAAGTGGTCGCCCTCGGTCTGTTAGGACTCCAGCAGTGATAAAAGCTGTGAAGGCACGAATTCAAAGAAATCCCAAACGTAAGCAGAAACTGTTGGCCCTTCAGATGGGGTTAAGCAGAACCACGGTGAAAAGGGTGTTAAATGAAGACTTAGGGCTTCGGGCATATCGAAGAAAAACAGGACATCGTTTGAATGCTCGTCTAATGGACCTGAGACTGAAGAGATGCCGCGCTTTGTTGAAGCGGTACGCGGGAAAAAAATATCGGGAAATTCTTTTTTCGGATGAAAAAATGTTTACCGTAGAAGAGAGCTACAACAAACAAAATGATAAGGTGTACGCACACAGTAGTGAAGAAGCGAGCAACCGTATTCCGCGTGTCCAACGAGGTCATTTTCCATCCTCGCTCATGGTATGGTTGGGAGTTTCTTATTGGGGCTTAACAGAGGTACATTTTTGTGAGAAAGGTGTAAAAACGAATGCTGTTGTGTATCAAAATACAGTCCTGACGAACCTTGTGGAACCTGTTTCTCATACCATGTTCAATAACAGGCACTGGGTATTCCAACAAGATTCGGCGCCAGCTCATAGAGCGAAGAGCACACAAGACTGGCTGGCGGCGCGTGAAATCGACTTCATCCGGCACGAAGACTGGCCCTCCTCCAGTCCAGATTTGAATCCGTTAGATTACAAGATATGGCAACACTTGGAGGAAAAGGCGTGCTCAAAGCCTCATCCCAATTTGGAGTCACTCAAGACATCCTTGATTAAGGCAGCCGCCGATATTGACATGGACCTCGTTCGTGCTGCGATAGACAACTGGCCGCGCAGATTGAAGGCTTGTATTCAAAATCACGGAGGTCATTTTGAATAAACTTTAATGTCATAAGAATCTATGTTTTGTTAAGTTCATTTTGGTATATGAATGGTTACATAATTAATAAACTTGTTACAATTATTTTACATTAAACATGTGACAGAATTTATGACCTGACTAGGTATATAACCAAATAATATATTCCTTAACTATAATCTTAATATGCAAAGAGCAAGGATGATTTAATATCACTGAATTTTATAGTATTATAATTCAAGCAACTCAATAACAGTGAAACCATAATATAATAACAATGAAGTTGTTTATTAATTATTTTTGTGTTGCAGGAAAAGAAAAAAGAAGATGGTATAGATAACCTGACGAAAAACTTATCTCAGGTTTCACTCTATGGCCGATCCGCCTTAGGTAAATAAAATAACTAAATACCTCCCAAATACCAAAATTCAAAATGTTGTATTACAGGAGAAAGGAGCAAGCAAGCCCAAGAAACGGAAGATTGAAAAATCAAAAGAAAAAGAATGTTCTCTTGAAGAGAATGAGGTTGAAAATCCAGATAAATCTAGTGACATTGAAAATAGTGAACAAATAAAAAATCAAGAAGTTGAAGATGGTGAATGTAGTGACACGGGAAGTGAAAATTCTAAGGACGAAGATGATAGCACTGCTACTGATAGTGATGATGGTAAATTAATATTTAAAAAATATGGAGACATAACATTATAATGTTCTTTGAATATTCATAGGTCTCAAGTTGTACATACATTTGTTTTAAATTAGACTGGCATTCTGTAAGGCCAAGGCCCCACCGCAGGTAGTACGCTTAGAGGCTAGCTAAGAGGCAAGCTTAGTTGTCGAGACGCTTCGATACATAGTGGCCATACTGCCTGGCTACAAAACTCGTGTCTGGTGATCTAAAGTGTGGTTGTAGATGTATAATTTGATAGAGTAGATAATTTTAATCTCTCAAAATTATCTAAAAAACTGCTTCTTACTGGAAGCACTATCCTCAAATTGCATTCACTTAACCAAAGGTATCGAACATGTTGGGTACATGATGAGACTATTATTAATTGTTCCAAACTGCATCCCAGTAATCCATGCAAAAAACCAACACGACCGTTCACGTCGCTAACCGTTAGGCGATTATCGAGGCGCCAAGCGATCCACTCAGCGAGCGGTGGGGCTGCGCACATAACGTGCCTTGTGTTGGTTCACTAGGATAAGTCATCGAAGCGATTAGCTAACCTCTTGCCGCTTAGCGTGTCACCTGCGGTGGGGCCTTGGCCTAAGAGTTTTATGTTTTTAATAATAATTATAGTTCTTTCTGGGAAGAAAGTAACCCAATATATGGGTTACTATTTATTAATTGAAAGACAAAATGTTATTTTAACATTTCTCATGCCTTCATCATTAAAACTACTTAACAAATTTTTATAAATATGTTGAGGGTAGATTAATATTAATTCTATATCTAACTAGCCGCTCCGAAAAAACATGAGAAGTTTTCGTGCGCATGCGCGCTACACCGCTTGCCCCACTTCTATAAAAATCGTTGTTTCTTAAAACTTTAATAACTTCATATTAAATGAAGATACTGCAATTATTTTTTTTTTAGATAAGAGCCAAGTGTCTAAGAAATAAATCTTTAAAAGTTAATTGAAATCTATCCAGTAGTTTTGTCGTAATGCGCGCAATACTACAGACCTCTATCATTTTATTTATACAGATGATCATTGTCTTCAGGCACTTGGTAAAAACAGCTACCGAAAAGTAGTTGAAGTGCTAACAGTGATCCAAATAAGTGCTTAATTCGTAAATAGTAATACAAACTATAAATAATGAATATTGTACACGCCTGGACCATATTTATGTACTATGGTTTTCCTATTCCTATTTATAGATACATTAGCCGATCACGCCCGCTCCGCTGGGCGAATAACAAGCAAAAGTAAATCGAAAAAAAATGAGAAAGGGTCGATGGAATCCAAAAAATAAATAAAGCCACTATCTACGAAAAATTCCGCGTCGTATGGCAGTCCCATCCCGATATTTTAAGTAATCCAATTGTGATGTTGCGTCAAAGGAACCCCATTTTCCTTATATATGTATAGATTACAAAAAAATCATATTTTATATAAGCGTGTAAAATTACCTATAGTTGTGTCTTTGCCTCAGATTCCGTGGCTCGCTATCATCCTCCGTCTATGCGGGTGATAGTTCGCGAAACAAACTTACCCAAACTTAAAGTGGGTAGTTTGTTCCTCATAACCAAAGACGGCGGCACCCTCGGCAGGGAGGGCGAACAACATAGCATCCTTATAAAGGACCATAATGTATCACGGGTAAGGAACGCATGGAACAGACTATATATCCTCTTAGTGGCATAAGGTGAGACAGTCTGCCCACGTCAGAGACAGACACCCTCCGGCACCTATTGTAGTACGGTGTCTCTATTTCAAGTGGTGCCGAATGTAAAATGTGTTCGGCCGCATCTTCACGCTACAGATGCACCAGCGCCGGCAAAAAGACCGCACGAGCTCACGTTAGATATCCGGCTAGCAAATTAACCGCTTCCAAAAAAACCTATGGTGCCTTGAATATCTTTGTACAAGTGTAAGCTCTGAAGCTCAATGTGGCGAAGACCGAGTACTTGGTCTGTAACTCCACAGATCCCACACCGTGCGCATAGGCGACTATACGGTCGAGCGCACGGATCAGGTGAAATACCTGGGATCTGTATTTTACGCGTCTGGTGATATCGATTGTGACGTTAAGATACGCATTGCTGCCGCAAACGACCGGTTAAATTGAAGTGAAGACCGTGTTAGGAACTGATTGATATTCGCAGCAGCCTTCATGTCAGTGACATTGCGGATAAATTGCAGAGTGTCGCCTTCGTTGGTATGGCCACGTTTTACGGCAACCGGCTACTTACGTGGGGGACATATATCTGGCCATGCCACCTTCCCCGGGCCCTTAAGGAGGGGTAGACTCAAAAAATGCTGGCTTGACGTCGTAAAGGGTGATATGCGTCAATGGACTGACCACCAGGGATGCCGAAGATCGTGCGAATTGGAGAATAAAAAGACGGAAAGCGGACACCGGGTGCCGAAGCAGAAGTTTGGGTTGCAACCGGTATTCAACACTAATAAAATGATGATGAACGCTTATGACCGTTTTTAGGCTCATGACTGACTCAGGAGATTCTGAACTTCGCGGACCTTTTACATTTATTTTCTATTTATTTATTTGAACAATGATCATACAGCACAAATTTCAAACTTACAAACTAATACGTAATAAACAGGAAATTGGCCAAATAAGATCACACTTTGTAGACTATATATAAAGAAGACATAATAAAAAAAGTAAATAGAATGAAATATTAATTTTAAATTTTTCATAAAAAAAGGAAAATGCATGTTTACGAAAAAAAGAACTAACATTATTTACAGAGAAAAATAAATTACGTATTGCCACACAGAATTACTAATAAAGAGGAGAATACTAATAATTTTCTCAAAGATTTCTTACATAATATCATTAGTATACCATACAAGAAATCTTGTTAACTTCTCCAATGTTGGTTCAGGATCGGCCAATACCGACCACCTATTGTTCGTGTCGTCGACATATTTAACATGGTTTTTGAATACCGTTACTCATTTTAAATATTTGACCTTTAATTGTTATTTTAGATTCACTTAGACATAAGATACAATATGGATACATCTTCTTACGAAGTGACTGACCTGGGTTCGAAGAATGGGACGATACTCAACGGGACCAGGATGTCAGAGAGCCAAGAAGTTAGCAAACCTATGGAAGTAAGTTATCATGGTGTGTTAGATAAAAATGTACTTATAATAACAGCAAGTAACGTCCCACTGCTAGGCTGGGGCCTCGCCCTAAACACTATATCCCCTATGATGTTCCAAGGCGGGTTGGCGAGTAACACATACTCGGTTTCCCCGGTGTTTATCTTCGCCGTAGGTATATGACAATTATGTTATAATATGCAAATTATCTGAGAAAAACTACCTTAACGGTGCATGCTATCATGGGTTTCGAAACCTGATCCTCTAAATAGGTATCCGAATGCAATACTACTGAGCTACCAGTGATCTGTTTTGCTAAATTTTTACTCCCTTCCCTCCCTTTGGTGACAATCCGTAGTATATGAGAAGACCACCTCTTTAGTATGAGCCTTACAGCTGTTTGAGATTTACTGCGGTCAGAAAGTTAGAAAAAAAAAAAATTAGGTTTATATTTGTCTTTAAGCGCTTGGCTACGTGACGCCAGTTGTGCATACATACCTATAGTTAGAAGGAAAAACTAAATAGTATTTAGTTCTTACATGTCATATTTGAGTATAGCTCGAAATAGCGCGATATTTCCTTTTTAACTACTCGAAGAAAACTTAAGCCCCCTGCTCTCTGTGACCAAGAGTTGGATTTTTGAAGACTTCCCTCCCCCTGAACGGATTACGTAATATGTAGTATGTTCTCTTAGGACCAAGAATTTATATGATTTGTAAGTTCTTTATTTTAACTTATTGAGATAGTCTTAAAAATATGTTTTACATACAGGGTGACTTTGACAAAACCGTCCAAATTTTTTTTACGCACTAAACATCATTTAAGGAACCCATTTTTGCAAAAATAATTGTATGTCAAATTTTCACCATAAAATATTTCATATATGATCATTAATTCAATCGTACAGAATATTCCTATGGTGCAACCTTCGTACGTTAACCTGTTATTACCTGTCTCTGTCTCCCGCGTAAATGAGTAGTGCGTATTCGCTCGCCCGATGCAATGCCGCCGTCCTCGGCCTTTTACTAGGTCAGATGGAGGTCATTGACACTCTAGCGCCGTATTATGTAAATTGCGAGTTCTTTGAATGACTTTGTGATTCTGATTACTCAACATTTTTGTATTATGTGATACAAAACTAAAATACATATTTCTCATAACTTTTACTAAAGATTCTTCTGTGTGAATTTGGACGGGTTTGTCAAAGTCACCCTATATATATGGGCGTATCTGCATATTATTACTACTTTTTGACTACATCAGGTCCTACACGGCAGCACGATACAATTGGGCGAGACGAAACTCCTCTGCCATATTCATCCAGGAAACGACACATGTGGTCATTGTGAGCCAGGATTAATAATGGAAAGTAAGTATTTTGGATATCAGCCAAGCTTACAGAGTTGATCTGAAAAAATATATACAATGTGCGGGCGGCCTGTCGTAGAAGGCGACAAGAGAGCTCTAGCTAAATTATAGACCCGTAATCTGTAACATTCCGTCATAATAGTGTTGTGTTCCTGTATAAGTGACCCAGGTACGAATTTCCGTACGTGGACGGCAGCGTGTTAACAGTGCCCCCTGGCGCCGCATACTACTATTAAATGGGCATAAATTATTTCTCGTCATCTTGTCTGCTGTTCCACAGTAATAAAAAGAAATATACAAAACAGCAGAGCATTTGTCTAATGGGTACTAGATAACTGATATATTACTTATATACATTTTGTTTTATAAATTAGTACTTTTGAAAGGAATCAAACCCACAATTTTGATAGCGAATATATTTCAAAGGCACAAGAAAAGTATACTCTTGCATGCACAACACGCGATCCTCTCCCGAGAAATGCGCTGATTGATTTCCCTATGGCTACTGGCATACCCCCATTATGATAAGTTGGACTCGTCTGAGGGGCAGAAGCTCATATATAAGTTGGCGCGCTCCAGGGTCAAAGCGGCACAGGATATCTCCAAGTGCCGCTGTGTAAAAGACCCCGGGGGCAACTTGTTATGCGAGGACCTCGCGGTGAAGGAGAGATGGCGCTCATATTTCCACGAGCTGCTGAACAAACAGCATAAAGAGGTGCAGCCGCCAGATCTTCCTCCGAACCAAGGACTAGTGCCACTGATAACGCCTGCAGAGGTCCAGAATTGCCTTCGCCGCATGAAGAATCGGAAAGCTGTTGGATCCGATGGAGTCCCCATCGAAGCCTGGAAGGCGATGGGCTCTCGTGGTGTGGGCACTTTAACCGACCTTTTTAACCGGACACTCCTCACCGGTACGATCCCGAACCAATGGAGGCTGAGTATCATTACTCCAGTCTTCAAAGGCAAGGGATCGGTGCAGGAGTGCGGTAACTACCGCGGTATAAAGGTCATGTCCCACACCATGAAACTCTTCGAGAGGGTTATCGACTCTCGGATTCGACAGGAGTGCACTGTCTCGGAGTGTCAATATGGGTTTCGCCCTGGTCACGGGACAATGGACCCTGTTTTTGCACTAAGGACTGTCGCGGAGAAATACAGGGCGAAGAATACGCCTCTGCATTGCCTGTTTCTCGACTTGCAGAAGGCCTTCGACTGTATTTCTCGCGCGATAATCTGGTGGGCATTGCGGTCCAAAGGGATTCCAGAGGCCTATATTGAGATCATCCGAGACATGTACAGTGACTCCGATTCCGTAGTTCGGACTGCTGTTGGCGACACAAAACCTTTCGCCATCACCGTCGGGGTGCACCAAGGATCCGTCCTTAGTCCGTTTCTGTTTAGCGTGGTATTAGACGTATTGTCAGACAGCATCAGATGCTCACATGAGCAGCCCCCGTGGCTGCTTATGTATGCTGATGATATCGCGCTGGCAGACTCGGACAGGGGTAGGCTGGTGCGACGTGTGAAGGCGTGGAAGGAGTCGCTTGAGAACGGTGGTCTGAAGCTCAATGTGGCGAAGACCGAGTACTTGGCCTGTAACTCCACAGATCCCACACCCGTACGCATAGACGGCAACACGGTCGAGCGCACGGACCATGTGAAATACCTGGGATCTGTGTTTCATGCGTCTGGTGACATCGATTGCGACGTCAAGGCACGCATTGCTGCCGCGTGGGCCAAATGGCGTGAGGTAACTGGTGTCATTTGTGACCCCAAGATGCCGGTAAAGTTGAAGGGACAGGTCTATAAGACCATCATTAGGCCTGTCCTTTTATACGGCTGTGAAGCGTGGCCGGTGTTAGAGCGACACAGGCAGGAACTGCGTGTCACGGAGATGAATATGCTGCGGTGGATGTGTGGAGTGACGCGGAAGGACCGCGTTAGGAACTCCCGCATTCGCGGTGGTCTTCATGTCCGTGACATTGCAGATAAATTGCAAGAGTGTCGGCTCCGTTGGTATGGCCATGTTTTACGGCAACCGGGTACTTACGTGGGAAACAAATGTCTGGCCATGCCGCCTCCGCCGGGCCCCGGCAGGAGGGGTAGACCCAAAAAGTGCTGGCTTGACGTCGTAAAGGGTGATATGCGTGCCAATGGGCTCACTACCAGGGATGCTGAAGATCGCGCGAAGTGGAGTAGAAAAAGTCGGAAAGCGGACCCCGGGCACCGAAACGAAAGTTTGGGTGGCAACCGGGACTAACGCTAGGATGATGATGATGACTGGCATACCCCCAGCGCCCCTCAGATTCGATGCGTACTGTTAACCACCTAAACAAATGTAGTGCAGATGAAACAAATTTCTTTTGAGATATCTTGTATCTTTTGTGTGGTGCACAAAAATAATTATAAATATTACTTATAGCTCAAGAGAAAGAGAAGAAAGTCGCATATACACGTACATGTAGTATACAAAAACAACACGAGCTCGAATTGGCCCGTTTGAAGAACAAATACGCACCAAAACCTCTGATGATAGAAGAAAAGGAATACAATGATCGAGCTCAAGCAAGAAGAGAAGCGGTTGGATCGTCCCATCATGCTGAAAAGACGCAAAGCAGCGATTTGGATACGTTAGTATTGATTTTTTTTCTCTTAATAATAAATATTGGGTCTGGAAAAAACTTCGTGGCGTTTTTGTAGCCTAGCGTCTCCGTTGCGCACAGAGTTGTGAAACAATTGTTTCATCAGTTGGAAGAAGCTGACATCCACAATTATTTTTGGCTTCGAATATTAGTATATTATTATCGTATCGTATTATCGACTCATTGTCAGTGTCAGTGTATTGAGCCCATGTTGTTTTACGATTTAGATTTACGTAATTAATTTTTCATCTCCGGTTAGGTTGATGAACGTTCGAAAATGGCTTAATTTCACTGCGTTACCAGCGCAACGCAGATGTTACATCGTTCTATGTTTGTTATGAAATGTTTTTCCTGCTCAACATATACTTTAAGCTTCTTTTAGAAATCAGCTTCCTATAAATGATTCAAAACAGTTTATATTACACATCTCATATTCTTGCTCGATATTTTTATCAGTTTTTCAGTGAATAAACGACAGCACCGTGACTCATCTTTCACACGAAAGTGATCAGAACGAAATTGAGCGGACAACTTCCGCGCAACAAATCTTGATATAGAACCTCCACCGTATACAACAAAAGTTTTCCCTTAAGGCGTTATTTTGTGAAAATTCCCGTAATAATTTTTCATTTTTGAATGAGAGAAACTTTCCAACCATTACACAGATTACAATGTACCTACATTCAAAATAACGATCGGAATGCCACTTTTAAAAGAACGCGTTGTTTCTCTTTTATTATATTATCGAACTTTTTTTCTGAACTAATACAATATTTACTTATAAGGCTAAATATATATTTAATACTAGTTTGCTGTTTGTGTTATCCTAGGATCTCAGAATTTAATTAACCGAACATATTTCTTTAGTAATAGTAAGTAATGATTCCAACTAAATGGGATAGATAGCTCTTTGAAAAATTTAAAATTTCAAAGTACCCACTTTATTAATACATGCAATTTTATATCCGCGTTTAATTTCTCTAGGTGTATAACACCAGAGAACAAAGGATTCAAGTTGTTGGAGAAGATGGGCTGGTCCAAGGGTGAAGGTCTTGGGAGGGATAACCAGGGGGACATTGAGCCAGTGAGTACTCTTATTTGTTATTCAAATTTCACAACTAAAATATTCCCTTATTTAACTTACTTGAAATTGTTTCTGTAATGTATCTCATATTTACTTCGAAGATTATATTAAATACACGTAACAGATTACGTAAGACGACGACAGATTATAATAATAATAATAATAATAATAATAATCATTTATTTCAGACATTTTTTTTTTATCCATAAGTTATTAGTTGGTTAGTTATTTAATAAAATTCTTAACAGTAAGTTAAAATTGTTAGTAGGCGATTATATATATTATAACATGAACACTACTGGAAATGAGTCTGGTATTGCAAACGTCTATAAGCGGCGGTGATTTCCTATCGTATGGGCTGCTAGTCTGTTTATTGCCTATCTAATGTCTAACTTCAGCTTTAAATAATTTAAATAAAACAATATGCTAAGGTAATATATCGAATCCTGGGATAAAAACATTGTTGACTGTATTCTTGTACCATTGTTACAAGTAATCACATGGCACGGATTCTTTGGGAGGTACATGTGTCGCATAGGGCTGGATCAGAAGCATTGATAAGGGTGCAAATATCGTAGCGCGGTGCGACGAGGAGGACACGTGGCCCATACGGTCGCCATGTGCCCAGCGTGTTTCGCCTTTTTGTCCATTTCGACCCCGTTAATTATTATGATAGCAGTTATCATTTCTATTTTTACTTTTAATGCTGTAATCAGTATTAAATAAATGATATTTTGCATTCTATAAAAAAATAAGTAAGGTTTTAAAATTTAAGTCCTTTCTTAGTGAATTAATTTATTTTATTTAAATTTTATATTAAATAATTTCATTGATTATTTAGGAAAATATGTAATTTATTCAAAATTAAATACAAAATAGCGAATTATAAGTTATATACAAAATAAATCCCGTGTAAATTAAAATGATAACAAATATATAGTGCTTGCATTGGTCGCTTTGTAACTTTACCCCCCCGCGACGCTTAATATAATAAATCCGTATATGTACCGATGTACATTATATTTACGAGGAGGTTTAATTGGTAATGACTAATCTAAATAATAATTTATATTAGAAGTACGTATTTAAATAGCTTGAATAAAAGAGTGGTTAAAAGAGCAGATATAAAATCATAAATTAATTAATTTCTATCACTCATCGAACACGATGAACGACGGTTTCTGGTGATGCCCTGGCCGAAGATCGCTTTTACGGCTAGGACACCTACGTTGTGTTTTGCTAAAGTAGTAAACTTCTTTTATTAACCAGTGATCCGAGACATCGGAAGCTGTATGTATTGGAATACTTTTATGTGCTTATTTCTATGGGACTTAACGAGAATGGAACAATAATAAACATACTTGTAATATATATAGGTAGATAAATATTAAAGAAGATATAACGTGAGTAAAAACGTAATGATTGTAAAGTGTTATGTAATGAGTATAGTGCGAGTAAGTTAATATAGTCAGTTACTTATAATAAACCTTAGCTTAAAGTAATTCTAGTAGATTTATTACTACAAATATTGCTAACCTAACCACGACTGCGAATCGGGAATATTTTATTGTAAAACCAAAGCTCTATAACTAAATATGTTGTCCGGTGAAGTTACCCACCGCCTCGAAACCCTGCTAAAATGCGACTCTAACCTTCTACATTAAGTGTCCCACAATACAACTTCTTAGTATAATTTCTTGGGAAAGAAAGGATTGAGTGAATTATATAAAACGTGCACTGAACTTCAGTACAGTTTTACCGATATAGCAGAGGAATGGGATTATTAGGATGAAATTCAAACATCAAAAGCAATGGATGGAGCATGTGATGAATAAGGTTCTAAAGGTGCTAGATATGTTACGCCTTAATGCTTATTTGTCTTAATATCTATCATTCCTTACTGTGTATTACGCCTTAATGCCTATTATGCCTTAACCAATGTGTCATGTACGAAACAGCAATGACCAAAATAACCTTAGCTATACCAAACCAGGGCCGAGTAAATGCAGCGCCAATTAAATGAGTTGAAGAATATCACGCACGAAGTGATTCTACATTATTATATAAAATATGCTTATCGGTATAAAATTTATACCCATGCGTGCACTTGAATTAGAATGTAGCCAAGTATGCAGATCACAGACATTGAGATTGCAGATCCATAACCGCACTCGTCCGTTCATCGTCAGCATAGTAATACTCTAACACTAAGACGAAGAGTGGGGAGTCAACTTTTGGTTTGGAACGTCTCAGTCTCGTAGTCTACACGTCCTGGTTACATTCCAGACAAGCATAATGCACTATTAAATGATAAATGAGATATACTACTATTCGGACCTCAGCTTGGTAGCCAACAACTTCTTGTTAAATTCCGATTCAACCAGAAGTGTTCAAGGAACTTTATAAGAATTTAAATCCCGTGAAATAATATCATCACAATCTTAGCGTTAAACCCGGTTACAACCTGAACCTTCGCTTTGATACCCGCGGTCCATTTTCCAACTTTTCTTCTCCACTTCGCACTATCTTCGACATATCTGATAGTGAGCCTATAGGCACGCATGTCACCCTTTACGACTAATAAGATCAGAAGGCCTTATGTTAGGGACACATTTGTCTGACGGGTCGTGTCGTGACGCGCCAGAAGCATATCTCGGTTTCATACATTTAATATGGTTAGGGACACATTTGTATGTCGTGACGCGTTCTGTCGTTTGTCCTAAATGTATGAAACCGATGTGCTTCTGACGCGTCACGACACGATACGTCAGACAAATGTGTCCCTAACCTTAGTCCTTCAAAACTTTTTGATCAATGTCTTACTAATTGACGCGGCAAGTGTTGTTCTGCCATATAAATTTAAACCAATACAGAACATTACGTTCACCCCTATTTCACCCCCTTCAAATTCATTTTCACGTCAATAAGTAGCCTATATAACCTTCTTCAAGTCCAATCTATCTCAATACCGAAATTCACCGGCTTATGCGTGAAAACGTAACATACAGACAGAGTTACTTTCACATTTATAATATTAGTATGGACTAGTATATTTTTATGTAACATTTCTAGAATGTTCTTTAACAACATTTGTTTTCTTTTTATATATATTATAATTTAGGTAATAAATTATCTCGTCATTTCAATGGCGATATTTTTTTGGTACGGATATTGAGTTGTCTGCTTGTTTGTACCTTTTGCATGAGCTTCTATGACCTTCCTAAAATATGATAAGAAATCAAATACCCGAATCAATAAATTAAAACAAAATGATGCTAGCAAAAATAAAATAAAGGATGAATCGCAGCTACATCATTTATGTTTCTGACGTGACCAATTAGTCCAAAGCAAATGATGTATTTAACCTTACTGAAGAATTATGAATATTCAACGACGGCCAAGAGTGACACGATCTGTGTATCACTGGTTTTTATTTAAAAAATAATAATAGATTAGCGCTACATAAGTTAAACATGACGAAAAACAGTTTTTGGTTTGTTGAATTATGAAGTGGAAGACTTGTTTGTTCGTTGATTATTGAAAAATATAATTAAAATTTAAAAGCTCTAAAAATAATAATAGGGATTAAAAAAGTATAAAATTACCGTTGTATAGTTATTAGATACTTTGAATTGATATAAAACCTTCATGGTGCTAGATTGTCGTGTGAAACTTTTTTCACGTGATACCTATGAGGTTCTTCTTATAATAAATGTACAACATTCAATTTTTGACTTTCAATTATTTTTTTTATTCAGCTTAGACCTGAAAGGTGGATACTTCGAAAATCCGAGTTATTTTTGAATACGAGTTCCGACGCGGAACTAACGTCAACATCAACGTTGCGTTTAAAGAGGAGACTGCTAATGAACTCACCACATGTTTTTGGTTTAAACGCTTTCGTAATGGAAACTTCGACTTGAAGAACGAGCCACGTGGAAAACTGCCCACACAGGTGAATAACGTTGAAATGAACGAAATGGTATGGACCCTATCTACAATGTTGACTCATTTGCATCAAATCAATAAGATAAAAATATGAAAAATGGTTGCCTCATGATTTGACTGATCTGCAGAAATGCCGTGCTGAAACTTGTGTTGCCTTGTTGAAACGGCACAGAAATGAAGGAATATTGGATCGAATTGTAGCATGTGACGAAAATGGATTATTTACGATAACCGTAAGCAAAAAATGCAATAGTTGACTCCGGGTCAAACGCCGCAACAGTGTCCTAAAGCAAAGCTTACCAATAAAAAGATAATCATAACTGTTTGGTGGTCTGGTCAAGCAAATAACAACAGGTGTTTACTGTGCCGAACCGCGAACAATGATGGCGAAACTGGAAGTTAAAAAGCACCGACTCGTGACTCGATCTTCACCATTATTGCTCTATGATAACGTAAGACCTCACACTGCACGAGAAACCGTTGTAATTCTACACGAGCTGCAGTTAGAAACCATACGTCGTCCACCGTACTCGCCAGACCTTGCTCCAACGGACTACCATTGTTGTCGTGATTTGGACAATTTTCTACCTGATAAAAAATGTACTTCCCAAGAGGCAATACAAAATGCTTTCACACAGTTTGTCGAATCTAGATCCCCAGAGTTCTATCGTAAAGGCATAAATGAAACGTTCCAATTTTTCAGTACAAATCGGCAATTTCATACTTTAACCCCTAATATATTCAGCGCGCGGAATTGGGCACAGCTGGGTATATCATAAAATAAATATCAATTCGGAGAACAAAAAATCGAATGTTTCACTAATCAATATAATCCACTGCTAATTAAAATTATAGCGTAACATACCTTTAGTGATTAGTGGGTACTATTTGCGCGATTCTATAAAAGCAACTAGCTGACCCGGCAAACGTTGTTCTGCCATATAAATAATAAAATGTAAAAAAAATTTAAAAAAAATTTGGGGGTGGGTCACCCCTAACATTTAGGGGGATGAAAAATAGATGTTGGCCGATTCTCATAGATACCGGATAAGCTCAAAAAATATCATCAAAATCGGTCAAGCCGTTTCGGAGGAGTATGGCAACGAAAACTGTGACACGAGAATTTTATATATTAGATAAACATTTCTGTATTTCCGAAATCAAGTATTTATTCTATTAACTAACTACTACTAATCTAACTAACGTAATCGTAAAAGCACTTTGAAAATGAAATGAAAACTTTAATGTTCATCAGCTAAATCTATGTCAATGAAAACTAGAATAAGTTACAGTGATACAATGAACGGCTTTATCGCTAAAAGCTCTTCCAGGCAATCCTATAAATATTATAAAATTACAAACAAATAATTATATAGTAATAATATAAATAACTAGCTGACCCGGCAAACGTTGTTCTGCCATAAAAATAATAAAATGTCAAAAAATAAAAAATAAAATTTAGGGGTGGACTACCCCTAACATTTAGGGGGATGAAAAATAGATGTTGGCCGATTCTCATAGATACCGGATAAGCACAAAAAATCACTAACTCAATTTAGTTATCTGCCTACTGCCTACCCCCTAAGAACGATGGCGTGATTATTTATAGCCTATGACCATTTCTAGGTTATCATCTATCACCATACCAAATTTCATCAAAATCCGTTCAGCCGTTTAGGCGTGAAAGAGGAACAGACAGACAGACAGACAGAGTTACTTTCGCATTTATAATATTAGTATGGATATATTACTCCAAATATAAATGTGTTCTAGGTCAGCTTTTACAGTATCAATTGCAGCAGTTAGTTGATTGATGGACGTTTGCGTATAAATTTTTAAAATTAGCATTTAGGTGGTAGAAACATGAAAAATTATGAGATACATTATTGATAAATACGGAGAATAATAGTGGAGATAGAACCCAGCCCTGAGGAACACCGGCAGTTAGAGTACAGAATAATGAGAAAAACTCATCAATTCGAACCCGCTGTCAGCGATCATACGAAATCAATCAATAACTGTTAGAGATATGTTCAAAGTGGATTTTCCATACCATGACGGATATCTTCGGAGATATTGACCAATGCTGTCACTGTATTATGACCTGGCCGAAAACTGAATTAAAAAGGATTCGGAGGGGAGTTACAGGATAGGAGTATGTTTAGTTGGTCATAGATAAGACGTTCCAGGACTTTTGATAAAAAAGAATTGAAATTGGATGATATTAATCAGAAAAAGAAGAGAGATTATGTTTTTTTGGTAAGGGAATAATAACATGTGCATCTTTCCACGCCGTAGGGAATATGCGTTGAAAGTCCGTGTACCTTATCGTCGATCTCCCTAGTTCCGGTAACTTCTCCCCAGTCTGCCTTTTTTGCTCCACTACGAAGATTTTCCAGGTCTATTTTACAAAGTTACGCTTCACAGTGATTTTGGGTTATATCCTGGGAGGGCGAATTTTATATGAGAGATAGATAGATCAAGCCATTGTATGAAAAAGATTCTGCGGGGTTTGCTTCTGCACCACATTGAGAATGGATTGCTTAACTTGATAGTATTAACTAAGCGAGTTAAACGATGATTCTGCTTAAGTAGGCATGTGTTAAGTAACCGAGTGCGAGCACTTTAATGAAAAGCCTTTAACTAATCAAAATGATAACCAAAGTCTGGTTGGTATCCAATACCTTTTATTCAAACAAACACATTTAAATATATGAATAACATTGTCAGACGACGAAATGAGTTCCAAACAATAATAAAAAGCACGTTAAAATATTTTTATAATTACACATTTTTCGTTTTAAAACTTCGACTGTGGACCTCTGAAAGAGCATTAATATTTTTTGATATTTTTTGGCAATAAGGCTGTCTGTAGGTCAGCCGGGCGTGGGCCTACCTGCCATTTAAAACAATTTGCGCACTCGTTTTTTTCGGTCGCGTTTTGCATTAGACTCTGAACGAATTGTGCCCCGCTATTAAACCGCGCCGCGTCCAGACTGGCGTTGCCAGCTGGAATTTAATCATTACTGATGAGAAACGTGGTAAAATACAGTAGCTAGTGAAGAGTTATTATGAATATGACATCTGCAAACATCATACGTTCTCGTCTTAAGAATCTTATAAAAAAAGTAAAAAACGTGACAATAAAGTTACTCAATATTAAAAGGGAAAGTAGCCTAGTCAATTACTTTTGACTTAATAAGTTAAGTTTTAGATGAATAAAAAAACACGCTCGTCAATTATTCAGCGTGTTTTACTTGTTTTTATATACATATCTTGGTTAATACAAATACATACATACATATAATCACGCCTCTTTCCCGTAGGGGTAGACATATTTTATCTGTAAAGTAAGTATATGTTGAAAAAGAAAATTAAAATTCCTTTATTTCTTTGCAACATTATAAAAAAACTTGATGTTAAATAGAATACGAGCATATAACATGTTATGAATAATGTTCTGCTAAACGATGCGATGATTTATATTTCACACCGCAGCAACGCCTGATGCTTTATAAAGCAAATATTAGGCTGCATATGGAGGTACTGCTCACATTTATGGGCTGAGGCACCTGCTTGCCACCTTAAACCTCTTGATTCCATTCAGCGCCGCGCAGTTCGTCTAGGCAACGTTCCTGAACTCACAGATGGTCTCGATACGCTTAGCCTTTGAAGGGACTTTTCATCTATTTACGTCTACCAACCGTATAACGCTAAGTGTTTTGAGGAATTGTTTCAAATGATACCCTTTGTCCTCTCGCCATCGGCTGAGCGTTCATCCTCACTATCTGGAGATTCTACTTATGTGCACGCAAAGGTTCTCCAGGATGTTTATTTTGCGCACCGTGAGAATGTGGAATAGTTTCCAGCTAAAGTTTTTCCATCGCACTACGCCATGGGCTATTTCAAAAAGGGCGTTATAAAATTTCTTCGCGGACGACAGCGTGTTGGCGGATAAATTACAAGAGTGTCGGCTCCGCTGGTACGGTCACGTTTTACGGCAACCGAATGCTTACGTGGGAAACAAATGTCTGGCCATGCTGCCTCCGCCGGGCCCCGGCAGGAGGGGTAGACCCAAAAAGTGCTGGCTTGACGTCGTAAAGGGTGATATGCGTGCCAATGGACTCACTACTAGGGATGCTGAAGACCGTGCGAAGTGGAGTAGAAAAAGTCGGAAAGCGGACCCCGGGCGCCGAAGCGAGAGTTTGAGCTGCAACCGGGATTCATCGCTAAGATAATGATGATGATGACAGCGTGTTGGCGGTACCTGTGGCGTTGCAGACATCCAAAGGCGATGGTAACTACTTATTATTAAGAGGGCCGTCAGCCTATCGCTGTTACTGCAATTTAAAAAAACAATGAGAAAACAAACTTAGATTTTTGTCTGCTTCTAATTTTTTCCGCTTAATAAATGAAAATAAAAAAGCGCATTTAATAGACGTAACGGTGACACGGTCGTATACCTTTGTAACGAGACAGCCTTAAAATATATTTATTTCCCACAATGACCAAAAACAGCAATAATAATCACTCAAGAGCTGAATTTAATTAATGTTATGTCTGGTATTTAACCCGCGGGTGGCGCGTTGACTCATTGATACATTGTTTTTCACTGAATACCTATAAATATTCAGTCTGGGAGGCATATTCAATCAAAGGTTAATTCCAATAGTTCGGAAAGTAATGTCTTGCCAACAAGACTCCTTAGTATTTACAAGTAATAGCGAATACATTTAGTATAAGCACTATATAAAAATCAGTTGAAAAAATAAAAGGAAATTGGTTTAAAGAACATAAAGAAAAAATTAATTTCAACCTATTTTTTTTTATTTTAAACTTATTTTGTCTATTCTTAATTACCGTTTACCAGTCTTGACTTATAAAATTATGGCAGACAAGAAATTATAATTCGAAGCAGTCGATTATTTTTTTGATTTTTCAAATATTCGACATATTAAAATTTTAAAAACAGTCCTTACTAAATGTCGAAAAACAAATATCAATTAATTTTTGCAATAAATTCACAATTCTATACGCAAGTGCCTCGGTTTTCTCATTAATTTTCTTCTTCTTCCTGCCTGTATCCCAAACTATGTGGGGTCAGCATAACATGTTCTCTTCTTATACTCTCCTCTATTAGCCGTCATCTGAACATTCACAACTTTTTTACCATATCATCTTTTACACAATCCATCCATCTTTTCTTTGGTCTACCTCTCCTCTTGTATCCATCCACTCTCATTTCAAACATCCTCCATACGTTACATGCCGCTCTTCTCTTCGCTTTATATGGCCATACCAGGCTAACGTATTACTTTTTAGCTTTTCAATCACTGGCGCTGCTTTCAAACTTCTACTAGTATACTCATTTCTAATTTTTTCCACTTTTGTAACTCCACTCATCCATCTCAACATTCTCATCTCTGCAGCATGTAATAAATACCCTTTCGTCCTTCGCCTTTTGGCCCAGCATTCCGATCTATACAGGTCTTGACGGTTTTATAAATTTAACCTTTAAGTCTAAACGGCATTTGTGGATCGCGAATTATTCCTAAGAGCTCTCGCTATTTCATCAATCCTGTATTCACTCTGTTTTTCACAGCTCTGCCTATATAGGCACGACGACGGTGATATCACTGTCGTTCTGGATTAATGCATACGAGGGCTGTTTGAAAAGTCGTTTTAAAAAGTAAAAACAATATATATTTTTTAAACAATTTACATTTATTTCTCAACATAGTCTCCTTTGAGGGCCAAACACTTGTTCCAGCGAGTTTCCAATTTTTTTATCCCCTCCAAAAATACGTTTTGTCGAGGTCTTCAAAATAGCCGTTTACACATGCGATGCAGTTCTCATTTGTCAAAAATTATTGCCCTCCAAGTCATTTTTTCAGATTTGGGAATAGGTAATAATCACACGGAGCTAGGTCCAGCGAATACGGAGCATGCGGAACCAGATCGAAGCCCAACTCGTGGATTTAGGCCATTGCAATAGCTGACGTGTGCACTGGGGCATTGTCTTGATGAAAGAGGACTTTCTTGGGGGACAATTTTGGTCGTTTTTCCAACAATTCTGCATTAAAACGGTCCAATAAATCTGCGTAATAACGGCCAGTGATAGTCTTTCCCTTTTCCAAGTAATCAATCATAATGATTCCTTCGCCATCCCAGAAGACTGTCGCCATCACCTTCCCGACAAAACAGTCTTGGCCTACTTTGGGGCACGTTCACCAGTCGCCATCCATTGTTTTGATTGCTGTTTTGATTCAGGTGTATAATGATGGACCCAAGTTTCGTCCACAGTGAAAAAATTACGAGGATTACGCTTCATCATATCCAAACACAATTTTGAAATTCGCTTTCGTTCGCGTTTTTGTTCGATTGTCAACAAACGTGGCACCCATGGTACAGACAGCTTTGTTATACCCAAATCTTCATGCAGGATTTTATGTACTCGTTCAGTGGAGATGCCTGTGTTCTCAGCTATTTCACGCACCTTCACTCGGCGGTCGTCGAGTTCAATATTATGGACTTCTTCAACAACATCCTCAGTAGTGACTTCGATTGGGCGACCAGGGCGTGGAGCATCAGATGTGCTTGACCGACCACGTTTAAAATCATTTATCCACTTATAAAAAGTCTGCAACGTTGGTGCGTTAGTGCCATGAACAGAATCAAGTTCAGTTTTTATTGTGGCAGCACTGCAACTCTTCATAAAAAAATGTTTTATAACGGCACAAAATTCAGATTTTTCCATAGTTGTTGAAAATTTACGAGTGATCACAGTTAAACAGTGGTTAAACTGACAAAAACTTGTTTTTTTTTTTTTGCTGAATTTTTGACAGTCTTCATTTGAAAGATTGTGCCTGCCAGTGTTAATGCCATTTACCAGAAAAAAGGTTTTATATACAGTTTTTAAAAGGATAAGTCCTTGATAAGTCAAACAGCCTAGGTACGTCATCATCATCATTTCAGCCGGAAGACGCCCACTGCTGGACAAAGGCCTCCCCCAAAGATCTCCACGATGATCGGTCCTGCGCTGCCCTCATCCAACCTATTCCGGCGATCTTGACCAGATCATCGGACAATCTTGTCCAGATCATCGGACAATCTTGTAGGGGGCCTACCAACGTTGCGTCTTCCGGTACGCGGTCGCCATTCGAGGACTTTTCTGCCCCAACGGCCATCAGTCCTTCGAGCTATGTGCCCAGCCCACTGCCACTTCAGTTTTGCAATCATCCGGGCTATGTCGGTGACTTTGGTTCTCCTGCGAATCTCCTCATTTCTGATTCGATCTCGCAGGGAAACTCCGAGCATAGCCCTCTCCATTGCCCTCTGAGCGACCATGAGCTTTCTCATAAGGCCCATAGTTAGCGACCACGTCTGCGTTCCGTATGTCATCAGTGGCAACACACATTGGTTAAAAACCTTCGTCTTGAGACCTGCGGTATTTGGGACGAAAAGATTTTACGGAGCTTCCCGAACGCTGCCCATCCGAGTTGGATTCGACGAGTGACCTCTTTCGCGAAATTGGACCTGCCTAACTGGATCGTTTGACCCAAGTAGATGTATTCGTCAACAATTTCGAGAGTACAGTTCCCAACTGTTACGGGGGTAGGTGCGACATGGACATTAGACATGATCTTCGTCTTATCCATGTTCATTTTGAGACCTACTCCTTGGGAAGCTGTATTGAGGCCATCAAGGATATGGCTTAAGTCTTCCATGGTCTCAGCCATGATTACGATATCATCTGCGAATGTGAGTGATGTACTCACCGTTAATGTTGATGTCCAGTCCGTTCCAGTCCAGAAGCTTGAAGACATCTTCCAACGCAGCGGTGAACAGCATTGGCGATATGACATCGCCTTGTCTGACTCCCCGCTGCAGTCGGATAGGCTTCGAGTTCTGATCCTGGAGACGGACTGGGTACGTACACTCAGTTTATTACAAAATAATTGCATCACACAATTCGCTCTAGTGGGAATCTCACACTCACAGACACGACACGCGCCATTAGTGTCGTCAAAAACAGACCATTCTGAGGAGATTGTGAGTTATCTCAACTTGGACTCAAATACATACCGCATGGAGAACATGGCTGCATAGACAGCTCTCTCCTGCCCATGTATAAGATATGCGATAAGCTGGAAGTGGGGTCATAATAAAGCTTCGCCAGCGACGCCTATCCTAATCTGTCATAACTGACGACCTTCTGGCGTAACGGCTAACGCACGTCGGCCCACTTGCTGAGGTCACGGATTTGATTCCCGTCCAGCGTCTGGATGTTTATATATAATATGTATTTATTTAAATGTTGTTTAGCAGTTGTCTAGTACCCATAACACAAATGCTATGCAACTTAGTTTGGGACTATTTGGTATTGTGTGAAATGTCCCAATATATTTATTTATAACCACCTATCCGCCCCCTTTACGTATAGCTGGCAGACACGAAACGGTGAAACAAACTCTCACTATGTCTGAGAAACTTTTCTCTATTCAGCGTAAATATGTAACCAAGAGCATCCCTGAATAAAATTCAATATCTCTGAATATGGTAGAAAAGTGATCTCACGTTTGCGCCTGTTGTACTAGCTGCCAAGGACGCGTCGCAACTAATATTTTTGAGGATAGATTCTTGAGGAATTACTCCACCCTTTTTGCCGGATAGTGTATGCTATAGAGTTCCCTACTTAACCGTCATTTGGAGACCAATGGCGGTTAAGGAATTGATAAGATATTGGATAACTTATTTTGCAAGCAAAAAGTAAAAAGAACGCGTATTATATTTACCTATTTGTTTATATTTTCCCCAACCTTAAAGGCGTTAAAATTAATGACCCATAATAAAATTAGTTTTTTCTTATTAAGTATGTTACTGCCTCGTGTTTATTGCTTTAAATAATTTATAATTTTAGGTATTCAAATAATTAGGTTTTTGGGAAAAATATGGTTATTATTTTGATTTCAAACAATAAAGTGTCAGTTCTACAAGGATGATAAAAACTCAACTTCTTTATTGTCTATTTACTTGTGACGTGTGAGTTTAGCCTTGTGATGCTTAGCATCCGATCTAAAGTAAAGTTCGTCTGCAACCGGCATGAAATACTACAAGTAAAAAACATTCATGACTCGATATTAATCAACCTCAAAGCGTTTGCAAGATTGAATTTTACAATGTTGCTGTGTCGGTTTATTTTGAGTTCCGGTGGCAGGTTAAGATAATTTTATAAAATAATAATGATTACATGGTAACCTCATACTCTTCCATGCCTCAAGACATGACAGCCCTACATCGAGGATGTAAGGAACATTGAGTATTTCAGTGAAGGAGGCACTACTGCTATTTTTAAATTAAAATTGTGTTGAATAATATTATCTTTTTTAAACCAATTATTTTAATATAAGAATACTTATAAAATAACGTATAATAGCGAATGTAGTCTGCAATCATGTGTTGAAATAGCTTTAAACCTTTTTAAGTTTACATTAGAATAAAAATCACTGTTTTCTATGTATTCTTAAATAACTGAACCTATTTTTGCACAAGTTTTACTGAGACAAGACTTATAAATAATAACTGATGATATTATTTTATAAAGAAATAGGTAGCAGTGTACAAAAATATGCGCAAGTGCACGTTCCCATTCGCCACTTGTGTACTGTAAGCAACAGGCCAAGCCATGGATTTAACTTGTCTACGAATATTTACAATAATAATATTTAATGTGTGATATGACTATATAGAAGTCTTTTTTCACCGTGCAGGGGCGGAATAAGAATACTAACCCCTGCGGCCGGGGTCAGCCTGTCATAAAAGGCCGCAAAGCAATCCTAGCTACATGGTAGAGCCCCAAGCCCATCTGGATGGCAACCACCCTTGTTCTTTAAATATACTGCCATAAAAACCTTGTGTTCCGGCATTAGTGACCCAGGTTCCTGTTCCCCTGTGGGACAGCAGCGAGTTCGCGATGGCCCTAGCGTCGCAAACATCCATAAGTGACGGTAACTGCTTACTATTAAGTGAGCCGTCAGCCTGTCTGCTGTTCCTCAGCAATAAAAAATACTGTTACTCCAGACTTAGTTCGCGGGTATCTATCTTCTATGTTCTATTTCGGACATATCTACCTCTGTGCCAAATTTCATCCAATTCCGTTTAGCCGTGGGGCGATACCGTAACAAATCTATATATCACAATTTGCATATTTACTATAATAGTTTATTATTATACATTATCTTAGAAAATTAGTTTAATATTATAAAAAAAGAATTTAAACCTATATTTTAATCGTTAAATAATTTTAAGCTTAAGATTTTTGATGATAAGTCGGAAAGCGGACCCCGGGCGCCGAAGCGAGAGTTTGGGCTGCAACCGGGATACAACGCAAAGATGATGATGATGATTTTTGATGATAAGCCTGCAGAAGTACAGAATTGTCTTCGCCGCATGAAAATTTGGAAAGCTGTCGGAGCCGATGGAGTCCCCATCGAAGCCTGGAAGGCGATAGGCTCTCATGGTGTGGGCATCTTAACCAACCTTATTAACCGGACACTCCTCATCGGTACACTCCCGAACCAATGGAGGCTGAGTATCATTACCCCAGTCTTCAAAGGCAAGGGATCGGTGCAGGAGGGGTAGACCCAGAAAGCGCTGGCTTGACGTCGTAAAGGGTGATATGTGCCAGTGGGCTCATTACCAGGGATGCTGAAGACCGTGGGAGTAGAAAATGTCGGAAAGCGGACCCCGGGAACCGAAACGAAAGTTTGGGTTGCAACCGGGATACAACGCTGGGATGATGATGATGATTTTTTATGAGAACATTTAAACGCTTCCAATTAAACGGATGTAAATTAGAAGTATAACTCAATTAAATATAATTTATCAATCCACCAAATCTGTATATCGGTTACCCAAAAATATTTGGTCTCACCTTAAAGCAGATAAATCATTTTCTCACGTATTCCGTATCCCCAGCTTAATTATTCAATGAGCTCGTATAAAGTATTACTTACAGTTATTGGTTCCGCGGTAATTTAGTCATATGTCGGTTATCTGTCGGCCCGTTTCAATGTCAGCAACATTGTTGCACTATACGCGTTTTGCACTCTATATATTATCGGTCAATGAGCGAGAGACATTAGACCCGCCCATATTATGTATCATTAAATCGTTTTGACTACATGTAATTTATTTTAATTTTTACATTTATGCATTTAGTAGTATGTTTTTTTTATACCGTTTATGAATGATGGACTATATAATAAAGAGATATTTATGAGATTTTTGAATATAATAAAATGTTTAGAGGACGACAAGTGCAGTAATCTCAACAAAGATCTTTGATGAGTTTACTGCACTTGTTTTTCTTTTTTTTAACAAGGAGGCGGTAAATATCCCTTACAAGCAGTCTATCACCCTTGACTGTTGTATACGAGCTTAGATATATCCTCCTATATATTTAAGCTTGTATACAAGTATCCCACCACCATTTTATCAACTTAAACGAAGACCTATTTATTATTTCAACTGACGAAGATCGATGACTTAGATAATCCTTATTATACAACTTTTGCGATAAATAAATACACCTTCTGTGAGAAGATAGACATTAAAAAAGGAAATATCCAATGCCCTTTTCATATTAATGAGACTGCAGTCGTTAGCCACATATATTCCCTTTATTTTCTTGTTGCTTTAAAGATTATTTTGCATATCTCTTATGGTGTTAAACCAACATTTCCTAGTTACAGTCTCTATAAACATGCATGCAAGTGTTTATTTAGCTTTTAACTTTCACACGATGTTAATGTCTGTCGCGTGTAATGCCCATGCATGATGACATTTCACATTGTGCAAGTTGCATAGCTGGTCTGACGGTCGTGCATTTACGAGTCTTTAGCAAACACGTACGGTACAAGATGCATATGTTATTTTCAGTATTTGATTTTTATATAGTTGTTATTCGTTTGTATTAGAAATAAATAGAGTGACAATTCCCGTACCGCTATCTAGTCCTAAAATAACTTACAGAGTGCTTGAATTGTACGTGAATGATATACTTCTTATATACTTTTTCTTGTATAAATTATTACACAATAAACATTCAGATTCGAGATTGGAATCGAACTCGTGAACCCCTTCGGAGGTCTTTCTTTATTATTGAAGAACAGCAGGCATACCGCTGTCAGCTTGTCCACTGTTCCTAGCCTATGTACACATCTATAAATGTTTGCGTTGCTAAGGGCATCGCGAACACGCTGCTGTCCGCATATGAGTAATGGAACCTGGGTCCCTAATGCCGGAACACAACTCAAGGTTATTATAATGGAATACTTATAGACAAGGGGTTGGTTGCCATCCCGACGGACTTGGGGCCCTACCACCTAGCTAGGTTGTTTTGTCGCCTTTAAGGTCGACCGACCCCGACCACAGGAATCTGTACTCTTACTCCGCCCTTGCACGGAGGTAGTCGAAATGACAAAAGAAGTACTTTAATATTTTAGACATTACGATTTATCATTTTTGCCATCCCGTAATAATGTTCTATAAGACACTGTTGTTCGGTGTTGTAAAAAAATCTACAGAGCATTATAATATTTCCTAATATTATATGTTTTTAGTCTTCTGAAAACGTTGAAAATATGCTTTTAATCACAAGAACTATACACACTTCCGTTGTTTTGCGCACAAAAGACCTAGGTATAGAAGTAAATATGTAGATCTGTTTTACTTTTACGCTTATTGTACGAGGTCTGAGCAGTGTGACACGTTTGCAAGCAGTGTATGATTTTTTGATGTTAGGCAGTCTTAATGCAGCAGTTGACACAGGGGGAGTCTTCTTATATTTAATGCTTGGGTCCATTTTAATAGGTATTTATTCTTTGAGCTAAAGACAGTTTCATTGCCTGTAGTTCTCAATTATAAACATTCACCTGCCTTCAATGAATAATTAATGTATGTGACGTATCGGAACAAGTTTTCTTATTGCTGTGGAACAGCAGACAGGCTAACCGGGCCTACTTAATAAGAAACAGTTATCGTCGTCTAGAAATGTTTGCAAAGCCAGGGGCACCTCTAACACGCTGCCGTCTTTTTAGGGGAACTGAAATATGAATGTGATTACAGCATATGGCTTCTCGTTTCATCGTAAGCTAATGGTTATAGGACTATCTATTTGCCTATGACCAGTAGTGCTATCGCCTTCAATTTGAACATAACTCAAGTTTCTTCTTCCTGCTCCTATAGCACATTATATTGGGGTCGGCACATCTCCTTCCACTCTCCTCTATTAGTCGTCATCTCAATATTCACACCTATTGTTCGCCATATATTTTTTACGCAATCCACACATCTTTGGTCTACCCTTCCTTTTGCATCCGTCCACTCTCATTTCTTGCATTTTCTTTGTCAGATAGTATTCTTCTCTTCGCATTATATGGCTATAACATGCTAGTCATTAAATGACTCTAGTATATCCTTGTCATCATTATATTTTCGGTTTTTCTTCTCGACTTAACACGGCTTACAGCGTCCTTGGTAATGATTCCATTGGCTCACATATAACCTTTACAATCTCAAGCCAGCTAGTTTCGGGTATAGTTTCTTTCAATGGCCACTACCTTTATATAATATCTATATCGTTATATAACCAGTCTAAGATTAGTTCTTATAACTCGGTCATTGCTTTATTAATACACGAATTAAGCTATAAATTCATAAAACGCGTTTTACAGCGACGCGAGTCGTTCGAAATGTGCACAAAGTATGGTATTCAATTTCTATATACACCGTCTTTTGTGTTCCATGTGCCGTGACCCAAATCTCTGTGAACAGGGAAACGTGTTGTCGTCTTTTTACTGGAAACAAGAGTTTCATACGAAATACTAAATGCTTTTAATAAATTGGCAAAGAGGCGTTCCTAGTTGAAATGTTTACTTTGACAACAAAGTTTGAATAGCTTATGTAAAGAATGCGCCGCTATTATCATGATGTGAAACTACATTTTACGTTTTCGTTGTTCCTTATTAACTAAGCGCTATCCCTGTTCCATATTATTTCTAAGTCCGGTTATTAATTTTTAGTATCGCATCACAGGTTTTTATAATTTAAATCCTCATTTAAGTTTTTAACCTAGTGAACCATCACTTTGGAGTCTAAACCTATTGTGTGATAATAATCACAGGGTATAAATTTTGCGTGAAACATTAAAAATAATATGTACTTAGATTTTGCCGAATTAGATTTTTATAAATATACTGTTAATGTACTGTGTGTAATTCACACAGTGCAAGTTCCAAAGCAAGCAACAAAGCGCTCGTGTTATGGCCACTAGGCAACTAATAAACTATCTAAATAAATAAATATTAACACATAGGTGTCGAAGTCTAGACTTGGACGGGAATGGAACTCGTGACCTCCGAATGCGTTCCGATGTAGAAAAGCAGTTGCGCCACGTTTTTAGGTTCGACTTCCGTCTATCTTCGTCTTCCTAGTTTCCCGATGCGCGGTTCCCTGACGAAAGGCTGAGATTGACTGGGCTCTAGGTCAGGTCTATACTTCTCTGCACTCTTGTGTCCTTCCTTTACTTCTTACATCATCAACATCTTAGCGTTAAATCCCGATTACAACTCAAATCTCCGCTTCGCTGTCCAAGATCTGCTTTCAGACTTTTTCTTCATCACGTCGCACACCTAATAAGGGCCCTGTGGCATGTATTAGCGACGTCAGGCCAACATTTTTGGGTCTACCCTCTTACTTTTTACATAGTCAGCAAAAAAGACGATTGAGAAAATAGTGATAGTTACAGAGTTTCAATTCACAAGCGTATATTTATAATAAATGCGATGCGTCAAGAAGAGCAACCGCATGACCATCTAGATATATTTAAAAATTAAGTCTGCCCGACCCACGCCAGACGGCAATAAACTTTATTTTGGGACCCAACTAAAGGCGATGCCTTAAAAATTATTCCACTTTTTATGCTTTTACTGAAACCGGTCACAAAGGTGCATAAATGCAAACGATTTGAATATCTGCAAATGTTTACAATCACAAGAAATTAAGTATCCGACGCGATCTTGAAATGATATTGAGGAATCTCTTCGATTTAATACAATACGTTGTCATTCATTTGTATTTTGTACTATTTTAAACTTCTTACATAATATATCTTTGGTTTTAAACTTTATAAGAATCATGAGTGTTATTTTTTCTAATTTAAATTAAAGACTTTACCATATTTTGTTTAGAATCATCGTGTAATGTATCGTCGTTCAAATTTGTTGACTACTCATATAAAAAGTCATTCTGAAAAGTTATTTTCTTAGTCATGACACAAATAAATGAGAATGAAACACAGAGGAAGAAATTACAATAATGTCTATAAAAATAAAAGGTTAAATTGAGAATGCTAATATCAGACTATTTAATAAAAATATTTGTCGTAAGAACTAGAGACATAATCGGTATTTAAGCAAAGCAAAAATTAAAAAATTGTTCTTTATGCATTTATATTAAGAAAAGCAGTAAAAGGTATAATTTAAGTACAATAATAATGTAATATTCATAAAAGCGGTATTGCACCTAGCCATTGCCTCGGGCTCTTTAGTGTCAGACAGACAGTTTTGTATAACAAACGTCAACGCAACAATGTTTCATTCGAGTTATGCAAAAGAAGCTTATTCTGGAAGCTTCTCTTTCTCAAGGATATTGCATTAAAATATCCCAGTGAACGAGGTGATTGTTCGAGTTATAAATACGTCCTTTTAAAGATCGCTTCACACTTTTAGACGCGGGATGGGAATATTCAGAATTCTCCACACCATGCATCACATTTGACTACGATAAAATTATTTAATATTTTGACGTGTTAAATTCTGTCAAACTAATTTAATTTATTAGTATATTCCGCGGTTTGAATTTATTTTAAATTAAAATAAGACTTGCTAATGTAATTATGATGTACAAACTACTAAATTTTATAGACGTTTACTTTTGTTTATGGTTTATTATTGACGACCAAGGTGGCGTAACGGATAACATACTTCAGTACGCTTGCGGAGGTCACGGGCTCGATTCCCGTCGGGTAGTTTATGTAGAATATGTATTTATTTGCAAAAGAAAAGTATATATGTAGTATAGTGTAGTTGTCTAGTACCCATAACACTAAGTGCTATGCTACTTAGCTTGGGACTAGATGGCGTTGTGTATATATATCTTAATTAAGTTTTGTTTGACACAACATCAATTTGCATAGTTGACTTTTTTTCATCTTCTTCAAAATCAACATTGAATATCGCAATAACAAGCTCAGTTGTGACAAGCTTACTCTCTCGAGATACCCTTTTAACATGATCAAGGGATAGACGTCTTATCCGTCAACCACCATTAGCGTACTATTGTGCAAATGCAAAACTTGCCCAAGATTTTATATCTCTAAGGTATGCAGGCACGTTTGAGATTTATCTTGCGCCATACAGTTCCGTCAAGTTAAAATGAAGGACTTCATTCATATTAAGATCTTATTTATGACTTGGATTAGCAAATTTTGCTGTAAATATTGAAATTGAAACCTTTGTTGAAAAATATTATTTTGCTGCCTCAAAAAAATTTTTTTTAATCACCTCTCACTACTTGACGATCATTTGAACGATCTATCGGAAAGAGTCACTTTAGGATTCTTTTTTATTTCGTTCTATAAATGAGAGACCGCTGAGATTTTTTTTCAGAGTTTTATAGCATTAAATCATTGCTTATAAAAAAGGTGTTCAATTTAAGATTTTTAGGAGTTAGTCTTTTTAAAAATACCTATGATGTCTTGTCGCCAGAGTATTCAGGTTTTAGCTTGCTCTCTAGAATGTAGGTTTTTAGGTTTTAGAAAAAGTTTAAATGTCTTGTAATTAGATGTCGTTCTTGACTTGCTGAAAATTGTTTAATATTTTCTTCTAGACAATAGCATTTTATATTGAATAAAATTTCATGTTTTATCCATGTTTTAAGGGGGTTTTAACTAACGAAATTTAATTTCTTATTTGCAACATGCATAATTTTACCAGATTCGTTCCAATATTATAATAAATCCCTCAACCCGAGAATAATTCTGCTGACAATTTGACACGTACCGTTAAGATCATTAACATAGCCAATAAAATATATATCCAATATATACTTAAGATACGCAAGAATTGCTGCAACAATGTTGTAAAATCAACGCCAAGTCATGTGTCATTCTTAAAAGACGGGGTTTAATTCTTTATCTCGATATAAATGGGAACTTGATAAGGTATTAAATTTGAGGTATTAAGCGACTCGCATTAAAAAGTTATCAGTTTTTTTTTATAAAACACGAGGATTCTGAATGACTACTTTGTAATTATTTCAAATGTATAAATTTCGTGATAGTTTTCGTCGTAATCATGATAAATATTGATTTATAAAAGCTTTGTCTTATAATACAATCTTGCAACCGTTTTCAACCTATGATCTTTTACCTATGTACCTATACCACGTGACCTACTTTTGTCTATTTTTAGCCCTCCCTCCCTCCTCTTTGTGATCATCCGTAGCATATGAGAAGACCCAGGGGGACCCTCTATTGTATTAATATGGTTTTATATCATTTTTTGCAAACAGTAATTTTTTTGCTTATTCATCTTTATTAATACAGCGCTTGCTGCGTGACGCCAAATGTGCATACATAATAGTTTCAAGTAAAAACTAAACGCTAAACGATGCGCGCCATATTTGAATATAGCTCGAAAAAGTTCGAGATTTCTTTTAGTTTTTTTTTCGTTTAGTTTATCAGTTCTATCCAGTTTTATCCGTGCAGGGGCGGAAAAAGAATACTAACCTTTGCGGCCGGGGTCGGCCTCTCGTCTATGGCGACAAAACAACACACGTTAGCTATGTGGCAGGGTCCCAAGCCCGTCTGGATAGCGTCCACTTTTGGTCTTAAGTATGCTGCCATAATAACCTTGTTATTATTCCGGCATTAGTGACCCAAGTTCCTGTACCCTTACGGGACAGTAGCGTGTTCACGATGCCACTGAATTTGCAAACATCCATAGGCGACGGTAACTGCTAAATTCTAAGCGGGCCGTCAGCCTGCCTGCTGTCCTACAGCAATTTAAAAAAAAATTTGATATTGACTACGTGACGTAAACCTAAGGCCACCGCCCTCCTCCCTGTGACCAAGCATGAATTTGAATTGAGAAAAGTGTATTTCGAATACTTCCCTCCACCTCTTGATCAGGTCACGTTATATGGATACGTCTCTATCTTCCGTATAAAAATATAGTCCCTGACGTAAATTCGAATCCTGTCCAGTTGGTTTCTAGCTTTAATTCACTCCTTAACGAGTCTGATTTTATATCGAAAATTTATAGATTTTCAACTACGCTTTTTATACTTTTTTTAAACCAAACTTCTATTACAGTTTAATTTTGCTCATGTCGATGTAGATATATACATACAAGGGGCGGCTGATAAATTCGCGACCTAATGTACTTAACGATGACTAATTATATTGTTACTCCTATCACTAATTGCGGGACTCGGTGGTAGTATAAAAACAACCCGTAATCAAATTTTAGGTCATAATTGAATTTCCTGTCGAATAACGAACATCAGCATGTCAGCCGAATCAGAAAATTCATGGAATTTTGAACACCTCGCCGTGATAAAGTAACTCGTAAAATAAGGAAATACGCCGAAAAATATTTTTGAAGAAATGTCATTGGTTCTTCAAGATTCTTGCGCCTGAAAAAATTGAAAATATGGGTTCACTTATTTCAACAAGGACGCGAGAAAGCTGCGAAGATGATCACCGCGCAGGCACCCCTTTCACGAGTAATGACCGAAGAAAATGTTCAAAAAGTAGAAAAACTAGTACTGGTCGATAGAAGAATTAAATTGTGGCAGATAGCTGAAGAACTTTAGATTAGCTAAGAACTAGTTAGAGAAATTTTTCATCAAAATATACATGATAAAAATTTGCGTGCGCTGGGTACCGAGAATGCTCACACCGCTCGACAAGCAACGACGACTCGAGAGCTGCAAGGATTTTTTGGCACTAGCTGACAATAAAATTGATGAATTGATGAAAAGTGGATTCGCCAGTATGATCCGGAGTCCAAACAAGAGTCAAAAGGATTAAAAAAAGGGAAAGGCTGCCGAAGAAATTCAAGGTGGGAAAGTCGGTGTCTAAGCTAATAGCGACTAACTTCTGGGACAGCGAGAGATTTTTATCAATAGATTACCTACTGAAAGGAACTACAAGGATCGGTGAATATTATGCCAATTTGGTGTCAGGCTCGCGAGGTCGTTGTGCAGAAACGACGTGGAAAGCTAGCGCGCGAAGTGTTTTTGTAAGACAACGCATCCGCTCACATCACGCATGTTGGAGACAGGCCTTGAAAGATACGAAAGACAGGGTTTTCAGAAAGGGGAATGCCCACCGACAATAGACACTTCGGCCCTAGGTGCACATACATAAACGCATATGGAAATGATAATATGTAATTTATAGAGTAAAATAGTAAAGGAATTGATATACAAAAAGTCCGGATTGTTAAGTTATAAAATGGATTTAATTGTCACAAATTAGTATTTTAACAATCATTTTGCTTAGATACAACATATACATTATAAGTTTTGATAAAACCTAATAGGCATTTTATGATCTTATACATCATTTGTATCATATATGATCAGTACATCATCCAGGAATTGAGCAGGCGGAAAAATATTTGTCTGATACCGTGCCCAACCCAAATAATATATTACTGTCATAACATCCTACCGTTCGTCGGCCAACAATACAATTGCAACAATACTTTTTAATTGCTTTTCTACCAGAATCATTAGCATTAATTAAAATATATATGAAATATAGAGTCCATTTAGAATGGTTATTCGTTGCTTAGATAAGAAATCCACAAGAAAACAAACAAAGTAATGCAAATGCAAACAGTATCGACTTGTGACAGTCGCCAGCCGACTAGCTGTCATTATATCAGATTCGATGTTGCCGCTTAATAAACATAAAATCGATAGATCAATATCGATTTTAGTTCGTATTATAATTCTTCATTAATTTATTAAATAGCGAATTTATTAAAGCGCTTCAAAGATTATTATCTATAGATAATTATTTTAATTTTTTCTTTTTCTATGAATTTTTAATCAAACATAAGAAAAACAGTTAAATTATGCAGTAGCTTTATTTATTATGATTTTTTATATTAGAAGTCATGGTTAATCACTTAGCGATAAATAAATTGCTTGTTCAATTAACATAAAATTATAATAAAAATCGAATAAACAACAAATAATGTTGGAATTAAATTAAACAGTATCGATTATAATTTTGACGAAATTAGTACATAATTGGCAACACTGCGTAGTGCATATTTTATCCACAAAACAATGAACTACGGATGTCCTTTCATTTTTATCATTCAAAGTACTTTTTTCGCACCTAACATGTTGCAATCTTTTTTGGATAAATGAACACCGCGATTAATTATCATAAAACATGATGTTTTTTTTTAACAAAACCATATTGTTGGGCGTTTCTTGGCCAAAAATGGGCATGCCCCTTTATCACCCATCGTACAGTCCAGATCTGGCACGTAGGAATTTTTTTATAGTTTTCCAAATTGGAAAAGGGAGATTTTCGGGTGATAAGGTGATCATCATTTTGAGGACAAATACAAATAATATTTTTTGAGTGGTTTTAAGGCAATTGTATTCCAGATGTGATAAGTACGAGTATATTTCACTTGAGGAAGATTTATTGAAAAATAAAAAATATACATCTCAATTTTTATTTCATTAAGTAGCTTAGGCCGCGAACTTATCAGCCGCTCCTCATAGGTACTACTATCTCTTAATATTGTCTGTGATAGTTAACTTTAACTCAATTTAGGCTATCGATGATAGTAATTATACATATAAATACTGTCCCTACAACTATTATCATGTTCTCACTACACTTATGTATTGTATACATATATGTAATCGTGAAACTATGTAAAGTCGGCTTTTTAACCGCTTTATTGATAGCCAAGGGCCTAAGCCAAGTAACCATGGTATTTAATTTATCTAAGTTGAAATTTGGTATGTATATTCGCTTTTAGATGATAAAAAAAATTCGGACTCATCTGCATTTATTAAGTACTAGTGGCCCGCCCCAGCTTCGCACGGGTGTTTAACAAAAATTTCAATATTAAAAATTATATACACACACATAAACCCTTCTATTTGCGTCAGGTTAAATAAAAAAAAATTATAAAGAAAGTTTGAATATTATTATTTCTATGAACTTTTATTTTAATGATTTTTTTGTTATTATTTTTTATTTATTTTTCGTTATTTTTTAATAAGTATTTCTTTTACTAATTTTTTTAAAAACCCCAGTGACGCACGCCTACATTACATAAGGTGCTGCCTAGCTAGCCGAACAGGGTGAGCGGCTACCACGCAACATTTTTCTAATACTTACATTTTTAAACTCGTAATATCATTCGAATGGAATATCCGAATTGAATAATTCAAAAAGTTATATAAAAGTATTGAAGCAGTTTTGAATATGAAGTAATTTATTTTCATAAGGATTAATACCAAGATACAAATAAAGAGCCTTTTCGAGGGGCGGCATTTCAATTAAAATTTTAAAATAAAAGAACATTTATTGTGGCATAACTATAATAGTTAGATATATGCTGTCGCGACACTTTTTGTAAATAATGATGTGTTCTGCAAAGTCGTAGTACATTATTTTATTCTATCATTAATAGTTTTCGCAGCGCACGCGATTTAAATAATATTTTAGGTAATTTTTTACACCTTGGGTTACATTATTGGAGTAATGTAAGGATCCCTAATTTTTTTAAATATAATATAGCCTATGTCACCCGGGTATAGTGTAGCTTCCCAACAGTGAAATAATTTTTTAAATCGGGTCAGTAGTTTCGGAGCCTATTCAATGCAAACAAACAATCAATTCAGATTTTTGAAAATTACGGAAGAGATACGTTTTTTTACGGATTTTTAGTAATGTAATTCTCTCGTTATTGCTCAGGTATTACGCCTGTAGTGGAAATTGATATTGGTACAACATTACTTTCTGCAAATGCCATATTCTTGTAATTTCGGTTTTTAGATCTACATATTTTGCTAGTTTTCTGCTATGGTATTTTGTAAATCGTGAGTGTTCGGTACAGCTATGTCTACGATAAAGGCAGATAGATGTGTTGGCTTTGTCAATTAATACAATGTGTAGTCATTTTACTATTATTATATATATGGTATAAATGTCACTACGTGGGCCTAACGGAAGACCAGCGCTGGTTTTATACAAAACCAACATATAGTGAGCTAGTACCCATTTAGGACTTCATCAACTATTACTATTTTATTTTTTTATGCCATCATTTAACATTTGTGTATTTTATATGATGATATTGTGTCCTAAATAAAAATGTTCTTTCTTTTTTTAATTTTATTTCCATAGCTGAAGTTCAACAGACAGGCAAACAGCCCACCCGATAGCGGGTGGCCTCAGTCACCTATGGACGTTTGCAAAACCAGAGGTATTACCAACTCGCCGCCGGCATCGAAGGAATTTTGTAACCTTTTTTGAAAAACTCCTTATCGTACTATGATGGGAAATCCTTAGCCGGCTCATTTCAAATTTCCGGAGAGTACGTAGCATAATATAAGGGATAAATTTTTCAATATCGATTTTTAGTATTTTTTTGTCCCAATGGAACATGTACAAATACATATTTAAATTTTATGAATATAAATTGTCAGTTACGTATCTTGAAATTGGGCAGCCGAACGTTCTTTAAAAATACGAAGATACCCGAAACTCCTTATGTATCCAACCAAGAAATTGATAAGACAACACGATTACGTTTGACAAAGTAAAATCCCCACGATCACCCTGTCAGGGTTATTAAGTAGCGTAATGACTGTACGCCTTCACAATGTCCTTACAATGTTGCCGTAATGGAAGACGCTTTATTTGCCACGGCAATGTGGCGTGCAACAAATCATCTATCAAGTATAAAGTTATATTTTACTCTCGAGCTATTTGTCTTAAATATTGTGTAGATCTATACAATACATCTATACAAATAAATAAAATTGGAGGGTCTGTTTGTAATATTAAAATAACCGCTTTTTACTAAGTGCATTCGGACGTATACACGGTACATATACCAAAACAACATTTTTTACAATTGGCTTTGAAGAGAGTTTTCTTTACATCTAATGTACATCGTGCAAACCTACGAGCCAGCATGTTACATTGAACAGCCAGCGACCTACGTTCCCTATTTATATAATGTAAGGAAATGATTAAAAAGTTCGACCGTGGTGCTTCAAAAGACGTGTATAAAATCGTGACAGGTGACGAATCATGGATATATGCGTATGAGCCGAAAACAAAACAGCAATCGATCGTGTGGGTATTCCAAGACGAGCTAAATCCGCAGGTTGCATGTTATATGAAATATAAAAACGGTTTATTGCACCAGGTCGACGCACTTGTTTAAATCTCCCGAAATATCTAGTCATGCTGAATTCACGCGTCGGGTTGATGATGTAATAATGTGCTAGTAATAGCGTTTCAATAGTTTTTGTGTTGACCGGCTAGACTCCGTCTGTCTGTAGCGGTTGTTCGTTTTGTAGCTTTGAGCGTGTAATTTTTATTTGGTTATATACGTATACTTACTTTTAACAGATAAACAAGTGTTATTATCGTTAAAAAACACACACTGTTTCTATTCGAATACTATTTACTAGGTTATTTGAAGCCTTTAGAGGGTTTTATGGTCTAAATAGCAATATAGTTGTTTCAAACGATGACACGGCTGGCACAGTTCGAATTCCACGGAGGGCAAAATATTTTTATGATACAAGTAATCTGTTCTACTATAATATGTATTTATATACAAAAAAAGTATATATATATATATATATATATATATATATATATATATATATATATATATATATATATATATATATATATATATATATATATATATATATATATATATATATATATAGTTATCTAGTACCCATAGCTATTTGGGACAAGATGGCGTTGTGTGAATTGTACCAGTATATTTTTTTTTAATTTGTATATTTTTTTTTTATGTTTGCGAAAAAACCCTGTTTAAACACAACTCTATCAAAGATCTGTATAACTGTGTATCATGGAATGATAATCATTTTTTATTATAAGTAAAAATTGTTTTCACTTTTATCTAATTTTCAATAGCTATGTCAGTAGTTGTGGTTCAATAGACAAGTAGACGAATATATATTTTTGTTTAGTAATAAACTATGATATTAATGTTATCCTAAGCGGCCTTTACAGCGTTAATGCCCATAAGTACACGCCATTTTTGGACTATATGAAATTCCGATTAAATGAATTTAATAAATTGCGATTGTATTTTTTTTATTGCAATTAATTTTGTTATTTATAGAAACAGTTCGAAAATGCTTAAGTTTTAATTTCCTTTATTCTTATAGTTTCATATAATTACTATTATAGCTGACACGGCAAACCTTGTTCTGCCATATAAATTAAAAAAAATGTAGACTAAGTTCTTCTCCAAGCTCCAAGCTATCTCTATACCGAAATTCATCAGAATTAGTTCAGCGGTTTAGGCATGAAAACTTAACAGACAGAGTTACTCTCAAATTTATAATATTAGAACATTAGTATCTTCATCAGCCAATCGTAGTCCATTGTTGGACGTAGGCCTCCATAAGTTTGCGCCTTATACCCCGGGACCCTTGGTTCTGCCCCGACCGGCAATCTTGCGCAGGTCATCGGTCCATCGGGTTGGGGGGCGTCCTATGCTACGTTTGCCCAGACGAATACTAGTATGGGTAATGATAGTACTTAAGCAAAAATTTCAAGCAAAATGTCGTATCTACGTAAAGTTGGTCCAATTAAATCGATACATTACGACTATCGATATGAATGCAATTTAATCCATAAATATAAAACACCGATGATAATAGCGCACCTTTTACAAGTAATATTTGCTTGACATTTTATTGATTTTTTATATCATTGCGAGAAACTTACAATTTTAAAATTAGTGATGTGACAATTTAATGACGATTTACAATCGACTACGAGTGAATACACACGGAACATTGTTTTACGGTGGTAAAGTATATTTTGTGAATTAAATATCTACGGAATGTAATATTAAGATTTCTGTAGGATATTACAAGGTTAGGCTTTTTTACTCAGCAATGTCTTAGATTTCCGCGCACTATGTAATCCTTAGTGTTAGTTTAGTTAGTTGTCCGATTAATTATATTTATTTATCCTTAATTGTTGAAATTTATTTTGATAAATCATGATTGATATAAAATTTATAAAACAAAGAAGTAAAATAATATGTAAAAGAGGCCATCACTGCATCGACGACTGAGAATGCCTGCCTGCCCACACGACTAAATTTTATAGTAAGTCTTTCACGGCACAAGCAGTAAGGTTGTGGAATGATCTACCACATAACATCCAAGTTGCTAAGACCGTAAATTCATTCAATAATCTTGTCAAGGAGCACATTTGAAGCTGTAAACTGAATTCATTTTTCGTTTATTATTTTGCATATTTTATGCTATAGCTGTGTGTATCTAATATGTGTATGCACTGTGAATTTCCTATTTAGAAGCCCTCGTGACATAGTACAAATGTAAATTGTGTACGGACCCCGTAAAAGTCGGCAACCCTGCAAAAGTGGCACCCCGCACACCCAAACCGACACTCGGATGTTGTTTATTCAAAAAGAAACCAAAATAAAAGTGTCGCTTGAGGATATATTAGATGATTGACAACGAAATTTCGTGTCCTACTTTCATTGTGAAACGAGAAAAATTATTTTAAATAAAAAGGATGACAGATTTTTCCCAAAAGGAGTTAACGTCAGGCAGGCGGCCGGTTGTAAAAACTAAGCCACAACTATTACAACATGTACGAGTAACACGTTGTGCCGACCCCATATAATGTGGGATAAGGGCAGGAGGAAGAAGTCTCACTAGGAGACACCACATCAGTAAAGTGGCCAACTGCAAGGTCATACCCGGTGAGAGTCTCACTGCACAACATCGTCTTCTTGTCATGAACCTCTACGCTAAGCCTAAAGACACGTATACCGAGCGCGTTCAGCGCCGAATCAGGTGGTGGCTGCTTGATGAAGTCACGTCCCAGGAGTTCGCCTTAGCCGTCGGTGACAAGTGCGCCGGTGGTATGGGCGAACCAGTTCAGCCTTACTGGGACAAGATTCAGGCGGCTATCCTTGGGTCGGCGAAGGAGGTGCTTGGGGTGTCTAAGGGTGGTCGCAAGTGTGACAAGGAGACATGGTGGTGGAACGACACAGTCCAGAGGGAGACTAGAGCGAAGAAAGCCCTCTTTAAGAAGTGGCTAGCATCCAGATCTCCTGAAGATCGCGACGCATACCGGGTAGCAAAGCGCGCCACTAAGAGAGCTGCTGCCAGAGTCAGGCGAGACCACTTACAACCACTTTACGATAAGGTGGAATCGTCTGAGGGGCAGAAGCTCATCTATAAGTTGGCGCGCTCCAGGGTCAAAGCGGCACAGGACATTTCCAAGTGCCGCTGTGTAAAATACCCTGTGGGCAACCTGCTATGCGTGGACCTCGCGGTGAAGGAGAGATGGCGCTCGTATTTCCACGAGCTGCTGAACACGCAGCACAAAGAGGTGCAGCCGCCAGATCTTCCTCCGAATCAAGGACTAGTCCCACTGATAACGCCTGCAGAAGTCCAGAATTGTCTTCGCCGCATGAAGAATCGGAAAGCTGTTGGATCCGATGGAGTCCCCATCAAAGCCTGGAAGGCGATGGGCTCTCGTGGTGTGGGCGTCTTAACCGACCTGTTCAACCGGACACTCCTCACCGGTACAATCCCGAGCCAATGGAGACTGAGTATCATTATTCCAGACTTCAAAGGCAAGGGGTCGGTGCAGGAGTGCGGTAGTTACCGAGGAATCAAGGTCATGTCCCAGACCATGAAGCTTTTCGAAAGGGTTATCGACTCTCGGATTCGACAGGAGTGCACAGTCTCGGAATATCAATATGGGTTTCGCCCTGGTCACGGGACAATGGACCCTGTTTTTGCCCTAAGGACTGTCGCGGAGAAATACAGGGCGAAGAATACGCATTGCCTGTTTCTCGACTTGCAGAAGGCCTGCGACTGTATTCCTCGGGCGATAATCTGGTGGGCATTGCCGTCCAAAGGGATTCCAGAGGCCTATATTGACGTCATCCGAGACATGTACCGTGACTCCGATTCCGTAGTTCGGACCGCTGTTGACGACACAAAACCTTTCCCGATCACCAAGGATCCGTCCTTAGTCCGTTTCTGTTTAGCGTGGTATTAGACGTATTGTCAGACAGCATCAGAAACTCACATGAGCAGCCCCCGTGGTTGCTCATGTATGCTGATGATATCGCGCTGGCAGATTCGGACAGGGGTAGGCTGGTGCAACGCGTGAAGGCGTGGAAGGAGTCGCTTGGAACGGTGGTCTGAAGATTAATGTGGCGAAGACCGAGTACTTGGCCTGTAACTCCACAGATCGCACACCCGTACGCATAGGCGGCAACACGGTCGAGCGCATGGACCAAGTCAAATACCTGGGATCTGTATTTCATGCGTCTGGTGACATCGATTGCGACGTCAAGGCACGCATTGCTGCCGCGACCCCAATCATTTGTGACCCCAAGATGCCGGTAAAGTTGAAGGGACAGGTCTATAAGACCATCATTAGGCCTGTCCTTTTATACGGCTACCAGGGATGCTGAAGACCGTGCGAAGTGGAGAAGAAAAAGTCGGAAAGCGGACCCCGGGCGCCGAAGCGAGAGTTTGGGCTGCAACCGGGATTCATCGCTGAGATGATGATGATGAAGGGCAGGAGGAAGAAGAAGATCCTTAGTTGTTGATTGTTTTTCTTGGTTTTGTTTTGTACAATAGTAATTTTACACAGGAGTAACTTTATTCATTTATTACCTTCTGTTTTAGGTTAAACGTCAAATATTGCAAAAGCAAAACATTGTTTACTATGTGTGCTTAAATAATAAACTCCAGTAATATTTTTTGCTGTGTGTTCATCTTGTTGGTTTACGTGTTAACAGATTTTTTAACATGAGTTGAAAGTGTAATCGATTTATGTTTTGCCAAATCAATAGCTAGTGCTGCTTTAAAGCAAGCAACTTCCCTGAAAAATCATGAAAATAATTAAATATCAACACCATCATCAATAAAAATCGTTTCAAGTGGATGTGGATTTGTTGGCTGTTGTCGAAAAATTTATGAATTTTCCAGTGTTATATGTAGTTTTGTTATAAAACAAGACATTTCATCGGGTAATCACTTTATAATGTCTGAAATGTCTTAACAAAAAAAATTAAAAATACTACAACATTTCTTCTCTACACAATCGCTTTCCTGTATTTCTTTGACCGGCGCTCCGAAACGTATAAAATAAAACATTGCTTTAAAAAGGCATGAAAACAAGGAAACTATTATATGTATATAATTTCTATTTTATCCAATATTTTCACGTATGTATATGCGTAGGTATATAATTACATGTATAATTACATACAATGCAATGCAACATATCAAAAAGTACATGCATATCCGTCTGGGCCCATTAAGTAGTCAAAACAAGGATACATTGTCATCTGATAAGGGAGACGCTGGTAGATTATAATCGTAACTACAATATATTTCCACAGAGTCTAATTTAAATTGCCTTATGCATGTCAGTTCACTTATCTTTATATGTATCTTATGCAAGTGCTTTTAAGAAAATTTATTTTATACCAGTATTTAAACGATTGTACGATACTTTATTAAAAAATATTTATCATTACCTAGCGAGTCATAAACGGCTATAAAATAATTATTACTTTTGCAAGAGAGAAGAGAGAAAGTAAGGGCAACATTGAGCTCTTTTGAGACTAAGATTGAGCTAAACTAAGTTGCTTTTCGACTGAGTTTAACTCAATCTTACTCTCTCTCTCTCTTTCTGATCGGCCCGTCATTACTGAAAATTGTGATCGCTACATGATGCGGTCACACGGCAACGAACGAAATATTTCCAGCGGTTCTTATCTATCGTCATCCTCGTTACATCCTGGAACCCCGTAGCACTGCTTTTCCTTATTTGATCTGACCATCTAGTCGGGGATCGCCCTGTGGTTATTTTCCCCTCTACCTTTGCGACTATGATTAGTCTTTCCAATATGTTATCCCCTCGTCTTGCTATATGACCAGGGTACGAAAGGATGCGACGAAGACAGATAGTGGACAGTCGTTCTTTTACTTTAAGTTGATCAAGAATAGATTACATTTGTGCGCCTGTCCACGAAATGCGCATCATCCGCCTCCACCACATTCGTGTGCATCAATCCGCAATCTTACAGACTTGAAAAGGCATACTTAGGGAAACGCACCATAAAAATACGCACTAGAATTTTTCCCTATGATAAATCTTCACCGCCCGAAGTACGTTCCGAAGCTTCTGACGTGTATGTAAAAAGGGGCCACTATACTCGTAAATGCCTAACTCGACTGCTTACCTAACCTAATTTTGTCTCCTGTAACTTTTACTTCTCTTACTGACAAACTTGTGTCGAACAAAAATTTCGTGACAGTTTGTCGACGGCTATCTTAAGTGCATCGTGTAATCTGCGCCCGCGCACAACGATGCATCACTGCAACTTCTTACGGATCGCAAACCAACAAATGTAGCTGTCTTTAATGCCCATATTAGGGAATGCAACTTTGAATTATACCGGTAATGCGATATTGTTCGCTATATGAGAATTTAAATTGCTGTTGTAGGTTGTTAAATTATTGTTATCGCCCGAAGTGTGCATATATTAATTTCAATGTATTTATATGGTAGTTGTTTAGTGAGATTTCTTTATTTATCCAAAATAAATATAAATATACTGGCACAATTCACACAGCGCCATATAGCCCCAAAGTTGTATAGCAATTCTATTATGAATACTAGTAAACAACTAACAAATAAACTACTTGTACATAAAATATGTACATATACATATACTTTTTTTGTAAATGAATATGTACATATTATACATAAATACCCAGATGCGAGACGAGAATCGAACTCATGACCTCCGCAAGCGTACCGAAGTCCGTTAGCTGCTGCGCCACGGAGGTTACCAAAAATTGCATAATATAATAAATAAACGTATTAAAGATGAATGGTTTTCAATTTGTTTTAATCAGAAACGGAAACATGTTTTTTTAAATACTTTGGTAGAAGAAGATCTTATGTGAGTACGCTTTCATCTGTGCAGGGGCAGAGAAAGAATACTGACCTCTACCTACAGCCTTGGTTGGCCTGACGCAAAAGGCGACAAAGTAACCCATCCTAGCTACGTGGTAGGGCCCCAAGCTCGTCTGGATGGCGACCACCTTCGATCTTAAATATGCCGTCATAAACACTTGGTGTTGTGTTCCGTCATTAGATTTGACACACAAGTTCCTGTACCATTATGGGACAGCAGCGTGTTCGCGATGCTACTGGCGTTGTAAACACCCATAGACGACGGTAACTGTAACTGCTAAATTCTAACTGGGCCGTATGCTGTATAGCAATAAAAAAATGTTGACCAAGATATTATGAAGAGATAACTCGTGACTTTCTCCATTTTAATTAAAGTAACGGCTACCGCACATATCGATACTATTGTGATTTTCACAGGTTCGATATCCATCTCGCGTCTGGGTGTTTATTTATAATATGTATTAATTTATAAAAGAAAAGTATATTAAGTACTTTGTGGACTTGGTGGCGTTGTGTGAATTGCCCTGATATATTTATTATTACAATTTAATTTTTTTTGTTATATTTTCATATTAAATGTATCAAATTAAAATGTAAATATTACTAATAAATTGTAAATAAAACCAAAATATTCATTAAAAATTAGTCACTCACTCGACAAGTGAGTTTGTTAGTCGGTTAGTTAGTTTTATAAACATTTATGAAGTTCTTAATCTCAATTTATAAGATTTACTAATAAATTGTTTTCTGACAAAAATATAAACGATATATTTTCGAATATAATATGTACTAGCATATTTGTACCATATTCGTCGCTAGTGAGATAATATTCGAATCTCAACTTATTATACTTAATTTTGCAAACTTTAGCGATATGCAGTGTCGCGTGGGACCTCATCTGGATCACCTGACCGCAGAACTGAAGGCGAGACGGATCGTGTTTCTGTGGTGGCTTTCTAATACGTGAGGATTTATTATAACGTCTTATTTTGCGAATTGCAACGATTACTTCCCAGAATGCTATAAACTGTTTAATCATCAAATATGGTTCCATGTGTGTGTTACTGGAGAATTTCTTATTACTTTTTTCCCACGTGAAATCGGTGATGGGATATGGTTTCATGTTTAATAGAGCAGATATTTGAGTAACCGTACATCCGTATTAGTTTCCTTCTGTCTGGATAGACATTTTTAAATATATACTTCGATTTATTTTGTTTCTATATTGCATTACTTAACACAGTAAACGACCAATTTAAATTTTGTGGTTGTTCCATTTGGGCTGTGTGGCCCACCGCGCGACGGGCGCTGATTGAACTCAACTCTCTCTGCAGGACATATCGTAAAGGGTGATTCTTGCCAAGGAATTCTTCGGCATTACGATAAGACCGTACGAAGTGGAGAAGAAAAAGTCCGAAACCGGATCTCAGACACCGAAGCGGAAATTTAGGTTGCAACCGGGACTTAACGCTAAGATGATGATGATGACACAGTGCCGGTACAAAACTATATTGAGCGTGTCTAACGCGGCTCTTGAAAACTAAAACATTATTTTTAAAATTTGTTGATATCGCGATGGCCTATAAAGTATAGTGGTAGTCTCCGATGACCTCGATGGCGTTCAATCTTTATTATATTTACTACAACAAAAGATGGGAGAGGCTATGGGCTGTTTATTTATAAAAAAATACTATAGGATTGTACTATAAACTAATATAAAACAATAAAAAAATAGTTAACATTGCGTTCTTCAGTTATTTAGTTTTAAAAAATATCGATTCTGACTGTGCATATAACCGACATTGAAGAATCCAAACAAGGTGTTGTTTGGTTCAAAACTTAGCCCGTCAAATGGCAAAGCACCATTGCGCGTATGGCACAGGAAATCTGGACTTCCGTCCGTCTAGGATGTTAACCCGGCTAGACTATGAATCGCTAATAACACATTGTCTGTCCGTCTGTCTATCGTTCGATGTAATTCATACGTAGTGCTCTTTTATGGTCTACCGTGTCAGGTGCTCCCTTTTCTAATGCTTACATACTAATCGTTCTGATAAAAAGTGTTTACGCCGAATATGGCGACCGTGTTGCCGTCCGCCGATGCGTCACTCCAAGGAGTGTTGTGCGTGAACGTATGGGGATATAGTTGGGCCTGAGATATGCGTGGGCTGTGGAGGTATGCCTAGCAGGAAGTTGCCAAATTTGTGATGTTTCAAATTCCGATTAGCGTCTATCACATTGCACAAATAACATTACGTTGATTCATTAGCGCACATTTGGAACTATACGGTTCTAAAATCTTAATGTACTTCTTGTTAATGGTAAATTTTATTGGCTATATTTGATGTTTGATCCAGCGTATTTTATCAAAATTAAGGAAAGGCTATAGAGTTTAATCAGCTGCATTTATATACAAGTAATGAATGCGGCTGATAAATAACCAAAGCGTTTGGGCGAACGAGTGCATGAGAGCAGTAATTATCGGGATACATAGGTAATGAAGCTCTTTGAGAAGCTATTTTGTCAACACAACAGGAATGTAATATCTTGTTAAATGTGACATGATCGTGATACCATAGGCCTACTTTTCCGTAAAATATGTAACAGAATACATAATTCAGCCTATTTTATGGATGATTCAACCAAAACGTTTATTCACACCAATCATGAGAGAGATGTTTGTTGTTCATGATTAAAAAGGAAACGTGCGATAATTTAGAACGAAATGATAATACATAAGTAATTTTTAAATAGGAGACATTAGCCCGCCTTTATTCTCGCCGCTATCGCTTGCTTGAACACAAAAAAAACAGAGTACAGAAGAAGTAATGGAATTTGTAAGCATTTGATTTCTACCTACATTATTAGACTTATGCAAAAGACGAAACGCAGAAAAATATTTAAATCCCGATTGTGAGGGATTAAACTATAAACTTACCATTATTTTTCCTCGCTCTATTTTATGCGAAACAAAGGTATGATTGCGATGGGCGACAGGCGCAAAACCAGACATGCTAACCGCCCACTTAATATTAGCTTAATAGTAAGGAGGTACCGTAGCTATAGATGTTTGTGATACCAGGGGTGTCTGCGTAAGAGAACTGGAATGTATCATAATCGGAATTTTGTGCGATGTGCGCGTTACAAGAGCGCAAAGTATTTAGATCAATTTCTATATTTGTATCATTTGTGGTGTACAGCGTCTAATTCAGTATTGAATATTATGAAACGCTCATCGCGCTATCTAAAAAGCAGGCATATAAATGTCAAATAAGGGGAAAACTGTCTTTATTATGCGCACTTGATCCGCTATTCATTCCGATGCCCAGATTAGCCGCCTTCATTTAGATAAGGATTAATAAGGCTAATTTAAATCAAGTGAGCCACAGTTTATTGCAGTACAATAATGGGATTAGACCGGTTCAGATCGTCAACGATCCCACTCTTCTTAATTGTTAAAAATATTTTTCTTTATTCGTAACCGAGTTTCGTTGTAAAATTATTTTATAGATGATAATATAAGATATACTTATAGATAAAATAATATAAATAGATCAATATTATTATTTTTATTTATTTTACTTACAATACAGCTAATATGTTATTAAAATATGCATGAATGTTTATGTTATCTTTACTGGTCGATATAAGGTATATTTAATAATAGATAAAATCTACAAAAGGTTTTTCGTTGCCCTTTCAGTGTTTTTTAATGTTGGTACTTCGCAACAGTTTTTCTTTAAAAAATATCTTGTGATATATTTTTTGTCTAAAATTCTTATTCCGCAACTTATTTAAGACTAAATAGAGACTTTCAATACAAGACAATAAATGCCGATTAATTGTTGTGAAAATTTTTATACTGTGTAACAAATATACTGTGGAAAAATCTAGTTCTATATATTGATAATATATTATTATATTATAGCCGTTCTTTAAAATATCAGTTTAAAGTTCCACTCGGCATAGTCTTGACTTTTATACACCATCGATTCCATTCCATTCCACGCGGACGGAGTCGCGGGCACAGCTAGTATCTAATAAATATATGCGTATGTTGCGTGCTCATGGTGGTTACTACTTCTATGAATATAACCGATTGGCTTCCTCTTTATCCCGATGTGTGTCATTAACGACCAGTTACTATTATTTTTTTTTTATTTATTTATTTGGGAAACAAACAATTACAATACATCACAATATAAAGAAAACATAAAAATTAACAAATCAGTAAAGTTTCCACTTATAGCTAATACACATAACTGCATCATCCAATAGAATAATAGTGATGTCATAAAATTAAAATTACAAAATACATTAAAAAATAATTGAGAGATCTAAACATAATACTTAATACTTTAGTCAATTCGAATATTTTCAATTTATAATTTATAATGTTAGAGCAAAAAATGTCTACACTGGTGTAAGATTTATTATAATCAAGACAAGATCTGTGCAAAAGAGTGTTTCTTGCTAGATTCGACTTTATTGAAGGCAAAGAAAAAAGTGACACTTGCCTTGAATTTAAACGGGGACACCTTAGGAATACCTGACTTATTATCTGTTTTACTTTACATTTCCAATATTTGCCCAATTAATGATACTTTCCAATTATGCCCGTCTGGATGGCGACTACCTTTAGTCTTAAGTATGCCGCCATAATAACCTTGTGTTGTGTTCCGGCATTAGTGACCCAAGTTCCTGTACTCTTATGGGATAGCAGCGTGTTCGTGATGCCACTGGCGTTGCAAACACCCATAGGCGATGGTAACTGGTAAATTCTAAGCGGACCGTCAGACTGTCTGCTGTCCTACAGCGATAAAAAAAATTTACCTTGCGTAGTTTCGCTAAACTTACATCAGCATTTTTTCATATCATGCAGATAACAGTGTTCATATAGTTCTGGTGGCTTATTTTATTATCATTCTCCGCCACATTCCTCTTTTTTTATGTATGTATGTGACGCACATACTGTGCGTGTGGCCAATTTACTGATTACCTTCATCTATAAAATCATTATTATCGGAATTTAATTGTTTCAGGTACCCTTAGTGTCAAACGAAGGCACCTCTGGTTTAGGTGCGTCTGGGATTAAAAAGCCAGACATGAAGTCTAAACTAAAAGTATACAACGTTCTACGATTGACTTCGCGAACGAAAATGCTGCAACAACCAGCTCAAGCATTCTTAGCTGACGACAATGATGATGGATATTCGGAAAAAATCGACAAATCGTTAGATGGATAAGGAGTTACAAGCTGGGTTAAGGTTGTTGGGACCGAAGTTTAATTTTAGTTGTTATACCTGCAGACGGTCCAACGTCCAGGCCAGGCGGGCGAAAGAAATATGGATCGTCAAATTCATAGAGCTTACATATAGCTGTCGCTATGTTTGTAGACTGTCTATAATAAAAACTATCACGCTTTTACTAAAATAATTTTATTATGATAAAGACAAAAGTATAATAGTGGAAGTTAAATGGTATTTAAGTTGACCTAATTATATGTAATGCATTCGAGATATTGCATAAATTATTATATTTTTTATTGCTAAGGAACAACAGATAACTGAAACTGAAGCTAACGACCCACTTAATAGTACTCGTATACGTCGCCTATGCATGTGTGCAACGCTAGGGGCACCGCGAACACGCTGCTGTCCCCGAGGGGTACAGAAACGTGGGTCATCAATGGTGGAACACAGCACAAAGTTATTATGGCGGCATACATATAGACCAAGGGTTGCTATCCAGACGGGCTTGGGGTCCTACCCGACTGCAGAGGGTAGTATTCTTATTTCGCCCCTACATGGAGAAGATTTTTAATGTAATGAACATTTATTTATTGGCGATATTGTTCAAAGAGATCTTGGGAATATATTGTCATATGATGGTATAGTAGGTGTACATATAATAAAATTATAAAATATAACCTATTTAAAACTTATATCTCGTATAAACTTAAATGTTGTGTGCTTTATTTAATATTATCTTGACAAAACCTAATTGTAATCAATTCTCAATTCACTGTCGTTTTGCCACCAAAAAGTTACATTTTTACGAAATTAAGTTCGTAATTTACGACTTTTAAATCGTATCTTGTATGTTATAGAGACATATTTTGATTCATACGAGATTTTTTAACTATCAGTTTTTTATATAAATGTTATTCACTATTATTTTATTGTTCTTACACGTCAGTTTTTAAAACACAGCGTGAATATCAAGTAACTGTATTGCAAAATTTTATGGATGTAGGTATCACTTCACTTGTCTACAAGACTGAATCAGAAAAAAAAAATATATATATATATATATATAACAACTGAGTTGATCAAAACAGTTATTGAAAAAGCCGAAACGTCAACAAAGATGAAATAACATGCACTTAAATTATACAAAATATTTAAAGATTCTTTTATTTATATGATGTAAATAGTTGTTATATTAAATTTTGGTGAAAGAAATAAAGAACTCATCAAATGTGAATCTTTTATTCCTCAAAATATGCGCAAGAGTTTCCGACTTGCGTTTTCAACACACTCGTGAGATAATGGCGATTTTATTTGTGGATATAAAGATCTTCACCTGAACGTACGTTGTTGATGGTGCTTGAATTGAATATTTTATGATTTGGAATGAAAGTTCAATGGCTTTACGTTATTGAAAACCTGTCTCTTTTTAAACATTATCTGCAATTGCGACTGTTCATATTCTTCATAAATAGCTAGCTAGTTCGTATGTAAGTAGCAGCTTGTGTTATGTGTACTAGAAAGCTTCTATTTATTTATTTATTTATTGTTAGAACTGTGTACATTATAATGTTGTTAAGTACATTTTGTATCAACTGTTTGCCTTTAAGTTTCCTATGTAAATAAATACGTATTATACCTAAACACTAAGCCGAGGTACCTGGTTAGCTCAGTGGTATTACTCTCGGAGACAAATGTAGATGTCCCGCGATCAAATCTCGGGATGGCATGCACCGCTTAGGCAGTGTTCCTCGCTTAATGTGCATATTTTTTTATTGCTGTAGGCCAGCAGACAGGCTGACGGCTTGCTTAGAATTTAGCAGTTACTGTCGCCTATGGGTGTTTGCAACGCCAGTGGCATCGCGAACACACTGCTGTCCCATAATGATACAGGAACTTTGGTCACTAATGCCGGAACACAACATAAAGTTATTATGGCGACATACTTAAGACCAAAGGTGGTTGCCATCCAGACGGGCTTGGGGCCCTACTACGTTGCTAGGGTTGTTTTGTCGTCTTTTACGACAGGCCGACCACGGCCGCAGAGGTTAGTATTCTTTCTCTGCCCCTGCACGGATAAAATATTATAGCTTAATTGCTGTATACCGACGGTGTAGGCAAACATCGTGAAGAACCTGCATACCGAGCGTGGTGGTCCCTCCTAGAGGCCCGAGCCTAGCAGTGGGACGTTAATAGGCTGTTATAATTATACCTAAATACCCAGACTCAGGACGGGACCCCCGCAGGCATTCCCACATGCAAAAGTCGTGGCACAGAAGTAGTCTGTTATTCTTTCGCCATGCTGAAGTAAGAGCAGCTAGTTAATTTCACAGCAGTAAATAAAAAGGGGACTAATTACAAATTTAAGTCATCAGAGTTGAGTCACCCCTCCTTACTTGGGGGATAGACGACAGGTCGACATTGCGTACGAGAGAAACATATTTATTTTTAAAAATATAAAAAAGGCCTATATTTGCACAAAGTGTGATGAAAGTTTAATTTTTGGATATAAATCAAGAAATAAATATTCTGTGGCAATTCACACAGTGCCATCTAGTCCCAAACTAAGTAGCCATAGCACTTGTGTTATGGGTACTAGACAACTGATATACTACTTATATAAATACATAAGTACTCTACATAAACACCCAGAGGCGAGACGGGAATCGAACTCGTGACCTCCGCAAGCGTACCGAAGTGCGTTATCCGTTACGCTACAGAAGTCATCAATAGACTTGTATTTGTAAAATTTAAAAATAGTAATAAATGTACAAAAGCATATATTTTGCCTACCCATTCATCGCATAATTAGACACATTTTAACTCTTCAATGACGCTTCCACTCAATACTTTATTAATCCTGACATATACCTAGTCAGGTCATAAGTATTGTCACACAGTAAAAACTTTTCTTTTAGAATGCTGGCCACAAAAAAGTTTATTGAATTCGAATTTCGAATTGTTCATGAAAATAAAAATGTATACTTTTAGAATTTTACTCATTTTTAAATATGGAGTGGACGCTTAAAGAAGACCGTGTTGCAGTTATTGCGTTGCATCGTTGCGGTTACGCGCCAATTCAAATTTTTAACATACTGAAAAATTTGAATATAACCAAAAGATTCGTTTATCGTACCATCAAACGATACAATGAAGACTCTAGTGTAGATGACAGGTCAAGAAGTGGTCGCCCTCGGTCTGTTAGGACTCCAGCAGTGATAAAAGCTGTGAAGGCACGAATTCAAAGAAATCCCAAACGTAAGCAGAAACTGTTGGCCCTTCAGATGGGGTTAAGCAGAACCACGGTGAAAAGGGTGTTAAATGAAGACTTAGGGTTTCGGGCATATCGAAGAAAAACAGGACATCGTTTGAATGCTGAGACTGAAGAGATGCCGCGCTTTGTTGAAGCGGTACGCGGGAAAAAAATATCGGGAAATTCTTTTTTCGGATGAAAAAATGTTTACCGTAGAAGAGAGCTACAACAAACAAAATGATAAGGTGTACGCACACAGTAGTTAAGAAGCGAGCAACCGTATTCCGCGTGTCCAATGAGGTCATTTTCCATCCTCGCTCATGGTATGGTTGGGAGTTTCTTATTGGGGCTTAACAGAGGTACATTTTTGTGAGAAAGGTGTAAAAACGAATGCTGTTGTGTATCAAAATACAGTCCTGACGAACCTTGTGGAACCTGTTTCTCATACCATGTTCAATAACAGGCACTGGGTATTCCAACAAGATTCGGCGCCAGCTCATAGAGCGAAGAGCACACAAGACTGGCTGGCGGCGCGTGAAATCGACTTCATCCGGCACGAAGACTGGCCCTCCTCCAGTCCAGATTTGAATCCGTTAGATTACAAGATATGGCAACACTTGGAGGAAAAGGCGTGCTCAAAGCCTCATCCCAATTTGGAGTCACTCAAGACATCCTTGATTAAGGCAGCCGCCGATATTGACATGGACCTCGTTCGTGCTGCGATAGACGACTGGCCGCGCAGATTGAAGGCTTGTATTCAAAATCACGGAGGTCATTTTGAATAAACTTTAATGTCATAAGAATCTATGTTTTGTTAAGTTCATTTTGGTATATGAATGGTTACATAATGAATAAACTTGTTACAATTATTTTACATTAAACATGTGACAGAATTTATGACCTGACTAAGTAGTTATAATGAATCTGTTTTACAATCATAAATATAAGACTACGCTTGACAATTTCAAATTTTAATAAGAAATAAAAACTTTAAGCTCAATAAATAATTTTACATTTGATTATTTAAAGACAAGTGGAAGCTTTGTAAATGTATCTACATTTCCTAGAACAGCCAATGGCTGGGTGTGGCTACACGCCCTCGTCCTGTTCTGCGTATGCGCACCAATTATGCTGTCAATAAAAAATCACAAATCTTTCAACACCGGGAGTTAAGTGAAGGTGGTTCTGTATTAACACGTCATCTAAATTTATTTTAGACCCTTTTATATTTTTATTATTCACGCGGGTTTCGAATTTCTTCGAACTCTTGGAATGAGCATAATAAACATGATTCATAAATAAGGAATCAGAAATATTTGTTGTTCTTTCGAACTACAATAAAGGTGATTTTTTTTTATTTATTGCTGAGGAACAGCAGATAGGCTGACGGACCACTTAATAATAAACAGTTACCGTCGCCTATGGATGTTTGCGACGCTAGGAGCACCGCAAACACGCTGCTGTACCATAGGGGTACACGAACTTGGTCACTCATGATGGAACACAACACAAGGTTATTATGGTGACATACTTATAGACCCGGTGTAGTTACTATACAGATGAAATTGGGGCCCTGCCACGTAGCGAGGTCAGCTGCAGGGGCTAGTATTCTTACTCCGCCCTTGGACGGAGAAAATTTCAGAATAGCCAATAAATTTACATTAATGCCTTAACTGCAAAAAGGCTAGCGCACGTCGGAACGCCTACGGAGGTCACGGGATTGTTTCTCGTCCTGAGTCTGGGTGTATTATTGTCAAAAAGTATATGATTCATATATCAGTTGGCTAGTACCCATAACACAAGTACTCTGCTGCTTACTTGGGACTAGATGCCGCTATATAAATCGCCCCAGTATATTTATTTATATTTCACACACATACTACACCTAGTGCATGCTCTGTCTAAATAGTAAAAATACTATTTTATTATAAGACGAATCCGCGTCATCGAAGCGAGCATTTCGGAGCTGCGTTATCTATTGTCTGTATTTCTAGATATATACATCTGTATCTCATGACATTGCTTTTTTTTATTGCTGTAGAACAGCAGACAGGCTGACAGCCCGCTGCGGATTTAGCAGTTACCGTCGCCTATATGTGTATACAACGCCAGTGGCATCGCGAACACGCTGCTGTCCCATAAGGGTATTTTTCATGAAGTAGTTACAATAAATTAAATTTGCCTAAACATAGTTTTACATTGGCTATTGTCTGATGGTGTCAGAACCTTGAACCTTAAAAAACCGAAACTGCTGTATGTAAATTAGAAAAATTTTATCCGTGCAGGGGCGGAGAACGAATACTGACCTTGCGGCCGGGGTCAGCCTGTCGTAAAAGGCGACAAAACAACCCTAGCTACGTGGTAGGGCCAAAAATCCGTCTGGATGACGACAACCTTTGGTTTTAAGTATGTCGTCATAATAACCTTGTGTTGTGTTCCGGCATTAGTGACCCAAGTTCCTGTACCCTTATGGGACAGCAGCGTGTTCGCGATGCCACTGGCGTTACAAACACCCATAGGCCACTGTAAGTGCTAAATTCTAAGCGGGCCGTCAGCCTGTCTGTTGGCCTACAGCAATAAAAAAAGGTAGAAGGAAGAAAGAAGTAATCCTCCCTAGATAAGTGATTATGTAACCTTATTCTTATTTCTAGCTGAGACGTTCGTTTCCCATACACCAACGCCTCGCGTCGCAAACATCCATAAGGAACGGTAACTGCTTACTATTAAGCGTGCTGTCAGCTTATCTGCTGTTCTTTGGCAATAAAAAAAGCTGGTGTTGTCGAAGGCCTTGCAATAAAATAATTAGGTATATGAAATTCTAAAAGTTTAAGTTTTGGAGTTTACTCCTTAAGAATCGATTTTCATATAGAAGGCGCCCGGTATGAGAAAAATGTGAGAGTAAAATCTACTAATGAATGACCTCGTTACGTTTTTGGTGCGCAAGGCAAAAATTACTTTATTTGTTACAGCTTAAGGTTGATTTCACATTAAATGTTGTTTAACATATGTCTTTTCATTTGTAATTACGTTTTTGGTGCGCAAGGCAAAAATTACTTTATTTGTTACAACTTAAGGTTGATTTCACATTAAATGTTGTTTAACATATTATGTCTTTTCATTTGTAAGTGACAAGAGTAATTTATTGCTTTGTTCATTTTATATGACGAATGATCGTAAGTATTAGATAATGTTTTGGAGATTTGTGAGTTTATTACTAGGTGCCATATTTGTAATTAGGTTGAATTTAAACTGTTTTAAGACTTTTTTTATATATGTATATTGTTTTCATTAATTTGTTAATTTACCCTTTCATATGGTATTAATGCTTTTTTTTAACAAATATCCTTTCCTTTAAATATATGGAATCCTTGGCACAGTTGATTAAAAGGTCTTTTATTTTTTAAGTTCATCAAAAGCTCCACAACAGTCCGCATTGCTTTTAACTGGAATTAATAATGAAAGTTCAAACATGATCTAAAAAAATATCAGCTAATTCGTTATTAAATTTTATAATTTATGTAAAAGATTTTACTATTTTTGGATGAAACTTAAAGTTTTTATTAACAAAAAATCTATAGTTATTATTTTTACATATTTTTTTTATTTTGTTTGTATACCAACAATGGCGAAACATGAATACAAATGTTGACTAATTTTATGTTTCATTTATATGAAACATGTTGAAGAAACTCACTTAAGTAAGTGATTTAGTTCGATTTACGACCGAACAGAGGCCGATTGATGCAATCGTATTTTAAATTATAATAAACCTGGATCCGTAAGTGTTACTTAATCTATTTTATAATTTTCAAAAAGTACGTTTTTCAGACTGCAACGCATCGAACAGTAGGTAGGTAGGTATACCCTCATTTCTAAAATCAATGAATTGAATTTTTGACTTGCACTCCGTTTTACTACAGTACCTATATATTTCGCTTACTCCGAGTAGTTAGATTTTGGCTCTAAATTGATTTACCAAATTATTTAGGCAACAATGAGATTGTTATTTGCAAGCACGGGATAAACAAATTTTTAAGGCAGCTCGTAAAAATCTGTATCATGGGACCTTTTTTACAAACATGATCGTACTTATTCGCACACACCAGGACAATTTATTTGCAAACGTGGAGATTAAAACCACACAAAGCTACTTGCGTGGCTTTTTAATTAACTGTGACGCCAGTTCGAAATAAGTTTGAATATACATATCAATTTTCCGAGATTATGTATATTGTATTAAGTTGTTTAGTTTATCTATACAAATAAATAAAATTGGAGGGTCTGTTTGTAATATTAAAATAATCGTTTTTTACTAAGTGCATTCGGACGTATACACGGTACATATACCAAAACATTTTTTACAATTTTTGTCTGTCTGTCTGTTTGTTCCGGCTAATCTCTGAAATGGCTGCACCGATTTAGACGGGACTTTCACTGGCAGATAGCTGATGTACCAAGTAGTAACTTAGACTATTTTTATTTTAGAAAAAAAAATAGTTTTTTGCTAAAAATGATAAATTTCAGAAATTTTATATTCCAATTTAAGTTGACCTCATATATCCAAAAAAATGCTGCTTAAAGTCACTATTCCACGCGGACGGAGACGCGGGCACAGCTAGTAAATAATATAATTAAAAAATATTATGCATTTCTCTCCGTGCAGTGTGTAGTAAGATACGGGACTCCTGCGGCCGGGGCGGCCTCGGGTAAAAGGCGACAAAACAATTCTAGTAGAGCCCCAAACCCGTCTGGATAGTGACCACCCCTAGTCTATCATTATGCCATCGTAATAACTTTGTGTTCGCGGTGCCTCTAGAGTAGCAAACATCCATAGATGACTGTAACATACCGTTGTTCCTCAGCAAGAAAAAAATGCAAATTCATAAATAATTCCTAATTGATGTATTCAAGGAACCCTATAGACAGTCGTAGTGAATTAAGCAGTGGGTATTCTGTAGTAATACGTCCGAGTGTATAATTACATCGCCCACGGTGCTGACTGCTCATGGAGGAAATGCAAATTATGCTACTCTGCCTCGCTTCACAGAAGTTATGCAAAAGTAACAACGTGTTCCCGAATAATTTGCTTCTTAATTGTGTCGTCGTAATTATTGTTCTTCATTAAATGTTTCGTAAATATTTCCATTGTACCTGCCAGGTTCCACTGTTGTGTTTGTTCGTATGTTAGAATATTTTCTATAGACAAATTGATTCTGTCGCGGCTTATGGAACGGGGAATGAATAAAAGAGAAAAGGTCAAAGATTTTTCGAATGGAAAAAGTACGTGTATTTTCTATCAGAAAATTGTATTACTGTACACAACATAAATACATAAAAGGTAAAAATAGAGAACGTAATTAGGGGTGCTTAACCCTAAAAAAGTTTTCTTCCAGCAAACCTAACGTTGGAGAAAGGGTTATTATGTACACAAATTTTGTCAAAATTTATACAAGATTAAATATAATATTTAATAATATAAATAAGTAGGTATATAAGCACATTCACACACCAATACATATATAATTACATATGGATATAACAAAAAAAATATAGTTGTAATATGTATACAAGACAATAATTATTCAAATTATCATGTTTAAGATAGATTTAAATCTATCTCAAACATATGATAATTGAATAATAAATAAAAAGAATTTAAAGTCATTTATTACAATAGGATTTTTTTACATACTTGTGATGCGGATATAGTAGCTGTAAATTCATTACAATTTAATTTAGACTTTTACTCATTTGAGTCCAAAATTGTTTTTATGTTAATTAGATAAATACGGGAACAGTAATTCATTCAACAAAAAGGGAACGTGATAAAATCTCAGAATACGGTCGCCTCACAATTAAGACACAACAAATAAAATTGGAACAAAAATATATACATTTTGTTTAGAAGTTATAAACACTTTGAACTTAAAACAGCCCATTGTCACACGTCGGCGGTCAAAATCAACACTCTATGCCTTTTATGTCGGGTGTAAATGAGTTCTGTACGTTATGTATTATATGTAGCTTTAAAATTTAATTTCGATGATACCTATAAATTTACGAACAAGAAACTTAACCCACGTGTAATTGGTAAATACTTTAATATCTCCAGTATTTACCGGCAGTCATTATTCGCGATAGTCTTGAATAGGTAAGACTTCATTACCGTGTAATAGTGATGAAATGACGGGATGCCGGCTAGACTTGCGTGGTGCCAGCTCATTGACGACTGCAACCTAGCCCAACATGCACTTTCATGGTACAGCGTTTATGGCGGACGGAAACATTAGGCTTTCTACGATCGCACGTGAGCACGCGAACACAATTCTATTACACAGAAAACCAAATGCAGAAGTAAATTAAAAACTGCATTTATTTAATTTTATGCCATTCGAACTTGATCCTCCTGAGAGGTGTGTTCCCGGCTCAACCGCTGCATGGGGAACAATTGGTAACCGCCAAGAAGGGTAAGAGTTTTTATTGGGGTTATGTCGACTTCACCGGTGAAGCCGCTCCTATTCGAATCTACTACCGTTTCGGAATGTGTATAGCTAGGGATGTATAGGGAAGAAGAAACGGCGAAAGAAACTCCCCCGCAACACATCTATTCTACACGTAATTTTGTATTGCGTGAATTGTGTGAGTCTAAAACATATTTCGTCGGGCGGGTCAGGTCTGACCGTGAACACGTTTCACGGGCGACGACGCGCGTCTCGGCGTTTGGGCGTGTAATTGACTGTCTCCACCACCAGCGGATTGAGGGGGTGGGGAGCGAGGCCGAATAAAGATCGCGACAGGGAGACCATGTACTCCTTCATGGGAAGGAATTCCAGATCGCGGTGTAGGTTCAAGCGGTGCTTGGACTGTTATGCGCAAAAACTTGTTTTGCACTCTCTGCATCGAATTGATGTAGCATTTGCCGGCATGGATGAAAACTACACTCGCGTAAGTCATGATGAGGCGGATGCAGGTTTTGTAAAATATCACCTTATTCCTAAGTGACAGTTTACTCTTCCTGCATATCATAGGATAGAGACGGCTGAGCACGAAGCGTGTTCTGTTCCTCACCGTCTTGATGTGTTTACTGAAGTACAGCCCTTTATCGAGGGTGACTCCTAGGTATTTCACAATACTAATTAACAATTGACATACAAATAGTTTGATGGGATAGAGAGAGAGTGCCGACTCGGGCGAGCCGGCCGTCTCACGTTTTGGGAGGATTTGCCGCGAGCGAACACAATCGCTGAGCTCTTATCGGGATTCAAACAATTAGCGGAACCAGTTACCCAGCATCTCAACCGCCGCGTTGAGACGACTGTAGATCCGATACTGATTAATGTCGGACGTGACGAGGGTGGTATCATCCGCGTATAAGCACGGGTATGTCGCTAGTGTACTGCGAGAAGAGTAAGGGGGATAGGGCCGAGCCCTGGGGGACACCGGCCCTGATGGGGTGGGAGGATGAACGCGTGCCCTCTACTCTGAATAGGAAGCTTTGATCAAGTAGGAAGTCTCGCAAGATAAGTGCGAGCCTTTGTGCCAGACCTTGTCGAAAGCTCCCGACACATCGAAGAAGACAGCGCCTCCAGGGCTTGGGGGCGTGACTAAAGTTCGCAAGCGAGTACTCCGTGATGCGAAGCACTTGCTGGGGGCACGAGTGATGGGCTCGAAAACCAAACTGCTCGTCGGGGAGCAGCTTGTTTTCATGAGTGAAAGTCTTCTAGTCTGCTCAAGATTAAACGTTCGTACAGCTTGCGCAGCACTCTGAGCAAACTGATCGGACGGTAGCTGCCGGGCTTGCCTGGTTTTCGGATGCTGATGATGTCGGCTTTCTTCCAGGTGGAGTACAAGGAGCAGTTTTCCATGGTGGCATTGAAGATGCTCACCAGAATCAGCAGGAAGTGGATTGGGAGAAACTTGAGCACCCGGTTGGAAATGCCGTCGGCTCCGGGAGATTTCCAGGGCTTGACGCCTTTGATCAGGTCCTGTACTTCTTTCACCATAACCGGCTCGAGTGAGTTCCGGCTTCCGTGGGAAGGGAGGACTGCGTTCGACCTCGGTGTCCACCTCGAGTAGGTGGGCCGGGTCGACGTTATTGGTGTTTGAGGAACATTGTTCTTCGAGACTCGGCGAGACATTCGGCCTTTTCTTCGTCGTTGAAAGCAACTGAATGATTGCGTCTCTCCAGAGGAGGTATGGTCGAGAGAGATTCCGCCTTCAGTGACTTCGTCAAGCTCCAGTACGCCTGGTGCGTCAATTGCTTTTGAGCAGCATCGCACTTATTTAAAAAGGTGCGTGTCGCGAAATAACATATCTTCTGTCTCGCTCACACATCTGTTGTCTCGTTTATATTCATTTATCTATTTTGTTAGTGGCTATTTACAAACCATTTTCGTAAATAAAGCACATTTTTCCTGAATAAATCATGGAATACTGGAACTGACTTTTATTGGAACACTACTCCTAAGAAGACTTCCGAAGAAGAAATCTCCACAACAAATCTATTGGACGCCAAGAACACCTACACCTCCAAAGCTGCAGTTTAAATTGTAATACAGGTTTTCATATAATACATGAAACAGTCTTTTGAGAAAGCGAAATGTTTATTATAAGTTATTTAAAAACCGTAAAATAACCTCTTGTAGAATATAATTTAGTTTTACAGTGTTTACTTTAAAATATTAGGAACGACCATAACGTATACTAAACTTTTATGAGTTTAGTCTGATTTCTTACTCTATGGTCTGATTTAAAGTCGGCAATTTTGTAGATAAACAACCGTTCTCTTTATATTTGGCATGTGAAGAAATTTTACAAAAAAAATATGCAAGCTGAACTGGTATCTTATGACGGAGGGGCGATGATGCAAACAAGTCCTGGAGTAGAGCGCGGCTCGATGGACCGAAGTTCTGTACAACGTTCTCGGTTAAGGCTGGATGGAAAATGCATAGGATTGGGATATGTGACACAAGCTTGGGAGCCGTATGCCCAACAAAGACCGCTGTTTAACTAACGATGATCCTTAGTATGGGATTCAAAATGTCAATTTTACGTCGTTAAAGGTAAATTCATGCTAAGGTAAATTACAAAGGCTGTACGAAATATAGAAAAGTAAGAAAACGGAGCCTTGTGCCCAAAAGGCAACAGTACTAAAAAATTGTGATGTGCACGATATGGATTTAGAATGAGCTTAGGATTTGCTGGGCCACTGCCAGCGATGAAAAAACAAAACACAATTCATTCATGTAGTGTACAAGTATCCAAGAAATTATTTGATTCGGTATCAGGTCACCTACCTATTAAAATGCGTTCTGGACGGAGTTCAATACAATTCACTCCCAAATTACAGCGAACATGTCCGATCATAAACAATGCTTTTTATATAATTTCGACCCGCATTCGACACGACGCATTTATTTAATTATCTCCGTCTTTAAGTGTAAATGACGCCGAAAAGAGGTCGAGAGCTCTGGGCGACAAATGATTTCGCAGAAGTCTTTTGCTCTGATCAAATGAATGGAAATTTCAAAAATCAATATTATATAGGTATATCGAATGATAGGGAAAATATGCAGTTATCTATGCTAGCAAGTTTTGTGTCGACGGTAATAAAATTCTAACAGCCTGTGAGTATAGTATTGTTGTTAGATCCGGGTATTTTAAGATTCCGCCTCACAAATATTCCAATGTATGTATTTTTCACGAAGAAAAACTTTATAAATATACCCGACTAACGGAGTTTCGAGGGTACTCCATAAGATTGCCAACTACCCACTAAATAAAGCATAGCCTCGTTACCTGCATTAATATAGTTACAAATATGGTTAATATTTTATTCTTAAATAGAATTAATGTCAAAAAATAATTTTGAGAATTAGTAATGTTGATTTGAAAATGTTATAATTGTTTTATGAGAGCTAAAACACATCAATCATACGAAATTACAAAAATCGTCCAAACTTCACATTTTTACGACGTGAGTGTAAAATTACACATTTTAAACGCAGACAATACTGTCGGCGTTCCATTATTTTACTGCCCACGTAATATAAAATTGGGCAACAATTGTTAAACATTATACGAATATCCTTTATTTATATTTTATAAGACCCTGTCTAGACTTTACGGTCGGCGGTTACCGCTATTAAACATATTTTACGCGTTTTCCGTTTAAACGGGCTTTTCACTGAGGATTAGTAGACTTTTCTATTCAGTACGCTGTACAAAGTGAAAGGTCAGGGTGACCTCTGTCCGGCGTAGTGTTACCACCTGCATCTGAATACGCTGTATATACGAGTATATTTTCATATCTTCGAAATCTATTTTTGTATTTGTCATGTAAATGCTTTAATATATACATATATCCGTGCAGGGGCGGAGAAAGAATACTTACCTCTGCGGCCGGGGTCAGCCTGTTGTAAAAGGCTACAAAACAACCCACCCTAACTACGTGTTAGGGCCCCAAGCCCGTCTGGACGGCGATCACCTTTAATCTTAGTATGTCGCCATAATAACCTTGTGTTGTGTTTCGGCATTAATGACCCAAGTTCGTGTACCCTTATGCGACACTGGCGTTGCAAACACTCATAGGCGACGGTAACTGCTAAATTTTAAGTGGGCAGCCTGTCCGCTATTCTACCGCAAAAAAAAATCTATTAATTACGTAATTTTCTTATTGATATGATGATGGGTTAGTTTTATATTTAATTTTATACGAATAGTAATAAAAGCGACCAAAAACTGAACATACGAGTATGCAAATAATTTTAAGCATTATGCACTAGTCGCTGTACTAGGGACACTACACTGAAATGGATTTATTGCATGCTATTACAATAGTATAGTACTATGACATTCCGACAAGTAATAGCTTAGGCAGTTATCTAATCTTTTTTATATTACATGTAATTATTGGAAAAGTTGGGAGCAACTAGCAACCCTTTCGCTGGCAGGTGGAGCCCGGGCCGCGCATTAGTTATGCGCCGCCAGCGGGTGCGCTGTCTGCGGCGTTTCCTGTGAAGCCAGCTCCCCCCGCCCCGGTCCACCCTCACATCTGCCTGCTACAGCAAGGTTATCCTGTCCATTGGAAATTTTCAGACAAAGCCTAATTAACACATTACTACAAGATCAGTTCAAGAGATTATCATATATTGTTTTTGTAGAGAGTTGTTTACTTTTATTAAATTAATACCCTTTTAAATACACGAATCCATCTTTAAATACACGAATTTGTTTCACCTCAGTTAAAAGTAAAAACTTTCTTACATTTTACTTTAAATATTATATTTTCAAATTTTTAAATCTTGCCTAAGGCAATATTTAAAATAAAAATACTACGAGTATATGGCAATTGTTTTTATTAAACCAAATAATCCTATAATATAAGAATGGATCAGTGAGATCGAGTACTTGGCCTGTAACTCCACAGATCCCACACCCGTACGCATAGGCGGCGACACGGTTGAGCCCACGGACCAAGTGAAATACTTGGGATCTGTATTTCACGCGTCTGGTGACATCGATTGCGGCGTCAAGGCACGCATTGCTGCCGCGTGGGCCAAATGGCGTGAGGTAACTAGTGTCATTTGTGACCCCAAGATGCCGGTAAAGTTGAAGGGACAGGTCTATAAGACCATCATTAGGCCTATCCTTTTATACGGCTGTGAAGCGTGGCCGGTGTTGGAGCGACACAAGCAGGAACTGCGTGTCACGGAAATGAATATGCTGCGGTGGATTGGTGATAGGCCTCTCATCTAATAATAAATGCAATATAAATAAGATGTATGACTGGAGCTTAGAAGTTTGAATATATTAAAAATATTGTTTTAGTTTTCCTTATTGTTATCTAAATATAGTGACGATTAAGAAATAATTCTTAATTTGCATATTTATTAGCTACTCTATTGGACAAATACTTTCAAGTATTTATCCAATGCAAAATCCGATGATAGTATTATATTTGGTTGAAAGAAATCAATTTAGTTATGAGTAATCACAAATATTTCAACAGTGCGTAAAGTTATTGTATGCTATTAATAAACCATTTAATCATAATGTTAGCATAATGTAAAAGCGACAGTTATATCTGGATCATGGACTTCTGTTCCCGTCCACTTTCATTCCTTTGTTGTGAACCCCTTAGTGCTTACGAAGTGGACACCTATATACCCTACTATAAGCTAGCTTATTAATTTTATTATTTTATCACTAGCGCTGCGTTCGAACAAATATTTTAATGAAATACAATGTTATTCAGGATTATGTTCAAAGTTATTTTTACAAACAGCTAAGTGAGCTAAATGAATTGCGCCAATCAATTACAGCCTTTGTTCACGTATCCAGACAACTCATTAAAAACCTATTTTGTTGTCGAAGCAAAAACGTTAAATGCAGTCCAATTAAATTGTTAACAACACATTAGTTTTGCTTGGAGTCGCCGGTCACATTGGACATTGCGAACAATGGGACATCGGCACCTAGTAATTTAGTTTTGTGATTCAGAATATCAGCATAATTAGTACCTCATACAGGAATATCATCACTATGATTATACCTTAGATTTTAATAATTCTATAATTTGGCTATATGTTAGGATTTAATTTCCATACTGCTATAATTATGCTCAATTGATTGGGACAATTAGAGTTTTCTTTTGATATCTCCTAATAACTTGATATCATTCACTCTTCCAGAAGTTTTTTAATAGTTGTTGTTATTGATCGTCCTGTACATGGATTTTAAATGATTGCTCCAAACGATGCAACTTCAAAAAGGCAACTAGCATAAAATTATAAACAAAGTATTTCTCCTTCTATTTCAAGTGGAAGGAGAAAAATGTTTCTTAATAATAGATCACTTTTTGTATCGTTTATTAAGTACCAATTTGTGACATACAACTTAAATATTACATATTACATAACTTCGATAATATGTATTTAGATAAATATTTTTTTTAGAAAAATCACGTTTTCGCGGCCAATGGCGACGCTTCACACGTACAAAGCAACACCAGGGTAGTTTATGTAGATAATAGCGACTGACGAAATGATGATGACGTACTCACTCCAGTACCTTTTTTATAGCTAGAGTTCAGCAGACAGGCAGACGGCCCACCCTGGCAGGTGGTCACCGTCGCATATGGACGTTTGCAGCACCAGAGACATTACCAACGCGCTGCCGGTCTCGATGAAATTTTATAACGTCTTTTTTGAAGAATTATTATATTTATATTATACCGCGCTGAGAAAACCTCAGCCGGAAGCTCATTCCAGATCCTGAGAGTACGCAGCATGAACGTTCTAGAGAACCGTTTCGTACAACAAAGAAGAGGCTCCAAGAGTACCTCATGTTTTCGTCCAACAATTCAGCTAATTAGTTAAACTTTCAAACTTTAACGTCGAAAAATTTCAAAGATCCTCCAGAACATCCTATAGCAGTAAACTCTGCGTCATTCTTATATGATTGATGTTTCTAAATAAATAAATAACTTAGATCCGGCAAATTTTAATCAATCTGTGCTGGGAAAAAAGTAATGAAAAAATAGGTCCGGTATTGTAAATTACTTTTTCTTGTATTCGAAATGACATCACATCTGTGGTATAACGAAACTCAAACATAAATTTGTTTTCGAATTAAGTGTAGAGGGTTCCACCAAAACGTTCAAAGTTCAAGTTGACCTTATATACTAGTTGGTCAATATGGTTTTTTCGATGTGTAATCGCTATCTCTATGTATTTTTATTTTCGCTAACCCTTGGTGTTGTTGAGTGGTAATCCACTGTTACGCTCTGCTGCTTACTTTGGGTCTAGATGACTTAATATATATTTTTTATTTTATTTACACACACATATATATATATATATATATATATATATATATATATATATATATATATATATATATATATATATATATATATATGTGTGTGTAAATGAGATCGAGTATATCGATATATATATATATATATATATATATATATATATATATATATATATATATATATATATATATATATATATACTAGCTGACCCGGCAAACGTTGTTCTGCCATATAAATAATAAAATGTCAAAAAATTAAAAAAAAATTTTGGGGGTGGGTCACCCCTAACATTTAGGGGGATGAAAAATAGATGTTGGCCGATTCTCATAGATACCGGATAAGCACAAAAAATTTCATCAAAATCGGTCAAGCCGTTTCGGAGGAGTATGGCAACGAAAACTGTGACACGAGAATTTTATATATTAGATGTATGTATGTATGTTTGCCTTCCCGCGGGCGTAGCGGTTGTTCCATCAATCATCAATAATAATCTAAATCCATGACTCTAGTTTTAAAAATGAATCTTTAGATATTTTTAAATGTTCATAGTTATTGTGCAACATAATAAAAACATTATAGCTACGAAAATAGATTTGGCCGACTAAACATTGATTAAATTTAGATTATAACAACATTAAACAGTTGCAGGACGCGACCTCAGGCGTTTGCTGCATCTTGAATATGTTACCGCGGACACAGACGAGTAAAATGAAAATGAATGTTATTTATACAATAACTGTTTTACCTCAATATGTTCTGGGGAAATTATATGGAAGGTGGCGGTTTATTTATATCGAAATAGATTTCAAATATTCAAAAATCGACCTCAGAACACCCGCAGAGGTCCCGTTCCGAGCTTATGTTTATGCATAATATTTTATTTATAGAAGACAAGTATATAAGAAGTAGGCTATTGGACTACATGACGCTTTGTAAATTATCACATGTTATTTTGTTATTTTGTTATATACTCGTGTATATAACAGAACGGTAGAATGCATAAAATCAGGTTAATGTTACTTTTTCTGGAAAACAAATATTCGTAAATGATAAAGACCAAGGTGTGGTTTGTTTTAGATCTTAATGAAATTTACATATTTTTTTTACAATTGACTAATAGTTTAAAATGAAGTGCTTACTCAAACAACCACTCAAACAAACACATTAAATACCTTTGTACCGGATTTCTATAATTGTGCTAAAATATTTTTAATGCATGGCTAACCTTTACGCAAATTTTTTAATATTATAGTGAAGGGTGAGCCTTATCGAATCCGTGTCATGCAACAAATTTAACAATAATAATAAATAATAAATCTTTATTAAACTTTGTTTACAATAAGAATACATGGGTGGTGGGAACCTTTTAGTAAGTATATAATACCTGTGTCAAAAGGTTCCGCTCTATATACAATATCTAAATATAAAAGTGAAGCAAGCAGGATAAAGCTATGGAAGCTGTAAAAAGTATTATTAGGAAATTCCTTTACCTGTTATCGGCAGTATCGCTAATGGCGGTTACTAAAGCTTCTTGGACTTACGTCAAAGACGTTAATGCCTTGGACACGAGGAGCATTAAGGCTCCACGCACCCTTTCACTCTACGCGGAAAAGAGAAACCAAGACAATTAATTCCTCCCAGGGGTCAGGGAATCTAGGTTTGTCATCAGAAGTAATTGGGAAGGGCTGCACCATTTCGTGGTACCCCGGATATCAGCAATAGAAAGAAATCTGGAGGAGGTTTTCAGTAAGTATCTGATCATACTGATGTCAGTGATGTGGATACAGTCCAGGTGGGACGCAGTCCCAACTGGACTATATCTATATAGTCTAGTTACATACAGGTCAAGTTAAACTAGACTAGACTAGCCATATTACTATTATTAATTACCTACAAAAATTTAATTCCATTTTGTACCCATTTGGTATGGTGACCTAATTTCTTCTTAATCCTTATCCTTATCAGGACTCTCAGGATTAATGAATTTTCGGACCGGTTCTCGTCCGATCACCGAAATTAAGCACCGTCAGACGCGAATAGTACTTGGATGGGTGGCCGCCTGGAAACACCGCGAGACGGTGGCTTTTTGCTATTTTTTTTAACTTAACCTGTATGTAACGTAATTTTCGGACTCGATTTTTATCCACTTTGAACAATCAAAAAAATTCAAAATTCTGCCAAAACCCCACCTGGAGTTCAATTAAAAAAACTGCCAGAAGATGGCGTTAAATTAATAATAACACTGCCGGAAAATGGCGTTAAATTAATAAAAACATTTACCGATTGGGAATTGACAACGAATAAATTATATTAACGCGCTTTTATTTTATAGTTAATCAAACTAAAAAGTTAAAAATAAATTACATTTTAGAAAAACATTTTTCAATAATTTTAAACTAAGGACAGTGATATTAACAAAAAAATATTGTAAAAAGCGGGGCGGTGCTTTTTAAGATATTTTCAAAATAACTACTTTTACCAATATCTGTCAATAAAATATTTATAACAATTGACAACAAGCACCCCACACTTTTTTACAATAAAATTCATTTTCTTTTGTTAATCACATTATCATTAATTTAAATTTAATGAAAATTATTTTTTCCTTTTCATTTGTTTTAGAATATAATAAATTGATTCAGATTAATCCAAAGCAAAAGTTAGAACAAAATAAGCATCTATTTGACAGAGACGATTCAAAATATTCTCCGGTACATATTACTCGATAATTGAAATACTTACATACATTGTGACATCGGACGAAATTAATATTTAAAATCTTAATCATCAGTGTTCTGGATTTTAAATGACGTGCTTGACTCAATCATCTTCAATCATTTGAATATCATTGGAATTTTTTAAATGAAATCCGCTCAATAAGAAACTGTGTGATTCACTAAAAAATATCCTTTTTGACATTACACTAATATTTTGAAATATCATAACTATTACTCATCGATGACGACGAGGATGACGGATGATCTATCTCAGTGGTGGACAACCTCGTCATCCATAAGAGTCAAATATAGATAATACACAATTGAAAATTATTCAAAGAGCCATTTTAACATATTATCATTATGTAAAGAATTATATATGATAAGTAATATTCGGTGCCTGGACTAAACATTTAGCGGAAAAGCGGCAGCCGAGGAGTCAAAGAACCACATGCGACTCGCGAACCACGAGTTGCCAACCACTGATCTATCTTAATAGGTAGATTCATTAAAATATTAGAGAATAAACGACTTCAATTCTTTGAATTTTTTTAAAACATTATTTACATGTATTTGTGAGCATAGTTTTTCATTTTTCATTCATTTTTAATTTGTTCCTTTTTTGAAACTTGTCATTCGTGTTCATCTATTAATCTGTCACAAATTGTTCATAATTTAAAATTATGAATACCCCAAAGACCCCGTTGCTGAACAAATAGTGCATAAATTATGAACCTAGAAAAACGCACATACAAATTAAATAGACTGGACAGATGAAAGTAACACGGCCATGAACATTTGTCAGTGCTCAACTGTCTGCAACAGGTGCCAGACAAGTACGTACGCCTCTAAAACGCATCTCCAGGGACTCGTCTGTTTTTCGACCTTCAATGTTGGGCCTTTCAATTACTCATTGCAAATTTATTCTGAAAAAGAAATAGAGAATAGCATCCACATAGAAATAAACAATGGACCTCGACCAATTCTGCATTTCGCCAACAAAGTATCAGGATATTTTGTTGGCGAAATTCAGAAATATGGTGGATGTCCAATTTGATACTGAGATATTAATGGATATTGTTAAAAACATTGACAAAACTTGTTTAACATTTGGAAATTCTCAATAAATGAACGATTTACTGACATGGATAGCTAATTAGAATAATAAAAAAGTACATAAGAGGAAAAATTCATTCCGTGCAGGAACGGAGTAAGATTACTGATGATACCTACGGCCTGGAGCGTCCTGTCGTAAATGGCGCCAATAGAATCGTATCTAGATGGTAGGGCTCCGAATCTAATTGCATGCCAACCCTCTCTGATCTCTAAATGTATCGACATAATAACCATGCGTTGTATATTTGCAGCATAAGGGGCCTAAGTTCCAGATTTAATACGCGGACAGCAGTATGTCAGCGGTGCCCCTGCTGCCGCACGACACCCGTAGGCATAGTTAACTGTTACTATTAAGTGGATCATCAACTTGTCTGTTGTTTCCAAAAAAATTCATGAGATAGGGAAAAACTAGCTAATTTCGTGTTTGACCACCGTTATTTATTTCCGCAAAACTTTAAGACACCCAAATTTGAAATTGCAAACCAAATCACGATGTTTTAAAATTACGTATATCAAGCATTCTAACCTCAGAAGGTTCCTTCAGAAACATACTTTCTGTATGACTTCTGTCAAGTTGATCGCCGGGCGAATATATCGCTTAATTTAATACTTCAAAATCGTTTATTTCAATAAAATAACATAAGCATATATGGTAATGATTATCAAAAGGTGGTTTCACTCATAGTTTTCACACTGATTGCGAATCGCCCTTCCCAGGTCCTGCGTAATAAGTGCGGGCAACAAGCAAGTCCGAAGGTCGCCAGGCAGACGGAGTGTGCCGCGGGACTCGTTACGCCGTCTGTGCGACGACCTTGCCACGCACCTGTAGTCTCCATTCACCAACACGTACTTACTACAGGCGCGTTTACGAGTGCACTTGTCTGGTGCATTTTGCTTTTTACATCGGCTAATCTGAAAGAAATGCTAAATAAGAAAAAAAATAGTTTATCTATATATAGCATAGTTTTTTAAGCTATTCCAAAACTTATTCTGAGCTTGACGGAAGAACAGAGCTGGTTTTTACACCAACATGACACTGATAATGATGATAATATTTGATTACAACACAATCTCCGTGCAGGGGCGGAGTAAGAATACTAACCCCTGCGGCCGGGGTAATCCTGTCGTAAAAGGCGACAAAACAACCCTAGCTAGGGGCTACAAGCCATGTACATATAAGTATACCGTTGCGTCGTGTTCCGGTATTAACGACCCAGTTTCCTGTACATATATGCAGACAGCAGCGTGCTCACGGTACCCCTGGCGTCGCAAACATCCATAGGCAACGGTTACTTATTATTAAGTGGGTCATCAGCTTGTGTGATGCTCACCAATAAAAAAATGAGTCACAGTAATTGTAAAGTGGCACTTTATACTTATTACCTACCTGGTACCTGGTAGCTCAGTAGTATTAAGCTCGGTGAACAATCTTAAGATCCCGGGTTCGAAGCCTACAATGGCACGCACCGCTTAGGCAATTTTTTCACCTAATGTACACATTATAGTTTAACTGCCTTGCACCGACGGTGAGGAAAAAAACATCGTGAGGAAACCTGCATACCGAGATCACCGGTATGTGTAACCCGCCAACCAGCCTTGGACCAGCTTAGCGAGTATACTGTCCGTTCCCTCTAGGGGGAGAGGGAGGCCTGAGCCTCGCAGCGCGACGTTCAAAGGTTGTTAATATACTATATTATATTTAATATTAATATACTAGGGATGTTCAATAAAAGTGATAATGAGTATGACGCAATTATCTTTTATTAAATGTTATTTTATTTTTCGACGTAGTCTCCTTTCAGGTTTATACACTTTGTATATATTTTTTCTAAAGCTAAAATTCCCTTTATAAAAAAAATCTTCCTGACTAGCGAGTTTGCCACGCCGTTGCTGCGTATTTCCTCACGCAACTTTATTATTTGTTCTGCGTACAAAGTCCCCGTAATAGTTGCTCCATGTTAAGGTATTCGATCATTACCAACCCTTGGCTGTCCCAGAAAAAACAGCCCATGATGAAATCGTCTTAAATTTCTTTGGAGTTGGAGATGACGATCTCTTCCATGTTATGGACTGTTTTTTCGTTTCCGGGTCATACTTGTGAAGCCATTTTCGTACATAGTTATGCATCGAGCCAAAAATCAGTCAAGATCTTTTTGTAAAACATACCCAAACAGCTTTGTGAAATTCTCACTCTCGTTTGTTTCTGCGCGTCCGAAAGCATTCTGGGCACCCAGAGCGCTGACACTTTTTTCATACCCAAATGGTTATCTATAACATTATGGACACTTCCTACAGAAACCTTAATTTCTTCTGATAAAACAAACAGTAACACGACGATCCGCCAAGACAATGTTTTCAACTTTTTAGTAATTTGTTCAGTCACTATAGGGCGTCCCATGCGGGTGTCGTCGTTAATGGGAGTTCTTCCTTACTTGAACTCAGCACACCAACGCGCAACCGTAGAATATGGAGAAGCATGAACCCCTAATATTGCTCTAAAGTGTTAATTTGCCAGCTCTGTAGTAAAAATTTTCATTACCGTTTTATTACCGTTCGAACTTCAATTTTAAAAACACGACGCAAACAAATGACTTCTATATTTAAAAAACAAAAGAGAATTGATTGCTTTCGTATTATTATTATATCTAACGTCTGGGCTATGCCTGCTAGTATTTATTTTTTTCTTTCCAAGGAGAATGTATCGCATTATCACTATTTGTTGAACACCTCTCGTATATACTTTTCTATTGTGACGGGACCGAATGGATGAATTGATATCTAGTATAATGAGACATAAAAAATGTATTATATTAACACTAAAATCAAAATGCAATCTTATATTTATAACCGCTTTGACTCAAAAAGACATTCATAAGTCAACATTATGATCAATTGAACACTTTTTGTGGCACATCAAATTCAGACTTAGAATATTACAGTAGTGATGTGCCGAGTAGAGATAGATTCATATCGATCGTTCAACTGGTAATATTGTTGCGAGGTTACAGTTTGAAATAAGAATGGTGTAACTGTCCTTTTTTTGCCAAGGTGAAAATGCTTTTTTTATTGCTGTAGGGCAGCAGACAGGCTGACGGTCCACTTAGAATTAAGCAGTTAAGTCACCTTTGGGTGTTTGCAACACGCTCCTGTCCCATACGGGTACAGGAACTTGGGTCACTAATGCCGGAACACAACACAAAGTTATTATGGCGGTATACTTAAAACCAAAGGTGGTCGCAATCCAGATGGGCTTGGGGCTCCTACCACGTAGCTAGGGTGGGTTGTTTTGTCGCCTTTTACGATAGGCCAACCCCGACTGAAGAGGTTAGTACTCTTTCTCCACCTCTACCCGGACAAAACGCTTGATGCACACCCGACCCTTTGGGGTTTACAGCAGGGTAATGAAGTACTCTTGTGCAATGCGTCTATAATGTGTTCCTGCCAAATTTCGGGGTGGCGGAATATTTGTGCGCCTCCGGCCCGGCAGACTGGGCATGGTAAGATAAGTTGGCCTCTCCTCTGTATTAGCCAGGATATGTGTGGCTTAACCTGGCTGTTCTCGCAGAGATGTGAGATGGGCGCACGGAACACTCATCGCCCTGTCTCTGTGCCGCGGTTCCTTATGTCAACAGACTGTGTGGCTGGGGTCTATGGCGTACCGTATCACTTCTCTAGGTTGTAAACGGCACCTTATGGTAACTCATCATCATCTCAGCGTTCATCCCGGTTGCAACCCAAACTTCCGTTTTCGTGTCCGGGGTCCGCTTTCCGACTTTGTCTACTCCACTTCGCACGGTCTTCAGCATCCCTGGTAGTGAGCCCATTGGCACGCATATTACCCTTTACGACGTCAAGCCAGCACTTTTTGAGTCTACCCCTCCTGCCGGGGCCCGGCGGAGGCGGCACGGCCAGACATTTGTTTCCCACGTAAGCATCCGGTTGCCGTAAAACATGACCGTACCAATGGCGGCCAACACTCCTGCAATTTGTCTGCAATGTCACGGACATGAAGACTGTCGCGAATGCGGGAGTTCCTAACGCGGTCCTTCCGCGTCACTCCACACATCCACCGCAGCATATTCATCTCCGTGAAACGCAGTTCTTGCTTGTGTCGCTCTAACACTGGCCACGCTTCACAGCCGTATAGACACCAGTTACCTCACGCCATTTGGCCCACGCGGCAGCAATGCGTGCCTTGACGTCGCCATCGATGTCACCAGACGCATGAAACACAGATCCCAGGTATTTCACTTGGTCCGTGCGCTCGACCGTGTCGCCGCCTATGCGTACGAGTGTGGGATCTGTGGAGTTATAGGCCAAGTACTCGGTCTTCGCCACATTGACCTTCAGACCACCGTTCTCAAGCGACTCCTTCCACGCCTTATAGGTATCTTATTGTAATTTTACATACAAAGGGTAGGCACCGTTCTTTCCTTTCAAGCTTGGAGGGTCAAGCAGTCGCTCCCATTAAAACCAATCAACATTTCCCGGTTTTTTCTTAATTAAAATAAGGAAGACACCAAGAGTCATCGTTGCACGTCTGAGGAGTTTGCCTTAGCCGTCGGTGACAAGTGCGCCGGTGGTAAGGGCAAGCCAGTTCAGGCTTACTGAGCCAAGATTCAGGCGGCTGTCCTTGGGTCGGCGAAGGAGGTGCTTGGGGTGTCTAAGGGTGGTCGCAAGTGTGACAAGGAGACATGGTGGTGGAACGACACAGTTTAGAGGGAGACTAGAGTGAAGAAAGCCCTCTTTAAGAAGTGACAAGCGTCCAGATCTCCTGAAGATCGCGACGCATACCGGGTTGCAAAGCGCGCTACTTGACATCGTAGGGGTTGATATGCGTGCTATATGGACTGACCACCAGAAATGCCGAAGGTCGTGCGAAGTGGAGAAGAAAAAGCCGGAAAGCGGACCCCAGGCGCCGAAGCGAGAGTTTGGGCTGCAACCGGGATTCAACGCTAGATGATAATGACCAAGAATCATCGCTGCAAAAATCATATTAAAGCTTGACCGGCGACTGTAATAAAGAATAATAATTATTATTATATCAATAAACAATAATATTTTTTTTAACATTTGATATTAATGACAATGACTTGACAATTTATAATAATTGTTAAGACATCAATTATTTTAAATTGTCAAGTAAAGTTTAAAATATTTGTGTTTAGCTTTTTAATCAAACAATGAACGAGATTTTATGCCGCTTCGTGTAATAGAAACTTCCTCTGTCTGAGAACGTTCTAGGCTATGTTTTATAAATATTCCAATTGCGGAGTGAATACCAGCACTTTTGAATGAATTAATGAATGAAAAACACTTTATTGTTCACCAACTAAATCTATCTTCATCACTTTTCACCTCATCACTTTTCTTGTTTAATGAAAGAAATTTAAGCTCTTTTACTCGTTCATTGCGGAATAAACTTGGTACTATATATTCTATATAATACAATAATGCTGTCACACTGCATGCGTGTTACTGTTTTCGTTATTAGTTATATTAATATATGTTTATATATTATATACGTATACTTTATAATTATAAAACCTTTAAATGTCTATGTGAAAATATTTTAATTAAAAATTTAGACTAAAACAAATTAAATTTCATTTTATTTGGTTTCTTTATTTTTTGTTATATTGTTACTATTGGTCCATCACTATTTAATGAACTTTTGAATAACTTAAATTAACATAATAATTATAAGGTCACACCCACGCTTATGTGATTATGCACATGTCTTTATGAATTGCCATTCCTAACGTGGGCATCTCATTCATCATCACAACAAAGCTTTAAGGATTTAAGTACCTTTATTTATACTGGCTAAAAACTATAAAATAATAAAAATTGCTTTAATGACTAATGGCAGGCTCATGTTTTTATTGCTGGGGAACAACAGACAGGCTGACGGCCCACTCAGTAGCAAGCAGTTACCATCGCCTATGGATGTGTGTGATACCAGGAACACTGCTAACACTGTTGTTCGCATGGGGGAACTGGAACCTGGTACTTGTGCCAGAACATAGCACAAGTAATTATGGCGGCATCTTTAGAGACCAGGGGTGGTTGCCATCCAGATGGGCTTGGGGACCTAGCATCTATCTAGGATAAATATTATAATGCAAATGGTAAAGAAATAATTATTGAAAAGTTTCACCGTCAGTAAGTAAATCTTTGGTATGGACAAAAATATCAGTCTAAAATATGCATGCTATTTTGGAGATGGGAAGCTTCGGAAAAACCAGGATCAAGCATAACTCTTAAAACTTGGTATTAATTTCGATAGTACTGTTTTATACAACGTTGAAAGCTCTGTGTTTGCAGAAGGAAGACAGTAATTTGTCACGGCTATTATCTGTCATCATTGTGTTTATCCGAGCATTGAACAATCAACGTCTTTGTGTACCGTCTAGGCCTACGCTCTACTAGTCCATACGCAACGAAAATGTCGGTAAAATTCACACGCTTTTCTAGATGTGACAAATTCATTTTGCGAGATTATCTATCTGATAGATAGATCGATCTAACTATCTAGAAGTATTTCTCCGTGCAGGATAAGAAAAGAAGACCCCTGCGGCTGACGACGACTTGTCGTAAAAGGCGACAAAATAATCCAAGCAGCCCGTCTAAATAGGCCTTCAAATATGCCGCCATAACAGCCTTATGTTCCAGCAAAATTGACCCAGATTCCAGTTCCCCTACGTGGATGGTAGTGTGTTAGAGTCCCCGCGTCGCAAACATCCATAGACGATAACTGCTTACTTGGTTGGCCGTCGGTTTGACTGCTATTGCAAAGCAATAAAGCTCTGCTCCCTCTGCGGCTCTGGGAAGCTTCATTTTCCTTTACAAACAGCTACTATTAAATAAACGACAGATTAAACTAGTTTTTACTGCAACTGTTGTCTGACCAGTAAAAGAGTAATTCAATTGTTGCCTTTTAGATAGATAGATAATTCTTTATTGTCCACTACATAATTTTACAGAAAATAAGATAGTAGAAAAAAGTAGTATTATAATATAGTAAACAAACGGCGGTCTTATCACTAAATAGTGATTATATCCAGACAACCTATCAGAAATATTTAAAGTAATTTTATAAGACAGTGCACAACAAACATAAAAATCAAGATCAGTAAGTATTATACAAATAAAGAATTTAATTAATCTAAAATGTTAATAGCAATACAATGAAGCATTCATGCGACAATGCAGTTTAGGTAATGGTCATTAACCAAGTTTTTAGAAATGGCAAGTGATTTTGCTTTTCTAACATCCAGAAACAGGGAGTTCCAAATTTGGACAGCCTGTACTGCAAAGGAATTGGAAAAAAATGTCGAAGGGTGTACAGGGATCTGTAAGAGCATTTTTTCAATAGAGCTCAAAGAGCGGGAATGAGTTATAATTATAAAGAAATTTAAAACAATCCTTAAGGTAAGGAGGGGAAGAAGGAATAAACAGTATTCTATACAGTAAATGGAGAATGTGAGCATTCCGGTGAAGTGCGATTGGCAACCACTTGAGATTCTGGCGATATTCAGAAATATGGTAAAATTTTCTTAAACCAAATATGAACCTAATACCAACATTTTGAAGACGTTCCAGCTTCAATAGTTGCTCTTGGGTAAGGTTAAGATAGCAGACATCGGCGTAGTCAAAGATAGGGAGTAATATGGATTGAATAAGTTTTATCTTAGTGGCAAATGAAAGAAAATTTTTGAGTTTTTTAAGAGAATTAAAAGAGGCGAAAATTCTACGACTCAATTCTGTTATGTGCGTACATAGTTCCTTGTCATAAGTTACAGCAAGGTTTTTTATCTTAACACTAATAGCAATCTGCATATCGTCAAATGTGATATTAGGAAGAAGAGATGCATCTAATTTAGAAATTATGCGCGAACTATCAATGATGATACACTGTGTTTTTGAGGGATTTAGTTTTAAGCCATAGGAAATATACCATTCAAGAATTTTGTCAATCTTCATTGGTAGTTTTGATTGCCTCATGTAATTTATCCCAAGGTACCTGAATATAAATTTGCAAGTCGTCTGCATAGAGATGATAGAAGTCAGAAGAGATTGAATTTATGAAAATGGAAAATAATAGAGGGGATAAAATGCCGCCTTACGGGACTCCAGCAGTGAGGTCCTGCCAAGATGAAAATGTATCATCTAAGCGTATCCGTTGCCGGCGGCCAAACAGGTAACTCTGAAACTTTTTACGACCATTTAACGTGCCTAAGACCCTAAATAAAGGATTACCCGCGAAACTTGTCTAAAGCAAATTGGCGGATTACACAGACAGGTGATCTCGATCTGCAAGTTTTTCACGATGTTTTCCTTTACCGTCTGTGCGTAGCAATTATGTGATTACAATTAGATGACAAAAACTGCATACACTTGAACTCGAACCCGGAACAACTAGACTAAGCTCGAAATATACCGTTGACCTATCAGGTACCTTATACTTTATAAATGCCAACAAGCTGCTAATAGCATGCTATAATCAACACCTCATAACATATCCAGTAGAAACATTAGTTCATTGTGAATGATGTATATGCCGTATGCTGCCAGACGTGCACTTAGCATGTTCGGCCGGCCGAAACGTGATCTCGCAAATCGCAATGACCGTCTAGACGTCGGAGGCCGCCTGTCTGCTCTAGGCATACTCCGATGGCCCATACAAAGCCACCAATTACCTAGGTTGGCGATTCATTTACAACCGTTATTCATATCTTCCATGCATCCATCCGTTTCCACTTAACTTTTCTGCAACTATTTTACATTGTGTGTATCGTAATTGTTACTCGCTTGTTCGGTGTTTTTTTATAAATATATGTAGGACAAGTATGATAATGAGGTTAAACACCTGTGTGTCATCATCATCTTCATCAAACTCTCGCTTCGGCGCCCGGGGTCCGCTTTCCGACTTTTTCTTCTCCACTTCGCACGGTCTTCAGCATTCCTAGTAGTGAGCCTATTGGCACGCATATCACCCTTTACGACGTCAAGCCAGCACTTTTTGGATCTATCCCTCTTGTCGGGGCCGGCGGAGGCGGCATGGCCAGATATTTGTTACCCACGTAAGTATCCGGTTGCCGTAAAACGTGGCCGTACCAACGGAGCCGACACTCTTGTTATTTATCCGCAATATCAATTCTTTCTCGTTACTGTTCAAATCGTCAATGATTTCTTCATCAGTAAAAATTTAGAATCCAGGTTCTTCACTATCGCAGTCCAGCCACTCTTTTTTTTATTGCTGTAGGACAGCAGACAGGCTGAGCTGTCAGGCTGAGCTGTCGCTTAGAATTTAACAGTTACCGTCACCTATGGGCAATATCGCAAACACGCTGCTGTCGCATAAGGGTACAGGAACTTGGGTCACTAATGCCGGAACACAACACAAGGTTATTATGGCGGCATACTTAAGACCAAAGGTGGTCGTCATCCAGACGGTCTTGGGGCCCTACCACGTACCTAGGGTGGGTTGTTTTGTCGCCTCTGCACGAATAAAAATCTTTGATATTCTTTTCATCACACTTTACCAACGCTAAGAATTTTTATTGCTTCTGTTATTTGTTTGAAAGCGTCGTGCGGTTTAATTGAAGAATTGAATTGGTTTAATTGGAATCTTTAATTAGAGTTATTTAATAATTTATATCCATATCCTTTTTAATGTTTACGATTCCAGCTTCTACCAGCATATAGAAACAATATTTTAAATTGATTAAAAAAATCAACATCGTTTCTATTTCACTGCTGGCTGCTGACAAAATACGACGCAGTAGCTGCTTTCTGTATAAACGCTTTAAAGTTTCAGTGATACAAGATTCAATATCGATCCATAGATTGCAATATTGATGTTACGTTAGGGGGCAAAAACTTTACTGTAAACTTTCCATTTTCTCGATTTAGTGTTTCAGCGAAAGAGTGCGTTGGCGCATATCTAAGAACAACAACACTTCGCCCTATTTTCCAACGTCTTTTTGAAATTTATTACCTCAAGAATAAATATATTTTTATACCAAGTAAGAAAAATATCTATGTTCATCCATGTTTTTTGTTAGCGTAAGTTAAGAGGATTTTGACTTTTTTGAAACAGTGAAGATTTTTTGATTTCCAATAAGTAACAATTACAATCGATGTGTTCCTTTAGCGTTTGCGCGAACCATAACTGTAACTCTATCCTTACTCACTTTGTGCCCCGATGCTGCATTTTCACGACGCGATGCTTAGTATCTGCTTGGTAGGGATTTCCAATTAAGACCTGTTTCGTCGGCATTGTATACAAAATCTAAATTCATTTCAATCTAAAAGCATTTCTAGATGAAATTTCTTTTGTAAGAAACAAGTAAAAACTGAGTTCTCCAGAATTACATTATGAGATTTTTTTATGGCTTTAAGTTGCGAGCTTCCATCGTACGAGCTTCAATCTTCGATCTCAAGCACGCAGGTGAATTTCATTATGGTATCAGAATCAAAATTAAATCAGAATTCTTTTTGATTTCTGATATCGTAGAAGTTCCTACACTATACATTTGCGCCAATTTACTGACAGATTCACCATTTTTTAAACTCTCAATTATCTTCACTTTGTCATTAAGAGATAACCACTCCTCCTTTTCGCTTAGACATTATAGATTTCTAATGCAAATAATACACATTTCTAAACAAAAAAACAACCTATCAGTTGAACGCTATCAAATAAAATGAAACAATAACAAACACTATTGCGCAAACAAATGAGAGCGGGTGTACCTACACGTCGGAGGCGAGAATAAACTCATCATAACATATCTCGTTGCGCTGCCAAATCTTGAATGAGTCCAGATACGGATATTCGGATAATCGATGTTTGGATAATCGAGATTCTACTGTATGTTAGTGGCCGCGAAAAAACCAACCCACCTCGAAAACTATCAACTTAAACAAAAGAGAGATACGCTACTGACTATGTACTATCTAAACTTAGGTAAAATGGTCCAATCGGCACACACTTGTCATAATGCTTAGCAAAAATGGGTTAGGTTGGTTAATAGGGTTGCTTAATGTTTCATACAAATGATATCCGTAAGTAACTATCTAATTTAACATTAACAGATTAGCAATGTATAATAAATTTTATGGTGAGATACGTGACCATTTTTTTGGTTTAATTCTCCCTGACTGCGACATGGGTAATTTTATTAAAGATGCATAGTTATAATAGTAATGCTACCAGTAATTGTCTACTGCACGCCAGCGCCAAAAAATGAAAAAGAGGTTAAATAAAAAAGGTAAAAAACTACTGTATTAAATAAGTAACAAGTATCAATGTCACCATTTATCACGCAGCAACAAAAATGAAATACTACAATTTAGAAAATCATTTGTCACGGAAGAGATAATCACGAAACAAGTATAAAATAAAGTCAAACTTAACAACCACCTCATTATACGAATTGGTTGCGGTCGAGTATCTCTATAAAGTGGTCACTTTGTACACAAAAAACCAGAAAGAACACAAGTAACCTATTTCAGTTTAATACCTACAGATCACACCGCAATATTCTAACTTATGTAAAAGTAAGCGGAATACTTGTAATATGTGTAAAGAGGAAATCATAAACTCAATAAGGTTATACATAAATTTTGCACAGTTATATTGTTGAATCCATATTTTAGTTATGATTACAGACCGATATATCGCTAGATACTAGTAGGTAATACCGATCTTTCTTGAAATCTAACTATAATACTACATTAATATAGTAAAATGATTGTAAATATTATTATAATTTATTTTAAATTATTAATATATTTTATCCGTGCAGGGGCGGAGAAAGAATACTAACCTCTGCGGCCGGAGTCGGCCTGTCGTAAAAGGCTTCAAAATAAGCCACCCTAGCTACGTGGTAAGCCCGTCTGGATGGCGACCACCTTTGGTCTTAAGAATACCGCCATAATAACCTTATGTTGTGTTCCAGCATTAGTGACCCAAGTTCCTGTACTCTTGTGGGACAGCACTGTCTTCGCGATTCCACTGGCGTTGCAAACACCCATAGGCGACGGTAACTGCTAAATTCTAAGCGGGCCGTCAAGCCTTTCTGCTGTCCTACAGCAACGAAATATAAAAAAAGTGTTTAATATTTACTATATTAATCTAGAATTCTGGTTCCTTTCTTTTGTCTATGTCCATATTGATCTAATCCTAGAGTTCTGATAGTGGTTAAATTATATTTTGTAATATTTTGAGTAGTATTTTGCTGGCTTGTGAAATTAAGCTGAGTGTTCGGTGTTCTTTACATTTCAGGATATTAGGCTAGGGTAAGTATACATATATAATTTCACTTTCTGAATATGATGATTGCATCATCATGAAAACAACAAGAAAAGAGTAATAAATAAGATACTTTACATTCATGATAATAATATTTGTAAAATTATTCCCAATTTGCTCTGTTAACAATATATGTAAGCGTTAATTAAAAAAGGTGTGCTCTGTGCCCTCCTCTTTTTGTGCTGTGACCACTTAAAGTTTTTAACTATCACGCTACTGTGATACGCAGTGTAATAACGTAGTGTAAACATAAATGGCACAGACGGCCATCAATCGAATAAGAAAAACTTGTAGACGCGGTGGCGGAATAAAAACTGGTGCAGACGCGGATGTGGACCTAAAAAACTAGTTGTATGCACTCCGGCGATGCAACGTATAGTTTATAGCTATCTATTCATTATTGAGTGCAGGTGCTTGACGAAAGTTGATAAAGCCTTCTGTTGATTAAACGTATTTCTAAATATTGAGGATGTATCGAAAAAGTTAATTTTTATGTTGTATAAAAATTCCTTAATACTTTATATTAAAATTGGCCATGATAATATGTATTATGGCCATTTTGATTCTAAAATAAAGTATTTAAATTCAGATAAAAAGGGATGCGCGTCATTTATTTGGTGTTGGTTAATAATATAGAAATGTGTATTGTATGTAATTAGATTTTTTAATTTACATAACCAGCTAATATACTTTTTATTTCACTGTATTGCCCCACATTTGAATTTGATATATATATATATATATATATATATATATATATATATATATATATATATATATATATATATATATATATATATATATATATAAGTAAAATAGTTGTCTAGCATCCATGAAAAGAAACAAAAAGCGGAAAACCAAAAAGACAAACATATTCATAAATAGGATTTAGTCTGTGAGAGAATGAGATAGAATAAATAAATAAATAAATATTTTGTGACAATTCACACAGCACCATCTTGTCCCAAACTAAGTAGCATAGCACTTGTGTTATGGGTACTAGACAACTGATATACTACTTAAATACTTTTTAATTTTGTAAATAAATACATATTATACATAAACACCCAGACGCGAGACGGGAATTGAACCCGTGACCTCCACAAGCATACCGAAGTGCGTTATCCGTTACGCTACAGAGGTCGTCAAGTATACAGTATTTACTTTATGCGAATACAAGATACAGTGTTCTCTCGTAGGCCACTTTTCTGAAATTTCACTTTTACCGTGTGTGAATTGCACACACACCACACGAAGGCACGCACACACGCACGCACGCACGAACGCACACTTATTTAAACAATAAATCATTAAGTCAACATTTTACTTAGGTTAGTTTAAGATATTTATTTTATATACATAAAATAAAATACATAACTACAAAATAAATTGTTCACAGAATTATTTTACCTGGTAACGTTCCCGAAACGCTCTGGCTACATTACGTCGTTGGATGGCAACACTAATCCGCTACCCGATTATTATGTTAATATTTACATCTACATAATATTAATATTAAATATTTTTTATACTTAGTTTAACAGGCATAAAATTTTCTCACCACACAAATTATTTTTATATTATAACCAAAACAGATCCGGGATATGAATTTACATTAAGACAAATAGTATATATATTTAAATTTTATTGTTTTTGGTACCTCGATTTAATTAAATTAATATACTTTGTTTATAAAATTATTATTTCCCTCGTATAAATCCGTCGTTATGTCTTACGTAGGTCGTTTGCGTTTAAGTTTAAATTATCATAACTGCAATATAACCATTTTAGTATCTTATCATTCGATTAATTTAATATCGAAATTCTTAGTTTAGCATTCTGGATATTTCGAAATTTGAACATTAATTTGATAACCGAATTAAATTATTGCCAGAACTTACCTTTTAAATGTTTAGGGATTGGCTATCGGCTAAATGTTATCTTAAAATTTCAATGCAATATTTTACTTTTATACGAGTACTATAAACTATCGTATACTACAAGTCGATACAATTTGATTATCATATCATTAAACGAAATATAGGAATTACAAAATCATAATCAGACATTAAAATAGAAAGGTCTAAACATATTAATCGTATATCGGCTTAGAATCTTTTACTTTAGAGCCGAAGATATGCTATTAAATAATAATAAATATACTATTTATTACATTGAAGCACCATCGAGTCCCAAAGTATTTAGTAGAGCGCTTGTGTTGTGTATATGTGGCATATCTGTATAGCACAGTACTATCGATACATGGAACTTGGACATTGCACTTGGCCTAAGAAAAAACTTCATTATCTACTGTCTGTACAACGGAGAGTGTTTCAGAGAACTATTCACAATCGTTTCTACTTCTCTCCAATTCTGCATATTCTGTTAACATAAATATAATATTCCCGTCTGTGACGTCATGATGATAGGATCTGTTTTACAAATGATGATTTTATGTCAATGTGCAATTTGCAGTGACATAAATAAAGGGGATTCAAAAAACGGTAAAGACGATATAATATTTCGCCTTAAAAAAGGATAAATGGGGTCTTATACAGACATGAAAAAGTACATAAAAACTTCAATATGCAATGTAAACATAAATGCATGTTGGCTCATAATTTGCTCGGACGTCGTAAAAACCAAGATAGTTTTTAGTCATTCATCTACTGGATCAATGATGAGATTTTAATCGATTTTTTACACGTCTGCTATAAAGGATATTGTTCATCGCTCATAATAAGGTTTCGCGGTATCTGTAAGGATCGTCGTACATTAACCATTTAGGATTGTTACAACAGCTATTCATATGCAAGGATCTATGATAGTATTATATAAATTTTTACCATTATATACAATGACTAGCTAACCTAGCAAACTTTTATGCGATATAAAATTAAAAAATTACATTGTCGACAGGATTTCCGTAAAATCTGATCTAAGTGAGCATATTTACTTCACGAAATGAGCAACTATGTATGCTAAATTTCAAGTCAATCGGGGCAAAGTTTTCGAGATTTCGTGATTCTATAGATTTCTGTAATCTAATTGATAGTCTGTTTGTATGGGTAACTCGGAATATTATGTGTTTAATTTATAATTACTTTTAAATATCTAATATTACATTTAATTTTATTTATTAAATGTTTCTATAATGTAAAAGTAATTTATTTAATGACCAATTAGAGCAGAGGACGTGTCTCGAGTGAGGTCGAGGTGCCATCTTTGCTTTAGTGAGTCGGTGGTTTTTGGTAGAAATATTCAGGTGGTGATAGCTGATTGAATTGGATCGTTGAAATTTGATAAAGTAAGATTGGTGCCCTGAACTCGCTGCTCGGTCTTATTTTCGTCACAAAATTGCTGTAGTTTATGCGTGTATTATAAACAGTGCCGACGATAATTAATATATATGTATAATGTTCAAAAGTCGACTTGAAACATCGAGTACGTGGCCTGCAACTCTACAGATCCACGTGCGCATGCCACCTCCGCCGGGCCCCGGTAGAAGAGTAATGCGGGCATGACGTCATAAATCGTAAATGTATGATATTACCAGGCATGTCGAAAACAGTGTGAACTAGGGAAGAAAATGTCGAAAAGCGGACCTCGGGCACCGAAGCCTAAGTATGGGTTGCAACCGGGATTTAACACTAGAATGATGATGATGATAATGTGCAAAAATCGCATGACAAACTGTACTATTTACAGCATACAGGCATTTTCTTATTTAAGTTCTGATATTTATTTATTTTATGTAATGATCAACATCCATCGAAAGAAGGTGTTTTACTTTATTCATTTAATTTGTAATTGTATCATTGGAATTTATTTTATAGACTAAGTGTCATTTACACAATGTTAAAGTTGTTATTAATCACTAAAAAAACCTTTCATCATGGATCATGGACTTGTAAACTTGTAATTAATGATGTTAAAGCTTTAGTTTGTTTTGGCGTTCGTGTATTGCCTATGTGCGTTCAGGTTTATATGTCTCGAGACACGATTTGAATAATTAGCGAGAAATTATAATCAAATAAAAATTAAATCTCGCTTGAAGCTATCTCACTAAATAGCCAAGACGGAAATTACAGCTATTTTAGTTAGTGCTTTGGTTGTTGAGAAGTACAATTAGGTCCGGCTTATATTAAAGCGAAAAGTAGTAAAGACATAATTTAGTATTGCAATTAACTGGGTTTAATTTCTTCTTTTTAATTCATTTTTCTCCGTGCAGGGGCGGAGTAAGAATACTGACCACTACGGCCGGGGGCACCTTAACATAAAAATCGACAACCAGCTAGATGGTAGGGCTCCAAACCCGCCTGGATGTCAAACATCCCTAGTCTCTATATATGCCACCATAACAACCATGTGTTGTATACCGATATAAGTGACCCAGGTTACAGTTCCCCTACGCGGGCGCCTACGTGTTAGTGGTTAGTGGTGCCCCTGGCGATATACGATCTATTTGTGCTTAAGTTCAAGGGTATAGGCCGACTAAAGGGAGACTCAAGTCACCAGAGGCGCTATATATATATATATATATATATATATATATATATATATATATATATATATATATATATATATATATATATATATATATATATATATATATATAATAAATTGTTTAGCATAGTTACTCATTTCGTGATGTAGACGGATTTTAAGCAAATCTTATTAAAATGTATTTTTTATACGGGCGATAATTATTATCGATATTTAGCATATTTTAATACCCCTTCATATACGGGATTACGTTTTTTCCTTTAAAAAAAGGATCACGAACCTGAATAAAATTAGGTCTAACCCATAACTTTTTAGGATGATGTAAAATTAATATTACTTCTCTATCTATTTTGAAATGGCTTCGGTCTGAAGTTTCATTAAACAGTTTAAGCTGACATTAAGCCGGGCAATGAATGCGCATAGATCTGGCAGTTGTTGTTACATAACAGATGTACCGTGGCTGGCAGAGCTAGCAATAAATTAAAATTATCATAACATATTTGTTTCTTCGTACGGCCCTGACCCGCGCACATTCCGCCAGCTTCAAACAAAAAAGTTCATTATACATTATATTCATAAGTGTTCGCGAATTAATACAGAAAAGATTTATAATTTTGTGAGCTCTGTTATGGAAACTTACATAGTTACGTTTGTACTCGTTTAGTACCTACCGTTTACTAATAAATAATATATTTTTAATTTCCGTAATATTTTGAACAGTTACATGGTTCAGACCATCTTTGTGAAACCAAATCGACCTATCCTATGAGTTATAGACATTCAAATTAACACACCTTGAAAAAGTTGTCCTATGTTCATTTCCCTTAAGCTTCCTTGTGTTCTTGGAGCCAATTTACTATAGTGCGCTGTCATGCACTGAATAGACATAATGCTTTATTATTAGATTAGGGCGATTCGTTTGCGTGGAAAATTATTTAGAAATTAACATTTTTCCGGGATTATTATTAGCCTATTTCCAATTAAAGACTAACTCTCTCTATCTCAGTCTTAAACAATTTCAATTTAGCAATTAGCGTGACTGACTAACAATCAACAATAATCTATCCATTTAAATTTTCACAATAATAATATTAACATCGATGATACAAACTAAAGATGGAAAAATAATTTTAGTCGTGGCGTAATTATTAAATATACTTAATAATATTGGTTAACAAACCGATTTCCGGGATTCAGCTGAGTGGTACACACTATTTTAAGCTTCGGTTGACTTAATGTAAGCACATTTTAGACATCTTACCCCTGTGTGAAGAAAAAGCTGCCGGAGTTCATCTATCCCTGGCTTTGAAGAGGTACGCGAAAGTGGGCCGGCACAAGTAGGATCCGCGGTTTGACAAGATTGTCGCGTCCCACGGCTTCGGCATTCAAGGTATATGAAGAAACATCGAAGTGGTTTTAGTGGGTATATCAGCGACGTGCGTCCCCCATCCCAGAAAAGGGGCTGTACGGGCGCCTTGCACGGGGAATCCCACCCTACTCCGCCGCCCATTCCCATGTGGTGGGGTGGGTGTACGGCAGATATTTACGCACATAACGAAAAATATTTTATTGGATAAAAATATCCTCTTTGTACAAAAAAAAAATGAAAATTTTATATTTATAGACCTCTTTAAGTTCATGTATGAAAAAATAGCAATATTGATGATGATGTAAAGTGGGTGCAACGACAATAATAAAGGAAATAAACTCACGTTTTCAATCAGGAAAATATTGTTTAATATTGAATAATACGAATAATATATAATAGTGAAAATTCAAAATAGTAGAAGATATAGATAAAATATATACAGAATTACTTATTGAAACATACTTTATTACTACGGAAAACTTTTTCCTGGTAGTAAACATGTTTTATTGAATGCAATATATTTCGAGCAACTTGAATGAATTCATGAATGCTTAAACCACTTTTTCTAACCTTGTGCTTTTTTATTAGTTGCTATGTGAGCAAAAAACACTACACGTATTTGTTTATATAATCAGCTCTTGACGTATATACTTAAACAGCTCAAATTACCCAATAAAATAATTACTACGTCTGTATAGTGTATACAGACCACGAGGTTTCAAAATTCATATATTATGCTGTTGCGTTCAAATCAAAGCACTTTTTTTATTGCTGTAGGACAGCAGACAGGCTGACGGCCCGCTTAGAATTTAGCCGTTACCGTCGCCTATGGGTGTTTACAACGCCAGTGGCACCGCGAACACGCTGCTGCCCAATAAGGGTACAGGAACTTGGGTCACTAATGCCGGAACACAACATAAGGTTATTATGGAGGCATACTTAAGACCAAAGGTGGTCGCCATCCAGACGAGCTTGAGGCCCTACCACGTAGCTGGGGTGGGTTGTTTTGTCGACTTTTACGACAGGCCGACCCCGGCTGCAGAAGTTAGTATTCTTTCTCCGCCCCTGCACTAAAACAACAGCGCTCTTATTATGTCAATTCCTCTCAGTGACATTAATTTTTGTAGACCAAGCCTCTTGTTTCTGCCCCTGCCAACTATGTGGGGTAGGTACAACACGTTCTTGCCTTCCACTCTATTAGTCGTCATCTGAACATTCACATATTTTTGCCATATCATATTTTAAACAATCCATCCACCTTTTTTTGTTTACCTTTTGTATCCACTCTCATTTGTAGCATTTTTTCTTGATCAAGCAGGCAAACAAAACTGCAAAAGATGTGTTTTAATTTGAATTTTACAGATATATATATATATATATATATATATATATATATATATATATATATATATATATATATATATATATATATATATATATATATATATATATAATAAAGATAAGAAGCGACTGCTGTGTATGAATTCAGAAAAGAGAGATAAACACAAAGCTAAAATAAAATCCAAAAAATAGAAACCGAATGAAAACCTTGCTATGTTTTTAATACCTGTAAAATTATTGGACATTGATTTTAATGCAAAATGAGATGAGCTGAAAGATGAGCTGATCACCAGCAGATATAAAATACAATTTTCATGACGATGTGCTGACGTGCCTCGAGTACATACATGATTTTGGAAATAAGATGGCACACAATCACACAAGTCATGTGGAAGTGCATGTATATTTACACGGTCTACAGACTAAAAAATTGAGACGGTCGCCATTACGTACCTAAATCAATACATAAATCGACTGTCTATCGACCCTATTAGGTGAAAAATCACCAAATGGATCTAGCTTTTTGGGATTATATATTTTAAGTACCTTTTTTGCCTTGGAAAAACCGCACCTTAACGTGTAGTGCCGCATCAAAACTCCGAGGGGAAGCCGACGCTGGTATTTGAGTTCTCCGTTTCACTATCTTAATCAACCTTTTTAATCGGACACTTCTCACCGGTACAATCCCGAACCAATGTAGGCTGAGTTCATACTCAGCCATCGTCCAGATCATTACTCCAGTCTTCAAAGGCAAGGGATCGGTGCAGGAGTGCGGTAATTACCGTGGTATAAAGGTCATGTCCCACACTATGAAACTCTTCGAGAGAGTTATGGACTCTCGTATTCGGCAGGAGTGCAGCACTGTCTCAGGATGTCAGTATGGGTTTCGCCCTGGTCTTGAAACCATGGACCCTGTTTTTGCCCTAACAACTGTCGCGGAGAAATACAGGACGAAGAATACGCCACTTCATTGCTTGTTTCTTGAATTGCAGAAGGCCTACGACTGTATTCCTCGTGCGATAATCTGCATTGCGATCCAAAAGGGTTTAGAGGTCTATATTGTTACAACATCCGAGACATGTACCGCGATTCTGATTCCGTGGTTCGGACCGCTGTTGGCGACACCAAATCCTTCCCCATCACTGTCGGCGTACACCAGGGATCCGTCCTTAGTCCGTTTCTATTCACCGTTGTATTAGACGTATTGTCAGAGAGTATCAGAGACTCACACGAGCAGCCCCCATGGTTCCTCATTTATGCTGATGCTTCTCTCCCAAAAGCTCAAGCTGCCTAAAGAACATTTTCTGAATTTGTTTAAAAACCACTTTATGAGAGTCTGGTTAGCATTTAAACCCAACTAATTAATCTGGGTTTTTTTATTTTTCAATTCTTTAAATATTTAACCTAAAGATACAAAACTTTCGAAATGCTTAATAAATGTTTTTATTAAATATTCAAGACTGGTATGGGACCAACCACTACCCTGCAATCAAATCTCAATTTTCTTATTTATGTGTCTTTCAAGAATTTTTATAAAAAATTTCACATTGCCTCAGGAACCTAATAATTAGTTCCCCAACTTTCGGACTATATCAATTTTTTCTTCTACCAAATATCATACAACCTACTCGATTTAAAAATTAACTCCTCTAATTCGATTAACTTTACGCAATGTTTTGTTTGCTTTAATTAATAATAGATAACGTAATTTTAATTATTGTATTTTTCTAGTATACCATTTTAATTTACCATAATATATAGGTATGTGCCAGAACTGGAACAGTACTTAATTATTAAGAGAAAAACAAACTAATGAAACTCACAGTGCTCGTCCAATTATAAACGCCGCGAAATAGTGTTTCGGCTTCCGTGTTATTTGTGTGCTAGCAAGATTTAATCTTGGTTATCTACAGTTTTCAGTTTCAAATCTCATGATACAAGACATAGGCAGTATTTGTCGTCTAACGTGTATATGTAACCCTCCAATTCCTCTTTGACAAGTGTGCTGAGCATATTGTCCGCTAACCCTACGGGAAGGCCCGAGCTCAGCAGTGCTAACGCACTTCGGTACGCTTGCGTAGGCCATAGTATGTAACTAATAATTTTCTATAAGAAACAATACCATGCCAATGCACTCCTTCTCCTCTTTTGTTTCCAACTCACCTCAAAAGTTTACTAAGATTGAAGAATCAGATCTTTTATTTATTTCATAAATTTTGTCATTCTAGTTTGCTTTAAAAATAATTACCCTATAACGCATTAGGCTTGTTTCTTCTTCATTTCTTCTTCGCACTTCCTGAGTTTTTCTTCTCATTCTAACACTCTCTCCCAACTTTTCTTATTTTTAAAAAATAATTCACGTCCACAATACTTTAGCAATGTTGTTTGCGTAGCAAATCTTCATCGACCACGGTAACCACAACCATCAAGTGGACGTCTACCTGTCCGCTCCACTTCATATTAAAACTTTCAACAACTCCCCCTAACAATTCAACAATTTCCCCTAACATTGCAAATACCCATGAGTAATCTCTTTTCAAAAAATGGTATCTAAACATATGGTGTGTCAGAGGTATCCCTAACGATGAAACAGTCCAACTTTATGGTCATTGAAGGTATTCATGTAGGAATTTCCGCTCTGAGTAGACGCTGGCAGTAGAACTAGTATTCTTCATCAATTGAATCTCTAATTCTTCTATTTATACGAGTAAGTATAAAGTACATATGTTACGATGTCTCACTCACCGCACACCCTAAGATGTGAGACGAAAAACCATTTGTAAAGATCATGTCCATCCGAAAAAAAGAGTTAAATCTAATTATATTTTACGTGTTAAATATACTGTAAATATTTAATAAAATAAAAACTTAAACATTTCGGTAATCGCTTACAAAAAGTTTATTTACATCCAATTAAAATAACACGCACTCAACAGGCGTTATATATTATGCTTATTACTGAAATAAATAGGAATATCCCACGAATACTTTAACATACATTATCATTTTTTAAATTTCATTATAATGATTCGTGTTCGAATTCGACGACTCCTGTAGCGTAAAGGATAACGTACTTCGGTGCGCTTGCAAAGGTCACGGGTTCGATTCCCGTCTCGCATCTGTGTGTTTATGTATAACTTAGCTGTGCCCGCGACTTTGTCCGCGTGGAATAGTGACTTTGGGCAGAATTTTTTTGATATATCTTATGATTTATTTTAGATTACAAACCCTATAAACCCTAAAATATAAATGAAATATGCAGTCAGTATTGTCGAATGCAACTGTTACGCCATGCGCCTCCGGAATACGTACGTTCGAACCTACAAAGTCCAGCCTAAGCTAAACCCTATTTCATATGATTGATGACATAAATCTGAGGTTAACTTAAATTGGAAATTCAACCTACAATGTCCAGCCTAAGCTGAACCCTATTTCATATGATTGATCATATAAATCTGAGGTCAACTTAAATTGGAATATAAAATTTCCGAAACTTATTTTTAACAAAAACTATTTTTTTTTTCTAAAATAAAAATAGCCTAAGTTACTTCTTGTTACATCAGTTATCTGCCATTGAAAGTCCCGTCAAAATCGGTGCAGCCATTTCAGAGATTAGCCAGAACAAACAGACAGACAAAAATTGTAAAAAAATTTGTTTTGGTATATACCAAAACCGGTATACATCCAAATGCACTTAGTAAAAAGCGATTATTATAATATTACAAACAGACCCTCCTATTTTTTTATTTATATAGATATGTATGTATTTACAAAACAACAGTGTTGTCTATAACACAAGCTATGCAACTTACCTTGGGACTAGATGGCGATGTGTGATTTGTCTCAGTATATTATTTTTGAAAGATAGTTCACTGTTACACGTATAAATATAATACGTATAAACATAAATTATGATACTGGTAATAAAAGGCGAGTTTAAATGGTAAACTGAATAAGTAAAATTGTCTATCGCAATCCGGTTACTATAACTATAACTTTAATTACAAGATTGCCTTAAATTTCTCTGCTAGTTTATTATCATAGTTCATTGTTGATTTTTCAGCTACAGCTTTTTCAAGCTAAATAGTTGGTATCTTTGGCAAAAATTGGCATCTTTTGACAGTTACGACAATTACTAAAAATGTACTTATATGTCAGAATTAAAAATATATTAACTTTCATTTTGAAGACAAAAGATAAGTTCCCTAAAATGTACTTTAATTAGCAATTCAAACTATGAACTAAGCACGGAGAATTTAGCTTGAAAAATACTGCATTGTCTTTTCCTGTTGGTTTCCACGATTCTATTGTTCTACGAAACTTGGAAACCTCTAAGCATATCGTATAACTGCCGCCGTCTCGGTTTGCCCATTGATCACACGTGTACGTGTTAACCCTATGTTGGTGACTTCTATTGTTAATTCTTACGAATTGAAATAACTTGACGTTGCAAATGGTATCAAATATATTTTAGTAATATCAAAATAAGTAAAGCGCTTGTGATATGGAAACTGGATAGCTGATAACTTATATACTTTTCTTTTGTAAATAAATATTATATTAGAATTGCAATGTTATTTTGAAAAGGAAGCTTTTACTTTAAAAAATAATGTTTAGGGTTTAATTAACCTTTTTGACTACTTATTAAAACGATATCCTTCACTCCCCTTTCCCATAACACACACGCAAGCACACATTGATAGCTCACGCACCATTTAATCATAAAAAAATAACGGCCCATAATGTGCCAACACTGGGCCCGCAATTCCCTAGAGGGAATGGATAAGCGCCACGCTTGTCCCAAGATGGATAAGCGGGTTACATATACCAGTAATCTTGGTATGCAGGTTTCCTCACGATGTTTTTCATGAAGAATCATAGTCGGTACACGGCAATTATGTTTTAATAGGCGAGAAAACTACTTAAGCGGAGGGTGCTATCGTGTGATTTGAACCAAAGAAATCTAGAGAAGATTGATTTTGTAGGGGAATACCACTGAGCTACCCCAGGTACCGGTTTAAAATATATGTACTAAAAACTTCCATGGCGGCATTTTTTTTATCCGTTCAGAGGCGGAGAAAGAATACTGACTCCTGCGGCCGGGATCGGCCTGTCGTAAAAGGCGACAAAACAACCCACCCTAGCTACGTGGTAGGGCTCCAAGCCTGTCTGGATGACGACAACCTTTGGTTTTAAGTATATCCCCATAATAACCTTGTGTTATGTTCCGGCATTAGTGACCAAAGTTCCTATACCCTTATGATACAGCAGCGTGTTCGTGAAACCACTGGCGTTGCAAACACCCATAGGCGACAGTAACTGCTAAATTCTAAGCGGGCCGTCAGTCTGTCTGCTGTCCTACAGCAATAAAAGAACTTATAAACAACACTGGGTCTATAAATATGCTGCCGTAATAACCTTGTGTTATGTTCTGGCATTAGTGATTCAGGTTCCTATACTCCTATGGAACAAAAAAAAACAACTCCTAATAGAAACGTTCAACCAAAACGCAGTTTCTTCAGTTAGAAGTCGACAGTAATGTTACGGCCTTAAGGCCGTCTACCATCTGATCAGATCAGATGCGATATAGGATGGTAATTTTTTTTAAAGCCACACAAACTTTCGATTTTTCTAACTAACCAGGACTAACGATATTATAAAGCGTAGTTATAAAATTCCAAAAATGTAGCACTAAAACACGTCTTACAAAAATGTGGACAACAGAAATATATTATGATCGCAAAATTACGGCACTATTTTTTAAAGTACGATGTAGGGTTGGCTGTTTGAAATAATCGATTTATTTACAAGTATATAACGTTTTCACCGCACTTATTCATCATTAAAACTTGTTTGACTCAATTTTGATGAAAGGCTAAGACATCAAAAGTGAACCAAATAAACTTATGATTTCCATCCATATAAAACTAGTTCTTTTATAGATATAATAAAAGTTTTTAATTATAAGTATTTAATTAGTAAACAATCCAGTATACTAAAGTTTATATCTTAAATTATGTTAGAATTTAAAAATACGAAATTTTCTTTCTCTAATTAGCCGTAAATACCACGTAACGCGTGGCGGAAATGTCTAAAACTGTACACATTCACCAAAAGTTGCTTTCACCAAAAGTGTTTGAATTTGTCACAGAAGAAGAGAAGAAAAACGGATACCTGTAAATTTTTGTGTTATCTATATGTAATAGAATAATAATTAAAATGTTCTTTAGTAAATATATATTATGTAATTTTTCTAAGATACTATTAAAATATACAGAACTGATCAGTATGTTCTCCCTCCCATATCGTTAATAAGGGGCAGAAAGCTAGTTGGAAATGTCTGCCAACTTCCAGCCGCCGCACACAGCAGTTGAAGGCACCCTCTGCGGGAAAAACTCCAGCATACGTTCACAGTACTAATTATCATAGTACAAACCAAAATTCCTTCCGACATTTTTAGATTTTACATGGTTTGTCAAATCTTGGCAAATGTCGCCATAATCTTCGGTGTATTACGTATCATAAAATTGTATAAAAATGTTGTCCTTACATAACCGTTGTGGCGTTATGTTTAGAAGCATAACAAATTCAATTGCCACAATCTGCGATACGTGTGTAATATTATAATTGCAAACTTGAATTCACTGCAAGCATTGTTTGGACAAGTACGACGACCCTGTCTAAGATTGCAGGTAAACATCGGGTGATATTTGTTTGTCAACTCCACGTCTAGACATGATGACATAATGATTGTGCCGTTCGTACACCGGTCATCGGGCGATGCATCAAAAAACAAACATACAAATATTTGTAAAACTTAAACATTGAGTTTCATAATAGAGCGGTCATCTCTAAAATGTAGCGTCAAATCTGTTTCGTTAAATAAAAGATGCTGTACTTTCTACTAAAATACCTTAGAACAAATTTTCATATAAAACGCACCGAGCATAAATTATCTGGAAAATATCGTTATATGCGATAAAATCGCCGCACATCAACACGATTGACGACCTTCATGGCTTGACGGTTAGCGCACGTGGGAACGAATGTGGGTTTGATTCCTATCCCGAGTATGTGTGTTTATGATTGGATTTATTTACAACAAAATTATATAGGTAAGTACAATAAACAGTACGAGTATATCAGTTATTTAATACCCATGAAACAGACACTTTACTTCGGGACCAGATGGCGATGTGAGAATTGTCCCAGTAAATTTATTTATTTTTAGTATTATATTTTAAGTCAGTGCTAAAATTTTGTATGCAGTTTTAGTTTCCAAAAGACGTAAGTATATATACTCTGCTCTAGATAATACATTAACTATAACTCAATGAATTTAGCATATATGAATACTCAGCAAGGAGAAAAACCGGTTATTTTAAATTTGCACTAAAATTTTATTACACGTATAAACAAATACATTAATATTAATTACAAGATTAGAAGAAATGTAATAAAATCTAATAATACGTGTATAACTGTTTAGTTTTTTTTTTTGAGTATACATATGTAATGCGACGTTATCCTAAATTATATATGCTTTGTAGATTGCCATCAGGGAATAATATTGAGAAATGTATTAGCAACAGACTGTTCTTCGGGCCAATAAGTAGAATTTCTTATGTTTTAAAATATTTTTTTATTGTTTTGTAACAGCAGACAAGCTGAAAGCCCACTTAATAGTAAGCGGTTACCGTCGTTTAAATATGTTTGCAACGCCAGTGGTACCCTGAATATGCTGTCGCCCACGTAGAAATGCTGGGTCCCTAGGAAACTGGGTCACTTATGCCGAAGCACAACACAAGGTTATTATGGCGGTATATTTAGAGACAGGGGTGGTTGCCAGCGGTGTGGGAGCGGGCCTTATATATCAAGCTGAAACTGCTCATCTATCTAGGATTGGACTCCTTGGATCACAAATAAGTGGTCAACTTCAAAGGATATTTCCTAACCAAAACGATTACGACTTTGAGTCTTAAAAAATTTTGGAACAATAAATATATATTTTTAATATTAATATATACGTCCACGTAAAAGAAACATGTCTCAAATTATAATAATGACCACTTAAAAACATGTATTTCTGCAAATAAAGACGATTTAAGTACATACATATATCATGGAGTTGTAGGAAAGAATAAAAACATATTTCGTGTAGTTATTTTTTGCAGTTGTTTTTTTTTTAAATTTTTAAATAATATGGTATATTCAGTACTTACCTATCTATTAACATATGAAAATTTCTATAAAGTATTGTGTACACTAAATAGAAAACTGATATCGTCTAGCTTCGGTCTTGTTGAGTTGAAGTAATAGGAAACTTGACACTATTCTATATGATCGGGAATAATAAAGTAAAAAAGTTAAGAGGGTCTACCTTTTATCTTCATTTCACTTCTTCTAATAAATATGTTTAGTTATTTTTATGTTAACGTAAAATGACTGAACTGAATATTTATTAACAAAAATATTGCAAATCAAATTAATTCTATTTTAATGTAAAATCTTAAAGATTACTTATTGAATATTAAAAAGCTACTACTTAATACTATAACTTAGTTAAATATGTGTTGAAAAAGTGCATGATAATAATAATATGTTTATTACAAACAAATCAAAGCTCTACATGTGAAGAAAACTAACGTCTATAATTATAGTTAATAAATAGTAGATAATAATAAAAATAAATAATATAAAATGTGTTATATTTTTTACAGTTTATTATTTTTTTTTCTCGAGATGCAAATGTTATTACGGTCAACCGTATAGGAAAATGAACTTTTTTTTATTCTTGAGGTGGAAATGCTTTATGTACACCCCACCGCCAGGGGCTCACGGTGGGTTAGTATGGGATTCGCATGCAATGCGTTCGAACCTCAACAGTTGATAAAAAGGACATATTCCTGGGACACTGTGAACTACCAAAAGCAGTCATTATGTCGTCTTTCAGGACTCTTAAAATGTGAAGGCAAGTTCTTATTTCCAATACCGATTATACGACCAAAATTAAAAAAAAAAGTTATATAAATCAATAAAAAAGAAACTAAATACTTGAAAACAAGGGATTCTATGAAACGTCGCTTTATAAGCTTATCACGTACGTTATTCCGAGACCTTGGTAATAAAGGGTTAAAAACATTTCTACAAAGTGGTTATAATTCCATATAAGTTTCCGCTTCGACCACCCTTAAGGATCTGCCGACAGAAATATCATCGCTGATAAGGCTGCCTCTTAAGTTAAGGTTAACTTGATGATATCTGCCAAGAGTGCCGTATTAAGTAATATACATATGTATATAACCACTTGTATAGATATAAGATTTTTACAAATACAATAATGGTTTACATAACTTTTTGGGTTTGATTATACTTATTTCTTGACGTTTATAAGTGACCTTGCATACATTATATAAGAAATACCACTCATCACGAAACTTCTAAAGCTATTTTTTTTATTGCTGTAGGACAGCAGACAGGCTGACGGCCCGCTTAGAATTAGGAGTTACCGTCGCCTATCGGTGTTTGCAACGCTAGTGGCATCGCGTATACGCTGCTGTCCCGTAAGGGTACAGGAACTTCGGTCACTAATGCCGAAACACAACACAAGGTTATTATGGCGGCATACTTAAGACCAAAGGTGGTCGCCATCCCGACAGGCTCGAGGCCCTACCACGTAGCTAGAGTGGGTTGGCTGCCGTGAATGCGAGAGTTCCTAACGCGATCCTTCCGCGTTACTCCACACATGCACCGCAGCATATTCATCTCCAATTGTAACATATTTTTATTTTTAACTCCCAAGTAAGTAATTTTATTGTTTACATTTATATAAAGAATAAAAATATAAACAGTTAATAATATTTGTCACGACCAAGACATGTATTTATCTTCTTCTGTTTTGAATGAAGACTGTTATAATGATTTAAAGAAGTTGAAACGTAAAAAATCCTTCGCTATTTCTAAATATATAACAGATTATTTTAGACTATCATAGAAAGCTATTTTCAATTACTTGTGGCAGCAATTTGCGAAATTATGGTAAACGACTTGAAGAAAGTTCGCTTTGGAAAGTAGTGCCAGTTTTAGAATCATAGATAACTTTACGTGGCCATTTTAAGAGTGCTTATAGGTTCGTGTTTTATATTTATTTATGATCATAAGTTTTTTTAATGCCATTTGTACTTATTGGCCCAACTTTTTGGCCTTATAAGATTTGTCGAATACATCAGTCTCTTTTTACGTGTGTAATAGAATTTAATAGAAATTTTATTGTGCTTAATTTACAAATAGATAATTCGCATTATAAATAGATTTATATAATTATTTAATTTGTGTCTTTTAGTTTAGGTTTAAGCTGTGTAAGCGCCTGAGCTCTGTTTTTTGGTGGGATGTGCATCAAGCAAAATAATTAAGCAAAATAAGTTATTTTTTTTTTACAAAAGAAAGTGTATGTGTGGTGTATTAGTTGTCTAGTGCCCGTGGCACGGGTACTGTCCTGCTTGCTTTGGGACTGGATGGCGCTATGTGCGGTGTCCCAGTATTTAAGTTGTTTATAAATGCGTAACAAATTATAAATGCTTTTGTAATTGTATAATGTGTATTGTTCGTTTAATGTGAAGTGCAGCACAAAAATATTGCATTGCTCAAAGAGTCATGTCATTCTGATAGCCCTCTGCGGAAGACCAGCGTTGGTTTCTTACAACCAACTATGCTGAGTAGACCTTTTTAGGGCACTTATATTTATAATGCGACTTAATTTAATGTGTTATTAGTTATTTATTTTTTGTTCTAAATAAACATTTTTTCTTTGTTTCTAAATGAGGAAAGAAAAGGCCCTGCTGAATATACTGTTGATGTGCAGATATAATATATGTATTTCAGTACCTTGATATTGAACAAATATTTGAAAAACACTTCTGGGGGCCCTTAAATAAAATCTCATCCTAAAAAGATTTATTGAAAGCTTTAATCGTTAAGACATGTAAAATAAACTTTTATGTAATTTACCTTAACGAATTGCTCAGTAAAATCTGACGAAATATTATACATAGTATTTTTACGAAACAAACTAGGCATATAATGACTATACGGAAAATATACACAAATCCTAAATTGATTTAACCTTTATAGTGAATTGGATATTACGAAAATTCACAAAAATTATAAGGATTTGAACACATTAATTGGCCCAGTCCGGCCGGCATACAAAGTAAATTTTCAAATGAATAGGTAAAAAACCAAACAATTTTTATTTTTCTTAGCAAGATTTATTAAAGAAATATCGTCTCGTATAATGCATGCATAATATGAACATTATTCTCCAGTCACGTGTAAGCTTACCTGTTTATCTTTATTAATGCCGTGTCACACTATAATTTGTTGGAATTACTGCATGTCAATGGATATCACCGTCTGTCTGATTTATGGAGAACGGGTGAATTGGGCTAATATAACAAGTTTGTGATATAACTCAAAAATAGATGTTGACCGAGTCTCAGACCTATATGCACACAAAATTTCATACAAATCTCTCCAGCCGTATATATATTTTTTTCTGAGCTATGTAACTGAAGCTGATTTAACAAAGCTTTAAAAGAAAATTAGCGTTTTAAAATCGGCGAAATTAAACTTTAGGAAAATTACAGTCTAGTAAAAGATCTAAATACATATACAATATTCTACTGATAGAAATTAACTCAGTGAGCCCCGACTTGCTGTAAACAAAAGTGTATAACGTACTATGATTTCTCAAAAAATATTTTCGTAAAAACAACTTTAGAGGTTTTATCTAAATAAAACCTCTTTATTAAAGTTGAAGTAATTCAAAAGATACTTAAAGTAAACGATATGTAGATTAGGCCTGATAAGATGTAAACAATAGCTTTGTGTACGTAAATAGCTGGCGTTTATGGGAGAAGCCGTCAACGCGTTACGATGCGCGATGTAATCTCATTGCTTCCACAAGTAGCGATGAGTGTGTGAACTACGCATTTCCAGTATTCCTAAACCTTTTTTAAATATAGAACATATTAAAAAGTATTAAATTTGACCACGCTTCACTTTAGCTTAAGAAAAGTTCGAAACTAGTGTTCTAGATGATGTAATATAAAAACTTCTAAAACGTTCTAAAATCGTGTAAAAACTTCTAAAATCGTATTAGATTACCATTGAATATCTACAGTCTGTTCTCTTCACGCAGGAGGGGAATAAGAATACAGACCCCTGCGGCGAGGGGCGGCCTGTCGTAAATTCCGACTGGATGGTAACCACCTCTGGTCTATAAGTATGCCGCCAAATAATCTTGTGTTGAGTTTCGGCATAAGTGACCAGGTTTCAATTCCCCTACGTAGACGGCAGCGCGTTCATTACATTCATTCATAGGCGACGGTTGCTTACTACTAAGAGGGTCGTAAGCCTGTTTGCTGTCCACAGCAATAAAAAAGCTGCACTAAACTCTGGCCAGTATTAGCTAAATATAATACATAATTTTCATGGCCGGCTGATGAGTAAAAATCATTATAAGTGTAAAAGTTTGAGATACACCGTCTAACATGGTTTCCGCGTGAATACCTACAAATTAACGGTAATACGCCTGTTTTGTTCGTCGTAAATATAGTGTACAGTCAGAAATAGCGTTGCCTAGAGGTAAACAAGTACTGTCTAAAGTTGGCGATTCGACTAAATTCTTGGTATCATATAACCGTATTGTACATGGCTATTTTTTGAATCAAATTGCACTATGGACCTTTAGTGTGAGTAAGAGAAAAACTCAGTGTTGATTGTAAGACCTGTGAGTTTTCCTCAGAAAAGAACATTAAGAAAAAAGATAAAGTTAGTTTTAGAGAAACGACTGCCTTCTGCAGTCAGGAAAGGAAACGTTTTCTATCTTTTAATGCCTTCGAACTAGCGAAAAAAGTAATCCATCGCATTCACGACCACCCAAAAGCCTTATTCATATTAATCTGAGATCAGCTTCGTTACAGATTCGGAAACTTTTGGCTGAAAAGTATTTCCTTATATAAATCTTGACGTATGCTATGAATTTATATACAAAAGAAAAGTATATAAGTAGTATATCTGTATCCATAACACAAGTGCTCTGGTGCATACTTTGAGACTAGATTGCGTTGTGTAAATTGTCACAATATATTTATCTATATATTATTGGTCTTGATGCAGAAGATAACTGTTAATAAACTAACGATTACCACTAGAACTTTCATTCTATTTATAATATCATAAATGTAAAATTAACCCTGTCTCTCTATTGCGTTTTTACGCCTGAACCGCCGAACCAATTTTGATGAATTTCGGTATAGGTATATATATATGCTACTTTTATACAGTGGATTGCTTTGAGGCCCGTCCTGGCCGAATGGGTGGAAAGGCGCCACGGCGCCCTGACCTTCCGCCTGACGCAGGTTCTCTCGGGGCATGGTTGCTTCGGGAGGTACCTGTGTCGCATAGGGCGGGAGGTGACGTCGGGGTGCCACCATTGTGGCGCGAGCGACGAGGAGGACACGGTGGACCACACTGTCGCCGTGTGCCCTGCGTGGTGCGAGGAGCGCCGCGCCCTCGTCGCCCAAATCGGCGCGGACCTGTCGCTCCCGGCCCTAGTTCTGTCCATGGTCGGGGGCGATTCTGGATGAACGGCCGTCTCCTCCTTTTGCGAGGCAGTCATGTCCGCAAAGGAGGCGGCGGAGCGGGAGCGGGAGTCCACCACCACACTCCCCTCCCGCCAACGCAGGCCACGTCGTCGGCGCCGGAGGGCAAGCAATGACCTCCGGCCGTCGCAAAAAGCGGCCGTGGACGGCCCCTCGAGGGAGGATCCGCCACCCGCATTATTGCCGCGAGGGAGAGAGCCGCGTGCTGTTCCGCGGCCCCCCTCAACTCCTACAAGACAGGAGAGCACCAGGGGGACGAAACCCTGACCCCAACACCTTAGAAGAGGCCCGCTTTGAGATAAAGGGCGGGCCGGCGCCGGCCCGGGCCACGAGATCGGCAGGCCATATATCCGTGGGCCCGGGCGTAGGCGATAGGAGAACAGCGGGGTTTTTTAGTGAGTAGTCGGATGGTCGAACATCTTTCCCGGAGTCCCACATATCCCTCGGTCCCCCCGGTCCGGAGGACCCGACAAGAGAGGGGTTTTCCCCGAACCAAAAAAAAAATGTTCTCTTATTCCTCTCTCCTCTGATCGCTGTCATTTCAACATTCACACCATATCCATCCACTCTCATTTTTGTAATTTTCCTTGTTATATATCATTCGTCCTTTCATATGGCCATATCACGCTAGTCTGTTACTTTTTAGTTTCCAACCACCGGCGCTACTGTCACGCTTTCTTTGATAATTTCATATATGAAGGAATTAATCAATTATAATTAATTCTATTTCCAACAGTCCTAATCAAAGAATTTAAGATACGATCGTTAAATCAGATGTGCTCTCATTCAATTCCCAATAAACTTACAAAGTAAACAATCATCTGTAAACATTGCTCAACGCATTAGATGCGACTAGGGTTCATACCAACACATCCGTCATGTCTGAGCAGATGCAACGCTACAGATCTACTGTCTATTATAGTAGTATACTGTCTATTTAGATGTATGAAAAGCGGATTACAAATTAAACCGGTCTATGTCAAACATGTAAGTGCATATGTTAGAAAGATATAAATAAATTTTATTGGTGACCAATAATGTCGAATACGCAAAAAATATCATAAAACACAAGTAAATACAATAATATAATAATAATAATAATCATTTATTTCAGACATTTTTTTTTATCCATAAGTTATTAGTGGGTTAGTTATATAATAAAATTCTTAACAGTAAGTTAGAATTGTTAGTAGGCGATTCTAAATTAATCAACACTATATTTTCCCCGTTACAATAGCTATCCAATGCTTCTGAATAGCACAATCGTAGCAGGCTGAAATCATTTTAAGAATGCTGTTGGCGCTGCCACGCAATCGCAGTAGCATTGAGGCCGCTTTTTTCCTGATTAATGCCTTAAAACCATCAACCCGGGCATTTACAAACATGGCCGATGCACTGCAATGGCGTGGCAACCCCATAAGCACTCTAAATGCATTGTTGTACTGAACACGCAGGACATTGTAAGCACGACGTAAGTTATGCATATAATATGCATAACTCCTATGGGATAACAGCGTGTCGCCGTGTTTCCCCTAGGGTTGCAAACATCCATAGACGTCGGTAACTGCTTACAATTAAGTGGGTCGTTAGCCTGTCTCCTGTTCCTTAGAAATAAAAAAAACGGAGAACATATTTCCGTCAGTATTCGTCACCCTTTCACCAATTTGAAGTAAGGAGTTAGTTTGAAATATTAAGACCCATCACGCTTTGACGTCATCCACCGCGACGTGGGCATCGGCCGTGTGAGAGAATTTGTGGCAAACTCGCCGCATCGAATGTTCGACAACGGCCTACTAAAACACCTCCAGGTCTTAGATATAAATGTTTTAATGCGCTTGCTTCGAGATGTAAATGTTTTAAAAACTAATAAACTGATATACTAATAATAGTTCAGTATAGAAAAGCATAATACAGTATATTTTATTACATAATCGTTAAATATTGCGCTTTAGTGAAGTTTTGAGATACAAACTTAGTTCACGGAATTTTAACATTAAAATTGTAAACCACCCTTCATTAAATAATTCTGTTTGTTATATTATTTCTTGAAATACCTATGGACATGTGGCACTTGTAGAAAATTTATGTCGTTGATAGAAGGAATCAAATGTGATACATATGTACAATCACACCATAAGCACTGCGTAACTCTTCCCACTAAAGGGCAAGTGCCTTCCAATTGCCTGGCTGTAAGATACAAAAGAATACTAGGAATTTTCTTCAACGGATAGGAATCTAATGATGTCACCCGAGGCTACAAGTATGGACGTCAAGGCTAAGAATCTCACTATTAAGAATATCATGGAGGAGATACGGGCCTTACGATAATGTGCCTTCCTAGATTTTAAAAATGAAATAAATGGGCAGGACCAAGAGCTTCTCCAAAATTACCTTGAAATTAAAAACATCCCTGAACAGACGAATGAAATTACTTCGCATTTGGTCATCTCAGTGGCCGCAAAATTTAGGTTAAATTGCGACTTGTTGTACGTAGAACGTAAAGGTAGTCGTTATGATAATCTTGAGTCCCGTAATAGAGAAATAGAACCACTACAAGAGTTATTGTAGTACGTTTAGAACAAAGATGTGTATGTAACGAATTGTTGTGAAAAGCTCGGGCCCATCGCACCTTTAATACTGGCGACCTGGAATTGCCAGGAAAACCTAATCACGTTTGTATAAATGAGCGTCTGACCAGCATAAAAAAGTATTTTACTTGGCACCTGAAGTGAGGCGACAATACGGTTGGAAGCCTTGCGCGTATTCATCATAGTTAAGAAGCAAATAATTTAGCAATTTAATATACCATGTTTGGGTCTAAGACACATATTTTGTAATAGAGATGGGCACTGGAAATCAGCGTTGTGTTGAGATTTCAACACAGCACCATTCTGAGTGCTTACCTCGTTGGCCGAGAAGAGACGTAAATGTTTATAACTAATAGTTATATTTATTTTTATTTTGCAAACTTAATGTATAATATATATCCGTGCAGGGCCGGAGAAAGAATACTAACCTCTGCGGCCGGGGTCAGCCTATCGTAAAAGGCGACAAAACAACCCACCCTAGCTACGTGGTAGGGCCTCAAGCACGTCTGGATGGCGACAACCTTTGGTTTTAAGTATGTCGCCAGAATAACCTTGTGTTGTGTTCCGGCATTAGTGACCCAAGTTCCTGTACCCTTATGGGACAGCAGCGTGTTCGCGATGCCACTGACTTTGCAAACACCCATAGGCGACGGTAACCGCTAAACTCTAAGCGGGCCGTCAGCCTGTCTTCTATCCTACAGCATTAAAAAAATTGAACAGCATTCTTTGTCAATAAATAATTTTCTTCTCTTTCTTTTTTTTCAATAATAGATACTTATTTTCTTCTGTTGATCTTAAAATTTTCCCCACCTCCGGATTATAATTATTTATTGTTAAATCCGTAAATTAACGCATTCATATATAATGATTTATTATAGAAAAAGTTTATTAAGGTTATTTTCATTAAACAACTAAAAAAAGCTTTAGACCAGGTTTTTGTTGAAAATCGAGCTCTTAGAAGACCTTCCGACTTCTGAGAAAACTTATTTTGTTTATTAGTAAATAAAGGTAAAATTCTAAAGTAAAGCAAAGAAAAAATGGCAAGAATGGGCTGTTTTATTATTCTATAACATTTTACGCGTATTTGATATGCTTTTTCACATACCGAGATCGATCGACCGAATAGATGACCGATAGAACATTGCAGTTAGAGTAATTTTTTATAACATTTGTTATTAGTTATTTACCAAATATTATAATTGTATATAATTAAAATTGCAATCACAATTCACATTTTATTGTGAACAAAAACATATTTTATGGTTTCATCATCATCATCATTTCAGCCGGAATTTTATGGTTTGGTAAACTGCAATTATTCATATAAATACATACTTTTGATTTATTGTGCTGGAATTTTTAATAATTAGCTAAATTCTTTTCTTAATATATTCATAAATTAAACTTGAATATTCAATTTCAGTTTGCGTATCTGGGACATTTTTAGGATAAATTTAAAAATATTTACTCGTGATATTAATAGTTAAAGTGACCTCCTAAATAAAATTTTCATCAAAAATATTCAGTTTAAGTATACTAATCTGAGGAACGTGGTTATTTCACTTGTAGACCAATCTAGAGGTTTCGGGTTCGAATCCCACGGTGGCATGCGCCGCTTAGGCACTTTTTCGTGCCTAATGTGCATGTTATAGCATAACTGAAATATACCGACGGTAAAGGAAAACATCGTGAGAAAACCAACCACTGAGATCACCGGTATTTGTAACCCGTCAATACGTTTTGGAGAGGCGTGGCGCGTATACCGTCTGTTCTCTCACTCACTAGAGGAAGGCTCGAGCCCTCGACTCTATCGGCTGTTTTTTATTCTAATCTTGATATAGTAGTAAGTCCGTCTCGGTTACATCCGATTTTTTATTAAGGTGTGCTGCCAGGTGTTTCCACATGTCAGTACGTCTGTTCGACGATTTTTATCGGATTTTCGCTAAGAAAACTTTATCTCGTCTTGATTTACTATTAAAATAATAATAATAAAAATATTGTATTTAATAGTAAATATTTGCACTGACATGTAGGACAGTATGTTAATTCATAATGATTTAACCATGTTAGAACCAATTAATTGAATTTCAGTGGGCGACCCCCTCGAGGGAGGATCCATCGCCCGCACCATTGCCGCGAGGGTGAGGGCTGCGTGCTATTCCGCGGCCTCCCTCAACCCTAAGGGGTTAGCGCAGACAAAGGAGAGCGCCGGTGGGACGAGAACCTGACCCCCTGGCACTATAAGCCTGAAGCCCAGAAGAGGCCCGCTCTGACACAAAGGGCGAGCTGGCGCCAGCCCGAGCCACGAGATCGACAGGCTACATATGTGTGGACCCTAGCGTAGGCGATAGGAGAACAGCAGGGATTTTTAGTCGGTAGTCGGATGGCCAAACATTGTTCCCGGAGTGGAGCCCCACATATCCCTCGGAACCCCGGGCTTGGGGAATGGGGAAAAAATCGAATTCGCAAGCTCTTAAATTTCGCAGCCCTGGATTGAGTTACTAAAAGAATGTCGAACCTGTAAACAGATGGTACAGAAGAGATAGATCTAAAAAGCGGTGAAAAGAATATGTGAAAAATGCCCGGACATAATAAAATGGAAGAAAAATATATATTATGGCGTCTATCTACATCACCATCTAGTCCCAAGCTATGTAGACATCTAATATACTACATAAATACATACTTTTGTTTTGTAAATAAATACATAGTAAACATAAACACCCAGACGCGAGACGGGAACCGAACCCGTGACCTCTAGAAGCGTACCGAAGTACGTTATCCGATGTACACAGTACCGCCAATAATTGGTAAATGAGAAAAAAACTGAATTTAAAATCTATGTAGTTAAGAGTTACTAAATACAATGACGCATCTTCTTCTTAGAAAAAAATGCCTCACACGAATAAGAACATAGCAATCACGAATTTGTATTTATATTCATTTAATTTGACACAAACTAATGATGCTTAGCCAATACCTATTGATATTAATATTTTAAATTGGCAACGAATGTTCCAAAAAGAAAACACTGAATTGACGATGTTTTGATAATATTCCAAAAACAAATAAAAAGTAATCATAATCAAACTAAACAAAACTAAAATGTATGTCTTTGTTTTGTTTCGTCTCGGGGAAAACCCCTCTCTTGTCGGGTCCTCCGGACCGGGGGGACCAAGGGATATGTGGGACTCCGGGAAAAATATTTGGCCATCCGACTACTCACTAAAAAACCCCGCTGTTCTCCTATCGCTTACGCCCGAGCCCACGGATATGTGGCCTGCCGATCTTGTGGCCCGGGCCGACGCCGGCGCGCCCTTTTTCTCAGGGTGGGCCTCTTTCATGTGTTTAGCGCCAGGGGGTTAGGGTTTCGTCCCCCCGGCATTCTTCTCTATTAGCTCTAAGGAGTTTTGGGGGGCCGCGGAACAGCACGAGGCCCTGTTATACTCAACTCCCACTGTTATATCCACGAGATCGCCAGATCCTCGCCACCGTCTGCACCACCCCAACCGAGCCCCAGATGCACACCTGGCGGGGGTTCCTCCCGCGCACTTTAACAAGCGTGTCGTCGACGTAACAGATTACGCCGACACCGGGGAAGAACGTCCCCCTCAGGACCCAATCGTTTCCACAGGGGTCGGTTCTTGGCCCCTTGCTGTGGAACATCGCATGGTGGACGTCTCGACGACTTTGCCCACCACCCTGGACCGGGTAGACGACGTGAAGACGTTGGCGATGTCGAGCGACACTGCCAATAGCACCCCGCCTCGAGTCATCGCTTCCTCCGCCTGATTCTTCAGACGCGTAATTGCGCCTAGACTAGAGCGCCCCTGGTGATATTTGACCTACACATCCGCCAGGTTTGGCCCCTCTGTCTCTAGGTGCTAGACGAAGCGGTCTGCGAGGATTCGCTCAAAGATCTTCTCTACCTGGTCCAGCAGCACGATGAGCCGATAGGCGGACGGTGAGTCGAACTGTCGCCCTTTCTTCGCGATCAGGACCAGCCTCCCCGTCTTCCATCTGTGGAAATACTGGCCCAACCGCAGACACATGTTAAAGAGCCTCAACTCCTCGACTTCATTTACGTATCCTGGTGTACTGGCGATTAGAGCTCCCCATTCCACCAGTACACCCGGTGCGGGGGCCTGTGTGGCTCTCGCCTCGGCATCGCCGCGTCGCAGACGTCGGTCGTGAGCAACCGCTGCTGAAGGCTCTCGCTTCCGGGTGGAGTCGCTGAACCGGATGTATCGATGACCCGACAGCGTCTAGACGCCCACGAGCACTCTCCAGTTACGCACACGGCAGGCCAGGAGGGCCGATGCGATAGACACATTGACGATCGACCCCCCCAACTGCCTCACGCACGTGTACTCGTGACCCCAGTTGAGGATTCTAGACCGTTCTCCACGGCCCAGTCCTCAATCAGCTCTCCCCGTGAGTCCATGTGCGGGGAACCCCAAGCCAATGATTTGGCGTTGAGGTCCCCGAATCTCCTCTGTCGATTGATTTTGCTGGGCTACGTCGTGAGGCGATTCTCGAAGTTCTGTCCCGGGGTGTCATCTGGCGTTCGTACCCACGCCTGACTGATACGCGGCCGAGATGCTAGTCTCGTCCCGTCCACAATTCCCCAGCTTTGGGGGCTGGGGCTGGGAGATCTATAACAGCCCTCCCGAAGCTAAAGGTCTCGTGGCGCGCCGATGGGCTGTATGGTCGGAGGGTAAATCCGGTCCCGAACGCCACACCCTAAATAAATAAAAATGGAATCGATATTAGAAAAAACACTACCCCAGGAAGGTACCACCCGATAGGGTGGAGAATCCTCCCCAGCGCCTCCCAGGGCTGCACTGGGGCGCAGGCATGGGCCCTACGAATTCTGAGGGTGCCCACCAAAATAAAATTCCCGTACGCCCACTCGGACGGTAATAACTGACCCGACTGGTCAGTGTATATTGGCTTTGCGCGATCGTGTCCGTGGGTTCAATCCCAAAATATTTTTATGAATGGCAAATAGTTCGTTTGCTTTAGATGTGATGGATGAGATGTTTTCGTCAATCGCATGTACTCGTATGTGGAAAATCCGTACAATACATATCATCTAGTGCAGTGAAATGTCTAATTATAAAAAAAGTATTTTGTAATATCCATACTAATATTATAAATGTCAAAGTATTTCTATTTATGTTACGTTTTCCCGTTTCAGATTGGACCTTGAAAGACAGGCTAATTTTTGTCCCAATTTTTTTTTCTTTGGCAGTACGTTTGTCGGGTCACCTAGTGTTGATGTTACATATACAAACAATGTTATAAAATATGTTTTAATAATTCTTCGTTTAAAAATTAAATTTTTAAATTTTAGAATTTTAAACGTCAATTTGTAGTTGTTTTTTTTATTGTTGGAGACCAGGTTGACAGCCCACTTAATACTAAGTAGTTACGCCTATGGATGTTTGTGCTAATGGCATCGTCAACACGCTGCTGTCCGCATAGGGCTCTACTGGAACCTGGGTAACTATTGCCGGAACACAACACAAGGTTTTGTAGCGGCTTAAATAATATGCTATTATTATTAATACATTTTTTCATAATATACAATATTAGATGAGAAGAACTATCTAAGCGGTGCATACCATCGTGGGACTCGAACCCAGGACCTCTTGGATTGGTCTCCCATGATAATACGTCTAAGCAATAACTTAATATAGTACTTGGTAGAACACAGGACACTGCTCATACTGACTGTATGTGTAAGATAATTATGAATAAAAATAATTAATATATAAATATTACATTATTAGTAAATGGTAGAAATACTGTTGTGTCGCCGTATGAATACAACCCTTACGAAAACTCTTACGAATTTCACTTTACTGCTCTATTCATTTGAACGATATGATTTAGTGTATATGCAATATTCTAAAAAATACTTTAAAGCAGGACTTTATATGAAGACAGGTAACTTAACAATAAACAGCAATACGAATTGAAAAACATTCGCAGTCATAGACACATCGGTTGCAAATGCAGCGCACGTAATAAACGATCCGCGATCGAAGCTCCAAAAATCCTTGCTGAAAAGTAAGCTAGAGTGTACTTTATAATTAGAATATCTTATATCTGGTGACTTTTTAAATAAAAACAAAAGACGCATCAAAATTATATATTTAACATATGTTAGAATAAAAAAAATATAAATATTGTCAACTAACATTAATTTTAATTCATGTTTCGTTGTTCCTTAAATTGTAATATTTTTATTGTGTAAAATAAAATAACTTTGAGTGTTTTCTTTGTAAGTCCAATTATACAAAATAAACTTCGGTACAAACAATTGAGTGTAATCCACTTCACCTTCAGTATATTCAAAGTAGTAACACTAACTTAATTTTTTAGAATGTAACGTAATAAGCGCCCTTGAAAAGACTTCAACGCTTAACCGACATGAAGTTCAATGATCCGCTATTATCGAACAAACACGTTTTAATCAGATTAACTTAATTGTAACTAAGCGAATAAACATTATGTAATCATTACGGACGTCTTACTTTAATGCCAAGTGTTACTATAATATGTCAGTATGTTTAGCTTCATATAAACCAATAAATTAAATTAAATGTGTATGAACACGATAAATAATTAATATAATAACAATGAGTATGGATGCTTAAAACAGTTCATCTTCAGTAGCCAGGTACTATCACCAATCGGAAGACAGTATCAGCAGAGGTGTCGGTAATGCGGTCGTCGACACGGCGGGAGTGCGGCGAAGGAGTGCGCGGCGCGGCGGTGGCGGCGGCACTCCGCACCACTCGCTGCACTTGCACTCGCGAATCGCCCCGGGCCGCGGCCGCGGGCGGCTGACCGCGCTCGCCGGCCGGCCTCGATCTCTACGCTCAGTCCGCGTCGACTCTCCGATAGGGCAACACCGACCCGGCGACAACGGCGTCGGATGTGTCGCGCGGTGTCCCACGAGCACGGTGGTGCAGCGGCAACGGTCACTTGTTGCAGGAGGCGCGGCACGTGTCGCAAGTGGGTGTGCGCGCACGTGCCGGGCAGCACGCGGAGGGCCCGCAGTGCTGTGACGGCAGGCGTCGAGCGCAGAGCGCCGCACGCGCCGGCACCAGCATGCGACGCTAGCCAGAGCATGCGGCTGCCCTTGCTGCCGCTGCTCGTGCTGCCGCTCGTGCTCGCGCGCCCGGCAGCAGGTGAGGCTTAACACCACATGCACTGAGACCATTCATGACACACGAGATATCAATCGAATTCTTTACTCTATTTGTGATTTTTTTATTGTTGTGTTCGAATTCGATGCGCATTGTAATTTTTCAATATAGTTATTTGGCATGAGTTACCGGATCGATTAATAATATTAGTCACTGAAAATTTTTAGCTGCGGGTGGTGTTTACAGAATTTAAAAACTTAAAATAATTTATGTGCTTTAACAACTTTGAAATAAAAATCATTGCATCGTACTGATTTGCTGGCACTTGTATAACTTTTTCCAAAAATGGGTCACTTACAAAGTATAATAAGGATTTGATAGTTTTTGACTTTTGATAATGTGGCTTGAAACCTGGCGAAATGATTTCCGCGTTACATTTCGCGCCAAAATCTTCCTTAAAACTTCAAGAAGTTTCCATAAATTATTAATACATTTAAAAAATTTGTATATCTTATTTTATTTTTAATAATTATAACGATAATTTGTTTTGTTTTTCTCCAAGATCGCAATTTAAAGAAAATTGTTTTTTTACTTTTATTAATAAAAAAAATACTATTTTAAATACACATTATTTAAAACAATTATTAATTCTTAAATCAATTATGAATTAAATTATATCAAAATAGTTTTCAGTCAAAACTAAAATGAATGAAAATCTAAAGAGGAAAGTTTTATTGCAGTCAAATTATTTTTAAGTTTTATATTTATTTTTTTATTACTCAAAGCAATTTTTTATTCATATAATTTTTATAGACTTTTTTCGCGAGAGTTCATTTGGCAAAACCTTATAACCAGCTTTTATATTAATTTATTTTAAATAACAATATATTTAATTTTCAAATAAAATTTCCCATGAATGTATGCGCTAATAATACATTTAGGTCGCACTGCACAGAAAATTCTTGAATTCTTGTTTCCCAATTTAACTAGTATAGTACTTGAAAATTAACAAAGTCTTGTAACACTTTTAGAATTCCATAAAAACATTTGTGTATGGATACAAACCCGTTGGGGAGAAAGTTTCTCAATCCATAGCTAAATACAATAATTATGTTTTATACTTTATCTTAATATCTAACAATGTAATTACGCAAATATCGAATGATCTGATATAAAAAGTAAATTTCTCGTTGATCTTAATATTTTATTAATTTAGAAAATATAAAAGCAACATGTATTTAATATTTTGAGGAAAGAAGCTGGCAGCTTAGTTTTAATTATTTTTATTTTCTATTTTTAATATAAATGCCTTAAATTTAACGTGAAATTCGTAGATCTTAGTTAATACATAAAACGCTTCGGTCGATTGTTGAGTTTGCTCACATATAAGATGTGTACTGTTCGTCTGAAGTAGTTTCGCATCCAGTTCGCTAGCTTTTAAGATTATAACTTCAACTATATTTACAGGAAAACGACACAATAGAAAAATAATCTTCAGCAATATCTAATACGTGGTGAAAAATGCAATTACATCTAAAGTTTTCTTTTCGAACCCCGGGATTCGTTGTAAATTATTAACGGTGATGCTGCGCGTCGGTGTCATTACGTGATATTTTATCTTATGCCCTAGAAAAAAGCTTTGTGCAAATTAGGTTTTTAATCTAAAAGTAAAGTAACTGTATGGTATCACACTCGGAAACCAACCTACTAGAAGTCTCAGTTTCGAATCCTACAATGGCAAGCACTGCTTAATATAATTGCCACATATAGATGGCGAGAGAAAACATCGTGTAACGTGTATAATGATATCACCGGTATGTGTAACTCGTCAATCCACCTGGGATAAGCGTGGCGGGTATACTATCCATTCCTTTGAGAGGGAGGCCCAAGCCCAGCAGTGGAACGTTAAGGATTGTTATTTAGGTTTATAACAAGTAATGGTGGCTGTGGATAGCTTTTCTAATTCCTACACCAGACCGTTAATGGTGGGGCTCATATTACCAATGTTTAATCTGCGATCTCGCACTGATTGATGATAGCATCATATCTGCCAATTTTTTATGATTAGCTTTGAAATTAATACCACTTCAGACATGTTCAGTAAAATTATGTTTCAAGCTAGTGAAATTATATAACCAAATAATATAAAATGCTTTCCAATAAAAAAATCGTGGAGAACATAAAATACTAATTTATCTGAAAATGAAAACAATTATAGTTTTAAAATATGTACTTGAAATATGAAATATAGCAACCTGTACGTTCCACTGTTATGTTCAAGTCTCCGTCTATCTTGGTATGTAGGTTTGCTCGTGGTATCTTTCTTCACTGTCATTACCTGGTAAGCACATTAAGCTAAAAACTGTAAGAGTTGCATGCTATCTTTGGAATCGCATTCTCTGAGCTGGGCTGAGTGATGCCATTTGCTTCCTATGTCCCGCACATGCACGCGCCGCACGTAAATAATTATTGTATACTCGTAATCATATAACAATATTTTCTAATGCAGGAATGAAGGATACCTTCATGACGCGATACTTAATATAGCCTCACAGCCTAGTAAATTATCTTATTAAAAAGAAATACTGATTTAAAACACTTGAAAGTCCAGTTTCAATTAAAATGTGTGTAAAGAGGAAAAATTATTCTTTTTGCTAGTTCACATCGCACATAAATGAACGCTATTTGGGGTTTACTTTTGGAATGAACGGTTTTGAAGTTTTTTATTTAATTTATTTTAAAACACCAAGAAGAATAAGCAGGAGACATATAAAATATAATCTTAACATTTCATATTCTTAGACGTCATACGCAATTTTTTATTACTTGAAAGTGTTAAATAAACTAACGAGTTCGCCAAACAGCGGCTTCGACCAAATACGATATTTTCTCAAACTAATATCGCTCAAAATACGCATGGTATTCACTAATCATATCCATAAATGGATAAATTGATTGGAAACGGCAATAAATTGCCAATTTTCCTGTCATTACTACTTCAATCTGCGAACATATTACACGGTTTTTAAAAGGTAAGAATTCGAGACTTGATTTTAGTGAGAAATCGTTCGGGCTACTACAGCCACTTAGATGCTTGTTGTAACTGAAACTAATAAAGAATTATAGTTTAAAAACAAAAAAACACGTTTTTATTATTAATCAAACTAAAAAGTAAAATATAATTGTTAACAAAAGATTAAAATTACTGACGAGAAAATACTTGTTTTAAAAAGTACAGGGTACTCGATATCAATCGTTATATTTTTTTTACTCGTTTTATTTCGAAATGCAGCGTTAGTTTCAAAATATCGTACAAAGCACCCCACGCAATTAGCACAGTGACATTAATTTTCTTGTCAGTAATTTTATTCTTATGTTAAAAATTATTTTTTACTTTTAGTTTGATTAATTAGAAAAGCGTGTTTTTTTATTTTTTAAACTATAATTTATTTGTTGTCAATTACCAATCGGCAAATATTTCATTAATTTAACGCTATCTTCCGGCAGAAGGAAAAGAAAGCGTTAAACAAACAAGCATTCATCTTGATTAACCCTAGATAACTAAACATACGTCCTAACGACTACGCACCCTCCGCCAAGACCAAGACAAGTTCTGGTACTTTCCTGCGTTCTTCGTCCTTCTCTCTTTTTCTACCTTTCCAATTATTGAAATAGTGCACGCAGCAGGGCGTGTTCTAGGACCATCTCGTCATCCACCTGACAAAAGTTTAATTATTATGTAACATAGTTTAGTTATCTAAGCTTAAGATGATGTTGAACGTCACGAATGAAATTTCAATACCCTAACCTTTTCACAACTCTGCGTTAGAATTGTAAACAAGAAATAACACCTGCGTCCTGCGGGCTAGTAATGTCTGCACGATAATCAATAAATAACATAAAGATTTTACGATAGGTAAAATTAAAATTTAATACCTCATTGTTCTCTAAAACACGTTATAGTTACAATAATTTACGATTTAGAATTAACAATATATAACATAATTATATATATGTATATAGTATTAAATAGTAAGAAATTTCCTTATATTTAAAAAATATATAGAAAATTGTGCATTATGATTTTGGAGAAAATACGAAATCTCATAAACAGTTTTAATAATTCTCAATATCAAAAGTAAAAGCTGTTATGTTTAGTATATGTTGCATGAATAAAGTTCTTAATATGAGTTGTATGTTCGACTTTCGAGTTGGAAAATTCTAGGTTTTTTTTTTATTTCACGCTCAACAGATGGCGTGTCACATTTTCTATACAAAATCACAAATACTTCAATGCAATAGAATAGTTTATAATATATAAGACGCGACATCATGCACTCGCAGTTTGTATTCTAATTAATCTTGATTTATCAATCACTGGATTGTTCACTTTAACACAATGGAATATGTTACACAATTAATCCCCAATACTCAGATGCTTCTCTTTCAATTTAATGTTGGCGTGATCAAATAAGTTAACGTTAGGTGCTGAGGCCACTTGGGTATTTTGCAAACAATATTAGTAAAATTCATATTACGTCGTCTGTAACGGGTTTATTGGTTTGGAATGAAGGCGGCTGTCTGCATGCCAAACGGCGATTCCTGGTGATCGCCCCTTTGAATTATGCGCACGGGCACGCTTACGCGTCTGCATTCAATCGCCAAGCGAGATTTATGTGTGTCCCGCCTGTACGCCACATACAAATGTTTCCATGAATTTCGACGTGAGAAGTTTCGCTGCCAGACTTGCTGTCTTAACAAACAATTCTTGTTGCACCTGTACACTTTCTGATAATATTGCTTTATTATAATTAAATAAGCTAGTAATATCGCCTTTCGAATCAGCAAGCTGAAGTGGCAGTGGAAAGGCCATATCTAGATGGATATGGCCATTCCACTGCCACTTTAGCAGTTCTTCTTCAACTACGGCAGCTGTCGTAGAACCGATAACCAATGGGGTAAACGAGTTCTTAAGTGAAGACAGCGTCTCGGCAAACGTAGTGTAGGACGCCCAGCGGCGAGGTCCACGTTGCTCCAGCAATGATTTGCGTAAAATGGCTGGCAAGGACTGGAACGAACTGGATACATGTCTCTGCGGCATGTTTTAAGAGAGGCCTACGTCCAATAATGAACCTAAATAGGCTAACGACGATGATGATTAAATAGTACACTTTAATAGTATTTCCTCGCAGGCGGGACGTTTTTATCCGTGCAGGGGCGGAGAAAGAATACTGACCTCTGCGGCCAAGGTCGGCCTGTCGTAAAAGGTGACAAAGCAACCCACTCTACTACGTGGTGGGGCCTCAAGCCCGTCTGAATCTTGTGAATCATCTAAACTTTGTGTTATGTTCCGGCATTAGTGACCCAAGTTCCTGTACCCTTATGGGACATCAGCGTGTTCGCGATGCCACTGGCATTGTAAACATCGACGACATAATCGACGGTAACTGCTAAACTCTAAGTGGACCGTCAGACTGTCTGCTGTCCAAGAGTAATTAAAAAAAAGTGTTCCGATATGCAAAAGCCGTTCCACGAAAGTAATATTTCTGTTTTGTTTATCAAAAAACATGTGCCAGAATAACTTTAAAAATCGTCAATCATTAATTGAGTATCAAAGTAATTTAAATATTTCTTTGAACCATAACGAATCCATGATACTAATACATAGAAACGTTGTTAATCCTAAATTTGAAATCTGATTTTGTATAGTTTTCATTGAAAAGTGTTACTAAATCTCAAACCTAATGATATTCGTTTAGTGCAGTTTGCTGCACTGCAGTTTGATTGTGCCAATATTTATCTATATTTTGTAACATTAACTAAAAATTAAAATTTAATATAAATATTCTTTGACTGTTAAAAATTAAATATAATTTGCAAACCAATATTCGAAAAGATGTACATAACAGATTTTATAAATTCAACTGTTTTTATGTTCAAAATAAACACCTCAAGTTTTTAATGATAAAACATTGAAAACAGCACTAAACTAACTCAAAACGTTACTTTAATTATAATGATAGATGATTCCTTAATCAATAGTAAATACAATTTTCTTAAATTCATTAACGGAAAAAGTAATAACAGAGCATTATTTTAAAATCTTATATTAACTGTCGTATAAAGTATACAAAAGCTCAGTCAAATTTAAAGTATTTTTACAGAAACGCCTTGAAAAGTTTTTCACTCGTACTAAAAAAACTGTGGACAAATTTAATCCTCAAACGTACCAACACTCTAGATTTTTGACAACTAACATATTAATATTCATTTTTAATGTTTTTTTCTCTCTTGGCAAACGTACGGAATTCACACGGTTTTGGATGTGTCACTTCATAGCGATATTGCTGCAGTTGACAGCCTGTGGCATTTTAGTATTCTCACTAATTATAATATTAGTAACCTTGAATATATAGTGTACCTCTAATTATGATTAAAATAACATTTTAATTTTAAAACAAATGTATATCTATCCGTGCAGAAGCGAAGAAAGAAAACTAACCTCTGCCGCCGGGATCGGCCTGTCGTAAAAGGCGACAAAACAACCCACCCTAGCTACGTAGTAGGGCCCCAAGCCCGTCTAGATGGCGACCACCTTTGGTCTTAAGTATGCCGCCATAATAACCTTGTGTTGTGTTCCGGCATTAGTGACCCAAGTTCCTGTACCCTTATGCGACAGCAGCGTGTTCACGATACCACTGGCTAAGCGAGCCGTCAGCCTGTCTGCTGTACTGCAAACGTCAAAACAGCCATCATAGCGTGCCGGTAGCATAGTTATATACTTTTGTAAATAAATTCATAAGATACCATATATATATGCTCAGACTCTGAATGGAAATCGAACTCGTGATTCTCACAAGCGTACGAAGGAGCGTAAACCGTAGGCCGTACGGTCTAGCCTAGAAATAAAAAAAGGTCACTCATATTTTTCCAGGTGAGTTGTCATAAGCATCTTAAAACATCATATTAGGTTATTATGATATAGATAAAGACATATCTCCTTTATAAAGTTTGTAACATGACTACTCAGCAAAATAACTGTAGAGCTTTCTATTGGAGGGTATTTTCTAAACCCGCGGAGTAGGAATACTGAACCCCGCAGCCGGCGAACCTGTCATTAAAGACAACAAAACAACCCTAGCTAGATGGTAGGGCCCAAAGCCCGTCTGAATGGCAACCACCCCGAGTCTATAAGTATACCGCCAAAATAACCTTGTGTAGTGTTCCGTCATTAGTGAACCAGGTTCCAGTATGCCTATGAGGATATAAACATGTTCACGGTGCCCCTGGTGTCGCAAACACCCATAGACAACGATACTATTAAGTGAGCCATCAGTGATGTTCGTTAGCAGTAACAAAATTACAAACAGAAGCTCTAAAAATCAAACAAAATTTTAATATAATAAAAATATTTTTGACTTGATTAACTTAATAACAATAGAATTCAAATAAAATTACCATAACAAAGACTTCCACAGCAAAATTACTAATCAACAGAGATCGCGTTAAACCTAAACCAAACGGCTAGACGGGTTTTATTGTATTATGTAAAATATTATTTCAGCCCAGACACCTGTTAAATTCGTCCTTCGTTGTCTGAAGCGAAAACTGGGTCGCCTGGAGTACAAAAAACTAGGCGTAGAAGATAAATACTTTATCAAACCGCTACTCGGGGATTTCGCTAATAAACTACCATAATATAATGGCATATGGTATAAATTATATACTATAATATTGTATGAAAATATTATATACACAGTTCTCTGTATATTATTACTTACTCTTTATTAGTGTTAAAATTGATCATATTGTATTTAAAAAAAAGAATATAGAATAGTATAGTCAAATTTATGACTTGCCTTAGTATTTGAATAGTATGAAAGAAAAATAATATCTGAAATCTGTTATTACTAAATTAATGTTATTAATTTAGAAATAAGAATATAATCTAATCATTATGGTAATATTGGTTTAACCTGAATTCTGAACGAAGTGTTCAAACTTAAATACCTCACATATATTTTATACTTATTAATAGTAAAGTAGCATATACTTAACATAATACACTTCTCATCAAAATCGAAACACCCCTGAAGTTTGGTTTTGAATGAGTTTAATTTTGTTTTTACATTTAACCAAAAATATAAATAATGCCAGTTAATTGTGGATATTACAAGGTATCATTCAACGAATATTAATGTTTCAAATTAAAATTAAATTTCTTTAGCTATTGTGTTGTGTTTAACATGGTTAAACAAAGATGTAAAAGAGAAAAATGTTAAAAACGTTTATTCAGTATCTCGTATTTCCTCCCCGGACTCTTATCACTGCTTCCATGCGGTTCCTCGTGGAATAGATAAGCGTCAAAATTTTGTGTTGTGGGATGTTATCCTACTCTTCTTGTATAGCTTTTTTAAGTTGGCCAAGCGTCTCTGGAACAGGATCTCTCGCTCTGACACCTCTCCCTAACTCATCCCATAGGTTTTTTATGGGATGTATATCCGGACTTCTTACTGCCCAGTGCATAACCGCAATACCGACTTCGCTCAGGTATTCATTTACAATGCCTGCGGTATGAGCCCTGGCATTGTCCTGCATAAAAATGAAGTCTTCGCCAATAAAATGTGCGTAAGGTACCCCATGAGGCTTCAGACACTTCGATGTAACGTGACCCATTTAATGACGGTAACTGAAGCTCAGATATAAACGCAAGTTTGGTTTTTCTATCGGCGCTTATGCCTCCCCAAACCGTCCATGAACTGCCACCGTAACTGACTCTTTCTTAAATGCAACACTGTGCAAAACGCTCTCCCTCTCTTTGATACACCTTTTTTCTTCCATCATTACCATACAGACTAGACATGATCTTACTCTCGTCAGAAAAGAGAACTTTGCTTCATTGAAGGTATGGCCAATTTAAGTGCTCAAGTGCAAAATTGAGGCGCGCTCTTCGGTGGTCTACCGTCAATTTTGGGCCATTACCTGGTTTATGAGGTTTCATGCCATGCTCCACCAATCTTTTTCTTATGGTAGAACCACTTACAGTCAATTCTCGAACTTCGATTTAGTTTTACTTTTGAGTACGTTTATATGAGAGCTCACTACCATATTCCCAACAGTTAATCATAAGACTGCTAATGCAAACTTACTCAAAAAGCAATTTACTTAAAACTTCGACTTATTGATGAAGTATATAATTTCCTTCAACGCCCTAACCTAATTGTTCGCAATTTACATATTTCGAATGGCTCCTCAAGATCGCTCCAAAAGAGATCTTATATAATTGCCTAATTTATGAACTGAGGACTTCGCATTACGCGTATTTTCAGGAAATGCACTTAGTCAGACTATATTCGTTTATACACTCGCAGGCAGAGTTAATATGAGTAGTTATGTTTGCGTATTCTGTGAAGTTTTGTTCTGTACTCTTAGTATTTTGTGACTGGAGGCTTCCAGACAATCAAAATTTTAAATTAGAGCCCCTTTGTGCCTAATACCTGAATGCATTTTACTATATTAACCTGTCCCTCGTATAAGCACTATCTAGGCGCTATTACCGTTATCATCTTTACAAACCCCAAGCTGATCGATGCCTTGTTTTTTTACTAGGTAAACATTAGTTGAAAGTTTATCGTAGTTTTAAGTATTTCTAGCTTTTTAGAAGCTAATTATTCACATGTTCACTGAGGATTACATAACATTCATTTGCGCACGGTGAAATCTATGTACACCTTTGACGCTGATTCACGATTTTTCATATTTGATCCAACAGGGAAAACGATACACAAAACATTTTCTATTTTTACATCCAGGGATACAATGAACGTAAAATAATTAAGTTTTGGATCATTCTAATTCTATCAAAAATAGTACCACCAAGTTACTATCTAACCGCCATCACACTTGATGAAAGTTGGTGACTTTTTGTCTGTAGCACTAACATACATACTTTCCGCGTAAAAATACGTACCGCGAACAAGCTGTCATCGGCGTAGGGGAACTGAACCATGAATCACATTTATAACACAACACAAGGTTATTATGACGGAATACTTAAGACCAAGGGTGATTGCCATCTAGACGAGCTTGGGGCGCAAACACCTTTCTAAGTTGTTTTGTTGCCTTTTACGCCAAGCCGGTCCCTGCCGCTCCTGTACGGAGTAATTCTTAGCCGGGGCCTACTGTTGAGTACTGTTATAAGGCTGAACACTCCTTTTTTACCTTTTTATAACACTTCCTTTACTTCCTATTCCGATACTAGAATGTATAGAATAGATGTAACCAAACTGGGTTTTTGCAATATTACCGGAAAAGATAACCAAATGGTTTCCTTTTGTGAACCTGAGACCTTGAAGAATTATTCCATTTTTACTACACCCTATACTAAGATAGGTTTAAATGAAACACCATCTACGTAAGAGGTTTGATGTATTTTATGTTTTGACAAAACGTGATTTTTTGAAAATGTTTTTTCTTTCTTCCCTAATATACATAATACATAATTGCTGCGATCCCATTCATCATCATCTTAGCGTAAAATTCCAGTTGCAACCTAAATTTCTGTTTCGCCTTCCGATTTCCTCTTTTCCACTTTACATGGTCTATAGAATCCCTGGTGATAACAGGGAAACTCCGCGACTTTGACGCGTCACATCAACCTACCATTGTCGTTGCATTCTGACGGTGGATAAGATCGTGAGGAAACGATTCATCGTGAGGTGTCTGTACCTACCGATCTGCCTGGGATAAGTGTTTTTGTACTTCTAGGGAGAGGCAAAAGCCTTTAAGGGACGTTTTGGCCAGTTATTGTGTACTTAGTATAAAAGCCACATTTAAAAAAGTGTTTTCGTTTGCCCAGTGACATTAAACAATTCAAATACAAACACTAAGAGACCATGAGTTAGATTGGAAAAATATTAATGTATTTTGTAGAAAAGTAAGATTTATTTATTTTAAATAAATTTCACTTTGTATACGAAGGTTTCACTCGAAAATATTTGTATTAATAGACATTTCGTTTACCTTACCTTAATATCATTATTTACCTCAGGAATGTTGCCAGAAATAACAAAGCCGGTTTCCATAAATCACTTTGATGTTGATAATATTATTTCGTGCGGTGCCGTGGCGGATGTTGCGAATGATTTGTGGGATGAATTAAATGCGCACAGAGTATAATTAGACGAACCGTTTTAAAGAATCTATTCTGAGGCCATTCATGAGCCTAGTATATTGTTCGTTGCTAGGGTTATGCGAAATATTGTTTTCATTTCCTAATTGAATCGATCGATTAACCGATTTGAATTTGAAATCGATAATGGCGAAACATGATGCATTAAATATCAAGCTATGTACACAAAGTAGGCATATTAATATATATGTGTATATGTACTTATAAGCATATAAAAAGTATAGTATATCCGAATATATTATAGTTTTTAGTAAAATATTTTGTTTTGAAAATATTTAAATGAACAAAAATGCAACTACGTTAAATTTATGATAACAATTTTACAAGTTTTATAATTTTACTTTCGTAGCTTTTTTCAGAATCTACCTATGTAGATTAACTGATTGAATTGATTAGTATACAATTATAAATCTATCTATATCTAACTATAAATATATGTATAATCTACTTTATAAATTATACTATATTATATAGGTATTATATTGTTTCTCCGTGCTGGGGCGCAGTAAGAATACTGTCAAAACATCCCTAGTTATGTATAAGGCTCCAAGCCTGTCTTTATAGTGACTACCCTTGATCTCTAAACATGCCGCTTCAATAACCTGGGTTTGTGTTACGGCATAAGTGAGCCAGGTTCCAGTTACGGTCTTAGTATGTGAGTTTGTTATGCCCCTGGCATCGAGTCGACGGTAACTACTTCTTCAGAAATAAAAACTGTTGTAGGGGTAACCCTATATAGATGACACTCCATTCTAAAGCCATTGATCTATTTGAGGCGGCACACGCACTTGAATTGTGACTTGTTTGTTTTCACATTTAGAATGTTCCACCGAATTACTGAAAGTGAAGATCAAAATAACCATTCTAATTTACATTGAGTTGATCTTGCATATATTAGGAACAGCTAGTAATATTAATTTTTTTTTTGTTGCTTTTTATGGGCACCGCTGAAACGCTGCTATTCGCGAAGTGCTAGTACTAGAATCTGGTCACTTATGCCGGAACACAAGATTACTATGGCGGCATATTTAAAATCTAGGGATTTAAAATCCTTTCACATTCTCCCAATAACTTAAATTTAGCCCCAAGTTTTTATATTTATTTGTTCCTGAAAATGAAAATAGGATTCTATCGACGAAAAGATGACTTTCACGGGGTTAAAAAAGCGACACATTAGTTTTATTCTATAACAACACTAAAAAGGACCTCAGGCTCAAAAATCTCTCTCAACTATCGTCCCCAACGGAACTTTGCAACTTATGACCACTATTTTAAAACTTGGTACGTATGTTTCATGCTAATTTGGATCATATGGACAGTACTTAAATATAGAATGACATGGCAATACACATAGTGGCAATAAAGCCTGCTTTTGATGCCAATACTTCGAGGAATACTAACCACTCTTAAAATATACATGATATGTTTGAATAACCTCATTTCTAAGTCGATTTTTAAGCCTATACCAGACAATTTTTTCCGTTGCTGATAATTTTTTATTGAGTAGAATATCAAAAAGGTTCGTATCCCATATTATGCTAAGTAACTGTCGCCTATGAGTAAAGTTAACTTAATAAAGGCGCCAATAAGTCACCGAATTGCGAATACCTCCCGGAAGAAGAAGATAAGATAATTTTAATTTACTATTATATTATTATATCATAATGTACATGTTGGTCTATTATACACGAGCCAATTTACAATGAAGTATATATTAGAAAACATTTCTAACCTCAAAAAAGCACATTGTAACATGAATTGTATGTACTGGTGATGCAGAAAATATTAAGAGTAGAACTGCATGCAGATATATTAGTGAGTACTGTTGATTTCCTCATAAATTTTATAAATAAACCATTTAAACTAAGTAAATTTATTTTATCTCGAAAATAAATACCTATTAAAAATGTGATGGCTACTATACAAAAATGATGCTTAGAATCGCTATAGTTTTTTTTATTGCTGTAAAACAGCAGACAGGCTGATGGTCCGCTTAGAATTTAGCAGTTACTGTCGACTATGGGTGTTTGCAACGTCAGTGGCATCGCGAACACGCTGCTGTCCCATAAGGGTACAGGAACATGGGTCACAAATCCCGGAACACAACACAAGGTTAATGGCGACATACTTAAAACCATAGTCGCCAACCAGACGGGCTTGAGACCCTACCACGTAGCTAGGTGGGTTGTTTTGTCGCCTTTTACGACAGGCCGACCGCGGCCTCAGAGGTTAGTATTCTTTCTCCGCCCCTGCACGGATAATAAGCTTAAATTTAGACCTAATTTGTTTTATGTATTATATTATATAATATATTTGTTTCTTAAAAATTAAGAAAGAACTTCGCGGGCAGAAATTTTCTACTGACGATAAGGCGATTTTTGGTGACTAAAAAGTGACACAGTACTTTAGTAAAAATAAAATTATTAATAATTTTACTTAAATGCGGTTTTCTAAGCAATTACATTCTACACCTTACACTCACGACATCCCTACGCCCTTCGATGGTCCAGGGTGTCTCCCAGGCCCACTTTAAGAAACTAACTGTGTATTTAAAATTAATTATCTTAAGTGATCTGGTACATAATCAGTTGAATCATCATTAAATTTACATTTGGTCTATAACTTCATAAAAACAATTTCCAGTACAACGATTTTAAACTAAAAAATCACAAAGTGTGCATAAGTTTCAATATATGTATAAGGAGTGATTGTGGTTATTTTTTTGCAAGGAGTGACGTGTGATCTGTAGAGCCGGATCTGATTCCGTCTCCAAAATATGGCGCCAGAGCTGACGGAACCGGCGTCCGATAATTATTTATATAAATATATAATGCCCTGTACACACGATACACAAAACTGAATGTTTTTAATATAACATCACAACGAAGTTCAATTTTTAAAATAACTATGAAGTTAAATATAAAAATTTTATGGAGTCATCAGGGTCTTTAATGAGCAAATTCACATTAAAGTTTATCCCAAAGTTATTTCCATATTGTTGTCACTTCCGTAGTATTAAATGTAATTATTACCAAATGCAACGTCTTACTGCTGTGCTGTAATTTTATGGTAATAATAGATTTAAATAATCAATATTTTGTTGGAATTGTTTACTCTGTTTTTATGTGTATTTTGTTTAGAATCTTATCATTAATTTTATCTTAAAATTTTCACGGCTAATAATCTCTAATAAATTAAATACGCGGGCATTTAATTTAAATATTTAAATTTCTAAGTGGGCCTAGAATCCATAAAACGAAGTTTAAATCATAAATCATTATCATCAATCATAATCATGATATTATTTTATTATTAGATAATTAATTAGGAATGTATGTTGTCTTTTTAAAAACGATTTACTACCAGAAATACTGGTATGTGCTACGTGTCTTAACGGCTAAGGTACGTCGAAACGGCCATGTTTATGTTTAATAGGTATTTATTTACAAAATAAAAGTCGTGTCAGTTGTCTAGTACCATACAGATGTGCTGTGCTGCTTTGGGACTAGATGGTGCTCAATAAATGGTCACATTATACAATATTTATTAATTTATCAATCGATACGCGGTGAATAAAATAAATTGTCATTACTGATAGCAATCAGACAAGTCTGGTATCAAGTGCAATATTGTAAGTACACGTCAACAGCATATGCATAATCGATATGTTCTGTCCCGATATTTAAATGAGATTAAATAATCGCTCAATCGTCTAGACATGCATGTGTCGTGGCCTTTAGAACATACCTTTCCGCTCGACCGAGTCAACGCCCGCGCATTCGCTTCACACTAAAATCATATTCGATATATTTGCATTTCTACCGGTGCCAACATTCAATAGGCTTCATGGAAGCTTGAAGTCATGTGATGCACGATTATATACAAAATAAAATAAATTATCCAAAAGTCACAGTTCTCTGATATTGTTTTTTCAATATTTGTTTTTTATACTTTATAATCATTGTATTTAACCCTGACAGGACTATAAATCCAAGACTAAATATAATGCGAACTATGCAAATGCTTTTGATTTTAGCGCGAAGAAAATTTGACAATCCCTTTAACATTAGGAACACTAGTTGCCATAGACATACGTTTAATTATGATATCGGACTAAAAAATATCGTTTAGATAATAATTAAATAATCAATTACGAATTTTAAGGAAGAGAAAAAGACTTCCTTTGAGCGTGAAGGGGTTAATGCCGTTGCATATCTCTTTCTGAAGTACGTTATTGATAACCCACCTTGGATATGGGGTACGCTTTATGTTCCCATAACTCCGGGCCCAGCGGTGGGGTGTTATATCATTTTAATACTCCGGAATACAATTATGGGACAGAAGCCTGTTCGCGATGCCACTGGCGTTGAAAACGTTAAATTCTAAGTGGGCCGTCATCCTGTCTGCTGTCCTACAGCAATAAATAAGGCAATGTAGAATAGGGGCATCGCTAACACGCTGCCGTCCGCGTAAGGGAGCCTGAGTCACTTATGCTGGAACACATGTTTATTTTTATATGATAGCATATTTAAAAACTACTAGTGTTTGCCATCCAGACGAGCTTTGAGCTGCACCACCAGGGTTGTTTTGTCGGCTTTTACGAGAGCCGGTCCGGACATAGGAGTCAGAATTCTGACTACGCACCTGCTTGGAGACAAATTATGATATTCACAGTAACAAACGAGGTACATTTAAGTGCTATTTTAGTTATTTTACTATAGTTTTACTATCTCATTGTTAGTTTGGTTGTAAACATTACAAAAACCACATTACGTAATTGTCTGAAAATTTGAATTTATAATGTATGTTGTAATACACGTGCAGTGTGGCGATATAGCGATTTAACGATTTAGATTTAATTTACGTCTTCAAGAAAGAACTTGAAATAAAAAATACTTTACCAAGTTTTAAGATGTAATAAAAATTAAAAGATTAATTACAAATTCTAATTTGATATTTATTTATTCAAATATATTTAGTAGCTATTGGAATAGTATTCAACGGTCTACAGTTTTATTTTTTGGTCTCGAGGAAAAACCCTCTCTTGACGGGTTCCCCCGGCCCGGGGGGACCGAGGGATATGTGGGACTCCGGGAAAGATGTTCAGCCATCCGGCTACCCACTAAAAACCCCGCTGTTCTCCTATCGCCTACACCCAGGCCCACGGATATATGGCCTGCCGATCTCGTGGCCCGGGCCGGCGCCGGCCCGCCCTTTGTCTTAATGCGGGCCCCTTCTAAATAGTTGGCGCCAGGGGGTCAGCATTTCGTCCCCTGGCGCTCTTCTGAATCAACATGAGTTGAGGGGGGCCGCGGAATAGCACGCGGCCCTCTCCCTCGCGGCAATAGTGCAGGCGGCGGATCCTCCCCCGAGGGCCCACCCGTGGCCGCTTTTTACGGCGGCCGGAGGTCGTTACTTGCCCTCCGGCGCCGCCGGCGTTGGCGGGAGAGGAGTGTGGTAGTCGACTCCCGCTCCGCCGCCTCCTTTGCAGACTTGACTGCCTCCAGCCCCTAAAGCTGGAGGATTCTGGACGGGGCGGGACTTGCATCTCCGCCACGTGCCAGTCAGGCGTGAGTACGACTACCAGACGACACTCCAGAAAACCAAGGAGTCGCCCAACGTCGTAGCCAACCCAGCCAGACCGACGGACAGCGGAGATGCCGTTCCCGCCCCAGAAACACTCTCTGTGCAGGCGCAGTCGAAATGGGCATGGTTTCGACTACCAAATCAGGGCCCGGGACCGAACCCGGGACCCCAACCAGTACTCGCAACCATCCCACCGAGGACCGCGCCACGAACAGAGAGCGACGTTAGGAAAGGATGTACGAGGTAGACGGGAAGAAAGGTGGGACTCCGCTGCCTCGGACGGGAAGAGGAATGAGGTGGCGGATGCTCGGGCACCTCGGGTACGGACACCCGTGCACTCCTCGGACAGAGAAGCGCCCGAAGAACGGTCTACAATTCATCCATACTAATATTAGGTCTTTACCTATGAAATTGCCGTTTTGAATTTTTTCATGTATTTTTTACTTGTATTAATCGAAGTAATCACCCATGCAATCAATGCATCTTTGCCAACGTAGTGGCAGTTTATTGATGCCCTTCTTAAAGAAATCAGCTGGACGGGAGGCAACAAATTCTTCAGAGGCACTTTGTATTGCCTCTCGGAAATTGAATTTTTTTCCCGCCAAGAAGTTATCCAAATTTTGGAAAAAGTAGTAGTCTGTAGGCGCAAGGTCTGGTGAGTAGGGCGGATGACGGAGAACTTCCAACCCCAGTTCTTGCAACTTGGAGACCGTCTGCTGTGCAGTATGAGGTCGCGCGTTGTCGTGCAGGAGCAGCGGAGATGAGCGATTGACCAATGCTGGTTGGAGATGTGCCAGCTTCTCCATCATTGTGTTCAGTTTTTCACAGTACACATCTGCAGTAATGCTCACCCCGTTTGGTAAGAAGCTGTGATGAATCACACCGGCGCTAGACCACCAAACAGTGACTTTTCTAGGGGTAATTTTTCGTTTAGGGCATTGTTTAGGTGCTGAACCAGGATCCAACCAACCTGCTGAGCGCTTGCGGTTATCAAACAGAATCCATTTTTCATCGCAGGTAACAATGCGGTTCAATATTCCTCCATTTGTGTGTCTGTTGAGCAGTGCAAGGCACGTCTCGACGCGTACTTCGCGCTGGCGATCATTGAGTTCGTGGGGCACCCATTTGTCAAGCTTTTTTACCTTGCCAATTTGACGCAAATGGACCAATATTGTTTTAACGCTAACGTCGAAAGCTGCTGCTAATTCAGCCGTAGATTGTGTATCATCAGCTTCCACAATCGCCTTTAATTCGTCATTGTCGACCAAAGTCTTCGGATGACCGCGAGGTTTATTTTTCAGGTCGAAATTCTCAGAACGGAAGCGAGCAAACCAATAACAGGTGGTGCGTTGATTTATAGTGTTAGCTCCGTAAACGTCATTGATGTTGCGTGCAGCTTGTACCGCGTTGCTGCCACGACGGTACTCATATTCCATAATTTCTCGAATTTTTAACGTATCCATGATGACGAAAAAGATTGAAATGCGATGAAAATGTAACACTAATCAATAAACAAATTACTACTTTTGGAAAAAGAATTCCATTATTTTAAAATAAAATTAATTTGAAATTAGAATTCCTAGCCAAACAAAAATTATTTTGATTTGAAATGGCCAGTACTGCAGAGCGGCAATTTCATAGGTAAACACCTATTATTATAAATGTGAAAGTAACTCCGTCTGTCTGTTACGTTTTCACGCCTAAACCACTGAATCATTTTGATAAATTTTGGTATATAGATTGGATCTTGGAGAAGAAGAAGGATAGGCTCCTTTTTTATTTTTATGCCAAAATGTTTGCTAGGTCTGATAATAATATCAGTTCTCTGCTGCCTAGAAGGAAGGGATAGTATACCTGCTTGTTCAAAGCGGATTGGCGGCTTACACATCGGTGATATCGGTGTGCAAGTTCCCTTGCTATGTTTTCCTTCACCTTTACAGTAAGTAACAATTATCTTATAATATGCACAGTAAGAAAAACAAAACGGCGGTGGGATTCGAAACCGGGACTTTTAGGTTGTTTTACGAATGTAATACAACTTGGCTAGTAGTAGGTAGTTAGTAGCTTTGTAGTTTCATTATTTAATCAACAAACGTTTCACACTGTCAAATCTCGCAAGCGTATAGTCTCGGTTGTCAACTTCGAAGGCCTAGATAGACAGAAGAAAAGCGCCCTGTTTACATAGAGCTGAATTTCCATCCCTCATTAAAATAAATTAAATATACTGGGACAATTCACAGTGTCATCTAGCCCCAAAGTAGATAACATAGTATTTGTGTTATCAGTACTAGATAACTATATATATTACGAAAAAAACTTGTCTAGTACCACAGGTCATAGAATATATAGATCATTTCTATGATTTATGTCTAGTACCCATAACATGAGTGTTATGCTACTTACTTGCGCTGTGTGAGTTGTTCCTGTATATTTATTTCATCTATATACATTGTATTAAACTATATTTTTTAAATTTATTTGAATCGCTGAATGACTCTTTAAAGTCCATCCTTTCTTTAGTCGTTACGAGTGGTACATACATTGTGCATTTGTAAGTTGTATACCCATGTTGTGTAAGCCCAGTAGGCGCGGGCGCTGCACGCGGTGCGCGGGCGCAAGAAAAATAGTGTCTGGCGGTCGTCTAGCCTTCACCCATGACTCACGCAAAGGCATCTCACCGAATACGGCACTCTCCCGGAGTCTCACGATCACGTGATAGCCAGACTCAACGCGCATCTGTTTTCAATTAATGTTTAGTCTGGAATACGGGAACCAGAGTTTATTGCGTCTAACCATAATTTATGTGCATACTCGTTACTTTGGTATCTTGAATGAATATGAATGGAGGAAAGTGGGTTAGTTTGCGAATGATATTTGAATATTTGAAGCGCTCTGAGAGCAATGTCTTTTGACTTTTGCTCCTACCTATCTTTCGTCAATTATATCTTATCGGATAGGTGAAAATGTTAAGAGTCGATCATGATTTAAGTGACGATAGTATTGAAAAGATGATTTCTATTGCATAATATAAAAAAAAACTAAGATATAGGCTAGATTTAATATAACTTATTATTAATAATAATAAGCAATCAACAATACATTTGACTTTTAACTGATTAGAAAAATAATATATTAACATTATTTTGGAGAATTTTATATTCTATCCGTGCAGAGGCTGAGAAAGAATACTGACCTCTGCGGCCGGGGTCGTCCTGTCGTAAAAGGCGACAAAACAGCCCACCCTAGCTACGTGGTAGGGCCTCAAGCCCGTTTGGATGACGACCACCTTTAGTTTTAAGTATGCCGCCGTAATAACCTTGCGTTGTGTTCCGGCATTAGTGACCCAAGTTCCTGTACCCTTATGGGACAGCAGTGTGTTCGCAATGCCACTGGCAAAACACCCATAGGCGACGGTAACTGCTAAATCCTAAGCGAGCCGTCAGCCTATCTGCTGTCCTACAGCAATAAAAAAAATAATGATTCAATATCTAATGGAATATGGCAAAATATTAACAAGCCATTACCCATTTGTGAATACACTCATTTTACGTGACAAAATTACTTACCTGTGAGCATTATTAGAAAGTGAAATCTAAATATTATTTTCAATAAATTAAAATCTATAATTATTATTTATATGAATTTATCTGATTTTAAAACCACAACTAGCCGCATCAATTTAAGATTTTTTTCTTAAGACACCTTGGTTAGGAAAATAAAAAATCAGACATCAAAAGTAGACATCAAAGTAAAGGCTTGCTAAAAACAAAACAAACGAAACAATGGGCTCTGACGACCTCCATATCGTAACGACTAATGCACTTCCGTATGCTTGCGAAGATCACAGATTCGATTTTCGTGTCGCATCTGGGTTTTTATGTATAATATATATTTATAAACAAAACAAAAGTATATAAGTATAGCATATCAGTTGTCTATTACCCATAACAAAAGTGCTATGCTATTTACTTTGAGACTAGATGAGGCGTGGCGTGTGAATTCTCACAAAAATATTTATTATTATTATTTTATTTAGTCTTACTCCAAATGCAAACTTTGGATGTATCTGCGACCTAACCATTTAAAAATGTTTACGGTGTTTGTCTCTTTAAAATATATCATCATCATCATCATCTTAGCGTTGAGTCCCGGTTGCAACCCAAACTCTCGCTTTCTGACCGCCCGGGGTTCGCTTTCTGACTTTTCTCCACTTCGCACGATCTTCGGCATCTCTGGTGGTTAGTCCACTGGCTTTTTAAAATATATATTAGTATTAAATTTACTTATAATACATTCAATATTTATGTACAATACAGTATGCAGAATACAAGGAAACCAGATAATAAAAACGACTAAGAAAACGGACCCTGAGCACCGAAATGGAAATTCAGAATGCAACCAGGATTTAACGATAACCTTAGGATGACATACACACATACAGAATGAAAGTCTCTTATAGACAGTTTTAACTTAAGTTTTTACACTCAAAATATTATTCACGGATTTACACTTTGACTAAGACTGTTTTTTTTAATGCAGCCGGGATGTGCTGGACGGGGATGGATCGGGGCGGACGCTGCACTTCAGTGGCGGCGATGCGAGTGGGACGCGCCGAGTGCTGCGCAGGCGCATCTCGCACTCCCGCTGCTTGGAGCCCCTTCGACCTCGACAGTGGCGAGATATTCTTCTACAATGCCCTATCAGGCGGAGTGCCCTGTACTGCGTGTGCCGGTTAGTTACAGTTGGAGTTGCTACTTGCTGCTGCAAAGGCCTTCTTCATCTTTCTGCCAAGCTATGCGGGGTCGGCACAACATGTGCTCTCCTTCCACTCTCCTCTATTTATTTCTATTTATTTCTCCTCTATTAGTCATCATCTGAACACTCACACCTTTTTTCGCCATATCATCTTTTATGTGTTCCATCTGTTCTTTGTCTATCCCTCCTTTTGTATCTACTCTTATTTCTAGCATTTTTCTTGTCAGGTGACATTTTTCTCAACGCATTATATGATCAAAGACCTATTCATCCATCATAATCTTCGATAAGACGTAACGTCTATTAACTAACATATCACCTTTTTGGAGAGTAAGCATTTCTAGACCTACCGTTCTTCTTGTAGAGCAAGGACTAAGAGTCAATCTTGCAGCCCCCTCTATCGGCTTGGAGTAGCGAGATCTTACTCGATATGCCGTCAATTTCAACCCGGATTCCGGTGTAGTAGTTTAGATGCCTCAGAATATAGAAAAGGCCTGTCGCTCTTGCCAAAGCCATTTTTATACAGAAAATATCCAGCGCTAAGGATGGTAACAAAGCTTTCATTAATACTGATTACGAATTGCGCGTGAAATACTAATGTTATTTAAACAAACTTTGTGATGACAGACTTAGATGACTTGGATAAAGTGAATGTTTATAGTGACGATGATTTATTATATCCTTAGAGTTACTAAAACTCAAAAAAAAAATGCCAACGGACCTATTTACTGTTAATTAAATTTATAGTTTCAAAATAGATAATGCGCAGTGAACAATAAATAGCGTTTAAAATTTATTGATACATAGATATTTCTCGCATTAAATAAACAAGTCAAACCCAAGACAATAATAGCCCAACCTTAAATTATAAGGCCCCGACCACAATGTAGAGCTTTCGATAATAGACGGCTATTATCGTAATTTGTGGTACTAAGACAACGGCAATAAGTTTTATGATAGTGTCAAGCAATTAAGATAAACATAGCAGGAACAAACACGGTAAGCCTCAATTAAATGCAATTTCCATGAGTGGTAAGCAGATAAAGTATAACAGCACATAATTAGATCAGAGTGCATCGTACGATAGTTACGGCGATGTATTAAATCGAGAGAATGCCTTGGCACTCTGACAACTATGCTATTTTAGAGGTAAACAAATAATTTCTCATGGAGACCAAATAAATTTTGGCAAAGAGCACACTTATATAACTTCATATGTTTTTTTTTACAATTAAATTTTGGTTTAAAGAGTGTTTTAGCTATTATTTCTTACTGAATGAAATGTACTTTGGTATATATCAAAGTAATATCCTTAATATACAGCTATCGAAATATTCACTTTTTTTTTGTAACAACTCGTGAAAAATCCAAAGTTTAATCTGAAATTAAAAAGACACTGTTTTGATATTTTTGATATGCTGTTAAAAATAAGACCTGCTTTAAATTTCGAATAAGGGCTACTTCTGTTGTCTGTATCCAATCGGACGTGACTTTGAACGCAAACTGAAATGCTTAGGAATATAAAGCAATATTCGATACTTTAGCGGGAGAACAAAAATCAAAGCAAGCCCATTTTGGTTAAGCCAGCTGGTTCATCAACGTAGCTCTTAAACTGATGCTAGAAATATTCAATTTCCACAGATTTTTTGCATAAATAGATAGCATAAACTTTGCATCTATTATTCGATTTCCTGAAGTTTAATTCCATGAAGATTCAAAGATTAGCATTTCATTATATAAGGAAAATTCTTCACTTACTTGATATTATTTATAAATTAAAAGCGAAACGAACTAAACGCAAAAAGTTGAAGTTCTGTTTTGGATTCAGACTCCAAAGTACTTGATTATGATATACTGAATTTAACCATTTTTTTGGTCTCGGGGAATAACCTCTAGTGACGGGTTTCCCCGGCCCGGGGGGACCGAGGGATATATGAGACTCCGGGAAAGATGTTCTATTATCCAACTACCCACTAAAAAACCCCACTGTTACCACCTCCTATCGCCTACGCCCCGGCCCACGGATATTTGGCCTGCCGATCTCGTGACCCGGGCCGGCGTCGGCCCGCCCTTTGTATCAAGGCGGGCCTCTTCTAAAGTGTTGGCGCCGGGGGGTCAAGGATTCGTCCCCCCGGCGCTCTCCTGTATTGTAGGAGTTGAGGGGGGCCGCGGAACAGCACGCGGCCCTCTCCCTCGCGGCAATAGTGCGGGCGGCGGATCCTCCCCCGAGGGGCCGCCCGCGGCCACTTTCTACGGCGGCCGGAGGTCAGTGCTTGCTCTCCGGCGCCGACGACGTGGCCTGCGTTGGCGGGAGGGGAGTGTAGTGGTGGACTCCCGCTCCCGCTCCGCCACCTCCTTTGCGGACATGATTGCCTCACAAAAGTAGGCGACGGCCGTATATCCAGGATCGCCCCCGAACATGGACAGAACCAGAGCCGGGAGCGACAGGTCCGCGCCGATTTGGGCGACAAGGGCACACGGCGACAGTGTGGTCCGCCGTGTCCTCCTCGTCGCCCGCGCCACAATGGTGGCACCTCGACGTCATCTCTCGCCCTATGCGACACAGGTACCTCCCGAAGCAATCGTGCCCCGAGAGGACCTGCTTCAGGCGGAAGGTCAGGGTGCCGTGGCGCCTTTCCACCCATTCGGCCAGGACGGGCCTCACCACTTCAATGGTGGCGAGGCCCGCACTGGGGTGCGCGAGGCGCTCCTTCATACTGAATTTAACCAGATTTAACCAATTTTATATCGAAATGAGACTGCAAAATCAACATTCTTCACTCTCTTTTGGAGATTCATTTTTGGAGTGCTGAGATAATTACTTAACTAGTAATCTCATCTCACGTTAGTATAACTACTTCTGTCATTTAATTAAGGTTAGTCAATCACAATATCGCAAAGTGAAAGGCCTAAATTACAGGCAGTGTAGATAATAGTAGCGGCTTTGATTTACAAGAAATGGAAATTCCGAGGGTTCTCGTCGAAGGCGGAGAAAAAGCGGATTTCTCGCCGCGTCTTACTGCACTACAGTTTGATATTTACATACCTACGAGCAGTCAAATCAACCTGCCGATTGCACTCTCCGTTCCCTTTAATTTTATTTATTTATTTTTCTTGTCTGAAATTCTGCAGACAGGCAAACGGCCCACCTGATAGTAGGTAGCCATCCTCGCCTATAGACGTTTGGAACACCAGAGGCATTGCCAATGCGTTGTTGGCCTCTAAGCAATTTTATAACGCCTTTTTTGAAAAACTTTACTGGAATTTCATTTCAAATCTGAAAAGTACGCTACATGAACGAAAACGAAAGGAAACGAATAGAACTGAGAGAGAAGAGGCTCCAGAAAATGTGGATGAACGCCCAGCCGGTGGCGGGCAGTGCGGTGGTAGAAAGATGATGAAAGCATCATTCTAAACAGTTGCTTAGAACAGTACCCGTATGAGTTATTAAGTATCAATATTGCAATCTGATTGGATCCAAGATTAAATCATGATTGGTTTACAGAGTCGTGCGCGGGAGTTTCGTGTGGCAACGGTCGGCGGTGCGTAGTTCGTGGCGGACGGGCACGGTGTGTATGCGCAGCAGCGTGTCGACGCGTGGGTGCTGTTTGTGGCAGCGACGGCAAGACATACCCATCGCTATGCAGACTTCGGCGTCGCGCCTGCCGTCGCCCTGCGAAGCACTTGGTGCTTGATTATCCAGGACCGTGTCAAGGTAAATTACATATAATGCTTCCCGTGAAGTTTTCTTCGTTAGATAACATTATATTGTATATCACGGAAAACTAGTTTAGATATCAAAGTAACAAAATTGCACTAAAGCCACTCTTATCACTAAAAAGTGATCTCTTCCATACAACCCATTTTTACTGTAATTTTTATCGGAGTAAAAATACTTTTGATGACAGAGACAGATGCGGTATTCTAACATGTATTGTACAAGTGACAAATATCTGCAACCGACTATAGTCGTTGTAAATTATAATATACCTTCCAATAGCAGACTACTCTTTATGTAATTTTAATAATTATGCATGATATTATTGTTGACCAGAGAAGAATCTGGCCCCCGAGATACAGTGTAAATTAGTTCAGGAGTCAGAAGAATTAAACTAGATATGTATATGATTTTTTTCTAAATAAGTCTGTTATTATATTATATTTGGAAAATAATTATGGTGTATTCAAACAGGCTTCTCCGTTTCAGTCATATCATCACAATACCCGTAAAATAGCTTGCATAACTCTCTTACGATGCATAAAATTAATTCATGCAAACTAGTGTCTGCACGTCTGGATGGAAATGTACCTAATAAATAACATTATAGTTTATTGTATGCAGACCAAAAACGTTTTCAATTTAAATGCACATTTTAATCGAAAATTTAAATTTTTATTCACAATTATATTATACGATAATGCAACGCTCATCAGGAAATATTAACATGGCATACAATATATTATTTATATTTCAAAATGACAAAACAGTAAATCATATTAACTATAAATAAATTATATAAGATGATAGTTAACTAGCTGGTCCCGCAAACGTTGTTCTGTCATATAATAAATAAAATAGTAGCCAATGTCCAGGCTCCAAAGACCAATCTATCTCTATGCCGAAATTCATCAAAATTAGTTCAACGGTTTAAGCGTGAAAACCTAACAGACAGACAGAGTTACTTTGACAGTTATAATATTAGAATAGATATTGACAACCTGGAGTGACAACAAAATATGCATTAATGAAGATCACTTATAAGATATCAGATATTTATTTTGCTGTACTTACGCCTTCTATACACTGTTGTGACACAATATTGATGTGACAGCTTGCTAAGTTATCAAACACTTTCTTTTTCTTCGTTTAAAACGCAAAAAATGGAGAGTTGAAATCAAATATTTCTGGCGTGAATGCGGTATTTGAAGCGTTTTACTTTAATAATCAGAGTTAACTGAATATAACGTGACATAAAATAATAATGTCGAGGGGTGAAAGGCGATTTATTCTGCAAAACCTTAGAAAGCTCTTCTGTAAAGTTTATAAAATGTCGCTTAAAACAATTAGCCTTTCACCAATGTAATTAACACAGCCCCAGATGTTTATGTTTTACGTATAACATTTTTATAGTCTGTTTTTTAAATTCAAAATAGACAATAACTTTTAGAGTAACTTTAGTAAAATAAAACACTAAATTCAATATACTTTTTGTAAAATTAGTGCATATTTATTTAGAATAAACATCACAGGTTGAAATATAATGTAATCTGTATGGTGTTTTCATAAAAATGCTTTTATTATTGTTTATTGATTGATATGATTATATAAACATCTTCCTTTTATTAAATTATTCTTGTAAACTTTGCAAAAAGAAGTACATCAGGAGCAATACTCAACCAAAAGAAATAAAAGTAGAAAACAAGTATTTAAGAAATATAAAGACCTATAAAATTACAGTTATTAAATTGTTTTATAAAATTCATATCGAACATATAACGAATTTTTATCCGTGCAGGGGCGGAGAAAGAATACTAACCTCTGCGACCGGGGTCGGCCTGTTGTAAAAGGCGACAAAACAACCCACCCCAGCTACGTGATAGGTCCTCAAGCCTATTTGGATGGCGACCACCTTTGGTCTTAAGTATGCCGCCATGATAACCTTGTGTTGTGTTCCGGCATTAGTGACCCAAGTTCCTGTACCCTTATGGGACAGCAGCGTGTTTGTGATGCCACTGGCATTGCAAATACCTATTAGCGACGGTAACCGCTAAATTCTAAGCGAGCCGTCAGCCTGTCTGCTGTCCTACAGCAATAAAAAAAAACGAAACAGAAACGAATTAATAAAGCGCATGTTTGCATGTAAACGACAATTAGCACACGATTGACAGCCGTTATTGCATATTAATGATACATAAATGAAACAAATCAAAATAGATACAGTGATTCATCGGCCGTCCACTTAGCAACAGGTTCTCAATCAATCATTACAGACCGGTAAGCGTATCGGGACCTTTATGGTCATGTCTACGGGCCATCAGTTATTCGCTAATCATTAGCGCACTCATCCTCGACCAACGACTACAGTCATTCTATAAATTACTACATTATTAATACTAACCAATTTGCTCTGATGTTTTATGGTGTATGCCCACAGTCCATGTCCATGAATATTTTGTGGATAAAACAATATAGGCATGTACTGTCTAATTTCATAATTGGTTAACAGTTTTAAAGCATGTTAACTGCAACTGTATTGTAATTTTACATCTTAACTTTTACAACCCTTACCGAATATTATTATTGATAATTCTGTCATATATCCATACTAATATTATAAATATAACAGTAGCTCTGTTTGTGTGTTACGTTTTCACACCTAAACCGCTAAACCCATTTTAATGAAGACCTTGGAGAAGAACATAATTTTGTCACGAAAATGAAACATACATACATATAATCACGCCTCTTTCCCGTAGGGGTAGGCAGAGACCACTTCTTTCCACTTGCTACGATCCTTACATACTTGTTTCGCTTCGTCCACTTCCACTTCGTCGAAAATGAAACATGAAGGGGTGAAATAGGTTTATAATCCATGTATAAAAATTTACATTTAGCTTAATAAACAGAGTGCATTATGAAAGTAATGCGCAAGAATTTTTTATGACGTAACTATCCATTGCAGCGCGCTCGGACCGATCGGATAATACGAATATGGTAGGGAGCAGTGTCTCCATATACACGGTAATTACCGTAGATGCACCGTAATTTGGTCTTAATCTACCGTCAAGGTAATATGGGATTACCGTGTCATAAGTCACCGTAATATCATTACAATTAAGTTATCAATATTAATTTATCACATACTGCGTAAAACAAATCTCAGCAACTTAACATCTTTCGTAATAGCAACACTGCTCTTTGTTGTTTGGAATCCCCGAATATAATCTACTTCCTCATACTCAAACTACCGAAGTACCGAACCTTGGCAAACTATTTTAGATCTTATTCAAGCATTCAGAAAGGAGTGAAATGTAATTATCAAAATCCTAAGTGTGATGAATAAATGACGTTGTGTTTTCTAGAATACGCATATACAAACAGAAATAAATTATAAGCCTTAGAGATTTTTTCGGTTTTAAGTTTAATATTTGTTTTATTATTGTGTGTGAGTGAATTGTGTTACTAGTAGCTTAATATCGGTTCAATGAAACTGAAAGTTCTGATAGCGACACAAGACCAACTTGTTCTATCAAAACCGCTAGAATTGGAATGAAAAGGAAGCATTTTAAATAAAAGTTTAAAGTTGAATGGTGTAAACTGAAAAAAGTTTCTACACGGTATAAAAAAATTCCAAGGATGAGTATATAGCAATTTGTTCACTTTGTAACTCAAGTATCAGTTCGGAAATGAGCGTTCTTAAAAGACATGCTAGCAGTACATTAATTTTAATATTGTATGTTTTTTTTTAAATATTCTTAGTAATTTATTAAAATTGGACTTGATTTGGTTCATAATGTTTTTTATTCATTGAAAAATGACACGGTAATTTACACGGTACACTTTTAGCTGATCCACCGTATTTTTCCTTTCCCATTAGGGATAAATTAATATTATCATCAACCACCGTATTTTTTTTCAAAAACACCGTAATTTCACCCTTGCAACACGGTAACTCTCAATTTACATATGGAGACACTGGTAGGGAGTCTGCCCTTCCAAACGCTTAACGCGCCTAATTTTAGTTTGCTACGAGCAGTAGGAGAGGTTGAACGTGATTTCGCACAAAGTCCTTTCATCGATTTGGTTACGACGCAATGGAGTGTTCGCTGGAACAGCGGTACGCGGTTAGGTTCCGCTTGAGGCTTGGAAAGAATGCGACGGAAACTTTACAAATGCTTCAAGAGACTTTAAAGGAGGAATGCATTTCAAGATCTCAATGCGGAAAGTGGCACAAGGCCTTCAAAGTGGGTCGGCAAGACGTCACTGACGAGCCCCGTTCTGGAGCCCAACGACAGCCCAAATGAAAACGTCTACCGTGTGCGCGAAGTTTTGGATTCGAATCGTCAATTAAGTATCCAGACAATCGCTGACATCCTGAAGTTGTCAACATTTGCGGTATATGGGATAGTGACGGAGGATTTGCAATCGCGAAAGGTATGTACAAAGTTCGTGTCGAAGGTGTTGACGGGGGTGCAGAATAAAGTTCTAGTTTCGCGAAGTCAATAATTCTTGGAATTGATTGAAAATGATCCTAGCTCTATGAACTGTTCCCCCGACGGAAGAAAGAGCTGAAGGGAAAACACTTGGAGTCAGTAGAGAAAGTCCAAGCTCACATTACGAGGTTCCTGAGAGGCATTCCAGTGGAGGTGCCTCAGAGTGCCTCCCAGGCGTGGCAGAAACGTCTCCGCAAGTGTGTCGATGCGGGAGGAGATTATTTTGAAGAATTTTAACAATTTGTACCAATTGAATCGATGAATCTATTTTTCCCTAAAAATGTGCATTACTTTCATAATGCACCCTGTAAACAGCTAGATAGATGTAATAACGAAGTATTAACTATATACCCTGTATAATAATGGTCGGGATATTGAACATAACTAATCTTTACGTCCATTCTCACTGAGAATCATTAATCGATGTCGAACGATGCAATCTCGGCCACTGCAAGAGAACCGATTACATTCAACTATTATATTTTATGTATATTTATACTAACATAGACAATTTAATTTCTATTTGCAAAGGAAAACACTTAGAGCATTGGCTCTCAAACTATTTTTGGAAAAGCAGCTTTAATGATGAAAAAATATTTATCAGCACTCTTATTGGTAAAAATAATTCGCAGCATAGTAGATTTAAAGCTATTTGAAGAAAAAGAAGAAAAACAGTGCAAATTTATTCAGTTGTCTTTCATTTAATTTCACCCTCAAATCACTAGACACGGAAAATTTGCTTCTGTATCTATTTTTTATGTATGCATACGCTGAGAATGCGGACTAACAAAGATAAGAAGAAGACAAACACACAAGCCTTGTCATTGCAAGCAACAACGTTGTTTTTTTTTGGCGGCTTTTCCTAATTATTGCCGCAATACTCCTGGCGTAAGCTGGAAGCACCCCAGGGTGTCGCACTACCCAGTTTGTGAACCTAGCACCTAGAGATATCAACACAAAAAGCGTGCGAAGTTTTGGATTGTGACTATAGGTACTCCTTGGGTATTACCCAACAATAAGCCGTTGGCTGTACACTGCACCTATTGTAAGCACGATGGACTTCTATAATAATGAAAGAAACCTAACTGAAATGTGATCTGATATAAATATATAAAGAAAATGGGTTTCCTTTGACGCACCATCACTACAAATCTACTGAATATATCGGGATGGAACTACTACCTTTAGACGTAAAATTTTTCGTAGATATAAGCTATTTATTTTTTGGATTTAATCGACCCTTTCTCTTTTTTTAAATTTATTTTTTCCTGTGATTCCCGCAGCGGAGCGGGCGTGATCGGCTAGTAATAATATCTTGGTAATAATTCAAAAAACAACAATAAATATTGAAATTAATAGATATGGAAACTAAATTATTTGTATGAATCACCAAAAAATATATTGATATACATACTGTGACTTCACACAGCGCTATCTGGTACAAATGAGCAGTGTTCGAGTTGTAAGTATTAGACAACTGACATACTTTTCTTCATTGTCACGTTCAAAAGCCGTTGCACCACGGACTTCATTAATAAAAATTTTAACTACACTAAGAATATTGATCTAGATACAGCTAACAATTAAGTAAATTTACTTGAAACTGTTATCCTAATTAATATTATATGGATACATAATACTTACATTCTCACTATCCTCTATAAAATTTTGTATAATAATAATAATAATAATAATAATCATTTATTTCAGACTTTTTTTTTTATCCATAAGTTATTAGTGGGTTAGTTATTTAATAAAATTCTTAACAGTAAGTTAGAATTGTTAGTAGGCGATTCTAAATTAATCAACACTATATTTTCCCCGTTACAATAGCTATCCAATGCTTCTGAATAGCACAATCGTAGCGGGCTGAAATAATTTTAAGAATGCTGTTGGCGCTGCCACGCAATCGCAGTAGCATTGAGGCCGCTTTTTTCCTGATTAATGCCTTAAAACCATCAACCCGGGCATTTACAAACATGGCCGATGCACTGCAATGGCGTGGCAACCCCATAAGCACTCTAAATGCATTGTTGTACTGAACACGCAGGACATTGTAAGCACATAATCCCTATACTCCCTTTTACCATAAGGCCAGTGATTTTTCACCGATTCCAACCGATAACGCTTACAGCGATCTCTTCCAGACAACCGTACTCATAAGGAATTTGAATAAAATATCTGGCGAGAAGATGGCGCTATAAATATAGGAATATAGATATAAATGCAAAAAAATAATAATATATCAATAAATAATAATAATATTCATGAACTGTGTATAGGTGTCCTAAGTTTTGGATAAATACTCGAGTGCAATTTTTCGGTTGAAGAAAGGCGAAGGTATTCAAAACGTTCCTTAAGGCCGCCGATTTTTCACCGTCAATTTGTTACATACATACTTGTGCTGTAAATTGTAATTTTGGTGATAAATAAAGCCTTATCTGTCTATCTATCTATTATAAATGCGAAAGGGAGTTTATTTGTTTGTTAATGTTTGTGAATTTCGGTATAGTCATAGATTGGACCTTGGAGAAGGACATAGGCTACTTTTTTTAAATTCATATGGCAGAACCACGTTTGCCGTGTCAACTAGTTATATATAAATAGTAGCAAGTGGTCATATGTCCCTAGAATAATATGGAGAAAATACTCAATTACAGGTGAATGAGATGCGCGATACGTAGACAGACCGAACGCCTATTGCCCCGGGCGTGTGCATTGTTAGTCCCTGGCACGCAAACTAATAGGAGTCAGGTTACAATATGGCTCATTTCATACCGAGACTGTACTAACCGTTTTAGAACTAGCATTTTAAATAAAATACATACAAGCCAATTCACACAATACACTTTTTCGTGCAGGGGCAGAGTAAAATACGTACCTCTGTGGCTGGGGTCGGCATGATCTACCTAAGCTCGTCAGGATGGCAACCACCCATAGTCATAAGTATGTCGCCATAACCTTACATTGTGACTCAGGTTCCTGTATTCCTATAGGACAGCAGCGTGCTCGCGGTTAGCGTCGGAAACTGCGGTAATGGCATACTGTTAAGTGAGCCGTCAGCCTGTCTGCTGTTCTTCAGCAATATATATAAAAATCGCCATTCCCTAGTAAGCAGTAGAGCGCCTGTATTATGGGTACTAGACAACTGATTTGCTACTTGTATACTTTTCTTTTATATATAGGTAAATAGAACATACCACATTACACCTTTACATTACACCAAACCGTAACGCCATTGTGATCATATGATTTAAAAAACGAATGTAATATTTGCTCTTTATCATCGCACTAGTTATTAAAATCTGGTTGCAATCAACTTTTGCAATTGGATCCTAAATCGACTTGGCTCTCAGCAATTTCTTTCTCTTAGCCAAAAAGTTCCCCATATTTTGTCGAGTTATTTTAATGATATCAAGAAAAGGCCATAGGCATGGAAAAGTTTTACATAATACTGAACGCCAAATTTCCAAATATTTAAAATGTAACTAAATAGTATAAAAACTTAGTAGAAACTGCGTAATTACGTACGTAAACGTACGTGTACGTCAACACTTACATCACTTTACCTATTTACACAATTTTGTAATCAGCTTTTCTTTTTTTAAATGACTTCCTTTTCGTATTAAATTATTATTGTAATTTTTTTAGTTCTGTTGTGTATACTATATTGGTTTACAGTCTAGATCCATACTAAGACCTATTTTGAAGATTGTAATCTGTTTATGTATATAAACAGATTATAAATAAATAAATAAATAAATCAATAAATAAAATTACCTTTGTCTAGCCGAACAGACAACTATATAGTTTATTTATAGAAGATATTTTAAATATGTATACGCTTGGCGTTTATGAAGGAAGTTAGCTCTCGTAATGTGTGGCGCGTTCATTGTCTTTTTCCCATTGATGGCAATAGCAATAATAAAATAAAAACGACACAACTACGTAACAGATCTTGTTCCTTCGTGTTCCCAACTTCAATCCCCATGGAGGACAAAATATTTGCATCATTATCATCATTAAATCCCGGTGTTCGCTTTCCGTTTCTTTTCCACTGCACGATCCTTGGCCTCTCTGCGAGTCCATTGGCACGCAAATTACCCTTTATGATATCAAGCCAGAACTTTTGGATCTACTTCTCCTGCCGGAGCCCGGTAGATGTGCATCAATTGTACGTTTGTGAAAAAAAAGTCTTTTTTTTTTAATTTAGCGCTTACAATTTAGCAGTTACCGTCGCCTATGGGTGTGTACGACTCCAGTGGCATCGCGAACACGCTGCTGTCCCATAAAGGTACAGGAACTTGGGTTACCAATGCCAAAACACAACACAAAGTTATTATAGCGGCATACTTAAGACCAAAGGTAGTCGCCATCCAGGTGGGCTTGGAGCCCTACTACGTATATAGCTAGGGTTGTTTTATCGCCTTTTACAATAGGCCAACCCCAGCCGCAGAGGTTAGTATTCTTTCTCCGCCCCTGCACGTATAAGCTAGAGTGTTTTTGGTTCAAATATGCGTTCCTGATTTCATGTGTTCAGAACCATATCGAATATGAATATCGACTTGAATAAAGTATTATACTTGGCACACTGTATCTAAGAGTCACGTTGAGGCGCATGAGTGCACGCTTATACAAAGCACAGGCTCACCCGAGTAGCAGATCTTCGTACAGTAAATGTAGATCTTTATAACTGGAGACCGGATAACAGAGCTCACACAGGAAGCATGGGCTACAAATTGGACATGCTTATCATGACATACAGCAAATTATGCTTGTACTTGTTGCATATCAGTATCATGTATGTGGAAGGTTCAGGATGAACGGGTAGGCGTTTTTATATTTATTTTGAAACAAAACTTGCTAGGGCATAACTGTGTCTTTTTAATAGCAGAGAAAGCATTCTTATTTTTTACATTTATGGCTTGGCCACCTTAGTCCTGCTACCTAACAGTATTAACGAAAAAATACTAGAGAAAATGCCATAAAAACATAATATCCGAATTCACTATGTTAGAAATTGACCTGAGAATGTAGTTGAATGGCGCAACAAAGTCACTTGATCAAAGAAATCTTCAAGTGTCAAAATTATTAACAGTTTTTGATAGGAATTCATTTATTATCCCAGCCGTAATATTCAAATCACGGACTTAGCAGTCATAATAACACAAATTTACACACGGTTAAAATATCTTTGTATTATAATATAATACATTGTCTACAATCATTGAAAAGATATGTTGATTCCAAAAAAAGGCATTTACTATACGATTTCATATAAATAAATGATATTATACAATATGGTAATAGCAAAGCTCTGTCGATAATAAAATAAAATGCACAGTTGATGGAAATAGCGTTCACTATATTTTCATAAAACTTGTTGGTATTTACATATTTAGCAGTAAAATTACAAACACATGCATTTGCTTGCAAATTCGTGTTTTATTTACAAACATAATTGTATGCATACAAATAAATTTTTTTAAAGACAGACCCTTTACTATGTAAAAACTTGCAGACCTATTTCACAAACAGAATTCACGGAAACATACACTCAAACAAGATGATGATGTGTTTGAAGACACTATTTGCATTGTCATAATATTTTGTTTTCAGTTTTTTTTTAATTTATGAAACATGTATTTTATAATAGATAAATTTAAACTACAATTAATAAATTAGTTTATAAATATGTTTAAATTATTTTTATAGTAATTAGCATTATATAAATTATTTATTCAGACATAATATTCTGATTACAAGCGAAGCTTAAAAGTTCAAGATGCACTTTTGAATATAGGGCAAAATTTGAGCGTGTGTTTTCTTAAAGGCCTATATGGGAACTTTGTCCTGAGAAAAGTGAGATATTTGTCTAATTTTAGTATTTAGATGACACGTCTACTTCGAAAGTAGTAAAAGTAATCAATCGTGTTTTACCAGACAATTAAGGGAAGGTCTGGAGATTGAAGAAAATTTTCGCCAAGAACAGAAACTTAATCATGTCATGAAGTCACGACAAAAGAAGAAAATCAATAGGTAACCCTATGTTCATATCTGGACCACACGGCTTTATTCAAATGACTGTTACTGATAAAATTTATATTTCTGTGAATGTCCAGAGGGGCATCCGTCATACATGGAATAATCGTTTACGAGTATCCCGCTGGCAGGATGTCACCAGATAGAAATGAGTGCAAGTGTAATTACACGGAGACTGCGAAACCGGCTTACAATTACTCGACCGTTACGCGGCATCGCAGTGAATGGGTTGGAGGAAAAAATTAAATTAAGCATTGAACCAACCTTTGTCTGATATAATTTAAACCCTTGATATAATAAAATTGTTTATTATAACATTTCGCTATGACAACTGTTATCAGTTTAAGGGTTCAAATTTTATTAATTCTTAATAAATATTGTTTTTTTTTAAATCTAAGATACTTATTATTAAGACTACTTTTAACGGCTTTTGGCACGTGTTTATTTTGAAAAACGGCTATAATCACATCAGCTCAACATGTTTGTATTAGTATAATGTACATGACGGGTTGCCGTCCCGAATCTCAGCGTTTATGTATAAATACATATTTATAATATTTATTATAAAAGTATCTCAGTTGTCTATTATCCATAACAAGAGCTTTTCTGCTTAGTTTGGGAGTAGATAGCGCTGTGTAATTTGTCACAATATATTCATTTGTTTATCGTATTTTAGGAGTTTTTAGATTTGTAATGTTATTCTATATTAAATACAGAAAGATCACGCGGCCAAAAATAGTAAATATAAAACAGTGGCTTCATCACTTAAAGCGATATTTTTCAGACAATATTAAATAACTTCTAAGAAATCTTGTAACACCATTAAGTTAATTTTTAACTACAAACATATAACACTGAAGTTATATGTTATCTTCATTAATAAGTGGTACAGGGAATAAACTGTCGTCGTAACAAACAAAGTTGTCATAACAGCAATGAGCCCTCGGCCCGATCCAAACGCCCTTATTCCATAATTTATAATATTCATAGGTATTATCTGCGTAAAGTCGGCTTTTAGGCTCGATTGGTCAAAAGGTATGATGAATCTTTCACGACTTTCTCAAAAGCTTAACTGTTGATATTTTTAAATACTTATAAATCAATGAAATTTACTAACTAAATATAGAGCTCTAACAATATAAAAATCTAACCAGCATTTCATTATAAAACAGACCTATAACAATTGTAAAACTTTAAAAAGAAATGTTAATAATGAGTCAATAGAAAGACTTCAGTCACTCATGTCAGCGATGTAAGTAAAATTAAAGTAAAATATTCTTAATTGCACTCATCATTTTACACTTAAAATTACACTAATAATAGTACAGTTGGTGCTATTATCGCTGTGAGCGATTTCTTCCAGACAACCATATAGACAAAAGCTATTAAAAATAAATGGGTCGGTTGAATGCACATAACTGTTACTTTGTTGAAGTATACATACATAAATAAACGCATACATATTTGTATTCACATGCATGTAATAAATTAATAAACAACATACGTAATTAAATAGATAATATAGACATAAACGTCATAAATATATCAGAAATGAATTGGGTTTTTGAAAATTTTTTTGTGATAAATGAAAAGATCGTAATATATAAGTTTTAAAACAAAACTATTTTTTTTCGCAATAAGTCAAGTTATTTCAAAATTAAAATTAATTTTTGAATCCAGTACCGAAGACACTCCGATAACTCCCGAACAAACCCGAGCGCGTGTGACGTCATAATGTTAGTTTTTACTCATTGCAGTTGATAGAAAAATAATAAATACAGTGTTTTCATCTATTTAATTTTGTTGTCATTATTAAATATTTAAATTTATATTAAAAATGTCGAACCTAAAAAGTTATCGTTTTTGTTTTGTACCATTATGTACGAATACTACAAAAACAACTCCTGACAAAATGTTTTTAAATGTTCCCCAAGATGACAAATGTCGAAAATGGTTTCAAGCAGTGCACCGTGATAATCCCAAAACAAAATCGAATTTTTTTTGTTATGAAGATAATTTCGATATAAGTATTTCTTAATACCATTGTTATTAATTATTATTTATCTAAGTATACTAATCGGAACCAACTAACAACTCGTATTTCAGCAATAAATTTTCAATATTATTGTCTAGTCACGTGTAAATAGCTTTTAACGCTGTACTGTTATTGAATAGTTAAAACATTATGATGTCACAACTATGGTGACCAACCATGGCGTGTTGATAGTCACGTGATTTTTATTTAAATTTCATCAATTTATAATTAATTGAAAAAAATTTTTTTAAGTTTTTTGCCTTAAATATCAATATTATTAATAATAAAGTTTTAAAATACATAAAAAATCAATTTTTTTTTCAAAAACAATTATGCATTGATAAATAGTATTCTTTCACCAGTCTATTGAAGGACACAAGAGATTGAGTATTTCTTATATTTAATGGCAGTGCATTCCATAGCCTCACTTACCGCTTGGATAGTGAATGATTATGTTTATTATTGTTATATGATTGCTTTGTATGCAGAGGTGTCATTAATCGCAGGTTTGCTGAAGATCTTAAGAATCTTGAAGTGCTATCTTGAAGGAATTTAAACCGTTCCTTAAGGCAACAAAGACTTTTTGGGTTAAAAAGTATATATTATGTAGACTATGAGCATTCCGACGAAGGCGAATAGGGAGCGATTTGAGCTTATTGCGACATTCGGAATTGTGTAACTATTCTAACATACATATTATAGACTAACATACATGCTGAGCTGGATTCTTTTATAGTACATACACTTCTTTTATTTAACTACTTTTTGTATTTCAGTTTTGTTTATTTTATAAGTAGTTTTCTTTTTTAATTATTGTGTGTATTGTACTAAATGAAACATATTTCTTTCTTCTTTCTTTCCTTCTACAAACCAAATATGAATCGTATACAGTTTTGGAGGTGTTCTATTTTATCTAGTTTGCTGTGATATCTAGTTAGCCATCGCTATAGTCAAGGATGGGAAGAAGGCCTCGGGCAAGCGTAACTTTCGTGGTCTAGGGCAAATAATTTTACAACCTCCTGAGAGGTCCGCACTTGCGAAAATTTTACAGCTTATTTCTTGAAACTGAGGTCCCCATGATAAACAAAGCATATTCTATTATTCTATTATTTATTATTATTAAAAAAAATTCCACATGGTTAGGAGACGGTTCTTCTGACACTTCTCAAACTGTTTATAACAACATAGTCATCTATCACTAATATTACATCGACCCCTCGTTGCAAGTCGTGGTTAATTTTTTTTATTGCTGTAGGACCTCAGACAGGCTAACGGCCCACTTAGAATTTAGCAGTTACCGTCGCCTATGGGTATTACAACGCCAGTAGCATCGCGAACACGCTTCTGTCTCATAAGGGTACCTACAGGAACATGGGTAACTAATGCCGGAACATAACACAAAGTTATTATGACGGCATACTTAAGGCCAAAGGTGGTCGCCATCCAGATGCCTTGGGGCCCTACCTACCTATTTTTCTGTTTGTTCGTAAATAATAATATTTCTAGAAATTATATTTTAAAGAAAAAAATGTGAAGAAACGTGAAAAAGGAATTATTTTCCGAATCTAGGTGTTTGCGTATGTATTTATTTATAACAAAAAAACGTATATCATATTAATATGTATATCAGTTGTCTAGTATCCCTAACACATGCACACTTACTCCGTGAACTGATGATGCTGTGTGAATTGTCATCCATACTAACTATTCTGACATACATACTATAAACTAACATACATGCTGATCTGGATCCTTTTTTAGTACAGACACTTCTTTTATTTTTTGTATTTCTGTTTTGTTTATTTTATAAGTAGTTTTTCTTTAATTATTGTGTGTGTATTGTACTAAAATAAACATATTTCTTTCTTTTTTCTTGTTCTCTATAAATGTGAAAGTAACTATGTCTTTCTGTTTGTCTGTTACGTTTTCACGCCTTAACCACTGAACCAATTTTGATAAATTTCGCTATAGATATAGACTGAACCTTAGAGAAGGACTTAGGCTACTTGTTGTCGCGAAAATGAAATTTGAAGGGCTCTAAATAAATGTAATTAAGTTCCGTTTTTATTTTACTTACCTATATGACAGAACAACGTTTGTAGGGTCAGCTAGTAAATAAATATATTTATTTAAAAAATATAATGAAGACTCTAAAACTGAATAAAATCATTTGTTTGCTCAAAACATAGTTATAAAAGGTGTTATTGGATATATGTTTTATCATTTCAGCATGCAAAAACACATACATATATATTTTATAATCTCTATCATATTGGTATATATTATTGCACCTCTAAAGAAACTATATTTGACTACTTTATAAGAACTGCTTTGAATTAAACTTGGCAAATCGATACAATAAAATAAATTGGAGCAATCTAAACTCGGCGAGGCAACGCTGCGCTCGCCATCCACAAGCTACTTGCTAACATAACACCAAGATATCCCATAAACTGCAATTTGATACAATCAAGTGGTAAAAGCTCCGGGATATTTACAGGCCATGCTTGTTTATCTGATTTCTACTTCATTATTATGTTGCATTAAGTGTTGTATTTCCGCATTTACGACAGCCAGTTCGTAAATATCGGTTCAGCTGGGGCTACCAGTTTTGTGCGCCTGTAGGCTAAGTTGATGTGTCGATATAAGGATAATGTCGCCATTATCTGGCTAGGAACTGGTATATACGAGTGTATGGCATATTATTATGATAAGTGTAGTGCATCTTTGTTATTATTTATTGATTACTTTTGCTGAAAATATATAGAATATGTTCCAATAATCAAATATCTGGTTGTATATTTTCTGAAGCTTATAGTCTACATTGAACATTTATAAAGTTGAATAAATTATAAAAAAAACTAGTTGAGCGTGATTCTGGAATGTTTCTTGCTTGTTTTTCCCCTTATACACTTTGTAAAACTGTTGTTGTTAAGTTTCAAAAGGTTATTTTTAATAAATAAATACTCTATGTAGTATTTCACTGAGGTATGGTGGTACCTCACGACTAAAGTAGAATTTAGTTATCGGTAGTAATTTGAGTTGCTAGTCTGGCCACCTGACTCATTCCCGGCCATAATACTAGCGATGATCGGGAGCCAGGCCGGATAGAACGCTGTCGCAGTCGGAGAGCCTTCTTCCCGAATGCAACATATATGTCCACTCATGCAATGCACTCGGACATACGAGTGCATTACATGAGGAGTACCACGCTACCCATCGCTCGTCCAACGCCGACGTGCGTTAGGCAATTCCACCTTCCAAAAAAATCTGGCCCTGACCATAGCTACTGAGCCAATTTAACATCTTAAAGTGGACTTTCTGTGCACTGGAATTCATCTGAACTGTGTTATCCCAACAAATCCTTGGCAAACTTGTGTTCTTACTTATAGAAGTCAACTCCTTGCAGCAGAGAATCAAAGATCGCTAACAGAATTCTGTTCCAGTATTTGTATTTCTAAACTGAACACCCTTAGCGGCAGTGCGCTTGTCGTCATTGACTGAATATTTTATAAAAACCTAGTTACTTTTTTCATATTTCAGAAGGTACGTGTGAAGGAGTCAGATGTGGTGGCGGCAAACGGTGCGTTTTGGACGCAGAGCTCGGTGCGCATTGCGTGCGATGCGGTGCGTGCAACGTCGCAGGCTCACCGGTGTGCGCGGTGGACGGCAGGACATACGCCGGCGTGTGCGCACTGAGGAGAGCTGCGTGCGAACGCGGTAGAGCACTACCGCTTGCTTATAGAGGACCCTGCATAGGTATTATACCGTCAACACTTACAACTTACAACTTCTTGTGGCAAATTGTACACGAAATCTTAGAGATGCCGATCAGGGCTGTTTTTGAAAAACTATTAGTATTTACTTTTTTGCGAATCTGTGGCTAGATTTCAGGCCAGCAGGTGAACTATGGAAACCCATTCATTACCAACACAAATCTTACTTTAGTTTGAGGGTTTAACATTGGTGTCATTTAAGAAATTATAACCTATGAGACCTATCTTTAAATTTGTTTCCTATAAAGAGCTATATATACACTTGTGTATGTTTTAGTACCTATTAGTTTTTCTATAGCTTGAAAGATATTTAAAACAAAAAACGAGAAATGTACTGTAGTATGAAAAAAAAATATAATAAAACTGGTTTTTATAAAAGACTGTGAAAATAAGTTAGTAAAATGTCAATGAGATGCACTATCGTTTTTTACAGCGAACGCTACGTGCGCGTCTATAACGTGCGGCGCGGGCCAGCGGTGCGTGTCGGGGGGTGCGAGTGGGGCGCGGTGCGTATCGTGCGGCTCGTGCGCCACGGCAGGCGGGCCCAGGAGGCAGCTCTGCGGCAGCGACGCCAGGACCTATCCCTCGTGGTGCCGCCTGCAGAAGGCCGCGTGCCACGCGGGGCGCGTCGTTGATCCACTGCACCCTGGGCCGTGTAAAGGTACCTACCTCTTCTTATATGCCTCCACCTCTTATATACCTTATGAAAGTACCTCTTTTTTCTCTTCTCCTTTTACATATACACACATCAAAAAAGTCTAAGCAACATGTACTAATTTAAACTTTAGGATGGTGAATGAGCCGCTGTATGGATGAACTTCCTGAATGCACCTGAGCCTTTCAGTATTTCCGGGCCGACGGTACACTTGCACCCTTCTTGTATCAGGCCTAAACCCGAATCGCGACTCATCGGAAAACATAATTTTATCCCATTGTTCCTGGGTCCATGTTCTGCGTTCTCTACACCATTCATTTCGACGAGCGCGATTCTCGTGACGTATCGGTGGGCACCTAATTGGGCGTCGAGCTCGTTGGACGTACTCATGCAGTCGATTTCGCACAGTTTGGGGACTTACATCAACACCACTTGAATTTTGTAGCCTCAAATTTATCTCTCGAGCGGTTAACATCGGCTGGCGTCTTGCAGTCAGTTGTATGTACCGGTCTTGCCGAGTGGTTGTATTCCTTTTACGGCCTGGATGCTGTTTAGCGGGTTCCCGTGTATTATTGTAGCACTGCCAAGGCGACAAATAACACTTCACTCCTTTCGACTCGAGTCAGCTATACCTATTATCCGACTCATTTATTAACCAGAAAATAAAGCGCTTAACAAGTATTCACTTCATGAAATATATAATTTTTTTCAGGCAAAAATGTAACGGACAATAGTGTGAGTGTGGCGCGAGGTGCAGACGTGGAGACCACGCGCGTTCTTTAATAGTCATAGACTTCTAGATTAGTAGAGGAAGCGGCGGAGTTGTCTCAGTCGCCCCCAATTGATCTCTATTCTAAGGATATAAGGTCTGAAGATGAAAACTCAAAGTGACTGAGCTTGGGTCCAGGGTAACGGCTTTTAAAAGCATTTTCCCTATTTAGAAGAAACTGCTAAACAACAAAATTATATAAATTCCGGTGACAACCATTTATTAGTTTAAACTAATAAACCTACACAATAAGGCAAGAAGAATTTGTTTTTACTTTCTAATGGATAAATGCTATTAAATGATTCGGTGCTTTGTTTCAAAAGAAGCCATCTTGAATAGTGAAACGACCCACTCACGCAAATGCTTCGCAATTCATCGACATGCCAGGTTTATTGAAATTCAAAATCGTATTTAACGTAGGTCTAGACAAATCTATCGAAGCTGATGCACATTTTTAAACTTTGTAGGTAAATAATCATTATTATAGTTTTAATTAACATTTACATTATTATATTTGAGCACCAAATCGTACTTAATATTTAGTCAAAATATTATACTAGTGAGTGTAGTTAGCACAATGTTTGGAAATTAGTACTTCTGTTGTATAGAAATCTAATTCTTGTTGGTCGTTGCTTCCTGATGACGTAACGAGTGGATTTTGATGGAATAAACTTTCATCGGACTGACATATTTTCTTAAAATTTTAAATAACTTTTAGTACTGTAAGACTTGAATAATTTTACTCGAATGTGTTTAACGTTAAACGCAATATTTATTATTAAGTTATGAATATAAAGTTTAGTGCAATAATTATTGAAAATTGTATGAAATTTATGTTAATGTTTTGTTTTGTTAAAATTTTACACGTGAATTGAGTATCGCACGGATCGAAAAATATAATTCGGGCATCTTTAGAGTTTTATACGTTCTCAGTATTATGTGTATGTAAGAATTTAGAATATCATTTATTTTCGAAACATTTTAAATATAACATTAAGTGATTTTTATAGACTGTAGATAAAAAGTAATTTATTGTTACTTTTAAATTATTTCCAAAATATTTCCACCAATGTAAGTTTGCGAGATATCGTGAAAATTTATTGAATTGTAATCAAAAGCGATGTTTGATGTTTTGTAGCTAAATTTCTTGGCGTCCTAGTTAGCTTTATTAGTTTAAAATATCGTTTTTTTCATTACACATTAACCTTCCGAACGTATCTGATTTAGTTGTATTGTGCTTAGTGATACCAAAACTAGTTTTCGATGTATGAGTAAAATTAATTATAATTTTGATTTAATGTAACACTTTATGCCATGACAGTTCTAAAATGTTTACTATTTTCTAAAAATATTTTCGACTTACATATAATAAATCCCTTATCCGACTCTGATGAAGTCCAAAGATACTGTCACTAAAATGAATATAAGGTGTTTTAATAGTAGAATACGTTTAATCTAAAACTTACAATAGCCATTAATTGTAGTAATTTACTTCTTATAGTGACTATTTTATTAATTAGGTCCTCACACTTATCCTGACAAAATAAAAAATAAAAATGGTGTCAATTTATGTAGTTTTAGTGTTTCTAATTAAAGAAATATTCTCTAATACTCAGAATGAGATATCACCAGCGGTTTTAAACCATTTTCCGCAAACAACCACTCCATGCTTGAGTATAACATAGACAAAATGGAGTGCGCTTCACAAATTTCTATTAGAAGCCCTTGAAGAATTTACGACTATAGTCAATAATAATCAATAATACAATTTCTATACGCTCGGCGCTGTGTTATTTTAAAAATTATGGTTGGTTTAAAGGTCTCGTTACCGGGCCATAAGATCATAATAAAAAAAAATATGAATGCTTGTTCGATCGCCACATACACGCTAAATATTAGTAGTAAAAACATTATTCATCCAATCCGTTAACAAATTACACAAGTAATTGAATAATCTAAATTTTAATTTATCTAGATATGTGTGAAGAACTCAACTCCTGTCAATTACTTCCTAGTGCTAATTAAATCATGTTGTTAACTGTATCTGACCGTAATACTGAAGTTGTAGTTAAATTGCTGCGAACATTAGATGTTATTTCCCTTTGTTTCTTCATAAATAATTTACACTGGTAATTTTGTAGTTTTATTGATTACGTCCTAAACTTCCTAATAGCTACATCATTATATTTAGTTCAGAATAATATATAAAAAAGTCTTTGGGGAAATAAGACTACTACGGAAGGTAGAAGCAGGGAGAATCCGTCAAATACGTTAAATTATGGTGACGCAGCAATTGCATCAGTGTAAATTTTGGAGGAAAGCACCAAAAGTCATTAGTGGGATAAAGAATTTTTAACCCAGGAGCAGCATACTTTGTCTACAACAGTCTACGTTCATATTGTACTCCATCAACACCAGCGTCATTTTGACGGATATTTAAACTTTTACAGCGTATAGCTGGAAACTTTTTCAACTTCTCCCCCATATGATTTTCCTTACCTCTCTCTCCCTTACCCTCCATAAAGAAAAGTTAAACTATTGTTGTTATATTATTAGGCCAACATGCATAAATGAAGGCAAAGGACTACGTCCGCAGTGTTATACGATGGTTATTAACAATTCAAACCAGACAGTTAAGTCGGCTTTTTATTCTATTCTATTTTTATATGTGGCCTACATTTTCTTAATCTTAAACCCCCAACAATACAGTCAAGCTACGTATATTAATAAAATTGCACAATATTTCGATTTAAAAATGAAACTGTAGAGCAAACATGACGCTGCACTATCGCCAAAACTCCTATTTACTTACTAATCTCATATCGAAAATAAAAAAAAACAAGCTATGTTATACAACTAATTACCTAACCTACATTATAAAATTCCCTCCAGGCTGCCAATGTGTTATATCTCTGGTGTTGCAAACGGCCAATAGGCGACGGTGACCACCGGGTGGGCCATTTACCTGTCTGCTGAAGTCCAACTATAAAAAAATTCATAAACTCTTGTCTTTGCTTAACATAGGGAATAATGTGGTCTTCTCAAGATTGATTTGACAGCAATATCGCTCAGCACAAGCTCCAAAAAGAATTCGACTGATAAATAATTAACAGCCGGACAGTCTTCAAGCTAGTTCTTTACTGACGAACAGCAGACAGGTTGCCGGCCCGCTTCATAATAAGCAGTTACCGTCGCCTATGGATGTTTACGACCCTAGGGGCGCCACGAACACACTGCTGTTAGTATAGTACTGGAACCTGAGCCACTAACGACTACTAATAAGGAACACAACATGGTTATAGTGGCGTCATACTTATAGACCAAGGGTGGTTACCATTCAGATAGCTTTGAGGCTCTACCACGACGTCAGGGTTGTTTTGTCGCCTTTTGCGACAAGTCTACCCCGGCCGCAGGGGTTAGTATTTTTACTCATCTTCTGCACAGAAAAAAGAATTTGGTTTATAAACATCCAAGACAACAGGAAGGAAATATTATTTAAACAAAAAATTTTATACTCACAGCAAATATATTTCCAAAAAAATTTCAACCATTTCAATATATTTTGACAAAATTTCTTACGAGTAAGTTTATCCTGAACAATATGAAACTATGTTTAGATGTGTAGCCACCGTATAATATTGTTAAGGAACAGGGAAAAGAATTAGCTGAAAAGTCATACATAATCGTCGGCCACGTCGCAAATGTATGAAATGTACCATCCACGAAGCATCGCCCTCAACTGGATCACAGTTCCCGGAAGAGGCTTCGGGCGACAATAATAACAGCGTACATATCGCTCCTTGAATGCAAGAGAGCAACAAAACATAAATACCGTACAGCTGAAACAAAATTTCTTTAAGGATTTTTTGCAAAAAACATGTAGTTTTTGTAAATAATTGTATACTATTTATTTATTTTTATTTATTTCCAGTATTTATTCTGATCTGATCGTTTTGGAAACACCCCGAAATTTCCCTTATGCATAATTAGTTTGAGCAGATACAGGGTGTATACATATTATCCGAAATAAATAAACAACGTTAATTATAAATAGGTACAGTGTAAACTCTATACAGCGATATTCTATTTAAAGAAAAACTCTTTAAAACGTAGAAATTGCTAAGGTTTGTTTAGAGTTACTCTTGTATTGAACCAGGGCCGTAGCCAGGGGGGGGCATTGAGGGGCAATGCCCTGGCCTTGAAATCCACAATGCCCACCTTAAAAATACCAAAAACTAAGATAAATTATTATAATTAAATTTTGTTCATAGTATGAGATAAAAAAAAAATTATAGTGATATTTATCTAAACTTTTCCGTTCTTCGCATTTTTAATAACATGGCGAATCGTAGAATTCAGCTGTTTTAAATATTTTTTTTATTATTATGTTAATTATTATAATAAGTTTGTAGAAACAATATGATCTAAATGGTATTTTTGGTCGTATCTATTTACTCGTATCACCACACCTAACAATTAATTATTACCTCACTCTCACTCAGACGTGGATCTCTACATCCAAATCTGGAAGATCAACCATCTTGTTCGCTTGTTCTTCATCATTGAGTATTTAATAGTTCTTAGATCCATGCTTATGATCTGTCACAAAAGATACATTATATACATGGTGATTGATTTAGTAGCCCGTGCTTCGAGGGTAGATCAATTATGATAAATTTTTTACTTCTGCCCTACCTGTAACCAATGCTGCCCTACCTCAAATTCGACTCTAGCTTCAGCCCTGTATTGAACCCACTATATCCCATGATATGAATAAAAAGGTATAATTAAAATATTAGGTAGTAAAAAGGGACAAACAAAAATAACTGATTATAACATTGTTATGTAAGTTTTTAAAACTTAACATTACTTTTATTTTTAGCTAGCTGATACCCGTGACTTTGTCTGCGTTGCTTGATATATTAACAAAGTTTTCGTACGCATGCGCACTACAGCGCTTGCCCCACTTCTCCGCTGCAAAAAAAAATCGTTGTTTCTTAAAAGTTTAATAAATTTATATTAAATGCAGATATCGCAATAATTTTTGTTTAGATAAAGGCCAAGTGTCTAATAAATAAAACTTAAACATTTTTTGTGATTTTTTAATCTATCCAATACTTTTTCTGTGATGTGCGTACAACTTAACCTAACCTATAGAACTATCATTTTATTTATATAAATCAAAATTTGTATTTTTTTTTCCTCTCAGTTTAACGAAAAGTTTTAAGCAATAAAATACCCGGTACCTTTGCCTTATAGAATTTACATTATTTAAACCTCAAAGGCCGCAAACCGGTATCTTTGAATAAGTAAATATGGCATCATTTAAACAATTAAACAAGTCAAACTATTATTGGGAATGTTTAATAGTACATAAGGACCATATTTGAAATACACTTAACGCTAACTTATAATTATTTTCCTTTATTTAAACTACACGAATTTAATGTATTGAATTGAGACAAATAGAAAATAGTAGAACTTGCATATCGTCATAATCGTAGAATAATGTCAGTTTTGAAAAAAAATACAACTTTCACTTTTTACTTGGATACTACACAGCCTAATTATTGCTACATTAAATAAAGAATTGTATGTACATATTTTGAATTTCAAATGAATCAATCAGTCGGTAAAATGACGTATTTGATAAACGGATAGGCGCTCATAGTAAAATGGCGCTATTGTATTTTTGAAACGGCTGCCCTGTAATATACATATACAGGATGACTTTGACAAACCCGTCCAAATTTTTTTACGCACTAAACATCATATAAGGAACCTATTTTTGCAAAAAAAAATTATATGTCAAATTTTCACCATAAAATATTTCATATAGGATCATTAATTCAATCGTACAGAATAGTCATATGGTGCAAACAGCGTACGTTAACCTGTTATTACCTGTCTCTGTCACACCCGCGTAAATGAGTAGTGCGTATTCGCTCGCCCGGTTCAATGCCGCCGTCCTCGGCCTTTTACTAGGTCAGATGGAGAGGTATGCGAGTACTTTGAATGACTTTGTGATGCTGATTACTCAACATTTTTGTACTATGTGATACAAAACTAAAATACATGTTTCTCATAACTTTTACTAAAGATTCTTCTGTGTGAATTTGGACGGGTTTGTCAAAGTCACCCTGTATATCAGATCCGTCACTATTCTACGACTATCGCGAGATATAGTCGGCGAAGACATGGATTTACTTTCAATTTCACCAACTATATACTACGTTTAAATCGGAAAGCGGCCCCTGGGCAACGAAACGGTTAAACTGCAATCGGGATTTAACGTTAATATAATGACGACTCGCTAAGAACAGATTTTTCATTATTGCTGAAACAGCAGACAGGCCCACTTAATAGTAGGTAAGTACCGTCGCCTATGGATGTTTGCGACGCCATCGCTGTACGCATAGGGTTACTGAAACCCGAGTCACTAATGCCGGAACTTAACACAAGGTTATGGCGGCATACTTATACACCGAGAGTCGGCTTCCAGACGGGTTTGGGGCCCTATCACGTAGAATTTTACGGAAATCCTATCCAATTAATTTAATTAAAATAATTTACACGGCATAACGTTCGCCGGGTGAGCTAATGTATTCTTAAATGCAAAATACGAACATACAAACAGAAGTATTAGTGTACATTTTGCATGGTTGTTTTAGTGAACAAGTCCATAGTGAGGGCACTAAGGAACATCGGTATGGAACCGTGTTGATGTAGATGTAACTCGACCAAATCGGTGAGGGTCGTGGAATAGTCTGTGTGCACCATCTCTATGCCATCCTCACACAGTGTGAATGTAAGGTATTCCTCCGAAGATTCCGCGTACATGTTCGATATTCTAGAAGAAAAGTAAATATTTCTTAAAAGATATTTATAGCCTATTTATTAACTAACTGCTTCCACTTACTTTTACAATTCTCCTTTTTTTCGTTGCACTTAATCGTAAGCAATTACCACTGCTTATAGATATTTGTGACACCAGGGGCATCGTTAACACTTCCATCCGCGTAGGGGAACTGAAACTAAGTCCGCCGCCACTGTAGTCTTGTCGCCTTCCAAACGAGCTTGAGTCTTTTACGATTTACGGTTGTGTTATTAGTGACTTAAGTTCCTGTACCCTTACGGGACAGCAGCGTGTTCGCGATGCCACTGGCGTTGCAAACACCCATAGGCGACGATAACTGCTAAATTCTAAGCGGGCCGTCAGCTTGTCTGCTGTCCTACAGCAATAAAAAAAACAGAGCTTACCTATAGTTTTTGTGGCCAGTTCTGTCAATTTTATATCCTAACAGCATGTAGCACACATCTCTGTATTCTTGAGCAGACGAAGTAAATTCTTCTTTCATTCTAAAAATAGGGAATCACATTTATAGTAACTATACAAATTTTACACGCAGCAAACATCGTACTGTGTCGTAAAAAACGGAGTTAGTTTACAAATATCGTACAAAGCACCCCACGCTTTTAGAACAGTGACATTATTACTTTACTCGTCAGTAATTTTATTTTTATACTAAAACTTACTTTTAGACAATTTTTTTTAAACAAATCAGATAGTTAGCTATACCACCAACCACAAAAAAGCCAACATATTAAAATTGTTTGAATAATAAAGTGTCGAATTAGATAACAGCTGTGTTATTATATAAAAAAAAAACCTTTCACAGGGTCGACATCAACCAATTAGGAACTTTGAAAGGAAAATAAGTCTTTTGAATTCAGAATGTGAATCGACAAACAGATGAACTCACCTCTTAAGTTTAATTTTACTATTTTCCAACTGCTGCTTCAACTGTTGGATTTCTTCGGGACACGCCCGGGATCCGCCATCGCGTAGCGCAGCCTTCAGTCTTTTTATCTATAATATGCATTAAATTATTGAAATATTTCGAAATCAATTTAATATAACGAAGTCAAAAATTAGACAACTATTGAGCAATACGCAGCCATAAATCCTATAAATCGAACTAAAAAAGAATCGGGCGCTCGTCTTTTTAGCCTGCAAATTAATGAGTTAATTGAAGATTTCGCAGCACCGCTGTGGGATGTCTCATAAATGGTATTAGTCTAAATAATTTAAGTTAGGGTGTGGCCTATTTATTTATTTTTTATTCCTGAGGACAGCAGACAGGCTGAAGACCCACTTATTAATAAGCGGTTACCGTTGCGGATGATTGCGATACTAGGGGCATCGCGAATACGCAGCTATCCCATAAGAGTACAGGAACCTGAGACACTAATGCCGGAACACAATACAAGGTTATTATGGAGACATGCTTATACACCATGAAGCTCTTCGAAAGGGTTATCGATTCTCGGATTCGACAGGAGTGTACTGTCTCGGAATGTCAACATGGGTTTCGCCCTGGTCATGGACCAATGGACCCAGTTTTTGCCCAAGGAGTGTCGCGGAGAAATACAGGACGAAGAATACAACTCTACATCGCCTGTTTCTTGACTTGCACTTGACTTGACTCCGATTGTATTCCTCGCGCGATATCTGGTGGCCATTGCGATCTAAAAGGCCAGAGGCCTACATTGACATCATTCGAGACATGTACCGCGATTCCGATTCCGTGGTTTGGACCGCTGTTGGCGACACAAAATCCTTCCCCCATCACTGTCGGGGTACACCAGGGATCCGTCCTTAGTCCGTTTCTGTTCAGCGTGGTATTAAACGTACTGTCAGACAGCATCAGAAACTCACACGAGTAGCCCCTGTGGTTGATCATGAATGCTGATGATATTGCGCTGGAAGATTCGGACAGGGTTAGATTGGTGGGATGTATGAAGGCGTGGAAGAAATCGCTTGAGAGCGGTCTGAAGCTCAATATGGCGAAGACAGAGTACTTGGCCTGCAACTCCACAGATCCCACACTCATTCGCATAGGCGGCGATACGGTCAAGCGCACGGAACAGGTAAAATATCTGGGATCTGTATTTTACGCGTCTGGTGACATTGATTGCGATGTTAAGGCACGCATTGCTGCCGCCGACTCCAAAAATAACAATAATTGTAACTACATTATATTATCGTAATATAGATCGTACCTACATATTGATGAGTACAAAAAGTAAGTTGATTATTAGGTTATAAAAAAATATGCAATTATTTTTTACTTTTTAGTCCATATTAATTTGTTTTGGAATAGTTTTTTGTTGAAGACGGTTTTTATTGTTAAAATTTTTGTTTATTTTATAATTTTTAGTGAATCTGAAGTACACTAACTAATTTGTCTAAATATGGGTAGACCTAGTAAACGTGCTGCTCATATGAGACAGCGCCGTTTAAATGAAACAAACGAAGTCAGGGAGAAACACCCATCTCAACAGAGGAAATGTAATTCGAGGACAATTTCAAAAGAGACTTGCGAAGAACGCAAAAATAGACTTTCGAAAATGCGACTTTACATGAAAAAACTTTTGAACAGGAAGAAATATCGAAAAACGTAGTCACCGTCTCGGCTTGATCAACGATCGTCTATTGAATGAGATGGAGGAGCAACGTGCCCACCAACTCAGCGTTTTACACGATCGTCTATCCAAAGAGACGGAGGAGCAACGTGCCCACCGTCTCGGCTTAATCCACGATCGTCTAACTAATGAGACGGAGGAGCAACGTGCCCACCGACTCAGATTTTTTTACATTGGTACCCCCACACCCGGGATCGAACCCGCAACCTCATGCGTTGCAGGTCAGTTACTTTGCCACTCCGCTACCACCAGTCTTTTATATGGTAATAAAGCTCATCAATAATACGCAAAAGTTTCTACCACCTACTCGGCTTACCACCGCTTCACGCATAATACACGTTAAGTAATGTAGCAGCAATGAACGTAAGCGCATTGCAATTTGACTACAGACAATTAGAAATTCTGCCACAGATCGCACCCTTACTGTAAGCCGTTAAGGAGTTCCATTTATCATCATATTCAACTACGATAATTACTTGACCATAACGACGTTACGGTAGGTGACTCAAATATCCGGATAGACTATAAAAGATCGGCCGAGTATCGTTAACTTGTTCCTAAGAATTGAAGAGTTCCGTTACTTTGTCATGGATCCCATAATCAGAACCTAACCAAACTTTCATCAAACTACCCTTGAATTAGGTACATCCTTTCCAGTAAAAAATTAATCATCGAAATCGGTTGGTGTGATATTGAGTTATTCGTCCATTTTTCGCGCACATACTTAATGTAAATTTAAGATTTATATGGTTTTCTCATGGATGACATTGTCAGAACTAGACCAAATTGAAATGGGACCACACAGGAAGCACCAGCTTTCAAATAAAAAAAGAATAATTAAAATTGGTTCACCCAGTCGAAAGTTCTGAGGCAACAAACATAAAAAAATACAGTCGAATTGAGAACCTCCTCCTTTTTTGAAGTCGGTTAAATAGAATAAAAGTTTTACTTTAAAAATATTTAATATTAATTAAAATAGTGCCCTTTTAAGAATTGTATATATAATAATAACATATATGTACTATTAAATTAAAACTCGAGCAAATAAAATAAATTATTACTGAAGAGATGAACACAGTCCTCCGGAAGGAGGTAAATTTTTTTCAGATGATTATGTTGAAACCCTTAAAATACTTATTAAAATTAATCTATCAAATATAAAAACAAGTACCAACCTCTTCCTGTGCAGCTTCCAGGTCCCGATGGACTTGTTTTTGTGCTTCTGCTGCCGGGTTGTCAGTTAAATGTAATACCTACACCAAATGATAGAATATCAAGTATTTTATTAAAAAGTAATCATCGTCATTGAAAGTAGTATGTGCTCAGTATCTACAAATTATTTAAAAAGGGTACTGCGCCCCGTATCCGAGCCCCCATACTAGCTTCAAAAGTATTTAGGTTTTTTGACTTTTTTTATATTGCTGGGGATAGGGATAAAAACAATTAAAAATATCTATATATCGGCCTACTAAACCGATATATCGTAGGTATTTATCAATATTTCTTCTTTTTTAAAAGCTAACAAAATTCCAATGTAATTTTAGTTATATCAAACGTTTAGCGATTATGTTTAGGTATGCTAATTTTTTTAAAATATCGATATAAATCGAACTAAGTCGATATTGACATATCGGTCTAGTAGGCCGATATATCGATATATTATCAACATTTTTTCTGTTTTAAAAGCTAATATAAATCCAATGTAATTTTAGTTAAATCAAACGTTTACCAATTATGTTTAGGGATACAATTTTTTTTAAATATCGATATCAGCGTATCTTCGATATCGATATATCGGTTTCGGCGTGTCGTTGATATCGATATTTTTAGGCGTCGATATATCGATATTTATCGGTTTTCCGATATATCGTTGCAAGCCTAACTATGGAACGGCAGACAGGCTGACTGCCTATTTCACAGTGGTTGCCATCACTGCGCTACGCTTCCGTCCACGTAGCGGAACTAGAACCTAAGTCACTGAACACAACACAAGATTATGTGGGCATATTTAAGGTATTTTAAGCATTAAAAAACGAGTTTTACCTTCATTTGAGGCTGTGCTTTCACTGCATCAATTCTCTCAATGTGCTCTTGCAAGGTGTCCCTCTGCGCCTTCAACTTAACCAGATCCCGCTTCGCACTCTCCGCCTCTTCACGCCATTTGCTCACTTCCGCGCGAAGATTTTCCACGGCTGTTTAAAATATATTATATTATCGTCAAATGTCGTTACTAAGAATCTTGCTATGCAAATCAATAAAGACATAACTTATTCATACCGTTCTGCTTCATTCAGTTTAGTTATTAGTAAAAATAATTACATAAAACCAAACTTTTGTTCATTATTAATTATTATACAGCGATATAATTATTGAATATAAAAGTTAGTAAAAAACTAAACAAATAAACTAGGGTGGTATGGCCTTAAGAAGCGAAGGCAAGTTTATAATGTGACAAGGAAGATGCTATAAGACTGCTTAATACAAAAGGTATGGACCAAAAAAGATGGATAAATTGCATAAAAGATGACGGCGAAAAAGGGTATGTCTAGTGTACAATACCACTTCCATTCTCTCCCTCAATTTAAAGTGCTTCCAGCAAATGTTGGACAAAAGTAGGTATACAAGTAATAGCGAGTTAGAGACCGTTACCACCTACACCCATTAGGATGCCCAGGCTTACTCCTTTTAAAAATAAATATGAGAATCTAGTTTGGACATGTAACGTATCTTGTGATTACAGGCGTTCTCAAATTATATAAATAGAAAAGGCAAAGATTTACAATGAAGTCCATACAAGACATTGACCTGACAGTTAATATATATTCTGCACAAAATTGGACTGGGTTTTAAAGTTTCATTACCTTTTTCATTCTGTAGGTTGTCTGGAAGAGATCGATAAAGTCGTCTATGGTTTTAATTTTATTTTTCTTGGATGTTAAGTAGCTTTTAAGTTAAACAATAAAGAATTATCTATTACTAGCCGTCCCCTTCATGAGAAGTCTTCGTACGCATGCGCGCTACACCGCTTGTCCCACTTCTCCGCGACAAAAAACACACATCACTAAACACGTAGTGCTCATAAAAATTGTTGTTTCTTAAAACTTTTTATATTAAATGAATGCCAATTAATTTATCCCTTCCCTTAGCCCTAATATAATTTTTTTTATTTAGATAAGGGCCAAGTGTCTAAGAAATAAAGAAGTTTTGCCGAGATGCGCGCAGAACTGCAGACCTCTATCATTTTATTTATATAGATACTCCTTAGGAATCCAAAACTCGATGAAACTTGTGATGCCACCACGAAGAGCTAAAAGTAATTTATATTTACTTTTAGCGTGTGAAGTTTGGTCGTGGGTGGCGAGTAGATCCCGATATCCCTGCAAAGACTTTTCCAGTTGTTCAACACGAGCTGAAAGGAGGGCTGCACTTCCCACACCAGGTTCCCCAGATAATGTTACCGTTAACTCTTTTTCGAAACAATCTAACTGCTGCCTAAAACAATAAAATACAGTATTTAGTGCTTGGCCAGACTGCAAACGCGGACGCGGGGCGGTCGCGGCGCGGCATACTTAAACATATGAAACCTTATTTGATTGTCCGTAGTGGGCACGCGGGCGGCTTCATATGTTTAAGTAGCCGCGCCGCGACCGCCCCGCGCCCGCGTGTGCAGTCTGGCCAAGCACTTAGTCTCATTCTTAAATCAGTATCGGTTTTCCTTAATTTGCAAAATTTTTATTTCAAACTCCTCATCATCACTAGCTTGGCCTTGTCCCAATCATTTGTCGGCACAATATGTCGTTTTCTTCCATTTTATTCTATCCTGACATTGTTCATCTTCACTTCACATACCCTCATATCATGCATTACACATTCTTTCCATCGCTTTTAGGTTCTACCTCTGCCCTTGTACCAAATCCCTACCTCACACGCAAGTAATAACAAAAACAGCCCATACCATCCCACTACTGGGCTTTACGTTCATTATTTAGCAATTATGTTACAATATGCACTTTAGACAAAAAAAAGTGCATATATCGTGGGATTCGAACACGTGAACCCTATATTAAACTCAACTTTTAGATTAGACTAGTCTGATACCACTAATATAGTGGGTATATGTTACAATATGTGTAGTATTAAAAAGTCATATTTATATCATGGCTAACCAGAGATTAAGATACTATCAGAGACAATATCAAAAACAACGAATGCAAATTTATGTACAATCAATAAAAAATATTATGAAGATATGTATGAAATAGGGGCGACTTTCAAATTCACTTACCGATAACTATCCCTTTCCCTCGTCACGAGCAAAAGCCGTTTCTGTAGTCTATGTATGAGACTCTCTTGATTCTTACGAACTACTTGTAAATCATTCAATTTTCCATTCGCCTTGTCACGCTCATATTTTAGAGTTGCTGCCTCCTAATAAATATAGTTAATGTTACTGTATGGGATATATAATATCCCATAATAGAATATGGGTTTTATCAGTACCAAACTACTTCTAATTCAAAATTCTGGTTTTCTTTTCTTTGTTGTTTATTATTATCATCTAATGCTTACTTTAGGAATATATAATGTGCTGATTAATGGACAAAAAATAGCAGAAACTCTATTTTCAAAGTGGAAATGCTTTTCCGTCTTCACTCTCCGTACGTCCCCACCGCTTGACTAAACGGCACACGACGCTGATATACCCAAAAAAAACACCCCAATATGAATCCTTTCACCTTGAGCGCCGAGATCACCTGACGCGGCCTTTTGATGATTGCTCTGCGACGCCCAGAATTCGTGCGTCACCTATCGAGGTCTCCCATATGACACTTTCCCGACCGAGTAAGAACCTATATAGGAAAGAATAAGAATGGATATGTACATAACATTGACCATCCCTGTTGGTTCTCCATCTGCGAATTGGTGGTGCCGCTACGGCTTCTTCCCTTTCTCTCTCGACATGCCTTTGCCCTGCGTGATCGAGAGAAGAATCTAGGAAGAGAAACCTCAGGTAACAGTCTCTATGATTAATTTTCTGTACTATCAGCTGTAAAGCCTATGAAAATAATACTTAAAATGACTTTACCTCAGTCAGTTGAGCTAGTTGTGAGTGCGATTGCGAAGATGTCGCAGTGGCTGTGAGTTGGGTGGAAAGCGCCGAATCGAGGGCAGCGGACAGTGCGCGCGCGTGTTCAATTCCGTGCGCACGCGCTGCGTTTTGCCACTCCTCCAACGCGGACTCAACGGACGACAACTTCACCTACACATGGAAAAACATTCATATGACATCTTTAAGTAAGTGAAAACCAGTATTACAGGGATATTATACAATCTTATACTAATATAATCAGATTTTTTATTTACATTTTTGTTACAATGCTTTTGTGATCACCTTCTGCATAATCAGTCATTTAAACATCAATACATCCTCGAACATCCATATGCTTATTGTTAAATGGGCCATCAGCCTGTCTGCTTTTCCTCAGCAATAAAAAGAAAAAGTTTAAGTTCCAGTATGAAATTTTCAATAAAAATTTGATTCGGTTCAAATTGTGTTGTATTTAATTAAATGGGCTGCCAGTAGTCAAATTGGAATTTGAATTTTTTAATCTCTGCAAAAATAAAGTACATAAGTAGTTGTCTAGTAGCTATAACTTAGGACTATGATGGCGCTGCCTGAATTATCCCAGTATATTCATTAATTTATAAATGTATTAAACTATTAATTTCATTTTTAAATTACAATTATTTTTTTCTGAAACAAAATTTTTTGTCAATATTCATTTAACAGATCACCAAAAAAAAAAGCCAGAAAAGATAAGAAGAGAACGGGACTAGTCTTTAGACAATTTTTTTTCTGAGAAACAACTGACTGGCGGACGGCCCACTTAATAATAAGCAGTTACCGTCACCTATAGATGTTTGTGGCGCTTGGGGCTCCGCGAACACGCTGCTGTCCCATAGTGGTACAGGAATTTGGGTCACTAATGGAACACAACACAAGGTTTTTATGGCGACTTATAGACCAAGAGTGGATGCCATTCAGACGGGCTTGGGGTCCTACCTCGTAGATAGAGCTGTTTTGTTGCCTTTTACGACAGACCGACTCCGGCCGCAGAAGTTAGTATTCTTACACCGCCCATGCACGGAGAAACATTACCTTAAGTTCATGAAGGTCTTGTTGTACGGGCTGTAAGGCTTCAAGCCTCATAGTCAACTGATGAACTTGTTCCTCCAGCAGCAACTTATTGCACACCGCATCTCGAAGGGAACGCTCCGTCGCGCGCAATCTCCCCACTTCCTTCTCTAATTCTGCCATGTTTGTTAAACGTTTTTGTGCTGTCTGTAAATAATTTATCTATTTGGGTCTGGGAACATTTTTATTATATTACAAAAACATCATCAGCTTAAGGACTTAAAATAAAAAAGAGAAATCCACAACAAAGAGCTAGTTCATGAAATACAACTGAATACTATCTTTGACTTGTTGCAGCTAATTTCTACCAGCTATTAACAATTTCGCGCACCGCTCCAGGACACTAGGGGGTATACTACCCGCCCGAACAAGTGGCACACGTGAAAACATATACGAGGTGGGAATACTGGACTACATTTATATATTACAATACTGTATTTTTTTTATTGCTTAGGAACAACAGACAGGCTGACGGTCTAAATAGTTAGCAGTAACTGTCGCCTATTGATGTATTGATGCGACGCTAGGAGCACCGCGAACACGATGTCCCATATATGTACAGGAACCTGAAATATCTGTAAATGTCCAGGATATTTGTGGCTGTCTTCTGGTTTTTGCCATTAGCCTGTAATAAATTTGTGGAAAAATCGTATTACAGTGTGTCCAGAAAATTTGAGGACATTTTTTTTATAAATATCAGTTTCACAAACATCATATTACAATGGAAAATATATAATATAATACTACTTTCATTCTTTAGTTTAAAACTACAAATATACACATCAAAAAAGTCTAAGCAACATGCATGATATTACAAATTTACCATTTATACTAATTAATTTCTAAGTCTTTACTCACTCAAAGTGCGTAGGTATGTAAACTTTTTTGTTATTGATGACATACTGGCTGGTTGTAAAAAAATCGCTTATGTTTTGTTTTTTTTCATAAAATTAAATGAAAGGGAATTTGTTTGAACTTATATTGCTACGTTTAGTCTTGATTTTATAATTTTACCAACCATTTAAATAAAGTTAGCGACAAAATTGAATTGTTAGATATTCTTTACGTCATGGAGCGACGTCATTTGACGGCAAAGAGCTGTAGGGATGTTACAAGCGAGAAGTAATCAATCTCAGGTATCTCAGCATTTTGGCATTCATAGAAGTGTTATTTGTCGTCTTTGGCAGCGCTACAATAATATAAGGGAACCCGCTGAACAGCATCCAGGCCGTAAAAGGAATACGACCACTCGGCAAGACCGGTACATACAACTGACTGCGAGACGCCAGCCGATGTTAACTGCTCGAGAGATAAGTTTGAGGCTACAAAATTCAAGTGGTGTTGATGTAAGTCCCCAAACTGTGCGAAATCAACTGCATTAGTACGGCCTACAAGCTCGACGCCCAATTAGGTGCCCACCGATACGTCACGGGAATCGCGCTCGTCGAAATGAATGGTGTAGAGAACGCAGAACATGGACCCAGGAACAATGGGATAAAATTATGTTTTCCGATGAGTCGCGATTCGGGTTTAGGCCTGATACAAGAAGGGTGCGAGTGTACCGTCGGCCCGGAAATACTGAAAGGCTCAGGTGCATTCAGGAAGTTCATCCATACAGCGGCTCATCCACCATCCTAAAATTTAAATTAGTACATGTTGCTTAGACTTTTTTGATGTGTGTATATTTGTATATGTTGGTCATTTAAATATTTAACGTTGAGTGACAATCCATCCACCACAACCAGTCGCTACACCATGCAGTCCACTCATCAATAAAAATATCAATATATGGCTATACCTTAGCCTGTTGTTGCCAATCCTTATATGAGTCTCTTTCATATTCCAACTCCTTAAGCTTGATTGTAACCTGTTGCAGCTCAAATGTTTGCTTATCCAACTGATTTTTCAATGTCCCACATTGTTCTGCGCGACTTGTTTGTTTAGCTACTTCCTTTTTTAATATTTCTACCTCAGATTGAGCGCCTTCTAAAGCCTAGTAATAATTTTTTTTTAATTAAAATATATATATACATATAGTAAATGAATATGTGATATTATTTCAGTAGGCTAATTAATGCTATTTTATAGTAAGTATGGCACACTAGTGAGTATTCTCGTACTCTAAAAATTAATGGATTAACCCATTGCACATGGGCGGCACCCAGCTGTTTTGAAGTGTCAACTCGTGACAAACTATGTCAATAAAATCAGCAGACCCTATATGTCTTAAATTGCTTGAAATTTTATTATATTTACGTGTTTATTGGTTTATAAATGATTTTAAAGTAATTATAAAATGTTTCCCCAATTTGGCAGAAATAGTCATGAGTTGCTGTTTCACAAGCGAAAAATGCAGTTTGAGTACAAAGGGTTAAGATAAGTGTCACTGATATGGACAATATTATTCGTACTTATAGGTTTTTATACGTAATGTACGTTCAATAATATACGAGTAATAATAGGTCTTTACCTATGAAATTGCCGTTCTGCAGTACTGGCCATTTCAAATTTTTGTTTGGCAAGAATTCTAATTTCAAATTAATTTTATTTTGAAAACATGGAATTCTTTTTTCAAAAGTAGTCATTTGTTTATTGATTAGTGTTACATTTTCATCGCATTTCAATCTTTTTCATCATCATGGATACGTTAATTCGAGTAATTATGGAATATGAGTACCGTCGTGGTAGCAACGCGGCACAAGCGTCACGCAACATCAACGATGTTTATGGAGCTAACACTACAAACCAGCGCACCACCTGTTATTGGTTTGCTCGCTTCCGTTCTGGGAATTTCGACCTGAAAAATTAACCTCGCGGTCGTCCGAAGACTTTGATCTACAATGACGAAATAAAGGCGATTGTGGAAGCTGATGATACACAATCTACGGCTGAATTAGCAGCAGCTTTCGATGTTAGCGTCCTAGCAATATTGGTCCATTTGCGTCAAATTGGCAAGGTAAAAAAGCTTGACAAATGGGTGCCCCACGAACTCAATGATCGCCAGCGCGAAGTACGCGTCGAGACGTGCCTTGTACTGCTCAACAGACGCACAAATGAAGGAATTTTGAACTGCATTGTTACCTGAGATGAAAAATGGATTCTGTTTGATAGCCGCAAGTGCTCAGCAAGTTGGTTGGATCCTGGTTCAGCACCTAAACAATGCCCTAAACGAAAACTTACCCCTAGAAAAGTGATGGTCACTGTTTGGTGGTCTAGCGCCGGTGTGATTCATCGCAGCTTCTTACCAAACGGGGTGAGCATTACTGCAGATATGTACTGTGAAGAACTGAACACAATGATGGAGAAGCTGGCACATCTCCAACCAGCATTGATCAATCGCTTGTCTCCGCTGCTCCTGCACGACAACGCGCGACCTCATACTGCACAGCAGACGGTCTCCAAGTTCCAAGAACTGGGGTTGGAAGTTCTCCGTCATCCGCCCTACTCACCAGACCTTGCGTCTACAGACTACTACTTTTTCCAGAATTTGGATAACTTCTTGACGGGGAAATAATTCAATACCCGAGAGGCAGTACAAAATGCCTTTGAAGAATTTGTTGCCTCCCGTCCAGCTGATTTCTTTAAGAAGGGCATCAATAAACTGCCACTGCGTTGGCAAAGATGCATTGATTGCATGGGTGATTACTTCAATTAATACAAATAAAAAATACATGAAAAAAATTAATTTAAAATTTTTCATACAAAACGGCAATTTCATAGGTAAAGACCTAATATTAATTTATTTAATCGGAAAGCGGACCCCGGGCGCCGAAGCGAGAGTTTGGGCTGCAACCGGGATTCATCGCTAAGATGATGATGATGAATATTAATTTATTTAATGTACAATAGTCAGCAGCACGTAGTTTTAATTGAATAAGTTTTTTATTATTGAGGAACTGATAGGCTGACGGCCCATTTAACAGTAAGCTATTACCGTCGCCTATGGATGTTTGCGGCGTTGGGGGCACCGCGAACTCGCTGCTATCCCATAAGGATACAGGGACGTATGTCACTAAATCCGGAACACAACACAAGGTTATATGGCAGCATACTTAAAACCAAGGGTGGTTGCCATCCAGACGAGTCCCAGCCTACCACGTAGCTAGTTTTGTCGCATTTTACGACAGACCGACGCTAACCACAGTGGTTAGTATTCTTACTCCAGCCCTGCACGGGGACAATTATTACAGATAATTAATTTATTGATCTAAAGTCTAAACTGATGCAGTATCACATAACACAATTTCATAGACAATGAAATCTCTTTCATTTCTAAACTACATATTTCTACTTTCTAACATTTCTATTTCTAAACTATTTTTACAATATCAAAGTATATTAGAAATTTTATTAATTAAATTTACCAATCTAGGGAATACATTAAATTTACACAGAATTAAAATTACAAACCTGAAGCAATTCATCCATATCTTTCTTCATTTCAGACAGTTGGTCTTTACTGCTGACATTGGCCTCCAGCAGTTTATCTTTTAAATCAGCTATTTGTTTATTTAGGTCTGCCTTCGCTTTGTCCCAGTTCGCTTTATGCTCTTTATGCTCCTTTATAACCTAAGTTAAATACTAGAATTGATTTATTTCATCAACATATCGCCACTCGGTGGAGCCAACAATGATTGATTCTCCATCTTATGTGATGCTAGCCAAAAACACTTGTGTCATAAGTACTAGATAATAAATACAAGGGCTGCTCGATAACTCCGAGGGCTGTTTGATAACTCCATGACAATTTGAATAAAAAATTTTTTTCGCCAAATAAGCGTTTTATTTTTCAACATAATCTCCTTTTATTTCAATACATCTAGTCTAGCTTTTTCCAATTTTGTTATTCCTTCCAAATAATAGGTTTTCTCAAGGCCCTCAAAATAGGTGTTTGTTTCGGTTATGACCTCTTCATTCATCCCAAATTTCTTACCACCCAGCCATTTCTTCAGGATTGGAAAAGAAAATAGTCGCAGAGGGCTAAATCTGGAGAATATGGTAGATGAGGTAGCAGTCCGTAGCCAAACTTATGAATTTTTGCCATACTTAGTATGCATACATGTTCACACATGTGCATTGTTTTGATGGAACAGCACTTTCATTTTCACTAATTGTGGTCGTTTTTGCTTTAAATCAATATCGTATCTATCTATAAGCTCTGAATAATATTCGCCGGTGATCGTTCTACCCTTCTCTAGGTAATCTATGTGAATAACACCGCATGCATCCCAAAAAACTGTAGCCATGACCTTGTTGGCTGACAAACACACCTTGGAATTCTTTGGTGCACGTTCACTCGGTGACACCCACTGTTTTGATTGTTCCTTGATCTCCGGGGTATTATGATAAATCCATGTTTCGTCCATGGTTATATAACGAAGTAAAACTTCGTCCGGATTACGGTTGAACATCGCCAAACACTCCTTTGAAGTGGTCACACGGTTGCGCTTATGGTTTAGTGTGAACAATTGTGGCAACCATCTCGCAGATAGTTTTTTCATGTACAAATACTCATGTAAAATGTGATGTACTCACTCAGCTGAGATGCCTACAGTCTCAGCCACCTCACGTATTTTCATTCTCCAATCGTCCAATCTCTCTCTCTAGACCTGAACGTATGGCGTTACTTTTTAACCACTGAAATTGATGGTGCGGAGTTCCCATAGTATTTATCAAGTTTTTCCTTGGTTTCAGTGATGGTTTTTTTACACAAAAAAATAATGCTTAATTAACAATTCACTTTTTTCATTTTTGTTTCATTCTGGAGGTTGTCTGCTTTTAATGGCTGTCAAACAGAAACTAAATAACGCAGCTTACTGAAAATTTGACAGTAGTCTATTAAAAGATGGTGGTTGACGGCTGCAGTGTTACATACAAAGTTACTACATGGGAAATTGAAAAAGTCACAGAGTTATCAAACAGCCCTTATTATAGCCTGCCTACATACTACATATATACTACTTTTCTTAGGGGTACATCCAAACCAAGTAATTTGCATTTCTAAAAATGCACAGACTGATGTGGGCAGCAGCACTGTCAATGCAAAGAGCTGTAACTGTGATCGCCAACCCGCACCTTCCCAGCAGTGGACTTTGATAAGCTGATCATGATGATGATGATGATAATACTTTTGTAAATAAACACATATTATACATAAACATCCAGACGTGAGATAGAAATTGAATCTCCACAAGAGTACTGAAGTTGTAATGACAGATAATGGATTATGCCATAGGTTGACTATTAATATAATTGCAATATTTTGAGAAATTTATGCTTATATATTTCCAGTGTATACTGGAAATACATAAGCGACACTGGCTGAAGTCAATTAGTAGATTTACTAATTGGCTTGAGCCACTGTCGCTAGACCAGATGTCAGTTGGCCCAAGCATTAAGCGATAGAAGAAAATTAGTGTTTTAGTGAGTAGTCAGCAGTCTTAACAAGTCCCACATCCTATCTCCCGGTGGCCAGGATGGATTGCAAAGAAGTTTTTCCTCGAGAATAAAATATATTGCTAATACATAACTAAGATGTATCAAATACCTGATTATATTCATCTTTGACTTCTTGCTCCCTTTTCCTAATTTGTTGGAGCTTCTCTTCGATATCTGACAATGCTCGCTCATCCTTCTTGTGTTGCTCGACTAAAGAGTCTTTTTCTTCTTCAAACAGTATTTGCATCTCTTTACGTATTGAGTGCTGATGCTTTACACGGGCTTCAAGCTTGGCAATCTGTAAAAATATTTAAATTATGTAACTATATCTTGACGCAAATATCCAACTGCCTTTGGTTCTTAAAACTTCTAAATATGCAAATACGTGTAATCTCTTTAAAGTGAACTTCTATTTAAGGAAACTCTTTAAAACACAAAAATTGCTAAGGTGTATTCAGTTTACATTGTTGACCTTGTATTGAAACACTCTTTGAAGCGTAGCAATCACTCTCAATAGGGAAATGATACTCAGAAACTGTATATCATTATTTAACCCAAAAAACAGTCAATTCACTAACCTTCAAACAATACTGATAAAGAGTTGTAAATATTTCATATGTATCATACAATTCTTAGAAATGTCTTCATTTATTTGTAGTAACTGTTCAATGAAGATTATCCCACTATATCCCAATATATGAATAAAATTACAATTAAAATACTAGCATAGCAAAAAAACAACAAACAAAAATAAATATAGCATTGTTATTTAAATTTTATTCACTTTATTTACTCAAAATTAAAAAAGTACTTATAAAATTATATTGTTTCTTCCACTCTGCATTTAAAGAAAACTCTTTGTAAGAGAATAAAATACCCCGGTCCCTTCAATTTCCCTATATTGAGTTTACACTGTTATCAAGAGACACACATGAAGGCTGGAAAAACACCCTAATAAGCTAGCATTCCAGATTATTGCCTAATAAGCTAGTCAGCTAGCTTGCTAGTTGCCTAGTAAGCTAGCCACCGCAATAACCTAGTTTCAATAATCTTTGAACAGACTGAAGTGATGACAGATACTGGAATAGATTGTCACTGTTGACATTATGATCATTGGAGACCTTACTCTGGATGTGAAGTAGCACACAATTTTTTTAACATAGTCCAAAGGAGTGATTTTAGTAAGAAATAAACCAATGCCAAATTTTATTTCTCTGTAGATTGTACATTTCTTTAGTTTAAGTCTATGTTCATTTTATTTTATTATTTTCGTTTTGTAATAAAGAATATTCTACTCTAGATTACAGATATTACAATCTTAAAAAGTCTTATTCTAATAAAGAGTTTACTCAAATAATAATTCTCTATTAATATTGCACATATCGTGTGCAGTCTCCAATGGATTAGCCAAAAGATATAAGCATAACCAAACCAAATGAGTTCTAAAAAGGCTAATGTGGCCAGATAGAGGTAGTTAATTTGAAAATGAGATCATCAAAACAGAAGCCTCTCATACCATTGCTTAATGTAAGGTGTGTATTTACTTTTCACTTTTGCTATGATCTGTTTATTTTTAATATCATAAAGTATGGAGTGAGTATCAAACTTTTTATTTACTATTGCAGTGCTACCTGCTACACATAAACGCAGAAGAGGTTTGATTCAAATGCCGAGTCTGGTAATTCATATATTATTTATAAAAAGAAGTATATATGTAGCATATCAGTTGTCTAGTATTCACAGTACATGCGCTCTGCTTCTTATTTTGGGACTAGAATATGCTGTGTGAACTGTCACAGTTAAATAATATATTTACTTATTCTTTTATTTACTTAAAAAAAACTAATACCAATAAATAATCAAAACATCATAGAAATGTCTATACATGGTTTATCTGGACCAACAATACTTAAGAATATACAAACCTGAGCCTTAGCAGCAATCAAATCAATCTTCAGTTTTTTGGCCTCCCATGGAGAAGGTGGCGCTGATGTATTTAAATCAGTTCGCACCCTCTTGTCAGGGGTGGCATCCTGGGGATCTAGACTGGATTTTCTTTTACCAAAAGACAGAAGATTGGACAAACCTGTAATTTAATAACAGAATAAGTACATTGTATGTTAACATCAAGACCATGGAAAAATCAGTTTTCAAAAAACATTTATCTAAACTGAGGGACTCATAAACTGCATCAAAGTTCAGGATTACTTTGAAATGTTTTTTTTTTTAATAAGTATGCAAACTTTTTAGATTAAATTATATAAACATGGAAAGACTGGCTCTTAATCTCAAAAAAAGGAAAATTTAAAAATAGAACTGCAGGAAAACAAATGAATATAGCTGGGAAAAGAAAATTTACTTGTAGTAACCAGATTTGCGTGTTATTTATAGCAAAGTTTTAAATTGATTCTCATTGATTTTTATTCTTTTGTCAATTGAATTATTGTTACCAGCAGAATTGTTGGGTTAGTTTTTTAACTCATCAAGAGTTTTTGAACCATAATATGGATACTTCATCCGAACAAGCGGCTCAAATTGTAGCATTGATGCAGGAGGGCTTGGATCAACGAATAATTGGTAGAAATTTAAATTTAAACCAGTCTACGGTTTCTAGAATATACAGACAGTTTGTGGAGACAGGTTTTTACAGAAGGAGACGTGGTACAGGCAGGACCCAAGCAACCACCGGTCGTGATAACTGATTTATTATTACAACTTCCCTGCGAAATCGTTTCCTCACATCAGTTAACATCAAAACAGAGCTTAATGAAGTGCGTGGAGTAAACGTGAGTGCACGAACAATAAGAAGAAGGTTAAAGGAAGCGGATCACCCCTTTTAGACCAGCAAATGGTCCAAAGTTGTCTTTGCTCACAGACAAGCTCGCTTAAGATTTGCGCGTGATCACCTGAATTGGACAGAAGAGCAATGGGCCTTCATATTGCTCACGGACGAGTGTAGTACATGTTTATATGGTGCAGATGGTCGCAGAAGAGTCTATCGTCGACGTGGGGAGCGATATGCTCAAAGTTGCATCGAGGAGCGTGTTCCTTTTGGAGGCGGTTCGTGTATGGTCTGGGGTGGCATATCGATGACATGGTCCGTCAAAACGGTAATAGAGGGGGTGTGACTGCACATCGCTACATAAGAGAGATCTTAGAAGATCACGTGGTGGGATTCATAGGCGAAAATTTTACTTTAATGCAGGATAATGCCCGGCCGCACGCTGCTGCACAAGTTCAACAATATTGCGAAGAGGTTGAGATACATACAATGAATTGGCCAGCACGCAGCCCGGATTTTAATGCCATTGAGTATGTTTGGGACAATTTAAAAAGAGCTGTATATGCGAGAAACCCTTTGCCCACGACAGTGGCAGCACTAAGAACAGCACTTTCAGAAGAATGGAACAATATTCCACAAGATCTTTTAATAACCCTAATAAAATCTATGCGGAACCGATTAGAATCTGTAATAAGGGCACGTGGAGGTAATACACCTTATTAAAACATAAATAAACCCTTGCATAAAGTTTGTCTATTGTTAAAACCAATTTTATAATTAAACCAATTTTCCTTAAATTTCTGTTTTTTCTTCAAAAAAGTCATAAGGTCCTTTCCAGTACACAAACTTAAACTTAAGGATATGACCCTATGCTGTTTTAAAGTTAACGAACCAATCTAGAGGTTTCAATTTAAATCTTTATAGAAAGTTTGCATACTCGTTAAAATATTTATTTCAAAGTCGTCTATTACTTTGATGCAGTTTACGAGTCCGTCAGTATACAATATGTTATTTCACTATGCAGGGATAGAGTGAAAATATATCCAACCCTAGCTAGATGGTAGGGCTCCATGCCTGTATGGATCGCAACCACCCCTAGTCTTTAAGTATACCGTCATATTAACATGACGATCATCGTCCGGTCCATAGGTTGTGTTTTAGCTTATGTGACCCAGGTTCCCCTTCCCCTAAGCGGATGGCAGCATGTTAGTGATGCCCCTGGCGTCGCAAAAATTGTTGGCAGCTTTGAAATTGAAAGTTATAATAATTGATATAAAATATTAAAATTTACCTTCTTTTATGGACTGATCGCTGTCGGAGAAATTCAGCTTAGCAGCAGCTTCTTTCGGCGGGTCGTTGTTGATCACTCTTCTAAATGGTTCAATCACATCTTTGAACAGAGATAGATCGCGATCCTTCGCCATTGTTGTACAGAAATATGATTGATTTGATTGAAATGTATTAATGTTTATTCATACTCTCAGAATTGAACAGAAACAATAATAGTATAGGAGTAGTAAAGAAATAAATCGAAAGCCACTTCAACGACTTCAACAAGTCTCACTCTGTCTCACTTTCTAAAAATGTGTTTTGAATTTTATAATGTCAATGTCATTTAGTTAACGTCAGAATTAAATACATCTTTTCGCAAATCAATGCCTAAAGCGTTGGAGCCACGTTATAAGAAAAAAAATACTTCTTTTGTGTTCTGGTTACTCAACGACAACAATATTTTATTGACAATTTGACATTGCCACTTACAAGTTGCCAGCAGCGTTGCCAGATGGGGGGGATTCCCTGCAAATTCGGGGTTTTTTCGGCGTTGGGTGGGAAATTCGGGGAAAAAGATTTTTTGGGGGGACCTACGGGGGGGAAAATTAAATTGGGAGAAATTTTGGAGATTATTTAAGTGCCAATAATTCAACCATAGACACAATTACCATCACTACAATTATTATCTAATACGATATATTTTTATCTTATAATTAATTATATGTTTATTTATACATAAACTTCAATTCAATCTTTCACTAGTAATTCAATTCATTCGTTCGTTCGTTAATATGCCACCTCTGTCTTTTTCTTTTTACTCATGTTGCCGATTGACGATTGCCGATGCGATAGCAAGAGCCGAGCCGAGAGTGCCTATGAGTTTCGTTATTTCGTTCGTGTTGGGTTGGTAATGGTTTGTTACTGTTTCTTGTTGTTAGTTGATTTTGATGTCGTGTCGTTGTCGTGTTATTCATTTAATTTTCCAAGTTTTCTTCTTACGAATTGTTTAAAATGCAAGCGAAATGTCGAAATCTAACAAGTCATATGTCAGAACATACCGGAAAGAATGGGAAGACGAAGCGCTATTTTCAGGTTAGCAAACAATGTTTTTACATAATATTATCGTAGGTATTAGTATCGTATTTTACCATAAGTAGGTACATATTATGTTCTTCGAAAGGCAGCTGGCAGGAAGTGGATGAAAGAGACGAAGATCGGGCTCAGTGGCATGCTTTGGCAGAGGCCTATGTCCAGCATTGGACTTCAATAGGCTGATGATGATGATAATGATGATGAGGTATGTTCTATTGAGTACCAGGTTATTATTATAGAAACTTTACTCGGAATAAAACATAAGTAATCATTAATATCATAATTATTGGATTTCAGAATATTTCAAAAAATAATAGTGTCCCTGTTTAGACATACTACGATTATTTATATATAGCTACTTACTCAGTACATTAACATTTTATTTTTATGAAACAGATCGTCCTGTTCATGATGATGTCCATCATATGTTTATAAAATAAAGATATACCATGTCCTATCAAAAAGTTACGTAAGTAAAGATGAAGTTGGTGGAGGCAAATTAAAAACTACGTTTGCATTGCATTATTTTCTTTTGTGATTTGATTATTGTGTGAATGGGTATTGATGTTGGCCGATGGGTGGTGGTACAATCTTAATTCACTGGAATGCACTAACTAATTGAGTATTGGTGTTGTTTAAATAAGACGAGTAAACTAACTAGGGTTTGGGTGAGCCATATCAGACTTGGTCGCGGCCGTAGGAGCTGCGGGAAACCTCTCGCTTCCGGCTGTTGTGTCTACCATGGTCGGGAGCGAGTCAGGGTGGAGTGCCGTCGCCACCTTCTGCGAGGCCGTGATGCTCGCAAAGGAGGCGGCGGAAAGGGAGAGAGAGACTGCCTCCTCTCTCCCCTCCCGCAGCAGACGCACTGGGCGCCGTAGGGTGGCCGACTTCCGGCCACCGTAGGGCGCGGCCTGCGGACGGCAGACTTGGGGCGTCTTGTCGTCCGATCAGCGGCAGGCCTCGAGGCGGCGGCGTGTTATTCCGCGCGCGCCTCATAGTGGAGTCCTGCGGCCGGGGTGACGGCCGCAGTGGGTGATGGGGCCCGCCTGACCATCTGGCGGGCCAATACCCGTCGGGGGGTGGCGACGAATGCTTCGGCGATACCCGCCCCTCCGACACACGGGTACATGAGGAACACGGGTTGGTTTTTAGTCAGTAAGAGTCTGACAGTCCCCTTCGCCCTTCCCCGAGGGCGGAGGGCCTTCATGAGGATTTTCCAACCCGATACCAAAAAAAAAAGCCATATCAGTCGTTTCATTGTCTGTCTGGCTTTCTGCTCTGCCGCCTCCTGCAGGAAAAAATAGCAGAGCAGGTTTAGTGGCTGTTTTGTACATCTGTCACTTGAGCTTATGCGGCATTTTATTTTACATACATACATATAATCACGCCTCTTTCCCGTAGGGGTAGGCAGAGATTATATGTATGTATGTATGTATTTCTTTATTTTATATCTGAATTAACTCTAAAAATGAGGTAAACAATAAAGAATTATCTATCTATCTACTTTTGCTTTTTTATTTATCTTTTTAAAATAAGTAAAAACTGTTCTGGGGGTTTTTTTTCCAAAAAGCTTATTTTCGGGGGTATTTCGAAAAAAGTTGGGGAAAATTCACATGGCCATCTGGCAACACTGGTTGCCCGTAATGCCAGTTTCATGAAATACATTGGGGTTATATGTATATGTTAGACATTATTTTTTAAATTTAATATTGAACTTTGTACAATATTTAATGAAACCAATGCTATAGTAGAGTTTTTTTATAAACATGAATACCGAAAATGAATCATCCGAGTATTTTTCTAGTTATGAAGATTTAGAGGTGAGATTTTGATATTAATTTAATGTCCAATTTATAGATAAGTCTGTTTCTACTTTATCTTGTTTACTACAAATTATGTATGTACGCCTAATGATAGACCTGTCCCTTCAACTTTACTGGCATCTTGGGGTCACAAATGAATAGTTACCTCACGCCACACCAGTTACCTCATAAAGATTATTTCACTATAAAAATGTTACCTTGGAATGGTTTTGATTACCCATACATCTTAATTACTTTTCATCGTTACAAATTCCTTAAAAAATACTGCCAATAAATTATGCAGTCTAGGCTATAACTTATTCCTCAAACAATTCATGGTGAAAAATAACTCCTGTTTTTGTTTTAAGTCTACATATTTCCTATGTGGCAGGGCCCATCCCAAGCCCATTTGGATGGCGACCACCTTTGGTCTTAAGTATACCGCCATAATAACTGTGGCATTTGTGAACTAAGTTCTGTTCCGGCATTTGTGAACCAAGTTCCTGTACCCATTTGGGACAGCAGCATGTTCGTGATGCCACTGGTGTTGCAAACATCCATAGGCAACGGTAACTATTAAATTCTTAGCGGGTTATCTTGTACCCATAACACAAATGCTTTAATCGAAACTTAGGGACTAGATGGCCCTGTGTGATTTTTTTAAATGTGGGTCACTTATGAAACTGGAACACAACACAAGGTTATTAAGGCGTCATATTTAGAGACCAGGGCTGGTTGCCACTTAGTTGGGATTGGAGACCTACCTAGCTAAGGATGTTATGTTGTGTTATGACAGTCCGGCTGCAGGGGTCTATCTTTACCCCTGCATGGAAAAAGGTAATTGATCACAGGATATTTATTCTGTGTTTAATATTTACTAATAAGGCTTATGTGAGAATTTTTACAGATTCACAGACTTATGCTTGAGGACAAACCTCGAACATTAGCATATAAGAAGTCTATTTTAGACAATAAACTATATTTCAAAGATAAAATAGTAATGGATGTAGGGTGTGGAACTGGAATACTGTCTATTTTCTGTGCTCAAGCTGGAGCCAAGAAGGTTTATGCCGTTGAAGCAAGCAAGCTTGCAAAATTAGCAAAGGAAATCATAAAGGAGAATGGCTATGATGAAATCATTGAGGTATATGTCACTTTTGCTTGTTATTCTATATAAGTAGAAATTAATATCTCAATTGCTAGCTAACATCTTTATCAGAAATATTTATGCCCCATATAACTTAATTTTTCAATATGCTGTGTGAATTAAAAATGCTGTAGTGAAATAAGTTCAAGAGATCTTTTATTGTTTTTGAGTGGCAGAGTAGTGTGAGAGTCCTCTACAATGTGACTGTGTGTCCTCATAGTTAACAAGGGAATGCAGATCACTGATATACCCCCTAAAACCACCAGTGTTTTTCTGTTGCCTAATACCATGACACAGAGATATGCTTTCTCTTAAGCTTTGATTGGGGCATGAAGTTCAATACATTAGAATAGAATATTGCCTCAGAGGTACCCTACATACAACATATAAGAGAGAAAAATAGTAATTTTTTTTAAATTACAATATGGTTGCTGTATTTTCAGCTATCTTATATAAGAGGGTCAGCATTGTAGAAAGGGCTAACATTTTGTCACATGACAGCACATAGCAGCGCATCAGGCTTATATGTATAAGAAGAAAACAGGATTTTCTTAAATTGTATATTTTCCTATGAAATTGAGACATTTTTTTATTGCTGTAGGACAGCAGACAGGCTGATGGCCCACTTAGAATTTAGCAGTTATCGCCTATGAGTGTTTGCAACACCAGTGACATCGCAAACACGCTGCTGTCCCATAAGGGTACAGGAACTTGGGTCACTAATGCCGGAACACAACACAATGTTACTATGACGGCATACTTAAGACCAAAGGTGGTCGCCATCCAGACGGGCTTGGGGTCCTACCATGTAGCTAAGGTGGGTTGTTTTGTTGCCTTTTATGACAGGCCGACCCCGGCCACAGAGGTCAGTATTCTTTCTCCACCCCTGTACGATACAAATTGGTGAAAAAATATGCCGCCCTCCTTATACATGTGAATAAGAAACAAGCAAATATAATGAAATAAATTGTTATGATGAATAATAATAGTATAATGTCATACTGTGGAGCTTGGGCCTCCCCCTAGAGCAAAGGACCTCAGTATGCAGGTTTGCTGAAGATGTTTTCCTTAATAGTCAGTAAGAGCAAATATGTTTTGTATTATGTACATAAAACATCATCGGATGCAAATTCTTGTCCTCTAGATTGGTCTCAATGTGATACTTAGCTACTATAGACCATCTTATCTAGACTAATATTATAAATGTGAAAGTAAATGTCTGTATGTTATGTTTTTTCGCTTTAACCACTGAACCAATTTTGATTAATTTTCATTATAGATTGGACCTTGAAGAAGGACATAGACTTCTTTTGTGTTCTTTTGGAAAATAAAATTTAAAGGGGGTGATTGTAATTTAAGTTCTGTTTTTTTTATTTATATGGCAAAACAATGTCTGGTAGTACGTTTTATAATGCGCCAGGCCAATTATAATTAAATATAGTCAATATGTTGTAGGTTATACACAGTAAAGTTGAAGATGTTGTCCTGCCTAATGATATGAAAGTAGATATAATAGTTTCGGAATGGATGGGGTTTTATTTATTACATGAAGGCATGTTGGATTCTGTCATAGCTGCCAGAGACAAGTTTTTGAAGGATGATGGCGAGATGTTTCCGGAAAGTGCTACTATTTATATTGCTCCATGTAGGTAAGATAATATTATTTATTTTAAATCATTATTAAATTTACATTTTAAAGTATTTTCAATGTGAAAATATACACATATTAAACACCCACCCAACCACCCACACCCACCCAGTTCCAAACAAATATTATTTTATAATAATAAAAATAAATGTACTATATTAATCCTTCATTTTTTTATTGCTGTAGGTCAGCAGATGGGCAAACCGCCCACTTAGAATTTAACAGTTACCGTCGCCTAGAGATGTTTGCAACACCAGGGGCATTGCGAACATGCTGCAGTCCCATAAGGGTAAAAAAACTTGGGTCATGAATGCAGGTATTTTCCGGTTACACAGTTATTATGACGGCATACTAAAGACCAAAGGTGGTCACCATCCATGCCCATGTGGGCTTGGGGCCCTATCACGCAGCTAGGTGAGTTGTTTTGTCACCATTTACGATAGGACGACCCCAGCCACAGAGATCAGTATTCTTTCTCCGCCCCTGCAGGGATAAAAAATCAATACAAAAAATAAATCATGTATAACTATTTAAAATAATACCTAAAGAATCTAAGGGTTTTATTAAAAATGCTAATTCTCCTCCTCCACTACGTTTTGGCGTCTTTATATTGAAAATACCTTTATTTTAGAGGTTTATTTACATCTTAAAATTAATTTACATACTAATTTTCTGTACTTGAAAATGTGCCATTTGCTTACTCTGTAATCTATTTTATAATTTTATGAAACAACATATATTAGCAAAACTTATACCAGGGGGGTAAAACTGCAGATGGGGTCATCGTGATCGGATGTGAGCCACATGTGTCGCTACTCCAGCTCCCGTGTACTAGACTAATCGAGCTCTAGAGTAGAATACTCTAGATCAGAGGTTCCCAGACTTTTTTTCTCATAGACCACTTTTAAAATTTAGCTACTTCCGGAGACCCCCTGCAGCTACATTTCTACCATATTCCCAAAACTCGACAAAAAATGTGAAGATTAGATCTTACTATGGAAATTTGCGTTGCGGCTGAGGTCCAACCACGAATTAATAGTTTTAGAAATAAACTAACTCTTTTGACATCTACTCATAGCACAAGGGACCAATCAATTCTCCTTTATTTCATTTAGAAAACCCCCATTCAGAGTGGTAAAAATAAAAATAGTATTTTTTTTTTGTGTTATATTTATTCAAATATGCAATTATTACACTATTAATTATTATTGTTATCATACTACATTGTCATATGATAACAGTCGTAATAGAATTAAACATTAATAATGTCACTTCTAGAATGACAATCACAAAATACTCATAATTTTAATGGGATTCTTGATGAAAAAAAACTGAATTCACATTCTTTGTTTTTATTAAATTGAGGCTTTCCCCTTGTAATTGTAAATTAATGTCATAAATTTTTTTGAACAAATCTGTCAAATACGTGATGTCTGCTTTCAAATTTATCAGGTTTTCTTTTAAATCTGGATCTTTACTTTCCAGAAACAAACTGATTCAAAAAGTGAGCAATATCTTGTTAACCATGCACCTTTCAGCAACCAGTGTACTTCAGTATCGAAGAGCAATCGTTAGAAGTGTTCATCATTTTCATCGCACAATTGTGCAAATAAACGCGTATTCAACGCATTGCTTGTTGTTAACTGCATTAATCACAAATTGAAGCGATTGGTGTAATCTATCACTCAAATTTTTCGCTTCTGGGTGTTGTCGGTGGATGACAAAGTGAATTCCAGTTACCTCTGGTATAATTAATATTTTAAGATGACTTATAAACCCACGATATCGCCCGACCATGGCAGGAGCTCCATCTGTTGCCACTGAAATAACGTTAGTGAATGGAAACGATTAATTTCCTTAAAAAATCACTCAGGACATAAATATTGATTCACCTTTAGTGTCAGTCTCTAAAGTTATCGCTAATCTCTTCATCCATAACAAATCAAATATATGCCAATAATAATGCTTCATTGCCAGGTAAAGTTGTTTCATCCAGTTGAATAGAAAAATGAGTTGTTTGCAGATAAAATTACACAAGAAACTTTCAATACCAGAGCTCGTTTCATCAAAATGTCTTTGTACAGTGTAAAGGAATTCTCTCAAAAGCGATTCGCCTTTTGCATCATTAGTGATCATAATAACGGAACTTTTGTTGGCAATTCCGGGACTTATTGATCTACGTGTTTCATAGGCGTCACTAATGTAATTTATCGTCCGTTTTAATTAGTTTTTATCAATAGAGTTAGATTTGAAATCTCAATTATCTTCACTCATGCACACTTTGGGTAGTGCAGGGTTTCCTGGCCTCGAATAGAATGTTGTTCGATGTTCAAGTAGTTTTTCTTGGAAAACTTCTTGGGAGCCCTGTTCACAGTAATAGTCAGATACTAGTTGATCCCAGGATTCCATGATTTATTCGGACAAAATGTGCTTATAAAATTAACAAAATTGGTGTATAAAAAGATCCTAACAACACTAGATAAATAAATTTCAGTGAGACAACTGTTGTGTGAACAAGACAGGAGATGTGCTATTGCGCTATGATTATATTGAGTAGTTCAAATAACTGTATATGATTTGAAACATAAAATGCGTATTGCTATAATTGCTATAGAAATTAAAAATTCAACTAAGCGTTAGTGAATTTAATAAGAATATTTTTATTCCAGTATACCATCTTTATACGACAAATGGGATAACTTATATGGAGTATCGATGAGCACATTTGCAAATTGTCTCAGAGACATTAAAAGGAATAAGCCAGAAATAATTAATGTTACGCAGAATGATTTGTTGGGCCCCGAAGTGGCGTTCTGTTGGATCAGCATGAAGAACAACAAACCGTGTGATTTAGACTCTTTTAGGATACAACACGTTGTAGGTAAGTTCTTCGTGTAATTGCTGACTATAAATATTTTTTTCAATATTGATGATTTATGCGGTGATTTGACATCATGACAAGAGATCATCGTAATAGGTAGTTGTATTTCATTAATATTTATAGAAATCTGCCAAAAATACACTTCTATTCATCATCGTCATCATCTTAGCGTTGAATCCCGGTTGCAGCTCAAACTCGTTTCGGCGCCTGGGGTGCTCTTTCCGACTTTTTCTTCTCCACTTCGCACGATCTTCGGCATCTCTGATGGTCAGTCCATTGGCACGCATATCAACCCCTACGACGTCAAGCCAGCACTTTTTGGGTCTACCCCTCCTGCCGGGACCCGGCGGTGGCGTCATGGCCAGACATTTGTTCCCCACATAAGTAGCCGGTTGCTGTAAAACGTGGCCATATAATACATTTCTATTATAGTACATGTAAAAAAAAATCCACAAGGCTTTGTTTCATGTATAAAGTTGATAGCAATGGATATTGAAAGGTTGGCACTGAAAATCACCCAGTAACTGACCTGAGAAGAAACTCCTGTGTTTAACATCTATCATCAACATTAACATCTACAATATCTACATCTTATTCGTGTGTGGTGCAGAATAATAATATCTCATTACGTCCTATTGTTGAGGGTGGGCTTCCCCTTCCATATACCGAGTTACATATATACATACCCTCACGAGTTTTGAGCGCTGGCCTTGAATGCGCAGTTGTAATTTTTTGGGTCTATTCGGCGGAGTGAGATGACCAGCGCCGGCGCCGTATTGGTTTATCGGTCGTTTGCCGCTCTCGCGTACCGTCCGCACGTCTGCGTCGTAATATTGGCGCGAGTGTACACAAGCGCAAGACTCCCCACTACTTTCGCCGAGCGCTCAAAACTGATATCGGTATGTATGTATACCGATCTAGGTTTCCTCACGATGTTTTCATAGCTGACGGGCTGACGGTCCACTTATTAGTTACCGGTTATCATCGCCTATAGTTAGCGAAGCCAAAGGCAAAGTTAACACTGCCGTTCGCGTAAGGGAACTGCAACCTGGGTCACTGATGCCGGAACACAATACAGGTTATTATGGATATATAAAGACCCAGGGTGGTTGCCATTCAGACGGGCTTGGAGTCTTAGCTAAGGTTGTGTTGTCGCCTTTTACCACAAACGACTCCCGGTCGCAGGGGTCAGTATTCTTACTCCGTTCCTGCACAAAGGAAAAACGAAGATTTCATAAAGAGTTATCGTTTATATCATTTGTTTATAGTTTATATCGTTTGATGTTTTAGGTGCTAGAAAAGCAGGTTTCTACCAAGGCCTCTGTGTTTGGTTTCAATGCAAATTTCCCGCGCTATCGCAAAACGGCGATGTGGGCGCGGTAGTTTTGGACACGAGTCCCGAGAGTCCAGCCACACATTGGAAACAGACCGTGATTGTTCTCCCACAAAGCCACGAGGTGGAAGAAGGAGAACCGATTGCATTTCAACTAGTTATGAATAGAGATAGAGTTAATGGAAGAAGGTATATAGTGTATACAATTTTAATACACTTTACATTGATTTTTGTTTATGCAATAGGAAGATGAGGTGTAAGACCTTAAGATCGCAAATCAAGCTCGTTGGCCAGCGGTATAAGGTAGTATATAGTCCGCGAGACCTAAGCTGAGCTTTGCATTTATGTGGGTGATCACCAAAAGTAGGGTCAGACAAAAAACTTTTAAAAATAAGTTTTAATTATTAAAAACAATGGTATTAATTGCGATTGTAACCATTTCGTGTAGTTTTCTGCATTCGTGTTGTTATGGTAATCACCACTTTTTTATTTTGCTTTGAACATTAACCAGTGTGCATTTGGTATACAACCGTCCGCCGCCGGCATGAACTATTGTTAAAGGATTTCCTTTAGAAATTGGTTTCTTCAAACAAGGAGTGCTGCCATTTGAATAAGATTTATAGTATAAACGACTGGCCAGCCCTGAATGCGATATTTGGATATTTTAATCGAAAAATTTATACGTATCTACGTATAAATCTTTTGAAAAATAATAATAAATTTGAAAAATAGCAAAACATGAGATACGTTATCTAACGTATCTCATGTTTTTCTATTATCTTCTGTACTGTTCCATTTAAATCCTAAAAGAGATTTATGCAGTGAGCAAATTGAACCTGGATAGGTTATTTCTGTCTTCAACTTTTCATATATTCGCTACATCGTTTGCACCACTTTATCAGTAATGTGAAAGTTGTGATCAAAATGTCCATTGATAATTATATTTTTTCTACATCTGCTCTTTTTCAGAGATTTAAATTTGTTTTCGTCTTCCAAAACTCTTTTGTATAAATATTTTTGTGACAATTCACACAACGCCATCTAGTCCCAAAGCAACAGACTACTTGTGTTATGAGTACTAGACAACTGCTATCCTAATTATAGGGGAAAGTGGTCATCCTTCGTACACTTTATATTTTTATTTTTCATAGGGTGTCCCAAAATTAACGCAAGATTTGAATTAAATAGAAAACACAGTTTTTAGTCTTCTGATTGTTATTTTTTTATTGAATCATAAAAGTACATAGGATAGGGTTATTTATGGAATAACACATTGGGCAAATGGCCTCCACGTTTTGCATGCACATACGCACTCGTTTGTCGAAATTTTACATGATCATTTTGCATAAATGTGGCTGAATTTCGTTGATGCAGCCTTGAATTTCCTCCTTTAATGCGCGGGTGCTTATGGGCTTGTTGACATAGACCTGTGATTTTAAATAACCCCATAAAAAGAAATCTAATGGTGTTAAATCACTCGATCTAGGGGACCAATTCTGATACCAAAATGAGAGAGTACACGACCCGGATATGTCTCATGCAGCAATTGAATTGTTTCACGAGCTGTATGGCATGTGGTACTGTCTTGTTGAAACCACATATTGGCCACATCAATATCATCCAATTTCAGCAGAAAGAACTGTGTTATCATGTCGTGATATCGAGTGCCAGTAACAGTCACTGCTTGTCCAGCCTCATTTTCAAAAAAAGCATGGTCCAATTATGCCTCCAGCTCAAAATCCACACCAAACAGTGGGTTCACTTGTGGGTTCTCAGAACCCCTAAAGCGGTAATTTTGGCGATTAACAAAGCCATTAAGGTGTCAATGTGCATCGCTGAGGATGATTTTGCTCGAAAAATCAGCATCCATTTGTTGATGTTCAATAATCCATTCAACGAATTCTCTTCGCTGTACATGGTCATTAGGCTTCAGTTGTTGTGTTAATTGAATTTTGTAAACATGGAGACACAAATCTTAAGTAAGTGTACGCTGTAGAGAGCCTCTTAAAATTTGCAATCCTTGTCCACGACGCCGAATTGAGGTTTCAATGCAGATTTTCTATAAAACAATTACTGTCCTCGTACTACATCATCAAATTTAGCATTCATGAACAAAAATCCACATTTTGGATTCGCGTACCCTTTTTTATACTTCCACAGCATGGTTCTGTAAACAATTAATAATAAAAGTTGTTAAATAAAATCAACAAATGTTACGATTAAAAAACAAAATAACCTATGAAAACAGTTAAATAAAAGGATTCCGGTCGATGTAAATAAAAATTTTCCTGATTATAATATGCGTAAAACGAATTCTGAAATATATTAATATTTTATTTCATAAATCTCGAAAAAATAAATGTTTTGGTGGTAAATAAAATTTAATGTTAGCATTCGTACGCGTATGAATATGCTCCCTATAGTACTGTACGAATGGTCCCCAAGCCTCACATAAAATCTAAATTTTATATAAAGCCTAACTTAGTATGAGAAATATTATAATTAAAGCTTAAAATAAACAATGTTAACATTAATCTATTATCATTGTTTAGTCAAAAACACATGAATTCTGCAGATTTACTCACCTTGCGCGAAAACACGTTAGGACTTCTCATGTCACACGCACAGTACGAGTGGCGCTAAAAATAGTAAGCAACGTGACAGCTGGTATGTAGATACACGTGCAAAGGCGTGTTTGTATGCCGTTCAGTTTATATATTATAAGCACCGTACGAAGGTGCCCCGCGTACGAAGGTTGACCACTTTCCCCTATACTTTTATTTTGTAAATGAATACATAAATAGCTCTATCTGCTTTCAGGTACAACCTCCAGATGACCCTATTAGACCCAGAAACGGTAGACCATCCCCTCCCGTGTACGTGTTACATGACAAAATGTATCCTAATAAAGGCGTTTATGGAGCAAGAGACAGAATATAAAATGCAAACGTATGCCAAATATGAAGGGAATGTTATCGAGGATGCAGATCTCGATGAAGACGTCTGATAACCCAAGTATATATATTTCTAATGTAATGGTTTATTACCCTCGAACTACAGATCCAGGGATTATGTATATAGTTTCGGATCTGGGTATTGTTGGAATGATGAACTCTTTATGAAGAAAACTAAATTCGTAATATTTATTGTATAGACTCCTGTGGCCGGGGTCAATCTGTCGTAAAAGGCGACAAAACAACCCTAGCTAAGTAGTAGGGCCCCAAGCCCGTCTGGATGACGACCACCCTTGGTCTTAAGTATGCCGCCATAATAACCTTGTGTTGTGTTCCAGCATTAACGACCCAGGTACCTATACTCCTATGGAACAGCAACATGATTGCGGTGCATCTAGCGTCGCCGACATCCATAGGCGACGGTAACTGCTTACTATTAAATGGACTGTCAGCTTGTCTACTGTACCTTAGCAATAAAAAAACAATGTTTACATGTTGTACGTATAACAAAATAAAAGCAAGTGACATCATGACATATTTGGGTTACATATAAATTCACTCTCATAGACTTGTCAATAGATGGATATATTCGTAAGAAAATTTAAATCAAGAGTATAACATATTTTTTTATTGCTGAAGAGCAGCAGATAGGCTGACGGCCCACTAAGGATTTAGCAGTTATCGTCGCCTATGGATGTTTGCAATGCTAGGTACACCGCGAACACGTTGCTGTCCCATAGGAGTACAGGAACCTGGGTCATTAATGTGGGAACACAACACAAGGTTATTATGGCGGCATACTTAAGACCAAAGGTGGTCGCCATCCAGACGGGCAAGGATATTATGTTTCAAAGAAATTGGGCTTTATTTTTAGGTTACCATTTAGTACTCCAATGAGTCATAATTGTGCTAATAGTTTTAAAGCGTTACCCATCGTCTGTTAAAATAAAATCTTTAAAAAATAAAATGTATCATAATCATAATTTTGTTAAATATTATTTGTTTATTGAATAAACAAAGATCATTTTCTTTGTGTTTGATATAGTAAAATTTTTAACGTCTATAAAAATATTTTCGACTTCGAAACGTAGTCAAAGATTTACTTGGGGGTAGATTTCTGTCGCTGTTTGTAGTTTCTAGGGTTAATACAAGTTTATTGATAAAATTTACAGGCAATAATTGAAATCTTTATTAAAATAAAAATCACTGTTACATATGATGTGATATATTTTTATAAACCAATGAACCATTTATGTCGAATGCGACTGATGCTTGCTTGACACGTTAATTACATCCCTCCACCGACTTGAGCTAACTTTGTCCGAAAGAGCGTTACACAGCCGAACGTGACCGTTGTTTTCACACGAAATTAAGTGCTAAGCATTAAGTTTAAAGTTTCCACTTCAAAATATCTTAATATTTTTTTATATATTGGTTAAGTTCTGTAGAATTTTTATTGTTAAACATTTATGGTTCATCAATAAAATACATGTTTATATTAAAAACTGTTTTATTTATTTATACGAATACACAAATCACACAGCGCCATCTAGTTCCAAAGTAAATAAGCATAGCAGTTGTGTTATGGGTACTAGACAACTGATAAACTACATATATACTTTTTTGTAAATAAATACATAATATCCATAAACAAACTCCCAGATGGGAATCGAACCCATGACCGCAAGCGTACCGAAGTGCGTTAACCGCTACGGCACGGACGTCGTTAAAAAAATAATAGCCCATAGCGTCCCACAGCTCGGGCCGCCACGCTTGTCCCAGGCGGATTGGCGGGTTACATATACCAGTGCTCTCGGCGTGCAGGTTTCCCCACGATGTTTTTCTTCACCATCGGTACATGGTAAATTTTTTTTATTGCTGTAGGACAGCAGACAGGCTGACGGCCCGCTTAGAATTTAGCAGTTACCGTCGCCTATGGGTGTTTGCAACGCCAGTGGCATCGCAAACACGCTGCTGTCCTAGAAGGGTACAGGATCATGGGTCACTAATGCCGGGACACAACACAAGGTTATTATGGCGACATATTTAAAAACCAGGGGTGGTAGCCATCCAGCTTGGGTTGTTTAGTCACCCTTTAAGATATGCCCTTGCACGGATAAAAGGAGGCATACTTAGACCAATGGTGGTTGCCATCCAGATGGGCTTGGGGCCCTATCACGTAGTTAAGGTGGGTTGTTTTGTCGCCTTTTACGACAGGCCGACTCTGGCCGCAGAGGTCAGTATTCTTTCTCTGCCCCTGTACGGATAAAATTATACTATAATATGCACATTAAACAAGCAAAACTGCCTAAGCGTTGTATGCCACCGTTGGATTCCAAACCTTATTTATTATTAATCTTTATATTTAGAATATATGTAAATAGTAAACAACATTGTTGTAGTTAAACATTTAATAATCCTTCTTGCTTGTGCGCACGTGTATTTTTTAATATCTCAACATATTAGTGACGGATTGCGTGAGTTGCGCTTCACCGCTAAGCCACCTGTTGTAGTCCAAGCGCATCAAAAGACGCGCCAAGTACACCCCACACGGTCGATCTCTTAGTGACACTAATAATTGCATTAGTTGCTTCACCAATTTGTTATATCTGAAATAATCATAGTGATTTGTCTCTGAACAGTCCGTAACCTCCTTGTTGTTAGGCTCAGCCATCTCCTTAGGGAACGGATAGCAGTAGACCCCACCACGATTATCCAAGGTGATATTCTCGGCATGCACGTGTCCCGAGCTCGTCTGGATAGACCTTAGACCAACCCTGGTCTAAAGTATGTAGCCATAATAATCTTGTGTTCCGGCATTAGTGACCCTGGTTCCAGTACCCCTATGCGGGCAGCAGGATGTTCGCGGTGCCCCTAGCGTCGCAAACGTCCATATGCGACGGCACCTGCTTATTATTAAGTGGACAGTTAGCCCGTGTGCTATTCCATCGCAATAAAAAATACATAATATATGTAAATAAACTTACCTATCAGTGTACCCTCTAATATAATAATCCTCAGCCTCTTTATCAGTAGCGAATTCGCTCATACTGCAGAATGAATGGCACAATTTCAACAACTCCATTATGTTGCAGAAAACTGGATTGTTTAGCGAATCTGCCATTTCACCCGAACTATCACTCTCTGACTAAAATATAAGACTAAAGTATAATTAAATATAGTTGGAGAATTCACAACACAGCGCCAGTGTGCGCCTTCCTACCCCCTTCGCAACCCCCGCCATATCTTAAAGCGGTCAGCGATTTAATGACGAAACATTTGGCTAACACCTACAAGTACCGACTCAAATCTTAATCTAATGACGGATTTCAATTCCAGTCAGGGGAGGGGTCACATGGAGGATGAGGAGAGGAGCTTAGATTTTCGCCACGTAGTCAATATGCTCAAAAAGAAATCTCGCGCTTTTCCGATACATATTCAAATATGGCGCGTGTAGGGTTTAGTTTTTATTTGTAACTTTATACACGCACTTTTGGTGTCACGCGGCAAGCGCTGTATTATTAGAGAAATATGAAAAAAAAATATCTTTCTGTTTTTAACCGTATTTATGATTTGCTACGTGAAAACTACGGGTGTACTTCTCATACACTATGGATGAACGCCTCGCCTCCTTCTGCGAGGCAATCATGTCCGCAAAGGAGGCGGCGGAGCGGGAGCGGGAGTCGACCACCACACTCCCCTCCCGCCAACGCAGGCCACGTCGGCGGCGCCGGAGGTCAAATAACGACCTCCGGCCGCCGTAAAAAGCGGCCGCGGGCGGCCCCTCGGGGGAGGATCCACCGCCCGCACCATTGCCGCGAGGGTGAGGGCTGCGTGCTGTTCCGCGACCCCCCTCAACTCCTAGAGTTGTTAGGAGAGCGCCGGGGGGACGAAATCCTGACCCCCTGGCGCCAACACTTTAGAAGGGGCCCGCCTCAAGACAAAGGGCGGGCCGGCGCCAGCCCGGGCCACGAGATCGGCTGGCCATATATCCGTGGGCCCGGGCGTAGGCGATAGGAGAACAGCGGGGTTTTTTAGTGGGTAGTCGGATGGCCAAACATCTTTCCCGGAGTCCCACATATCCCTCGGTCCCCCCGGGCCGGGGGAACCCGTCAAGAGAGGTTTTTCCCCGACACCAAAAAAAAAAAAAAAAAAAATGGATGAACGCCAAAGGGAGAGGGGGGGGGGATTATAAAAATAGGTCACCTTATATGGATACGTTCCCTAAGTAGTATATCAGTTGTCTAGTACCTATAACGCAAGCGTTCTGCTACTTACTGTGGGCCTAGATGGCGCTGTGTAAATTGTCCCGGTATATTAATGGTTTCCTTACCGAAGTGACAGTCAAGAATGACTGGCTCAATATATCAGCTAGGAACATGGCGTGATACTTCTTGAGTTTCTCAAAGTCGTTGGTCTTGTTTACGTCCTCCATTAGACGCGAGAAATTAGTCTCCAACACATCCGCCTGCATATAATGTTGCAAGTTGTCCATTAGGAACATCAGCTTATTGTGCAGTTGGCACATTGCGAAACTGAAATTGTTTAAATTAATAATACTTAGTATAAAACTGATTCCCCTCTGCCAAACAGGTGTTCCGATTTTGACAAAAATTAAATATAGTTATGTATAGATATATTTTTATTAGTTTTCAAGACATTATGGTCTTCTTTCTCACGGTTATCGAAAAATCTTAATTTAATTTCCTACATTCCATTCATAAACTTGAAAATATTGTTACAAAATAAGAATCGACCAACAGTGTTTGACGTGGCATTTAATGGGTTAACTAATTACTTATTTCAGCAGTTTTCAATGTGTAAGTAGTAAATAATGACAGCATGGCGGATCGACATATTAATATATGAAGCAAAAACTTTTTTACGAAAATCGCGTGGACGCAGAAGTAGGAGATTAGGCACAGTTGTCGTTTATGTGGAGAAAAAGGCCGGAAAGCCAATATTTTTTTATGATAATACTTAAACATATTTAAAATTATTAAAACTTGCCTCACGCGTGGTAGTACCTCGCTTTTGACACGCACACATATGTACCTATGTATTTATGGAGGTGTATACATTGATACTCTTTTGATAATAAATAAAGTCTGTGATTGGTCAATTTATACAATTTACACAGCGTGCCTTTAACGATAGAACCATAATAACGTTTTAGGGCTTCTTCACACGTAGCACGACCACACCACGTCGCAATGACAAAATGCTGTCAAGCAGTGGTTACGTGTGAATAGTGTCGTTGCAGCTTTTCGTAGTTGCGTTGTGGTACCGACAAAATGTCGATGTGGTTGCGTTGTATGAATGAAATGAATGAACCGGAGAAGGGGAAGAGTGCGGGCGGCGTGCGCGCACTGTCGTTGCGTCCACGCAACGTTGTGTTTGCGATGTGATCACACACACGGTCGATAACGACTGCAAAATGTGGTACGTGTGAATAGTCCTATTCATTTTCAATACGAAATATACACCCGGCCACGTGGTGTGGTTGTGGTCGTGGTACGTGTAAGAAGCCCTAAACTAAAAATCTACACTGGGCGACCACTAGTTTTATATAAAGACAGCGCGTGTTAAATTGATTTTTTTTTTAATTTACGTTTACTTTAAGTAAGCCACAGCAGCTTTCTCTGTGCAGGGGCGGAGTAAGAATATTAAACTCTGCAGCCGGGACCAACCTGTCGTAAAAGGCGACAAAACAACCCTGGCTACGTGGTAGGGCCCCAAGCCCGTCTGGATGGCAACCACCGCTGGTGTATAAGTATGCCGCCAAATAACCTTGTGTTGTGTTCCGGAATTAGTGACCCAGGTCCTTGTACATCTATGGGACAGCAGCGTGTTCGCGGTGCACCTAGTGTCGTAAACACTCATAGGCGACGGTAACTGCTTACTATAAATTGGGTCGTTAGCCTGTCTGCTGTTCATCAGCAATAAAAAAGCAGTAAAATCTTTTAAAACCCATTTATTGTTTTTCTAACGTTTAATCCCGATTTTGTCCTAATTTTTATAAGTTTCCCTCGCCACATCGTTTGTCATGCTTTAGTACTAGCATGAAAAAAAACGTATTTACTCGTTTCCCGACTAAGGTGTGTTAAGTTTTTTTTTAAAGACGGTCCTGACGGAAGTAATGTATACATACATAAAATACATACCTAGATGACTGTTTGTATGTCTTCCACAAAGCGTGTAAATCGTGTTGAGTCTTTTTAATTCTCAGTAAAAGGCGAAACATATCATTATATCTGGCTAACACTTCCGGAGTAAACAACAAATGTAGGGGCCACTTGAAATCGTATTTTAATATTATACTCGACCAACCGTCGGCAACTGAAAGACGAGAATCGAATGATTTAAATCGATATTATAGTCCAAAAACAAAATCGATATATGAATATTAAAATCCGCCTATCTACACAAAACCAAGGGCACGAAACTGGAACCAGGGTCACTTATTATAGAGGCATCTTTAGAGTCCATGTGGGGGGTTGTCATCCAGACGTTTGCAAGACCAGAGGTATTGCCAACGCGCTGCCAGCCTCGAGGAAGATCTAGAATCTGGTTTACTATTGCCGGAACATAACAAAGTCTTTATGGCGGCGTGAAAACCAGGGATTGCCATCCAGTCGAGCTCGGAGCCCTGTCAACTCGTTAAGGTTGTTTTGTAACTTTTTATGATCAGACCGCTCTCGGCTGCAAGGGTCATTGTTCTTACTCCGCACCTGCACGGAGAAAATATTAACTATTTTTATTTAAAAATATTATCATCCTAGTATTCGTGCAGGGGCGGAGAAAGAATACTTACCTCTGCGGCCGGGGTCGGCCTGTCGTAAAAGGCGACAAAACAACCCACCCCAGCTACGTGGTAGGGCTTGAAGCCCGTCTGGATGGCGACCACCTTTGGTCTTAAGTATGCCGCCATAATTAACCTTGTGTTGTGTTCCGGCATTAGTGACCCAAGTTCATGTACCCTTATGGGACAGCAGCGTCTTCACGATGCCACTGGCCTTGCAAACACCCATAGGCGACGGTAACTGCTAAATTCTAAACAGGCCGTCAGCCTGTTTGTTGTCCTACAACAATATTTTTTTTTATTAATTATTATATTAATTCAGATACAGATAAACATGAATTGTTTGTTTTGGAAAGGTATATGATCATACTAGTAATACTTTACCAGTACTGCTGTCTTCTTCGATAGACGAGTTGATAGATATATTTGGTTTAACGTATGGCAGTTCGAAACTAAACTTTTCAATATCGGCACTGTTACTAAGGAATACTGCTCTAGCCGCTAATTGAAATGCATGGTTCATGTCTGGAATTAAACTCAAACTTTTATAACAATTAAACAGTTTATTTTATTAAATAAAATTTATAGTAGTATATATCAGTAGTTTAGTTTGGTTTAGTCTTTACGTTGCAAATTTTTATGAGTATTTTATTTGATAACTTTATTAACTTTAAGAAATTTGAATAATCCCCAAAAAGGGGTTGACATCAGGCAGGCGGCCGGTCATAAAAAGCAAGCCACGTCTGTTAGTACAACATGTACTAAAATAAAAAGGGAACGCCAGTACTTGGAATGAAAATTTGGAATGTAGGAACAAGTTGAATGTAGGTACGATGACTGGAAGATAAAGAGAGATAGCAGAGGTATAATATTAGAACGGAGACGAATAAATATAGCTTGCTGCAACAGACGAAATGGAAGGGTTCGAGAGCTTGAGATTGAAGCGGGGTATAAATTTCACTATTGTGGAAGTAATTGTAAAAGGAACGGTGTGGGTGTGGTATTAGACAGTGAATTCAAAAAATGTGTGACGGATGTTATGAGGGTAAATGGACTGATATTAGTCAAATTATTGGTGAGCGACTGAGCGTAAAACATAGTGAGTGTTTATGCCCCACAGGCTGGATGTAACGACATAGTGAAAGAAAGATTTTGGGGGATTTTGATATAGTCATGATCAACATAGCAGATAAGGAAGACGTATATGTGGGTGGTGATATAGAAAAATTGAGATGACAGCTAACAGAGGGAGAGAACGTGTTGTGCCGACCCCCGATAGCTGGGATAAGGGCAGGAAGAAGATTTTATTCTTTTAAAATTATTTGAACGATGAAAACCTTTCGGAAAAAAGCACTGATACAGAGCTATATTAAGTATGGAAAATCAATCGATTTTTTCCTGTTACCATTAACACAGCTCTCTATAGTCGTACAAGCTAGGGAACTAACCCATACTACGAGACCCGTTCAGGAGGGGGGGGGGGGAGCACATAACGCTTGGTTAGGGAGTAGGAGGGGGGAGGCTTGGGATTTCGTCACATAGTCAATATCGTCTAAAATAATATGGCGCGTTTAGTTTTTACTTTTAACTATAAGTATGCATTCATGCATACTTTTGACGTCACGCAGAAAGCGATGTAGCGAATATGATATTTTATCTTTCTGATTGCAAAAAATTATTGAAAACCATATTTATGATTTACTATGTGAAAACTAGAGGACCTCTCATATATATAAGGATGGTCACCAAGGGGAGGGAGGGGAGAAGGGGTAAAACAATTGACAAAAGTAAACACGTAGTGTGGGTACATTCCATTAGTAGTGTTGTCCTTTTTAAGCAACAAACCACACTAGGTCACAATATTTAAGCAATAATTTACATAAAATGTCAGCAACAATTCTCAATTTTCGAAGACATCCGACTTTTATCCGTGCAGAGGCGGAGAAAGAATACTAACCTCTGCGGTCGAGGTCAGCCTGTCGTAAAAGGCGACAAAACAACCCACCCTAGCTACGTGGTAGGGCCTCAAGCCCGTCTGGATGGCGACCACCTTTGGTCTTAAGTATGCCGCCATAATAACCTTGTGTTGTGTTCCGGCATTAGTGACCCAAGTTCCTGTACCCTTATGGGACAGCAGCGTGTTTGCGATGCCACTGGCGTTGCATACACCTATAGGCGACGGTAACTGCTAAATCCTAAGCGGGCCGTCAGCCTGTCTGCTGTCCTACAGCAATAAAAAAAATAAAAAAATAAAAGACATGTTTTCTCAATAAAGCAATCATGAATACAGTGAATTTCTATGTTCTTCCCATAAAAGATTATTATATATTTCATTTACATATATTTTTGTAAGCAGCAGAACCCTTGTACAATGGGTACTTGACAACAGTTACACTGTTTATTTAATTTTTTTGGAAATAAAAATATTAATAATGTTTTCAGATTTACCTCTAGTAGATGTGCGAGTTGTTGGCTTATCCAATAAGTGCGAAGTTAACCTCAAAAGCTCCAAAAACAGTTCACCTCGGCCCAAAAGATAGAAATGCTTCATCAATTTCAGTTCGTGTATTAACTGGGCCTCTTCAACGGCTACTGTCCAAAGATGCTGAAAGTTACAACAATTAACACCTTAGCTACGGCAAATAAAGTATATATATAATGGCAACCACCCCTGGTTAAATATGCCGCCATAATAACCTTTTTTAAGGTGCCAGTACCATTAAGCGGTTAGCAGCGTGTTAGCGATGCCCCTAGTGTTGCACACACACCCGTAGGCGACGCGCAACGGTAACTGCTAAATTCTAAGTGAGTCGTCAGCCTGTCTAGTGTCAGTACAAAATTTAAAAAAATTGATCACAAGCCGAAGCCAAACTCTGCATTTCCGAATGAAACTAGTAAAAATTATATCGATTGATATTGAGCATTCCACGCTTTTAGAACAATGTTAGAATTATTTTTTACTTTTTAGTTAGATTAATTATTTTTTAGTTTTTTATCACTATAATTTATTTTTTAACTTTTATAGTTTGATGATTTGTTGTCAATTCCTAATCGGTAAATGGTTTTTAACCGACGAAAAAACGGAGGAGGTTCTCTATTCGACGCGTATATTTATTTTTCTTTTTTTACGCATAACTTTTTACAGAGTAGTCCGATTTTAAAAATTCTTTTTTTATTGGAAAGAGTATAACCCCGAAGGTGGTCCCATATAAATGTAGGAAAAAATTCCAACTGTAAGGGTACAAAAACAGAGAATGATTGATTGCTCAATCACTGATTATATCTATGACCACGCATAACTTTTGACAGAATTGATTTTATTAATTTAACGCCATCTTCCGGCAGTTTTATTAATTAAACGCCAAATGGCGTTTCGGCTGAAGAAAAAGAAAGCTGATGATGCTAATATGGACTATGGGACAAAATTATTAAATTTGTGAATTATCATCAGGTCTTGACAAATGTGCAAAATTTTGAATATTTTTGATCGTTCAAAGTGGATAAAAATAGAGTGCAAAAATTCCGTTACATACAGGTCAAGTTAATATAAAGCGTGTAAAAAAAATTGATCACAAGGCGAAAGCCACAAAAGCCCGAACAAAGAGGAGACGAAGATTATAGAAAACACTGTTTTCTATCTCATTCTCTCGCAGGCTAAATGCTATTTATGAATGTAACAACGGTGCTAAGAAGTTTCAGTTCAAAAAGCTATTAATAAACATCATCGTCATTTTGATTATAAAACCTGATTTGTTCTTTTATAAGTATGAATGGAGACCAGCGTCTGCAGATTGCAAGATACAATTGGACAGCCCATATTTGTTGATTATGTGTGACTGCTGTCAAAATAAATGTCGAGTTTAGGCAGCCAGACGGTAGGTTCACATTGGCATTTATGCATTCATCCCTTATTTAGACGGCGAAGCAGCTACAAGGTGAAATCGAATTGGGCTTCGAATGCCTTAGTGTGGTTTTGGCAATCCTTTTGTATGAAGAAAACTAGGTGAAGCCTTAAATTTGCATGTACTCCTCATAAGGATTTTGAGTGCAAAGAAACCCAGCAAGACCTTCAAAAACTTCAATACTTTTCTATGAAACATTTTCAGTTTCACGTATGTTACAAATTTGAAATCCCGTTATATATTGTATACACAAAAGTGAACCTAATAGAAACATCATAAATTGTTAGTATTAAAATACAGTACCTTGGTAACACATTCCTTTACCTCCCTAACTAGACCTCTTAAATTACACACTTCAAAGAATTCAGGCTTTTTCAGTTTTTGCAGCTTTTCGTGAAACTCAGCTTCTTTTTCTTCCCAAATAGTGAATCTATGAAGAAGTATATTAAAAGACAATCAATATCTTTAATACAATAATCACAAGTTACTGTAACCGGTTGCTCAAGCATTTGCAATACATAGTTTTAGCCTTCAAAAGCGGTTCTAACGAGACTATTTTTCTGTATGAGTTATATGTGTTAGGATTTTCTATTCCTGCTCTCTAACGGTATTTATTCTGCGAACTCCGGTGAACTGCCGCCGGAATAACGCAAATATTTATGGTACCACACGAACACTGAACTTGAATTCAGATAACAGTATATCGCCCGCAAATAATCTTAATGCCGTAAGACTGTATACATGTACGATGCCCACCACGGACCGGGATTGCACGGTACATGAATGAGATAAGCAGTGGACTGTATTAGAGGAGCGGTGATTAGAGATACGCGATACCTTGCACTGGGCAAATAAATTCGCACTGACCTTGATTCTACCCCTTTCCGGTTCGGTTCAGGTCCGCTCGCGTATGAACTGTTGCACGGCACCAGCTAAATGTCACGCAGATTGAACACACAATCTTATGTCATGGCCAATGAGTATTAGGAGTCATCATCATCATCATCTAAGCGTAGTATCCCGGTTGCAACCTAAACTTTCGTTTCGGTGCCCGGGGTCCGCTTTCCGACTTTTTCTACTCCACTTCGCACGGTCTTCAGCATCCCTGATAGTGAGCCCATTGGCACACATATCACCCCTTACGACGTCAAGCCAGCACTTTTTGGGTCTACCCCTCCTGCCGGGGCCCGGCGGAGGCGGCATGGCCAGACATTTGTTTCCCACGTAATCATCAGGTTGCCGTAAAACGTGGCCGTACTAACGGAGCCGACACTCCTGCAGTTTATCCGCAATGTCACGGACATCAAGACTGCCGCGAATGAGGGAGTTCCTAACACGGTCCTTCCGCGTCACTCCACACATCCACCGCAGCATATTCATCTCCGTGACACGCAGTTCTTGCCTGTGTCGCTCTAGCACCGGCCACGCTTCACAGCCGTATAAAAGGACAGGCCTAATGATGGTCTTATAGACCTGTCCCTTCAACTTTACCGGCATCTTGGGGTCACAAATGACACCAGTTACCTCACGCCATTTGGCCCACGGGGCAGCAATGCGTGCCTTGACGTCACAATCGATGTCACCAGACGCATGAAACACAGATCCCATAATATTTCACTTGGTCCGTGTGCTCGACCGTGTCGCCGCCTATGCGTACGGGTGTGGGATCTGTGGAGTTACAGGCCAAGTACACGGTCTTCGCCATATTGAGCTTCAGACCACCGTTCTCAAGCGACTCCTTCCACGCCTTCACACGTCGCACCAGCCTACCCCTGTCCGAGTCTGCCAGCGCGATATCATCAGCATACATAAGCAGCCACGGGGGCTGCTCATGTGAGTTTCTGATGCTATCTGACAATACGTCTAATACCACGCTAAACAGAAACGGACTAAGGACGGATCCTTGATGCACCCCGACGGTGATGGGGAAAGGTTTTGTGTCGCCAACAGCGGTCCGAACTACGGAATCGGAGTCACGGTACATGTCTTGGATGATGTCAATATAGGCCTCTGGACCCCTTTTAGATCGCAATGCCCACCAGATTATCGCGCGAGGAATACAGTCGAAGGCCTTCTGCAAGTCAAAAAACAGGCAATGCAGAAGCGTATTCTTCATCCTGTATTTCTCCGCGACATTCCTTAGGGCAAAAACCGGATCCATGGTCCCATGACCAGGACGAAACCCATACTTACATCCCGAGACAGTGCACTCCTGCCGAATCCGAGAGTCGATAATCCTCTCGAGGAGCTTCATGGTGTGGGACATGACCTTAATCCCCCTGTAATTACCGCACTCCTGTACCGACCCCTTGCCTTTGAAGACTGGAGTAATGATACTCAGTCTCCATTGGCTCGGCATCGTACCGGTCAGGAGTGTCCGGTTAAAGAGGTCAGTTAAGATGCCCACATCACGAGAGCCCATCGCCTTCCAGGCTTCGATGGAGACTCCATCGGATCCAACAGCTTTCCGAAGCTTTCCGATTCTTCATGCGGCGAAGACAATTCTGGAACTCTGCAGGCGTTACCAGTGGCACTAGTCCTTGATTCGGAGGAAGATCTGGCGGCTGCACCTCTTTGTGCTGCGTGTTCAGCAGCTCGTGGAAATATGAGCGCCATCTCTATTTCACCGCGAGGTCCTCGCATAGCAGGTTGCCCACAGGGTCTTTTACACAGCGGCACTTGGAAATATTCTGTGCTGCTTTGACCCTGGAGCGCGCCAACTTATAAATGAGCTTCTGCCCCTCAAACGATTCCAACTTGTCGTATAGTGGTTGTAAGTGGTCTCGTCTGGCTCTGGCTACAGCTCTTAGTGGCGCGCTTGGCAGACCTATATGCGTCGCGATCTTCAGGAGATCTGGGCGCTTGCCACTTCTTAAAGAGGGCTTTCTTCGCTCTAGTCTCTCTCTGGACTGTGTCGTTCCGCCACCAAGTCTCCTTGTCACATTTGCGACCGCCCTTAGACACACCAAGCACCTCCCTCGCCGACCCAAGGATAGCCGCCTGAATCCTGTCCCAGTAAGCTTGAACCGGTTCGCCCTCACTACCGGCGCACTTGTCGCCGATGGCAGTGAACTGTTGCACGGCACCAGCTAAATGTCACGCAGATTGAACACACAATCTTATGTCACGGCCAATGAGTATTAGGAGTAACTAAAGGAAAGTCGAACGTCGACCATCCCGCGCGTTACAAACTTACGCGTTACTACTTATATTATTTTCGCCCTACCCTCGCTGACCATTTACCTCACCGAGAGTGAGGGTAGGTAACAAAAATCAAAATATAGTCTCATTAGAACCGCTTTTGAAGACGATGTAGTCTCTTTAAGAACGGAAATCCTATTCAAAATGTAATTGAATTTATATGGCAGAACAACATTTGACAGGTCAGCTAGTATTTTGAATTTATCAAAATATTTCCAAACTCAGTCTCAAAATATTCTAAGTGACTAGGTACATCATGCGGATAAAAATAATAATTACCTCCGAGTATCTATCCCACAAGTATGCAAAGGCGATAAAGTATTTCTTGAGAGAAAACTGTTACTTTTCTTCACTTTTTTTGGATCAAATCCAAACAGTACCACAGTTTTGCCAATAAATAATATCTCTTGGGACAACGAAAGTGGTACAAAGTATGGTATCATGTTCGGGTTCATCATAAAACCACAGTCGATTGTTGTATCTTGAAGCTTAAGAAAACAATAATAAATTTTTTTATATTAATAACAGAAATAAAAAGCTGTCACATACATCATATTGTAGGGTATGTGAGGATAAAACGAAGGAATCGGTTTCTGATACAAATCAGTGATTTATTTGAAATTGTCCATGATATACAACTTTCAATTTGGAAAATAGATATATTTATTATTGTAGGATACATAACACAAAATTCCTTATATTTTCAACATGTATATGTCATTGAACCCAATGTAAAAAGTATTTTTATAACTGGAGTTTATCAGACAGAGACCCATCAGTTATCAGATGGTTACCGTTGTCCATGGATGTTTGCAACACCAGATATTTCCAAGTGTTGCTGGCCTCGAATGAATTTTATAATGCCTTTTTTGAAAAACCCCATATCATATTGCGATAGGAAAACCTCGGCCGGAAACTCATTAATAGGTAACCATATTAGCCATATTTTTATTTCTGGCCCAGGCAAGTAGTGTTCAATGTAGTCCATATGTTGAATACTATTTTTTTACTGCTGTGGGACAGACTGAAGGCCCAGTTAATAGTAAGCGGTTACTGTTACTAAGGCGACAGCCTTTAGATGATCGAGACGCCACGAGCTCCGTTAACACGCTGCCGTTTGTGTAGGATAAATAAACCCTGGGTTACGTATGGCGGAACACAAGGTTGTTATGGAGGCATTTTTAGAGACCTGGGGTGGTTGCTAGGAGCCCTACCACCATCACTTAGGATTGTTTTGTCGCATTTTACGACAGGCCACCCCCGGCTGCAGTGATGAGTATTCTTACTCTGTCCCTGTAGGTAGAGAATTTCTAGTTATGAAATAAATTTCTTTAGCATCAAAAAATTATGATCATACATATCTTTAATGTGACTAAGTATTTAATATCTGTGCAGTCTTAGAGAAAGAATACTGACCTCTGGGGGCTGGGTGGGCCTGTCGTAAAAGGCGCCAAATCCAAACTAGGTGGTAGGGCTCCAAACCAGTCTGGATGGCAACCACCCCTGGTTTTTAAATATACCGCTATGTTGTACCTTGTGTTGTGTTCCGGTATAAGTGACCCAAATTCCTGTACCCTTATGGGACAGCAGTGTGTTCGCGGTGCCACTGGTGTTGCACACCTATAGGCGATGCTCACTGCTAAATTCTAAGTAGACTGTCAGCTTGACTGCTGTCCGACAGCAATAAAAAAAATAGGAAATACTTACAGTTGATGCTAGTGATTTATCACAAGTATTTATAGTCGATGGTGATGATGTAAATGTTTCTGAAGCATCTTCTTGGGAGTGGGATATGAAAAACTCTTTGTAGGGGTCCTTCAGTTCCCCATAGAGCAACCAAGAGCATAATTGGTTTATGAATACTTCATTTATGCAGGAGAATATACTGGAAGGAAATTAATGTGTTAAAATGTTTTCATACAAATTAATAATATATTTTTATTGCTGAGAAACAATGGAGACAGGCTGACACAGCCCACTTAATTAGCAGCAAGCACAAAAAGCAGTTACCGTCGCTTATGGACGTTTGCAACCTGGATCACTAATGCCAGTTATTATGGCGGTATACTAATAGACCAAGAGTGGTTACCATCCCCAGATGGGCTTGGAGCACTACCCCGTAGCTAGGGTTGTTTTGTCGCCTTTTTCGACAAACCGACCCCGACCGCAGGGGTTAGTATTCTTACTCCGCCCCTGCATGGAGAATTTATACTTAAATAAAAATATATTTGATAGTTAAATAAAAGATTAATCTTAGGGAGTAAATTATTTTCTTTTGTAAAAATGCAATAAACAGTGATTATTATCAGTAATGAAAAGGTTGATAAATAATTTTTCTTAGGTATTTTTAAATATTAAACTTTTGCTCATTACTAAAACCCCCTCTGCTTATAAGGAATAGCAGTCTTTTGAGAGCCGCAACAAGCACATCATTCCAGTCCAGCCTTCCTTATGTTTATGGACCAAAGGAAATAAATAACACAATGGGTATAGATTAGCGTCATCTGCCTCATTAGAAAACCTACAATTTTACTGTCCCTAATCTTTGTAAAATACGCTTGTTGAAGTGGCAATGCGCTGGACACGTACATCACACATAGCCATTGGAGTAAGCTAGCCTTAGAGTGGAGACCGCTCTTGGCAAACACAATGTACGACCCTCCAGCCCGGTAGACCGATGACATGATTGAATCTTTATAGTTTTGAGGTGCTTATTTTGGCAGCCATTCCCCATTAGCCTAGGTTCTGGTTTAGTGATTTGGCTCCAACCATGAATTTGTGGTTGTGAGCATTAACAATGGGAATGGATTAATTTTTTTTATGAAGTGGAAAAGCCTAAAGTACACCACATCCACTGGGACCATGAAATGGAGTAGTTTGGGACTTCAACCCAATTTGCTTGTGTGCCCCCACATTGGACAGAAGAATGTATGTCACTGGTATACTCAAATTTAAGTTTAAACCTGGGATATTAAGAACAGACAAGTATAAGAAAGTCAATAAATAAAATTAGAGGAAAATATGATAAAAACTAGACAAATGCTTAGAGTATTATATATTCTGAACTACTGCAACTTTGGGGTTCTATGTCCAATTCATGTGAAGGTAAATTCAAACATTTCTCTAGTCCTAACTCTAGGGATCGATTCCGATTTTCCTTATATATCATCATGAATCATCAACCCATGTTAAACCCAAACTTTTGCTTTCGCTCAAGGTATTGTATCTTATACAGGGTGACTTTGACAACACCGTCCAAATTCACACAGAAGAATCTTTAGTAAAAGTTATGAGAAACATGTATTTTAGTTTAGTATCACATAGTTCAAAAATGTTGAGTAATCAGCATCACAGTTATCCCAAGAACTCGCAATTTATACACATTACGGCGCGCAAATGTCAATGAACTCTCCATCGGTACCGCAAAAAACTGAAGGACAATGAATTAATGTTATTGTAATAAATTATTTATTTAGATTTTATATTATAACAGTTATAAAAATCGAGAAACAATTACTAACTCAGCAGAAATAAAAAAATTAAAATTCACAAATCAGAATCCGATTCCTCTGTATCGGAGTTACTGCTTTGCGGCGACTCTCGTCTGTCACATTTATTACAAAAGAATTACAATAACTTACATAACAACTCACATTATAATAACAAAGTCTCAGGTAAAAGGTTTACAATCCCGAGGTTGGTGGTCATTGCATCTGTGCGAGCGAGTACTCATTATATTTACGCGGGAGTGACAGAGACAGGTAATAACAGGTTAACGTACGAAATTTGCAGCATATATCTATTTTGTACGGTTGAATTAGTGACCACGCTGTTAAATATTTTCTTTGGGATGAAATATTTTATGGTGAAAATTTGACATACAATTGTTTTTGCAAAAATGGGTTCCTTAAATGATGTTTAGTGCGTAAAAAAATTTGGACATTGTCGTCAAAGTCATATGTATATCATGAATAATCAGTATAATTATTTAAAGGAGTGGTACAAAAGCTACTCATAGAAATAGGTACAAAATACTTACACCACAACAGCCTGATGGACTCGTTCATTGCCATTTAATATATGCTGGTGTATCAAACTTAATACCTGACAACCAATCAACCTCCTCTCTCTTATAGTCGTAATAATTCTATTCAAAGTATTAAATAGGCCATGATATTTTTCTACATAGCTGTAGATGAAAGCCAATGTGTAGTTATGATTGCCTATTACCAAACTCTCCACTTCTACTAAGGTTTTTTTGTAAGTTTGTAGTATTTCAGAAATTCCTTCACTTAACGCTTGCATATATAGACCTGCTATTTTGTGTGTAGATGCTGAAAATTTTAATGTAATAAAGATATTTCATAGCCTTTTTTTTTATTGCTGAGGAACAGCAACCAGGCTGACTGCCCACGTAATACTAAGCAGCTACTTTTGTCTACAAATGTTTGCGACACTAGGGCAGGGCTGGATTTATGCCCTGGCCCAAAATTATTTTCAAAATAAAATGAATAATTTTTTCAGATGAATATTTCAATAAAAAATTTAATGTGAAACCAAGTACATTATTTTAGTATTTAACAAACATATAGAAATATAATCGGAAACAAGAATTATCTGGATAATATCAGAATTTGAAAAAAAAAATGTCGAAGTATTGTGGTGGCCCTCTTTTGTGGAGGCCCCGGGGCTGTCGCCCCGGTTGCCATCTCCTAAATCCAGCCCTGCACTGGGAGGATCGTGTACATGCTGCTAACCAGACTTAATTGTTGCGTGCATAATTAAGGCCGAACCCATTATCCTAAAATATGACAAGCCACCTTTTTTTAGAATACTTATATTATAGGGAGTTCAATAAAATATTATTAACATACCAAGATGGAAGAATTAAAGCAACTAAACTGAGATGGAAAAATACCTGATTGAGTTTTTCTAGATCGAAATCCATTACCATGTATGAAATTTTGAATTCTGTGATGACTTTTTGCGATCTCACATATACGTCCAAATATTTCTGCATCACCCTGTGCTAAGTATGATAAATCCTTTTTCTGAAAAGTTTAAAAGCATACGATTTTATATTAAGTAAATTTATTATGATATAAAATTTTAACGCTAGACTCACCGATTGTTCAGAGTCATAAAGGTGAGAACAATCCCACAATATTAATAAGGCATCGTGTATCATTTTTAGGTCTTCAATTCATTAGAGAAGCTAAAAATAATTCAAAATAACCACTTCTACACAATACAAAAAATAAAAACAAAACAATGTCTATCAACTTTTCAACAAAAACAACTCAAATTATAAAAAAATTATTTACTTGTGGCTTGGCGTCATACGCATTTACGTATTACATTTATATGTAATACGTAAATACTTATGTATTATTTTTATTAAACCATATAATTTATTTCTAAATAAATTAATTAAAATAATTACATATACCAGGTCAATTAAGCTCAGGTTATATTATAATGATTTAATTGATATATATTTCAAATGTCAATGTCTTACTAAATTACTAATACTGTACTGCGCCTGCGCACATTTTTAAGGTGCAAATTGCTCTATTGGTGAATTAAAATAATACGTTATTTTAACTTCAACAAAGTTTTTATTAGGTTTAATGTAGCTATAAAATATAAAACTAAAAATGTGTTAATAATGTATAGCTGAGGAGCATTGGTACCACCGACAATTACACTGTGAACTATTGTTGAAAACTAAATGGGAAACTAATATTTATTTGTTTTCAGCTTATGAATGGAATAATAGAATGGCGGAAGCTTGTAGATTAAGAACCCTTAGTGCAGAAAGTAAATCTAATAATCAAGATGAGAACTATTGTGTTTTTAATGTCATGTGCGTCTTTATATCTCTTGTTATGATTCTTGCGGACTTGACGACAGGTAAACTAAATGTTTCTTGAATCAGTGTTTACTGTTAATGAGCTTTTAAGAAGCCTTTAAAATAATTATTAAATTTAAAAAATGCATTACTTACATTTTTTCCAGATATTATAGTTTTTGCAGAATATTGTAAGTATGGTCATTTGTATTGGGCACTTGCTACCGTTATTTTTATACTTACGCCAAATATTTTGATAAACATATTTTCCATGCGATGGATTATCACAGATCAAAAAAGTCATGTAAGCTACTGGGTAACACATATATGTCTGGTTGGATTCTTACAGAGGTAAATTTAATTATTATATTTTGCTTAGTTCATCAAATAGGTAATGAAATTTTCAATATTTAATAATAAAAAATATTTCAGATATGCGACATTTCTCCGGAAAGTATTTGTTTGTAAAAATATAGAAAGTATAAAATCACACAATTTTTTGTCACAAAAAAATGATTTAAGCTTACTACATTTCTTGTATATTTTTACTGGAACAGTACCACAAATTATTCTACAGATGTATGCAATTATAACTTTGGATGAAAACAATCAAACAAAAGGTATTAAAATCTATTGATGAGTTTTAAAACATTTTTTACGAGTTATTGGGTTCAATTAAAATATCAATGCGGCGCGAGTGACTGGTAAAACTCGGTCGCCGTGAAACGCGTGCCTTCATCCGTGTCATCCATACGGACTTGATCTGTAGCGACGCCGGATGGACTGCCACCGCCTCCTAGGCAGATAAAAGGCGTTATAAAGTTTTGTAGAGGCTGGCAGCGCATTGGTATTGGCTGTGCTGTTGCAAATGTCCATAGGCGGCGGTGACCACCTGCTTAGGCCTCTTGTCTGTCTGCTAAACTCCAGCTATAAAAAGAAGTAATCTCCTCTTCCGCAAACGCTGCACTTGACAACGGCACTGAAGTGCGTTGAATGACCGGCCGCCCATCGACCCAGGCACTAGACGATAGGAGAACATCGGAGTTTTAGTGGGTAGGCACGTAGAGGAAACTGGGACTAGTTTCCCCTCGACCCTGTAATCGCTGGGACTCGCAAAATGAGGCTTCTAAAACTAAGTTTCCCACTACATTTAATACTTTCTCCATGCAGGGAAAGAGTAAGAACACTCTGTGGTTGGGGTCGGCTTGTGGCAAAGGGCGACTAAACAACCCAACAACCCAAGCTAAGTGGTAGGGTTCCAAGACCGTCTGTATAACAACCACCTCTAATTTATAAATTTGTCACTGTAATAACCTTGTGTAGTGTCCCGGCATAAGTGATCCAGATTCCAGTTCTCCTCCGCGAACTGCAGCGTGTTTTAGTGGTGCCCCAAATACAAGTGACAAACATCTTTAAGCGACGATAACTGCTAACTATTATATAGTGGCAGCACTTTCTGCTGTTCCACACAAATAAAAAAAAATGTTTTAAAGCCTTGGTTTTCTGACCTCATGTAATTTTTATCATGCACAATTAGTTTATACATTCTGAATTTATATGAACATGTTAAGTTTACTTATTTATATTTTCTTTACTTTTGTTTTATTTCTTTTGGAGAATATCCATAACTAGCAGTGGGATGTTGATGAGCAATATATCTATTTATATAATGATTTACACCGTGAAAATGTCTGTATTAAATTTTACCTTTTCAGTATTTGCTTTAACTGCGTCAATAGCTTCTGTAATTTGGGGATGTTTAACTTATATTTATAGTGTAAATGTTTTTACAAATGAAAAATTTAAATGGAGCTCCATATTACTAAAACTAAGTTGGCACTTTGGAATGTTGATTGCTCGTATCTCAGGAATTTTATTATTTACAATCGTTTTTGGCATCTGGACATTGTTACCACTTGGTAAGAATATTTATTAAAGCAATTTCTGCAAATTTATTTTGAACAATAATGAAATTCGCACAATAACTTGTGATCAAAAAATTTACAGGTGTTCACTGGGCAGCTATGACATTTTGGATTGTAACACAAAATACTACATTCTGTCCTAATAAATTGGAAGAAACCCTTTACAATGTTGTGATGGGATTTGTATATTGTTTTTGCTACATAAATTTAAGAGAAGGCCACACCAGATACCGTTTGATGATGTTTTATACATTACTCGTGTCCCAAAATTTGGGCAGCTTGCTTTTATACGTACTAATTTCAGAAACTGAAAGGCAAAAAGAGGCTTGGTCTATTAGTGGAACTATTTGTATAATTTTTGGAACAATAATTGGTAAGATAACAGTATTTCAGATGAGTAGATTATTTAGGTTAGATATATATGTAAATAATTTATGTAATTGTTAAAATTTCCAGGTTTATGTTGTATGATCTCTTACTATAGGTTTTTTCATTATAAAGGACCAATTGATTGGAAAAATACAAGTAATGATATTGAGTTAAATAACAAGTCTGTGATGCATAATTCAAAGAATGGAAATGACAAGTTAAACCATGTAAGGTCATTTAAAAGCTCTGTCAAGAATAATATAGATATTGAAGGGTAAGAACTCACTTAAACAGAGGTTTATAGGTATTAACACTATTTTCAAATCAATTATGGTATTTTTTCTTTATAGAAAGGAAATTCCGGCAGTACAAGATAAAAAAGAGGCTGAAAATATAGACAAAAAGTTTTTATTAGACCATTGGATAGCTAGATCTGGTACCCCTACATTTATATCAGCTCCAATCAGCAATAATAGTATAGATGTGTCAAGCGTAGAAATATTTACAGTTGAAAACACCCCTCAAGTTATATCTAATCAAGACAAAGAAAAATCAAAGAAAAAAATTATATGCTCTCCTACTGAACTTACCTTGAAACTATCAACCGTTGAAAATCTAGAGAGTTCTATAGACGAAATTACATCTAATCAAATAAACTTGCATAAACGTCGTGGCATATGTTCATCAGACGAACTCAGTGAAAATTTAACCAACATTAACTTAGACTTGCGTAACATGGTAAATGAAGATTATATAAAATTAATGAAAACTGATCGTAGCTCTGTAATAAGTCATGATACAGATGGCTCTAATAAGAAAACATCTTCAGATTCCATAGATATGGATTTAGATTTAAGTTTCAGTGATATTAACAGTTCCGATATTAATACTTTTAATGAAAATATTGTACAAAAGTTATGTTTAAGTGCACTTAAAAATATTAAAGTTGGTAATCAAGATGCTGACATAGAAAATATACAAAGAATTGCATTGGACATCCTCAGAGAAATGTATTTAAGAAAAGATAAGAATAAAAGCAGTGGGAGTCAAGTACTCTCCAAATCTCGGGACTTAGATACCCCAACAGAAGTTCTATCGGTGCATGATTATGAAAATATATGTGCTGTAAATATTGCCCGAGAAGCTTGGGGACTGCGATCTTGGAATGGTTATTGTGATATTGAAAACTGGCTTCACGATGGAAGCGTTGTTAGAGACAGAAGTCGAGATACATTTACTTCCGGTAGTTCTGAGATCAGTAGTTGTTTATCTCAAGAACTAAAGAATGCAATTTTATCGGCACCACCTTTTCTTAAAAAGGCCCATACTTATTCCAACGTATTCGTGAAGTTTGATAAAACAAACCAAGAAGACTATGCTAATACACTTATTTGTAATGATGATACATTTTTGGCGAAACCTTGTGTTGTAGATGGGAACAAAGATCCCAATCACTTAGAACCTATCCTGGAAGAACTAGACGATTTAGGTGACATTGATCCCACCAGTAAAAAAAGACTAAATTCAGAGAGTTCACTAGTAGCAACTATTGATGAAATACGAAAATCTACTGATACAAATTCACCGAGGAATTTATACCATAGAAGGGAACAAATGTGGGATTCACCTCAACTTACTGTTTCCAGTAAACTGGATTCAAATTTAACTAAAGCTCTTTGGAAAGAACCTTCTAAATTCAATTCTAGTAATATTATGGAACCATTACCAGAAAAGGAAAGTATTATGAACTTATCACACCAAACAAAGTTTGGATCTATTAGAAAAGAAAATAATATATCAGGATCTTCCACAAATGATTTTCCACTGTTAACTGAAAATGTAACATTTTATAACAAAAACACAAAACGTCGTCAAAAATCAAGTGGGGGTAATTTGAAATCTCAATGTAAAAGAAACAACAATAAACCTGAGCACAACATACAAGATTTATCAAACAAAAATATAGACTTCTTATGGCAATTAGTTTCAGAGAATTCTAGATCACATGAATCTGGTATTGAAGACTGCAGTAAAAAAAGAATTTCATCATCATTACAGTCACTAATTCAAGAAGATCCTCCACCACCCCAGGTTAACACACCGGGAACAAAACTGTCAAATACTAAGAAAAGTACGAGGTCAAGACCAAGAAGAAAATTTTCTATTTTAAGAGAGCGTTTTGAACCCAAACTTAATTTAAATTCAGATGAAGAAATTTTGTGTTACTCCTCTGAAAATATACTTCATCCCTGGGATGAAAATAATATTAAAAACCAATTAGATTCCACTAAAAGTATCCCAATGCAGGGGTGTTTTGCTGAATCAACTGAAAATATTCTTGCAGTAGATTCAGTAGCATCTAAAAATATAAAAGAAAAGCGATCTTTATTTATGAAACAAGTATTAACACCACCGAAATTTAATACTAAACTTAGACATAAAGTGTAATATGTTATAAAATGATGTTCCTACAACAGTTAAATTTTGGTAGTTTCCAAATTGTGAGAGTAATTAAGTCAATGACTATAGATCTCAAAGTAAGTCATTTTGTAAAATAATTTTAATATTTTTAAAAGACTAACTGAAATATTATCTTGCCAAGAACTTTATTTTTTAATATTGGATCCTTATTAGGCTTCCATGGCCATCAAAATATTACAATTGACTTGCAAATGTTTCATTTTCAACATGCAATTTTGATGCTCAGATGTACTAGTATTTTATTTTAATAGATAAGTTTCTGTGATGTTTGTGCCTTACTTTATAAGCCAGTATTGTATCAATAAAATTAACAAGATTTATCAATGGATTTTATTTTATAGGGCAATGAAAATTAAAACAACCAAATTAAAATACAAGAATATATATTTCATAATAAAAGCTGTCATCGAAAATAAAGTCATATAATAACTACAATTATCGACATATAATTACTTGTAGTAATACATATAACAAGCATTCTAAATGCTGAATAAATATGATATCTCTAAGACTATAATTTTTATCACAATTCAATTGAAATTTGTATGTAAATACATTTTCATTAAAATACCTCATTATAGGAATAACGAAAAGTCTTAGTAAAATAACTGCACAAAGTGAGCTGCAAAAGCTTAATTATATTTAAAAAGTAAATATAAGTCTAAAGGTATGATTCCAAACTATGCTGCACGCAGCAGAACTGCCGCGACTGCTGCGTGCAGCGCAGTTCGGAATCATAACTTCAACAGTGATATTAAGTGACAAACTTGTATTATTTATTTATTTTCTTGGTCAAATAAATTACAAAAATTAGTGCTCTTGATTAAAATTTGGCATCAAGGCGGGATTGCTAATAGATATGCTATTTCATGGCACAATTAAATTTTGAGAGAGTATAGTCACAAGCTAATTGTAGTATACTACAAGTATACTTAAAAACTAGTATTGAAAATAGAAGCTGCATAATATAAAAAAATATCTTAATGTACTTTTAAAGATCAGTGGTCATAACATTTGTAAGGTGGCGAATACGATGAGCATTGCAAGTTCTACAGAGAATGTGATCATCAAGCGGGTAGCATCCTCTTCCTTCTGCTTCCGATGATAGTAAAAGTCCACAGTCTTCACAGCGATAGCACCTCACGTGAAAACTACGATCCAAAGCAACCACTCTAACTGTCTCTTCTTGGCCTTCTTCTGGCATTATAGGCAATTCACAAACACAACAACGTGGAGCAAATTTTTTATGGAAGTCCTCAATACAATGGATCTGGTTCATAGCATCCACTGTAAATGGTATACCATCAAGGCTTTTACCACATTCTACACAAGTGAAACAGTTTGGATGATACGGTTTACCAGTTGCTCTCAAAATTCTATCTAAAATGGGTTTAATGCACACGCAGCATTTCTCTAAAGTTTCATAATAATCAGCTTCACAATAAGGTTGGTCTTCCACAGCATAGAAGGGCTTGCCTTGCAAATTTACATTGCACTGATGACAGCAAAAGCATTTTACATGATACATATTTCCCATTGCAGTACATCCAGAATTTTCCCCAATCACTTTTCCATTACATTTCACACATACTCCAAATATGTCTAAATCCTGACTATCGGTCATTGATTTAACAAGAAGATTTGTCAAGACATCAACCTCTTCTTCTTTCTGTAATGGCGGTTGATTTGCATTTGGGGGAGTATTTTGTATGTTCTTTGTTTGTTTTGATAATGAAGTATTTGATGATATAGTATTACTTGGAGACCGAGGAATAATAGGTTCATACAGTGATTCATATGTAGATGTCTGTGAAGCACCATATTCATTTTGATATATGGGGGGATATACTGGTCTTTCGGGATTATAACTCATGTTTGCCGTTGCCCTAACCAGTTCACTATAATTGGAGCTGACAGGCGATGGTGGTGGTAGATATTCTTCATTGTTATGATTGATATTTAATTGTTTTGGAGATAACAATCTAAAAGATGAAGTTGGAAGAGGAGGAGGGGGTGGTGGATGATTATCCTCATGTCTATGAGGTATAATGTTACTGTAAGTAGTACTGTTGATATTCTTTAGAGGCAATTGCACATTTTGGTTGGACATGTGACTATGATTAGCAGCCATATTAAGATGGTTCATGTTTAAATAATCTTCATGTTGCTGAATACTTGGGAGAGTATTACTGTATGTTACATTGTTGTTTACAATTGCCGTGGGAAGCTTCGTTGAATACGAAGGCTCGCGGACTGTACTCACAATGGCACTGTGCGGTATTTGAGGCTGAGCCTTCTTTTTTGGAGGGACTGCCGGTGGTATCTTTTTAATTTTATTATTACTGTTTACTTCCCTGGCCATTTGCAGCTCAGCTAATTGTTTCTCCAAAGCATCTATGTTATCTATCCGAGACATTTTAGTGATACACTTGACTGATAAGGTTTAATAAACTTACTCAGTAACTTTCCAATCAATGTACATCTGTTCAGTCAACAAAATTTTCTTGTAAACATGTTTTCTGTCAATTTATCATGTAAATAGAACAAATTGATGCTTCTTCGTATTCCAGTTTCCACTAATTAATATTTATCTTTTAGATTGAAAACGAATGATGAATTTTGATGACATGTCTAAGAATTAGAGTTGAGACCGATATCATGTCACATGTAAAAATCATCGATATTTTAAAATCATTTCATCATGCAATGACAACGACAAAATCATCAATGCTTAAATCATTACTTGAATGATCAATGAACGCGACGCGAAGTCGCAAACGCGGACTGTGAATCCAAATTGCGACGTTGCCAGGCCGGCGGCAGTCATGCATGATTTTTAATGATTTTTGAATAAAATGCCCAGTGCTGGGCGCACGGAACGGCAACAATGCTTTCACTTGCGTTGTTTACGTACGAATTACGATAATATTAGTAGTACAGGATCCGGCTGCAAAATCTCTACGTTCATCGCGTAGTTAATCAAACTCCCTTTTGATGTGAAACATAGCCGCACGTAAAACCGATTTCTGGCGTGGCGACGCATGACGGATACCGCTATATGATGGTAATTATTGGAAATTATTTACATTTTCTAATATATATTAATAACTAATAAATATTAAAAAAATATGTACATAATATATAAATAATTATTATTTAGTGTTTCGTAAATTATTGTTTTGATTAAATGAGGAGGACCACCCTTACTTAATTTCATTTTACATGTGCGAAATACACATCAGTAATAGTATTGGCTCAGTATAATTGATTTTTTGATAAGTATCTTTTAGTGAATACAGTGAAATGTAATAAAGATTTTAAAACAAAGAAAATGTTCACCCAGCAGTTCAGCAACAATTCAAACACTTAGTGTATCACTTTGTGCAGTTTACCTATATTTAAAAAATACTTTTGATACCTAACATTATTATTCAATAAACTGCACAAAGTACCTACACTAAGTAAATGCTTAAAACTGTTCCCGAACCGCTAGCTAAACTTTTTCTTCGTTTTACCAGTTGCAGTGAGTGTAATACCTTTAAATTATTTGTTAATACCTACATAAAGGCAATAAAATGTTAGATTCTCAGTTTGTATTACCTATATTCAAAAATGGCTTCAACTGTAAGAAAAATGTCCAACGTATGGATACATTTTGACAATCTGTTAATGAAAAAACAGCGGTATGTAAATTATGCAGGGTGAAATTATCCTATATAACAGCTAACAACTAATTTAAAAAAACATATTTTAAGAAAACATCCTACGGTTTATAAAGTAAATAGTCATAACTAATGATAATTTCACATCATGATCAACGATAATTTTCAGCATGCATAATTGAAGTGACTAAAAATCATTGATGATTTTGTCATTGTTCCCGTCACCGATATTTATTTGTCATTGTCATGCAGTCATTGATACAGAAAAATCATCACTCAGCCCATCTCTACTAAGAATAAAAATGTTGCCATTTTTATCACTTTTTTTAATAAGTTTTTATGGCCTGGTAACGTGACCTTTAAGCCAATTATATCACTAGAGTATAAATGACTAATATAAATGACTTTTTTAGCTTTGGAACATCAGAAATGCTATGTAACGGCCCACTATTTAGTTAGCTATTACTCTATTACTGTCGCCTATGGATATTTGCAACGGCAGGGGCACCGCTAACATGCCGACATCCACATAGTGAAATTAGAACCTGGGTCACAATTGCCGGAACACACAATGATGATGGCAAATTTCAAATAGATCAAGAGTGCTTGCCATTTAGACGATTTGGGAGCCCTACCAAGGTAAGTTGTTACTAATTTAGTTAGTAGTCGGGGTTGCGAGTAGCGGTGGGCGATTATGAGATATACTAATGAAAACATTCGGTTATGAAGATGTCTCGAGAAATCTCGATTATTTACAATCATGACACATTCACAGGTTAGTTACTAATTTAGTTAGTACTCGAGGTCACGAGTCGATGTAGCAAGACGATGGTCATTGGTCGGTCGACTGGCGCGGCAGCGCGGGTAGGTGCGAGAAGAATTTATATTTTTTGTTACAATAATTGCATGTAACGTCCTTTTTTCAGGATTCATTACAAAATATTACCAAACGATGGACTTCTTAGTTGGTCGCGGCATTTTAAAAAGTCAGTTGGGTCCTTATTTCTAGTTAGCCAGTCTGGAATATAACGAACACTACATATTTATTGGTTCGGAAAAAAAAACGGAGTTTGTTTATATCTGTTTAAATAATTTAACAGACATAACATAAACAAGCCACGAAATTGACCATAACTTCACTATCATACAATTTCTTACACTAAATGAATTATGAACTAGAGTTGAGGTTAAGGTTAACTGACATGGGCCCGTTTCGTTTTATTTAATTAATAGCAATCTGTCAATTAAAAAAAGTAAACTTATTGTTAAATGACTCCACTAAAAAAGCGTCACGTATCACACCACCGGAATAAAATAACAGACGTCGTCTATTTGTTCTACTCAAAAGCAAAAATAAAAAGCGACTCTCGAGTCTCGACATTTTACAAAGGATTAGTAATTAGTAGTAGTATAAATTAGCAACGTCATTCGATTATGAAAATATATTAGTTACTAATTTCATAATCGAATCAACATTAGTAAATCGATTATACCAATCATTCATAATCGCCCACCAGTAGTGTAAATCAACCTTCAAAAATCTGCAAATGGTTTAACTTTTTGAAAAAAAAATGGTTTGATTTTAAACTATTGATTTTGTATACAAAATCGACTTAGTTAATAAAAATCGAGGACTGTATTGATATCTTGAATTTCGATAGAAAGTTTACTTCACATATCAGTTTTTATTTTGGGAATTGAAACAACACCGTCTTCTTGTCATGAACTTCTGTGTGAAGCCCAAATACAAACGCGTCGAGCGCCGAATCAAGTGGTGGCTGCTTGATGAAGTCAAGTCCTAGGAGTTCGCCTCTGCCATCGGCGACAAGTACACCGGTTGTGAGGGTGAACTAGTTCAAGCTTACTGGGACAGGATTCAGACGGCTATTCTTGAGTCGGCGAGGAGGGTGCTTGGTGTGTCTAAGGGCGGTCGTAAATGTGACAAGGAGACATGGTGGTGGAATGACACAGTCCAGAGGGAGACCAGAGTGAAGAAAGCCCTCTTTAAGAAGTGGCAACCGTCCAGATCTCTTGAAGATCGCGAAAAATAACGGGTGGCAAAGTGCGCCACTAAGAGAGCTGTAGCCAGAGCCAGACGAGACCACTTATAAACACTCTAAGACAAGTTGGAATCGTCTGAGGGGCAGAAGCTCATCTATAAGTTGGCGCGCTCCAGGGTCAAAGCGGTACAGGATATTTCCAAGTGCCACTATGTAAAAGACCCTGTGGGCAACCTGCTATGCGAGAACCTCGGGGTGAAGGAGAGATAGCGCTCGTATTTCCACGAGCTGCTGAACACGCCGCACAAAGAGGTGCAGCCGCCAGATCTTCCTCCGAATCAAGGCCTAGTGGCACACGTAACGCCTGCAGAAGTCCAGACTTGTCTTCGCCGCATGAAGAATCGGAAAGCTGTTGTATCCGATGGAGTCCCCATCGTAGCCTGGAAGGCGATGGGCTCTGGTGGTGTGGGCATCTTAACCGACCATTTTAACAGGACACTCCTCACCGGTACAATTCCGAGCCAATGGAGACTGAGTATCATTACTCCAGTCTTCAAAAGCAAGGGATCGGTGCAGGATTGCGGTGATTACTGAGGGATTAAGGTCATGTCCCACACCATGAAGCTCCTCGAGAGGGTTATCGACTCTCGGATTCGGCAGGAGTGCATTGTCTCGGGATGTCAGTATGGGTTTCGCCCTGGTCATGGGACCATGGATCCTGTTTTTGTCCTAAGGACTGTCGCAGAGAAATACAGGACGAAGAATACGCTTCTGCATTGCCTGTTTCTTGACTTGCAGAAGGCCTTCGACTGTATTCCTCGCGCGATAATCTGGTGGGCATTGCGATCTAAAAGGGTTCCAGAGCTAGGCCTATATTGACATCATCCAAGACATGTACCGTGACTCCGATTCCGTAGTTCGGACCGCTGTTGGCGACACAAAACCTTTCCCCATCACCGTCGAGGTGATGGTAGTAGGATCCGTCCTTAGTCCGTTTCTGTTTAGCGTGGTATTAGACGTATTGTCAGACAGCATCAGAAACTCACTTATGCAGCCCGTGTGGTTGCTCATGTATGCTGATAATATCGCGCTGGCAAATTCGGACAGGAGTAGGCTGGTGCGACGTGTGAAGGCGTGGAAGGAGTCGTTTGAAAACGGTGGTCTGAAGCTCAATGTGGCGAAGACCGAATACTTGGCCTGTAACTCCACAGATTTCACACCCGTACACATAGGCGGTGACACGGCCGAGCGCACGGAGCAAGTGAAATACCTGGGATCTGTATTTCATGCGTCTGGTGGTAACACTTGTTCTATGCCAAAAACGGAACTACCAGGCCATAAAATAAATAAAAAACTACAATGTCAAATTCAATTCTGTCAATACAAAATCAGGATCAGGCAGGGTAAAGTAGGCGTGGGAGAAATGTCACATTTTTGCGATTGGAACATTTGTATCTGGAACAGTAAAGTGTTCCGGATCACTGATATGTTTCATTTGGAACATTTGGAACATTGCATCAAGGATATAAATGGTTGTATTGTTTCATTTGGAACATTGCGTCAAAGATATAAATGGTTGTATTGTTTCATTTGAAACATCGTGTCAAACTTGTCAAAGTTAAAAATACAGATGTTCATGTCGTATCGCAGGCATATTGAGACACACGGTGTTAGGGTTGAACAAAGCTTAATATTTATAGTAATATTTGAAAAAATTAAATATAGTGAGATTATTAATAAAACCGATTTCACTTCATACTTTATCCAGGCTTAGGACTGGCGGCCAGACGCTTAGACTAGCTGGCGTATTTAAAAATCGATTCTATTTACAATGATTTGATTTGTTATTTACATTATTATTTTATATTAAAATGATTTGTCTAAATTAAAATTATAAGTTATAATTTAGAAACAGCATTTTTGACATCTTGTCATCTTTTAACAAGGTCCGACGCGTATTTATCTTAAGGCTCGCTTTTGAAAATACGCGTTCGCATGGCACTGATGTCGCCATAATGCAAAATCTTTTTTTAATATAATGATAATATAATATGGGGTAAATTCCTTTTCTGTTTTCCCACCATATTAAAGGATCATTACTTCTGGGTAACATTTCATCATTTAAATATTTATCTATTTCTTTGATTCCCGCCGCCATTTGATTTTGTGGTCTGAGATACTGATTCAGTTCAGCATCAAAATCATCCCATAGCGATGCTTTGGAAGTAGACGCTACCGGTTGATGTGCAGATTCCTGCCTTTCAGTAGATGATGCCGTATTAGTTGCAGAAGTTAAAGTTGCTAGCCGCCGTCGTAGCGTTGATAAAGCAGATTTATATTTTTCTTCTTCTCTGAAAGCGAAACCTTTAAAACGTGGATCCAAGATAGTTGCTTCGGCGTATAAGGGGTATGTTTGTAATAATATCTATTTTATTTTTTTGGCACTTAGACCCTTTAGAATTACAACCTTCAATTCTACACCATAGTTGAGTAATAATAAACAAAACACTTAAATAAATAGCTCCATTCATACTAAACTGAACACATGTTGGTGTTACAAAAACAACTTGAGGAAAAATGAATTTGAATAGTTTTGTGAAAGGGACCACCGTGGCGAAAGATAGAACAATGGATGGGGTAAAGTAGGGTGGTGAGCGGCAACAAACTGTTTTGTTTTGGTAAAATTCAAACTGAGGCAAGAACAAACAATAATTAGGCGCGAAAACAAAGTATCAATGCAAAAAACATCCCAGTATCAAAGACACAAACGCCATACTGGTCATTATTACGTGCACACTGCACAGGGTATCGAAAATAGTAAAGTGATTCGTCTCATTTGTTATCTCATTCTCACTTGCTTATATTTTATTTGTTGTCCCGCTCTCTCGTTACGCTTGTTCCTCATTGATTCAATATGTCCCCGTCGGTCTCTCTCACACGTAAGCAACATGAATGATAGCGCTGAACAAAGAGTTGATGTTCCAAATGTTCCAAATGATGCATTTGAAACATTATTCATGTTCCAATCTTTTGGAACACCTAAATGTTTCGGAACAGTGAGTCGGTACAGTAATACAGTAAAGAGTTACACACGACTAGGGTAAAGTAAACACTAAACATTTATTCAAATCAAAGCGTGTTGGTTGAGTTTTGAAGAAGTTTGGTTTCGTTATTTCAAAGGATATAACCGGTGATTTATTATTTACTTACAAATGTCTATGCAATGTCAGCTGTGGATGGGCAGCGTAAGTTCTTTTACCCTTTTAAACTCTTAATAACCTGACCGATACTCAATATACACTTGAATTTTCATGTGTATTAAAATATTACATGTATTAACCGTATCTTTATTAATCTTAACGTTAAGCTTCTTTTATAAGTTACGAACTTTTTTGCGAACTTATATGTGTTGTGGGTGGTAAAAGTATATTGTTAGTATCATACTTTTTTTACCCATTATTAACAATAATGGATGTTTTTAGATGTAGTTACTATTTGTGATTGAAGTGTAGTTGTTTGTAGATGTTTTGACTAAACAAGACAATTTGTATTATTTATTACATATTACATAAAGAAAGTCTTTCCAAACTGGAGTCTGGAACAGTTTACTTTAACTTATTCAACTATTCTATAAGATTTCATAGCATATGAATTCATTTAAATTTAATCTTTTTATCTGTGCAGGGGTAGAGAAGGAATACTAACCTCTGCGGCCAGGTCGGCCTGTCATAAAAGGTGACAAAACAACCCACCCTAGCTATGTGGTAGGGCCTCAAGCCCATCTGGATGGCGACCACCTTTGGTCTTAAGTATGCTGCCATAATAACCTTGTGTTGTGTTCCGGCATTAGTGACCCAAGTTCCTGTACCTTTATGGGACAGCAGCATGTTTGCGATGCCACTGGCGTTGTAAACTCACATAGGCGACGGTAACTGTTAAATTGTAAGCAGGCAGTATGCTGTCCTACAGCAATAAAAAAATTATATGCTTTTTTCATAGTGCTTTTGTACAGTTAAATTTGCAAATCTAATGGTATGTTACAGCACTGGAGACATATTAGATGACTCTTTCAGTTTGGTGTGATGTAAATATGGTTATATTATTCATCATTATTTATTTAAATTAACAATTTACATAGTTGGAGCCCAATATGACAGAGAGTTTCATAATGGCTGCATTCAACCGACTTGGTCAACGTCCATTGAATGTTAAAGTTATGAGGAACAAATTCACTGGAGAACCAGCAGGATATGCATTTGTACACTTTCAGGTAATATTTTTTTATAAAACTGGTATCATTAAAGACTTTGACCATGAAGAGTTTCAAGGTCCATCTCATCCTCAGTTGCCAATCTCAGCCAACTGGTATAACGAACTCATATTAATTAGCTAACCGTAAGTTCTGTGATCACATTTAAAGTGGTGCAACAGACTGATGCAACTAGGTATATCCTCTGAAGAAGTGAAAGAGACTTACGGATCAATTGCATGTTTATTTTTACTCTCGCACTTAGGTAACACACTTATTATGTTACATTTATAAGAATATGCACAATTCTTAATGATTTTTACAATTTATACAAGTCAACATTCAACACATGACACATATTCGTAAGAGCACTGCGAATCCTTATCACGAAATGCCTACCTTGCATTTTCGGAAATAAAATATTGTTATTGAAATGTACACCTAGGGGGACAATTTTCGATGTCTTGAGCTATGTTTGTCCGCCCCCCCCCGGGTGGATTCCTTTAAAATATAAATTATACAACAAAAATAAATTTACAATAAATGAATTACCGATTATTATATACTAAAATGTTTGAAGGAGAAAAAAAATTTACTAAATTATTAAATAAATTATTGTTATTGTAATAAATTATTTATTTAGATTTTATATTATAACAGTTATAAAAACCGAGTTACAATTACTATGAGGCATGCCTTTTAAGTTTTGTCGTTTGAAGAAAAAAACACAACTAGAACCCTAAAGTACTTTTTATTGTTTTTCAAGTTCTTTTTTTGAAGGATATTTATCAGCAGGCCAGGTTTCTTTAACGTATTTAAACATTAATAATCATTGTCTTCTCAGATACACTAAAGTGTGACATTTTTCTTTTCTTCCGCGGAGAAACAAACTCCTTGAATGGACGCGAGGTAGACGGCGACGGCGCTGGTTCCATTTTAAAACAGTAAAAAAAACTTAAAAAATTAACAAAACCACTTAACAATTAAAACAAGATAACAAAAACTAACAACAACAAACTAAGAATAGACAACTGAGATACCGGTGTCCGAAAACTGAATGATCACTAACGCATCCCAAGATGGAATGTCTTTAGTTCATTATTTAAAAATTATGTCAAGCCAAGGAATTTTTGTCGTAACTCAAGGTCAACCAAAAAAACCACATGCAAACTAAACAAACTTTACAGTCTCAGATAAAAAAGGTTTACAATCCCGGAGGACGGTGGTCATTGCTCTGTGCGAGCGAAGCGGCATTATATTTACGCGGGAGTGGCAGAGACAGATAATAACAGGTCAACGTCCTAAATTCTTCCTGCTCGGCGTCCCGAGTGTAATAGAAAATCAAGAAAATAGATGCACTCGAAATGTGGCGTTGGCTATGAATGCTTCTGTACCTTGGACAAATAAATTTATTCTGGACCAGCTTCACATTAAAGTGTTCTCTCAACAATCTGTTATCGGAAAATTCTTGGGTACTTTGGTTACATTGCCCGACAACAGTCGGATAACTTGGATAAGCTGATAGTGACAGGCAAGGTGGAAGGAAAGTGACTATGTGGCCGATTACTCAGCCACTGGTGTGACTAAGTAACGACCCTCACTGGACTCCCAATAGCAACCACTATAGGAGCAGCTGAGGAGCGAACAAAGTGGAAATAGCTTGCAAGGCAGGCCACAGTTGATTTTCAAAGACATGACCGACAGCAATGAAGAATTCTGAATGAATTAAGAATTTAGAAGAAGAAGTCTGAATATAGGCTATTTATTATTAAATAGCCTATATTCAGATACTTCTTGACCGTATATATTTGCCTTCTGGCAAAGGCCTCCCCCAATGTCCTCCACTTATATACATAGTATACCTGCACTCAAGCCTCCCTATAAAGGGAAGGAACAATATACTAGCCAAACTTGTCCAAGGTGTATGGCGGGTGACACATCTCAGTGGTATGCTAGTTTCCTTACTGTACTACTTTCCTCTGTGCCATATTGACAATTATGTTTGAAAAATTTGTGCAGTAGGTAAAAAAAAACTGTCTGATCAGTGTATTCAAATAACTTGGGGGTGGGTTTCCTGCATACCTTAACACTTTGTCAACCAGTCGTTTGAGTCTGTCCCTTTCAAGTACTGGCTTAGTCGCGCACACATTTACTCCCAGTACCAGTCAGTATGCTGTGCTTTTTCCTTTTGTTTCAAAGGAATGTAATTTTATTGATATTTATACTTTATTTTGCATTTATTTTATATAAAAGGGCCTTATAAACTAACATTTATAACATAAATTCAAGGTAATAGGTTAGCTGTCGATAAAGTGTTAATATATTATAATAATTACAACTAGCTGCTCCTGCTCACTACTGTGGTTAAATAACACAAAAGTAAATCGAAAAAATATATAGAAGTAAATAAAATAAAGTAAATATAGAAGTTTTCGTCCACTTCTTCTATAAAAATCGTTATTTCTTAAAAGTTTAATAACTTTATATTAATATTTTTATGATAAAGACCTAAAAGAAATGTCTTGGAAATAAAACTTAGAAATTTAATTGAAATCTATCTAGTAGTATTTTTTTTTTTTTTTTTTTTTAATCGGTCTTCAAAACTGAATACATTTACAGGCTTACTTAAAATGTGGCTAATGCTAAAAATTATATAATAATAAAAATGTATTCTACAACATGAAGACACAACTTCGTTATGTAAGCTAAGAATACCCATACATTAATTATAAATTAAACATAAACATATTATAACAAATTATAGAAATAAATAGTATTGCCGTGATGCGCGCAACTGCAGACCTCTATCATTTTATTTATATAGATTGTTATTTAATAAATATTGCAAATAGTATGTTGCTTGTTATTTTAATAAAACTCTAGCAAACAATTTCTAACATAAACTCTGTGCCAGATCTAGGTATTCTAAAGTTTTGGTAGGATCCGTTACAGTTTACATGTTGCAAATTTTATTTGTATTTCAGACTGATGAAGAAGCTATAGACACAATGCATAAATTAAATGGCAAGCCAATACCAGGCACATTTCCAGTAGTAAGATTCAGACTGAACACAGCATCTCGCGAGGCAAAGAATTTACAGCTAGAAAGAGAATTCTCAGTCTGGGTTGGTGACTTAAGTCCAGATGTCGATGATTATTCTTTATACAGAGTTTTCGCTTCAAAGTATTCATCTATTAAAACAGCAAAAGGTTAGTTTGAAATATGTTACATAATATACTATGTCGCTCTGTCGTAAAAGGCGACAAACAAATAACCCTATATAATATAGGTACATGGTAGGGCCCCAAGCCCGCCTGAATGGCGACCATTCCTGGTGTATAAGTATGCCGCCATAATAACCCGGTTATGTTCCCGCATTAGTGACTCAGGTACCTGTACTCCTAAGTGGACAGCAGTGTGTTTGTGGTGCCTTTAGCATCGCAAACATCCATAGGCGACGGTAACTGTGTGCTATTAAGAGGGCCGTCAGCCTGTCTGCTGTCCTACAGCAATAAAAAAATAAAATTTAATTTTGTTTTGAAGATACGATTTAGATATTAGGTCTTTACCTATGAAATTGCCGTTTTGTATGAAAAAATTTAAACGAATATTTTTCATGTATTTTTTTTGTATTAATCGAAGTAATCACCCATGCAATCAATGCATCTTTGCCAACGCAGTGGCAGTTTATTGATGCCCTTCTTAAAGAAATCAGCTGGACGGGAAGCAACAAATTCTTCAAATGCATTTTGTACTGCCTCTCGGATATTGAATTTTTTTCCCTCCAAGAAGTTATCCAAATTCTGGAAAAAGTAGTAGTCTGTAGGCGCAAGGTCTGGTGAGTAGGGCGGAAGACGGAGAACTTCCAACTCCAGTTCTTGCAACTTGGAGACCGTCTGCTGTGCAGTATGAGGTCGCGCGTTGTCGTGCAGGAGCAGCGGAGACGAGCGATTGACCAATGCTGGTTGGAGATGTGCCAGCTTCTCCATCATTGTGTTCAGTTCTTCACAGTACACATCTGCAGTAATGTTCTCCCCGTTTGGTAAGAAGCTGTGATGAATCACACCGGCGCGAGACCACCAAACAGTGACCATCACTTTTCTAGGGGTAAGTTTTCATTTAGGGCATTGTTTAGGTGCTGAACCAGGATCCAATCAACTTGTTGAGCGCTTGCGGTTATCAAACAAAATTTTTCCATTTTTCATCGCAGGTAACAATGCGGTTCAATATTCCTTCATTTGTGTGTCTGTTGAGCAGTGCAAGGCACGTCTCGACGCGTACTTCGATCATTGTGTTCGTGGGGCACCCATTTGTCAAGCTTTTTACCTTGCCAATTTGACGCAAATGGACCAATATTGTTTTGACGCTAACGTCGAAAGCTGCTGCTAATTCAGCCGTAGATTGTGTATCATCAACTTCCACAATCGCCTTTAATTCGTCATTGTCGACCAAAGTCTTTGGACGACCGCAAGGTTCATTTTTCAGGTCGAAATTCCCGGAACGGAAGCGATCAAACCAATAACAGGTGGTGCGTCGGTTTGTAGTGTTAGCTCCGTAAACGTCGTTGATGTTGCGTGCCGCTTGTGCCGCGTTGCGGCTACGACGGTACTCAATACTCATATTCCATAATTACTCGAATTTTTAACGTATCCATGATAACGAAAAAGATTGAAATGCAATGAAAATGTAACACTAATCAATAAACAAATGACTACTTTTGGAAAAAGAATTCCATGTTTTTAAAATAAAATTAATTTGAAATTAGAATTCTTAGCCAAACAAAAATTATTTTGATTTGAAATGGCCAGTACTGCAGAACGGCAATTTCATAGGTAAAGACCTATTATATAATAAAAATAACATCTGCCAAATATTCTTGGGTCGTGAATATAATACGCAATAGTAATTAGAATTAATGTTCAATGTGCAATGCTTCTTCACGCAAATACCTACGTACGTGCTCACAGCTTCCTTTAAAATCTTAAAAATCTAAAAATACCAATATGAATCTCCTTCTTCCTGCCCTTGTCCCAGCCTGAGTGGGGTCAACATGTTCTCTCCTTCCACTCTCCTCTATTAGCCGTCATCTGAACATTCACACCTTTTTCAACCATATAATCTTTTACACAATCCATCCATCTGTTCTTTGGTTTACCCCTCCTCTTGTATTCATCCACTCTCATTTCTAGCATCCTCCTTGTTACATGACACTCCTCTCTTCGCGTTATATGGCCACACCAGGCTAACCTATTACTTTTTACCTTCTAAATCACTGGCGCTACTTAAAAAATACCAATATGGATCATGTTATATTTTAGGATAAGACATTTATATATTTATTTAGAACTAGAGAAAACAACCTTTTTATTTAATTTTTAGTGGAGCGCCGTAAGATTTACACCTCGGAATCCAGGGCCAGTCAATGAATCTTTATATAAACTTTGGTAATGTGTTTTTAATAGAATATAGAAAAATGTAAAAAAAATTTTTGCGCGATCTCAATTTTTTAATTATTATTATAAATAATTATTAATTTTTCGGAATTTTCCTTTATTTTTATTAGTTTAAAGTTATATTTTAAAAAGGAGAACTATTACAAACTTGATCTAGGGTCTCAAGGGACTGCAGATATAAAGATGATGGGTGGGGAGGGGACTAGAGGGTCAACAGCAGCTGTTAGGTGTTGTTAACGCGAGCCCTAACAGAACACGTGGCAACTTGCTCTCAATACTAGGCATGCCTTTTAAGTTCTGTCGTTTCCATATTTCCCGGCAATTTTGAATTTGGAACTGTTATATAATCGAATGTGTTTAAATTTTGAATCTCAAAACAGTTGAAAGTATTAGGATTAATGCTATTGTTTAGTCACAGCGTCGATTGGAATCAGTCAGGTCACGTACGAAAATGAATCTTTCTAAGGAAAATGTTCGAACTTTAGAACAATGACGCGGCGACCAGCTCCAGAATTTTTACTAAAAGTTATTTTTTGCACATATAAAACAGGATGCGGAGCATCTTGTGGGTGCAGGAAAAGTGGATTAAACTGCACTGTTGCTTGTTTAGAACGCAATGGCAGCTGTCACAGCTGTACTAATCCTTCACCTACAATCTACATCAAAGAGATCGACTACCGACGACAATAATGAAGAATAATGTAATAGTGTACATAGTTGATGATAATTTTTTTTGTAAATTGTTATTTTCTGCGAAAATTTAATAAATTAACATTAAAGTTACTATGCAAATATTATTTATTAAATATAAAAATGAAATCTTAACTATAAACATTTTGTTCCCCCTTCCACCTATAATTTTCCAGTAAATTGTTGTTAAAAATTGTTGTAATCGAGATCGGGCAGATATTTTTTTTAACTTTTTTTATTTGAGCTTTTAATAATGCAGTCAAACACTCGTTATACAGATTCATTGACTGGCCCTGGGTTCTGAGATTTTACAATTTTTATGTCTTACGGCACTCCACGTTACAATATCATTATAAAAAATAAGAAATAAATATACTGAGACCATTTACAAAGAACCATCTTGTCCCAAAGCAAACAACCCTTGTGTTATTGGTACTGGACCACTATAACTTATATCCTTTTTTTTTATAAATAAACTAGCTGTGCCCGCAACTCCGTCCGCGTGGAATGGTGACTTTGGGCAGCATTTTTTTGATATACTTACTACTTATTTGGATTACAAACCCTATAAACCCTAAAGTATAAATAAATGAAATATGCAAACAGTCAGTGTTATCGAATGCAACTGTTACGCCATGCGCCTCCGGAATACGTGCGTTCGAACCTACAAAACTAAGCCAGCCTCAGCTAAACCCTATTTCATATGATTGATGATATAAATCTGAGGTCAACTTAAGTTGGATTTTTAAAATTTCCGAAACTGATCATTTTGAACTAAAACTATTTTTTTTTTTCTAAAATAAAAGTAGCCAAGTTACTCTTTGTTACATCAGCTATCTGCCAGTGAAAGTCCCGTCAAAATCGTGTATACGTCCGAATGCATTTAGTAAAAAGCGGTTATTTTAATATTTAAAACAGACACTCCAATTTTATTTATTTGTATAGATACGTTGGGGAGCTGGAACCTATGCCAGAACAATCTGAAGGTTATTACGGTGGCATATTCAGGGACTAGGGTGGTTGCTACCCAGACTGATTTGGAGCCCTACTACCTGGCAAGGATGGTTTAGAAACTTTTTACTACTGGCCGTCGTAACTCTGTCTGTCTGTCTATCTAACTATGTCTGTCTGTATTTCTGTGTGTGTGTACCAATTTTGATGATTTCAGTATAGAGATAGATTGGATCTTGGAAGACATAGGTTACTTTTTGTCAATAAATATTTTTATTTATTATTTCAGTCATCCTAGATGGCTCTGGCTATCCAAAAGGTTACGGTTTTGTCCGTTTTGGAAATGAAGAGGAACAACGCAATGCTTTACATGCGATGAATGGTTACACTGGCTTGGGTTCAAAGTCTCTCAAAATATGCACCGCAGTGCCCAAGCCAAAGAGTGCAATAACTACTACACAAAGCAACACACAGACTACAGTATCTACATCATATAGCAGTGGAACGGTATGTTAGATTTTTTTATTTTATTTTGTCACTTAATTTTTTCTCTACATATTATTCTTCTCATTTTCATTTGTCATTTTTATTCCTGAAAAACAGCAGACTAATTGAAGGCCCGCTTAATAGCAAGCAGTTACCGTCGCCTATAGATGTTTGCGTCACTAGGGTCAGCGCCAACACGCTGCTGTCGGCATAGGAGTACTGAGATATAATATATTATATCCTTTAATTAATTGTGAAATATGATTTATCTATTTTTCATTAGATTATCTTAAAAACATCAAAAATATCTCAGCTTCATTAATAATGACTTTATATAACAAAACTGTGCTTATTTAAAAAATATTTACACCAATAATATCTAAATAAGCTTGGTACGCATTGTCATAAGCTCTTCACATAAAAAAACGGCATGTACATAAGTACGTTTTTCATTCTAAGTGAATATATGCCTTAAATAAATAATAATGCTGTTATTGTGTGTGCTATGAGATGTTAATGTAATATTATTGAAATCCATAATGTTATTCATCTTGTATTTATTTTTCCTACCTTTATGCTTTTTAGTTCAATTCCAACTACACAATGTACACCCTACAAAATTTCTTTGTAAATTATTTTTAATTACTTTTTACGAATTTGTCATCCTAAATTTTTATTTATTTAGTACATTTTGTTATTATTTGACCAATTTATTAACACCAGTATAGAATTAACATTGGAATATAGGCAACTATTTATTTAAAAGAAAAGTAAATATGACTAATGTCCATCAACTACCATACGTCCAAAATGTTACATCCTGCATATTATAAAAACTGCCCAATATATTTCGTTTCTAAAATGTCTTTGACTATATTGTGTATGAAAATGATGCCGTACTATGCACACACCTCCATATAATTCCCTAGACTGAACATTCATCAAAGTCATTTGATTTTAATGATTATTATTAATAGACAATGTATTCTTCGCTTTAAATGCTAATTTTCATTGACTAGTTTTAGAAGTTATCTACTGCTTTTGTCAACCGAATGCCAGCATTCTAGTAATAATTTCACTTCCGCTCATAAACAGCTTGCAGTTGGTTACATTGATAGCACTTATCTATAAATAAGACATAACTCGTGGCGATTGTAACCGCTAACAATTATAACGCAGCAGTTTGGTATGTACAAAGCTTGGAAAATTAGCTTGTTCTTCAGTCAGCGGAGTTCAAGTAATGAGAGGTAGTTGTGATTGTAGGAGTACAACCAATATTATGATCCGTCAGCCTATTGGCAAAATTATTCAGCGTGGTCTGGATACTATGGGCAGGAGCAGGCGGCGGCGCAGGCGCAGCCCGCGGAAGCAGCGCACGCGCCCATCCCCAAGGCACACAACGACGACCTTGCGCTTATCGGTTAGTATTTATTTTAACTCTAATTACCCCCGTAGCGCCAATGTCAACGCCAATTTTTAATACATCAGTAGTCTACTACCCATAACACAATCGCTCTGCTGCTTACTTTGGGACTAGATGACGCTTTTAGTGTTGTTAAAAAACAAAGTATTTTTTTTTTTATTGCTATAGAACAGCAGACAGGCTGACGGCCCGTTTAGGATTTAGCAGTTACCGTCGCCTATAGGTGTATGCAACGCCAGTGGCATCGCGAACACGCTGCTGTCCCATAAGGGTACAGGAACTTGGGTCACTAATGCCGGAACACAACACAAGGTTATTATGGCGGCATATTTAAGACCAAAGGTGGTCGCCATTCAGACGGGCTTGAGGCCCTACCACGTAGCTAGGGTGGGTTGTTTTGTCGCCTTTTACGACAGGCCGACCCCGGCCACAGAGGTTAGTATTCTTTCTCCGCCCCTGCACGAATAAAATCTCATATGCGGCTTTAATTACTCTTTAATTTTCATATTCAATAGCTTATATAGACAGGGTATGTTAAAGATGCTCGCCTGATACAAGGGGCGAGCAGGCGCCGGCCTGGCCCACAAGATCGGCGTACCAGTTTATCCATAGGCCTAAGCGGTAGGCGATAAACAGCGAAGATTTTAGTGGATAGTCGGATGTTAATCATATTTCTCGGGGTCCCACAAAACCCTCCCCCGGGTCGAGCAGACCTGTCAATCATCAGAGTTGTTCCACTATGCAAGGCCATGTGTATAAATAAATAGCTCAGGGGTGATTTAGGACGACAGTTCTTTAGTAGGGGTTTTGTTTCCCATTTTTAGAATGAAAGACAGAATCAAACAACTTATGAAGCTCTGGAAGTAGGTTAGCCTTATTTTTTTATTGCTGTAGGACACCAGACAGGCTGACAGCCCACTTAGAATTTAGCAGTTACCGTCGCCTATGGGTGTTTGCAACGCCAGTGGCACCGCGAACACGCTGCTGCCCCATAAGGGTACAGGAACTTGGGTCACTAATGCTGGAACACAACACAGTTATTATGGCGGCATACTTAAGACCACAGGTGGTCGCCATCCAGACTGGTTTGGGGCCTACCACGTAGCTGGGTGGGTTGTTTTGCCGTCTTTTACGACAGGCCGACTCCGGCCAGTATTTCTCCGCGCCCGCACGAATAAAAATAATAAAAATTATTAGGGTAATTTCGGAACGGGAATTGAGCCCGTGACTATAGAGAGGTTGTGCGATAGTCATGATATTTTTATTTCATCGTTTGTAAAGCACTTTGTTAATTGTAATACCAATTTGTGTTTATGGTGAATCATTTTGAATGAAAAACAATTTTTCCATCGCTCCCGCAGCAAAATATGCTGCTATGCTGAAAAAAGGTCCAACGTGGAGCTCTGAATTTTAATTCTAAGTATTTAGAAATTTAAGTAGTATATCAGTTGTTTACTACCCATAACTCATGGTGCTTACTTACTTATGGACTAGATGACGCTGTATGAAACAATTACTTACTTTCAATTTTGAAGATTTTCCATCTAAAATACACATACTTATACATTTTTTTTTAATTTGTACAGCCCAGTTATTTCATACATAGTATCATGCTGCCCAAATATAGGTTTCCTTCCATCCCAAGGTTGCCTGGTAGTTTGCTTTTAGCAATAAGGCCGCTTGTTGTCTTTTTAATATTTTTCTGTTATTGGTTTTCCTTTATTAATACAATAAAGATTATTCATTAATTCATTCAATTTTAATGATTTAGAACACAAGAAGACGATAGACGTTGATCAGTTGAACCAGGAATTCCTTGACCCGGAACTGTCGCTGTGGGACGGTTTGGAGGCCTCGCAGTGGTTCCCGCACGAAGTCGTTGAAGCACAGTGTTAAGTATTTTATAAGTTAAGGAATAAGTTAAATAAATTTGATTTCATTACTAACCTGGTATTATTGGGTGTTTCCAAAATATAGACAATTAGGTGTAATTTTTATTTTCTTAATTATCAGTATTTACATAACGCATACATAATTCCTACTTGATTGAAGTTACATAGTTAACTTTTTAGAGATAAATCTAAATATTTCATCTGCTGGAATAATTATTTTAAAGACTATACTATAATTGTTATATGTTTGAAATTGGTTATTAATAGATGTATTTTTTTATCCTAGCTGTGGGGGTCAGATTGTATGTATGTAGGACCATGACACTGCAGACTACTCACTAAAAACCCTGATGGTGTCCTATCCCGACGGACAACTGGCCGGGCGATATGTATTTATAAACGGGCTTTCCACATATGGCGATCTAACCATTGCTTTTCATTGATAATGTGGTTGCAAATCCAGCAGTCTACTTTATAAGACATATCTCTTAAAGATAGTAAGTCGCTTAAATATGTATTTGTTAAACTTTAACTTATTTAAATCGTGAACTCTAAACACCATATGTGGGGTACGAGTCATTTTTATAACATTCTAATTACATTAAAGTCAGGAATTGGTAAATTGAGGTATTTGACTGAAGCACCATTGTATCGCAATCAAAATGCAACAATTGCAACAATGCAACAATGTAATGATGTATATATTGCAGAAGTTGGCTGCGCAGCCAACTTCTGCAATATATACATCATGCTGTGTGGCATGCTTCATCCCCGGCGGGGTAGCCCGGAAGTAAATATATTTTTTCTTAATTGGAAATACTAATAATAAACAGTAACATATCTAAATCATCGCTGAAAATATTAAATCTATGGGAATAAAATAACTATATTACAATATTTAGCGTTAATTCTATACAAAGGTAATCATCATCATCATCATCTCAGCGTTCATCCCGGTTGCAACCCAAACTTCCGTTTCGGTGCCCAGGGTCTTCAGCATCCCTGGTAGTGAGCCCATTGGCACGCTTATCACCCTTTACGACGTCAAGCCAGCACTTTTTGGGTCTAGCCCTCCTGCCGGGGCTCGGCGGAGGCGGCATGGCCAGACATTTGTTTCCCACGTAATCATCCGGTTGACGTAAAACGTGGCCGTATCAACGGAGCCGACACTCCTGCAATTTATCCGCAATGTCACGGACATGAAGACTGCCGCGAATGCGGGAGTTCCTAACGCGGTCCTTCCGCGTCACTCCACACATCCACCGCAGCATATTCAGATGAATACGGAGATCCGTGACACGCAGTTCCTGCTTGTGGCGCTCTAACACCGGCCACGCTTCACAGCCGTATAAAAAAAGGACAGGCCTAATGATGGTCTTATAGAACTGTCCCTTCAACTTTACCGGCCGGCATCTTGGGGTCACAAATGACACCAGTTACCTCACGCCATTTGGCCCACGCGGCAGCAATGCGTGCCTTGACGTCGCAATCGACGTCCTAACTTCCTTAATACGGTCATTAAACGCTAAGATAAAATGTATGGATTTGACAGTTCTAAAATGGCGTCCAATATGGTCCCTACTACCAGTGTCAATATTTTATTAATAGCGTAAATTTAAAAATACTTTCCAAGCTTGCCTATGCCCGCTGGTATACACCAATGTCCAACAGCAAATAAAACAAAAAATCAAATCAAATTTTATTTTGATGTATTATAAAAATTTCATTAAAACAATTGCATTGTGCAAATGAAAGTTTTGAGTCCAGAAAATAAATAATTGAAATTGCACAACATAGTGCACCAACGCCAACTAATGGAGAAAAAAACTCACAGGTTTCTCCACAAAGATAACTACCGACATAATATAAAAAAAAAAATTATAGATATCCATGAAGGTAGTCATACTTAACACGATAATAAACAAAATAAATTTTACAAGCTATAAATTACATTAAAGGCATTTCATAAAGAGAATAAAACAGCTTAAATATTTCATAATCACAATTTTAACATAGCATGCAGCTTAACTAAGTCAATTCAATAACAGTTGTTTTATTTTATTTAAATATGATTTGTAAATTTTATTTCAAAAAAAATAAGCATAATCTTAAGGTGAGTAATACATTTAATAAGCATATAAATCCCCATAGCTGGGTTCTCGAGCCTGATCCTAATGAATCCACGAGACTGACGGGGCACGATACCTGCTTGACTCTGTGTGCAAGTTTCCTTCAATATACGATTATTTTTAATAAACAAAAGTATTTTTTTGTACACAATAAAACTGATATTTTTCTATGGATTAGATATACTATTAATTCAAAAAAGTTTTATCGCGACTACTTTAACTCGGATGATCGCTCACTATATATTGCATACAAGACGGTTGCACATCCAGTCTCGAATGGGAGAATCAGAGCTACCATGAAATACTCATTACTACTACATAGCTGTAAACGTTCTTCTACAATTTACAGGTTTAAAGTTCGAAACCAGAGGTGTTATGGAATAAAAATACAGTGTGAAGACAACTTTTGGAAGCTGATTTAATGATCTTTTTCCATTTGGAAGAAACATATGTAAAATAAAAACCTTATATTAGTTGAGTTTTTGTAACAAGTTTCTTATTTGATTTTGTTCAAAAATATTAAGAACCTTTTCAATTTGGTTTAAATCCCTTGTAAGTCTTATGAACTAAATATTGTCAACAGTAATTATTCACTTTTTGGATACAAATCGATATTGAAAATTATTCTCTGAAATCTCCCGATCACCGGAATTCAAGGGGTATGTATACTTTTCTAGACCTACCCACAAAATAGTTATTCATCCATGTTGCCTAATGCCTGGAGATAGAGTATCCTGCCATCATACAAGAAGGAGATAGTAGTCAAATATATATATGAAAGCTACAACCATTATTATTGCCGATTTGTTTATATTATCGTTACATATCTTAAGCAGCATTACACTACGTGACTTAATATTACAAAGAAATAAAGTCATAGTTGAGTAATAGAATAGGAACTATGTCGCATTCTTTTAGCAGGACTGATTGAATTGGCTACTGTACCTGGAGTGCTTCTCCCTTCTTGACTCATAACACTGCTTGGTGATGATGCTACACTTAAATTAGATTTGGGGGTACTTTTATTCATGTAACCGACGACAGAATTCAACAAATCAGTAGGCAAAGAGACAGGGTTCAACTTCCCCCCACTGGAAATGTATGTTTGGAGTATCTTCTTGGTGGGGGCATTTGGATCTTCTACAGACAAGACAACCAGTGAACCGCTTTCGATGTTTTTCGGTAACACGGCTGTGACGTCATGTGTTTTCTCTGCATTAACATTGGTGACACTTTGGGGCGGAGGTTGAGATGTTTGGTCCGTATTCGTGTATCTCTGTTTATTCTTTGTTTTTAAACTTTCATATATATCATCGGCGGACACTGGGACCCTCGTTTTGTGGTATTTGGCCGGGACCGACGAATCACCTATCAATTTTGAACTTTTACCTGTGAATTATATTAATTTACATCAAAACTCGAGCGTTCACGTTTCATGAAGAAAAAAGTCAATTCATAATCGGTTGAATTGGTTTTACATAAAGTTCGTAACTTTTTGAAGTGATAACTTCTTATGGGAGGGTAAACCGCTTTGTTACGTAACGCGTTGTAGCGCCAGTCTGTCCGGCTTCCCTTTCTCACACACATACGGCAACGGTAGGCAGGCTCCTACTCTCTCACTCTAACCCACAGCGCTAGATCTATTCGAATTACGACTTTATTACAATGAAATACAGTTTTTTTTACTTAGAATCTGCATTAAGGAATAATTTAATATAATTTTGAAACATTTTGGAAAAATTGGTAATTCAAATTCGACTTTTTACTTTATAAAAGAATCTATATTAGGGAATAATTTAATTTATTATAATTTTGAAATGGTTTTTGGTAAAATTGGAAATTTGTAAACTTTAGTTATTTATGAATTATTTTTGGTTTTATTAATAAATAACCTTTTCTTAACATATCATATAAGTTAAACAATTTAAATATTAAATAGTTTAACTTGATTAGTTTATGTTATCGTTTTTGTCGGGCGTAACGAGACGCACACGTTTTTTTATTGCAGAGGAACAGCAGGCATGCTGACGGCCTACTTAATAGTAAGAAGTTACCGTCGCCTTGGATGTTTGCGATGCTAGGGGCACCGAGAACACGCTGCTGCCCCATAGGGGTTACAGGAACCTGGGTCTCCTCTAATGCCGGAACACAAGCTTATTATGGCGGTAAACTTAAAGGGTAACCACCCTTGTTCTGTTATTGCCATCCAGACGGGCTTGGGGCGCCCTTCCACATATACTGTATTAAGAATACATAAATATATTATTACTTCAAACGAATGAAGTCATCCATTTCATTCGCAATGTTGATCTAAGAAAAAATCAAACTGTAGTAAAAGCACTTGCTTAGGATTGAAATGTCACTTGACATTTCAATCCAAAATGGTGATAATATTACTTTTATAACATTTTTAACGTTATTTAATAATATATGAATAATTGAACTGATATATTTAACTTACTGTGTTTCATTTTGTATTCTTTTGCAGTTTGTTGTCTCTCTTTTTGAGCCAGTTTCTCCCTTTTCTCCCTCTCTTTTTGTTCTATCAAAGCTTGCTTCGCGGCTTCTCTTTCAGCAACGAATTCTTCTTTTAATTTTAATACATCCCATAAATTTCCCGCTTTCAACGCTTTATCCACTTGTGCTCCGTTCAATTTCTCTTCTTTTTTAAACTGAAAATATATTCACAAATGACTATCTAACCCGGCAAATGGTGTACTGCCATATAAAAAAATATGTAATAAAATAACATTTTGAATAGGATTAACGTATAAGTAGTGCCAATAAATACAGATGTAATATGTGTTCAACTTTATCAAATAAATTTATATTTGAGAATTTTCATATACGAGTACAATTATACTTATTTCTTAAACAAATTATACACATATTATAAAGTAGAATATATGAATTATTGAAAACCTGTATCGAAGGACTTTTATTCACAAACACACAATTGACGGACAGGTACATCCAAATCAGAAGGAGCTATTTGCATGACTATTTTGTCCACCGCAGGGGGATCGAACCTGACTACTTAACTTATCCAACTATTTAATAATTTCTCTTACTTTTTTCTTGAGATCACGCCGCGTCCGACCGGGGAACAATTGCTCCATCATACTGAAGTCAGTTCCTAGGGCGGCTAATGCCCTGTAGAAGCGCACCGTCTCCTCGTCCACCCAGTCGGCGGTTTGCGCAGAGCGGCGGTAATACCCTCCGGTGTTGCTCCACGCGCCCTCCCTGACCACGCTCGATACTTGGCGATCAGCTGTGTTTTTTATTACCTATCAATAAAGAAATTCTTTATTGCTATGGAACAGCAAATAGACTGACGATCCACTTACAGTAAGCAGCTACCGTCGCCTATGGATGCTTGCGATGCCAGGGGCACCGCTGACATGCGCCAAAGCTACTTGGAACCGGAACTAGAGTCACGCCTTAGCGTACTTAATACAAAAGGAGATTATAATGGTGGAATATTTAAAAACCAGGGGTGGTTGTCATCCAGACGGGCTTAGCGCCCTATTACCTAGTCGTATTTTACTATATGTCGCCCCCTGGCCGTAAGGGTAGTATTCTTACTCCGCCCTTCTATGGATAAAAATTCATTTGTGTATGTGCTACATACATGCCATCACGGAATTGACCTCAAGGTTGGTCACGATGTTATTCCAGTCGGCTACTATGTAGGGATGATCGATATTCATCGATGGTGAATAAACATCGATGTTATGAGAATAGAATATGAAACGTCAATATTATCTTTAAAGTCATCTATTATCTAGATGACTATCAAGTTCAACTATTTTACACTAGATGACACTGATTAACATAACCGGAGTAAGATGTACCATAGATAAAAGAATACTACGCTAGTGCCGTACGTATAGTTATTTCTTTGTATTTCCTAGGGGATTAAAAAAATACTGTCAACTTCAACGCTCGAGTGATTCTTGTAAGTGTGTGTGTGTGTCTAAATTCATTGTAGTTTAATATAGTTTATTTAACTTTGTCATTGGCTAGTTGTAAGCAATTGCGAGCCATAACAAAAGAAACTAATTTCATTTGCTATTGACATTGTTAATACTGAAACTTCAGAAACGAAATAACAGGTATGGTAAATCTTTATTCTGTATTATACTATTATTTCTTTGTATAGTAAATTTTGCCCATAATATAACCGAACAAAGTGGGTAGTATTAAGTTATTTTGTGAAAAAAGTGGATAAATTGCCTGAAATTAAATATTTCCTGTTTGCTGCTTTTGTTTTGCATTGAAAAAGTGTTAAGGATTCGTTTTTTCGGTGTCGGTTGGCTTCGCATGCAGGTGAGTGAACTAGTAAATGCTTAACGCTTTTTGTATTGCATGGTAGGCGAGTGACGGAGGCATTTCAGCAAAGAAAATAGCTATTAAATAAACATTATATTATAATAATAATTGTGTTGCACAGCCACATTTTCAGAATGTTTTTTTCCAAAGCTGGCCAACTCTTGTATCAGCATTGGAACAGAGTAAAGGGAAAACACCTGACAAAGTTATTTTTTACAGTGTGCCCAAAAAATACTGGCAATGTTAATTGTTTTGTATTTTTCAATAATAATAAACCCATTTAATACATAGACAGTTTTATTTGGTACTGAAATTATCGATGTTTTTCTATCGATATTTATCGGTATCGATCATCTAGCATCGATACTTTTAAATTAATGTTGACATTGGATGATTTTCTAATATCGATCATCTATACATGGTTTGTTAATTATTCCTCCAATATCATACTCACCAAACTTTGTTCATCCAAAATAATCTCTCCATTAGGTCCAAGTTTCATTTGAGGAACAGGCGCAGAATCGTTAGCTGGTGGATCATCAACGGCTTCTTCTGGTTTCCTCTCCGCTTTAGCACTGAGCTGATTAGCTTCTTTGGCTTTAATCTCATCTTCGTCAGCTCTAAAATAATAAACATGGATTAGTCCCGGTTATAATCTAGACTTATTTTTGATAGGATAACATATCAGCCACTTACACGATGGGTTTGGTGGTCGGATTGTAGAATATGAGGTCGTACATGGTGAGAGTGTCGCGCTTGGTGTTCTCCCGGCGCCTCCGAATCGCCGTCATGCGACGGCTTCTCTCTTGCTTTCTTGTCCTGCATTCAAAATTCTATATATATACTATATTAAAATAATTCAAGGCATTATTGGGATGCAAGTCGGATAGGCAATTTTAGCAGATCCAGGATATAGGAGTGCTTCAGGAAGTACTCTTTTAACTTTGTATTCAATGAACATATACCAAGTATGCATTCCATTTAAAAACAATATCCTGGTCCTTTCAGGCAATGCCCTTATACTTCAAATGACGCATTTATATAGCTGACAGCCTCTTTGGCACAGTTTGGACGATTCTCTTCACTTCTAACCGTTCAGCGTACCCATGTTTTACAACTTGGTACTTTTATGGTCAAATAGAGGAAAAAAATTACCCATTTTTTAGTATTGAAAGGATATCTGTGAGATATAAAACCTTACTTACTACAACCTGCTTAAATAAGTTATCTACAACCAACCTTGTGCAGTTTGGTTGCGTTTATTAGAGTTTGTATAAAGCAAATGCATCACAATAAGTAACTAATCATGATATATTGAGACAAGAATTGTGTTGCACATATTTTTAATATTCTAGTGTAGGTAGGAGGGTAAAATTTATTGTCAATGTACTCTCTAGGTAGATACACAATAGAAATAAAACCTGAATCACATATTGGTATAGGTTGTATTAACATGTGGTATCATATGATATTTTATACATAATAAATTGTTTTCTTACTATGTTTCATTCCTTAGCAAATTTTTAAAATAATTCCAATCACTTTTACTTAGCTAGTAAGGCCTATGATTGTTTCAATTAGATTAATGTAATCAACATACTTGCTGTAATGTTTTTCTTTCACAGGTGATGCCAAGAGAGCTGGTTGTATCGTAACTTGGCTCATATTTGAACACACGGAATCATTTCTCATTCGATTTAGGTCCCTGAAATAAAATTGTAACTACAATTAATTACATCTAAACTAAATCCGATTCATAAGTCTGTAAGACTGTCAGGTTATTAATGTTAGTTGGTAACAAGTTTTGTGGGTAGTAATAAGCTGGTAGAAGATTACATACTAGGCATGCCTTTTAAGTTCTGTCGTTTCCATATTTCCCGGCAATTTTGAATTTGGAACTGTTTTATATTCAAATGTGTTTAAATTTTGAATCTCAAAACAGTTGAAAGTATTAGGATTAATGCTATTGTTTAGTCACAGCGTCGATTGGAATCTGTCAGGTCACATACGAAAATGAATCTTTCTAAGGAAAATGTTCGTGCAAAATTTTCTACAACTTTAGAAGAGGCCTGACATGGCTTCAGTGTATTGAAGAGCTAACATATGTGTTCAGTGATGAAGCCCCATGTCTGCGGACTGTCGAATGCTGGTATTTAGAATTCCAGCGTGGACATACTAGTGTTAGTGATAAATCTCGCGAAGGACGCCCAAAATCCGCCTTCACTGAAGATATCATTGCTGTGAGACAACTAATTTTCGAAAATCGTCATGTGACATATCGAGAGATAGAGGCTTTATTAGGCATCTCAGGGACAACCATTCAGAAGATCTTGCATGAAGCGCTTGGTGTGAGAAAGGTAGTTTGCCGTTGGATACCGCATCTGCTTTCCAACGATCACAAGGCTGCCCGTGCCAGATGGTGTATGAAGACTCTGCAAAGGTTCAACCGAGAAGTCAAATCACGTCTACGACATCATCAGTGGTGAAGAATCTTGAATCTATGCTTACGATCTTGATTCCAAACAACAATCTACAATCTGGGTCTTTCAAGACGAGCCAAAGCAGACTAACGTTGTTCATTCTCGAAGCACTTCAAAGAAGATGGTGGCCACGTTCGTTGGAAAAACCGGTCATGTTGCGACTATTGCACTTGAAGATCGTAGAATGGTTAACGCAGAGTGGTATACCACAGTTTGTTTACCACAAGTCATCACCGAACTTCAAAAATCTAACTTAAAGCGACGCATCATCCTGCACCACCACAACGCAAGCTCACACAGCGCTTGTAAAACGATTGAGTATTTGAAGCAGGAAAAAGTAGAGAAATTCTTGACCATGCTCCATACAGTCCTGACCGATCGACCGAACTCTAACGATTTCTTTACATTTCCTAAAATTACGAAGTCTTCGTGGTCAAAGGTTCCAGTCCGGTGAAGAAGCAGTCGAAGCTTTCAAGTCAGCCATTTTGAACACCCCCACTTTAGAGTGGAATAAATGTTATAGTAACTGGTTTGAGCGAATGGAAAAGTGTATTAAGCTACGTGGTGAATACTTTGAAAAACAATAAAAAGTACTATAAGATTCTAGTTGTGTTTTTTTCTTTAAACGACAAAACTTAAAAGGCATGCCTCATATTGTTACTTTATTATTATTTACAGCTCCTTTGGACATGAATTCCTGGTATAAGAAGACGTTCCAGTTACTTTTACTATTAATACAAGCACTAGCCTCCACGAATATTGCCCAGTGTCTGCTGCCATTATGAACTAAATTTTCTCGAGCTTTTTAAAGACACTGACAATTTTCAGGCCACAAAAAGAAAATTCAATACTAGAAATAAATAAGAATTCATAATTCTTTTACAAATTTTTGGTTTCATCATACATGTAGGGGCGGAGTAAGAATACTAACCCTTACGACTGGGGTCGGCCTGTCGTAAAAGGCAACAAAATAACCCACCCTAGCTACGTGGTAGGGCCGCAAGCCCATCTGGATGGCGACCACCCCTGGTGTATATATGTGTAGCCACCATATCATATTAATAAGGAACAGGGAAGCTCTGAAAAGTCATCATACATAATCGTCGGCCACGTCGCATATGTACTATCCACGAAACATCGCCCTCAACTTCATTACATTTCTCGGAAGAGACTTCGGGCGATAATAATAACAACGTACATATTAAATCGACAACGCGACCACACGCTCACTGCGCAACGTCTCAGCCGGGAATGACCGCGAGCCGCGAACGGCGCGAACGCGCGTATCAACGTCGCCTGCGGAGGCGGCGTGCGGGACGAGGACTCAACCAAATTTCGAGGAAACGATAATCCTGTTGTCAAGCCATGGTTGAAATATTCAATTTCCAAGAATTTGTGATTATTTGTATCGTGTAAAAACACCTGCATTTGTTTACTTTTTAAACGCTTCTGATTGGTCGACGATCCCCAGCCAATTCATATATAAAGAGCACGAATTTTGAAATAAATTCTTCAGTACGGGATCAGTACTCAATACGGCTTCCGTATTGATTCAGCTAAACCATCCCTGGTGTTGTTTCATTTATAACCCAAATGGTGACCCTCTGAAACACTGAACCCGGTCACCAAATATGTATGCCGCAATAATAACCTTGTGTTGTGTTCCGGAATTAGTGACCCAGGTTCCTGTACCCCCTTATAGGATAGCAGCGTGTTCGCGGTGCCCCTGGCATCGCAAACATTCATAGGCGACGATAACTGCTTACTGTTATGTGGGCTGTCAGCCAGTCTGCTGTCCCTCAGCAATAAAAAAATACATATACACATTTATTTCTGCCTCTCCTAGTCTAAGCATTTCCAAAAAAGCCTACTTGTTAAGCAGCGAAAACACCTTGCACTTATAATTATTCAACTTGTCTTTCGACTGAAAGTTTTTGTTTATAGCAGAGTTCCCCAAACTTTTTTGTGTTGTAGACCCCTTGCCATGTTTTTCCGTGGTGGGTAGACCCCCTACTTACCTGATATTGATTTCCTGTAAATTTCTAACTGTAGTGAAGTTTAGTGTTAAAAACTTAAAGTAAAAACACATGTTAATTTATACATTTATTAATTGAATTTAAATTAAAACTACTCAAAATAAAATTTTGTATCTGTTATGTAAAATATACGTAACATTAAATAAACATAAAATAATTTTTTTACTTCATATGTACTTTTATAAATAATGTATATGTTTTGATATTATAAGATAGTATGATGTAAGTAAATAGGTACTATCAGTGTATGTGTTGAGATCCATTATCGTGGACCCCCATTTTATTTCATGGACCCCTAAATTTTTTTTCGCTGACGTAGACCCCTTGCAGGTTGTCATAGATCCCTAGGGGTCGATATAGATTACTTTGGGAATCACTGGTTTATAGGCTGTTTACTGACGGCCCACTTAATAGCAAACTGTCACTGTCCACTATGGATGTTTGCGACGCTAGGGATGCCGCGACCGAGCTGCTGTTCGCATAGGTGTACTGCAACCCGATCAACAATGCCGGAGCACAACACAAGGTTATTATCGCGGCATAATTATAGACCAGGGGTGGTTGCGGTCCAAACGGGCTCGGGGCCTATTAACCACCTAGCCCAAAAGGAGATGCGAATAAAAGGAAATCAATTACCTGTTGTGTGTATATACAGTACTATGTGATGTATGCGAGTCATTTCGCTGCCTTACTGTTGTGGGGGTTGCTGCTCCACCATTGTTAAGAAGTGCTCTTCGGTTTTCATCTTCCGACTCACTGGCACTACCCTTAAAATAAAGAAATTTATTTAATTAAATCCAACATTCTTGAGATAGCTAGCAGCAAAGCTTGTGGTTTAGAACACACACAGCCTCATTTCTTAGAGGAATATAAGTTCCCTAACAAGCTTTGGTGACCGGGTTCAGTGTTTCAGAGGGTCACCATTTGGGTTATAAATGAAACAACACCAGGGATGGTTTAGCTGAATCAATACGGAAGCCATATTGAGTACTGAATCCGTACTGAATAATTTATTTCAAAATTCGTGCTCTTTATATACGAATTGGCTGGGGATCGTCGACCAATCAGAAGCGTTTAAAAAGTAAACAAATGCAGATGTTTTTACACGACACAAATTCTTGGAAATTAAATATTTCAACCATGGCTTGACAACAGGATTATCGTTTCTTCGAAATTTGGTCGAGTCCTCGTCCCGCACTGCCGCCTCCTCAGGCGACGTTGATACGCGCGTTCGCGGTCATTCCCGGCTGAGACGTTGCGCAGTGAGCGTGTGGTCGCGTTGTCGATTTAATATGTACGTTGTTATTATTATCGCCCGAAGTCTCTTCCGAGAAATGTAATGAAGATGAGGGCGATGCTTCGTGGATAGTACATATGCGACGTGGCCGACGATTATGTATGATGACTTTTCAGAGCTTCCCTGTTTCTTATTAATATGATATGGTGGCTACAAAGCAAATATTACATCTCAGTTTTTTTTAAATTGCTGAGTATCAGCAGACAGGCTCATGGTCCACATAATAGCAAGCAGTTACTGTCGCCATGTATGTTTGCGACACTAGGGAAATCGCGAACACGCTGTGATCCTATAGGAGTACAGGAACCTGGGTCACCAAAGCCGGAACACAACACAAAGTTATTATCGCAGCATACTTATACCACAAGGGTGGTTGTCATCTAGACGGTCTTGGGGCGGTACCATAGTTTTGTAGGTTGTTTTGTCGCCTTTTACGACAGGCCGAACCTGGCCCAATACTAAACTCTGCAGGTTAGAATTCTTACTCCACCCCTACAGGTAGAAAAATAAATAATAAATCTTTTTAGTTATAAATTGCTATTATGAGTATGTGAGAGCCACTAATTCATATGGTAATTATGGAAATTGACATAGAGAAACCATAATTCATGAAGACCATATTTTTGTCAGTTGTGACACATGGAACCACTGAAGCCTTGGTGACCACCAATACCATAGTGCATCTATGTCATGCCTTAAGTCTTAAGTGATGCCTTCACAAAGTTCTCATTATATAGTGTCCTGAAAATATTTCCAACAGGTAACTTTTGGAATGCTGCAGTGAAAGATCAATTTATCAGCAGATTCAACAGAATTATGTTATTTGGATTAGTAATTTTTTCAATGTCCAAAATATCATAAATCCCTGTACAAAGACAATCATATTCAAAGCTACTATTGTGAACAATATTTATAGATAGTCACACATACCTGCACACTATTTCTTCGTAAAGGTCTTGCGCCAAGTCTTGGCGCTGGTCGGAGTTTTGCTCTAACTTTGCTCGGTGATGGTAAAGGCACAATAGGGTCAAACAATACTTCAGCATAATCAGATATCAATGCATTTTTCAATATGTCTATCGGTTTAGGAGCACTACTGGCTCCTTGGAGTGGAATGATTCCATCCATAACAGTATCCTCTGGAACAATCGGCACATTGTAATCTGAAAAAAACTAAGACATTAGAGAATTTTTCACTGCTGTTTAGAATATATATTATGTTAATTGTTGTCGGAGTCAAAAATAATACTCCAAATAAGTTCCTACCTAGAACATTTTTTGAAAGTCAAATGCATATTTTACAACTATTTTTTTTTTGCTGATGAACAACAGACAGGCTTATGGCCCACTTAATAGTAAGCAGTTACCGTCGCCTATTGATGTTTGCAATGCTAGGGAACCCGAAACACGCTGCTGTTCCATAGGGATACAGGTACCTGGGTCACTAATGCTGGAATGTAACATAAGGTTATCATGGCGGCATACTTGTAGACCAAGGGTGATTGCCATTCAGACGGGCTTGGGCCCTACCACATTATTTGCAATATAAATTAAAGTTTGCCATTGCCATGCCTTGCAATGTGTTTGGCTGTTACAAGGAATAGAAGCATCAAAAAAACTACACGTCATAATCAATCAAAATATAGGGTTACCCAATCTTTTAAGTATAAGGCCGACTTGCACAACCAATCACTAAACCGATTTAGCGCTAAACTTATTTAAATCGTCATTCTGTCCCTGTCAAATGTTGTCAATGTGACAGGGACAGATTGACGATTTAAATAAGTTTAGCGCTAAATTGGTTTAGTGATTGGTTGTGCAAGTCGGCCTAAGAGTCGTAAAAAATTAGAATAGGAATACTAATACAGAAATTTACATCAATACCAATTCCACTTCTATTGCCAGATAATCATGAAAATATTGTATTTATTTGGTTAATTTTAGAGCAGTTAGTCCAAAAAGAAAACCTAGTACTTCATTTATTGACAACTTGACTTTTGGGCCTTGGTGGATTCCTTAACAGCTCGCAACTCAAATACCTCGAAGACTAACATAAGACATTTCTTAATGGTAAGTTAAGTATTTGGATAGATGTCTATTTGTTACAGTTTATGCTATACATAGACTATATGATATTGGAAGTCTGTTCATGAACATATAGCTCAGTTGTCTTTACACATCTTATTGTTTCAGCATGGTTTTCCAGAATGAGGTTACTTTTATACATCAAAAGATAGCAGTTGCCAAAGAGGTGTCTCTACACCTTTAAATTCAGCTGCCTCATTAAAAATATGAAGAAATTCAATAACTTATGCAAATCCACAAGCAGCAGTCCCACCAAGAGAAGTGCAGTTGCAAAACCCGCTAAAAGTTTTTTTCTAAGAGTTTATCCATTAGAAAGCATTCTAAATTATCTACATAGTTATTAACTTGTTATTGTAAAAATGCCTCTATAACAATACTATTTTCAACCTTTATTTCATTCAAACCATATCCCACTCAAATCTAAAAGGGTTTAGTTCAATTTTCGAGTTTTAATAAATATTGTTATTGCGGGTTTTGAAACTACATGCCTCATGTAACAGTACAAGTGGGCTCTGTGTTGCAGACATAAATTTTTAATACAATGAAGATGATGCAGTGATAAACCCATTAAACTTCATGTCATTCACTGTTCTGGGGCTGACTGCAGGAATTTTTCCCTAATTGGGAATGTAAGGAAAAGAAATTCAGTGGCAAATAGAAAAAATACTAAAATATCTTAAAAACTATCAACCTATAAAAAATTATGTACTATCTATACTTACACATACTCATCAAAATACTTGGCAGTGAATGTTAAGATAACAATATATAATTAAACTCAAACTTACGATCTTTATTTTCATTTGATGCAGCATCAGAATTGATTGTATTTGAACATATTGTGTCTTGCTTTTTCCCTGCCTCGTGAGTGATACGAATTTGTTTTTTTGCTACCTCAACCTTCCTTTGAGGGCTGTTTCTCGCTTGTGGAGATAAAAATACAGGCTTGGCATTAGGCACCGAAGTTATTACGGATACTTTTGCAGCTTCTTTTGAATTTTGAATTTTGGGACTATTAATTTTTTCTATATCATCTTTCGCGGACTCTTCCTTTGGTTTCTTTTCATTACTTTCTGCATTTTTACGTCTCGGTGGTAAAGCCGTAATAGCTTTTATTCTCGCTCTTCTCGTAGACATGGTAATTAAGTAATGTCAACGTGGTTATGATTTATTATCATAAGAAATGACGATTTTTAATATATGTCCGCGCGACCCATGTTATTTTCCACGTATACATTGTATTATTGTACCTATTTAGCAATGTGAAAAGTAAATTAAAATATAATTATGTATCTCTATATGAACAGAAACAATAAATGAAGAAGTATTTATAGCTTTATACGAATTTAATTGGTAATTTTAAATAAAGTACAGACAAATTCAGTGGTCTCGAGAGAGACCAAACCAAATGTGAATTGTGAATTTGTGTGCAGTGTGACCAACTCAAAATTTATAATAATATTTTATAATCCTGCCTTTGCTTGACTAGAATCCTGCCAAAGTTTATAATGAAAATGCCAAAATAATGCCAGTGTATTAATAATATTTTTTATTGACTATTAAACCTACATTATAAACATAACGCAAAGCATAAAATTTTTAGTTTGATACGATAAAATTAATTAAAAGATAATTTACTGGTGACTGCCTACCCCCTTTAATGATACCCTTCCATATTTATACAGGCATATTTTTTAGGGCAGATAGGTGCGATGACAATTTACAATTGTATGCCTTACAAAATGCCCTGTCAGGATTGTCTTTAGCTTTAGTAAGTCACGATGACAGTAATGGGTCTTGCTCCCACTCTGCCCTGTATACTCTTTCATACTTTCGCTTCATTTTACCAAAACATACTCAAATTATTTAATTATACTCCTTAAACTCGTGTACTCAAAATAAAAGACAAAAGTTATATGTATAATATTATGGTTGATTTGATTGAAATGTACATACAACATTGCAAGAAGAATTAACAATATAATATCAGGTTTATAGTTATAGACCGTATAGACGAATCATTAGAGTTCACAATTAAGTGTCACACAAAAATTCTAAGAGAGGTTTAGGGGAATAGCTGTAACAAGAGATGTAGAGTTGCCATAATTAACATTTTTTCCCAATAATGCCAAATACTGCCGAATTTTTAAAAACTGCCACACATCCTGCCACAGCCTAAAATAAGGGCTCAATCCTGCCAAAATGGCAGGAAACTGCCACATATGGTCACACTGTTTGTGTGTGAAATATGTTCTATCTATGTGTCTATGACATTGTCTCCATCTCTCGTAAGAGAGTAGTATATTCTTTGGTCTCCATACTCCATAGGTAAATTGAAAGTTACTGTGTTGCAAGAGTTAAAATACGATGTTTTTTTTAGAAAAAAATACGGTTGATCAGCTAAAAGTGTACCGTATAAATTACCGTGTCATTTTTCAACGAATAAAAAACATTATGAACCAAATCAAGTCCAATTTTAATATACAAAGTGAACAAATTGCTATCACTCACTTCGTCTCGTTGTTAGCACGTAGACAACAATGTGACGAACAACATTTACATAAACTAACTATTGATTGCTATTGCTATAACTCATCCTTGGGATGTTTTGAAGTGAAACTTCTTTAGAATCGTTGTGATTTCAAACCGGATGCAACGAAAAAACGACAGGTAAGAGACACAAATACAAAAATGTGTAGGATGAAGCCAGCAAAGAATGAGACAGAAATATGTATATTTCGGTCTCTCCTATAGTCACCTGTAATTAGTGAGCCAGAGCGAGAGAGTAAATGTCGGTGTGTATTTATTTTGAAGTATTTCGACATTGTGAGTACAGTTTCCGTGGTGTAGCGGTTATCACATCTGCCTAACACGCAGAAGGCCCCCGGTTCGATCCCGGGCGGAAACAATACTTTTTAAAAAAAATCTTTAAATGTGAGTTTTTAATTATAATCGCCTGTAATTAGTGAGCCAGGGCGAGAGAGTAAATGTCGGTGTGTATTTAATACTTGCTTGTATTTTTGTCGATTTACTGAAGTTTCACTTCTATCGTGTGTGAATCGCACACATGTTTTTTTTCATGTAGAAATTTTTTTCAGTTTACACTGTTACGTTGTAACAAGAGAGAACTATTTAATTCCTAAATACATAGTAATTATTTATAATTAATTTCGAATTAATTCATCCAATATCGAGGGTATTTTTGCGTAAACAAACCAGATAATTATTACTTCTAATAGAGGGTATTTTAGTGCAAATAAACAGGATAATAATTTCTAATGGAGGGTATCCTAATGTTAATAATTCGATTGTGCACCTTAAAATGTAGGTAGCTTTGAATTTGCGTTGCTCAGTACTTTTCCATGCCACACCTAAAGGACACAAATTGACAAATCACTCGAAAAAGTGGGCGGTGTCCTCTCGTGGTGGGAGCTGGTAGTTCGCAGGAGTATAAAAAGGCAAAGCAGCAATAGAAAAGCTTTTTCAACTGACATCACAGAAGTTACGAGAGGTCGTCCACCCGGTACCAACTTTGTCTCAAACGAGTGCGCGTTCTAAACGTAGTAATCTCAAGTCTTAGTGCATAATCCCTCAGAAGAGGGTCCACCGTACGGGCTGAGAGCCGACGCCCTAGAAGGTCCCATCCCAGCCATCATTCGCAGCGGTCGCGAGGCAGCCACCCTCAGTACGGGCAGGTGCCCGTACTGAGGGTGGCTGCTAACCACTTGCAACAGTAGGGGACGACAGGCCCCGCGATAAAAAGGACGTTGACGACCCTCCAGGCGCAGGACGAAACCCAAGTTAAGTCACCCTTTGGGCTAAAGGGTACCAATGTAGAACTCTCTGTGTGCGACCCCACTTCCCGGTTTTAATTTTATCATTATCGGTTAAACTATTATTTTCATTGATTTAATCATTATTTATAACTTCAGTAATTTTCCTCTCCAAAAAACTGTTATTCAAAAAATAATCGTTTAATTTCCCTCGTATTTGTCGACGACCGTCAGGTCGCCGTAACAACACCATTCAACTATAAACTTTTGTTTATAATGAATGCTTCTTTTTCATTCCAATTCTAGCTGTTTTGATAGAATAAGTTGGTCTTGTGTCGCTATCAGAACATTCAGTTTCATTGAACCGATATTAAGCTACTAATAACACAAATCACTCACACACAATATTTATTTTTATTTATTTATTTATTTAATTATTTATACATGACATACAAATTTTAAATATAAAAGATTCATATCACAGCAGTTCATGTACAACAACTAATTTGACTTAGAAAAAATCACACTGGCCCCTGAACTAGTGAATACTGTATCTCAGTGGGCCAGTATTTTTAAAATAAGAACTAATATATAATAATTACCATTATATTAATAATTAAATAATATATAGTAGTTAAATGAGATATAGTAGTAAAAATAAATAATAATTTAAAATAAAATATTAATGAAAGAAGAAGGGAAAGAAAAATATAGATACATATATTAACTGAAACAATGATTGTATGTGAACATAATGTATGTAAGTTTATATATAAGTAAAATGTAATATTATATTTAAATAATTGCTTTGATAATCTCTTCTGACTGTTGATAATTCAGCTCATACAAATAATCACTCAAAACTTTCTTACACCTACCAATGGGAAGTTTGTTTAATTTAATTACTTTGCTAATTTCGTTATATAATTTAGGGCCCAGATAATCCGCGAATTTCTGCGCAAATGATGTTTTGCAGCGTGGAATGTTATAAACAAGGTCTTGCCGTCGCTTAAATATAAGATTAGGTGGTTTGACGTGGATATTCAAAATTACTGATTTTATAAACATTTTTCTCACCGACAAGACTTTATTTTCTTTTTAGAGCAAAGTAGTAGGATATAAGAAGCCTTTATAGGTCATCACTTTTAGTAAAGATCTTTGAGCTCTTTCGATAACTAACATTGAGGTTTTTGATGTACCACCCCAAGATAATATTCCATAGTTAAGTAGTGACTGACATAGGGCATAATAAATACTGAACAATAGCTTAGGGGGACAAACATTTCTTAGTGTTTTAAATATGAATATAAATTTTCTTATTCTATTACTAGTTTTACTGATATGTTTTTTCCAATTTAAATTTTTGTCTATTACAACGCCAAGATATTTAATACTATTGACACAATCAATATAGTAGCAATTACAATTTAAATTTGTAGGTCTTCCACATATGTGGGATTTTATATTAATTTCATTAAAAAGAGGTTGGGAATTTTCATTAATACTGAAAGTCATTACTTTTGTTTTTTCTAAGTTTAATGTCAGAAGATTAACATCAAGCCAAGTAGTTACTGCAGCAAACCCTTCGTTGGCTGTTTTGTTCACATCGAACCAAGTTTTTGCAGTAAATAGTAAAACAGTGTCATCCGCGAATGTAATGATTTTGCCATTGTTCAATTTTAGGTTGCACAAATCATTAATGTAAATTAAAAATAATGTTGGACCAAGAACGCTACCCTGTGGTACGCCATATTTGATAAATTCAGGTTGACTTTCATACCCCATGATTTTAACTACTTGTGTCCTGTTAGTTAAATAACTTTTCAATAATTGTAATGGTAAACCACGAACGCCAATTAATTCTAATTTTTTTTTCCAGCAGGGGCAAGGAAACCGTATCAAAGGCCTTAGCAAGGTCCAAAAAAATTCCTAAAGTTTTGTTACCATCATCTAATGAATTTACAATAAATGTGGTCAAATCTTGAATTGCATTACTAGTTGATCTTTTATTTCTGAAACCAAATTGATTAACTGACAACATATTATTTTTTTCTAAATACTGTTTTAACCTACCGTTAATTATTTTTTCAAACACTTTTGAAATAACTGATAGTAAAGATATTGGTCTATAATTATGAATTGAATTTGGGTTACCGGACTTTTAAATAGGGATGACAATAGAAATTTTAAGTGCGTCAGGAAAAACTCCTTCTTCGATACATTTATTGATAATGAGTTTAATAGGGGACACAAAAATATTTACATTACTCTCTATGAGAGTATTAGAAATATCATCCCACCCACAAGATCTTGTGGATTTAAGACTCAAAATATGTTCTTTAATATCAACTTCATCAACCGGCAATATGACAAAAGAATTCGCAGGGACGCTTGAGTTTTTTGAATGGAGTTGCAATTTTAAGAAGTGTTCATCTTTCTGTATTCTTGTAAGAATACTAGTGGCCAAATTTTTACCAACATTACTGAAATATTTATTTATATAATCAAGTGAAGCTAATTCAGTGTTTTTAATTTGTAAGAGATTCAAGGAAGATTGTTTTTTATTAGCATTTAAGTTACAAACTTCTTTTACCAATTTCCATTGCTTTTTTGCATTATTTTTATTTTTACTTATTTCTGACGTATAATAATTATGTTTTAGTGTCTTTAGAAGCTTATTACAAGTATTTCGATACCGTTTGTATGTAATTTTTAACACCTCATTTTCCGGATCATGTCGTAATTTTTGATGAATTTTATCTCTGTTTCTCATACAACGACATAACCCAGGAGTAATCCAAGGCTTGAGGTTATGTTTACGCCTAGATAGAACACGTTTATTGGAATGTTTACTAATAGTCTTTGTAACAGTATTTAAAAATATGTTGGTCATAGAATTAGAATCCATTTCCGATAATATATTAGTCCAGTTTATTACTTTTAATTCCTTTATTAATGCATCAAAGTCCGTTACTTTATAATTTGAGACGTTATTTTTGTATGATCGGTTCTTAGAATTAGAGATGTTTAGTAAAACACAATAATGATCTGTTAGCGTAGTATTACAAACCAACGTTTTCAACAATAAATTTGTACGAGCAAAACAGTGGTCTAAGCAGCTTTCCTGTCTTGTAGGTAAAGTATGTGTGGGAAGAAGTCCATAAGATGCCATTAAGTTTAAATAGTCTGATGTAATACTGCTTTCAAAGTCTTCGTTTAGATTAATATTATTATCACCTATCAAAATAGTAGTTTTAAATTTCCTACAATCAAATAATACTTTATCTAGTGATTCCAAGAAAGGGCCTAAAGCTTTAAAAGATGGTGGCCGATATAGGCAAATAAAAGCTATATCATCAGTAATAGATAGTATTAGACAATTAACTTCCTTGCAGTAACTTGGTTCGACGACGTTTACATTATAATCATTCTTTACATAGATGACTAATCCATCATTTTGATTAAGTTGCTTGTTTGTACAATAACCCTCATAATCGGACATAACTGGAATAGTGGTATTTTCAGAGAGCCAGCTTTCTGTTAGTACTATTATACTGAATTCAACATTTAATCTATTTAATAGTACTAGTAGCCCATCATAATTGCACTGCAAGCTTCTAATATTTTGGCACAATAGATTAATTGAATGTTCAGATAGGTTAAGTAAGTATTTGCAATTTTCTGGGATGTCAACATTTAGAGCTTCATATACATTGACTAAATCGTCAATGTCATCGGAAATTATTTCTAAATTAGCCATTATCTAGTTAGTCCATTAACAGTACTAAATTGACTTAAATAGTGCTTACTAAGTCTAAAGCGACAATTCCCTGCAGAAGCAATATTGTTAATGAGCTGAATTGATTTGGTCAGAATTATTAAGTAATAAATAAGGATGTATATAATTACATTTTGCAAACTAATTAATGTAAATTTATAATAAATAGAGTTAAATAGTTTATATAAATATTGTGTTATAGATAAAGTATGAAAGTACATATATATATTTTTAGCAATTAAATGGCAGATAAAAAAATTAAAAAGACACTTTTTGTTACATAAAGTCACATACATGTTCCTAGTGTTTGAGTTGAGAAGGTATCAGCATTTTTTAGTGCGTTGATCTGATCAGCATTTTGAATCCAAATTGCCGGAGATCCTTCTGTTTTCTTTAAAAATATCTTTCCATTAGATACCCAACAGAACTTATATCCATTGTTTTTTTTAAACTGTTTAGCTTGATAAAAAAGTTTGCTTGCTAATGGTGTAAGTAGTTCAGATATATAAACTAAATCTTTATCTCCAGGAAGTAGACATGTTTTGGTACTAAACTTATCTTCTTTATTGAAACGTTTAATAGCATTGATTATATTTTATTAAAACAAATATTAAATTTATAACCGAAAAAAACTCTAAGACTTATAATTTACGATTATTCAAACAACAAAAGCTTGAAACAGTAGATTTCTGTTTGTGTGTAACTAGTAGAAAACACAACTTCATATTTTATTCATCTCACCTATAATTATGTCGTATACACAAACACATCAGTCGTCAAAATTCTTCCACACAGGCACGTACATACGAACTCCCTAATCCCTATTCCATTTTATCTTTAATCTCGCTTTATCGTATACACAATTCATATTCTTAGTACAGCTCTTTCAGTCTCTTCATAATCAATAATTCATTCTGTACAAAAATGAAATTAATTCATAGTTTTAAAATCTTAAATATCAGGAATGGTTCAAATCCTGCTTCATTTAAAACTTTTGTATCGGAGTATTTTGTATTGGAGTGGCCTTCCATGATTACTTTTTTTGTAAACAGCGTAGTAAATCACCACTAAAATACCAAAATTGTAAAATTTGATTCATAAGGGGACCAGTTTATCATTTGGATATTTTTTCTATTACATAATATGTAGAATTCAAAATCATAGAAATTGAGGTCTGAATTAGCTATTCACGTTTAAACCGAAAAGCGGCGTTACGTGTATTTATTTTTTCGTCAAACACGTACAAAATCGAATTTAGCACTGTACCAACAACTGACTTGCAAGATGCTTATCCAGTTATTGGTGTTGAAGAAATTCTTGCTAATCCGTGGTCCGAGGATACTGTACATTAAATTATGTTCATGCATTAGTATAAAGTTTTTCGCATTTCTTTCATTATTTTTATGTCAGTCAAAAACAACCTGCAACCTTTCTGTCTACCTCTAAACGTTATTGTAGCCTTTAATTGGGAATAGTAATAAAAAACATCACAGAAAATATTAAAATCTATGGGAATAAAATAATTGTTTTACAATATTTAGCGGTATTTCTTTTTTTTTATACTTTCCAAGCTTGCCTATACCCGCTGGAATACACCAGTGCCCAACAGCAAATAAAACAAAAAATCAAATCAATATTTTATTTTGATCTCTTATAAAATTTTTACTAAAACAATTCCATTGTACAAATGAAATGATTTGAATCCAGAAAATAGATACCAATTGAAATTGCACAACATAGTGCACCAACGCCAATTAATGGAGGAAAGAACTATTTAACAGGTTTCTCCACAAAGATAACCACAGACAAAATATAAAAAAAATTGATAGATATCCATGAAGGCAGTCATACATAACACTATAATAAACAAAATAAAATATATTTTATAAGCTATGTAAAATTTTAACATAGCATGTAGCTTAACTAAGTCAATTCAATAACAGTTGTTTTATTTAATTTTAATATGATTTGTAAATTTTATTTAAAAATAAGCATTATCCTAAGGTGAGTAATACATTTAATAAGTCTATAAATTCCCATAGCTGGGTTCGAGCCTGATCCTAATGAATCCACTAGACTGACGGGGCACGATACCTGAGTCGGTGTGCAGGTTTCCTTCAATGTACGACTATTTTTAATAACCAAAAGTATTTTTTGTACACAATAAAACTGATATTTTTCTATGGATTAGATATACTATTATTTCAAAAAAGTTTAATCGCGGCTAGTTTAACTCGGATGACCGCTCACTATGCACACTGTTTTGAATGGGAGAATCAGAGCTACCATGAAATACCCATTACTACTAACTACTACAGAGCTGTAAACATTCTTCTACAATTTACGGGTTTAAATGAACATATAAAATTTTAATAGCGTAGTATTTTTGCATGTTAGCGCGTAAATCCGATTGTTTAGAAAGTGCTCATAGCTATTTGTATGTACTCTATATGTTCTAAGTCTTAAACTATTGGAGATCACGTTTTAATTTTTTTTGTGAAGAATTAGTACATTTAAAGCTTTAATTTAAGGTTAAAATATTTAAAAAAGTGTCGAAGTTACTCAAAAATCGATTTGAAATTTTCACTTCCGGTTTACTATACGTAAAAAAATTCAAATTTAGAATTCGACAAAAAAATTAATAACTTCAACTTTTTAACTATAAGAAACAATACTTTTTAATTTTTTTTACAAATTAGTTGATACAAATAATCCAAAAATTCATGACTTCATTCTTAGTAAATTTATAAAAACTCATAACTCAGCAATAAAGTAACATACGAAAAAAAAATTGTGTGTACACATCCACGTCTACTAGAAGTATAACTGACCAGAGTATAAACAAAATTCACGACCTCATTTTTTTTTGGTTGTCCGCTTGACGTGAAATGCCCCATATATGACAGCTACAACCATTATTATTGCCGCTTTGTTTATTCAATCACATCGTTACATATCTTGAGCAGCATTACACTATGTAACCTAATACTACAAAGAAATAAAGTCATAGTTGAGTAATAGAATAGGAACTATGTCGCATTCTTTTAGCAGGACTGATTGAATTGGCTACTGTACCTGGAGTGCTTCTCCCTTCTTGACTCATAACACTGCTTGGTGTTGCTACACTTAAATTAGATTTGGGGGTACTTTTATTCATGTAACCGACGACAGAATTCAACAAATCAGTAGGCAAAGAGACAGGGTTCAACTTCCCCCCACTGGAAATGTATGTTTGGAGTACCTTCTTGGTGGGGGCATTTGGATCTTCTACAGACAAGACTACCAGTGAACCGCTTTCGATGTTTTTCGGTAACACGGCTGTGACGTCATGTGTTTTCTCTGCACTAACATTGGTGACACTTTGGGGCGGAGGTTGAGATGTTTGGTCCGTATTCGTGTATCTCTGTTTCTTCTTTGTTTTTAAACTTTCATATATATCATCGGCGGACACTGGGACCCTCGTCCTATGGTATTTGGCCGGGACCGACGAGTCACCTATCAATTTTGAACTTTTACCTGTGAATTATATTAATTTACATCAAAACTCGAGCGTTCGTTTCATGAAAAAAAAGCCAATTCATAACCAGTTGAATTAGTTTTAAATAACTTTTTGAAGTGATAACTTCTTATGGGTGGGTAAACCGCTTCGTTACGTTACGCGTTACAGCGCCAGTCTGTCCGCTTCCCTTTCTTTCACGCATATGGCAGCGGTAGGCAGGCTCCTCCTCTCTTACTCTAACACACAGCGCTAGATCTATTCGACTTACGGCTTTATTACAATGAAATACAGTTTATTTTTTTTTCTTTATAAAGAATCTATATTAGAGAATAATTTTATTTAATATAATTTTGAAAACAAATGGAAATTCGTAACTTTTCTTTACAAAGAATCTACATTAGGAGATGAACAAATCATATTGGTCAATTAGTTCAAAAAAATGATCAATAGTACTAAATTAATAAGATGACACACGATACCTAATTGATGGATTAAGGTTAAGATTAATCGATTTATTGTTTATTATTTTTAAAGAGCAAACCCGTGTTGTATTATTGTTGTTCTTCAAACTTCGCAATGTTCGCAATCGTTTGAGTACTTTTTATTTAAATATAATTATTCCCATCTTTAAATCATTAGTTAACAGTTTGAAATTTTTTTTAACAAATATTATATAAAATTTCCCTACTATGAATATGTTGGACACTCTTGGGCCTAATATCGGCATTCCCCTTTCAATCCAAAATGGTGTTAAAATTACTTTTATAAAAATTTTAACATTATTTAATAATATATGAATAATTGAACTGATATATTTAACTTACTGTGTTTCATTTTGTATAGTTTTGCAGTTTGTTGTATCTCTTTTTGAGCCAGTTTGTCCCTTTTCTCCCTCTCCTTTTGTTCTATCAAAGCTTGCTTCGCGGCTTCTCTTTCAGCGACGAATTCTTCTTTTAATTTTAATACATCCCATAGATTTCCCGTTTTCAACGCTTTATCCACTTGTGCTCCGTTTAATTTCTCTTCTTTTTTAAACTGAAAATATATTCACAAATGACTATCTGACCCGGCAAATGGTGTACTGCCATATAAAAAAATATAATAAAATAACATTTTGAATAGAATTAACATATGTTAATATATAAGTTAATATACACATATTACATATGTATTTATTGGCACTACTTATATAAGTAGTGCCAATAAATACATATGTAATATGTGTTCAACTTTCTCAAATAAATTTATATTTAAGAATTTTCATATAGGAGTACATATTATATTTATTTCTCAAACAAATTATGCACATATCTATACAATTAAATAAAATTGGAGGGTCCGTTTGTAATATTAAAATAACCGCTTTTTACTAAATGCATTCGGACATATACACGGTCTGACTGTTTGTTCCGGCTAATCTCTGAAATGGCTGCACCGATTTTGACGGGACTTTCACTGGCAGATAGCTGATGTATCAAGGAGTAACTTATTTTTATTTAAAAAAAAATAAAATAGTTTTTATTAAAAATGATAAGTTTCGAAAATTTTGTATTCCAATTTAAGTTGACCTCAGATTTATATTAACAATCATATGAAATTAGGTTCAGCTTAGGCTGGACATTGTAGGTTTTATTTCTAATTTAAGTTGATTTATATCATCAATCATATTATGAAACTAGACGTGCCCGCGACTCTGTCCGCGTGGAATAGTGACTTTGGGCAGCATTTTTGAATATATCTTATGGTATATTTTGGATTAAAAACCCTGTTAACCCTAAAATATAAATAAATGAAATATGCAAACAGTCAGTGTTATCGAATGGAACTGTTACGCCATGTAAGTAGTTTTTGTTAAACATGATAAGTTCGGAAATTATATTTCCAATTTAAGTTGACCTCAGATTTATATCATCGATCATATGAAATAGGGTTTAGCTTAGGCTGGACTTTGTAAGTTCGAACGCATGTATTCCGGAGGCGTATGGCGTAACAGTTGCATTCGATAATACTGACTGTTTGCATATTTCATTTATATTTTAGGGTTTGTAATCCGAAATAAACCATAAGCACAAAGTACATAATATACAGAGACACCATCCAGTACTAGCAAATGGTATCACCCTAATACTGGCTATTGAACTGGCTATTTTTCTTTCTTCGAATTTCCAATAGATGGCGCCAGTGAGAACTCAAATAACACGACACGTATTGCCATCTAGTGAGAGAGTGCCGCTAACAGTATGCCATTTTACAGTCAATATTTGTACGCAGCCGGAGACTTGATTACAAGTAAAAAGATTTTGTATGAGTTTGTATTAACAAACTCATACAAAATATTTTTACTTACTCACTCCAATGTGCTTTCGTTTTTTCAATTGCATCAAAGCGACGACGGTTTTGGATGCCTCGCTCTTAAAATTGTGTTTAAATTCAGTTTTTGATTTTTTACTGTCATAAATTTTTTTCTGCAAACGAGCACATTTATGTTTTTGTTTTCTTAACAATACTGCGTTTGAATTTTTTATTGAGATTTTTAGTCTACACTTTGGTGTGTCATTTCATTCATTCTGGTGTTCATTTTATTTTAATCGTGATTAATTTTGTTCACGATTAAATTATTCTACGGATTCTTCGATTAACGATTAAATATCCGTGCAGGGGCGGAGAAAGAATATTAACCTCTGCGGCTGAGGTCGGCCTGTCATAAAAGGCGACAAGTCAAGCCACGCTCGGCTGCATCTTGGCGCCACTGGTACAATAGCGCCAGGACTCGGGCCTCGAGGTCCCATGGTGGGGATCCGGCCAGCAGGGAGGCCGCTTCGAAGGACACCGTGCGGTATCCCCTTATCGCCCTGACGGCCAGGACGCGCTGCGGCCTGCGAAGCAACGCCGTCGTTTTGGCCGTCAGGCGATCCGCCCATATCGGGGCCCCGTAAAGGGCCATCGACCGCACGGTTCCCTCAAAGAGCCTGCGGCACACTGCGCCCGGCCCGCCGATATTCGGCAGCAGACGGGAGAGTCCCGCCGCCGCCCGAACTAACCTCGGCGCCAGGCGCTCGAAGTGCGCCGCAAAGTCCCATCGCCCGTCGAGCACCAGGCCGAGATAATTCATGGACGGCCCGACGGCGATGCGGACGCCTCCTACCGTTATGCTCAGGCCCGGTGGCGGCCTCTGGGAGGGCCCGTAGAATATAAGGGCCTCTGTCCTGTTTAAGGCCACCTCCAGGCCTAGTAGCCGGATTCTAGCCACCGTTTGCGCCACCTCAGCCGTGCCCAGAAGGCACGCCTGGCGGGGGCTCCTCCCGCGCGCTATGACGAGCGTGTCGTCGGCGTAGCATATAATGCCGACGCCCGGGAGGAGCGCCCCTCTCAGGACCCAGTCGGATGCGATGTTCCACAGCAGGGGGCCCAGGACCGACCCCTGCGGAACACCGCACACGACGTCTCGCCGACTTTGCCCACCCTGGACCGGGTAGACGACGGCACGATCGTCCAAATATGCCCCGACTATGCGACGGAGGTAGGGAGGCACCCGATGGTACTTGAGCGCCTCCCGCACGCAGCTCCACGGTAGGGTGTTGAAGGCGTTGGCGATGTCGAGTGACACCGCCAACAGCACCCTGCCTCGAGCCACCGCGTCCTCCGCCTGGCTCCTCAGACGCGTGATCGCGTCAATGGTGGAGCGCCCCTTTCGGAAGCCGAACTGTTCGTCCGCCAGGTTCGGCCCCTCCGTCTCTAGATGCCGGACGAAGCGGTCTGCGAGGATTCTTTCGAAGATCTTCCCCACCTCGTCCAGCAGCACGATGGGCCGATAGGCGGACGATGAGTCCGCTGGGCGCCCCTCCTTCGCGATCAGGACGAGCCTCCCCGTCTTCCATCTGCGGGGAAACCGGCCCGATCGCAGACACGCGTCGAAGAGCCTCAATAGTCGGGGCTCCAGGACGTCGTGGGACAGAACCCACGCACGCCCCGGTATGCTGTCGAGGCCGGGGGCGGTGTTCTTGGCCTTCAGCCGCAACATCGCTGCCCCCAGCTCTGCCCTGTCCACGTCGGGCACGGGGTCGTCATCCGCGCTGGGGTCCCTCTCATCCCAATGAGGCGGGACCATGGCGGGAGGCGAGTGCTCAGCCCTCGTGGGGAACAGAGCGCCGACAAAACCATCCACCTGGCGCGGGGGGAGACTCTCGGTCAGCGGGGGCGCCCACGGGTGGAGCTTGCCCCACACCGTTTTGTAGGGTCCCCCCACCCCCCCGATCCCTCCTGGAGAATATCGCCGGGTCCACGTCCGGTCTCCGCTTCGGCACGACGATACTCCCAAAAGATTTTGCACCAGTTGTACTTTTTGCTTATACAGTCACCAACTACTCGTAAAATCAAACAAACCCAAACACGACGGGTTTATCACATCTAATTTAGAAGTTCTTATAGCCACCTTCCGCCTCCATCATCAATCAGTTCAGCTCGATTTTAAAATAATATTGCATTGTCACCATTTGAATAAGTACACAAAATTCCAACTCAATCGGTTGAAGATATCTGCTTCAAAATTAAGTTGCAAGACTTCACCCGAACATACTTACATACCTACTTACATTGTGATATGGAAAGACAAGCAGTATCGCACCATATGGGTTAAGATTTTTTCTATTTAGGCACTTGTGGTTTTATAAAAGCCAAAGTACAACATAATTTGTTAGGTTTATAATGGACTCAATACACTGTGGATGTGCATTTTATGAATAGAATTCAGATCATATTCCATTAAAAGGCATCAAGATTACCCATGTACCTAAATACTTTATAAATAATATTTTGCAAATCAAGTTTGATATGCATGATGTCTCTGTCTTATTTACTTCGTTAGAAGAGAATGGCATGTTTCTCTCAAAATATAATTTCGACGAATGTGTGCAAGCGCGGGTCAAGCATTCCGGTTATACGCCATCTAGCGTCACAACCGCCAAACACTACGAAAGCTTCATAGCTGAAATGTAGCCACATGTAGCCTGTATTTCGTATTCTTAATTGATTATTATTTATGGTGTTTCTTATCTTCAAATTTAGGAGTTGAATTAAGGTTGATGTGAAGTTGTGTTTATAAAATATGCTAGTCTTTATTTTAATCTCAATATTTCTACTTAATTCGGCTTATTCACATTTTATAATTTACAAATGTTAATGGTGGTGCCATCTATTGCTATTTTTTTAGAATTAAATATAGCTTGTATGGGTTGGTAGCCCATGCCATAAGATATATCCAAAAAATTCTGCCCAGTCACTATTCCACGCGGACGGAGTCGCGGGCATAGCTAGTTATATTATAAAGTATAATATATGAATTATTGAAAACCTGTATCGCAGGACTTATTCACAAACACACAATTGACGGACAGGTACATCCAAACCAGAAGGAGCTATTTGCATGACTATTTTGTCCACCGCAGGGGGATCGAAACTGATTACTTACCGGTATAACCACACTATTTGTGTTGCCACTTTGTGAAACAATTGTCTACCGTAAAAAATAATGTCTCTTACTTTTTTCTTGAGATCACGCCTCGTCCGACCGGGGAACAATTGCTCCATCATACTGAAGTCAGTTCCTAGGGCGGCTAATGCCCTGTAGAAGCGCACCGTCTCCTCGTCCACCCAGTCGACGGTTTGCGCAGAGCGGCGGTAATACCCTCCGGTGTTGCTCCACGCGCCCTCCCTGACCACGCTCGACACTTGGCGATCAGCTGTGTTTTTTATTACCTATCAATAAAGAAATTCTTTATTGCTATGGAACAGCAAATATACTGACGATCCACTTAACAGTAAGCAGCCATCGTCGCCTATGGATGCTTGCGATGCCCGGGGCACCGCTAACATGCTGCCAAAGCCCACTTGGAACCGGAACCAGAGTCACGCCTTAACGTACTTAATACAAAAGAAGATTATTATAGTGGAATATTTAAAGACCAGGGGTGGTTGTGATCCAGACGGGCTTAGCGCCCTATTACCTAGTCGTATACGATATGTCGCCCTTGGCCGTAAGGGTAGTGTTCTTACTCCGCCCCTCTATGGATAAAAATTCATTTGTGTATGTGCTACGTACATGCCATCATGGAATTGACCTCAAGGTTGGTCACGATGTTATTCCAGTCAGCTACTATGTAGGGATGATCGATACTCATCGATGGCGAATAAACATCGATGCTATGAGAATAAAATACGAAACGTCAATATTATCTTTAAGGTCATCTATTATCTAGACTATCAAGTTCAACTATTTTACACCCAGATGACACTGATCAAAATAAATAAAGCGTACTACAGATAAAAGAATACTACATTAATGCCGTACGAATAGTTATTTCTTTGTATTTCCTAGGGGATTAAAAAAATACTGTCAACTTCAACGCTCGAGTGATTCTTGAAAGTGTGTGTGTCTAAATTTCTTTCTAGTTTGATATAGTTTATTTAACATTGTCATTGGCTAGTTGTAAGCAATTGCGAGCCATAATAAAAAAAAGCTAATCTCATTTGCTATTGATATTATATAATACTGAAACTTCAGAAACGAAATAACAGGTATGGTAAATCTTTATTCTTAAATGTATTATTATTTCTTTGTCTAGTAACTTTTTCCCGTAATATAACCCAACAAAGTAGGTACCATGAATTTGTTCACTGTATTATTTCCTACTTTTTAAGTTATTTTCTGAATAAACTGGATAAATTGCCGGAAACTAATTATTTCCTGTTTGCTGCTTTTGTTTTGCATGGTGGGCGAGTGACGGAGGGATTTCCGCAAAGAAAATAGCTATTAAATAAATATTATAATAATTGTGTTGCACAGCCACATCTTCAGACAAGATTTTTCCAAAGCTAGCCAACTCTTGTATCAGCATCTGAACAGAGTAAGGGGAAAACACCTGATAAAGTAATTTTTTTTACTGAGTATGCCCAATTAATACAGGCATTGTTAATTGTTTTGTATTTTTCAATAATAATAAATACATTTAATACATAGAATAGACGATGTTGTAAAATATCGATGTTTTTCTATCGATATTTATCGTACATCGATACTTTTAAATTAATGTTGACATTGGATGATTTTCTAATATCGATCATCCATACTTGGTTTGTTAGGTACACCTGACAAACAAAATAGGACCTAATTATTCCTCCAATATCATACTCACCAAACTTTGTTCATCCAAAATAATCTCTCCATTAGGTCCAAGTTTCATTTGAGGAACAGGTGCGGAATTGTTAGCTGGTGGATCATCAACGGCTTCGTCTGGTTTCTTCTCCGCTTTATCACTGAGCTGATTAGCTTCTTTAGCTTTAATTTCATCTTCGTCAGCTCTAAAATAATAAACATGGATTAGTACAGGTTATAATTTAGACTTATTTTTGCTAGGATAAGATTTCAGCCACTTACACTATAGGTTTGGTGGACGGATTGTAGAATATGAGGTCGTACATGGTGAGAGTGTCGCGCTTGGTGTTCTCCCGGCGCCTCCGAGTCGCCGTCACGCGACGGCTCCTCTCTTGCTTTCTTGTACTGCATTCAAAATTCTATATACTATTTTAAATACTTCAAGGCATTTGAGACTATTGGGATGCAAGCCGGACAGGCAATTTTAGCAGATCCAGGATATAGGAGTGCTTCAGAAAGTACTCTTTTAACTTTGTATTCAATGAACATATACCGAGTATGCATTCCATTTAAAAACAATATCCTGGTCTTTTCAAGAATGACAGGCCCTTTCAGGCAATTCCTTTATACTTCAAATGACGCATTTATATAGCTAACAGCCTCTTTGGCATAGTATGGACGATTCTCTTCACTTCTAACCGTTTCGGCGTACCCATATTTTACAACTTGGTACTTTTATGGTCAAATGGAGGAAAAAATTACCCTTTTTTTAGTATTGACAGGATATCTGTGAGATACAAAATCTTAATTGCTTAAATAAAATATCTACAATCAGCCTTGTACAGTTTGGTTGCATTTATTAGAGTTTGTATAAAGCAAATGCATCACAATAAGTAACTATTAATGTTGTTCTACTATTCTTTAATATTGTTATTTTTATTCTCTCACTAGCATTCTTTTTACGTATAAATTAACTGCGCAAACTACACACATCAAAAAAAGTCTAAGCAACATGTACTAATTTAAATTTTAGAATGGTGGATGAGCCGCTGTATGGATAACTTCCTGAATGCACCTAAGCCTTTCAGTATTTCCGGGCCGACGGTACACTCGCACCCTTCTTGTATCAGGCCTAAACCCGAATCGCGACTCATCGGAAAACATAATTTTATCCCATTGTTCCTGGGTCCATGTTCTGCGTTCTCTACACCATTCATTTCGACGAGCGCGATTCTCGTGACGTATCGGTGAGCACCTAATTGGGCGTCGAGCTCGTTGGACGTACTCATGTAGTCGATTGCGCACAGTTTGGGGACTTACATCAACACCACTTGAATTTCGTAGCCTCAAACTTATCTCTCGAGCGGTTAACATCGGCTGGCGTCTTGCAGACAGTTGTATGTACCGGTCTTGCCGAGTGGTTGTACTCCTTTTACGGCCTGGATGCTGTTCAGAGGGTTCCTTTGTGTTATTGTACCACTGCCAAAGACGACAAATAACACTTCTATGAATGCCAAAATGCCGAGATACCTGAGATTGATTACTTCCCGCTTGCAACATACCTACAGCTCTTTGCATTTCATTTGCCGTCAAATGACGTCGCTCCATGACGTAAAGAATATCTAACAATTCAATTTTGTCGCTAACTTTATATAAATGGTTGGTAAAATTATAAAATCAAGACTAAACGTAGCAATAAAAACGCACTTAAATTCAAACAAATTCCCTTTCATTTAATTTTATGAAAAAAACAAAACATAATCGAAATTTATTTTTACAACCAGCCAGTATGTCATCAATAACAAAAAAAGTTTACATAGCTACGCACTTTGAGTGAGTAGACTTAGAAATTAATTAGTATAAATGGTAAATTTGTAATATCATGCATGTTGCTTAGACTTTTTTGATGTGTATATATTGAGAGAAGAATTGTGTTGCATATATTTTTAATATCCTAATGTAGGTAGGAGAGTAAAACTGTACATTGACAATAAGTTTTCTTTCTATTGTGTATCTACCTAGAGTACTCTCTAGGTAGATACACAATAGAAATACAAACTGCATCACATATTGGTATAGGTTGTATCAACATGTGGTATCATATATGTTGATATTTTATACATAATAAATTGTTTTCTTGCTATGTTTCATTCCTTAGTAAATTTTTAAAATAATTTCAATCGCTTTTACTTAGCTAGTAAGGCCTATGATTGTTTCAATTAGACTAATGTAATCAACAAACTTGCTGTAATGTTTTTCTTTCACAGGTGATGCCAAGAGAGCTGGTTGTATCATAACTTGGCTCATATTTGAACACACGGAATCATTTCTCATTCGATTTAGGTCCCTGAAATAAAATTGTAACTACAATTAATTACATCTAAACTAATTCCGATTCATAAGTATGTAAGACTGTCAGATTATTAATATTAGTTGTGTCGTGATCTTTATAATAACGTTGTCAGGATCTTATTTTGATTTGAGGTGGAGCCTGTCTCTGTTTTTGATACGCCTTAATAGACTGGGAGTAATCCACGGTTTTAAGAGTTTTTTCGACGAGATACAGTAATGGTTTGAGTGTGCAATTGTAAAGCGTTGGCGAATATATTCAATATTAAATTTGCTGACAAGTCAGGACCATTTAAATTACATTTTGAATTAATATCTAATTTATTGATATAATCTAGAATTTTTATCAAGTCTGGTTCTATTTTATAACTTTAGTTTCTGCGATTTTATTATTCAGTATTTTCTCAGTAATCAACATAACAACTTTGTGATCCGTTGTGAGTGTGTTAAGTAGAAGGCAGGCACCTACGCATGGTGCTTTTATAAAAATCTGATCCGGACAGAAGCTAAGATTATTTAGAAGCTCAAGATAGGATGAGAACTTGCTATCTCTGCTACTGGGGCTTATGTTATATACCTAGTCAGGTCATAAGTATTGTCACACAGTAAAAACTTTTCTTTTAGAATGCTGGCCACAAAAAAGTTTATTGAATTCGAATTTCGAATTGTTCATGAAAATGAAAATGTATAACTTTTAGAATTTTACTCATTTTTAAATATGGAGTGGACGCTTAAAGAAGACCGTGTTGCAGTTATTGCGTTGCATCGTTGCGGTTACGCGCCAATTCAAAATTTTAACATACTGAAAAATTTGAATAGTACCAAAAGATTCGTTTATCGTACCATCAAACGATACAATGAAGACTCTAGTGTAGATGACAGGTCAAGAAGTGGTCGCCCTCGGTCTGTTAGGACTCCAGCAGTGATAAAAGCTGTGAAGGCACGAATTCAAAGAAATCCCAAACGTAAGCAGAAACTGTTGGCCCTTCAGATGGGGTTAAGCAGAACCACGGTGAAAAGGGTGTTAAATGAAGACTTAGGGCTTCGGGCATATCGAAGAAAAACAGGACATCGTTTGAATGCTCGTCTAATGGACCTGAGACTGAAGAGATGCCGCGCTTTGTTGAAGCGGTACGCGGGAAAAAAATATCGGGAAATTCTTTTTTCGGATGAAAAAATGTTTACCGTAGAAGAGAGCTACAACAAACAAAATGATAAGGTGTACGCACACAGTAGTGAAGAAGCGAGCAACCGTATTCCGCGTGTCCAACGAGGTCATTTTCCATCCTCGCTCATGGTATGGTTGGGAGTTTCTTATTGGGGCTTAACAGAGGTACATTTTTGTGAGAAAGGTGTAAAAACGAATGCTGTTGTGTATCAAAATACAGTCCTGACGAACCTTGTGGAACCTGTTTCTCATACCATGTTCAATAACAGGCACTGGGTATTCCAACAAGATTCGGCGCCAGCTCATAGAGCGAAGAGCACACAAGACTGGCTGGCGGCGCGTGAAATCGACTTCATCCGGCACGAAGACTGGCCCTCCTCCAGTCCAGATTTGAATCCGTTAGATTACAAGATATGGCAACACTTGGAGGAAAAGGCGTGCTCAAAGCCTCATCCCAATTTGGAGTCACTCAAGACATCCTTGATTAAGGCAGCCGCCGATATTGACATGGACCTCGTTCGTGCTGCGATAGACAACTGGCCGCGCAGATTGAAGGCTTGTATTCAAAATCACGGAGGTCATTTTGAATAAACTTTAATGTCATAAGAATCTATGTTTTGTTAAGTTCATTTTGGTATATGAATGGTTACATAATTAATAAACTTGTTACAATTATTTTACATTAAACATGTGACAGAATTTATGACCTGACTAGGTATATACATATATTGTTAGTTTGCTTTCAAGTTATTGACTAAAGTTTCTATGGAAGTAGGAAACTGGTCAATAACGCCCCCTGAGGGAGATCTATTTATAAATAGCGATAATAGCAGATTGTTTGAATTAAAGAATAAGACCAAAAATAAGTTATCGGAAAGATCGATACAAAATGATTAGCATACCAGGTTTCAGTAAATATAAACGTAAATTTGAAAGTGTTGTTGCAGCAGATAGAATGAGGCCATGGACCAATCAAGACCCCAAAACTTTGAATTCGTTTTCGTCATCTGACGACGAAAACGATGATAATGTACCACTCTCTCTGCTGAGACAACAAAACATCGAATGTCGTGATAATTAAAAACATGTTTACTGCGTTGTGTGTTGAATGTATTTTTACTTTTTAATTAGCATATATAATAGGTAAACTTAATTCATAATTATATTGCTTGCTTATGAAGCAATGTCTTATGTAGCATTCAGTGTAGCCGCTATAAAATCCGATTAGGAAAAATAAGAATTATATATATATATTTAAGTTAGATCCAGATTGTCTAATTGTGGTATCCGACTGCAAACTCGAGCGTGCACCGGGAGGTTGCACTGTGTCAGATAGCCGAATGTCGTGATCTTTATAATAACGTTTCTTTCATGCCAAATTCAATTGCAATTTGATATCATCTTGTTGGCGACATTGACTAATATTTAAAAATGTTACTTCCGGAGTATAAACGACCAATGAGAATCTATTATTTAAACAACCAATGAGAATAACTTCCGGAGTATAAGCGACCAATGAGAGTCGCTTCCGAAGTGTAGAGTGAAAGCAAATGAAGGAGACGTTAACTGGTGAGTGAGTGGCCCGGTCGGCAGTCAATCTGTGTTAAGCCAGTGCGTAATAAAAACGTCAAATAAGAAGTGAGGTAATAATTCAGAGTTTATAGTTGGTAACAAGTTTTGTGGGTATTAAAATAAGCTGGTAGAAGATTACATTTGTTACTTTATTGCTATTCACAGCTCCATTGGACATAATTTCCTGGTATAAGAAGGCTATCCAGTTACTTTTACTATTAATACAAGTAATAGCCCATCTGGATGACGACCACCCCTGGTGTATATGTATGCCGCAGTGTTAACCTTGTGTTGTGTTCCGGAATCAGTGACCCAGGTTCCTGTACCCCTTATAGGACAGCAGCGTGTTCGCTGTGCCCCTGGCATCGCAAACATTCATAAGCGACGGTAACTGCTTACTGTTATGTGGTCTGTCAGCCAGTCTGCTGTCCCTCAGCAATAAAAAATACATATATACATCTATTTCTGCCTCTGCTAGTCTAAGCATTTCCAAAAAAACCTACTTGTTAAGCAGCGAAAGCACTTATAATTATATTCAACTTGTATTTCGGTTGAAAGTTTTTGTTTATAGGTTGTTTGCTGACGGCCCCCTTAATAGCAAACAGTCACTGTCCACTATGGATGTTTGCGACGCAAGGGATGCCGCGAACGCGCTGCTGTTCGTATAGGAGTACTGGAACCCGGGTCAACAATGCCGGGCACAACACAAGGTTATTATCGCGGCATAATTATAGACCAGGGGTGGTTGCGGTCCAAACGGGCTTGGGGCCTATTAACCACCTAGTCCAAAAGGAGATGCGAATAAAAGGAAATCAATTTACCTGTTCTGTGTATATACAGTACTATGTGATGTATGGGAGTCATTTCGCTGCCTTACTGTTGTGGGGGTTGCTGCTCCACCACTGTTAAGAAGTGCTCTTCGGTTTTCATCTTCCGACTCACTGGCACTACCCTTAAAATAAGAAAATTCATTTAATTAAATCCAAGATTTTATTTATTTATTGTTAGAACTGTGTACATTATAATGTTGGTATGTATATTTTGTATCAACAGTTTGCCTTTTTAAGGCGTACAATATTTATAAAGGTATTTTTATGCTTCAAATTATTAGAAAATAATATGTAGTAACATCATCACAGGGAGGGTAGGTGCCGAGAGTAAACGTGTTTTATTACGATCCCTCAAATAATAGTTAAAATAATCGCAAAAGTTGTTAATTATATGTGTATTTACTACGAATAAGACTGTGTTACCTGCCGACGTGCAGTCTCTTCTTAGAATTGACATAATATCTACATAATAACACCGAAAAATGGAAACCATCCAGGAAACGATTTCGCAACTGTCGGCCACATATGAAGAACGTATGAAGTTGTTTGAAGCCGAACTCCAAAAAGGATCTATGTCAGGTACCAATATCTCTTCACTGGCCGCCGACTTTGCATCATTTAAGTCGTTCATAATACAGTCCTTAAAATTACTTCATGAGCAAGTAAATTATTTATTCAAATCTATTGACCGACTAGAAATGAGAAGCAGACGTAAGATATTGCTGTTACACGGGGTCCCGGAGGACAAGGACGAAAATATAACTACTATCGTGATCAATTTTGTTTTGAAAAATCTAAAATTGACTGACTTTTCAATCAATGACCTAAGTCGTTGTAACAGAATGGGTAAACCCAACTCCTCTCGCCCTCGTCCAATACTTATAAAATTTCGGGATATCTATGTGCGCAGTAAAATTTGGAGTGCCAAATCAAAACTTAAAGGGACTGGTTTAACTCTGTCCGAGTTCCTGACTAAAGTCCGACAAGACCTATTTAAGTGTGTTAGAAAACAATTTGGTGTCCATAACTCTTGGACCCACGACGGTGAAATCTATGTGCTCGATAAAGACGACTCCAAACACCGCATTCGCGATCTAGATGACCTGAAAACCATCACACCGCCTCAAATGGCCGCTGCTCCAGACCCACTTCCCAAGGAAGTTCCTGCCCCAAGGACACGTCGCCCTACGAGTAAAAAGTAGCCCTTGCATTAAGTATTACCAAACATTTTTTGTGCATTGTTTAACACTTTCGCTGCGAGACCAATTGCAATTGAGGCCGAATAAATAGTTGAGGCCTATTATGCCTCAAGTTTCAACGGGCCAACAATTATATCATAAAGTATCTGATGGTATGATTATGTTGCCTCTCAGCATATATTTTTAATGTACACTCAACTTTTTTTTTTTTTTGTTTTTTTTTATTCTTTCTTTTAACATCTTTTTTCTTGTAACATAGTCATAATATATGCATTTAATTGGCCTCGTGGTTTGAATCTATCAAGGTGTGAATGAACTTTTTATGTTCACAAATGTTCTGACTTGATTTAATAGCTTAAACTCAATATATTTATATTTTACTTCTTTCTCTTTTTCATACACTTGTAAGTCAATACTATGATGCCATGAATATCATTCGTCTTTATCTTTACAAAACGCATGTCCCTCATGAAAAAGTTCGAAAACTTCAATTTGAAGTAGACCTTGGGGTGGGTTTGGCCTTGGGCCTCAGTGAACATGTTAACCTATCTGTATACAGTAAATTTAAACGACTACCCTAAATTTAGTTCTTCTTTCATTACTAATCTATGCCTTAGAGGGGCTACCTACTATTGACTTGTATCAAAATATACCTAGTCAGGTCATAAGTATTGTCACACAGTAAAAACTTTTCTTTTAGAATGCTGGCCACAAAAAAGTTTATTGAATTCGAATTTCGAATTGTTCATGAAAATAAAAATGTATACTTTTAGCAATTTTACTCATTTTTAAATATGGAGTGGACGCTTAAAGAAGACCGTGTTGCAGTTATTGCGTTGCATCGTTGCGGTTACGCGCCAATTCAAATTTTTAACATACTGAAAAATTTGAATATAACCAAAAGATTCGTTTATCGTACCATCAAACGATACAATGAAGACTCTAGTGTAGATGACAGGTCAAGAAGTGGTCGCCCTCGGTCTGTTAGGACTCCAGCAGTGATAAAAGCTGTGAAGGCACGAATTCAAAGAAATCCCAAACGTAAGCAGAAACTGTTGGCCCTTCAGATGGGGTTAAGCAGAACCACGGTGAAAAGGGTGTTAAATGAAAACTTAGGGCTTCGGGCATATCGAAGAAAAACAGGACATCGTTTGAATGCTCGTCTAATGGACCTGAGACTGAAGAGATGCCGCGCTTTGTTGAAGCGGTACGCGGGAAAAAAATATCGGGAAATTCTTTTTTCGGATGAAAAAATGTTTACCGTAGAAGAGAGCTACAACAAACAAAATGATAAGGTGTACGCACACAGTAGTGAAGAAGCGAGCAACCGTATTCCGCGTGTCCAACGAGGTCATTTTCCATCCTCGCTCATGGTATGGTTGGGAGTTTCTTATTGGGGCTTAACAGAGGTACATTTTTGTGAGAAAGGTGTAAAAACGAATGCTGTTGTGTATCAAAATACAGTCCTGACGAACCTTGTGGAACCTGTTTCTCATACCATGTTCAATAACAGGCACTGGGTATTCCAACAAGATTCGGCGCCAGCTCATAGAGCGAAGAGCACACAAGACTGGCTGGCGGCGCGTGAAATCGACTTCATCCGGCACGAAGACTGGCCCTCCTCCAGTCCAGATTTGAATCCGTTAGATTACAAGATATGGCAACACTTGGAGGAAAAGGCGTGCTCAAAGCCTCATCCCAATTTGGAGTCACTCAAGACATCCTTGATTAAGGCAGCCGCCGATATTGACATGGACCTCGTTCGTGCTGCGATAGACGACTGGCTGCGCAGATTGAAGGCTTGTATTCAAAATCACGGAGGTCATTTTGAATAAACTTTAATGTCATAAGAATCTATGTTTTGTTAAGTTCATTTTGGTATATGAATGGTTACATAACGAATAAACTTGTTACAATTATTTTACATTAAACATGTGACAGAATTTATGACCTGACTAGGTACACTTTACATAGATAATTACTAATATATTTAAAATTGGTGATACTCTTGAAAACATTCATATACTATATATGTAATTAGCGTTAAAAAGTATAACAATCATTAGTGGAACTCCAAACGGGGATAATGTAATATACACCTATACAATACTTATAAAAGAAGTAAATATCTGTAATTAATGGAGATCCCGTTTGAAAATAATCTTTTCTGTAAACAGCAGATGCTTATCTGCTGAAATGTAATTTACTATTTGACACACTTTGATATTGTTATATGGATACTGTACATGTGTGTGTGTATATGTATTTTTCAAAGATGTATATTATTTGAATGACTACTTAAATTCTTGTCTTAATTTTTATCTTGTATACTGTATGCATTTTTAAATACTTCAATTCCATCTGTTAATTTAAGCAACAACTAATACAGTAAATTTCAACATTATTTTGAATATTAATTAAGGTCTGTAAAAATCCTTTTTTCTTTTGTTTGGTTTTATTTTTACTTATGTCAATTTGTTTTATTAATTTTTGTTATTTCTCTCTCTTTTACCAATATAATGTATCCTCATGAAAATATTTTTGATTGCACTCAGGCGGGTTAACATAGATGTTAAATATAAATAAACGCATATTATATTGTTTAGATATAATTATTATTGTCATTATTACCATTTCATTGTGGAATATATTTAAATAATTAAACTCATTGTAGAATTTATGAAATAATTTTAGTCAAATTTACATAAAATATATATTATTATAAAATATTAAATCACGTATATATACATAGTAGATGAATTACGATGACGATGACAGTGAATGTAATTATGTTTTTAATTCTTCGGAGAGTTCTGACTCCCTTGACCAAATTTCTTTGAGTGATTTTCTAAAAACCGAATTTTCTAATGTCGCCAACAACCTTAGTATCGTTCATATAAATGCACAGAGCATTCCTGCCCACTTCCACGATATGCTGGCTTCTTTTAACCATGACAATATCCATGCTATTCTAGTCTCCGAGTCCTGGCTGAAACCGAGCCTTCCTAGTTCTTCTTACACTATCCCGGGTTTTCAACTAATTCGTAACGATCGAGTGGGGGCTGCGGGAGGTGGCGTTGCAATATACCTACGTTCCAATATTTCATTTAGCATTGTCTCAATGTCTCCACAACCTCCATCTTCTGACTCAGGAGAGCACATACTATTAAGTATCCAAATATCTCACACTCGGTTACTTCTCGGAGTCTATTATAGTCCATCACTTCATATTAACTATTTCCAATCTTTTGAGAAACTACTCGAGGATGTTATCCCCTCCTTCGATCACTCCATAATAATGGGTGATTTTAACACATGCCTACTTAAGCAGGACCATCGTTCAAATCACTTAGTTAATACTGTCAAGTCAAGTAATCTCAATATACTTCCGCTTCGTGCTACGCACCATTCGCCTAATGCAAATCCTTCGCTTTTAGATCTGATAATTGTATCTTCTCTTCACCACGTTTATAAATCTGGGCAATACCCTGCGGAATCTTTTTCATACCATGACTTGATCTATCTTTCATATAAAATTCGCCCTCCCAGGGTAAAACCCAAAATCATTGTGCAGCGTAACTTTGGTAAAATGGACCAGGAGGATCTTCGTAGTGACGCAAAAAAAATTAATTGGGGAGAGGTTACCCGAACTGGGGGGATCGACGATAAGGTACATGCACTCAATAATATATTGATGAGACTTTATGACAAACATGCTCCATTTCGTGCCATCAAAATTAAACATACACCCGCTCCATGGCTCACCCACGAAATCAAATTACTGATGAACAGAAAATGTCTAGCTAGACGGAAGTACAAAAGACAACCGAATCAATCCAATAAAGAAAAATTTATTCAAGTCCGCAATATTTGCAACAGAGTGTGTAGGGACGCACAACGCCGATATATCCACAATACAATTGAAAACGAAGACACAGGCAAAGTTTGGAAATTTTTAAAGACCCTAGGAGTTGGAAAATCCTCTCATTGCACGCTCCCCAAAGATCTTAACATTGATCACCTTAATCAACATTTCTCAGCTGTTTCTTCTTTTGATCCGGCTACAAAATCCAATACAATTAATTCTCTTTCTGTAATTCCAACTCCTAACTGCTCAACTTTTCAATTCTGTCAATTTTCTGATCGTGATGTTTCGAAGTGTATGAGGTCTATAAATTCGAAGTCAATTGGTAACGATGCTATTGGCCGTAATATGATTATGCCGATACTGGATATTATCACTCCCATCTTAACACATATTTTTAATGCATCGATATCTAGTGGCACATTCCCTACGGCGTGGAAAGATGCATATGTTATTCCCTTACCCAAAAGACATAATCCCTCTTCTTTTTTTGATTATCGCCCAATTTCGATTCTACCTTTTTTATCAAAAGTCCTGGAACGTCTTGTCTATGACCAGCTGAACATATTCCTATCCTATAACTCCCTCCTGAATCCTTTTCAATCCGGATTCCGGCCAGGTCATAGTACAGTGACAGCTCTGGTCAATATCACCGAAGATATCCGTCATGGTATGGAGAATGGCTTGATCACTGTCATGTCACTTCTCGATTTCAGCAGTGCCTTTAGTAACGTGGACTTCGAAGTCCTTCTTGCGACCTTATGCACTTTGAACATATCTCCGACAGTAATTGCTTGGTTTCGAAGTTATCTGTATGGTCGCCGACAGCGGGTTCGAGTTGATGAGTCCTTCTCATCATGGTGTACTTTAACTGCCGGTGTTCCTCAGGGCGGCGTTCTATCTCCACTATTATTCTCCGTATTTATCAATACTATCTCCCATAATCTTTCATGTTTCTACCACCTGTATGCTGATGATTTGCAAATCTATACACAAGCGCCTATTAATCAACTATCTGCTGCAATTAATACTGTAAAAGCTGACCTAGAACACATTTCTAATTGGAGCAATCATCACGGAATCAAAGTAAACCCTGCAAAGACAAAAGTAATCCTGATAGGGAGTTCTCGAATGATTTCCAAAATAAACTGGCCTCAACTTCCCCCTATAACTTTCGACAACGTCATCATTGAATATAGTAAGACAGTTAAAAACTTGGGCATCATTATGGACAGTGAAATGTCGTGGAGACCGCAACTGACAGAAATCAGTAGAAGGATATTTGCTTCATCTGCGTCTCTCAGAAGGCTCCGAAACTTTCTTCCAACTGCTACCAAGGTTACTCTTGCACAAACTTTATTACTACCAATACTTGATTATGCAGATGCCAGCTATCTAGATCTCACTCAAGAACAACTTAATAAACTTGAGCGTCTCCAAAACTTCTGCATCCGGTTCATATTCGGTTTACGCAAATATGACCACGTTTCTGAATTTCGCAACAAGCTCAAGTGGTTGACAATCCGCTTTCGCCGGAATGCTCATTTACTATCACTCTTATATAGTATTCTTTTTACTCCTTTTACTCCTTCATATCTTAAAGAACGGTTTGCTTTCACCCATATCACCAAACCTCATACTCTGCGATCGGCCGGAAGTCTGAAATTAGTAATACCCAAACACACCACTTCATTTCTTGGTAATTCGTTCTCAGTTACAGCAGTAAAACTATGGAATTCCCTACCTGTATACATCCGTAAAGCCAAAACCCTTCCTATCTTTAAAAAAATGGTGTATAAACATTACCTTTCCCTACAAAACTGCTAAGGTCACCCAGATCTATATTTATTTATTTTTTAATTACGTCACGCCTATGTATTTATCCATTCACTGTCATTACCATTTTCTTTTCTTTTCTCTCATTTTGTTTCTTCCTTCATGTATTTTGTGTAGATGGACTGAAAATATAATTGTTTATAGTTTTATAATATAAAGTATGACTGGATCGATATTATTACGTATAACTTTGTGCGCCACCATCCACGTGCTAGTTAATAGATGTATTCCACTCCATTATAGGGTTGCCTGGAAGAGATCGCTTTTAGCGATAAGGCCGCCCATTGTATCACTGTAACTTATTCTAGTTTTCATTGTACATAGATTTAGTTGGTGAACAATAAAGTGTTTTTCATTCATTCATTCATCATCATCATCATCATCCCAGCGTTAGTCCCGGTTGCCACCCAAACTTTCGTTTCGGTGCCCGGGGTCCGCTTTCCGACTTTTTCTACTCCACTTCGCGCGATCTTCAGCATCCCTGGTAGTGAGCCCATTGGCACGCATATCACCCTTTATGACGTCAAGCCAGCACTTTTTGGGTCTACCCCTCCTGCCGGGGCCCGGTGGAGGCGGCATGGCCAGACATTTGTTTCCCACGTAAGCATCCGGTTGCCGTAAAACATGGCCATACCAACGGAGCCGACACTCCTGCAATTTATCTGCAATGTCACGGACACGAAGACTACCGCGAATGCGGGAGTTCCTAACGCGGTCCTTCCGCGTCACTCCACACATCCACCGCAGCATATTCATCTCCGTGATACGCAGTTCTTGCTTGTGTCGCTCTAACACCGGCCACGCTTCACAGCCGTATAAAAGGACAGGCCTAATGATGGTCTTATAGACCTGTCCCTTCAACTTTACCGGCATCTTGGGGTCACAAATGATACCAGTTACCTCACGCCATTTGGCCCACGCGGCAGCAATGCGTGCCTTGACGTCGCAATCGATGTCACCAGACGCATGAAACACAGATCCCAGGTATTTCACATGGTCCGTGCGCTCGACCGTGTTGCCGTCTATGCGTATGGGTGTGGGATCTGTGGAGTTACAGGCCAAGTACTCGGTCTTCGCCACATTGAGCTTCAGACCACCGTTCTCAAGCGACTCCTTCCACACCTTCACACGTCGCACCAGCCTACCCCTGTCCGAATCTGCCAGCGCGATATCATCAGCATACATGAGTAACATATTTATTTGCAATTATAATTTTATTATATCTAATTGTTTTATTAATGTGAAACACAAAAAATATAGAATTAAATTAATTTTAAGAAATAAGAAAAAATCTATCATATTTAATTATATTATATTTATGATTTATTAAATTAATAAAATAATATGCATCAGTTTTTTATGTCAATTGCATAATAATTTGCCCTTAATAAGAAACTTGTCCTTCAGATAATCATCTAAGTTATAAATACGACTTCTCAATTAATTGTTCAGGTAAGTCATATTACTAGGTGATCAACAAATTTTGTTTTGATGGCGATTCACCATAAATTTATTAAATAGATGTATATTATTTCTTGCAAACATTATTAATTCATAGAGATTATACATTATACATACAAGCTCAATGTGGCGAAGACCGAGTACTTGGCCTGTAACTCCACAGATCCCACACCCGTACGCATAGGCGGTGACACGGTCGAGCGCACGGACCGAGTAAAATACTTGGGATCTGTATTTCACGCGTCTGGTGACATCGATTGCGGCGTCAAGGCACGCATTGCTGCCGCGTGGGCCAAATGGCGTGAGGTGACTGGTGTCATTTGTGACCCCAAGATGCCGGTAAAATTGAAGGGACAGGTCTATAAGACCATCATTAGGCCTGTCCTTTTATACGGCTGTGAAGCGTGGCCGGTGTTAGAGAGACACAAGCAAGAACTGCGTGTCACGGAGATGAATATGCTGCGGTGGTTGTGTGGAGTGACGCGGAAGGACCGCGTTAGGAACTCCCGCATTCGCGGCAGTCTTCATGTCCGTGACATTGCGGATAAATTGCAGGAGTGTCGGCTCCGTTGGTACGGCCACGTTTTGCGGCAACCGGATGATTACGTGGGAAACAAATGTCTGGCCATGCCGCCTCCGCCGGGCCCCGGCAGGAGGGGTAGACCCAAAAAGTGCTGGCTTGACGTCGTAAGGGGTGACATGCGTGCTAATGGGCTCACTACCAGGGATGCTGAAGACCGTGCGAAGTGGAGTAGAAAAAGTCGGAAAGCGGACCCCGGGCACCGAAGCGGAAGTTTGGGTTGCAACCGGGATGAACGCTGAGATGATGATGATGATTATACATTTATATATACATGGTAGAATAAAAGCATTTATTTTAGGAAAGTAAGGCTTACAACTTTCAATTTGCTTTAGATTAAATATGGACCTTATACACCTTTGTTGTGACTTAAATACAATATCTTTATCTGTTGAATTACCCCAAAATAATATACCACATCGTAATAAAGATGTCACATTGCCCTTATATGCAGTAATAACAGTAGACGAGTTGGCTTTTTTAGACAACATGCATAAAGCGTATGAGTATTGATTAATTTTTGCACTAAGGTTTTCAACAAGTAATTTCCAATTTAATCCACTGTCTAAATATACTCCTAGAAATTTTGTTTCTTGTACAGTTTGTAATGATTGTCCTTTGTAATTTACTAGAATGTTGGTCATTTTAAGTATTCTATTTTTAAATGTTAGTAAATTAGTTTTTCTCTAAATTTAGATGCATATCTAACTTCCTTATTTAGCTTTGTACAGTTTTTTGTAATCACAGTACATTGTGTACGGTTACTTAAGTATGATTCGATCAAATTTAAAGCATTGCATTGCATTCAATTTTCCTAATAATAACTTGTGATTTTCGTGATCAAATGCCTTTGTCAAATCCATAAACAATGATGCTGTTGAAATGCCTTTGTCTACATTCTGCATAACCGTTTGGAAGTCGTAAATCGCCATATTTTTTTTTTTATTTTTACGAAATCCATATTGTTCATCTGCAAAAATTTTTTTTTCTTTCCAAGAAGTTGTAGAGATTATTATATCTATAACTTTTTTATAAATTTTTGATAGTATAGGGATGAGCGCGATTGGCCTATAACAACTCATAATTTGTAATTAATTAATTAAATTAAGCAATTTGTAATTAAATTTAATTTATAATTAAATTTAATTAAATTAGCAGCAAAGCTTGTGGTTTGGATCACACACAGCCTCATTTCTTAGAGGAATATAAGTTCCCTTACAAGCAAATATTACGACTTATCAGTTTTCAAAAAGGTGCAGTTTGGTTTTACCAGTCAGCTTCCAATATAACTGGTATGAAAACATTTTAATGGCGATACACATAGTAAAAAAGAAAAGAAAAAAAACGTTTTTTTTGTAAATTGCTGAGTAACAGCAGACAGGCTCACTGCCCACATAATAGCAAGCAGTTACTGTCGTCTATGTATGTTTGCGACACATGCTGTGGTCCTATAGGAGCACAGGAACCCAGGTCACTAAAGCCGGAACACAACACAAGGTTATTATGGCAGCATACTTATACCACAAGGGTGGTTGTCATCTAGACGGTCTTGGGGCGGTACCACAGTTTTGTAGGTTGTTTTGTCGCCTTTTACGACAGGCCGAACCCGGCCCAATACTAACCTCTGCAGGTTAGATAGAATTCTTACTCCACCCCTACAGGAAGAAAAATTATTTAGTGCCCTGAAAATATTTCCAACAGATAACTTTTGGAATGCTGCAGTGAAAGACCAATTTATCAGCAGATTCAATTGAATTATGCTATTTGGATTAGTAATTTTTTCAATGTCCAAAATATCATAAATCCCTGTACAAAGACAATCATATTCAAAGCTACTATTGTGAACAATATTTATAGATAGTCAAACATACCTGCACACTATTTCTTCGTAAAGGTCTTGCGCCAAGCCTTGGCGCTGGTCGGAGTTTTGCTCTAACTTTGCTCGGTGATGGTAAAGGCACAATAGGGTCAAACAATACTTCAGCATAATCAGATATCAATGCATTTTTCAATATGTCTATCGGCTTGGGAGCACTACTGGCTCCTTGGAGTGGAATGATTCCATCCATAACTATCTTCTGGAACAATTGGCACATTGTAATCTGAAAAAAAAACTAAGACATTAGAGAAAAGTTCACTGCTGTTTAGAATATGTATTATGTTAATTGTTGTCGAAGTCAAAAATCAAACTCAAAATAAGTTCCTACCTAGAACATTTTTTGAAAGTCAAATGCATATTTTATAACTATTATTATTTTTTTTGCTGAGGAACAGCAGACAGGCTTATGGCCCACTTAATAGTAAGCAGTTACCGTCACCTATGGATGTTTGCTCTGCTAGGGAACCGGAAACACGCTGCTGTTCCATAGTGGTACAGGACTTGGATCACTAATGCCGGAACATAAGGTTATTATGGCGGCATACTTGTAGACCAAGGGTGATTACCATCCAGACGGGCTTGGGCCCTACCACATTATTTGCAATATAAACTAAAGTTTGCCACTGCTTTGCAATGTGTTTGGCTGTTACAAGGAATAGAAGTATCAAAAAATTACACAACATATATCAATCAAATATAGGGTTAATATATCAATCTCTTAAGTATAAGAGTCATAAATATTAGAATAGGAATACTGGTGAAAATAATGCCGAAATTTACATCAGTAACAATTTCACTTCTATTGCCAGATAATCATGAAAATATTGTATTTATTTAGCTAATTTTACAGGAGTTAGTCCAAAAAGAAAACCTAGAACCTCATTTATTGACAACTTGACTTTTGGGCCTTGGTGGATTCCTTAACAGCTTGCAACTGAAATACCCCGAAGACGAAACATTTCTTTATGGTTAAGTATTTGGGTAGGTGTCTGTTACAGCTTATGCTATACATAAACTATGTATATGATATTGGAAGTCTGTTTATGAACATATAGCTCAGTTTCAGTTACTTTTATACATCAAAAGACAGCAATTGCCAAAGAGGTGTCTCTACACCTTTGAATTTGGCTGCCTCGTTAAAATATGAAGAAATTCAATAACATATGCAAACCCACAAGCAGCAGTCCCACCATAATAGGTGTGCAGTTGCAAGACCCGCCAAGCTTTTTCTAAGAGTTTATCCATTAGAAAGCATTCTAAATTATCTACATAGTTATTGACTTGTTATTGTAAAAATGCCTCTTTATCAATACTATTTTCAACCTTTTATTTCGTTCAAATCATATCCCACTCAAATCTACAGGGGGTTAGTTAAATTTTAGAGTATTAATAAATATTGTTATTGCGGGTTTTGAAACTACATACCTCATGTAACAATACAAGTGGGCTCTGGGTTGCAGACATAAATTTTTAATACAATCAAGATGATGCAGTGATAAACCCATTAAACTTCATGGGAATGTAAAGAAAAGAAATTCAGTGGCAGAGAGAAAAAATACTAAAATATCTTAAAAACTATCAACCTATAAAAAATTACACTTAATGTGCTATCTATACTTACACATACTCATCAAAATACTTGGCAGTGAAAGTTAAGAAAACAATATTTATTTAAACTCAAACTTACAATCTTCATAAATTTTCATTTGATACAGACATACAAACAACAACTAAATCTTTTGAAGTAGAGGTGTGTAGTTCCGGTCACTTCCGGTTCGTAATAGTTCCAGGAACTATGTTCACCATGCGGAACATGGGCTATCAATCCGCTGCGTCAAATTAAACAGTTCCACGTCCTCCATGTCCTATGCGATTAAAGGTGTGTAACTGAAGGTGTGTAACCAAGTGAAGAGTTATTTTATCTCTATATCTCTTGTACTCAAACTGTATCTTTATATCGTTATCTTTACAGAACATATTTCGATACATTTCATAACATACCTCACTTCACACTGAGTAGATCGAGAAGAAACTAGACAGAATGATTAGCCGAGTGCAACGCGTATTTTTTATAATAGAATGAGTTCGAATATAGTAGCAAGCCAATATAAATCGTATTGCTATGATGTTATCGTTTAATTTGGTTTGAATATACGTGTATAACAAACACATGTTTAAAAATATTGTTTTAATACTTCAGCTTAGCAAAGCATCTTGTTTTTTGCATACATTATTGTAATTGTTTCGTATATTCTTAAAATTTTTATTTAGTTTACGGTATTAGTTACGCCAGCCTAGTTCCAAAAGATTAATAAAAATAGATTTATTAGATTTATTCGGACATCAAGTATAAAGGAAAATCAGACCGTTGTTTCAGTTTAAATATTTAAACTAAAAAAGGAGTTAATATCACTAACTCATCTTGTCTGCAATTGATATTATTCACGGTAAAATAAAGAGTTAAAGATATAAAAGATGGCTTGACGTCGTAAAGGGTGATATCCGTGCCAATGGGCTCACTACCAGGGATGCTGAAGATCGCGCGAAGTGGAGTAGAAAAAGTCGGAAAGCGGACCTCAGGCACCGAAACGAAAGTTTGGGTGGCAACGGGACTTAACGCTAGGATGATGATGATGATATAAAAGAATGATAATATATATCTTTATATCCAAAAGATATATATCTTTCTTTTCTTCTTGGCGAGTTATTTTACTCATGACTATATGCGATGAGAACGAATAAGCGAACGCATTTCCGAACATGATTCCACAAACATGTCCATGTCCTGTGCGATGAGAACGATTATGCGAACATGTAGGACATGTACCGAACCGACCACAGAGCCGACCGACAACGACCGAATCCTCCCGAACCAAACAAATATACCTGGAAACTACAGAAAGTTCCATTTTTGTTAGTTAATAGTTGCAACTATTATGCTTTGCGTTAGAGACGACAATTAGTTTATTAAATTTTCATTTTTATTTCTCGTTCGCATGACCATGACTCCTTCTTTTTAGTAATTTCAGTTATCACTTCGCCTTTGTCTTTATTAATATTTACTGAACGTAGTGATAGCTTTAATTATTTTGAATACTTACTTTTTAATTGGTGTGTGCATTTTAATTTTGTAAGTAGTTTAATATATTAATTAGATATATATTTACTTATGATAGATTACTATTAAGTTAACAGATATGTGTTTATTTTGAAGGATAAGTGATTTATAAATCTTTATGCTCAGAAGATGTAAATCACTCTTATAAATCTTTAGTAACTCAGCAAGACAAAACGTTGAATTGCAATGCACTTGCAGTATCGATATATTATTTAAAACATGTTCAAATCATGTCCTCGAGTGGATTGAACATGGAACGGTTACTTCCCTATCGGAGACATGTCCGGGAAACATGTTCACGGACATGCTTGTTGTCAATTATAAATTTATTATTTTGAAAATATCTTAAAAGCACCTCACGCTTTTTTACAATAAAATTCATTTTTTGTTAATCCCACTATCCTTTAAATTTATCGAAAATTATTTTTTACCTTTTAGTTAGATTTTTTATAAAAGCATGTTTTTTTTAGTTTTTTTTAAACTATAATTTATTTTCAACTTTTTAGTTTCATTTAACTATAAAATAAAAGCGTGATAATATAATTTATTTGTTGTCAATATCCAATGGGTAAATATTATTAATAATTTAACGCCATCTTCCGGCTATGTTATTATTAATTTAACGCCATTTTCTGGCAATGTTATTAATTATGCTCCAGATGGCATTTCGGCAGAATTTTGATTTTATTGTTCAAAGTAAGTAAAAATCGAGTCAAATTCCGAAAAATTCCATTACATACAGGTCATGCTAATGTAAAACATATAAAAAAGAACAAAAATCCACCGTCACGCGATTTTCGTAGGCGGTCACCCATCCAAGTACTGCAAACTTAGTAGTAAGTACTAAGTAAGTATAAATACCTAATTATTATATTAAACTACTTACAAAATTACAATGCATACATCAATTAAAAAGTAAGTAAAGTATTCAAAACAATTAAAGTTACGTTCAGTGAATATTAATAAAGACAAACGAAATGGGACACCACGTGGGAGTGAATGTCATGCGAACGGGAAATAAAAATACGAACCAGAACTACAAACCTCTAATTTAAATTTTCTCACTCTGATTGAGTTATAGTATGATAGATTGAAGATGTGGTTTTAATATGTATCTTTATGTGTAAATCTATAATATCTCATATTAGTCCAACTTTGATACAATTTTACAATAACAATAAGTATAGCAATGCCATTTTTCACCTACAGCCAATTAAAATTGATCCTTGACTTAAAATTATTCAGAGTCTTAGATCTAATGCCGAGGGGTATGACAGAATAAATTTGCATATGATATTGATGACACTGCCGTATAGTTTAGATAGTATACATTCATTACATTATTAATACGTCTATGGAAACATCAACTTTTCCAACAGCATGGAAACATGCTATAGTCCGTCCTTTACCTAAAGTTCCTGCTCCCACTGGATTAAACAATTTAAGACCAATTAGCATCCTATCCTGCTTTTCAAAAATCTTGGAAAAGGTAGTATGTGCACAAATAAATGATTATCTTAAGTCCAATCGTATTTTGCCGGAGCTACAGTCGGGATTTAGAAAAAAACATAGCACTGTAACAGCGCTCTTGGATGTCACAGATAATATTATCTGTGCTCAAGATGAAGGTATGCTGACGATACTGGTTCTGCTTGACTTTTCGAAGGCTTTTGACTCAATAAACATCGAGTTATTAATTTCAAAACTAACTTATTATGATTTCGACCATAAAACTGTTCTATAGTTTAGCAGTTACCTAAGTAATCGTTCACAGAATGTAAAGGCAAATCACACCAATGGGTCTTATTTGGTATCTGAGGAGTTGCCTGTTTCGCGGGGTGTTCCTCAGGGATCAATCTTGGGACCTTTTCTGTTCATTTTATATACGGCCGATATAACAGCTCAAATCAAACACTGTAAATTTCATATATATGCAGATGATACACAGATATACCTAGTCAGGTCATAAGTATTGTCACACAGTAAAAACTTTTATTTTAGAATGCTGGCCACAAAAAAGTTTATTGAATTCGAATTTCGAATTGTTCATGAAAATAAAAATGTATAACTTTTAGAATTTTACTCATTTTTAAATATGGAGTGGACGCTTAAAGAAGACCGTGTTGCAGTTATTGCGTTGCATCGTTACAGTTACGCGCCAATTCAAATTTTTAACATACTGAAAAATTTGAATATAACCAAAAGATTCGTTTATCGTACCATCAAACGATACAATGAAGACTCTAGTGTAGATGACAGGTCAAGAAGTGGTCGCCCTCGGTCTGTTAGGACTCCAGCAGTGATAAAAGCTGTGAAGGCACGAATTCAAAGAAATCCCAAACGTAAGCAGAAACTGTTGGCCCTTCAGATGGGGTTAAGCAGAACCACGGTGAAAAGGATGTTAAATGAAGACTTAGGGCTTCGGGCATATCGAAGAAAAACAGGACATCGTTTGAATGCTCGTCTAATGGACCTGAGACTGAAGAGATGCCGCGCTTTGTTGAAGCGGTACGCGGGAAAAAAATATCGGGAAATTCTTTTTTCGGATGAAAAAATGTTTACCGTAGAAGAGAGCTACAACAAACAAAATGATAAGGTGTACGCACACAGTAGTGAAGAAGCGAGCAACCGTATTCCGCGTGTCCAACGAGGTCATTTTCCATCCTCGCTCATGGTATGGTTGGGAGTTTCTTATTGGGGCTTAACAGAGGTACATTTTTGTGAGAAAGGTGTAAAAACGAATGCTGTTGTGTATCAAAATACAGTCCTGACGAACCTTGTGGAACCTGTTTCTCATACCATGTTCAATAACAGGCACTGGGTATTCCAACAAGATTCGGCGCCAGCTCATAGAGCGAAGAGCACACAAGACTAGCTGGCGGCGCGTGAAATCGACTTCATCCGGCACGAAGACTGGCCCTCCTCCAGTCCAGATTTGAATCCGTTAGATTACAAGATATGGCAACACTTGGAGGAAAAGGCGTGCTCAAAGCCTCATCCCAATTTGGAGTCACTCAAGACATCCTTGATTAAGGCAGACGCCGATATTGACATGGACCTCGTTCGTGCTGCGATAGACAACTGGCCGCGCAGATTGAAGGCTTGTATTCAAAATCACGGAGGTCATTTTGAATAAACTTTAATGTCATAAGAATCTATGTTTTGTTAAGTTCATTTTGGTATATGAATGGTTACATAATTAATAAACTTGTTACAATTATTTTACATTAAACATGTGACAGAATTTATGACCTGACTAGGTATATACCTAGTCAGGTCATAAGTATTGTCACACAGTAAAAACTTTTCTTTTAGAATGCTGGCCACAAAAAAGTTTATTGAATTAGAATTTCGAATTGTTCATGAAAATAAAAATGTATAACTTTTAGAATTTTACTCATTTTTAAATATGGAGTGGACGCTTAAAGAAGACCGTGTTGCAGTTATTGCGTTGCATCGTTGCGGTTACGCGCCAATTCAAATTTTTAACATACTGAAAAATTTGAATATTACCAAAAGATTCGTTTTATCGTACCATCAAACGATACAATGAAGACTCTAGTGTAGATGACAGGTCAAGAAGTGGTCGCCCTCGGTCTGTTAGGACTCCAGCAGTGATAAAAGCTGTGAAGGCACGAATTCAAAGAAATCCCAAACGTAAGCAGAAACTGTTGGCCCTTCAGATGGGGTTAAGCAGAACCACGGTGAAAAGGGTGTTAAATGAAGACTTAGGGCTTCGGGCATATCGAAGAAAAACAGGACATCGTTTGAATGCTCGTCTAATGGACCTGAGACTGAAGAGATGCCGCGCTTTGTTGAAGCGGTACGCGGGAAAAAAATATCGGGAAATTCTTTTTTCGGATGAAAAAATGTTTACCGTAGAAGAGAGCTACAACAAACAAAATGATAAGGTGTACGCACACAGTAGTGAAGAAGCGAGCAACCGTATTCCGCGTGTCCAACGAGGTCATTTTCCATCCTCGCTCATGGTATGGTTGGGAGTTTCTTATTGGGGCTTAACAGAGGTACATTTTTGTGAGAAAGGTGTAAAAATGAATGCTGTTGTGTATCAAAATACAGTCCTGACGAACCTTGTGGAACCTGTTTCTCATACCATGTTCAATAACATGCACTGGGTATTCCAACAAGATTCGGCGCCAGCTCATAGAGCGAAGAGCACACAAGACTGGCTGGCGGCGCGTGAAATCGACTTCATCCGGCACGAAGACTGGCCCTCCTCCAGTCCAGATTTGAATCCGTTAGATTACAAGATATGGCAACACTTGGAGGAAAAGGCGTGCTCAAAGCCTCATCCCAATTTGGAGTCACTCAAGACATCCTTGATTAAGGCAGCCGCCGATATTGACATGGACCTCGTTCGTGCTGCGATAGACAACTGGCCGCGCAGATTGAAGGCTTGTATTCAAAATCACGGAGGTCATTTTGAATAAACTTTAATGTCATAAGAATCTATGTTTTGTTAAGTTCATTTTGGTATATGAATGGTTACATAATTAATAAACTTGTTACAATTATTTTACATTAAACATGTGACAGAATTTATGACCTGACTAGGTATCTTGTAAACCAGCTGATATCAACTCTGCTGTCATTAAACTCAATGAAGACTTGGCTAGAATATCAGCCTTTTCTCAAAATAATTCCTTGTTGTTGAATCCGGCTAAAACTAAATTTATAATATTGGGTAGCAAGCATCACCTGACACATCTTAAGTTGTCCGCCACAGTTTCGATATTGAATGAACCGGTTGAAAGAGTTTATGAGGCTTGTAACTTGGGACTGTTACTTGACTGTGACCTAAGATTTGAAAGACACGTTGCTAAATCGCTTCAAAGTTGCTATAGGCTTAAGATTCGATGATTGAGATTGATTGAATAAATGAGACCATTTTTAAGCGAGGCATTGCATATACAGTTAGCTGAATCTTTAATTTTGTCTCGACTGAATTATGCTGATGTTGTTGTTAGCCCGCGACTCCTGTCGAAATCAAAAAGAATTCTTCAACGAGTGCAGAATGCCTGTGCCAGATTTTGCTTCGATATCCCGTTGAGAGGACATGTAACTCCGTATCTGAATAAGCACTGTATGTTAAAAATGATCCATCGTCGTAAACTACACTTAGCTTGTCTCCTTTTCGGTATAGTTAAAGATAAAACACAGTCTTACTTGTATGACAAACTGAGTTGAATGGTTAGCCGTAGGTGTATTGAAACTAGGCAGTGCGCCGTACCTCTTGCAGTGCAGCGCCTTTTTTCTGCCGCATTTAGAGGCAGTTTTAGGTATGCAGCATCTAAGTACTGGAACAACATTCCTCCGCCTATAAGGAACCTGCACTCTGTTTATAGTTTTAGAATTAAGCTTAAGCAGTACCTAATTGCTGAACAAAAACGGCAAGCTGAGCAAATACAAGATATTAGTATTGTATGAGCAACTTCCATCGCTTTGAATGCGTTTACTGCCATAGGCCTTTTGGCTTCTGCCTTTCTTTTACTGTTACTAATACAATACAACTTACTATCTTCCCCTAAATTATTTTTTAAATTGACGGTGTTTATTGAGTTTTTATTAATATTGATGTTATTTATTTATGTCTCTATGTATTTATTAGTACATTATTATTTATATATTATTATGTAAATTGGGTGGTGTTGTTCTGTCGTGACTTCACTTTTGGGTTTAGCGGAAGATCAGCGTTAGTCAGTATAGACTAACATACATGCTGAGCTAGATCCTTTTTAGGACATACACTTCTTTTTAGTAGTTTTTAAATATTGTGTGTGTGCGTATGTGTGTATTGTACTAAAATAAAATTATTTCTATTTCTATTCTAAATCAAAGCGTTTGATCTGCACATATAGATACATAATAAATACAAAGGTAAAACAAGTTGGTGTTTGAAGTTTGAACGAAAAAAGAAATGATTAGGCTTGACTAATAATATCACAATAACAATAGTATTTATAAATGTGAAAGTTTGTATCTTTGTGTATATGTTTGTTACTCTTTCACACCAAACTATTGAACGGATTGCGTTGAATTTAATATATACATAGCTTAGGACCTGGGAAAAAAACCTTTATCAAATGAACACGTGCCACGAAAGATACGATTTGACGAACGCACAGGTTCATACAGGTACAATCCTGTATGAATTAGTTTAAAAAAAGGCTTATTACACTTGTCTAAATTTAGTCGACTGAATTCAGTTGCTACTGAATTCAGTGAAGTGTAATAGCATTCAGTAAGCTAGCATTTCTAAATTCGGAAGCAAGGATTGGCTTCTGACTGTCTAAATCTTAGAGTATACACAAGCAGGGTTGGATTCGGACCCTTGGAAAATTATTGTCTATGGAAATTAAAAATATACTACTTGACTAAAATTATACTACGTTTCTGTTTTCGTCGATTTTGTTTTGAATGGAAATAAAATAGGTAGCATTTTTAGTGTGATTTTGTTTTAATAGGTACTAATAATTTTTACAAAATAATCAAACTGAGGCAACTGGATGTCTATCTCAGTCAATTCTAACGAATTGGATTACAAAATTTCGGCGTCCTCTCCCATTCAGCCCTGTATTTTTCTTTAACTTTTACATCTCCTCTTTCAATACGTTTCTTCTTTGGTGTTGAAACACCACACTTTTCTTCGTCCTCGCTTTCACTCATCACTACAAATTGCAATTACAAAAAATTTATGCTCGAAAGAGTGTATAAGCACAAGAAATAATGTATAAATACTCTAAAATTAGCTTCTTCAAATTCAAATATTCACTGCCGACTTACACTAATGCTAATGGGTCTAATGAATCTAATGGACAATATAATTTTGTCGTAATATCATCGTCTCACTCACACTCATGCATAAAAACATCTATCCTATTCCGTCAGAACGACCGGTATAATAAAACATTACGTTGGGGAAATCCCCAGTGCTTGTCGTTGCCTGATTTGATGTTGCCATACGTACAGAAGATCCCTATATTGTAGGATACATTTTAAAAGCAAAATCACCACCAAAAAAAGGAGTCCGGTCGGCCTGAACATAAAATAATGGTATTTTCGCGTAGTATACTTGCATTACGATACTACATACTACATATTACGAAAATATGGTACGAATAGTATAATTATACTACAAAATCCAACACTGTACACAAGCAAACTATAGAGCGCCCGTTAGCGAGTATGAAGTGTATGAACTGTAAGTACGGGTTTGAACAGTATAGTCGCAAGGGCGACGCTATAGTCACGACTCACAAAGGGTCGAACGCGCTGATTGTTTCTCCCGCCGATATTTATTTAAATTTAATGTTATATTGGTGAAATAGTACCAAGTTGTAAGAATGATTCACGAGCAAACTAAAAAGGACAATGATATTTCTTTTCGTCTGTAAGTAGTGTTTGATAAAAAAACATAGATTTTAAGAAAATTACTCGGGGCGAGAAAGGGTGTTGCTTTCACGCAGCATGTGTTCCCACGCCCCCCGCGTCCGACCTTCTCCGCATTGAAGCTAGTGCTGTACCACGTTGTACTCGAATATTAAGTAAAATAACATGATTTTTTTTATTTCTTTATTTTTCTTTCTTTATTGAAATTAAGACCAATGTCTAAAATAAAAGTTTGGAATTGTAATACATAATCGGTAAAATTAAATACTTACGGTTATATAATTATCTATTTAAATTTTAGATTTCTGAAAAACCGTCAGTTGGCAAATAAATGGGTGACAGCAATAAAAAGGCCGAACTGGGAGTTGGGCTCCCAGTTCGGCCTTTTTATCTGGAGTTTTATCTGCTCCATGCATGTTAATGCTTCATCCTTTTATGAAACGAAGAGTCGACTGCGCAAGCTGGTTGAAGATGCAATACCAGAGGTAAAACTAGAAGTAAGATTATACTGATTTTTAAGGGATTAAACAAGTATTTTGTATTTTCGTATATAGTATATATAGTCAAATAATTACATATTCGCGAATTTCTCAAATTGCAATGGTCTTTATAACATAATAATAACTGGAGTCTAGCATATGGCCTTAGGGTAAACCCAACAAAGACCCAAACCATCGTTATCGGCAGTTCCAGAATGCTTTCGCGTATCGATTGGCCCTTGCTCCCCAGTATTTCGTTTGATGGTGTTATAATTCCTATATGTAACAATGTAAAGGCTTTAGGTGTTATTATTGATAATTCATTATCTTGGGGTGCACATATCCAGGAAGTTAGTAGGAAATTGTTTGCGTCTTTTTGTGTTATTTAATTATTTTTACCTTATTAAATTAAAATTATTTATAATATGCAATTTATATTATTACATACTTTTGTGAAATATACTTTTACTATTCTTATTTTAAAAAGTTTCATTTGTCCCATACTCCCATAGCTCTCCGTGCGTGAGGACGTTTTAGTTTGTTTTTTACTTCCGAATAAAAAAGTAATACGAATTTCCTGTTGCAAGAAATCTTAATGTTACAACCAATCTTTCTTTTGGACTTATACTATCTCGTAGGATAGTATCCTGCTTTTGAATAATCGGTGTCACAAGGTTTAATATTGGGTCAAACGATCTCGAATCCATTCGTAGATAATTTCTGAAGTCTGCTGGTTCTAAATCACTCATAATGTTCATATTTGCTAACTTTCCGCGCAACAATAAATATTACTTCACCCATAAGTATTCTTCTTTTTCTTTTTTTTTTGTTTCAATTGAGCCGACAGCGAGGGCTACGCCAAGACCAATTTTTTGTTGACACGTCCAACTTCGTCGCGTTTAAACTGGCAATTGATTCAGTAACTGAATTAAGAAAAGTGTGATCAGAAGCTTCTAACTTGCTTCTGAATTCAGTCGACTAAATTTAGCCAAGTGTAATAAGCCTTTATGATTTGTATATTTATTTTATTCAAGAATTTTTCAATGACATTCGAAATTAGGTATAGTAATACTATAAACATTCATAACAATATCTATTACGAAATAATGTTTTCATATTATTATTATGGAATCGTGGTTTAATTTATTTATGGTTCGTTTAAAAATAAGTTGAATAAATAAACGATTCTTTGAATAATGAATTCTTGACAAGTTTTGTTCAATTATGTACATTTTGTATTATTTTAATTTAGATTTTTATTTATTTGTAATTCTGTAATAATACAAGTGCTAAATATCTATAAATGTCAATATTAAATAACATAATAAATAAATACAAACCTAATGTATCATTTAATTTTATTGTATGCGGAGCTAGTTTTTAACGTTGAGACGCTAGATGGCGTTGCCAAAAAACGTGATTTTTCTGGATCGCGCTAACGTTTTAGTTTCACTTGTATATAGGTCTTGCTCGCATTTTAGTGATTGAGTTCGTATTGAGATAGGAGTTTGTTTTTGAGTTGAGGAGTTAATTTTCGAGTTGAGTTTGTTTTCGTAGTAATTCGTAGTGGGTTGTCACGGGTCGTTGCTGGGTGGTCATTTTGCTCATTTGCTGGCGTTCACTGGCGTTCAGTTTTCGTTTGTTGTTATTGTTTATTGTTTTGTTTAACTGATTAACTGTAAGATAAAATTTTATATTGACATATTGAGTTTCTTTTCAAATCAAAAAGTGTCAAAGTGTATTGTTAATTTGTTATAATACAACCATCCGCCCTCCTCTTTAACAGTAATAAAATAAAAGAATGGGACAAATGGGTTCAATTGGGTTCCTCAACATAATATTTGTTACCCAAGCATATTTGTATGACTAAGGAAAGGACAAAATGCATTGGGAAACTTATTTTTGTATAACAACATCTTAATACAATAACCTGCATTTTTACAAATAAAGAGTTATGATTAAGTTAAAAATGGCAGATTATCCTAGTCACTGTCAATAAATGACACATCAGCGGGAAGATCATGATGAGGGCCGCGGCTGGAACCAGGTAAATTAACTTTAGAAAACATACCATTTATTCCAGGAGTTGATAGATTATCGCTTTCGTCAGACAACGTTTTTCAAATAATCGTTTCATCAGACAAATCTGAGTCCTCCGAGTTGCTGTCTGACGAATCTCCTACTCTGATAATTATCTCCATATCTGTCAAATTGTCAATTATGTGATCACTTTCTGTATAAAAATCTGATCTGATTTATACCTTTTCGTTTATTAATAATTCTATGTATCCCACGTTTGAGGTTCCATTGAACATTCTTACTACTTACATAATATTTTATTGAAGCCCTAACCATTTCGATTGGATTTAAATCAGGGTGTTAAGGAGATAATCGCAGTACGTCATGACCATGTTTAGTAAGTATTTTGTCAATACTGAGTGTTTTATATTGTTCTATGTATTTTGCTTCTTTTAACATATACAGATGTGTACACCACACGTAAATCATCTTCCTGCTTTGCCTTCTTAATGTTTTACCTGCAGGCATAATCGAGATTTTACAAAGTTGCACTGGTATACAACACAACTGTAAACGAAGTAGAAATTTTGTAAACACAGTTGTACTCGTCTGTACTGCGGAGTTATGTGGTGAGAGCACTGCAAGGGATGAGGGGAACGGGACACACCGCAGCGACTGTATCACTGTACCTTCTTCCGCATTCTTTTTGCCACCTCGATGACACCCGGTTCCTGCCCACCTCAAGCGCCATATCGTCAAAGAAACCTATAAATCGTCTACTGCGCAAGTGAAACCACGCGGTCTGTCAAGTCTCATCTTTAGTGGGACGTACTATACAATTGATTTTGCACTTTATTACAAACAGTAGAAGAAAAAATTCTCCTATGCGTTACCCATACTAAATTCAAACGAACATTTCCGTACCCATGTGCAAACTTTCCAATGGTTCTGTCTCTTTTTGATTCGGTTCGATCCTGCATCTGTTGTCTCAAACCTATAATGTCGTGCCTCAATAAATCTAAAAATGAACCATAGTGTACTTGATCTAAAGATGTATTTGAAAAAAAAAGATGTATTCGAAAAAAGATTTACTTGGTAAACGTGGGAGTTACTGATTTATATAACATTTGTGACGGATGTACATCTTTTTTACCAATCACTCCTTGGTTACCCATCTTTACAGCATCAGAATTGATTGTATTTAAACATATTGTGTCTTGCTTTTTCCCTGCCTCGTGTGTGATACGAATTTGTTTTTTTGCTACCTCAACCTTCCTTTGAGGACTGTTTCTCGCTTGTGGAGATAAAAATACAGGCTTGGCATTAGGCACCGAAGTTATTACGGATACTTTTGCAGCTTTAGGGGTGCTTATTTTATTAGCAACTGATGTCGTATACTTTACTCTCTCCGGTGTGTTGACACATGCCACATTCACAGGAGTTCGTATGTTTACAGGAGAAGGAACTATTTTTGCGGTGATGATTCTTGCTCTTTATCTATTCTTAATTGCTGAATTTTGGGATTATTAATTTTTTCTATATCAACTTTCGCGGACTCTTCCTTTGGTTTCTTTTCATTACTTTCTGCATTTTTACGTCTCGGTGGTAAAGCCGTGATAGCTTTTATTCTCGCTCTTCTCGTAAACATGGTAATTAAGTAATGTCAACGTGGTTAAGATTTATTATCATAAGAAATGACGATTTTTAATATAATATGTCCGCGCGACCCATGTTATTTTCCACTTAAACATTGTATTTACCTATTTAGCAATGTGAAAAGTAAATTAAAATATAATTATGTATCTCTATATGAAGAGAAACAATAAATGAAGAAGTATTTATAGCTTTAAACGAATTTAATTGGAAATTTTAAATAAAGTACAGACCAATCTATCAGTGGTCTCAAAAGAGACCAATGACCAAATGTGAAATATGTTCTATTATTGTCTGTGAATGTGAAATAGTGAATAGCGATGTAGCCGGTTTTAGAAAAACCAAACACCAAATACGGTTTTTGTAAAAATCTTTAAACACCAGTTTTTGTTTACTACAACTGATTACTTTTGGAATTAGAACTTACACAAATTTCATTATTCGTGTATCCGAACACCAAAGTAAGAATAAGTTTATGTTGTCTTTGACTGGGGAATTACTGTTATACTGTACCGTTTGCAGCCAGCCGTAGAGCAACACAGTTGACAAGCTTCAGTTTGTTCCGTCGTTCTCTTGTGTGTGTTTCATTACTTTCTCGTTTGTTCAAAAAGTTTTATTTGGGTATCAGATGTAAAAACAAAGGAAAGCAACCAAAGGTAAGTAGGTAACTAATTAATTACTACCTGGTCTAATATAAAACCTTTTCTTTCTCTTCTTCAATCTTTTTGATAATGATTTTAGTTAACTTGGAAATTTTGTAAATGAATTGCATTTTATTGTATTGCTGGATGCCGAAAGTAAAATGAAATACAATCACATGGAACCATTTCAAAAAAAATGATAATGATACTGACAAATCGCACGCTTAATATTATACTGACCTAACTCAAAAAACCTGTTTTTTGGGAAATCACAAAAAACGTTTTGTCATTTACGACTTATCCCATATATTGACTTATAACTAAATAGCGGTAATTCAGTGTGGGAAATAGATATCTTAAATCTTAGTTTGGCCAATAGAGGGCATCGATACAATGCTGCCCGTTATATTATCTCACTTTAGACCTAAATCGTAATCGGTCAGTTTATGATTAAGCGTGCGAAATGTAAGCTATGCGAAAAAATAATTAAGGTCGGTGGTGGAACTTCTGATATGTTGACTCACAAAGGGATCATCCTCAGGCTACAGTGGAAGTGGAGGGTAATGTTGTGGGTGAACGGCCCGGTAACCTAACCGTCTTAAGTCAAACTGAGCAAGAGCAATTTGCAAACACTTCAAAAACTTCTAGTCCCATGTTCGCTGGCACTTTTTGGAGCACAGACAATCACTTAGCGCCATTCAACGTTTTAGCGTTAAAATATTTATTTTATCCATGCCAGCAATGTCTGTGCCTTTGAAAGGATATTTTCGAAGTCATTATATGTGCTGACTTCAAGAAGAAGCAGATTGCAAGCGGATGCTGTCGATCACATCTGTTTTCTTAACCAAAATTACGACTTATGCGATTAGTCATTTTTAGGTTAAAGATATTTTCTTTTTAATAAAGTAAATTATAAACAAGGTTCGAGGTTTTGTTTTTTCTAAAAGTAAGTGAAAACCTAAAAAAAAACTTTTTCTCGAAAGTAATCGTTATAAAGGTCCTGAAAATTGTAATCTATTTCCATCACTAAAGTGAAATCGGTAGAGCTACTAATAAAATCGGTATAGTAGGATCAAAAATCGGTTTATGTTGTTCAAAAACTATACTTCTCTAATGTATTCTAGAGGCTTATTACAAATTTCATAATTATATATAAATATATAATATATATAAATTTCTAACACGTATACACATCAGTTGTCAAAATTCCATTTTATCTTCTTTCTCGCTTTGTCGTATACACAATTCATATTATTACCGCTCTTTCAGTCTCTTCGTAATCTAATTAATTTTGAACAAAAATTAAATTAATTCATAATTTTAAAATCTTAAATATCAGGAAAGGTTCAAATCCTGCATCATTTAAAAATTTTGTATCGGAGTATTTTGTATTGGAGTGGCCTTCCGTGATTTTTTTGTAAACAGCGTAGTAAATCACCACTAAAATATGGAAATTGTAAAATTTTATTCTTTTTCCTTTATTATAAAAAGTAATATGGGTGAGGAAATGGGTAGGAGGAAGGTTATAACTTCCGTAGTATATTAGAAAACCCCCGCCCCTCCCTCTTTAGTTGTAGTAATTACAAATACGGCTTCGGGGACCGGTTTATTAATTCGGATATTTTTACTATTATGTAGAATACAAAATCATAGAAATTCAGGTCTGAATTAGCTGTTCACGTTTATGTAATAATATAATTTATTATTATATAATAATAGAATTTAATCTCATAAGTGGAAACACTAATCCTTAGTTAAAATTGATACAAATATTGCTTTGAAAGGAGAATTTTCATGCTTCCAATTTCAGAATGGCAATTACGGAGCTGTTAAATTTAATATAATAATATAGTAAGTATTTGAGTCTAAAAAGTGGTTTCGTCTTTTCGGCTTTTGAGATTGTTTAAATGTAGTTTATAAAACGATATTTCAACCCCTGTAATATTCATTGAGTTATGGGGTGAATTGGTACAGCGGAGGGATGATTCGGCTCGGGTCTGGTAGTAAATAGTAACCCATTATTTTCCATATATTTCAAAGGTAATTAACGAAACGTGAGATAATATTCTAAAATTTGAAATACATCACACCTTTAAAACTGTGTTTTATTACAATGCGTGCGCGACAAACCTTTCGAGGTTTGTGGAAAAAAAGGGTAAATAAATAAAACTGAATACGTTTTTTAAAATCTTTATTTATAACGAAAAAAACATTTAAGAATATGATAGTATGAAGTATACATAAAAAAGTGAATATGAGATGCTATTGATTTTTAAAATGTATTAATTTTGTGTAGATATGCCTAATAACATTTCTTAGGGTCAGTCTTCTTAGACAAATAGTTAATTCTAACATTCGTATACTTTTGTATTACTGTTTTGGCAAGTTCAATATTGTGCACAATAAAATCATTATCAAAATAACGACTCAATATTTGGGAACAATTATTTGCCAATATAATGTTTTAAAACTTTGTTTGTAACTCATTGCGGTGAGCAAGAGGGGCTAACTTTTTTTGTTATCAGTTAAGTTTTTTCGGATCTCCACTTCAGAAAGGCGACATAAATCAATTACTTGTTTTGATGCATACCTAAGGCTACCTCTACTTTTTTGGTAGGTTAAACTTTTCTCGTTTGGCTCTCAACATAAACCTTTTAAGCATGTACTGCATTTAATTTTTTTAATAGTAGAAAATATAACGTAACTCGCTATATATTCTATGACTTTTTCTTTCGACGTGGTCCTGGCTAATTTTTTGTAAGGGCAACTAGGTCAGTTGTGAATTTGAAGCCAAAACCAAGTTTTCAAAAAGACGATATCTCGATATTTTTTTGTGCTGCCACATCCCTCATTTTATTGCAGTGTGGCCTGTTTTTAAATTAAAAATGCATAATTTCGGATTTAAGCAAGGTTTGTAATATGGTAACCAGACAGCTGATATACATATACTTATATATATTTCTAAAAATTCTAAATACATGCGTAGATAAACGCCTAGACAAAGAACGAATTATCATGATCATCACACAATTATTTGTCCTTTGTGGGCATCGAACCCACGATTTCTGGGATTTATATTTATACTTATTTACATTTATACGAATCAAGGCCTAAAATACACCAAAGTATGAATAAAGTAATTGTCGCATTTTGAAAACTAGACTACAACTTTTAAAAATTACGCTCAGTTTAAATTGAAACAGGTATAACACTATCTGAGATTTGAATTGTATTTTTGTGGTTTTTATCACGCTTTTATAAACTTGATCTGTGGTGTGTAATATGTATGTGTGTAATATGGTAAAAATATGTAACGGAATTCTAGGTCTCGATTTTACCCACTTTGAAAGATCAAAAAATTAAAAATAATAATAATAATTTATTTCAATACTTATACATAACTATATACATTACGTTGACAATTAAGTTACAATCAAATAATATTAAGGTCATCAAATAAAATTATGTATAGTTATAACAGCCATAAAACAAAAACATCAGCCACTGCCCCCAAACTAGAAAAATATCTGTGTCTTGGAGGCCGAGGCAAAAAATTTCCATTGCATAATCCGTGCGGTGTGGGTGTGTGTACTTAAGAGGGAAATTAAATGTTGTGTATGAATACATTACATAAGTGTATATACAATACTATACAAATAAGAAGAGTATTTTATATAAAGACATACTGGGAAATAAAATATTATGAAAAATATCATGTCATTGGTTTGATTAGATTTTCAGTGTCATCATAATTAAGTTTTTGTAACCAGTTTGAAACAATGTTCTTACATTTTGATTTAGGGTAGGAATAAAATTTTAATTGTATGTTCAATTTATTATATAGATATATGCCCAAAAAAGCGATGGGAAGAGCTAGTGTTACAGAAACGTTTTTGAGATATCTTATTTTTTATTCGTTTGGTACATCGTGGATTATATTTTGTAATGGAATGCTATCATAAAACAGTTTGTAGTATAAAAAGTTGACGTACTGTAAGTACTTTGGTTGTCTGATATAGACAATGATATAGAAAATTTTGCACACTTGTCAAGATCTGATGACAATATAGTATACAAATTTAATAATTTTGTTCCATAGTCGATTAACGCTTTCTTTTCCTTCTGCTGGAAGGTGGTGCTTAATTAATAAAACTGCCGGAAGATGGCATTAAATTAATATGTCAGGTGTACCAAAAGTCATATTTCGGAAAAAAACTACGTAATTTTCAAGAAAATGGAAAATATATTTATTCAAAGTATTGGCCATTTGATTCTATACATTTTGCTCATCCAACCCAACCATAAAAAACTTTTTATCCTTTGTGCAAAACCATTAATCGTGCCATTTTGTAACTTATTCCAAAATGGCCAAGTGCTGTTCTGCAAGCGCGTTGATGCGAGAAGTTGATAGTCAGACGGGCAAGGTCTGGAGAGTACGGCGGGTGCGATATATGTTCCATTCAAGTGCTTCCAACGCTTCCTTGACCGGTTTTGCTATATGAGACGGCGCGTTATTGTGCTGTAAAATCACTTGACAAGAATCTCTTCACAAAATCACAAGACACGGTGTCTTCGGGCATGGTTCAGTTTGATCATTTGTCGGTAGCGATCACTATTAACTGTTTCATTAGGTTTCAACAGTTTGTAATACACCACGCCACTCTGGTTCCTTCAAACATAGAGCATTGTTTAAAAGTTGTCATTGACTAAACGGTAGAAAATAATTTTGAATAAATTTAAATAAGGATTGTGTGATTTTTTTTTTATTGCTGTAGAACAGCAGACAGGCTGACGGCCCGCTTAGAATTTAGCAGTTACCATCGCCTATGGGTGTTTGCAACGCCAGTGGCATCGCGAACACGCTGCTGTCCCATAAGGGTACAGGAAAAAACAACGAATGAAAAAAAAATTATTGTAAAAAAAGTATGGAAAGATTAGTTTGTTTTTCTTAGAAGCGTGTTTTTTTTAACTATAATTAACTTTTAACTTTTTAGTTTAGATACAAATCCCAATTGGTAAATGTTTTTATTAATTTAACGCCATCTTCAGGCAGTCTTATTATTAATTTAATGCCATCTTCTGGCAGTGTTATTAATTAAACACCAAATGGCGTTTCAGCAGAATTTTGAGTTTTTTTGCTTGTTCAAAGTGGGTAAAAATCGAGTCCGAAAATTCCGTTACTGTATGTATATACAGATCACGTTAATAAAAGCGTGATAAAAAAGGAGGTGCAAAAAGCCAACGTCACGCGGTGTTCCCAGGTGGTCACTCATCCAAGTACTGACCGCGCCCTACGCTCCTTAAGGCGGTTCACACACTGCTCCGCGCTCCGTCGCCTGGCGCGGAGCGGCAGATTTTAATATTGTATGCAAGTACATCGATTTGTATGGAAAACACGCCAGGTCCAACACACCGAAAACGCGCCACGGCGCGGGAGCGCGTCCCGCTAGCAGAATCTGCCGCCAGGCGCGGAGGCGCGGGGCAGACCGCCGCAAGGAACACACTGCGCTCCGCAGTATCGCGCCTGTTTTCGTGCTTTAAGGATATGTTCACTTGATGGATCTGGACACGGATAGATTTATATACGAAATTGAACAACGCCCAGCAATTTGGGATATGAAATGAAAAGAATACAGTGATCGCGTACAAAAAGTGAAGAAATGGGAACAGATAATAAATATATTTACGGACTAGCTGTACCCGCGACTCCGTCCGCGTGGAATAGTTGACTATTTATTGAGCAAAATTCGACGGACTATTACTGGAGTAGACACAAATTTTCGTCTCAGCATTACACCTCCTCCATGTCTGCGTCCTCATCTATACAAATAAATAAAATTGGAGGGTCTGTTTGTAATACTAAAATAACCGCTTTTTACTAAGTGCATTCGGACGTATACACGATACATATACCAAAACAACATTTTATTACAATTTTTGTCTGTCTGTCTGTCTGTCTGGGTGTTCCGGCTAATCTCTGAAATGTCTGCACCGATTTTGACGGGACTTTCACTGGCAAATAGCTGATGTAACAAGAAGTAACTTAGGCTATTTTAGTTTTAGAAAAAAAAAAGTTTTTGTTAAAAATGATAAATTTCGAAAATTTTATATTCCAAGTTAAGTTGACTTCAGATTTATATCAACAATCATATGAAATAGGGTTCAGCTTAGGCTGGACATTGTAGGTTTTATTTCTAACTAGCTGTGCCCGCGACTCCGTCCGCGTGGAATAGTGACTGGGCAGCATTTTTGGATATATCTTATGGTATATTTTGGATTACAAACCCTATTTACCCTAAAATATAAGTAAATGAAATATGCAGTCAGTGTTATCGAATGCAACTGTTACGCCATGTAAGTAGTTTTTGTTAAACATGATAAGTTTCGGAAATTGTAATGTCCAATTTAAGTTGACCTCAGATTTATATAATCAATCATATGAAATAGGTTAGACTGGTCTTTGTAGGTTCAAACGTACGTATTCCGGAGGCGCATGGCGTAACAGTTGCATTCGATAACACTGACTGTTTGCATATTTCATTTATATTTTAGGGTTTGTAATCCATAATAAACCATAAGATAAATCCAAAAAATTCTGCCCAAAGTCACTATTCCACGCGGACGGAGCCGCGGGTACAGCTAGTCCGTAAATATATTCATTATCTGTTCCCATTTCTTCACTTTTTGTACGCGATCACTGTATGCTTTTCATTTCATATCCCAAATTGCTGGGCGTTAATCAATTTCGTATATAAATCTATCCGTGTCCAGATCCATCAAGTGAACAAGTCCTTAAAGCACGAAAACAGGCGCGATTCTGCGAAGCGTAGTGTGTTCCTTGCGGCGGTCTGCCCCGCGCCCCCGCGCCTGGCGGCAGATTCTGCTAGCGGGACGCGCTCCCGCGCCGTGGCGCGTGTTCAGTGTGTTGGACCTGGCGTGTTTTCCATACAAATCGATGTACTTGCATACAATATTAAAATCTGCCGCTCCGCGCCAGGCGACGGAGCGCGGAGGCGCGGAGCAGCAGATCCCGCGCGCGGCGACGGAGGAGCAGATCTGCCTCTTCGAGCAGATTTTACCGCGCCTCCGCGCCTGACGGCTTTGTACGCGGCCCGCGCCAAACTAAGGCGGATCACACACTGGCCACGCGCCCAGGCGCGGAGGCGCGGAGCAGCAGATCCCGCGCGCGGCGACGGAGGAGCAGATCTGCCTGTTCGAGCAGATTTCACCGCGCCTCCGCGCCTGACGGCTTTGTACGCGGCCCGCGCCAAACTAAAGGTTACTTTCCATTTGGTCGTCGTGGTGTCAGTTATGTTACAATGGGCAATACTGAATTCATTGAAGACGCTGCAATTGTTTTAGCAATATGGTTTTTGTATAAGCAAATAAGTAGACCTAATAGAAGATATTGGATATATCCTTTTTTACGAAATAAATCGAGAAATGGTTCATTTGTACTGAATTACATGGACATAAGAAAACATGAAGACAAGTTTTATAACTTTACACGAATGTCAACTGCATCTTTTGACTATTTATTGAGCAAAATTCGACGGACTATTACTGGAGTAGACACAAGTTTTCGTCTCAGCATTACACCTCCTCCATGTTTGCGTCCTCATCTATACAAATAAATAAAATTGGAGAGTCTGTTTGTAATACTAAAATAACCGCTTTTTACTAAGTGCATTCGGACGTATACACGATACAAATACCAAAACAACATTTTTTACAATTTTTGTCTGTCTGTCTGGTTGTTCCGACTAATCTCTGAAATGGCTGCACCGATTTTGACGGGACTTTCACTGGCAAATAGCTGATGTAACAAGGAGTAACTTAGGCTATTTGATTTTAGAAAAAAAAATAGTTTTTTGTTAAAAATGATAAATTTCGATAATTTTATATTCCAAGTTAAGTTGACCTCAGATTTATATCAACAGTCATATGAAATATAGGGTTCAGCTTAGGCTGGACTGTGTAGGTTGAATTTCCAATTTAAGTTAACCTCAGATTTATGTCATCAATCATATGAAATAGGGTTTAGCTTAGACTGGACTTTGTAGGTTCAAACGTACGTATTCCAGAGGCGCATGACGTAACAGTGGCATTCGATAATACTGACTGTTTGCATATTTAATTTATATTTTAGGGTTTATTGGGTATGTAATCCAAAATAAACCATAACATAAATCCAAAAAATTCTGCCCAAAGTCACTATTCCACGCGGACGGAGTCGCGGGTACAGCTAGTACGTAAATATATTTATTATCTGTTCCCATTTCTTCACTTTTTGTACGCGATCACTGTATTCTTTTCATTTCATATCCCAAATTGCTGGGCGTTGTTCAATTTCGTATATAAATCTATCCGTGTCCAGATCCATCAAGTGAACATATCCTTAAAGCACGAAAACAGGCGCGATACTGCGGAGCGCAGTGTGTTCCTTGCGGCGGTCTGTCCCGCGCCTCCGCGCCTGGCGGCAGATTCTGCTAGCGGGACGCGCTCCCGCGCCGTGGCGCGTTTTCGGTGTGTTGGACCTGGCGTGTTTTCCATACAAATGATGTACTTGCATACAATATTAAAATCTGCCGCTCCGCGCCAGGCGACGGAGCGCGGAGCAGTGTGTGAACCGCCTAAAGGTTACTTTCCGTTTGGTCGTCGTGGTGTCAGTTACGTTACAATGGGCAATACTGAACTCATTCAAGACGCTGCAATTGTTTAAGCAATATGGTTTTTGTATATGCAAATTAGTAGACCTAATAGAAGAATTGAATACATCCTTTTTTACGAAATAGGCCGAGAAATGGTTCATTTGTACTGAATTACATGGATATAAAAAAGCATGAAGACTAGTTTTATAACTTTACACGAATGTCAACTGCATTTTTTGACTATTTATTGAGTAAAATTCGACGAACTATTACTAGAGTAGACACAAATTTTCGTCTCAGCATTACACCTCCTCCATGTTTGCGTCCTCATCTATACATATAAATAAAATTGGATGGTCTGTTTGTAATACTAAAATAACCGCTTTTTACTAAGTGCATTCGGACATATACACGATACATATACCAAAAGAACATTTTTTACAATTTTTGTCTGTCTGTCTGTCTGGTTGTTCCGGCTAATCTCTGAAATGGCTGCACCGATTTTGACGAGACTTTCACTGGCAAATAGCTGATAAAACAAGGAGTAACATAGGGCTATTTTTATTTTAGAAAAAAAAATTGTTTTTGTTAAAAATGATAAATTTCGAAAATTTTATATTCCAAGTTAAGTTGACCTCAGATTTATATCATCAATCATATGAAATAGGGTTCAGCTTAGGCTGGACTGTGTAGGTTGAATTTCCAATTTAAGTTAACCTCAGATTTATGTCATCAATCATATGAAATATGAATAGAAGAATTGCTGTTTAAGAAGTAATTCTTTAAAATAAATTAATTTGTAAGATTCAGATTAAATATAAGTACTCTGTATTGTATTGGTCTGAAAGAAGATGTAGTGACAAAAGTTGAGAAAGGTATGCTGAGATGGTTTGGCCATGTTAAGAGAATGAATGAAGAACGATTGACGAAAAAAGTGTATAAGGCGAGTGTAATTGGAAGTGTTGGAAGGAGTAGACCTAGGCGGACGTTTTGAGACCAGATCAGGGACTTCTTGAAAAAAGGCCAGGTCAAGAGTACCCTAAACCGAAGGGCATGTATGAAGGGAATAATGAAAGTGGACGAAGCGAAACAAGTATGTAAGGATCGTAGCAATTGGAAAGAAGTGGTCTCTGCCTACCCCTACGGGAAAGAGGCGTGATTATATGTATGTATGTATGTACTCTGTATTTAATAAGACACGACAGACAGAAGTAAAAAAACAAGTTACTATGTAAAATTCACTTGAATATTTTAAATTATACTTTTAAAACATGCCAGCCAGTGCTTTGATTACATACATAAATAGTAAACACACAGATTTTAACCGTTTTCGAATTAATAACTTCTTATGGGAGGGTAACCGCTTTGTTACGTAACGCGTTACGGCGCCAATCTGTCTGGCTTTCCTTTCTCACGCATACGGCAGCGGTAGGCATGCTCCTCCTCTCTCACTCTAACCCACAGCGCTAGATCTATTCGAATTGCGACTATTACAATGAAATACAGTTGAGTTTTTTTTCTTTATAAAGAATATATAGTAGGGAATAATTTAATATAATTTTGAAACAGTTTTCAGAAAAATTGGAAATTCGTAAACTTTAGTTATTTTTGAATTCTCATAATATCCTAGTATCTCCAGAAAACTTACAAAATATCAAGATCTAGCAATAGAATTAAAAACAATGGATCGTTAGCTCAGTTCGCATTGTACCCATCGTCATCTCCACGACAGGCGTAGTCCCCAAATCACTAATCCAAGCGGTAAGACTATGGAATGCGCTACCACTAGATATAAGAAATGCTCAGTCTCTTGTGTCCTTTAATAGGCTGGTGAAAGAACACTATTTATCAATGCAACATTAATAGGTATATGTATGTATGTTGTGTAAATATATATAGCAATTTATTATTTGCAAAAAAGAAACTATACTATAGAAAATATAATCGCATAATTATTTACAGACAAATAGTGGTTGCGTTGCGTTAAATGTTGACAAGGTTTTAGCTTCTCTACGTGAAAGTGGCAATAACGCGTTCTAAAGTTGGATAGTAAAGGATTTATCATAAATTGATGAATTGTGTACAGGTGTCCTAAGTTTTCGATAGGTACTGGGGCGCAATTTTTCTGATCTGTATCGGTATTTTCTGATCGGGATCTGTATTTCATGCGTCTGGTGACATCGATTGCGACGTCAAGGCACGCATTGCTACCGCGTGGGCCAAATGGCGTGAGGTAACTGGTATCATTTGTGACCCCAAGATGCCGGTAAAATTGAAGGGACAGGTCTATAAGACCATCATTAGGCCTGTCCTTTTATACGGCTGTGAAACGTGGCCGGTGTTGGAGCGACACAAGCAAGAACTGCGTGTCACGGAGATGAATATGTTGCGGTGGATGTGTGGAGTGACGCGGAAGGACCGCGTTAGGAACTCCCGTATTCGCGGCAGTCTTCATGTCCGTGACATTGCGGATAAATTGTAGGAGTATCGGCTCCGTTGGTACGGCCACGTTTTACGGCAACCGGATGCTTACGTAGGAAACAAATGTCTGGCCATGCCGCCTCCGTCGAGCCCCGGCAGGAGGGCTAGACCCAAAAAGTGCTGGCTTGACGTCGTAAAGGGTGATATGCGTGTCAATGGGCTCACTACCAGGGATGCTGAAGACCGTGCGAAGTGGAGTAGAAAAAGTCGGAAAGCGGACCCCGGGCACCGAAACGGAAGTTTAGGTTGCAACCGGGATACTACGCTTAGATGATGATGACTCGGGTGCAATTTTTCGGATGAAGAAAGGCGAAGCAATTCAAAACGTTCCTTAAGGTAAAAGAGAGTATAGGGATTATACAAAATGTTATACTAATACGTATGTATACCTTAGCCTTAGGTAGGATTAACTTTTAGTCATTGTTCTGCGACTTGCAGACTAACCTAATCAAGTCAGGTTTCCCACAACGGCATGTATCGCTTAAACAGTGTCTCACCTAATATGCGTATTTTAACGTAAGTGCCACGTACTAGTGGTGAAAAAATACATTGTGACGACACCTGTAACTCAAGATCAACGGTATGTGCCGGGGCTTTTACAATTATGTCTATATATAGGTCAAAACTATTAAGGAATGGTAATAATATGGCTTTTTAAAATAATTATTATTGTTTATACAAGCGTTTTTCTAGAACATTTATTTTTATTGCTGAAGATCAGCAGACAGGCTGACGACCCACTTAATAGTAAACAGTTGCCGTCGCCTATGGATGTTTGCGACGCTACTGGCACCGCGAACACGCTTCTGTCCCATATGGGTACAGAAACCTGGGTCAATAATGCTGGATCACAACACAAAGTTACTATGAACTAAGGGTGGTTGCCATCTAGACGGTCTTGGGGCCTACCACGTAGCTAGGGTTGTTTTGTCGCTTTTTACGACAGGCCGTACTATCCGTGCGGGGGCGGAGAAAGAATACTAAGCTCTGCGGCCGGGGTCGGCCTGTCGTAAAAGGCGACAAAGCAACCCACCCTAGCTATGTGGTAGGGCCTTAAGCCCGTCTGGAGGGCGACTACCTTTGGTCTTAAGTATGCTGCTATCATATAACCTTGTGTCATGTTCCGGCATTAGTGACCCAAGTTCCTGTACCCTTATGGGGCAGCAGCGTGTTCGTGATGCCACTGGTGTTGGAAACACGGCAACGGTAACTGCTAAATTCTAAGCGGGCCGTTAGCCTGTCTGCTGTCCTCTAGCAATAAATAAAAAAAGGCCGATCCCGGCCGCAGGGGTTAGCATTCTTACTCCGCCCCTGCACGGAGAAGATTTTGTAATGCCATCGATCGATTCCTTTTAAAATAATCCTTCTTCGGTAATCAAATAAACGATACTGGGTACTAGAATATTCTGTTATTTGGAAAAGGGTCAAAATTAAATAAACAGGCGGTTTTCTTCATTCTTTAATGCATTTTCTCTAATTTTCTTGACAGCGATGAGCACTTTTGGTGAAAATAGATACCAGAAATTAATAAAATATATAACAAATAATAGTTGACAAAAATAATTGATTTAATTAAATTTATTCTTAATTACAATCAGAATAACTTTTCAATAAAAATAGATCTCTTCTATAAAATTTATAAAAGCAGTTAATGTAAGGTGTTAGAAAAAAATAACAATAAATAAATGCTTCTGGGAATGAAACGCAATTTACATTTTCACTTATATTTGATAAATTGACAGACGTCACTCTGTTAAGATCAATTTATTGTATAAATACCTTAAGAGTACAAAGTATCTATTGGTGTTAAATCGCCAAACTGAGAACTAGGCTGCGTTCATCTACGAATAAGCTACGGCGTATTGGTTCGTCATTCATTAACTAGATTTTGGCTAAAAAGTCAACATTTGCAAAACCTTTACAAATTGTCATGACACCCCGGAATTAGTCAATGACTATTCGTGCCGATGTCTAGACGCCGTGCCCCCCCTCGGCGTTACTCCCGCTCCAACTACCTCCTCTGAGCCTCTCTAAGATATGTCGCTTGTTGTATTTTATCTAATTAATTATTGCTATTATAATACTATTCAATGTAATAAATCAAGCGGTCACTATAAGCCCATCTTAGTATAATCTCCAAATAACTAAATCAAAGGTCACATATTTAAGATGTAAAAGCGTCTGGCATGCACCCACCACATTTGAGCTACGCCTACGTTTGCGCGGAGTACAGCCGAGGAGCGCGGACAGCGGCGGTGTGCAGCCGACCACTGCTTTATCACAATATCATGTAATTTAGTCCGAATTTGTTAACGCTCCGGCCTACTTAATACTACGAAATGATCACTATCGACAATAAATTATTTAACTACAATTAAAATCATGGTAATGAAGTGTAGTAGTGCATCGAGGACCGAGAAGTCCGTCTCGGACCGAGACGGCAGGTTATAATTGACTGGGCCGCTCCGTGCGCTCTCCCTGCGCTAAGGCCGACACTCGGTATTAGAATATTTATATACAGAAATGATTCTCAAACGATTCGAAGCGCTACTAATCCACCTCTACTTAGGAAACTGAGACGATCGTTTGCACTAATTTTTCCGATTTATCGGTAGATATGACTACATATAATTAAAATGAAGAAAGCAATCGAGTGTCATTGAATGGCTCGCCGGTGAGGTCCATTGTGCTTCCGCGGCTAGCGGCGGGTCTCTGTCTCCCACTCCGCTCCACCACGATCCAACAATCTCAATATATATTTATAAATTCAATATAGGTAATACAATATTTAAACCGTGATAATAAGGAACGTTAAAACACTCTCCAAACTTAATATCCGCGACCGACAATTCCGCATAACAATAGAGGTCTATTTTATACGTCAACAAAGCATAGTGATACTTTACATTTCAGTCTAGTCTATAAAATTATTTTCTTTTATTTAATGGCAAGGTATTCCTATAAAGATTCAATACTATCATTTTTCAATATATAACAGGTAATCTCTATACATCCATCGTTTCGTCACAGCTTCAATGATATAAAATTTAACCTAAATTATAACACAGGAGAATTAAGTATAAGATCACAAAATGAGATTCAACGCGGGCGGCGCGGGTCGCGTCGCTCGCACCTCGGCGCCCGATGGCCGACATCCCTACGGGCGCTCCGGAGGCGCGGCGCGGCTCATGCTCGATCTACGCTACGACAGCGAGGCGCCCCCGTCGGCGGCGGCGGCAGCGGCTCGCACTAAGCCTAGTATTGCTATGAAAGAGGCTGGGCCGCAGCCACGACGGCACTAGCACAATGTGCGGCGTCAGGGCGCAATGCCCGCATCCGACTTGTGAAACGCGGCAGCGGAAGCGAGCGACGGTGGCTGCGTCTGCGCCGAGCTGAAGTCGTGTTCGGACTTGGGGCGAGGTAGCGCAGCTGCCGCTACGCCCAGGCCAGGCAGCGCCACACCCGCCATGCGACACGAAGCCGCCTGCAAAGGCTGCAATGCTAGTCCTAGCGATCGCTCCGAGAGCCGCGCCACGCTGTCGTCCGAGAGACTCACATGTTCCGCCTCTGCAGCCAGTGCGTTCACCACTGCGTTAATCGTGTTCCCCTCGGACGTGGTGTCGTCCTCGCGGTGTGCCACCAGGTTCGGGTTCTTGCCGATCTTGTTGAGCCTCTCGGCAGCGACACTCTCCATGGTGCGTCGCATCAAGGGGTACTGATCAAGCACTGCGTTGAAATGGTCCACGGAAAGAGAGAATAAATTGCAATAGGTTTCGGCGCGTACTGATGCTACACGTCGGGCGTTTGTAAGTAAGCATATTTCGCCGAAGTACGAGCCATCCGATAGGCTGGTGGCCACTTCACCATTCGCCATTACTATATCTACAATGCCTTCTTGGATGAAATACATTTTGTTGCCGATGGTTCCCTCTTTGATTATGATATCGCCTGCAAAAGAATTGCAAAATGTTACATACTTTGATAGAATTACTAATAATGATGAAGCACTAATTTCAATACTAAACTAATGCTAACCTGGCTGGAAGACTTCATATCGTAGTTTAGTGACCACGTCAGATACAAAGTTAGAATCGGCATTTGCGAAGAAAGGAACAGACGCGACAAGAGACCTGCAGTTATAGTTGATGACGTCTTCTCGCAGTTTTTCGCTCAACTCTCCCAAAATTAGCTCTTCATCGAAGAATTTTCCTTGATAACGATGTTCAAAGTATTCTGTAATCCGTTGTCGCATTTCACGAGGTAATTTGCGGTATGCCATGTATTCTTCAACTTGTTTGACCTGGAAATTTAAAACGAATGAGTAATTATTACAGTTCGATTCGAAAACCCATGCCCAACAGTGTCACACGTCGCAAATCTCTTTATTACCATGCAAAAATCTTTGTTATTTCCATTGTGTCGATATAATCACAATATACCAATATGTACACTCCTAAACAGTTTAAATTTCTATACATTTTGATCTACAAAATTTTCAACACATTAATTTGACCAAAAGTGCCCCGTGTAGCAACTATGGTTAGTGCGACCCATGAGAAGTAAACTGTTATGAACACCCGTTAATACTTTACATAATTATAATAGATGAAATGTGTTAATGTTGATGATAATGGTGCAAATGATAATGTTCTTGTTGATTTTGCGACAAACAGTGAATACACTGAACAAACATTCTCCCTGTACTCACGTCTAATCTCTGAAACAGTTAATTAAAGGTTTAGTGATTCATATTAGGATATTTTGTGATTGATTATTAACGAAATTATTGTAGTTAGATCGTATGGAGGCAGTATGGATATTTTGGATAAATTATTTTTATATTTTTGATAATGTAAAACATACGAATCTGTTATAATACCTAAATGGATTTTGTAAAAACACTGAATGAACAATACGAAATTGAAAATTGTAGTGAATTTTAAGCAATGTTCAAAGATGATATTTATATCTAAGATAGCTTAAATTAATATAAAATTGAATTTAAGTATGTGATAGTAGCTTATTTGGGTGTTCATAACTTCTTACATTCACAAACTCATGAGTTGATACAATGAAATGAACGGGCTATATTTTTATAAGAATATTATTTTGTGGATATGGATGTGCTGCTGTCCCATAAGGTACAGGAACTTAGGTCACTAGCACAAGGTTATTATGGCGGCATACTTAAGACCAAAGGTAGTCACCATCCAGACGGGCTTGGGGCCCTACCACGTAGCTAGGGTGGGTTGTTTTGTCGCCTTTTACGACAGGCCGACTCCGGTCGCAGAGATCAGTATTCTTTCTCCGCCCCTGCACGGATAAAAACGTGTTTATATAATTATAAAAAAGAGTTTATTAAACACTTATTTATATTATATTTAATATTGAATTAGTTTTGTCAAAATTTGTGTACACAACCCTGCCTCTTTATTCTTCCCATTCTCCAACGTTAGGTTTGCTGGAAGAAAACCCTTTTAGGGTTAAGCTCGCCTATGTACGTGTGCTCTTCTTTAACTGTTATGTGTGTAATTAATGTTGTGTACAAAGATAAAAATAATATTTAATAAAATAATCCCTTTATTTGTCAACTAAATGTAATGAAACACATACATTTGTAACAATTAGATGGCGAACACACAGATGGCGCTATTAGTTGCTAAGATATGATTTGTGTCTTGGAACTTAATTGACACACTGTGTACATAATTATAATCAATGTAAGAGAAAATTATTTTGAAATTGATTAATTATACAGTACGATTAGGTAGCAAGCCAGTATTTGGTTTGTGGTGGGTTTGACGTGTGGTTTCGGACCCATTTTGTTGCATTTAGTTGGGTTCGCTGCAACAAACATGGCAATCTTTGCCTAGGTAATCGAGTGGTCGCAGTCGCAGTGGTCGGCTTGCTACACGATGATCTTATTTCGCTTTTTCTTACATTTTTGTAGCTAAATATAAATGTGTAAAAGAGTTACCTTTTCACGATATTGTCTTCGTGATGAATCAAGACTCTGAATAAGATTCGTTGCATGACCGAGGAAAAGTGCGTAGCAGGTGGCGCCCGAGATCATAGACAGCATCGTCAGCCACATGTCGGTGAGGGATTGTGGGGGAAACCGGCCGTACCCGATACAGAGCATGTGCGACATGGCCTTGAATAACGCCCACGAGTATTGCTCCAGCCAGAAAGCTTCCTGGAATAGTTAAAATTATAGCAATTATTGTAAGTTATTTTTAGGTGATCATTGCGGATAGCGATTATTATATTAAATAATAAATATGCTTCGATGATTCTCGCAGCGCCACCAACTCCCAAGGTAAACAGCAGAGAACTTGTGTTATGGGTACAATGAAAATACTACTTTGCAAAAAAAGGGCACCTTACAGTCATTAGCTTAGATGACTAGAAATTTCTTATTACCAATGTTAATATAGTTTATAACACTTAAATCCTGGAATCGGTGTTTTAGATTATTGTATATATCATAAGAAGTATTCGATTTTCTCCACGGTAAGCTTTAGACCACCGATCTTAAGCGACTTGTTTGACGTCATACATAACACATCTCATCAATTTACCCTTGTCGGCGTCTGTCAGCGTAAGTTAAAAGAGGTTAAGAAATGAGGACCCACCTGTAACTCGTTTATTGCAACCCATGAATTTGGTGGGAATCCCTGTAGCATAGGAACGAGGAACTGCAAACAGCCGGACCAGTGGCCAATCAGCAACATCATGCAGATGAGATTGAATATCCGCATGAACACAGAGGCCATGTTGAGAAACTGAAAAGATAAAGTCCTGATTAACGTTTGATCGAATGTTCACAATCGCCTCTAAAGGAAGCCGTGCGGACTGCGCGCGACAAGGACGCTCGAGGTCAAGCATCGCGATGATATTCTACCGATGAAATTTTATAAAGTGTGAATTAAAACATGAACGCGTGAAACGAGTCTTGTTGCGGGCATGCGTGGTGGGGCGGCGAAGCGGAGGGCGAGCACCACGGCCGCCGCGAGGTGCGTGCCCGCCGCCACTTACGCACCTCGTCCCGCGCGCCGCCGGTGGGTCGGAATCGGCAGGACGTCAACGAAAGAAGTAAGCGAAGCGGACGCAGCGGACTAGAGGACGCCGTGCGGCGTCATCGGCAACATGCTAAGCGGGCGAACGACCACATGCGCGCCGGCTCGTGCCGACCCTGGTTACCTTGAAGATCAGATTGCTTTTGGTGTCACCCTTCTTTTTGGCAACGTCAGAGCTGAGACGACCCCTTCGTTCCGTGCGCTTTTTTTGTAGGTTCTGCAAGATCTAGAAAACAAGCGAGAAACACGAGATAGTAGGAAGAGAGCCAGGCGCGCCCGAGCACGGGCGGGATCGGCGGGCGAAAGGAAGGCGCGGGTGTGCGGGGCAGGAGAGGGCGCGTGCGGGCACACAGGATGCACTAACACCGAGAGGAGCGGGCAAAGGCTAGGCCCCTACAAGGCTAAGCGCCAGGCCGAGGCTCTGGGCGCAACATGCAGCACCTGCGAGGCGAGGTCGCGCGACCCTCCATCTGCGTCGGCTGGCTCGTCGCGTGGTTGCGGAGCGGGGCTCATCTGCACACAACACCATCACTGCGATGGCACCACCACCACCACCCTCCCCGTACTCCACTTCTCACTGACTCTCCGCAGTTTGCTTATAGGGTCAGGTGATAACCGAAACAATCTTGCCAATAATGTTTTGAGTCGACTTTCTAATTAAAAGAATCGAGAAGACGTAACGATAGATTGGTGGCAGACGTTATTAATCTTTTTTGCTTATTGTCAAGGAGTTCTTGGGATTTATAAGTAACGGTTACTTTTAATTAAATTTAGAAGCTGGCACAACCTCTATGCGCGACCTTTTCTTTTAACGATTTATTTATTTTACGATAATCGCGTGTAGTAGTCTCGTAGTTAGATCACAGTGATTTAAGAAAAATAATTTTTCTAAACGGCATCAGCGCATCATGTATATAGCTTTTAAAAAGCGGCAACATAATATTAACGAATTTTGCAAATAATATATTGATTTCTAGATCGAGGGTATGAAGGGCGGTTGGAGTGGGCGGACGCGACGACGCGACGCGGGCGCATACTGAAGATTTAGACGACACGAGTGAGAGCGTGCTCAGGCAGAAGAAGCTTGCAGAGAAGCAGTAGAGAAGTGCAGAGCGGGACGTGGGGCTCACATTCAGTAGGGGCGGGATCTTGGTATAATACAGGATTACAATACAACATATTCCATTTTACATCATAATATAAGGAACACTAATCACTAAAACAATATTAAGATTTAATAAGTTTACATTTATATATTTTTAAAATATTTATTGCCAATTAGTTATACTCGACCAAATATATTTCAACAAGCTATTAAATTTATACAAGTAATAATGATTACTATTAGTATATATTTGATTCTCTGAACTTCATATGCTTTTAATATAATAAAAAGCTTGTAGAAAAATATCTCATCGTTAGTACATTTTATTTCTTATACCTATATAGTATCTTCTTCACTTGATTTGAATCCAATATTATAGTTATGGCATTGTTATTTATGTCATGTTAGTAATGTGAGCATAATGTAATTAGAGCAGTGTTAATGATAAAGTATTAACCCTTATGTGTGGGTTAGAAGAGATAAGGGCTTACATATACTTCCTCCCATTGTGACACGTATCGGACGAGCCTCGACAGTCGTAGCAGTCGAACCAGCGACAGCAATTTCGCCAACCGAAGTATCCTTAGCGCACGACCCGCGTGAAGAATTTGAAAGCTTTCACTAAAATCCTGTTAAAATTAAAACAATATTACTACATACTGATAGTTTAGTAGATGCCTCTAGAAAACCTCAAGTTTTAGAGCATCACAATAAATGACTTTGTCTTTGTACGATGTGTTTTTTTTTAAGACATGCATCCTGCTGTACTCAAAAGGTTGTCAGCCAAAGAAAAGTGCTGAAGCATAACAAACATATTATAATTATGTTTTAATAGTATAATACTCCAGTGGGCAGATAGCCTATATTAGTGGAAGCTTCATAGAAATGAAGATTCATACTTTAGGCTTTCTATTAAATAAGCTTATTAATCAATGTAATCTGTTTCGAAAGTAAATTTGGAAGAGTTTGATTTATTAAATGCTGATTTGTTGTTGATAGTGTATGTAAAATATTATATATATGTTACAATTTGGTCGTGTTGTTAGTATTATATAAGATTGAGTGGCGATAATATTAGAAAAGTACGAAATCAAGTTAATAGTAAAACAATCAAAAAGAAAACAATTTAAGACAGTACATTAAAATAAAATAATATCATGCCGAGGCATATTATGAAAGGCGTAAATAAAAGAGGTAGTGAAGTGAAAGATGGCATGCGTTTGACATTTTACAATAAGAAAAACACATTGTTTGATACAGTACGTGGAACATTTGATAGAGATGCAAGATATTTCCAAACAGCCAGTGCATGAACTTTAAAAATGGTGAACAATTTAGACCCGAAAAGATATACCCCATACGATACGAAATTCTAAATAGACATTCACAAGGAAGAAGTCCAGAGAACGAAACGTATAAACTTTCAAGGAATACGTGCACGTGAAAGAGCATAAAGAGTGCCAAATTATACCTACATACAATAAAAATATTAAAGTTGTCAATGTACATGAAACTTGTGCTCAGTCAAACCTTTGGAAGTTCTCTTAGACCCTGAATAATGAGTAACTAATCGAACACACGATGACGCACAGGTTCTCGGAGCGGTTGGGTAAAATTCACAATGAGGAGCACAAACAAAACTAATTAAATCATAAAATAGGATATTGCCTATAAAACAAATTAACACCCAACTGAAACAGAATATCAACAACATAAAAGATAGAAATTAAAACTAGTTATAAAAACAACACGGCCAAATTGCAACGTACGTTTACCTGGTTGAAGATCAAAAATATATAATCTAGTGGTATACTAGAGATGAGGTCAAGGAAGAACCATGTCCTCAAATAGTGCTTCGCTATTAACTTGGGATCTAATATCACTTGCTCTGCATTATCTTGCTGCATTATTCCTGAAAGTATAAAATAAGTTTTAAATTTTTGTTACTTGGAGTTTTTCTTATGGATAAGGTCCGAAATGAGGAAATCCATAGGAGAAACAAAATAACGTAGGTTGCAAAATAGGCAAACAGATATGCCAGTACGCTATTTACATCTGTCAAGGGACCAATCGGGGGTGGAGCATATGATTCCTAGAGAGGATAACGCATCTTGGTCAACGTAGTCCGCCCAGACGACCCTCGCAAGTTTACTGACAGGGGTTGGATGGGAAAGGCATAGAAACGGGAGACGAGTTGGGATTTAGGTAGGTCTACATCTATAAGTGAATCACAATTGTCTGACCACAATAACAACTTAGTTGGTGGCATTTAGCTGTCATGCCCAACGTGAACAAAAGGTTTATTTTATCTCATCCCTCGGGGGTTGTAATGCCGAAAAATAGAAGTCATCATGTCTTCTGCAAGTTTCAGGGTCAATCGATTTTTCTTTGAGATTTGAAGGGTTAGCCCATCGTTTTCACTAAAAACTAAGTTTTGCCATATTTATATCATTTTTAATCTCTTTTCACAAAAAAGGAAAAATCGCCATTGCACAGTAATTATAAGTTTTACCTATAGAAACTATTAGAACGCATTTTATTTTTATGAAATCATGTGCTACAGTAAAGTTGAAGACTCAATTTTAAGCAGGTATTCTTCTTAGAGAAACAACGCAGTTTAAATATTTAAAAACTGATTGTTATTTGAGTCCTCGCGAAATAGCCAAGACTATAAACCAATAGGGCATTTTAATAGTATATGATTATTGCAATCTTGATGAATGTATTAGCATCATTTTAAATGATTTTACTGTTGTTTATTAACTGAGAAAACAGCATTTGCTCACCTGTTCTAAAATTAACAACGATATCTATAAGAAATATGGTGTCAGATAGACAATTGAAGGCGATCCAGCGCGTGCTGAGGTCATCGTTGAAAAAGGAGATTGCGACTGGCAGGATGATCAGGTTGGCTACGAGTAGTAGTAACATGCATAGGTCCCAGTAGAATCTGTCAACAATAAAGAAATGCAATTACAATTATTTGAATCAAATGAAACAGTGATCATAAAAAATTGTAAGTATGCATTTAAAATGAATTTATGGATACAACAGTGACGATGAATTATGTATTTACAGTTTTTGAACAGAAGTTATAAATCTATTATGAATATCAACTTTCTTCTTTTTAATAATTCTCGGACATAATTGTTTTATTTTTATTATGATTATCATTGGTATTTTTTAAATATTTTAGATGTTTAATTTCGTAATATTTTCAGTAAAACTATCTTTATTAATTATAAATAGTTTATAAAGAGAATATCTCAGTTTGAATTTCAATGAACACTTATTTATTAAACAATAGTGGTATATTAATGACTAGCAGCCCGTCCCAGCTTCGCACGGGTATTTAACAAAAAATTAAAAATTAAACCCTTCTATTTTTTTCGGTCTCGGGGAAAAACCTTGACGGGCTCCCCCGGCCCGGGGGGACCGAGGGATATAAGGGACTCCGGAAAAGATGTTCGACCATCCGACTACCCACTAAAAACCCCGCTGTTCTCCTATCGCCTACGCCCGGGCCCACGGATATATGGCCTGCCGATCTCGTGGCCCGGGACGGCGCCGGCCCACGCTTTGTCTTAAAGCGGGCCCCTTCTAAAGTGCTGGCGCCAGGGGGTCAGGGTTTCGTCCCCCCGGTACTCTCTTGTAACAACTCTAGGAGTTGAGGGGGGTTGCGGAACAGCACGCGGCTTTCTCCCTTGCGGCAATAGTGCGGGCGGCGAATCCTCCCCCGAGCGCTTTCTACGGCGGCCTGAGATCGTTGCCCGCCCTCCGGCGCCGACGACGCGGCCTACGTTGGCGGGAGGGGAGTGCAGTGGCGGACTCCAGCTCCCGTTCCGCCGCCTCCCTTGCAGACACTACTGCCTCGCAAAAGGAGGCGACGGCCGTCCATCCAGGATCGCCCCCGACCATGGACAGAACCAGGGCCAGGAGCGACAGGTCCGCGGCCAATTCCGGACGGGACTCGCATCCCCGTTGCGTGCTAGTCAGGCGTGGGTACGACTACCAGACGATACTCCAGAAAAAGCAGAGTCGCCTGACGTCGTAGCCGGCCCAGCAAGACCAACCGACAGCGAGGATGCAATTCCCGCCCTGGGAACACTCTCTATGCAGGCGCAGTCGAAATAGGCATGGTTTCGACTACCAAATCATGTCCCAGGGTAGAACCCGGGACCCCAATCAGTATTCGCAACCATCCCACCGGGGACCACGCCACGAACAGAGAGCTAAGTTGGAGAGGATGTAAGAGGTAGACGGAAAGAAAGGTAGGACTCTGTCGCCTCGAACGGAGAGGGGAGTGAAGCGACGGATACTCGGGCACCTCGGGTACGCACACCCGTGCACTCCTCGGACAGAGGAGCGCCCCTGAGGGCAATTCTATTTGCGTCAGGTTACTAAAAAAATAAAATTATAAAGAAAGTTTGAATATTATTATTTCTATGAGCTTTTATTTTAATGATTTTTTTTTGTTATTACTTTTTATTTATTTTTCGTAATTTTTTAATAAGTATTCTAATTTTTGTAAAAACCCCAGTGACGCACGCCTACATTGCTTATGGTGCTGCCTAGCTAGCCAAACAGGGTGAGCGACTACTCAACATTTTTCTACTATTTACATTTTTAAACTCGTGATATCTTTCGAATGGAATATCCGAATTGAATAATTCAAAAAGTTATATAAAGGTATTGAAACATTTTTGAATATGAAGTGATTTATTTTGATAAGGATTAATACCAAGATCCAAATAAAGAGCCTTTTCTAGGGGCGGCATTTAAATTAAATTTTTAAAATAAAAAAACACTTATTGTGGCATAACTATAATAGTTAGACATATGCTGTCGTGACACTTTTTGTAAATAATGATGTGTTCTGCAAAGTTGTAGTACATTATTTTATTCTATCATCAATAGTTTTCGCAACGCACGCGATTTAAATAATATTTTAGGTAATTTTTTTACACTTTGGGTTACATTATTGAAGTTTTAGTAAGGATCCCTAATTTTTTTGAAAATATAATATAGCCTATGTCACCCGGGGATAGTGTAGCTTCCCAACAATGAAATAATTTTTTAAATTGCGTCAGTAGTTTCGGAGCCTATTCAAAGCAAACAAACAAACAAACAAACAATCAAATCTTTCCTCTTTATAATAGTAGTATAGATAAGGTATAACTATCAGAGTAAATTGCTTCATAATTTCACTATACAGGTGAGTAATTGTGCAGTAGCATATATGAACATTGTCGTGTGTGGGCGGAGGGCAGGACGCGTAGCGTGTGCATGTCTACAATTACCCAATAGAGTTGCGATTCACCTCGAAATTGCTCATGAAGTGATCTCATCTGTCGTTTAATCTGATCACACATGAGATATTGAGATCTCCTCGAGATTGTTGGCCACTGAGTGAATATTTCTCAGCTTCTACTGATCTATCGCGATGTAAGAACGTATTTTATTATATATTACTAGCTGACCCGGCAAACGTTGTTCTGCCATATCTATACTACTATTATAAAGAGGAAAGATTTGATTGTTTGTTTGTTTGTTTGTTTGCTTTGAATAGGCTCCGAAACTACTGACCCGATTTAAAAAATTCTTTCATTGTTGGGAAGCTACACTATCCCCGGGTGACATAGGCTATATTATATTTTCAAAAAAATTAGGGATCCTTACTAAAACTCCAATAATGTAACCCAAAGTGTAAAAAAATTACCTAAAATATTATTTAAATCGCGTGCGTTGCGAAAACTATTGATGATAGAATAAAATAATGTACTACAACTTTGCAGAACACATCATTATTTACAAAAAGTGTCGCGACAGCATATGTCTAACTATTATAGTTATGCCACAATAAGAGTTCTTTTATTTTAAAAATTTAATTGAAATGCCGCCCCTAGAAAAGACTCTTTATTTGGATCTTGGTATTAATCCTTATCAAAATAAATTACTTCATATTCAAAACTGTTTCAATACCTTTATATAATTTTTTGAATTACTCAATTCGGATATTCCATTCGAAAGATATCACGAGTTTAAAAATGTAAGTATTAGAAAAATGTTGCGTGGTAGCCGCTCACCCTGTTCGGCTAGCTAGGCAGCACCTTATGCAATGTAGGCGTGCGTCACTGGGGTTTTTACAAAAATTAGAAAAAAAAATACTTATTAAAAAATAACGAAAAATAAATAAAAAGTAATAACAAAAAAAAATCATTAAAATAAAAGCTCATAGAAATAATATTATTCAAACTTTCTTTATAATTTTATTTTTTTAGTAACCTGACGCAAATAGAAGGGTTTGCCCTCAGGGGCGCTCCTCTCCGCTCCTCGGGCGTCCGAGGAGTGCACGGGTGTGCGTACCCGAGGTGCCCAAGCATCCGTCGCTTCAGTCCCCTCTCCGTTCGAGGCGACAGAGTCCTACCTTTCTTTCCGTCTACCTCTTACATCCTTTCCAACTTAGCTCTCTGTTCGTGGCGTGGTCCCCGGTGGGATGATTGCGAATACTGATTGGGGTCCCGGGTTCTACCCTGGCACCTGATTGGTAGTCGAAACCATGCCTATTTCGACTGCGCCTGCACAGAGTGTTCCCGGGGCGGGAATTGCATCCTCGCTGTCGGTTGGTCTTGCTGGGCCGGCTACGACGTCAGGCGACTCTGCTTTATCTGGAGTGTCGTCTGGTAGTCGTACCCACGCCTGAGTAGCACGCGACGGGGATGCGAGTCCCGTCCGGAATTGTAAATAATAAAATGTCAAAAAATTAAAAAACAAATTTTGGGGGTGGGTCACCCCTAACATTTAGGGGGATGAAAAATAGATGTTGGCCGATTCTCAGACCTACTCAATATGCTCACAAAATTTCATGAGAATCGGTCAAGCCGTTTCGGAGGAGTATGGCAACGAAAACTGTGACACGAGAATTTTATATATTAGATGGTTATAAAAATTTAGGCATTTTAAATATTTATGCAATCCTTAAAGTATTACTAAATTCGTATTACTGACTTATTAAACTAATAATGACATAATAAACTACGAGTTTATTATGTTATTATTAAACTGTCTAATTGCAATACCTTAAGCACTATAATTCTTATAGTACCAATGTTACAAAAAAAAATGTACATGTTTTACCAATATTTATCATATTGTGATATTTAACATTTTACAAACTTGTTTTAATTATAAAAGTATGGCAGATAAGTAATAAATGGCTAACTAAAAAAGTGGTTAGATTGATTCATTGATGTGATTAACGCTTGGATGGAGCATTACTAACGTGATGCTTTTCTCAAAATAGTAAATATTGAAAATAATCGTCTAGAAATTGACAAGGAAAGGAACGAAGACATGTGCCAAGAAAATATAGAACGACAATAAAAACAATCCGAGGTTAATATATATATATATATATATATATATATATATATATATATATATATATATATATATATATATATATATATATATATATCCGACAAGAAAAAATTTCACGCTGATATTTCGTAGAGCATGGAATCATACCAATCGTGCTAGTCATTGTGCTAGCTTGTTTGATATGATATATATTTTAATTTAATCCAGCCTATTAATATTGAAGTTAAAATACTAAATTTCATAATGGTTCTATCAGGTAAATCTATAAACCCAAAATCATTCATGTTATCCAAAGAAAAAATGTACGTTGTTTTCTAAAACGTATCTCAAATACCTCTTTGAATAACATTCAACGTGTAATGTGATTGAAAATAAACAGGTAAATATAGCTCATTTTTCACAATAAGCCGAAAAATTTACACAATACGTTGCCTATCGAGCAAGGGATTTGTGTATTAGAAACAAATTACCAGCAATACTTTCAGTAAAAACGCCATGTTTTGAAATATATTTTAAGTGTCTAGAGTTTTCTAAGATTTAACAATGGTAATTAAATTTTACCTTAATTTCAATTTCATCAACCTCATAATAAGTCTATGGTGCTAATTGTCCATATAAATTCACGATAAAACAATTTTGAGTGATCAGTTTCAAAGTATTTCTCATTGTTTTTATTATTTCAGTGCTTTTTAGGCCAAGATTCGATTCTTCGATTCGATCTAAATCGTCAATAGACTCTCACGTATTTTTCCAATTTGTTACAAAAATATTCAACTATCTAGTGTTTATCTTTAATATCGTTCCAATTCGATTTCATCATTAATTTAGAGCTGATATTTGTTAAGGAAGAATTTCGAAAGCTTCCTAGTTTGTATTTACTATACGGATGTAATACGGAATTATATACTGTTTCTTCAATTACGTTCTTCTTTTTAGTTCCCTGATCTGAGTATTATGCCTATTGAGCCTACGCTCTCACGAGCATCTATTCTCGTAAAGCGAGACAAATTCATTGTTTGTAAATTTTGTAATGAGGCTGATACGTCTTGCACCTTCTTCTTCCTCCTGTCCTTATCCCATATTATATGGGGTCGGCACAACATGTTACATGTTGTAACAGTTGTGGCTTACTTTTTACAACCGGCCGCCTCTCTGACGTTAACCCCTTTTTGATACGTCTTGCACCATTAGTGCTAATAAGTTTAAATTCATACTGCAATAATGTCAAGAGGATGTATGTGCGCACGATTTGGTTTTATGTGACAATCATATTAGTTAGATATTGAACGATATTACGACTGAATCAATCTTGTTAATAAAATTCCATCTAACTTTCCTTTTGCCGTGTGTATCACAAATCTAAATAACAAATACGAAGAAGGTATTTATGCCATTGTGATGTCGATCATAAATATATACCCACATTCGCCATAAAGTGAGATACTCAAGTTTACAACGAATTTCAGAGGCAATCGAATTACCGTTTATTGCAGTAGATGAGATTTGAATTTCATGATGGTTTGTACTTAATACCGTAATTTGAAATATTTAGAAGAATACATAAAGTTTTTGTTATGAATTAATGAAAACTCTTTAATGTACATATGTACATTAATTATATTAACATATACTACATCAAACAATATGTGGCTGTGGCTGTAACTTCCACATCGGCCTGGGCTAAAGAATTGGCTATGCCATTTTTTCGTTGACCCAGGTACTAAGCGAAAGGAACACAACGGGGATTTTAAAGGGGTTAATCTCGCATATCTTTCGACTTCCCTTACTGACACGCTAAAATAATATTTTAATCAAAAAATATCTCCCAGACAATTTCTTATAGAGATTCGTAAGATTTCTTGTATATTTAAAGTACTCATATTTTTAGTGTGCTTGAATTTGAGTTTGAATGTAAGTGTAATTGTAACTAAATCAAATTCAAATTCACCTACAAGTATTTCTTTCTTGTGTGTATTAACACGAAACATCTTTACTCGCAGTAATGCGCGTAGAACAATTTATATGGCTATTATACAAAAATAATACCCGAACAGTAGTTTTATCCTTTCGGGATTAAACTACTGTTACTTTGCGTTCATTTAGTTAGTATTTATCCTTTCGGGAGTCTATCGCATACTTCGAGGTCGAGTTGTTCGAAATAGACAATACTCCAACCATTACAGAGAGGTTGTCGATTCGTACAACAAAATTACTGGACAACGGTTTGAGCAATTGTTGTTGATGTTGTACCCCCATGTTAGTACTAAATAGTAATTGATTTCGAATGCGTATACACGAGAATATTGTTTTTTACCTGCACTAGGTGAATACCTGTATTATAAACCATTTTCAGCAGTACAAAATTGACGAACACTTACTCGTAGATCTGAACAAATTATTTTTATTATACAAGTATTTCATTCTCCATAGGGAACGAACGCAAGACGATACGACCGTCAAGACCAGAATTATTACTCTACAATTCACGTTTTTTTTTTAAAATAAGCATAACAAACATACCTATTTACATTTACTAAATTAAGATATTAATTATTGTTAACAATCTTCTAGCACTTGAATATATAGAAATACATCCTACAACTTCTGGTAGGTTGTTCCACCGGCTAGGAACCTACCAGAAGTTTAGACTCTGGCGGGACTGCTCTACAAATTTCAATTGGGCAGGTGTCCAGGTCATATGTGTCGCAGCGCTAGGTTATGGAGCAAACAAGTGCTGGTGTGGATACGGAATTTCGGACGATGTCATCCCTCACACAGTAGCCCGATACACCGACTACAAACGACTGGACTCAATCGAAAAACCGGGATGTGTGGCACAAATTTGAGGACGAAGAAATATGTTTGTATTTCTTAAAATTTATTTATAAACTCCTTTTGTGATTGAACAATAATAGAAGTTAATTTAACAAGGCACGCTCGTTGTTTTGTGGCGGTGGTAATCTTTTGAAAACTCAACAAAGGACCTAAATTGAATAATGCTCTTGGGTGATGCTACTGACGGTGAGGGGACTAATGTACTGTGCCTCGAAGATTAGCTGGCATACAATGTATATAATTAAATTTCATTTAGTCACTGAGAAAGTCTGTGTGGAGTACTTATTTTTGTATATTATGAAAATACGTAGGCTTAAATTAAGTTAGAGGTCTTGAAACTCGCGGCTTCTTTCACAACAATACATAACCTTCGGCGAGTAGTAAGCCTAAATAGGCCTAAATAAATAAAAATATATTGGGACATATCACAAAGCGCCATCTAGTATCAAAGTGAGCAACAGAGCGCTTGTGTTACGGGATAGGTAGCTGATAAACCTCTTATATTTATCTTTTGTTTATACAAATTATTACCTAGATAAATTAAATTTAAATTAAATTGCTTTTATGGCACCAAACATTATTATAGGGTGAAACTTAAATACTACAAACTTATATAAATGTAGATTCTGGACGGAAGTAGAACCCGTGACCTTCGTAGACGTTACAATATGCGTTAGAGGATTTTTACGAAGGCATTTGATGTTTTCTATCGAAAAACCGACTTATGCTGTATAATTATAGAGTATATAATTAATTATACTTATACAACATGTTCTACATAAATTTTAAAAAACAGATCATAGTCTATTTCTCTTCCATGTTTCTCATTTTATGATTTAAAAATAAAATCACATAAATAACAACACGTATTTTTTGTATTCTGTATAATACAAAAACTTTAGCTAAACTTTGATTATCTAAGATTAAACTCCATATTATTAAGATCAGATAAAATCACGGAAAGATCGTTTCCGGATTGACCCTGATGGAGAATTTAGCTCGGAGTAGGCTTATATTCTGATCCCTCCAAAACAGATCATCAATTGCAAGCAAATATATAATAGATGTAACCATAAACAATGGTATTGACAATCAGATGTGATTACTGCCCCATATTACGGAGTAAATGGATCCATTACAACAGCACGGTCCAAACATAAATGCTCATTGGTTTAATTAACATTAATTCAATGCATTTACCCATCCAGTTGCATGCAAATGTGCACATAAATTGTGTTTCAGATTTATTATTAAAATAGTAGCAGCCCATAAGGTCCCAATGGGCCTCGCTCGGGACTCCCCTACATGGAACGGAGCATGTACTCGCCACGCTTGTCCAAGGCGTATGAGAGTTACATATACAGGGAATTTTGAAATGTAGATTTCCTCATGATGTTTTTTCCTCACCGTCTAAAAACAACATCATCAGCCTATTGAAGTCCATTGCTGGATGTATGTTTCTCCCAAAGTACAAGTCCTATCTCTGGTTAGTTGCATACAGTCCTTGTCAGCCATTTTTTGCAAATCGTCGCCTCACCTCGCCACTGGACGTTCTATGTACGCTACGTTTGCCGAGAAGCGGTCTCCACTCAAGAACTCGCTTACCTCGGTTCTACCACAGATATGGCTGGCCCACTGCCACTTCGGCTTGCTGATTTAAGAAGCGATGTAGATGACTTTGGTTCTTTGACGGATCATTACGAATGTGATCATTCAGAGAAATCCCGAGCATGGCTCTCTTCATAGTTTGCTGAGCTACTTTAAACTGGCGGACACTCACCTTCGGTACGTGACAATTATGTTACAATATCTTATCTGTGCAGGGGCGGAGAAAGAATACTAACCTTACTGCGGCCGGGGTCGGCCTATCGCAAAAAGCTGGCGACCACCTTTGGTTTTAAGTATGCCGCGATAATAACCTTGTGTTGTGTTCTGACATTAGTGACCCAAGTTCCTGTACCCTTATGGGACAGCAGCATGTTCGCGATGCCACTGGCGTTGCAAACACTCATAGGCGATGGTAACTGCTAAATTCTAAGCGGGCCGTCAGCCTGTATGCTGTCCTACAGCAATAAAAAAAATACAATATGCACATTAGGCGAGTAGAACTGCGTAACTGGTGCATGCCATCTTGAAATTGGAACTTTTGACTCTTAAGTGTAACCTTTGAGTGTCGTAAGACTTGTGTACCACATACTTAGATTTATTATTATATTCAACTACTACATCATCATCTAAGCGGTTCTACTATTTCCAGTTGCATCCAAAACTAGATCCTGGGGTAGTATCGTATTATTGTAGATAGTCACAGTCATGGCAAAATTTAAGTTCGCTCTTTTATGATAATATTTTTTTTAATTACATTAAATATTTATTTTCTACAGGAGCGTCTTCCGTGTGCCTCCCAACCTGCTCCTATTGGTTCAATGGTTACGGCCGTGTAATCTCCTGTCCATGGATTCCATCCCAACGGAAACCAAAATATTTGTATAGAATTTGTTTTAGTCTCAGTGTCTGTGCACGTTGTATGGAAAAAAAGGTAGTTTTTCATATAGTGCGAGAAAATGTCTTAAATAGAAAAAAAAAACTCTTCATTGCGATCTAAAAAGTAACATAAGAAGTAAAAAATTAGTTACTTTTTACAACTATATAGGTCAATGGAGTAGCCCTATCCTTAGTTAAGATCGGGGCCACACGTTATTAAAATACACTTGTCTAAAATATATAAAGTTGCTGTATTTTCCGTCATTTAATTACTATACTACAATGTACATCATTAATTACTTCGTTTACACGAAGAACGCGGATTAATTAAAACTCATCTCTGAGAGCTCTAATCACATTGTTCTTAACAAAGGATAGATTAGCGAATGTACCAAATGCATGTTTTGAGATATACAATGGATGTATGGGAACATAATATATTTCTTTATCAAGACAGCTGAAATGGTACTTTTATGTCTTTTAGAGCATCGAAGAAGAGAGGGCGTTCTACTGAATGGTTGACTGATAATGTCGACCACATACGATCATAGCTGTTCAAAACGGGGAGAAAAAATTTACTTTTCAGACCGTTGTGGAGTAGTTTTAGACAGAAATTTATTATTAGAGAATATATAAAATTAGCACCCAAAAAGCGAATAGTATTAATTAATTTTATCAAGATAGTTTCCAGCACAAAGTTATATTTAAAATAAAGAGAATTAACCTAACCCAGATCAAAACAAACTATTGAATTTGTAGAACTTACAACAAAAGTCTTCTAATTGTTTCATTAGCTTTGCAGAAATAATATTTTGTATAATCTCAAATCTTGTCTACTTTTATTTTAAAAAATCTTTTCAAGAGATTGCCCGGAAGAAATCGCTCACAACGGTAGAACTGTCTTAACTTTATTTGTAATATTATTGTATTATTGTAAAATGTATTATTCCATTAATAGTAGTAGTAGTAGTTGTATTCAATAAATATATTCTATTCTATTTTTTTACATTTAGAATCAATTATTCAAAATATGGAAGACGGTTTACGAAAAGTTGTATTAATGAGTCATATATAAGTTACAAAAAGTCATTTAACACTTCGTAGGGATATTCCGGAAGCTTTTTAAGATGCCGTTAAATTGAAATAGCCCATCAGATAATGGCAATCCATCAAATGTGGTTACTTAGTACCATATTAACATTTATTACAGTACTTAACTATACGGGTATTTTGCGGGACGAAAGAATTTACTTAGTTTTATGGTATATTGACTGTGCATGCGGCTTTGTTCATGCGGCCAGTATTTAAAGTAATGTCGAAAAAGTATTCAAACAGATTTCAAAGCGCGTTCTTATTTTAATAATTATCAACTTTAATTTTCAACGACTTTTCCCGACCTCCTGTGAAAAAGTTATTTAACAATATTTATATATATTAGTTATTAGCGATCATCACACATAATTCAAAATTTCTTATTGATAAACAGGGTTATTGGTAATTCGACGTATTCCCGTTAGGAGGTAATAGGGTTGACTATTTACGATAATTTTATGCATATTCATATGCATTTGCAAAAGTGAACCATTTTTGAGTTATCATGTTTTTTAGCTTTTTTCAAAATAAGTCAAAAATGCAACATCAAAAATTATTTAAAGAAAAATATCAATTTAAATCTTGTTTTTACTTCTGATTTATAAAAACAATTAAATACTAGTTATTTATCAATGTTAAAACAACAATTATCGCTCTAAATTTAAAAATGTGAGAAGAAAAAAACCTTATAATAAAAAAAACGTTATGTAACTTGGCTTATTTCAAAGAAACTGAAAAAAATTTATCACAAAGGAAGCAGGCGGAAATTCGTATTCGAAATATGGATGATCAAAATGAACAGCGTATGTTTCAAAATTAGATAAATGAAGAATACGCCGATATTATCTTTTGTTACTGCTTTTGCAAGGGTAACAGTGAAGCTGCTCATCAAGATTATTCACGTCGGTTTCCTAATCACCGGTTACCCCATGTATAAATTTTTAATGGAGTATATAGGTGAATCCGAGAAGCTGGTAGTGTTCAGAGACGACAAATTCATCATCATCAGTCCATGTTATTAATTACGAAGAGGATATTCTGCAAGAATTTATCGATGAACCAACAATTTCGACAAACACTGTCGCCACACGACTTTCTGTAACACAATGAAAATCGTGGTTTACAGTGTATAATGCAGGATTTTATCCTTACCATTATACTCCTGTGCACGTTATATACGAAGAGGACCCTGAAAGGAGTTGCTTCTTGTAGATTCATGTTAAAAGCGGATTTAGCAGACGCGTCTAATTGAAAAAGATCCTATGGACCGACAAATCCGAATTCGATCAAGATGCTACCATTGTCATACATCATTATATTTTTGTATATTTTAAGTTTGTTTTAAGTATCTGTATGGAATAAAGAGTTTTCCATCCATTCAACACCTATGTATGTGGCCATTCAAAACCACGAATGAATAACATGAGTAATACACTGGAAAATGTACATAGTAACAACATCTTCCGTTGACTTAGCGGAACCTGAAGTGACAATATCCTATTTAAATCGCACTGTCAACGAAGTCCTCTCGTTAGCACAACGAGGGGCAATTGACCAAATCCTTTAAGTCAAGGACTAGTCGACTCCATGAATTGTCACTTTTATTCTTTTTCAATTACTTCTATAAAATAAAAAATACAATAAAATATTGATGATAAAAACATCAAATATATTTACGACCTTCCGGAGCGGGATCACACACACATACACACATATGTTTTTGTTTCTTTTTATATTTTAGTTTTTGTTAAGTGTTGTGTATTGTGTAAAATCTAAACTTGATAAATTGTCACGACGTGAGCCGTCTGTAAATTTCACCTAATGGTTCCAAGCGGAAGAAGAGCGCGGGTTAAAGTTAGCTGGCACAATGCTGAGCTTGGATCCAAGTTTGGGACATATTGAATCTATATAGTTATAAGTGTTATTATGTTCCAAACAAAAGATTTTCTTTCTTTCATATCTATTAACTGCAAAATATATGTTGTATTTTAAGTCCCAAGTTTGAAAGGAAACATCGGAATTAAAACTATATTCGTTTTTAGCACGCTGTAGCTGGCGGTTGTATTTCTGCATGAATTTAAAGTATAATATTTCTGTTTCTTGGTATATTTTTCATAAGAACACAAGCGCAAGTGTATTTTATAAAAATTAAATATGCTTTGTTTTGTAGCTATATTAAAAAACACCTTATTGATAAATAAATAATGATATATTTAGTGTATCTAATAAACAGTGAAATGTATAATAATAATTATACTAATAAGAAGCTTTCTTCAAGACAATAATATTTAGAAAGTAATGTTTAACGCCTCTTTAGCACCTGAAAAGTGAAAACAGGTAAAGCTTTCCTTAAAAAGAACCTATTTCGCTCGGGTATCCTATTTTATTCGACGAAGAAAGGCATTTTCTAACGTTATTTATTGAAAGTTTTCCACGAACCTGCCGCTACGTCTTCGGTTGATATCTTGGGAAATCTTGCCCAGTTTTACTAGTAATACCAATGCCTGTTATTTTTAGACCGGTAATATGCTGTTACATAATCAGCTTAATAGCTGAACGCAATCATAAAATTGTTTTTAAAGCAATGCACCTACAGAAAGAAAAAAATATTGTAAAAATATAGCAAATCGTGTAGTGTTAGTTTTTTTCAACATTGCTATAAAGAAAAAAACTTGATACCGCAATATTGTACACAGTTTTCAAACACTATAAATTTTGAAACTATATTACAAATACTATAAAGGGCAATATTTTATGGCCTTGGAATTCATTCGGCTTTAATGCGAGTATTTTACTCATTAGGGGTAATCTGTGACTCATTAGTATTAAATTTAAAAAATATACTATAAAATTTTAATTGAACTGTAATACTGTGTCACGCAGAGTCATCTAGTCCCAAAATACGTAGTAACAGAGCACTTTTGTTGTGGGTAATAGATAATTTACTACTAGCTGTGCCCGCGACTCCGTCTGCGTGGAATAGTGACTTTGGGCAGCATTTTTTGGATATATGAGGTCAACTTAAATTGGAAATCGAACCTAATAAGTCCAGCGTAAGCTGAACCCTATTTCATATGATTGATGATATAAATCTGAGGTCAACTTAATTTGATTATAAAATTTCCGAAACTTATCATTTTTAACAAAAACTATTTTTTTCTGAAATAAAAATATCTGCCAGTGAAAGTCTCGTCAAAACCGGTGCTGCCATTTCAGAGATTAGCCGGAACAAACAGACAGACAGACAAAAATTGTAAAAAATGTTGTTTCGGTATATGTACCGTGTCCGAATGCACTTAGTAAAATGCGGTTATTTTAATATTACAAACAGACCCTCCGATTTTATTTATTTATATAGATTTATAATTTTTCTTATACGCACTAAAGTTTTAATTTTTATTTCCAGGAGTCGCTCAGGTAGACCTAAATTAAATGACGAATCTTCACATTTGTATGCACGTGATGAATTAATATTTTTTATTTATGAAATTTCAAAACAGAATATTTTTTAAATTTTAATTAAATATAATATAATTACTGTTTATTTATTTATTGATAAGGTACACAAACACATTACAATATTAAAAATAGGTCATAGTATAGGTACAGCGTATAGATCTAGATTTTACACCAATATAGTATACACAACATAATTAAAATGTTCACAATATTAGGTTAATATGAAAAGGAAGTAATTTGAAAAAGAGAAAGCCTAATTAATCACATACATGAGGACATGTTTTCTAAAATAAGAATGCAAGCTGATAAATACATAATATATCCAATTGAAGGTGCGCCGCAGAGACTGTTATAAGTTCGACAACAACATACGACTGGATTATAAATAAGACGTATTGTTCTTATAAGTTTGCAGCATTATAGCCGGTACATACTACAACGATTTATCGTAGTGATTTAACTGCACAGTTCGTTTGTGCAGTTTTATCGATAGTGTGTACGGAAATTGGCACAGATTTTTTGGTTGGTGCAAACGATCGGAGACATGAGCAAAAGTTATTCGATAAATCGTTGTCGATTTAACTGCACAGTTCGTTTGTGCAGTTATCGTATCGTGTGGACGGAAGTTGGTCCAATCGCTAAGTTCGTTCACAAATCTTTCTGTAAGCGGACGTTGATATCAACGTAGAAAACTTCATGCATTCGTACGAGCGACCTGTAACTAAAAACTTCAGTGTTGCAAACAATCTTTCATGAGGACTTATTGTTTCTCTCATCAAGGCATTGCTTTTTTATATTTGCGGAGTAACTAAAGACAGGAGGTGTAAATAAGTTTCTTCATTCATCCTCAAATAATTGTGCCAATATTTTGTGGAAAATATCAACTCATTAAATAAATTTATGTGAGAGTATGACTTTCTTTTAAGAAGGCACTCCTTACACCACACACTACGCGATTTTCTTCTCTTTTTGCACAAAATAAGCCAGGCTATCGCAAGCGCATCATCGTCTTCTATCGCGGACGACATGTTTATAGTCTGAGCTTCTGCAGAGAACTGAGGATAGATGCAGATATCGTTGACGTGTGGACACTCAATGGACGTACGATAAACTGCACAGTCGAACTATGCAGTCACATCGCTACGATAAATCGTTGTAGTGTATACCGACTATAAAGGTGTTTGGCTTACAAACTTTATTATTGACATATATTTGTAGCAATTGTAATAGGTAGGGGGAATAAATAATGCATGTGCAAATATTTATTATATGTAAACAAAAAAAAAAACAACGAAAGTCTGAAGTGTCAATATTTATAAGGCAATTATTAGAAATTATTCTATTGTTATGAATGAAATATATTTCAAATTTTAAACGGTTGAAAAGTTATATGTATGTATGTAATTGAAATTATCAATGAATAAGGTCTTCCATAGGTGGTCGTTATCCAAACGGGCCCGGGGCCCTATCTCGTTGCTAGGGTGGGTTGTTTTGTCGCCTTTTACGACCTCGGCCGAAGAGGTCAGTATTTTTTCTCCGCCCCTGCACGGATAAAAAAGATAATGAGATAAGGAGACAGGATAAGATTAAATCTGGTCAGTAGAGATTATTGATAAAAATCGTATACAACGCTATAGAATTTGTATAGAATATAAAACTTACTTTCAACGAGGGATCTGTCACAATTTGCAAACCCTACCGGTAATAGCGTGAGCCCTCAAAGGTCAAACAAACATTTCCTTGACTTTCACTGAAAATGTGACGGACGAATATTGAAAATAGTTTTTCTATGGTACAAAATGTCGCCAGTTATTATTATTACACTATAGCATTTATAAATATTTTGTAGCTGATATCTCAACAGTGAAGTGAATTAGGTTCCGTAGCATATGTAAAGATTTCTTAACTAAATACAGTTCCTTTGTTCAACCTTGAATTGATACGGCAGAGCGCCGGGGAGTCGAATCCTGACAAGAGAGAATCCTGGAAGAGGCTCTCCCTAACACAAAGGGCGGGCTGCCGAGTCAGTTTATCCGCTAGCTCAGACTCTAGGCGATAGGAAAAGAGAAGGTTTTTTGTGGGTTACACGTTTTTGTTGGAGGCCTACATATCTCGGATCGGGAGCACTCGTCAATTAAAGTTTTTCCTCGGGAAGGAAAGGACATAGAGATAAAACACGCGTAAGTTTTGCGACTCAGCAGCGTACCTCGATCTCTTAAGCTGTGGATGCAATGAGAATTTCTTCCTCCTTTTGCTAATTTTATGCGTAAAAAACTATATTGCATATTTCCTACCACATTGTTAAACATTTTCGCAAATAAATATTTATTTCAATTAAGGAGAAAAAAGTTAGATTGATTTTTAGACAAGCTTAATATGATAATTATAATAGTAGGCTCAATGGATATAATTCGGTTAAATTAAATGAACAATCGTACCCAAAATCGTAAGCAAATCACAACATAAACAATTCGTTCCGCCTGCATCATGTACAATACTGGATAGCTCTATCTCGTTTTGGATCGTTAACTTCTAACTATAATAGAGACGGATATGTTGTTACTCAGCCAGCTAGCACCGCTCCAGGCTTTGCATAATAGAATAATGTCTGGAATACAACGGCTTATACTAATATAACAAAATAGGTGTGTACGAAATTTATGCGCATATTTCAAATGGACTGGCGATGGCTAAGTTTATTCCAATTTAGTTTGATACATTTGTAATCCCTAGTAATTTAGTCTATGGCATGCGTTTGCATAATTTAGTCTATGGCATGCGTTTGCAGAATACCTACGCTGTCTCGTTTCTCTATGAACTAACACTGGAGCTACGGGCAAGTGTGAGCTACATACACGGATAAATTCGAGAGTGGTAGACGTGGTGAACCATTGAGAAACCCACGAGAACACTATATAATTGTCTTTTAAATTAGCCTTTTATTCTTTAATGCCTTTATTGTTTCAGTTGGAACCAGGACGAAAGACCTAGAAATTAAAGAAGTAAGATGAAGAATTTTCAGTAAACAATTTTTCATCTATCAAAAATTTAACAGAGACCAAATATATAATCAGACTATATATGATGAATTGAAGAACTATCAAAGTGAATTTCTGCTCGACGAACCAGCTTTGTTTTTCAGCGTACTCGAGAGCACTCAACTCCGCTGTCGAAGTGGTGACTTCACAATAATCAAAAGATCGCTACTGCTATTGTGACGAAGCATTCACGGGTAGAGAGGGACTTTAAATATTTTTCAACAAATTTTATATACTTTTTACGTATAAAATTGATTTCTTTTATTACAGAAAGTTTATGTAGCAACGCGCTGATAGTTGTTGTATAATATTCCTGGTGTGTCTTCACCTCCTGTATGCAAATCTGTTCTTAGCTTACATTCATTTCACACATTCATATTGGACGATCTCCTGGTGTAACGGCTAACGCACTTCGATACGCTTCCGGGGCACAGGTTCGATTGCCGTCTAGCGTCTGGGAGTTTATCTATAGTATGTATTTATTTACAAAACAAGAGTATACATATATGTATTATATCAGTTCTCTAGTACCCATAATACAAGTGCTATGGACTTAGTTTAGGAATAGATGACGTTGTGTGAAATGTTCACACATTATTACATTTATTTATTTTATTACATTTTTGTTATATAAAAGCTCACATTTCTCAGTATGTTAAAAAGGCGTCATAAAATTCATTTAAATCCGGATAATCGTTAGTATATCTCTATGCCTCTCCTCTCTATTAATGTTGCTAGCGATTATAGACGAAACAAATATCACAAACAAAAAAAAGGCAAATAAGAGAAAGACATCAAAAATATATCTAAGCGAACGAACGGGAAATATAAAAACAAAATTTATATTATTTTTTACATTCAATCATTAAAAGTTTTCAAGAACACAAATAAGGTTTTCTTGAAAAAGTTTGTTATAAATATTTTTCGTTGACCTCTTACTTATCCTCCCGTACATGCATTTTGGAAATCACACCATGAAATTACTTTATAAGTTCCATGTATTAAAATATATAGCGGCTTTAGTAAGTTGAATTAGTAAATAATTTAAAAGTAAATACACTCGAAATATACTAACGAAATTTTTAATCCATATTTCACGTGAAGTTTGCGAGTTTATAAGCACAGTGAGTTTGATTTTAAAAAACATTTGTCAAAGTCTACTTAGTTTAAAAAAATTAAGCAATTAAACATTATAATCTTAACGGTAATTATTATGAGTGATAAAAAGATAATTTTAGTAGTTTGGCTTTAATGCGAGTTAAAATACCTAAATTAAAGACCTTGTCTACAAGATCTTCAAAAGAAAATTAAAGTATATTGTTGAATATTTAAAGTGACTCTCAAAAATTCGCCGGCGTCGATTACGTGTAATATTAAAAATCTTGTAGGAGTGGTTAGGGCGGGAAATTTAGAGACCGACGAAATATTCGAGACGTTTCAAGCTTGAAGGGGGCTTGTAGCGAGTGATCAAGGGTTTCCACTTTCAAGAATGCCCATCTTGTAGGTACCTACTTGTGCATTTTTGCACAATCCAATTTTAAGTAATATTAAAAAAAAATATTAATATCTATAAATATTAATATTATTGTTACTGCATGGAATCATTATATTAATTTTATTTAATTTCATTATTTAGTTTAGTTATGTAATTTAATTATTTTGTATTTTGTGACTATGTATGGAACCTGGTTTCCGAAATAAATAAATAATAATAATAATTCTTAAATCATTGTTTAAAAGTTCGATATGGTTACAGCAATTTATTCCTTTTTTTAAGTTTTTTAATGGAGACTTTATTATGTGAAAATTTTATACTGGTGTCGAATAATATATTTCTCGCCAGATGTTTTTTATCTTAGCAAGTATATTCGACGCAACGAGAGAAATATAGATTGGTATGGACTTAAGGTAATTTTTATTAATAAAGACGATACAGCCCGCCTTGTAACATTGACATTACACAACATTTTTATCGATAGGTATAAGTATAATGAGGTATAATAAAAATGTGTGATAAAAATTATATCAAACTTTAAAAATAAAACAAATATTAATATTTGCTGAGGCTGCTGCTGGTGCCATTATTTTTATATAATAAAAAGTGCCACAGCGAATCATGGTTATTGAAGAGCAATACAATAACGCATATTCACAAACTGGCGAGGTTTATGATGAGATAAAATTGAAAGTTAAAACCAAGTCCCAGTTAGTTAAAAAGGTCAGTTCGATAATTCAAATGTTAAATATCAACAACACTGATTTGTCACATGTTTCAAATCGTGATTTGCAAGTTAGATATAACTTGTTAGAATTAAAATAACTAGTTGTTTGCAAACAAAATATGTCAAGTAACGGGATATACGAGTAAGTACACAATACATTTGTTAAAACATCTTCAGCTACGTATTAAAATAGTATGAAAGTAACGACAATGCGCAAATACACTAGACTTATTACCTGTTTTCAATTTATATATAAACTTCATGTCATACAGTCGGAATAATTTCATTGTTTGTATAATAGGAATTAATATCGGGATTCAGAACGTGTCCCCGGTGAAAAATAACTTATTCCGCTCCAATATAGGCAGTTGGCGATTTATTGTTCGTTACACAACGTTGGAATAACCTATTATTCTATAAGGTTGGAAATAAAAATCAGCTATAAACTGTGACGTTACGGATCGCATATCAGAATTAAATACGATTTTCGAATTCATTTCATGAAAATTAAATATTTTGACTTAACATCAAAATTACAATTTATTTTATTGTAAATTGAATATAGTTAACTGATTAGCATTTCTGAGCTTAATAACTCTTGGTAGAAATTGGTTCAAATTAGTTGTTGTCAAAATTCAAAGAATATTCATCAGCTTCTATGTGTTAAGAAAATGATGTATTGAATGCCATTTTTATACAAATACTTAAATTCTATAAGTAAATCAGAAAGAAGTAAAAATAAAATTAGAGGTTTTATAAAACGTATACAACTATTTTTCTCAGCGATCTCTTGGACATACTACAGTTTATAAATTTTAACAATCGTATTTTAAATAAATACAACAAAATATTATATATTTAATATAATATTATACAAAATATTACATGTCTAATACTACGTATTACACGTATACTAACTATTCTACGAAATTCCATCAACAAAAGTATTAACTTGGCTTAATATGTTCCTAATCAAAGCTATGAACCATTTTAGTCACAGCAGCTTTTAAAATCGACCTATTTGTTTGAAGTCTACGCTACAAAAAACATACACATGTGGGGTTATACAGTCTAGTGGTGATGTGGTGGAAGAGATTAAACAAATAACTACCATTTAAAATAATTACCATGTACCTTTATACTGGAGGTACTCCGTGCAAGGTCCGCTCTGGGTCTAGCCCCCCAGGTGACTAATTGTACTATACAATTCATCTATTATATATCTAATATAAAAATCTAAATATTTAGATTATAATATCCAATATAAATATATTGTAATATCAATTTATAAATAGTACAATCTAAAAACGTAGTTATCATTTTCACATTCAAAATTCTTATATATAAAATTAATTGGATCCACACTAATAATAAACGTATGAAAATTTCCTTCTAACTTATTGAATTATACAAACAGAAATATGAGAGGACTGATTACTTAAGTAGGATTGTCATGACGGTCTACAAAGAGATTGTAGGGGAGTTACAAATTAATATTCATAATTCATAATAAACATATTCGTTTAAATTCAAGGCAAGTGTCACTTTTTTCTTTACCTTCAATAAAGTCGAATCTAGCAAGAAACACTCTTTTGCACAGATCTTGTCTTGATTATAATAAATCTTACACCAGTGTAGACATTTTTTGCTCTAACATTATAAATTATAAATTGAAAATATTCGAATTATGTAAATGACTAAAGTATTAAGTATTATGTTTAGATCTCTCAATTATTTTTTAATGTATTTTGTAATTTTAATTTTATGACATCACTATTTATTATTCTATTGGATGATGCAGTTATGTGTATTACCTATAAGTGGAAACTTTACTGATTTGTTAATTTTTATGTTTTCTTTATATTGTGATGTATTGTAATTGTTTGTTTCCCAAATAAATAAAAATAAAAAATAAAAATAAAATAAGTTTAATGGGAATGGACAAGGAACTTTGTGTAAAATATTCTAAAGTCAATAAATTCAATGTTTGTATGCGTATGATCTATTGGAAGGTTGTAAAACGTCGCGGATTATTCCTGGTACGTGTTGAACAAAGACATGAGGATACATGATCGATAATGCCATAACTGGTACCACCTAGTGTACGTCGTATAGAATTTGTAATGAGACGGTTCGTGTTTAGCAATTTTTAAAAGTATAAATGGAAAATCTATGAAACTATTCTATTTGGTAGTTTATTATTCTATTTGGTAGTATAGTATTGAATGATTATTTATTTCCTGATGGATCATTTCAATCCAACAATTAGGTGAGTTATAATGTTGTTTTTCTAAATATTTGAAATTCAAATCACTTTCCTGGAAAGTTCACTTAATGTCGCTTAGGTTGTCTTTCAAGCATCAACATGTAGTTGTTTAAATTTTCTGTTTGAAAATATTAATATTAACAACAAACAATGTCAAGAAAAACCAAATACAGAAATACATAGAACGTTCTGCCTACAAAAAATATTTGTTGAAGAACTAGCTTACAGTCGTTAAAATACGTAGCAACTTTGTTATAATACATTCATTAGGCAATATAAACCTGAGAGACCTACGATTAACAACTTGTGTATGTTACCGCGCACTTTAAAAGTTATAACAAATAAAGGCGCCTTTTATTGATAACGATATAAATATAAATTGACGGCCCACTTAACATAGCAAGCAGCTACCGTCGCTTTTGGATGTTTGCGACGCCAGTGGCACAACTAAAACGCTGCCGTCCAGGTAGGATAACTGAAACTCTGGGTCGCTTATATCGTATATATACATATATATAATACAACACAAGGTTGTTATGGCGATATGTGAATGCTATCCAGACGGACTTAGAGCCTTATCACCAAACTAGCCCCCTCAACCGCCCTTGCATGGCGAATACTCGTAAAGTTACGACTAAAATTTAATGCTTTACTTCAGATTTGTCATTTCCGGTCATGTTCATACATCGTTTAATTCAGAACATAGAAAATATTATATAACAATTCGCATTAAATAAACAAACGGTTTTATTGCGCAATTAAATTATTTTCAGATTTCATATCTCGGCTTTTGCAACGTTAACTAAATGTTTACAATTTCTCTGAAAAGTTTTCCATACTAAAAATGTTATGTTTGCATTTGTTTGCATCTGTGGAATCTTGTTTAGTTTGTGGCATTGATTTTCCTTATGTTTTGTTTATTTACTGTACGATTTTTTGAAAGTTTATTAAATGGTAAGTGTCGCTGAAATTTTTAAAACACATTCAAATCGATAATAATCGATCCTAGTTAGAAGTAACAGATTTTTTTATACGGGATAAACTATTTACTAAGGCCCCGAAACTTCGAGAATTCTACCCACCTATAGCGGTCACAGCTGGCTAGTAATGGATAGATAGTTAGTGGTAATTACAGTATGGCAGCGGTGGACAGGTTACCGACCAGAAACTCCGATCCTCAATTGCGCTTTTATAGGCGGGTTGCATGATCGACATTTGGTTACTGTGACCACTTCCTAAGTTGTGAAGATGATAAAAACCTTTTAATAGTATGCAGACAGCAAAATAAGACAATGTTATTATAGGTTCCTACTTTCGTGATTTGAGAGTCGAGAAGGTGCAAAATGTATTGTACTAATCATAGTACAGCTGGTGTGATGGTCACGATTGTAAATTGCCTCAGTTTCAGAAACAATGCACACAAAGCCAGGTTGGTGGTGGCTTGTCACACATGCTAGCTTTAATCAGGCACCGTGACTAGGCCATGACTGTGATTTACTGCTGCTTTACGTTTAACCTTTGTGGCTATATTTATACAGATTTTAATTCTAGAGACGTAAAAATAATCTCTCAGTGATTGTAACACACAACACACCCGAATATGTATGTACACATGCAATCATGAACGCACACACCGTTATTTAGTTCAGGGAGGCTTAGCTTAGCAGTGGGACATTTAGTCATTTGTTTAAAACAATTCATCGTTAAGTAAAAATTAATACATTTAAAATTTGCTACATTATGTTGGCATTTAAGATTTAAGATAAAAAGGAATTTTAGTATTCAAAGCTTGAAAATTTTATTATATCGTAGTTTTCCAAGATATGAGCATAAAGCTCTTACGTAAGCAGATTGCGATGTCAATATTTATTAACTCGGCGCAGTCTCGGCTCAAGGGTACAGGGCGGTCTTCATCTTTATACCAGTTAGGGTTGAAAATAACATTTTCTCTTCTAATTGCGATTAATATGGAAGAAAAACGAGCATTAAGTCTACGTGTGTTGACATTTATCACTGTAACCATTTTATCACACATATTTGTGAAGATGCTGTTGATTTGATGATGTTTTTACTGGTTGCACCTTTTCATCATTGAGCCCGAGATCAACTATATTTCAGGGTCAAATTTCTGCGCGTCTCATTACACATGTGTTCCATCGTAACCTATTCTTGCTTTGTGTTCAGAGGCGCAATAAAATAGATGGCGCTTGAGTTAATTTGGTTTTTGCAAAGGTGTCTGTAGCCTAGATGGGTCTCTCGTATCGTCGTTGTCAAACCAATATATATATATACTATGTGCATTTTTTGAGATTTAAACATTTTTACTATTTTTGCCACCACAACGTTGATATATAAAAATCGCTATGTGATTCTGATCATTACATAACTTTAACATAAATCACTTTTAAATAAATTGTTACTCATAAAATTTTACATGAAATTCAAAGCGAAAGTGAGCTTGTTTGTAACGTTTTGACGCCTAAACCGCTAATTCAATTTTGATAAATTTCGGTATAGTCATAGATTATAACCTTGGAGTAGAACATAGGATAGCAGAACACATTGTATTATTTTACAATAATATAATGTTTTTATTAAATTGCGTTGAACACAATAAAGTTTTATAAATTTCAAAAACGAAGAAACTTTTACACGGCAACCCTAATCCACCTTATGATTCATTCAGAATAATATCCCAAGGGATCTGGAATTATGTTCTATTTTAGACGTCTAATGCGCCAGGTCGGGTTACCTTGTTTTAGTTCGGGTAACGGATGTCGCAGATTTGTGGCCACTCAAATTTCTAATGTAACCTTATACCGGTCTAAACATGCATGTGAGTTTATAAATTTAAGTCACATATTTGAAAAATTGTACTGAAACTGAAAAATAATTTTTTATTGGCTAAAATCGCGTATTAAACGATAATAACGCAGTAGTATCTTTTGTTTTTTTTTTTATGATATGATATTTGCGACGCAGGGGCTCCGCTAACACGCTGCCGTCGGCAGTTTTTTTAAATTTATATTACTAGCATTAATAGTAATCAGTTACCATCGCCTATGGGTGTTTGTGACCCCAGCGACACCGCTAATACGCGGCTATTGGCGGAGTGGAACCTGGGTTACTTATGCCGGAACACCTCACAGGGTTATCATGATTTCTCGTAGTATACTCAGAGAACAGTAGTGGTACCACACAGACGGGCTTGGAGCCCGATAGAGCTCACTGTTTTATTGCCTTTTACGACATAAAAGGATGCAAAACAACCTTTTTATATAATATATGTATAAGATGGAAAATAATATAATAAAAATTTATAATTAAATACAATTTTTGTTTTTGTTTACATTTAGTATGAGGGACATATCACAGCGTTTATTTGCCATTTTTCCAGTCCATAACACAAAATGGGAAACAAATAAGATATCAAAAGTATTGGACGTATTTAATTAAAAGTTTCCCAGCAATCCCGATTAAGTCCGGCGGGTCCAGACATTCTGAGCAACGTTTGCGACGATGACAATACTATTTTACGACTTCGTATATTTATGTTTTATTTTATCTGATACTTAATAGTATTCTGACCTCTTGAAATACGTAGACTTCAGTGGCATTTGATTATCGCCTGAAGGTGATGTTTACTTCCTTTTAGAATCAATAAGTTTTAATAAATAAGATTTATTAATCCGTGTAGGGGCGGAGAAAGAATACTGACCTCTGCAGCCGGGGTTGACCTGTCGTAAAAGGCGACAAAACAACCCTAGCTACGTGGTAGGGTACGAAGCCCGTCTGGATGGCGACCACCTTTGGTCTTAATTATGTCGCCATAATAACCTTGTGTTGTGTACCGGCATTAGTGACCCAAGTTCCTGTACCCTTATAGGACAGCAGCGTGTTCGCGATGCCACTGGCGTTGCAAACACCCATAGGCGACGGTAACTGTTAAACTCTAAGCGGACTGTCGGCCTGTCTGCTGTCCTACAGCAATAAAAAAAAATTCATTCTTCTAGTCAGTATTATTAAAAAAATTATATTATATTTTACTAGGCTTTTAGATTAAATAATATATATTATATACGCATATTATGTAAAAATGAAATAATATCTTATTGGAGAAATTAATAATAAATAAATATTTTTATCTCGGTACAGGGGCGGAGAATATTAATCCCTACTGCTGGGGAGGCCTGTTGTCAAAGGCGACAAAATAACCCTAGAAAAGTGTTAGGGCTTCAAGCCCCTCTAGTTGGGAATCACACCTGGTTGTTTAACATGCTGTAATAACCGTATGTTGTGTTTCGGCACCCAGGTCACAGTTCTCCACGAACGCGTTTGCTTTATCGCTGGCGTCGCAACCACCCATAGGCTGATAACTGATTATTATTAATAAACCTACTACTACTAATAAAAAAAACTTTTAAATATTCAGATACACACCTTATAGATTCATCAAACGTATAACTTTATTTATTTAGAACGTATAATAAAACCCGGTTTCAAGCCAAGTTTATAGGGCTATATAGAGGTCACTCAATATTGGATACGATTCGTGAACAGATGCCTACCTGTTCTGAAAGTATATGAATGAATATTACAATATATGTCTGTTTTGTATGTCTATAAAATATTATTTTCTGATATAACTTAGTATCACTTCGTACGTAGATCCATCACGCTATTATTAATATTTCGAATCACCTACAAAAGTCTATATTAAAATTAACATATAAAAATATAAATGGTTTTAAAAACTGAAAAAACACGGTTTAATAGAAAACCGCACTAAAATTCTGTTTACTAATATTTACTGAAAATTAATGAAATACATAGCAAGTACCGCTATTTTACATTCGAACACCAATCTAGTAATCTCGGTTGCGAATCCCATCGTGGCATATGCTGCTTAGGCAGTTTTTTCACCTAATGTACATATTAGGGAATGATTGCTATGTACCGACGGTGAAGGAAAAGATCACCAGTCCGTCTTGAATAAGCGTTGCGGATATACATATAAACGGTATCCGCCACGCTTCCAGCCCGAGCCCAACTGTGGGACGTTATGGGCTGATAATATTATTATATAACGAAATGCCCGACCGCCATTCTCTGAGTAAGTCTAGCTTGAGCTTGCATGTGAATTGTAAAATATAGTAAAATTTATCTTATTTTTGAATGCAAACCACAAACATTCGAAAGGTCAACTTAAAAACGCGCGCTCCGAGTTGCATCTGGGATTTGTGTTTCTTTCGTTACCTAAAATGATTAGTTTTCTTAGACCCAATATATTTTTTCCATTATTCTTCCAGTCTTCAGACATTTAAAATATAAATCGAAGCTCACTCTTGTAAAAACATTTACACATTACAATCTTCTTTTTCATGCTCTTATCTCACATTGTATGGGGTCGGCCCAACATGTTCTCCCCTCCCACTCTCCTCCGTTAGCCGTCATCTCAACATTTACATCTGTTTTCGCCAAATCAACTTTTAAGCAATCCATCCATATTTTATATAATCTACCTCTCCTCCTGAATCCATCCACTCTCATTTCTATCACTTTCATAGTTATATGACAATCTTCCCTTTGCATTACATATCTAAACCATGCTAGTCTGTTACTTTTAAGTTTTTAACCACTGGGTGCTACTTTCACACTTCCTTTATTATACTTATTTAAAAATTTTATACAATTTTGCAACTCTACACATCCATCTCAATATATTAAACTCTTTGAATAATGTTTGTAATATGATATACATACACAATATACGTAGATTTAGTTTAAGCTAGTTGTAATCAGTCATCAATTAAGCTCGAGATTGTATTCGGTCCCACAAAATTGGAGCAATGATTTAATTGTAGGCAGCACACCAAATACGAAAACTATCGTGACTACATCGAGGTCATAATTGATTTAATTGATCTCTATGACACTTGATAACGGGCCATCTCAGTTTTCTATGCGTCACCTTTTACTTTAGGGTATCTGATAATCATTTTTCTTCTTCCTGCCCTCATCCCAACTTTGTGGGGTCGGCACAACATGTTCTCTCCTTTCTCTCTATTAGTCGTCATCTGGATATTCACACCTTTTTTGCCATATCATCTTTTACACTAGCCATCTTTTCTTTGGTATATCCCTCCTTTTGTGTCCACTCAATTTTTTTTGTAACATACATTCTTCTCTTCGCAATATATTGCCATGTCAGGCAAGCTTATCGAGATAAAATTTCAGCTTCTCAATCACCGACGCTTTTTTCTAACTTCCCCTGATATATTAATTTCCAATTATATTAAATTTTGTAATTCTACTCATCCATCTCAACATTCGCATCTCTGTTGCATGGATGCACCCGTGATCACAAAAGAGCATCATATAAATAATATAAATTACACAATATTATTGAAGACTCGCTCCGAAACCAGCTGTTTACATATCATACGTATATATTTATAAAAGAAAAAAGTATTTCAGCTGCCTAGTATCCATAAAAAAAGCGCTTTGCTACTTACTTTTTGCATTAGAATGCGGTTTAGTGTGAATTGTCACATACATTATTTATTTCTGTTTAATGACTGTTTAATGACCTAAGAACAATCACAACATTCAGTCTAACGAACAATAAAACTGTGTCCAGCTATGATAATCCCTTTTTTGTAAAGAGAGGCCCAAGAAGATGGATAGTATGGACGTTTTTTTTATTGCTGTAGGACAGCAAACAGGCTGACGGCCTGCTTAGAATTTAGCAGTTACTGTCGCCTATAGGTATTTGCAACGCCAGTGGCATCGCGAACACGCTGCTGTCCCATAAGTAACTTGGGTCACTAATGCCGGAACATAACACAAGGTTATTATGACGGCATACTTAAGACCAAAGGTGGTCGCTATCCAGACGGGCTTGAGGCCCTATCACGTAGCTCGTGTGGGTTGTTTTGTCGCTTTTTACGACAGGCCGATCCCGGCCGCAGAGGTTAGTATTCTTTCTCCGCCCCCGCACGGGCCGTCAGCCTGTCTGCTGTCCTACAACATTAAACAAAAAACTTGTAGGTTGTAAAGTTCCCGGTTATAGTTGTGATACGCGTCTAATATGAATTATAATCAGAGGTTATAACAGATTATGTACGAGGCATTATTTTTAATAGAAATAATAACAATTAGTAGCAATCATATGTTCCAAAGCAAGTAAATTGTCATGTTCTGCCTCGATCGGTACATTCCCGTAATAATTATGTATATAGCGAAATGTACACTCGATAGCCAAAATACGGCAATGCTATTGTTAACCGTACATTGTTCATGTTTCGAGTAATGTCGGCTTTTGAATGGGCATGTTTATAAACATGCCTCTGAGCGTAGTATGAATAAAATCGATAGCTTGCTAATGGCTAGTAATCTTAAATGATATCATTCAATTATTCCAAACTAGTAATAATATATATTTATATGAATTGGGCACATATGATGATACCTGCCTATAAAGATGAAGTAGGACTATTAAATAGATTGAGTATGTAATCAACACTATACACAAAAACCTATTTAATTTTTCAAATTTACAATATATTTGTTTTAATACAATAATTTTAAATAAAACAAGTCATTATTTATCATTTTTTCATTCACTATTTGTTATTCTCTTTTGTTCATAATCATTTGAGTAATTAAGTTTTAAATTTTCTGTACATAGAATTCTGCGCATTTAGAACGTTTAGTTTGAACATTTAAATTTTTTTATTTGAGTTTAGTGAATATATGTACATTCAAAGTTATGTTGGATCCCGTCAGTATTTGTGACAGTATATTTGTAGATAAAATTTTTTACCTACCTATGAACTTGTAAACAAGTGTAAACTATTTATAATAAAATACATAAGCTTTGTCATCATCATCAGCCCAGCGTTAAATACCGGTTGCATCCAAAACTTGGGTTCCCGGGGTTCATACTCGGTGCCCGGGGTCCACTTTCCGACTTTTTCTATTCCACTTCGCACGGTCTTCAGTATTCCTGGTAGTGAGTTCATTGGAATGCATATCATCACCCTCTACGACGTCAAGCCAGCGCTTTTTGAGTATGCCTCTTCTGCCAGGGCCGGCGGAGGCGACATAGCTGACAAATGTCTGGACATTTGTTCCCCACGTAAGTAGCCAGTTCCCGCAAAATGCTAACTATGGCGACCCCATTCCCCCCACCAGATGCACCCGTATAGGAGGTCAACTTGTAGCCATTCCCAATGAACCGGGATCTGGTGGCCTTCCACCGAGTTTCCTGCAAAAATGCCACGGCCACCGCCGTCGGCAGTCATCCAAAAGAAAACTCCGCTTCGCAACTTAGAATATTGGCACACTGACTGGACACGCGAGAGAGTTGGCCGATGTACTCAGGGCCGCTGGGGCTAATGTCTTTAGCCGTGCTCGCCCAGGGCACGGCAGCCCTAGTCCACTTGTGACAAGAGTCAGGCGAAGTTCCTGCGCGTCGTTTTGCGGTGACGCCCTATCCGTTACAATAGCTTTTCGAGTCCTAACCATTTTATTATTTGGCTGGTTTCGGTTTTTACGGGAGTGACTGCCGTCCGATCGTCCACCGAAAGGTGCCTGTATAATTTGTTATCCCCGCTGCATGTAAGGTGGCAGAAGGAGTAAACCATCAGTCGCCTTTTACGACTCTCTTAGGATGATTTGGGGTGGCCCTATTCTTTTCATCGGCCGGGATCACGCGGCTTAAAATACATAAGCTTTGTATACTAGCAAAGTTGGTGTATAGTCTCATTAATTACAATACAATAACAAGTTCAATGAATACGATGAAAATACCATCGGATATGTTGTATCCAAAACAGATGTCGAATAACCCGGAGCTAATTGCTCGTGATTTCTGAATCGTTAAGCAATAAAAATCTGTTTGTTTTGTTACCGTTAATTGGCTGAGAAATAATTATTTCATATATAATGAGAATGTGACGATGTCAAGCGGGAAAAAATACGTTTACACATCTACACCGTTGTCGTCAAATTATCGTTCTATGCATTTACCATACAGTTTTGATCGGCAACCTATTTATGATCAAAAATAATAAAGCTCATTACGTCCCACTGTTGGGCTTGGATAGTACTCGCTTGTGCAAGGCGGATTCGCGAATAAAACATACCGGTGATTTTGGTAGCAAATTTCCTCACGGTGCTATCCTTCATGTAATGTCCATTATGCGAGAAAAATGCCCAAACGGTGCGTACCGTCGTGTGATACGAACCCATCTCTGGGTTTGATCTACACACTTGACAAAATATGGCCTGTAAACAGAACAGTTTGTTGTGTGTATCCGTTATTTGTATTTTTGTAAAAAAAATCTTTGTGATTCCCGTTTTTATCTATTTTTACAGTCTGTTTGGGCGTTCTTTTAAAACACAAAAAGTTTGGTCGTGTCTAGTTACGCAATGTAAACGCTCATTAAAAACCTACCCAAACTGTGTTTTTTTTTAATTATATGGCAGAACAACGATTGTCGGGTCAGTAATATAAATAGATAAACAAAAAATTTAAAAACACGCGATCGCCGCGAGAAGTCGTGTTTTTTTACCGAAACACAATAGAAACGTAGATAAACTAGTTGATGATAGCATCTGTGGAATATGTGGTAAATATCAATTTGAGTTTTACAGCCAAAATTTAAGTATCTGATCCATTAACGCCTTAAGTCTGATACTCTATACTATTAGCCATACTAATTATTATGTACTTCTTTGCACGAGAAATGGGAATGTTTCGGAAATGTTCTCACCAAACTAAAAAGTTTATCTGAGGCTCCACGTGAAAAGTATAGACGAATTCGGTGCGCATAAATTTAGAAGGTAGAGCACTTCTTCAACATAAAGGGTTGTCAACATGATATCGGCCCACAAGTAAACTATATCTTAAAACGATTTATTGTAGCGCAAATACCAACAAATTTAAGGACCAAGTATTCACGTACGTAAACCTAATTTTCTGGATAATTAATCATCTATAGGAATGAAGAGTCTTAAGGGAATAATACTCAGAATGTTCAGTCGGTGGACAGCAGTGCGGTAAGAGAGGACGAGGGCACACTTACTCTTTGGTATGTATGCGTTGGTCTAAATTCTATGATTGTTTTTAAGGTCACAAATATGAACTCGAGCGCATTGCTCCTTTATTAAAGGTCCTTTTCAATCATATTATTAACAACAATTAATTCAAGATCATACTAGTCAACACCAGGTAACAATTGAGAGATCAAAATCCCTTGACATCGCCAGCCAGATTGAACCGGTTGCCTATATTCAATACATTTCCTGGCAGTACAAACAGTATTGTTGGTACATAGTCGACTGAAATGACTTGCGCGTATTGTGAGGTTATTATACCGTGCGACGTCGACTGCCATTGTTCAGTCAATAAGCGCAATAGCTTTTGATGAACATTGTTGATTTTATTAATGGAGGTGCACGTCGCTATCCGTGCAGAGGCGGAGAAAGAATACTAACCTCTGCGGCCGGGGTCGGCCTGTCGTAAAAGGCGACAAAACTATCCTAGCTACGTGGTAGGACCCCAAACCCATCTGGATGGCGACCACTTTAGGTATTAAGTATCAGCAGCGTGTTCGCGATGCCACAGGCGTTGCAAACACCCATAGGCGCCGGTAACAGCTAAATTCTAAGCAGGCCGTCAGCCTGTCTGCGTCTGCTGTCCTACAGAATTAATAAAAAAGATTTTTCTCCATACCTAAACAAACAATTTACATAACATTTAAATTTGTATATGTGAATGCACTTGCATAGTACAGTACAAAGTACAAATCATCACCTGTCACCTGAGCGCTTGTATCCAGAGCGGAGCTCGCACGAAATAAATGATCACAAATATGTTTAGCAAACGATTTTTTTAAACAGAATACATTTTTGGGTTCTAATTCAGTAAACTCTATCGTGATATAAAATAGTACAACTCCATCTATTGATAATATATAGAATTAAAGTTATGAACTGCGTATGCGCATCAAACGCATGGTAGTGTTTTTATTAATTACATGTATTGTAATTACAAAAGTATTATTAATTGCTTTCTGTACTCCTTTTCCATACATACATATCACGCCTCTTTTCCGTAGGGGCAGGCAGAGACCACTTCTTTCCACTTGCTACGATCCTTACATACTTGTTTCGCTTCGTCCACTTTCATTATTTTAAACTTAAACAGAGTCAAATTTGACACTCTTCCGTATAAGTAATATTCGTAAAAGGGGATACAAAATTAGTTACTTCACGTTTAATACAATATACATATATAAGTGAAGTAACACATAACGACTATAAGTGCCTTAATAAATTCACGAAAATCGGGCATGCTAATTTCAGAGAGGCTTACCTACGAGATCGGTAGCTGACTTTCTTAAATTCAGTTTGCAATAATCATGAGTCCAAATTTATAATCTTGATATATAGATATTGACAAGAATCACCAAGTTACCAAACCAGTATTAACCAATCTCCCACTGCATGTCCTCAACGTAACGGAAATAAAACTTAAAGTGAATCAATCATTCTATCGACTTATAAGTATGATAATATATGTGCCTCTTTTATATCTTATATTATTTTAATTAAATAGCTACATAAAAAAAGACATTCTCATAGTGTTGCAATAAATTTAATATCTGGAAGCGTGCTATGTCGATAGCGCTTACATTGACTAGCGTATCGCGCCTAACCGGAAGCTGTCCGCTCTGGCACAAAACGATAAAGCTAAAGATAGCACAACATTAATTTTAATAATGTATTATTAAACGTAATAATTAAAATATATCTTTAGTAGGTACACGTACCACGGTAGCTCAGTGGTATTACTCTTATAGACCAATCTAAAGGTCCTGGGTTCGAATCCCACGGTGGCATGCACCGCTTAGGCATAATTCTCGCCTAATGTGTATTATAGCATAATTGCCATGTACCGACGGTGAAGGAAAACATCGTGAGGAAACCTATATACCGAGATGACCGGTATATGTAACCCACCAATCCGCCTGGGATGGCGGCTATACTGTCCTTACCCTCTAGGCCCGAGTCCAGCAGTGGGAAGCTTTGGGCTGTTTTTGTTTTAGTTGTACCAGGAATAGACGCAGGGTCGATTGCATACACTGTTAGGCATTCTTTTCTGACCCTATATGTGAAAACATAATAAAATAGAATAGAACAGAACAGAACAAAACAGAACAGAATAGAACAGAACAGAACAGACTAGAATAGAATATTCTTTATTGTCTATAACAGATACTGATTTCATTAAGGATAAAATTAAAACGTTTGGCGGTCTTATCGCTGAAAGCGATTTCTTCCAGACAACCTTTGGATGGACAACATATACCTAGTCAGGTCATAAGTATTGTCACACAGTAAAAACTTTTCTTTTAGAATGCTGGCCACAAAAAAGTTTATTGAATTAGAATTTCGAATTGTTCATGAAAATAAAAATGTATAACTTTTAGAATTTTACTCATTTTTAAATGTGGAGTGGACGCTTAAAGAAGACCGTGTTGCAGTTATTGCGTTGCATCGTTGCGGTTACGTGCCAATTCAAATTTTTAACATACTGAAAAATTTGAATATTACCAAAAGATTCGTTTTATCGTACCATCAAACGATACAATGAAGACTCTAGTGTAGATGACAGGTCAAGAAGTGGTCGCCCTCGGTCTGTTAGGACTCCAGCAGTGATAAAAGCTGTGAAGGCACGAATTCAAAGAAATCCCAAACGTAAGCAGAAACTGTTGGCCCTTCAGATGGGGTTAAGCAGAACCACGGTGAAAAGGGTGTTAAATGAAGACTTAGGGCTTCGGGCATATCGAAGAAAGACAGGACATCGTTTGAATGCTCGTCTAATGGACCTGAGACTGAAGAGATGCCGCGCTTTGTTGAAGCGGTACGCGGGAAAAAAATATCGGGAAATTCTTTTTTCGGATGAAAAAATGTTTACCGTAGAAGAGAGCTACAACAAACAAAATGATAACGTGTACGCACACAGTAGTGAAGAAGCGAGCAACCGTATTCCGCGTGTCCAACGAGGTCATTTTCCATCCTCGCTCATGGTATGGTTGGGAATTTCTTATTGGGGCTTAACAGAGGTACATTTTTGTGAGAAAGGTGTGAAAACGAATGCTGTTGTGTATCAAAATACAGTCCAGACGAACCTTGTGGAACCTGTTTCTCATACCATGTTCAATAACAGGCACTGGGTATTCCAACAAGATTCGGCGCCAGCTCATAGAGCGAAGAGCACACAAGACTGGCTGGCGGCGCGTGAAATCGACTTCATCCGGCACGAAGACTGGCCCTCCTCCAGTCCAGATTTGAATCCGTTAGATTACAAGATATGGCAATACTTGGAGGAAAAGGCGTGCTCAAAGCCTCATCCCAATTTGGAGTCACTCAAGACATCCTTGATTAAGGCAGCCGCCGATATTGACATGGACCTCGTTCGTGCTGCGATAGACAACTGGCCGCGCAGATTGAAGGCTTGTATTCAAAATCACGGAGGTCATTTTGAATAAACTTTAATGTCATAAGAATCTATGTTTTGTTAAGTTCATTTTGGTATATGAATGGTTACATAATTAATAAACTTGTTACAATTATTTTACATTAAACATGTGACAGAATTTATGACCTGACTAGGTACATATACGGAATTTTATTATGGTCTAGTTGTATAATACTATGAAAAAGGATATAATAATAGGTTAACAAAATATTCAAAAGTAGGTAATTTTAATATAAGTATTCTATTCAAATTTTAAATCTAATCTAATCTGGAGGTATTTCTAAGCGCAACTTCTCTCTAGGCCTCAAATGCTTCAGATCGGTATTTATCAAAAATGTAAAACGTTCTTTGAGATACGAAGGGGTTCTAAGATCATAAAGAGTGTTATATAGAATATATATAGAATATATATATCAGTTGCCAAGCTTTTCTGCCATCTCTTGATATATAGACGAATGTTTGCAAGTCTTATTGCAATGAATATTATAAGACATGCACTGTAATAAGATTGAATTTCTTTTATCCGCTATATTGAAATACATTTTTAACATTTTCTGTTAGTCACGTTGGCTATTCAGGCAACGAATTGCGAGACTGAATGGTGAGTGCCAGACGAGCTGCAAGAAAAGTACGAAGCAAGACTATGAATGAAATGTATAAAAATTTGTTTTAGCTAATGGGGGCAAATGAATATTTTTAAATAATGACCGACCATATATTTTTATACAATTGACAGTATACATGATCTTTTCATATCATTCCATAAGATAAATTTTTAAAAGTACTATAAAGATTTTTTTTTATTTTTTTCATAATTTTGAGTAAAAGCAAGCTAATAATAATGGCTCCATTCAAATAAATACTTATAGAAAAATGAAAAATCTATAAAATTTAAATTACATACATATGTGTAGGTAGAATTAATAACCTTTTTATTACAAATAGTTTTAAATATATTATATTAATTAAAATATAAATATATTGACACATTTCACACAACTAATTATACTACATACTAGCTAGCCCGCGACTCCGTCCGCGTGGAATAGTGACTTTGGGCAGAATTTTTTGGATATATCTTATGGTTTATTTTAGATTAATAAATAAATCATAAAATAAAATTAAAAGCCTTTTATTTCTTACAGAAATTTATTTTGGATTACAAACCCTATAAACCCTATAATATAAATGAAATACGCAAACAGTCAGTATTATCGAATGCATCTGTTACGCCATGCGCCTCCGGAATACGGACGTTCGAACCTACAAAGTCCAGCCTAAGCTAAACCCTATTTCATATGATTGATGACATAAATCTGAGGTTAACTTAAATTGGAAATTCAATCTACAATGTCCAGCCTAAGCTGAATCCTATTTCATACGATTGATGATATAAATCTGAGGTCTATTAAAAAACTATTTTATTTCTAAAATAAAAATAGCCTAAGTTACTCCTTAATACATCAGCTATCTGTCAATGATGTCCCGTCAAAATCGGTGCAGTCATTCCAGAGATTAACCGGAACAAACAGACAGACAGACAGACAAAAATTGTAAAAAAAATTGTTTTGGTATATGTACCCTGTATACGTCCGAATGCGCTTAGTAAAAAGAGGTTATTTTAATATTGCAAACAGACCCTCCAATTTTATTTATTTGTATATATATATAGATATACTTGTTTTTTGGAAATAAATAGATATTATACATAAACACACAGACGCGAGGCGGGAATTGAACCCGTGACCACCGCAAGCGTACCGACATGCGTTAGCCGTTATACCAGAGAGGTCGTCAATCAAATTATTCAAAGGCTAAAAACTTACCTTTTAAACGTGCCATATAAAATGTGTGTGTATTTGAAATATACGAATATTCATAGATTAAGCTGTTTTGCTTGTGTGGAAGGAACTCTAATCTCTATTATACCCATTGAACCGTAATTTACTCCACTGTGAATAATTGTATGAAATGATTATGTTCCATTGACAGCGGTCACGGTTGACATTGAGATAATGATAATGCTGTAATCTGTTTGTAAACAGAATAAATAGGTTTATATCGACATCATTTATATATGGTTTTATGATTAATAGCTCCTTGTGATTGATGAAAACTTTATTATACAAATATTTTTTTATTGCTGCAGCAGATAGACCCACGGCCCACTTAGAATTTTAAAAGAGCAGTTACCATTGCGAAAACGCTGCTGTATCAGAAGGGTACAGGAATTAATTTCGGAACACAACACAAAGTTGTTATGGCGGCATACTTAAAACAAAAGGTGGTCGCCATCCAGACGGGCTAGCCTTGCTTTTACGACAGACCGATCCCGGCCGCAGAGGTCAGTATTCTTTCTCCACCCCTGCGTGGATAAAAAATCTCCAAAAATTGCATTCACATAATATTTGAACGGTCCCTTACACAAAACATAAGGTTTTAAGACGTTGCAGTGTTTAGGACTAACACACAATATTGGCTCTAAGGTGATCCCTTATGTATTCAGTGCATGATGATTCGGCGATAACTAAAAAGTTATCTCTGGCACGGACTCCAAACAATAACTTTAGTAATAATAGTGCATAATGACGTAATCATTCTTCACTTTTAAGTCCATTTGTGGCGTCGGATTATGTAAAATATTCTTTTTAATTCAATTAAGTCTCCGTTCTCTCTAGTTTTTTGCAAAAAGTTGTGCATAATATTTTTTACAGATGCTTCAAAAGTTTAAACAATCTATGTAAAAGAACTAAACGAGAGATTTCTTGGTGCTAAGTTATATAAAACATAATAAGTACGATTATATGAAGTATAATTTATTAGTACAAATTGAGTTACAACTATTCATTTATTAATTCATCAGATTCTAAATATCATTTTGGACACTATTCTTGCCAAGGTTATTTGAATGAAAGAAGTCCTATGGGTTTGTGTGGTGGAAACTCAGAATATCAGCTAGAAGAATAATCCCTCTCATTACGAATGAGCATAATTGAGATTTTTTACGTACGTATATATGATATTTTAGCTATAGTTATGAATTTGCATTTTAATGTTTGTCGTATTACATATCTATTTATAGTCCACAAGATTGATTACACGATGAAATATTAAATAAAAGAAATACATTTAAATTGAGATATATGTATTTTTTCTAAAGTATTGTAAAAGATAATTTTTTATTAAAAGCAATTACGCTTTGAACATCGTATACTTATGTAATTATTTATTTACGTAAATTATCATTTATTCAAGCGTCGACTTATCTGGTTCACGCAGCTAACAAGATTACCACATTTAGACGTGGAAAGCTAATGAAGAATTATCTCTTTACATTTTAGGAATATCATGAAATACATGGGCGATATATTTTGAAAAAGGAAATATATTTTTATACTAGTTCATGAATTAACTAGCTGACCCAGCAAACGTTGTTCTGCCATATAAAAAAAACAATAATAAAAGTAGCCTATGTCCTCCTTCAAGGTTTACCGAAATCTATCTCTATACCGAAATTCTACAAAATTGATTCAGCCATCGCGGACTATATTAACAATCTTTTTAAGATATACAATTCCGTAGTACATTAATTTGATATATCTCGTAAGGTTTAGCCAGCGTTTGCAATTTAAGCGCACAAAAATATGTTTATTACGACATCATATTAAAAATCTTTAAATTTTTCGGCTTTTTTGTACTATAATATGTATGTAATATTCATATAAACTTTCCTCTTGAATTACTATTGCTGAAAACTGCATTTAAGTCCGTTGAATATTTTAAAATATTTAAGCGAACAGCCAGCGGAAGCGACTTCATTTTACACTATGTAAAGAAGAAGCTAAGATGGGCATTGATAGTTTTATTTTATATCTCTGGGGCTAATAAACCGAAACTTCGGGAACACTGGTACCATTATATGACATCTTTTATTGTACTCTACTTCTGATAATCATGGTGAAAATTAAAACATTTTACACGAATACACAAAATTCATATAACAGCAGCATAAACTAAAATGAAAAAATTATGAAAAAATACTTTGACAGATTATATAGCGCTATCTATTTTTCTCCGTACAGGGGTAGAGTAAGAATACTAACCCCTGCGGCCGGGGTCTGCCTGGCGTGAAAAGCGACAAAACAACCTCAGCTATTTGTTAGGGTCCCAAGCCCGTCTGGATGAGAACCACATTGTGTCTATAAGTATGCCGCCATAATAACTTTGTGTTGTGTTCCGGCATTAGTGACCCAGGTTCTTGTACTCCTATGGAACAGTAGCGTGTTCGCGGAGCTCCTAGCATCGCAAACATCCATAGGTGACGGTAACTACTTACTATTAAGTGGGCCGTCAGCTAGTCTGCTATTCCTCAGCAATAAAAAAAATCTAGTCTCAAAGTAACAGAGCTAAAGTAACAGAGTAATGGTTCCCATCGTAAAGGGGGAAAGGAAGTTGGCAAACTAAATGTCATGATCTGTGTTTTACATTATATAATCTTGACTACTATATTATATAATATAGTATATTATACTATATTATTATAATACATATATTATATATGATGATGATATTATTTAAATTATAATAGGTGACAAACCTATGAAATTGCCGTTCTGTAGTACTGGCCATTTCAAATCAAAATCATTTTTGTTTGGCTAAGAATTCTAATTTCAAATTAATTTTATTTTAAAAACATGGAATTTCTCTTTCCAAAAGTAGTCATTTGTTTATTGATTAGTGTTACATTTTCGTCGCATTTCAATCTTTTTCGTCATCATGGATACGTTAAAAATTCGAGTAATTATGGAATATGAGTACCGTCGTGGCAGCAACGCGGCACAAGCGGTACGCAACATCAACGACGTTTACGGAGCTAACACTACAAACCAACGCACCACCTGTTATTGGTTTGCTCGCTTCCGTTCTGTGAATTTCGACCTGAAAAATGAACCTCGCGGTCGTCCGAAGACTGGTCGACAATGACGAATTAAAGGCGGAATTAGCAGCAGCTTTCGACGTTAGCGTCAAAATAATATTGGGCCATTTGCGTCAAATTGGCAAGTTAGAAAAGCTTGACAAATGGGTGCCCCACGAACTCAATGATCGCCAGCGCGAAGTACGCGTCGAGACGTGCCTTGCACTGCTCAACAGACACACAAATAAAGGAATTTTGAACCGCATTGTTACCTGCGATGAAAAATGGATTCTGTTTGATTACCGCAAGCGCTCAGCAAGCTGGTTGGATCCTGGTTCAGCACCTAAATAATGCCCTAAACGAAAATTTACCCCTAGAAAAGTGATGGTCACTGTTTGGTGGTCTAGCGCCGGCGTGATTCATCACAGCTTCTTATCAAACGGGGTGAGCATTACTGCAGATGTGTACTGTGAAGAACTGAACACAGTGATGGAGAAGCTGGCACATCTCTAACCAGCATTGGTCAATCGCTCGTCTCCGCTGCTCCTGCACGACAATGCGCGACCTCATACTGCACAGCAGACGGTCTCCAAGTTGCAAGAACTGGGGTTGAAAGTTCTCCGTCATCCGCCCTACTCACCAGACCTTGCGCCTACAGACTAAAACTTTTTCCAGAATTTGGATAACTTCTTGGCGGGAAAAAAATTCAATATCCGAGAGGCAGTACAAAATACATTTGAAGAATTTGTTGCCTCCCGTCCAGCTGATTTCTTTAAGAAGGGCATCAATAAACTGCCACTGCGTTGGCAAATATGCATTGATTGCATGGGTGATTACTTCGATTAATACAAATAAAAAATACATGAAAAATATTCGTTTAAATTTTTTCATACAAAACGGCAATTTCATAGGTAAAGACCTAATATATTTATTTAGGAAAAATTATGTAAGTACTAAATAAATTGTCTATAGTACATGGAACATGATAGAAATGACAGTGGATGGATACAGGAGTAGAGGTAGACCAAAAAAAAGATGGATGGAATGCGTAAAAGATAATATGGCAAAAAAGGATGTGTATGTTGGGATGACGGCTAACAGAGGAGAATGGAAGGACAAGAACATGTTGTGCCGACCCCATATAATGTGGATAAGAGCAGGAGAAAGGAGATATGTTGTCTAGTATCCATAACATATGTTGTTTTGCTTATTTTAGGACTAGATGGCGCTGTGTAAATAAACCCAGTAAATATTATTATATTAATAATCATCTTACCGCTTAGACATTGTATGTGGCGTTGCACACGAATAAATATTATAAATATGCAAGACACATAATTATGTGAACACATGAACACTTCTTGATTAATCACAACCGATCCTTTCATGACGTCATGATTAAATTTATTTTATCGTCACGTATATGTTTAGTTATCAATTAAAACATATTTGTAAAACATCTAAATGAGATAAAGCTTGTACTACTACAACGTGTTTATAGACAAAAAAGTTGTCTACTGCATTGATAAAATCATAAATCATCTGATTTGAATATTAAATCTCAAAGGCTAATATTTCATCCGATGTTTAAGAGTGCACCTTGCTATGCTTAATCTTTACAGAGTTTATTGGCTATTTAGGCAGGAACGCTTCATGCATAACCGATAGTGATTGAGCTTGAAACCCAAATATACCACTGTAAAAGTGTAAACTTAGCACTTAAAATGGTTTTATTCTGGAATGGTAATCCAGCACTTAATAGCTTCACTTGTATATGTATTACGCAGGCTGGCAGGCAAAGAACACGTGGATAGATGGCATACTCATCTTTTACGCCATTTTATGTGAAAAAAGGTTATTGATATGATGACTAGTGGAGGAGAAGGAGAGAATATGTTGTGTCAACCCCACATAATGTAGGATGAGGACTGGAAGAAGAGAGCCGGATTAAGCTTTAAGGTAAGCCACAGAACGATTTAGGAGGGTATTGTCCCTTAATCCCTATCCGGGCAAGCACATTGGATTTTATAATATCTATAATAACCGCATTGACTTAAGAAGTAAAGATTTCGGATATTCACAACACAATATGACATATTTAATCCGTGCAGGGGCGGAGAAAGAATACTGACCTCTACGGTTGCAAACACCCATAGGCGACGGTAACTGCTAAATTCTAAGGGAGGCCGCACACCAGAGATACATTTGTATTAAAATTAAGTGAGCCGTCGGCCTGTCTGCTGTCCTACAGCAATAAAAAAAATATATACATCGCGAACACAGAGTAACTTTTGCTTTAGGTTTCATTTAGTAATAAAGCTTGGTTTGACACTAAGTAGGTTGCTTATATACAGAGGCATATTTTATGTTTTCGTGCGAGTTAATTAGTACAGTTAATAAGCAATACAAAGCCTGTGTGAATTTCCAGAGCGCGATCTGAAGTTTGGTTCGAGACCGTAACGCTTTAGTTAAATGATTCGTGCCGAGTAAATGTCAACACAATTTAATTCGTTATATATTTTATATATGAGTAATTATAATATTTATGTCTGCGTTATTGTTATGTACAGACTCGGTTGTAGAGTTTCGTGATCATGGCGTATGTGCGACGGCGGTTTCCACGTTGGAAAAAAATTGCGGTTCGTCGCCGAAAAGCGTCTCGCTCGCCCACCGCCCATGTGATACAGATTGCCGTTGATATTTATTTGACGTTTGACATTTGGCTTTGTGTTTGTTTTTTTTTGTCGCAAACAATATAATAACAATTATACGCTGATATTTGACTTTGTTAGAAACACAGTAAAATACCAGTATTTATAGGAATAAGTAAGAATAAGTAAGAGTTTATAGGAATAGCTACGGATTATTATAAAATATTGACTTTTTAAAACGATTCCAATTCTTGACTCAATGTTTGGGTAACCCACTAATTCATTCTATGCAGGGGCGTAGTAAGAATACTGACTTCTGCTGGGCTCTAAGCCCGACTGGACGGCAACCACCACTGGTTTCTTAGTATGTCGCCATAATAACCTTGCATTGGGATCCAGCATAAGTGATCCAGGTTCCAGTTCCCCCACCCTAACGGCAGCGTTTTAGCAATGTCCTTAGCATCGCAAACATCCATAGGCGATGGTAACTGCTTACTATTAAGCGGGCCGCTGCTGCTGTCCCACAGCAATAAAATTAACTGGTTAGACCACTTTAGAGTGTAACTTATTTAGTGCGTAGGTAACCTTACCTAGGCAGAAATTAATTTTAGATTTAACTATGATTAAATTTAGACCCTGAGTTTACAGCATACTCATTAAATAATGCCACAACCTTTAATTAATTTCAGCTTACCGTGCCAAATCATGTTTAATAAGGCAAAGGCGTTTATGTATGTTACGTCACGTATGTATACATAATATCTTTTCTTGTTTTTTTTTAAACGATACTTATGTTACACCAATATAACACAATGTTAAGCCCAATGTATTAAGTTACTGGAAGTCAGATGGGACACCGTTGCCTCCTTTTACGAGATAATTTTAAAAGAGGTGGCAAAGAGGGACCGGGATTTCCCTAGGATCCTCTTTCAGACGGGTCTACAGACCGACCTCGACGCTATGGTAGGTCGTGGGCACGGCCTTCGCATACACATGGTCGAACGGGGGTTTATCACCTCTCCAAGTTTTGCAGAGGCCGGCGCCTCTCGTGATCGCGGCCTGAGTTACGTCTCGTCTCGCGGCCCTAGTGCTCAAGGCAAAAGAAGTAACCCCGGATTGATTGTTGGTATACCAGCGAAGTGTGCCTCCTAAACAAGTTACAGGGGTGCACAGGTGTTTTGTGCGGGAAGTACTACCCTACCCTACGCATGTTCTCACCCACCGGGGTGTGCGTAGTGCATATCCACCTCTAAAACACAAAAAAGTACAATCCAGGTGGTATTTAAAACTGTCATGATAAGTATTTACCATGATTATGTGAGGATACGTATCATGTTAATTAGTTTTGAAGAACAAATGTTGCTGTAAAAAACAAATATGGCGCTGAATTATATATGTATTGATTGATTTTTCAATCCAATTAGACAATGCACAAATCACCTTCTTGTTTCAAAGTAAGCTGTAGAGCGCTTATATTATGAGTATTAAACAACTGATATATATAAGATCAGGCGTTATTTTCTTATTGTAGCAAAACACAATGTGATTCATCTAAAACAGAGTTTTATTTATTAATTACAGATAAGTTTTACATAATAAATATTAACAACTAATGAAATAATTACAAACCTAAAACAGAGAATCGACAATTAAATGTTCATGCTTCACTATTTTTATTGAATACTTTAAACTTGATTATTTTTATTTAAACTTGAATTAAAGCTAATTCACAAACTGTAACTGTGTTTTAAACAAATATTAGACTATTCTAGAACCTAGTAGTAGTATGGTTTTTTCTCGAGGAGAGCGGCAATGGAATTCATGCATAGGTACTCTAATGTCAATGTCAGTGTAAACACAAAGCTTACATATATATAAAAAAAACTTATATCGAATAAACGATGTTATGGAATGCTCAACTTACAATAGGTAATTATATCATTGAATACATCTCATGCTTTGTTGAATACAATATTACATTAACAAAGTATCATATTTTAGTTTTAGTACTTGACGTTCTGATATGTGACAAAAGTTTAGTAATCACTAGCGATTTTAACATATAATTTATTTAATATATGTATTGAAAATACAAGTCGTAAGGTGGATACTGATCGCGGGACCAGTCTGTGAGTTCCATCCTGCCACAAAACGAAATATTTCTAGCATTTTTTGTCACGTGATATACACAAACAATATAAAACATTTAAATTTTAAACTACTTACTTTAAAGGTTTTAAAATTTTACAGTAATTACAAAATTGAGGTGAAATTAAATTTGGCTCTATGATTTTTCTTTGACATATTATAATTTGTCTTTACTCGTCATCTTAAATTAATAACTGTTAACATCGTCAACTAAGCGTGCAGTCATGTTATAATTTCGCGTATTATTTTATACAAATCTTGTTTTGATAACAAAATACAAACAAATCGTCGTTGCTAAACCAATATCTGCTATGTGCATTTTTTTACATTTCAACATTTTGACTAATAAAACTAGTTTGCTACCCAAACTATAATATCTAAAAATCCACTATGTGATTCTAATCATTACATTACTTTAACATAAATAACTTTGAAGAAAATTGTTTCTTATAAAATTTCACATAAGAATGTTTTTAGTCCATATCTCAAAGTGTAACTTTTTGCACATAGCAGATATTGGTTTGGCAACGACGAAATGCTTTTCCTATGAATTGCAGAAGTTTCATAAGTTTCAATAAATTAAAGCTTTTAAATTTTAATTCTCGTAATATATTTGATTACAACTCGCAATAACCTTGAAACTAAATTCCACTTCCTCGGGAAGTAATAAATCTCGGGAAGTAAATAAAGAAATATCGTATTACAGTAAATATGCATTATAAATAATGAGTTACATACAATTTGCATATGGAGCAGTATTAACTGGTTTTTTGAGTATAAATATATTTCAAATCGGCATCTTTAAGAAATATGCTAATCGGTTTTATTCAATCAAACAAACACTTTTGATTTTGTATGACAAAAGGCCGTTTTACTCAAATATACATAACAATTTATGCTAACTAATATTATAAATACGAAAGTGAGTTTGTTTGATTTTTTGTTTGTTACGCTTTCACGCCTAAACCGTTGAACTAATTTTGATGAATTTCGGTTTAGTCATAGGCTACTTTTTTTTAAATTCATATGATAAAACAGCGTTTTTTTTTATTGCTGTGGGACAGCAAACAGGCTAACGACCCGATTAGAATTTAGCGGTTACCATCGCCTATGTGTGTTTGCAACGCCAATGGCATCGCGAACACGCTGCTGTCGCATAAGGGTACAGGAACTTGGGTCACTAATGCCGGAACACAACACAACGTTATTATGGCGGCATACTTAAGACTAAAGGTGGTCGCCATCCAGACGGGCTAAAAGACGCCATCCAGACGGGCCAGCGTTTGCCGGGTCAACTATATAAATATATATGTCTGTCTGTAGGATAATGGTTACTAAACTACCAGACTAATTTAGATGTAGTTGTTTTTTTGAAATCTAATATCTATTTATGATTATAGTTAATTACTGACCCACTAGTGCCATTTAAGCTTAAAGTTAAAATATATAGGACCGTAATAAGACCTGCCATATTGTATGGATGGGATTTGCACCACAAAGGGAAAGGATAAAAGGTTATTGTATGCAGCAGAGATGAGTGGAGTTACAAAAATGGATAAAATTAGAAATGAATATATCAGGGGAAGTTTGTAAGTAGCGCCAGTGATTGAGAAGCTCAAAAGTTATAGGCTAGCGTGGTATGGTCGTATAATGCGAAGAGAAGAATTCCATATAACAAGAAAATGCTAGAAATGAGAGTGAATGGACAGATAGATTGTGTAAAATATGATATGGCAAAAAGAGGTGTCAATATTCAGATGACGACTAATAGAGAAGAGTGGAAGGAGAGGACATGTTATACGGAACCCAAATAGCTGGGATAAGGGCAGGAAAAAAAGACCAATCGGTCCCAATTTCCAATACCATATTGCCATACGTCGCTTAGACAGTTTTTCTCGCTGGATGTGCTCATTATAACATGGTTTCCACGTACGTTGGTGAAGGAGTGAGGAATACAAAAATTATATGTATGTAATTTTTCAGTTTGACTTGGACGACCGTGAAGGGTAGACTATCTGTTCCCTCTAGGGAAAGGCCTGAGTCCAGCATTGGGACGTTGTGGGCTATTATTATACTGATTAAGAGATTAAAAGTTAACAGCACTTTTTTAAAATCAAATCTAGTTATGTATATGTATAGATAGTTCACGTTAACGGTTTTATGAAAGCAGTTGATTTTTTTTATTATATTTTTAATTTAGACCACCCTTGCGGTTTTGAAATATTGTGTTACATTAGCATCTGCTGCTAGTTCTCTCATTGTTAAGAAAAAGGCTACGATTTTTTTCTATTTGATGTCATTAAACTATCACAAAAATATTTCATTTTCTAATTCAACTTAAAGGTTTATATCAAAAATAATTAGAATTGTAAATATTTGAACAGAATATTCAATTTGAATAAATTCATCCCTCAATTTCAATAATTTAATCATTTTATTCAACTATTCTTATGGATGTTCAAGAACAGCGTTGTTTACGTAACCGATCCACGGATATAAACCCAGTTGTTTCGCTTCCTTGTGTGGGAATTTTGGAAACAATGGTTTTAAGTTAAAATAAAGTTTTACGACTATTTGAGATTTTAAGCAGTGACATAGAATTGGTTCATATGGTATGAGAAGCTATCTTGCTGTGCTACATGGTCCATGTAACACAGGAATCAATAACAGAAAGAGTGTCAACTGAGTAAAAGCAATTTTTTTATAGCCGAACTTCAATATATGTCGCCATGGATGTTCAACACCAGGATCATTGGCAACGCGCTGTCGGTATTGTCGAGATTTTTTAACGCCTTTTTTAAAATCCCTATATCGTACCGTGATTTGTAGAATAATAATTTTGTCAGAATTAAAATTGGAACCAGATTTAATTTTATTATGCTTTACAAATTAAGGTGAAATATGTCTTAATTAGGCTTCCGACTCAAGACTCTTACAAATGTATATTAAATAATATATTTGTAAAAATATATAAGACGGACTCATATCCCCAGATCAAAATTGTATTGGCATCATACTGATAAATTATCCTCTGTGGGGACTGAATCTCCAGAAAGATTCGTACAAGATCACTTGCGTAGTCAGTGGCCAGTCATGTCAGCCAATGGATAAATGGAGAGACTACAAATATTTCTAATTATATGGCATTTGTAACGTTGTGAGCAACGTTTGAAATATTTTACTATAACTAAAAATGTCATACTTGTAGAAAATATCCTAATATTATAAATGCAAAAGTGAGTTTGTTTGTTTTTTAAGCTTCGACGCATAAGCCGCTGATCCAATTCAGATGAATTTCAGTATAGATTCATTGATAGATTGGATCTTGGAGAAGGACATGGCTACTTTTTTTTAATCGTATGGCAGAACAACGTTTGCCGGGTCAACTAGTTTAGTATAATCGCAAGTCTAATTCGTGTTTTATTCCTTAGATATATATTCTATATTTATGTTTTAATTATCCAACGATGTTTCTATGGGTGCCTTACTGGCTCGCCAATTTCCACGAATATAACTCTCAAATGCATCTCTGTATGCCGCCAACACTCGCCAATAACTAAATGTTTTGACAGTGACAATGACTTCTCGACAACTATGCACGACACACGACACAGCGTTTTTTTTTAGATTTGATGGCTTGGTAACAAGACCTTTAAGACAGTAGATATGTTGTGAATACATACCATAGACTAAATCGCATACACTACACTGACTAACACATTTTTTATTCACATCCTCCTTCTGACAATAGGGTTGAGACTCAAGGGAGTCAGGAATCGTTCGTAACTATTTTAATTTATGTATTATCTCTCCTAATATTTTCTAATTACTTCTTATCAACAGATGTACTATTGTAACGCAATTTCCAATTTCAGCGAGAAGCGTAGGTCGAACAAATATTCGGTTTTACAATACTAAAAATAAACGTCAAGGTTTCGTAATTATCGCGTTCAACATTCACTTAACTTCAACAAATTTGAAAATAAACTCAGTTCTCCTAGTTTAAATGAGTGTAATTAAGATGTATTACACTGCTAACGTATGGAACTATCAAGCAATGTCTTCTCCGCCGGGCTCCGGTAGACAAAAAATATGCTAGCTTGACGTTGTGAAGGGTGGTATGGGTGTCCATGGACTCACTATTAGGGATTCAGAAGACCGTGAAAAGTGGAGAAGAATAAGATAAGATAAGCTGGAATGCACCCATGATTATGTTGATGACCTTCTGGCGTAATGGTTAACGCACGTCGTTACACTTGCGGAGGTCACGGGTTCAATTCCCGTCCAGCGTCTGAGTGTTTAAGTATTTATTTACACCTAACACAAGTGCTATGCAACTTAGTTTGGGACTAGATGGTGTTGTGTAAATGTCCCAATATATTTATATTTATTTATAATTGTGATAATAAAGAAGCAATTTCACATATGATAACCTCTGTAGATATCCATTGTTAAGTATTGTGTATGTTTTATTGAATATAAAACAGGAATCTTTGAGTTTGACCGCAAAATACCCAGACTACAGAATATACATATAAGAAATATCTTTTTCTAAATTACATTTCTATGATTGACTTAATCAACTGGTCAGAGAGTTTTATTTTGTACTTCTTATTTATATTAAAATTTTCTCAGCTATATATTAAATAATTTTTAATGAAATTGGGATATGTTATATTTTTCGCCCTCTATTACGGATGCCCTACTCTTTTCACAATTCGGATACAGAATGCCTGCAGAATCGGCCTAGTGTACACCCCCGCTATCAATTCAGCGATGCAATATGTTATATTGTACATATAATTTTTAAAATAATAATTATAAAACAGACTTAATAACATTTTTTTTGATAATAGCTTTGAAATGTGAATAAAATTTATAACTGATTTGTACAACGCCTCATTTAATATTGCTTGTATAGTGACAAAGAGAATTTAGTTCTCCCACAAAGAATAACTTAAGAATTAACAATATCATAAAAGACGCATTTAAAATTAAAATACCGTGTGCTAAAATAATCCAACCAGAACAATGTGTCTGGAACGTACAAATAAATCTGAGTTATGAATGGAGAAATCTTTTGTTTTGTAATTATGTGTAAGTGTATTCAAGAAATGAGAACAAATTGGAAGAAATTGTTTATATTCAAAAATTGTTATACATTATTATTCTATGCATGTTACCAGTGAGTAAACATACACATATATATACATATTATTTTAAACAAGTAACCTAGCGTTTTGAATATAGACCATTAACTTAGTTACTGCATTAGCACAATCGTGTTGATAATTAATCAAACTAGCAGTGAAATCCGGCGTTGCTCGGGTCAAAATATTGTAGAAAAGTTTAAAGCGCCTATAAATGTGAGCAGTATCCAAAAGCGGCTTAACTTATGCTTTATAAGGTACCAGATGTTGCTGCGTTGTGAAATACTGCTGGATCGGTTTAACACACTCAGTTTCCTAGAGGTAAGTGGGGTTGCAACAGAGTTTAAAGCTAAATTAATGTTGGTGAAAATAAAAATGTCGTAAAAGTAACTTTATAAGATTAAAAGACCTCTAAAGCTCATTTGATATCACCACGTCAAACAAAATGTCTTTTTAAGATGATTATAAACTTGAGTGATTTACGAAATACACTCAGCAGCTCTTCCTCTGATGATAGTTTGAAAATAAAATAACAATATTTATTTTCCTGTTAAATGGGCCATCAGCCTGTATGCTGTTACGCAGCAACAAAAAATAAATCCATAAGAATATTATAAATGTGAAAGTAATTCTGTTTGTTACGTTTTCACGTTATCTTGATAAATTTAGAGAAAGATACAGGCTACTATTTGTCGCAAATTTTTTTTTTCTAAATTTATATGACAGAACAACGTTAGCCGGGTTATCAAGTAATAAATAAAGTATTTCTTAGTATAATTTCACGTACCTGAAACTACTGCATGGATGAATGACCCAGTGGCCGGCTGCCTTTTGCCGGATGCGCTCCTTCATGAGGGCCTTCTTTGAACCGAAGAGTTTCATGGCGAGCTTGTTGTCGGTGGGCTGGAAGAGGGCCTGAAGCTGGTTCCGCAAAAAGCCTTGTTTTGCGTCCTGGGCCGGTGGCGCGGGCTCCACTGGCGTGCCGTACAGGGACACATCGTCTAAACCACCGAAATGGACTTTGCCGGTGCCGCTGCCCTGCTTCAGCGACATGTCGGCGTCGCCTGCAAACATTATGAAAATTATCCACTGTTACAATAGATGTGAGTAGTATCTTTTACTCTACTGCGCAAAAAGGAGGGCTACGTTTGTAAGGTGTATATACCTAGTCAGGTCATAAGTATTGTCACACAGTAAAAACTTTTCTTTTAGAATGCTGGCCACAAAAAAGTTTATTGAATTAGAATTTCGAATAGTTCATGAAAATAAAAATGTATAACTTTTAGAATTTTACTCATTTTTAAATATGGAGTGGACGCTTAAAGAAGACCGTGTTGCAGTTATTGCGTTGCATCGTTGCGGTTACGCGCCAATTCAAATTTTTAACATACTGAAAAATTTGAATATTACCAAAAGATTCGTTTTATCGTACCATCAAACGATACAATGAAGACTCTAGTGTAGATGACAGGTCAAGAAGTGGTCGCCCTCGGTCTGTTAGGACTCCAGCAGTGATAAAAGCTGTGAAGGCACGAATTCAAAGAAATCCCAAACGTAAGCAGAAACTGTTGGCCCTTCAGATGGGGTTAAGCAGAACCACGGTGAAAAGGGTGTTAAATGAAGACTTAGGGCTTCGGGCATATCGAAGAAAAACAGGACATCGTTTGAATGCTCGTCTAATGGACCTGAGACTGAAGAGATGCCGCGCTTTGTTGAAGCGGTACGCAGGAAAAAAATATCAGGAAATTCTTTTTTCGGATGAAAAAATGTTTACCGTAGAAGAGAGCTACAACAAACAAAATGATAAGGTGTACGCACACAGTAGTGAAGAAGCGAGCAACCGTATTCCGCGTGTCCAACGAGGTCATTTTCCATCCTCGCTCATGGTATGGTTGGGAGTTTCTTATTGGGGCTTAACAGAGGTACATTTTTGTGAGAAAGGTGTAAAAACGAATGCTGTTGTGTATCAAAATACAGTCCTGACGAACCTTGTGGAACCTGTTTCTCATACCATGTTCAATAACAGGCACTGGGTATTCCAACAAGATTCGGCGCCAGCTCATAGAGCGAAGAGCACACAAGACAGGCTGGCGGCGCGTGAAATCGACTTCATCCGGCACGAAGACTGGCCCTCCTCCAGTCCAGATTTGAATCCGTTAGATTACAAGATATGGCAACACTTGGAGGAAAAGGCGTGCTCAAAGCCTCATCCCAATTTGGAGTCACTCAAGACATCCTTGATTAAGGCAGCCGCCGATATTGACATGGACCTCGTTCGTGCTGCGATAGACGACTGGCCGCGCAGATTCAAGGCCTGTATTCAAAATCACGGAGGTCATTTTGAATAAACTTTAATGTCATAAGAATCTATGTTTTGTTAAGTTCATTTTGGTATATGAATGGTTACATAATGAATAAACTTGTTACAATTATTTTACATTAAACATGTGACAGAATTTATGACCTGACTAGGTATATATATATATATATATATATATATATATATATATATATATATATATATATATATATATATATATATATATATATATATATATATATATATATCAGTCAGACATGAGCTTGTCTGAGATTAATCAAACCTAATGGCAGATTTTGATATAAGGTGTCAAGAACTATAGTTATATTGTTATATTAGTCACAACAAGTCATAAAGCTAGACAATATAGCATTTGGATTTAGATCGGGCGTTAATTTCAGCCGTGGTAAGTAAGTAGTCACACTTGGCGACCAATTTAAGTACGAGTTTAAATTATATGATGGCATGTACAGCTTAGAAATATTGTCACTTAATGCGCATATAGTAGAGTATACGACTGCCTCCTGGTGTAACGGCTAACGCACGCTTGCGGAGGTTACTGGTTCAATTCCCGTCCAGCGTCTGGGTGTTTATGTAAAATATGTATTTATGTACAAAAAAGTATATATGTAGTATATCAGTTGTCTAGTACCTATATCACAAATGTTATGCAACTTAGTTTGGGACTAGATGGCGTTGTGTGAAATGTTCCAATATATTATTACTATTGCCACGAACCGAAGGAGAACCCTGTATATCGATAGGAACTTCCAATTTACCCTAGGCAAGCTTCGCAGATCTATCATCCTGTCACTCTAGAAGTAAGCTTGAACCCAGCTGGGGACGTTATAAGTTGTTATTATTAATCAGGCGATATGGTTTTCACACGGGCTAATGTTCTTTCCATGAAATAACCGTATAATAAGCTTAATACGTATTGACCAAGTAATTGGTCATATAATACGCCTCTAATAATGCTAATTAAATCACTAGTAGTTTCATATCGACAGTAAATTGAAACAATAAATTTAGCCAACTACACGTTGACTACAATTGAGGATCAGATAATCTTAGATTTCTTATAATTCAACAAGAAAATACCATATTTTATCAAAGTTATATTAATGAGGAAGCTTTATTATTTCGCGTTTATTCAATAATCTACATTTAGTGTGTTTGTAACGAACAAACTCAAAACTACTAATTTTTTGCCGTAGGTCAGCAGACTGGCTGACGGCTCGCTTAGAATTTAGCAGTTACCGTCGCCTATGGGTGTTTGGAACGCCAGTGGCATCGCGAATACGCTGCTGTCGCATAAGGGTACAGGAACTTGGGTCACTAATGCCGGAATACAACACAAGGTTATTATGACGGTTTACTTAAGACCAAAATTGGTCGTCATCCAGACCGGTTTGGGGCCCTACCACGTAGCTAGAGTGGGTTGTTTTATCGCCTTTTACGACAGGCCGACCCCAGTCGCAGAGGTTAGTATTCTTTCTCCGCCCCTGCACGGATAATTTCAGAAATTCTTTCACCATTATTCCTGAGTAACATAGGTTATATTTGTACTAGAAAAACTTAGGGATCCTTAAAACTTAAATACCAAATACATAAATTAATTCAAACATAGCTTGAACAAGGCTTGAACATTTGGTAACAATAGAATATATCTCAATATTAAACATTGTCACTTATTTTAATCTTAAATTGTCATCAAAATTAATTGGACATGAGGAGACTGTCGCGCCAATTGCTGCATTTACATGAAATGTGATCTTCACTTAATATTTATTTTTGTATCTCCACCACAGCTGATTTATAAAGTGCTGACAAATTCAAAATTATTTTGAGGTTAGGATTAATTGTTGATGAATACAAATTTTATTGATGACACCATATTTAATAATAAAGTGTATAATTTTTCGTCTTTCGAGACATTATAAGAGTGGCATCTTTTTAACATCCCTCAGTTCCGAACTCAAAGAATTTCTATTTTAAAGATGTTGTCGCGCCTTATTTTGTGATTGGTTAAAATTTATATTTCTTAATTAAAGAGATACATAACAATAGATGGAGTAAACGTGGATAAAAATAACAAAAAAAATTAATTTTAATGACCTCCGCGGCACAACTGCTTTCGAATTTGAGAACGCCTGCAGAGGTCACGGGTTCGATGGTGATTTATTTACAAAAGAAAAGTAGGGTAGCAGTTCAGTTGCTGCTTATTTATGAACTAGATGGCGCTGTGTGAATTGTCCAAGTATATTTATTTAAATTAGATTTCAATTCAAATACTTAAAACATTGTACTAATTATTATTTTGGGAACAGACGACGACAGAAACAACATAATTGTAACTAAACGCTTAATAAATAAAGTCTTATAAATATAGACTTAACTATAGTAAGTTTGGTTTTATCAATTTTATTACAATTATATAAATATCACAAGTCAATCTGTATTCTTAGAACACATTTTTTTTTACTATTGTCCACGTATTATTATTATGTATGTCAACAAATGGATATAGCCTGAATGGAAATAACAGTTACAAATAGACAATAATCAAGAGTTCACTGTATCGAACTCATGGTAATGGGCTCAATCATACTGGCCTTTACTTACAATATAGAGGAGTACCTAAATCAGAGCATGGTGTACAGCGAGGCCACGGGCATTGCGTGGAATGAATGAAATTTGTTTGTTGTCAACAGCGCTTAACTGGCGAACAAATTTATAAAATAAATATATTGGGATAATTCACGCAACGCCATCTAGTATCAGAGTAAGTAGCAGAACATTTGTGTTATGGGTACTACACAATTGGTAAACTACTTACATATTTTTCTTTTCTTTTAAAATATATAATAAACATAAAACACAGACTCAGTACAGGAATTGAACACGCGAGCCCCGTAAGCGTTCTGAAAGCCATTGCATCGCGGAGGTCGTCATCATATCAATTAAATTTTGTAAACATATATTTTATAACAGCTGTGGTGTCGATATGAAAAGGAAAAATCGGGTTATTTCACTGTCTAGGGAGTTGGAAATAGAGACAAATGAACCCCGAAAACCGAATCGGAAGTTTGGGCTGCAACCGGGAAGGCTGAGATTATGATAAAGTGTAAACCGCATCTTTTTAGTTTTTAGCCAAGAAAAAGAAAAGTAACGCAGGGTATCGAGATAAAAAAGGCTGCAGAAATTAAGTCCGTTGGTAATACTCATGTACCTCGGGATCCAAAACGTAAGCTTCGGAATTCTAGTTCTCCATCTATTGAATTTTGCCAGTTACAACTGGCAAAATTTAATAGATGGCAGCACGTGTTCATATCGTTTTCATCAAATAACAAAACATGGATGCCGAGTGTTGAAACATGTTACTTACTATCCCCTCGGGGGAGGACCCGCCGCCCGCACTATTACCGCGAGGGTGAGGGCTGCGTGCTGTTCCGCGGCACCCCTCAACTCCTAGAGTTGTTAGGAGAGCGCCGGGGGGACGAAACCCTGACCCCCTGGCGCCAACACTTTAGAAGGGGCCCGCCTCAAGACAAAGGGCGGGCCGGCGCCGGCCCGGGCCACGAGATCGGCAGGCCATATATCCGTGGGCCCGGGCGTAGGCGATAGGAGAACAGCGGGGTTTTTTAGTGGGTAGTCGGAAAAATCCCGGAGTCCCACATATCCCTCGGTCCCCCCGGGCCGGGGGAACCCGTCAAGAGAGGTTTTTCCCCGAGACCAAAAAAAAAAAAAAAAAAAAAATGTTACTTACTATCATCCACGTCTTTGTTCATGTGGAAACCCCGACGGTTATCGAACGACAGATATGACCGGCCCATTACCACTTCATCTTGCTCACTCGAGAAGTGATGTCGGTGATTTTGACTCTCTGACGTATCACTTCTTTACAAAGCAATCGCTTACAGAAACTCCGTGTATGACGCTTTCCAAAGTTCGCTGAATAACTTTACATTTATAAACCAGCCCTACAGCAGGTGCCAACGTCTCTACTCCGAACATTAATAGCTATAAAGACTTGAATCCGCTTGATCTTCTATAGATAGTAAACACGAACTAATAATAATACAATAACTAATAAAATACTAAAGTTTTTAAGTCACTCAATTCATACGCTTCAAAAAGAACGATTAAAAAGTAATTTATTCAAATTTAAAATTCTGCAAATCAATCCAACTCCATATACCCATCTTAATTGAATAAAACAGTGCATATACTCCAAGTTCTACGATGCAGTACTGTTGCTAAGGTGCAAAATCGTTTCCGAATTCAGTTCTATAGAAGTTTCAAATTCTCAATACGATTGAGTCCAATCAAGGCGCAGTCATTGTTCCATTATTGAATTCTCTCGCACAAAGGTTGATATAAAACAGACTTCACGAGTTATAAATTCAATTCTGGTTGCTACAAATTTGACTTTACTTAAAAATACTAAATGACAAAAAAATAAAAAATATATTTAAAATAAATTATTTCATTATTAATCATAATAATACTTAATGAAACTAGAGAAACTATCAATATCATTGCGGACTAGCTTATCCGTGGGCCAGGCGGTAGGCGATAGGAAAGTAGGGGTTTTTTTGTGGGTAGTCGGATGTCAATCATCTTTCCAGATTACGTACACCCCAATTTCACTAGTTCGGGGTACTCGTCAATCAGAGTTATTTCTCAAAAAGAAAAACCAACGTCGGTATTATCAAAACTACCTTGGACCCATGTTCCAATTTATGTCGAAGAAATATATCGGCGCACTTTTTGCGTGCAAATTTAGTGACATTGTAGATCAAAAGATTGAAACAATAAGGCTTAGTTTGAATTTCTGATTGCATCTTATCGGGTCATAGCCGACAGTGTGAACCTAAACGTGAAAAAAATATCACGAAAGCACATCGCGATCAATGGTGGAAGTTCACCACCAATTTTCTGTACACAAATGTTCCTTTTTATCTGGAGGTTGGTTGAACTGATTATAATATTCTTTGGAAGAAGCTGAGCATTTTATGATGATACTTAAACAAAAACTCGCGAAATACATAACAGCCATATTTATATAGCTATAATGTTCATTGCTAATATAAGTATTAAAATCATCATTGATGTAGGAGTGCATAGATTGGGTGTCTTAACAAACGCACACAACTGTCGTGTTCATTACAGTTGATAAAACAGACGATTAAACAATGAAGCAATGGCACTTCATTGATTCAAGTGGCGTCAAAACTGTAACCGGAGACCGCCAATCGACCGCTGCTCACTGTATCGAAGAAAATTTTAGAACACTTAATTGCACAAACAATCAGAAAGAAAGGATAGAATCAAAAATTCAATAAAAATTTATGAAATTCCATCCATTGATCTTTGTTGTATTGGCATGTGTTAATGATGTGCTTAAGAGGGAGATAGAGAGAAGGAAAGAGTGAGGATAGGGAGAGATGTCAGACTATAAATTACCAACTAGTCGTGTGAACACGATCAAAAATGTAATAAGAATAGAACTACTTCATCAACAATGAACCGTTAAAGACATAAAAATTAGACAATGTGGGTCTGATAGCAGCTGTCTCTCAAATTTAAACTAAGCCACATCTATATAACTTTTTTTCTTATGATTATTTGGACAAATAAAAAGAAATCACTCAGTAGCATTGACGTAAAAGACGCAATCGGGGGAAAATGCATAGAAGAAGATATATTAAGTCATAAAGACGAGAAAAAGATAGTTTCGTGCGTAGAAATTAGTTGATGGTAGAGATATAATTTTAATTTAATCAAATTTATTATTTATATATTTTATTGCAGTTAAAACACGCAGCAAAATATCATGGAGTTTGAGTTCGAGAATAATTGATTCTTTATTTTAGAATAAACATGGCAAATAAATCTAGGTTTCTTTTTGATAAGCTAAGCAAAGAGATTGTTTACAAGGTCAAACAAAGTAATACTCTTACGTGTCTTAGTATTGTTTACGTTCGATTAAGAACATATATTTTTGAAAGTCAGATGTGAATGTTTTCGAAAAATAATACACCTTCAAAATAAATTGACATTTGATTGTTTAAACCAGATTTCTTCGAATCAAGTGCAAAAGAATATAAGTGGGTGTGATCACAAATAGATCCGACTGCGTTTTCATGTTGTATTTATGAACGACGATGTTGAGAATTCTAGAATACTTTCATATAATAAACATTGCAAAATATGCTTCCACTCTTTTTAAAATCGGTATGGCCTTCTTTGTGTATTAATTTGTTCGTCTGAATATTCGGAAACCTTAATTAAACGACGAGCTTCTCACAAATCACAATTGTTTCCAGCAGATGTGATCGTTTGCGCACAAAGATTATTAAGATTTAAAGAAGTTTATGAGGTTTTACTGCTGTTGATAGCAAACGTAGATCGATTGCAAAAGCAAGCGTATTATAAATAATGAATTATATTACAAATAATAAAATTGAACTATTGCACATTTTGTAAACCAAGAGATCAAGACTGTAATTAAGAAAGTTTATAAATTGAAGATTGATGAAGAATGAACGAAGAAGCTTATCGTAATGACCTCTTACGTAGAGCTTGTGGGAGCAATGATTTATTCATAAACCACAGATACAAGCATATCACCCCTGATATTGCCAAGTACAATATATTTTTGTATACATAAGAGGCGGTAATGAAAGTTTCTGATAGTAATCAATGTAAGGGTAAGTTGCGAGTGGCAGGAAATTGGTATCGGTCTCAATTGCGACCCTTTCGGATATTTCATTTATGATACACTTTGTTTGGCGTTCATACCAGCTATAAGACTGGGACTGACTAATATTTAATAAATATTAGCAGAAATATACAACACCTATCCGTGTAGGGGCATAGAAAGAATACTAACCTCCGCGGCCGGGGTCGGCCTATCGTAAAAGGCGATAAAACAACCCATCCTAGCTACGTGGTAGGGCCTCGAGCCCGTCTGAATGGCGACCACCTTTGGTCTTAAGTATGCCGCCATAATAACCTTGTGTTGTGTTCCGGCATTAGTGAGCCAAGTTCCTGTACCTTTATGGGACAGCAGCGTGTTCGCGATACCACTGGCGTTGCAAACACCCATAGGTGACGGTAACTGCTAAATTATAAGTGTGCCGTCCGCCTGTTTGCTGTTGTACGGAAATAAAAAAAATACACCATAGCGTGTTTACCAATAAATACCCTCTTACAACTTCTAAACCTTTTTAAATAAAGAAAAAATTACAAAGACTCCGTACACAGTGGAAAAGTTGAATATGATTTCATTTTCCTTCAGCATATCATTTGATTGAAAGTAATTGAGCATATAAATAAATCGACTCTGACAACTCAAACAGCGCCATCTAATCTCAAAGTAAGGAGCAGTGCGCTTTAGTTATGGGTACAACATAAGTCATATACTTGTGGATGACTGGAAAAAGTTCAAAATACATTGCATAAAAACTCGTTCCTTCATATTACGACTGGCCAAGATAATATGAATCATGGCCAACTTGATTCTAAAATAAAATATTTAAAATGAGAGTTATAGGGATGCGCGTGATAAAATCCATTTGATGAATGTTTATTGTATATAACTAGATTTATATTTATTTTTAAATATACAATTTAACCAGATAATATATTTTTTTACTGTATCCCCACGTAGAAGATTACTATTTTATTGTCAAATAGTTTAAATAAAAAGCGAGGGACAGCGAAGATTTTTAGTATTTAATATTATGATAATGTCCATAGCAAAGGAATATCTATATATAAAAATGAGTATAAGGAGAGATCAATGTAAAATGAATTGGATACATGTTACAGATCGTTCACTGCGCAAATGCTTAATTATTTTTTTTATGGTGGCTTCATTTGATTTGCGGCGTTTGTTGATTATTGTGCCAGCCTTGGAATCGACTGTTGACGATTTCATTTACTAACATGTCACGAGATGTGGACACGTGAGTTTCATTCCGTATAGGGTAAGATCTAGTACATTCCACAGGATATGATATGTATGTGTATTCACAAAGTATTTTATTATTAATAGACGGTTTAATTGGGTTAAAATTATGTCGGAGGAATTTTAAGTAAATATAGGTAACTTTACTATGATAAGGGACTTAGTGATCCACAAACTATAAAATAATAAACTAGTATGACCATATAATACAAAGGAAAAATATGACAAGGATATTCTAGAAATGAGAGTAGATACAGAAGGAAGAAGGAAGTATACTAAAGAAAAGAAGTAAGGATTGCGTAAAAAAGATGGCAAAAAAAGTGTAAATGTTAACAGCTAAGGTAAGATAATCATCTTGGTGGACGGAAAGAGAGAATTTACAGTACCAACTCTACATAATATGGGATAAGGACAGTAAGAAGAAAAAATGGTTCAATTGGCCGTGTCATCAAGACTAAAGTAAACATAGGGCTGTCGTATTACTTATCTAAAGAGTAAAATACAACTCTTTACCAACCAGTGAGAAATATTCTACTGTTATTACAGTTTTTAGACAGGAAAGAAAATAAATTTGAAAACGAAGACCACTTTTGGATTATTTTTTGAGGTTAGGCGTTCAGGCGGTAGTGGAGCGTGTTAATACTAGTTAGATGATTTTCTTTTACTCGACAAAAGGAAGAGTCACAGAAGGTCAATGAATTTGTGAGATTACTCATAATGGAATTTCAAAATATTAAGCATAGGTTTTGCCGCAAACCATCATGCAAAGCTTGTAAAAGACGAAGGTAGTTTAATTAAAACCAAGTTAGTAAAAACAGCTATAGAGAAGCTATAGCTATATGAGAAGTAGCTGAAACTAAAAATTAAGCTAAAAATTAAAAAACTTATTAAGCGCTTAAAATAAGTGAATAAATAGCGGCCACGGAGGCTGAAAAAATAATAATAACGTTCCATGAACTAAATATTGATTAAGGATGTAAATTAAATGCCACCCCTTTCCAGAGGACATTGTTAATTCTTTTGAAGTTAACTTTATCTAAATAAGAGAAAGTTTTGTTTTCACCCTATCCTTTCTAGGGTCTTGCAAAAGGCAAAAAATAAAAAAAATATTCCTTTTGCTGGTTTACAATTTAGATTTTTCTCTTCAAATGTATTCATATCTATTGAACAAATATATGTAATTATATCAACTTAAAAAAAGAAAACAAAAGGAAAAGGCTTTGACGAAGCAAAAGACGCAGCAGTAGCATCGCAATATTTAAAACCATATCCCGAGCTCATAAAAGCTTAAATTGCGAAAGGACCTCCATACGAAAGAAAAATTGATGATGACACATTCTGTAATCTTGATTTTTAGAGATGCGTAAAAAATTTAACACATATATTCAAATATTGACCCAACTTTCAATACAAATAAATATGAAATCAAAATACTGTTTTTAATAGTATAACTTGAAAAAATTTCAAAAACATTTAAATATCAAAGGTGACCAAGTTTCGAAAGCAAAACCGATCTGGTTTTAAGGAAAAGGCCATAATTATATGCGATTGCTAACATTTTAATACCGCAAATGACCTGCATAACTATAATTATATATTACTACCGGTAATAGTAAATATATAATGAATGCTATAATAATAATATGGGGTTAGACTTATTATGTTTCAAAATAAAAAAAAATCTTATAGTAATCAAACGACAAGATTACTAACCAAGGTAAAAGGGGAAGGATGGTTGATATTGCATATACGATAAGAAACGAATGCTGAGATCGATGGGTCAAGTTGCTGAACTGAATAAAATTAAAATTAAGTATATCAGAGTGAGTTTGAGAGTAGCACTAGTGATTGAGAAACTAAAAAGTAATAGATTAGCATGGCATGGCCATATAATATTAAGGAAAGAATGCCCTATGACGAGGAAAATGCAAATGAGAGTGGATGTATACACCAGGACGGGTAGACTAAAGAAAATATGGATGGATAGCGTGAAAGACGATATGGCAAAATGTACGAATGTTGAGTTGAAGGAGGGAATATGTGTCGATCCCACATAATGTGGGATAAGGGCAAGAAGAAGAACAAGGAGACAGAGAAATTCTAAGTGTCACTTAATAGTTTAGCCGTAAAAGTACTCTTGAAAATTTGTCCTCTGACTATGAAAATACCCGACAAATAAAAGCTTCTGATACTAGTATGGTGTTTGCTCTTAAGTCGCATTTAAGATAAACACTAAGGTTTACTTTATTTTATTTGCAGCGTTATAGTATTTACGGACTTAAGGATCTAGGATTTTATAAGTCAATTTAGGTTGAGTTTTGTGATTGAATGATAGCATGCTTTTCATTGGATACTTTCTTCTTCAAATATTATTACTCGTTAATATAGTTATAAAGCATCGATGATTTTTTTTAAACTAAAACGTACATATATTTAACTTTTTTGGCTCTTTGATTACAAAAAGAAAGTTTCAAGGAAGGTCACCAACTTTGCATTGTCTCTGAGCTCGGAGGTATTAGATTTACACGTCTAGGATGAAACGTTTGTAAGAAAAATATGGTTCTAAATAAATTACTACGACAAAGACACTAAACTGAATATATACTTTTAAATCAAAGTCAATCGTTATAACAAAAGACAACGAACGAATACAAAAAAAAGTATTAGGCCCATCACGTAACTTTACGAGAAATTGTATATAAATAAGATATAGTTATTATATGTTATAGTTGAAATTCAGCAGACAGGTAAACGGTCCACCTGATAGTGGTACCGTCGCTTATTTGCAACACAAGGGACATTGTTAACGCAATGTCAGCCTCGAAAAAACAACACATTTCTTGAAAAACTCCATATCGTATTTCGATGAAAACATCAATGTTACATATAGCTTACCTTTAGGCATTTTGTTAGATTTTCTTCGTTAATTGGCTTCTTAGTTAGATGTTAGATTCACGTACTCCATGCAGTTTCAGGACACATTACAATGGCACAAGTTTTAGAAACTAAACGTTATTTCTATTGACTATTCTTAATTGACTATTTTTGGCCTACGATTTGGCTGAAAGCGAATGCAATGTTGATGTGGTATAAAACGTTTATCACCACAGCACTAATGAAATCAGTGTGTAAATTACGAATAAATTATATAATAGGCGTGATTTTACTGTGATTGTAATGTTATTAACAAATATATCTTATCGTTATTTTAACTATAGATACAGAAATAGTAGAGACATGTCTTCGTAAAGTGTATTTAAAAAGAATATATTTTACTATTATTATAGTATAAATATCGTTAATATTTTTGAAGTACTAACAATAATAAAAGTATTAATAACTAACGAAAGTTATAAGAAATTATCAGTAATAATTTTGGCGCCCTTAGTTACAATTTGCATGAATTGTTTAATTAATAAAAATCAAGACAAGTCTACTGATTTCCTTTGCGTATTAGCATGTATAATAATATATAATTTCGTAATAGGAAAAAATCGTATTAAAAATATAATAAGTAAAATCAATTGCGTTATTATATAAAGATCACATTATATATTCATAGCTTCACATGGTATAACTTCTATTGTTCTTCTATGTTATATAAATATATAACATATAAATAATACGAAATCTATTTTATATATAAATACTAAATAGTTATATTTACTGCTATCAACAAGTAACTTTGTATATCTCCAATTTATAACTGAATAGTTTTTAGGCATAAACCTAGAAGGTTTATTATCTGACGTACTTTTAAAAAGATTCAGTATTTCATAGAACGTGTCATAAAATAGATGTTCTTATCTAAAGTACAATATATTCTAGAATGTTATCGCTAAGTACCATAATATTGCACTAGAAATCAAATTATAACGATCGGGAGCAATAAATGTATCGCATAACGACTGGAAACATAAATCAATTTGATTATTATCGTTCTTAAACAATAATTGACGGGAGTAAATCAGTAAAATGCATTTGCGTATTAAAACTTCTTACGATATTGTACTTCAGAAAATATTGGCTGCGATTCAAAATGTTGAATATTCTATTGAAGTCTTGAATTGAGTTCTATTGAAGTCTGTTGAAGTCTGCGACATCAGGGGTACCACTAATATGCTGCCGTCCGCGTAGAGGAAATGGAACCTGGTTACTTATGCCGAAAGATGACATAAGGTAATAGGCGGCATATTTAGAACTCTGGGTTGATTACTATCCTGACATGTTTGCAAGGCAGCGAGGCCGGTTGAGAGGCGGTGGTCTCCATTTGCGAGCGAGTCATGCGGCAGAAGGAAACCGCCGAGAGGGAGGATGATGCGGCGGTGCCGCCGACGGAGGACGAATAGAGGTAGGCGCGGATACGCGTATCTCATGCCTCTCTAAGAAGAAAAGACTGCCAGTGACTTTATGACACTAGCTGGGAGGGCCGGGGGGCCTACCCGGCGAACGCAGCGGTACGTGGGAGTGACTGAGTGCTTCTCACTTGGTCGGGAAAAGTCACCAGGGATAATTCCATAGGTGGACGCACGAGCCGGGGGCGTCGTAGGGCAATGACCAAAAGTTGATCGTGCGGCCCTCACAAAGGCTCTCAGCAGCGACCAAGGTTTTTATTGGGTACGCCACTGCGACCACCCTGGCTATCCTTTGCAAGTCAGTCAAGTGATCGCACTAGCAAGGCGGAGAAGCTCACATACCCGCGTCCTCTTTCCCCTGGAGATCCGACGCGGCACTGTAAGATGCAGTTTTACCCGGGCAAAAAAAATATTGTTATGTCATCTATTAAGAGGCTGCCCCCGACTACAGGGGTCAGTATTGTTACTCCATCACTGCACGGAGGGAAACTTGTATCACCAAAAAAGTCAAATGTCTACTAAATTACTACCTATCGTATGTAAGAAATTACAAAAATGGCAATTCCTACAGCGCCATTTAGTTCCAAAGTACTTTTTAGTAATAAACATTTCTTTACTAAATAAATACATAAAATCTCGGACTGGAGAAGGGAATAGATCCCGCGACCCCCGCAACTATTCCGAAGTTCAAAAGCCGCTGCGCCACGGAGGTCGTCATATTAACTGAAAATAGTAAATAGCTCATTTACACAAGATCTCAAGCTCTTCGTATTATAATATGCCTTCAAAACGGTAGAGTACGGCAAACCGCTTTTCGTCTCATTTTGTTGGCGCTCGTGAGCCCTTACGAGATCACATAGTTCACTTTATTCTTAAATACTTTTTTCAAGCATTATAAAAGGGCATTCTGAAAGATCAGCTCTAAATAACACGCAGACGATAAGCCTCATAAGAAATCTTGAAGCAAGCCGTTATTACTCAAATATCTCAGGTAAAATATATAGCTTTGTAGTAAAAAAATTAAGAATTATTAAAGGTAGCAATTATTTTAAATAATATTAATATTTTATTGTTGAACTCCGCCAGAAATACTGACAGCCCATTTAATAATAAGCAGTTACCGTCGCACACGGATATTTGCGACGCCAGGGGGCATCTCTAACACGCTGCCGTCCCCGTAGAGGAACTGGAACCTCGGTCAGTTATAAGTAAGTAAGTAAGTAAGTGCTCGGTAAGTTAACACAAAATAAGGTTATTATGATGACATATGAACCCAGGCTGGTTGCCATCCACACGTGCTTGGAGCCCTTCCACCTAGCTTACATATATACAGTTATAAACAGGCACATACAGATAGATTTTTGTGAAATTAAAACACACAGCTTTTTAAAACTTAAACGAATGCTCTTTTGTAACAAATAAAGCTTAGGCTAAATTATTGTAGGCTAGGTAATTAATTATGGGCAAAAAGAATTGAAAATAATAACTTGTATTTATAGTCAAAAGATGGCGCTACTCAGTGTACGTGATTCTGTAAATCTGAGTTTATTTTAATCCAATCGAATTGGTTTAAGAGTACAATCTATCATAACTATTACTAACATTGTAGTATGGATGGTAAATAGATTATAACACGACGAGAGGAAACAACAAAGGTGAATTCTTCAACATCTTATCCTCAGTGCGAATTGTGTCTGAGAATAGAACCCAAGATGTCCCCAACAATTACCGCCCAATTGAGACAAAAGGATAATGTTTGGCCGCGTGTCAAGGTCAGCTCGATTTATTTGTTCAATTGAAAATAGAAATTGACATGAACACGACATTAATCAATTTTTTTGGTAAAAAGTTTTATTTTATAATTTTTTGTGGCTATATTCTACTAATTACTACATGTTTAAATAAATCAATTCTGTCAAAAGTTATTCGTGGTCATAGATATAATCAGTGAGTGAACAATCAATCATTCTCTGGTTTTGTACCCTTAGGGTTGAAATTTTTTTATTAAGAATTTTTAAAATCGGGCTATATATATATACGCGTCGACTTGAGAACCTCCTCCGTTTTTTTCGTCGATTAAAAAGGCTGCTGATTTATATATATGCTTATACTATATATACTACCTACTTTGGTTAAAAATTAAATATGTAATATGGTACTTGAACATTAATAAACTATCTGTATCAGAAATACTTTTGTAACTCAGGTGTATAAGAGGGACTTAGATGGATATACTTTTGTTCTAATAAGGGTCTAATAATAATAAATTGAGTTTTTCTGGTATTATTAATTTTAATTTTCGAGTAAATATGCAAATTTGATATTTACTTAATTTTCTTTATATTTTAATATATATCTGTTAATAAATAATCATTTGTATTAGTTATAAATATAAATAATGACGTGAAAAATAAATAATAGCTACAGTAAGAGTATTAAACAAGACAAAAGGATTTTATGAAACGAAAATAAAGGCGAGTCTGCTGTTATAAGTCTTAAGTTAGTCAATAGATGTATGAGTTAAGTATGGTAATGACATAATAATACTTTATTTCACCTAATATTTGTAAAATAAACAATATTAGGAATAATTAAAGCCAAGAAAGGACTGCGATAGAAGAAGCCAATCTTTCTGAATTTGCTGTTATAGGTCTAAAATAAAGCTTATGTTTTGTTGTTTCATTAATATTCGTTGGCTTTCACTATAGATACGATATGTAATATTATTCTTTTGAATTCAGATTATTATTTCAGCCCTTAAACTATGCAAAATACATTTCAGATTTAAAAATAACTATAACTATTATTCCAACGGTTGTGAACTAAAACGAATGGAAGCTATTATACACCTGTTCAAAAGTATTTCATGTGAAGGTTGTTATTTTGTTCTAAACAATGTTTATAATGACATAATGTTGACAGCGTCGAAGAGAATTATTACAAATTGATTTGTATTGTTCTCTAACAACACAAATTGTCATTGGTCTTCGTTATATAATATACGCTAGTATATGTATGTCCAATAGTTTGATTATTTAATAGGGTCCGTCTAGTAAAGTCTGCGTTTGATTGTACAACATTTATTTAGTAAGAATATTTTTTTTTAAATTTAAGTCAGACGTTGAGTCTATAAATTGTTAGTAGAAGCTTAACAATATGAGCACTTGATAACTAAAATTGATTTAGTCCTCTGCATCAGTGCCTATATTGTGCCTATATTATTATTTACTAAAAAACAGTATTTTTGCAAATATGTTAATAATAACTTTCGGAGCTGAGACATGGAGACTGATAGCAGGACTATTTAAGAATTTCAAGAGGCTTAACGTGCTATAGAGAAGTATCAGCTATGCTAAGATATGACTATCTATAGGAGAATCAAGGTAGCAGTCAGAACTAAAAAAATATTCAAGGCAAAGAGGCACAAAGCCAATCATATTCATTGTAGGCGATGGAATACACGAATTCTGGAGTAGTGACCGTATTTTGGGAAACTAAGTGTAGCCCGATGAACCAACTATCGAATAAAATATATGACCGACATCCAAGTGTTAGTGACATTTTTATATTATTTTATACTCTTTGTCGCATGTAAAGTTGCAAAGAATACTTTTAAAACAAGTCAAACCGATTGCTTCTAATCTTAACTAATATAATAAATGCGAAAGTGAGTTTGTTTGTTACGCTTACACGCCTAAACCGCTGAACTAATTTTGATAAATTTCGGCATAGTCATAGATTGGACCTTGGAGAAGGACATAGGCTACTTTTTTAATTCATATGGCAGAACAACGTTTGCCGTGTCAACTAGTTATTAATAGTGGGAGTAATACAGGTTATGATCTATACAATATATTCGCTAATGAATGACGTCTAGAGAATGTACTGTACGTACACACAAGTATTGAAAGTTATTGATCTAACAGAACGATTCAACGATGCAGCTGTGTGCATAAAATTAATTACCTTTATATATGAATTCAAAACGACCGTAGAAATAATCAATAATTTATTTACAATATTTACTTTCAAGTAATGACTTTTAAAAGTCTTAGGCGTAATAATTATTTTTAACTCTAGTTAACCAGGCAAACGTTGTTCTGCCAAATAATTTAAAATAATAGCTTATGTCCTTCTCCAAGGTTCATTATGCGTACTTTCAGGATCTGCAATGAGCTTCCGGCTGAGGTTTTCTCAGCGCGGTACGATATGGGGTTCTTCAAAAAAGGCGTTATAAAATTTTTTCGAGGCCGGCAGCGCGTTGGTAATGCCTCTGATGCTGTAAACGTCCATAGGCGACGGTGACCACCTGCCAGGGTGGACCGTCTGCTTGTCTGCTGAACTCTAGCTATAAAAAAACTTCCAATCTATGATTATACCGAAATTTATCAAAATTGGTTCAGCAGTTTAGGCGTGAAAGCGTAACAAACAAACTCATTTTCGCACTTATAATATTAGTTAGGATTAAATACATCGTAGTTACGCATAAACATAATATATTATTATTTTGAATGAATATATTTATTTCCTTATAAGAAAATCTGAAATTAGTTCTATATACACCATTTTTTTCATGATACTAGCCCTAATTGATTACCAATAAGTCTTGTTTAATTGAACTTTAATTAGTATACATATTTATTACGGTCCTAATACATAAATACTAGGAAAACACTAGAAAGTTTAATTGAGGACGTGTGTCGATTTTACATTAAAGAGAGTTATCGTTCTTCATCAAATAAAATTAGTTTAAATATGCATAAGTATATTTGACTCTAATTTATTAAAGACCGAAATACAAATAAGAAATAATAAAACAATATTAAATCATTGTTTACATGTTGATAATGTAATGTCAGTCGAAAGACCTATATATCTAAATATAGAAGTGGGATCACCAGCAGATCGCAAAGTTAACGAGTATACTTACTTTCGCGGTTCGCTAGGCCACATGTGTATTTCACAACACTACGAAAAAGGTAGTTTATGTACCTCGCACAGCACATAGTGAACGTTTAAATGCGCCAAACTGACATCAGTGTACTGAGAATGTCATTTTTGCAATTAACGCGCGGGCGGTTGCGAGCGATTGCAGTGAACGCGTTGCGAGTGCGACTGATTCACGCACATAGCGGGCAGAGATAGGGCTCCCAGACGCCCCCAAAACACGTGGAGCTTATATGCGTATGCGCCTCGAACGGCTGACCGAGTCCGCACTCCACCATGCACTGAATGGCACTGATATTTTTTCCATTACAGAGACCAATTAATGTCAATGACTGACGAAACCCGGAGCAGATCACTGGTGTTTCTCAGTCAATAACCGTTTGTTTATGTACTGATAGCTTTACGACTTACACTATCGTTGCGGCTCGCTGTACTTTAGAACACTAAATTTACATTTATTGACTCATCTCTCGACTTTTTACTTTTCAATTGCGTATTTGTTTTGGCATCTTAAGGTTATTCACAGTGAAGTTCATATGTCTAATTTATCTCACAGCGCATTCATAGGGATCTTTAATTTAAAAATATATGTTTAATGTAGAAAAATAAGATATTCCTAATGTAATACGAAACTTAGCTATATGTATAACCGAAGATTTGAGTTAAGTATGGTAATGACATAATAAAACTTTATTTCATCTAATATTTGTAAAATAAACAATGTTTGGAATAATAAAATTGGAAAAATATTGCTGAATTAATCGATACGTAATAATTAATTATGAGTAATTAAATATTGCTATGGATAGTGCAATTAAACCTATTTTATTGAATATATATATATATATATATATATATATATATATATATATATATATATATATATATATATATATATATATATATATATATATATATATATATATATATATATATATGTATTTTGCTGTACTGCTAAATCAGCTAATATGCATCATTATTTATAGCTTTAGAATGGTTAAGTTCTAAACATTATTGTTAATATAAATAAAATATTGTTATATATACATGTTTAAATTATTAGGTAACTGGATGTTGTAATTGTATAACAATACGTTAAATAATGAGAGGGCTCAGAGCATCTACAGCTATCTAATTTTGAAGATATAATCTGTTTTAAATCGAAGTTCTTGAAGGTCTTATTGTCCCGAGTATATTGTGATTTAACACGACGTACAATGATTATGAAACATAAGAAGAATTAAATTATATAACAAATATAATGGCAAGTATAGAATAAAAAATCTGTGACAGACAAAATTACTTTCACTTTCTTATGTAAGGATCGGGATTCATATTTTATTATAATGTCTAACTAGATCATGTCTTACCTATGACGGATGTATAGAATTAGACTGGTATTTAACAGTCCGATCAATTAGCTTTTATGAAAGGTTGTCTGCAGTTTAGAAAGTTGTCTAGACATCAGAGGTCAATAAACTTTCATATTATTTATATTAATTGTTAAATATTCTGTAAGGTACTAGACTAATATTAGGATTGTCTAATATAATCACTGTCTACCATACTGTCCGTCCTTCTTCTTTTTCATCCTTCCTCATCACTCTGTCTTCGGCTTTCTTCAGGGCAGTGGTAACAGTAAGCCCGGTTACCAATTTGATTTCATCAGACCAACGGTTAGGCGATCGCCCACGTGGTCTTTTGCCATCTACTTTTCCAACTATAACCAGTTTTTCAAAATTATCTGGCTGCCTACGGGCGATGTGACCAAAATAACTTAGGACTCGTTGATAACAGATACTGTCCGCTACCTCTAGGAAAATACTCAAGCCCAGCTATATATATATACAGGGTGACTTTGACAAACCCATCCAAATTCACACAGAAGATTCTTTAGTAAAAGTTATGAGAAACATGTATTTTAGTTTTGTATCACATAGTACAAAAATGTTGAGTAATCAGCATCACAAAGTCATTCAAAGAACTCGCAATTTACATAATACGGCGCTAGAGTGTCAATGACCTCTCCATCTGACCTAGTAAAAGGCCGAGGACGGCGGCATTGCACCGGGCGAGCGAATACGCACTACTCATTTACGCGGGAGAGACAGAGACAGGTAATAACAGGTTAACGTACGAAGGTTGCACCATAGCACTATTCTGTACGATTGAAATAATGATCATATATGAAATATTTTATGGTGAAAATTTGACATACAATTTTTTTTGCAAAAATGGGTTCCTCAAATGATGTTTAGTGCGTAAAAAAAATTTGGACGGGTTTGTCAAAGTCAACCTATATATATATATATATATATATATATATATATATTATATATATATATATTATATATATATATATATATATATATATATATATATATATATATATATATATATATATATATATATATATATATATATATATGCGCCTACACCTGCAGTGCTATTACTATTTCTTGGTGTATAAGAACAACCTCGTTCTGGGTAAGCATACGTTGGATCCGGATGAAGTGCGAATAGTTCCTGTTAAAAGATTGCGGCGCTATATAAGCGTGGTAGGCTTTGCTAAAGAGCTATAGTTTGTATTTGTGGGCTTGTGTGGCGATCTCAATAGTTTAACACTGGAGGCAATGATACTAGCATATAAAAGCCTAGCAAAGCCATCTTCAGAAATATTAGGTTTTTTCGTTCACCATGATCACACAACAATAAGACTAGGTACCTAATCTAATCTTCAGAAGATTATATTCAATATGAAAATTTAGAACAAATTTATTAAAAATATTTAATCATATTAATTATTCATAACTTTTATTATAAAGTTATGAATAATATGCAAGCTATGTAAAATTATTCCAATATATTGACCTAAAATAAATGAACTAAAATGTTACATGTTAGTAAAACTAAATAACATTCAGTAACGCAAAGGAGTAATTAAAATGGATGATGGATATTTGGACTAAATATCATAATAGTTCGCATATGTATTTTAAATTATTTTTACTTAAAATCAAAGTATCATAAAACCTAAATTTATGAATTACTAGGTCAGAGTAGAAAATAAAATAGAGAGAAAGGTGACTTGAAAACAATAACTTAGCTTGGATGGAACTTTATAAATAGTTAGAGGTCTATTTACATGTTTGGAAAGCTTATAATATAATCGTCCTTGATATGCCGATACTTTAATAGCTATCACCGGACTTCAATCAAAATTTGGTTCCACCATAATGATTATTTTAGTCTTGTGGTCACTTTATCTCATTAAAACGGGGCGGATTTTCCATTTGCGGTAGGAGACGAGATATTATGTCTTTGTAAAGGTCAAATGTCAGCAACTACATCCAATAAATCTATTTTGCCTTGTGACTTTCACTATTTCTTCCACTTCACACGGCAAAATATTCAGAACGGGTGCCGACGGAAACGAAGCTAAAAAAAATTGCGCAGTCGTGACAATACTCATCAGCGTAGCTGGGCTCCCGAAGGGAAAGTTTAAGATGCAACTGGCATGAAATATTTGAGAAAGATAATACTGGCACTCCTCTCAATTAGTCGTTAAAGCCTTACAACCGAAAGCTTTCGAAAGGGGTTTAGAATCTTGACAAAAAACTTGCCCCTCTTTAAATCATTAGCCGTTTTATTTATTTTCTTGATCTTTTTTGTACAAGTAAAGATTTAGGAAGGGCGCTAACTTAAAAAAACCATGGTGAAATTTTGCCCTATAGAGAACAGAGAACCCATTTTCTAGTCTGAAATTTAAATCTAAAAATGGATGCTAAGCTAATGAGAAAAGGAAATGACCAGAAGAAAAATTTAGAAATATAAAAAGCATGTTTGGCATTTTTTGGATAAATATCAAAAAAATTCTTTCTTCTAAAATAATGTTTGTTATGAAACTATTTTATACAGTCTCCTACACCATGTGAATGCCTGTATCGCATGACTATTTACAAAATTCAGACCAGAACAAGTTATTTGAAGATCATACAAATATTTCGTTTTCCTTGGGGTCCACAAATACGATCACGGGATCACTTATTTACTGAATCAGCCGTGTAAAGAATTAACTTTCGACCCTAATGCTGTAAAGATACATTTCTTTAATGTAGATCTCCATATCAATCGTTATCCCTTACTTAGTCAAAAGGTTACATATCGGACTATTAATTCTATCAATGTCAAATTGACAGTTGACATTTCTGAATGTCTCGAGACGGCGAGCCAATGTTAACTATCTAATAATCTAGTTACTACATAAGAGCCGGATCAATACTCCTAACTCAACAATTGAATAATATTCCTACTAGGTTCGGTTGGAATTGAGGTCTAGAACGATCGTGTCAGTTTGTTTATCTACATTGTTGGCGTATGTCCAACTCTGCACTTAGATTTGTGTTTCGGGAACTTTCAGCTTTGAAGTATAATATCATGCTATTTATTCATGTATTGTTTCTCAATGTGTATGTTAACGGAAACTAGTGTTTTGATTTTTATTTTTTTAACATCAGCAAATGTTTTATTCCCGTTAGTATCTTTGCTCTACGGAATCCGCTGTTCATTGTAGTCAGCGTTTTTCTTGTTTTTTAAACGTTACAATAGCTATAACATATTTTGGAGCTCACGGTAGGCTATAGTTGGTGGTAGCCTAGTGGTAGAACCGAAGATCAAACTAGAGGTAATAGGTTCAATATCCTCAATGGCAGACATAGCTCAGAAAGTTCTAGATAAAATACATATACGGCGACATTAACGGCGAACGAAAATATTGCGAAGAAACCCATACAGCGAGATAACTGTTGTTTGTAACACGACAATCCACCTTAGACATGCGTAGCGGTTATACTAATAGTTACCTCTAAAGGAGATCAGAGCAGAGACGTTATGAGCTGTTAAACTTATTTAGTTTTTAAAGAAATGATTGCTTGACAGCCAACCTCGAATGGGAAAGAAATAACTCTTTGAGCTATTGTCTATGAGTAACAGAAAGAGTTTTAACAAATTTTATGTCTCATAGGAGACAGATGGATTGGTATATTGGTATATCTGAAACTATACACAACAAAAATTACGGATTAACTGCATTAACAATATACGGTTACTGCGACATATAGCGATGTTCCTCCGTATAAAGTACTCTTGCTAAATTAGACTTTTATATCCATTCTTCGTGGTTCGACAAATTACGCATTGTGAAGCGGGATTATGTGCCGTAATTGTATTCGTTCGCCTCTCAGAACTATCTCAATTACATGAAGTTTATAATCCAATTGAGTGTTTAACATTGATTTTAATCATCGGTTAGGTGTCATCACTGTTAACATGACATACAGCCTCCTTTGTGACAAGTTTGATGTTGATTATATGCTGAAATGAATTAATTATAACTTTAAATGATATACTAGTTGACCCGGCAAACATTGTTCTGCCATATGTACTTCTCTAAGGACCAATCAACAAAATCACTTTCGCATTTATAATATTAGGATGAAAAGTTGAATGACTCACAAATGCGAATTTACATGTTTTTATAATACATTATTTCAGTTTTTTTTATAAAATAATCACTAGACTTGAGCTACCATTTGTGTTGATGAATAGAATAACTAAGTTATCGTGTGCGTATGTGTATTGAATATCTTCTTAATACTTAGGTCATAATAAGTTACTTTGATTAATCAATCTTAATCTTAAGATTAAGTATTAAGGATGAAATTGGCAATATATTAGTACACGATGCTAGATATCTGACTCTCTAAGTGTGTTCTGTTCAAGGAGAAGGACCATCATCGTAATAGTAGACAGAACTTAGCAGGCGATATGCATTATTAAGAGGTAAGCAATTTTTTTACATATAACGTACCACTGTCAGGCTCGGAACGCCCCTTTATCGGAATGGATATCACATATTCAACACGCTTGTTTGATATTAGTGTATAATGGCTCGTATGGGCCATTCAAGTGTTACGTAAGCACTATAGGGGGCGGTGGATTTTTGCTTTGCTTATTTTTGATGGAGGTGGGGGGTCTAGATGGTGAAAATTATATTAAAATAATTATAATAAATCGGCTTATGTAATACTTGAACGGCCCCATACTAATGAACTGGGTGTTACAGAATTTAACGCTAAGATTTACGAGCTATTCTACACATTTTGTTCAAAAATAAACAAGGAAATTGACTAAAAATGTTAAGCGTCTATTTTAATAATTATTAGTCATGTAATTACATGACATAGTGTTTTTCCATAACAATTTGTATTTATACCGACCAGACGTCTATAATGTAATAATTATTTTAATATCCTCTGCTAACATGATTACTTTGAATACTAATAGACAGATATTAGAGTTAAATGCCCAATACTCTGAACGTCATGACGGTAGCCATGGCTAATCGTTTTAAGTCTTCAATACACTTCAAATTCGGAAGGAAAGGGAAAATTTCCTATAGAGGTTTGTAATATTCTCAAAGTTGACTTTTTTTTTACAATCCACGACTTTTTTTACTGACTTCTTTTTACTTTTTGCTGAGTATGAAATTCGAGTCGCTATTCGGAGGTTCCGTGTTTAGCTAAATATAGCATAAAATGTGTGGATCCTTATCTAAGAACTCTAAGTATCCTTATCTAAAACTAAGATTTCTGCGCTCTTATTAACGTTTTCTTCTTTAGAATGTTATACAAATATACTGGAACAATACACAGTCATCTAGTCCCAAAATAAGCAGCAGAACGCTTATGTTATGGGTACTACACAACTGATATGCTACCTATATATATATATATATATATATATATATATATATATATATATATATATATATATATATATATATATATATATATATATATATATATGTGTGTGTGTGTAATTGATTATTACTCGTAATATCAAAACTGTTTGGAGTGCAGTCTGTCCGAACCAGAAGCGAAATAACAAAAATTTTCTTGTTAAACTTGCTATCATTAAATATAAACTATTAAGATAAAAACCGGATGAGATTCTGTTTTTAAAATTAGAAACCATATCGTAAACTTTAGTTTACACGCCGGGACGTTTTATCGCGTAGCACTACAAATGTAATAAACGTTGACCGGGGTGAATTTTATTTTCCGGGTTGTAAAAAAGTGCAAATTAAATATATGTCACGACATATACCAGCATATTTACGGTGATTTATACGTATATATTTTAAGTACACTCATAGTATATGAGTCATCTAATCGTATATATGGCAAAATTTATTTCAGCCGTCTACTAACCCGGAAAAGACGCGGAACTAAATACGATAATCGCAATGTTGTAAACGAGAGTATTGACTCTCTCGTGCCCACTAACTACAGTGAAAATGGGCGAAGTTTCTAAAGCCTTAAACGCAAGTAAGACACATTCTCGTTATTACAACATAGGTATACCGCTAACGTTGGATTTTTGTCTCTGACTCTTGTGTCTTAACTCAAAACGGTTGTCTAATATGCAAAACCATCATTTCTGACAACAAGAACAATTAAAAAAGACAAGACTTCTTTTACTTAAAACAACTAGAATAACCCCTTTAGCGATGACATCGCAATTTAATCAATTCTATATATACCACTTATTTTATTTCTAATAGTATTGATTCAAAAACCCTTTACAAAGTTTACATTCGGATACCGGTATCGAAAAACTATTCGATATATATATTATGCAAATATTTCAAACAACTATAAAACTGGTTAAACGATTATAACAAGTTGATTAAAATATGATTATAATTAACGATGACAATAACGACCTTTCCGGTAATCGGTGTTAGCCGTGAAATCCGTCGCTACGAGTACCCAATTAAACGGGTATGAAGACAATCAAGGCAAGATCTTGATATTTTGAATGCAAAAGTGATTTTATGAGTTCTACACGCTCTTTTGATGAATGGTAGTTTGCATCAAAACGGGAATCTTAATCCCTCTTAATAAAATTTAGTTTGAGAGAAGTTTATGTTCTTTGTTCATTATCCAGTATTCGAAACTGCGACTTACCTTAATATATAACCAATACATAGATTAAACTATCAATTTTAGACATTAACAAGTGGAAAGAAGTGGTCTCTGCCTACCCCTACGGGAAAGAGGCGTGTTTATATGTATGTATGTATGTAAACTATCAACTTTCAATAGCAATTTCCTGAACAGCTAAACATAACAATTGATAGATTCTGATCTATCAATAAATCATATAAATTTATATGGTCATATAAATTGCCTCAAGTTTAAACTCCACGATCGAAGTTATAGGCACACGATGGTTTCAGATCCGGACTGTCATTACGTTAACGTATTTTCAAAATATAATGTAATGAGAAAAAACACAACCTTTATGTGGGTTATCATTTTGTATAGATGCTCTCCTTAACCCAATTCACGTGTTGATTTCAGCTAAAGAGGAACTTTATAAATATGTAAAGATATGTTGTATTCATGCTAGTTCAGCTTACGTTATAAATCCTAGTTATTAAATTCACGACCATCTAAAAATCTGGTACTACCTACTAACACAACGGACGAAGGATGTAAGATCAAAAGAGGTTTTTTAAAGTATATTTTATTACGTGCAAATCTTAGTATCATATTTTACCAATATTCACGTTATGTGAGCACATGTGCTCTGCTTTCTCTTTCATCTGCTAATTTAACACATTACATTCAATTCATCCATCGTTTTTTTGATCCCTTACGATATCCACTAATTTTTGTAATCAAATATAATTATTTTCTTTGCAATATATGTTTTATCATGCTTTTGAAAATCTTAAGTAAATTATTTATAAATCTTCAAATTAGTAAAATGTTTATTTATTGCTGTGGAACAGCGAACATGCTGGCGACTTAATAGTAAGCAGTTACCGTCGCCAGGGCCGTAACCAGGCCGAAAACAGACCTGCGTCACTTATGCCGGAACACAACACAAGGTTATTATGGCCTCATATTTATAACGCAGGGGTGCCGCCTTTTACGACAGGCCACCCCCGGCGGAATCAGTACCATTACTCCTTTCCTGTACGGAGGAAAAAGATTTGTTGAAATTAGTCTTAAATTTAACCGGCACATGTAAAGGTGTGGTAAACGTAACAAATTAGTACACGAAAAAGCCTATTATAAAATAAGCGATTGTGTGTAAATGGAAATTAGCCACGGACGTCACTTTGGGGTAAATGAAAAGGCAGACAACGTCTGACACGCTTCTGAGAAATTCAATAATTCAACAATGTAAATTTACAACCATTGTCATTATAATGTTATGGGAATAAAGACTAAAATGCCTTAGCCTTTCGCGTACGAAATCTAGAATATACTTTGCTGCTTATTTCGCATTATTGTATTTAAACAGTTATGATTTTAATTAATATAACAGTTTCGAATCACTGTATGGTATTAAAAATGAATCATCGTTGCGCTTTCGTTTACCTTCATGCCTGTCTAGGTTTATTTGTGAACCTAAGTAAGGCATTTAGCGAACAAAGCATCGCGGAATCAATGGTGGAAGTGTGCACCAGGCTACTGAAGGTTTTTTGTATAAATACTTACTTACCTGCTCTAAAAAAGGTAAAAATGGGCTCTATCCATCAGAAGAGGGAAGTGGGGAATAGCGACCCCATTATAAAAAAACCTAGGTCAAGTTTTGAAACCCTACATGACTGTAGTAGTAGTGCGTGATTATATTTAACTTAGTTGACTATTTTACTTTTTGACAGCTGTCAAAATAAGTACGTACTTGAATTCGTATTATTTTTTTTATTAATGAACAACAGCTGTGAAACATAAAGATAAAGAAAAAATTCGTTCTACCAATTTTCATAGCTGATATACTTACTAAAAAGTAGGACCCAAAATTTTTTGCATTGGCATATTTGATTCCTATATTTCTAACCACGAATATACGAGTATTATTTGTGGCGATATATATTATTAGGCTCGCTAAGCTACGAATTCGAATTTTCTTTGCAAAACTAATTAATATTTTATTTAGCTAAGCATTAAATTTAGAAAATCTAGAATATTTTATAATAAGTTACTATTAACAAATAATTTATGAAAGATATCAGAATTGACTGTAGCAACCACGGCCTGACATATCCGAGCTAAGTAATAGCCCATATGAAAGATTCGTGCTTTGCTTAGTCGATGCACCACCTACCACATAAAGTAGACTTTGGTGGAGCTCCTTACATGTGAACTATCTTCACTATAAACAATGACATCCATTTTTTTATTGTTGAAAACCAGCAGCTAAGTTGACCGCCCATTTAATAGTAAGCAGTTACCGTCGCCTATTATGGGTGTTCGCGATGCTAGGGTCACTGCGAATCCGCTGCTGTTCCATAGGGGTCCGGAACTTAACCCACTATTTTTTTATCAATACCAGAACACAACACAAGGTTACTTGCCGGCATACTTATAGATTCAGCGTAGTTGCCATCCAGACAGGCTTAGGGGCCCTACCACGTAGCTAGGGTTGTTTTGTCGTAATTTAGGACAGGCCAACCCCGGCCGCACAGGTTAATATTCTTACTCCGCCCCTGCACGGAGAAATACTAATATTATAAGTGTGAAAGTAACTCTGTGTGTCTGTTACGTTTTCACGCTTAAGCCGTTGCACCAATTTTGATGAATTTCGGTATAAAGATAGATCAGACCTTGGAGAAGAATATAATATGCTACTTTTTGTTGCGAAAATATATTTTTAATTGTTTAATTTATATGGCAGAACAACGTTTGCTTGGTCATAAGACACAAGACTATTATTATAACTAATTTTTTGAATTAGTACTTAAACCTTTTCTTATTTTTAAACATACTCGTAAATAAATACATATAAACTCTAATATTTTCAGAATTTTCAAGCGACCAGAAAAGTGAGAAATACATTTTATTCTTGCTTACATTTCTGAATGACGCAAAAACGTAAAAAAATCATAAACCGGTCATCAAAGGAGTAAACGATGATAAAAATGTGAAACATCCAGTAATTTGCGTTTGAAACGTGAAAATGGTTCTTACTTTCATAAACTATAGCACAAGATTACAGCTGTCTATATAAAATAAAATATGAAATGATTGTTATGACATTTAAAGGACAGGTTATAAAGAAAATGTTATATTTATGCTAAGTGGGAGACAGTTTTAGGGACTTATATATATATATATATATATATATATATATATATATATATATATATATATATATATATATATATATATATATATATATATATGTATATACACAAGTATTACTAATGTAAATAGACTTGTATAGACCAGATAAACCAGATAGACATAGATAGACCAGAACAAAATTTAAAAAACAAGACTTGCCATACATATCTACAAATAATGTAGGGAGCACATAGTTTTCACGATACAATATTCCTAAGCGCTTGCATGATACAGATATGCATAAATGTATTCTTAAAAAAACTTAGTGTCTTATTTTACAAACAATTGCATGAATCTAAGAAAGCCTTATTTACAAGGCTTGTATATGTAAAATTATTATTTTCAATATTTATCAGTTAACAATCACTAAATTCAGTTTTAATATTTTATGTAATTTGTTTTCTTTGTTGCTGTTGCTCACGTGTGCTGATGATATCGCGCTGGCAGATTCGGACAGGGGTAGGCTGGTGCAACGCGTGAAGGCGTGGAAGGAGTCGCTTGAGAACGGTGGTCTGAAGCTCAATGTGGCGAAGACCGAGTACTTGGCCTGTAACTCCACAGATCCCACACCCGTACGCATAGGCGGCGACACGGTCGAGCGCTCGAACCAAGTGAAATACTTGGGATCTGTGTTTCATGCATCTGGTGACATCGATTGCGACGTCAAGGCACGCATTGCTGCCGCGTGGGCCAAATGGCGTGAGGTAACTGGTGTCATTTGTGACCCCAAGATGCCGGTAAAGTTGAAGGGACAGGTCTATAAGACCATCATTAGGCCTGTCCTTTTATACGGCTGTGAAGCATGGCCGGTTTTAGAGCGACACGAGCATGAACTGCGAGTCACGGAGATGACTATGCTGCGGTGGATGTGTGGAGTGACGCGGAAGGTCCGCGTTAGGAACTCCCGCATTCGCGGCAGTCTTCATGTTCGTGACATTGCGGATAAACTGCAGGAGTGTCAGTTCCGTTGGTACGGCCACGTTTTACGGCAACCGGATGCTTACGTAGGAAACAAATGTCTGGCTATGCCGCCTCCGCCGGGCCCCGGCAGGAGGGGTAGACCCAAAAAGTGCTGGCTTGACGTCGTAAAGGGTGATATGCGTGCCAATGGGCTCACTACCAGGGATGCTGAAGACCGTGCGAAGTGGAGAAAAAAAAGTCGGAAAGCGGACCCCGGGCACCGAAACGGAAGTTTGGGTTGCGATCGGGATGAACGCTGAGATGATGATGATGTAATTTGTTTTCTTTACTCTATGTAAAACGGAATACTTTAAATATTTTAGTGTAATTATGTTCGTTGTTGCCGCGTTGTTCCGGCCAACTAGATCCGCCTCATCTTTCTATTACAGAGATATACTTTTTATTATAGAGACGTAACCCTAATTATTATATCTGTTTGCAAAAAAGAAACAAACACTAAGTGACGACGTGTATACATATATACATAAGTAGGTCTCAAAAACGCATTTACTGTACAGGAAGGAAGGAAATCCACATAATGCCCTTGGCCTTTCGTGCACACTGCGAGCTCGTGGGAATGACCGCCCTCCATAACCGGCTAAAGGCGTGTTCATGTTAACATGCTTTACTTAAGCGTTTGAATGATCCGATCGTGTATCAAGATTGTTCGTGCAAGGTCTTTTCTGACATGTAGTGGAACAAACGTTTGGGATTTAATATATTTGCTAAAATAAGTGCTGCTAATTCATGACTTAGTTAGAATGTAACCAGTATATTTTGCTGGGTTCAGTCACGTTGTTGTTCAAATAAAGTAACTGAACTGACCTGAGAACTCATGCGGGTATGGCCACGTTTTTTAGCAATCGACTAGCTTTGTGGATAACAAATAACTAAGCATAGTGTTTAATCTCGGACCCCGGATTGGTTGAAAGAGTAAGAAAGACGCTGTCCAATAAGAAGACTTTGACAAGTGAAGAATACGAAAAGAAAAATCTTGTTTTTTTGAAAACTTAAACGCAACCGATATTTCATCTCAATTAAAGATTTTTTTTATAACACAATTTATAGGTGTCTGATAGTAACCATCAGAAATTATACCTATATAGAGCAATTACAAACACACGTCATAAGAATGTTATAAGAAACAATTTTTTTTAACTTTCTTGTGACGTGTCCAAGTCACTTGACCGTAGCAGTCAGCAAACAAAGCGTTACACAAATTACAAACACTTTAAAATAGACAATCAGTTTCAGATTTTATATAGTGTTAGTTTTATAGAATATAAGCTTACCCGGCAAACGTCATTATGCCATATAAATTAAAAAGTAGCCTATGATTTTCTCCAAGGTCCAATCGATCTCTCTATCGAATTTCATCAAAATTGGTTCAGCGGTTTAGGCGTGAAAACGTAACAAATAGAGTCACTTTCACACTTATAATATTAGTATGGATTTTAACTACCCTCGTCATTATACTCATACGACTCATACTAAAGTTGTCTATCATTCTAAGTTGACGTCTACTGCTAAGAAGAGCTGCAGTGAATTCAGGACCTATGTCAATACCTCTCGGTGTTTTTTCTTCTGTTAATAAATAATAGCTGGAATATTTCTGGCAAACGATGACGTTTGACCTCCCAATCTCAAAAGGAAGAAACTGAACAGTGACTATGCAGTCTGCAAACTTCAACAAGGATTAGTCTATTACCATTTTACTCCCCTGGATAGTCATGATCTGTCATGGCCCCTGGGTAGTTTCACTTTTATTTCCCTCCGGAACTACATAGTTTTATTTATCAATTGATAGTTTAAATTAATCTATAAAGTAATTACTGATAACCAGCCAACCACATAAACTTCATAAGTGTGAACAAGTGATTTTTATCAATGAGATTCTTTTGTCACTTTGTTTGGTTTTATTTATATCTTTTAGTTTTCCAATTGATCAAACAAGGGTGGTCAAGTGAAATTTTCACTTCCTCCGTACAAATTCACTAATTGACAAAACAGTCATATTAAAAAATCACTTTCAAGCAAACAAGATTTAACATCTATTATGAACACGACTTTATTTTACTGATACATGTGTTCATAACTTATAAGTTACCTAAGTAATAAAAAGGCATGTAAGTATTATTACTATACTTATTTATTGAGGAAAAAGAATTAATTATTCAATTAATTATTTAAAATAAGTAATTTCTTAGATTTCCTCGTATTGATTAACTGATTGACGAGTCGATATAAGATCAATAATTTCATTTTTATGTCCGTACAATCGATTATTTGAGTTTCATAATATTTTTTAAATCCCTCTACTGTTATGCATCATTAACTCTTTTTACCCGTAAAATGACAATGATTTGTAGAATAATCAAAATAAATACGAGTTTAAATCTTTAATACTTTTAATATTAATGTTGTTATAAAACTAAACGAATATGCTTGATTCAATAAAGCCGAGAGCATGCAAGTTGCAAGATACACCTTATCAAGTTAACCGTAGAGTAAGTAATCTTTAACAACAAAGCGGACGGTCCTCGAGAATCAGGTCAGCAGGTGCCTCAAAGGCTTTATTTTGCAAGGTCGAAGATCGAAGTTTACAAGGGCATGCGATCACTATTCTGCAGTATTTCCGGCCCCTACCATTAGCTGCTTTTTAATATTTTAACTTGTACCTTACATATTACGGAAGTAAATAGACTTGTGTGTAATGATTAATTACTTATTTATTTTTATTTATTTATATATTTACGCGTTTATGAATATATTTAATATACATTATATCAAATAGTTTAAATACGTCGCAGGTGATTTACATAAATGGATATTTGACCAAATCAATACGATCAATTCATCGAAGATGCTAAGTAATGAAATTAAGTGATTTAATCCCTTCCTGGTGTTAGTGAAATTATGAAAAGACAAGTCACTACTTGTGCAATTATTTGTTTCGCTTGTTATCACATAAATACAATGTAAAACATAAATATGTGTCTATAAATTAAGTACATACTTTAGGGATTTGATTAAATTTCGATTTCCATATTTTCCCAGTGACATTGTATTTAGTTATGTAAGACACAATAGGCCATTGTCATCGCAATGGTGAAATTACTCATGTGGTTAACCGAAACTATAGTGTTTTCCTGTATAAACTTGACGGTAAAGATGCACTGTATGCGCGCCACAACGATATTCGCCCTCTGTGAACGACTAATTATTAATTCATAGAATTCATCATTAAAAAATATTCAGTCTTCTATGACTATTACAAAATAGTTACATTCTTACAAGCGTTTCATCATGGCTGGCATACTTGGATTTCGGAGCTCAAGGTACAACAGTTTAGGACCATGAATCCAATAATATGTCAACGATCGTATTCGTCCGTGTTTGTGTCTGCGCAACCAGATCTTGAGTAAAAATCCCCAATCGTATACCACGAGCGTGTTGCTCGCGATATAAATCATGTCGATGTTTTTTTTATTGCTGAGGAACGACGGACAGGTTGACTTAATAATAAGCAGTTACCGTCGCTTATGGATGTTTGCGACACTAGGCTCTTCCCGAACAAGCTGCTGTCCCATAGACCTCTATACAGGAACCTGGGTCACCAATGCTGGAATACAAGGGTATTATGGCGGCATACTTATACATCAGGGGTGGTCACCATCCAAACGGACTTGGAATCCTACCACGTAGTATTGTTTTGTCGCCTTTGCCCAGCACGGAGGAAAGGCGAGTGATGTGTCGAGAAGCCCAAAGTAGCTGAGGAAAAGCGAATGCAACTGTATCATGTATTTTCTTGTACCAAAGTAACATAATAATAGCCAATAAATCCCACTGTTGGGCTTGGATTTCACGTAAACGGTTATTATAACCGCCACGCTACACATACCGGTGATGTCGGTATTCAGATTTCCTTACGATGTTTTCCTTCGCCATTGGTACACAGCCTTTATGTTATAAAATGCACATTAGGCGAGAAAAACAGAGTAAGCGGTGCGTGCCAATGTGATACACACCTTGATTGATATCACTAAGCTACCAGTCACCTCAGTAAGCGCAAGTGAGGGTAGAGAAGTAAAAAATGCATTGAGCTTTTGCCCGGTGACAATTCTCAACGTACAGCTATTAGAGCTTTGAACTAAAAGCACTGATTGCAACTAATATTAATAGCTTGTAAAATAATTAAACATGTATACTGCGTCTTTTTTGTTCTTATTAACTTATCTGGTTATTAAAAGTTATATGATGAAAAAAAAGTGTTAAAGAATTTTATACCGAATAATGTTATCATTTATTCTGAGAATATACTCGTATAAGCAATTTCAATATCTATCGTACGTTTTATTTAAAAGTATTTAAAGGCTACAAGCACTTTAATTAATTTGACATTTAAGTTTATTTAGATCACAAAGGAATAACTTAGACAGGGTCGTTTGCGAAAGGCTGTTCTTGACATGCTAATCTCATGTTTCACATGACTCACGTACCTAATTCTGAACATTTGATTAGGGTTTACCTTTTTTTATTACTGTAGAACAGCAGACAGGCTGACAGCCCGCTTAGAGTTTAGCAGTTACCGTCGCCTATGGGTGTTTGCAACGCCAGTGGCATCGCGAACATGCTGTTGTCCCATAAGGGTACAGGAACTTGGATCACTAATGCCGGAACACAACACAAAGTTATTAAGGCTACATACTTAAGCCCAAAGGTGGTTGCCATCCAGATGGGCTTGGGGCCCTACTACGTAGCTAGGGTGGGTTGTTTTGTCACCTGTTACGACAGGCCGATCCCGGCCGTCTGACCTCTAGGTCAGTATTCTTTCTGTGCCCCTGCACAGATAAAAAATATTTATTACTAGCTGTAACCTGCGCGCGTTGCTACGTTACTTACTAAAATAAATTTGAAGGAAAGACATTACACAAATATTGAATTTATTTCGAGTCATTTTATTCATTATGTTCATGTCGAAAAAATTGTGACATTGCAGCGTTTCGTTTCAAATCGATATTTATTGAAGTGCTGTGGGATACACAATATTTCTTGTTTTTCCATCTGGTGCGTAAACGACTAAATCAGAAGGTTTTCCGACGCGTGCTGCTAGAGCTGCCCATGTGAGAAGCATGGATTTTCCAAATTTAATCCACAGACTTGTAACGATTTTCCATGTGCTTTGTTGATAGTTATTGCGAAAGCGAGTCGCACCGCAAACGTTTGAATTCGAATGGCATATCTGTCGGGATCATTGGGATACGTGGCAACAGTACGTCTTCACTAATATTTTACTATCGAATCAAGCTGGCTATGATAAATATGTTCGTAATATAAAGGAAAGAGTTTTTATGCAAATATGCAAAACTTTTTCGATACATTCATAATATTAAAACATGGATTTTTATTTCACAATTTACATATATTCTTACGTTTAACTGTCACGGCTATAAATGAAATTTATTGGAATGATAGTGGCGCCATCTGTCAAAGATTGGTCGTACCAGAAACCTTAGTGGGCTCATGCACAACACTTTGCTGAAGATCATGACATGATCAAATGCATAGTTTACGATTCTATAAAGGACATACAGACAAACATTCATTTTTATAGATATAGAAGATTTACATTATTTAGCTTTATTATACATGTTATAAATGTTCTTTCTCCGCCGCTGCACGGATAAAAACTGAATTGGCACAACCTTGCTCGTATATAGGCGGGCGGTGTCTTATGCGAAAATTAATTATTAAATACAACTGTTGGTTATATGTTTACGTTAAATATGACATTTATTTTATTCGAACATAGTACTACCTATCCATACTAATATTATAAATGTGTAAGTAACTCTGTCTGCCTGTTACATTTTCACGCCTAAACCACTGAACCTATTTTGAAGAATTTTGTTATAGAGATAGATTGGACCTTGGAAAAGGACATAGATTTTTTTGTTTATATCGCAGTACAACGCTTGCCGGGTCAGTTAGTATACCTGTATAATATACCGTGTAGCGTCTTTAATATTAATAAACGAATATATATGTCCAAAAAAAATTCAATTGTGATTTTGTAATAGTAGAAAAATATACTGTCACACAATTCTCACATTATCATTTAATTCCAAAGTAAGCTACAGAATACAGCTACAGAATACTACTTTTATAAATAAATAAATACTATGCGGCAGCACTTAACGTAACGGCGTGCTTTTGAGTCAAGGAGATCGACAAAAAATTCATGCACCAGTATTGTTCATCATCGGACCGTATAGCTACAGCTAAAGAGTAAATACGGGTTACTTACTTAGACCCTAAATTCAAATACTGTTTCTGCTAGATTCATTTTTTGCTAGACGTAGATAAGTAGTCTTTACCAACTATACCGTTGAGACCTCTGCGAGTCAACATGTAAACAATGCCAACATCGCTTACATAAGGATACTAAAAGCTTAAACAATATGGTTATCGTCGGCACACTTGTTGAAACAGATGCCAACAGAGTTTGTATTTGTATTTTTTTTATTTGCACATGATATTCAAGCTCTCGCCTCCTACTTTTAATTTTATCTCACTAAGTTATTATAAAGGTTATCGTAATACAAATAAAAGTGAAAAAATAATCTTGAATAATTCAATAAAATCGATAGTAACTAACTTTAAAATGTGCAGAAATATAATATTGTATAGCAATGGGCGATCTTATCGCTTTTCGATATCGCAGGCAAACCTGCCTAGAAGAGATTTTGACAACGGTTGTTGTCAAACGTAAAATAACAATATATCGATAATGTGTGTACATATATCGGGCCACGTTGTCTTTAAAAAATATTATATGATACTCTATCCAACAGATAAAAGTTTGTTAAAATCTTTTAAAGCACATGTACATTTCATGACATTACATTAACATTTATTTTTTCGGTAACCAAAGAGTTAAAAACTCATAATAAGCAAAGGGTATCTACAGCAAAAAAATCGTAAATTATCCGTACAGATGACAACATATTATTAAAAAGTTCTTTAATATCGTACATGTAAGGTATTCTTTATCTGTTGACGTACATAGGATAAAGATGGTCTCGGGTCATTTGTGCACATTTATCATGCAAATTACGTCTAACTTTTCTTAAATTGTTCCCCTTATGAAATATTTTATGTTTATATTATATCAAATATCAGAAAGCCTGCATGAATAAAGAACAAAATAAAAATCTTAACGTGTATATAATATTAACAGACGTAGTTGTAAAATATATTACGTGAACTTGGTAAAATAGCAATAAATTATCTAGTTGGTCATGTCTCCGACCAAAAGTAACTCCACCAAGTTTTATTTCTACAGATTATTGTTAGGCGATAAAAAAATTACACATTTTTCTAATTCACTACCAGCAAAGGAAAGACAAGATTGAAACTATACTAGTGAAAGTGGCCACCCCTTTAAAGCCACTCTTGTTATATTTATTTAGATTAATTTTTTGCTTCTTGTTACTTACGGAAGCCCCAAGAAAAATAGTGACGAAGAAAAGGCGCCAATATTTTTCTTTGTAACAATAAAGTTAAATCGTGTATGTAGATATTTTTACGAGGAAAAGGTTTATAAGAAACTATACGCTTTATAATAAATGTAACCCACATAAAACCGCTGCAACGTTACTTTTATGCACTTGGTAAATCGGCCATATATACAGCAAGCACTGTGATAATTTTACTGTTGAAACATTCTAGAATTGACATATAGAAAATTAATCGTGGCAATAAATTTAATATTAAAATGTTGTTGGTTTAAAATATACTAAATAATTGTTCATATAAAGTAACCGTTTACGTAGATAATAAAAACAATAATAATCGTGCTTAAACTACTATTGATGACTAATAAAATTATAAATCCCTCATCATTAATGATAATTATATAATGGCCATCAAAAAATAAAAGATTGAAGCGTACTTGCAAACATTGCTAAATCATTATTAATATTCATTTATAATTGAATATAGTTTTGTCATGCAAATAAGAAAAACCATCACGTCAATATATAATTGAATTAGTTTTGAAATGTTATTGTTGCCTGAAGTGCAGATACAAAAACTTATAGAAATATGAATCTGCAATCGATGTGCAAACACTGACATAACAAGGAAGTTGTTTTTTTTATTGCTGAGGAACAGCAGACGCTGACGGTCCATTTAATAGTAATCAGTTAATGTCGCCTATGGATGTTTGCGACGCTAGTGGCACCGCGAACACGCTGCTGTCTCATAGGGGTACAGGAACCTAGGTCACTAATGCTGCAACTCAAGGCTATTAAGGCGGCATACTTTTAGACCAAGGGTGGTTGCCATCCACACGGGCTTGAGGCCCTACCCTGTAGCTAGGGTTATTTTGTCGAATTTTACGACAAGCCGACCCCAAAACATCCAGCTGGCTTCATTTCTCTCGGGCCGGGTTTCTTAGTTAACATATCTAATTATATATTACTAGTTAATTTTTAAAAATCAAATAAAATTTCGACCCCTGAAAAAAATTTAATTTTTAAGTTTGAATTTTATTTGAGTTCTTTTGTCAAAGGCTCTATAATCCAAGCTATATATATAGCTCTATAATCCAAGGTTTTATCAAAGCTACGTGTGTTTATTTATTTCCCACTCTCACCAGGAAAAAAAATTGTTATATATTTTAAGGATCTAATTTTAAAGACAAAAATAAAAAGTATAAATTGTAAACACAAGTTAGTAATTTAAAAACATTAAGCATATGTGACGTTAAACGAAATAATCGGACATTTCTTTTAGAGTAAACAGTATATACGTGAACATTTAAACAATGTAAACAGATGGTAAACTGGCGTCAACACTGTTAGATGGAACGAAAGCTATCAGTCGAATTATCCACGTCTGTCAAAGGATTTGCAAAATAATAAAGACGTTTCGCGCCGACGGTCCGTAAAAGACGTTGTGACTTGTTCTCAATGTGAACGCAACCAAATATTTGTAATGATATTTTCGAATTTGCAAAAATTAATCAAAGAAAAAAAAAATATTTACGCTGAGACACTGGTACACGCTCGTGGTCTTTTCGAGTTTATGAGTCAAAATGGAAATCAAAGTTATGTGTTTTTCTAAAATTTAAATGTATATTAATTATAGATGCTCTTCCACAATACCTTATATTAAATGACAAAAAATAATAATTATTATTATAATAGTTCTTTACCTATGAAATTGCCGTTCTGCAATACTGGCCATTTCAAATCAAAATAATTTTTGTTTAGCTAAGAATTCTAATTTCAAATTAATTTTATTTTAAAAACATGGAATTCTTTTTCCAAAAGTAGTCATTTGTTTATTGATTAGTGTTACATTTTCATCGAATTTCAATCTTTTTCGTTATCATGGATACGCTTAAAATTCGAGTAATTATGGAATATGAGTACCGTCGTGGCAGCAACGCGGCACAAGCGGCACGCAACATCAACGACATTAACGGAGCTAGCACTACAAACCAACGCACCACCTGTTATTGGTTTGCTTGCTTCCGTTCTGGGAATTTCGGCCTGAAAAATGAACCTCGCGGTTGTCCGAAGACTTTGGTCGACAATGACGAATTAAAGGCGATTGTGAAAGCTGATGATACACAATCTACGGCTGAATTAGTAGCAGCTTTCGACGTTAGCGTCAAAACAATATTGGTCCATTTGCGTCAAATTGGCAAGGTAAAAAAGATTGACAAATGGGTGCCCCACGAACTCAATGATTGCCAGCTCGAAGTATGCGTTGAGACGTGCCTTGCACTGCTCAACAGACACACAAATGAAGGAATTTTGAACCGCATTGTTACCTGCGATGAAAAATGGATTCTGTTTGATAACCGCAAGCGCTCAGCAAGCTGGTTGGATCCTGGTTCAGCACCTAAACAATGCCCTAAACGAAAACTTACCCCTAGAAAAGTGATGGTCACTGTTTGGTGGTCTAGCGCCGGTGTGATTCATCACAGCTTCTTACCAAACGGGGTGAGCATTACTGCAGATGATTGATGTACTATGAAGAACTGAACAGAATGATGGAGAAACTGGCACATCTCCAACCAGCATTGGTCAATCGCTCGTCTCCGCTGCTCTTGCACGACAACGCGCGAACTCATACTGCACAGCAGACGGCCTCCAAGTTGCAAGAGCTGGAGTTGGAAGTTCTCCGTCATCCGTCTTACTCACCAGACCTTGCGCCTACAGACTACTACTTTTTCCAGAATTTGGATAACTTCTTGGCGGGAAAAAAATTCAATACCCGAGAGGCAGTACAAAATGCTTTTGAAGAATTTGTTGCCTCCCGTCCAGCTGATTTCTTTAAGAAGGGCATCAATAAACTGCCACTGCATTGGCAAAGACGCATTGATTGCATGGGTGATTACTTCGATTAATACAAATAAAAAATACTTGAAAAAAATTCGTTTAAATTTTTTCATACAAAACGGCAATTTCAAAGGTAAAGACCTAATATTAAAGTATATTTCTTAATATTTTGCTTGCAAAAGCGGCGTAGATACCCAGGCGGTATAAATTTTCGGACACCAATTACAAGTCATGGATTCGATTCCCACCATGATATGCATGTCTTAAGGAATATTGATTGATGATAAATGAGGAAAGGAAGGAAATCGTAAGGAAACCTGCCTAATATGCAACCCGCTGCGAATTGAACAGGTAGAGGGTTACTATATCCGTCCTCTTTAGAAGGCCTAAGCCTAGATATGAGATATCTGAGCCTTAGTATTTATTACTTGTGAATGTAAACACTAAGAATGCTAATCATAACTTTATTATAAAGAAAGAATCTTGGAAAAATTATTAAAATTGATCCTTATTTCACTTTTGTGTATATTTTATTTATTTAAAAAAAATATTTGCTTCAAATTCGGATACTTTAATTTACTTCATTTACATTTGCTTAAAAAATATTTACATCACAGAGCCTACTATACAAAATGTTATATAAATATAGACAAAAAAATCAGAATTTCAGAGACAAAATAAGTTAAAAGAACGCAAATGATAACCGTCGTTTCAGCGAAATGCCTTCTGTATTATTTTAGGACTAAATAATTAAAGTTTCGCTACTCTTGGGTTCGTTTAATATATTTTGTTGTTCGAAATCCAAATATTTTTTTGTATCTTACAAAAATATTGGGATCTGTTTGTTTAAAATATGAGCCTTTTCTTTTTGAGTTAAATTAGTTTTTCGTTCGTTGGTTTGTATTATTGGATATTATAATATTAAGATAAGAAAATAAATCTGATAAAATCTTGTCGGGGAGTTGGTGAGAGTTAGTAATATGACTGAAAACTGACCGTCTGTCTTAGAAATGATATATCAACTTAGATAAGATGTATTCAAGGAAGGAAAGCAAAGAATAGCAAGCAAGTTGTACATAAACAAGAGAATTAATTTTTGGCAGTAATTTAGTGAAGTTCACACAGTCGGCGGTTTTGTCATCATCTTTATGATTAGATGAAAACTTAGACCTCTTAACTTCGAGTTACATCACAAGTACGGAATATTTTCCGCTTTATACAAATCTTTGTTGGACTACGTTTACTGCACTTACGTAAAATACAAGATGTATTGATCCAAGTTACTTCTGTAGCTACTACAATATTGAAACTACAAATGCCTCTGTTTTAGAATTAAAGGGAATGGTATATTTACCAAGTTTGACCAAGATAGGTCTGTGTCCAAGTTTCCAGTGTATAAGGTGTACAAGTACTCATAACTGCTTAGAAGGTGCATGCCAGAATGGAAGATATAAACACTTTTAACAAAAGTTATCACTGAATTTTCTTTAATTAGTGAATAGGATCTCTTCAAAGGTGACTATTAAACATTATTCTCATTCTGGAATTGCTTTTAGATTTAATTTTAGTCCATGGCTAGTCACTAAAAATATGAGTAGCACCAACTTTTACTACTTTTGTACAAGTTACACTTGACCCAATTAGCATTGAGCACGTGTCAAAAATATGAGTCAATTTATCGAACCTATAAGTAGTGAGTGATATGTTATGTCTTGAGGCAATCTTGTGTGTGTAATAGTAGATATTATTTACTCACACTTAATTTACATATGTTTGATCTATGGTTTTATACGAAAAAAATATGATTGGATCTACATACATAAGATGTGACTTGGACTGACAAAAACTTAAAATAACTTTATATTTTCCAATATTTTCACTGTCGCTGTTCAACATTAAAGTGCTAAATTTTTGCGAACATTAAGCGCGTATTTTTTTCTTCAAAATAGGGTCTGTACGTCAAAATTTAGCTTAGAATTTATGAAAACTGGTAATATAATTTTTTATTGTTCCCTGTTACCGTTCCCTGTGGATGTTTGTACGTAGCGGAATTGGAGCCTGGATCACTATGCCGGAACATAATACAGGGTTAATTAGCGGCAAATTATACAGACCAGAGGTAGTTGCTATCCAGATGGATTTAGAGCCCAGCCACCTAGCTAGGGTAGGGAAAAGATAATAATTATAAATATACAACTATAATTCTAACAGCACCATCTAGATCCAAAGTAATCAATAGAGTGTTATGTATACTAAATAAATACATAATATACTATACATAAACATTCAGACTCAGGACAGGATTTTATAAATCTGTTGCGTCACGCAGGTCGTAAAACAATTATAACTTTTTTGTTTCAGTTTTAGAACTTTACCATCTTGTTCGTATTTAATAATTGTAAAAGTTGTCTATATGATTTCAGTCTACAACAGTTTAATTGGAATATCTTCTAGTAATATAATGTTGTATGTATAATATAAAACATACTGACTTGGAAAACGTTTATTCAAAATGTACACATTTGTATATTTTATCATACACATTTTAGACAATAATAGGTAAATTGCATGTACGTGTTGCTTACATTTTCTGTACAGGCTGTAATGACGGAATACAACAATAATAATAATTGTGTATATTTGTATACATTGTTATTTAAACTAGCTTTGTAAAAAACTATGATTTGAGTACTTTCAATTATTGCTTACAACCTTTTTTAAACTTGATCCAAGAGCTCTAGTTGCTTAAGATTGGAAGCAAGCATATGTAGATTCTCTTTAGATAATTTCAATAGATTTATTTATTATTGAAGTCAATAAACTTTCTAGGTGGATGGCCCCAAGCCCGTCTGATGGCAACCACCCCTAATCCCTAAATATGCTATCATAAAGGTATGATTCCGAACTACGCTGCACGCAGCAATGCTGCCGCGACACTGCTGCCGCGACACTACCGGTTCCCATACAATCTCTATAAGCTTGTATGAGGGTACATTCCGAGTTAGGCAGCAATGACGCGGCAGCAATGACGCGGCAGCAATAACGCGGCAGCAATGCAGCGGCAGCAGTGTTGCGGCAGCATTGCTGCGTGCAGCGTAGTTCGGAATCATACCTTAACGTTGTTTTGTGTTCCAGCACAAGTGACTCAGGTTCCAGTTTCAGTACGCTGACGGCAGCGCGCAAATGCTTACTGGTAAGTGGGGTGCCAAACTGTCTGCTCTTCCACAGCAAAAAGAAAAAAAACACGATTGTTCCGTTATTTACAAAATTATATAAAGTATTATTATTATTCTAATTAAAAATGATTGCCAAATCACTTCAGTGTACAGCAACAAAACTATTTCAAAATCATTTTTCCGCTTGATTTGATTCAATTGTTTGATTATTACGGAAATCAGATGTGGTTTTGTTAAATTAACTTTTTATTGTGATTATGCAGACAAATATTGTATTGTTTCACTATTTATTTGGCTAAGTAATATATGATTTAAAAACATCATCAATTTAATCTGATTACACGCCATTACTTGAATTGATTTGTTACAAAAGTATTGAAAAGTATACAAAATTTGCATTCTAGTGTTCTACGCATATAAGAGAAAATATTGCTTCTAATCATTGCCGTAAAATTTTATTTTACCATGTATATACATATTATATTCATCCTTCACATTTTTCTGTCGAGTTTTGGGAATATGGTAGAAATGAAGCTGCAGTGGGTCCACTGGAACCAGCTAAATTTTGAAAGAAAGGCTGAGAAAAAAAGGCTGGGAACCTCTGATCTACATGATTGTAATACTTATGGATAGTGCAGGATTTACTAGTAAGTGCATAAAATGCCTCTTGCTAAGTGAAACATTAAGTTTTTTGGTCCGTCCAACATCTCTGTTGTCTTTGAGACTATTATTTCAACTCTATTGAATTTATAGGAATATTATAATGAATTAATATGGGTATGAACCATAAGCAGGTAATGTTCAAGGTGAGTTAATCGGCAAAACATGTAGTTAAACGAAATATCCAACTTCACTATTGAATACTGTAATCAAAGGTCAAGTAAGTTGAGCTAAGTTTAAAAATAAATGTGTTACCAGTCGCATATTTTAATATTAGCATTTATTGGTGCAGTTTTGCGTTCAGTTATTTGTTGTGTCACAATTGACTGAAAAATCAATTTTTTTTTTAAATCAAATCAAATTTATTTTTTACAATAAGGTTCGCAAACTGGTCATATCAGCGATAAATAGCCAAACAACAATAGTAAGATATAAAAACTTGGTAGCTTGCATACCACTCAAATTTATGGCAGATCCTTTACAGTTATGGCTGTGAAACTGTGGAATGCATTGCCATTTAAAATCAGAAGTGCCAAATCTCTTACCTCCTTCAACTCACTGGTAAAAGAACACTATCTTCATTTATAATTGATCTTATAATCTTATGTATGTGTATGTAACTTTATTTTATTTTTCTCTTATATATTTCCCATTTTATGTAGTTATTATCCCTTTATTTATTCAAATGTATTTTTTTTTGATACTGATGCGCACAATGACCGACCTATTCCAAATCATATTGCTTGTTATTAAGACGGTTGTCTGGAAGAAATCACTATTAGTGATAAGACCGCCAATTGTACATTTGTTTAGTTTAAGTCTATGTTCATTTTATTTTATTATTTTCTGTGTGCAATAAAAAATATTCTATTCTATTCTAGCTTAATGACCTACTTGATGCGAACATAGCATGCTTTTACATCTGTTACTCATAAATTCTAACATATTTAATTATTTAATCACAAGTGCATATAGACACACACATACATATTCAATTTAAATTAATTTTTTTTTATTTGATTGACCGATGCATTGAAAATATCGAGCTCATGGCAGTTGCGATTGTACGTGGCACACAGGCGATACAGTGGTGAGTGTTGGCGATAAACAGAGTTAACAACAGATAATTATGCATTAATACCATCGTATTTAATATTTAAAGAGAAAAGTATGATATACATATGTATATCATACTTTTCTCCCATACTTCATCTACCATATGGTAGATGAAGCAATAGACGAATTAGAGAGTCTTTTAAAGTCTTTTAAAACAAGGAATTAATCTCTAAATGTGACTCTTTGCGGCTTGGGAAATTAACGAGTAAACGCTTTATTTAAATTAAGTATTCTTTCTTCATTTTTGTTAAATTAGAAAAATAATAATATTTTTAATACAATCGGCCCCTCTTGCAATTTAGGAATGCATAAAACACAATATTCTATATTAATAAAAAAGAATTAATACATCCTGATTTATTAACTAATCATCGTAATAAGAAATGCCATTAATCCACAAAGAATTTAAAAACACAATGACTCAGTATATGTATAAAATATACTTCAAATATTTGATGAGTTTTTTTTTTCATTTTATCTCGACCGTAACATAATTGAGATTTGAATGTTTTTCACAATGATATTACATAATATGAGCAACTTAATTTTACAGGAATTCAATTTTCTGTCAACATATGAATAATGTATTTGAAAATTTATGTGACATGATTCTAAAAAAATATTACTGCATACTTAAGTATTATTTACAAGCAAATAGAATTGTTTTACGACGAAGATTGCGACGCTAGGGGCACCGCGAACATGCTGCTGTCCGTATACCTATATATATGCGTACTTGGAACCTGAGTCACTAATGCCAGAACACAACACAAGGTTATTATGGCGGCAAACTTATTAAACCATGGGTGGTTACCATCCAGACGGGATTGAGGCCCTACCACGTAGCTAGAGTTGTTTTGTCGCCTTTTATACCGACCTCGGCCGCAAAGGTTAGTATCCTTACTTTGCCCCTGCACGGGGAATATAATAGTAACAAGTAAAATATTCAATCAACCTAAGTTTTGTACTGTAATTTAACATTGTATGCAATAACAATGCCATATTGCAATATAGTAAACAACTGTAAAAAACAATATTATTCACGACCCGGCTGCTTCAGTGCCTACGTAAGCGGCCTTGTATGGTCGAGTCCGTAAGTTTGTTCTCTACTGAAGACAAAATATTTTTATAATTTGCAAATAGTTTATTCTGGCATGTACGTGATCTTTTTCTCCATGCAGGAGCGGAATAAATTCTTATTCCGCTGACAGTAGTCACTGACCCCTGTGGCGTCGTCGTAATACGCGGCAAAATAACCCCTACCTAGGTGGTAGAGCTCCAGGCCCGATTGGATGGTAACTAACCCTGGTATCCTTGTGTTGTTTCGGCATAACTGCTTATTATTGGGCCATCAGAAAAAAGTGCAGTTGCACTTCAACTGTCCCTCACACAGTATTAAATATGTATTATACAAGACATAATAAAAAAATCTTACGTGGAGAATACTCATTACAGTTCACTTTCAAATTCCTAGCAAAGTTCTTAGTCCTGTTTAAACCACCACTTAAATATATAGTACATCGTCTCAAAATTTCCATATTCGTCATCTACTTGTTTCGGAGTTACAACACTTTGACCACGATTTCCAGTATTTGTGAACACACTCGCACAACATGCTTGCGTCAAAGCAGCTATAATACTGACTTGTGTGTTATAATGTCAAGCTGAATTAATTTTATTTAATTTATACATTAAAATGTTATTAGTTGAACGTACGTGTTTATACGGAAACTACAGTCGGTTTGTATTATTTTTCAGGTTGTTTTATGTAAGAATGTTTTATGCGGGACTTTGGATTTATCATACTTTATGAACCCTGTTCTAGGCTTCATACCCAGTAAATAAAAGTCTAGATATGCAGTTTTCTACATTACGTTTAAACAAAAGAAATATACTGGGACAATTTACACGGCAACTCCACAGATCCCACACCCGTGCGCATAGGCGGCGATATAGTCAAGCGCACGGAACAGGTGAAATACCTGGCATCTGTATTTCACACGTCTGGTGACATTGACTTGACGTTAAGGCACGCATTGCTGTCGCGTGAGCCAAATGGCGTGAGGTGACTGGTGTCATCTGTGACCCTAAAATACCGATTAAATTGAAGAGACAGGTCTATAGGACCATCATTAGGCATTATAAAGGACAGATCCTTTTATAAGGATGTGAAGCATGGTCGGTACTGGAGCGACACAAGCAGGCACTGCGAGTCACGGAGATGAATATGCTGCGGTGGATGTGTGGGATAACGCTGAAGGACCGCGTTAAGAACTCTCGCATTCGCGGCAGCCTTCATTTCCGTGACATTGCAGATAAATTGCAGGAGTGTTGCCTTCGTTGGTATGACCACGTTTTACGGCAACCGGCTACTTACATGGGGAACAAATGTCTGGCCATGCCGCCACTGCCGGGCCCCGGCAGGAGGGGTAGACCCAAAAAGTGCTGGCTTGACGTCGTAGGGGTTGATATGCGTGCCAATGAACTGATAGACAGAGATGCCGAAGATCGTGCGAAGTGGAGAAGAAAAAGTCGGAAAGTGGACCCTGGGCGCCAAAGCGAAAGTTTGGGCTGAAACCGGGATTCAACGCTAAGATGATGATAATGAATTTACACGGCGTCGAACCAAGAACCGAATCCGTGACCTCAGAAGTTCGTCAGTGATTTGCAGACAGCATATCTACTTTACGCTCCATCACCTTTTCTATTATCTTTTCTAATTCTTACTAAACCAACTTATTCGCGGCACTTAAGCTTCAAAATTATGTATTTTTATAAATAATTACTACTAAAGTTGTTTAGTGATCTTTTGTGATAATTCCTTTACGTGGAGTGCTACAAAAAAGTGATGGTTAATTTTTTACACGACATCTGCTGTCTGACCCCGTAATGTTGAAAGATGAGCGAATGATGCTATTCCTATGCTGTCTGTAACTGTACCGAGACTAGGTATTCATAATATTTTTAGTATTTATGTATACATAACATGTATTTATTTAGAAAATAAAAAGTATATACGTAGTATATCAGTTGACTATTACCTATAACACAAAAGCGTTACTTACTTTGGGCTTAGATGGCGCTGTGTGAATTATCCCAATATTTGTCGCATTTCCCTAAGAAAGTGACAGAGTATACTTATTTTTGAAGGTGTAAACACGAACACGTTTATTATCATACGATACTCAGATTTGTATTTGTATAAGAAACAACTCGTTCAAATACAAAAAAACTTTGAATATCTAATTATTTGTAATTGCTATGTACATTATTAACAACCACCTTAACATAAGTTATTGTTAAAAGTTGTTCCGCTAATGTTTTGGAAAATAAATAAAAATACATTGTTAACTGACGTAATTTGAATACAACCTTTCAGCATTAGCTAAGAAAAGGTAAACTATCAAATGCAAAAGATGTCTGTTTGTCCGAATTTTATCTGGTACGTAAATTCATATTGGTAATTCATAATTAAGTTAATCATCATCATCATTTCAGCCTATAGCTGTCCACTGCTAAACATAGGCCTCTCCAATTGATTTCCAGCGTGACCTGTCCCATGCCACCTGCATCCAACGAGAGCCAGCGATCTTCACGAGGTTGTCGGTCCATTTGGTACGCGGCCGTCTCAGGCTGTGTTTACTAGTTCGCGGTCTCCACTCTAGGATCTTACTGCTCCATCGGCCGTCCGAACATCGCGCTATGTGGCTCGCCCATTGCCACTTCAGCTTCCTTATCCTCCGGGCTATGTTTACTTTGGTCCTCCTACGAATCTCCTCATTTCTGATTCGATCCATTAGGGTAACAGCGAGCCTAGCTCTTTTCATATCTCGCTGCGCGACAAAGAACTTTTTGAGAAGATCTGTTGTGAAAGACCACGTCTTGTTGTGTAAAGATAATAAATAATATTGAAATAAATTATTAATTCGACGTAAAAGTCACAATAGCTAAGAATTAAAAATAATATAGTTTAACTGACAGTTGAGGAATTTTCATGTATTATTTTACTATCATTTTACTAGGATTTTTTTTATCATCCACTATATTTTTGTCATATTTTAATATTAAGCAAACCCTATTATTAACACGGAATCAAAATAATTTAAATGAGAAACGATATTGATGCGGGTTAATGCTCATTTAAATACATTTAATCAATAAGACTAATAATAAATTGTTTATTTGTAAAAAATAAGACTAAAGTTGTATTTCGTTAATGTGTGATTTTTATTTCACAAATAATGCAAAAATAATGTTTTTTAATTAGTTTGCACCTGAAGACGCCACCTACCACTATTATAATGAAACCGGGACATACCATGAAATTTATAATGAAAATAATTATACTGAAATTATATTAATAATTATAAATCTGGGCACTACTTGTTTGTACTTCCAAAATAGAACATATTATCCGTGCAGGAGCGGAGAAAGAATGATGATTGACCTGATTGAACATGCCTCTGCGGCCGGAGTCGGCCTATCGTAAAAGGCGATAAAACATCATGAAATTCCAAATTTAAAAGGTATGTATTTAATTTCTTTCAAAACTTCTAATAACTATCAATGTAAAAGAAATATATGCTAAAGGCGTAAACTTAGTGGCTATCATAGCTGAAAGTAGCGGATGCATTTCCTTGAGTGTTTGAAATGAGACTATTTGTCAAACAAATATCAATAACTTTGGTGTTCTACATTTGGCCAAACAGCCAAAAATAAGTAATAGGGTTACTCCTTGCTAGTTTATGGACAACAAAGATGGCCACCGTTTATCCTTTCAGTGTTGACGGGGTAAACTGGTGTAATGAATATAACAACTATATTTTTCTTGGGCCTTCTGGCGTGGGCTATGAAAAGAAATAATAAAGAGTTTCTACCGGCATCGGTGTAAAAAGGTGCATTGTATAATTTATACCAGTAACGACAATCATCTTCAGGTTGCGAATGCCTCAAATGCAAGCGAAAGAGGATGAAAAAACGCTTAAAAGTAAAAGACGTTCATCACATCGCTAGTTTAGAGTTTATAGAAAATGTAATGTAGCGTTTGTAGATCTTATTAGAACTTCCCGTTCGGGTCTGTAAAATGTATTTACCGGGATGGTGGTCACGGGTAAATATCTATCGCAAATTTTCCAGTACCACTTTGATCTAACATACTCAACATGTGTGACAAAACTAATCTTAGATTCAGTATCGATATGCCAGTTATAGATAGATAGATAGATAATACTTTATTGTCACCAACTTAACCTAATGATATAATACAAGTTAAAGAGAATATTGTAAATATTGGAGACAATGGGCGGCCTTATCGCTTTAAGCGAATTCTTCCAGGCAACCCATAGTTGTAATTCATTATCAAAATCATCATTTTTGTAACAGCTTAGTAATTTATTATCACAATCCTCTTATACACGGTGAAACTCGACTGAAAATGCATCATACATTTTAGTGTCCGATCCGTTGAAGCTTTTCCACGGTACTTCCAAGAGCAAAGAACTTGAAGAGAACACACGAAATAGATATGAAATATATTTTTTTCAGGACAGCAAGCTCGTAATCTAATGAGAAGATTAATCCAGTTGCCGTGACTTCTGAAGTGATGAAGAAGCCATTTTTCGATTTATTTATTACAATATTGATATATGTATAATAGAACTCGAGTATTAAGCCCGGTTCAGTTTAGTTAAAAACTGAAGCAGTTACTGATGCCTCAATTTAGTTTCAGAAACTCTCTCAGTTCTGCAGTGGTAGTGTTCACAAAAAAAAAGGATTATTTCCAAATGAAATTGTAATTATGTCCTTATTCCATTGACATTAGATTTGAATTCACTATCAAGAACACTAAGTACCTAAGTATAAAAAATATTTTAAAGTTAGGAATGCATGAATGGAACTTAGGAATTTAAAGCTAACTTCACAATTTAATTAATTATTTATGCTCTAAGTAACGCACACACCGCTCACAGATTAGCTCTTAAAACAATATGAGAAGAATTTGCGGGTATTTTTATTGCTGTAGGACAGGCGACAGGCTGACGGCCCACTTAGAATTTAGCAGTTACCGTCGCCTATAGGTGCTTGCAACGCCAGTGGCATCGCAAACACGCTACTGTCCCATAAGGGTACAGGAACTTAGATCACTAAAGCCGGAACACAACACAAGGTTATTATGGTGGCATACATAAGACCAAAGGTGGTCGCCATCCAGACGGGCTTCAGGCCCTACCACGTAGCTAGGGTGAGATGTTTTGTCGCCTTTTACGACAGGCCGACTCCGGCCACAGGGGTTAGTATTCTTTCTCCGCCCCTGCACGGATAGTGGTCGTATACTAGTATGCCGCACTGTTTGAAACTATTCGTTCAAAAAAGGTTTTAAAAAGCATTTACACAAGTATTTACACAATTTTACTCGTTTTTTTTCATATTCGATGATATCATAGCTGTCAGTCCTGATGTGGTAAGTGACTATTCATTTTCTACTTTTATTAATCGTCTTATAATTCCAGTATGTTCCAAGTTTTCTAGCTTGTTAGCCGTGATGTTAGGAGAGTGTATATATATATGTTATGTCCATAGATCTTCTTCGTTCTTCAAGTGAATGTTAAACGAGAACTAAAACCGTGTGTGGTCTATGGATCACGAACTCTACGAGTAAACACAAATAATGTTCAACCGATGTGAATACCTAAATATTTACAAGTCTATTTTACTAAGATAGTATGTTAGTATGTGTTCTAAGGCATCCAATACTGCATCTATATCGTTTATATGTTTAATGAACACAAATTAATCGTTGTATAGTCACGTGATCGCAAATTGTAAATGATATTCTCACAAGTGGATGATAAGGTCCATGAACATTATATAGCGCAATTGCGGATTAGTATCTTCAACAGTTTTATTCCATGTAAACTGAGATATGGTTGGAATGATTAAGACACTACTTGACCTTTATTTGTGATCTATGATATGATTTATGCAACTTATTGTGACAGTGAATATTATACCCTATATATGCTCATATAACATACACAACTGTAGAATTCAATTCAAGCGTCCTTTTGAAAATATTTATATTAGGTTGTCTAGAAGAGATCGCTTTCTCGCGATAAGACCGCCGATTAATTTATAATTTTCTATTGTTTTCCCTTACTTGATGTATAACTGTGTGGTGAATAAAACTCTATTCTATTCGTCACCTGGGTGGCTGTGCACATATGTGCATAGGAAATCAAAGGTCTATTCAGACTCACATATACGATGACAGGAAATAAACATTAAAAACAATTTTTGCAATCCTTGTAACTAATTTATCAAACGATATCGTCATGTAACGTTGTACAATGATACATCACGATATTGTCGCCATCTCTAGACGATAAAGGGAACTCTCAAACACTAATAATATTCTTTTACTAATTGTAAACAGGATTCTAATAACCTAAGTATATTTTTTTATGGCTTTTTTTATTGCTGTGGGACAGCAGACAGGCTGACGGCCCGCTTAGAATTTAGCAGTTACCGTCGTCTATGGGTGTTTGCAGCGCCAGTGGCATCGCGAACACGCTGCTGTCCCATAAGGGTACAGGAACTAGGGTCACTGTTGATATTTAGGTGGAAATAAATAAAAAGAACGATTAATATGAAAATTCAACGTGTATTGTTCGTACATAGGTTACAAGCTTGTAGATTTTTTTTCCAGAATAATTAATGTTGCCAACTTATGATAAAAGTGGTTGCGTTCTTATTTTGCCAACAGTCACTAATGCCGGAACACAACACAAAGTTATTATGGCGGCATACTTAAGACCAAAGGTGGTCGCCATCCAAACGGGCTTGGGGCCCTACCACGTGCCTAGGGTGGGTTGTTTTGTCCCCATTTACGACAGGCCGACCCCAGCCGCAGAGGTTAGTATTCTTTCTCCGCCCCTGCACGGATAGATTTTATCACTACATTGTCACAAATAAAAATATCTGCACGTCTATTTTTAAATAAATAAGTATACAATACAAACGCGCCGTCTAGACCCTAAATAATAAACAAGGCTTATGTTGTGATCACTAGACAACAGGTATATTTTTTATTGCTATACAACAGCAGACAGCCTAACGGTCCACTTAATACTAAGCAGTTTCTGTCGCCTATGGATGTTTGCGCTACCAAAGGCACCGCTAACAAGCTGCCATCCGCGTAGGGGAACTGAAACATGAGCCACTAATTCCGGAACAACACAAAGTTATTATGGTGGCATATTTAAAGACCATGGAAGGCATATTTCTATAACGATTAGCTATGGTTGGTTTATCGGCTTTTAAGATAGGAATTACAATTGTTCTTTTGTAAATAGATAAATACAAACAAACACCCAGACTCGTATAATGGGAATCGAAGCAGTGACCGTCGCAGTGTGCGCGTTTTGTCGCAGTTGTCAAATTACATATTTACGTCAGTCACCTTGCATGGCACCAATAAAATATTCGTACATATATTTTAGGACAGGAACGAGAGTAATTTCAATACGTATGAAAAAAGACGACAAGGATATAAAATAAGATTTTTTTAAATCTAAAATGAATTTTCATTTCAGTATTTTAAAAATATCAATGATATATGAAAAACAAAATTCAAAACATAGTTTACTTAAAAACTTTTAAGAAAAACATAGAAGGATATTGTGTATTTTGTGTGGGGATTTATATGCAAATAATTTTGTTACGAAATCGACTGTTTTCAATATCGTACGGAGCATCTGTTTCAGAATTCAGTGGAAACAATATTAGAGTTGCAATGAAGTTTTTACATTTTATTCATGGACTGCAAAGATAAATGCATTTGATTATTATATTTTTCGATAATAACTCATGTTACGTATTTTCGATAGTACTCACTATGTTTTACGTATGTTAAACGCGTTTTATTATTTTTATTATTGTTGGACAATTATGGTCACGATTTTTCGTTGAATATGAAAAGAAGAAAGTGTTACACAAAATGTTTGGCCGTTTCAGTTTGCTTTTAAACCCTTTCATTCCTATTTCACATGATTTGCAGAATTGTTGAAATCACTGGAACGCATATTACGTTTCAAGGTGTCAACCTATTCCTTTTAGTTCGACAAATAAAATAAAACTTAAAACAATATAATTGTGGTTATAATAAAAATAAATGCGATACAAAAATCGCAAAAAATATTATGTAAAGATTAAAACCGTCACAGATGAATATCCTTGACCATTTTTTTTTATTAACGACCATAGACTATTTAACAAAAAATTGGTGTAATATATAAAATATGGTTTTGCTCTCTGTATTTTTATAAAATATATTTTTGGACAGGTTAAGTACTCGTATTAGAGCGTCATGGATAAGTTATGGAATTTAATATACCTACAATAATATTAAATTTTAATTCAAATCAAACGCATGAAGTTGATTTAATTCAATTAGTTCCAAAGCTATATTCATTGCGTAGAATATTAGGATTAAGAAAATACATTGATTTTAAAAATAAAATTGTTTTAACACAATTTCCGTTGATACAACGTCAATAATTGTTTACATTGGCACTCAAGATGTTTTTCACGATCTTCAATTACTGAATACCATTTAACAATTAAAGCGGGTTTCATGCCTCTTTATGTATAGAGTCGTAAATTTTTCATGCAATAAATATTATATTTTCACGAAATAACGATAATAGCTAAAAATATATAGGCGGTAACACAAAACTGGATTTATATTATTTTTATACTTATAATAAATTGTTAATATATTTCATGTACAGAATATACAGTAATTTCCTATAAAATATACTTAGAACTTCGATAAATCAAACCATGAAGTATAATGAAAAATATTTATGTTATTCTAAGAATATTTTAAAACTTTTTATATATGTAAATTACCTTTAGTATTACAGTACTACTTAATGTTTTTTATTATTTAATACCACATCGACATTGCATTGTTAGAACCCCCACATATCCGAACACAAAGACATGTACAACATTTAAATAAGCTTTCACACAAAATTTAAATTATCTACGAACGTGACAAAATCCGCGGCCCGTCATTTTTCTTCCCCAACTATTCGATGGTTTAAACACTACACACGCGAGTTGTTAACTTGTGGTCAAAGGAAGTGAAGAAGCGACGTATGTGAGCTTTATGTGTGGATAGCGCGCCGCATGTCAACGCGCGCGGCTGTGCGGCGTGGAACTGCATGGTCGCGCGGTCCGCTCGCGGAAACGTCATGCGCAGCCACAACTATCCCGCATTCATGGTCAATGTTAACCGCTTTATACCATGTTCCTTACCCAAATCCATGTCTCGATTCTATAATACATACTGAGGAAAACTAAAAATCTATTTACCGCTTCCATGATTCACGAATAGTTCAGAGATAATTGACACTTCCATTGTGCTGATGATTTGTAAATATTTTATAAATTGGAAAATAGCAGGAAGCGATGTTGTAGTAGTAATTTTAATTAAGAAGATCTCGTGAAGCCTACACGAGTAATTGTGAGAATTGAAAGAAATAATAAACTACAATAATAGCTTGTACGCACTTGTAATTCCGTATGTGTCATAAATGATCATGCCGTTTTCAAGTGTAGTCCTACTTCTAGAGATTCTTGGCTTGTATTCGACGATTTCGCAATAAATTGTATTTTGTGTTTTGAATTTCGGTTACCTATAATGTACTCGACAATATAGAATTAAATCTATCCAGAACCTAACTTAACACATGACTATACCTATCTGACAAGTATTATTCATCGAGAACAATATTTTTTCCTCCTACATTTTCTAGAACCTTACTTAAAATAAATAAATGAACGTTAGTTAACATTAGCTTATTGTAAGATCGAACAAATTGAATTCACTGATTTGACATTTGAAAGTATACGGAATATAATGCACGAAAGAAATGTGTACAAAAAATGCGATGAAGAAAATAAAAATTAAGTAAACTCACAACTTAAAAATGAATAGTTACTTATAACTTTTCAAATTATAACAATATTATTTTACGTACTTATTATACACAGATTTGAATTATTTTCGCAAAAAAAAGTACATTTTGTACATTAAAATATTGTCCTAAAGAAATGGCGATAATTAATATAGCGTTGAAAATGCGGCAATCCAGTAGCGTAGCGTATTAGCCGCCCGGGGCGGAAGAAAATTTTGCCGCCCTCTTATGTATTTCAATTTATAAACCTATATACAATAATTCTAAAGAACTATCGGCAGGAATAATTTGCCGCTCATTTCAATCGATCCGAATCGTAGGTGCGGAAAATGGTAAAAATATTTGCAATATATAATTACTATTTATTTTGAAATTTTACCGCCCCCAAAAAGTGCCGCCCGGGGCGGGCCGTCCCTGCTGCCCCCACTACGCTACGCCACTGCGGCAATCTTAACCGATCCAATGGAGATATGACCCTAAAACTAGTCTTAGCACTTTACAACTTTTATAAGTATAAGCGCAAAAGTTATTAGTATGATAGTTTCGCATTTTATTTCTATGTACAAGATTCATAATTATTACAATAATTAAATGTCAAGATCTCAGCGTAATCCTTTGAAATATAATAAGTTTCGCCAATAACAAAATATTTTATATGAATGTGCCGTAATGTTATAACTCGGCGTCAGTATCGTTGAATGTTTAACATCCAGCCCAAAGTACCGAAAATGTTACAAATTTAATGCCCCCATCCTGATTGTTTTGCAAAACGGGTATTTTACGTGCATAACCCATCGTTGTATTGGGGCCCGTTTAAAACAACAATTATAGTATTATTTTATGTAAAAACAAGTGTAAATTTCTTACATACAATACGCTTGTGTAACCGTAGGGGATTTTTTGTGAATCATACTATAATTTATTATTATACTTTACATTAAGTAAAATTTTCCTTATCTAGATGTAGAGTCCAGAATTAATCTATTATATGTGGCAGTTAGACAAGTAATGTTGGTTATAGCAAAAGTTTTTGGAACCCTTCATCCATTCTTTTGGAACAGTCATACAGACATTATCTTGGGACCCTGAGATTTTTCCGAAAGCTTATGTGGATGGGTCAGCTTTACGCCTTAATGTATATAAACAAGAACCTAAAGCTCCAAAACTACAACACGATGTAATTTTGACTCCTATTTTTTTATTGTTGTAGGACAGCAAAGAGGCTGACGGCCCGCTTAGAATTTAGCAGTTACCGTCACCTATGGGTGATTGCAACGCCTGCGGCATCGCAAACACGCTACTGTCCCATAAGGGTACAGAAACTAGGGTCACTAATGCCGGAACACAACACAAAGTTATTATGGTGGCATACTTAAGACCAAAGGTGGTCGCCATCCAGACGGGCTTGGCGCCCTACAACGTGGCTAGGGTTGTTTTGTCGCCTTTTACGACAGGCCGACCCCGGCCGCAGAGTTCAGTTTTCTTTCTCCGCCCCTGCACGGATAATTCCTATTGAACACGACAGAAGAAAATTATATATTCATTTTCTGTTTTAGAATGAGATGTGAAAATAATAATATAAAAAGTCCCCATTGGGCTATCGTTAGAAGAAGCGGACGGTATACCCGTGCACTTATTTACTGCTTGGTGGATGTTACCGATGACATCGCTGGTACATCACTAATAAATCGGCCCTTCACTACGCTGGATTCCGCCATCTTGTGTAACCGTTATTATAAAGAATTTATAAAAATAAATGTATCTATTCAGCAATTAAAATTGTATTGTATTTTACTATAATGTATCTAATAGATAATAAACAGTGGATTACATAAGCCGCAGTTCATTTCCTTGCGATGTTTGCTTCCACTGTCATTTATTTTACTACGAGTATTAATATACTAATTCAGCTCGAAAAACTGTCTAATAGGAACTAACTCGTGGCCTCTGGTTTGGATCCCGAATAACTAGTAAAATCCCACTTATTTGCCAAATTTTATCCGTAAGCTAAAATAATTTTTTTACTCGGAGTCTTTATTTGCTGTCAATTCTAGTAGGTTAGGATGTTAGATTATTCATGCAAACTAACGGTATTGTTTGAACTTGTTACTTAAAGCTTATCTCATATGACAAACTTGATCGTTATGTACAATTTTGCTATCTTCAGCAGATTACTAAGTGCTTTATGAAATACTTTTTTAAAAGAATACAAAGAGATAAATATTTTAAGTGCATTTGTAGATTCCTACGTTTGTACAGCTCCTAAATGTACCGTAGAGCATGATTCATGTTTTTGTTGTAGGTCGTGGTTTCGGCTGTGACGCTATGTCCGGAAAGATCAATGCTCGGCTTCCTTGGACACTAGTTTTTTTTATGACTAGTTCACAATGTGCTAAATTATATTGAAGATGTTTTTTTATTGCTTAGGATAGCAGACAGGCTGACGGCCCACTTAGGATTTAGCAGTTACCGTCGCCTATGAAAGTTTACGACGCTAGGGGCACTGCGAACACACTGCTGTCCCCTAAGGGTACAGAAACTTGGGTCACTACCTATTCTGTGTTAATCGATTTGAAATCGTTTTTAATTAACAACTGTTTTATTGCTTCCGTTTTAGAATATGTTAAAGTGTCCTCAATGTAAAGCACTGATTGCATGAAATTGTTTTGGAAGTCACTTCCTTAACTATAACCAAATTTGTTCGTTTTTTCACCTTTATTCCTTGTTTTTAATTACTTGATTTCTTACCTAATAGCAGTGTCTCGTCGTCAAGGGCGGTGACGAGCGAGTCGGTGCAGCATGTGTTTGTGTTGTCGATGGATATACGAACGGAGGCACAGTCTGCAGGCGAGTGCGGCAGCTGCTCGGCGGACTGCGCCGTGACCCGCCCGTTTGCAAGCCGCAGTGACGCCGCCCGCCCTCCGGCTCCTGTCGCCGCGCCGCCTCCACCATCTTCGCATCTGGAAGCATATAGCATATTCATTCTGTGCTCTTATTGTTTCGATGACCTATGAGGTTCAGTAGTCGAGACATCATATATTCCTAACCACATCACAGCACGGCTAGGTAAATTTGGAAACATTTTTCCCATAATATCACCTGCTAATATAAAAATCGTGTAAGAATAAAAGAAAAAGCAGGAAATATTTTTTATTGCTGTAGGATTGCAGACAGGCTGACGGCCCGCTTAGAATTTATCAGTTGCCGTCGCATAGGTGTTTGCAACGCCAGTGGCATCGCGAACACGCTGCTGTCCCATAAGGGTACAGGAACTTGGGTCACTAATGTCGGAACACAACACAAGGTTATTATGGCGGCATACTTAAGACTAAAGGTGGTCGCCATCCAGACGGGCTTGAGGCCCTACCACGTAGCTAGGGTGGGTAGTTTTGTCGCCTTTTACGACAGGCCGACCCCGGCCGCAGAGGTTAGTATATTCTTTCTCCGCCTCTGCACTTACACAACTTATAGAAATGTTCAATCATCATCATCATCATCTGAGCGTTCATCCCGGTTGCAACCCAAACTTCCGTTTCGGTGCTCGGGGTCCGCTTTCCGACTTTTTCTACTTCACTTCGCACGGTCTTCAGCAATTATAGAAATGTTCAATATTTATTTAAATTTAACCGGTTCAGCTATTTTAAGTTTTCCTTTCAATGGATTTCCGTATTTTCCTGATGCAGGCATTTCTGTTTAAAAATGTATCCAAATTCATTCCCTACTCAGAATATTTTTTGATTTAGTAAAAGCGCTTAAAAGAAAGTAAAAAATAGCATCTCTGTAGTTATGAAAATACTTTTAAGAAACTCCAATCGATTATAGCACGTACAGGAAGTCACAATCGTTTAAATTGTTAAAAAACTATTAGATCCGAATTATACGCCAACAAAAAATAACCTAGTATCTAGCAAAAAGTTAAGGCCGGACAAAAAGTAGAGAGTATCTAAAGATTTTTTATTGGACGGATAATAGAAAGATTTATGTTGACTGACTACGCGTTTTCTTTTTGTGTTCTATACCCGGACTAAATAATTTTTTTACGTTCATTTGGAAAATACTCGCTTAAAGGTTTTATACTTCAAGGTTCAAAGATGGCATCTTTGTTTATATAATTAATTATATTGTTATTCATTATTCTAATTATTTTTAATTTTGAAAGCAATAACGGCGTTGCAGCACATAATTATCGATTATGCGGATCTATTTATATATGGTATAATATCAAAACGTTTCTATATTAAAAACAAAAGATTAAGAATTTTACTTTTTTACGATAGAACTAGGTATGGTTTATCGAACAAGGCTGCTGAAAATTCTTTTAAATTAATTATGAAAAATTAATCAAGTCGATAAACGATAAAACATGCGAACGAAATCAAGTAAACGTTAATGTCAAGCTATAGAAAATATTACTGTTTTGAACAAGTTATAATAACCTTGCCAAACAAAACATAATATGACATTAGTTAAGATCCTTAGATGTACATAAATTTTGTTATAAAATTGATGAAAAATTATATATATATAGATCCAAATAATTATGGCTCGAACTGACGGCAAAATTAAACGGAAAAAAGTCTTGGCCTTGAAAAAATTAAGATAAAAATGGAAGTAAAAGGAGATCTAAAACAGAAAAAAGAAATGTGACGTGACAGTAAAGTATGTATGCACTATTTTCTTAACTTATTGCCTACTGGAATTTTTATACGAAGAATGAAATTTTTATCCGTGTAGAAAGAACACTGACTTCTGCAGCCGGGGTTGGCCTGTCCTAAATGGCGACAAAACAACCCACCCACGTGGTAGGGCCCGAAGCCCGTCTGGATGGCGACCACCTTTAGTGTTAAGTATGCCGCCATAATAACTTTGTGTTGTGTTTCGGCTTTAGTGACCCAAGTTCCAAGATGCCCATGTCATTGCAAACACCCATAGGCGACGGTAACTGCTAAATTCTAAGATGGCCGTCGGCATTTTTGTTGACCAACAGCAATAAAAAAAAGAACATCACTTAACTTGAATCGGAACAATAGTAAAAACTAAATTATTTTGGGATAATTCACCTGGCCGAGTAATACGTTGTATTATTGCGAAGTTTATTTAAAGAACGACACTATTTTTCTTTCAGGGCTTAGCGCATATACGTTAGTCTATGTCCCCTTTAAAAACTAAATAGTTTAGATAATTTCAATTATTGTATATATCATATGAACCGATATAGAAGAGAAAATATTTTAGGAGGGAATAACACAATTAGAAACGAGTTTATTAGGGGAAGTTTGTAAGTAGCGCCAGTTTTTTGAGAAACTGAAAAGTAATAGGTTTGCCTGGTACGGCCATATAAAGCGAAGAGAGGAGCGTCATGTAACAAGGAGGATGCTAAAAATGAGAATGGATGGTAGACCAAAGACAAGATAGATAGATTGTGAAGATGATATGATTAAAAAAGGTGTGAATGTTCAGATTATATTAAATATTCAGTTACAGTATAAATGCATATTTTAAAAGAGATTGATGTCGGATAATACGCTCGTGTCTTGATCATCACGAATTTACTGGCACTCAAAATAATTTTATAGTACTAAACTTATAGTGAAAACATTAAAGCGTTGACCCAGTTGGGTTATTTAGAGTGCTCCGGTCCCCGAAGTTGATGCAAATGGACATCTTGACCTGTTCTTGTGAGAGAAATTTAGGCAGATTTCGGGGCAAACTTTTTTGACCTAACTTTGAACGAGTTCTTGAGAACTAAACGCTTATTTTGTGTATAAATAAATAACGCTTGACTGTTTTGTAAAAATGGTTAATTTATTTATATTTTTATCTGCAGTAGGTCAAAAGAAATGACACAACTAGTTTGTACATGTAATATAATATATTTTTAATTTGTACAAGATAAGTTTTTAGGATAGGACAAATGTGATAAGCTGTTATCATCGCCTATAGTAGTTTGCGACGCCATGGGTACCGCTTACAAGTTGCCGTCCACGTACGCGCACTGGAACCTGGGTCACTTATGCCAGAACACAGCACAGGGTTATTATGGCGGCATATATAAAGACCAGGAGTGGTTGCCATGCATACGAACTTGGAGCTCTACCACCTAGCCAAGGAAAATATATGTAGACAACCGAGATAAAACTATTATTTTTTGCAATGATGTCATCAGTCAACATAGCGAGAATCTGGGAAAACCTATGTTGATTTTCTAAACAGTTACAAGAATTACTGATCAAACAAAGATTTCAACTTTAACATCCATTCGAACGATTGTAAGGCCCTAACCGCAAATCCTAATTTTTTACATCCGGAACGTCGACTATCTGCAAACAGAATGACGTGAGAGGAAAAAAATTAAAATGTTTCATACTTGGGATCACCATCATACAATGCCCTTAATATTTCAGCTGTACTCGCGCCTCCCCCCGGACAGAAGTGATAGCATATGCAACGCTTATTTAAGTAGACTTACAAGGTTATAGTAATCTCGGTGTGCAAGTTTCCATTAATGATGACTTCCTTTACCGTCGACACTTTAACGAGAGAAACCGCTGAAGAGACTATCGGGAAAATTGGATGCATTAACTTGGGATGGCCTTCCAGTGTGATGCCATTTGGGGCTACCACTTATTTTCCATTTACTAAACGCATAATATGAGATTTTCTTCTAAGGTTCTTCTAACTTCATCTTATTTCATTTTAAAATTGTACAATATGTTTGAAACGATGTTAACACGTTGAACGCCAGATTACAATCTGTGATTAGCCCAGTGGACGGCGACAGACATTTGGTGTCCGCATGCTCTCTATCACTAGCGAAGCCACTGGGCAACCGAGGGAAACTTTTAATACAGATTTCACTACGGCAAGGCGGTAAAACTAATATCTAACTACATTTGTTTCAACAAATCTGACAGCAGATCTGCACCTCAGTGTTGTAAATTTGAACATCGTAAATTTTAATGGATGCATTAATAATATACTATCACCACCATCACAGATGTAGATGATAAAGAACGATGACGTTGAGTTCATTTTAAAGTGATAAAAATATTAGCATTGTTTTATTTTTCTTTGCATTTGAAGAATGACACCTAAATTGTTTGAAAGAAGGTACATAGATTACATCATCAAATTAAAATATAATCCACAAGAAAACCAGCTTCAGGCGTCACTATGAGCAAAAAGGGAAAGAAAACCTAAAGAAAATTATTGACGATTTCCGTAACTACTAAAGCACGTCGGAATTCGATTCCCGGGCCGGCCTTTGGATATTTATGTATAATATGTATTTATTTAGGACAGAAAAGTATACATATAAGTAGTGTCTAAGTTATCTAGCACCCATAACACAAGTGCTATGCTACTTACTTTGGGACTAAATGGCGCTGTGTGAGTTGTGCCAGTACGTTTATTATAAACATACATACATACATACATACATACATATATATATATATATATATATATATATATATATATATATACCTAGTCAGGTCATAAGTATTGTCACACAGTAAAAACTTTTCTTTTAGAATGCTGGCCACAAAAAAGTTTATTGAATTCGAATTTCGAATTGTTCATGAAAATAAAAATGTATAACTTTTAGAATTTTACTCATTTTTAAATGTGGAGTGGACGCTTAAAGAAGACCGTGTTGCAGTTATTGCGTTGCATCGTTACAGTTACGCGCCAATTCAAATTTTTAACATACTGAAAAATTTGAATATAACCAAAAGATTCGTTTATCGTACCATCAAACGATACAATGAAGACTCTAGTGTAGATGACAGGTCAAGAAGTGGTCGCCCTCGGTCTGTTAGGACTCCAGCAGTGATAAAAGCTGTGAAGGCACGAATTCAAAGAAATCCCAAACGTAAGCAGAATCTGTTGGCCCTTCAGATGGGGTTAAGCAGAACCACGGTGAAAAGGGTGTTAAATGAAGACTTAGGGCTTCGGGCATATCGAAGAAAAACAGGACATCGTTTGAATGCTCGTCTAATGGACCTGAGACTGAAGAGATGCCGCGCTTTGTTGAAGCGGTACGCGGGAAAAAAATATCGGGAAATTCTTTTTTCGGATGAAAAAATGTTTACCGTAGAAGAGAGCTACAACAAACAAAATGATAAGGTGTACGCACACAGTAGTGAAGAAGCGAGCAACCGTATTCCGCGTGTCCAACGAGGTCATTTTCCATCCTCGCTCATGGTATGGTTGGGAGTTTCTTATTGGGGCTTAACAGAGGTACATATATATATATTAGTTATTGCGTTGCATCGTTGCGGTTACGCGCCAATTCAAATTTTTAACATACTGAAAAATTTGAATATAACCAAAAGATACGATAAACGAGTACCATCAAACGATACAATGAAGACTCTAGTGTAGATGACAGGTCAAGAAGTGGTCGCCCTCGGTCTGTTAGGACTCCAGCAGTGATAAAAGCTGTGAAGGCACGAATTCAAGGAAATCCCAAACGTAAGCAGAAACGGTTGGCCCTTCAGATGGGGTTAAGCAGAACCACGGTGAAAAGGGTGTTAAATGAAGACTTAGGGCTTCGGGCATATCGAAGAAAAACAGGACATCGTTTGAATGCTCGTCTAATGGACCTGAGACTGAAGAGATGCCGCGCTTTGTTGAAGCGGTACGCGGGAAAAAAATATCGGGAAATTCTTTTTTCGGATGAAAAAATGTTTACCGTAGAAGAGAGCTACAACAAACAAAATGATAAGGTGTACGCACACAGTAGTGAAGAAGCGAGCAACCGTATTCCGCGTGTCCAACGAGGTCATTTTCCATCCTCGCTCATGGTATGGTTGGGAGTTTCTTATTGGGGCTTAACAGAGGTACATTTTTGTGAGAAAGGTGTAAAAACGAATGCTGTTGTGTATCAAAATACAGTCCTGACGAACCTTGTGGAACCTGTTTCTCATACCATGTTCAATAACAGGCACTGGGTATTCCAACAAGATTCGGCGCCAGCTCATAGAGCGAAGAGCACACAAGACTGGCTGGCGGCGCGTGAAATCGACTTCATCCGGCACGAAGACTGGCCCTCCTCCAGTCCAGATTTGAATCCGTTAGATTACAAGATATGGCAACACTTGGAGGAAAAGGCGTGCTCAAAGCCTCATCCCAATTTGGAGTCACTCAAGACATCCTTGATTAAGGCAGCCGCCGATATTGACATGGACCTCGTTCGTGCTGCGATAGACGACTGGCCGCGCAGATTGAAGGCTTGTATTCAAAATCACGGAGGTCATTTTGAATAAACTTTAATGTCATAAGAATCTATGTTTTGTTAAGTTTATTTTGGTATATGAATGGTTACATAATGAATAAACTTGTTACAATTATTTTACATTAAACATGTGACAGAATTTATGACCTGACTAGGTATATATACCTAGTCAGTTCATAAGTATTGTCACACAGTAAAAACTTTTCTTTTAGAATGCTGGCCACAAAAAAGTTTATTGAATTAGAATTTCGAATTGTTCATGAAAATAAAAATGTATAACTTTTAGAATTTTACTCATTTTTAAATATGGAGTGGACGCTTAAAGAAGACCGTGTTGCAGTTATTGCGTTGCATCGTTGCGGTTACGCGCCAATTCAAATTTTTAACATACTGAAAAATTTGAATATTGCCAAAAGATTCGTTTATCGTACCATCAAACGATACAATGAAGACTCTAGTATAGATGACAGGTCAAGAAGTGGTCGCCCTCGGTCTGTTAGGACTCCAGCAGTGATAAAAGCTGTGAAGGCACGAATTCAAAGAAATCCCAAACGTAAGCAGAAACTGTTGGCCCTTCAGATGGGGTTAAGCAGAACCACGGTGAAAAGGGTGTTAAATGAAGACTTAGGGCTTCGGGCATATCGAAGAAAAACAGGACATCGTTTGAATGCTCGTCTAATGGACCTGAGACTGAAGAGATGCCGCGCTTTGTTGAAGCGGTACGCGGGAAAAAATATCGGAAAATTCTTTTTTCGGATGAAAAAATGTTTACCGTAAAAGAGAGCTACAACAAACAAAATAATAAGGTGTACGCACACAGTAGTGAAGAAGCGAGCAACCGTATTCCGCGTGTCCAACGTGGTCATTTTCCATCCTCGCTCATGGTATGGTTGGGAGTTTCTTATTGGGGCTTAACAGAGGTACATTTTTGTGAGAAAGGTGTAAAAACGAATGCTGTTGTGTATTAAAATACAGTCCTGACGAACCTTGTGGAACCTGTTTCTCATACCATGTTCAATAACAGGCACTGGGTATTCCAACAAGATTCGGCGCCAGCTCATCGAGCGAAGAGCACACAAGACTGGCTGGCGGCGCGTGAAATCGACTTCATCCGGCACGAAGACTGGCCCTCCTCCAGTCCAGATTTGAATCCGTTAGATTACAAGATATGGCAACACTTGGAGGAAAAGGCATGCTCAAAGCCTCATCCCAATTTGGAGTCACTCAAGACATCCTTGATTAAGGCAGCCGCCGATATTGACATGGACCTCGTTCGTGCTGCGATAGACAACTGGCCGCGCAGATTGAAGGCTTGTATTCAAAATCACGGAGGTCATTTTGAATAAACTTTAATGTCATAAGAATCTATGTTTTGTTAAGTTCATTTTGGTATACGAATGGTTACATAATTAATAAACTTGTTACAATTATTTTACATTAAACATGTGACAGAATTTATGACCTGACTAGGTATATACCTAGTCAGGTCATAAGTATTGTCACACAGTAAAAACTTTTCTTTTAGAATGCTGGCCACAAAAAAGTTTATTGAATTCGAATTTCGAATTGTTCATGAAAATAAAAATGTATAACTTTTAGAATTTTATTCATTTTTAAATATGGAGTGGACGCTTAAAGAAGACCGTGTTGCAGTTATTGCGTTGCATCGTTACAGTTACGCGCCAATTCAAATTTTTAACATACTGAAAAATTTGAATATAACCAAAAGATTCGTTTATCGTACCATCAAACGATACAATGAAGACTCTAGTGTAGATGACAGGTCAAGAAGTGGTCGCCCTCGGTCTGTTAGGACTCCAGCAGTGATAAAAGCTGTGAAGGCACGAATTCAAAGAAATCCCAAACGTAAGCAGAAACTGTTGGCCCTTCAGATGGGGTTAAGCAGAACCACGGTGAAAAGGGTGTTAAATGAAGACTTAGGGCTTCGGGCATATCGAAGAAAAACAGGACATCGTTTGAATGCTCGTCTAATGGACCTGAGACTGAAGAGATGCCGCGCTTTGTTGAAGCGGTACGCGGGAAAAAAATATCGGGAAATTCTTTTTTCGGATGAAAAAATGTTTACCGTAGAAGAGAGCTACAACAAACAAAATGATAAGGTGTACGCACACAGTAGTGAAGAAGCGAGCAACCGTATTCCGCGTGTCAAACGAAGTCATTTTCCATCCTCGCTCATGGTATGGTTGGGAGTTTCTTATTGGGGCTTAACAGAGGTACATTTTTGTGAGAAAGGTGTAAAAACGAATGCTCTTGTGTATCAAAATACAGTCCTGACGAACCTTGTGGAACCTGTTTCTCATACCATGTTCAATAACAGGCACTGGGTATTCCAACAAGATTCGGCGCCAGCTCATAGAGCGAAGAGCACACAAGACTGGCTGGCGGCGCGTGAAATCGACTTCATCCGGCACGAAGACTGGCCCTCCTCCAGTCCAGATTTGAATCCGTTAGATTACAAGATATGGCAACACTTGGAGGAAAAGGCGTGCTCAAAGCCTCATCCCAATTTGGAGTCACTCAAGACATCCTTGATTAAGGCAGCTGCCGATATTGACATGGACCTCGTTCGTGCTGCGATAGACAACTGGCCGCGCAGATTGAAGGCTTGTATTCAAAATCACGGAGGTCATTTTGAATAAACTTTAATGTCATAAGAATCTATGTTTTGTTAAGTTCATTTTGGTATATGAATGGTTACATAATTAATAAACTTGTTACAATTATTTTACATTAAACATGTGACAGAATTTATGACCTGACTAGGTATATTCACGAATTTCCTCAACAGATCGACTGATTAAAAATCAATCACAGAATTAGTTTCATAGAAATGAGGATACCTTCCGAGAATGCATGTATTAAAACACACTGATCGGTAAAACATTGCGCAATTTAAAGCCAGAAGCTTATCTTGATTCATCCGCACCAAATCACTATTCCTGGAAAATGGATCAAGTCTTACCAGAAAATGCCTCCCACTGGTATTTCGGGAAACGGATTATAAAATGGACAAAATTGAAAATGAAGCCTGATGAGTCTTCATTTTCAATTTTGTTCACTTAGTTTAGGTGAAATTATGTATTAGAAAAAAAAGTAACTATTGTGTAATATTGACTTCCGCGGGGAAACACGTGACTAGTTCCTTTACCGTTACGAATCTGTCTGTTATAGATTTGGTATCTAGCATGTAACATAAGTGCTTTTCTGCTTACTTCAGAACTAGATAGCTTTGTATAAATTCTCACAGTTTATTTATTTTAATAACGTATCAAACATACTTTTTAAGTGAGGGTGAAGAAGATAACATGCTTCTTCCCAATTTTACTGCTAATTTTTAGTCGACATTTAAACTTTTCTTAGCCTAACCACCAAGCGTGTCCGTGGCGGATTGGCGGGTTACGCATGCTGGTGAACTCGATATGCAGATTTCCTTGCGTTTTCTTTCACCGTCGTCACGGGGCAATTATGTTTTAATATGTATATTAGGCAAAAAGGTGCTCAAGCGGCACATGCTATCATGCGGTTCAACCCCAACACCTCTAGGTTAGTTCCTGAGTGTGATCCACTTTTCTAGCACATATTGTCAATAATCAGTAATCATTATTTATTGTGAGGAGCTAAATTTCTGACAAATCCGAATATATCGATTATTTAACCACAAAAACAAACTATACAGAACAATAATGTTAAAGGTTAAGCAGGCACAAATACTAGTAACCCGATTCCCCCGCAGGTTCTTCAACCCCTAGGGACATGGTTTGACGTTGGCTTGCGTGACGAATGTCTGCCGGTGCTCCCCGAACAAGCATTAGTACCTGACTATAATAATTCGACCGTTCACTCACAACTTTTAACTAAAACACGAATAAAACTGAGTCCTTTATCCCAGGACAAGAGGTCAATATTAAATTGATGTTTACAAATTAACTTTTAGCAAATTGTATTACGTACATTCGTGTACATAAATGTTACAACTTTATATTGTTTATTCATACTATTATTTTTCTTTTTACATTTTAATTAAAATATTGGTTGTTTTATATTTTGTGAATTGTAATTACATCGTGTCGTTAATTACTTTTGTTTACGATTTTGTTCCTAATTTGTATAAAAATTACAGCATCGAGAACTGTACGCCAGGTTATTATTTTCAAATGATTTATTTCAAATAGAAATGTAAAAGATGAAGAGATAACATTTTGCTTTAAAATTATATCAGGTACAGCATTTAACGACTTAATAAACATGTGTTACTTATTACGATTAAATTTTGTTAACGCCTAAAATTCCTTTGGATTTTAAATGAAATCTGTAAATAAATAAAAAATTATATTATAGCGGCGCCATCTTGTCCCAAGTTAAGCAGTGCTTGTGATTTTTTTATAGCAATAATTTATCAGGCAGGCAAACGTTCCACCTTAAAGCAAGTGTTTAACATAATTATAGCCTATGGACTAAAGCGCAGCCGGTCGCGATGAATCCTTAGGACGCATTTTGAAAAACACCATATCGTACTACGATGAGAATATCTCAGCCGGAAGCTCATCTATACAAATAAATAAAATTGGAGGGTCTGTTTGTAATATTAAAATAACCGCTTTTTACTAAGTGCATTCGGACGTATACACGGTACATATACCAAAACAAATTTTTTTACAATTTTTGTCTTAGAGAATATTTATTATTATTATCATTAAACTGGCAATATACTACCACAATTATAGTTAACTTCAAAGTATTATCCGCGGTAAACCCATCCTAATATTTTAAATCTGAAAGTAGCTCTGTCTGTTACATTTTGACGCTTATACCGCTGAACCAGTATTGATGAATTCCGGTATAAAAATAGATTTGACCTTGGAGAAGAAGAGCTACTTTTTGTAGATTTTTTTTAAAATTTATATGGCAGAACAACTTTTGCCGGGTCAGCTGGTCCTAATATATTTTGACAATATTATATACTTGTATATCAAATTAAGTTGGTTCAGACTAATTTGTTCGAACGGTTTAGCTTCAATTATAAAAGAGATAGTAATATTGTAAACAAAATGAGTATACGAGTATATATATAAATTCAAATACACACTACAACACTTAAGGAAAATTGAACAAAAATATGTTACATTTTCCGTCATCACATTGCGTATAATCATCAAGTCCTTATAAGTACAATATTGCATATCGTCGGCTTATTGCAAGAAGTCATTACGTGATATTTCATTATTTTGGGAAAACAGCATTTTAGTTGGAATTAGTTAGCGGTTATGTTGATTAGCCAAAGACGTAACGGCTAAAATTGGCCAGCTTGAAATTAGTGTTTTTGCATTTTGTAGAATATGTAAAAATGAACCCATTATAGATAAAAACGTATTTAGTGATTTTTGCAGTTAATGAGTTCTTGCAATAAGCCGACGATATTTAAAGTAATTAAAATATTAAGATTTATTCCATTCATATATTAGTTGTTCATTCAGTCATATAAGGGTACAAAGATTTAACATTAAATTATGGAATCATTCACAAAGCATTATTATCTGTATGTTCATCAGAAGTACATTTAGTTATTTATACACCACTATTCTCATTCTTATATTGTACGAAAGTAACTATTGGTTGATGGTAACTAAAATATGATATAGAAGTTTTTGATGGAATTTTTTTAATAAATCTAGTAATAACTGCATCTATAGTTGTTCCTGTTTTATTTGTCAAACAGTTTGTGGATCATTATTCATCATAAATTAAATTATTCTGAAAGGAAATCAACCAACGGCTTAGATCTTTGAAATTGCAATTAAAATATCCATCTAAAATAAAATTGGCATAGTATGTTCATTACTTCCCGTAAATTTTGTTCCATATTCTGAATAAATCATTAGTGATCTTGCTATGCAATTTATATATTTCACAATAGGTATATTTTAACCGGCACAGCTGTCCTGCTAAGATTCAATGCATCTCTATCTGATCTACTTTTAACCTTATTTTTTCCAACTTTATCTTCAACGAATTCTAACGAAGCTATTAATTTAATTATTTTTATCATAGTCAATGTACATTAATTTACCCATAGAACCATTTGATAAATAGTCGTTAACGTCTATGTTTGTTGTAATCATGTATCTTATTCATGAAGAAAACAATTTCATAAGGTGAAGACCACGTACACTGAGGCGGGGAGGCAGCTGCCGCGCATGTGCCGCAGCTTGTGTAACGGTACTAAATATGACGATTCTGTGTAACGATAAAATCTGACGCTTAGCATGGATAGACTGGCCGCGCGGCGAGCGCCTATATGCGAGCGGCCCGAACGTCCGTATAGAAGCTTCGCTTCAACATAGAATCGCTACACTTAATTAGTTCCTAGTTTTGAAATTAATTAATATATCAACTCAATAGCAAAATGTAATCTTAGGGAAAAGGCAAAATAATAATAGACCGAGTATTTGCTTTACAACAATACAGGAAAATGTTAAAGTTTGTTGACACCATAATTAATACAGTCTATCATGAGTAGTACTAGTAACTTAGATATTATGAGATATAAAAAAGTGGGATTCTGACCAACGAGAAGAATATAACAGCCCAGAATTGATTCTGAAGTTTCTCATCGATAAGTTTCCAAAAATCACCGAGCAAAATATTTATAACTTTTTGAAATTACATTCATGAAACGAAATGGGGTGGTCTATTTTGTACAACGATAGAGTAAGACAAGCAAGAACTGCGTGCTACGGAGACGAATATGATAAGGTGGAATCGTGGAGTGAACCTCTGCATCAGAAATAAATGACACGGACCTCCAAAACGAACTAATGTCGTATGATTATTCCTGGTCTCACTCTCCCGATCGCAGTCCCGATTCCACGTACATCAACTGCACTGAATACTTTCCCAGATACAAATCATGATTTGTATTATTTATGACATATTTGGGGATGATTGAATCAATTTGCTGACATTATGTAATATGTATACACAGAGGGTAATTTGTTTATATATTTGTACTAAGGTAAGTAATGACGCAATTAAATTTGTAGGTGTATATTTTTAAGTTATACAATGGATTAAGTGATAGGGATATAAGGGACAGATTGAAGAATGTAAATGATAAAGAATTTTGAAAATAGAATCATTTATCCGTGCAGGGGCGGTGTAAGAATACTGATCTCTGCGGCCGGGGTCGAACTCCTAAAAGGCAACAAAACAACTCAAGCCAGGTATGGCTTTAAGCCTGTCTGGATAGCAACCACCCCTAGTTTTTAAATATGCCAACATAATAACCTTGTGTTGTGCTCCGGCCATAAGCGACTACGTTCCAGTATCACTACATAGATATCAGTGTATTAGCGATGCCCCTGGCGTTGTAAATACCTATAGGCGACAGTAACTGCTAAATTATAAGTGGGCTGTCAGCCTGTCCTATAGCAATAAAAATAATACAAAAAAGGTTTGCTAAAATTATTGCTAAATTACATATTTGCCGACTTTTTCAAACTTTCAGTTCTTATGTATAATGAATTGAAATAAATATAGAATATAAGTTCTGCTAAACTTAACCCCTGATTGCTTCGTATAAAAGCCATTGTGTAGATTGGTGTAAGCAACTTTCAGTCACGGCCTTCCCGTTCATCAAACCATTTCGATACTATTAAAGTTAAGTGGATGTACGAACCTCACGTGCGGGCGAGTTCTATTCGGTAATAATATTTTAAATCATTATTACCTAAATTTAATATTAAACTAGCTCATCATAATGTACTAAATAATATAATTAAAATATACTTAAGATACTTCACAGGTAAAAATACGGCTCTAAATTACGAGGCTCTCTGTTAAATAATATGTGTATTATATATACTATGTATTATATAAAATTTGTATGAAATATCATATGGAATAGTGATTATACATAATGAAAAATATTGTTACGAAAAATATTTTGAAAAACCGCCAACTAATTTTTGACGATAAAAACTTATAGATGAGTAACTGCTATAAATATACTTCTACAAGAAAAAAATCAAACTTTTTTGAAACTAAAAATGATTTAGATTTTAGACCCTTAAAATAGGTACTATTATAATAATTCATCAGCATAGTTTGCCATCTAGCGGCCAATAGCGATAGTGTTTAAGAGAGCGCCATCTATGCATACTGAAAATTAAACGCGTCGAATGAGTTATCAGCTCTAAGCGTACGATGGCGCTCCGCTCGTTTACATGTCAAAAAAAATGTATCTAAAAATCTAAATAAATTAAAAAATCTTGTTCTCTTTAAATGGCAAATATATAAAAACATTTTCTTTATATGTATATATAGTATATATACATACTGTATATATTTTTATAGTATTTATTTTGATCATAATATTACATCAATAGTTTGAATGAAGATAATTTTTTACTATGAAAACTAACGAATAGAGAAAAAATAAAGGTTTTAGATAAGAACAACCCCAGATTAAATTTTCGTTAATCCGAAGTTTAAGGTGAGAAATGGGGGAAATATAATTAATATTCACAAGGTTTGTCTAGTTTCCACTATAATCCAGTAAATTAAACCTGATTTTTTATGATCACAAATTTTAAATCTTGATTTACAAATACCAAGGTTTTGTGTTTAAGGATGAGTTAGAAATTAATGGGGCTCAGCTGCGCCTCGAGTATATGTAAGAACCGTAATCCGTAATTTGGAGGGTTTTGTAGCACTTCCGAAAGTTTATGAGAATCTTTATACGAGTTCCGCTCGTTGACTTGAGATTCTTCTCAAGATTCTACTGGAAATAAATATTTGTAAATTGATGAGATATATTTAGTTTATTATACTGGGATTAACTCTAGATTTGTGACAGGTAGTAACATAAAAAGGTATTTTATATCTTAAACAGGAGTTTTATTTCGCGATTTTATATAACCTTAAGATTGGATGATATTATATTAAGGATGGTGTTCGTATTTAGTGCGCTATAAGTTGGAATAGAAAATAAGTAAAATTTATTAAAATGTAATAAATTACAGCAAGTTTTATCTGTGCAGGGGCGGAGAAAGAATATTAACCTCTGCGGCCGGGGTCGGCCTGACGTAAAAGGCGACAAAACAACCCACCCTAGCTACGTAGTAGGGCCCCAAGCCCGTCTGGATGTCGACCACCTTTGGTCTTAAGTATGCCGCCATAATAACCTTGTGTTGTGTTCCGGCATTAGTGACTTCAGTTCCTGTACCCTTATGGGACAGCAGTGTGTTCGCGATGCCACTGGCGTTGCAAACACCTATAGGCGAGGGTAACTGCTAAATTCTAAGCGGGCCGTCAGCCTGTCTGCTGTCCTACAGCAATAAAAAAAAGCGTCATTAACTTAAAAAAGGACATATTATCTATTTAATATGATTAATTAATTTCGATTTTTTAATAAAACTAATAGAAAGTTGTTTGATGCATTCGATATCTTAAAAATGGGCGTTATAATTTTATAATTGTAAACCTATAAAGGTTTTAAAAATGAACCAGTATAAAACTTTTTGCATAATATTAATTTTAATACGAATATAATCCAATTATCTACTTGGCACACGACAGTCTCTTTTGAAAATAAGAATAATTAGTTTATTACATCCTTAATGTAACATAAATATGATTATCATCCGCATTATATGTAATCATATAGCACATAAACATATAATTTTATGATTTACATCAGTATAGAAAAATAATTATCTATATATATAACCGCATGACAAATAAATATATTACATAATAAATCGCTGTAGATATACGATATTACAGTGCCTAAACAAGCTATCAAATTGAAGATCGTGATAGATTCGCAGAAACCTCGGCAGGCTATATTTAGACGGGTCAATATCGTGGGCGAACTGGCGACGCTGCGTCTACCGACGGCGTGTGTTTGTGCTATTCAACTTGATTATATTAGGACTGTCTTTTATGATAATATTTACGTTTGAAATTGTCTGAAAAATTGGTCGTTGAAATCTCATTGTAACTATAAGGTACTCAATAATAGTGCACTATTTCGTTTAAAAAGAAAAAGACTTATTTTTGAGTAACTTTTGGTATTTATATTGCATTATAAAGAAGACATATTCCGATTATGTATGGAATAAAATATTCGGCAACAGGCCCCCACGGTTCTGATTACAGGCCATAAATTTTTTAGGTTTCCAAATATAATTAGTGAATTTCAAGCCGGCCATGAAAGAAGGTGAATTATGTTTTTTATGAATATTTATCTACGTATAAATGAAGTTTCTTGGGTTGCTTTTGAATATATATGGCAAAGTGGATTACGCTATTCAGATTACTGAAATGAAAATGACAAAGTAAATAATATTTTAAGGTAATCATCATCATTAGCTTGGTTTTCCCACAATTATTTGGGTTAGGTACAATATGTTTTTTTCCATTTTATTCTATCTTGGCATTCTTCCTCTGTCACTTTAAAAACCTTCATATCATGTATCATACATTCTTTCCGTCACTCTTTAGGTTTACCCCTGCCCTTGTACTCATCTACTTTCAGGTTTCTTTAATTTCATTCTTCTAGTAATATGGTCAGCATCCCTTCTCATTACATGCCAGTACCACCTACTGGTTTTGCCAGTCTCCTTTCTCTATTAATATTTCAATATACGACCTCGGTGGCGTAACGGATAACGTACTTCGGTACGCTTGCGGAGGTCACGGGTTCGATTCCCGTCTCGCGTCTAGGTGTTTATGTATATGTATTTATTTACAAAAAAAAGTATATAAGTAGTATATCAGTTGTCTAGGGCCCATAATACAAGTGCTACTTAGTTTGGGACTAGATGACGCTATTATTAATTATTAATATAATATCCACGAGAAAATAGTTAGTCAGGTGGCAAATATATCCTTATCTCGTAAGGTTCCAATCTGCCGTTGATTGACCCTTCTTTGTTATTTTTCCGAAGAGGCTTTTGTAATTAAAAATTAAAAATTGTGACTTTTGTAATTCAGTTTTAAATTTTCAACTTCGGAAGTTTAATGTCAATCTTCAAATCTGTAATTGGTTAAGTAATGCATATACATGTATGTGTGTATGTGTGTGTATACATATACATATATATGTATATGTATACATATATACATATATATATATGTATACATATATACGTATATACATATATATGTATGTGTATGTGTGTGTATATATGTATATGTATGTGTGTGTGTATGTATATGTATGTATATATGTGTGTGTCTATATAAATACTTTGGGTCGTCTGGACATCACACCAAAAGGAAGGGTTGCACTGAAAATCAGCGTTGTTTCGGATGTAATTCCGGCACAGCAATAAGCTGAGTGCAATCCTTGTTTGTTAAAAGTGCGGCGCACAAATTATCTAATCATGTTGTTATCTATATTTTCTTGTGAGTAATGTAAGTACGTCGCTATTTTTTTCAAATAAATATTTTCTTTCTTTCTTTCTTTAGGCTTGAATTTTATTTAAGCGACAGATATTTGAACTCTAATTTGAAATCCGAATGTTGCTCTTCATTAGCCTATGACTTGGACACCTTGGAGTCCTATCCTTCAATGTAGGTGAAGTCGAACCACAACAACGGCTTTGGAGCAGATCGGCTGAAAATAATAATATACTAATCCAATTTACACAGCGCCATCTAGTGTCAAAGTAAGCAGCAGAGTTCTTGATTACTAGACTTTGGTAACGGACAACTGATACTCCTCTTATATATTATTATTTCGTAAATAAATACATTTAATACATAAATTCCCAAACCACTGACCCCCGTAGGCGTTCCAGCGTGTGAAACCCTTTGGGCCACGAACGTCATCAAAGGTCGTAAAATAGTTCGCTTCAAGCTATTATCCATGCAGAGGCGGAGAAAGAATACTAACCTCTGTGGCCGGGGTCGGCCTGTCGTAAAAGGAAAACACCCCACCCTGGCTACGTGGTAGGGCCCCAAGCCCGTCTGGTGACCACCTTTGGTTTTAAGTGTGCCGCCATAATAACCTTGTGTTGTGTTCCGGCATTAGTGACCCAAATTCCTGTACCCTTATGCGACAGCAGCGTGTTCGCGATGCCACTGGCGTTGCAAACACACATAGGCGACGGTAAATGTTAAATTCTAAGCGGGCCGTCAGCCTGTCTGCTATCCTACAGCAATAAAAAAAAATCATCATATTTCATACGACTTCTGATAACTCTAATGGTTACTGTGTCACCTTTTCTGTCTTGCATTTCCTTTCTGTTCTTATTCCTACTCCTTCTCTCCTATCCCATTTTTCCATCCACTATCCCGCATTTATGTATCTTCCTCCTTTAAAATTAGTTAATGTGGACCCAGATGCCGAAGCGAAAATTAAAAACTATAATTTAACGGTGAAATAAATGCGACTAACGAAATATATTGAAAAACTTAAATATAATGATGTCGTAGTAATTAATTTAAATCGGCTTTTATGGGGACAATGACCTGTATCATGAGTCCACCGTTCAATAGCTCTATTATTGATTGTATAGTTTTCAACAACTTATTTCGTAGTTTATGGGTAACACACTATTATAAAGTGGAATAATATGTTATGATATAGTTTTTCTATAACTTTAAAATATTTAAATTAATAGTAACTATTGCTTAGCATAGTTTAAGTTTTAATAGTTCAGTGATATTTAAATATGAAAATGAAATTCTCTTTCTCAATTATGAAAGTGAAATTGAAATTCATAATATCAAAATGAAAGATATGATATCGATCATTTATGTTGTGCTTATCTCATATAATTTAGTAAGAAGTAAGTAAGAAGAGCCTATTAGCTTAAATCCAGCTATAAAAACAAAAATACAAGTTACAACAAAAGCATATGATATATTTTTTTTCGTTGTGGCTCTTGGACTTTGAAAAATAATTGTCAAGGAAGGCTTGCAGAAGCTTTATGAAAATAATTAAAGTATTTCAAGCGTCGAAATGTACGATACTTTAGATGTAACTAGAATTTTAACGCTTTTAAAAAGTCAAATAATTTTTTTAACTATAAAAATATCTTATATACTTAGTTAAATTTAAGTATAGTGTATTAAGATAGGTAGTATATTTTGAACATAGCATGAGTTCTTACACCACCTTTGGTCTAAGAATGTTTTAGAAAGATTTCTGATATATTAAATTGACGAGCACCATGGTGTACAGACTAACACTTCGGCATGCTTGCAGAGGTCGCGGCTTTGATTTCCCTCTCAAGTTTGGGTGTTTATGTATAATATGTATTTATTTACAAAATAAAAGTATACATGTACTATATTAATTAGTTATCTAGTACCCATAACAAAAGTGCTATGCTACTCACTTTGGGACTAGATTGCGCTGTGTGAATTGTCCCAATATAAATATATTAAATCTTCTTAACTACATATTATTAAAATTATAATATATAAGTTACATAATAAAAATTATGTATAAAACAAATAATATACGTATGACGTTGAGTACCGAAATGGAAAAGCAAAAAACAACACGGTTAACTAGTTTACTTACTAAAGTAGAACACACAAAAACAACTGGCACTCTGCAAAAGGTATGTCAGTTGGTAGCCTTCCCGTGTTTGTGTAGCCGTCTCTAATCAAATGACACGGCCCGACGCAATTTTATGTCCTGTACGATTCTATTTACCCAATCAATCGTACTGTCACAATACTATTTCAACGTAATTTACCGTAGCCGGTTACACTTTATATATAGCTGACCCGGTAAACGTTGTTCTGCCTTATAAATTGAATTCATCTACGTGGTCAGATTAACGGAATAAATAGTTATTAAACGAGCAAAAATAATGTTGATTTTTTTTCTTAGAAATCTTTTTCTTCGATGAATTCTTTTCTCAAAAGAAAAAGATTTCATCCAGAAATGTTATTTAAAAGTTAGTAAGCTACAGAAATATAAAAAAATATATATTTATATGTCTTCAATCTATATAAATTAAGACATTTGGAAAATACTTGGGCAATATAACTCCATTTTCGTGGTTAATCTCAGCTCGCAGTGTGGAAAAATGCTCTCTCAGCGCCTTTTCATTTTAGCAAATCTTCACTTTGTTCCTAAGTACATGAAACGCAAATTTCATCAACTTTGGTGTATTATTTACTCTGTTTAAATATAAATGAATTTGACTATACCAACAATGAAATCTTTTTAATAGTCTTAAATTCAGCTTTATTTGTATTAGATATTTTAATGAAACAAAACATTTTTACAAGCAGCAAAACCATCAATTTAGTCGATAATATACGAGTATATCCAATATAGATACTATATACAACCTCTATGGCGTAACAACTAACGCATTTCGGTATGCTTGGGAAGGTCACGGATTCAATTCCCGTTCGGGTCTGAGTACATATATGTACTATGTATTTATTTACAAAGAAAGTATATAAGTAGTATATTAGTTGTCTACTATCCATAAAACAAGTGCTATGCTACTTACTATGTGATTAGATGGCGCTGTGTGAATTATCATAAAATATTTATATATACAATAGTGATAAATTTATTTAATTTTGGTAAAAGTTAAATACAATAAATATAATCCGCTGGCTAAACCAGTGGTACACATGATACATTTTTTAAGGCTATTAAGACATTCTAGTCAATAAAAACATTAAAATAACAAAATGAAAAAGTAATAAGAAGTTATGGTAACGTGTCAAACTCACTTACTGTGACCTTCACATTAAAGTCATCAGAAGTGTGCTTTTACTTTCAACGAATCGCATGTCGACCTCGTGACTTTAAGCTTTCACCTCGCGCAATGTAATCAATACAAACACCTAACAATCTAACCTTGTAATCCACTAATATAACAAGATTGGCCTATCGTGAATGTTTTGCCAACCTTTTTATAGTTTTGAAACTGTATGTCTAGTAAAAGACCTTGGTTTTATACTGTAAGAATGTGGTAGTCAAGTGTCAATACTTGAGAGAAAAGCCAGCGGTAGCAAGTTCAATTCACACAGTGGTAGGCATATTTTAAGCACTAGATATTGCCTATATGCATATCGCAATTGTCACGTACTATGAAATAATTTTCATCAATGATCTCCCGATTAGGAAATAAATGTTTATCCTCTAGATTGTAGACCTGTAAAATAGTAGTATAATATTGCTTGCATATATGGAAAACTTATTAAAGTTACATATCCTAATTATGAATTGTAGATAGAACTGGCATAAAATAATTACTTGACGTCATAAATAATTTTTGATATCAACATTATTAGTGCCAAAGACACTATAAAGTGGAAAATAAAAAGTAAGAAAAGAGAAGAAGAAACAATACAACTAAGCTTAATACTAATTAAGTTTTAGTAGGAATTTAATATGCCCTTACAAATGTAATTGAATGTTCTACAGAATAACCCTAAAAACAAATTCATAATTACCCAACGCCCAACAGAATTTCGTAGTTCGTAGAAATTGGCTATGTGATACGCCTACGCGCTACGCCGTAGCTTTCAATCGTTTTCAATTTTAGACTCGTACTAAATGATATTACCAGTTTATTATATTATATCCTATATTATATATAGGATATTTTTATATTTAATGCTAACATGTAAACAATCTCTTAATCTAGAGGAACATTATATATATTAAATATTCATATGTTAGTATTTTTCATGTGTCAAAACATAACAGATATTTTTATTTATGGACAAATATTCCAAAATAGCCATCACCTTTTTAGTTTTTAGATTTTTTAGTTTCTGTTAATACTACAAATACATTACTATAAAAGTATACCTGGCTACTAGTTTACTTTATGTTGTTTTTAACAGCAATCTTCTTATCTTATTAAGATTTCACTAATCTCTTTTTGTAGTTACAATATTTAAATATTTATAAGATTAAGCAATGCGTTATTAAAAATAACATAGATAACAGGTTTTACCCAGGTTCCAGTAACCCTATGTTGACAGCAGTGTGTTCACGTCACTAAGGCACCGTGAACTAAAAACCGTTAACTAAAAAAGGCCTATATATTCCAATTTTAAAAGTAGCCCGATATAGCTTAAATCTAAAAGGCTGTGCCCGTTTCTGGAACGTGAGACGATTATGAAATACGCCCTAGCTATTGCTACCCTCGTAGCATACATAGCTATTTGGGGTTGCTAGAACTAAATTGGAAAATGAAATCGACTTGAAAATGAACAACCTAAATTTCAAGTTGGAGAATATGATGAAAAACAAATAAGCTTTTACTATAACATTCATACTAGAATCATAAAAACGATATATTGAATAAATGAATTTTATTATCATATAAAAAGATATGTTTGGTGTAGTTTGCATTTTATTTATATACTCAATTTATGATTCTCAGATTCTTCTGCAAAGTTTATTGGCTTGTTTTACATCTAAACAAAGAAGAACTTGAATATCTACTTCTCAGTAAAAATTCGAAACCCGGCAAGTATTATTCAGACGGCATTTAAATGAAAAAGAAGATTGATATTATTAAACAAATACGCCAATAAACAGCTGACCGTTTAGTCTACACAATGGTGTACCAGAATTCTAAATTTTAATTAAAATTTTCGAATTTTCGTACAATAGATGAATGTAGAGATTGTTTTAAATGTATATTCCGTCGGATTTTCTACACTTAATCACATTTCTTTTTGCATAAATTATCGTTTTTTTTATAACTAAGCTCTGAGCTGAGCTGAGCTTGATTGTTAACTAAGCTCTGTGACATCTTACCAAAGAGATATTTTCCTAAGAAATATGGATACCTCGCCCACAGAAGCCGCTCAAGTGGCGTTGTTGAATGCAGAGCATAGTCAGCGTGTTGTGGCTGCACGATTGCATCTAAGTCTCTCTGCTGTCAATAGATTGTATCAGCGTTATCGGGAGACTGGAGTTTATAATATAAGAGCCCCGAGAGTAAATATGAGATACTGAATAAAAAAAATTAACATTTTTCTATTTTACATCTTTGTTTCTAACATTTAACAATTATTTCTTAAAGGGAAAAACATACCTGTTAAACAAAATACAACAGCTAAAGAAATTTAATTTTAATATGAAACATTAATATTTGTTAAATTTTTTTTTTTTTTTTTTTCTTGAAAATGATCTACCTTTTGGTAACTCATTTGAAATTACAATCTAGCCTTATACGTAGACTAATTAGTAATATAAATTTAACTTAATTTGCTAAATAGACTTTACTAAGAATGTGTCCAATAACACTTTTCTTAATGTCTCTATTAAGGGGAAGTCACTTTGTTCTTGTGTTCTTTGTAGTAGTACCTGTTTCACTACATTACACTAGCACTGCACTAAACTAACTCAAAAGGTTTTTTCCTTCTTAGTCTTCTCACTATGTCCGTGGTGTCGAGGAGTTGGATGGCCTCGACGTTCACATGGTGATGAAGCCTTTGTTCATGAGCTTCGGCGTACCTTTTAATAACGTTGGCAACGAGTTCCACTTTAAGGTCCCGATGGAGGTCGTCATTTCTAATATACCAGGGTGCATTGACAATACCCCTGAGCACTTTATTTTGGAAACGTTGAATTATTTGAATATTGCTTTCTTTGGTACAGCCCCACAGCTGTATACCGTAAGTCCATATGGGCATGAGAACTTGTTTATATATTAGTATTTTGTTGTGTACTGACAGCGTGGAATGCTTCCCTAGCAGCCAGTACATTTTCTTGTAGCGAAGCTCTAATTCGTTGCGTTTCTTTTTGACATGGGCCTTCCAGCGAAGCTTTGCGTCTAGTGTCATGCCTAGATATTTAGCTGTATTTTCATATGGTATCACTTGGCCGTTTATGTACACCGGGTGATAAATAAATCTCTTATTTGTAAAATCTATATGAACCGATTTAGATTCATTAAGTTTCACTCGCCATTTTTTCGTCCAATCGTTTATGGTATTGATGGCTACTTGCACCTTTTCTACTGCTTCTTTTTGAGTTACCCCAGTTGCCATTATAGCTGTGTCATCAGCAAATGTTGCAATGGTACTGTTTTCTAGCTCTGGAATATCAGAGGTATACAATAGGTACAGGACCGGACCAAGTACACTTCCTTGTGGCACTCCAGCTTTTATTTCCTTAATCTCTGAGAATGCATCTTCTTGTCTTATTCTAAAGGTTCTTTGGGTAAGATAAGACTCTAAAATATCTGCAAACTGATTAGGAAGTATATTTCTTATCTTATGTATAAGCCCAGCGTGCCAAACCTTATCAAATGCTTGTGCTACGTCTAAGAAAACTGTTGTAGAAACTTTCTTTTCTTCTAGTGCTTTTTCTATTGTGTTGGTTATTCTATGAACTTGATCTATTGTAGAATGTTTTTCCCTGAATCCAAACTGATGGTCAGGAATTAAATTTCTGCTCTCAATGATGGGCTTCAATCGTCTCAGGAGCAATTTTTCAAATAATTTTGACATAATTGGCAAAAGAGATATCGGCCTATATGATGTGGTTTCTTGAGGTGGTTTACCAGGCTTTGGTATCATTATGACTTCGGCAACTTTCCACATGTCGGGCACGTGCTTAAGTCTAAACATTGCATTGATTAGTGTGGTGAGTTTAACTATGGCTTTACGTGGAAGTTTTTGGAGAACTTCCCCGGTAATGAGATCGTAGCCAGGAGATTTCTTTAGCTTCAGATGTTTGATCTCACGCTGTACTTCTCGCGGAGTTACCAGTTTTATTTCTAATTCATCTTGAGACAATTCATTTGGCGTAAGGTCTTCTTCGTTTCCTTCGTTTGGTTGAAAGATGTTCTCTAAATGCTGTGCAAACCTGTTTGCCTTCTGTTCGTTACTTATTGCCCACCGCCCATTGATCTCTCTAATGGGAGGGATATGCATTATTGGCTTTTTAAGATTCTTTGTCGTTTTCCACAGTGAGTATTCAGTAGTTCGATCACTTGTAAGCTGACTAAGATAAGTATTTAAATTCTGATCTTGAAATTTCTGAATTTCTCTTTTAAGCTTTTTGGTTAAATTATTTAGTAGTGTTTTATCTTGAGGATGACGAGTACACTGCCATTTACGTCTCTGTTTCCTTTTTTTTGCTATTAGATACTTGATTTTTCGTGGGTATACATTAGTTCTGTTTTTTCTTTTAAGACTAGGAGTATTTTTCCAGGCACACTGTTGAATATTTTTTATGAATTTCCCCAAGTCAGTGTCTATTTGTTGCGGGTTTTTAAGAGAGACTTTTAGATCGATAATAGAGTCTAAATCTAATTTGAAACTCTCCCAGTCCGTATTTATGTTTGTTAGGGTAGGGTAGCTTTCTTTCTGTAGAAGACTTTCACAAAAAGTTAATAGTATTGGCGAGTGATCTGAATTCATATTATACCCTTCCTCAATGTGGAGGAAATTCGATGATATATTTTTATAGATAAAAAAATCTATTAGGTCTGGAATTTTTTGCGGATCGGTGGGCCAGTATGTGGGCTTACCAGTCGATATTGTATTACATTTTAAATCTCTAATAGCTTGAAGCAAATCTTTTCCTTTAGTCGTGGTTAGTCTAGATCCCCAATTTTTTTGTTATTTGTTAAATGATACCTATTAATATCCATAATTAACTGGCATTATTTATATTAAAAAAAATTAAACTCATTCAAAACCAAACTTCAGGGGTGTTTAAATTTTTTGATGAGAAGTGTATTTAAATTATCAAGAATATACATGCGATAATATAATAAATACTGAAGTGTGTGAAGTATAAAAGGTATATAATAAATCGGATTACATTTAATTTTACCTTAATGCTAATATATTACAACACTTATTTAATGTTGATGATTAAAGTAAATTTTTATTGATATATCATTGATTTTTTTATCCGTTTTCACCAACAGATTAAATTAAAAACGATCAAACAAATAAGTTTTAATACAAAAAATAACCTGGTATGCAGGGTAGCTCAGTGGCATTACAATTACACTCTGAGACTATTCTAGAGTCCCTGGTTCTAATCCCACGATGGCGTGCATCGCTTAAGCAATTTTTCACGCCTCTTGTGCATATTATAGCAAAATTATCATGTACCAACGGTGAAAGAAAACGAGATTACAAGTATGTGTAACCCGCCAATCCGCCTTGGCGGGCATGCAAGCATGACGGGTGTATACCCGTCCGTTCCCCCTGGGTGGAGGCCTGAACCCAGCAGTGGGATGTTCATGAGCTGTTATTATTATAAAAATATAATAGTTTAAACTTTAAAAACTATTAAATTAGGTTGACATTAGAATAAAAGAAAACGTTTTACTAAACCTTTAAGGTCGTATGATAAATTTGTACATATAGAAGTAAATTATGTCGTTTATTAGAGGGTCTGACAAATTACCGTCTGTAAATCGTGACTTGCGTTATTTACTACACGGAAAAAATTAGGCAGAATATTACTTTTATTAGTGACAGCCTAAAATTGTATGATGTTAAAATGTTTTGAACGTGTCCTAGATTTACACACGCACACAAAAACACAGTCCATAGTGAATTTTTGTAAATTATGATGTAAATATTGTTGTGGTAGATTTCAAGTCTTTGAAATATTTAAAAAAGATGACGAAATATACAAAAAAGAATACTTTAGAAAAAGAAAACTGAATATTTTTTACATCATGAAATTGGAAGAATGTGAAAAATGCGAAATTTAAGTAATAAGTATTATTTACTTGAAATATAACAGATTAGTTAATTAAATGCCTATTAATATAATAATAATTCAGAATATTCGTAATTATGTTTATACAATAAATAAAGACGATACGTTGTAAGGAAATAAAAAGAAAATGACACTGGATTTGCAAGGATTTGGTTGGATCTTTATCTTTATCCCCTAATGTGCATAATTGCCAAGTATCGGCGGTGAAAAAAAACATAGGAAACCTGCATTCCGAAATCACCGGTTAACCCGCTAATCCGCCCTAGACAAGCGTGGCGGGTATACTTTTATTGCTGACGAACAGCAGACAGGCTGATGGCCCACTTAACAGGAATCAGTTACCGTCACCTATGGACGCGACGCTAGTGACACTGCAAACATGCTGCTGTTCGTATAGGGGTACTAGATGTTCTGAGTCCCCCAGTGGAACATTATGGGTTATTATATAAAACAAATCTAGAAATGAAATAGACTAGAATAGCGAGCTTAATTTTGGCAAACGTTCATCTGAATGATGAATAGCCCGATATGAAATGCAATAAAAGCGTATTATCCTCGTCCTGCCCCTGACCCGAACAATGCAAACGATGAAAAAAGATTCAGGTCAAGAATGATGTAACAGGTTATAGTTCATAAAGCCAAGTTTGCTTTATTTGGATCACAATAAAAATGTACTTTATTTTCATACGGGTAAAGCTATTTTTGTTCGTTGTTTAATCAGGATATAATCCAGGATTCGTTTTCTAATTCTTTTTTCTACTAGGATTATATATACCTATATTTGGATATAAACCAACGTTATTCATGACACAATTTTTTTAAAGTAACGTTTGTGATTAGCAAACTGAAAAGTATTCTAGCTTGGTATGTATGGTTATAAAATGCGAAAAAAATGTCATGTAACAAGAAAAATAACAGAAATGAGAGTGAATGCATACAAAAGGACGGGTAGACCAAAGAAACAATGGATATATTAGAAAAGGTTGCGACGGTTAAGATGACGCTCCTGGATGGACGGCCGTCGCCTCCTTCTGCGAGGCAGTCATGTCTGCAAAGGAGGCGGCGGAGCGGGAGCGGGAGTTGACCACCACACTCCCCTCCCGCCAACGCAGGCCACGCCGGCGGCGCCGGAGGGTCAGTAACGACCTCCGGCCGCCGTAAAAAGCGGCCGCGGGCGGCCCCTCGGGGGAGGACCCGCCGCCCGCACTATTGCCGCGAGGGTGAGGGCTGCGTGCTGTTCCGCAGCCCCCCTCAACTCCTAGAGTTGTTAGGAGAGCGCCGGGGGGACGAAACCCTGACCCCCTGGCGCCAACACTTTAGAAGGGGCCCGCCTCAAGACAAAGGGCGGGCCGGCGCCGGCCCGGGCCACGAGATCGGCAGGCCATATATCCGTGGGCCCGGGCGTAGGCGATAGGAGAACAGCGGGGTTTTTTAGTGGGTAGTCGGATGGCCAATCATCTTTCCCGGAGTCCCACATATCCCTCGGTCCCCCCGGGCCGGGGGAACCCGTCAAGAGAGGTTTTTCCCCGAGACCAAAAAAAAAAAGGTTAAGATGACGCTAACAGAGGAGAGTTGCAGAAGAAAACATCTTGTCATGACCCCGCATAGTTTCGAATAAGGTCACGAAGAAGAACATACCTTTTTTAAAAATTCTGAGGGCAGGAATTTCCTGTTTTCTTTTATCTTTTGGGTTTTTATCCGTGCAGGGGCGGAGAAAGAATACTAACCTCTGCGGCCGGGGTCGGCCTATCGTAAAAGGCGACAAAATAACCCACCCTAGCTACGTGGTAGGGCCCCAAGCCCGTCTGGATGGCGACCACCTGTGGTCTTAAGTATGCCGCCATAATAACCTTGTGTTGTGTTCCGGCAATAGTGACCCAAGTTCCTGTACCCTTATGGGACAGCAGCGTGTTCGCGATGCCACTGGCGTTGCAAACACCTATAGGCGATGGTAACTGCTAAATTCTAAGCGGACTGTTAGCCGGTCTGCTGTCCCAAAGCCATAAAAAAAGCAACGTTTGAAATGACTGAATCCGCCGTTGTCACAGTAAAAGTAAAAATTACATAACAGGTGTGACAGCTTAGATAAGGTTAGAAAATCAAAATGCAGTCGTTTTTCTATGACTGATATGATGTTTCTATAGGACAGAATTCATAGAATTGGTTTTATTTTTGATTTCATACAATTTGCCAATAACTCCAAGAATGGAACAAATTATAAAGTAAATTTATAGAAAATAAAGGGTATTAAAGAGAATATTAGAGGAGCAAAGTAATCAAGCTAAAATAAACATTATCAAAATTATTGCGTGAGGCGCCAGTTTATACTTGACAATTCATTTATTAAGAAGAAAAAAAAATATGAAATGAATATATCAGTTGAGTAGTACTCATAATATAAACGCACCTTACTTTGGGACCAGGTGGCACTGTGTCAACTGTCACAATATAAAAAAATGCTGAATAACCAATATTTGAGAGATTTATATTTCTTTGACCATGAAGAAGCGCAAGGAACGGTTTTAACATTATGATCACTTCCATTTGTAAATCTTATTTATAGCTCTGGAATTCTTTAAGAGAACCCTGATAAAACAATACTCAACAGATTATTGTTAAAAATTTATGCCTAAATTTGGTTTTGGTGGTGACCCGTCTGATATCCCAACCAGTTTATTCTGCCATCCGTGTAAGGGACTACGCGGTTGTAGCCTAGTTTTAGCGGTACACTTCGCACCGCTAACATTCGTAGGCAACGGTAACTTCTTGATATTAAGTAGACCGTCAACTCGTCTGCTACCCCACAGCAAAAAAAACAAGAATGTTTCCTAACGCGTTATGTTCTGTATGATTAGTAATATAGAAATACCATTTACTGTTTTCACAGATCCCTAAGTATAAGATTTCGTCGTAATATTACTTCAGACTGAAAGGTATTTGATCGTCAAAAGTAATTCCCAGAAACTAATACTATCATAATAAATACCGCAGCCTTCTCATTAATTAATGCCATAGTCCATTACATTAATGACATACAGGACCAACCTTACTTGTATTAATAAATGATATCATTTGATGTTTAGGTTATGTAAATTCAGTTATTTACTGATGTTGATGATGTTGTAAAAGACCAAAAGTTCGGACTCAGAGCAGAGGTGGCTGAAATTTACATTTGAAATTTCTGTGAATGAATGCTGATGAATATATTAAAAAAAATCCTTATTCCTTAACTTTTCTAACTCCAGGGAGCGCCAACGTGTTTTTACTAGAAGCTTTATTTTCTCAGTGCAGGGGTGGAGTAAGAATAGTGACCCCTGCAGCCGGGGCTCGCCTGTCGTAAAAAAGGACAAACACTATGATGGCAGCCACCCCTAGTATAGTATGTATTTTTTTTATTGCGGTAGGATAGCAGACAGACTGACGGCCCGCTTAGGATTTAGCAGTTACCATCGCCTATAAGTGTTTGCAACGCCAGTGGCATCGCGAACACGCTGCTGTTCCGTAAGGGTACAGGAACTTGGGTCACTAATGCCGGCACAACACAAGGTTATATAGTTAAATAAATGTATGCTGCCATTATAACATTCTTTTTCGTTCCAGCACAAATGACCCTGGTTCCAGTTCCAGGTTAGCAGTGCCCCTGGCGTTGCATCATCGTTAGGCAACGGTAACTGTTTACTAATAAGTGAACCGTCAGCCTATCTGATGTTCCACATTAATAAAAAATCTATGACTTAACTATAGTTCATGTAGAAAACATCACAGAAAAGGTTATTGGTATTAAACCTCTATACATTTCTTAATATTTTTCCTGACCTGAATATTTTTTTTTGTTGTAGGACAGCAGACAGCTGACAGCCCGCTTAGAATTTAGCAGTTACCATCGCCTATGGGTGTTTGCAACGCCAGTGGCATCACGAACACGCTGCTGTCCTATAAGAGTACATTAACTTGGATCACTAATGCCAGAACTCAACACAAGGTTATTAAGGCGGCATACTTAAGACCAAAGGTGGTCGCCATCCAGATGGGCTTGAAGCCCTTCCACGTAGCTAGAGTGGGTTGCTTTGTCACCTTTTGCGACAGGCCGACCCCGGCCGCAGAGGTTAGTATTCTTTCTCCGCCCCTGCACCGATACGAGTATTCCGAATTCGACTTCATAGATTCACCTATTACGTAATCCATAAGAAAGGTATTTGTGAATATAATAATGCGATATAGTGGTGTAAAATTATCTTAATATAAGATTATGTTTTGATTGTTTAGAAGTATTAACCCTCTCAAGTCGAAAAATACCATCAGATGAGTCGTAAACTTTTAGTTGATAACCGCAAATAACAGCTGTACATTTTCAAATACACGCTAGACCACTGTTTAACACCTAAAGGATTAATTTTACGATACTTTTCACAATTCAGTGTACATTCATTATCCAGATAATCCTTTACTTCTATCCACCGCATTGAGAGTCCAATAAAAATTTTGCGACTTTAATACGTTTGTAGAATACTAAATATGTTATTTTAAAAATATATAATCAGTATCTCGTTTTATATATACGAAAATACATACGAACAATAACATCAGGTTTAAATACAACTAGCGTGCGATTACTAAACATTGATTCGATACTATAAGCACATTGCTTTATGTTTGTGTGTTTGAAGCATACCATTAGCATACATAAGTAATTTAAATATTATTGCTAACACGATGATTATTGAGGTGATCTGTAAAGGATAGATCATCCGTGTATTACTTACAAAACTACTCAAAATATTAATAAAATAATAAATAATATATCGGTAGTTAGTAAAATACCACTTCTTGAAGTGTTAGACTTGTTATATTTTACAATAAAGTTTAGATGATAATATTTTTTCAATGAAATTTAAAATTAATTGGCTAATGCAATTTTAAATGTAATTAAATAAAAATTGGGATGTGTCTTATTTGTAATTATAATTAACGAAACACGCAATACTAGCTAACTAACGTCAAAGTTACTAGTTTTCGAAATTCATAGACAACCAAGGATTTGGATCTTTATTTACAAATTGGAATATAAAAGCTATCGTTTTCATAGCATTCAAATTTATTCCACGTATATTTTTCTAACTATTTTGACTCAAAAAATTGAAGAGATAGGTACCGAAAAAGGTACGCATTACTGTCCCTATTAAAAGACCCAAAAGCTGGACACCTGAAACAACATAATGCATGTAACCGAACCAAACACACGGATAATGATTACTATAAGTGTCAGTATGTATTTCTTTAACATTTTCAGATATGTAAAAAGTTATTGAAGCTATTTTAGATCTTTTTCAGTAGCGATACTCATAATATGATTCCAATAAAAGTTTTATGATTCAATATTATGAAAACAAGCATAAAAATTTTACGTCTTTTTATTACACAACATTAACTGTGTTTATTTAGAATGGTAAAGTACAAGTTTTCAGCATCCTTCCTCTGTGCAGGGGCGCAATAAAATGCCTGCGACCAGGATCGGCTTATCGTAAATGGCGACAACACAAATCTAGCTAGGTGATAGAGCCCCAAGCCCTTCTGGATATTAAGTGGCCGTCAGCCTATCTGCTGTTCCTCAGCAACAAAAAAAAAACAGCGTCAGCAATTTTGACTACCCTTATTTTTGATTACCTTATATTTGAATGTATGATCAAAACCTACTTTTTTACCGAAATTTGAAATATGACATTAATTCTAAGCCATTTACATAGAAAATCTTCCTTAGATATAAACACTTGAAAAATTATAAATAATCTGTTACTATCTTCAGACGTATATATAAAGTTGAAACGGACGTTTAAATCTTAATACTATACATATACACAAAAATTACGACAATTACAATAATAGTTAACTTTGAAAGAATTTATATATTATTATACTACTTATAAAAGATCATTTTAAATAGTTTTTTATTCATTCTAAGGTAACATCAAAGGCAAAATAAAACCACATTAATATTTAACATTTATTGCAAGAAGCTGATTAGTAACTGCTGCATATGGGGTACACGGTTGAAAAAGAAACGGAAAATAAAAGCACGAACATTTGGCAGTCGAAACCAAAAATAAACAGTACGAAAAGCATTACGAAACTAGATTTCATTGGACTGTGCAAAAACTGTTTGCTTACTATTTATATATAAAATTTTCATATTATAGCAAATAATTGAATTTATTCATATTGCAATTTTTGCATGGAAATATTTTTTTTAGTTCGTTTTCAGATATTATGTTTTACTAGTTTAGAGGTAACATTTTATAAGCACAAGTTATGTAACTTCTTGATACATTTTATAAAACCATTTTTTGTATAAAATTTTTAAGACAAAAATTCGTATTTTTACCATACATCTAATAATTTAATAGTCCAATGAAGAAAATATGAATAAAGTGAGACTGATAGAACAGAAGCATTGCAAGACAGACAGTGAAGAGTGAAGAGAGAAAGAAGAGACGTACAGATGGTTGTTCTGATCGTGTTCATTGTTGTCGTGCGTCGGCTGGGAGCCGGAGCGCCGCAGCCGCCAGATGGCGTGGCGGGCAGCCACCAGCCGAGCGAATCCGTGACGCGCCACAATCGGGAGCGCTAAGCGCGCATCCTTAACTCGGGATCAACAAGTCCCGCGCTACCACCGCGACTGACCAAGTGCCCACCTTTCGACACGGGATTGGGAGGGGAAGGGATATATACTCCAGTTATCCAACTAACGGGCGGCGCACGACTCCGTTACAATTATTTTAACAAGTGTCCTAGGTAAAACTACGAGCTAAGCTAGCCTAAACACGTATTATCACAACCGATTATCACATAAGCAGTGGCAAGCGAAGCTTCGTGGACGGCGGCTTACGTAACGCTAACCTAACTACGCGTGTAAAACGTGCAAAAATGTATCGATCACAGAAATAAGCCTTAACACTAAGTTTTGAGGCCCGCCGAGGGTTATTATGTAACGGAACCGTGTGGAAACTGGAGTGAAGGGTTTTTCTTGTGGGACATGCGCGCGGGTGGGGGACCAGGCGAGCACTGACTTTGCCGGCGGCCTGAGGGGGCCGCATTCCCAATCCGCGCAAGCCCCATTCACCTCACGACCAATAATGAAAGTTGCCATATTTCCGGTAATACCTAAAGTATCCAATATCCCATAAGATACATATAACCAAAAGTCAAAAAATCTTGTTAATTACCATGATTTGTTGGCATAATTACTAATCAAAATAGATTAAACGTTTCAAAATAATTCTACAGGCAATTTAAAAAATATTAATGCTCTGCAATTTCGTTTTAATTATTTGCCAGTAAGTATTAAAATTAATCTCATCAACAATAATATTCACTATTATATTAAGTAAAACATTTTCATATCACAAATGCGAGACGTGCATGAATCGATGATGTTGATTAGGGTTTGCAAATCTCAAATCTCTCAGCAAGCAATGGCCATAATGGTGATGAATATTTCTCTTAAAAGAACCAGTTGGCCGTTCATGTCCGATGTAGTAGTGATGGACATTGAGGCAAAAAAAAATTTAGAGTGAAGATTGCGACACGGTAAATTAAATGTAGGCTCTTGATCCGGAGGAGGAAGAATTCTGCCAGCTTGCCGGTGGGTTTAGATGGGAAAGGCATGGGGACGATATGTGGTAAAAACTTAGAGAGGGCTACGTCCAGCAGTTAATAATATTTTACCATTAACCCTCTGTCGTAAGAATTAGACCTAAAAAGCGTTGGAAAAAATGGGTGTGGGTTACTGCTGTTTGTGACAGATAAAGAATGTCAAAATAGAATAGAAGAAGACTGTGGAGAAACCAAAATAATTGCGGCAAAGCGAAGCTAAAGAAAGAAGAATCTTGAATAAGTATTATCTAGAAAAATCAGTAGTGCAATAAAGTGTAAAATAATTGAAATTCATAGTTTCGTTTGTTGAATTGTTTCTCTGTGATACAGCAACCCTTCTACTACCCCCGTAAAGGCATGACCCGATATTTGACATCTGTGCATTTATGGATACCTCAGTAGAAATTATGCTATTTTTAGACTCAATATAAATGTTTTAGATGCAAAGATGTAGATTTTGCATTATTAGCTCTCCCGTCTGACAATAAACTTATTTAATTACTTTTTCATTCATTGGCTAATACCTCTACTTTAAATATTTACGGAGCATTTATTGCTCAAAATTTTATTATTCATTCCGTGAATTTGCGTGCCCTTATTTTTATACTTTTAATTCGAACATCTTTACTGATATTATAATCTAGCTATTGTTACTAACGAATAGTTACACGTACTTGAAAACTTCTGTGAGAGAATAAAAAAAAAACCGCACTTAAATATTTAAACAATAACTTTATTTTGTACATACATCAATACATATGTTATGTTCGATTACTGTCTTAATATGATAAAATGCAAAAATAGACGAACCTGACGAATTTTTAATACGATATTACACATAACTGGCTATGCCGTAAAGAGCCAGAAATAAAAATATGCAGGTTAGGAAAAAAGTAAGGTTAGCGTTAGATTGTTGGAGTATTAAATCAAGTTTATCCACATATTTTGCAGCTATAGTCAAAAAAAGGATTACCTCGGAAGGCCAAGATGCGACGTGGTTTTACCCTGTGAATTGTTGTTCAGATAAAGTGCAGTAGATCAGTCACGTCTATCGCAGGACCAATATGATCAACAAATTACTCCTGGAATGGTGACCGCGTCTCGTCAAAGGTAGCTTATGACGCCTCCAATCCGATTTGTAACCTAAATTTATGTTGAGGATTGAATCCATTGGACGGCGATTATCTAACGACGCAATATACCTCAAACTCATAATTTAAGCTTCGAATGTAACCGTATTGAAACACTAACATAGTAAATTGATAATAATTAATGTTGCAGCACAAATTAAGTTTAAAAATGAAAATAGAAAGAAGAAATGAGAATAGAATAATAAGCGGTTTTATCGTTAGATAGGGATTTCTTTCAGACTTATCTCAATAATTTTGGAGATAAGTACATTAATTGCATAATACATAGAAAACAAATGATAATAAATAAAACAATCAGGACATCGTAAAAGACACGTTGTTGTGACATATTTAAAATAATATTCGTTGGCCATATTTTTGAAGGTTGTAAGTACATAATTTGCTTTTCTTAGATTCGTAGTTAATGTGTACCACCTCAAATAGACATCCCACATAGCAACGGAATGAAATAAAAATGACGAAGACTTAATTTTCTTCTTATGTATATTTATCGATAGTCATCAGAATAATTTCATAAAAAAATGATTTGAACATCACTATAAAACCACCCCTTGGCTTTGGTAACAAAACTTTGGAAATTAAACAAATATTTAACAACGCCATCTATGTGAAAGATCAGAAACTAAAACAATGCCAAGGTGACTGTCTGACATCGCTATCGATGTTGTCACGAACACTTGAGGTAAACTGTAAACGAAGCCTAATCAACGGTATCAGGGGCCATAATAACAGCCTTCGAGATGCCCTTGAACAGTGCCCTTTGTGTTCGGGACAAAAGGAATGGCTTCTTTGTAGATTATACAGGCAACAATCGCTTATGTGTCTATTCGGAAACGACTTTGAAACTGTCATAGAATAAAGCAAAAGCTTTTAGCGACAATAACATTAGGAAAAATATTTGCAAGAAAAGTTTAAGATTTATTAAAAACGACAGATTTAGTCAAACCAACAAATACGATTTTTAAGGTTCGAATCTGATCTAATTGCATACCCAATTCTTTAAGCATATTTATAGAAATAAAGAAAAATACCTGGTATACAATACGGACGTATATGACGTCATTATACATGTTATGAAATCATATTTATATAAAAATCTCGTGCCACTAATATTGGAGATGAAAATTAGAATTAAACTCTCAAATCAATGATAATTCGTTATTATATATTATATTTTTTTTATAAAAATTTAATATAAGATCATATGCACATAGTTTTCAGTATTAAATCATTCTAATTTTGTATCTAACACGTATTTGATAAAGAAGAGCACAATATTCAGGTTTGTATTCTGGTCTAGTATTATTTGTATTAAACATTCTTTATATTGCGAATTAGACTATGATTAACGCGAATTAGGTAACAAGTCGTCCATCTATGAATAATATATCATATACCCATTCTGAGGTATAAGAATAAAATGGAATAAAAAAACAATAAAGTATATGTTCTCGTTATTCGACAAAAGATGGCGCTACTATCTTCTTGACGTAAATATACTGAATTCTTATTTTTGTTTCAGAACATATACGTTTAGCAGTGATACCTATGGATACGTTACATTGAATTACAATTACAACTTAAAATCATTCTAATTCATCATTAATTTTTCATTCATTTGAATGAAATTACCTTAAAAAAATACAATATTGATATTGTATTTAAAGAACGTAATTTTAAAGAACGCGAGCAATTTAACGAATCATTTTTCATTTTGACAGAACGACATTTTCTGGGTCAGCTAGTTTTATATAAAATCGGATACAAGAAATATAGTGGAATTTGTGATATAAAAATATTCGTCGTAATTTATAGGTCCTATGATCCCATCCCAATATTCATATTAATATACAGGTTATATAATTTTTTTTATTGCTGTAGGACAGCAGACAGGCTGACGGCCCGCTTAGAATTTAGCAGTTACCCTCACCTATGGGTGTTTGCAACGCCAGTGGCATCGCGAACACGCTGCTGTCCCATAAGGGTACAGGAATTTGTGTCACTAATGCCGGAACAAAACACATGGTTATTATGGCGGCATACATAAGACCAAAGCTGGTCGCCATCCAGACGGGCTTGGGGCCCTACCACGTAGCTAGGATGAGTTGTTTTATCGCCTTTTACGACAGGCCAACCCCGGCCGCAGAGGTCAGTATTCTTTCTTCCCCCTGCACGCATAAAAATAATAAATTAGTTGTACCATTAACTACATTAAGTAGAATATGTGATTGCTAGATTTTTTTACGCATTCGTGTCAACAATCATTATTCGCGGATTTCTAAACCATTTTTAAATCAATGATTGTGTACGACGACGAACACCGACAGTTAAAATGACTATTCGTTGACGTTGACCTGTTCGCACCATGTGAACTGTCCTTAACAGATTAGCCATCCAGAAATTTACCTATCCATTCATTGTAATCACGTACATTATTAATACGCTTGGATCTTGGAAGAGAATTCCCCAATTTCGTTTTAATGTATACCGGATATTAGGGTATCAATACCCCCATTAAAAGTACTTTTGGTTAAATTGATTAATAAATTAGTTGAACACAGACCAATATCAGTTGGCCTTCTTTGATTGATGACTTTCGCATATCAGAACGCCTGCGAAGGGCATGATTCTCGTCTCGAGTCTGGGTGTTAATGTATAAATGTATTAATTAATTTACAAAAAAAAAAAACACATATAAGTTATCTAGTACCCATAACACAAGCGCTCTGCTGCTTGCTTTGGGATAAGTTGGCGCTATATGAATTGTCACAGTATATTTCTTAACAATTTCTTTCTTTTGTTGACAAAAGGAGTAAGAGGTAAGCTGTATTCTCCTCGTTCGTACGCAACCAATCAGGTACGTTTTACACAATTGAAGCAGCTTAGTACACCAAGTAATGTAGAAGATATGTTACATAATCTACTATGGACGCCTAACTCGTTAGATGGCTTTAGTATTCGAAACAACGTGTAACTTCTTAACACGACGTGTGCCAGAAAACGGCGGGCGGTGTGTCTCGTGGACTGTGTCAATGCATCCGAAGTTTTCGCTTTGGACCCTGAGATACGTTGTTGCGTATTATCAAAGGGCTAAACTTCAGCACTATTATTGGCATCTGGTTACTTCCTTGACTTTTCCATTTCTTGAGAAACAAGTAGATAGATATGCAACAATTTACAGTTGTTTGACAACCTTACGTTACTCACTGCGGAACACTGCTTTCCCAAGATCATGCTTAAATATTCAATCTTCCGCTTTTCCCATCCAGCTACTACCAGCCGCCTTTTGAATGTCATTGGTCCACCAGACTGGAGGGCATCCTACATTACGTTAGCCAAGACTTGGTCTGCATGATTATCTTACTTCAAATGTTGTCGGTAGTGCGAAACAAGTACCCAGCCCATCGCAACTTGAACAAGCATATTTTGTAAGCTATGTCCGTTACCTTAGTTTTCTTTCGTATATTCTTATTTCAAACTCTATCTCTAAGGGATATTTCGAGCATAGCTTGCTTTAAAACTTTACGCGAATAATTTGTGAATTAAGTCATCCGTAGGGGCGGAGAAAGCATACTAATCTCTGCGGCCGGAGTCAGCCTATCGTAAAAGGCGATAAAACAACCCTACGTGGTAGGGCTCCAAGCCCGTCTGGTTGGTGACCACCTTTGGTCTTAAGTATGCCGCCATAATGACTTTGTGCTGTGTTATGGCATTAGTGACCCAAGTTCCTGTACCCTTATGGGACAGCAGCGTGTTTGCGATGCCACTGGCGTTGCAAATACCCATATGCGACGGTAACTGCTAAATTCTAAGCGGGCCGTCAGCCTGTCTGCTATCCTATAGTAATAAAAAAAAGTCAGCCGTTAGTATCTATATTCCTTACTTGGTTTCAAGCATTGCGGTATGGTCGACAAAAATAATTTTCTCATCACTCCCTGAACTATAGAACTGAGAAATTAATTTGTCTGTCTCGTTAAGACACGGTAAGTAATGAAGGGGCAGCTTTATTCGTGTTTCTTGTTAACATTGTAATGCACTAAAACCCGTAAGTAGTTTTATATCCAGATATAGCGGACATTTAGTTGGCATGTATACTTATTCATATTTTAATTTGCATGTTTCAACAAACGCGGGTTGATGACAAGATTGATCTTGTCATCTTGAAGCTTGTTTAGGCAATAATTGAATTGATAAGACGGTATACGAAAATATGTGAACCTCCGTGACGTAATGACACACATAATAACGCCTGCAGAAGTACGGGTTTGATCCCGTTCCGAGTCTGAGTATTCATGTATTTATTTACAAAATAAAAATATATAAGTAATATATCAGTTGTCTTGTACTCATCGCTCTGTTATTTATTTTAGGACTAAGTCGCGCTGTATATTTATTTATTTATTACTAGCTGACCCGGCAAACGTTGTTCTGCCATATAAATAATAAAATGTCAAAAAATTAAAAAAAATTTTTTGGGGGTGGGTCACCCCTAACATTTAGGGGGATGAAAAATAGATGTTGGCCGATTCTCATAGATACCGGATAAGCACAAAAAATCACTAACTCAATTTAGTTATCTGCCTACTGCCTACCCCCTAAGAACGATGGCGTGATTATTTATAGCCTATGACCATTTCTAGGTTATCATCTATCACCATACCAAATTTCATCAAAATCCGTTCAGCCGTTTAGGCGTGAAAGAGGAACAGACAGACAGACAGACAGACAGACAGAGTTACTTTCGCATTTATAATATTAGTATGGATGGATTAGTATGGATTATTATATTTAGGAAATCCATAACATCGATTGAGTAGTATACTCGTTTATTAAAAAGTAGCAAATCCGAATAGTGCAACAGCAATAAAACTGTTTGTTTGTGAATTCTTGCACGTGCAATATAGGCCTTGGCTACGCATGGATGCTCGATAACACAGGGCTTTATTAAACAGTAAAAAATCAATATCTACGCCAACAATGGATGCGAACACAGATTAGATACGGTTTAGTTCAATAACAATTACCTACATGAGCAATTTACGTGAGTTCGTAAGGCTGAACATTTTGAATTATATTGATCAATATTACATCTCGGGTTATTTAAGCATGATACTATTCAAAAACATAGTATTATTGTCGTCAGGATTATTTTAATGATTATCTGTCTCATAAATTAGGCATATTCCACGCAGGCCAACCTTTTTAGTATCTTCTAGAAACTTCTTAATTTCCTTTTCGTGTTCCTATATGCGTATGATTTACGGCATGTTTTGTATTTCTTTTATTGCCGTGGCACAGCAGATAGGCTGGCGGCAGTTGAAGGTGAATACAAAGAGAATACAAGGTTATGACGGTATATTTAGAGATCAATGGTTACCATCCAGACGTACTTGGAGCCTTATCATCTAGCTTGGGTTGCTTTGTCACCTTTTACGGTAGGCCACCTCGGTCGCAGGCATCAGTATTCTTACTCCACCCCTATTCGGAGAAAGTATACCGACGATCTAGCACTTGTACGCCAACCTTTTTTTAATATATGTCAGACTCCTGGCCTACTTCATATCATATGATAAGGTTCTAGAATTCTCCAAAGATTTCGTAGGCAGTTAGAACTACAATAAAAACAGTTATATTTCAAAGCTATGATATCATTTATTACGAAAATGAAGGAAGAAAATCAGGTAATAACCTAGTTTCCTTGTTATATTCGCTATCAACAATTTCGCTTAAGACAGTGACCGGGTTTTTGTATATTGTTTCGAGGCTGGGCTAAATTGATGGTCCATACTTTGTAAAGAAAGGGTTACGGTAGGTATTATGAGTCATTCGGAACATCGTTTTTGCGTTTATCATCATTAGAAGCTTGTTTTGGTTTAGCCCGTGAATTAAATGTTTTAAAGGCTTGTTTTATTATGTATAATGGTGTTCCCGCTCGCTTCGCTGGGCGTATAGCAGAAAAAAGTAAATCGAAGAAAATGAGAAAGGGCCAATGGAATCCAAAAAAGAAATAGCTTAGAACCACGTATGAAAAATTCCGCGTCGAGTCCTATCCGAATATATTTAGGAGATTTAAAGTGATGGTGCGTCAAAGGAACCTCATTTTCCTTTTATAGATTTAATAACTATATAATAGTAGGAGATAGTAGCCGAGTGGTTGCACTCGAAGACTAAACTAAAGCTCACGGGTGAAAATATCTTGAATACGTCTACATACCTCCATGCAGGAGGGAAGTAAGAATACTAACCCCTGTGGCCGGGGTCGGCCTGTCGACAAAACCACCCACCCTAGCTACGTGGTAGGGCTTCAAGCCTGTCTGGATGATAACCACCCTTGGTCTTAAGTGTGCCGCCATAATAACTGTGTTCCGGCATTAGTGACCCAGGTCCCTGTACCCCTATGGGACAGCAGCGTGTCTGCTGTTCCTCAGCAGTAAAAGAAAAAAAATACCAAAACCACCGATGTGTGTAACCCGCCAATCCAAACTAGAAAAATGTGGTGGGTATATTGCCTGTTCATTAATGGGCTGTTGTTATCCATATATTAATAACTGGCCGACCTGGCAAACGTTGTTCTTCCATAAGAATTTCAAAAAGTAGCCTATGTCCTTCTCTAAGGTCCAGTCTATATCTATACCGAGAATTGGTTCAGTGGTTTAGGCGAGAAAGCATAATAAACATAAAAACAAACTGTCACATTTATAATATGGCAATCAGGCCAAAAAAGCTGAACGGAATTGAATGAAATAGCATTGAGATAAATTACAGCCTGGAAATATTACTATTTACCTGGAAAAAAGTTATTTTTCTATTTCATTTAAGGAAATAAGTCACGGGCTAGTTTTACACTATTTATTGAAATATATAAATATTATTTCTAAGCTTTAACGTTTTGACGATTTTAAACGCGAGTATATTTCGATCACTGCCTACGTTTTAGCTGTGTTTTTTCACGCCGAAATCTGAACATATTTCTAGAATAACATATTAGGCCATAATAATCTATTATGGCCTAAAAGTTATATTTATGATTAATTTAAGTTTTTAACCGACTTCAAAAAAGGAGGAGGTTATCAATTCGTCTGTTTTTTTATGTTTGTTACCTCAAAACTTTCGACTGGGTGAACCGATTTTGATGATTTTTTTTTTATATGAAAGCTGGTGCTTGCCGTGTGGTCCCATTTTAATGTGGTCCAGTTCGGACAATGGCATCCATGAGAAAACCATATAAGTCTTAAATTTGCATTAAATATGTGCGCGACAAATGGACGAATAACAATATCACGCGAACCGATCTCGAAGATTCATTTTTTACTGGAAAGGATGTACTTCAAAGGTACTTTGATGAGAGTTTGGTTAGGTTCTGATTATGGGATCCAAGATAAAGTAACGGAACTCTTTAATTCTTAAGGGCAAATTAACGATACTCGGCCGAATCTTTTATAGGCTATCCGGATATTTGAGTCACCTACCGTAACGTCGTTATGGTCAAGTAATTTTCGTAGTCGAATATGATGATCAATGGAACTCCTCAACGGCTTACAGCAAGGGTGCTATCTGTGACAGAATTTCTAATTGTCTGTAATCAAATTGTAATGCGCGTACGTTCGTTGCTGCATTGCAACATGTCGCAAGCGTTCTAATTACATTACTTAAGGTGGATTATATGTGAAACGGTGGTAGCCGAGTGGGTGGTAGAAACTTTTGCGTATTATAGATGAGCTTTATTACCATATAAAAAACTGGTGGTGGCGGAATGGCAAAGTAACCGACCTGCAACGCATGAGGTTGCGGGTTCGATTCCGGGTGTGTGGGTACCGATGTAAAAAAATCTGACTCGGTGGACATATTGCTCCTCCGTCTCTTTCGATAGACGATCATTGACCAAGACGAGACGGTGACTAAATTTTTCGATATTGTCCCTGTTCAAAACTTTTTTCATGTAAAGCCGAATTTTCGAAAGTCTATTGTTGCGTTCTTCGCAAGTCTCTTTTGAAATTGTCCTCGAAGTAGATTTCCTCTGTTGAGATATATGTTTCTCCCTGACTTCGTTTGTTTCATTTAAACGGTGCTGTCTCATATGAGCAGCACATTTAGTAGGTCTACCTATATTCACACAAATTAGTTAGTGTAAGTACTTCAGATGCACTAAAAATCAAAAAATAAACAAAAATTTTAACAAAAAGAAAAACCGCCTTCACAAAAAAACTGTTCCAAAACAACTCTAAAAATAACAATAATTTTAACTACATTATATTATCGTAATATAGATCGTACCTACATATTGATGAGTAGTAAAAGTAAGTTGATTATTAAGTTATAGAAGAATATGCAATTATTTTTTTACTTTTTAGTGCATATTAATTTATTTTGGAACAGTTTTTTTTCTTTGAAGGTGGTTTTTCTTTTTGTTAAAATTTTCGGATAGGCCGGTCCGGTTGCCTCTTCCGGCCTCTCCTGAATAAATAAAGTGCTGACGCCTTAAGCGGGATTTTAGTTTCAACGCTATTATTTTAACGCATAATAATAAAACTGTTATAGAAATAACATATTTTACTTATTTAAATAATAAAGATAATTCGTAACTTTTTTACAGTAATAAGAGTATTAGGTATTTTATAATCGCTTAAAATGTGTAAAGTATTATAAGTACGATCAGTAAGTATAATCAAAACTATTTATGTATTTATTAGTACTGCAAGTACTGTATATAAGAAGTGGGTGTGATATCAATGGGAGGTTTATAAAATGCAGGCTGCATTGGCTGCCCAAAACACACGCCAGCATTTTAGTAGCCTAAGATCAAACTTCGTATCACTATTTATAAGTACCGATGTGGTACCGATAAAGACGAAAGGCGTCTGGACAATATGACCCCAGAGTCTCAACGCCAAAAGCCGTCAACATATTTTTGTACATATATTTTTCGTTGTTAATTTACCTCACCAAATGTTACCTGTGTAAAATATAGTGCAACCCCTTATCTATCTAAGAGATCGGTCTAAGGTAAAATAAAAATTGGGATAATTCACACAGGGTCATATACCAGAAATTACATAACACTTGTGTTATGAGTTCTAGATCATACTAATATTATAAATGTGAAAATAAGTTTATTTGTTACATTTCACGCGAAAACTACTTAACCGATCATCATCAAACTTTGTACGCATATTCTTGGAGGTATTAGAAGTAACATAGGATACTTTATATTGAAAAAAAATATCATTCTTTACGATATTATTTATTACCCTTTCTCATTTTTTTTCGATTTAATTTTGCCTGTTAATCGCTCAGCGGAGCGGGCGTGATCGACTAATAACTAATACGTCAAATATATATTTTTGTAAATAAATACATATTTGTTATTACGTATATTATTAGTTAATAAAATAAAGGAAATAGCATTATACTCGTATAAAGCCAAATACTGAAATATGAAATAGTAAATAATAAAGTATAATATAATAGTAAATAAAGAAATAGTAATTTTAAGATAAGGTTATATTATATTATACTATATATAGTAAGACTTGATTATAATAAGTTTTAGATTATATTTGTAAATAAGTTTGTAAAAAATAAATAAAGAGGAAAAAAGTCCTGACTCTAAATGCATCAGAAGATGGGAATTTATTTAAAAAAATACATATTATACATAAATAACCAGACACCACATGGGAATCGAACCCAGGAACACTGCAAGTGTACCGAAGTGCATTAGCCGTTATGTCATGGATTACTTCTGATATAGAAAGCCGAGAAAAGGCAATTACGATGTTTCAGGTGACAGATATTTAAAAACTAAATTTAGTCACTTCTTCAATTTATCTGCTTATAACTCTTTTATCAAAAGACGCCCAGAAGTTTTGTCTTATGAGACTTTCCATCAGTATATGCTATGAAGGATGAAACACTTATCAGAATTGCTTAGTAATAATAATTAAAAAAGCTTGATACTAAATAAGATCACTATTCAACGTTCAATAAGAAGAAAAGTCTATCTCTCCTAATTCTCAAACAATTGTAAACACAAAACTAACAACTGTCACAGTTCACACGAGTTAAATAGCAGCGTATGCAAATGAAGTAGCGAGGTTGACACTGGCTCAAAGACACTGTTGCCTTAAAGCAAGGGCCCTTGGGTTAAGGGGGTCTCTAATTAGTGCAGACACCGGGTCACAAGCAAAATGACCCGTTCTTTTCACGAAATGAGACGCAATTAATGATGTTAACTCGTGGGTAGTGATGAGAGATTATTGGGGAGGAAATACAATTACATGTTTTGCATTTATTTTATTCTTATTAAGTTATAAAATACGTTTTTGGATTGTTTTACAGGTTATATATTTATCTGTTTTCATTAAAGCATTATATACGTTACAAAAAACTTTGTTAATAAAAGTTAATAAATGCAAGAACCGAAATCAAATCAGTCGATTGTTTTCATTTATTCGTATGGCGGCCATTTTAAAATAAATATCTTGGATTTTGTTATTTAAAAAATAGTAATAGAATACAATAAAATTTTAGGGTTTAAGCTTACGAATACAGCCCCGCTGACAGACATATGGACATTGAATATTAACTAAGCGTCCGGTGTCCGTCCGTATTAGTAAATAAGAACCCCCTGTCACCCTTTAGGACATTTAAAATGTATTGAAAATAAAGATAATAGTATCTTTATTTAATAGTATCTTTATATATAGATATAACTACAGTAACTACTACTAAAAGTTGTATGAAAATGTTTAAGAAAAGAATTAATTTAATGAAAATAAATTATATGTAAGCCACTAACAACATAAGCCTTAAAGCCGTAATTACTCAGTAACTAATAAAACAAATTAAATTTTAAATTATAATTATCAAAGTGGATTGTTATAATATCCTTATTGAGAAATGAATAATTACAAACTAACATCAGTATTATCTTTTAAAATTTTAATTATTTAGATTGATATAATATAATTGTAACAAAAATAAATTACTATTAATGTAGAAATTGATCCAATAGAAATAAAGTAAATTAAAAAGGAATATCTTTTTCACATTTATCTAGGTAAGTTTCATAATTTAATTTTACCCTCGGGGCTAATTACTTTGAAGTATAGTGGATGTAGCATTTCGGTAATTTGACATTTTCGAAAATTGCTAGTTTTTCTTTTAGTACAGTTCTTGTTATTTAAAATATTCGTCATTTCTTCGTTTTGTGATCTAGTCGAAGGAAATTCATCAAATATATTTCTAGTAGGTTACGATTTATTTATTTAAGTTATATTCTTCATATAAGTGCTGATTTTGTTTGTATCCCAAATATTCACATTCAATTCTAAACCTGGAGTTCGTGGGAACAAACTCCAGGTGGCCTAGTTATAGTAGGAACTACAACTAGGCCACCATGTTCACAGGTCATTTTGTGATAAGACCTACTACAAAAATTAATCTTGATTATATACTATCATAAAGACTCGTAATGTCCCCCTACGGGATTCGGGCTTTCCCCTAAAAGCAACGGACAGTGTACCCGCTACGTTTGTTCAAGGCGTATTGACAAGTAACATAAGATTGATCTCGATTTGCAGGTTACCTTACGATATTTTCTTGTACGTATTTTAGGTGAAAAAAAATGGTTGTAGTGAGATTGGTCTCTCATACCATCTGGCTACCACGTAACCAAATATAGTATATACAAATATAGTTTTAGTACTAACGAGACTAATACATATTTTAACATAAATGATTAATATATAAGAATTTAAGTAAACTAATATACTGAACCACACCTCAACGTCACGTTCTTAAGAAATAGCGTAGTTATAATGATACGTTTCTTTTAAAAGTCGAAGGCGAGTCTGTAATCTCTTAAGCATCTCAAGTTAATACCCTGTACTTACCCGGTACTCGATTTAGTCTATGGTATGCATTTACCATATATTTGCGCTTTCTCGTGTGTCTATAGATACATTCGAAAGTGACATACGTAAACATCGGTGAGCCAGTGAGTCACCCATGGTAACACTGTAGGTCCCTAGATCGATGGACGTATTCAATTCAAACAGGTTATGCGAGGATTTTTCATTTCTGTCAGAAGCTTCTCAACCAGACTACCTCATCAATTACCTAGTAAGCTGTAAAAGGGCGACCAATACATCCCAAGGACCAGTATTTTCTTTCAGGATTGAGAATAATTTCCGTAAAAACCAAATTATATATCTAAATTTTTCTTGCGCCATCTTAGTAAAGAAAAGAAGTATCGCCGATAGATATCGACACAAACGGCACACTGAATTTTCTCTCTGTAACCGCACTTCGTCTATGGGTATCAAATGGTGGGTTGTTTTGTCGCCTTTTACGACAGGCCGACCTCGGCCGCAGAGGTTAGTATTATTTCTCCGCCCCTGCACGGATTGTATAAGAATAGCGTAATAATTTAAATTCTTATAAAATGTATTTTGCGTTTAGTTTTCATTACACTGGAATTTAATTTTATAATCTTTATAACTGGCGTAGAGGTGATAGACAGACAATCCCTTCGATGATGTTACTATAACAGTTACATTAACGTATAGACGCTTCAGGAACATTGTATGGGTTCTTCGAGTCTCAAAGAGGATTTCCTTTACAATGAAGGGTTGGAGGAGGAAATATTAGTCTACTGTTGAACCATCATATATTTATATCAACAATATAGATTACGTGTTAACAATAGAGATTTATATATTAATTACTTTTAACTACTTAGTGGCAACCCTCTGGTATCTGGTAAAACGTGGCTGTTTTACGCCAACCGGATATTTACGTGGGGATCAAATGTATAGCCATGCCGTCTCCGCCGGACCCGGGTAGACATAAAAAGTGCTGGTTTGACGTCGTAAAGGGTCATTGGCAGCAGTCAATGAACTAACTATAAGGGACATAGAAGATCGTGCGAAGTGGAGAAGAAATCGTCGGAAAGCGGACACTGAGCACTGAAACCGAAGATTGGGTTGCAACCGGATTACCATAACGTTGAGATGATGATAATACTTTTGACTATTTCCTATATTCATAATTTAATAACACGGCGATGAAAAGATGTCCGTCGTGTCCCGTGAACTAGAAAATGCAAACCTTCAAAGATTGAACATGGTGACCTCTTTATATATATCGATAGACACAACCAACCGACACACCTGTGCAAAGAATATGTATGCACAGAACACTCAGAAACGATATTAAAAGAAATTATAAACTATTTTAATTTTAACTTAAATAAATAAATGTACTGGAACAATAAACAGCGCTATATAGTTTCATAGTAAATAACTTAGCATTTGTGTAATAGGTACTTGATAACTACAATAATATACAATACCTATACATATATACTTTTCTTGTCTAAAGAAATATATATATTTTACATAAAAAAGCAGACGCGTGACAAAAATCAAATACGTGACCGCAAACGTACCAAAGAGTCATCATATCTTGTCATCTTATAGCAAATGGGCATCGTTCGATTTTCTTTTTAGGATTTTTTTCTTTTCACTTATTTATTATAGCTTACTAGCTTATGCGAAGGGCAAATCTCATATGACAAAGAAAATGTTAGGAATAACAGTGGTTGGATACAGGAGGAGATAAGCCGGAGAAACGATAGATATATTGCGTATAATAAATACGGCGAATAAAGGTATTAATGTTGAGATGACGTCAAACAGAAGAGATTGAGAAGACAACATATTGCACCTACTCTACATAATATAAGGGGCAAGAACAAAAAGATTCCTTTATGTCAGTTTGTGGATATTCGGTTAATTTTCTTTTTATGTCATTCGACGCATGATTATTATTTTTAAAGATTTTTATGATTTGAAAATTAGCATCTAAATTATTAAAAATCCATAATGCTCAAGAACTTTAAAGGAATATGTTAGAAATGTAATATGGTTCAATATTCTAATCCAATGAAGCTGAGCGAACTTTGTTTAAACAAGTGCAGTCTCCTCAAATGCATTGAATAATTCAAACCATTATCTATTACATTTAGTCGTGACTCCTGAGTAAATGGAGATAATAAAATCCTAGGTATTAGAGTGAATAGAATATATATTTTTTTAATCTCTTACATAAAAGTAATTTAAGAATTTTTGCCATACATATATTTTTCGTGGCACAACGGCTTTCATACTCGCATGTAGGAACTTCTGTTGGGCATCATGATTTCGATTTCCGTCTCAAATCTGAGTATTTATGGATATCTATTTATTTTGAAATTAAATGAAATGAATCTTTTTATTTTGCACCAGCTAAATCTATTTACAATGAAAACTAGAATAAGTTACAATGATACAATGGGCGGCCTTTATGCTAAAAGCGATCTCTTTCAGGCAACCCTATAATGGAGTGGAATACATAATACATATTACATATTAATACATAATACATATTAATTAACTCGTGGATGGATGGATTTATTGCTAAGATTTATAAGAAATATATAAGTTAAATGGTGCCATAACACGCTCTGTTGTTTACTTTGGGATTAGATGGGGCTGTATGAATTTTAACAGTAAATTTATATGTTTATTAAATATTCTCATAAATTGCTTACTTATCCCCCTGGCTATCTAGTGGAATAGAACGACCCTTCATAGGGAATCAAAATATGACAAATGCATTACTCCTGCAAGGCCAGCTACAGATTTCCACCATTCGGATTTTCTTTTCGAAATTGGGTAGTCAAACGGGAGTATTATCTGTAAATATAAATAATACCTCAAACTATTCCATATATTATTTTCCTGCGCATATTTGGTTACAAAATGAAAAAAGAAGTGACACCGACATAAAATGGTGCTCTAGAACTTTGCCTGTGACAGTACTGAACAATCTACTTCTTACTATTTAGTCTTCAAAGAGAGAACTAAAAAGAAGAGGAATTACTTCATTATCTTCCAAAGAAAATTTTCATATTACGTATATCACCCGAACTATGTAGGTAATTAAAATAAAACTGTTAGTTAACTGTTTTATCAAAACAAATAAATTATACCATGTTTCATGCTTCTAAAATATTATTTTTGAGAGTTTAGATCAGAGTTCTCCAAACTTTTTTGTGTCGTAGACCCCTTGCCATGTTTTTCCGTGTTGGGTAGACCCCCTACTTACCTGATATTGATTTCCTGTAAATTTCTAACTGTAGTGAAGTTTAGTGTTAAGAACTTAAAGTAAAAACACATGTTAATTTATACATTTATTAATTGAATTTAAATTAAAACTACTCAAAATAAAATTTTGTATCTGTTATGTAAAATATACGTAACATTAAATAAACATAAAATAAATTTTTTACTTCATAGGTTTACTTTTATAAATAATGTATATATGTTTTGATATTATAAGATAGTATGATGTAAGTAAATAGGTACTATCAGTGTATGTGTTGAGATCCACTATCGTGGACCCCCATTTTCATTTCATGGACCCCCAAATTTTTTTTCGCTGACGTAGACCCTTGCAGGTTGTCATAGACCCCTAGGGGTCGATATATACCACTTTGGGAATCACTGGTTTAGATTTTAAAGAATTTACATTAATCGTGTACTTGTTTTAATAGTTTTTAATGCATTTTCAATATCTTTATTTCATTCAAAGTTACATTGAAAATTTTATGAAATGTGCTCACTGGTTAAGCAAAAAGGTAGCTAAATATTATCTATATAATAACTTTAATGCCGTTTTCACACGAAATCATTTCGCTATAAAAGTAATAAACTAAAACTGTGAGGAGTGTTTCTATAAATGAAGCAAAACTTTTGCACTTATATGAAAATAACTCTGACATAATTAGAAGTTTGAGTTACCTTTCGATACAAATATTTACGTAACCTTTATGTACTTTGAAACTAAGTATGTTTATTCACTAATCAGCGATATTATCAAAATATTGTAAAAATCATCAACATAAACTTGGTGGTGAATAGTTTGCAATTAATATCTATTTTAAGTCAATAACCGTAACACTATAATTTCAATATTATTTCCAATTTTCATAAACGTGAATTCCGTTTAACCGTTTATTTCCGTTTAAGTAAAATAATTTTTTTACCGTACACGAGCCAAGTACGAATACTGATCCCTGTAGTGACGGCTTGTCGTAAAAAGTTCACAACAACCGTAACAAAACAACTCCAGCTAGGTGCGACCCGGCCTTTAAGCCCCTCTAGATGGCAACGTGAGCTCTAAATGTGCCGCCATAACTTTATGTTGTATTTTAGCTTAGGTGACCCAAGTTCCAGTTCCCCTATGCGGACGGTAGCGTGTTAGCGGTGCCTACTGTTAAGAAGTCCGTCAGTCTGTCTGCTATTCCAACTATAAAAGTTAGCCAACGTGAACGTTGACCACCATAAATATTGAAATCTCTAATATCTTATCAATTATTTTTTTACACTGTCCATTTTATATAATATTGTTGCTAGTTTTCCTATCCCGTCGACAGGTGTCTACTTCTGCCATTACTTGCCAATAACCAAAATTAATTATTTACAAAAATATTTATAATAGAAACGCAAACAATTCCGCTGATTAATATCTAACATCCGGATGACCAAGCTTTGCTCGGTATTTTTTTTTTATAAATTGTGTTTTTTGTAAATTAACAATTGATTTTCTTAGTCTAACCTCAAAGCAAACACTCATTGACTTCTTGTTACTTAACAACGCCATCTGCTGGAATAGCTTTAGTGGTGTGTCGTTAAAGCAATTTAAAAAAAATAGTATTATTATTCGCCGATAGTTGTCAGGAAGAGTCATTTTTCAGTTTAAATTATTCGCCGATAGATGTCAGGAAGAGTCACATTTTTGTTATTTTTCTTCCAATAAAAGAAAAGCGAATAAAATGACATTTTCTAGAAATGATTCCTAGCTAGATCGATTTATCGCCCCCGAAACCCCCCGCATACTAAATTTCATGAAAATTGTTGGAGCCGATTCATAGATTCCAATTATATAAGTATACCTAGTCAGGTCATAAGTATTGTCACACAGTAAAAACTTTTCTTTTAGAATGCTGGCCACAAAAAAGTTTATTGAATTAGAATTTCGAATTGTTCATGAAAATAAAAATGTATAACTTTTAGAATTTTACTCATTTTTAAATATGGAGTGGACGCTTAAAGAAGACCGTGTTGCAGTTATTGCGTTACATCGTTGCGGTTACGCGCCAATTCAAATTTTTAACATACTGAAAAATTTGAATATTACCAAAAGATTCGTTTATCGTACCATCAAACGATACAATGAAGACTCTAGTGTAGATGACAGGTCAAGAAGTGGTCGCCCTCGGTCTGTTAGGACTCCAGCAGTGATAAAAGCTGTGAAGGCACGAATTCAAAGAAATCCCAAACGTAAGCAGAAACTGTTGGCCCTTCAGATGGGGTTAAGCAGAACCACGGTGAAAAGGGTGTTAAATGAAGACTTAGGGCTTCGGGCATATCGAAGAAAAACAGGACATCGTTTGAATGCTCGTCTAATGGACCTGAGACTGAAGAGATGCCGCGCTTTGTTGAAGCGGTACGCGGGAAAAAAATATCGGGAAATTCTTTTTTCGGATGAAAAAATGTTTACCGTAGAAGAGAGCTACAACAAACAAAATGATAAGGTGTACGCACACAGTAGTGAAGAAGCGAGCAACCGTATTCCGCGTGTCCAACGAGGTCATTTTCCATCCTCGCTTATGGTATGGTTGGGAGTTTCTTATTGGGGCTTAACAGAGGTACATTTTTGTGAGAAAGGTGTAAAAACGAATGCTGTTGTGTATCAAAATACAGTCCTGACGAACCTTGTGGAACCTGTTTCTCATAACATGTTCAATAACAGGCACTGGGTATTCCAACAAGATTCGGCGCCAGCTCATAGAGCGAAGAGCACACAAGACTGGCTGGCGGCGCGTGAAATCGACTTCATCCGGCACGAAGACTGGCTCTCCTCCAGTCCAGATTTGAATCCGTTAGATTACAAGATATGGCAACACTTGGAGGAAAAGGCGTTCTCAAAGCCTCATCCCAATTTGGAGTCACTCAAGACATCCTTGATTAAGGCAGCCGCCGATATTGACATGGACCTCGTTCGTGCTGCGATAGACGACTGGCCGCGCAGATTGAAGGCTTGTATTCAAAATCACGGAGGTCATTTTGAATAAACTTTAATGTCATAAGAATCTATGTTTTGTTAAGTTCATTTTGGTATATGAATGGTTACATAATTAATAAACTTGTTACAATTATTTTACATTAAACATGTGACAGAATTTATGACCTGACTAGGTATATATACAAGAATTGCTCGTTTAAAGATATAGCATAACCAAATTATGATATTACTAATATAATATTAAATTAAAAATATAAACATATAATTATTTGGGCATTAATTAATTATTATATTATTTTAAGTATTTTAAGTTTATGTTGAGGAAAGCTACATTTAGGTTTTTTAAAAATGACATTATAAATTTAAGAAATGTCAATACTAGAATGATACTATTTACATTACACTTGAATCTAATACAACGCAATTGTAAAAATGCAATACCTTAACTCAATCATCAGAAAATCAGTTGTTAGAAGGTAATCAGCAGCTTAATTTAACTTAGTTACGTGGATCCAAAAGCTCTTACTGGGGCTCTTTGTATAAATGAAAAACATCATAAATGGCATCATGTAACATTATTTGGCTACTATTTTCTATGTGGTAATTTTATATTCCTCATAATGCCCAGAATTAAGATGGCTTTTCTTTTCAACTCTGAAAAGAAAAGCCTACGTGAGGGTTTGTCCATTCATGAAACTGTCCAGGTTAACTACGGTCAGGTGACTTTATCTACAAGATTTTAACAAGTATTGTACCAATTAATACATGTAATAAAAAGAATAAATGTTTTCCCATTGTTTTCAATCTGTTATTTTTTTACGAAGGTTCAAAGCGGAGTGTTTTGACGTGTCCACTCTGTCACCTCTGTTTAAACTTGCGTCCCTTACATCCAAGCTATTTTGAGACCTCGACCCTACTTTTAGATAGCGAATTGGGAGAGATAATCCGATATTGTTACGTATCGAAGGAAATAAATGTTTATTGAATAAAAAAATACATCATAGAATAGCGTTCTCAGCTATTGGCCTATTATCATCTTTTCAGTTTAAAAAAAGGATATGTTAAAACGGATATAAATATATTGAAGCATGTATTGATTCAATACCTCAATAGCGCAACGGTTTTAGCATGTCGAATAGCCAACGGGCGCCATGAGTTCGATTTTCGTCTCGAGTCCAGGTGTTTATGTATAATTTACATTTATTTAGAAAATAAAATAATGAATATATTTTTTTCCGTGCAGGGACGCAGTAAGAATAGTAAACCATAAAAGGCGACAAAATAACCTTAGCTAGATAACAGGGCTCCAAAGCCGGCTGGATAGCAACCACCTAGTCTAAAAACATGCCACCTGACCTTAATTGAGTTCAAGGATCAGTAAATCAGGTTCCAGTTCTTCTTCGAGGCCGGTAAAGCGTTGATAATGCCTTAAAAACGAACGCCCATAAGTGAAATCAGGTGTAAGCAGTTACCGTCGCCTAGGAATGTTAGCGGAACCAGAGTTATTGGCAACACGCTGCCGTCTACATAGGGGAACGGGAACGTGATCACTTACGGCAGACCATAATAATAGGTTGTTATGGTGACGTGTTTACAAACTAGTATTCTCACTCCACTTCTGCACGGAGAAAATGCATAGTCCAAAATGTCAAAATGGAAGATCAATTCTTTGACGACTAACGCACGTTGGTACACTTGCGAAGGTTACGGGTTCGATTCCTGTCCAGCATTTGTGTGTTTAATAATATGTATTTATTTACAAAAAATAAGTATATATGTAGTATATCAGTTGTCTAATACCCATAACACAAATGGTATGCAACTTAGTTTGGGACTAGATAGTGTTGAGTGAAATCTCCCAATATATTTATTATTTATTAATTCTGGTTTTAGTGAGCTAGCACCATAGATAGATATATAATTATTTAATGTCCACCACACAATTTTACAGAAAAAAAAATAGTACAACATTGTTAACAAACGGCTCTCTTATCACTAAATAGCCATATAGAAATACCATATAAAACCACATAAAAATGGAGATCAATAATCTCAATTGAATCACATTTTATATTTAAATTATTATTTCTAATGTAATTTTGTAGCGGCAATCCGATTTGAGTTTCATCAATTTTTTTTATTGCTGTAGGACAGTGCTGTAGACAGGCACACAGCCCACTAACAATTTAGCAGTTACCGTTGCCTATGGATGTTTGCAATGCCAGTGGCATCACGAACACGCTGCTGTCCTATAAGGCTACAGGAACTTGGGTCACTAATGCCGAAAAACAACACAATTATTATGGCGGCGTACTTAAGACCAAAGGTGGTCGCCATCCAGACGGGATTGAGGCCCTACCACGTAGCTAGGGTGGGGTTGTTTTGTCGCCTTTTACGACAGGTCGACTCCGGCCGCAGAGGTATAATAGTATTCTTTCTCCGCCCCTACATAGATAGAAATTACCGTTAATTGAAAATATTTGGAAATAAACCTAATTTGCAAATAACCTAAACTACGAAGTTTCAACAATAAAAGTATTTATACCAAACTCACAGAAAATTGATTCTCCCACGTGTAATTTATGTGTATAAATTATAAGTACCCAGCTTGCTCCCGTTTCCATCCTCTCAATATAAATAACATAGTTGGACTAAGAGTGTATAACTAATTTGCAAACTAATCTCCAATCGGGTCAAAAACAAAAGGAGAAAGTTTATGAAACGGTTGTAGAGGTTATTTTGAATTGTATAATTGTATTTTCTCGCAGGTATGCCTTTAAACCATTCTTGAATTTAATTTATTTACGTTTGGGGAACAATATCTAAGTCATATTGATACAAGTGCAGTGGAGGATTTGCAGTCTTGACCGCCCTAGGCCCCAGGCCATGTAGTAAGTACCAGCCACCCCTTTCTCAGCACCCATCATATTGAGTACATAATGAATTTACTTTTTTGCCAACTTTTATCGAAATCAATTCAGAAATTTAGTTAACTATAATATCTGCTTGTTTGTAATATTTTCCGAGGTTTCAAGGATAATTGCACATTTAAATAAAATATTTAAAATGGTTTTATTTATTTAATTACAGGTTTATTCTCATACAAGATAAGATTTAATAAGTGATTTAGGGAGATTATTGTTATACGATGCGGTGCAGTGCGGTCCACCATAATGTGCGCAAGCCTTTAGAATGTTTACGTACTTTGAGTTATTTCTTGTTATAATCAGTGAATTTTTTGTCACGATTGGCCGCCCCTTGGCCGCCCTGGGCCCGGGCCTCCTGGGCCTTAGGGCAAATCCGCCACTGTGCAAGTGGCTCCACCAAGAACGGATGTGGTGTTGGATAAATTACATAAAAAATGCTTCGTTCCACTTACTCCATACCTGTTGTCGTTTGAATGCCTGAAGTGTACGGCTACATATTGTTACTGAGCAATAGTTTTGCACCCCTTGACAGCTAGATGCTTCGTTATCTGGATCAAAGAGGCAGAATAAATAGATGTGTTGATAAGTTTAGTTTTTCAGAATCATCTGCCGTCTAATTCCTCAGACCTGAATAGGAATGGAAAGGGTGACAAATAGATAATTTGTCACCCTAAACCCCTCCCAAGATCAATCTTCTTGTATTCCTGTCCTTATCTCTTTTCACTCTACCATATTAGCCGCCATATCGTTTATAAATTTTTTCGCCATATCATCTTTTACGTCATTTATCCATCTTTTATTTGATCTTTTCTCTTGGGATCTATCCCTCACTTGGGTAAAAAAAGCCATATTTTTTTCTGGACGATACGAAAATAATGTTTCTACAGCTATACAATTTATAAACATATGTTTTTAATATTTACTATCTATTCCACTTAGTCCACAGTATCATACTGTTTATGAATTATACATAAGAGTTGTCGCGTGCTAGGCATCACGAGCTCACATGACAACATTGTTTACACCGCATTATGTTCACTGCGACGGCGTTTATGGCGTGCAATGAGCGCTATGTTACGGTATAACTAAATTTAGAGGGCAAGAAATATATGCTCTCGTTCTAAAAGGATCTTTTTACAGAATATTTAGTTGATTTTAGTGATACATTTAGACTAGTAAACAAGTTCAAAAACGTAATTTTTTATAAAACCCCTAAAAATTCAATTCGGAATGACACAGCACATAAAAAATTGCGATTGTTATTAAAAAAAGTGATGATACAACAGCATTTCGGTTTTAGTTAATAATTCAAAATAGATTAACATATAAGAATTTTGGTAAAAGATCCTCAAAGAAGAAATTTTCGATAAAAGAGTTCTACCTCCGGAAATATACCTGCATTATTTATAATTTCAATTTAACGCTAAAAATAAGTAAGGCAAGGCAGTGTAAGGCTCCTCCCAGCCATTAAAAGTAAAATGTATAATATTATTTTTGCAGAATTAATTAACTAAAAATGGGAAAGAAACTTGCCTCAGAGATACAGATAGATCTAGTTCTGGACCAAGAAGAATCAATTATTTTATCTACTTTTAGTCATTTTATATAAGTTTGTAGTATTTAAGTTTTACCCTTATAATGTTTGGTGCAATAAAAAACAATTTATTATTTAAAAAAATGCGTAATATTTGCTACCAATCTATTCTTAAAAATTTGAATAAACTATAGTATCATCTGGACACATCTTCAGAGAATAAATTCTTGTAAGAATAAAAATCAAGTTCATTTTTCAAAAAGTGACACCATTGTTAATTAACCATTTTTTATATCTGTTTTCATAAATGACGTCATACATGTTTTAATATAATTTTTAGCTTCGTGGAGCTCTTTTGTATAATTTATGATAGAACAATGTTTGACGGTTCTAATATATGATAAATCCCATAACGTCTCAATACTCAGCTCGAGCCCTAAACGGGCCGTCAGGATTTCCTCGAGGTAATCTGGGCTGGTGCAAGGCGAAGTGTTCTCCTGTTGTTTACCTTCACCGTCGGTACGTAAAGTAAAAAAATTGCCCAAATGGTGTTAATGTGTATTGCAAAGTGAAGATTGAATTCTAGAATAGTCTTTGAGTATTCAGCACCTGGCTACAATGTACATACATGCTACATGGCCGTGTCACGTTAATTCACGAGAGAAAACAAATGACATATAGAACTAAACAAATTTATACTACAGCGTGTACGTGACCATTCCCAAAGGGACAATTAGGTTTTTCATTTTATATATTATGGTTTTGTATTCACACTTTTATTCAAACGAGTCTCTGGAGTATGGACTGGCATGTTCATAAATACAAATGAATGAATGAAATAAACAACACTCGATCACACCGGACGATTACTGTTGTATGATATACCAGAAAAATGTTAAAATGGAACTAATTTTGTTTCTTTTTTTCATACGCCAGAACGCCTGGCCATAGGTTCGATACCCGTCCAGAGTGTAATGTGTTTATAAAATGTATTTATTTACAAAAATGCCACTAATATGCCACTAAATATGCCACTAGTATATCAGTTGTCTAGTTTCCATAACACCGCTCTCCTGCTTACTTTGGAACTAAATGACAATGTCTGAATTATCACATTATTGCTAAGTTTGGTAGTAAATAAATACCAAATATTGGTTTTGGTTAAACTGGTCTAAATATATATATATATATATATATATATATATATATATATATATATATATATATATATATATATATATATATAATAGCTTTTTTATTGCTTAAGAACAGCAGACAAGCTGACGGCCCACTTAATAGTAAGTTACTGGCGCCTATGGATGTTTGCGATGCTAGGGGCACTGCGAACACGCTATTATGCCATAGGAATACAGGAATCTGAGTCACTATGGAACACAGCACGTTGTGTGTATTATGGTGGCTTACTTATAGACCGAGGGTGGTTGCCATCCAGACGGGCTTGGAGCCCTACCACGAACCTAAGGTTGTTTATCGCCTTTTACGACAGGCCAACCACGGCCGCAGGGTTTATTTAGTATTCTTACTCCACCCCTGCATGGAGAAAAAATAAACTACATGGAGAATGTATACATACGCATCTTTCTGGAAGCATACTTATACAATACAAACCTCAAAACAATAGTCACAAAACATAAAAAAAATTATAAAATATATTTTCAAGTTCAAAAGCATCAGCGTGTAACTGCGTGAACTCCCAATGCTATAACAACAATTATATGCTTGACGCCTCGTTGAGTTAACGAATTAAATTGCTAGTTGAAGTGACTGCCGTCGCAAACTGCTTTAATTGAGTCAATTAGCTGCCGATGTATCAGGACAACGGGGGCGGGTGTCGTTTGGTATATTGTATTGACATCGTTTTCATCTAATACTAGCTGACCCGGCAAACGTTTAGCCATATACATACATTTAAAAAAATATGCTTTTAGTTCTTAGTGAGCGTCTACATCACAAAATGAACTATGATAAATTTAAGTTAATCGAGTGTATAGTTTTAGAGATCTCGTGATGAGGGTTTCGATGGAATATTTAACTTTAGGGTGCTTTTTTGGAGACTTTTTGTTCGCTCCCCGTATGAAATTTTGTTGGAAATACCAAGACAATAATTTCATGAAAATTTAGTTTATTGAGTCAAATAAAAAAAAATTGTTTTTCTATTTTAAACGCGAGTAGTGAGAGTGCCAGAGATACATTGCGCGCGCAATTCCATGTGACAGACAATGATGAAGCAAGTTCTTATTGCTCAAGATTTTTCTCATTGCATATAGCGCGTTATATAGATCAAATACTGAATTCAATGCAGATGACATATTAATAAAATATCAAATTATTGTCGCACGCATTTATTTAGTAAAAATTTACATGATTACATGTACATTTTTTATTCAAATATAAATTTATCAATAAAATAGGTCACTACTGTACTAAAATAGCTAACTACGGTAACTGCTTACAATAGTAAGTGTAACTGTAGATGTTATACAGGATGATGATACAGGAATCTAGAAAACGAATTTCGGAACACAACATGAGGTTATTATGGGGGCATACTCATAGACTAAAGGTACTATTCGTTCAGTTCGGGGTTCGATTTAGAATGGCTTGAAGCTATACCCGCAGCTAGGATTTTTTGTCGACTTTTACGACAGGACAACCCCGACCGTAGAGATTCCTTACTCCGCCTCTGCAAGGCTAGTTTTTTTGTATATTCTTAGAAGTGTTGTAGTTCTAAATAAATATTTTTGTTTCTTTTTATATATTTTACCTAGCAATTATTAGGAGCTAATATTATATTGTTATTTTACAATAATAAAATTCGTAATCTGGGTTATGTGCGTAAAAGAACCGTCTTTTGAGTTCAATAAGCAATAAATTATTGAAATATTTCGTGTGTTAAAATCTTTTCGTAGAAAATAAGACGCGACGGGTTCCTTTATGCGTAATAATATTGCCATAAAAATATTGGATAGAAGAAATGTAAATCTCGTATTCGAGTTCTGTTTTTAATGATCTTCGGAATATCTACGGGGGACACAGGTTCGATTACAACCCCGAGTCTGGATATATGTAAATTATTTAATATATTAAAATAGTAATCTATACAAGTAGTAAATTAGTTGCCTAGTACTCTTAACACATGTGAATTTAACTAGAACATTCGTTTGATGTACTCCTATGGGATAGCAGGGTGTTCGCGGAGCCCGTAGCGTTGCAAAAATTCATAGGCGACGATAACTGCTAATTACTCCAAAACCACTGAGTTGATAATGACAACAAACGGATCATTATAGGAGAATTAATCTGCCATAAAACTAAACCAAACTATAAACATAATATGCGCATGTGTAAGTGTGCATATAATAACTTTCTCTTCGACCGTTAAAACTTACTTACTCTCTTACTCATAAGTTATTCTTAAATGTCGGAAAATGTATCCGGTCATATTAAAATTTTGCTCTAAGCAAATTTGAATAAATTCTATGCTTGAAATTCACGCTACATAGAGATGTGCGATGATTAAAAAGTTGAATAACAATCGAAACCGATTCAAGTTTATATTTCAGACTAGCTGATACGGCAAACGTTGTTCTGCCAAAATGTGTTAAATTAAAAAAAAAATTGTCTATGTCCTTTTACAAGGTCCAATCTATATAATTACCGAAATTCATCAAAATTGGTGAAGCTATTTAGGCGTGTAACCGAGTTACTTTCACATTTATAATATTATTTTTGACAACGATATTTAATATTGTCATAATCCTTCGTGACTATTAATTTAATAAAATTATTGTTATACAGATTTAAAGGACGTTCTTATTCTGATCATTATCGTTTCGGCACCTTTACAATGCTTTATAAAGCAACGTATAAATATGACAATCGCTATTGAGAAATATTGATAAAATATAACTTAATTTTCTTTGCTATAAGGTTTTCGATATGTTTAATTGAAAGATAACTATAACTAGAACGGCAACGGACAAGCTGAAGAAAGTATGGAGGAACCGACACATCACAAGGGCCACGAAAATCCGGCTCGTGCAAACTCTTATATTCCCCATATTTTTATACGCTGCAGAGACGTGGATGCTTCGAGACATTGAGAAGAAAAAGATAGATGCTTTAGAAATGTGGTGTTGGAGACGAATGCTGGGAATATCATGGACAGAATTTCGGACCAATGCCTCCATCCGTGAAGAACTCCGCATCAAGCAGCATCTGTCCGCTTTGGTCCAGTCACGTATTCTCAAATTTTTCGGCCACGTTTCAAGGCGAAACAATGACTCCATAGAGCGTCTTGTTGTCAAGGGCAAAGTGGAGGGAACCAGATCACGTGGAAGATCACCCATGCGATGGACCGACCAGATCAAATTGGCTGTGGGCGGACCTTTGCATGAGTGCACCAGAATGTCGGTGAATCGCGAGAAATGGCGTAAAATCATACAGCGAACAATATCTGCCTCTAATAGTACTACCAGTTGATCACGACCGCTCTGTAAAGAGTGAAACGACTAAGAAGAAGAAGAATTGAAAGAACGAAATACTACATACATACTTGTCACATACATATTTACACACTTGTTATATATATGTACTTACATACTTGTTATTTTTTGGACTTGTACTTAACTTCCGGTGGGCTGTAAATTCGAATCTTGGCCAGTGTATAACCGGCTTGAACTCATTCTAATTCAAAGAAACTTATTTGGATTTCATTCGAGAAATGTGCAACATTGCCTTTCGAAGCCAAACCAGCCTCATCTGCTAGTTGATACAACTTTCAGGATTAGGGGTATTGAAGGCCAAAAATATATTTATCTCTCCATTATGTAGAAGCTAATGTACGGATTTGTGATACAAGTAATTGATTTCTAAGATATACCGCTAAAATCATTTTCACAAATCGTAGATCCGTAAATACGCATAAAACCACAAGATTACTTAATAAATTTTACAAGACATAGTTAAAATTATTCGTCAAAATCACTCCCTTTTGTTGCTTCTTTTTTTCCAGCTCTAATCCCACTTTATAAGGGGTCGGTACAACATGTTCTCTCCTTCCATTCTCCTTTGTTAGCCGCCATCTTACAATATAGTTAACAAGGTTATTTGTTTCTACTATGAGAAACAGATGGGCTTTCCTTTTGGGGTTGGGGGGTCAGACGGCAGTCGCCCCCGTAAAAGCCAAATCTGCCAAATCAACATGGACAGAGAAAGATTACGAGATCGGCTAAGGGCTAGGGCGCCGCCGCATAACGGCGCGCAAGAGCTTCGCCCGGCTCTTGTGAGAAGTGGACAAGGGCTACCGTGTCATGGGCGGGCACGGCTAACGACGCTAGCCCCAACTCACGCAGCCCAAACATCTCGAAAGATCCGCTTCGCAACGTGGAACATAGGCACGCTAACCGGACGCGCGAGAGAGTTGGCCGATGTGCTCTCCAGGCGGAGGGTGGCCGTGGCGTTCCTGCAGGAGACTCGGTGGAAGGCCAGCAGATCCCGGTTCATTGGGAATGGCTACAAGCTGATCTACACAGGTGCACCTGGTGGGGAGAATGGGGTTGCCATAGTGCTCTCGGAGGAGTTCCAGAACGACATTTTGGAAGTGAAACGTCATAGCGACCGGCTTATGGTCGTTAGGGTGCTTATCGATGGGGTAGTTACCCACTTGATAAGTGCCTATGCGCCACAGGCCGGTTGTGACGACGCCGATAAAATAGCGTTTTGGAATCTACTCGGAGAAGTGCTCCGTGGAATCCCATTATCACAGGGGATCGTTTTGGGGGGTGATCTGAACGGTCATGTGGGTGATGAATGTGGGGAATTTGAGCGTGTTCACGGTGGATTTGGGTATGGTAGTCGCAACGCAGAAGGAGAGGACATCCTCAATGCGTGTGCGGCTGCCGACCTTGCTATCGTGAACACGTATTTCAAAAAGAGACCCGAGCATCTCATCACCTACAGGAGCGGGAGGAATGCTACCCAAATCGACTTCCTACTCACTAGGAGACACCACATCAGCAAAGTGGCCAACTGCAAGGTCATACCCGGTGAGAGTCTCACTGCACAACATCGTCTTCTAGTCATGGACCTCTGCGCTAAGCCTAAAGACACGCATACCGAGCGCGTACAGCGCTGAATCAGGTGGTGGCTGCTTGATGAAGTCACGTCCCAGGAGTTCGCCTTAGCCGTCGGTGACAAGTGCGCCGGTAGTATGGGCGAACCAGTTCAGGCTTACTGGGACAAGATTCAGGCGGCTATCCTTGGGTCGGCGAAGGAGGTGCTTGGGGTGTCTAAGGGTGGTCGCAAGTGTGACAAGGAGACATGGTGGTGGAACGACACAGTCCAGAGGGAGACTAGAGCGAAGAAAGCCCTCTTTAAGAAGTGGCAAGCGTCCAGATCTCCTGAAGATCGCGACGCATACCGGGTAGCTAAGCGCGCCACTAAAAGAGCTGTTGCCAGAGCCAGACGAGACCACTTACAACCACTTTACGATAAGTTGGAATCGTCTGAGGGGCAGAAGCTCATCTATAAGTTGGCGCGCTCCAGGGTCAAAGCGGCACAGGACATTTCCAAGTGCCGCTGTGTAAAAGACCCTATGGGCAACCTGCTATGCGAGGACCTCGCGGTGAAGGAGAGATGGCGCTCGTATTTCCACGAGCTGCTGAACACGCAGCACAAAGAGGTGCAGCCGCCAGATCTTCCTCCGAATCAAGGACTAGTCCCACTGATAACGCCTGCAGAAGTCCAGAATTGTCTCCGCCGCATGAAGAATCGGAAAGCTGTTGGATCCGATGGAGTCCCCATCGAAGCCTGGAAGGCAATGGGCTCTCGTGGTGTGGGCATCTTAACCGACCTGTTTAACCGGACACTCCTCACCGGTACGATCCCGAGCCAATGGAGACTGAGTATCATTACTCCAGTCTTCAAAGGCAAGGGGTCGGTGCAGGAGTGCGGTAGTTACCGAGGAATCAAGGTCATGTCCCACACCATGAAGCTCTTCGAAAGGGTTATCGACTCTCGGATTCGACAGGAGTGCACTGTCTCGGAATGTCAATATGGGTTTCGCCCTGGTCACGGGACAATGGACCCTGTTTTTGCCCTAAGGACTGTCGCGGAGAAATACAGGGCGAAGAATACGCCTCTGCATTGCCTGTTTCTCGACTTGCAGAAGGCCTTCGACTGTATTCCTCGGGCGATAATCTGGTAGGCATTGCGGTCCAAAGGGATTCCAGAGGCCTATATTGACATCATTCGAGACATGTACCGTGACTCCGATTCCGTAGTTCGGACCGCTGTTGGCGACACAAAACCTTTCCCCATCACCGTCGGGGTGCACCAAGGATCCGTCCTTAGTCCGTTTCTGTTTAGCGTGGTATTAGACGTATTGTCAGACAGCATCAGAAATTCACATGAACAGCCCCCGTGGCTGCTCATGTATGCTGATGATATCGCGCTGACAGATTCGGACAGGGGTAGGCTGGTGCGACGTGTGAAGGCGTGGAAGGAGTCGCTTGAGAACGGTGGTCTGAAGCTCAATGTGGCGAAGACCGAGTACTTGGCCTGTAACTCCACAGATCCCACACCCGTACGCATAGACGGCAACACGGTCGAGCGCACGGACCGAGTGAAATACTTGGGATCTGTGTTTCATGCATCCGGTGACATCGATTGTGACGTCAAGTCACGCATTGCTGCCGCGTGGGCCAAATGGCGTGAGGTGACTGGTGTCATTTGTGACCCCAAGATGCCGGTAAAGTTGAAGGGACAGGTCTATAAAACCATCATTAGGCCTGTCCTTTTATACGGCTGTGAAGCGTGGCCGGTGTTAGAGCGACACAAGCAGGAGCTGCGTGTCACGGAGATGAATATGCTGCGGTGGATGTGTGGAGTGACGCGGAAGGACCGCGTTAGGAACTCCCGCATTCGCGGCAGTCTTCATGTCCGTGACATTGCGGATAAATTGCAAGAGTGTCGGCTCCGTTGGTACGGCCTCGTTTTACGGCAACCGGATGCTTACGTGGGTAACAAATGTCTGGCCATGCCGCCTCCGCCGGGCCCCGGCAGGAGGGGTAGACCCAAAAAGTGCTGGCTTGACGTCGTAAAGGGTGATATGCGTGCCAATGGGCTCACTACCAGGGATGCTGAAGACCGTGCGAAGTGGAGAAGAAAAAGTCGGAAAGCGGACCCCGGGCGCCGAAGCGAGAGTTTGGGCTGCAACCGGGAATTAACGCAGAGATGATGATGATGATGAGAAACAGATAAGGGCCGAACCTTAGCGTAAACCCACTGTGACACTGAAGTTCACTTTGACGCCAGCTGGAGACCGGACATGTGTACTTGCCTTATCGTACATCACACGGATAAGCTGCAAGTACTTCACAGGCACTCCTTATATTTTCATGGCTTACTATATATGTGCGCACAAAGCCCCGAGAATCCTTAGTAAATTTAACAAAACATCGTTACAATTATAGGTCAAAATCACTCTCTTTTGTTGCTGTGAAAAATATTTTCCGTGAATATTTTTTTACTTAATAAACGGTAACCTTTGAAATTCTTGTCCTGGTTTTTAATAATGCCTTTTGAAATTATCAAAGCAACCCTTATTATTGTTATGTGAAGGTTTCTGATTTTGTACAATCATGATCAATTTAGTATTTTCGTCGACATATAAAAAAAGTGTATATTATAATACTTCAGTCATTAAGAAATAAACGGATTTGGATATTAGAAAAAATATGACTAATTCTTCTATGAAAGAATAACTCAACTCATGTATAATAATACTGCCGACGTGTAGCTCGGCTTCGAGGATACAAATAAATAATTTTACTTCGACATTTTTTATTATTAGTCATTCCTTGTAATATATTTTCATAGAGAATATGATACTCGGAGACCAATCTAAACGTCTCGGGTTCAAATCCCACTGTAATATGACTAATTAGGCTGTATTTTTCACCTATTGTGTATAATTGCCATGTACCGACGGTGAAATATCGTAAGGGAACATGGATGCGAAATCACCGGTATGTGTAACCCGCTGATCCGCCTTGGAGAAGCGTGGCGGGTATACTATCTGTTCTCTTTAGAGGGAAACCTGAGTCCAGCAGTGGGTTATTAATATTTCAAGATGAGTTTTAGTTATCTTCTTCTTTTCTTTATCCGTGCAGGGGCGGAGAAAGAATATTAACCTCTGCGGCCGGGGTCGGCCTGTCGTAAAGGCGACAAAATAACCCACTCTAGCTACGTGGTAGGACCCCCAGCCCGTTTGGATGGCGACCACCTTTGGTCTTAAGTATGCCGCCATAATAACTTTGTGTTGTGTTCCGGCATTAGTGACCTGTTTCTGTACCCTTATGGGACAACAGCGTGTTCGCGACGCCACTGGCGTTGCCAACACCCATAGGCGACGGTAACTGCTAAATTCTAATTCTAAATCAGTGACTAAATTAAGAAGTTTCAGGTGCAATTTCTGACAGATTACATTTGAAAATGGCCTTTCTAGTATTTACTAATGTGTATTATGGTATTCAGGCTTTGAGATCATCTACCGTGAATTAACTGCTAATCATGTTCTTGAGTTGGACATGGTGTACATATTTTCGTCTTCTTCTGCCTGTCCTTACCCCAAAGTATCCGGGGCACAACATTTTCTCTCCTTCCATTATTCTATATTAGTCATCACAAAATTTACACCGTATTTGCGTCTATTATTATTATTTATTGCTACATTTGTAAATAATATTTGAACTAGATATATCAGTATAATATTAATATAAACGCTCCTTTAGAAGGTTCCAAACAATAAATCAGACGCGAACTTCGCGAGTTTCTTGTCAAATGCGCCGTCGACCTTCCCTTCATCGAACCGGGAATACAATAAATTCAACTGATTGATAGTCACTCTAACTTTGCCTTGTTAGAATGTATTTCGGTATAGATTTTAAATATTAGCTATTGTACGATGACATTCATGGACCGAAATTGCACTGTACATGGATGAGAAGGATAACTCGAGGTCAGTAGACTGTATGAGAGGAGGGGGAGAGGAGTGGTGGCTAGAGAGACGCGATACCTTGCAGTGGGCAAAGAAATTAGCACTGTCCTTGATTCCACCCCTTCCCGGATCGGTTCAGGTCCGCTGAACTCTCGTCCGCTCGGAGAAGAACATAGGCTACTTTTTGTCGCGAAAATGTTTTGTTTCTGGCAGAACAACGTTTGCCGGGCCAGCTAGTTACTTTATAAAGTATATAGTTAGTTTATTTCTTCTCTTCTTCCTGTCCTTACCCCACATTATATAGGGTCGACACAACATGTTCTCTTTCCACTTTCCTCTGTTAGCCGTCTTCTCAACATTCACATCTGTTTTCACAATATTATCTTTTACGCAATACATAATACATCCATCTGTTCTTTGGTCTCATCATCATCATCATCTAAGCGTAGTATCCCGGTTGCAACCTAATCTTCCGTTTCGGTGCTCGGGGTCCGCTTTCCGACTATTTCTACTCCACTTCGCACGGTCTTCAGCATCCCTGGTAGTGAGCCCATTGGCACGCATATCACCCTTTACGACGTCAAGCCAGCACTTTTTGGGTCTATCCCTTCTGCCGGGGCCCGGCGGAGGCGGCATGGCCAGACATTTGTTTCCCACGTAATCATCCGGTTGCCGTAAAACGTGGCCGTACCAACGGAGCCGACACTCCTGCAATTTATCCGCAATGTCACGGACATGAAGACTGCCGTGAATGCGGGAGTTCCTAACGCGGTCCTTCTGCGTCACTCCACACATCCACCGCAGCATATTCATCACCGTTTTCACAATATTATCTTTTACGCAATACATCCATCTGTTCTTTGTTCTACTTCTCCTGTATTCATCCAATATAATTTCTATAATTTTCCTTGATATATGGTATGCTTATATTCGCATTTCATGGTGAAACCGCGCTAGTCTGTTACTTTCAAGTTTTACAATAAAAAGCGCTACTCTCACACTTCCTTTAATATACTAATATTTCCATAACTCCATATATCAGTATTTGTATCACCGCAGCATGTACTCGTAACATTTTTTCGTCCCCTTAGTGGTCCAGCATTCCGATACGTACAATACGACAGCTCTAATTACGAATTTACACATTTTAAATTATTGTTAGTATATTTATTGTTAGAATATAATCTATGGCATATTTTCCGATGTAACTTGCTTTATTCATAACGAGTCATTAATTGTATGAAATAGTTAAAATCTAAACAACAAACTGGTAAATCTTAACTTTTTTTATTGCTGTAGGATAGTAGACAGGCTGACGGCACACTTAGAATTTAGCTGTTACCGTCGCCTATGGGGTGTTTGCAACGACAGTAGCATCGTGAACACGCTGCTGTTCCATAAGGGAGATACCACAGGAACGTGGGTCACTAATGCCGCCATAACACAAAGTTATTATGGCGGCATACTTAAGACCAAAGGTCGCCGCCATTCAGACGGGCTTGGGGCCCTACCACGTAGCTAGGGTGGGTTGTTTTGTCGCCATTTACGAGAGGCCGAACTCGGCTACAGAGGTCAGTATTCTTTATCCGCCCCTGCACGGATAAACATGTTAAGAAAACAATAATATTAATTTTCAATTAATATTTCGAGCTCAAGCTCGATGAAATAATCTTGTTTACATTCAATTAGGTTAGTCTATTAACAAAACTTATTAATCCAAATCCGCTTAAACGTTTACTTATGGCGACGAATAATGATTTCTGCGGTTAACGAGAGTTGTTAATTGTGTTTAACAACTTTTATTATCCAGTAAAACTTAGCTTTTAATTAAATTAATAACACATTACAGCTGTGCACCTGGTATGGAATGCATAGCACTTTATAACATCTAGTACTTGTTACTGGAATATTTAGTTATCGGCCGGCTGTTCTCATTGGATCGCAGCCAAATTGGCCCCGCACCGTATGTGGTTATGTGGACTATATAATTGTTCAACCAGCACATGTTTATGTGCTTTCACTTTAAATAAAATATTTCTGTTTAAATCATTTTTTAAATATTTGTTCAACGGGGTTCATTTTCGACCTCTTTTGAAAATTTCTTTAAAATTTTCGTAAAGTTTATAAATTATACGAAGCATAATAAATTAATAAAAACATCCCTTCTTAGAACATTGGTACAGGACTTATTTGTTTCTCTTTGATGCCCTTCTGCAAGTCTTCTTCTTGGCTAATAAGTCACAAAAATTTATACAATAGATGTAGCTAAACTTAGGCGACCAAGGCAAGTGTAGTCTGACGTAAATCTCGAAATAGAAAAACCGGATGGTACCTTTACTTCTTGTGCAGCAATAAAACGAGTTATCTTTTTGTAGCTTTATACGACGTGTGGAGCTCCTAAACATTTTTTATTGACCACTACACTACGTGTCCTTTACAATAGAAGAATATCTTTATAATTAAAACATAAACGAAAACCCATTACTATTGACTATACAAATGCTTGTGCCGCCCAGACACTACCGACTCAGAATTTTAAAATTTTCTTTTAATTTCTAAAATGCTCTACTTACTCACTGTAGTAGAAAGACTTACCTGCAACAATACAAAAGTCATAATACTTTATATATAAAATTATACATATTTAAATGTGTCTAAATATTCATTCATCTAAGACGAACCCTGTCGGGTTTATTGGTAGTTAAATGTTTTGTAAAATTATTATTTTTTAATAAACAAATAAATTATTATAAATTTCCTGCCAAAAGCATCATTATTAAATACCATAAATATCCTGTTTTCAAATATTTCGTGTGACGTATACCTTTAGAAAAATATACGATACATTCTGTGTAAAACGTGTATATAGTACATTCATATTTTTATGCCTTGACCCTATATGTTGTAAGTTTAGTGTGTGTGTGTGTGTGTGTCTGTGTGTGTGGCGTGCGTGCGTGTATGTGTGTGTGCTGATTTTGACGCTTGATGATTAACAGTTTTCTAGTTAGCTGACCTGATCGCTTTAATTTGTAGCTGATCATCGGCAAATCTGAAGAAATCAACAGTCATTCAGTTATCAATCATTAACAATTATTACAAAATTTTCCATGCATACAGTAATCTTAAACGTAAGGCTTACATTACAACCGTTTCTAGTATTCACAAAGATCATATCTGCGAATTCAACTCCAGTAGTCACTTAAGCGTCTATTTCCATATCAATTTTCTTCGGATTTCGAACGACCATCTATCGGAGATTTTCCCATCGTAGTACAAAATTGGCGTTACACATGCTCCTTGCGTTGCAAACGACTATAGATAACGGTGACCACCTGTTATCACGTGGACCGTTGGCCCATACTGCACTCAAGTCATAAAAAAATATATTGAATGTTGAAAACCTGAGAGACTTTTTCATTTTATATTTATTTTCTCTTCATTCAAAATATTGAAAGAATGCATAATAATGTCCCCAAAATGAACATAAAAAATAAAGAAATTTTAACTTCGAACAATAGAACGGATACGCCGAGCGAAAGAAGAGTCATCGATACTAAACGTGCCTTCATAATAGCAAAAGCAACCTCATTAAAAGGTTATTGGTCCGCACTTAATGCACACAGACTGAAAGTGGGGTATTGTTCAGTTTAAACAATCTACAGTTCAATTTTACATATTTTTAGCATAGTGGTTATATCTAAATCTTGTGGGCGCAAAAATCTTGTATACTAAAAATTAATTATATTTCCTAACAGCTTAGAATCAGCAACAAAATTCAGAATATGTTTCTTTTTTTCGTATAATATCAATGAAAACTATGTGCATTAAAGTTACTGCATACATATTCCAAAATGAACTTAAAATATTATATAGGTACAAAATTATTATATTGTACGACAACGGGCAGGTTTACTGCTTATCTTCCAAGCTACCTTGTAGTTATAATACTAGCTTCTTCTTCTTGCTCTTATCCTATATTAAATGGGGTTGAAACAACAATGTGTGTATGTTTTTCTCGGTATAGGGGTGAAGTAAGAATACTGACCCCTGTGGCCGGGGGCGGCCGATCGTAAAAAGCGACAAAACAACCCTAGCTATATGGTAGAGTTCCAAGTACTACTGGATGGTAACCACCCCCACTATCTAAATTTTCCGCCATAATAACCTTGTATAATGTTCCGGCATACGTGGTGCAGGTTCCAATTCTTCTATGTAGACAGCGTGTTAAGAGTGCCCCTGGCGTCGTAAATATTCATAGGCGTCGCTAACCGCTTACTATTAAATAGGTCATAAGCCTGTATCCCGTTCCATAGTAATAAAATAATTTTTCTAGTCTAAGAAAAGCATGTATTATCGAAGAACCGTAACCATTTGTCAATACCAACAGATTACATCAAGTTCCAAAACGAAACTATGAATACAACTGATATTAAACGTTTGTATACAGGCAATGTTGTAAATTGGCCTCGATTCTTAAACATACATGATAAATTATACTACACTCAATATGTGATATGAAATCTTTCTTACGTTTCTTAAATATATAATGGCAACATCACATCATTAAAGGTTTTATTTTACGAATTACTTAATAGAATTTTTCTACCAAATAGCAAAATTTATTGTTGGCTCCAAAGTTCAATTACTCCTAAGAAAACTGGCTTGATTATAGGCCTCGAGGTCTAACCTATATATATTTAAATAAATTCCAAGAAAAAAAATATATAATGGCCATTTTATGAATTTCATGAATCAGCCCCATGACTTTATGAACCAGCGGTGGACGATTCAGAAAAATGGCAGGCGGACCGACAGGTTCCTGGCAGGCAGACTGACAGCGTCCGTTCTTTCTTCTGTTATGAATAATAACATTAGTAAAAATATATACTTTACTTAAATGTAAATAAATATATACATACTGTACATAAACACCTAGACGCTACATAGGAATCAAACCCGTGCCCCTGCCGCAAGCGTCACGACGTGCGTTAGCCGTTACGCCAAAACATCGTCAAAATTCCCGTATCCCAACCTTATCCCCAGAATAAAATAATTATTAACTTCCAAGATCTATACAAATATCAAATTTAGTATAAAGCATTTTCAAATAGGATGGAAAATAGTCCAAAAGTACACAAAGAGTGTTGCAGAGGAAACGGACTGGCAGTTTGAGTAAATATTACGGCCATTACTGCCACACCTACGCTCACTAGTAGCTCGTAGCCGCGCTGCCTACGAGACTACGCTATAAACAAATAACTGTAGTACTCTAGTCATTTTATTTTTTGGTAAAGTCGTAGAATAGTCTCATAAAACATCGAAGTTCTGCGTAAATAAAACTAATAGCTCTATTAATGAAGAAATCAAAGTTAAAATCTATATATAATCAAAATTTTTACGCATTAATTATTATCCGTGACTCTTTTCTTTACCAAAGAGACACAAATGAAAATAAATTTGGTCGTATTTCAAGTTATAATTGCATTATCTTCTTAAAATAAAACTTTAAACCTTAAGTACACACCCAAATTTATAATATATAACTTGAGGCATTGGCAAATATAAATTCTTAACTTTTCACGTATTCTATTTAACGTAATCTTACAAATAAATACAAATTACTTTCATACAAATTAAACACATCACATTAAAATAAAACAAATAATATAATATACACATGTGGACTCATTTAAAGCGTTTCTTTATATGTAAAATATACGTGGGTCACGTGCAAATAAAAACGATTCAATATAAAAAGTTGCCGATATTTTTGATTTTTGAAGTAGTTTCCATTCTTCTTTATACATCTTCACGTTTGACAGAACCACTGAGAAGAGTTCTAAGAGCTTTTAGTGCCTAGCTGTGAATGTTTCACCTTAACAAAATATACACTATTTAACCATAATATACTTACTAATAAATATAATTAACCAACCCATAAAAATAGCATAGTCTGAGTATTCTCTAAGAGGAATGGACTGTAACCCGCCACGCTTGTCACGACTCGAGGAGGTCACATTTGTTATTCAGGATTTTTTTATGTTCGTTTTCTTTCACCGCTAGTATGTTTTAATTATTTAAGGATGAGCATAATAACAGCTTACCTACAACATGTGGAGCATGAAAAAGTTTTTATCTACTGGTACCGTTTTGACCTAGTTTTAAGTTTCTCATTACAAATAATCATTAAAACTAGCATGAGCTAATAGCTAATAACCCCTTTCGGGCGTGACAAAATATTATTTTTGTTTCTCGTACAGTCTTAATGAATAATTAAAATAAGGAAATGAAGTTTTAGTAATAAATAAGGTTTTACTTTGTGATTCCCCTCGTAAAGCAGTGTGTGTGGATGTCATCTTCATATGTCAAAAACAGATAAAAAAGGCCATTTAAGATCAGTCACTGAAGGAACTCCTAAATAATAATAAAACCTTAACTACCATAAATTATATAAACAGTTTCGAGATGTTAAAACTTGTGGCATTTTATCGTAGTCAATAGTTGAGGCATTATTAAATTAGAATATACAGTATATATTACGAATCATAAATAAAAATTTCAATGATTGAATATGATATACTTCCATCGATATTATCCAATTTTTATAAAAATATTTTTTTTTGTTAATCAAAACGCTGCTTGTGATTAGTTAATTTGATACTTATAGTGCTGTGTACATGACGAACTGAGTTTCACAAATTTACTTAAATATCTAATTGTTTTACTTTAACAAATAATTTAACCATATGAAATAATTTAGAAAAATCTTACTAGCTCTTTTTTACATCTATTTCATTTTGTACGAACATCTACTGAACAATTCATCTGTTAGATCAATGCATTAAGAGATTGAACTCTATTATTTTAGTTAAAGTGGGTATACTACAAAAAAAACTGCAATACACTAAAAATATTTGGCATGCAACATTAGGAATAAAGAGGCAAAATAGTTTCACGTGGCAAGCGCAACTCTCGGGGGAGCCGACCTTTTTGTGGTATTTAGAGGCTATTGTTTCCTTCCATGTTTACTTTGATGTAGTTGCTCATAAATTTTAGGGTTGTATTCTATATATATACTTTTGTAGATTTGTTTTGAATATCTTTGGTTTTGAATATTGGGTTAAAAATTTAATAGTTTATAACCTATTGTAATAATTAAGTAAACTAGAAGTGTCGATGGATGTGTAGTGAAAAACTGAACAAATAAATGAATGGATACTTTTAGGATTTTTATCGAGTTTTTATATTGGTGATTGATATTGACATGTAAGATTTAAGATTTTACTTCGTTTTCGGTAACGAAGTTGAGTAACTGTAAAAACCTTCTTAAAATCTATTAAAATTTTAATGATCTATTCTTCTTCTTATATACTCGTCTTGCTCTACTTGCTTCTTAGCATGTTTCAATATTAATCAATATTCAGAAATTACGACCGACATCTCAATATATTTTGAACATCCTCGTAACTAGACACTATATATATATATATATATTTTTATAGATAAACATAATACAATAGCGATTAACTTTATGCATATTACATAAGGAACTAAATTGTTATTGTAGTATTATAGTATGTACATATAACAGCGTAATCAAAAATGTCGAGTTAAATATAATATCTCAAGGTCCCGCTAACAACAATTTTAAATCTAAATTTTTTTATATCTGGAATTCAGCAGACAGGCAAACGGCCCACCGTCACCTATAGACGTTTGCAACATCAGATATATATTACCAATGTGCTGCTGGCCTCAAAAAAAATTTATAATGCCTTTTTTTTAAATCTCATATCGCACTGCGATAGGAAAACTCAGCCGGAAGCTCATACCCAATCTGGAGAGTACGTAACATGAACGTTCAATTAGTGACTTGTAACATACGCCTGTAAAAAAAGATCTTTATTTTATTATAATTTTTTATAATGTTTGTCTTTTATTGCGAAATGATGGCTGCAACAATATATCAATTTCTATCTTTCATCGTAAACTTTTACATTATAGTATAATAAAATTTATTTCATGTATAAAATAAGCATACAGTTCAGTCAATCATAAACTGATGGACTATTTGGTTGGTTTGAATGAATCGCGTCTCTCACCGCGCACCTGGATGTATTATACATTATATAACATGGATATGGGTTACTAGAAGTACTTTAGAGAGCGTGCCCTGACCTGTTACGTTATTTATTTCATTATATTATAATAAATATAATATATAAAAGAAATCTCCAATATACGTAATTACTACGTATTTTCGTAGCTTCGTCTCCAAACACGCCTCTCATGACAGACAGATATCACAGATAGTCAGCAGAGAATACTATCTAATTTCGGCCACGTAGTGAGGAAGAGATATAACTGCCTAGAAGAGCTGATTGTAGTTGGAAACGCGGAGGGTAAACAAGCACGCGACTGATCTCCAACCAGATGGTGCGATCAAATAAAGGCCCTAACCTCATTCAAATTCTGCTCGGTTGTCAGAGATGCAACGATAGGCACAGATGGAGACAGATTATTAAAACAAGGTGCACCACAGCACTGATGTCCACATCCAGTGATGAGTACGATCCTCAGCCATGAGGGAACGACCGCAGAGAGATATACATAGTTATATGTATATAAAAGCGCCTATAAACGTCAATTTTAATTTATTGTGAGCAGAATATAATAATTTACAATTCTTCAGTTTAGATTTATGAAGATTTTATATTTGTGATTGGGGAGACCTCTAACAATATTATACCATAAGCGTTTGTGTTAATTAATTCCAACCCATAACGTCCTACTGCTGGAGTCATCTTACTATAAAAAAGAAGTTGTTACCATCACGCCTTTCCAATTCGGAGTAAGCACGGATGGGTGATGTTCTGACGATCTTTTACACCTTTATATACTAGTACGTGACAGTAATTTTATAATTGGGGTTGAGCCTGAAAAACAGCCAATTATACACAGTGGACTGATTCCGAGTCTTTTTCATTGTAACTAGGAAATATTACAATCAACCTATGAATTAAATGTTGATTAAATACTACAAATCATACAAAATAATTTTAAAAGGAATATTTTTATTGATGAACTCAAACAGAAATATTAGTCTTAAGTTCCTTTTTTGGGGCTGAGTGAGTAACAGATTAATAGGGCTGATAAATTCGTTCCTATCATGATCATAATCAAAAGTATACATTCACAATATAAGTCTTAATAAATATTTAACACTTCCAGTAAATTTGTGTGTCCGCCTGTGTAGGAGCATAAAGTATGTTATTCAGGCTCCGTCGACATTGAGTGATGGTCAGTAAAACCACCTCGTAAGAATATAAGCGGTGAGTTGCCTATTAAAACTGATGAAAAATTGCTAGAATTTCATGCGAAAACGTGACTCCGTTATTCTTTGTAAAATATTGCAAGTTTTTTTAAATAAAATATAGATATGATTAGGATACTTTACTTTTTACTTTAGTCGAGTGGAATCTAAGCAAATATAAGGCCTCATCATTTAAGCTCAATTTATACCTTTAGGTCGTTTGGCTAAATAAAATGGAAGTTGACACTGAAACCCAGGTTGGAATAATTGCAGTACAACAAAATGCTGAGTAGCCAACTCCATTTGTTAAGGATAAGGCGAATTTCTGGCTTTGTTTGATAAATAATTGTTTTATTGTTGTGGAACAAAAGAAACACTGCCGTCCAGATAGTTAGAATCTGGGTCACTTAGGGGACACAACATAAATATAATGTGCCAACATATTTGGAGACCAGGGGTGTGTTGGTTGCAGTCCCGTCCAGACGGCCAAGGCTGTCCACAAGGTGCCTCCAAGGTAGTCAGTTTTACCACCTTGTTAGAGTTGTTTTGTTTTGTCTTTTGCGACAGGCCGCCCTCTATCGTGGGTGCCAGTATTCTTACTCCGCCCCTGCACAGTATAAATTTAATTTAGAATATTTAATTAATATTGACAAACAAATATTTTCTTTCTTTCTTTCATTTATCTAAGATGAATTAAAAAGTAGGAACTATATTTGGTTCACATTAAACAAAGGGAAGGTACTTTACGATTGTATAATTTTAAATGTATCAAATGCAATGTATTTTCTTGTGCCTGTATAGGAAAAGGAAATATTAAGAAAGGAAATGACGTAAATAGGCACATAGAAGTGGTCTCCTGTATTAATACGTTAAACATCATAGCGCTCAACTTACAAACTCTCGTTTCCTCTAGTTTACTTCGATTTTTGATTTCTAAGCTCCGAAACAACCAGAGTGAAACTCATGTAATATTAACTACATTCAATTCTGTGCATCAAACGATGACATGGATTTGTTACGGTTATTACGTCTATATTTATTTGTTTGGAAATATTTTCAACTATCTATTATAAAGATTAGACTCCTAAATTTTAAGATTATCTATTAGAAGTAAACGCAAAGGGGAGCTGTTGCTCGCGTCCGTAGAAACTACTTATTATATCCCTACACGTGCTCACCGGTGGAATCTATCTCCAATGGAAGACCGGGAATCTTGGCTTAGTTGTCTGGGTTAAGAGCAAGACAACCTGAATAAATAATTACCCCAAAAATACGGTGGAGACCGCGTCAAGAGGATGAATGGCTTTGGGTGTTAGTCACTAGCGGCAACCTTGATGAACCTGGCGAACATCATTGTATATAACTTTCTCACAGGAAAGGCGTTACTCTGTGAGTCTTATCGACCAGATATACCACCTTATCGACCTTACTCGTGGGAATCAAATGAATAATCCAATAAACCCAAACTAAAACCACAAAACCAATATTCAACAAGGCCTCCATAAAAGAATACTTGAATATAGAACAAGATCATCATCTTTCTGTGGAAGCACAAATTATGAGAAAATAGACATAGTCATATCTCAAATAACCCTCACAAAATCTGAGAAGTCTTTGCTCCAGAAACAGCTGCCCCTATGTTGGCAACGTGTACCGACTAACAGAAAATGCAAAATAAATGAGGTTTCTACAGTTGTTTGCAGTTAGGGAACAGGTACACAGGCCCACGTCTAGACCTGAAAGATGAATTTGGAATGAATCCAAGTACAAATAGACCAAACAAACCTCTACCGATTGTTATTTACGATATTGAGGATGTAAATGAGCTTACTAAACTACGAGTAATTGAATTAATAATTCCGAAAACCGAATTCAGATTCAATATTGTAAACAAAAATCTCTTACGTCTGATAGAGAACTCAGCAGAGGACTACAAAAAAGTAATAAACCAGATATAACAAAAAGCATTAATAGGGCACATCTTCACCAAAAATATACAAAACCGTATAGAGTTGTCATTAAGAACTTGCATTACACAACACCTCATGAAGCAATAATAGTGGAAGAAATAGAGAAAACAATAAATCAAGGAATTAAAATAGAAGACCCCTGGAAGTTAAAATCCATGTTACAATGTCAGCCATGCCAGCGGTATGGTCATTCTAAAAATAACTATATGAGACCATTCCGTTGCGTTAAATGTGGAGAAGGACTATACCTATGTATATGACTTTACCTATGACTGCCACAAAAAAAAATAGAAACACGCCAACTAGATTTGCTCTGTGTTCCAGCGACTATCCTGCTAACTATAAAGGCTGCCAGGTCTACAAATAAATTCTAGACAAAAAACTAAGCAGGGCGGCTCTAACATACCGTACGACTAACAATCACACAGAAGGCCAATGTACAGCACCAAACAAAATCATATCAAACGCACCAGTTAACAAAACCTATGCCGAAATAACCAAAACAGGTTTTTTTATCGCTGTAGGATAGCAGACAGGCTGGCGGCCCGCTTAGAATTTAGCAGTTACCGTCGCCTATGGGTGTTTGCAATGCCAGTGGCATGCTGTCCAGGTTCCAGACTAACTGTTACAAGAGGTAGACAACTGAAGAATTGCATTGATCGACATCTATATCATCCTTTGTCAACTGGAGCTCCTACTATGGGCCAATAGCCCACTGATCCTAGAAACCTGCTGGATTTCTTCGTAATCAAAGGCATAAATATTCTCTTCACTAATATTGAACCTAGCCTAGATAGATCATCAGACCACAATACAGTAATACTATCGTTATTCTAACTGTAATGTGTCGCGACGAACCTGCCTCATTATAATGTATTCTTCTATTGTATACAATAGAAGAAATGACTGGGAAGGATTTCACTCATACCTTGATGACTACGTCAACTTTAAGAATCCACTAAAAACAAGCGAGGATGCCAAAGAAGCCTACTAATACATTACAAACTCCATTCCAATTGCAGCATGGATCAGTACCCCTCAACTTAATAAAATCTTGGATCCCAAAATTAACCAGCCACTATAAACAAGAAACAAAATAGCCGACAATCAGCGTTTCGACGAATCTGGCAATTATCGCGACACCACTCAGACAAACATCTTCTGAATAAGGCAATCAAATAATTGAAAATAACTATTGGAGAATACAAAAATAACAGCCTTAAGACAATTCTAGAATAGCTGTCACCAACATCACATGGTGAACACTCGCTTTGGAAGGTCTCTAAATACATTAAAAGGCTCAGCAACTATTTAATCCTATAAGATGACAGTCATCTTGGGCACGTAACGTAACCAAGATAAATCGGAGGCTTTTGTTGCGCATTTAGGCCAGATATTTAAACCAAACGAGGGCAACGACAGTGACGACCTGGATACCATACTCAAGCAAGATATCCAATTGTGCCTACCCATTAAGTTAACGTCACCAAGAGCAGTCACAGAAGAAATTAGACTATTAAATCCTAAAGCTCCGGGATTTGACATAATTACATCAAGAACGCTTAAGAAGCTTCTAAAGAAATGCATCACCTTATTGACCTGCTTTTTTACGCCACCTTCAGGCTCTTCTATTTCCCGAAACTGTGGAAAGTCTCGGAAATAACACAAAGACGGTAAAACACCTCAGGAGTACTCTTCCTATCATCCTATAAGTCCAGTCCTGTCAAAGCTGTGGGAAAGGATTTTCGTCAAAAGACTCAGTAAAACCTTGAATGGGCATAACATAATACCCAAACATCAATTTGGTTTCCGGAAATCATAAACCGATTGTGTGAAGTGTCTTGGATTTCACCTAGACAGACGCTTAACGTGGGAAGACCATATTAAAGCCAAAAGAGACCAATTCAACTACAAGTTTCGAAATATATATTGGATGCTAGGTAGAAACTCAATGTTCTCCTTGGACAATAAGCTATATTATACAATACTGTTCTGGAGCCCATATGAACATATGGCATTCAAATTTGGGGAGTAGCCTGCAAAAGAAACATCACATGCTTGCAAAAAAACAACATCCTGAGGAATCTTGTAAATGCTCCATGGTTTGCGAGATATGATGAAGTACACGAGTATTTAAACATGAGAATAGTAGACTCAGAGATAGAGCGTCATAAGAAACACCATGTGGAACGCCTCACTCATTACACCATTGCAAATATGGTGTGGAGGCTTAAAATAAATTACATACTATGAATTGAGGAGCAAGGCACTGACCTGCTACTCATTAAAAACATAATAATCACTCAACACAGCTGATAATATTCTGGCGACTGATTGCAATGTATTAAAGAAAATCTATTATGAAACACATAATATAAGAATACACATAATAGTGTTTTACTCTAAAAATTTTAGTAGTATAATTAGCAAAGATTAACATTAGAAAAGTAACTACACACCATAATTCAAAATGGCGACCAATGTCAAATACGCATTACACCAAACTTTCATAGTTTGGCTTTCATTTGGCGTTGATAGAGCCATTATTTCAACAATTATCACGAACATGCATTGTCTTATACATTTAAGATAATTTCTGCTACGACAATATATCAGTAGGATTGACTTACTTCATTTATGGATAACACTTTTTTATAATAAAACTAGCTGACCCGGCAAACGTTGTTCTGCCATATAAATAATAAAATGTCAAAAAAATTTAAAAAAAATTTAGGGGTGGACTACCCCTAACATTTAGGGGGATGAAAAATAGATGTTGGCCGATTCTCATAGATATCGGACAAAAAATTTCATCAAAATCGGTCAAGCCGTTTCGGAGGAGTATGGCAACGAAAACTGTGACACGAGAATTTTATATATAATAAAATTTCGAAACAGTTTAGTCTGAAGACTAAACAGGAATTTAAAACAAATGTACAAAGCAATAAAAATAGCTAGAATATACTACATATGTATGTTCACATTCATCGATCCAAATTGTGTGGTGTTCTAACGATTGAATAATTTAAATGACATTTCACAATTCCAATACAAGTTCGAACTTGTATTTATTTCGAATGCTTGTTCAATTTACAGGCTAATCCTGTTATATATAAATCCAATTGGGATCCATTTAAATCTCTTCTTCTAAACGATTGCATTCCTTTTATTTTTTAGTTTGTTATTTAGTCGAGTATTATCAAACAACAAAACATTTTTCAAATCTTTATTTAAGATGGTATTCTTTGATATAATACATTTCTTTGCCCTTAAAACGGGCATCTTACAATCATTGGCTTTTCCATAGATAATATTTCAAGTTATTTTTATCCGTGCAGGGGCGGAGAAAGAATACTGACCTCTGCGGCCGGGGATAGGGCCCCAAGTCCAAGACCCAAGTTCCTGTGCCCTTATGGTACAGCAGCGTGTTCGCGATGCCATTGGCGTTACAAACACCCATAGGCGACGGTAACTGCTAAATTCTAAACGGCCCGTCAGCCTGTCTGCTGTCCTACAAAAAAAAGTCATTAGCTTAGATGACTAGAAATTTCTTATTGTTAATGAGAATATAGTTTTTAACACTTAAATCCTCTAATCGGTGTTTTAATCAATGTAAACAGAGAGCTGTGTTAAAATGGACTTTTTATGGGTATAATGAAATTAGGACTACTAGTATTTTTATGGTATTTTAATAAAAGAAGACATTAAAAAATAATAATTAGTAACGAGTATGATCTGTGCTTGCAGCGATTACGGCATGTAATCGTCTTCGCATACTTTCCACCAGGCTTTTGATCCTGTGGAATGTGTTCCCACTCAGCCGAGATCACACCCTGTTTAAGCACCCTGATGTTTTGTGAATGTGGTTGGACAGATCCTACTCGCCTTTTTAGGAGGTGCCAGACGTGTTTAAGGGTCGAGGTTCCGCACTGGCCAATCCAAACGACGAATACCGACCTCTTGCATACGAGTATAAGCTGCTGCTGCTGCGTTCGTGGCTGACATATTCGCATTCCAAAACTTTTCTAACGAGTAGCGTCAGTGACGCTGAAATATTTCCACCGGGATATATAATTATTTGTCACGACCGCAGTGGTGACACGGGATAAGGCGAGGTACTCCTAGCGGTTCGAGATACGTGCAATTTGCAACTCATAAGTAATATTGAATATATTATTCTACTGTTATGGAAATTATAATTGGCAAGATAGCTTTAAAATATAAATAGATTATATGTTGTGTAGTCTATATTCCACCGCAATCAAGCCTTGAAAGTTATACGAGCATATTTTTATTATAAAAAAATATAGTATCTGAACATTCAAAGCTTGAAATAATTATATTAGGCGAATTTAATTTAAATTTTGCGGGTAATACTGTACATATGCAATTTGATTATATGATTATTGTAAATTAAAACAAATTAATTCGGTCACAAATAAATATGGTAGAATGTTGATTAGGTGCTGAGTAATATGAACACTGAGTGTACAGAAGTCAGCGGTCCCGATCGACGCGTACCATTCTCCCCTGGCGATTCACTGCATGGACGGACGTGCTCGCCGCCGCCGCCTCAAATAGCTATCTAATTATTTTCCACTTCAAAATATAACTTTCACAAAGGAGATCTTCATTCGCCGGTATCAATACCCTGTGTGGTTTACAACGGATATTACAAATAAGGCAAAGCTTAAATATTTGCATCTTAAAAAAATTAAAGAGAAAGGTGACAATTATAATAGGGAAATGTTTAAAATCTATAGCCACCGCGTCAAAGAACTAATTCATTTAGCACACGAGCAGTACATACAACATAGATACATAGATAACACTTTATTGTAAACCAAATAACTTATAAAAACAATGAAAATTATTTACACAATCAATATCTACAAAACACACCAAGAACCAAATCAATACCAATAGGCGTCTGTTTTGGAAATTTATAAAAAGTTAGAATACCCCACGACCAGCTTGCAATGAACTCGTATACCAAGGTAATTCAGTCTCTGGTTTTAAAGCACCGAATGTTTCTGCAAAACATTTTAAATCCGCAATTGTAAATAAATAAATAAGCATCTACGTCGCCAGAACAGTGGGCCCGAGCATTATCGTCCTTAAAAATGGTATTTTCACCAATTACAGTCAGTGCGGATTGTGTATTATTGACAAAGAATTTATGTTATGTACCTTTGCGCATTTACTGAGCCATTTTCAATGAATACTCTCCTACCTAGTGTTTAAGATAGGTAATTTCTAGTGAGGCGCAATCGAGCAATCCGGTATTCACGGCGTAACTTGGGGGCCCGCACTGGTCATCGACTGCGTATATCAGCTGCTAAAGGCGTCCTCCTCACAATCCATAGGCTAACTTGTGCTCCTCGTACCTCTTCAAGGTTTCTTTTGAGGTATACGTAACTGTATTTGCAGTTTCTCAGCGCCTGAGTCACTAAAAAGCGGTCGTCTCATGGTTGTGTGTAACGTTTTCTCACAGTACGTTGCCTTCTGAACGGAATTTGTTTCTTGGTAACGAGTGCAAGTTCTTTGGACGGTTGAACGACTCACGCTTAACCGCTGTGAGACGTAACATTGGCTACACCATTCTTCCAGCAGCACTATAATTTTACTAGCTCTTATTGCTTTTTCTGCCATTAGAATAGACACAAAGATACCTGTTTTAGTTACAATAAGTCGGGATTATGCGATAAACATAACTTTTTGTATTAAAAATAACGAGAAGTTAGTTTTAGTTGTCTAATAACCCTTTAACCGCAAACCCGCAAAAAGTCACATACTGCAAAAGGGATTATTATTTTTAAAAACAAAAGTTTCCAATTAGGAATTAACTTTTCAAACCCAGACTCTTTGTTAAGGGCCAGTAATATAGTTTGGCTATTAAAACCTCTATAGAACTAAATTATTACCATTATGTAGAACAATCAAAACCGCCCGTTTTTTTTACAAAGGAGTTTATGTAGTTGTATATAAAAACTTATGCACAAGTTATAATTTTTTTAACCTCAAACCAAAATATGTGCTTTTTAACAGTCAGTGTTTTCTCCATTTCGCTGGCATGAAACCCTGAGGTATTCCTTCTCTTGTTGTCTGTATGGTTAGGGTATTCATTTGTCACCTTGCGCTAAAGGAACAAAATATTTAATTCTCTTTATTCTTTTCTTCCGAGCTCCCTATCACTGTATAACAAACAGAAATCTGTGCATTGCTTTTTTTTATTACTAAGGAACAGCTGACAGACTAGCGGTCCACTTAATTATAATCAGTTAAATACTGTCACCTATGGATGTTTGCGACGCTAGCGGCACCGCGAACATGCTGCTGTCACATTGGGGTACAGAAACCTGGATCACTAATACAAAACAAGGTTATTTTTTTTTTTTATTGCGTAGGACAGCAGACAGGCTGACAGCCCGCTTAGAATTTAGCAGTTACCGTCGCCTATAGGTGTTTGCAACGCCAGTCGCATCGCGAACACGCTGCTGTCCCATAAGGGTACAGGAACTTGGGTCATTAATGCCGGAACACAACACAAGGTTATTATGGCGGCATACTTAAGACCAAAGGTGGTCGCCATCCAGACGGGCTTGAGGCCCTACCACGTAGCTAGGGTGGGTTGTTTTGTCGCCTTTTACGACAGGCTGACCCCGGCCACAGAGGTTAGTATTCTTTCTCCGCCCCTGCACGGATAGATTATGGCCGCAGACCAAGGGTGGTTGCCATCCAAACGCTCTTGGGGTCCGACTACGTAGCTAGGGTTGTTTTATCGCCTTTTACGACAGATCAACCCCGGCCGCAAAGGTTAGTATATTTCTCTGCATAGCAATGGTATCCATAAGCGACGGTTACTTGTTACTGTTATGTGGGCTGGTTACCCTCTGCTCACTGTATCTCGGAAATTAAAAAAAGAAACTGGCATATCAACAAAACATATTTCCAAGAATTGTATCTAATATTTTTAATCAAAACGACCTGAGGCTAACTGGTATAACATAGAATCGTGATGTGTAGTGCAAATTTTTTTATCCGTGCAGGGGCGGAGAAAGAATAGTAACCTCTGCGGCCGGGGTCGGCCTGTAGTAAAAGGCGACAAAATAACCACCCTAGCTACGTGGTAGGGCCTCAAGCCCGCCTGGATGGCGACCACCTTTGGTCTTAAGTATGCCGCCATAATAACCTTGTGTTGTGTTCCGGCATTAGTGATCCAAGTTCCTGTACTCTTATGGGACAGCAACATGTTCGCGATGCCACTAGCGTTGCGAAAACCCATAGACGACGGTAACTGCAAAATCTAATTGGGCCGTCAGCCTGTCTGCTGTCCTACAGCAATAAGAAAAAAAGAATATAACTGGATGAATAAATAATTTAAAAGTAAAAACGTCAGGCGGAATAAATAAGATGACATGTTTGAAATTAGGAATAAATGATAGATAATAATATATGTATAATAAACGTACATGCACGAACATGTACATACATACATTAAATATAAGAGAAAATTTAAAACTAAATTAGAGGAGAAAATGCTCATATTGTAAGAAGAAACACGAACTATTATATACTCATATACACATAAAAGAAGGTTTAAAACTATATATTTAGAAACATTAATTTCATTTGAGTTTTCTTATAAGTTTAATGCACATTTTTTATTGATATATACCCTTAAAAATAAAGAAAAGACATATCTTGAATGTCACAAATGATTTTTATTTTCCCACATTTTTGTTTGTATGAAATCTATCTGAACAAATCTTGTCAGCATCTTAAGATGACGCGCTAATAAAGACCCGTGTTATGTTGAGGCCCACTCATTCACTCGATCAATCATTCCAGACGAATCCACCCACCTAGTTTGCACTTCATTTTTCTTATTGCCTCGGCTCATTTCTATTTTCATCACAATACGAGCCTTTTTTCATTGGTAATTTATTATTTTAATGGTTTAATTAATGATAAAAATGCTTATTGTGAATATGACGACGCAAAACTGGCTAATATTGATTATATAATATTTTTATATAAAACAATTTTGAAATAAGAACAACCCTAACATAAATATGACAGATGTCACTGTCATTAGGACGTGTGCCGCAAGGGCTAACACTGATAAAAGCACATACCTAATCAAGACATTCTAAGAGCCTCAGAAATTCATTTAAAGAGGTTTCTTTGGACCCAGGGTTTCAATCCCGGCCGCTTGAAGTACGTAGCTATTGAGCCAGCACCGTCACAGATTTCATCACCAAAAATCACAAGGTTCAATATAACATCCTAGACGAGGGTTCATCCCTTCTTACAACAAGTGACATGCCTTCCGATCTCCAGGCCAAACTAGCACTAAGCCTAAGATTCTAACTTTAATAGAATACTTACGCAGACTAAAGTAAATAATATCGTTGGAGCTGGCGTGTGGAAATAAGATTATTTCCAGTTATGAACTAGAGGGCTCATGGTAGCCAGAATAATTAACACTGACAGCAAAAACTCGCCAAACATAGAATTTGAATATCACATCGATATAAGATTTTAGAAATAGGCACTAAGGTTCAAATTATAAATCTAAATCGAGTATATTCAATACAATAACCGTAGTAAATAAAGAAAATAATATTTCATATTACATTAAATTTCATCACATTAGCATAAGCGTCCACAAGCCAACAGGCCGCTTTCATTCAACCCGCCGCCAAATGCCAAATTGTTAATATCACACTGTAAGTGAAACAAAACAATATTCCCGTTCCGGGGCTCATTGTCAGCAATTTGTCAGTCACATCATTGCGTTTAGTAATGAAACCATTCGCGCAAGGCTCGATGCGTTCGACCGGCTTTTATGGAAGAGTTAGGGTTGCTGCCTTCCGTTTAGAAAATGTAAATGTTATTTTCCGAAATATAATCTCATATGATAAAAATATTATGTAGCAATGAAACTAATTAAGTTTCACTAGTCTATTTCATATATGATCACGGTTTATATATTGAAATATTTAATTAGTTAATATAAAAGGAGTACAGGAAATAAATATATTAAAACATATTGTTTACTCTTTTCTCCATGCAGGGGCGGAGTAAGAATACTAACTCCTGCGGCCAGGGGCGGCAAGTCGTAAACTGTGGCAAAACAGCCCTAACTAAGTAGGGCTTTAAATCCATCTGGATGACAACCAACCCTGGTTTGTAAATATGATACCATAAAAACCCTGTGCTGTTCCGGCATAAGTGATCCAGGTTCCAATTCCCCGTACGCGGGCGGCAGTGTGTTAGCGAAGCAAGTCCGGCGTGGTTACCGTCAATAGGCGACGGTAACTGCTAGTAAGCACTAGTACTGCCACTGCTAGTAAGGCCACTAAATAGTAATTTAGTGGCCTTCCAGCTTTTCAGCCTGTCTGCTCTTTCAACGCAAAAAAATGAGTTAAATAATTAAATTAAGCGCTACCAACCCTACTTGATCCGCACTGTAGCGGCTGTCCGAAACATCGTAAACTTAATTTTTACTGTCCAGATAGTACGATGTATGTCATGTTATGTCCCTAATGAGATTGACGATGTGTGAGTTTTGTTATTGCTTTTTATTGAATTATTTTATTTCGGACTTCTCTTGCTTCACTTCTACATACATATTTCGTACTGTATTTTTAATGCTGTAGAACAGTAACATGTTGGCGCTCCACTTAATAGGAAACAGTTACCGTCGCTTATGCATGTTTGCGACGCCAGGGGCATCGCTAACACGCTACCATCTGCCTAGGAAGACTGGAACCTGGGTACCACATAACTAGGGTTGTTTTATCGCCTTTTACGACAAACCACCCTCGGCCGCATGAGTCAATATTCTCACTCCGCCATTGCACGAGAAAGAAATAATAACAATTATCGTATAATAACGTATTTATGTTATTTTATATTATAACGTATAATTACATTTTCTTTTATTATACTGTTTTTCTTCAGTTACATATATAGGATAAACTTTTGTGTTGGTATGTATTAACATGCACGTATATGTTCGGATCTATTAGTCAACCTGGCTTATGAAAAAAGTCCTAAATGTAAACAAAAAATAAAAAGAGCTAAATATCTGAAAATAGTCGTTTTCATTATATCGACAATTTAATTTTATTCATATATCTATCGACAATTTTTATTTATATCATTTCAGTTAGATAAATATTCGTAACACTATTTTCAAATGATAACATTTTTTACTAAACGATTGACTTAATTTCCTATGATCCCTAGGTGGGGCAAAGGGCGTCCACAGTACTCTCCCATCGCGTTTTATCGTGGACTACGCGTTTGGCTTCAGACCACGTAAATTTGATTTGTTTTAATTCCGGTGCCACCGAGCGTCTCTAGGTATGCTTAGGACGGCCACGCTTCCTCTTGCCTTGTGGAGTCCATTTCAGCGCCTGCCTTGGAATAAAGTTTGGAGCTCTTCTGAGGGTGTGACCGATTTGCTTCTACTTTCGGCACTTGATCTGGTAACCAGTAATCGGTATTATCCCACAGCTGTTCACTAGTTCAGTATCAGTCTTAGGCAGCGCTTAACGAAGCCTTGTAGCGATGTCCTCTTCGGTACACCCAGTTTTAGACACTACACTTCTAAGGTAGGTAAACTGTACATGCCCAATAGGTTCCAAGCCCAGTAATAGTGGAGACGAATACCTTCCTCCTTCCCTCTGTGCGAATTTCTAGAGTCTTCCGCAAGTTGATCTTTAGGCCCTCCAGAAGCGCTTCATGCTGCAAGTATTCCTGATTGGCTTGCATGTCAACGTGCTTGTAGCTAAGTAGGCGCAGGTTATCAGCATAGTCTAAGCTGTCCAGTTGTTATTTTAGGCTCCATTCTATGCCCCGCCGTATGCAGTCGTTTGCTCTATGCATTATTCCATGCGAAACGACAAGAAATAAGAAAGGCGAAAGAAAACTTTCCTGCCTAACCCCCGCGTGTACTGCGATGTCCTCGGAGATAAGTCCATCATTTTCAACTTTACAGGAATACCTTCTGTACGTTGCCTTCAAGATATCTGGGATCTTGGGTAGAACGCCAATCTCATCCAGGCGAGACCAGAGTCTAGGTCATCGGACTATATCGAAAGCTTTTTCAAAATCGACGAAAATAGCTCATGTTGGCATTCTGATGCTACCTCCACAATGATGCACAATGTAGTGATCTGGTCCGTGCATGAGTGATTAGGCCTAAAACCTGCCTATTCTCTCTTTAGAAGTGGTTCGATTATCTTTGTCAAACTGCCCAGTATTACCTTGGACAGAACAATTAAGACCATTTAATTACGTCTTAATATAATAATTAATATCAACTATAATTATTTTACTTTGTATGTCTCTTTCTCAAATGAATTATTAACATTAATAATATTAAATAATCATACAATAATCAATTAAATTCAGTTTTACAGAGTGATCGCATACTTATATTTTCACTACAAGTTCTGACGTTCATAACTATTATAATAACATAGATTCGTTAACCCTAACAGTATTGTAGTATGAGAAGAAATAAAATGATAGACTTTTTTTTATTTAGTTAGTTATATAAAATACGAGATTACTTATATACAATATATTGAAAAGCGCATTCGAAAGCTTATTATTCTTATTAACGGCTGAAACTTTACTGAAACAAAAAAATAAAAAATATATAATATTTTTAAGTTCTAAAATTTAAAATTAAGTTAAAATTTGTCGCTCACAAAACAAGATTCAAATGCGGACGAGTTTACGATTGCTTTAAAGTCCTAAAACGGAGTTAACATACTATTTTTAGTAGTAAATTACGTATCCAAATCAAAAGTGCTATTTATACGAATTCCAAACTATTTGCCAACTATGTACCTTATCGTTGTAGAATGTGCCTTAAGTCTTTAAAACATTACCAAAAACAGAAGAGAAATAAAATGAGATAAGAAATTAGACGCAAATACATTAGAAGAAAATAGATTTAACATGTAGACTGCCAACCAGAAGCTAACTCGTAGCCTAACCTGGCCAGAATGCTATTTATAAATTACTTCACAGCTTCAGCAGACAAAGGTCTTTTCTTTCAACAATATGATTAATTGGTCTTGGGAAGGAGAAGAAAAATCTGCATTGTTTGTTTCTAGGTTAAAAAATGAATTTAGTCTCTATAAAATATTAGAGCAAAAAACAAAATAACTTGGAACGGTGTCAACTATAAAACGCGAGTAGAAATTTTGATTTGCAATTTAATAGCCTACTTCGGACCTTAAAATGAAATCTTCAAAAGCAACCACTGGAATGAGCTCGTTTGTAAGAAAGACGTAGTAATCAACCTATCATCATCTACTGCTGGAGCCTGTAGTGTATGCTATTTAGTCTATAATATGCATTTGGAGCTGTCTCGTATATCTAGTTGTAATCTATGAGAGTCACGCGAGTGTGGGTGACTTACAGATACACATCAGCGATTGGTATACGTACACATTACCGAGCCAGTGAAACACTCAAAGGAACATCATAGAACTAACATCTTATACAACACAATGCAACTGCATAATTCCTAATTCTGATTCCTGAGAAAAAAGGAGAGGTTCAGCAAACATACAGTTAATATTCAGATTAAAAATTTGCTGCAGATCATACTAAGGATTTGTCCATTGTACGAAGTAAATATACGTTTTATTTTATAATACTACGCCTTTCTCAAATATAGTATTAACATAAATGACCTTGTTTAACCCAAAATGACCTCTATCGTGACCAAATCCAAGATAATGTCCAAGTCGTATTGCCATTAGACGCTAACTATAATTACCAACTAAGGGGTGCGCGGAAAGAGGCCATCTATTTCTTCACCTCACTTCATCCAGTAATTAATGTCGTACTCGGGTGCTAGCTAGAACATGTCTATTAACAGCAAGCTTTCCCGGCATAGACGGATTGAACTGATAAACTCACATACATTTTAAAATAATTTTATATCATTTTGTTACATACGTAAATATTGTTTCTTTGTGCAAAAATTGCTTGTTGATAGTCACATAAAATAATATTTTATGTGACTGTATGTGTCATATATACAGTAGTCGTATATAGTATATACCTCTAAGGCTTTAATTGTTTGTTGGTTGAAGCTTAAACATGAGTGAGCCTGTACACGGGTATTTTATAGGATGATTCTCACTAAATCCAGCGTATTAACGGCCGTCTTACGCTTTTTTATATTATTAAAGCCGGCAAGAAGATTGTGAAAACACCTTAGTGTCTAAAAAAACTTAATATAATCATGAATAACGGAACAAATCATAACACCACTGAACATTAAATAAATCATCCAACTTCGTACATGACCTAGGTACGTTACCAAGATACACCACCTGCCGTTTCCCAGCACACGTCGCGCAACAAAGTTACACGTTGTTTCGAATACTAAGCCATCCAAGTTACGCGTCCATATTAAATTATGTAACATGTCTGCTACGTTATTTGCTCTACTACACAACAGCTTCAATTGTGTTAACGAGAAGAACACGGCTTACTTCTTGCTTCTTTTTCAGCAAAGGAAGAGCTATGGGCAACGTATATATACAACTATTTATAAAATTTACTTTTGTAAATTAGTACAATAATGCACATAAAACACTATATGGGCTCTCCTTTTAGCTTACGGCAATGTTATAGCATTTTCTCTATTTAACACACCGCAACGCAATTTAGTAAACAACAATAATTTTGGTTTAACCCTTCCAATTCTATATGAGTTATGAAGTTTAAATTGTTGTTTGAGGGTAGTTCAAGTTTTCAAGTTACTATAAACTAAATGAGTCTATTCTTAGGACATTCTAAAATTATTTCAGGTATACATATAATTCAATTACATATTGAAAAAAAATCCTTGTACGATTTTGATCGTACTATGACGATAAAAATATGCATATATACGAGTGCCTAGCTATACATGCGGATTTTATCATGTAGATAACGTGATGAAATGCAAATTGCTTTTCTAAATAAAAGTCGCGCAAGTCATACAATCTGTCTGAGAGTGACAATCTTATGAAAATCAAGCCGACTGTTTCAAAGATGAGACAGAGTACAATGGTCTATTCTATCCTTTTGTGCTATCTAATATCATAGTAGTCTCTCCGTGCAGGGGCAGAGTGAGAATACTGACCCCTATGGCCAAGGGCGGCCTGATGTAAAGAGCAACAAAACAACTATAGCTAGATGAGAAAGCTACGAAACCATCTGGATGGCAACCACTCCTGGTCTCTAAGTACGCTGTCGCTTCTTGTGTTACTATGGCATAAGCGATCAGGTTCCAATTCTTTTAAACGGACAGCAGTGTGTTAGCGGTGCCCTTGGCGTGGCAAAATGGACCGTCAACCTGTTTGCTGTTCTATAGAAATTAAAAAAGATAAGTTAAAATAAGAAAAGATGTCACGGCACGGCAATACAAAAGTTGGCTAATATTATCACCCTATGAGATATTCAACAAGGGCCCAAAGCTCCTAAAACCTAAGAATTTAACTGAGACTAAGGATTAATGGTAAAGTTTAAGGACAATTGTATTTTAATGATGGTTAAAATTTGCCAATACTCCAAAGTCTATAAGCAACTGACTTATTTAAAGAGCATTAAAGCTCAAAGTGGCTTAGTCGTGAAATTCCTTAAATCACTCCAATAAGTAATTAATTACCTGCGGTTTGTCGGTAGATGGATTCCCAAACGTGTCAGATTGAAATATCCAATCATGACCAACGGATGCTGGCTTATTACATTCATATTGCCAAACGGGAATCGTGTTTATTAGCGACGTACTGATGGAGTAAATTACCATGTACTTCACTGTTGCCCTGACTACGATACTAGGCGGTAGCCAGGGAAACTTACTTTTTCAATATTAAATCTTATCAATAAATAAAACATTACATATTTAATAATAGTTTAACTAAAATTCAATCTCCTTCATGTATAATTCTTTTAGCTAAATTTCTAATAGCCGTATAACGTTTTGTCGTATGCTTGTATGATCATTGATAAATAAATAAACTCTTTTCCTTTTACGCATTTCATTTCAATTGCAATAAAAGGATATACGAGTATATACAAGGATATGGATGATGTAGTGAAAATTTGGTTACCACATGGGCCAATACCATCTCATCCCTCTTTTCTCGAAAGAAAACTAAATTATGTCCTTTATTTGCTGACAACGAACGATCACAATTTTACGATTATCTATAAAAGTGATAAGTGATGGGGGTCATATTTCATACATATTTTAGGCAGTTTCTTCGATTTCACATCCATATAACTTTCCCCATATATGATAACATCACGAAGTAAAGAATAGTGCTTCATTACATCTACATCATCTTACATCGAGATCACTGGCGTGTAGATGGCGTTCTATGCGAAATTATAAACTGTTGTCTAATAAAATAAAAAAAATCTCCAACAAAGGATACTCTTAACATAAGATACATTCCTCTTAACATAAGGCATGTTTTAATTTGGAAATATTTGTGGTAATTTAAGTTTTATATTTAAATCTTCTTCTTCTTCCCGCCCTTATCCCAACTTAGTTGGGTCGGCACAACATTTCTCTTTCCACTCTCCTCTATTATTCGTACACCTTTTTTAGCCATATTATTTACACAATCCATCCATCTTTTCTTCGTCTACAAATTGTACAAATCAATTTCATATTTTAAATTATCTATTAATGGAATTATATATCTAGACAAAAAATTAAAATTGGAGGGTCTGTTTGTAATATTAAAATAACCGCTTTTTAGTAAGTGCATTTGGATGTACACGGTACATATACCAAAACAATATTTTTTACAATTTTTGTCTGTCTGTCTGTTTGTTCCGGCTAATCTCTGAAACGGCTGGACCGATTTTGACGGGACTTTCACTAGCAGATAGCTTTTTTTTTGGTCTCGGGGAAAACCTCTCTTGACGGGTTCCCCCGTCCCGGGGGGACCGAGGGATATGTGGGACTCCGGGAAAGATGTTCGACCATCCGACTACCCACTAAAAACCCCTCTGTTCTCCTATCGCCTACGCCCGGGCCCACAGATATATGGCCTGCCGATCTCGTTGCCCGGGCCGGCGTCGGCCCGCCCTTTGTCTTAAGGCGGGCCCCTTCTAAATTGTTGGCGCCGAGGATCAGGATTTCGTCCCCCGGCGCTCTCCTGGATCAACAGTTGCGGAAGGCCGCAGAACAGCACGCGGCCCTCTCCCTCGCGGCAATAGTGCGGGCGGCAGGTCCTCCCCGAGGGGCCGCCCGCGGCCACTTTTTACGGCGGCCGGAGGTCGTTACTGGCGATGTAACAAGGAGTAACATAGGCTACTTTTATTTTAGACAAAAAAAATAGCTTTAGCTAAAAATGATCAGTTTCGGAAATTTTTACAGCCCAATTTAACTTGACCTCTAATTTATATCATCAACGATATAAAATAGGGTTCAGCTTAGGCTGGACTTTGTAGGTTGTTATTCAATTAAGTGGACCTCAGATTTATATCATCAATCATATGAGATAGGGTTTAGCTTAGGCTAGTTTTGTAGGTTCGAACGCACGTATTCCGGAGGCGCACGGCGTAATAGTTGCACTCGATAATATTGACTGTTTGCATATTTCATTTATTTATATTTTAGGGTTTATAGGGTTTGTAATCCAAAATAAATCAAAAGATATATCCAAAAAATGCTGCCCTAAGTCACTAATCCACGCGGACGGAGTCGCAGGCACAGCTAGTAATAAATATATATAAAAAATAATATCACGTATTATTAAAATAGTGGATAAATATCTCGAAGCAAATGAGGATATTGCTCCTCAGTTTATAGCATTACATTACCATCTTACGGCAGAGGCTCTTTTGTTTGCTTGTAAGCTGGTTAAATTAATAAGACACTTCGCATTTACTTTTACGAGTATTACGTACACGGTTTACGGTTATGTTGACATTTCACCGTACGGTTTACGTGATTTTGTTTCCTCTTAAGCCATCCTGGTTCTGCATAATATATTTTCTGTTTTATTATAAAAAATGGATGTTATAAATAAGAGTTTTAAAACGACTACTAATAGAGGAGACTGGAAGGAGAAATTATATATACCTACCCCACATAATGTGGAATAAAGGCACGAAGAATGAAATATAATGGCACATCATTTTTCAATAATGAGCTCATGTCTTTCACTAAAAACGAAATAATAACACACGCCGATAATTTGGGTTAAATTAGATAATCAATTCATTTTGTTTAAAATTTCTAGTAGTACTCATATTAGTTATTTTACAATTTAAAAAAAAACAGTCAAAGCCTCAGCAAACAATCAAGTACGATCACAAAAATAATACATTTTATAAGTACACGATTTTTTTATATTCACTGTTCATCATTAAAAATATTTATGAACTGGTACCAAACTTACTTAAGGATCAATCACACAATCTGTTTTGAAATCGATTTAATCACAACAAACAATGACCTCTTTTCTGATACTACAGCCATACTACCAGTCTTTAATACCTTATCTCCAGAAAATGTATTACTAGAACCACGCCAGACTCAAGCCGGCGTGGTTTTTTCGGCCTCATCGTTCTAACCATAAGGATGCCTTTGTGCTGGCCGAGAAGGCTAGCGGCGGTCGTAACAAACCGTCTAAAACCCCAGTCGCCACTCAAAGCGTGAAGTCATTGCTCCGCGAAATTAGTTGTAACTAACATTACTTAAATATCAAGAGATATTACAAACAATAGCGTAGCCGTAGACGTGCGTTAGCTATTACGCCAGGACGACCTCCTGGCGTCTTTACAATAAGGTTAAACTAATATTTACAATAAGGTCTCTAACGTTCGGCTTCTTAACCCTGAAATGAAAACCAAATACTTTTCCTGTTTGCGAAATAACAATGAGTTTGCGATAAATATTTGGAACTACTGAGACAAAGTAGAAGTACCGACAATAAAATAATATAATTATTTAAAACGGTACTCAACAGTAATTCAAACAAACACCACTTTTTTGATGTTTACATAGTATCGTTTGTATTCTATATCTTATTTTATAAGTAGTCCTCACTTGGGCAATGAAATAAATTGATTATTATTGATTAGACGTGTCATTCTTGGTGAGTCGTGGCATAGACTAATAGTGATTTATGGCTGAAGAGACGATGAGTATTGATCATGTATACTTGTATACTATACATACTCAACGTTATATCACTTTTATATCACTTGTCCTGATATACATGTATATCAGGTCAAGTTGGAAAGCAGCACCATTGACTGACAAAATAAAAAGTAAGAGACTAGCGTGACATGTGACAAGGATAATGGAAAAAAGTGAGATTCTTGAGATTACGGCTAATTGGGGATAGTTAGTGGAGAGAACATGTTGTGCCGATCGCACATCATACGAGATAAGGAAGAAGAAAAAAATAAAACTGGAGTGTTTGGAGTTGATTAAAGTCGTTCACAAGATTCGATCTCGCGGAATCTTGGTTGAGCGATAATATCCTATTAATCACACAACCGGGAATAAAAATAGCACCATTATTTCAAGCAAGTTGAAAAATAATACGCAGTTTTTTATCTACATATCGGAGGCCCTTTGTTACTTTGGTGATTCAGGTAAGTTTTTTTTTAGCTGATGAACAGCAGATAGGCTGACGGCCCACTTAACAGTAAGCAGTAACCGTCACCTATGGATGAACTCGCTGCTGTCCCATAGAGGTACAGGAACCTGGGTCACTAACGCCGGAACACTTGACAAAGTTATTATGGCGGCATACTTAAGACCAAGGGTGGTTGCCATCCAGACGGGCTTGAGGCCCTACAACGTATCCTAGGGTTGTTTTGTCGCCTTTTACGATAGGCCGACCCAGGCCGCAGGGGTTCGTATTCTTACTCCGCCCCTGCACGGAGAGTTTAACTTCTTTATAATCAAGTTTGTCTATTTTTGTGAGTTATCAACGAGAAACTTTACTTTAATTATTACGAGAGAAGTAGCAGAGCGTCAAAAAAAAAGTAATTATTTTCACCCTTGTTTGTCAGTAGACCAAATGCATCGTGGAACATCGAAATCAAAGCTTCGGAACATATAAAACCGAGAAGTAAAATATAGTCAAATACTTCGATGATTATAATAGAAGGATGAGTATATACCTAGTCAGGTCATAAATTCTGTCACATGTTTAATGTAAAATAATTGTAACAAGTTTATTCATTATGTAACCATTCATATACCAAAATGAACTTAACAAAACATAGATTCTTATGACATTAAAGTTTATTCAAAATGACCTCCGTGATTTTGAATACAGGCCTTCAATCTGCGCGGCCAGTCGTCTATCGCAGCACGAACGAGGTCCATGTCAATATCGGCGGCTGCCTTAATTAAGGATGTCTTGAGTGACTCCAAATTGGGATGAGGCTTTGAGCACGCCTTTTCCTCCAAGTGTTGCCATATCTTGTAATATAACGGATTCAAATCTGGACTGGAGGAGGGCCAGTCTTCGTGCCGGATGAAGTCGATTTCACGCGCCGCCAGCCAGTCTTGTGTGCTCTTCGCTCTATGAGCTGGCGCCGAATCTTGTTGGAATACCCAGTACCTGTTATTGAACATGGTATGAGAAACAGGTTCCACAAGGTTCGTCAGGACTGTATTTTGATACACAACAGCATTCGTTTTTACACCTTTCTCACAAAAATGTACCTCTGTTAAGCCCCAATAAGAAACTCCCAACCATACCATGAGCGAGGATGGAAAATGACCTCGTTGGACACGCGGAATACGGTTGCTCGCTTCTTCACTACTGTGTGCGTACACCTTATCATTTTGTTTGTTGTAGCTTTCTTCTACGGTAAACATTTTTTCATCCGAAAAAAGAATTTCCCGATATTTTTTTCTCGCGTACCGCTTCAACAAAGCGCGGCATCTCTTCAGTCTCAGGTCCATTAGACGAGCATTCAAACGATGTCCTGTTTTTCTTCGATATGCCCGAAGCCCTAAGTCTTCATTTAACACCCTTTTCACCGTGGTTCTGCTTAACCCCATCTGAAGGGCCAACAGTTTCTGCTTACGTTTGGGATTTCTTTGAATTCGTGCCTTCACAGCTTTTATCACTGCTGGAGTCCTAACAGACCGAGGGCGACCACTTCTTGACCTGTCATCTACACTAGAGTCTTCATTGTATCGTTTGATGGTACGATAAACGAATCTTTTGGTTATATTAAAATTTTTCAGTATGTTAAAAATTTGAATTGGCGCGTAACTGCAACGATGCAACGCAATAACTGCAACACGGTCTTCTTTAAGCGTCCACTCCATATTTAAAAATGAGTAAAATTCTAAAAGTATACCTTTTTTATTTTCATGAACAATTCGAAATTCGAATTCAATAAACTTTTTTGTGGCCAGCATTCTAAAAGAAAAGTTTTTACTGTGTGACAATACTTATGACCTGACTATGTATAGCATTAATTGATTACACAATTCCAACATTGTCCTATAATACAACAGATATTTATCTTCAAAGATATCTACACTTGGTCAAATAAAACAAGCAAAACATTGAAGCAATTATTTTTAATTTCCTTCTAACAAATTTTTTATCCATTTCGCTTTTTCCTAATTTCAACCAATCGTGATTATTCTTTGTTCCAGCCAAGTCCGGAGCGATTGTTTTCAATTACCAACACTGAAGCGTTTAATGACGTGAACTTTTTGGTTCTTTTTCCCTACGGTGTTTCAATTCTAAAAATAGAAATTATTGCATTGTCACTTTTTTACTGTACAAATATTTATTTTTTCAAAGTGATGACGAATTTTCGCCTTTATATTAACTGGTGTAAAGATTACATTAGTGTATGGAGGGTTAGCAAAGTGCGTACTATATCAGTGTTAGCAAAGTGTCCGCCAAAGTGCGTTAAATTAAGATGGAGCCACAATAGCACTAGTGCAGATTTAGATGAAAGCGCCGAAAGTTATTAGAATGGGATAGAGAATTTTTAATTCAGCATACTTCAATTCGTCATCTACAGCTACATTCGTGTAGCTGCACTGACGCCGCATACTGGCGGGTTTTAGAACTATAATTACAGCGTACAGCTAGACTGTTTTCAACTTCTTAAAATGAGATGGTTTTAAAATTTCAATTGAAAAGCATGTACTAGTAGTTCTGACACGGTTTTCCTCTTGAAGTAAAAGAGAGGTAAATTCTATACGCCAATAAAGTAAGTAAACAATATGATTTCTTTAGATCCACATTTCTTATTTCAGATAGATATCAAACCATACCGTGCCTCTGAATGAAGTGGGTTATTGCGTTTGACAGCGGGTAATACGATCAGACGCTTCGATATTGCGACAAAGCTTAGAAGTTATTGCTCTTTTCCTTTACATGACTTCATTTTCTTGCAGTCTATGAATATTTAAATCGAGTTTCCAGTGACTGGTTGGAACATCCTGTTCGCTGTGACATGATTGATAGGTATTTTCGGCTGCAATCTGACCAAGTCATAATTGATGTTATATTGTTTAGTTGCCTTTAAATATTTATTTATTGGATTTTTTGTTTAAATCATTTTCTTATATCACTTAGATCATCAACAGAAACTTTTTAAATTTTTTTATTATGTAAAGTATGTCTCTTCAGTGATACCGTAGCTCATCTATTGTCATAGTGTCATGGGACCTCAGCTGAGGAATTTGAGGTTACAGTCGTTGCATAGTTCTCGCTACGGAGTTGGTTTGTGAAATGGTCACAGACTTGCTAGCAAACTGTCTAAGAGGCCACCATAGGAGCTGCTGTACACGTCTCCTCCAACCCTAGATGTAAGCGTTTTGGTCTCACACAAGTTATGAGGACTGGAGTACTTATTAACATAACGGATTGGCGGAAGCTGTCCCGACCATATGAGATTCATGGTTATGATGGATAGGAGGAAACGACACACCCCATTTTGACTTCTATTTCTTACTCTTAATGAGTTCATTAAGAGTTAGAGACATTGCAGAAAAGTTAACGTCCCACCTGGCTTTAAGCGAAGCGACGACTAATGTTTAGTAGGTACAATCGGCGGTACCATTTTCTATCATTAATGACAGCCATGTGACTGGCTGCAGACTGATAATCTCATAGGTGCCTAACAAATAGATCGCCATTACTTATTATTATAGAAACAACTTCTCAAGAAATTTTCGTCTCAGGCGTTTGTAAGGAAGACCAATTTAAAAGTTGAAGTCATTATGCGTTCTCAGTCTGCGACGTGGTTATCGTATTGACCCTATTGACCAATGGCAATGAAAACGTTTAATCTATATCAAGTATTTTGACATTATCTGCTATATCATTTCATATTGTGGCTTGAATGAACGGCTTTAACCAATTTACATACCAATTTACATACTAGATTTGAGTAATCATCCCCAGAAAATAATATTTTATGTATGAATTACTCTTTTATAACCAATATAAACTTGTAGTTTGTTACATTGGATATGAAAATTTGCGTTCCTCTGCAACTTAATTTGCAATTGTATTTATTATATGCAATGTAATGCAATTGTATTGTATTGTATTGGCCTAGTTTAGGGCTCGCCACCTTTAGTAGCTTTCAAAACAGTTTTCTATGAGTTTCTATATAAGAGTATTTTTAATAAAATTAGGTAGTCCTAATATGTTAAAAGCACACAGTTCCATATATAACATTTTACAATGTCTTTAATCGTTTGTAATTTCGTAATAAACATACATATAAATACACTATGACAACTCACATATTTCGCCATCTAATTACAAATTAATCAGCAGAACTCTTGTTACCCACAAGGGACAACTGTTATACTCATATTCACTTCCTCTCTAAATAAATACGTATAGTTGCATAAGCCATTGCACCACAAAAATCATCATTGTTTATATCTTCTATAATCATTTATAACTTTATCGATGTTCAATATAAAATTATTGCAAATGCCAGTAACATTTTTACCGGTATGCATTCGAAATAAAACGTTAAAGAATATTCCAACTAAAGCCCCGCCGGTACTTTACACTTAATACTCCGCACAAAGGATGTTGTGTTCCGCTTTTTGCACGACTAACCGCTCCCGAGCACGTAAAGTTCGCAAATCTATTTACGTCTATGTACAACAGATAGGAGTTTTGTTTTTGAGAATTGTTCATCCAGAATTGTCTTCGCCGCATGAAGAATCGGAAAGCTGATTTATCCGATGGAGTCCCCATCGAAGCCTGGCAGGCGATGGGCTCTCGTGTTGTGGGCATCTTAACCGACCTTTTCAACCGGACACTCCTCACCGGTACAATCAAGCTAATGGAGACTGAGTATCATTACCCCAGTCTTCAAAGGTAAGGGGTCGGTGCAGGAGCGCGGTAATTACCGAGGTATTAAGGTCATGTCCCACATCATGAAGCTCTTCGAGAAGGTTATCGACTCTCGGATTCGGCAGGGATGCACTGTCTCGGGATGTCAGTATGGGTTTCGGCCTGGTCATGGGACCATGGATCCTGTTTTTGCCCTAATGACTGTCGCTGAGAAATACAGGGCGAAGAATACGCCTCTGCATTGCCTGTTTCTCGACTTGCAGAAGGCCTTCGACTGTGTTCCTCGCGCGGTAATCTGGTGGGCATTGCGATCCAAAAGAGTTCCAGGGGCCTATATTGACATCATCCAAGACATGTCCGTTTCTGTTTAGCGTGGTATTAAACGTATTGTCAGACAGCATCAGAAACTCACATGAGCAACCCCCGTGGCTGCTCATGTGTGCTGATGATATCGCGCTGGCAGATTCAGACAGGGGTAGGCTGGTGTGACGCGTAAAGGCGTGGAAGGAGTCGCTTGAGAACGGTGGTCTGAAGCTCAATGTGGCGAAGACCGAGTATTTGGCCTGTAACTCCATAGATCCCACACCCGTACGCATAAGCGGCGACACGGTCGATCGCACGGATCAAGTGAAATGCCTGGGATCTGTATTTCACGCGTCTGGTGACATCGATTGTGACGTCAATGCATGCATTGCTGCCGTGTGGGCCAAATGGCGTGAGGTAACTGGTGTCATTTGTGACCCCAAGCTGCCGGTAAAGTTGATGGGACATGTCCATAAGACCATCATTAGGCCTGTCCTTTTATACGGTTGTGAAGCGTGGCCGGTGTTAGAGTGACACAAGCAAGAACTGTGTGTCACGGAGATGAATATCCGCGTTAGGAACTCCCGCATTCACGGCAGTTTTCATGTCCGTGACATTGCGGATAAATTGTAGGAGTGCCAGCTCCGTTGGTACGGCCACGTTATACGGAACGACAAACAGATGCTTACGTAGGAAACATATGTCTGGCTATGCCGCCTCCGCCGGGCCCCGGCAGGAGGGGTAGACCCAAAAAGTGCTGGCTTGACGTTGTAAAAGGTGATATGCGTACCAATGGGCTCACTACCAGGCATGCTGAAGACCGTGCGAAGTGGAGTAGAAAAAGTCGAAAAGCGGACCCCGGGCACCGAAATGAAAGTTTAGGTTGTAACCGGGATACAACGCTTAGATGATGATGATGATGATGATGACAACGGATACGAGTTTATACCTATACTCAATTCTGATGTGAATTTTTAATACTATCTTATAGTTTTTATGACTTTAAATGTTTTTATATCAATTCTAATATGATTTAATCAGAATTTTATGTATAATAAACTTCCTGTAACGGCATATCGTTTCCTGTACAAAAATATCCGAGAATAAGGCGACAGAGAGGGAACGAAAGCATGCTAACCTCCTCTACCGTTTACACAGGGCCGCTCCTCGCAGGAGAAAAAAATAAGAGTTCTGTATTCTTTTAGAAGAGCTTTAGGTCTTCTTATGTTGACGATGTTATGTTGACAGGTATTGTAAAAACTTACATATATTATGAAAATATTTGAATTAATTAAATATAATAAAATATACGAAGAAAGATTTTCGTCACAACATCTGGATGCGATAAAATTAATCAGTAGGCAGCATTCAAACAGAACCAAAATGGTCTAAAGTTAGGAACATTACGACCCTGAAACGAACAAGATAGCAAACAGACAGCAACTTGCATTGCACCAATATTGGTATTGCAGATATAGGCAAGATGTTATTGATTTATTTGATGTTTGTGAGGCCCCTCCTCTCACCCCATGTTTCTTTCACGATATTGTACGGGGCGAAAAATTAAAGACAGAAGTGATTAAGACTTTAATTCGAAATAATGTACTCAAAAGTAAATGTTCTTTAATTTTGTAATGAAATTGATTCGCACAATTAACCGACCTATTCCAGTTCATGTTAATTACGAAATTAGACGATTGTCTGGAAGAAATCAGTATGTGGCGGCATTACTGAGAACGCCTGCACATGAGATGAGACACGCGGGAATCTATGGATCCCGAGCCAACCTGGACCACAGTTAGGGCGGCTGCGACCCTCAGTCACGTTCGTCCTTTCGCTGTACACTGACTTGTACGTCACCCTCTCACGCACCGCGTTCATAACACGTCAATAAATAAATAAGAAGAGTACGGATAGTTTAATTCTCATCCCGAAACCTTTCCAAGTAGCTATAAGTTTATGTTCTATGTGCAATAAATAATATTCTATTCTACTTATGCTATTACTTTCTAAACAGAGGACTAATTATGAATTACTTGAAATAAAATCTGAAATAATTTAACGATTAATATAAAACGAAACGGTATGAATATTAATTCCATGACAAAACAAGAACACTGAAAAGTAGAATGGTAGGAAAATATTTTAAGTAAATATAATGTATTTTTATGTTCTCGAAAAATATCAATATCATACAACCTGTCTCAAGTTTTTTAAGACTTTAGTGCAATGCGCCCGCGTCTAATAATTAACATTAAAGCCTTTATACGCTTCAAAGTGCCTTCAGACGTGATGAGAGTCTAACTACGGTAGAATTAATACATACAGTACTAAATCAATAAAATAATATCAATAAACTAAATCAATAAAAAATGTTTGCAACTACTGCTTTGCTGAAAAGAATCCGCAACTTCCTTCCTCATGCCACTAAAATTGAGCTTGCCCAGTCCTTGCTTTTACCTATCTTAGACTGCGCTGACGCCTGCTATCTTGATCTCACTGAAATTCAGCTTGATAAACTTGAGCGACTGCAAAATTTCTGTATTCGTTTTATCTTTGGTCTTCGTAAATTTGATCATATTTCTGAGTTTCGCAACAAGCTCAAGTGGCTGCCCATCCGCTTTCGTCGGAATGCTCGTATCCTCTCTTTACTCTTCAACATTCTGTTCAATCCCTAAACCCCCTGCTATCTAAAAGCGCATTTTGAATTATTCAAACGCAGTAACGTTAAATCCCTGAGACCTGCAGGGAATTTGCTATTAACAGTGCCCTCACATAACTCCACATTTTATGGAAAATCATTTACCATTACTGCTGTGAAACTCTGGAACTCGTTACCTGCTAATATTCGAGAAGCTCAGTCTATTTACGCCTTCAAGAAGCTTCTGCATGAACACTTTTTAAAATCAGGTATTTAATTTCTTACTTTACTCCTATTCTGTTTCACTTTTTTTTTCTTATTTATTTATGTATAGAATTGTGTATTTATGTATACTTCTTTATACTATTTACATGTATAGATATTTGCAAATCTTCCCACACATTACATACATTTTTATTTATTTTATTAATCACTCCTGTCCATCCAAAGGTCGCCTGGAAGAGATCGCTTCAAGCGATAAGGCCGCCACTTGTACAATGTACTATTTTAAAATATATGTAATTATATCTGTAAATTTTTGTACAATAAAGAATAAATAAATAAAATAAATAAATAAATCCAAGTACCTAATTAAAGACTCCTTATGAAATTATCAAATTTCCCGGGCATTGGATATGTTTAAGATTTTTTTTATATAATTTTTTTTGCAGTACTATTAATAATAAAGTATTATTTTTCTTAAATTAAAAAACTAAATAACTAATAAACTGTTACTCTCAAATTTACGTTAAACGAACTTTTATATTAACACTAAAAAGCTCATTTTCTAGATTAGATTTTCACTTTTCAAACTAATGCAAATACAGCAAAATAATATTTAGCTTATTGAAGCATAAGAGAAAATAAATTAAGTTAATCAAATGAAAAAAGGAAACTTTATAACAAAGAAGAGATTGAAAAAGTTAATGAAATAGGTCAAGTGGTGAAATTTTATCAAAACTTACTGCAGAACTGTCAAACGTCAAAATCAAGAGACAGATAATTAAAAAGTGAAAATTGGGAACAGCTACATTCTGACTCTGGCATTATGCCAGGAGCAATCTAGGTCAAATAATTGGTCAGACAAGTTTTGATGTTGGAACGATTATTACTAGGGAATGAGTTGTACATCTGCCAACTTCAATATTGCTTTAATTTAGCACTTTTATTTACAGCGACATCTATTCTGATAATTCTGGAATTATTTTTATTCAAATTAAGTATTTTTAGCGCGCGTCATATGAGCTATATGGGAAAAAGCTATAAATACAGTATAAACATATATAAAAAGTATGTTATTTAAAGTTGTTGCAGATATTTTAGTGTATATATGTGTGGGCCCAGGCACAGACGATAGGAGGACAATGGGGTTCTTTAGTGGGTTGTCGGAGGCCGACCACATATCCCTCGGTCTCCCGGGCCGGGGAAACCGTCAAGATAGTTTTTCCACGAAACAAAAAAAATATACTTTAATGAAGCCTGCGAGCAATTGTTTATTGTGTTTAGCTGTAAACCCGGAGGCGATTCGTTCTTTCACAACAGTATTAGTATAATTATATAACTAAATAACGAGCTTTGTGTCCGATATCATGTCAGTGTTTGTTTTTTAACGGGTGTTTCACAACTTCCCTGCTATTATATAGTTATTCTGGATTTATAAAACCAAAATAACCGACATAGCCAGCGAAATATTCAAGCAAAACTGGGGGTAGGCCGGTCACGTCTATCGAATGAACAATGGCTAATAGAACGTGTCCTGGAATCTCGGTAAGTTTAGAGTCGGTCGACCGATGTTCTGTCTAATGCCATACCGGAATATCTGTCATCTATCAAGTAGATGAGGTATTTCCTTATGTTGAAATTCGAGTTTATGTAAAATTCAAAAAAACGTATAAAATACAAGAATTATCTAAAAGAAAAAAACAGCTCACTAATATTTAAACCTCGCACGAGTATTGCAACCGAGATATATGTCATTTTTATTATTTAATGGAATCCTTAAAATTTATTGTTTCAATAATAACCATTTAACTTACAAAGCCTAAAAAAACTAAAAAAGTACGAATTACTTACCCTACACAAAGAGTCACAAAAATATATATCCCATAAAATAGAAACTTTATCCTCATATAGATTTTATCCTGTTAAGTATTACTTCAGTCATCTAATAAACTCTGCAATATAGAACTTAAGAACGGCAAAGTAACTAGTTATGCTGACGATACAGTTATTACATTCCACGGTGAAACTTGAGAGGAGCTTGAATACGTTGCTAATTTAGGATTACACATTGTTTCAACATGGCTTAAACGAAACATGCTCACCTTGAATGTCGATAAAACAAATTATGTTTCTTTCAGCATCAATGCAAGCACTCAACCGCAAAGACATTTAAAACTCAAAATGCATGACGTGTCCAGTATAATACATGTGCATGTGACGAAATCCTGCCAACTAGTAAAGTCAAATATATACCTATATATGGACAAGCATTTAACTTGGTCAGCACACATTAAGTATTTGACAAATAAAGTGAGAAAACTTATATATACTTTTAATCATCTAAAACATGTACTAGATCAACATTCATTATTTAAAGTATATAATGCTTTAGTGGAGTCTATTCTGTGCTTCTGTAATATTGCCTGGGGCTCGGTAGCAGCAACCCATCGGATAAAACTCGAGCGCGCCCAACGTGCCCTCTTAAAATGTATGACATTTAAACCTAGACTGTACCCCACTGAACTGCTATATACACTAATATACAAAGTGTAAGGTCCTCAGTATTCGTAAGATATTTATAAAAGCTATAATCCTCAAACAGCACACTTTTATAACCCGACATGTCTTAGATGATCAAAGGTAAAACGCAGACAAGGTCTTGTATTTAAACAAAATAAATGCTATACATATTTTGGTAATAAATCTTTAAAAATATCTTGATCCTAAGTATTGTAATAGTATTTGTAGTAAAATTAACTAATTTCACTTACTTTATACCAAGAAAATTGTTGACATCGTTTTTATGCAATACTAGCTGTGCCCGCGACTCCGTCCACGTGGAATAGTGACTGGGCAGAATTTTTTGGATATATCTTATGGTTTATTTTGGATTACAAACCCCATAAACCCTAAAATATGAATGAAATATGCAAACAGTCAGTATTATCGAATACAACTGTTACGCCATGCGCCTCCGGAATACGTACGCTCGAACCTACTAAGTCCAGCCTAAGCTAAACCCTATTTCATATGATTGATGACATAAATTGGAGGTTAATTTAAATTCGAAATTCAACCTGCAATATTTAGCCTAAGCTGAACCCTAAGTCGTATGATTGATGATATAAATCTGAGGTCAACTTAAATTGGACCTAAAATTTCCGAAACTTATCATTTTTAACAAAAAACTATTAGTGTTTTCTAAAATAAAAATAGCCTAAGTTACTCCTTGATACATCATCTATCTGCCAGTGAAAGTCCCGTCAAAATCGGTGCAGCCGTTTCAGAGATTAGCCGGAACAAACAGACAGACAGACAAAAATTATAAAATATGTTGTTTTGGTATATGTACCGTGTATACGTCCGAATGAACTTAATAAAAAGCTGTTATTTTAATATTACAAACAGACCCTCCAATTTTATTTATTTGTATAGATGTATACATATAGATAACGTTTGTGGAATCTAAAAACCTCTTACGACCTATAAGCTCTAGCTCATTACAAGTCCTCATTCTCATGCGCGAAGCGCACAAACACGTGCACTCACACTCACAACAATACACGAACGCACACACTCTCTCACCCCACACAAAAAAAATAGTGTAGGTATCTATATCTAGAACAGGACTTATTTATCGTTACGATTTAATTTTAAAAAACATTTTATGTGTTAACTTTGAAACTAGTACCTTGTAAAAATATTTCTGTATACAATAAAATTTCATTTCATATTAAATACTTTTTTTTAAATCAAAGGAGAATAAGTTCTACTAGCATTATACCTAATTGGGACGAATTAAGTGCTTCTCTTGAATTAAAAAACCGCAAAACACTCGTAATCTCTAACTGTAAACCGTTAACTTGTTCGAGCAGTCAACTGGAAATCCGCTTTAAACAGAACGGTTTAAATGTTTAAACAACATTTCTCTGCTTAGTTACTTCACTCAAAAGTCATTTTACAATCCAAATAACATAAAGAAGTACAACTGGCGGTCGTGAGTTATTTCATATGTATCAAACTAAAATTGCAAGGCTGTTCGCATGAATATATAAAAAATACATCAATATCTTTCCTGTGTTATAGGCGCAAGGAAACACGCCTAATACGAATCATGGTACATTTAATATAATTATTTAATTTGTCATGAGAAAATATCCATTACTAAGTTATTTTTTATTTTTTATGTTATCCAGCGGAGCCGTTAGAATGAGCAGGCGAATGAAAATTAAAAACAATTTGTGGGTATATTTTTTACACTTTCATTCAATACCATATTATAATTGGTCTATAAATAGGTACAATTAGACTATTTATGTATGATCAAAAAAATACGTCAATGTCTACGCGCTTAGTGTTATATAGGGTAGGGTGCTTAGTGTTATTTACTATCTGCTACAGAAAGAAAAAAGTAAAATGTTAAATAAATTAGTTGCCTTTTACGATTCCCTAGACAATGACTATGCTTTCTATAATACATTCGCGGACCTGTCGCTCCCGGCCCTGGTTCTGTCCATGGTCGGGGGCGATCCTGGATGGACAGCTGTCGCCTCCTTCTGCGAGGCAGTCATGTCTGCAAAGGAGGCGGCGGAGCGGGAGCGGGAGTCGACCACCACACTCCCCTCCCGCCAACGCAGGCCACGCCGGCGGCGCCGGAGGGCAAGTAATGACCTCCAGCCGCCGTAAAAAGCGGTCGCGGGCGGCCCCTCGGGGGAGGATCCGCCGCCCGCACTATAGCCGCGAGGGAGAGGGCCGCGTGCTGTACTGCGGCCCCCCTCAACTGTTGATTCAGAAGAGCGCCGGGGGACGAAATCCTGACCCCTGGCGCCAACAATTTAGAAGGGGCCCGCCTTAAGACAAAGGGCGAGCCGGCGCCGGCCCGGGCCACGTGATCGGCAGGCCATATATCCGTGGGCCCGAACGTAGGCGATAGGAGAACAGCGGGGTTTTTTAGTGGGTACTCGGATGGTCGAACATCTTTACCGGAGTCTCACATATATAATATAAAAACCTCTCTTGATGGGTTCCCTCGGTCCCCCTGGGCCGAGGGAACCCATCAAGAGAGGTTTTTCCCCGAGACAAAAAAAAACAAGTAACGCTAACAACACTTTTGTCACGGAAAGTTATACACAAAGTTACGTAGTTTTTGCAGTTCGTTCGAGAGATCCATGAATATTGAACAGTTATACGCCGAACCACCCTCGTTGGCTTCATTCAAAAACAATGACTAATTCAATTTAAAAACGTTTATTATCTAGATTGAATTGTTTTTATTATCATTGTCAAAACAATCGTATAGCAATATTATAATGAGAAAGTTTAGACTGATGAGACTGATGTTGTTTTTTGGACGGACGGACTTTGTTATTTAATAACCCCAGAACAGCTAAACAGAATTGTATTAACCGTTTTTCATCCGTGCAGGAGCGGAGAAAGAATACAGACCTCTGCGGCCAGGGTCGGCCTGTCGTAAAAGGTGACAAAACGACCCACCCTAGCTACGTGTGGTAGGGCCCCCAATCCCATTTGGATGGTGACCACCTTTGGTCTTAAGTATACTGCCATAATAACTTTGTGTTCTGTTCCAGCATTAGTGACCCCAAGTTCCTGTACCCTTTTAGGACAGCAGCGTATTTGCGAAAGCAAACACCTATAGGCGACGGTAACTGTTAAATTCTCAGCGGGCCGTCAGCCTGTCTGCTGTACTAAAGCAGTAAAAAAAACGTTAAGAGTGCCGACGAGCGCCATCGTGCGTGTCGACATCGTTACTAAAATTGCCACGAGCGCGATAGCGCTCGTGAAATCCGTTACTGTTTAGCTCGCTGTAGGGGAGGTCACTCGGACGCATCGCTAATTTATTCTTCTCCTTGTTACATAAAGTTCAAATTAGAATATTGTTATACATTTTTAACCTGTAATGTCGGAATAGAAAAATAATTCGAGTGAAAATTATCGTTCTTCAAGTGTGAAGAAAGTGATAGTGGGAGTGACATTGTAGTGCGCTCACACCGCGTAATGCAAATTTTGAGTCATAGTGATAATAATGACGATAACAATTATTTTTCTGATGCGGAGTGCCCGCTGTAAGAAAGGACTCCATGGAGTCTGTGCGGTAAAACACACATGTTAACTTTTTTACTTTTAGATTCCAGTTTTTGTTATAATTTCTGTTTACAATATATTTTTCCATAATGTTCTTTGTATTTTATTATCCTAGTACAAGTTTTTAATAATAAAACACAGAAAAAATTATTATAATTTAAAGAGACATGGATAAATGACATCAATAACAAAAGTTTCTTTGGAATTGCGAAGTAGATATGTATAAAAATCAATGGCACTAGAACGGTTAATAGAGATAGATTATATTCCAGAAAATAAATGTAGTAGCAATATCCATGCGCACAAACTCGCTGGTAAGTAGCTAGTAGACTAAGTGTAATGAAAATCACTTTTATTTTTATTACAATACAGTTAGGCGACAACGTTTTTCCGTCGGCTCAGGTACTAGGCGATAGGAAAACAGTGGGGTTAACTACGTAGATTCACATATACCCCTCAACTTCCACGTAGTCGGGATGACATGTAAAGTGAAATTTTTCCTCGAAAAAATAAACAGTCGCAACCAGAACTTGATTTAAAACAACGAGTTTAATATCTACCACGCTATGCACTTTTTATAGATTTTTCTAGTATATTTACCAAATAATAAAGAAGGAAACTCCAAAAGGAGTCCTGCACATTACCAAAGTAATCTTATTAGTTCTTGAGTTTCTACAAAATCTTTTTTTGTTAAAATACTTAACAAATTATGGTGATATTGTAAATTCGGAGCAAATGTTGACAAAGCGGAGTCTTGAGAAAGAATAGAAAATGTGCAATGATATACAAGCGAGTAAGTGTGTTTCATTTGGATATAATCTACATCGGTGGAATAGATGCCATTTATAACCTTATCTGAGGACACGCTGAAACTCTTAGCCCAAGAACATGTGACGTTAACTTTTTATTAGGGGATTGACAAAACACATCCCCTAAACTAGTTAATATATTATCGAAAACGCTTTATAAAGAATAAATAAGGTGATGAAGGAAATCGCAAAAGGAAATATGCGTGCTAATGGACCTATCATCAGGGATACTAAAGACTGTGTAGCGAATAAGAAAGTCTGGTACGAAACGGAAGATATGTTTTAAAGCAGACAGGCGGATAAACGACCCGATAGTGGGTGATGACCATCATCTATAGCCTGCCACCCTACGGGCGTTGACAACGCGCTGGCGACATTGAAGAGGAACTGGAACCTAGTTTATAAGTGCCAAAATATAATATATAAATTCATTATGGCGTTATGTTATAAATTCATAATGGCGGTAAAAACGAGGACTACCATCCAATGAGGCTGGAGCCCTACCTACTACCAAATATCGATAAAGAAGAGATAACAAGTTTGTTTTTATAATAAATGGTATTTGCTCCTCCAAAAATAAGATATCAAGGCTCAATTATTCCCATTCAAACAAGATTGCCTTTTGCAATATTCATGCAAAGCATTGAATAATTTGCAATCTACCCGAACAGAACAACCAAAGTCAGTTGGGATGTGAGCCAAGGTTGTGTGACGTCACATTTAACGCGATGACGTCGGCATCTATTCCAAACCCCCGGAGAGCTATTTCGGAGAAACTCCCACTCAATATGACATTTATGAATTTACCGGAAAACTTTTCACTTAAGTTTGCATTTTGTCTAATAATATATAATATGTCGTGGAGAATTTGGAGGAGAGTTTTCTACGTGGAATATAAATAATCTTTTTCATTCGGCTCATTTATCGTAAATTCGTATTAGTTATATGAATATTTATTTGAACTAATGGTCGTCAATAGTTGAAATTTGACAATAATTATTCGACATTTAAGTATGAACGTTGTTAGGCTCCATTTTGTAAAAACAGGTTTTGATAAATTTCGATCACTTTTCTCAACTGTACATATATAATACCCACTTAACACGATATATCTAAAACTATATACCTGATTGACTTGAAATTTAGCATAGTTACTCATTTCGCGATGTAGATGCTCACTAAGAACGGATAACAAGAGAGAGAAGAAATAACGGAGATAAGAACGGAAATCTATTCCACAATTTTTTATTTATATGAGCGAACAACTTTTGCCGGGTCAGCTAGTAACATACATGTATGTACATACCAAACGAGTGTTTGTAATGTTTTATTTATTCATTTAATGTATAATTATAAAATTAATAACGACGGGAACTTATTATGTACATAAAAATATTAGCTTTATTCACTCCGTCTTCATATTAACTTTAAACCATATTTCATACTCCGCGTAATTTCCGTAAAAAGATAAAGAAACAGTTTTGCTTTATGTATTTAATATAGTATACATTTAGTCCACCTTTACAGAAAACTTAATTATGATACCCTATCTGTATCGCTATATTTAAAAAATGCGAGTTCCGTCTTTATGTCAAAAATAGGTCATAGGAACTTTTTTTTTATTATCTAATTTATTTAGGGGCTTTTTATACAAATATAATGTCAGCCCCATTTTATCCTAATTATATTACAAAAAGATTCTAATTTCTAAATCTTAAAATTACTGTAAATGAAAACAGCGGCAGCAGAGAGCGGCCTCGAAAGTATGCTCTGGAAAACACCCACTTCCCACAAGTTGACTCGCAGAGATCGTACTGGTCGCTCCCTGCTGTCTTTCGTTCGGACACATTCCATCAAGAAATGGTGTACATCATCAATTTTTCCACAGTTTGTGCAATAAGGACTATTGCTCCTGTCCACCAGGTATTGCTGTCGTTAACTAGTAAAAATTACTGTCAAAATTATTTCCTGATCCTTGCTTTATTAAGCTCTTTCGCCATCTACCTTTTCTAGTTGTAATATACCTACTGTAAAATACTTTGACACTGGGAAAACAGTGCCTAAAGCATTCGAGCCAAATAAAAAGAAAGAAAACTTTGCTGTCTAATTATTAATTTTAATGTCAAGAGATTAATTATAACTTTTAATCTCTATGATACGAAATAGTATGTAAATATTTAAATAACACATTAAATGCCAATTCAGTCTCTCGTGACCGATCTTTGAGGCATTGTTTTCCCTTGATTCTTTGGTAATTTATGTAGCAAATTAAATTAACTTACGCTGGCCACAAAGAAAAAAATATCTTAAAAACTGTTGTCTTAAAAACATTAAAAAATGTCTATAAATAATTAATATCAATTCCTTCAACGGCCAAATAGGTATATATATATATATATACTTATCAGAATGTTTGGCAGTAAACGTGGTAAAAGAGTGTCATTAAAATAAACTTATTAATTCTGATTGTGCTTTCTTATCGGAAAACACGGCTACTGAAGATATCCAAAAATCAACAGTAACGTAAAAAAAACGCACAAGAAATCCGAAGAACATAGCTTTACAAGTAAAGTTTCTCTTTACATCCACATGAAAATAAACAAAATTGTTTACCGCCTATGAAGGATCAATAAAGCCTTACACAATGTGGACCGTAACAAGCATTCGGAAATAGATTCTCAGCGGATTGAAATCTGGTTTGTGGTGTGACTCTAACCCAAGCTGGCCAACAACCAAAACTGGGATGAACGGCAAATACTCAAATATGTTCTATATATACCATAAATAAGGTCTAATTTTGAAATAAGCCTGATCCATCCATAACTATTAACTACTGTAAGAAACATTGCAACTAGCTGTTATTTACCTTAATAAAACATCCGTTCTAAAAAGATTTGTGAAGTATAAAGAGCAAATCTAAATTCAAAATTTGTATTTTAGAATAATCAACCGCTTTACGTTATATTATTTGTCATAGATTGGTGAAATTTCGGTTTCATTTATTTTGTTATAGATTTCCGAGTATATGATATAAGTAGAAGACAAATTGGCCTCATTTCAATTATGGCGATTAATAAAATAGATAACTTATAAGAATTAATAAAAAGCTTATTTATTCATCTAATACTTTGAGTTGTTTACGTACACATTAGATTGTTCGAAGGCTATTTTCGGATGAATTACTGCTCGGTATAGGATAAGCTTTCATTCCATACTCTAGAACCGCTTTCCCGTATACAACAAGGTTCTTCATATTTATTCTACAAGCCAATAAATATGGCCAAGAATCTAATCCAGTGGAACTGTCGCAGCATCAGGAATAAAAAATCTGAATTTAGTTATTTGGCTAATAACTTTAACCTCCTCATCTTTGCAGTCTGGGAGACTTAGTTAAAACCTGGATCAATATTTAGGCTTCCATGCTATTCATGTCTCCGTGATGATAGAGACGACGGCTGGGCAGGATCTACCTTAATTATAAATAGGAATATTAAATATTATTGCTGCCCATATTCAAAACATCTCATTCGTGTCCATCCATATCTCTCATCCAAATAATGGTCTTATTCTAGAATTGTCTTCTATTTTGTCAAACATCCCAAAACCTTTACTTATTCTTGGAGATTTTAATATTCACCATACTATATATGGGGTTCTCTTTCTTGGGACTCAATAACCTCCATTTTTCTTAATATTCTAGACAACATCGATCTGTGCAATCTGAATGATGGCCCTCTCACGCGCATTGTTGCCCCAATTCAAAACACCAGCTCTACTGATGTATCTTTATGTTCTCCTTTTTTAATGCATGCCCTTTCCTGGTCAGTTTTACCATATTCATTTGGTAGTGACAACCATCCAATTCTTATTTCCTTTCCTAACCATTTTCGTAAGAACCGTCACCGTAGCCTCTTCTGAAATTTCGCACTAAAAAAGCTAACAAGGGAGAAATTCTACGTTCTCGTATCTTCTAAGTTAAAATTTTTCCTCCGTTCTGTACAAATAACGTTCTTACTTTATATGAAGAATTCACTTCTACTTTGATGTTCGCAGCAAACTCCGCCATTCCATTAAAACATTCTGCTTCTGACAAAATTCCTTCACCAGCTTGGTGGGATTCTGATTGTTCACTTGCTATTAATAAAGAAAATCGGCAGAAGTCAAGTTTACTAACGATCTTCCGATGCAAAATTATGTAAAAATAAAAAAAAACTTGTGCCCGTACGAAAGGAATTCTCTACAAAAAATAAAGAAATGGCTGGAAATTATTTTGCGAACCTTATGCCCCAGAACTCCTTCCTTTCTCATCTGGAAGAGAATCAAATCTTTTCGCAGATCCCAATCTGATACAAACATTTCCTCAAATTACCCCTCTTGCTGGCAATCTAGTTTTATATCCAAACTTTCTCCTCCATTTGTTACTACTGAATCCTCTCTTCCCTCTAATTCTTATGTATCAAATGCGGTATAAGCAACAGCGGTATGAATGGTCTCGTATGATTACGGATACTATCGTATGGCTACAGCGGTATGAGTTCTCTTTTACAGAACTATCATGTGTCCTAGACCACCTTCGTGATTCCGCTCCAGGAACAGATGGAATTCCTAATTCTTTTGTGACCAACCTAGATGACCATTCCAAAAAGTTCTTTTTATCTCTTATAAATTCAATATTCTATTCTGGTTTAATCCCCATTTCATGGAGAACCCAAATCATTATACCGATTCTTAAGCCCGGTAAAGACCCTCTTCTCGCAGAATCCTACAGACCTATTGCATTATCATACATTTTAGCCAAAATAATGGAACATCTTCTAAAGAACCTAAAGAATTCTAAATAAATTAGAATGGTTAGTTGAGTCCAAAGGCCTTTTCTCAAAACGAACATGTCATAGGTGTATTTCTAGATGATTGCTCAGCGTATGATAGCCTTGACTTGTCTATTCTAAAATAAAAAAATCTAGATTTCACCTTCCTTCAAGGATTATAAACATGATATTTAATATGTTAATGGAACGTTCAATTACGATTCGTTCTTCTGGTTATAATCTTCCTAGTCATTTGGCATGGAAAAGTCTCCCACAAGGTTCCGTTCTCAGTCCGCTTCTTTATAGTTTATACACTGCAGATTTGGATTCTTCTGTGAACTGTTTTTGTAAACTAATTCAATATGCAGATGATATTGCACTGTATGCCTCGTTTGCCTCATTTTCAGATGTCATATGTCGTCTCAACTCTGCTCTTTACTATTTAAATGAGTGGATTCTAAAAATAATTTATTATTATCGCCATCAAAAAGCTCTGCAGTCATTTTTTCTCGAAAACGAAATATTCTGAAAGTTTTTATCCATATTAATAATATCCTCAACCCGACTGTCATGACGAATAAATTATTAGACATGTTTTTATATTCGAAACTTGCAGGTGTCCATCATTTAAATTATGTGTGTAATAAAGTTGACAAAAATATTAATATTCTTCGTGCTCTATTTGGAGTTAAATTGGGATCTCATCCATATATATATATATATATATATATATATATATATATATATATATATATATATATATATATATATATATATATATATATATATATATATATACCTAGTCAGGTCATAAGTATTGTCACACAGTAAAAACTTTTCTTTTAGAATGCTGGCCACAAAAAAGTTTATTGAATTCGAATTTCGAATTGTTCATGAAAATAAAAATGTATAACTTTTAGAATTTTACTCATTTTTAAATATGGAGTGGACGCTTAAAGAAGACCGTGTTGCAGTTATTGCGTTGCATAGTTGCAGTTACGCGCCAATTCAAATTTTTAACATACTGAAAAATTTGAATATAACCAAAAGATTCGTTTATCGTACCATCAAACGATACAATGAAGACTCTAGTGTAGATGACAGGTCAAGAAGTGGTCGCCCTCGGTCTGTTAGGACTCCAGCAGTGATAAAAGCTGTGAAGGCACGAATTCAAAGAAATCCCAAACGTAAGCAGAAACTGTTGGCCCTTCAGATGGGGTTAAGCAGAACCACGGTGAAAAGGGTGTTAAATGAAGACTTAGGGCTTCGGGCATATCGAAGAAAAACAGGACATCGTTTGAATGCTCGTCTAATGGACCTGAGACTGAAGAGATGCCGCGCTTTGTTGAAGCGGTACGCGGGAAAAAAATATCGGGAAATTCTTTTTTCGGATGAAAAAATGTTTACCGTAGAAGAGAGCTACAACAAACAAAATGATAAGGTGTACGCACACAGTAGTGAAGAAGCGAGCATCCGTATTCCGCGTGTCCAACGATGTCATTTTCCATCCTCGCTCATGGTATGGTTGGGAGTTTCTTATTGGGGCTTAACAGAGGTACATTTTTGTGAGAAAGGTGTAAAAACGAATGCTGTTGTGTATCAAAATACAGTCCTGACGAACCTTGTGGAACCTGTTTCTCATACCATGTTCAATAACAGGCACTGGGTATTCCAACAAGATTCGGCGCCAGCTCATAGAGCGAAGAGCACACAAGACTGGCTGGCGGCGCGTGAAATCGACTTCATCCGGCACGAAGACTGGCCCTCCTCCAGTCCAGATTTGAATCCGTTAGATTACAAGATATGGCAACACTTGGAGGAAAAGGCGTGCTCAAAGCCTCATCCCAATTTGGAGTCACTCAAGACATCCTTGATTAAGGCAGCCGCCGATATTGACATGGACCTCGTTCGTGCTGCGATAGACGACTGGCCGCGCAGATTGAAGGCTTGTATTCAAAATCACGGAGGTCATTTTGAATAAACTTTAATGTCATAAGAATCTATGTTTTGTTAAGTTCATTTTGGTATATGAATGGTTACATAATTAATAAACTTGTTACAATTATTTTACATTAAACATGTGACAGAATTTATGACCTGACTAGGTATATATATATACCTATATACCTATATATATATATATACCTATATATACCTATATATATATATACCTATATATATATACCTAGTCAGGTCATAAATTCTGTCACATGTTTAATGTAAAATAATTGTAACAAGTTTATTCATTATGTAACCATTTATATACCAAAATGAACTTAACAAAACATAGATTCTTATGACATTAAAGTTTATTCAAAATGACCTCCGTGATTTTGAATACAAGCCTTCAATCTGCGCGGCCAGTCCTCTATCGCAGCACGAACGAGGTCCATGTCAATATCGGCGGCTGCCTTAATCAAGGATGTCTTGAGTGACTCCAAATTGGGATGAGGCTTTGAACACGCCTTTTCCTCCAAGTGTTGCCATATCTTGTAATCTAACGGATTCAAATCTGGACTGGAGGAGGGCCAGTCTTCGTGCCGGATGAAGTCGATTTCACGCGCCGCCAGCCAGTCTTGTGTGCTCTTCGCTCTATGAGCTGGCGCCGAATCTTGTTGGAATACCCAGTGCCTGTTATTGAACATGGTATGAGAAACAGGTTCCATAAGGTTCGTCAGGACTGTATTTTGATACACAACAGCATTCGTTTTTACACCTTTCTCACAAAAATGTACCTCTGTTAAGCCCCAATAAGAAACTCCCAACCATACCATGAGCGAGGATGGAAAATGACCTCGTTGGACACGCGGAATACGGTTGCTCGCTTCTTCACTACTGTGTGCGTACACCTTATCATTTTGTTTGTTGTAGCTCTCTTCTACGGTAAACATTTTTTCATCCGAAAAAAGAATTTCCCGATATTTTTTTCCCGCGTACCGCTTCAACAAAGCGCGGCATCTCTTCAGTCTCAGGTCCATTAGACGAGCATTCAAACGATGTCCTGTTTTTCTTCGATATGCCCGAAGCCCTAAGTCTTCATTTAACACCCTTTTCACCGTGGTTCTGCTTAACCCCATCTGAAGGGCCAACAGTTTCTGCTTACGTTTGGGATTTCTTTGAATTCGTGCCTTCACAGCTTTTATCACTGCTGGAGTCCTAACAGACCGAGGGCGACCACTTCTTGACCTGTCATCTACACTAGAGTCTTCATTGTATCGTTTGATGGTACGATAAATGAATCTTTTGGTTATATTCAAATTTTTCAGTATGTTAAAAATTTGAATTGGCGCGTAACCGCAACGATGCAACGCAATAACTGCAACACGGTCTTCTTTAAGCGTCCACTCCATATTTAAAAAATGAGTAAAATTCTAAAAGTATACATTTTTATTTTCATGAACAATTCGAGATTCGAATTCAATAAACTTTTTTGTGGCCAGCATTCTAAAAGAAAAGTTTTTACTGTGTGACAATACTTATGACCTGACTAGGTATATATATATATATATATATATATATATATATATATATATATATATATATATATATATATATATATATATATATATATATATATATATATATATATATATAACTCTTATACAATACCATAATAAGAAGTCACAGTCACAGTTTGGCTATGGTTGCTTTTTACTAAAGCCATGTACTAAACGTACATTCACTAGCGAAGCTTGACCGTATTCAAGCCAAATTCCTCCGCATTATTACAAAATCGATGAAGTCCTCCCCGACCAGCGCTCTACAAGTGGAATGTCTTGATCCCCCTCTTTTCTTACGTTGACAATTTCTAGCTAGGATAGATTCTTTTATATAATAGTTAAACTCTCTAACCATCTATTACTTAGTATTCTTCTAGATTCTTTTCACCAGCTTAGTCGAAGATCAAAATTCTGGAAACACAAAACTTTACCAAATCTCCTTAAATCTTTAAGAAATACATTGAACTCCCAATTAAATCCTTTCAAAATTACAGTTACCCTATTCTCCAACACAGTTTTGACAGTCTCTTATTCTCATCTACAACTAATCTTAACTTTGAAATAGCCAAAGTTTCAAATGGCGCAAATGAATTGTTTAGCAAAATCATTCAAGAAAATTGGTCTGACAGACTCCTTGTATTTACTGATGCATCTAGACTTTCGGACGATGGTAAAGTTGGCGCCGCTGTTTGGATTCCTAAATTTAAAAGTATCCTTAACTATCAAATCCTCTACCCCAATTCCGTTTTTTCTGGAGGCCATGACCCTCCTTGAAGTAGTTCTGTACATAGAATCTCATCATATTAGCAAATCTATAATTTTCACAGATTCTTTGAGTTACCTACAGGATATCTACAAATCTCCTTTCCATTCAAAGCTATCCTCTTTATCTCTTGATATTTAAAAGGCTCTTCACTCTTGGATTCCTGGCCACTCCGGTATTCGTGGAAACGATAATGCTGACAGTTGTTCCAAGCAAGCTGTTTATATGGGCACTAATAGATATTTATAACTGATGATTCCCCCATGACTTACGTACCCTTGATAAACCCTCAATGATTAAAATTTGGAATGCGTGGTGGCAAAAATCTAGTAAGAGCACAGCAAAACATTATAGCAATTTACAACCCTCTATCCCTTCAATCTCCAGGCTCTTCCGTTATCGTCATCTCCCAAAAAATTACTTCCGTTATAATCCGATTGCGTCTTGGACATGTATGCACACCGGTTTTTTTGAATAAACTTAGAAATTGTGACAGCTCTATATGTGAGTGCAGCTTAAGCGAAGGTTCAATTTAACATATCTTCTTCGATTGCCTAAAAATTTGTACTCCCTTATATAATATCCTTCCCAACGACATCCCGCGTCCCATCAATGCAATTTTTTAATTAACTATGGTTGATAGTCAGTTTATTAATGTTTTAAGTAAATTTTTAAGTTTAAATAATATTTGCGTTTAGTGTAAATAGTAAATATAGATATTTAAAATAATATGTAAAATAAATATGTATCTTTGTGTAAATGTTCGTATAAAATTATATCATTCCATTTTTAAATTCATATATAATATCTCACTTTTAAACAATCATTTTCTCGGTTTGCTTAACTCGGTTAACTAGTTAAAATTACTTTCAAAACTATTTCCTGATCCTTGCTTTATTAAGCTTTTTCGCCACCTGCCTTTTCTAATCTTAATATTCTATAATATACTTTGACATTGGCAAATCAATGCCTAAAGCATTAGAGCGACATTAAAAAAAAAGGATAATGAAGGTAGAAGAGAGAAAGAAACATATCAAAACTTTTGAACGTAACCTTACCAAACATGTCAGTGAAATCGTAAATGTATGGCAACTATCATGAATTGGAGTGCTCCGTAGTCACCTTGTTCAAACACCAAGCGGCCCACCCTTTGATGCGTCAATCAAAATGATTAATGTGTCTGGAAAGCATTTCACCATTCAAATGTTGGAGAGACGAACTATCATGATATTTTGTTAAAAAAGGATCTGTGCATTTCTAAATTTTTCAATAAAAATTATCTATTTGATGGTGTTACTGCCATATGCAGAGATTCCAGTAAACAGTGCTATAGTAGAACGTACATGACATTTTATTTATTTGTATTGAATTGTATTGATTTTTACTTATATTTGAATATCATGGTCTTAATATCATGGTCTTAAGACACAATAAAGACTTTTAAGTTTGTATTCACCGCTAGAGACGCTAATGCAGCGCATTTTTAACAAAAGTATATTTGTTACTATATATGTATGTTACTGGTGTGTGTGTATGAACGAGAATGAAATAGTGTTTACGAGTACATCCGCTATATTATGGTAGAAGTACTGTCTGTTTGTATTCAACATGTGCAAATACGTCATATCCTAAGTACTTACGTGTTGTTGGCAGAAGATAGCCGCCGGTGTAGGCTGCGCAGCGACATGGCGTACCCCTAGCAGGGCGGACTGCCACTCCCCTTGCCGCGCGGCCGGCGCAGCGCGCGCGCCCCGAAGAACGCGCCTTCCTCGTTGCAGGACTGCGAGCGCTGCGAGGCCAACATGCCGGCCGCGCGGCCTAGCGCGTGCAGCGGCCGCACGCGCGCGCGCCTTCCCCACCCGCACCCGGCCACCACCTCAATCTTGTCGGCGCACGCGCAAACCACTCTACCGGCCGACAACCGCGACGGTGCCGACCGCAAGCACACGCATTGAGCGCTTCTTTCACTAGTTCTCCAGTCCGCTCGTGTCACTCACGCACGACTAGGCAACGGACTCAAAGCACCTCAGTTCAGCACAATTCCGGCACTTGTGTGTTACAATTACTACAAAAGCTTACAACTATTCTATCTACGTAATTGAGAGTATTGATTAAAGGCGCTTAGTCGTTTCCCCGTTTCCTATAACTCTGATTCTTCTTGATTATTATATCTCTTGCCTCCGGCCGGAGTTTCTGAAACAAATTAAAATTTATAATAAAATCATTGCGATGACACAGTTCCGTTAAAACGCGGGTAGGATAATGGATATTGGTCTCTTGCGGTGTCTGGGTTATTCGTTTAAACAATTGAGTTAATGCTGCTGATACGTTCGTAATTAGGGTTCGTTGTAAAAATCACTTCATCATAACTAAGCCATTTAATGTCGGGATGAGTAATAAATTACACGTTCGTTTAATCGAGTCACGCAATAATTTTTATTTCGGGTGTAATTAGAGCGGTTAGAGCGCGGGGGAAGTTTTAATGAAACGGTCAGGCGAAGGTCCGCCCCAGTTAATCCTTTGAAAAACTTCTAACACCAACAGCCTACAGCCAGAATACGCGTGTGCCGAATGTCATCAATATGAGTGGCGTAATAAAATGTAATGTACCTAACCTTTTTATCTAAGGCGTTTTAAGAGAATCATTTTGGATAGATCGTCAAGAAATATTAAAAAACAGAATGATATTTTATTAAGAACAAAAGTATATCCAAGCCCGTTTTAATAACGAAAATTATATTACCACTAAAAAAAACACCGTACTTTCAATTTTGTACGTGTACGAACAAACTGCTAAACAACGGGCGAGGCTCTGAAACAAGGTTTTCCTTTCCATATTTTTCAGAGGGCGGTGCCATCCTTGAAAAACTAAATTTATTCAAATCTATTCCGTTAAATTCATTGTGATGATTATCTTGACACAGAGATAAGGATATGGCATTGATAGATGCAAACAACATGGACTTGTATCCCTTTTTTCGAAATAGAAAAGTTTTACGCACATTCAGTCGCTTGGGAACGTGCAGCAGGATATCGTAGAGATAGAGACTCCGCATGCATTACGCTTGTGTGCCCCCGATTTTTGGGTAGGAGATGCACGTCGCATACCACTAAATCCACTCTAGTATTACTTCATACGCCTTAAGCGCCAGGGTCACAAGATATGTCGTTAATCGGACGAAGAGGGCTTGTTTTGCACTGAAGCAGCAGAATCCGGGTTCAGCATAAAGTTTGTTTATAACTCGGATTACATTTTGAATGGCAATGATGATTCGTACAAATAAATTAAGTTAGTTTTCTTTAATTTTGTCCAAAAAAGGAAGCTCAAAACAGCAAATGTTTGTCAACTTCTGTTTAAAGTTGTAATATTTCAATAACATCATGAAATACTGTTCAAAGTTTAAATTTTCTTTGAATCTCTCATCACCTTTCTAAAGTTTTGAGATGGTACAACAAAAGTTCCACTGTTGCTACCTATTAGGTTATTTATACAAAGCTATCTATTGTGACCTTCTAGAGAAAGTTGTTAAATTGTAAAAGCTGAATAAATTTTATAGATGCCTTAGGCTAGGTTGCTAACGAAATTAGTCAGACCATAAACTTAGCTTTCTGTTATTTTTAAAATACTATACTATTCGTAAGACGGAGTTTTGCTCCAGTAATACCAACCTTATTAATATTGACTTCAGGTTTATTTTATGATGTAACTTTTAAATGATTGCATTGCATTACTTATACATATCTATTCGAATCGCCACTTATTTACAATGAAATACAGTTGAGTTTTGAAGTGAAAACTTCTTTAGGCGCGTTGAGCATTTTTTGGATGTAAAATTTTTGGTTTGTAAAGAAGTGTTAATGACCTATTTAAACTTTAATACTTAATCATAAACACTTCTTTATAAACCGAAAATAATAATCTAATAGCTCGACGATACAATTCACAAGTTATTTGGTTTTCGCTTCTATCGGCAGTCCCCAAAGATTGCCCCGCATGTTTTTTTTTTATTACTGAGGAACAGCAGACGCGCTGACGGCCCACTTAAGAGTAAGCAGTTGCCGTCGCCTATGGATGTTTACGATGCTCTAGGGGCACCGCTTACACGCTGTTGTCCCATGGGGATTATTTCCGATAAGGATGGTTGTTTCTTTCATTTTGCAAAGAGCTAAGAAGTAAAGCATGGTTTCGTTCAACACCTAAGGGAAAAGGTTCCAAGAAAGAACAGACAGTAAATTCACTACGCTTCTCCAAATTGACGAAAATAATCGAAAACCCAAATTTCAATACGGTGATTTCTTCATTACGCTTTTCTTTAAAGGTACCTTTGGTAGCTGAGTGGTATAACACTCGGACACTAATCTAATTGTCCCGGCATATATTATTGAATATAATATATAGCATAATTATTAATTATTGAATTATTAATTACACATACCGGTGATATCGGTATGCAATCTCGGTTTTTACACACTTTATATTAACTTGACCTGTATCTATGTATAACGAAATTTTCAGACTAGATTGTTACCCACTTTAAACTATCAAAAAAAAAATCAATATTTTGCACACCTGGTGACAATACACAAATTTATGAGAGTAATAATGTTATCCCACAGTCCTTATCAGAATCATCAGCTTTAACGCTTTCTTTTCCTTCTGCTGAAATGCTATATGGCGTTAAATTAATAAAAACATTTACCGATTGGGAATTGACCACAAATAAAATGTATTTTATAGTTAATCAAACTAATAAGGTAAAAATAAATCATAGTTAAAAAAAGCTAAAAAACACTTTTAGACAAACTAAAAACTAAAAAATAATTCTTAACATAAGAATTAAATTGCTGACGAGAAAATTAATGTTATTATTCTAAAAATTTGGCAATTACCGTCGCCTATGGATGTTTGCAACACCAAGGACATCGCTAACACGTTGCTATCCGCGTAGTAGTACTGGTACCTGGTCACTTATGCCTCCGGAACATAACAGAGATTATTATGGCGGTATATTTAAAAACCAGGGGTGGTTGCTATCCAGACGTGCTCGGAGCCATACCACCTAGCTTGGGTTTTTCAGTCGCCTTTTACGACAGGCCGACCCCGGCCGAGAGGTCAGTATTCTTACTTCGCCCCTGTACGGATAAAGTTAAATAATATGTGATATCAATATATAAATAATTAAGATATTGGTTTAAAATGGGTGTAAGGGGCCCTACCAACATCTTCGGGGCCCAAGTCTACCTCACCTGCAAGTCGGCGCACCCTGCTGAATAACGGACGAGGCTCTGACGACGGCTTTCCTTTTGGGGTTGGGGGGTCAGACGGCAGTCGCCCCCGTAAAAGCCAAAGTTGCCAAATCAACATGGAGAGAATAAGATTACGAGATCGGCTAAGGGCGCCGCCGCATAACGGCGCGCAAGAGCTTCGCCCGGCTCTTGTGAGAAGTGGACAAGGGCTACCGTGTCATGGGCGGGCACGGCTAACGACGCTAGCCCCATCTCACGCAGCCCAAACATCTCGAAAGATCCGCTTCGCAACATGGAACATAGGCACGTTAACCGGAAGCGCGAGAGAGTTGGCCGATGTGCTCTCCAGGCGGAGGATGGCCGTGGCGTTCCTGCAGGAGACTCGGTGGAAGGCCAGCAGATCCCGGTTCATTGGTAATGGCTACAAGCTGATCTACACAGGTGCACCTGGTGGGGAGAATGGGGTTGCCATAGTGCTCTCGGAGGAGTTCCAGAACGACATTTTGGAAGTGAAACGTCATAGCGACCGACTTATGGTCGTTAGGGTGCTTATCGATGGGGTAGTTACCCACTTGATAAGTGCCTATGCGCCACAGGCCGGTTGTGACGACGCCGATAAAATAGCGTTTTGGAATCTACTCGGAGAAGTGCTCCGTGGAATCCCATTATCACAGGGGATCGTTTTGGGGGGTGATCTGAACGGTCATGTGGATGATGAATGTGGGGAATTCGAGCGTGTTCACGGTGGATTTGGGTACGGCAGCCGCAACGCAGAAGGGGAGGACATCCTCAATGCGTGTGCGGCGGCCGACCTTGCCATCGTGAACACGTATTTCAAAAAGAGACCCGAGCATCTCATCACCTACAGGAGCGGGAGGAATGCTACCCAAATCGACTTCCTACTCACTAGGAGACACCACATCAGCAAAGTAGCCAACTGCAAGGTCATACCCGGTGAGAGTCTCACTGCACAACATCGTCTGCTTGTCATGGACCTCTGCGCTAAGCCTAAAGACACGTATACCGAGCGCGTTCAGCGTCGAATCAGGTGGTGGCTGCTTGATGAAGTCACGTCCCAGGAGTTCGCCTTAACCGTCGGTGACAAGTGCACCGGTGGTATGGGCGAACCAGTTCAGGCTTACTGGGACAAGATTCAGGCGGCTATCCTTGGGTCGGCGAAGGAGGTGCTTGGGGTATATAAGGGTGGTCGCAAGTGTGACAAGGAGACATGGTGGTAGAACGACACAGTCCAGAGGGAGACTAGAGCGAAGAAAGCCCTCTTTAAGAAGTGGCAAGCGTCCAGATCTCCTGAAGACCGCGACGCATACCGGGTAGCAAAGCGCGCCACTAAGAGAGCTGTTGCCAGAGCCAGGCGAGACCACTTACAACCACTTTACGATAAGTTGGAATCGTCTGAGGGGCAGAAGCTCATCTATAAGTTAGCGCGCTCCAGGGTCAAAGCGGCACAGGACATTTCCAAGTGCCGCTGTATAAAAGACCCTGTGGGCAACCTGCTATGCGAGGACCTCGCGGTTAAGGAGAGATGGCGCTCATATTTCCACGAGCTGCTGAACACGCAGCACAAAGAGGTGCAGCCGCCTGATCTTCCTCTGAATCAAGGACTAGTGCCACTGATAACGCCTGCAGAAGTCGAGAATTGTCTTCGCCGCATGAAGAATCGGAAAGCTGTTGGATCCGATGGAGTCCCCATCGAAGCCTGGAAGGCGATGGGCTCTCGTGGTGTGGGCATCTTAACAGACCTTTTCAACTCCTCACCGGTACGATCCCGAGCCAATGGAGACTGAGTATCATTACTCCAGTCTTCAAAGGCAAGGGGTCGGTGCAGGAGTGCGGTAGTTACCGAGGAGTTAAGGTCATGTCCCACACCATGAAGCTCTTCGAAAGGGTTATCGACTCTCGGATTCGACAGGAGTGCACTGTCTCGGATTGTCAATATGGGTTTCGCCCTGGTCACGGGACAATGGACCCTGTTTTTGCCCTAAGGACTGTCGCGGAGAAATACAGGGCGAAGAATACGCCTCTGCATTGCCTGTTTCCCGACTTGCAGAAGGCCTTCGACTGTATTCCTCGCGCGATAATCTGGTGGACATTGCGGTCCAAAGGGATTCCAGAGGCCTATGTTGACATCATCCGAGACATGTACCGGGACTCCGATTCCGTAGTTCGGACCGCTGTTGGCGACACAAAACCTTTCCCCATCACCGTCGGGGTGCACCAAGGATCCGTCCTTAGTCCGTTTCTGTTTAGCGTGGTATTAGACGTATTGTCAGACAGCATCAGAAACTCACATGAGCAGCCCCCGTGGCTGGTCATGTATGCTGATGATATCGCGCTGGCAGATTCAGACAGGGGTAGGCTGGGGTGACGCGTAAATGCGTGGAAGGAGTCGCTTGAGAACGGAGGTCTGAAGCTCAATATGGCGAAGACCGAGTACTTGGCCTGTAACTCCATAGATCCCACACCCGTACGCATAAGCGGCGACACGGTCGATCGCACGGATCAAGTGAAATACCTGGGATCTGTGTTTCATGCATCCGGTGACATCGATTGCGACGTCAAGGCACGCATTGCTGCCGCGTGGGCCAAATGGCGTGAGGTAACTGGTGTCATTTGTGACCCCAAGATGCCGGTAAAGTTGAAGGGACAGGTCTATAAAACCATCATTAGGCCTGTCCTTTTATACGGCTGTGAAGCGTGGCCGGTGTTAGAGCGACACAAGCAGGAGCTGCGTGTCACGGAGATGAATATGCTGCGGTGGATGTGTGGAGTGACGCGGAAGGACCGCGTTAGGAACTCCCGCATTCGCGGCAGCCTTCATGTCCGTGACATTGCGGATAAATTGCAGGAGTGTCGGCTCCGATGGTACGGCCACGTTTTACGGCAACCGGATGCTTACGTGGGAAACAAATGTCTGGCCATGCCGCTTCCGCCGGGCCCCGGCAGGAGGGGTAGACCCAAAAAGTGCTGGCTTGACGTCGTAAAGGGTGATATGCGTGCCAATGGTCTCACTACCAGGGATGCTGAAGACCGTGCGAAGTGGAGAAGGAAAAGTCGGAAAGCGGACCCCGAGCGCCGAAGCGAGAGTTTGGGCTGCAACCGGGATTCATCGCTGAGATGATGTGATGAAGATCATCATCATCATCCTAGCGTTAGTCCCGGTTGCCACCCAAACTTTCTATATGAAGATATTTTCTCTTTCTTTATGAAGATATTGGTTTAAAATTATATAAAATTTAAAATTACTGTAAGCAGAAGATTTAAAAAATATAAGCAGTAATTATTATAAATATAAATGACCGCACACTTTTAGACTTGAACCACCGTTATAAACTTGCAATGTTCAGTTATAATACGGATCGTTGTCCGCTTTCCTAATTCTTATTTATTATATGCTAATGTTATTGCAAAAATTTTAATAACATGAATAGAACGTGCCTCTAATATGTTTAATTGAATTTTTTGAGTATTATACAAATAAAATGATGATAAAAATAATTATTTTTGACATAGCGTTTACGTTATCCGACTTTTTATGAATTACGAATAAGTTTATATGTTACAATATTGTAAACTACCTCCGCAAAATACTTATACCTATTTACCGTTTTTATACTGTGTAAGTAGTTAAATGTCATACTTTATTTATTTACAAAATAATAATCCATTAACAGTAGTAATAAATAAAAATAAAACATGCGGGGCAGTCTGGGGACTGCCGATAGAAGTGAAATCTAAAAACTAAATAACTAACAATTTATAAGAGAATACAAAAAGTACATACGCTATAAAACGAAATACAAGTTCTTCCTTCATAGATAACAGTAACAATAACTTGTGAATTGTATCGTCGAGCTATTAGATTATTATTTACGGTTTATAAAGAAGTGTTTATGATTAAGCATTAAAGTATAAATTGGTCACTAACACTTCAACACAAACCAAAAATTGTTCACTCAAAAAGTGCTCAACGCGCTTAAAGAAGTTTTCACTTAACTCAACTGTATTTCATTGTAATAAAGTCGCAATTCGAATTGATATGTATAAGAAATGCAATGCAATCATTTAAAAGTTACATTATAAAATAAACCTTAAGGCTTTATTAATAAGGTTGGTATTACTGGAGCAAAACTTCGTCTTACGAATAGTACGAATTTTCGATCAGGACATGTGACACCTGACGCGAGTTTAACATTTTTATCCATCACAAAAAAGTGCACAACGCCGCTAAAGAAGTTTTCACTTCAAAAAGCAACATATTGCAACAATTTTCACAGCGCCATCTAGTCCCTAAGTATGCAGAAGAATACTAGTGTTATGGGTAACAAGAGATATAAAATATAACATATTAATATATAACACTTTTCATTTGTAAATAAATACTTTTTATAGCTGGAGGACAGGCAAATAACCCCACTACATTTTGTTGGTTCATTTAGTAAATTTTATTAATAGGAAAACAATTCATTGTATGGAAATCTTTTAATTAACTCTGATTGTGCCATGTAATATATTATTGTGCCATATATGTAGTATATTTCTAAAGCCTTTTGAATTTATTGCAACATATGTATATATACACTCGATTGTTTAAAAACAAACTCACGGGGCTTCCAAACCAACAATGCTTTGCTTTAAATTCGTTAAACGCGCCATTATTTGGTTCTTTTGTTCATATATTGTAAAATAATAATTGTAAATATATTAATTTACAATTAGTACACAAAATAATGAGAGTGTAGAACCTCATTTCACATATTTTTATCTGTGTTAGGCAGTGTCGTTAAAACTGTTGAATTCGGCTTAGATAAAATGGTGCCTATAATGCCGATAAATAATGAAGTTTTAATGTAATAGAGCATTTTCGATATATTTTTTCGTTGCTTAATTTATATTCTAGAAACAACTGAAACATATAATATAAAACTTATTTAATAGTAACTGGCCTGACGAGAAATAAGTAAAATAATTCTTGAGGTAGAAATTCTAAATGTTGGGAAGTGATTGTACTGAGCAATGCGGCCGTGCGCCCTACAGCTGATAGAAGTAAGCACGTCACGAGTGTATCCACTAAAATGGCGCCTCAGTATTACTCTACTGCCTAACGCCTGGATGGAGGGATATAATTTGCGTGCGCGTATCCGGCTCGGGTGGAGTTTCAGCCCGAGACTATTTCTAGTCGTGAAAAGCGACAAATATGTGACTATTTTTGCTAGTTCAAAGACAGCTTTTGATTGTCTTTTCGAGTTTGGAAAAGTTTTGAGATTGGCAGTTATTCATAAAAAGCCTAATAATATCCACATCAATTCCAATTTTGTCTTCTTTCGACACGTTCTTTTGAAGGAAGACAACATCTGATTAAACGGTACACTGAAATTAAATCTAAAGGTGCATTACGGTCTTCAAAGTCGAATCTCCAAGTGAATGCCAAATACGCTTAGGTGAAAAAGAAGCAGCGTGGTACTCACCTTCAGGTCTGGTATTGGTAAGCAGTGTTTAGTTCATCATTTACCATTCAATAAAAATTGATTTCCATATAATAGTATTTTGTGATTTTTTGTTAAGATAAAGGTAATTTACGTATACACGTATAAACCCTTTCATGCTTATAATGCTGAACTTTTGGCTGTTAAGTTGGATTTGATTTCGTCGTAAAAAGCTTATATTATTTGTTATAAAATTACTGATATAATTACTTTAACATGAATAGGCAACTGATTGTGTTTTTTTTAGGTTTATCCTGTTATGAGCATTGAATTATTTACTATTAATGGATTTAAAGCGATAATTTATTTTTAACATAGATTTATTTGATAACATAGTTATTCTGAGTAACTGACAAAATATGACAATCGTCATATTAGTCTACCCTAACATAAAATTAAACTATAATAGATATATTTCTTGATTTATACCTAAAATCTACCTAAAACTCACTGTTGCATCCGCAGAAACATATCTTAGTAATTTGATTTTGTTTTTCTGAATCAAGTTTTATCCTTTCTGGTTTTAAGTATGTTATGGCAAAAGCCACCGTCGTCAAAGAACTGCGAATTCCGTGATCAATCTGGTTTCACTAAGGCAATCGAAATTCTGCCAAAACACAGTGTTATTTTTTTTTTAGTGCTGTAGGACAGCATCTGTATGCTGACGGCCCGCTTAGAATTTAGCAGCTACCATCGCCTATGGATGTTTGCAACGCCAGGGGCATCGCGAACACGCTGCTGTCGCATAAGGGTACAGGAACTTTGGTCACTAATGCCGGAGCACAACACAAGATTATTATGGCGGCATACTTAAGACCAAAGGTGGTCGCCATCCAGACGGACTTGGGGCCCTACCACGTAGCTTGGGTGGGTTGTTTTGTCGCTTTTTACGACAGGCTGACGCCGGCCGCAGATGTTAGTATTCTTTCTCTGCCTCTGCACGGATAAAATGTTAATATTCACTACAAAAAATAATTACATAGCCTTTGTAGTAAATTGTTACTATACCATGGTATTATTTAACCATATCATTAATTAATGCAAATAGTCATATCAGCATTTTTTTTACTCGTCTTTTTTGCAGTTCGTTATTTAGTTTAAATGTTTTCTAGTCACAAATAAAATGATCATATTATAATGAATAAAGTAAAAAAGTTATATTATAATAAATTTATATAACCTAAATAAAATATTTTCGAATAATTTGTAGCAAAATAACTTCTGTTTCCCTGTTAATTATTAAGCTTGAGACATAATTAAGTGAATTTTGTCCAAAGTCGGCTTGAGGCGTGTAAATCAGTGTGAAATGAGGGTAGATGATTGATTCGCTCCCAAACTTGATTGATTAATGACTCGCTGGCCTGTGAGTCACTCACACGGTTACCGAACTCCGTAGTGAGCTCAAATGATGACTATATCATACATATTAATGTTAGGCTTGGTAGAGACTTGAATATATATACGATAAAAATGATAATTATAAATATATCATTTTCTATCATCAGTATCATAATTAACAAAAGATGGATGGATTGTGTAAAAGATGATATGGTAAAGAAGGTGTGAGTGTTGAAACAACGACTAATAGAGGAGAGTAGAAGGAAAAAACATGTGCCGACTCTCTAAATAGTTTAGGACAAGGGCTGGAAGACGAATTAAAAATTAAGAATCACCAGATTGGAATAATATCCATACTATTTATAATAACACATTTAAGCTTTGTTCATACTCAAAATTCTAAAAAATAAAATATAAATGTTCCATAAAATTAGAATATTACATTTGACGAACCACTCAACTTTATTTTCTTTATCTGGGAGTCATTTCAAGGTTTTATATTAAATATAATATATAACATTACAAATAATGTGATTTGCTGAGCTTGTTACGTATCGATTATTCATTTAAATATTAAATATATGATTGTTAATTAATCGTACGAATACTAAATAAAACAAAAAAAATTCAAAAATCGAAATGAACATAAAGGTATACATATAAAATGTGCAAAGTGTCACACCCACAGCAGGTTTATCTGACTGCTGTCTAGTACTTTCAACCGTAAATCCAAGAGCAAAACTTGTACGTAGACACCCAAGTTTGACATGACTGTTTCAAGTTTCACGTTTTATCACGGCAAAGTAGTATTCGCCTATAAAAGGAAAGGTGACATGAAGAATGTTTCGCAGTGCAGAAATTATTCAGGCTTATTTTTCACAAGATTATTTTTTAAATTTCCCTCACATTAACATATTAATAATTAAAGACGTGTGTGTTTATGTACGCACGTTGGAATTTATACTTCTTTCGCGTAACATAACAAAAATAGCTAAAGGTTTCATCCTGTATCCACAACTCTCTGTTTGTTAAAGAAATGATAAATTAATCAAATAAATAGAATACATACCAATAATTAACTTTAAATCACTCAAGTCACTGTTATCAGGAATTTTTACAATGGCCTATCATTCACCACCATATATAATTTAACATCACATACACACATGTACATTTATGAATAAGTATATTTTTATCTTCACTGGTATAATACAATTATTATATAGATTTATGAATTTTTGAGACACCTCTGTGAATATAGTAACGAGTTTTCACGGAAACTTGAGACCATTCTCAGCTAACTTCATCATGTCGGTGTGTGCGTGCATCGTAAAAATTTTACTGTCATAATTTTTTTCGAACGCGCCAAAAGAAGTATGTATATATCACATCAAAAATAAATATATTATTGACATCGTCTTAAAGCTATTTATACTGGTCAAATCTGAAGCTTAACATATGGAACTCAGGTTACGTTGACCGGCCTGAGCCACGCGATCGGCAGACCAGTTTATCCATGGGTCCAGGATGTAGGTGATAGGAGAACAGAGGGGAACTCTAGTGGGTAGTCACATGTCAACCATCTTTCCCGGAGTCTTACATACCACTTCGATCCACCTGTGTCGGGGGCACTCGTCAGTTGGAGTTTTTCCCAAAACAAAGGGTACGTTGATGGCTATTGGCTAAACTTTGCAGTTGCGGTTACACTAACGTCACATCCCACGGCTCAAAGGTGAAATGTACTAAAGAATCTACCTTCGTTTTTGATCGTATACCAGGGACATATGTTCTAACGAAAGGGAATACACGCAGGTTGCACGTTTCCCAATTAGCGAGTGTGGAAAGCATTTTCATCTTATCATATATATAGATGTCATCCGTATTTCCTTTTTGATTTTAGATGCTCTGAAAACAGATGAAATGGATGTTGCAGAAATTTCTTTTGTTGATGTTCTTAAAAAAATGCTTTTGAAAGAAATAAATAAATATTTGACAAAGAAAACGACATTAATTGTATACATTACATTCGTTGGTGAAATGAGATTAAACTTACAAATTATCAATCGTACAAAAGCAGTGATTTGCCGTAACCTTGACGAATAAAGTTGGCAACTCAGCATTTTGTTGCATCGGAATTATTCAAATACAGTGCTGGTTTTCAGTGCCGACCCATACTATAACAAAACCACCAAAAGTAATAACTACCACTAAAGATGGATACTGCAGCCAGACTGTGATACAATTGCCTGTTAATTCCATTAACAAAAAATAATTTCTATTCGAAAACGTTTTTTTACTCGACGAGGTTAACTAACAATTTGCCAAAATGCAGATTAAGTCGTAAATATTTTCATCACATTTGGTTTATTTCCTCAACTCTAAAGTTATATAATATACAAATATATATTCTTTTTGTCCATTATAATTTATCATATTTTTTTTTATCTATTCTTCTAGAGAAAATTTTTATCACATAAAATAGAATATGTATTTATATGTTTTGAGTTTAACGTTTACAGTTGTTTACATTGTATAAATTAAATTAATTTTGGCCATTTTTCTCAAATAAATTAATCCCGAACCATCTTGTTCATAAACTCAAACCACAAAGACGGTAAATTAATTAATATAACTTGACTCTGCACAAAATTTGACCTTATAAATTATATGTATAAATATCTTTTTTAATTACATACATTAACACCAAAAAGGAAATTAACAAAGTTGTAATCTAATAGATGCCTGTTTCGATACTCTAGAAAAGTTTATGGATAGCCCCATTCTTATTTCTGACTGCTGCTGGCTTATTTTTATTTCGTACATAAATGATCTCTTAAAAATTAAACCGTTTCTTATCTAGAAAATGTAAAAAAAATTTAACAAAACAAAAACCGCCTTCAATAAAAAGAACTATTCCAAAATATATTAATATGCACTGAAAAGTAAAAAAATAATTGCATATTCTTCTATAACTTAATAATCAACTTACTTTTACTACTCATCAATATGTAGGTACGATCTATATTACGATAATATAATGTAGTTACAATTATTGTTATTTTTGGAGTCGGTGTCAGCCACAGGACCACACGGCAAGCACCAGCTTTCATATAAAAAAAAAATCATCAAAATCGCTTCACCCAGTCGAAAGTTCTGAGGTAACAAACATAAAAAAAATACAGATGAATTGATAACCTCCTCCTTTTTTGAAGTCGGTTAAAAATAAATTCTAATATATAACGATGATGATATTAAATTTTATAATAAATTCACTACGAGGCACTTAGAAAAATAAAAACAAAGACGTTCTGTGAGGAAAAGTAATAAAACTTGACACAATTTTCAAGAGCGAGCAAGTACGCGAGCTCAGCACCTCCATATCGATTTTCCCTAAGTCTATTTTCGCGGTGCTCGTCTCGGCCCAAATACGTGCCTATTGTGCGCGCAATTCTTCGCTTCACCCCGCTAAACTTGCACTTGAAGATATTGCAATCCATGTTTATGTACACTCGAAGTCGATATTAGATTTTTATTGCATGGTTGGCAACAAACAATTCCCTCTATTTTTGTAACGTTCCATGGCTTCATAGCCTTCTTTGTAATAAATTAAAAATAAAATCCTAAATAAGATATAAATGCATTACCGTATAGGTGATATTTCATTTAACAAAGACGATTTGATCACTTGTTACAAAAATTAAATTAGAAAGCCACCTACCTACATTCTTTCAATTCCCAAAGTGTTAAATTACAACTGGAATGATTTTATAAAAAATATAAAAAATGTATGTTGAATAAAGGTTCATCCAAGAGATTTATGATGTACGCATATTATAATATGCCCATTATATCACGCCCCAATTTAGACTAACATTCCAAAATGTAATTTAACTTTATGGGAAATAATAATAAATAATGTTAAATGAATCAACTTTATCTGTGGAGAGTAAAAAAACCCACTTCTCCGTTGTAGTGTCACTCCGCCCGCTGTGATTCGCTGCGTCCCGTCGCAAAATACTAAAGTACAAAAATCAAGCTTCGTTGAATACTTGCTCAAATAAACCAAATCGGCGGTGGCCCCAAAATTTTGGACCTAATCGAATCAATTCGATTGTATTATGTCCGATTATACATTATCATATATAACACGCGATTATTTTTCTTTTAGAAAAAAGCCAACAAAAAAATTAATTTCCCATAATATTCATTTTATTTAATTTCATTATTTAGTTTAGTTATGTAATTTACTTAATGATTTTGTATTTTGTGACTGTATGGAACCTGGTTTCCAAAATAAATTATTATTATTAATATTCAGTTATAGCTAACATAAACCAAATATTTTAATTAAAACAACAAATCTTACATTAATATAGACAAGTGTGTTAGATTCAAGTTTAACTTAAATATTTTGGTATTGACATTTCTTAAATTTATGATATCATCATGATAGGTTTCCTTATTATAAACTAACCGGAAGTTTGTAAATGTTTAAAAACGTAACAACCAAAATTAATACAAAAATACTCATAGAAATAATATAATTATGAATGCCTATATAATTTTATGTTCATGTTTTAATTTAATATTATAATATCATAATTGTCCTATAGATATTAACTAGCGGAATTGTTTCTGTTATAAATATTTTGATAGATATTTAATTTTTGTTACTGGCAAGTGATGGCAGGAGGGGAGACATCTGTCGACGGGATATAAAAACTAGAGACAGAATACTATAAAAGACGGTATAGGGTAATACTAAGAAATACACAGTGTAATAGATATAATTGAGAAGTAAAGATGAAATATATTCATGGTGATTAACGTTCAAGTTAGTTTTATTATATAACTTTTATAAGTAGAAGAAAAAGAATATTACAGATTACTTACCCTCAGCCGGAATAATTCCCAAAATGTTCCCTACATAATATATATATGCACAAGTGTTTTTCAGTTTCAAACATTTTTTAAACCGGAGTATACCAGTTCTACTGCGATCATCGTACGCTAATATGAAATAAGTGTACGATATAATAGATAGTACTAGTATATAATAGAAATTCAACATTAAATGAGCTTAACTTCTGTAATCTCTAGCATTTTGTGGTCCCATTTATAACATGTAATAATTTATATAAATGGGATAAAAACGATTCCAGCTAGCAGGCCCTTTAATAATGGTGGTTTCTGTATATTTTGCTTATAATTTAGTCCGCAAATAAAACGATATTGCGTTCGAAATTAAAGAGACTCAACGTTTCAACAAAATTACTCGGAATAAATACTTCGAACCACTCGTTTACAGCTATTAAGTCATAGTGTAATCTTTATAACTATTAAAACAGCCCCTAATGTCGCACTGTAGAACTCGTTCACTGCCCAACGGGAATTAATAACATACCCGTCACGCTTGTAATAGATGGATTGATATGGGTTACACATATCGATGTTCACGATATGCAAGTTTTCTCACAGATTTGAAATGAGTTTCCGGCTGAGTTTTTCCATCGCAGTACAATACGGAGTGTATAAAAAAGGCGTTATAAGATTTCTTCGAGGTCGCGTCGCGTTAGCAATGCACCTAGGACAAACGTCCACAGGCGACGATGACCACATATTATCAGGTGGTCCGTTTGCTTGTCTTCGTCAGTACTTTGCAATTATGTCATAATAATTATTTTATTGTTGAGATATAGCAGACAGACTGACGACCCACTCAGTAGTGAGCAGTTACCGTTGCCTATGAATGTTTGCGAAGCCGAGGGCACCGCACACACGCTGCTGTCCTGTAAGGGTACGTGAACCTGGGTCACTAATACCGGAACATAACACAAGGTTATTATGGCGCCATACTTATAAATCAAGGATGGGTGTCATCCAGACAGACTTGGAGCACTACCACGTAGCTAGGGTTGTTTTGTCGCCTTTTACAACAGGCCGACCAACGCCGCAGGGGTTTGTTTTCTTACTCCGCCCCTACACGGAGAAATACTTAATAATATTATAAATACGAAAGTGAGTTTGTTTGTTATGCTTTAACGCCTAAACCACTGTACCAATTTTGATGAATTTCGGTATAGTCATAGATTGGACTTGGGTTCCTTTTATTTTAAATTAAGCTTTTATTTTGCAAAAAAAAGCGTATTATAGGTCCTAATACAATCAATAACACTTCTTTAAGTATATAAACTGAACAGGAAAACTTTTATTGTTTCGTGAATTTCAAACGAATTCATTTTGTCCGTTTCTGACATTTTGGCTATTTTTTTTATTTATCCTTTCAAAAAGCCGTTTTCATCCACTCATAAATCGTTTAAATTCAATTGGTATGTTAATAGTAATTGATGAAAAATTTATTATATGTTAAGGTTGGGAGCCGAGTCGGATGGAACAGTTAAATCCCATTCGACTGGGCTCCCAACCATCGCTAGAATGATGACTGGAGACGAGGAAGTGAATACATATGTGCCTTAATATTACTTAACTATGATATAAGGCGACAGCACTTATCAGTTATGAGGGTGATAATCCCTTCGGTCTTGAAACGACCTTGTATCAGAGATTCGATATTAAATCTACTAAGAGGGCCGCATAGGCTTGAGTAAAAATTATTAGTTGACAAGTAAAGGTTTTTCGATATTTCCTATCTCTTAGAGTAAGATAAAACGAGTTTTGACAAACTCCATGGCGTAATGATATTGGCACGTCGGAACGCCTGCGGGGTTCACTTATATAATTACCGTCGCGTTTAGGTATACTTGTAGTATTATATATTTATGTATTACTTAGCTGTGCCCGCAACTCCGTCCACGTGGAATAGTGAATTTGGGCAGCATTTTTGGATATGTGAGGTCAACTTATTATTATTACTATTTTATTTTTATTATTTTAACTCCCATGATAGGGGTGGTAATTATCTATTATGCGGGTCTGAACCAAGCATAAAAGATTTGTATTTAATTATTTGTCTGTTATAGCTGAATTTGTAAAGAATTTCCTAGTTATTCGGCAAGTATTTAAGATAGTGGCTTTTTGTATGAGATGGAGTGTGTGATCTGGTGCCTTCAGAATGTCCAAGTTATGCATGAGTACTTTAGGGACTATACTTGTCGTGGAGATAATTATTGGTATGATGTGAACTGTGTTAACTTTCCATTTCCAGTACCAGCAGGTACTCTATACAATACCTAGGAAATATAGGTATACAAATACATTACCTAGGCAAAGTATATACTGGAAAATAATATTCATAATATTTCATACATTACCTTAACGTTTTAGGTATTCTATACATTACCTAGGTCTTGTATAGAATACCTGAATTATACAGATTGCCGGTAACATAGATATACTATAATATAATATATAATATATATAATATACTATATTATTGATATAAAATTACAGGAAAGTATATCAATTGTCTAGTAACACAGGTGTATTGCTGCTTATTTTAGGCTTATATGGCGTTGAAAATTGCCATAATGTATTTATAGCTTTAATTCATAAAAATAACGTAGAACACAAAATTAGGTAATTTATGACATTATTGTAAAATGAAATTTGAATCGATCTTTTTGTCTATATAATTTCGTTCGAAATTTTTAATTTATTTAATACGCTTAAAGGATGAAATTAACTCAACGTTTTTGCTTCAATATCTCGTTCTAACGTTTTTTGTAAATATAAGCAATATAAAATAATGTAATAAAAACATAAATATAAAAACATATTGCCTTTAATGTGAGGAGCTAGAATAGGTTATCGCTTAAAATATAAGGGAAAAACCATTCATTTAATGTATTGCCCGTCACTAGAAACTACTCTCTCCTGCATTATATCTCTTTATTTATTCTATCTTTCTGACAGTAAATTGATTCCGCGTCAGAAAAATGTCTTTTAAGTCTGGAAGAAATTGCATTCAGTGATAAGGCCGTCAATTATGTACAATATCTGCTGGTTTTTTTTATCTTGTGTATATATTTGTATGTTATGCATTAAATAATTCACTCATTAGAATACTAGTCTGATCGGTAAAAACGTAACCGAATAGTCCATTACCCTCTTTACTTGAAGGCGTTTCGAGCCTTACAAGTTCATGACAACTACCAAATTACGCCTAATAACACATTACTACATGATAAAGACAACATAATTTAGTTAATTACAATTTTAATTACAACACCTGAGGCCGGCGGCAGCCTGTCTTAAAAGGCGAAAAAACAACCCTGGCTAGATGATAGGGCTTTAAGCCCGACTGGATGGCAACCTACCTTGGTTTTAAAACATGTCGCCCAATGATTTTATATACCTCTTTTTATATATAAAATATCATTGATGTCGCCATAATAATCTTGTATTGTTCCGGCATAAGTGATCCCAGGTTTCAGTTCTCCTACGCGGACAGCACCATGTTAGCGGTACTCCTGGCGTAACAAACATCCATAGGCGACGGTAACTACTTACTATTAAGTGGGCGCCAGCCTATCTGCTTTCCGTAGCAATAAAAAAAATGATACCTTACGTATTACTAATCAAGACTGATCATTCAACAACAACTAACAAGTTCAATTACATTTGCCAAGAAACCAAACAAAATCCATATGAAGTTTACTCAGAATATGTAAGTAAACATCGCGAGTCCCGACCCGGTGTTATCGTCATTAATGTAATGAGATTAACAATTAACCGTCAAGCGGTACTAATAATACGGTGCGCTGCCTCCGTTTGCGAGGGAATGGAAGCATATGATGCGACTAGTCGTAACCATCGCGATTCAACCTGAAAATCGCCGGGTCTCGATCGTCTTCCTTAGTTTTGAAAGAAAGGAAATTGTCAAAAAAAGAAATGATAGAAATGAAATATATTATATCATAATCATTCAAACAGTAAATCCTGGTTACATTTAAAGCTTATACTTTGAAAACTATGGTTTACTGTTAAATAGATAAAAAATATAATGTCGAAAAATGTGTAAAATTATATCAAAGCAATGTTTGCAAATATTCTGATTCTATTTTTACGGAGTAAAACTATGGAATTCCCTACCTGTACATTCGTAAAACCCTTCCTATATTTAAGAAATTGGTGTATAAACATTACCTAATTGCTAAGGTCACCCAATCTTTATTTTTTTTAAATTACGTCACGCCTATATATTTATCCATTGAGTGACATTACTATTTTCTTTTCTCTCTTTTTTCTTCCTTCATGTATTTTGTGTAAATGGATTGAAAATATAATTATTTGTTTATAGTTTTATAATATAAAATATATGTTATTATTACGTATAACCAGCTTGTACACCGCCATCCACAAGTTAATTAATAGATGTATTCCACTCCATTATAGGGTTGCCTGGAAGAGATCGTTTTTAGCGATGAGGCCGCCCATTGTATCACTGTAACTTATTCTAGTTTTCATTGTACATAGATTTAGCTGGTGAACAATAAAGTGTTTTCAATCATTCATTTATCAATTAGACCGCCATCTAGACCCAAAGTAAGTGGCAGAGCACTTGCGCACTCATATATACTGTTTTTCCGTAAATAATTATAAACATAAACACCCAGATCCGGGATGGAAATAGAACCCGTAATCAGTCGTACTTACGTGAGGTAGTCAAAGAGTAATATTTACCTATCCTAATAAAGAATTACAGTTAACACATTACGATTTGTCGTTTCGAAATCGTCGTAATTATCTCTTACGAGATCGTTGCGTGTTTTAAAATAAAACACGACGTAAGGAGCATGTTTTGCTGTTATTGGTGAATAGAGGGTGGAAAATCAGGTTTGAAAACCTTCATAATTTTATTTCTAAGCCCATGTTTAATGAGATGTTTTGTTCTGGATTTTTTACGTTTCAGTGAAGCAAACATGAGATTATGAGTGGGGAATGTGAATAGGTCATGCGGATGTAAAATTCGTTGTAACAAACCACATTATTATTAAATAAAGTTGTAAGAATTAATGAGCAATTTGTTTACCATATTTTTTTAAACAACGTGCAATATCATGCTACGTCAGATATATGTATCAATAGACTAATTACCAGGATGCTGAAGATTATGCGTAGTGAAGAAAAATGTAGGAAAGCGAATCTTGGGCTTTGTCGCAAAAATTTGGGTAGAGGAAAGTCACCGGAAATAATTTAATCTTGATTTCTTATCCAAAAAAGAAGTATTTTAACTAACTAAATCTCATACACAGTACAGACAGATCATAGAGATATAGAGATAGTGCGTTCTTTTCTGTCTATTCTTGCTTATACTTTGATGTCAGAAACATGATAATACTTTCCTGACGACTACTAACTACCTTCTTCTGAACAAAGAGTCACATGAAAAAAAATTAAATAGATATCGCAAAATTTAGTTTTTGCAGGGTCGTTAACCCAAAAAGAAAATGTAACTACCTTAATTTACATACAAACATATAATCACGCCTCTTTCCCATAGGGATAGGCAGAGACCATTTCTTTCCACTTGCTACGATCCTTGCATACTTGTTTCGCTTCGTCCACTTTCATTATTCCCTTCATACATGCCCTTCGGTTTAGGGTACTCTTGACCTGGCCTTTTTTCAAGACGTCCCTGATCTGGTCTCGAAACCTAAATTTACTGACTGATTAATAAATATACACATCAAAAAAGTCTAAGCAACATGCATGTTTACTCACTCAAAGTGCGTAGGTATGTAAACTTTTTTGTTATTGATGACATACTGGCTGGGTGTAAAAAAAAATTTCGATTATGTTTTGTTTTTTTTTCTTCATAAAATTAAATGAAAGGGAATTTGTTTGAATTTAAGTGCATTTTTATTGCTACGTTTAGTCTTGATTTTATAATTTTACCAACCATTTAAATAAAGTTAGCGACAAAATTGAATTGTTAGATATTCTTTACGTCATGGAGCGACGTCATTTGACGGCAAATGAAATGCAAAGAGCTGTAGGGATGTTGCAAGCGGGAAGTAATCAATCTCAGGTATCTCGGCATTTTGGCATTCATAGAAGTGTTATTTGTCGTCTTTGGCATCGCTACAATAATACAAGGGAACCCGCTGAACAGCATCCAGGCCATAAAAAGAGTACAACCACTCGGCATGACTGGTACATACAACTGACTGCAAGACGCCAGCCGATGTTAACCGCTCGAGAGATAAGTTTGAGGCTATAAAATTCAAGTGGTGTTGATGTAAGTCCCCAAACTGTGCGAAACTGACTGCATGAGTACGGCTTACGATCTCGACGCCCAATTAGGTGTCCACCGATACGTCACGGGAATCGCGCTCGTCGAAATGAATGGTGTAGAGAACGCAGAACATGGACCCAGGAACAATGGGATAAAATTATGTTTTCCGATGAGTCGCGATTCGGGTTTAGGCCTGATACAAGAAGGGTGCGAGTGTACCGTCGGCCCGGAAATACTGAAAGGCTCAGGTGCATTCAGGAAGTTCATCCATACAGCGGTTCATCCACCATTCTAAAATTTAAATTAGTACATGTTGCTTAGACTTTTTTGACGTGTACATATTTAGATTTGCTTATATATTATTAAAATACAATTTTATATAAAATATGTAGGGGCAAAGGACTTACCGCTTTGAATTACATACACAGCTTTTCTCAATTATTCATTTGCAAAGGTTATTTTTAGCGCGCTCGTGCTGTTATCGCTTTAAACTCTCTTTTTTAATTTAAAAGAACTGTCAAATTATCTTTTTTTTTTTCAGGGTCGAGTGTTACGGTTTAAAATATATAATATGCGAACGAATTTTTTTTGTGGGTAGTCGGATGTTCGAACATCTTTCCCGGAGTCCCACATATCCCTCGGTCCCCCCGGGCCGGGAGAACCCGTCAAGAGTGGTTTTTCCCCGAGACCAAAAAAAAGGGTTCCCTGAAAGAGATCGCTTAAATTGTCATACAGCATTATATTTCTGTATATTTTATGTTAGTTTTAAGTATCTGTATGCAATTAAGAGTTTTTCATTCATTCATCATTATTAGATATTTTTCATATTAGGTATTTTCAACCACTCAGGGTTACTACTACAGGCCATATTACTTTGTAAACAAAATTTTTTTTATTAATCAAATTATAATAATAAATAAACTTATAGAAACGTCACACTGTGACAGGTAAATACCTAGGCCGCCATAAAGTAAATTTCTAAATTTGAGATATTTAATGGAAATACCTAATTAAAATAATCCATCATCTTTACTAATATTTAAAGTTTCCGAAACGCCACCGATAAACCCATGTAAAGTTTCAAAAATATTAGTTCCAATTGTAATAAATCAAACAAATAATGTCAAATGATTTGTCTGTTCCAATTCTGCCAGGCCCTGGCAGGAGAGGCAGACCCAAAAAGTGCTGGCTTGACGTCGTAAAGGGTGATATGCGTGCCAATGGGCTCACTACCAGGGATGCTGAAGACCGTGCGAAGTGGAGTAGTAAAAGTTGGAAAGCGGACCCTGGGCACCGAAACGGAAGTTTAGGTTGCAACCGGGATACTACGCTTAGATGATGATGATGATGATTTGTTTGTTCCAAAACCATATTATTTACGTAGCAACGATAAGTAACAAAGACTGAATTAAAGCTTTAAGTGTTGCTATCTTCACGTTGTTATAACAAATCTTCGAATAAGGAGACCACTTAAGTAAATCAAAAGAAAACAGGGCCTGAACCCGACTCTAACGAGTCTCTCGTGCACTCGTTTTATTGAATTTAGCGACTTTATGAAACAAAACTTCGTATCGTGTTGCAGCAAAGGATACGCTATTATTTACTAAAAATATATTATTATGCTTTTAAAAATGTAACCATTTATATATTACATACAGTAAGTATATATAAATGCACAAGTCAATACTACTCAAGTACATTAAAATATTGAATTATATGCTATGGACTGTATTATTATTTATAGACATTTCAGCAAATCTTTGAATAGGTAGTAATGTATACAATTATTTCCATATTTCAAATCCGTATCAGTATAATTTAAAAAAATGTACATTCATAATATTAGTATTTAAACAATGGTAGTGGCAGATTACAACTAAAGCTTGTTGCTATTAGTATTTGTGATTTTTATTCAATTCTAGGATGTCCGATGTCGGCTAATTAGTAATAAGTAAATGAGTTGAGCAACATTTCAAATTATAAATTTAAACTTCACATCCAACTGGTATTCACACATCCATATAGCATAATGATACTATACGTTGTACGAAGTTTCGCGTATATGAAATCGCTTTGCAGTGAGTACCTTTTGGTAAAGTAATCCTCTGAAATCTCTTTATGGTTCGCAGTTAGGCTGTTTCAGTTGTTTTCTTGTTATAACATATTAAAGTACTAAAATGCTAGACTACATTTTTAAATGAGGATTTACTACATAATGCAAATCGGATTTATATTAGCCCTTATTTTCGTGTTTGCGACTAAAACGCTAATATCTCTACCCAAAATGTTAACGTGACACACGGGGGAGTTGGACGCGCACCCAACGCGGACGATCCTCGCTGAGCAAGATGCCATGACGCTTTCTATTCCAACCAAGCCATCGAGGAAGCATATACGCCGTGACCCCAAGAATCCAAATCCTAAAATCTATCCATAACACGGACATGCGAACCTGCCACCTCTCTTGAAAACATAAGTCACGTTATCGATGCTTATTAAAGACGTCGCTGAGAAGTTAATGAAACCAAGTTTCACGATAAGTTAAATACGAATTTGCCGGCACTTTGTCTAGTTTTGTTGTTTCAGACAATCTCAGATATTGTCTTTGTATGCCATTACATTGCTCTTGGAATATTATTCAGTGTAACACCGATTTCTTATTATGAATATTAAATTTTGAGAACATTGACGCTTGAATCAGCTTAACTTTATAATCAGCCTTAGTAAATGAATTATTACATGCTCCGCTGAGTTCGGTAGTAGTTATGTGACGCTAGCTATCTACTATCGAGGTATGGATATATGTATATAGTTATTGTTTCTCAACTCTTCGTCCATCGTAGATATAAGAAATAAGACTTGTTAGGCACTATAGGTATATCACATGTTTATTACAACGAATTAATAAGGAATCATATGGCTTTCTATCCGTGCAGGGGCGGAGAAAAAATATTAACCACTGCGGCCGGGATCGGCCTCTCGTAAAAGGCGACAAAACAACCCACCCTAGCTACATGGTAGGGCCTCAAGCCCGTCTGGATGACGACCACCTTTGCTCTTAAGTATGCCGCCATAATAACCTTGTGTTGTGTTCCGGCATTAGTGACCCAAGTTCCTGTACCCTTATGCGACAGCACGACAGCAGTGTGTTCGCAATGCCACTGGCGGTGCACACACCCATAGGCGACGGTAGCTGCTAAATTCTAAGCGGGCCGTATGGCTTAGATCTAATGGCTTAGATGTAAAAGCATTACTGTCGGAATGCGGTGAAGTCGGACTTAAAGTGGCTCTACTCGTATCTTCAGCTCTCGCTCCCCCCTCCCTAATAACAACTTCACGTTCAACCCCTATGTTGCCAATCACACCATCCGAATACGCCCAAATCTATTTGTCTTTGTTCTACGTTCTCTGACATATCTTTATATATTAGGGTCTACCTACCTACCTACATATGAACAGACAATATTCCTAGACTAGTATAGCCGTTTTCTTTCAACGTCAGTAGACATGGTAATTCCTTTAGAATATGCATATTAGCTGGGAGACATTATACTGGAAGACGCAAGATGGACCGATGATCTGGTCAAGATCGCCGGAATAGGTTGGATGAGGGCAGCTCAGGACCGATCGTCGTGGAGATCTTTGGGGGAGGCCTTTGTCCAGCAGTGGGCATCTTCCGGCTGAAATGCTGATGCATATTAGCGAAAATAACATCGTGGGATCTGAAGGCCTTTTAGTTGGGCTTTAAATGAGAAACCATTTGTCATGTCCCTTTCACTACGGCCCATATCGTTATTTGTAGTTACTTTTATTTGACATCAACTACTATGTCGCTTGTTTTAATCGGTATATACATATTACTCGATACTTCAATAGGTGCTTTAAAAAAGCAAAAATCAAATCCTAACATAATGAAATTATATACTACTTTAATAAAAATAAGTGCACTGATTAAAGAGTCACCAATATGAGTTTTTCTATTAAAGAGTAAACATATCGTCGTTGTCAAACCAATCTCTGGTATGTACAAAAAGTTTAAACTTTGAGATGTGGAGTAAAACATTCTCATATCAAATTTTGTTATAGATGATTTCTTTTAAAGTGATTTATATTAAAATAATGTAATGATTAGAATCACATAGCGGTTTATATATCAAAGTTTGGGTGGTAAACTAATCATAATAGTCAAAATGTTGAAGTTTCAAAAAAGTGCACATAGCATACGAGTGAGTATATTGGTTTGACAACGACGATATGGTATTATGTATATAATATACATATTCTATGTCCAAACAAATCCAGGCGAAATGCTTTTAAAAATGCAGCTGTAATGCTGAAATAAAAACAATTTATTTAAAAGAAAAACATTTCAGTTTAATCAAACAACATTATCATTATTACAAGGGACGTGGCGTCGCACTTTTTCGCCGATATCTGGGCACGTTAATGGTATTTTAATGTTATCTTTTCGGATGTACGGACACCGTGCCTGCTGTTTCCCGTCTTGTAATTATAATGATATAATTAAACATGTACACATTGTGTATAACCATTGGTGATGTGACATACTTTGTATTACATATCTTGTTAAAGGCTTTAAGTCCTGGACGTGATGGTTTAATATAAATTATTAATAAAAGAATACTTAACCTCTATTTATTATTTAAACTACGTTTATCGTATTTTTGTTATGTAAGTTCACGTATATCTGATTATTGGCTACTTTTCAGTGGTTGACTTCGCAAACAAAAGTCATAAAAAATCAAATTATGTCTACTACCCTCACTTTATTACTAAAAATATTTTTGATACAAATGTACGTTGTTTTTCAATGTATTATAATAAAACAAACTAAAAAGACAGAAACAACAATAAATCTCGGCAACATCACGTACCTACTTAAGTAACTACATACATTTTTTCTAATTCTAATGGGAACGTCATTATATTTTTTAATATAGTATAAAGACATGACATATATACAGGTGACTTTGACAAAACCGTCCAAATTTTTTTTACGCACTAAATATCATTTAAGGAACCCATTTTTGCAAAAAAATAATTGTATATCAAATTTTTACCATAAAACATTTCATTCCAAGGAAAATATGGTCACTAATTCAATCGTACAAAATAGTCATATGGTGCAAACTTCGTACGTTGACCTGTTATTACCTGTCTCTGTCACTCCCGCGTAAATTATATTAGTATTGCATAGTATACGCTGGCACAGATGCAATGACCGCCGTCCTCGGCCTCGTATTAGGTCATTGCACCACTTTTTTGTGGTACCGATGGAGGGGTCATTGACACTTGCGCGCCGTATTATGAAATTACGAGTTCTTTGGATGACTTTGTGATGCTGATTACTCAACATTTTTGTACTATGTGATACTAAACTAAAATACATGTTTCTCATAACTTTTACTAAAGATTCTTCTGTGTGAATTTGGAAGGTTTTGTCAAAGTCACCCTGTATAGTAGCACGCACAAATTATTATTTTATGTTCTTAATTGAATGGAAAAATAAATTCAAACTTATCAAATGCAAAACTTGTTCATGAATACGAATATACTTTGTAATTTAGCAACAACAATCACTGGCTATGTGTAACATAATATTCGCGCCACATAAAATACATTGAAACGACGATAACATCTACAAATAATCTTTACTGCCAATACATAGCAGTTTAAAGGGTACAAAAGCCATTAATTCTTGGATTGCACCATGTTACCGACATTGCCAATTTGTCATCAATGTTGAAAGTCCATTTACCTGGCAGGGAAATTTAATAAGATTCTTAGAAGCCTGCTTTACTATTCAATTGTTATTTATATTAAAATACTAAGACTATTTAAATTAAAATAGTTAGAATATTATATAAGTATTATACAATAAGTTTTAAATAAAGAATCGGACCATTGATTTTAAGCGAGTGATTGGTTTTGGAAAAACATAATGCTATGATATTCGTGCGTAAGGGAGTATATATACTACTCTCCTAACCAACGCTGTATTCAAATTGTTTTATTGTAATAAAATATCAAACCTCAAAAAATAATTAAAACTAAAATTTTAATTATATCATGATACATGCATAAAACGTTGTTTCTTGTATGACGCGACAACCATTTCTACAACTGACTATGGCAACGCGATACAAATTCGATTGCATAATATTTGATATCGATCGTATATACTTCGACACTAAAATGTCAATAACAACTCTATATTCAATTCAAACTGTCATATATCAAAAATACTTGGGTCAGTCATTCTGACCGAACAGTCTGGAGCGGCTCGAGCGAGGCCTCATCGTAGCAGGTTGGTATTTTGTTATTGTGATTGTTCACTTTGCTGTGATTTAATGTGTTTGTTTGAATGGGAATATAATACTTTTACGAATAACACTCTTTTAATTTTATATCTCTTTTAAGATGCTCATAACACCTGTATGTACATGCACAGTATATTAAATACAACGTTATTGTAAATGTTGTATACATAAATTACATAAATATCAAAACGATATTCAAATAATTGTAAGGTTTTTGCATTAGTATTTCAGCAAAGTAACAAAAATATGGAATTAAAATACCAGCAAATATCGAAATTTCTTTTCGGAGTATTGAAATCAAATGTCATATTGTATGGATCGGAATGCTGGACTACAAAGGGGAGGGATGAAAGGATATTATTACATGCTGCGGAAATTCGAATGCTGAGATGTATGGGTGGAGTTTCGAAAATGAATAAAATTAGAAATGAGTATATTACAGGAAGTGTGAAAATAGGGCTAAGTTTGAAGGTGGTTGAAAAGCTAAAAGTAACAAACTAGTTTGATGTATAATGCAAAGGAACGAATATCATATAATAAAGAACGAAAGGCAGATCAAGAAAAGAAAAGATGATACATCCAAATGCACTTAGTAAAAAACGGTTATTTTAATATTACAAACAGACCCTCCAATTTTATTTATTTGTATAGAGTATAGATGTATAGATTTAAGTTGATATATATCATCAATCAAATTATGAAACTAGCTGTGCCCGCGACTCTGTCCGCGTGGAATACTGACTGGGCAGCATTTTTGGATATATCTTATGGTATATTTTGGATTACAAACCCTGTTAACCCTAAAATATAAATAAATGAAATATGAAAACAGTCAGTGTTATCGAATTCAACTGTTACGCCATGTAAGTAGTTTTTGTTAAACATGATAAGTTTCGGAAATTTATATTCAAATTTAAGTTGACCTCAGATTTATATCATCAATCATATGAAATAGGGTTCAGCTTAGGCTGGACTGTGTAGGTTGAATTTCCAATTTAAGTTAACCTTAGATTTGTCATCAATCATATGAAATAGGGTTTAGCTTAGGCTGAACTTTGTAGGTTCGAACGTCCGTATTCCGGAGGCGCATGGCGTAACAGTTGCATTCGATAATACTGACTGTTTGCATATTTCATTTATATTTTAGGGTTTATAGGGTTTGTAATCGAAAATAAACCATAAGATATATCCAAAAAATTCTGCCCAAAGTCACTATTCCACGCGGACGGAGTCGTGGGCACAGCTAGTATCCATACTAATATTATAAATGCGAAAGTAACTCTGTCTGTCTGTCTGTTCCTCTTTCACGCCTAAACGGCTGAACGGATTTTGATGAAATTTGGTATGGTGATAGATGATAACCTAGAAATGGTCATAGGCTATAAATAATCACGCCATCGTTCTTAGGGGGTAGGCAGTAGGCAGATAACTAAATTGAGTTAGTGATTTTTTGTGCTTATCCGGTATCTATGAGAATCGGCCAACATCTATTTTTCATCCCCCTAAATGTTAGGGGTGACCCACCCCCAAAAATTTTTTTTTAATTTTTTGACATTTTATTTTATTTTATGGCAGAACAACGTTTGCCGGGTCAGCTAGTAAGTAATAAATCTAACTCTTATTACTTAGTTCATAGAAGAAAGAATAAAATTCAAAATTTAAGATCAAAAACTATACTAAATTAAAACAGAAAGAGGAAACTTCAAGAATTTCATGAATAAGTTAAAACAGATTAAAACGTGAAGGTATTTAAATTGATCGTGCAATTTAAGATAATCCAACTGCGGAAAAACAGGTTTCGTTATTATAGGAAACAACACATTTCCGTTTAACCACAAAGTACTGAAAGAACAGAAATGAATCTCCAAGCACACTCGAGCACGCAAACGTAGTTAGTTTTCATAGAAAATAACTTATGAATCTACTAATACTCCGTGCAGGGGCGGAGTAAATAATAGTAACCTCTGCGGCCGGGGTCGGCCTGTCATGAAACACGACAAAACAACCCTAGCTACGTGGTAGGGCCGCAAGCCCGTCTAGATGGCAACCACCCTTGGCTTATAAATATGCTGTCATAATAATAACCCTGTGTTATGTTCCGGCATTAGTGACCCAGGTTCTTGTACTCCTAAGGGACAGGAGCGTATTCGTGGTGCCCCTAACGTCGCAAACATCCATTGGCGACAGTAACTGCTTACTATTAAGTGGCCGTCAGCTTGTCTGCTATTCCTCAGCAATAAAAAAAACTACTACTAACACTATTTGGAGTATTATTTTTAACTTTGGCTTGACTAATCTTACTGTCGATAACATCTCGGATACAAATCGTCGTGATCGTAGAATAACGTCGGATTTGAAAAAAATCCAAAATTCACTTTTTACCATATTTGGATACTACTTTGTCGAAATATTATTGCTACATTAAAAAAAATTACATGTATTTTAGATTTCAAATTAAGCAGTCGGTAAAGTGACGGATATGATAGAGACCCTCATAGTAAAATGACGCTTGTGTATTTCTAAAATGGCAGTCCTGTAAAGTTTAATATATGTCAGATCCGTCACTATTCTACGACTACGACGAAATGTAATCAAGCCGAAACTCAGACACCCCAAACAAAAAGACGCCAAACCCGGTCTATTGGTTGGTCGTGGCAGTGGCAGACGTAAATACGTATTCATGCACACAAATATGAACAAACATTTATATATTAATAAATTAAAAATTATACAAATTTTACTAGACAAAAATACACACAATTAAAATACTAAATACTATAAATACTACAATAAGATCAAAGAAGTCAAAAACTTTAAATTTGGCAATTCCTACGTGTTGTTAAACATAGGTATAAAGCTGTAGTATAAAAGACGTTAACTTTTGTACTCTCAGACTTTTGCAGTTTAACGTAATCACAAATCATACGCTTGTTTTTATAATAAAGCCATGATTATCAAAATTGTTCCAAATTATATCAAAAGAATTACAATGATTGTGTTCTTGCTTATTTAAAAGAGATTATTAATATTACACGTAACATCATAATTGACTTTTTTGAGCAAGAAATTATGTTTTAACCACCCAATATTTATACCTATGTCAACATTGTAAATAGGAAAATTGTCTATTGGAGACAATCAAATCTCTTAATTTTTGCTATCATTAAAAGTTACTTTATACAAAAGCAATATAGATCATGCTTTAATTCAACGAATGCTAGAAATGTGATTCACTCTGGATACAGGAGGAGTAGACAAGAGAAAAGATTGTTGGATATATTGCGAAAAAGTTGTATGAGGAAAAAATATGTGAACATTAAGATGATGGCAAACAGAGGACAATGGGAAGAGATGTAGGAAAAGCAGACTTTAATTCAACGGAAGGTTATCCTATAAATAATTTTGGTTTCAAGATGGGGTTGCCATATGATACTAGTAGCTATCTCACAGAATACTCGTAACGCTTGTCCGAAAGGAGTGGCAGTTTACACATACAGTGATCTCGCTAGGAATAAAAACAGGCCTTAACCTGTAAATAACCTGGCCTTAACCTTAAATCACGTAAGTCGAATTTCCACGGGATTCCAATCAGTGACCCCTAGATTGGTATACGAAAGTAATACCACTAAGCTACCAGGTAAATTTATTTATGTACTCGTAACAACAAATTTGCAAAGTACGTGTTCAAAAATATTTACGATATTCAATAAATGTAATAAATATATAAATGTGTAATTTCAAAATATAAAATACCAACGTCATTGTCAAATATATTTGTTTTGTGAAAATATAATTTACTAATCGAAGCGATATTAAATATGCAGCTTATTGAGATCGAAACCATGTTCTAGACAAAAGCGTTTCAATGTAAGCAGCTGGTTGCAAAACAACTCAGTAGTAAAAAAATTGAACAACAAAGAGTTGCCCTGTGACGTCACAGTTGCGAGTAGGCCATGGAGATTAGTGTTTGTCTAGATAAGCTCTAAATTAAATTATTTAATTCAATCAATCATATAAGTCGAACATATTTAAGTCAATCTAATATGCAAAACCACTTTTCCTCCATGCAGGGGCGGAGTAAGAATAGTAACCCCTGCGGTTGGGGTCGGCCTGTAATAAAAGGCGACTAAACAATCCGCCCTAGCTACGTAGTAAGCCAAGCCCGTATGGATGGCAACCACCCTTGGTCTTAAGTATGCCTTCGTTGTGTTGTGTTCCGGCATTAGTGACCAAAGTTCCTGTATTCACAAGCAGCAGCAGCTAGCGTCGCAAACATCCATAGACGAGGGTAGCTGCTTACTGTTAAGTGAGTCTTTAGCCTATCTGCTGTACAATACTGCAATACTATACTGTCCGCGTTATAGTCATGGACATGTATTGAATTTGAGTTCTTAGGGTTTTTTTTGGTCTCGGGGAAAAACCTCTCTTGACGGGTTCCCCCGGCCCGGGGGGACCGAGGGATATGTGGGACTCCGGTAAAGATGTTTGGCCATCCGACTACCCACTAAAAAATCCCGCTGTTCTCCTATCGCCTACGCCCGGGCCTACGGATATATGGCCTGCCGATCCCGTGGCCCGGACCGGCGTCGGCCCGCCCTTTGTCTTGAGGCGGGCCCCTTCTAAAGTGTTGGCGCCAGGGGGTCAGGATTTCATCCCCCCAGCGCTCTCCTAACAACTCTAGGAGTTGAGGGGGGCCGCGGAACAGCACGCAGCCCTCACCCTCGCGGCAATGGTGCGGGCGGTGGATCCTCCCCCGAGGGGCCGCACGCAGCCGCTTTTTATGGCGGCCGGAGGTCGTTATTTGCCCTCCGGCGCCGCCGACGTGGCCTGCGTTGGCGGGAGGGGAGTGTGGTGGTCGACTCCCGCTCCCGCTCCGCCGCCTCCTTTGCGGACATGACTGCCTCGCAGAAGGAGGCAACGGCCGTCCATCCAGGATCGCCCCGACCATGGACAGAACTAGGGCCGGGAGCGACAGGTCCACGCCGATTTGGGCAACGAGGGCACGGCGCTCCTCGCGCCACGCAGGGCACACGGCGACAGTGTGGTTCACCGTGTCCTCCTCGTCGCCCGCGCCACAGTGGTGGCACCCCGACGTCATCTCCCGCTCTATGCGACACAGGTACCTCCCGAAGCAACCGTGCCCCGAGAGGACCTACGTCAGGCGGAAGGTCAGGGCGCCGTGGCGCCTTTTCAGCCATTCGGCCAGGACGGGCCTCACCGCTTCGATGGTGGCGAGGCCCGCGCTGGGGTGCGCGAGGCGCTCCTTCCACTCCACCATGAGCACCTTGTCGCGCAGCTCCGCCCGCTTTACCACAACTTCGCGAGGCGCGGGGCGAGAGCCACGCTCGGCCGCGTCCCGGCGCCACTGGTATAATAGCGCCAGGACCCGGGCCTCGAGGTCCCATGGTGGGGATCCGGCCAGCAGGGAGGCCGCTTTGAAGGACACCGTGCGGTATCCCCTGTAATCGCCCTGACGGCCAGGATGCGCTGCGGCCTGCGTAGCAGCGCCATCGTTTTGGCCGTCAGGCGATCCGCCCAGATTGGGGCCCCGTAAAGGGCCATCGACCGCACGGTTCCCTCGAAGAGCCTGCGGCACACTTCGCCCGGCCCGCCAACGTTCGGCAGAGTTCTTAGGGTTACAGCTAGGGTTGCCAACCACCATACATTCTTTCTTTCTTAATAAAGTATTCTACATTATTTTTGGTAATTATACTTTATACGTTTGCATACCAATAAAGTATGTGAAAATACTTTATTTCCAACCTTTACTGTGATGCGTAAAACAAAACACTCAATAGGGGTACTTAAATATTTAACGGTACACATAAGTGAAAACGGATGATGGAAACGATTTATAATTACTAAACGAAATGTTAAATGTAAGATGTGGTGTGAATGTGACAGGACAGATGACATTCTGGTATTTGTCATAGATGTCACTATCGACGTCAATAAGTCAATAAGACTTAAAAGAGATCCAAAGAAAATTCACTAATGATGATAAAGAATTTTCAGTGAAAAGTACAGTTGACAAATGGCAATATGTACTTAAAAATGCATCTGATAGCTTACCAAATGTAAAAAAAAAATATATTTCTTATTTGTTCTCCGTTTCCGCCACTTCAGTTTCACTAAGAGTTTTTTCAGTAATGAATCTAAAGTGTCGAGAAGAGAGAAATAGAGTCAATAAATTTAATTAAAAACGAATTGTTTATTTATTAAAATTTTGATTGTCAAACAAGCTTTGAAACATTTAAAGATAGCAAAAAATTGTTAGCATGTGCAAAGCACACAAAAATACGATTTTAAGGCAATAATAACATAAAATTTTAAAAATACTTTTTTTTCTTCCTAATACTTTATTTTTTTCCTATACAAACTATTTTATACGTTTTTTTTTTGTCAAAAAAAGTTGGCAACCCTAGTTACAGCGCGTATGTCTCCTCTGTGGCTTAGTTGAAACAGGAAGCGTCATGCCAGCTTTGTCAGCGTGAAAAGTCCGCGTGCGTCACAGATTAATGTTAACGTTTTAATTTGACGTTTGACATTTTAGTTCGATATTTTAGCATTATAGTCATTATCATATTTTTTATAATAATTAGAACAGAGTTGTTTCGTGACTTATACATTACAAAGGTACATCACTAAAGTTGGTACATGTTTGCAAACTTCGTTGTTGAAACTTGAAACGATATTTATAAGTTGAAACCCTTTGGCTAAGCAGAAGTTTCTAGAACCAACTTTGTCTGCGTTTTAATGTTCCAACTGCTTATAAATTACTGTAACCTTGATGTGATAAATTGTTTCATGTAATAACTTTCTGTAAGATAAAATAAATTACGGCATTCGACGAAAATATTTGAACAATATTGGAAAGAAATATCGTTAACCGGGTAGTGGCCGAACCTTTTATTTTTTCATCGTTCAAATTGCCCGTCAAACACATTTTTTTTGTCTCGGGGAAAAATCTCGCTTGACGGGTTCCCCCGGCCCGGGGGGACCGAGGGACTCCGGGAAAGATGTTTGACCATCCGACTACCCACTAAAAAACCCCGCTGTTTTCCTATCGCCTACGCCCGGGCCCACGGATATATGGCCTGCCGATGCCGGCGCCGGCCCGCCCTTTGTCTTAAGGCGGGCCCCTTCTAAATTGTTGGCGCCGGGGGGTCAGGATTTCGTCCCCCGGCGCTCTCCTGGATCAACAGTTGAGGGGGGCCGCAGAACAGCACGCGGCCCTATAATAGTGCGGGCGGCGGGTCCTCCCCCGAGGGGCCGCCCGCGGCCGCTTTTTACGGCGGCCGGAGGTCGTTACTGGGCCTGGAGGTTGTTTTGTCGCCTTTTACGACCGGCCGACCCCGGCCGCAGAGGTCAATATTCTTTCTCCGCCCCTGCATAGATAAAATGTATGAATTTATTATCCCACAACTGAAGCGAGTTCGCTTCAAGCAAGTTTGCTAAAAACTACTAATAAAAAATAATAGAAAACGGAGTATGTCCTAGCATCACAGACGATATCACAATCCCAACACGCGTGACCCATCTGTTTGGTTCAATGTTATAAGCCAAAATGCACTTAAAATAATTTTCATACATTTGTACTCAACTCAAATAAGTCAGTCACTTCCAGGGAAATCGGTAAAATGTTTGCGTATTCAACACAAGTGGGCTAAATCAATCCACGTCACAAGCTACGGACGGGCTACTAACCACTAAATGCCTTAATACATTTTCTAACCATTTTTCCCCCACAAAAAATGTTCTAAGGAAACTTAACCGTATGGAATGCGCAAAGGTGCAATGAGTTGTAAATATACATGTGTGTATGTGGTTTTAAATTATATATAGTGAAATATATATAGGCCATTGTAAAAATTCGTGATAAAAGTGACTTTCATCTAAAAAAACGTTTTAAGTGCATTCATAGATTTGAGGATAATTCTTTTAATTTATCATTCCTTTTGCAAACAAAGAGTAGTGGAATACGGGATGAAATCTTTAGCTAATTTTGATCTGTTACGCCAAAGAAGTATAACTTCTTACGTACGTACAAAAGTTTACACCCACATTATTTTTAAAATACGGTCACATGCGAATCGGACTCACATACTATATACCTTATATACCTTATCCGTTTAACCAAAAAATAAAATGTAAATAAAACGTAAAAAGGGTTTTTTGGATGTCGATTTTACAATAATCAACGTGATATAAAAATTATCATAGCTACTTTTAATTATTTATTAGAAATGTCTCCTATATTCTTATTTTTTATATTACTATTCCTTACTTTTAGAAAAATAAACATAAAATAATTTTATTTTTACAATTATGAATGATAAATATAATGCGTATAAAATTTACATATTTACAACATTAATTGTAATAACTAACTTACATTATAAAGAACCTAAAAAGATAATGTTTCTAAATCTCTTACTGGTTTTATAATGATGGTAATTATAAGTGTACTGTTCAACGTACTATTGTCGATTGGAAGGAGTGTTTTATTATTAGGTCGGATTATACCCGCCATATTGTTTTTAGGCTAGCTTTGTTTGAGAAACATTGGTTTGTTTGTTTACATTTTATATTTTGGTAAAGTGCATAAGGTATAAGTATTCTATACCATAGTACAGGATATAATTTTATTATAATCTCTTTATTTATTTTCTTTTCTAGTTATTTACATTTTTCAATATAATTACATTTCATTTTATAAAATATTAATATTAAAAAAATACTTTATTTTATAAAACGATACTTAATATAATTATTAATAAGTTTATTATAGTTGTTTTAGTGTAGGAACCTAGAGATTTATCTCTAAGTTGATGGAGAGCATGTGAAGGTCCGAATGTCATGATGGCATACACCACTTAGGCAGCTCTTCTCTCATAACATAATTTTTTTATTGCTTTAGGACAGCAGACAGGCTGACGGCCCGCTTAGGATTTAGCAGTTACCGTCGCCTATAGGTGTTTGCAACACCAGTGGCATCACGAACACGTTGTTGTCCCATAAGGGTGCAGGAACTTGCATGAAGAAACCACGAAATCTTAAAACCGATTTGTGCAACCCGCCAGTCCGTCTTAGACAAGCGTGGCGTGGCGGGTGTAGATCCATCTAGGTGAGAGACCAGAGCAGAAGAGCCAGGCAGTAGTGTAGTGTACCAGTATTATTTTACATTACGGTATTACGGCAAAATCGTTTTTAAGATTTTTGTTTTCATGGCGTCCATATTCAGATTCACTATCTGGGTTTTTTAATTTCTTATTATGGCGGCAATAGAAATAAATAAATATAATGGGACATTTCACACAACGACATCTAGACCCAAAGTAAGTAGCATAGCACTTTTGTTATGGGTACTAGATAACTAATACTCGTATCTTACGAGTATATATATACTTTCCTTTTATAAATAAATAATATTATACATAAACACCCAGACGCTGGACGGAAATCGAACACATAACCTCGGCAAGCATACCGATGTGCGTTAGCCGATATGCCACGTAAATCGTCGAAATATCCTTTCTCAAAATGTTAATTAAGAATTCATCATCAGTTCATGAGACAAAGCTCGCTGACTGACAGAAAGACGGATAAGGCAGGCTTAGCAATCAGGTACTATTTGACACCCTACGGATAAGGGACCTTAAAAGGTGTATTCAGAACATTTATTTATGCTCCGTATATGTGAAAGGTTCCAACAATTAAGTCATTCAGCGAAAAGTGGCCGTTGTTTTATTACATTGCGGTAAGAAACATATATATATATATATATATATATATATATATATATATATATATATATATATATATATATATATATATATATATATATATATATATATATATATATACCTAGTCAGGTCATAAATTCTGTCACATGTTTAATGTAAAATAATTGTAACAAGTTTATTAATTATGTAACCATTCATATACCAAAATGAACTTAACAAAACATAGATTCTTATGACATTAAATTTTATTCAAAATGACCTCCGTGATTTTGAATACAAGCCTTCAATCTGCGCGGCCAGTTGTCTATCGCAGCACGAACGAGGTCCATGTCAATATCGGCGGCTGCCTTAATCAAGGATGTCTTGAGTGACTCCAAATTGGGATGAGGCTTTGAGCACGCCTTTTCCTCCAAGTGTTGCCATATCTTGTAATCTAACGGATTCAAATCTGGACTGGAGGAGGGCCAGTCTTCGTGCCGGATGAAGTCGATTTCACGCGCCGCCAGCCAGTCTTGTGTGCTCTTCGCTCTATGAGCTGGCGCCAAATCTTGTTGGAATACCCAGTGCCTGTTATTGAACATGGTATGAGAAACAGGTTCCACAAGGTTCGTCAGGACTGTATTTTGATACACAACAGCATTCGTTTTTACACCTTTCTCACAAAAATGTACCTCTGTTAAGCCCCAATAAGAAACTTCCAACCATACCATGAGCGAGGATGGAAAATGACCTCGTTGGACACGCGGAATACGGTTGCTCGCTTCTTCACTACTGTGTGCGTACACCTTATCATTTTGTTTGTTGTAGCTCTCTTTTACGGTAAACATTTTTTCATCCGAAAAAAGAATTTCCCGATATTTTTTTCCCGCGTACCGCTTCAACAAAGCGCGGCATCTCTTCAGTCTCAGGTCCATTAGACGAGCATTCAAACGATGTCCTGTTTTTCTTCGATATGCCCGAAGCCCTAAGTCTTCATTTAACACCCTTTTCACCGTGGTTCTGCTTAACCCCATCTGAAGGGCCAACAGTTTCTGCTTACGTTTGGGATTTCTTTGAATTCGTGCCTTCACAGCTTTTATCACTGCTGGAGTCCTAACAGACCGAGGGCGACCACTTCTTGACCTGTCATCTACACTAGAGTCTTCATTGTATCGTTTGATGGTACGATAAACGAATCTTTTGGTAATATTCAAATTTTTCAGTATGTTAAAAATTTGAATTGGCGCGTAACCGCAACGATGTAACGCAATAACTGCAACACGGTCTTCTTTAAGCGTCCACTCCATATTTAAAAATGAGTAAAATTCTAAAAGTTATACATTTTTATTTTCATGAACAATTCGAAATTCTAATTCAATAAACTTTTTTGTGGCCAGCATTCTAAAAGAAAAGTTTTTACTGTGTGACAATACTTATGACCTGACTAGGTATATATATATATATATATATATATATATATATATATATATATATATATATATATATATATATATATATATATATATATATATATATATATATATATATATATATATATATATATATATATATATATAAAGCGTAAGTAGCATGAAATAATAACTATTGAACGCATCTTGCTATTTGCTTTATTTTTACAAAAAGTCTATATTAAGCGTTTTGTCTAAATGTTCACAACTACATACTTTGTTATAAAGAGGCGTTCATTTTTAGAGCAGTAAGCAGAGGCAGTGTTACCTATGGTGCAAGGTGTGCGTTGCGTCCGTGTGGACGCAGCGGTGTTAGGGGCGCCGGCCGCGGCACTTTCAATGACCAGATGTGGGAAGATTGATACGAGGCCCAGAATGCCTATTGTGTCCCAACATCATTTAAAATTGCACTATTTACACCCGGATCTACCGTTGTAAATATCACATAAGGTGTTTGTTCATGTTCACATAACTATATAAATTTTATGCTAATGTTAAAAATTCAAATTGAAAAAAAATTGCCTCCCCATACAACATGAGCGATCAGCTGATCGAGTTAGTATTAAGGCTGAGTTTTTTACAAATTATTTTTTTTACATTGACATAACATTTATGACCCACACATTTAGACATAATATGTTAACATTTGTACCTATTCCATTTTGATCGTGCGATTATTAGAGAGCGCCAAAGTAATGATTGCATACGGGCGCTACATGGGCTAGAGATGTCTTTGGCAGTAAGTGTATAATTTATAATGTGGAACAATAATAGCTTCCCACAACGTCTCACGACTGGGTTGAGGCGTCCTCATAGAGGGAGCGGACTGCATTGTTCCCGGCGGATTAACTGATTACACAGTTTCTTTCCTCGCGATACTCTTCTTCACTGTCGGTATATGGCTATTAGCGGTGCATGCCATCGTGACATTCGAACCCAGGATCTGCAGATTTGTCTCCGAGTATAAGAGAACTGATCTACTAGGTCTATAATTTATGTGACTTAATTATCAGTTATTAAATAGTCACGATCGTAAGTCAAACTTATATTTCAAATTGCTTGATTGCACCTTTATGGCGCGCTTAAAAACAAAACAATCGTTGAAGGTTGAATTCTGGGAATTACAAAATTCTAAAATCACTTGATTAATGGTGTTCCGAAATAGCCTTATAATTTGAAATACCGATTCGATACATATTATATCGATTGAAATTCCAACCTTGGCTCTTTATTTTATTAACTAGCAGCCCGTCCCAGCTTCGCATGGGTATTTAACAAAAAATTAAAAATTAAACCCTTCTATTTTTTTTCGGTCTCGGGGAAAAACCTCTCTTGATGGGTTCCCCCGGCCCGGGGAGACCGAGGGTTATAAGGGACTCCGGAAAAGATGTTCGACCCACTAAAAAACCCCGCTGTTCTCCTATCGCCTACGCCCGGGCCCACAGATATATGGCCTGCCGATCTCGTGGCCCGGGCCGGCGCCGGCCCACGCTTTGTCTTAAAGCGGGCCCCTTCTAAAGTGCTGGCGCCAGGGGGTCAGGGTTTCGTCCCCCCGGCGCTCTCTTATAACAACTCTAGGAGTTGAGGGGGGCTGCGGAACAGCACGCGGCCTTCTCCCTCACGGCAATAGTGCGGGCGGCGGATCCTCCCCCGAGGGGCTGCCCGCGGCCGCTTTCTACGGCGGCCGGAGATCGTTGCCCGCCCTCCGGCGCCGACAACGCGGCCTACGTTGGCGGGAGGGGAGTGCGGTGGCGGACTCCCGCTCCCGTTCCGCCGCCTCCCTTGCAGACACTACTGCCTCGCAAAAGGAGGCAACGGCCGTCCATCCAGGATCGCCCCCGACCATGGACAGAACCAGGGCCGGGAGCGACAGGTCCGCAGCCAATTCCAGACGGGACTCGCATCCCTGTCGCGTGCTAGTCAGGCGTGGGTACGTGGGACCCCAATCAGTATTCGCAACCATCCCATCGGGGACCACGCCACGAACAGAGAGCTAAGTTGGAAAGGATGTAAGAGGTAGACTGAAAGAAAGGTAGAACTCTGTCGCCTCGAACGGAGAGGGGAGTGAAGCGACGGATGCTCGGGCACCTCGGGTACGCACACCCGTGCACTCCTCGGACAGAGGAGCGCCCCTGGAGGCAAACCCTTGTATTTGCGTCAGGTTACTAAAAAAATAAAATTATAAAGAAAGTTTGAATATTATTATTTCTATGAGCTTTTATTTTAATGATTTTTTTTTTGCTATTACTTTTTATTTATTTTTCGTTATTTTTTAATAAGTATTCTAATTTTTGTAAAAACCCCAGTGACGCACGCCTACATTGCATAAGGTGCTGCCTAGCTAGTCGAACAGGGTGAGCGACTACCACGCAGCATTTTTCTAATACTTACATTTTTAAACTCGTGATATCTTTCGAATGGAATATCCGAATTGAATAATTCAAAAAGTTATATAAAGGTATTGAAACAGTTTTGAATATGAAGTAATTTATTTTGATAAGGATTAATACCAAGATCCAAATAAAGAGCCTTTTCTAGGGGCGGCATTTCAATTAAATTTTTAAAATAAAAGAACACTTATTGTGGCATAACTATAATAGTTAGACATATGCTGTCGCGACACTTTTTGTAAATACTGATGTATTCTACAAAGTTGTAGTACATTATTTTATTCTATCATCAATAGTTTTCGCAACGCACGCGATTTAAATAATATTTTAGGTAATTTTTTTACACTTTGGGTTACATTATTGGAGTTTTAGTAAGGATCCCTAATTTTTTTCAAAATATAATATAGCCTATGTCACCCGGGGATAGTGTAGCTTCCCAACAATGAAAGAATTTTTTAAATCGGGTCAGTAGTTTCGGAGCCTATTCAAAGCAAACAAACAAACAAACAAACAAACAAACAAACAAACAAACAAACAATCAAATCTTTCCTCTTTATAATAGTAGTATAGATATAGATAACACTGAAGTGAATTCCTTGACTTGATACAAATTTGACTCCTTCGCTTTCAAAGAATACCTGCATGAGATAAAAGAGTTATCCTTAAAGCTATTTATAATATGTATTTATTTACAAAAGAAAAGTATCCATATTTAATATATGTATTGAATATGTAGTGAGCTTTTTTAGAAGTAAAACTCCGATTGACAAGTGCCTTAGGAAGGGATGTGGGATTCGCGGAAAGGTGCACAACATTCTGCCTGCGCCCACGGGTATCTGTGCCAAGTTTATACTTGACCCGCCGATTGCGTGGCTCAGGCCGGCGCCGACCCGCCCCTTATGCCAAGACGGGCCTCTTCCACGGTTAGTACCAGATCATCAGGGTTTAGTTAAAATCAAGGATTGAGGTATACCAGTTGTCTAGTACCCATAACACAAATGCTATGCAACTTACTTTGAGACTAGATGGTGTTGTGGGAATTATCCCAATATTTATTTATTCATCTTCGTGTTTCGTACGGTGAATCAAAGTTCTGGAATCCTATACATACTATCTGAGCTCCACCTTTTTCTCAACCAGAACCGTCATTGCTAACAAGCGATGGCTATCTGGTACTTAGCATTAATTGGGAATTACACCAGTTTTTAATCTATTCAATGAACGTTTAAAACCAAATCCACAAAAGATTATTTGCTTCATAAAACTGGATTACTTTCCGAGAAGGTAATAAAATCAACAAAGTACTTAAACGATTATTATGACTCCTTAATAATAAAAACAACAATATTTGTTATGGCTCTGAATACCATACGTGTTATATTAGTTTTTAATTTTAATCATATATCGCAGTAATACAGTACAACTACTTATTTAGGTATATAATTTTAAAAAGTCTCTTGCATACGTTGGAAGCGGAATTAATTTTTACGCCTGGTCATAAAACTATCATTGTGGAGGTGCATGGCTTATTAATAAACCTTGTAAAAAGTAAAAATATTATAATAGTTTTGATAATTTGAATTCTAACAATAAATAATTGTTATTATTTATATTATTCTTAGTTTTACTATAAGCCAGACAGTACAAGATTCAGACCGGGTCTCTCACTTAATATGTTAAATTGTCCTGGTCTTAGCCAGGCTAGGGTATATGAAAATACTTAGCGACATCTACGGGCTTGGCTATAATACTCACTCTAATTAGTGACTCATGTTCCCGCCACAGGTAATAACTTTTTTAAAAAAGCAACACAAATATTTTAGCGGGCGTTTAAATTACCCACACTGATTATCAAAACTATCTACTATAATAATATCTTCTCATTGCGACTTGCGATCTCGTTAAGTCAAAAACATATGGATCACCTCCAGGGCCTACAAGTACAAAGCTGTACCCCAAAATTGTTCGCAACCTACCATTGAATGTCTTCGCTTCCAATCCCATACAAAAGTTCTTTGAAGGTTTTTCTTGTAAATTTAACTTTGAATACAATCGGTTGAATTTTAAAATTTTACGTCAATATTGGGTTTTACTGTAAAGATGTATTACCACCTACTGTGATGAGTAGAAAAGTTTTTCGGGGCACAGTGATATTTGTATTTTCCTAGAGATTTCTTACATGATTTCTCTAAATAATTTTTGTTTTTCTTCTAATATTCGAATGAGTTTTTAATGTCTTTTTAAACAAATTAATATTTCATGTCGAAATTTAAATAATTAATTTTTAAATTAAAATGTGTGCATTTTCTAAATCCCAGACGCATTCCAAAAATAATTTATGTGCTTAATTTTTTATATTTGGGCACATATATTAAATTTATACTACTTGACTTATTAATATAGATTCGTGTCACCATAATTTTTAGCATTCTGTGTAATATATTTTCCTATACCTACTGCAAACGAACAACAGCCATTAAACAAAACATCAAACAAGTATCAAATAATATAATCTAAAATCCCACGAAAGCTACCTCTACTCGAAAAGGTCACGACTTTGCCATACCTGCTATATAGAATACAAATGATGAGAGAATTTATGAGCATTAAACCACAAAATTAATAAGTAGTGAATATAAACATTACTCAAAAAATCTTTCTAAAAGAGTAATTAACAATAGGAAAAATAATGTTATTTTCTAATACCCGAAATAATGACGATTCAGAAACATCTAAAAGCTAAATATAGAAAATAAATATGAAGATCGGTCATTTGCTTCGGACATTTTTTTATTTTAGTTTCCACAGGAACGAAAAATACTCCCTGCGGCCGGCGGTGGCTTGTCGTAAAAGGCTACAAAACAACTAGTGATAAGTGATAGGGGCTCCACGAGCCTTTGGAGTGCAACCGCCTTTGGTCTTTAAATATGCTGCCCTAATAACCTTGTGTTCTGACATAAGTAACCCAGGTTAAAATTCATCAGACATCGCAAACATCCATCAGCAACGACAACTGTTTAATAGGGCCGTCAGCCAATCTGATATTCCATAGCAATAATAAAGCACAAAACTTAAAAAAATTATTTTGTAATAAATAATGAATTATTCTGAAAAAATATTGAGACTTTAAAGCAAAAAAAATTATATAAAAAGTAACTCAAACCAATAGAAACCACTAATATTAATATAATATAATAGTATTAACGAGTGAAGCTGCCAGTCGGGTATTCAACTTAATCTACGCAAAAATAGTTTTTTTCTACCTTTCTTTAAAAAAAATACTTTTAGTTTATTATAAAAAAACTCACGCCACAGAGCGATCTAAAAATAAATCGTAAAACTTGATATATGAACTGGTTAGTATTTACCTTGTCCTTGTAAAGGCTTGTATTTGTATTGTTGGTATGAAAAATAATTGTTTTAATTTACATACAATGTTGGCACTCACTGTTATTAGTGTCAAGAATGTATGATTTGTATGATATCTATATTACAATTGTTCTGTATTCCAAATTCAAAATGTCCGATTCAAATTAAATTTTATGTTTATGTAGATCTATTCCTCCATTTGAAGATCTCCGTGGCGTAGCAACTAATGCACTTCGTTACGCTTGCGGAGGACACCGGTTCGATTCCTGTACCGCGTCTGGGTGTTTGTGTATATATGTAATATGTTAGTTGTCTAGTATACTAGTGCTATGCTACTTGCTTTGGGACTAGATGGCGCTGTGTGAATTGTGCCAGTATATTTATTTACTTTATTCCTGTTTAAGATTTAAGATCCGGTAAATAGAGCTGGAACAAAGCAGGACATTTATCGGGATCACCAAGTATCATCTTCTTAGCGGAAAATCCCATCCACGTCTCACAAACAAATGGATAAGATAATTTTAGAAGGAATGGACAACCTTTTTACCTTCCTTAAAGTGGAAAAAAGTTAATATTAATCACTAGGTGCTCATAATTATACAAGTCAGATTTACTTGGAATAAAACTGGGTCCCCTTTTTACCACGCTTTTAATAATTTGACCTGTATGTATGTAACGAAATTTTCGGACGCGATTTTTACCCACTTTGAACGATCAAAAAATTCATAATTTTGCACATTTGTCAAGACTTGACGACAATACACAAATTTTATAATTTTGTTCTATATTCCTTATAAGGATCATCAGGATTAACGCTTTATTTACCTTCTGCCGGAAGATGGCGTTATATTAATAAAAATATTTACCGATTGGGAATTGACAACAAATAAATTATACTTAAAAAAGACTAAAAAACGCTTTTAAAGTTAATCAAACTAAAAATAAAAAAAAACATATTTATAAATTAACAAAACTACTAACGAGAAAATTAATGTTTTGTTTTAAAAACCGTGGGGTAAGTAAAAAAGTAGCTTTGGTCCTTCTCTAAGGTCCAAGCTCTATACTGAAATTCATCGAAAGTGGTTCAGCGATTTAGGCGTGAAAACGTAACAAACAGACTGAGTTACATTTGTAATATTAGTATGGTTATGTTATTTATGAAAACAAATCACGATTTCATTGATATTAACTCATAACTTAGACCTACAGACTTAAATATTTACATAAATACTCTCTTTAATGATTCAGATATTTATAGCATACTAGCTGTGCCCGCGACTCCATCCGCGTGGAATAGTGTCTTTGGGCAGCATTTTTTTGATATATCTTATGGTTTATTTTGGATTATAAACCCTATAAACCCTAAAATATAAATAAATGAAATATGGCGACCACCTTTGGTCTTAAGTATGCCGCCATAATAACCTTGTGTTGTGTTCTGGCATTAGTGACCGAAGTTCCTGTACTCTTATGGGACAGCAGCGTGTTCGTGATGCCACTGGCGTTGCAAACACCCATAGGCGAGGGTAACTGCTAAATTCTAAGCGGGCCGTCAGCCCGTCTGCTGTCCTACCGCAATAAAAAAAATATACAAACTGCATTCGAACCTACAAAGTCCAGCCTAAGCTGAACCCTAATTCATATGATTGATGATATAAATCTGTGGTCAACTTAAATTGGATTAATAAAAATCCGAAACTGATCACTTTTAACTAAAAGCTTTTTTTCTAAAATAAAAGTAGCCTAAGTTACTCCTTGTTACATCAGCTATCTGCCAGTGAAAGTCCCGTCAAAATCGGTCCAGCCGTTTCAGAGATTAGCAGGAACAAACAGACAGACAGACAAAAATTGTTGTTTTGGTATATGTACCATGTATAATATCATGTAAAAAGCGGTTATTTTAATATTACAAACAGACCCTCCAATTTAATTTATTTGTATAGATAAAATTTAATAATATATACTATTGTAGCAGCACCACGATCTGCTATTCTTTCTTTTAAACAAACGCGACAAATGCGGCGAGCGCAGAAAACCGCATCGTTTTATATTTACGGTGTGCGACACGATGCGGAGATATCTTCCGTCTCACTCATACATTTGCGTTTTATACTTTTATATTCTATCGTTGTAACTTATAATCACATCACATACCGTATTTGCAAATATATACAGAGCAATTCCTTAATAAATAATGCAATTATGGAATCCTCGAACTGAGTTTTACTACGAACAACCTACCAAGAAGCCCTCCGAAGAAGAAACTCTGCCTCAACAACAAACCTATTGGAGGCCAGGAACCCCTGCACCTCCACCTCCGAACTATTATATGACAATTCACGCAACGCAATCTAGCCCCATAGGAACCAGCAGAGCGCTCACATGAGCGCATAGTCCAGTACCCATAACATTATGGGTACTGGACCACTAACATATTACTTATATATATATATATATTTTTTTGTAAATTAATACAATATATTTATTACTAGCTGACCCGGCAAACGTTGTTCTGCCATATAAATAATAAAATGTCAAAAAATTAAAAAAATTTTTTGGGGGTGGGTCACCCCTAACATTTAGGGGGATGAAAAATAGATGTTGGCCGATTCTCATAGATACCGGATAAGCACAAAAAATCACTAACTCAATTTAGTTATCTGCCTACTGCCTACCCCCTAAGAACGATGGCGTGATTATTTATAGCCTATGACCATTTCTAGGTTATCATCTATCACCATACCAAATTTCATCAAAATCCGTTCAGCCGTTTAGGCGTGAAAGAGGAACAGACAGACAGACAGACAGAGTTACTTTCGCATTTATAATATTAGTATGGATAGACTTCATAAAAAAAAAATATTTCTATATAATATAGACCTCATAAAAAAGCTCGAATTGAAATGCATAGAAACGAAACATTGAAACTTCGCTCGACCCCTAAGGCAACGGCCATTCAAAACTTTTCAATCTAGGATAGCTAGCTTTCTCATCACGATTTTACCACCTACGCCATTTATGCTTTTGGTTGAAAGAAAATCTTAGGAACTATACTGAAAGGAAATTTTCAACAACATAGATTTATCAAAACCACCGAATTAAAATGAAAATGTGGAAGGATGTTGGTGAAGATGATCGAATAGATATTAATATTCTATTTACAATTTCTCTATTCTATTATTTATTCTTTCATAGTATAATTTATTAAATATTTAGTGGATGAAATGAAATTGGATCCTGATCGGGCTCCCACGCAAATCCTGAGCGTGAGATTCTGCTGCGCCTGTAGCTTCCTACGCTGGTTGTCGGAGCACAGTGCATACCAAGTTGGGGCTGTGTATGTGAGCCTCGAGCGTAGGTAGGTATTGTATATCCGGACCATGGTACTCAGAGGCAGATTCGAATGGAAGGCGGGACAGAGCCTTCCACGCGCACATCACGACTGCGTGTCGCACCTGCTGCGTCATGCTCAACGTCCTGTCGATCAGCACCTCAAGATACTTGGCCAGGTTCCTCCACTCCTTTTTCCCCGAAGCTTGAGCTGCGACTTTTTTGGCCTCCTGTGGGTTACCAGAATGGCTTGCTTCTTCTTGACGTTGATACTCTCCAAGTATCCAGCCATTCCGGTAGCAGGTCCAGTACGCGCTGTACTCTCTTCATACAGGTGTCCATTTTTTGCGCCAAGGAGAAATAAGCGCAATAGCCGGCAAATACAGCCAATGTGGTCTCTTCCGTTGACGAGATGTTGTTCATGTACAATCCGTATAGGAGCGGAGAGGGGCAACTCCCTTGCGGAACTCCGGCTGCGATAGGTCTTCTCGTGGAGGTGACTTACTTGCTCGACCAAGACTACGAAGCTCCGATCTGCTAAAAAGGAGGATAGCAGATGGGCGTAGTTCGCGGGCATCGGAGACTTCATCAGCTTATATAGCAGTCCAGTGTGCCAAACTCTATCGAACACCTTCTCTATGTCCAAAAAGACAGCGACAGTGGGTTTTCTCTGGTTAAAGGTGTACGCAAACTGCTGGAGTACTCAGGCCAGTTGCAGAGTGGTAAAGTGATCGCACCTGAAACCATACTGCTCTTCCCTCAGCTCTATGTTTGGTTTTAGGCGGGTGAGCAGCAGCCTCTCGGAAATTTTGGCGATGTGGGGGAATAGTGTCACGGGTCGGTAGTTACCTGGGAGGCGCCGGTCCTTCCCTGGCTTAGGAAGTATTACTACCTTCCCGACCTTCCAGTCCTCGGGGAAGTGAGCTGTTCTCAGGGTTTCGTTAAAGATGTGGGCCAGTGCTGCAAACCCTCTTCTGGGCAATAGCCGCAGTGTTGGGTTGGCTGCCGTCGCATCCTAGCACCTTCCTCTTGCTGAGCCTGAGTGCTGTTTTCCTGACTTCAGACGGGGAAATGAAGTTGTCGCCTTTTGGCGGTGGGAGGGGACAAACTAAATACTCCTGGACCTCCTTTTCCAAGAACTTGTGGTATACCTGTGCATTGAACATAGCGTCTTTTGAAGTCGGATGCGGCGAGAACTGAGCCTCCAGATGATCTGCGAATAACTCCTCCCTTTCTGAAGGTTCGAATCTCCTCGTTCGAATCGAAGTCGAGCGATGACTGACGCTCATATGCAGCTACGGAGCTCGCGTCGGCCGCGGGCTGCCCCGGTCGGACCGATAATCGGCGTAGTTACGGCTGCTATTAACATATTCAAACTTATAATTGTACGCCGATAAGAAGATCGCGTATCATTGCAAACGATTTGCTGTTACCTCAGGAATACCCTTATTAAGGTTAAAAATGGATATAAGCGGCTTATGGTCCGTTCTTAAAATAAATGGTTCGACTCGGCCGTACAAGTATTGGTGAAACTTCCTAACGCCAAATATTTTCATAATAAATAATTACATTTTTATACGTGCAGGTGCGGAGAAAGACTACTAACCTCTGCGGCCGGGGTCGGCCTGTCGAAAAAGGCGCCAAACAACCCACCCTAGCTACGTGGTAGGGCCTCAAGCCTGTCTGGATGGCGACCACTTTTGGTCTTAAGTATGCCGCCATAATAACCTAGTGTTGTGTTCCGACATTAGTGACCCAAGTTCTTGTACTCTTATTGGACAGCAGCGTGTTCGCGATGCCAATGTCGTTACAATCACCCATAGGCGACGGTAACTGCTAAATTCTAAGCGGGCTATCAGCCTGTCTGCTGTCCTACAGCATTAAAAAAAATATTATTGCCGTAGCCTCCTTTTGTATTTGGCCATATCGTTTTTCAGCGACACTGACCAAGCGAGACGCATAGCAAACCGGTTTCTAGACTCCATCTTCGACCTGAGACAAGATGGAACCTAACCCGTGAGGCGAAGCATCCACAGTCAATGTTAATTCTAAGTTAGAATTGAAATGCGCCAAAGTGGTGTAAGACGCCAGCTGTCTTTTGATCGTAGACATGACCGAGTCATGCTCCTTCGTCCAAGACCACGGTACTTTTTTTTGCAGTAACTTATGAAAGTGGGTCAATAGATATAATAGCCGATAATGATAGCCGATGCATTTTTGATAAAATTACGATAGTTGTTAACTAAACTGAGAAACGATTTCATTTCTGTAGTATTGGATGGTGGACGGCAACGCTGAAATGCCTCGACCTTACTTGGACATAAACCTGCTTCCTCTAGCCTGGAGAATATATTATTTCATCTGGAAAGCATTTGATTTTTATCTGCACCACAAATTAGGATATCATCTTGGAACAAAAGACTACCTTCCAGCCCAACTAGTAAGGACTCCATGGTTCTTTGAAAAATTGCAGAGGCATTGGGCTAGACTGAAGGCTAATTTAGTAAACTTAAATAAACCCTTATGGATGTATGCATGTCAATATCTAAGATTCCTTTTCTAATTTCAATTGATTATATGCTGGGGATAAATCTAGTAAACTGTAATAACGGCCTACATATAGTTTAGTATAATAGTTCTAATAGTTTTTTGTGTCTGGGTAACGGGGTGTTTGTGTTTATTTAAACTGACTGAAAAATCGGTGCATAAACGAATCGAACCATCGCGCTTTAAAATAGGCACAAAAGGACTGGCATATTCTGAGTATTTAACCGGTACTAAAATTCCAAAGTTAATTAAACGATTTAATTATTTTTCGACGCTTTCACGGAGTGCAAATGACAATGACTTAGCTTTAAAAAAATTGGTTTTGAGTCGGGTTTAACGGATAACTTCACTTCAAAGTTTAGGTTTTCAGAAAATAAATTAGGATATTTACCCATGACCTTTTCTAAGAAGTTATTAAAATTGGTATGTATAAACAAATTTATAAATTAAAGTTAGAAAGAAAATCTCTGCCTAATAAGGGTGGCCTTCCGTTGTGAACTACGTATACGTTAATATTTGCCGACTTATTTTTGTATGTAAACAACAACCGTAGAAAACCTAATATGTTTAATTTAACTATGTAAAATAAGATCACTAGGCTTAAGTGCTGTATGTGATAAGTAACGTTCATATAATTGCTCAAAAATAACGGTCCGCTGAACCCGTATCCAATTCAAATATTAACTCAGAATTATTTACCAAAACAGGTTCCCGCATTGGCTCGCTACAATAAATCCTGATATTACAACAAAATGGCTCACCATTGTGTTCAACACAACACTCTCAAGAAAATTTTGCCTTATTACCAATTTGGGCACACTCTTTTTAGATGACCGCGCAAACCGCACTTTTTACACTTAAAACGTGAAAAATGGCACTGTGAAATATCATGTCCTAGATATCCGCATGCTGCACAAGTATTATCACTTTAAGAGCTACGGAACGACGTTCTGCTAGCCGGCGGGCTGCAATAGTACGCGCGCTCACGGCCAGCCGACGCCGGAGCTGCCCGACGCGTCATTGCCACCTGCATTACTTGATGTAAACCGCTACCGTGTTGCTGTGACTCCCTGGCACCCAAACAAGCGCTCTGAATATTTTCAGCCACTTCTAGTGCTTTTTTCAGGGTTAACTTCGACATCTCTTTAGTAAAAAGACCATCTCGCTCAGGTCCCGGCTGCATACCGATGACAAAACGATGACGCAGTTGTTCTTCTAAATTCGTAGTGACGAATCCATAGTGCGTGGCCAGGCCTCTGACACGCGCAGCCCAATCCGCCAAATATTCACCTAACTTCTGAGATGACGTGATGATGATTTTCTAGGTCTATAATGCCCATTGAACAAATCGACCACTTCCTCATAAGTCAAGATACCAATACCTTGACGAGATAATGCAAGATACCTTGACGATGCAATGCTAAATCTCGAATCAATTTGTATGTTGGCTCTGCTAAATTGCTCAACAAAATGGCTCGTCGCTTAGAACCGGTATGTTCGTCTATAGTAATATCATTCGCTAAAACCATTGTTCTAGTCTGTCTTTATATAATACTAGCTGACCCGGCAAACGTTGTTCTGCCATATAAATAATAAAATGTCAAGAAATTAAAAAAAAAATGTTGGGGGTGGGTCACCCCTAACATTTAGGGGGATGAAAAATAGATGTTGGCCGATTCTCAGACCTACTCAATATGCTCCCAAAATTTCATGAGAATCGGTCAAGCCGTTTCGGAGGAGTATGGCAACGAAAACTGTGACACGAGAATTTTATATATTAGATACACCATTCTTGCATAAAATGATTGAAAACGTTCAATGTGCCAACTGTAACTTTAGCCATTATCGTAATAAACACAACACAAGGTCTTATAGCGGCATATTTAGAGGCCAGGTGTGGTTGCCATGGAAACGGGTGTGGGATCCTGCTACTTAGCAAATAGCTAGTAGCTCTAAAGTTAAGTCATTATCATGCGAAGAAAGGCCCATGTGATGTAGATACTAAGAACGGATTTAACGAAAATCCTATCCAGTGTGTTATAAACTTTATATGGCAGAAATATGAAAATTCATCACGAGATCTCCAAAACTATACACCCGATTGACATGAAATTTAGCATGGTTACTCATTTTGCAATATGGACGCTCACTAAGAACGGATTTTACGAAAATCATATCCGTATTTATCTATCTATAAGCGAAATACAACTTATGACGAGATGTCTAACCCAGGTTCTTGTACCTCTATGGGACACCAGTGTGTTCGCGGTGCCCCTAGCGTCGCAAACATCCATAGGCGACGGTATACTGCTTACTGGTAAGTGAGCCAGCAGCCTCTCTACTGTTTCTCAGAAATAAAAAAAACTATATACCTAATTGGCTTAAAATTTAGCATGGTAACTCATATCACCTGTGCTTTGTATAGCACAAGCCGTTGCCTTGGACTGAAATACTGCTTGGACCAGTTTAGCACACTCAGCTTTTTGGAGGCAAGCTTAGCTTTGCCCTAAACTGCACATCATTCATGGTGTCAACTTCAAGGATCCCAATACTCACTGAGATGGTAAGAGGAGCTCCTTGAAGCTGTGACGCAGGTACGAATGAAGTTTTCTTGACAGAGAATACGCAGACATGAGTCTTTAAGGTGTTGAATTGGACATGGTTTTGTCGTCTCTATTCAGATACTCTCTCTAGAGAGATAACTTCAGACACAAGACTGACCTGACTATCTTCCAATACCGCAGCAAGGAGGTTTGCACGTCTAGTGTACCGCGCATCATCGGTGCTATCATCTGCATAGCAATGAATGCCATCTTTGGATAACATGTCATTAATATGCAGAATAAATAGCTTCGGCGACATACAACTCTGGGGCACACCAGCATTGATAGGCTAACAGTGGAGCAGCAACCGTCAACAACGACCTTAACACTGCGCCCAGCGAGAAAGCTGGATAACCAGGTGCAAAGACTCCCAGGTATCCCGTAAGATGGAAGCTTCGCAAGAAGAGCCCTATGCCAAACCCGATCAAAGGGTTAACCTAGACATCACCTTACCCAATAAAGATGGCGCATAGTCCACTTTATCCGGTATGCGGCAGAACCCTTCAATTACCTGAGTGTAACCATGGGCAGGAGCAAAATTAAAGGCAGTAATCTACGGCGGATCAGTTTTTGGAGAGCCTAGCCACTCAATTGATATGCATTGAAGTCTCTAAGAACAATCACCTCCGGTGCGGGATACTGCGTAAAAACTATGTCGGTAGGGTCTTAAACACGCCCGAAAAAGTGAGCCGTTTTACTCCCTTCGCACTCTCTGCCATGGGACCGATACAGGCAGGTACAGTACACTCAGGTGGAAACATCGAAATCTACCCACACCTATTAGATGGAGACCGCAAAGACGGCGGCAGCATATATTGTCCCGGACGTACAAGCATACCCCAGCTTTAAAAAGGAACAAATGTTCCAAATTATAGCCAGGGTAGCAAAAATACAATGAGTTGGCCAGGACAGATATCTGCGTCTCTGCGTAGAGCCGGTTTTGCTGTTTCCAGGTGGTGGTGGACGGCATTGAGATTTGATACCTCTTATGTTACAAAAGTCCACCTTAAATGTAGATTCGAGGTCCGCTGGGGTAAACTTACTATTTCCTTTGGTTTTCATGTGTACTGACAAAAGGGGGGCGTGTCCTATAATTCACATAACTCAAGTTTATTGCGCGAAAATATACTACTCGACTATTTAGTATCATAAAACATCACAGTCGAGTGACCCACGTTTGAAAATAACAGTCCATAATGTCTTACACTAAAGGGGACGAGCATTATAACCGCCCCGCTTGTCCAAGGCGGATTGGTCGGATACGCACACCAGTGGTTGCGATGTATCCTTACAATGTTATATCACTATCAGTGCGTGGTAATTAAAATGTTATTAATTCCTGTTTCCTTTGCAATGCAATGGGCACCGCTACCATGCTGCCTTCCGCGTACGGGACTGGAAAATGAATCACTATTGCCGAAACATAACATAAGGTTGTTATTGCGGCATATTTAAACTTTAAAGGGCAGAAGTGGTTGTCATCCAGACGGATCTTAATATTTATACATATACCGAATTTCCGCCAGTATACCGATTTGGTAAATCGGAATATTCTTAGATTATCCCGTTCAGTGGTTTGGGACGGAATGGGTATATTTACAAACATAGCAACGCCTCGACGAAATATGTATTATTGAATGAACAGTCCTTGTCCTTGTAATTTGGCCTTCACTTATATAGCTAAATCATAAGATTTGCCACATATAGGCGAATGAAAAATGTGAAACAAAATGGCGAAATTACCGGTACGTTAACCTTCGCGGACGACGTGTCTGAAGTGCCTCTAGCGTCGCAGACATACATAGGCGATAAAGCCTGGAATACACATGGTACGTAGTAGCACATAAGCATGCTAGTTTCGAGCAGATGCTACTTAATAGTATACAATTAGCACGGGTATACGAAAAGAGCATGCTTGTCAACAAGCACGCTACTAAATCGCAAGCCGGTCTATTTTTCGTGCTAGTTAGCACACGGTGTGAGGCGCGGGGGAGAAAGGGGCGGCTCCAAAGCAAGTCTGAACGTGTATTCTATGCGAGCATGCTACTTGATTTGTTTACGTAGGTACGCTAGTCACGATGGCTCGGTGGGGCGATGACAAAACTTTAAATTTTATATTTCATTACCGAAATTATGAGTGTTTATGGAACGTAGGTACGCTCACCACGATACAAAAATAAAATTTCGAGAGAAAATGCGTACCAAAGTTTATATTTATGAAAGTAATAATATAACTGGATTTAATTCATTCCGCAAAGAAATTATTATGAGCATGTGTATCTCACACGTGCTATAAAGAAGCATGCTAGCAATAAGTATGCTTCTGCGCTATGTGCTCTCATGAGCAAATGTATTACACACTTGGAGAGAATGCTATAAATGAGCATGCTACCTAGTAGCAAACAAGCATGCTTTTCTAGTAGCATGTGTATTCCAGGCCTAACTGCTTTTTATTAAGCGGACCGTCAGCCAGTCCACAGCAATAAAAAAATTCCTGACAATCCTTTTTGGACAAGCAAGGCGTGTATACTGCCCATTCTCTCTAGGGGAAACCTTGATCCCTACAGTGAGGCGTAATGGACTGTTATTATTTTTTATTATATACGCATCAGGTGAGACAGTTTGTACTATAAGCAGTATATTCCATGAATCAACCAAGAGGTCACGACCTTGAAGTTAGTCTTCAAGTATACTAAGTATGATACTTGGTTACAATCGTGAATTCTTGGAGTCCGAGATATACTATATGTAGGAGGAGCTTTAGCCTGATAATTCATTTTCCTGAGCAAATTACTAAAATAATGTATATTAAATATGTGGCTATATTTCGTTTTACGCAGTTACTGCCGTCAAACCTTCGAAATCCGTAAATGACGGTGTCCTCCCTTTATTATAACAAAATTATTTATCTGTTAGTCGCCTTTTACGACTCTCTAGGTACTTAGCTAAGTACATACTGGGCAAGTAATCTTATTCAAATTTTTGGCTCGAACTGTATTGCAAATTTTCATGCATTCAAGCGATTCTAATCACACCAATAGCTGCATTCAAAATCTTTGCGCATTCATTAAAATTGTTTTCAAAAACTAGTCACGCTTAATTAAGCGATTACTGAAACAATGTATAAATCAATCACTATCGAAAATCTAATGTAATCTCGTAACAAAAAAGATCTTTCTCTTTCTTATACCGCTTCGGTTGTATAAAAACACATTTCAGATGTGACCGACAGTATCATGATGAATGGTCAACCGCGTGACAGATTTTTTGTCTACATTCGCCAAGACATTAATGATAGAATTATGTTAAAAAACATAATACTACTGAGGTTATTGATATAAATTTAAGAAAATTAACTTTAATTAAGTACCTCGTCGTCTATCTACCTCCGCACTACTCGCCATCGGCTGGGAGTTCATCCTCATTCCTTGGAGCCTCTCCTTTCTTGTACGAAACGATTCTCAAGAACGTTCATGTCGGATACTCTCAGGATTTGGAATGAGCTCCCGGTTGAGGTTTTCACAGCGCGGTATAATATGGGATTTAAAAAAAAAGGTGTTATAAAATTTATTCGAGGCCGGCACCGTGTTGGTAGTGCCTGTGGTGTTGCAAACGTTCATAGGCGGCGGTGACCACCTGCCAGGATGGCCCGTTTGCCTGTCTGCTGAACTCTAGCTATAATAAAAAACCTTTTAAATTCAATATTAAATAAAAAAAGGTTAAGTTAAAAATAAACTATTCAAATGATATCAGGCCCGATTCGAAACTTTGAGCCTTATGGGGTTTATGGTATATCTCTCAGGCATTTTTTTTCAGTCAATATCAATCATCTTCACTATCATTTTAGCTTTTAATTTTGATAGTAACCCAAAATTAGCTATAGCGCCAGGGGATTTAAGTTCTAGCCTTTAACATATGGGTATGTAATTCCTACATTTTTTTATTGCTGTAGGCAGCAGACAAGCTGACGGCTCATTTAATGGTTACCAGTTACCGTCGCTTATAAATGTTAGTGATGCCAGAGGCACCGGAAACTGTCGTTCGCATAGGGGAATTGGAATCTGCTCACTTATTCACTGAACACAAGGATATTATGGAGGCATATTTAGTGATCAGAGTAATTGCCATCTAATCGAGCTTGAAGCCCTATAGAGTTCAAGCTACAACCCTAGCTAGGTTATCACCTATTTCGGAGTGTTATATCGCCTTTTACGACAGGCCTTCTACTGAAGATGAAAGAAATTAATGAAAGTAAACTTGAATACCGAGGTTAGCCAGGAGATTAACTTGGCATGAAAATTCGAGACGGTATGTAAGTTTCTTTTTGTCACAGTGTATTTGGTTTACGATTTGTGTGTGATTGAGAATTTATGTTTAAATTTAGTTTTTTTTTATTATATAGGAAAGTAATTATGAATATTGTCAAATTAAATTATAGAAACTAAGAAAACTTAAAAAGAAATGTGTTTCATGATTTTAAAAAGCCCATTTATTCTTTCGGCATTTCATGTATTCATTCTTCATTAACTATTTCGCCAATTTGTTGTCTAATATTGATATAATAAGATTAAACGACCTAAATTACGAACTGCCTGCTGCATTATTAATAATTGTTTTTTTTTTCTATACATTGCAGCATTTTAATTGTATATATATGTTAAAATTTAATTTAATCAACTTAAATCAAATTTAATTTAACATATACTTCTGTGTAGAAATTAAGACTTTTAACAGACACTAAACACTAACTTAAAGAAACATATGTGTTTATTCAGATAATGTCAGGTATGTCAATATTAATGACAGAATTAGTTTTATTACACGTAATTGAAATATAGTAAATAGTATGCATATCTAGACAAATTATATATAAACACTTCACCTTAATATTGTGCTCATAAAGATTTCACATGTATCCTTTGACACAAAATATTAAAATTATCAAATCAACATCAAAATATTAAGTAATACTTTTTATTAAGTCACTGATACATAAACATAACCTGCAAGGATCGACTATACTGAACCCTGATTCTTCACGGTAATTTTCTACTTTCCCCGAATGAATGAGATTTTTATGTGCGTCTGGACGTCCAATTAGACAACTTCGTATTGAAATCTTTGCCTTTATTCTTTCACTCAAGTTGTACGTAAAAATATATTTGTTAAAGTTAAAAAATCTCACTTTGTTTTAAAAACAACATTGAAAACAATTTCGCACAAACTAGGCCTATATAGACGTGTGCAAAACGAGCTGGCATTTAACAAAACGATTATCATTAGAGGCAAAATCACGCGATATTGTACCTAAAAACGGAGGGTAACATAGCCACTTCTTGCTACATAAATACCCTCTTCCGGGCGGTGGAAGCATCTTTAGCAAAGACTCTCGACACTCAACTCCCGTTACATAACGCACCTGCAGCATTCCGCGAATAATCTCACTCACCAAACACGTACTTACTCCATCGATTGTGTATCTCAGCTGGCGGTAATTGCACAAAGTGGGGTTAGGTCGGATCCCGTGCTGTTCAGTCGATATGGGTAGCGGGCGCCAGACGAAGTGCGAGCGCGTGGGTAAACGAGGGGTCGCCGCGAGGCGGTGGGGTGGTCGGCTCGGAGGCTGCGGACTCGCCGTGCGGATGTTACATAAGTCGCGAGGCGGGATCGAGGACACGTGCAGCCCCTCCGGGGCTAGAGACGCGACTGGCGTGAGCCTCGGGCCACTCGGGCGCCACCCCGCACCCATTGAGCTTTGCGGGGCGCCGCCGCCAAACACCTCAGACACGATTAATACAGCCTTCACGTGTGCCTCTGCCGGCTTACGCTAATAAACCTTAATCCTAAACGCGAATTTTGAGAACATTCACCGCACAGATAGGTATATAGTGTCAATCGGATAATAATATCGCGAAATAAATTAGTTAGAAACTTTTTGTGTTAACGTTCGAAATTTAATATAGAATACATATTTTTTTCAGTAATAAGAATAGTATAATTAGTATTTATTAGAACTATACTGTGATATTTTTGTAGTTTTATTGAATAGTCATGAATTATTCACATTTAATCATGGTATAATAATAAAAAACAATGCCAATTTTTGTTTTATATAACAAACAAAAAATTAACAACACTAAATAAATAAATAGTTATTTTTCGAACAAAATGTGGCAAAACAAATAAAGATATAGAATTTATTTAATTCTTTTGTATTTTGATCAGGAACGTTTAGTAAAAGTCGACAAATGTTAGAACACTCGAAAACCAAAAACTGAGGTTTTCTCAGCGCGGTACGATATGGGGTTCTTCAAAAAAGGCGTAATAAAATTTCTTAAAGGCCGGCAGCGCGTTGGGGATGCCTCTGGTGCTGCAAACGTCCATAGGCGACGGTGACCACCTGCCAGGTTGGGCCGTCAGCCTGTATGCTGAACTCTAGCTTTAAAAAAACCAATCAAGAGGTCCAGAGTTCAAATTTCACAACAGCATGCACAGCTTAGGCAGTTTTTCTCGTCTAATATTATCACATAATTGCCACGTGCCGGTGGTAGGAAAACATTGTGAGGAAGCCTGCATACCGGGATCACCGATATGTGAAACCAGCCAATCCGCTTTGAAGGAACCAGCGTGGTGGTTACGCTGTACATTCCCTCTAAGGGGAGGTCCAAGCTAGTAGTGGGGTGTTATAAAAACTGATTATAAACCAACTTATAAGTTCCAAACGCAGATGTTTAAAGAAGTTATATACGAAAGGTTATGAAAATATCGGCTAATAGAATATATAAATTATATAATTTAATAAATCATGGGACTAACCTACTCAACTATAGCGTAACTTCTCAAATTTTGTATTATAATTCTTAGGTACCTATGCTTTAAAAAAATCATGCTAAAAAGAGAAAACCAGGGGTTCCAAACGAGTTGTAGTTTAAAAATAATTAACTGTTTCAAGCGAATTCGAATTTAAAAAAAAACAATTTATTAAGCCAATAAAAGGTTTTAATCTTCTAATTTTCAAAACTTTCTTACGAGAACTTATCCACGTGTCTATACCATTCAATAATCGTGAAAGTTAAAAAACGCCATCTATTGTCGAATAGCTAGACTACTATGACTAACTAGTAGACAACTAAAATTAATACACAACTTGTAATAACAAGGAAAGTAAAATCCGAAATAATTTATAAAGAATATTTTTTGTTTAGTTCTAATAATAATTATAGAACAAGTGTTTTCATATTTCATTTAAACATTGACTGACATCGGTATTCAATGAATATTATCAATTCACTTTCCGTGCAGGGGCGGAGAAAGAATACTGACCTCTGCGGCCGAGGTCGGCCTGTTGTAAAAGGCGACAAAACAACCCTAGCTACGTGGTAGGGCCCCAAGCCCGTCTGGATGGCGACCACCTTTGGTTTTAAGTGTGTCATAAAACCTTGTGTTGTGTTCCGGCATTAGTGACCCAAGCTCCTTTACCCTTACCCTTATAGGTCAACAGCGTGTTCGCGTTGCCACTAGGATTGCAAACACCCACAGGCGACGGTAACTGCTAAACTCTAAGCGGGCCATCAGCCTGTCTGCAGACCTACAGCAATAAAAAAACATTGTCAAAATAATTAGTGAGGGTAAAAATAATTAACTACGAAACAAAAAAGTTGATAATCGAAACTTTACCAACTACATTCAGTATTCCGAAAATTTCCTCATGATGTCGGATATGATTATTTGGTTAATGCTGAATGCTTGAAGTTCATACCAGCAAAACGATGTGTTACCGTAAGGTTTCGTTTAGCAATAAAAAAGGGCTATTCCATTGCTTTGTTGTCATAAAAGTTAGCATATTTCTTTCTCCGCGCAGGGGCGGTGTAAGAATACTATATAACCATTGCTGCCGGGATCGGACTGTCGTAAAAGGCGACAAAACCTTAGCTACGTGATAGGGCCCCAAACACGTCTGGATGGCAATCAACCTCGGTCTATAAGTATTCTGCCATAATTAGCTTGTGTTCCGACATTAGGACCCAGGTTCCTGCACCCCTATGGGACAGCAGCGTGTTCGCAGCGCCCCTAGCGTCGCAAACATCTATAGGCTACGGTAACTGCTTACTATTAAGTGGCCTGTCTGCTGTTGTTCTTTTCACATTTCAGCTTTCCTCTCGGAGTTATGAAGCAGTATTGTTAACGCCGTTTGGCTATAATGGGTCTAGGTGAGGATGCTATATCCTATCTCTTTTCCTCTTATCTAATATCCGCTCGCCGTCCTTGTCAAATGAAGTGCAACCAAATTAAAAATCATTATAACGTCAATTAGCCGAACGGTGATTGTCGGTTCCGTCTTATTTTAACAAAAACTGAATAATTTAGTAATAATCGGGTGTAAAATAGTGTAAAGGTGTGTTTGATTACTCCTACGAGTGGATCATCCGTGGGCCCACGCGAAAATAAGGACGAGTAAGGAGAACTGTGAGTACCTTTAAATATTCATTTCCTTTCGATAGCTCTTCGCCTAGGAAGACCCAATACCAGCGCGAACAAGTATGGTAAATCAAATTTAACAACGTCTACTTCATCTTTTTTCATCACTTTTACTCCGGAAAAGAGGTATCATGGAAATAGATCGACGCGATTAAAGACCATTTAGCGAATTTTTAACTTGGGTGTCAGTGGGTTGAACATTTGTCAGATGAAGAAAATTTGTCTAAATGACTAACGCACGTCGGACGCCGGTAGATAGAGAGAGTCTTTTGATGAACTATTTAGAATGGTGCCTTTTTCGTCTTTCTACCACCACACTGCCCGCCATCGACTGCGTGTTCATCTCCATTTCGTGAAGCCTCTTCTTTATGGTAAGAAACGGTTCTGAAGAACGTTCTTATTGCGTACTCTCCAGATTTGGAATGAGCTTCTGACCAAGGTTTTCCAAAAAGGTGTTATATAATTTCTTAGAGGCCGGCAGCGCGTTGGTAATGCCTTTCCTTAAGGTCACTTGCCTGTCTGCTGAACTCCAGCTCCAAAAAAAATTTCAACCTTCAACAATTCATTAGCATTTTGTAAGTAGACCTATTATAACATGTTATTAAGATAATGAAACAAATAAAATGTGTCCATAATACTTTTAATACATCAAAAATATACAAGTAACAATTTTCTTAAAATTACATTAGGACCTAATAAAGTAAAGTATAATCGAAATTATTTATATGTTACTGTACATTTATAGTTCTTATAAATTCTAGGGTACCGTCTGCCTTTAATAAAAACCACATACTTATGCAAATATAGGTGGGTTGTGCGCCACACACTCTGCTCAGCATGTTATAATGAGCGGAGCGTAATATATCACTTGCATAATAATCATTATCAGCATCTCAAATCATTGAAATGATGAGATATATAATTTGCAAATGGCATCCTTCTATTAAATTAAGCATGAGTTAAACTAGTGCCTTTTTTATCTCCTGCCATATTTGTAATTATGATTCGCTACTCTAGAATTTACATACAAACCTAGAAGATCTACCAATTCCAATAGATTAAAGACTTTGATATAATAATTTATTAATTTTATATATTTTATTTCTTTTACTACATCATAATTTAGTTCTTGTTTCAAATAAATAAACTTAACTCTAACATAAACCTTATATCTTTAAAAAAAAACTGACTTTACCAACATTTACTTTATGAACCCCATGACAATAGATTTAGTATAATGTATGTCTCTTAATAAAAAAAAACATACGACTGTTTTTATTACATAGGTCTTGGTAGAACCCTAAGTTTCACGACAAAACAGGGTTAATACAGTAACATATTTAACAAACTAAGTATATTTTACATGTAAATTTAAATGTAAATTGACACATAAATTGGCTCCAATATTGTTTTAATAATATTTTTCTTAAATGTAAATAATTGCATGAGAGAATATTTCGTACATAAATGTTTTAATTGAACAATACATTTTACTAGATTTTTTTTATATCTTAAATCGTAATTCTTAATTCAATTGAATTGATACTTTTATGATAATAATGATGCTTTACTCCGTGCAGGGGCGGGGTAAGAATACTAACCCCTGCGGTCGGGGTCGGCCTGTCGTAAAAGGCGACAAAACAACCCACCCTAGCTACGTGGCCGTCAGCCTGTCTGCTGTTCTTCAGCAATAAATAAATAACAAGCTTTTTAGTGGGTCAATTCGAAGAGTCCTACATACCTTTTGACTTCTCAATTCCATTAGAAATGGGTTCTCACAAAAATATAACATATTCCTAATACAAAAGTACGGAGAGGATCGTTGAGTCCTTGTAGGTCACTTTACAGGCCTTACATTTGGCCTCCTAAAAGGGAATGTGGTTTAATTGAGCTATTGGGAGAACACTGTACATACCACAATAAATGTGTGAAGTAGAACAAAAGGAACATATTAAGACATTTCTTTCTGCTTTTCTATTTGTAACATTGCAGAGAAACTGCAGACGCATCTCTAATGGTTTGGCAACGACAATGACTTAGAGAAAAAAATTAATTTTAATGTTATATTCTAATGTAATCTTGTTATATATAAACAACATTTGATATTATATTTTATAGATTTTATGTTAACATTGTTGACAACTACTGTTGGCAAATGTTAAAATTTTATTAAATATTAAAAACTTCGCTCGATTTACTAGTAATACGTAGTCATTCGAGAACGCCTAATGTACCGTCTCCCTCACACCTGTACGTCCTATGACACTATCCTGATACCCATTTCTCACCAAGAGATGGCGTACTGACGTAACGTATTGTATTTAGTGTGTGTAAAACCGTTAAAAATATTGACATTGACCCTCTGCGCGCGCGCCTTTTACATAATTTAAGATTGCTGTAATTGTGTATTACACGCTAGTGATTTAATTATATAAAGGTGGATAACGGCGGTACGAGAAAAGAAGACCCCTCGAGTTCGGTAAGTCCCTTCAATTCCCGTCCTTTATCAATAGGGTGTTTCCGCATGACGACAGAGTTCCGTAAAATTTTTTACCCGAACCAGCGCCTTCATCTATGGCACGTTGGCATACATATCGTCGGTTTAATTATCAGAATGCGTAACTCCACAAAATATCGAAATAAAACTTAAATTTAACTAGATGCCTAGTGGAGAATTTTGAAGCCTATATATTGGATTACTTCGTATGTTCTACAAAAATATGGCTAATTTATTATGAGTGACAGTGTTATGAGTAAAATAATTCCCATTCATAGCAAAAACAAAATTTTTACTTGTAAAGTTTATCCAAATGGAATTACGCATTCTAATAACTAAGCCGACGGTATGTAAACTTTATTATTGTAAATATTATATAAATTGAATTTTACGTACGATTTCGGTGTATTATATAAACAAATAATAAATAAATGTTAAGAATCCCGTTTCTGTACCCAATAAAAAGCGAGTTTTCTTTACTTATGTGACACATTACAATGACCGTAATATTGTATGTTGTTGAGAAAAAGAACTAGGTTATTCAGACCAAAGGGATGTCCTTATTGCATTAATGCAATACTTAAAATGCTTCGTCTCCCTGATACATGATTACAAAATTAAATAATTTAGAGAATATTTCAAATCCTAAGCGTAATTTTAAAACCTTAAAAATATGCAATACCGAGAATTTTAAAACCTTAAAAATATGCAATACTTTACTTATCTATATCAATGTCCTCATTTAATCATTTTACCACTATATTATATACATTAAAATATTTTAAAACCAACCCAATTCCAAAAAATTTAGGCCTTAAACATTAAATTGATGTTCTTTGTTTTTGTATTGTTATACAATAGATAGTTTACAAAATGTTTTTTTTTATATAACTCATTGCAATTCGTCTAGAATTTACATCCATAAAACATATACTCGTGTACAGCATTGCAAGCTTATAGAAGAAGACGTGATGTGTACAAAAATAATAATTATACATACTATGATAATCTACACAGCGCCACCTAGTACCAAAGAAAGCATCCAAGCGCTTGTATTATGGTTCTGTATTATTAGACAGCTGATATACCCACATGCCAGTTTTTGAGGATAAGGCTACAACGCCTTTGGTATTTATTTTATCAATGTCCAAGTAAGATACAAAAGTGACAGATTTGATAAAAATCTAAAAAGTGTCTAGACACGATGACCGGTTCCGTATCTATCTGAAATCCTGAGGTCAACACAAATATATAGTTGAAAGATTACTAATAATACTTATAAATTAATAAATGTAAATTAAATTAAACATTACGTATATTGTTGACTAAATATGTATTCCTTAGAAGCTATGTATTTTCTATAAATCGTTTGACATTCCTATATTGCTTAGATTAAAACCGAATTAAGTAGTATCTTTCGGTCGGGCGATGTCATCGCGTAGTATTAAAAAAACAGGAACAAAGTTCTTCGCAATATTTTAGTAAGTCAAAATGTGTTTTAAAATGTAGATTTTTATTGGTTTTATCACTGTATTTTTATCACACCAAAAAGTGCAGTCCTCCTTTATTCAACTCTACCTCTCTAATTTGTATATCTTTCTATAACTTTTTCGATGAAAAAAAATTTAAGTAAGGATTTAAATTAATAAATTTCATTGAACACTTGGAAAAAATAGTAACTTATTCAATACTAAATTTAAAATAGCGAATTATAAGTTATATATAAAATAAGACCCGTGTAAATTAAAATGATAACAAAAAAAGTATTATAATAAAAATGTTATTTACATGTTATTATTTAAGTTATATTGTTCACCATGCTAGCGATGGGTCGTTGACGGATTTTTTCGTTAACGTAACGTTAACGTTGATTTACATTCGTCAACTAGTTTGTCAACTAGTTAAATTTATCAACAAGTTAACATGCTACGTCACTCGCAACGAAAACCTGAACGGTTTACGTTGGCGACAAAACAATCCAAGCTAGGTGGTAGGGCTCCAAGCTCGTCTGTATGGCAACCATCCCTGATCTCTAAATATACCACCATAATAACCTTGTGTTATGTTGTAGTAGAAGTGACCCAGGTTTCAGTGCCAGTACGTGGACGGCAACATGTTAAATGTGTCTCTGGCGTCGCAAACACTTATTGGTGAGGGTATCTGCTTACTAAGTGGACCTTGAGCGTGTCTACTATGTCACAACAATAAAAAAAGCCAATTCGCTCATACGCATTGTATATTTTTAGCAACCAGTCCCCAAAGTTGATACAAAATATGAATTAAAATCAAATTATTTGAGGCTGATGAAAGAAGAAAAAAATTTAGGACTACAAAATAAAAACATACAAAAAAAACAACTAAAGTTAGAACTAGGCCTAAAAGGGTTCTTTCTAGTTCACTATAAACTGGTTGGAAAAAACCAGCGCTGGTCTTCCGCTAGAACCCGGAAATGACACCTATAAATCTAAACCAGGCAATATACTTTTTGATTCTAATTAAGAAATTAAATTTGCAAAATGGTCACAACAAATAGTCGAAAATACAAAGAGGTCGACTTCAAATTATAGATATTAATACTTTTTTAAACAGTACCAATAAACCTTTTTCAGAATACATATTAGAAACTTGAAAATCTACTTTCGAATACAACAAAACAAGTTGCTCAAAAGCGATGGGCTTTTGGGTTTCACCTGTACATTTGGCGTGGTCGGTACTCTTTGGTACTTTTTATTTTGCATCGGGATAACTAATTCTAATACAGAACCATCGTCATCTTCGTCAGAAGCTGTTAGCTCCACTTCAAATAAGGGTGGTGAAGATCGCTCTGGACTACTTATGGCTGGCTGCAAATCATCGTCATATTTCACTGACCATTGTGGCTTAGGCACACACCTCATAGGCATCTCATCACGATCCATTTTCTGAAAAAAAAAATGCATTCGAATACACAAAGTTCGTAACTGGTAATTTATACATGTTTATTGGGACATGACAAAACTTGTTAATATATATTACAATTAAAAAAAAAAGAATAATTCATAGTTCAACATTTAACCAGTTTAACTTGATTACTGGCACAAGAAAGCATGGTAAAAAAAATCAAATCTCGCAGGAAAAAATTTATTTATCTATCAAATAAGCATTAAATTAAGATGACGGTAATATAATTATTTCTTAAAATTTCCGCCTCTAATTTTTATACACTCTTAATCTTCTTAGCCAGCCGTCGATAGCACGCACCATATTCATGTCTATAATTGATGTACCATATTGATGTATATATAAGTACATACATATAATAACATACATAACGTGTAATGTCCCACAACTGGGCTCAGACCGCTTTCCTCTCCCTAAAGGGATCGGACAGTATGTTATACCCGCAACGCTTGTCCAAAGCGGATTGGCGGGTTACACATACTGTTTCGTGGCAACTATGCTAGAATATGAATGACTTTTTATTTAGTTTGCCAGGCAAGCCAGTAATTATATAATAATAAGTTTCACCTATAAAAAAGATCATCCTTTTGAATTTTAAGGAGATTTTTTTTTTAAAGTACGCCTAAAGGAGCAGATAGACTTTAGATCTCTGATCGGAGGTGGAATGTCATTCTAACAATGCGTTGCGGCATGTTTGAAGCAGCCTCTGAAAGCAGCCGTCCTGTGTTTGGTCGCTGCTAATGAGAACTACCTAAGTGGTACATGTCATCATAAGATTCGAACCCAGGCTCTCTAGATTGTTTTCCGATTGTAATACCACTGATCTACCACGAACCTCATACTTGTATATAATAAAAAATTATTGATAAATTTTATCTATACAGATACTCCATGATTGAGCAATTCATATACGAGATATGAATTTATTGTTTTCACATGTTTATTAGTAGTACTAATTTAACTGCAATAGTATTCCTCACCCAAAGTTCTTCGTCACTCGTTACTAATCGATCCAATTCCCTGTGCCATGATCTATTGTCGTCATCACTGCTACCATCTAATTCCTGTAAAATAAAAACAGTTTTAATAGTAATTGACGAAAAGCTTAATATCACTAAAATCCGACAGTCATCATCATCATCTTAGCGTTGAATCCCGGTTGCAGCCCAAGCTCTCGCTTTGGCGCCCGGGGTCCGCTTTCCAACTTTTTCTTCTCCACTTTGCACGATCTTCGGCATCTCTGGTGGTCAGTCCATTGGCACGCATATCAACCCCTACGACGTCAAGCCAGCACTTTTTGAGTCTACCCTTCCTACCGGGGACCGGCGGTGGTTGTATGGCCAGACATTTGTTCCCTACGAAAGTAACCGGTTGCCGTAAAACTTGGTCATACCAGTGAAGGCGACACTACTGCAATTTATCCGCAATGTCACAGACATGAAGGCTGCCACGAATACGGGAGTTCCTAACGCGGTCCTTCCGCGTTACTCCACACATCCACCGCAGCATATTCATCTCTATGACTCGCAGTGTTAAAATATAAAAATGAATATATGAAACTACTAACTGACCCGGCAAATTTTATTCTGTCATGTAAATTTAAAAAAAAACAGAATTTATATACGTTTACCCCTATTTCACCCCTTCAAGTTTTATTTTCGCGACAAAAAGTGTGTACATGTAATATGTTCTTGTTCAAGGTCCAATCTATCTCTATACCGAAATTCACGGTTCAGTGGTTTAGGCGTGAAAACGTAACAGAGTTACTTTCGCATTCATAATATTAGTATGGATGGAGATCCATTAATATTTTTTTTATTACTGTAGGACAGCAGACAGGCTGACGGTCCGCTTAGAATTTAGCAGTTACCGTCGCCTATGGGTGTTTGCAACGCCAGGACCAAAGGCGGTCGCCATCCAGACGGGCTTGAGGACCTACCACGTAGCTAGGGTAGGTTGTTTTGTCGCCTTTTACGACAGACCGACTCCAACCGCAGAGATTAGTATTCTTTCTCCGCCCCTGCACGCGTAAATATAATAGACAATAATAGATAATGAGTCTTACTCCTTCGAATATGTTCGGTCTGGAACTGTTATCACTGTCTATACCGCTATCTTCCTGCTCTCTTTGTATCACTCTCCAGAATAAATCTGCAGCCGCCAGCTTGACTGATGTGATTTTCTAGAGTGAAGATAAATACCTGTAATGATAATCATCATCAAATAATAGATTTTTTATTGATGTGAAACCGCATACAGACTTAATAGTAAACGGCCCACTTAATAGTAAGCAGTTACCGTCGCCTACGGATGTTTGCGACGCATGGGACACCGCTAACACGCTGCTAACGTAGGGGAACTCTAATCTGGGTCACTTATGCCGGAACACAATACAAGTTTATTATGGCGCGGTGGTTAGCGACCAGAAGTGGTTGTCATTCATAATGGCTTGGTGACCAACATAATTAAAATGTCAGAGTAAAAATTCTGTAAAAAAATGCCATTTTTGGAGTTTACCCCTTAAGAATCGATTTTCATATATAAGGCGCCCGGTATGAGAAAAATTAGAGGAGTAAAATCTACTGATGAATGACCTCGTTACGTTTTTGGTGCGCGTGCACCGGAACACACTAAACAAAAAACGATGTATCTCTCAAGGTAATAACGGGAAAAATTACTTTATTTGTTACAACTTAAGGTTGATTTCACATTAAATGTTGTTTAACATATGTCTTTTCATTTGTAAGTGACAAGAGTAATTTATTGCTTTGCTCATTTTATATGACGAATGATCGTAAGTATTAATAATGTTTTGGAGATTTGTGACTTTATTCCTAGGTGCCATAGTTTTAATTTGGTTGAACTTAAAACTGTTTTAAAACTATTTTATATATGTATATTATTTTCATTAATTTGTTAATTTACCCTTTCATATGGTATTAATCTTTTTTCAGTTAAATAAACTCTTTTTGCGTATATTTAGACAATCGTACTTAAGTAGTAAACTCCAGTCGTGCGTCGGAGCTGACACACACAGTTTTTTTTTCTTTTATTGCTGAGGAACATCAGACAGGCTGACGGCCCACTTAATAGTAAGCAGTTACCGTCGCCTAAGGATGTTTGCGATACTAGGGACACAGCGAACACGCTGCGGTACAGGAACCTGGATCACTAATGCCGAAACACAACATAAGGTTATTATGGCGGCATACTTATAAACCAGGACTGGTTGCCATCCAGACGGGCTTGGCATCCTACCACGTAGCTAGGGTTGTTTTGTCACATTTTGCGAGAGGCCGACCCCAGCCGCTGAGGTTAGAATTCTTACTCCGTCCCTGCACAGAGGAAAAAATACAGTTAAATAATTTTTTTACATTTTATCCTTACATGACTGTATTTTTCTATTCTGTATTTCGTATAAGTTGAAATTATGTAACTCAAAATGCATAAAAATAAGTTTAAGCCCATGTTTCATATATTCACTGGGGCACATTAAATTTATAACAATTAATTCTGTAAACGCATTCACAACACACAAAAGAGTAACAATTTGCTTAAATAACACTGAATAAAGATGAAAGAAAAGGTTGATTTATATGAAAAAAATCATTTTGACAAGTAAAATAAAACCATTGGTCCTTAAATTAGGGTAACCTTTACGTCAATGACATAATTATATGTAAAATAATTCCGCACGATGATGCAATCAGCTGGTGTAAAGTACTGGTGTAAAGACATCTCAGCTATAGGTCAAGGCCCACACTTACCAATAAACACTACATAAATGTCGAAATATACTCAATATATATATGTATATTTATATTCCTGGATATTCTAATCTAAAAATAGACTCGCTGACCTTCGTTTAGATAAAATCCTTTTCAATGATATAAACCAAATATTACCACCACAAAATATATTGATTAGTTGCAATAATTATGTTATATTTTGTATTCAGTAAAACAATACACATTCAATGATAATTTCATTGCTTGCATTATTTCATGCAAATCAAAAATTCATACACTACAGTACTAAGTACTAAAAATAAGATCGTTTTATTATATTTACAAGAATAATAAAAGTATTATTGTACCTTTTTAAGGATAAAATATGTCGCAAACTGGATTAATGCAAACACAGCGAATCACTAAAATAATTGTGGTGAACTATCAGGCAAGTCTGGATCTGGAACCCCTTCCCCGTTGCCATGACAACGAGCACATGCGCGCGCATCTAGTAGGCTACGCACGTCTGTACAGAATTTATTTACTAAATTGTCAAACTTTTTAATAAGATAAGTTATTTTGTTGATTTACTAACAAAATTTATTTCATGAGGATATTTTGATATGGCGCCTAAAAAGGTATGTTAAAATTTATTTTTCTACGTCTAAACTTTATGAAAACCACATAATTTTATATTATTTATAGTTTTATATAACAGTACTTTGGTGTGTTTTAAGTATGAAAACAATTTTGTTTATTAGTTGTTTCCTAAAAGTCATGAATAAGTAGTTGTTGTTGTTTACATTACACGAAATATGCAAATAAATGTAAATTGAATATTTATGTATCTAACGAAAGTCTTCATCGATCAAACTTGCACTTAGTTGTTACCCTGAAGCCACTCCGCTAACTTTGCAGGTAATTTATTTGATATTCTTATCATTATGATATATTTATAAGTATTTAAGCCTATATGAAGTGTACTTTTAAGTTATATATTATTTTTGGATAAAAGTACAATCTTCTTTGAATACTTGTATTTTTGTATAATATCTTGAGATTGAAGTGAAAAGATAATTATTTTTAAACGTATGTACTAAATTAAGTTATTTTCATATTCATAAATTACAATATAATGTAATATTTGTAACTAGAACTTTTTAAATTAAACGTAATATATAGAAATTACTTAACATAAAATTTGGTTATTATTTTCAAAGAGATCTATATCCAAACCGAAACTTGAACACTGACGGTGCTACTGTTGCATAGATTTTGAGTCCCACGGCGGGCTATGGAGCGAGATATGTTGGGAGTTTCTCTTAGGGGCAAGATCTGTAAGAGATCCAAAGTAACCGACATAGCTCGCAAAATACGGACGAATGAATGAATTAAATTCTTTATTGTTCATCAAGTAAAGTAGGTAATATAAAAATGTCCCCTTTTGCGGCTATAAGCCAGTCACGTCTGTCACATTTCTGATGGAACAAATTAAGCGTCTCGGTATACGTAGAGTGAGATAAACTCCAGTCCCGTCTACCGGTAAACTGCTCAATATGCCGGTCAATCCTGAATGGCAAAGCCATTTGACAGAGATGTGTGACGCAAGTTTTATGAGACCTGCGTCGAACAGTGGGCGTAGAAATTGCTGACGACATTATAATTAAGTGGTGTTGTTTAATATTTTGTAAATTTCTGTCAGTATCAGAAAACATAAATCACAGAGAAGACGAAGAGATAGTATCTCGTAGAGAAATAGAATGTTGTAGTTCCGCGGTACACACAATGTTCTAATCAACTGGCAGATAGGTAACCATATTTTAATTTGCTGGCTTAGATACCTAGCCATCAAGCGATGAGTAAGCCAGTTAGATTGTCAGATATATGGCGAAAAAATTCTTCGGAAAAGTCCCTAGGGATCCTCATCAAGCGTTTAAGAGTGAGTAAACGTAGGTCTCCGCATAGTTTGTGTGCGTCGATCCTTTGTAAATATGTCCTCGCTGTGTGAAATGTGTACGTTGGACTTTGAAACCATTTGTGAGCGTCTGAAATTACCTCATATTGCGTAATGTGCTTTATTATTAATGTATAATAAAATCTGCTTAATAGTTTTTGCGATGTATGTCACATTATACGTATGCCGTTTAAAGTATTATATATAAACTCGATTTAAGACCTAAGAGGGTTGTGTTCAATTGTCTTGTTCTACAGAATATGAAGGGTAGAGTAAACAAAATTATCTTATATGGGGTAGAAATCAAAAAATCTAGAGTGCAGCGCTGGTGCATCTACAACAGTGTATGCTACAAATGTATCTGTAAATGACGATTCGAAGTATGGTGAAAAATTCTATTGCACTTTAATAACTATGGGCGTTTTCCTCTAAAATTTACACTGATGTGATTGTGGTGATGATTCTCAGTAACTCTACCCCTCCATACTCCAGAATTGTAGGCACCACGTGCGTTGACTGCACGCGTAATTATACAAAAAACCATCGAACGACAGAGAGAGAATTATTTTAGATATATTGGCAAAAGAGAGAAACATAGTGTTTGGCGGTGTTCGTACTTCTCCCACAATCGTATTTGCTGCTCGGTAGGTTGAGGTCAGAGTCTGGTTGGGTTGCCCGGTGAGCGAACCAGCTCTATTCAACAACAGTTGAAATCATGAATGTTTTTGGAGTTTGGGGTCAGACAGTAATCAGTCCTGTAAAAACGAAATGACGAATACCATCTTTCTTGCGGTTACAATAGGCCAGAGAATGTCATGAATAGTAATCTATTAATACGAGAATAAACTCAAACATATTCAAACAGCAAGACCCAAGGTTTCATAAAGCCTTGGTTGCACTCAGGATTAATCACTTGTATGGTGATAATAAATATCAATAATGTTAAATACTTTTTTATATTTACATATACAGACGTACAATTAACGGGCATATCCCCATAACAAACTGTTTGCATCATGCTATTATTTTGTCTTCGTGGGTGTCGAATTTACAAATGAATGTTATAAAACAAACCCTAAAGAAGTATCAGTTTATATATTAAAATTTTTTTAGCGTTATTTCTATCTTAAAAATTATATTAGTAACCATATATGCAAAGCCTTGATCAAAACAACGAAACAAAACATGGTCATCGATTATATATCATCATTTTACGTCATCCTACAGCTTTGACACATAGGAAACAAATCGTAAACGTTTTATATTCGTGAAAGCAAACTGATTTCATGTTAACTTATATTTAGCTAAGTTATTAGGGAAACCGAAAATAGTTTCTAGACACGGTAACTTGCCAACTAAATATAGAAAATTTATTTTGTCTTGTCATAACACAATTTTATCCGTTGCAGGGGCGGAGAAAGAATACTAACCTCTGCGGCCGGGGTCGACCTGTCGTAAAAGGCGACAAAACAACCCACCCTAGCTACGTGGTGGAAGCGCCTCAAGCCCGTCTGGATGGCGACCTTTGGTCTTAAGCTTAGCTTAAAACTAAATAACCTTGCCGCCATAATAACCTTGTGTTGTGTTCCGGTATTAGTGACCCAAGTTCCTGTGCCCTTATGGGACAGCAGCGTGTTCGCGATACCACTGGCGTTGCAAACACCCATAGGCGATGGTAACTGCTAAATTCTAAGCGAGCCGTCAGCCTGTCTGCTGTCCTACAGCAATAAAAACACACACAAGCTTTGTTGTTTGCAGGACTAGATGGCGGTGTGTAAATTGACAGTATACATATTTATTAATTTATAATATTGTATTATTTATAGTTAGTGTGTCGAGGTTGCCTATAAACATTAAAAAAATGTAAATAAAAGAACTGCAATAAACACATTTAAAAATATTATAGGTTTCTATTTAAAACAATAATACAATTATATAGTAAACGGAATGCCAAGTAATGTATGAAATCCTAACTAAAATTATAAATGCGAAAGTGAGTGTGTTTGTTACGCTTTCACGCCTAAACCGCTGAACCAATTTCTATGAATTTCGGTATAGTCATAGATTGGAATTTGGAGAAGAGGCTACTTTTTTTATTCATATGGTAGAACAGCGTTTGACGGGTCAACTAATTATGTTATAAATCGATTTCAAATAAGTAAAATGTTGTAGGTACAAACAGCAAAAGTTTCGCTAACAAAAACTAACAACAAGGGCAAAAACAGTATGCAAGCTAAAGAAATATGATATATATACAAATAAATAAAATTGAAGGGTCTGTTTGTATTATTAAAATAACCGTTTTTAATTAAGTGCATTCGGACGTATACACGATACATATACCAAAACAACATTTTTTACAATTTTTGTCTGCCTGTCTGTCTGTTTGTTCCGGCTAATCTTTGAAATGGCTGCACCGATTTTAACGGGACTTTCACTAGCAGATAGCTGATGTAACAGGGAGTAACTTAGGCTATTTTTATTTTATAAAAAAAAATAGTTTTGTTAAAAATGATAAGTTTCGAAAATTATATATTCCAATTTAAGTTGACCTCAGATTTATATCAACAATCATATGAAATAGTGTTCAGCTTAGACTGGACTTTGTAGGTTCGGACGTACGTATTCCGGAGATGCATGGCGTAACAGTTGCATTCTATAACAGTGACTGTTTGCATATTTCATTTATATTTTAGGGTTTATAGGATTTGTAATCTATACAAATAAATAAAATTAGAGGGTCTGTTTGTAATATTAAAATAACCGCTTTTTACTAAGTGCATTAGGATGTATACACGGTACATATACCAAAACAACATTTTTTACAGTTTTTGTCTGTCTGTCTGTTTGTTCCAGCTAATATCTGAAATGGCTGGACCGATTTTGACGGAATTTTTACTGGCAGATAGCTGATGTAACAAGGAGTAACTTAGACTACTTGAATTTTAGAAAAAAAATTAGTAAAAGTGATCAGTTTCAGAAATTTCGTTAACCAATTTAAGTTGACCTCAGATTTATATGATCAATCATATGAAATAGGGTTTAGCTTAGACTGGACCTTGTAGGTTCGAACGCACTTATTCCGGAGTCGACACTGACTGTTTGCATATTTCACTTATACCTATATATACCTAGTCAGGTCATAAATTATGTCACATGTTTAATGTAAAATAATTGTAACAAGTTTATTCATTATGTAACCATTCATATACCAAAATGAACTTAACAAAACATAGATTCTTATGACATTAAAGTTTATTCAAAATGACCTCCGTGATTTTGAATACAAGCCTTCAATCTGCGCGGCCAGTCGTCTATCGCAGCACGAACGAGGTCCATGTCAATATCGGCGGCTGCCTTAATCAAGGATGTCTTGAGTGACTCCAAATTGGGATGAGGCTTTGAGCACGCCTTTTCCTCCAAGTGTTGCCATATCTTGTAATCTAACGGATTCAAATCTGGACTGGAGGAGGGCCAGTCTTCGTGCCGGATGAAGTCGATTTCACGCGCCGCCAGCCAGTCTTGTGTGCTCTTCGCTCTATGAGCTGGCGCCGAATCTTGTTGGAATACCCAGTGCCTGTTATTGAACATGGTATGAGAAACAGGTTCCACAAGGTTCGTCAGGACTGTATTTTGATACACAACAGCATTTGTTTTTACACCTTTCTCACAAAAATGTACATCTGTTAAGCCCCAATAAGAAACTCCCAACCATACCATGAGCGAGGATGGAAAATGACCTCGTTGGACACGCGGAATACGGTTGCTCGCTTCTTCACTACTGTGTGCGTACACCTTATCATTTTGTTTGTTATAGCTCTCTTCTACGGTAAACATTTTTTCATCCGAAAAAAGAATTTCCCGATATTTTTTTCCCGCGTACCGCTTCAACAAAGCGCGACATCTCTTCAGTCTCAGGTCCATTAGACGAGCATTCAAACGATGTCCTGTTTTTCTTCGATATGCCCGAAGCCCTAAGTGTTTATTTAACACCCTTTTCACCGTGGTTCTGCTTAACCCCATCTGAAGGGCCAACAGTTTCTGCTTACGTTTGGGATTTCTTTGAATTCGTGCCTTCACAGCTTTTATCACTGCTGGAGTCCTAACAGACCGAGGGCGACCACTTCTTGACCTGTCATCTACACTAGAGTCTTCATTGTATCGTTTGATGGTACGATAAACGAATCTTTTTGGTTATATTCAAATTTTTCAGTATGTTAAAAATTTGAATTGGCGCGTAACCGCAACGATGCAACGCAATACTACATATTTAAAAATGACTCCATATTTAAAAATGAGTAAAATTCTAAAAGTATACATTTTTATTTTCATGAACAATTCGAAATTCGAATTCAATAAACTTTTTTGTGGCCAGCATTCTAAAAGAAAAGTTTTTACTGTGTGACAATACTTATGACCTGACTAGGTATTTTAAGGTTTATAGGATTTGTAATCCAAGATAAAGCAAAAGATATATCCAAAAAATGCTGCCCAAAGTTACTATTCCACGCGGACGGAGTCGCGGACACAGCTAGTTATAAATAAATTGAATAAGCACTTACTCCATTTTAATTCCAAAACGTCCACTTAATTCTTTTTAACATTTATTCAAAATATTTAGCTTTTCTGGCAATAAAATACTAAAAAAATAATTAATAACTCTTGACAGCGTGATATCTACTCAATTTACATGCCTCAAATGAATATAGTAGTTGATTACTGAAGTTTACCGTATAATCAGTTGCTATTTCGTGTTTTACCTTCTGTGCTACCTTATACCAGTTACGGGGGCTAATTAGAATTTGGTGACACGCCTTAGCATCGGAAGTCATTACAAACTTTGTACTGGTAGCAGATAATTTTTGACAAAAAAAAATATTTATATATGTATTTTAAACTTTAAAGCTAAATAAGCATATAAAACCATTTTCTTTGTCTTTCTATTTATTTCTGAAGAGTTGCATAATTCACATAAAATACAGTCGTCACTTGTACCGCTTATTAAATTTAAATTAATTTTTTAATCATACTATGAAATATTAAAAAATATTTAACTTTTATTTTGATTTACGGCCGAACAATTCTAGATTTTGCCTAATAAAATTACATTCTCTGGTTGCATTCATATCAATCTACGCTAAGATTACGACATGGTCCCTCTTTTTTTATCCAAAAGATATCTAAAGTAAGTATACCACTCATGCAGGCTATTATCCGTGCAGGGGCGGAGAAAGAATACTAACCTCTGCGGCCGGGGTCGGCCTGTCGTAAAAGGCGACAAAACAACCCATCCTAGCTACGTGGTAGGGCCTCAAGCCCGTCTGAATGGCGACCACCTTTGGTCTTAAGTATGCCGCCATAATAACCTTGTGTTGTGTTCCGGCATTAGTGACCCAAGTTCCTGTACCCTTATGGGGCAGCAGCGTGTTCGCGTTGCCACTGACGTTGCAAACACCCATAGGCGACGGTAACTGCTAAATTCTAAGCGGGCCGTCAGCCTGTCTGCTGTCCTACAGCAATAAAAAAAAAATGCTGTAAAAAGCCAGCTTATATGATAGTCACAATACTGATGGTTACTCATATAGCTTTAGCTTATTTAGCTAGGAGAAAGTAGAGAGCAATGGTTATTAAGACGTAAATAGTATGAAGGACTATGCGTTCCGTAGTGTTCACCGTCTTATGAAACGTATATTTTTCTCGAAGTTTCGCATACTTTGCCTTGAGAAAACATGTAGTGGGATTGTGCAGGACTCCTATATAATTTTTACAACGAGACGTAGCGTAGGTCAATAGTAAACTCACTAACACCACCTCGGCGTTCTTTCAAACTTTTCGAACACTAATTCTGCGGAACGTGACGTCTGTCTGACATTAACTAATGCAATTGCTTTAAAAAGTTATTAAATTATTGTTAATATTATAATAATTAACTACATATATCAACATGAAATCACTCTTTCGAAAGAAATAAACGCTAAAATTATACATTCTTGTCACATTAACCCTTTGCGGTCGTATGTCTGCTTTCAGCCACCACATTAAGAAACTGTACTAATCTTGTACTGTATTCATCCATGTATCGGTTTAGGCGATAGTCTGAAAATAATGATTTGGAGTTTTATTTTGACACCTTGAATACTACTGACAGTGATATAGAAAGTGATAACGTTTGTATTGATACCGACCAGTTACGACACTCATGACCAAATTTAATACTTCCGAAAAGGGTTAATATGGTCATAAGCATTAACAAATTGTTTTCCGTGACAATTTTTATCCGTGCAGGGCCGGAGAAAGAATAATAACCTCTGTGGCCGGGATCGGCCTGTCGTAAAAGGCGACAAAACAACCCACCCTAGCTACGTGGTAGGGCCTCAAGCCCGTCTGGATGGCGTCTGGTGCTGTCCTACAGCAATAAAAAAAAATTATCTTTAAGTATGTAAGCATATTTCTATTAGATGAACTTGACCGAAATGATGAGTTTATTTCTATAATTGAAATTATGTACACAGGATTACACATTTCGAGTAAAATAAATTTTAAATACAAAATGGACATGTTGATAAACTTTTTAGTCGGCCTTACTAATGCTTCAGTATAGAACGTTAGCAAACTATGTACATTAGTGATTTGTAATGGCAATGCAGTTCACTGTTGGCTTTAAATCATTGTGCCTTTTGGTCAAACCTAATGCAGCTGCTAGCAGATAAAAAAATTGTTTGTATTAAAAAATGTCTTCCGATTTTGAAGATGATTTTGACGTAAGTACATGAAAGAACTATATAACAAATGCTCAACATGTGTATTAAAATACAATCCAATTTCAGTCACGCAATGATGTAATTATTTGTTTACGCTTGCTTTGCTTGCCTAAAGTGCCTCATGTTATTTACGGCACAGTTACATGATCGTACCCAATAAAGACCTTTCAAACAATATGCAAATATCCGTTTTACTCGTAAAGCTTCATACGGCTCTTTAACAGAACAGTGTTTGATTTGCTGCCAGCGAAAGCTTTCGTGCTTGTATTCAGTGTTTAGATCTATTCGTCTTTTAAATAAAAATGTTGAAGGCAATGATAAAGCGGGCTTTAAATTCAAATGAAGAAAACCTTCTTTTAACGAAAACTCTAAAGAGCATACATGTATGTAATCAGCAATTATAATAATAATAATTACATAAAATGAAATAGCCTTGTTCTGTGTTTATTTTTAAGATAAACATATTACGATGGTAAAGGAAATAGCATATAATGAAAAATTTGTACGTCGAATTTTTATATATGTGTTTATTCAGACAATAAAGTATTCCTGTATTTAAAGTTTTTGGTGAAATTAGAGAAGGGAAGCTCTTTTTGCTACAGTTATATATTAGTAAAAAAATATGACGTCTTATTTACACTATAGTGTTGTCCCTGTCTAAAATAAAATGTATATTATATGATATTTGTAATACTTTGTATTGTTTATGTTCATTAAACTATTGCGAAACAGAAAGAGGCGTCAAGCAAGTCGCGTGCGAACTTGGTCGAAGACGAAGCACTTGACTGGCTCAAGCCTCGTAGTTTAATCAAGCCTGAAGATCAGGAAGAAGTTACGGATGCTGTAAGTAATATTTATATTGTTTTATTGCTACTTTTTAAAATATTTTGAATAGTGTAATAACAGCACAGGATAGTTATCTTGATTAAAATTATTTAGCGACAAGTCTCACGGTATTTTCTTTTTTCTTTCCTTGCCTGATTTATTTTCCTTTCCAATCTTAACATTATTTTTCTTCGTTTTAAAATGGCAGCACTTTGGCAATACGTTAAAATGTTAATCATACTTAGTAAAATTTTTGGTGGTATACAAAGAAGTGGGTGTAAGAAGAATACATATTACCAACTTAGATGATGCGCTTTGCTGAAGGACAAAGCCCTTCTGGTGCACAGTTGTGGCCCCAGGTATTAACTATAGTGGTCACTTCGTAGCCCTCGATTTTTTTATTTAGTTATTCTTCAATTCAGTACGCATGAGTAATACTTACACAAGGACGCAGAGTGGTCTGGCAATTCTGTGGAAGTTAATTAAGTAATAATAGGGCGTGCGAGGCTTGAGACGACTATTCGCCTGTTTCTGACTGATAACTAAAAGTGGCTTTATACCTTTGGTCTAACACTGGCATTGTTTTTTGTTCTTGCGGGAGAAATTCCTCTATTCTCCGCTGGGAGGCTCGCAGCGCGGTATTGTGTGACTCCCGTGCAAGCAATTCTGGTATACCCACTAAAATCACTGCAGTGTTTCTCTACTTCCAGACGCGTTCACACGCACCTCCCAGACCACAAAGACGTTGACAGATAGTTAATTGGTTAAATATTATTAAATTTAATTACATTAAATTTTAACAGGATTTAGAAGAAGAAGTGGGACGTATATTAACAACGATTAATCCGCAATGGGTTGAAGACGAAGTGGCTTACCATTACGGCCGGGGGATGTTCGTTACCAAGCCGAGGCCGACTTATGGTAAAGCTTATCCCCTCTACGTGTACCAAGGAACGGCTATAAGGAAAGATTCTGAAGAGGCTAAAGCGCAAATTGCTGCAGGATATGGTTAGTTAAAAATTGTTCTTGGGAGATGTATATGTATTTTTAATATGTTTTAAGTATTATTTATGGAGGGTAGAGATAATAACAACCATCTCAAATGGGGGAGAAGATGAAAAGTGTCAGATGTACGCTGTAAATTGTAGTTCAAATATCCGCCAGAATGGCGCTAGGGTAGATGGAGTGTATGATTTGCATGTAACTGTTGTAGACGAATTGAAGCATGAATGAATGAATGAAAACTCTTTATTCACCAAGCATTTTGTTCACCAAGCATGCTGAGTGAAAAAATTTCTTTTGGCGCTTTCCTCTAAAATTTGAATAGATAGATAACTCTTTGTTGCTTAACTAGCTATCTATCATCTAAGGAAAATTAAACTTAATAAACTATGCTAAACTATAGGCGGTCTTATCGCTCAGAGCTATCTCTTCCAGACAACCTATTACTTTTAGGAAAATGTACACTGATGCTATTGTAGCGCCACCTTAATTTAGCGCATTTTAACAAACACTTTTCATGCACAGAGATAGTTCTCCTTACATCTTCAATCCATAGTATTAATATTAGGGGACCGTTTATTATTTTGTGTGCGGTAAAAAAAATATTATTACATTTTAAAAAGATATGTTCTTGTGTATATATATATATATATATATATATATATATATATATATATATATATATATATATATATATATATATATATATATATATATATATATATATATATATATATATATATATATATATATATATATATATATATTAATATGTATATATGTTAAATGAAATATTAAACTTTTTTCCCTTCTAAATCTCGTTGTAACTGTTAGGTATGGTTGGCTTTGACGATGCTGGCCCAAAACGAGTGAAGGTAAAAAAGTCAGCCGCAGAAGAAGAGGAAGAGGAAGAGCCCGAACCCGAACCGACAGCGGCAGCGGCAGCTGATGAAACTAAACCTGAAGGTATGATATTAAACATTAAATTATGAAAAACCACGTCAAAAAGAACACTTAAGTATTCTAGAGTTATAGAAAGACTAGCTGACCCGGCGAACTTCGTACCGCCATATTTTATTTCTCTAATCGCAACTGAGGAAATAAAACCCTTCCGGTAAAATCGAACAGTGCCATCTATTGGGTGTATTTGCAACCTAGATGTCAAACAATATTGAAGAATTTTATCGATGAATCAACGTACACCGCCATCTATGAGAACTTCATAAAACTAAACAGTAAATAAAAACTTGCGAAACAATTAATTGATACATTTTATTCGTTTGTTTACATTCACGACATAAACGAATAATAGAGATGATAAGTATATCCAGTAAGTTAGACCAAAATACGGGTACATGTGAAATTTGATTGAAATCGGTTCAGTAGTTTTGGAGTTTATTGGCAACATACATCGTGACACAAGATTTATATATATAGATATAGCTAGTGATCTGACATTACTTAACTGATATTAATATTTTTGTTAGGAGTAGAAACCTATTTATATATATTTAACAATATACTTAAGTCTACGCACGATGGCAGTTTGGTTCTAGTCAACTAGAGTAATAGGGTCACTTAGTCTCGATTTTAGTTCCATCATTAGGCCTGTCCTTTTATACAGCTGTGAAGCGTGGCCGGTGTTAGAGCGACACAAGCAAGGACTGCGTGTACACGGAGGTGAATATGCTGCGGTGGATGTGTGGAGTGATGCGGAAGGACCGCGTTAGGAACTCCCGCATTCGCGGCGGTCTTTTCGTCCGTGACATTGCGGATAAATTGCAGGAGTGTCGACTCCGTTGGTACGGCTACGTTTTACGGCGACCGGATGCTTACGTGGGAAACAAATGTCAGGAGGCTCCTGCCTCCTAGGGCTAGACCCAAAAAGTGCTGGCTTGACGTCGTAAAGGATGATATGCGTACCAATGGACTCACTAACAGGAATGCTGAAGATGGTGCGCGGTGGAGTAGAAAAAGTCGGATAGCGGACCACGGTCACCGAAACGGAAGTTTAGGTTGCAACCGGAATATAAAGCTTAGATGATGATGATGATGATTAGTCTCGATTTTAGTTCAGTTCTCGTTTCAGTAAAATATTACAAATAAATAAAAATACTATGATAATTTAGTCTCAACGTAAGCTGTAGAGCGCTTGCAAATCAATTAGTAGATAACTGATTTATTGTTTATATTGTTTTCTTTTCTGAATAAATACATATTATACAAGTTTATGACAGACTCGGCAGGGGAATAGAACACGAGACCTTGCGTGGGTTCCAATGTGCAAAAGCTGTTGTAACCCAGAGTTAGTAGTCAATTGAATTACACGGGCACTTTCGATTTGCTTTTCAATATTAAGGCTCTAAACGTAAATAAAATTGCATAGTCAGTGTCATCCTATGATGAAATACCGACCCGGACTCAATAATGATGGCTTCGGATGCAACCGAGATACACATTTTTTTTTGATATTTGAAAATATATATTAAGTTCTGAAATAAAGCTTATGCTTAGCATTCTATCGGCTTTTAGATTGTAAACAATCACTTTTACTGTTTGGTATTCGATTTTTGAAATCATATTCTCTTAATTCAAATTGAACGTAAAAACACATCTTATAAACGTTAAAAAAAACAAAAGTTATACACACTTAAAAACTTTTTAAATTAATACCATTTTTATTAAGGTTTATGCTTAATATCCATTTGCGAAACAAAACAGTTTTTTGTGATAATAAGAGTAATTATTTACGACCCATAACTGTTGTGTTTTGCATTTACTGACTTCGTTTTATATTCTGCAGTAAAAGTATGCCAATTCGTGTCGTTTGATGGAATTATAATTGACCATCAAATTTCTTGAGTAGCGTGATGTCTTTTTAATAGTCATGTTGCATTAATTAGACATTAAATCATTGCTCCATTAATTAATGTATTCATTTGTTTTACAAAGTATAAACATAAGCCATGTATACGATTAAATATGTATGTATGTCATTAGCCAGATATGGATAGAAGTCCATTTGAATGAAGTTATAATTGGCTGTCTATCTACAGTAAAGGAGATAACACGAGTAGGAACTTCGTGTCGTAAAGATGAATATAATACGGTGGAAATATGATAGATAAACCGCGTTAGAAATTCCCGCATCTGAGGAAACCTCTATTGTGAACAAACTGCGAGAGAGTCACTTTAGTGGTTATAGCCGTTACGTGGTAACTAGCAACTTACGTGGTTAACAAATGACAAGTCATGCGGCTTCCTCCGGGTACCTGGCGTCGAGGTAGACACAAAAAATGCTTGATTGACGCCAGGAAACGTGACATGATAAGGATTCCTGTGTGAAATGAAGTAAAAGTTGGAGCGCAATCCGGGCACCGTAGCGAGAATTTGATTTGCAACCGTTATTTAACGGTAAGATAATTAAATAGGCACTCAAAACAACATTTTTTTAAATTTTTGTCTGTCTGTCTGTCTGTTTGTTCTGGCTAATCTCTGAAATGGCTGCATCGATTTTGACGGGACTTTCACTAGCAGATAGCTGATGTAACAAGGAGTAACTTAGGCTATCTTTATTTTAGAAAAAAAAAAATAGTTTTGTTAAAAATAATAAGTTTAATAAATCTGAGGTCAACTTAAATTGGAATATAAAATTTTATATTCCAATTTAAGTTGACCTCACATTTATATCAACAATCATAGGAAATAGGGTTCAGCTTAGGCTGGACATCGTAGGTTCTACACGCCTGCGCGGGTATATAAATCGCGCCGATTGGATTCAAGAAAATTTGGAATCTACAGATCAGCGTCTAGAAAATGATCGTATGTATACGACACGCTATTTATATTTCTTACGCGAAATACAGAATTAATAAGTTATCGTAATCCTACTAATATTATAAACGCGAAAATTTGTAAGAATGTAGGTTTATTACTCTTTCACGCAAAAACAACTAATTGCATTTTAATGAAATTTTACAATAATATAGCTTATACATCAGAATAACATATCCTACTAATATTATAAACGCGAAAGTTTCTAAGAATGTAGGTTTGTTACTCTTTCACGCAAAAACTACTGAATGGATTTTAATGAAACTTTACAATAATATAGCTTATACACCAGAATAACAGATAGGCTATAATTTATAAAGATGTTGTGTGCATTGTCCAAAATATAACGATAAGTGTCAATTAAGTAGGAAAAAATTCTGCCATCTGCGAGCTATTCTGGCGTGCGCCGCAAAAACCGTTAGTTACAAGTATTTAATGTATAGGTAATGCAAATGTTTATCTTAAATAGTCCTACAAAAAAGCATTTTATGTGTAAGCCATACAAAATACTTAATACGTATTATGTATTTGTATTAATATATAACTCTGTTTATCTGTTTGTCTGTTACGTTTTCACGTCTAAACCGCTGAACCAATTTTGATGAATTTCGGTACAGAGATCAAGTGAATCTTGCAAAAGGACATAAGATATTTTTATTATAGTATTTTTTTTATTTAAGCCCATCTGGATTACGACCAAACACGGTGTCTAATATGTCGCCATAATAACCCTGGGTTGTATTTGACATAAGTGACCGGATTACAAATTCCCTACGCTGACGGCAACGTGCCTAGCGTGCCCCTGGCGCCGCTAACATTCATAGGTGATGGTAAGTGAACCATAAGCCTGTCTGATGTCCCACAGTAATAAAAATATAACTGAATGCTATAATAATATTAATTGCTAAGTTTTGGTTAACTAAATAGTAAATAACTTATCAAAATCCAGAAGATGAAGTAGTTGCTGAAGAACAGAAACCCGTCGAAGAAAAAGCAGCAGAGCCAACAGAAGTTGGCGAAGAAGGAGAAGTGGTTCCTGGGGAAGGTGGCGAAGAAGCTGAACCTGAAGAAAGTAAGTGTCACTTGAATACGATTATGATAGAAAAAATCAAGCTAAACATAAAGAAAACTAAATTAAATATAATTTGTGATAAAGACGTTCAAAATTCAAATGTTCATCACCATATTTAGGATATTTTTGCTATGTAGGGAATAATATCCATGTATATGTCAATAATGTATATATACCAATACAAATAGATAATCGGCAAACTGTAGTCGCTTTAAACGAAACCAAATAAATCGTTGCATTTTAACACGTAACGAACACTATTGAATGTTGTGAAGATTGTTATCAGCATGTACGCTACTGGCATGAAAAATATGCGCGTACGCAACCTAATAAAACACGTAAAAAATGCAGCTTATTTTAGGGTTTCAAAGTCTAAGTTATATTTTATTATCGGCTTTTTGTATGGAAGCATACAATATTTCTAGTAGCTTTCTGATTTACACTGTTACGGGTTAAATCCGCAAGAATTTGTCTTTATTTTTAAATAGAAGAAGAAGCCGCCCCAGTCATAGGTGATGAAGAAGTATTAGAAATCAAACCACGTGTGAAGAAGTTAGCCAATCAGTTTAACTTCTGCGAACGGGCGGCCCTTACCTACATTTATCCAAGACGGGTAAGAAATGTCAACTAAACCTTAGACCTACTACATCCTCATCAGTGTAAAGAATTCCACTACTACGCAAAATTCAATTAACGAAAGTACATATTTCTTCTGACAAAAGATAATGTCGTAAAAGGCAACAACACAACTCACCCTAGCTACGTGATAGCCAGCCCGTCTGGATGACGACCACCTTTGGTCTTAAGTATGCCGCCATAATAACTTTGTGTAGAATACAACACAAAGCCGGAGTACCGGCCGGCATTAGTGACCCAAGTTCCTGTATAATACCCTTATGGGAAAGCAGCGTGTGCGCGATGCCACTGACGTTGCAAACACCCATAGGCGACGGTAACTGCTAAATTCTAAGTGAGCTGTCAGCCTGTCTGCTGTCCTACAGCAATAAAAAAAATGGAGGCCAATATTGATTAATATGACCTTATAATGGCATAAACTTTAATCAGCTGACATCAACCATCCCTAATAACTGATTTGATGAAAGAATGTATTTTTAATATAACATTTTTGATAGCGTTATTTAAATGTTAGTTTTCTTTGTAAATTCTTACTAGGACATTTATGATTTTAGTCTGTTGATACCCAAACAATACCACCGCCAAGAGCGAATTATGGGTCAACAGCTCTTCAATCAATCATATTCGATTATTATCAAGAGGATTACGCTAAAAAATTGCGTGAAAAGGAAGAAGAGAAACCTAAAAGGGTGAGATGGATATTATTTATAGTCTATTTAATTTTTTTCTACAAATCATAAAATATATAAATAATACAGTGGAACTATTTTATCTTGGCAAAGATGCTAAGTATAGTAAAGGTTTTCAAAGGTGTGTAGAAATATTAGTTTACAGATTCTCGGTATGTTATAACCATATTTACTTGCAATATTATCCCAAAATCATGTATTATATTCATAAGTTAATATTTTTAATTTTTATGTAATTTTAAAGCTTCGTAAGAAAGCAGCAAAACATGCGAAATCCGAACAACAAATCCACGACGAGAAGTTGGCTCAACGCATTCGTGAAGCGTGGACTATTCTAGAAAGACTTGTTAACCAGAATATATATGATGATATTGGTGAGTCGTATTTTATATTACTTTACCTTACCAGTACCTAAACTATAATATAAGTAAATTTTTAAACAAAATATTTTGTATACTGTTACCTCCAGTAATTTAAGGTGATATGTGACAAATAAAATCATGGTGCCATATGAGATCATAGGATGGCTTTCGGTCATTGCTCTGCTGCAAACCTTGAGGTACTAAATTCAATACCTCATGACAACTGACGAGTCAGTAGCAGTGCTGTTGGTTTTAACGGCTTTAAACGGCAGTCGACCTCATAATAGCGATATATATTTAATATTTTTCCACGCAGAGGTATAAGAATACTGACCTCTGCGGCCGGGGTCGACCTGTCGTAAAAGGCGACAAAACAACCCACCTCAGCCACGTGGTAGGGCCCCAAGCCCGTCTGGATGGCGACCACCTTTGGTCTTAAGTATGCCGCCATAATAACTTTGTGTTGTGTTCCGCCATTAGTGACCTAAGTTCCAATCTTCCTATACGGACAGTAGTGTGTTACTGCTACAACTACTTACTATTAACCGTTAATGATATTATTGTATTTATAGCTCAAGATTACAGATATTGGGATGACCCATCGGATGAGTTTCGCGAGGGTATGGGCTCACTACTTCCGCTATGGAAATTTCAATTTGAACCGATGCGAAATCACGCCGTGTGCGATGTCCAATGGAATCCTCATTATCAGGATTTGTTCGCTGTTGCTTACGGGTCTTGTAAGTTATCCTATAAAACATAAAATCACATCTCTATGAGAGAATATTATTGCTGCTTTTACATAAAATAATTTTTCTTTTTTTTTCTCATAATGCATATAATTTATTTCTTAAATTTTCTCGGTTATATTCATTACTTTAGTATTGTCGAATTATCCATCACCGGTAGATACTACAGAGTAAATTGATGGATTCTCGACTTTTACAGATAACACGGTTAAAATATAAATTTTAAATACGATGTGACAGCTTAGGCGCTTTTGAAAATTAATCATTTGGCAACTACCATAATATAATAAGCAAAAGCGAAAAGTACGCTTTTTTATTGTCTTTGATTTAGCACACCGCGCCCCTATTCTTATTTTAGACCACCCAACCAAATTCGACATCTTTTTTAACCAATCTAATTCAAGTGTCTTCGTGTTCATTATTCCAGTAATATTTTTTTAGTTAACTATTCGTCACTAAATGCCGAACCAGCGCTAGTTATTTTAAGCAGCTTCGTGACATTTAGTGCCCTGTTAGAGCTTTATTGTTGTTATTATTAGTTTAACTCATATTGCTTTTGTATGTGCGTAATAAGCTCATGTTTTTCTTGCTTTCAGTGGATTTCACTAATCAACAGAAGAACGGATGTCTCTGTTTATACACTATAAAGAATCCAGCATATCCCGAATACGCAGTTGTCACTGAATCCCCGGTGATCTGTTTAGACGTTTACAAGGAGACGCCATATCTAATTTGTATTGGTATATGATTTGAATGATATAGTTTATTTGTTATTAATAAGAAATTGCGGTACTTAATAAAATTTAAAGATATGTGTGACGTGAAACTATAATTGTGATTAAATTATAATCACCCACGACTTGTTACTGCTATGGAACAGCATGCAGACAGGAGACAGGAGATGTTTGTGTCGTTAACACCAACAGCTACCGTCTACGCTTTTGCACATTTTATTCATTTACATTTTACACGCTTACATTGAAAATTTTTGAAAAAAAAAACATGTATGGCATATTCCCATATACACATCGATAATAAAATTTTTGGGCCTCATTTATTTCTCAACACTGATGGCAATAACTGGGGTTCTCCGTATTGTGAAATATGTACGAGTAATGCTTATATCTCGAATACGAATGCGAGTTTAGATCTGGCCAGGTAGAAATTTTTTCATCTTTTTTCTTTATGTATAATTTGTGTCGATTTTTCAAGATTTTATCACATATAACATCGAACTTTCTTCTTAAAACATAACTTTTCTTGGAAGACTTTTTTTAAACAGATATTAAAATATTGAAACGTTTACGTAATAGAGAAAAAGTAACGGATGTTGCAATTTTTTTTCATGAAGATTCTTGAAACCTTCTTTTGTTTTATTTTTGTTCCTAATCTATAGTGAATGCAATGAATAGATTTTTAAGGTGCTTTACTTAAATAAGTGACTTAATTGAGCACAAATATTGAGTTTATTTCATTTTACACGGTTTTACATAGCAAAATAGCAGATTTCATTCTACACGGTTTTGTCGGGAACATATATTGCGTGTAAATCGGGGGATATGTGCATTTTTATAAGCTATGCTAGAGTATAATCCAATAGTCATTCATCGGTGATAAAATACATATGTATTGTAGTAAGAAATGAAGGAGAATGTACAAGTGAAATTTTGAACTGGAAAATGGAAATTTAGGATTAATTAAACGATTGGTTTAATGTTTGAAAACCTCTAATACAGTCACTCTGTTTAGGCTGTTACGACGGAAACGTTTGTGTCTACAACGCCCAGCTTTCACTGGAAACTTCGTACCAATACAAATCGGATTCTGTACGCGATAAGCACAGCAATATAGTTTGGGAGGTAGGGGGTATTCTAATAATTAATAATAAGAATTTCTAAAAAAACACTTTTTAATAATTAAGGCTCCTAGCGTGTGAACGATCTGTTTATATTACTGGCACAATTCACACAACGCTATCTAGTCCCAAAGTAAGTAGCACACTTGTGTTATGGGTACTAGATAACTAATATACTACATATTATATAAGTATTTTTCTTTTGTAAATAAATACATATTACACCTAGATGCAAGACTAACCCGTGACCTTCCCAAGCGTATCGAAAGTACACAGCCAGTCTGCTAAAGACTTAATTTAAAAAAAATAGCATTTATTGCTGTTTCTTTCCTTACAATTAATACATGCCTACTTACTAAAAACTAAATTAATCTATTCCAACTTGCATTAAATGATCAGCAACTGGATGTTTGTGTGCAACAGCTTGTCTGTCTGTCAGGCCTCCTCTTGACGGGTCCCCCCGGCCCGCGGGGACTGAGGGATATGTGGGACTCCGGGAAAGATGTTCATCCATCCGACTACCCACTAAAAAACCTTGCCTATTTCGTGACCCGGGCCGGCGCCGGCCCGCCCATTGTGTCGGAGCGAGCCTCTTCTATGGTGTTGGCGCCAGGGTGGTCAGGATTTTGACCCCCCGGCGCTAAGGAATAGAGGGGGCCGCGGAACAGCACGCGGCCCTCACCTTTACGGGCTCCTCCCCCGAGGGGCCACGTAGGGCACACGGCGACAGCGTGGTCCACCGTGTCCTCCTCATCGCCCGCGCCACAGTGGGGCTCTCCGACGTCGTCTCCCGCCCTATGCGACACAGGTACTTCCCGAAACAACTTGCCCCACGAGGACCTGCGTCAGGCGGAAGGTCAGGGTGCCATGGCACCTTTCCTACCATTCAGCCAGGATGGGCCTCACCGTTTTGATGGTGGCAAAGCCCACGCTGGGGTGCGCAAGGCGCTCCTTCCAGTCCACCATGAGCACCTCATCGCACAGCTCCGCCCGCTTTACCTCAACTTCGCGAGGTGCGAGGCGAGAGCCACGCTCGGCCGTATTCCGGCGCCACTGGTATAGCAACGCCAGGACTAGGGCCTCGAGGTCCCATGGTCGGGATCCGGCCAGCAGGGAAGCCAATCCGCCATATAGGAAGAGAGAGTTTGATCTGCCTCTCATGACATCAAAAGCGTTACACCTATTATTTTGTGATGGCGTCCAGACTTGTTGTTTTTTTGCTCGTGTATTGTCTCGCGACAATAAAGATAATCCTTTTTATTAAACATCAAAGTATGTATAATTCATAAGCTTCAAAAAATAACACTCCGAAAAATTTTTGGGATCCACGTACAAAGCACGAGGATCCATCTGAAACATGAGCAGTGAGCAAATACGCTACTTCCTTGGGGCCTTCACTGGGCACTTTGGAACCAATAACATGCTCATGAAGGTGGGTCTAACCGCGACACCCATGTGCAGGTTGTGTGGGGAATGTGGCCGGACCACACCATTATATCGCACACTCGGTTGTTTATCGTCATAACTATTCAAATATTTATCCAAATGATGTAGTATAAAAGACAAAGTTTATCTACTTTAAATACCAGATGCGATAATAGTATTTATTTTGATATAAGGATCAATTTGTTACTACCAAATGTGCGTTAGAAATAAATTATCAATTTTTATAGTATTTATGGTTCACTATTTTGGCGATAATGGCTTAATATACTGTCGCGGACTTTTTTGTAAGACTATTTAAGATAAATAATTCTATTACACACTATATATGTACGTGTAATTTCAACAGTTTTTGCGGCGCACGCCTGAATAGCTTGCAGATGGCAGATTTTTTTTCTACTTACTTAACACTTATCCTTATATTTTGGATAATTCACACTATATCGTTAAAAATTATTGCCTACGTATTATTCTGATGTGTAAGCTATATTATTGTAAAGTTTCATCAAATCCATTCAGTAGTTTCGGCGTGAAACAGTAACAAACATACAATCATACATTCTTACAAACTTTCGCGTTTATAATATTAGTAGGATTATAGATATAATTTTTTTTAAATTGACATTAATTAGGTCCGATGGGGAGCTCGTCTGATCGACGGTGAAGCGTCGTTCTTTTCAATATCTGGGGACGGACGAGTGGTTCAATGGGCGGTGATGCCGGGAGAACTCCAAGCCACCACCATTATTAGGCTGACTTCAAACGTGCCGCCAATACCAGGGCCTGATGGGACTATGATCACTGTCAATAGTATGTATCTGCTATTGATGAGTAATTACATCATTTTGCCTTTTTGACGAGTTCAAAATATAGACAGAGAACAAAATATTGTCCTAATTTGTACATGGAATTGTCAATTCAAAATCCTTTTTCCAACTTTCTAAATTTAACATTTCAGTAACACCTTTGTAATAAATAAGATATGTTTATTTTGTTTTTTAATAATTGTGGATAATGAAATCTTTAGTGCCTTTCTAAATCAGTAACAGTTATAGTTATTTTTTAATTACCGAAGAACAGCAGACAGGCTGACGGCCCATTTGATAATAAGCAGTTACCGTCACCTATGGATATTTGCTACGCCTGAGGCACCGCTAACTTGCTGTCATCCGGGTAAAGGAAATGGAATCTGAATTACCTATGCCGCTTATGAACACAGCTCACGATTATTATAATGGCGGTATATTTAGAGACAAGAGGTGGTTGTCATCCAGAAGGGCTCAGAGCCCTACCACCTAGCTAGCTGATTTTTTTTTGTCGTCTTTCAAAACAGGCCCCCGCCAGCCGTAGGGATCAGTATACTGAGTCCGCCCCTGCACGAAAATTATTGAGTACTCCGAAATCTTTCATGTCTTTTTCATCCTGTATTGTATACTGTTATATTATTAAAAAAATAATTAATAATAGTTATTTCTGTTGCTAGGTTGCGGTAGCTGCATCTGTTTCCATCCTGAGAAAGAGGATATCTTCATGGTTGGGACAGAAGATGGCATGATTCATACCTGTTCACTGAAATACAATAGGAACTACGTCCGTTCGGTCCAGGGCCATCATATGCCAGTTTACAGGATCAGTTATAACTACTTCAATAATAGCATTTATGCGTCATGCTCTGGTGACTGGCGAGTCAAAATTTGGGAGGATGGGAGAGAGTAAGACTGTATTTAAATATTAAATTTAGTACTATAAAAAAAAAGGTTTATTTAAATTAATAATTTTTCGTATGTATTGAGAATTTTTAGCAGGATACGAGTGTCCTTTAGGACACGCTCTAGATCTCTTTAGAGATTGCAAGTCATACAGACACCTTTTTATAAAACATAATTAAATTATCTATACTCTTTGCACAAAAAAGTTCCCGAAAGGTACAGATGAAAAATAAATGCTAAGCCCAAGCCCTTGTATTGGTATCGCTGTTGGGTCGGTGACACAGACCTGACCTTTAGTCATTGCAAAAACATCAGAAATCTGTAACAAAACTTAGGAGTAAGGTTTAAAAGAAATTAAATAAAGAATCGGACTATTGATTTTATTCATAGTTTTAACAGAGTGATTGATTTTGGATATTGAGTTATATATATATATATATATATATATATATATATATATATATATATATATATATATATATATATATATATATATATATATATATATATATATATATATATATATAATTTAAGTAAGTAAGTAAGCAATTTGAATATAGAGCTGGTTCGGAGAGCAGTATATATAACCGCTTACGCACGAATATCATAGCATTATGCTCTTATATATATATATATATATATATATATATATATATATATATATATATATATATATATATATATATATATATATATATATATATATATATATATATATACCTAGTCAGGTCATAAGTATTGTCACACAGTAAAAACTTTTCTTTTAGAATGCTGGCCACAAAAAAGTTTATTGAATTCGAATTTCGAATTGTTCATGAAAATAAAAACGGTATACTTTTAGAATTTTACTCATTTTTAAATATGGAGTGGACGCTTAAAGAAGACCGTGTTGCAGTTATTGCGTTGCATCGTTGCAGTTACGCGCCAATTCAAATTTTTAACATACTGAAAAATTTTAATATAACCAAAAGATTCGTTTATCGTACCATCAAACGATACAATGAAGACTCTAGTGTAGATGACAGGTCAAGAAGTGGTCGCCCTCGGTCTGTTAGGACTCCAGCAGTGATAAAAGCTGTGAAGGCACGAATTCAAAGAAATCCCAAACGTAAGCAGAAACTGTTGGCCCTTCAGATGGGGTTAAGCAGAACCACGGTGAAAAGGGTGTTAAATGAAGACTTAGGGCTTCGGGCATATCGAAGAAAAACAGGACATCGTTTGAATGCTCGTCTAATGGACCTGAGACTGAAGAGATGCCGCGCTTTGTTGAAGCGGTACGCGGGAAAAAAATATCGGGAAATTCTTTTTTCGGATGAAAAAATGTTTACCGTAGAAGAGAGCTACAACAAATAAAATGATAAGGTGTACGCACACAGTAGTGAAGAAGCGAGCAACCGTATTCCGCGTGTCCAACGAGGTCATTTTCCATCCTCGCTCATGGTATGGTTGGGAGTTTCTTATTGGGGCTTAACAGAGGTACATTTTTGTGAGAAAGGTGTAAAAACGAATGCTGTTGTGTATCAAAATACAGTCCTGACGAACCTTGTGGAACCTGTTTCTCATACCATGTTCAATAACAGGCACTGGGTATTCCAACAAGATTCGGCGCCAGCTCATAGAGCGAAGAGCACACAAGACTGGCTGGCGGCGCGTGAAATCGACTTCATCCGGCACGAAGACTGGCCCTCCTCCAGTCCAGATTTGAATCCGTTAGATTACAAGATATGGCAACACTTGGAGGAAAAGGCGTGCTCAAAGCCTCATCCCAATTTGGAGTCACTCAAGACATCCTTGATTAAGGCAGCCGCCGATATTGACATGGACCTCGTTCGTGCTGCGATAGACAACTGGCCGCGCAGATTGAAGGCTTGTATTCAAAATCACGGAGGTCATTTTGAATAAACTTTAATGTCATAAGAATCTATGTTTTGTTAAGTTCATTTTGGTATATGAATGGTTACATAATTAAGAAACTTGTTACAATTATTTTACATTAAACATGTGACAGAATTTATGACCTGACTAGGTATATATACAGAATTTATGACCTGACTAGGTATAATGCAAAATTTAAAATCACAAATAAATATATATTACTATAAAAAAAAACCGTGCTGTTGTTTTCTCTCGGTAGTTTATTAAATACATAGTGTTACATGTTTTTCGATAAAAATATTGCTTTTGATAATCGTACCAAAATAACATTTTCCTCCATTTAATCGGTCAATTTTGCGTCAAGTTAAGCGGTCAATTTTGTATTGCTAAAATTTTAATTAGTAAGACTAATTATCGATATTAAACATAAAATATACATATTTAATTTATTTTATATGATATCCATTCTTGCAGTGAGCCATTGTTTATGTTTGAACTTGGATCTCCAGTGGGTGATATAAAATGGGCACCCTACTCCAGCACGGTGTTTGCCGCGTGCACAGCTGATGGCAAAGTATACAACTTTTATCTATACTTAATACTTGTGGAGAATCATTTGGTTTATATATTTGATATAAATGTACAAGGTAATTGTGAAGAGTATCCAAATTTTCAAAAACAAATAATTCGAGATGATAATGTATCTACATCTGATTTAAAGAGCCTCTTTGGCAGTAGACAAGAACCTAAGAAACTCTTGTTTGATACCGCAAAATAGGTACGCGTGGGTTTAACCATGTCATTAGATTTTATATATGTAATTTAAAACAAAAGTTTACCGTATTACCTTTTTTCATTTTAACATGTATGTAGATATTGTCGATAAAGTTAATTTTACTTCAATGCATCGAAGTATAATCATTCCAGGTTTACGTTTATGACTTGAATGTGAATAAGTACCGACCGATATGTGTGCAAGCGGTCGTTTCCAAGAAAACTAAGAAATTGACGAGGATCGACTTCAATCAGCGCCTGCCCGTCCTTGTTTGCGGTGACACCAAGTAAGTGCAGTGCGCACTTAGCCGCCATAATGTATTGAAATTTTTATACCACAGTATCATTAGATTGGTATACTGTCCAACATTTATTTTTAAACATTTTACATTGATATTATTCATCGACAGATATATTATAGGTAAATTTATTTCCAATCGGTTAAAAACAAGACAATTATGAAGTGTTACAACAGTAAATAATATTACATTCAATATGTAGTGAAACTAAATTTTAATATTTATGCTATAAATTAAATAATAAATAAATTCCACCGGTAATTACAAAATTGTACCTATCCAGCTGTCAAAATCTTTTAAAAACTAAACCACGAACGAGATCCTGGACCCGCCGCCCGCACTATTGCCGCAAGGGTGAGGGCTGCGTGCTGTTCCGTGGCCCCCTTCAACTCCTAGAGTTATTACAGGAGAGCACCGGGGGGACGAAAGCCTGACCCCCTGGCGCCAACCCTTAAGAAGGGGCTCGCCTTAAGTCAAAGGGCGGGCCGGCGCCGGCCCGGGCCACGAGATCGGCAGGCCACATATCCGTAGGCCCGGGCGCAGGTGATAGGAGAACAGAGGGGTTTTTAGTGGGTAGTCGGATGGCTGAACATCTTTCCCGGAGCCCCACATATCCCTCGGTCCCCCCAGGCCGGGGGAACCCGTCAAGAGAGGTTTTTCCCCGAGGGAAAAAAAAGGGGTGAAAGTATGAAACTGCCGTTGTATAGTAATAAATATTTTGAATTGACATAAAACCTTCATGGTGTGAGATTTCCGAGTGAAGCTTTTTTCACGTGATATCTATGAGCAGTGGCGTAGCTACCTAGGGGCTAGGCGGGGCAGTGCCCCGGGGCCCTCAAGCTCAAGGGGCCCTCAAGCTCAAGGGTCCCTCAAATCCTTACTAGAAATCTCGATCGAACTTAACTTTTGGAAATTTCTCCCATTTTCAAAATAAATATGACAGGTTGCAACCCCACTTTAATCATGACAACTCAGTTGAGAGAAATTCAAAAGTTATGCCTAGGGAATTCCCCTAAATTCTTTCTGTAGGCTGGCAGTGTTGTCAGTTTGACGGATAGTGATATGTGCATTTTATTATTTATATAATAAACCCTTGACTCTTCTCTATTTCGTTTTATTACCCAAACCTGTAGGTTTGGGTATAGATATCAGCAACTCTAAATTATCCTCAATTTCCGATGGCAATACCGACAGCATCCGACCACTAGATTGAATGCAACCAAAACGACCGACGACCAAATGCTACCAAAACAACCACCAATGACAACGACCTCTTTAAACTTTTACTAAAACGAACAAACAACTAAAATAACACTCAACGCTGCAGATGAAACTCGTATATTAAAAAACATATTGGTGTACCAAGTATTAATTGTAATATATGTTGTTACTGTTTAATATTTTTATTACCTGCCCTGCAGTGCACAAAAAGAGCTTAAGTAGCTTAGCATTTTTAAAGTATTTGTATATTTCATATTTTTATTTGATAAAACCTAATAGTAGTGGGGCCCCATTTTTTAATTTGCCCCAGGGCCCTTGGTTACCTAGCTACGCCACTGTCTATGAGGTTCTTCTTTTAGAAAATGTGCAACATTCGATTTTCAATTTTCTATTGTTTTTTATTCAGATTCGACAATCCGAGTAAATTTTAATACTAGCTCGGACGCGGAACTAACGCGGCAGAAACAGCTCGCAATATCAACGCTGCGTTTGGTAAGGAGACTGCTAATGAACGCACCTTGTGTTTTTGGTTTAAACGCTTTCGTAATAGAAATTTTGACTTGATCGAACCACGTGGTAGACCACCCACACAGATGAATAATGCTGAATTGAAGAATATGGTGGAAGCAGACCCGAGTTAAACTACCCAGGAATTAGTGGCATGGCTTAACATTACTCTACCTATAATATTGACTCATCAATAAGATAAAAAAATATGAAAAATGGGTGCCTCATAATTTGACTGATCTGCAGAAAGAAATGCACGTGTTGAAACTTGTCTTGCCTTGTTGAATCAGTACAGAAATGAAGGAATATTGGATCGAAATGTCACATGTGAAGAAAAGTGGATTTTTATGATAACCGTAAGCGAAAAATACAATGGCTGACCCCAGATCAAATGCCGCAACAGTGTCCTAAAGCAAAGCTTGCAAAGATAATAAATAAAACTGTTTGGTGGTCTCTTCATGGTGTTATTCACTAAAGCTTTCTCAGGTCTGGTCAAGCAATAACAGCAGATGTTTACTGTGCTGAAATTCGAACAGTGATGGCTAAACTGACAGTGAAACAGCCCCAACCCGTGAATCGATCTTCTCCATGATTGTTCCATGATAACGCGATACCTCATATTCCAAGAGAAACCGTTGTAACTCTACAGGAGCTGCAGTTAGAAACTATACGTAATACACCGTACTCGCCAGACCTTGCTCCATGGACTACCATTTTATTTCATGATTTGGACTATTTTCTACGTGATAAAAAAATGTCTTCCCAGGAGTCAGTAAAAAATGCTTTCATACAGTTTGACGAATCTATATCCCCAGAGTTATATTGTAAAGGTATAAATAAACTTAAATATTTTGATTAAATAAATATGTTACATGTTAGAAAAAAATTAGTTTCAATTTTTCCGTACAAATCGGCAGTTTCAAACTTTAACCCCTAATATTATAAATGTAAGTTTATATGTTACGCTTTCACGCCTAAACCGCTGCACCAATTTTGATTAATTTCGGAATTAACATAGAATGGACCTTGGAGAAGGACATAGGCTACTTTTTTAAAATATATATCGTAGAACTACATTTGCCGGGTCAGCTATTTAATATATTTGTAATACTAATTTCTTCACACTGCACAAACCTGCACCGTTATAACGGATACGTCGAACCTGTTTGCATATTTAGTGATGTGCATAACTGTTTAGTGTTATACCTAGTCAGGTCATAAATTCTGTCACATGTTTAATGTAAAATAATTGAACAAGTTTATTAATTATGTAACCATTCATATACCAAAATGAACTTAACAAAACATAGATTCTTATGACATTAAAGTTTATTCAAAATTACCTCCGTGATTTTGAATACAAGCCTTCAATCTGCGCGGCCAGTTGTCTATCGCAGCACGAACGAGGTCCATGTCAATATCGGCGGCTGCCTTAATCAAGGATGTCTTGAGTGACTCCAAATTGGGATGAGGCTTTGAGCACGCCTTTTCCTCCAAGTGTTGCCATATCTTGTAATCTAACGGATTCAAATCTGGACTGGAGGAGGGCCAGTCTTCGTGCCGGATGAAGTCGATTTCACGCGCCGCCAGCCAGTCTTGTGTGCTCTTCGCTCTATGAGCTGACGCCGAATCTTGTTGGAATACCCAGTGCCTGTTATTGAACATGGTATGAGAAACAGGTTCCACAAGGTTCGTCAGGACTGTATTTTGATACACAACAGCATTCGTTTTTACACCTTTCTCACAAAAATGTACCTCTGTTAAGCCCCAATAAGAAACTCCCAACCATACCATGAGCGAGGATGGAAAATGACCTCGTTGGACACGCGGAATACGGTTGCTCGCTTCTTCACTACTGTGTGCGTACACCTTATCATTTTGTTTGTTGTAGCTCTCTTCTACGGTAAACATTTTTTCATCCGAAAAAAGAATTTCCCGATATTTTTTTCCCGCGTACCGCTTCAACAAAGCGCGGCATCTCTTCAGTCTCAGGTCCATTAGACGAGCATTCAAACGATGTCCTGTTTTTCTTCGATATGCCCGAAGCCCTAAGTCTTCATTTAACACCCTTTTCACCGTGGTTCTGCTTAACCCCATCTGAAGGGCCAACAGTTTCTGCTTACGTTTGGGTTTTCTTTGAATTCGTGCCTTCACAGCTTTTATCACTGCTGGAGTCCTAACAGACCGAGGGCGACCACTTCTTGACCTGTCATCTACACTAGAGTCTTCATTGTATCGTTTGATGGTACGATAAACGAATCTTTTGGTAATATTCAAATTTTTCAGTATGTTAAAAATTTGAATTGGCGCGTAACCGCAACGATGCAACGCAATAACTGCAACACGGTCTTCTTTAAGCGTCCACTCCATATTTAAAAATGAGTAAAATTCTAAAAGTTATACATTTTTATTTTCATGAACAATTCGAAATTCTAATTCAATAAACTTTTTTGTGGCCAGCATTCTAAAAGAAAAGTTTTTACTGTGTGACAATACTTATGACCTGACTAGGTATATTATATGTACTTATTATATGTAATTCTTGTTTTGTATGTTAGTTTATTCAATAACTTTTTTTTTGGTCTCGGGAAAAAACCACTCTTGACGGATTCCCCCGGCCCAGGGGGACCGAGGGATATGTGGGACTCCGGGAAAGATGTTCAAACATCCGACTACCCACTAGAAAACCCCGCTGTTCTCCTATCGCCTACGCCCGGGCCTACGGATATATGGCCTGCCGATCTCGTGGCCCGGGCCGACGCCGGCCCGCCCTTTGTCTTAAGGCGGGCCCCTTCTTAAGGGTTGGCGCCAGGGGGTCAGGCTTTCGTCCCCCCGGCACTCTCCTGTAATAACTCTAGGAGTTGAGGGGAGCCACGGAACAGCACGCAGCCCTAACCCTTGCGGCAATAGTGCGGGCGGCGGGTCCTCCCCCGAGGGTCCGCCCGCGGCCGTTTTTTACGGCGGCCGAAGGTCGTTAGTTGCCCTCCGGCGCCGCCGACGTGGCCTGCGTTGGCGGGAGGGGAGTGTGGTGGTCGACTCCCGCTCCCGCTCCGCCGCCTCCTTTGCGGACATGACTGCCTCGCAGAAGGAGGCGACGGCCGTCCATCCAGGATCGCCCCCGACCATGGACAGAACCAGGGCTGGGAGCGACAGGTCCACGCCGATTTGGGCGACGAGGGCGCGGCGCTCTTCGCGCCACGCAGAGCACACGGCGACAGTATGGTCCACCGTGTCCTCCTCGTCGCTCGCGCCACACTGTTGGCACCCCGACGTCATCTCCCGCCCTATGCGATACAGGTACCTCCCGAAGCAACCGTGCCCCGAGAGGACCTGCGTCAGGCGGAAGGTCGCTTATGTTGTCACAACTTTCTATGTTTGGAAAATTCTAAAATTAAATTTTGGAAATATTGCGTTCGAAGATTAAGGCAGATTTACATTGAGTCAGTAACTAACGTCAGTGCACTGCCGAGTCAGTGCTGACCTGGCACTGCCATCATGTAAATTGATTTCAAGTCAGTACAGTACTGTCGTGTCAGTACTGACTTCAATATTCCCGCTTCATATTTTTCGGCATCAGTCCGCTCCCCCCGCCAACCGCGCCAGTATAACTGACGCCGTGTAAATGCCGAAGTCAGTCGCTGTCGCTTTATTGTACGGGGATCACGCTGCGTTGCAACACATCACAAAATAACGCGAAAACTGAGCGACACGGAGAACTTAAAGATTATTCAACTATACTCTCATAAATGTGTCTTGACGCTGAATAGAGCTTGATAACAACATAAGCAAATCATCAAAGTCTTTTGGAGTCATTTTCAAAGCCAGTTTGTATTCCCCAGGATCTTCAATTCTCAACTGGGTTAACAACAGAGCTGAGCCTCCAGTTTGATCTCTGTCATCTATCCATTTTCTTACCCAAATTCGCTTCTTTTTAGATATCTCTTCCTCTAACATACCAGCTACTTCTTACATAATCACAAAGGTACATTTCTCAACAAATTATTAAATTTGTTGAGAAAATGTACCTTTGTGATCAGAGTTAATACTCTGATTTTTTGCTGTTTTCGAGAATTCATGTTTCCGCACTGACTTTACAAACGTGTGTACACCATAAGAGATATCCTCGACTGCTGACGAAATACTGACTGCGTGTAAATCGTATGAATCAGTTTTCGGCGCCAGCACTGGCGACAGCTACTGATCCTGTGTAAATCTGCCTTTAAGTTTATTAGTTTTTATTTCAAAGTTGAGAAGTATAAACAGCAGTCTGCCCGCAAAAAGCGGAGCGATACTTATTTAAATGTTACCACTGAGCCCGGGCTTCAACTAAACTTGGGATACAACCGGTATTGATAAAATATTTTTCTTGTTTCTTTAATAGCGATGTGATGTATTGACGTACTTTTTCATAAAAATGTACCATATGTTAACATATTGTCAGATAAGAAACTAGACTCCGAATTGATACACGAATTTTCTAGATATTCTTGAAAATGTAAGTGTTTATGAAATCAAATAGTGATATTTAGAAGCTAGAAGTTACTCCTGATTATCTCTTCTTCCTGCTCTCATCGCACTTTATCTGGAGTCGCCAATATTTAACCATTTACATCTTTAAAATTTTCTTTGATCTACCTCGATTTCTGTCATTATCTTTCATTAATTTTCCTTATAGTGATAAGGATAAGTCCATTTGCGTTATGTTTTACTATCTTATCTATATCATACTAATATTATAAATGTGAAAGTTGAAGGGACAGGTCTATAAGACCATCATTAGGCCTGTCCTTTTATACGGCTGTGAAGCGTGGCCGGTGTTAGAGCGACACAAGCAAGAGCTGCGTGTCACGGAGATGAATATGCTGCGATGGATGTGTGGAGTGACGCGGAAGGACCGCGTTAGGAACTCCCGCATTCGCGGCAGTCTTCATGTCCGTGACATTGCGGATAAATTACAAGAGTGTCGGCTCCGTTGGTACGGCCACGTTTTACGGCAACCGGGTGCTTACGTGGGTAACAAATGTCTGGCCATGCCGCCTCCGCCGGGCCCTGGCAGGAGGGGTAGACCCAAAAGGTGCTGGCTTGACGTCGTAAAGGGTGATATTCGTGCCAATGGGCTCACTACCAGGGATGCTGAAGACCGTGCGAAGTGGAGAAGAAAAAGTTGGAAAGCGGACCCCGGGCGCCGAAGCGAAAGTTTGGGCTGCAACCGGGACTTAACGCAAGGATGATGATGATGATTATAAATGTGAAAGTAAGTTTGTTTGTTACACTTTCACGCAAAACCACTTAACCGATCATCATGAAACTTTGTATACATATTCTTGGAGGTATTAATAGTAACATACGATACTTTTTATTGAAAAAAAAATATATTTTTTACGAAGATGTTACTCTTTTTCATTTTTTTCGATTTAATTTTGCCTGTTAATCGCTCAGCGAAGCGTGATCGGTCAGTATTAAATAAATAGAAACTTATCAATAATATGTGTATGACGTCATTCATATAATATGAGTCATTTAATCAATTTTATCTATAGAAATTGAATTTTATGGAAATAATAATGAAATATAAATAAATATAAATATTTTGGGACATCTTACACAACGCCATCTAGTCCCTAAGTTGCACATCACTTGTGTTATGGGTACTAGACAATTGATATTCTACATATATGAGTATACCGTTCTTTTGTAAGACATAATTTGTATTACACATAAACACCCAGACGCTGGACGTGAATCGAATCTATGACCTTCTGACTTGCGTTAGTCGTTACGCCACGGATGTCGTCATAATATGATGATATTAAGGCCGCGTACTGCCGATTAACGAAAACACTATAAAATCTGGCCATCTAAGCAATTAAACCGATCATCTACGCCTTTAAGAGGTTGGCTTCGAGGTGTACCTTATTACACCGCCTTTGGCGGTAACTTGGTTACGTTTCGAGGGCCACACGAGCGCATAACTATGTGAACGGCATCACAGCGGTCAGTTTTACAAACGTGGATGATGTACTGTTTATGCTTCTTTCCTCAGCCAACTCAAACAGTAGGACGTTAAAGACTCTCATAATGAGATAAGAATGTAATATACTAGCTGACCGTACGTTGTTCTACCATATAAATTAAAAAAAAATATCCTATATCCTTCTACAAGGCCCAATCTATCTCTATACCGAAATTCATTAAAATTGGTTCAGCGGCTTAGGAGCGAAAACGCAACACTTACGTACTTGTAATAATATCTGTTGAAACTTCGAAACAAATTAAAATTTCGAAGATTGTTTATTCAAATGTATTTTACTGTAATGTTATACTATGATTTTCAAGTATTTCAATAAGTAACGTATCGCCTCCATAGCTCAGGGGTTAGAGCACTGGTCTTGTAAACCAGGGGTCGAGAGTTCAATTCTCTCTGGGGGCAATGAAGTTAATATCCTTTTTTTATTCGTAATTTTTAAAAGGGCATATTTTTTATATAATTAAACATTATTTACAGGGGAACATGTCACGTTGTGAAATTATCGCCGAATCTAAGAGTGATGTGTAAGCCGCCGAAAAAAGCGCAAGGCGTCGACCAACGAACTTTGCAGGTATTACTTAGTTTGTAATTTCCTACTGGATTAGATATCCCTGGGAACTCATAGGAAAACATCGTGAGGGAACCGGCATAACGAAATTGCAGGTATGTGTAACCCGCCAATCCGCTTTGGGGGAGGCCTGCACCCAGCAGTGGGACGCTAAGGGCTGTTATTATAATGCCTCAAAATAAATAATCTACTGCACTGATTGCGACCGCTTTTACAGATATTGTGGGGCGATACAGTAAAAAGACTGTAAAAGTGAGTTTTCTCCATGCAGGGGCGGAGTAAGAATACCAACCTCTGCGGCCGGGTTGGCCTGTCGTAAAGGGCGAAAAAACAACCCTAGCTACGTGGTAGAGCCCCAAGTCCGTCTGGATGGCAACCACCCCTGATATATAAGTATGCCGTCATAAGTGACCAAGATTCCTGTACTTCTATGAGTCAGTAGTGTGTTCGCGATGCCACTGGCTTCGCAAATATTCATAGGCAACGACAACTTTTTACTATTAAGTGGGCCGTCAGCCTGTCTGCTGTCCCTAAATAACAAAAAAAATTATATAAAGAAAAGCGTTTTTAGGCAACGATGCGAAACTTTTTCGATACATCCATAATATGAAGCGATTTTCATTTTCAGATAATGAAACTTGATAAGCTTTTGAGTCTTGTTCGTGACCCGCCTTTCCAGACTGGTGTCGTTGACGAGAAATTTGATGACGATTAATTGATATTCTTACATTTATTTTATCTCCAACTTCAATATATAACTCCGTGATGAAATGTAAAAAAAAATTCTATTCGAGCCATTGTATTTGAATCATATGTTCGATCCAGGTAAAAATAGGAACTTTTTTTCCAAACTAGGTGATCAAGCTCTATAATGTTACCATATCGATAGAGCAGTTACTTGGAGGTTTGCTTAGGCGTTTATATACGGTGCGATAATACAATACGGTAAATTTAATGGAAAAGGATTCATACAATATTTATTGCAACGGATTTCCAAAAGTAAAGATACATATTATTATCTTATTTTCTATTTAATTTCTTATATAAGTTTGTGTATTTGTTTTATAAAGAATTAAAATTGCATTAGAATTTTATTAAAGTTTATATAATTTGTTTCCAGTGATATAGACTGATAATTCAAATATTCAATATATCTTTTCGTTGCTAACTCGATATAAATTTGTCATGCAAGTCTTAAAACTACCGTATATTTTAATATTTGTTGACTAAAGAAACGTACACGATATTAGGATTCGCTAATTACGATTGCCTAATTATAATCTAGACTGATATTTTTCACTGTGGATAATTAAATAAAACAATTTATAATTTGAATTAGTGTTTATTTTCTATTTTTTTTTTTTCAATAAAAGCTTTTAATAAGAACAATACAAAATCAGGGCGACTTAAATATCCATCGCCCGATTTGAATAAACTCTATAAACAAAACAATGCCATTTATGGCCGACTTTTGAAAATTTTTGTAATGACAAATATTGTGATTATTATAATAGTATTGATCTATATCGACGCTTGAAAGGCAACCATTGTTTATATATATTTGTATTGTTGGATTGAAATGATCCAAGAGGAAATCTTTTTTATTGCCGAGGAACCGCAGACAGGCTGACGGCTCACATAATAGTAAGCAATTACCGTCGCCTATGGATGTTTGCGACGCTAGCGGCACCGCGAACACGCTGCTGTCCCATAGGGGTACAGGAGCCTGGGTCACTAATGCCGGAACACAAGGTTATTATGGCGGCATATTTATACACCAGGGGTGGTTGCCATCCAGACGGGCTAGGGGCCCCACTACGTAGATAGGGTTGTTTTGTCGCCTTTTACATATATATGTATTATAACTAATACATTTTTTCTAAATATTTGAACTTTAAATCACTTTCCTGGAAAGTTACTCAATGTCGCTTGGTAAATGTGCCTTTCAAGCGTCGATACGTTATACAGGGTGACTGACAAACCCGTCCAATTTTTTTTTACGCACTAAACATCATTTAAGGAACCCATTTTTGCAAAAAAAAATTGTATATCAAATTTTCACCATAAAATATTTCATATTGGATCATTAATTCAATCGTACAGAATAATCATATGGTGCAAACAACGTACGTTAACCAGTTATTACTTGTCTCTATCACACCCGCGTAAATGAGTAGTGCGTATCTTCTGTGTGAATTTGGACGGGTTTGTCTGTCACCCTGTATAATGATGTAATTGGCAAATATTTACAAAACAATTTTATAATACGATAATATCGAATGGCGACCGCGTACCGGAAGACGCAATGTTGGTAGGCCCCCCACAAGATGAACCGATGATCTGGTCAAGATCGCCGGAATAGGTTGGATGAGGGCAGCGCAGGACCGATCATCGTGGAGATCTTTGGGGGAGGCCTTTGTCCAGCAGTGGGCGTCTTCCGGCTGAAATGATGATGATAATGAAAGACGACCTCCGCGGCGTAAGGGGTAACGCACGTGGGTATGCCTGCGAAGGTCACGGGTTGATTTCCGTCTCGCGTCTGGGTGGTTTATGTATGACATGTATTTATTTATAAAAAAAAATTACTAATACCCATATATGATACACTACTCAATTTGGGACTAGATGGCGTTGTCTGAATTATTATTGCCTCTATATATTTATTTAAAATAAACATACTGGCACGATTTACACAGCGCCATCTAGTGCCAAAGTAAGTAGTGTTACTTCAGTAACACTAACAGTAAAGCACTTCAGTGTTAAGTGTATTAGTCAACTGATATACTACTTATACCTAGTCAGGTCATAAGTATTGTCACACAGTAAAAACTTTTCTTTTAGAATGCTGGCCACAAAAAAGTTTATTGAATTCGAATTTCAAATTGTTCATGAAAATAAAAAAGGTATACTTTTAGAATTTTACTCATTTTTAAATATGGAGTGGACGCTTAAAGAAGACCGTGTTGCAGTTATTGCGTTGCATCGTTGCAGTTACGCGCCAATTCAAATTTTTAACATACTGAAAAATTTGAATATAACCAAAAGATTCGTTTATCGTACTATCAAACGATACAATGAAGACTCTAGTGTAGATGACAGGTCAAGAAGTGGTCGCCCTCAGTCTGTTAGGACTCCAGCAGTGATAAAAGCTGTGAAGGCACGAATTCAAAGAAATCCCAAACGTAAGCAGAAACTGTTGGCCCTTCAGATGGGGTTAAGCAGAACCACGGTGAAAAGGGTGTTAAATGAAGACTTAGGGCTTCGGGCATATCGAAGAAAAACAGGACATCGTTTGAATGCTCGTCTAATGGACCTGAGACTGAAGAGATGCCGCGCTTTGTTGAAGCGGTACGCGGGAAAAAAATATCGGGAAATTCTTTTTTCGGATGAAAAAATGTTTACCGTAGAAGAGAGCTACAACAAACAAAATGATAAGGTGTACGCACACAGTAGTGAAGAAGCGAGCAACCGTATTCCGCGTGTCCAACGAGGTCATTTTCCATCCTCGCTCATGGTATGGTTGGGAGTTTCTTATTGAGGCTTAACAGAGGTACATTTTTGTGAGAAAGGTGTAAAAACGAATGCTGTTGTGTATCAAAATACAGTCCTGACGAACCTTGTGGAACCTGTTTCTCATACCATGTTCAATAACAGGCACTGGGTATTCCAACAAGATTCGGCGGCAGCTCATAGAGCGAAGAGCACACAAGACTGGCTGGCGGCGCGTGAAATCGACTTCATCCGGCACGAAGACTGGCCCTCCTCCAGTCCAGATTTGAATCCGTTAGATTACAAGATATGGCAACACTTGGAGGAAAAGGCGTGCTCAAAGCCTCATTTTAATTTGGAGTCACTCAAGACATCCTTGATTAAGGCAGCCGCCGATATTGGACATGGACCTCGTTCGTGCTGCGATAGACAACCGGCCGCGCAGATTGAAGGCTTGTATTCAAAATCACGGAGGTCATTTTGAATAAACTTTAATGTCATAAGAATCTATGTTTTGTTAAGTTCATTTTGGTATATGAATGGTTACATAATGAATAAACTTGTTACAATTATTTTACATTAAACATGTGACAGAATTTATGACCTGACTAGGTAGTACCTTTCTTTTGTAAATAAATACAAAATATATAAATATAAAGAGGGTTTGGTGAATGACTAATGTAGCGACATCTTTACTCGAAGAATAGTCTAGAAACTATGAACTAGCAAGAATTGTGATTGAATGTGGGAATAACCATTCCGAATGGTTCAACAGATTGCTGTTATATACATACCACAAAGCATAATTGCTTAGCATTATACTTCTAATACCATAGATCATTAAAAAACATCGAATATGGTAACACTAACCTATGATCAAAACTGAATTGATAAATTCTATACATTAAATTTATCAAAAATTTGTCACGCCCTAAAGAAAGTGATATTCCTTTTTATTTTATTTTTATTATCGTCAAAAAGTAGACTAGAATAGACTTTTGTATATCACGTTGTAAGAACTTTTTCTACGATTAAAGTCCTAAAATTCTAAACCTAATAAATGAATGAGATAAAATATTGAATTATAGTGAAAACGATGAGCAAAAAAGCTTTAAAATCGTCGTGTCAACTCTTGATTAAACCTAACCTAATATTGCAATGACTATAAAAATGTATTATTAAAATTTAACTTTTTTTAAAATTTAACTTTTAAGTTTTTATTATTTTCTTTTACACCTAACTTCAGACTTGAGCCGCATGATCTTCATTTGTTTCAACAGCTGTTGCACAATGCTTACTGAAATACTGAATGATTCACTCAAACAGAAAAGGCCAGGAGTGATAAACAGAAAAAGTGTGTTCCGCCAAGAGAACGCGAGATCTCATAAGACGAGTTTGGCGAGCTTTTTCAGCTTGAATGGGCTGCCACACCCACTATACTCTTCAGATCTAGAATCCGAAGATTATTAAATGTTCTGGTTTCCTAAAAAAAAAATTACGGTAAAACCTTCTTCACTTCAAATGAAGAGGTCAAAAAGTTTCTGAACCAGTTTCTTGCCAGCAAAGATCAAATTTTTTATGAGCGTGGAATCATGCTACTGCCAGAAAGATGGCAGACGGTATTGGTCCAGAACGGACAATATATAATTAAATAAAATATTTATCACCTATACAAAAAATTTCTTTCATTTTCTCGAAAAGAAACGAAATTACTTTCCGAACAACACAATATATTACGAGGAATATCACCAGTACGGCTAGTTATAAAGTTAGCACCCAAGACTATCTTGTCACGGTGACTTTTCTCAGGTTTTGGCTTTATATACATGTAAGAAATGTCACAATATTCGGTCGAAATGAGTATCCAAGGATCGAGCCAGGGACCAACATATGCGCTGAGTTTAATATTAACTACAAATGCATTTCAAATAAGAATAGGATCGACTTTGCGCCATGTTGTGACGTAGGTACGCATAGGTTTTTAATATTTATACCACTAACTGTTGTTTAAAATAAAATTAGATATGTTACCCGTATTTATGACTTCAATCCACTCACCATTGATACGCAAATAAGGTTTCGTTCCAAACCGTACTTTTCTAGTGACATTTGATAGATAGAGGTCATTGACGTTCCTATTCTTATTTGAATAATGTAATATTACTAAATTTAATATTAGATGGGCGTTATGTTTACCAAAAGTTATTAAATTAATATTCTAAATATATTTTAAATTTTCACAATTTTTATTTAGTGAAATTGAAAGCTCCTTTTTACGGATCTCTTCTACTTTTCTGATATTTCCACTCGTGCTACTTTTTTTAAAGATTTTATGGCCTGGCAACGAGACGTGTAAGCTAAGTCTCATTTTCGGTACATGCTGCGTTGTTGTCCGTTAACACGTTGAACTCCAGACTAGAAACCATGATTATCCCAGTGTGCCGCGACGGACATTGGTGCTCGCATGCCCTCTATCACCGGCCGAAGAAACTTTTCTAGTGATTTTACTACGGCCTTTTCCTGATATACATTCAAAAAAAACAACCCAACAATATTTAGACGGTTCTTGACATATATGGTACGGGAAAATGTACTGTCGGACACACGATGTCCGTAAAAACGCATTTCAATAACAGATATATTTTAATGTTTAGTTTCGATGTTAATTTCGTAAGCATATCTCTCTCTCTGTGTGTATAATTCAAAGATAAAAAAATCTTTAGGTAGTGCTTTTTTGACTAGAATAAATGATGGAATCTAGTAAATTTATCATACGTGTATATCTATCATCATATTTTCTCCTCTTATCTGATATAGAAATACATAAATATAAAAAAATACAAGTGAGACGCACAATATTTCAATTTTATATGTAGAAAAATACATTTTAGTGTCATTGAAACTTAAAAAACTTTGTAACAAACTTCCTTATGGCTTATACAGAAATATTAATAAAATGCGATTGTATATCACAGCATTATGACTAGATGAAAATAAAATAAAATAAAATAAAATAATAACAATCTATAATAATCCCCTAGTTGGGCTCGGATTTTGGAGATAACGAACGGTGTAGCCGCCACGCTAACATCAAGCGAATTGGCAGGTGATCACGAATTACTCTATGGATAGAGTAACTTCGGTCCTATTTTGTCGCATCGCTCGACTGCGTTCGCTCCGAGTTTTAAGTCCAAGAACGCACGCGCGTCATTCGGTGCCGGAGATTGGCGTCCGCCAAATGATATCTGCAATTTATTATAATTTTTATATTTTTTTTGCACTTATCTTTGACTTCGGAACCTAAATGTTTTTCCTTTCATCCTCTTTGCTGCCTTAACCCTTTCCTTACCGCAGTCCGTTCCGTCGAAGTGACGCTACTCAAGGGCGCCGCGAAATGTGCACATTGCATAGCAGTAAGCAAATGTTCGGATTTTCTCATTTGAGTGTTACAAATGTAAAGGTTTTGCTGGTATATTAAATAAAAATACAAATCAGGATAATTCTTAATGTGATAGATAACCTTTAATGTGGCATCCTGAAAAAGTGTAAAAATATTTTATAAACAAAACTGCAAATAATTTATTTATTGTTACGGACCTTATAAAAATATTATCTGGTTTTTAATTTCTTGTAGTGCTTCAAAAAATGATTTCTTGATGTATTTTTTTTAGTTTTTTATATCGGTTTACAAATGTATACTTCACTTCAAAATAATTTTAATTTACTGAAGGCACATTCAATGACTAAATTGCACTCTCAGAAGAATTACTCCAATATAAGTCGTGATACCGTGTAAATTCGGCGCTGGTACACACGGGGCATCTCGTGGATGCCGACTAAATCCGGCTCTGGTAATGAAAGGGTTGTGTTCCATCTCGTAAAGTACTATTTCACCTCTAAGGACTTTAAAAAATATTTTTCAAAAAAAATTGTGCATGAATTAATGGTGCGGTGAAAAACAAAACGTGAGCAGTACTATATTATATTGAGCATCAACCCTTTTTTTCGAGGTGGAAATGCTTCAGCACATCCCACCGCTTAGAGGTTCGTTGGGAGTGTGTCACTCCCGTGCAATGCACCCTTACAGTTGACAGGGGGAAGCACGTCGCTGGTATAGCCACTAAAACCACCCTGGTACACCCCTACGCGACGCCTGAGTGGATGGATATGGTCCCGGTTAGGTCAGTTGTGTTTATCTTGGCCGGCCTCTCATGTGTGTTAGCCGAGATCTCATGCCTTTGGTATCTATCACAGAGATGAGAGGCGCGCGGAACATTTCACGCGCAGTCTCCGGCCCGCGGTCTTGTGGCTTCTCATACCGATAGGGCGTTGCTGCTGCGCTCCTTTTCCCGCTCCACCGTTTCCTTCACGGATATAACCACCTACCCGAAGTAAACAGCGAGCGAATAGTAAGAAAAAAGATTATTAAAAGATCACATACCTGTGCCAAAGGATGTAAATGACGTTCCGGGAACTCCCGCTGATGTGCCAGAACCCAATCCGCTGGCCACATTGTCCCATTCCTCGGCACGAACGGCAACACTAGGACGTACACGCGGTTCGTAGCGGAATACGCGACCCTGTAATAGTGGCCTTTGGTGGCCCGCTCCCAGACGAAACCATCTGCGTCCGCACCCCCGCGTTGCAGCCAGGGCACTCGTGATATATCTGACGCATGGATACCAATCTCCGCGTATTCTGCCCATGGTAATAGATCTCCACTGTAATATGACGTCGCTACATTAGTCTTAATTCCATGTAAGTGAAATTAAGTAAAAAATACGGGGGTATCCTTCCCTTTAGTGAATACCCGAAGTATATGAGAATATCCCTCTCCCTCTAGATTTCACGTAGTAATTCGTAAATAGAAATACAGCTTTCATTATTTTTTTGAAAACAGAAAGCTAAAGACAAATATGACGCCAAAAAATACCTGCATGGAAAATGAAAGAACCTATGATTAAGTAAAACTAAACGCTGCGCGCTATATTTGAATATAGCTAAAAAAAGTGCGAGATTTCCGAATCTTTTTTTTTATATATTCTGAGCTAAAGCTAGTAGTACATTGTTTTGTGGTTAAGAAAACACATAAAATTAATATCTCAACTTTTCAGACCACCCTCTGAAAAGTTTCCGACCTAACAAAGATACAAGACATTTTTTCAGATTTTATTTTTTATTTTTCAACATAGTCTCCTTGTAACTTTACACACTTCTCCCAGCGATGCTCTCATCTCTAAAACCCGTCGAAATAGTACGCGGCGTTTTTCTCTGCAAAATAATTGTTCATGAAGGTGGTTCTTCATTTGACGAAAATCTCTGTCCTCCGATCGCAATTTTTAGATGAGGGAACAAAAAGAAGTCACTTGAGGCTAGATCTAGTGAGTAAGGCGGGTTAAGCAGTTCAAACCGTAATTCGTGGATTTTCGCCATGCCAACCGCTGAGGTGTGAGACGGTGCGATGTCAATGAAACAGGATTTTCTTTTTGTGCAAATGTGGCCGTTTTTCCCCAAGTTCTGCCTTCAGCTTATCAAGTAATGATGCGTAGTATGCTCCTGTAATGGTTTTTTCTTTTTGAAGATAATCGATTAAAATAACTCCATGACATCCCAAAAAACAGTTGCCATTACTTTCCCAGCCGAAAAAACAGTTTTTGCTTTTTTTGGAGTCAGTTCCCCCTTTGCAGTCTACTGTTTGGACTGTATTTTTGTTTCCGGCGTATAATGGTGTATCCAAGTTTTATCTACAGTAATTAATCGGCGCCAAAACTCGGATTTATTGCGCCTAAACTGCGCCAACACAGCATTGGAAATGTTAATTTGAACACGTTTTTGGTCTAATGTGAGCAAACGTGGCACCCAACGGGCGGACAGCTTTGTCGTGTCTAAATGTTGATTTAATATGTGACAAACACGTTCTTTTGGCATGTTCATAACCTCTGCTATCTCTCACTTTAGTAATTCGACGGTCGTCTAGCACCATTTGGTGAACTGTGGCGATGTTTTCGTCGGTAGTTGCAGTTTTTGGACGTCCCGAACGTTCATCGTCTCCCAAGCTCTTACAGCCACGTTTAAATTCAACTGCCCAAAATTTCACTGCGGTAAATGATGATGCAGAGTCTCAATATACAGAATCCAACTCATCTTTGATTTCCGTAGGTGTATTGTCTTTCAAAAACAAATATTTAATCACAGCTCGATACTCGATTATGTCCTTTTTCATAAAAACACATCAACTCACTCAAACAACTGTTACATAACAACTGCACGTCCAAAATGTCTGAAACTTTGGTGAGTAACTGTCAACAGAAGAACAACGAAATTCACTAGCTTTTATTTACGAGTGCTGCTATCTTCATATTGAGGTTGGAAACTTTTCAGACCACCCTCGTATTAACTTATTTAAAAAGAAATTGAGTTTACAGAGGAAACTTGGTAAATTTTATCATAGTTATTAGCTACGACATAAAAAAGTTCAATTACCGCACAACAGCGCCCAATAAAGACGTCGTTTCAAGCCAACATCTTGCACCAGCCTGGAGCAACGCTCGGAGGACATGTTCTGCAGTACGGCGAATGTTGCGGCGACAGCACGGCGGCGTGTTCCGACCAGAGAGGATATACGAAGGTACACCTTGGACTGATGGAAAACATCGCTGGAAAGATTTAAAAAAATATTATATTTTTCATATATTTTGATATCTTCTCTATAGAACTTTCTTTACATTTCAAAGAAGAATAAAAACATTGCACAAAAGCAAATAAAATGGAGGAGTACTAAAGAGACTTGTTAAGATGACATTGATGAATTTAAGCAAATTATTGCAAATTGAACAAAACCATACATATGTCTTAAATGGAATTCTAATTGCAATAAAGATTTGAATCTGGTACCTCAGTGATACACTCGGAGACCAATCTAGAGGTCTTGGGTTCCCTCCCTCCCATCCCTCAATGGCATGCACCACTTAGTCAGTTTTCTCTCATTATTTTTTTTTTTATTGTGGATGAACAGTGAACAGGATGACGATCCACTTATCAGTAAGCAGTTACTGTCGCCTATGGATGTTTGTGACACTAGGGGCACTGCAAACACACTGCTGTCCTATAGGGGTTACAAGCACCTGGGTCACTAATGCCAGAACTCAACACAAGGTTAGTTAGCAGGATGCTATGGGCTGTTATAATAATAAAGTTTTGAATAATAATATGAACAATACATTTGAAATACATATACCTGTGTCTCTCGTTTACATCCAAACCATTGCATTCTGCCATCTTCTTTAAGAACAGCTTTGACACCCAACTGCCTGTATAGTGATAGTCTATAGTCCCTATTTCGTCTGGACGCCCTCTGCTTGGCCACAGGGGTCTTTAGTAGACCCCGACCTGCACCCAGTTTACTATCTATTATTTGAACCTGAAAAATATTTCTGTTATGACACCAATCATCTAATGTTAAACAATTTAAAAAGAAGACCAGAGGCAAGAGGAATGATCGAGATGGATAATCAAAATGAAAATATTCAGATGGAGTGTGGAGTTACAATGGCTAAGGTAATAAGCACATGTATAAAGGCACCAGTGCGGGCTAGCACCATTTGGGGTGGTGGTAGCTAACTAGCACCACACCCCAGCATTCTAGACTGAGGCGAACTAACGAGCCTGAGGGAGATTTTTAATGGATATCCGGCACAAACTTTCAGGAACCTGGAAATATGTATTTCCACTGTGAGATAATAGGATGAATGGAAAAAAAAAAGATATACTGTGTACACCAAAAGCAATTGGTATAAGAACAAGCTAAAGGAATAAAAATATTTCTAGTTATTTTATAAGCTATATGTATTGTATATATATTATAATATTAAATAATATTTCTTTTACAGTATATGTTTTTGAGACATTTAAAGACCTTACATTTTAAGAGTGGTTAGTTCACACTAACTGCAACATACCTTAAAATTCTTTACAGCTGTTTGCAAATACAGTGCTTCTGGAAAAGGCAATAGAAAAGGTTGTGGCAATTTGTGCAGTAATGAAGTCCTGATTAGCAGAGCATGCTGGCCATGAACAGCATCACAGACTTTCCCTGCTGTGTCTTTCGTGTACTGTAATATCCAGTCAGCATAATTCCATTTTACTTGTTGACATGTAAGGTGCCCATTTCCAACGGCAATTGCTATTATATGTGATGGATTCGACGCAGCCGCGACCGCAGCATGTTGCAGGGCCCGGCGCAAAACCCGCGTTGAATCAGGTACAAACAGCACATACTCAGTAGAAATCCATGATAAAGGGTTCGAATCTTGTGGCCCAGTATTAAGCCTGAACTCCAAAGCAATAACCTTCACATTGCGAAGAGTTTCGTTCGTAGCTGAGAACGGAAACGGCGGGTATGGATCTGTGTCTGCGACCACCACAACAGGCATATTAGGAAAGGCAGAGACAAACGATTGCACGCTATCGGCGACGTCATTTTCAAATTCTTCGAACTGCCGAAAGACCGCGGTAACCAGTTTTGATAAATGCCGAGATGTACGTGTAGGTGCTGGATAAGTTGAAAGAGTTTCAGAAGTGGTAGGATAAAGTTGCAGTGAAAGGAAAATATAACCACATACTAATCCTACTGTTAATAAAACTATTAGAACATAAAACTTGAAAGTTAAACGACCACGACAAAGACGAATTAACATTATTCTCTGTCATAAATTCACTCATTTCAATTGTATAAATAATTAAGTTTCATGGTTCGAATTGTCTACTGCACAACACAAGTGCACAGTTCACAGTAGTAGTAGTTCGACTCTAGTAGTACCGTTACTACCGTACCGGTGCACAGACAGAAATTTAATTCACAGACTCTAAATACTATAAAATTCAAAACAATCGATTGACGTTTGACTAATAACACATATCTGTGACGTTAACATATGATTGTTTTGACATAATTTTGATCTTGGAAGCATGTAATGATTTTTAAAATAAGGGTACACACCAACTATCTGATGAGTTTAGCAACTTGAATGTTATCAGAAGAGAAAGCTGTCGTATTAAATTGCTTGCAGTAGAAGCATGCCTAGAAAGAAATTTTATATCCAGAGAATAATCCTGGTTTTCCAATTACAGAGCATAATACTACTCAGAGGCGCACAATGCCGAATTATACGGTTAATTGGAACATGAATTAGTTTTCAAATGCACCAGGAGAGTGCGCTAAGTTCAGTGTTGAAAAATAAATAGATAGAATAAAGATTCGAATTCTAAAATGAAATTGTATTCACATTATGCGTTAAAATGCTATAATTGGAAAACAAGGTAAATTATCCTTATTGGCCAAATGTAATTATGTGACCCCTGAAAAGTTTCCGCTTTAGACGAAAAATGCAAAGCAAATGATGTCTGTTCGGAAGTACGTATGTTTGCGAACAATTATTTTCAACCATGAAATTGATCAAAAATGACCACCGATCAAGACTGAGTAATGGACGACTAGAAAGCTGCGTACGTGTAGCTCCTTACATAATTCATTCCGGCTGATATTGATCAGCTTGTATCGAAAAAACAGTGCCAAAATTCTCATTAAAAATTTCAAGTAAATTTGTTTTTCTGTTCTATTCTTGTTTGTTTTTATCTTGCATTAAAATTTGTATATGAAATCTTTACTTTTTTCTAGTTTTATATTTTTTATTCTAATATTTATTATAAACTTTCATAAATTATTATTAATAATTAATTATTATATATAATTAATCTATGTGCAGCCTGCCAAAAAAATTTTAAATTTAAATTGGCACCTTGATTAAAATGGTTGCTCACCCCTGTTTTAAACAACTTGAAACCATTTTAGAAATTTGTGGAAAAAATAAAACACAAAACCAGTAATGTATTTATTATTAAATATTACGTTTTATTGCAGTTCATAATCTTAGAAAACGCTCATTACGTCCAGAAAACATCTGCAATGATTTTGTATGCTTAGAATAGGTCAATATTTTCCTGCTGAATATTGTTTATTGTTTCTTGTTTCAGGCGTTTGCTATATTTTTTCCACCTAAAAATCTTTTGTCGCTAAAACATGCTACAGACCTTCCTATCCTATCCGATTTATCGGAAATCCTAAATTGGATACATTCTCTACAGACTTTCCGATCTGTGCTTCCTAAATTTTTTTAAATTTTATGGCCTGGTTACTAGACCTTTAAGCCAGCTTCCTAAATCAGATCGTTTTCTGTATGACACACTTCAGACGTATTTCACATGGCTCCTACTTTGTCTAAAGTACAGAATATAGCAACAGGAGTAGCAATATCAAGTATCTTCGTGGATACACGAAAACTGAGGAAAAAGAGAAGCTGATGGGCTGAAGAAACTTTTTTATAACTTTTTTTCATCTCATCTAATGTTGAAATTTTGCGAATCTATTTTTAGATTTTTAAAAGTCTTTCTTATAACTTAAATCTCAAATCTCTTTCGAGTAATCTGATGCCGAAGTGTCCCATAAGCAAACACATGGCATACAACAAATGACATGACGGTACAAATAGGCGACGGTAACTGCTAAATTTTAAGCAGATCAGCCTGTCTGCATTCCTATAGCTATAAAAAAATATATAAATACCTTTGTAAATAAACACCCAGACGCAGGAGGGGAATCGAGCCCGTGGCCTCCGCAAGCGTAGCGATATATGTTAGCCGCTACGCCATGGAAGCCGTCAATGTAAACAAAGTGGGCCATTTATATTAATAGGAAATCAATGAAAAATCGCTTTCTTCGTTCGACATTATAAAGCGCGCAAGTAAGTACGCGTCTGAACTGGGACGCAGATCGCCAGTGATCGCGTGTGACTGAGGACGTTTAATCGGACGAATGCCCTACACACCTTCCGATTTAGGATACTATTATAAGAAAAGGACGGTCGGATCATCCGATCTTCCGATTTTGTAATAATAATAATAAAGTTAGGACCTGTTGCCCTACACATTGTCCAATTTCATCCGATAATTAGGATCGGATCGGATAGGATAGGAAGGTCTGTAGTGTGTTTTAAAGAAGAAAAAGTTTTTTATTGATTGTCGACGTCAACGTCACGATAATATTAAATGTCATTTTACCTATTTAATTTTTTAAATTATTTCATACATAAATTCATTCGTTTGGAAAATAGAAAAGCAAAGTGTAAAATCCAGTCGGTAGAGCATTGGAACTGAAAGTGTAAAATCACTATTTCATCTGTTTCTTTAAAATTCTTTCATTCGACGTTAAAATATGGAAGAAAATAAAGATTTTGAGCCCTTGGAACCTTCTTTAAGAAATGTTATTGAACAAAAATCTTTACGATGGATTTTTGTTGGAGGAAAAGGTGGTGTTGGAAAAACTACCTGTAGGTTAGTTATTTTTCGGGCGTTACATTCTGTTTTATGTGACTTTTTAATCATTTTCCTCTAAAATTATGTTCATACTTTAGTTGCAGTCTCGCCGTGCAATTGTCGAAGGTCCGCGAATCTGTATTAATAATATCAACTGATCCAGCGCACAATATATCCGATGCTTTTGATCAAAAGTTTTCTAAGGTAATTTAAACCTATTCTCGTTGCATGTAAAATTTTACACATCATTAAACATACTGTTACTTGTAATAGTAGTAAGAAATAACTTTCATAACCTATTTCTAACGAGTCACTGTAAATAATGATGAAATGTATGTACCAATGTTGACCTTATTTAAATTTTGCTTTTGTTATAAAATCTGCATAGAATGGCTGGATTGTTTAATTACAATAAAACTGAATTCGACTAGAAACTTCCTATTAAGAGCCAACTTGCCTTTATTTTTAATTCAGTGTTTCAATCATTTTGTCACTTAATATAAATGTGGTAAATAATATGTTATGATTGGATAGCTTTCATAAATATGTATATATGCTTGAAAACAGAATAATTACTCTCAAAATTAAAATACTTCAATAATATAAACAAATTAAGTAACATTGAATATAGGAATGTAATAATATGAAGACTAAATCTGAATTACATATTACAGGTTCCAACAAAAGTAAAGGGTTTCGATAATTTGTTTGCTATGGAAATAGACCCTAATGTGGGTCTAACAGAACTTCCAGAAGAGTACTTTGAGGGGGAGACAGAAGCAATGAGGCTGGGTAAAGGTGTCATGCAAGAAATTGTTGGTGCATTCCCTGGTATTGATGAAGCTATGAGTTACGCTGAGGTTAGTATGTCTTATATAATATCTTATTCATCATTAATATAACATACATACATACATATAATCATGCCTCTTTCCCGTAGGGGTAGGCAGAGACCACTTCTTTCCACTTGCTACGATCCTTACATACTTGTTTCGCTTCGTCCACTTTCATTATTCCCTTCATACATGCCCTTCGGTTTAGGGTACTCTTGACCTGGCCTTTTTTCAAGACATCCCTGATCTGGTCTCGAAACGTCCGCCTAGATCTACCCCTTCCAACACTTCCATTCACACTCGCCTTATACACTTTTTTCGTCACTTGTTCTTCATTCATTCTCTCAACATGGCCAAACCATCAGCATACATTTCTCAATTTGTGTCACTACATCTTCTTTCCGACCACAACGTTTCCTTATCTCACTATTTCTTATCCTGTCACTCAGTTTAACTCCTATCATACTTCTTCTTAACGCTCTCATCTCAACTGCATTTATTCTGCTTTCATGTTTCATCTGCCATACCCAACTTTCACTTCCGTACATGAGTGTCGAAACCAACACCCCCTCATGCACAGCCAGACGAGCCTTGTTAGACACCTTCCGACTGTTCATAAAGGAGTTCATTAATATAATATCTTATAAATCATATCTAGGGATTTTTATCGTATTTTATGACAGGCCAACCCCCAGACGCAGGGGTTAGTATTCTTATTGTGCTCCTGCATCTAAAAAAATTAACCCCTGAGATAATAATCATGATCTTCATGCTCTTATCCCACATTATATGGGGTCTGTACAACATATTCTCTCCTTCCACTCTCCTCTGTTAGCCGTCACCTCAACGTTCATACTCTTTTTCATCATATCATTTTTTATGCAATCCATCCATCGTTTTTGATCTACCTCTCCTTTTGTATCCATCCACTGTCATTTCTATAATTTTACTAATTATATAACATTCTTCTTCTCATTACATGGCCAAACCACACGTGTAGTCTGTTACTTTTAAGTTTTTCAACTACTGGGGTGCTACTTTCACACTTCCTCTAATATTTTCATTTCTAATTTTATCCTTTTTCATAACTCCACACATTCATTTCAGCATTCCAATCATGATATCTTTTCATACAACTGTAATTTCACCTTTAAATTTATCTTTAACTAGCTGTGCCCGCGACTCCGTCCGTCCGCGTGGAAAGTGACTTTGGGCAGAATTTTTTGGATATATCTTATGGTTTATTTTGGATTACAAACCCTAAAATATAAATGAAATATGAAAACAGTCAGTATTATCGAATGCAACTGTTACGCCATGCGCCTCCGGAATACTTACGTTCGAACCTACAAAGTCCAGCCTAAGCTAAACCCTATTTCATATGATTGATGACATAAATCTGCGGTTAACTTAAATTGGAAATTCCACCTACAACATCCAGTCTAAGCTGAACCCTATTTTATATGATTGATGATATAAATTGGAGGTCAAGTTAAATTGGTCATCTAAAATTTCCGAAACATCATTTTTACCAAAAAGAAAACCTTTTTTTCTAAAATAAAAGTAGCCTAAGTTACTCCTTGTTACATCAGCTATCTGCCACTGAAATTCCTGTCAAAATCGGTCAAGCCTTTCAGAGATTAGCCGGAACAAACAGACAGACAGACGAAAATATGTACCGTGTATACATTCAAATACACTTAGTAAAAAGTGGTTATTTTAATATTACAAATAGACCCTCCAATTTTATTTATTTGTATAGATTATTTATTGCATTGACTTAAAATTTTAACTATTATTTTAAGTGTTGTAGTGTGAATAATTAGGTTTATTGTCCATGCATGAACATATTTTTTTTCATCTAAAAATATATTTAATCTATTAAACATAGTTATTTTGATTTTTTGGATGACTTTTTTCTTTATATTAGATGACTTTAATGGATTTGCCTAAAATAAAAATTAAATTAGGATATAAATTTAATTTTGAGTTTAAATTAACTTTTGAGTTAAATGCTGAGACATTTTTTGAAAAATGGTCATTTTCCTACAAAAATATATATCGCGTATAAAAATCAGTTGATTAGTTTGTTAGCTAGAACATTATAAAAAAAATCTCAAATTAATTAAATCAATATTGTAAAAAAATGTTATTTAAATGGGAAATAGAAATTCTTGATGCGCGACCTCTAAATATATAGCTCTGGTTTTCACAGGTGTCTTCTCAGTACCCTAAAGATATTTCACTGCAAATTTCAGAAAAAAACCAAAATAACATTTATGAATTGATAAAATTTATGTATATGTTTTGGGGGAGGCCTTTGTCCAGCAGTGGGCGTCTTCCGGCTGAAATGATGATATGTTATCACTTGGTCATTGCATTACAGTCCATAATCTCATGACTACAATTAGTCATACATATCTACAATTAGTCATACTGTAAAATAAACAATTTATCAATTGGTAATAGTTTATAACACTGCCCTTAAGTTGTATTGTATTTTGTATTGGTTTTTTTCCTATTAGTAGCATAATACCTAGATGGTTTTTAGAACCGCCAATTAGAAACATTAACAATCAAAACGTTTTTTAACAGGATTTACTGAATTTAGTTTTTTAACAGGCTTTTATTAGTATATTTAATAGTGTATGTTTTATAGTTATTAGTTTTTATAGTTTGTTTGTAACCCACTCCTTTGAAATTGTTTTTGAAATTTTGACCCACTTTAAATGGTGATTCTGATCTGATTAGGATCGCTAGGCTTTAAAAATAGTGATATATTACGCCTGATTAAATATTTAAAACAAATTTTAATTAGAATAAATATAGTTAAAATAAAGAACACGCTTTAATGATAAATAAAACTAAGAAATGAAAATAATTCTTAATATATGAATAAAATAATAAAGGGAAAATATATTATTGGGAAAAAAGGATGGAGAAACATTACTCAATAATTGCTTGTGACTCAACAAGTCATTTCGAAACGCCTAAAAGCCATGGGAATTATTCGGAAGCAAAGAAACATGGATTCCCTACGAGTTAAAAAGATGTTAAACGGGCGTTTGTGAAAAGCTACTCTACAAAATCAAAGGTATTTTTGCATCTTATTGGGATCGGCGAAGTTAACCATTTTTTTATAGATTCTTCGATCAATTCGAAAGTCGAGAAAATTTTCCGTCAAGAAATCTGTATGCTACCGAAAGATGGGAAAAAGTAGTGGCTGGCGATGGTCAGTATATTGAATAAAAAGCAGTTTAAAAAATTTCCATAATGTAGTTTTAAGTTTATGAAAACAATGGTGGAAGTAAACTTACTTAATAGATTAAACACTTAATAGATTAGGTCAAGTAACTTCTGGAACAATCCACTGCGTATTCCTTTTTGTAACAATAGTATTCTTTGTTTTAGGTTATGAAATTAGTAAAAGGGATGAACTTTAGTGCAGTTGTATTTGATACAGCGCCCACAGGACACACACTGCGTCTTCTCTCCTTCCCTCAGGTTGTAGAACGTGGTCTCGGAAAGTTAATGAAGTTAAAGTCAAAGGTACATGTTTTATAATTACTAGTATGTTTTTTTTGTCTCGGAGAAAAACCAATTCTTGACGGGTTCCCACGACCCAGGGGGACGGAGGGATATGTGGGACTCCAGGAAAAATGTTTGGCCATCCGACTTCCCACTAAAATACCCCGCTGTTCTCCTATCGCTTATGCCTGGGCCCACGGATATGTGACCTGCCGATCTCGTGGCTCGGGCTGACGCCGGCCCACCCAATGTGTCGGGGCCAGACCTCTTTCATAATGTTGGCGCCAAGGGGTCAGGATTTCGTCCTCCGACGCTCTCTATTAACTCGAGGAGTTGAGGCCGCGGAACAGCATGCCGCCCTCACCCTCGCGGCAATGGTGCGGACCCTCCCTCGAGGGGCCGCCCGCTGCCGCTTTCTACGGCGGCCGGAGGTCGTTGGACGCCCTCCCGGCGGTCCATCCCGGTTCGCCCTCGACTATGGACAGAACTAGGACCGGGAGCGATAAGTTGTTTCCAATTTGGGCGACGAGGGCGCGGCGCATTTCGCGCCACGTAGGTCACACGGCGACAGTGTGGGTGCCCACCGTGTCTTATTCGTCGTCCTCGATATTGCTATACGTAACTAAAATATTTTTAAAGAATTTTCGTAGTTGTTATTAGCTATAATTATAATATTTTTTAAAATTGCTGTTTTTTCTTCTTCTACTACAATTCTAATGTCACGGTCGGGGGATATGTGGGAACCATGAAGGATACGTAAAGGTGGGCGGTAGAAGCTCGCCTTAAGGGCTGTTTGTGGTCGCTGTCTTCGGTGACCAAAGTACGCGCCCTCCGGCGCCGTGGTCTTGCATTGGCGGGAGAAACTTTAGTGCATTAACTTAGTATATTATTTCATATTTATAGGTATAATCATATTTGTCAAATGAAATACTAACTTAATTTTAGAAAATAATTATGGATTCGTAACAAGAAATCTTTCATGTTCTTCCTTTTTCTGAAGGTGTCACCTTTCATCAATCAAGTAGCAGCATTGTTTGGTCTTGCTGAATTCAACTCTGACATCCTGAGTGGCAAAATGGATGAGATGCTGTCCGTAATACGGCAAGTCAACGCACAATTTAAAGATCCAAACCAAACAACCTTTGTGTGTGTTTGTATCGCTGAGTTCCTGTCGTTGTATGAAACGGAACGTCTAGTACAGGAGCTAACCAGATGTGGTATAGACACACACAACATCATTGTTAACCAGTTATTGCTACGGACTTCAGCTCCATGTGAACTTTGTGCAGCGAGACACAAAGTTCAAGAGAAATATCTGGAACAAATCGCAGACTTGTATGAAGATTTTCATGTAACCAAACTGCCGTTGCTGGACAGAGAGGTACGTGGAGCGGATGCGGTGAATTCTTTCTCGGAATATCTTTTGAAACCATATGTGCCTCCGTCATAATATTGTTTTAGACTTCTAAAATAGGGATGTGCGAATATTCCAATCGAACAGTTGAACTATTCAATACGACTCTAATACTTTAGCACACCCTAATAATAATGAATATAAATTCTTATTTAATATTTTGTTTATGAGATATAGTAAAAATGTTGCATTAGTATAATCGCCATGTGTATTATGTACACATTAAAGGGATATAATTAAATTTAAAATACGCAAATAATCAATTTATATTTGAAATTATAAAGAGTTATATTTTTCTGCAGGTTCATGAAATTTATCTTTAATGTAAATTCTATAAAAATATTCATTATAGTAGTCTAAGAAGGATTATGTCAGAAACAGTTTTGTAACATGCAGTAAAGCCTGAATCAGGTTGTGAATCTATTTTTTATTTACTTTCATTTAATTATTTTTGGTGTGGAATTATTGTAAAAATATATATATTGACGGTAATAGATAATAGGATCATAATAAGCATTCCTTAGAAAAGCTATATTAGTATATAATATAGTTTTTTTTAAATATCAATGGCCAATATTTGTTAACGAATTATTGTACTAAAGTATTGATTAAAAATGTTACATCAGGTTATTTGATCAAATAATCATTGATTTGTCGGGAAAAAAATTGATGCGAAATGTAAGCAATACGCCTCCAAATATTTTATCAAAATTCAAACATTTGGTTTCACCATATTACTAATATCGATAATCAATATTTTATGGATTTAAGGCGTGTTTGTTTTCATTGTTGTGTTTAAATAAAAATTCAAAATTTTATGTCAAAAATAAAAATCAAACGCAAATATCCGTAAAAAGTATTTAAATAAATAATAACACTAGAAAACTGAAAGTATAATTTGTCAGTATTTGTTTTAGTTGTCGATTTAATGACAATGTATAGTGGTTGAAAAATAAATAATATATGAATTTATTTCAAACTGGCTTTTATTTTAAACACCTTTTATGATATTTAATAACAACTAAAATGCATCATTATTATTATTTCATAACTATTTACACTAACACAATACAGCGAAAAATCTTTTCACATTGCGTTGGTCCATTCATTTACAGGAAATGCAAATAAAATGACTACGTCAAATTCACATATGTACCACCTATTCCTAATCAACTAATAGTTTTCTACGTGATAGGGCCCCAAACCCGTTTGGATGGCAACCACTCTTGGGTATGCCGCCATAATACCTACCTCGTGCTGTGTTCATTAGTGACTAGTGACCCAGGTTCCGTACCCCTATGGAACAGCAGCGTGTTCGCGGTGCCCTTACCGTCGCAAACATCAATAGGCGACGGTATTACTATAAATTGGGCCGTCAGCCTGTCTGCTGTTCCTCAACAATAAAAAATCTAATTGTTGTTTGCTTAAAAATTAAGACATTAACTTTATTAATAATACTCATATTTGGTATTAACCACAGGACTGATTACAGTTAAAATATTTTAAACAATTATTTAATAATATTATATACTCAAATAATAATTAAACATCTCAAATATACAAATTCAAACATATAAATAAATATAAATTTATTACAAAACGCTGCGCTTTCTTAAAATAAAAAATATTTGTAGTGTCCTCTATAGATATACGTAACATTAGGCAATTAATAGACTTTAAATGAAGTACAATGTTGTTCGAAGGGATTCTTTACAAATAAATTAAAATTTGCAAGATTCTGATTACAAAGAGTATTTAATAAGACATGACAAATAAAAAAAAAGTTAACATTTATGTTAATTGAATTACATTGCTTAAAACATGCCAGGCACATTGATTATTAAGAAAAAATACAGGTTAACATGATTCCTTTTTGGCAGCTTTTGGTGCTCATTCGTGGCAGTCATCGCTGCCAGTGTGCTTTAAGCACAGATTATTCACTACTTACTGAATAATATCAACTCAGACACCGATCTTGAGAGACCGTGTTTAATCTATAACAATACATTTTGACACATTACATAATAACATTTTCGAACAAGCAATATAGAAAAAGTAGACAATCATAGAAAAGCCTTATTTTTCAATTAGTCCATTGGTCGGCAACCTTGTCATTCAAGAGATAAATACAGATAATATACAATTGATTCAAAGAGACATTTTTGTTAACATAATATTTCATGCATGGACTAAACAAACATTTTGTTAGAGCCGTAGCCGAGGAGTCAAAAAGCTGCGGGTTCCCACACCAATTGAAGTGCCCATAATATTATTTCCCATTTAGCTTATTCTCACAATCTTGTATAAGTGCAAGTCGATAGTAATTAACCTTAAATGCAATTAGAATAAATTTCATAAAAATATCTATTATTTTTATTATTCATAAAAAACACCACATAGGTATTTGTGTAAAAAAAAACAAATATCAATCATTTAACGATTCAACTAACAATAATAACACGATATACTGTCTTTTACACACAATAATATGAACAACCGATTTGTTTATCTTAAAAAAATCAAATGTGGTCATACAATATGGCTCCGTATTTTGCCTATAGCCTGCAATCTCAAGTTTGAAAAATAAACCAGAGAAACTTTATTTTTACCAGATTAGGTATACATGAATGACTGTGAACATGTGCTAATGATTTTAATTACAACTTTTAATTGGATCCAAGTGGTTGGCACAAAACAAGTCAGGGTGCCAAAGTCATAGACAAATTAAATTTCTGTTATATGCGGATTCGACTGGGCTATCACCGTTGTAAAGGTCACCAATGAGTAGTATTCAGATCCAAGCATTCGGAAACCAATGTTAAATATTTAACTTAAGATTTATTTCAATTTAAATTACAACAAACCGTTATAAAAATCAATACAAACACGTTTTGATTTAGAAAGCCTGTTAACGATTACTGCTTGCCTATACTGTAAGACCACACTTAAATGTCATAAAAAATTGTTTACTTTTGTCAACTACTCCGTTGAGTTGTCGGAAGATGCCAAGCAGTCAAAGTTGCGCCAATAACAGCGCCTAGGAGCGCGGCTGCGCACGCGCCAAACTCAAACAACAGTTTCGGTGTGAACACGCCCCAAATCATGAGATGGCGACAGTGTATGGTAGCCGATAGCGCACATGCGAATACCTGCGAATTAAGTTCAGTTTTAAAATTACGTTTAAATCGGGCTCTTTCTTATACCATCTTTTTCTTGGTCGAATTCTTCATTGCTGAAAGTCGTGTCCTTGAATATCAACCGTAGCCTGCCTCGTAAGCTGTTTCCATATCGTCCGGTCCTCAGCTTCTGGAATAGCGGTTGCTATTGGGATTCCAGTGAGGGCGGTTACCTAGTCACACCAGCGACTAGGTCACTGGGTCGCTTTCTTTCCACCTTGCCCGTCACGATCAGCTTATCCAAGTTATCCGGCAGTCGTCGGGCAATGTGACCAAAGTACCCAAGAATCTTCCGATAACAGATTGTTGAGAGCCTGACTTTAATGCGTCTGTTAGATACCATAGACAAGGGTTATTCTGTCGCCAATTTATGGCATACAGTATGAATTATAATTTATTATATAAGACAGAAGCAGTGGATTACAGGGGCTCCACTAAAGTCCTTGGGATCTCAACCGCCAGCGTTTCAATGTGATTCACAACAAACGAGGACTCTAGTATAGGATTTTTCTATGAATATCAGTATCCAAAAACGAATGTCACTATAATAAAGTAATTTCAATAACATATCTTGGGCTGCAGTTTCAAAACTTTGAAAGCAACCGATTTAAAAAGAACGAACACGTACCGCCGTCTAGACATTTCGGGTGTCGTATTTGCGAAAATAATAAATCATAATGAATTTTGTTTACATTTTTTTAATGCTATGAAAGCAGACAGGCACATCTTACTTAATATGTAGTAAGCAGTTACTACCTATAAGAATGTATATAACGCCAGAGGCATCGCTAACACGCTGCTATCCACGTATGGGAATTGGAATCAGAGTCGCATATGCCGGAACACAACACATGGTTATTATGACCACCAGGGGTATTATATTGAGACCAGAGATGGATTCCCTCCCGTTGGACTTGGAGCCCGACTACTTAGCCGGGGTTATTTTAACACCTTTTACGATCACCCGGGCATAAGGGTCAGTATTCTGACTCCGCCCATGCATGGAGATTGTACCTAGTATACGTATTAATGAGCAGTTGAGTCCACGGCCAGTATCTTACTTCGAATGAGCCATCAGTTTGCGTCTAAGCGACCTAGTGAGCTATAAAAGATCCAGCTAGCTATCAGTGATATAACATTTTTTGAACATGATAGAACCAATCTCTTCTATTTCTTTTCAGTAGATTAATATTTTTACTGTTGAAATTTATCTATCGAGCGATGAAAGGCTGGTTTGTTTTAAGTGACATTTTGGTCGGTATTGATACATATACAGAATCAGCGATTTTTTCTGCACTTTAGATAGCTCCTCTGTAAAGTTTATAAAATGTCCCTTAAAACATTTAGCCTTTCACCCATCGATATAATAAATGAGATGGAATATTACACTATACTTACCCTTATGGCGAAACAAAGTGAAAATTTTAGGCATAAGGAGAAAACTGAGGCGAGCTGAGTACGCGGCCCGACAGTTGATGCGCCGTTTCTACCCCACAAGGCCAGTAGTGGGACGGCGGCCCCAAACATCAATGGCATTCCTAAAAATCAAATATTAGAAAGATTATAAAACAGTATATTCAAATCAACAAGTACTAAGGATGACATATTTATATAATAATATAAATATAATTTTACCACCTTTTTTATTGCTTTGAAAGAGCAGACATGCTGACAGTCCACTTGATAGCAATAAAAAAATATTTAATAATGTATACAAATAAAAATAATACATACCAACAATTAACTTAGAATGAACTTTAAAGTTCGTTTATATGATAAAAGTCACTTTTATCAGGAATTTTTACAATGGCCTATCATTCGCTGGTATCTATATAAAAAAATGATAGAAGTCTGCAGTTATGCTGTGTAGCGGTGTAACGCGCATGCGTACGAAAACATCTCATATTTTTTCGATTTACTTTTTTCTGTTATTCGATCAGCAAAGCGGGCGGGAAACAGTATAAATTAAAATCACATCACACGTGTATATACCTAGTCAGGTCATAAGTATTGTCACACAGTAAAAACTTTTCTTTTAGAATGCTGGCCACAAAAAAGTTTATTGAATTCGAATTTCGAATTGTTCATGAAAATAAAAAAGGTATACTTTTAGAATTTTACTCATTTTTAAATATGGAGTGGACGCTTAAAGAAGACCGTGTTGCAGTTATTGCGTTGCATCGTTGCAGTTACGCGCCAATTCAAATTTTTAACATACTGAAAAATTTTAATATAACCAAAAGATTCGTTTATCGTACCATCAAACGATACAATGAAGACTCTAGTGTAGATGACAGGTCAAGAAGTGGTCGCCCTCGGTCTGTTAGGACTCCAGCAGTGATAAAAGCTGTGAAGGCACGAATTCAAAGAAATCCCAAACGTAAGCAGAAACTGTTGGCCCTTCAGATGGGGTTAAGCAGAACCACGGTGAAAAGGGTGTTAAATGAAGACTTAGGGCTTCGGGCATATCGAAGAAAAACAGGACATCGTTTGAATGCTCGTCTAATGGACCTGAGACTGAAGAGATGCCGCGCTTTGTTGAAGCGGTACGCGGGAAAAAAATATCGGGAAATTCTTTTTTCGGATGAAAAAATGTTTACCGTAGAAGAGAGCTACAACAAATAAAATGATAAGGTGTACGCACACAGTAGTGAAGAAGCGAGCAACCGTATTCCGCGTGTCCAACGAGGTCATTTTCCATCCTCGCTCATGGTATGGTTGGGAGTTTCTTATTGGGGCTTAACAGAGGTACATTTTTGTGAGAAAGGTGTAAAAACGAATGCTGTTGTGTATCAAAATACAGTCCTGACGAACCTTGTGGAACCTGTTTCTCATACCATGTTCAATAACAGGCACTGGGTATTCCAACAAGATTCGGCGCCAGCTCATAGAGCGAAGAGCACACAAGACTGGCTGGCGGCGCGTGAAATCGACTTCATCCGGCACGAAGACTGGCCCTCCTCCAGTCCAGATTTGAATCCGTTAGATTACAAGATATGGCAACACTTGGAGGAAAAGGCGTGCTCAAAGCCTCATCCCAATTTGGAGTCACTCAAGACATCCTTGATTAAGGCAGCCGCCGATATTGACATGGACCTCGTTCGTGCTGCGATAGACGACTGGCCGCGCAGATTGAAGACCTGTATTCAAAATCACGGAGGTCATTTTGAATAAACTTTAATGTCATAAGAATCTATGTTTTGTTAAGTTCATTTTGGTATATGATGGTTACATAATGAATAAACTTGTTACAATTATTTTACATTAAACATGTGACAGAATTTATGACCTGACTAGGTATATTTTATTAAATCCACTGATAAAAACACGTGTTGTAGATTTATTAATACTTGAGAAACTACTTTGAATACAGATAGACTTTTCACGGAAACTTCACAGTTATCAGCTAACTTCATCGCATCGATTTTTGGCTGTTAATGTGAGCGCGCATCTTAAAAAACTTCAAAAAAATATCAATTTACAGACGATATGCTTACCGAACAGATCAAGAAAGACCAATGCAGCGGTGACTAGAGGACCGATCGGCGTGTAATTGGGGTCTCCGGCGTGGAAAGCGGGTGCCCACCGCACGTGGCCCAGCGTAGCATGGTGGCCCACACCATAGAAATAGTAAGACGCCAATAACGCCCAAAGGCACGCCACGCTCGAGTTGCATCGTGTTGATAACGCTATAAAAAAAGCTAGGTTAAAAATGGCAAACCGGAAATGTGACTATGTACTTACACTTACAACTGTGGAGGGTAGATATAATAAACATCTTATATGGGGAAGAAGATAAAAATTATCCAGCTGTACGCTATAAATTATAATTAAAAATCCGTCAGAGTACGGCGCTATTGCAACTAGTTTATGATAGGAATGTAGCTGTCTAGAAGAATTGAAGTATCCTAAGTTAAAAATTTGCTCTATAGTCTATTCGCGTTAAGAAAATAGTGAGTCATCGTTGTCCGCCGGCCTAGCCTCTCTCCACGAGCAATCAGGTCACAACAAATTGAAAAACTATGTTCACAGTGGCCTGTAAACGGCAGATCATCGTTCGGAAATGATGACCTGATTGATCCGGGGGCGGGGCTAGGCCAGCAGACAACGATGACTCGAATCACTATTTTCTTAACGCGAATGGACTATAAAACTAGTTCACCTCGTCAACGATCCCGAACTCACAGACGGTCTCGATACACTTGGCCTTCGGAGACATTTTGCATCTCTGCGTTTTCTAACGTCTGTGTAACGGTGAGTGTTCTGAGGAATTGTTTCAAATGGTACTTTCGTCCTCTTTGTATCACCGAACTGCTCGCCATCTGCTAGGCGTTCATCCTCACTATCTGGAGCCTCCACTGTCATGTACGCAAAGGTTCTCCAGAACGTTTATTTTGCGCACAGTGAGAATGTGGAATGAGGTTAATAACTCCAGCTGTAGTTTTTCCATCGCACTACGACATGGGGTATCTCCAAAAGGGCGTTATAAAATTTATCCGCTGACAGCGTGTTGGCGTCCATAACTGGTTATTTTTAAGCGGTCCGTCTGCCTGCCCGCTGTTCCTTAGCAAAAAAAAACTGCCTACTTAATAATTAACAGTTACCGTCGCATATGGATGTGTACGACGCTGGGAGCACTGCAAACATGCTGCCGTCCGCGATGGAATACTCAAACCTTATTACTTACGCCAGAACAACATACCGACACAAGACATGGTTATTACGGCCGTATATTTCAAAACTAGGGGTGGTTGCCATCCAAATGGGCTAGGAGCTCTACCACCTAGCTAGAGTTATTTTGTCGCTTTTTACGATAGGCCTACCCCGGCCGCAAGAGTCATTATTTTTATTCCAACCCTGCACACAGAAAACATTAAATAATTAGCTTAACTTTTTTTTCTTTTTTTTTATTGCCGTAGGACAGCAGACAGGCTGACGGCCCGCTTAGGATTTAGCAATTACCGTCGCCTATAGGTGTATGCAACGCCAGTGGCATCGCGAACACGCTGCTGTCCCATAAAGGTACAGGAACTTGGGTCACTAATGCCGGAACACAACACAAGGTTATTATGGCGGCATACTTAAGACCAAAGGTGGTCGCCATCCAGACGGGCTTGAGGCCCTACCACGTAGCTAGGGTGGGTTGTTTTGTCGCCTTTTACGACAGGCCGACCCCGGCCACAGAGGTTAGTATTCTTTCTCCGCCCCTGCACGGATAAAACTTTATATTAATATAATTAACTTTATATAAATTAAACTTACAGAACTTCGATGATCCTTCGTTCTTCAGCATCGACACCAAATTTAACGCGAAGAAACCAGAAACTAGAGCAAGAGTAGCGGCAGGTGCATACGAGACCCCCAGCACGAGCGCGTTCGCGAGCAGTAACAGCAAACTGCATACTATCAACGGCAGACTTGCTCCCTGTCCTTCCTTCCTCCATAGCAAAGCGAACATCATAGCTAGCACTAACCAAGCACCTCTAGCTAGAAGTCTAGACCTACTTGGAGAGCCTAAAGAACCCCAGCCTAAAGCCCAGTGGGCGCAGGCGAAGAGTCCTGCAAACGCAACTCCATGACCCCTCCAGCCTATAACACGCCTCATTACAGCCACAACAGCGGCGGTAGACCCTAAAGCTACGACCAAAGCAGCCCTTGAAACCTGGCCAGACTGCGACCCGTCCCCCACAGTCCAACAGTCACCTTGCTCCTCCCTACAACCTCTATACGACCTTGTTAGAGTCAAAACAGCACCAGAGGCCGCCCAAAAGGCTAAGCCTTTCAAAGTGCCAATATTCCATGCCATAAGGGCTAGGACTGATAAAATTAAGAACGATAAACCAGCGCCCTCTTCGATTATATAGCTGTTTGAAACTAAAACAGCCGCTGAAGCTACTAAGGCTGATCGAGAAAAGCGTTCGTAAAACTGTGATCGGCCTTCGTACCATCTCTGAGTAATACCGTCCCAGTGCATTATAACCAGGACGCACGTAATTCCTCCTGACACCAAACCAGTACTCAATATAATCGCATGCTGAACATCATCAAGGAGTTTAAAATAGAATGCTGTATAACAAACTCCTACACAAATGGCCATAGAAATTAAACCGGTTGGGACGAAGGAACTAGCGAAAACATGGGGTAGCCTCTCCATAGGCAAACCTTCTGTGACTAGCCAATTAAAGAAAATTGCCAGAAGAAGAAGTAAAAGAGCTCTGAGCATCGATAATGAGTCAAATTCGACCCACACTTCGCGGAACACATTGCGAATGTTCTCAATCAGAGACCTGAAACAAGAAATACCATTATATTAATACACATTGTACTATTAAGAGAGAAATAGATATACTGGACAACTCACAGAGTGCCATCAAGTTCCAAAGTAAGCAGCAGAGCGCTTGTGTTATGGATACTAGATAACTGATTTACTACTTATATACTTTTATTTTGTAAATAAATCATCATAATAACATTAAAACCCCATTGCTATCCAAACTTTTTCTTCGGTACCCGGGGTCCTCTTACCGAATTTTTCTTCTCTACTTCACTGGGTCTTCGGTATCCTTGATAGTGATTACATTGGCATATTTTAAAAATAAATAACATACTCATACATGAACTCCCATATTGGGACCTTCGCAGGCATTTCAACATACGAAAGATGTTGTGTATCAGAGATCATCAAAAGAAGCTCTTTTCTGGCAAGAGATAATAGAATCATCCTATTTCATCTCTAGGGTGTTATAGAAAGCATCAAATGAATTACTCCTGACAGCTCACAAACTACATAAGTTTGAATATAAATTTCCCAAATTCCCAAAAGGGTTTGGGGGATAAATTACTGTAGCCCAAACTCCAGAGCTTATGAAGCAATTGTATTGAAAGAAAAAGAGCCCAATGACAAATACATATCCTTCAAACCCGAAATTCACTATTCGTTTTTCATTTGGTATACTTCTCAAGACAAGAAATTCTATGTACCTCTACCACGAATTACTAACGTCTTCATCACGTAATCGTATCGAGTAAAACTATACGATAGCAAACGTCAGAAAATATCTTGATGTCGATTTATATACAATATTCTTGTATCTAAACTATTCGATAACTATTAGGGTCGAGTGACCGTACTGTCGATTTTTAGTTTTGAAAACGCCCACGGAGCGCTGTTAAAGTTTTCATACAATATTTATATTTTCCTGTTATTTTAAATGAACATACTGTGTACGTCCTCGTGTAGAAAAATAGCTTCTCACAAAAGGCTATGCGCCCGCGAATCTAACGTTATTAATTTTCTTATAATACTTATTTTATGTGTACTTCTTATCTGTATGTGTGTTTCTCCTTTACTATTCTTGAAACTAATGTTGGATATAAGACGCTTAAAGCGCTCATAGGCTCTTTGGCTTTTATTAATAGAGTTAACAGCGAATGTGCCTCAATCCTGGTTGTTACTATTGTCAAGCCTTGTATACAGCAATCATTTTAAGAAATTTTGATTATATATTGTAATATTTTATATTCCTGTTTAATCTTACTCAAAATAAATAAATACGGATTTCACCGGTATGAGTATTCGCCTTGTATAAGTGTGGTGGGTATATTGTCCTTTCCCTATAAGGGAAGGCCCGAGCCTAGCATGGGCTGTTGTTATACACAATAGGGTATCCTAGGCATTATATAAAACATTGAAAAATATCGAACCTGACATTAGCTACATATTGTTGGAGATCTTCCTCTGTTTGTATTACCGCTGCCTTATCTATATGATCCCTTGTAATATTTATCAAACCAGCCAGCCTATCTAGAGCTATTTGCTGTGACTCCTCACCATAACGCACCATATATTTCTTTATCTGAAATCATTATTTACATATTACTAAGCCATGAAAGATAAAAATATTTTATGTAGGTATATTCTTAAATAATGTTTTGAAAACCCAGTTTCTTACACTCGTTGAAAACAGACAATAACTTACAAACTCCATGACACAAGTCTGAATGTTTACATATAATATTGAATCATTTATAAAACTATATAACTCTTCTGGTCTTCTTCCCCACGCCATTTCCTTGGGTAGGTTTAGGATCTCGAGTTGGTACTCTTTCAACATCATCTTTGCGTTAAATCCCGGTTGCAGCCCAAACTCTCGCTTCGGCGCCCGGGGTCCGCTTTCCGGCTTTGTCTTCTCCACTTCGCACGGTCTTCAGCATCCCTGGTAGTGAGCCCATTGGCACGCATGTCACCCTTTACGACGTCAAGCCAACACTTTTTGGGTCTACCCCTCCTGCCGGGGCCCGGCGGAGGCGGCATGGCCTGGTACTCTTTACCTCGGCATTAACTCAGGGGGTAACGATCCCCCGGTGAAGTGGCTAGGCCCATCTTTAAAAGTATATAAGTAGATCGGTTGTCTAATAACCATGATACAAATGCTCTATTGCCTAATTTGGGTCCAAATAGCAATGTGTGAATTATCACAGTATTCTGTCATTAATTGACGGAAACAAACTCCTAGACTAGCACAATAGATCATACAAATGTTTTGTACTAAGTGACAAAAAATGGATGTTCAAAAATTTCCGTTCCAACTCGCTATGGAATATCAATACAAAAAGACGTTGAAATAGTGCGCCTATAACAACAGCATAACATAGTTTTGATAGAGAAATATATAAGGAACATACAGACACTACGTGATCTATTTAGGGGGAAGTTAGGTCTGAGAAATACCACGCTTGGTCACAGGAAGGAGAGGTTTATGTTTTTGTTACATAGTTAATATTTTCTAAAGAAAGTCTTACGCATCTTCGAACTATATTCATGCATTTATTTATTTATTTATATAGCAACATGACATACATTACACAATCATAAACTAATTCAGCATAGTATCATTCAAAATGTTGTCACAATTATAGGTGACGACTGCATGCTCATGAAGTTAATTGCGAAAACAGAAACATAAATATACAAATACAAAATATACAAAAAAAAAAACAAAATTCAAACATTAGCAACACAGTTATAAATTTTTAAAATATACTAATTATTAAAAATGTCAACACATGTTGATTTCAATTAAAAAAATTTTTTTATTGAAAATGTCAATATTGTAAGTTACAAGTGAATTATACAATTTGGTCAATCTATTTCTAGGAGAGAATAAACCAAGATTTGACAATGCAGTACTAGAATGAAACAAGTATGGCGCATATCGATTAATTTTTATTTATTAATATATAGGTATTCAACTATTCATGTACTTTTGGCGTCACGCGGCAAGTGCTGTATTGATAAAGACAAATATGAGCCAAATAAATTTTTTAAATTCTATTCACAAAAAAATATTGATATTTATGATTTACTATACTACAGGGAGGGGGGCTTTTTATATACTAAGGATGGTAACCAAAGGGAGGAAGGGGATTAAAAATTGACAAAAATAGTTCATGTAGTTTGGCTATGTTTCCATAAATACAACCTTTGATCATTTAGAAAAAGACCCACCTGTTTCAAATTATTCACCACGTTCAACAAAGTATGTGTTATGGTCATTTTCGGCAACACAGGAACTAATAAGTTGCCTAGAGATGGAGCTGGCGGTGGTCTTCCCAACACACAGCTAAGTGTAGGCGCCAAATCTGTTTGCTGGACCTCCCTGCCTGCTGCAATATCAGGGCCATCGCCCCCAAATCCTGAGCCTCTGTACGCGAATAGTGCTGCCGTGCGTTCCGCTTTACTTTCTCCTCCATGGTCACCTGTTGAGAAAATTTCAATTTGGCAATTGACTCTAATTTATTATTAGATGACCTTCTTGAATTTTCCTATGTGGGGACTGTCTGTATGAAATGTCTGGCCATGCCGCCTCTGCCGAGCTCCGGCAGGAGGGATTAACCCCTTAAGTGTTGGCTTGATGCCGTAAAGGGTGATATGCATGGCAATGGACTGACTACCTGGGATGCCGAAGACTGTGTGAAGTGGAGTAGAAAATACTGGGAAAGCATACCTCAGGCACCGAGGCGAAAGTTTAGGTTGCAACCGGGATCTGACTGACGCCGGGATGATGAACTTCTTGGATTTACCAATATGACATTGTAATATATGCCTATTTTTTCCTTGTGGCTCCAATGCTTTAGGCACTGATTTGCAAGCGTCTAAATATGTAACAGTATGTTAAAACTTTAGAAAAATCAGATGGTGAAAGAGCTAAATGATGCAAAGATCAGAAAATAATTTAGATGGAAATTATTTACTTTTAACTAAATATGCCTTTTTACTCGTCAAAATGCTTGGAAGTTAATGTGTTAAAACAATGTCATACTGCAAAGCAAAAACAGAAATCATATTAATAAAAATATTGTTATTACAATATAAACCTTTATTAACTTCACACTTTCTGTAATTAATTCATTTCTTTTATTGCTGAGTAACAAACAGCAGACATGTGGAGGGCCCACTTAATCGTAAGCAGCTATTGTCGCATGGATGTTTGCAACACGGTACACTGAGTAGATATATATCTTATATTATTAGAATCGACATGGACAAACTATAAAATGCTTTAGAATCACAAACACTATTATTTGTAAAACATTCCTAGCAAACTGCAAACATATGCTTGCTACCTACTATGAGAATTGTTCCATTCTTGTAAGTCTAAAACAATTTGAAAATATGTATATAAGGTTTTATAAATAATTAAAAGTTTAATAGAACATTAAAAATGTGCAAGTTTTTTACTATTCACTAAATATGAAGATTCCATTGGAATAGAATACAAAATACAAATCTTACTAATACAAAATCTTTAGTTACTTTGATTAGTTCTTTTGATCATCTCAACAATATAGTGTAAGAACTAGGAGAAAATGGACAAATAATTTATGTTAAGTAAATAAAAGGAGGATGCGACATATTAGGTAAATGACCTTCAAAAACTAAAAAAATAAAATCCTAAGTAAAGAACATATTTCTATAGATAGTTTTAAAAAAGTTTGAAAATGACTATGTTGCATATAATTTTTTTATAATTCCTTTCCTAAATTTGAATTAATCTTAATTTTTAATTTTAAACTTTAATTAACCTTTTTCTTTATTATTAATAAAAGAAAAGGTGGTCAACTTTGCTGATGTGGATTACTTACAATTATACCAACATACAAAAACTAACAATTAGGGTATCGACCAACAACATCCCCTAAACTCTATACTGAGGATGTCCACCAATATAAATTAAATTCAAAAATATTCACAATAACTCTAAAGATTCATTGGTTTAATTCATTACAATAATATTACTCACCATTTTCTGTCATTCCATGATCACCAACAACATATAATAAAACATCATCTGGTAGCATCTTAATGATTTTTTCCAATCTCCTGTTGGTTTCATCCAGTTTCCTTGTCATCTCAGGGTGATTGGGACCATATCTATGGCCTGCATGGTCTACTCCTAAATAATGTGCTACAAGAAGGTCCCAGTCATCTTTCTTTAACTCATTATAGATTTTTGAATCAACCTCTGTAATAATGAAAATTAGCAGGAAATTAGATAAATTGCTCTTTATTTAATAATTATTTACATTCATAATAATAACAACCAAGTAATATTTTATGATTATAAAAATGACTTGAACACCTACTTTGTGATTTATTAAAAGAAGTTAACACAGCACTAACAACACAGGGATTAAATAATAATAATAGTATTTTTTATTTCAGTTTCCTTTACATGGACGGAAGTGCTTTAGTGGTGCCCTTGGAATCACAACAGTCCACAGGCAACATATTAACTATTAAGTAGGCCGTCAGTCTGTTTTCATGCCATAACAATAAAAGAAACAAACATATTATAGCACAGTATTGATGCATTTGTTTAAAAACATATCCCAGAGAAAATTATCATAATTATTCTAAAAGGTATATTGCTTAAAATTGACAATTTCATCAAAAAAAAAAAAAAACAGCAAGCTTATGTACCTTAAGATGGTATTGACTACTTTTTATTTATTGATGGTATTATTATTCTAGTTTTAAATCAGAATAAAGCCAAACTAATTTAAAATGTTGTCCTTATTTCATAACAGCTATATTGTTAAATTAATAGACTTTTTCATATTATTACCTGTATCCACAGTATCAAGGTCCCATGTATGGAACGAGTATAGTGCATGGGATCGCAACCACCGCCCTGGCATCAGCCGCGACCAGGTATCATCTCCAAGTAATACCATCTTTCCACCACTCCTGATTACCTTTAATAATTTAGAGACTTGAGTTATATTTTTAAACTCAAATTTTAATATAAAATCTAATTATTTAATATCATACACTAATTAGATGAGAAAAACTGCTAAAAAGGTACACACTAAAATTTAATTAGAACCCAGGAACAAAATGCTAGTACATAAATATTTTTCTTTATCAAATTACAAAAGGTAAAGCCTTAAAGGCTTAGCACTCTCACACAGAGTCATCCATTAAAAAATAAATTATTTCATTTGTGAGCAAATGTAAAAGAACTGAATTACTAAATGTTATTTAAAAAGTTTGGCCAAATGGATACTTATAAAAAAAATACCTGATCTATAATATTATCCTCCTGCAGCTCCATAGCTGCAAAGTTCGAACTGGCATCAATGAACGTGGGTAAGGAGCCCGTGACAAGTGCCTTTATTCGTTGAAGAGTGGTAGTCGGAGGATCAGCCATGAAGCGAAATATTCTCGCGCTCATCGGCCGACTATCGAATGTTTGATGAATAATAGGGAGCCGGTTTTGATACGGAAGTGGCTTCTCAATTCTGGGGTCATATTCAGTGAAGTCATATCGCAAGGCATCCACAAGAAGCAATACTATTCTGTTCCTCGCAGGACTACATATTAATGGAGATCCTGGTATTGTGATGATTCGTCTAATTTTGTCATCATCAGAGCACAAATCGTTTACAGTAGAGTTACCTCTTTCTCTTCCTTCACAATCAAATTTATGAAGAGGCAGACATTCAGTCACATCACTGAGAGTTTTGCGGGATAACAAAAATCCATTGCCGAACATAATAACCGCAGATAGAACTAAATACGAAAACCATAGTAGATACAAAATATAATACCATTTTTCTTTCATAATAAAATGGAGGAGTGCTTGATTTATTAACTAAAATTCATATATTTTCACAAAACACATTGCTTCCGCGAAAAACTAATTTTTGAAATCAGTTGACTTTTAATAGCTACAAATGCTACAATTGGATTTGACAGTCGAAAATTTTGACATTGATATTGATAACTTTTTTAAGACTTCAGCATGGATATAATTTTGACTTTCGAAAACTATCATGTAATTAAAAATCGATTGTTAGCAATAACCCAAACAATTTTAACCAGTACAGTAGTAGTACAGTAACCGAAGAAAGTGACTTCTTCCAAACCACTTTATTGATCGGTAGCCTATTTATCGGCTTTTCGATTGCCAACACTTTTCAACCGGTAGCAATATATTTTTACTAATAAATACTATTAAAGTTGATATATGTACCTATACAAAATGTGTGTACTGCGTATGCGCCAATTATACGCTAACTGTACGCTTAAACTTGTTTTGCCTATCGTGTGGCGTTCAATAACCTCTATCAAAACCAATTTAAAACATCAAGAAAACCGTAAGTCAAACACAATATTATTTAAATCAAAGTAAATTTGAACTTTAATAACATTCATAGTTCAAATTATAATGAACCTTACTGCTTAAGCTACCGCAACGTCCATTTTATTTTGACCTGCAACTTGTTACTTTAGCTACAATTTATTTTTATTGAGTTAAAGCCGTGTTTAGTTTGACAGTCTTATGACAAGAAATGTAGCTGGTTTTACTCTAGCCAATATTTGCTTCATCTCTTTTTATAATTAGGGACTCGCATAGGAAGAGAAAGAGAAGGTGTGGTTATTTTCAGTTATTTGCTTCATTGCGGCGTGGAATAACTCGGCTTAGTTATCGTTCGAGTTTTGGTAACTGATAACCATCGTTGCCGTTTAAAATATCGATATACGTTATAGACATGACAATTGGAAACCGTTTTCAGTTACGTATGGTTAAAGCGGACGCATGTCTAGTCTCAACTGACATTCGTTGAAGTCTGATTCTGAAGTATCTGAACTGAAGTTTTCCTTTCCTTTATCTTTCAGACTTTCAATTTCTAAACTTTTGTTTAGGTTTCTTGCACAGGTTTCTGATTATTTTAGTTTGTTGTCAAAGTTTATTTAACTTTCCCGAAACTTGTTCATAGTTGTGAGGTATTTAAAATTTGAGCAATTCAATTACAATAATTCTAAATAGTCTGAATTAATTCCAAAATATTGGAACTAACCTCTTCTGATAAGAATTTGTCCAAACAGTCTAAGTGACTAGTACTAAAACACAATATAAAAGTGCGTAGATTGTTTATAATCTTATGTAGCATGTTTTGTATGAATGAAAACGAAAAATGTCTGCAACATCTAAAATTAACAAAGAAAATTTCCGACTATTGGACTTGTCCAGTGACGAGGAATCTGACGACTTACAGCTAGAAATTATTCCTAGCAGGAAAAAGAAAATCACAAGGTTTGTTAACTATATTTATCTTATTATATATATTAACTTCACATCTATATATACATATATAAAACATTAATAGATATATTATCTATCTATAGAGCTAATACACATCTAATAGATAAGGTTGATGATAATTCGCATGGATGTCTTGGGTTTGATTTATTCAGTGGTGTTCACCTTTAGGACAGATTTCTCACATATTAACATAATGCTCTCATACTGGTGAAGAAAAATAGGAATCTGTATGTAATTTGCTTTGGGCAAACATGACAAGTACTGTCCATTTCATTTAGGGTGGTCCAGCTGTAAGATTTTAGTAGTTATACCTTATTATTATTAATTTAGGCTGTATGGCCCTGGCCGGTGAGAAGCATAGGGTCACCCCATTTCATTCCAGGGAAGTCGTAAAACGTGACTGGTGGACTCTGCTGGCTTGCATGCAGCAAGAGATGGACACCAGATTTTCCACTCGAGGTTAGAAGGTTGGCTGGCAATCGCTTCCGTTAAAACCATAATGCAGCTTCAAAAATATGGTGCATACAAGAAAAAACATTAGTGGAACCTAAGTAAAGTTAGACCAATTTTTATTTCGCCTGTGACCACACAACAGAAATCAATTGAAAAAATTATCTGTTTATGCAGAAGAGAAAGAAGTAAAGCTCTAACTCCACAAGCTCCCGAAACAAATATAGGATCGGAAGTACAATGTGCTCTCCGTTGGGCTGTCAGAGGCACTCTTTTACTATGGTTGTTGATGCTTACATGGCTTTGTGCAACATTTTATGACCAAGTTTCAACTATGAGGATACACATTGATGAAGGTAGGCATATTATAATTATCATAATGTGTAGTTTCTGTTTTTAAGGCTTCATTTATAGTTGATGATAATTTAGTGGCATTGTATGCTTCATTAATTATTTAACTTTTTAGAAACTATTTCTAAAGATCTGTAAGGGGCCATCCATAAATTATGTTACACAAATTTTAGGACTTTTTAACCCCCCTCCCCCCTCCCCTGGATGTGATTCAATTTTAAGCATGTATTTAAGAATAATCAATAAAAAAAGTTATTTTCATTTTTTGAATGTTGTTTCATGGGGAGAGTGCTAAAATATTAATAAATATAGATCGATTGAAGAATTGGAAGTTCTTAAATTATTAAAGTTTTTTATTCATATATAAATTTTGCATTTTAGTATTTTAATTTGTGATATAGTTTATAGATGACCCCTAAGGGATATTAACTGTCTGTGGTGATGTAAATATTCACAACAATCACTGCTTACTATCAGTTGTCAGTTAAGCTACCAGCATTAAAAAAGAAAACTTATATTTCAGAAAATTATTAATTGTTCATTTCTTGTATAATAAGAGCTCAAAACCGAGGTCAAAAACCAAAATGTCATAAACAAAAGGTCATAAACCATATTGCTTCCTACACTCATTTTCTAAGTTAAGATAGAATGTACATAATCCTTTATAGGAGTACAGTAATACCTAATACTTTGCCATAGGTGGGACCAGACCTTGTAAGCCCAATTTCTGTAAAATTAGGTACCTTAAACCCTAACTTAACGATTAATGTACTTAATATTTTTAATTTTAACATTGGATTGCAATGTAGCCCTGAATCTAATGTGTACTCCATAAAACTGTATAGATTATTATCTCTGGAGAACCTTAATCTATTGAACTTGTAAGGTTGGTGAGTTGAACGCATCAATGCACCAACCTTTTCACATATAAATTACTTGACATATGAGTGTGTTGAGTATTCATTGCAACAAAATTGAATGCAATAACTTTTATCTATTGCAGAAAGAAATTAATTGTGTTAATGTAGTGGGATCTGATTTGCTCCTATCTTAGATATTTTTTATCTAATGATAATAGTTCATTTTAATTACTATTTATATTTGTGGGCATTATAATATGTTATGAATAAAGGAATGTAAATCCTTTACTGTGAAACACACAAAATATATACAAACACATGAGAGAAAGAAACAATGCTAATATTATTGCTAACAGGTATTCCTTCCAAGTAACCTTAGGATAAATTATGTAAATATTTGTAAATTTGGTTAAGTAGGTTTTAAAGTTTTTTAGAGAGGTATAACTGATACAGAATTTTGCAAGCGAGCAACTTAGATATTTCTGCTCTTATTCCAAAGTATTTGGACACACCATGTCTTCTTCTTTTATTATACTACACACTTAGTGTGTAGTATAATAAAAGAACGATTCCAATGAGATCGTAACACTATTTCCTATAATTTACTCTCATGTGTTTTTAATTAAACACAATTAGCGGACATCTCAAGATTTATGTGTATCTTAGTTCTTAACAGTATTATAGCTTAGAAAATATGGTCCTTAATCAATCAATCTCAATTATTTTTCTCTAAGAAATTAGAGTGCTATTTTTAATGAGTGTTGTGGAACTGAATTCTGGAAGCTTGAGTAGAAGAAGAAGCAGTTATTTTTTGTTGCCTCCAAAGCTTATACTTTGTAGCTAACTGTTGACTAGACGCAGAGAAATTTCAGGATGATTTTTGCATCAATACCTCTTGGTGACTCTTTCTTTTTTTGATGAAATGAGGAACAAGATAAGTTGGAATAAATGTAGATACAAAGTTTATTCAGACATTTTAAAAAACTGAAATGTGACTGGAGATAGCTGACAATATCCTTGATTGTCCATTAGGTTTCTAATAAAGCAAACCACATTTAAAGCAGTTTAATATTTTAGCAGCACAATCACATAACCAAAACTGCATTATTTTACACCTTGATTTAAGATACATCTCGATCATAAGAATTTTGGACAACTAAACCATAATATCAAAATCGATATATTATTTTTCTAGTTACAATACCACATACATCTAAATAAATAGTTCACAGCCAAAACACATGACATACAATACAACGGTGTTTATAAAGGAAGATTTAATATTGTCGGAAAGATAAAAAATATTCATATGAACAAGACATGGGTAAAGTTTTTCTGCAAAGGTCTTTTGCAAGAGTAATAAATTATTTATTTTTAATTAAAAAAAAACAGTTACCTACAGAGTATGATAACGGATATCCTGTCGGATTTTATTTTAAATGTAGAACGCTCTGCTGGTCATAATAATGTCAATGACCTTACATTGTACATGTACCCAAGTCTATTTTTAATTATTACGTCCTATGTGTGCAAGTTACTGGTAATGTTTATTTATTTATTAACCTTTATGATGGCATGGCGTAGTGCTCGCTTACATTCTAAATCCCTATGCGGCTAAAGTTGCAGCACGCTACGTTTGATTTTAGAATGTGTGATAACAAGCGTAGTTTCAAGCCGCGACATGCCAAAAAAAGACAAAAAAAAGAAGCGTAGTAGTTTTTAAAATGTTCTATGTATAAAAGTAGTTTTTACGTAGTAAAAAAGTCTTCCATGTGGCCAGTATTACCAATATTGCTTAAAGTAATGAATATGATATGGTCACTGGGCTGGGCTGGAATATTGTAATTTTAACGTGCATAATTGCTATCTTTCCATTCCAGTTTTCTGTTAAATTTGTTATTTTAAAAAGAGTGCAACTTTTTAAACTCAAAAAGAGTGCGTCGACTCTCTCGATAAGTGATTTAATAGGCTTATTTATTATATACGGCCGACCTATTACAGTTCGTAAACATTTATTTATCATAATAATATAAATATTCACCTATAGAGAAATAATAAAGGAAATGTAATATAACCCGATTTTGCGCAGTTCACCGTTATATTGTATACACACACAATAATAATTAAAAGTTGCGACTACCCTCATTTTAAAATACATTTGTGGTACAATTTGTGGTAGGGCCTCAAACCCGTCTGTATGGCGACCACCTTTGGTCTTAAGTATGCCGCTATAATAACCTTGTGTTGTGTTCCGGCATTAGTGACCGAAGTTCCTGTACCCTTATGGGACAGCAGCGTGTTCGCGATACCACTGGCGTTACAACCACCCATAGGCCTATTTTTTTTCTAGGTAACTGCTAAATTCTAAGCGAGCCGTCAGCCTGTCTGCTGTACTACAGCATTAAAAAAATACAACAATATTGGCATAATATTTTATAGCGATGAGAATTTCCTCTAAGATTCCAAAGACGATCGTAACACAATTTCCTATAATTTACTCTCATGTGTTTTTAATTGCTAGATGATTGTATGATTAGATCTTAAAGCAAGTTATTAGTCGGAAAAGTGTTTAAAATGATTTTTTTAATAGTATACGCCTGGGTTCCTAAAATGGGTACCACGAGCCAGGGATACCGAAGCAATAATTAAAAGAAAAGCCGGCTAAAAAACACTAGCTAGCAAGGCTGCAGTGAAAGGGCTTCTGCGTTTTTCTTCTACTTTATAAGTGTGCATTCAACGTACGCCCACATTAAAAACAGATACAAGAGCAAACTGGCTGGGTCTAGTGATTTGAGGGTACAATTAACTAAACTTCCCATAAACATAAACAAAACAATGAAAACTTATCAAAATTTCATTCATCGCATTAATTTCATACAACTGAGCATTTAAGTTGCCCTGTTTTTCTTCAAACCGCCGTAAGACTATTTGTACCGCGAAATAGTTTTCATCGATAAGGGTGCTGCAGCGAATAAAGTTTGAGAAAGTCATTAGGAATTTATAAAGAAAATGTATATTAGTATATATAGCCTAAAGCCTAAACTATATAGTATATATAGTAAGAGTATGTATAGCCTACAAATAAAGGGAATGTGCCGCAGCTAAAAAAATGTTCTAACGAATGTAATATTTCACCATATAATGTGACATTGAAGTTGACGTGGCTCGAAGTTCATTTAGTATACCCGTTATATCCATCGCGTGATTAACCGTGTTAATAGAGTCAACTGTTGAGGCGGAGTATCTATTACGATTCCAATTGCTCACTACACGTGGAACCGTTGTAATTATGTTCTGTTGCTGCAATGTTGCCTTTCATATTAATGAAAGGCAACCTTACCATTAATGTTACACGATTCTTAATAAGAGTGTCATCGGTCTCAAAGGAATAACGGAATGTTAAATGTATTAAAACTGTATACACATTGTTATGTATACACTCAGCGCGCCAGCTCACAAGATCCGGTATAAGTATACCTACTCTCATCTGTTATTTATTAATGGTAAGAAATAAATAGTGTACAAATCGACACATCCGTGCAGGGGCGGAGTAAGACTACTACTAACCTCTGCGGTCCGGTCCGGGTCGAGGTCAGCCTGTCGTAAAAGGCGACAAAACAACCTACCCTAGCTACGTGGTAGGGCCTCAAGCCCGTCTGGATGGCGACCACCTTTGGTCTTAAGTATGCCGCTATAATAACCTTGTGTTGTGTTCCGGCATTAGTGACCCAAGTTCCTGTATCCTTATGGGACAGCAGCGTGTTCGCGATGCCACTGGCGTTGCAAACACCCATAGGCGACGGTAACTGCTAAATTCTAAACGGGCCGTCAGCCTGTCTGCTGTCCTACAGCAATAAAAAAAAATGCCTTCTCCACGCTTCGTTCGCATATACTACACGTTTCGTGGCTTCTCTGTATAAGCTGCGTACAATTTTATTTCATTAACGAAATTCTACTCTTCATTAATTTTTTACTACATATTTTCTCTATTAATTTTGTTTTAAAACATTACTATGTAAAAAACACGCAGTCGTAACAGCCGGATTTGAACCATCGACGTAAGCGTTCATACTTCGTATGACGCATATTATGACCGCGTTCCTAAATGCGCCAATAATTTCGTGTTGATGAGTTCTGAATTATTGAACTTAATGTTTACAACATTTACGTATATAACATTGGTTATGATGAACGCTAGATACACACTACTCACAGAATTGTTTAAATGTTTTTCACTTTATTTAAAAACGAACTCTTCTACTCTTCTTCTATTAATTTATTATTAATTATATTTAAATTCATTTAATATATTAATTACATATATTATCTTGAATATTTCATATTTGTCAGGCGTCCCGTGACAGCCTATGTTTTTTGTAATCACGAAAGGCTGTATATAATCTGACAGAAATTACGGATGATTTGGACTATGAGTTTGGTCCACAGTTTATACCAAAATATTAATTAATCGAAATTAAATTGATAAACTGAAAATAAATTATATATATTTATGTTCATGTTTCTTGAATTTCATTTGTTTGAATAATCAAACAAACCATAAAGGTTACTACTCCTCGGGCGGGTGGGTGTCATTAGAAGATCTGCTTCTCCTGAATTATTAACCTTACATAAACAAGGACGACGCGACGTGGGTTGCTATCGCGCCGCGAGTGAAAGGACCTAAAGAAACTAGATGTGATAGAATTTATATTTAATACTAGACGCATTATACTCACCAAGAGAGATGCCACACAGCGGCAACGCCGCTCGGGCAATTATGCTTGCTACATTAGACATTGTGACAGTAATCTGAGGTTTAATTCATTGAGGTTAAAGATCAGATAAAAGATTTTTCAAGTTAAAGAAGTTTTTTGATATTTAAATTTCGACACCTTATTACATTTCGATTATAGGGACCTCTTGTTAGTAATTCGTGTATGTCTCAAATGAATTCTCCTGCCATCATCCCAAATGATGTGAGGTCCGCCCATGTCCTCTCCTTTCCATCGCCTCTATTAATCGTCATCTCAGCATTCACACCTCTTTTCGCCATATCATCTTTTAAGCAATCTATGCATCGTCTTCTTCTTCTACCCCTCCTGCTATATCCATCCACTCACATTTCTAGCATTTTCCTTGTCACACGGTATTCTCTTCGCATAATATATACCACCTAAGTCTGTTACTTTGTATCAATCAATGACGTTTCTTTCAAACTTCTGATATACTCATTTCTAATTTTATCCATTTTTCGTAACTCATGCGGAGTCAACATATCTTCGCTACATGCAACATCCTTCCATCCTTCCCCTTTGTGATTGTCTTGAGTATTATTTACAAAAACGAGATCATAGATATTGTTTACATTTTTTTCTAGAAAGATAACATGTTAATTGTCTAATCCTTGTTATCACATCCAGCTGTTGTATTTATGATGCGTTATAACGCATGCGTCGCCGCGCCTGTGTGACGTCACGCCTAGTGCTTGATCCACCGTCCTCAGAGAGACTCGTGTGCTCAAAATAATAATAAAAAAAAACTAATTATTGCGGCTTCAATACTTTTTAAGTACAAATCGATAATATCCGTGAACACTTATACGTGATAATAAGTTTGTTTGTCTGTGCGACGGTTTGATGACTTGCTTTTTTTGTTTTAAGCGTGCATAATTACTTTGTGCGGCAACATAATTTGATACGGGTGTTAAGAGCTTTGAATAATGTCGTTTTGATAATTTTACGACTTTGTTGCAGTGTGTTTGAGTGGCAGGGATTGATAATTGGAAATATTAAAGCGATATATTAGAATTATCTTTTTTAAATTATTATATTTATTAATAATAATATCTCTATATTATTTTTAATTTTGGTTATATCATAATATATTTTTTTTGTTTTAATCCGTTTTGTTACTGATAAGGATTGCTCGTTATGGGCGTGTTTTTTGTTTTCATAGTATTTATGAGCAACCTATGCATTCATTGATTTACTTGTGTTGTGTATACCTGCATCACACTTGTTTAGTGTTGTTTACATCTTACAAGCGTCTTATTCTGGCAGCTTTACTTTGGAGATTAAGTTTTTTCTTCTCTCCCGACTACGTTGGCAAATGATAGTATGACAGATTTAAACATTTGAGAGAGAGAAGACGATGAGATACCGCGCTTCCAGCCTTAACAGCCCATGTTTCCCTCTTGGAGCGGTCGAACCGAGGTCATATTAAATACCTCACTGGATGTACCTCTCGAAACCACGGCTACGGGCTTTTCAATTCATGGCATGGTTGCTAAGCCCAAATCGTCTGATATCACTGTTGTCTCGTTGAAACAGAAAGTCTCTCGTCATTACCTAAAATTTCCGAAACCAAAGTACATTGTGAAGTATTTATCAAAGGACAGCTTATGCCTGATGATCCTTTTCCTTTTCTTAAGAAAATGGTGACATAAAAATGCGATTAAATCAAGCTATTACATGGGAGAGTGCTACTTGGCCCTCCGACTTCGAAATACATATGGTTCTTAGCACGTAAGCCAATAGAATCAATATGCTAAAAATAAAACTAGCATGTATTTCTTTTACATTTATGTACATTAATGTATCCTAAACAAACAAATTCTTTGTTAAATATTCCGTTTGTCGCCTTTTACAACGCTTTATATGGCTTATTAGCTGAAATCACACCCCCTGTTTTATTATTAAATCGCATAAATAAGTGCAACGAAAGCTGTTACAAATATATTCTTTTTGAAATCATCATCTTTTCACCGCTATCCCTGATTTGGGATCTATTAAATTTCGCCACTTTTTCACTCTCATTTGGTCACCGTATTCATTATATATTTTTGATATTTTTCAAACATTGTATTTTTATACTTTTCTACTATATACATTCGCGATATTTGTCTTGTTCGATGAAGCTCTTCCTAATTGGTGTTTGGTCTCAATTATAACAGCGTATTCTTTAACCCACTGTATTAAATTTATCATCAGCGAAGTTAATATTAATCTTAATTTCGTATGTTTAGTATCCCTGACGCAGCCTCCGACGCGCATGCCCGTATTCATTCACCCGGCATGGCCTATTGGTCGATAATGCCACGGCATTATGTACCTCGTGTGCGTTACGGTGTTCAGTACGATACACGCTATCTTATCGCGGCGCGTCCACACCACAGAGCAAAACGAACTATCGTGTAATATATTTTAGGTGTATTATTCGTGTAATTAAAATTTCTTAATATGAAATCACTTTTAAAACGTATTAAACTCAGTGATTTAAAATTATTGTAATCATTTGCAATCTAATTCGTTTAATAATTATAATTTTAAATTCTTTTAAAAATATTATATATGTCTTGGTTCTTCTGGGATACCCGTTGATAAACACAAGTGTTATTATATGTTGTGTATACAAATAATTTATAGTGTATAAATGAAGTCATTTAAAAAAATATAATTAACATACCTACGTAGGGAATAAATGTCTAGCTACGCCGGCTCTGAAAGTCGCCGCATAATGAGGAGTGAGGGTGATATGTCTGCCAATGGACTGGTAGTAACCAGGGACACCGAAGATGGTGCAAAGTGGAGAAGAAAAAGTCGGAAAGTGGACCACGGGCCACCGAAGAAGAAGTATGGGTAGCAACCGCGATTTAACGCTAAGATGATTATGATGAATTTAGAATATGTTTTGATACATATTGAAAACGATTAATCTACACATTTGGAGAATCATCTCTAGTTTTTCGAGATATCAATGTCGATAAAACTAAATACATTTCGCAATCATACCAAACTGTGTGTACAATAGTTTTTACACTCTATTACAATATAAGAATTGTAAAATGGCAATATTAACTGTTAGAGTGCCGACGAGCGCCATCGCGCGTTTACACATTCTAACTAAAATTGTCACGAGCGCGATAGCGCTTGTCAAATCAGCTGCTGTTTAGTTCACTGTAGAGGAGATCGCTCGCATGCATCGCAAATTTTTTATTTTTCTACGTGTTACATAAAGTTCAAATTATAATATTATTATACTTTTTAACCCATAATGTCGAAATACAAAAATAATAATTCGTTTGAAAATGATCGTTCTTCAAGTTGTGAAGAAAGTGATAGTGGGAGTGACATTGTGGTGCGCTCACACCGCGTAATGAACATTTTGAGTTATAGTGATGATAATGACGATAACAATTATTTTTCTGATGCGGAGTGCCCGCTGTAAGAAAAGGCTCCATGGAGTCTGTGCGGTAAAGCACACATGTTAACTTTTTTTTCTTTTCGATTCCAGTGTTTGTTATAATTTTTGTTCACAATATAATATATTTCCATAATTTTCTTTGTATTTTATCATCCTTGTACAAGTTTTTATTAATAAAACACCGAAAAAATTATTAAAATTGGATAATTTTGGAAGAGATTCAGTTTTTTTTGAGGCAAGGATAAATAACATCAATAAACAAAAGATTTCTTTAGCTGTTTGAGTAAAAATCAATGGCACGATTAATATAAAACGGTTAAAATCAACGTTAACGAAACTTGTTAACACACGGTTTTTTTTTTTGGGGACTTTGGAGTTGGGTGTCGACCCTGTAATAAACCCTAGTCTACAACATGAACTACATTATTAACAAGATCATAGAAAGAAAGTGACGACAGGCCGAAACCTTGTCATACTTTGGACCCTGTTGAATGAATCGATAATAATATTTTGTATTAACATTGCCGTTACCAGCAAATCGTCGTCCATTACTGAACGTAGGTCTTCCCAAGTTTGCGCCATAAATCCCGGCCTCTCTTGCATTTCCATTTCTGTCTCAACCGACAACCTTGGTCATCATTGGTGGTTATTGGACTACCTAGCAAATTAATATATGGATATTAATATGTTAGTTCAGAGTAATATAATCATTTCATAATAATTTCGCTACTAAAATAGATCTACGATAGCATTGATAACAGTATAATATGATCGTTTTAATCATATCATTACGATAATTATCGGATTTTACGTTATACATAATTAAATTGTTTATGTTTTTAGTATTTTTTAATCCCTTTCCGTTCATTAATTAAAATAGGCCTCGTGAGTTATTAGCATTTCTAATGATTTAGCAGTCATATTATTTACTATTTAAAAAAAATTATTTCACTTATTAGATAGCAAATAATTTAAAATGGGAAATCAGAATAATTTTTTTGTAAAGAAATATGTAAGTTTCTTTGATGTATAAATGCTTCGTGCAACATTTTATATTCTTTATTTGAGAAAAAAATAATTAACAAATAATTGAAAAATATAAAATACATACATCAATTCAGTTTCCACTAACAATTAGTGCATCTCAGAGAGGAAAAATATCATTGGGAATAATTATATGAAAATTAATTATTGAATATTAGGAAATATAACATAATTTTTTTTATTGCTGTAGGACAGCAGACAGGCGACGGCCCGCTTAGAATTTAGCAGTTACCGTCGCCTATGATTGTTTTCAACGCCGCGCCAGTGGCATTGCGAACACGCTGCTATCCCATAAGTACAGGAATTTGGGTCACTAATGCCGGAACACAACACAAGGTTATTATGGCGATATACTTAAGACCAAAGTTGGTCGCCATCCAGACGGGCTTGGAGCCCTACCACCTAGTTAGGGTGGGTTGTTTTGTCGCCTTTTACGACAAGCCGACCCAGGCCACAGAGGTCAGTATCCTTTCTCCGCCCCTGCACGGATAAAATATATAATAATAATAATTGTTCAACACGTGTAAGAGTTGTTTCTCAACACCGACTCCTTATTTTATACGTAACCATAACGCCAAAAAATTTAAAACATAAAACAATGTCACCTCCTAAAATTATATAGCATTTTCTGAAAAAGGAAGTATGAAAGGAAGAATGCAAGTAAATTTAAACAAAGAGTGATAGACAAAATGATAGAGATAGATGAAATGGTTGGAAAATCTATAAATTAATGTTGGAATGTTATAGCGGAATGCATTAGAGGTGTGGCAAAGGAAGTTTTTAGAGAAACGAAAGGGAAAGATAAAATTGAGAAAAAATCTTGGTGGTGGATGGAATAAAGAAGTACAGGTGATTCTGAAAGAAAACAAAAATGCTTTTAAAGAATGGAAAAGTGTGAATGAAGAGAATGTTATGAAAAAGGAATGTAAGAGGAAAGAATATTTATTATGTTAGAAGAGAGCCAAAAGAGCTGTTGCTGTCTCTAAGGCCAGGAAACATGCCAAGCTGTATGAGTTTTTGTGAAACTCTGGTGGTCAGAAACATCTTTATAGAATGGTGAATGATAGAGAAAAGAATGCAAGAGATATAACCCATTTGAAATGTATAAAAGATGACAGTGGAAGGGTCTTAACAGACACTGAAGAAACAAACGGCATATTATGAAAAAAATATTTCTGTTAATTGATAAATGAAAAGAATGTCTGGAGTGGAATGTTAGAGAAGGCACCCGTTAACATGAGCGTTGTAAAAGAAGTGGGTAGGGCTAAGGTTAGATTGGCTGTAGATAGTATGCAAAATGGCAAGTCTGTAGGACCGGATGAAATACCCGTGGAAGTGTGGAAGTTTTTGAAAGCAGATAGATGGAAGTGGCGGACTTTGTTCTTTAAAGCACAAAATTCGTATTCTCTGTATAGTTATTTAATGTAGTATTTATATTATTTATAAATTCGTCTGTTTTATTCTTACAGTTATTAGTTGTATTAGTACAACATGTTTTCTCCTTTGACTTTCTTGTATTAGTCGTCACCTCAACATTCATGCCTTTTTAGTCATATCATCTTTTACACAATCCATCTATCTTTTCTTTGGTTTACCCCTCTTTTTGTATTCATCCGTTCTCGTTTGTAGCATTTTCCTTGTCGCATGACATTTTTCTCTACGTATTATAAAACTAAACGATGGTAATCGATTAATTTTCAGCTTCTCAGACACTGGCGCTACTAGACACCCTCTGATATATTAATTTCTAATTATATCCATTTTTGTAACTCCACATATCCATCTCAACATTTCGATTTATAAATTCGTCTGTGTTCTAATCAAAAGTCTCATATAGAACTAGTTCAAGAAAGCATTGCTAAATGTATGACTTACTCGTATTTACTAAACCGTTTATAAAATCATCTCAGTATTTAAGATTTATTATTTATACCATGTTATGTAACCTTGTGGGTGCAATTTAAATATATACCAAATATAGATTTTTATCAAGGTCTTGTTAAAGGCGAACTATTACGCTGGTTGGCGTTCATTAAATTTTAAACCGATTACTCAACATATTAATGTTGTTCAGTAATTTGTAATATATTGATTTCTAACGAGTAATCGTAAAGTTGGCCGCCTTTTTAGAATGAAGTAATTTATGCAGCTTACAGTGAAGTGAACTGGCAGAAATCGTCACGTAACAAAAAACGTTAAACCCTTCAAGCGACCATCTCTTCCTTTCTCTTTTTTACTGTCTCTATTTTCTATGGTTGTATGTGTGTCTGTGACGCAAGGTTTGACAGTATTAAGCATTGTGTATGGTGAACAATATAACCTCACTTCTATAACATGTAAATAACATTTATATTAGTTTTTTGTAATCATTTTAATTTACACGGAACTTATTTTATATATAATTAATAATTCGCTATTGTGTATCTAATTTTGATTAAATTACTACTTTTCCCAAATATTCAATGAAATTTAAAATTTAAACCCTTATTTTTTTTATCGAAAATGTGATAGAAAAATAACAAAGTATACAAATTAGAGAGAGAGAAATTAGAATAAAAAAGGACTGCACTTTTTGGTGTTATAAAAATACAATAATAAAATCAATAAAAAATCTACATTTTAAAACACGTTTTGAGTTAAAACAATTATCGCGAAGAACTTCGTTCCTGACGGGATTCCACCGACCGCACAAGTTTTTTCGATACCAGGCATCTGATATTATATAGCATGTATTCAAAGTGCCGGGAATTCAGCTTTATGTCATTTTTCTGCGCAATTCCTATCTTAATTGAATGCACATAACCCAATAAAATTATGACAATTCACACAATGCCCTCTAGTCCGAAAATATAACGCTTGTGTAGGTTCAACTGATATCCATACTAATATTACAAATGTGAAAGTAATTCTGGCGTCTGTCTGTTAAATTTTCACGCCTAAACCGCTGAACTTGATGAATTTCGGTACAGAGATAGATTGGACCTTGGAGAAGGACATACGCTTATTTTTGTCGTGAAAACAAAACTTGAATGTGGTGAAATAGGGGTAAACGTAATGATGTTTTTTTATTTATATGGTAAAACAACGTTTGTTGGGTCTCTTCTTCTTCTTCTCCATTCGCGTTAAGAAAATAGTGGGTCATCGTTGTCCGCCGGCCTAGCCCTGCTCCTTGACCAATCAGGTCATGACAAATTAAAAAACTATGTTCACAGTGACCAGTTGACGGCAGATCATGGTTCGGTAATGATGAGCTGATTGATCTGGGGGCGGGGCTAGGCCGGCGGACGACGATGACTCACTATTTTCTTAACGCGAATGGACTTTAATAACAGTTACCTATTACTTTATAGAATTAAAGCTTAATACTCAGAATAGATAAATACGCCCTTCGTAGATCCTGTTCTAATGACAATTGACGACTTCTGTCGCGTAACTGCTAACGCACGTCCTAACGCCTGCAAAGGTCAAAGGTTCGATTCCCAAATAAATATGTATTTAATGTATTTATTTAGAAAATGAATGTATGTAAGTAGTATATAATTTGTCTAGTATCCATAACACAAATGCTATGCTACTTTTGGGACTAGATGGTGCTATGTGAATTGTCACGGTTTATTTATTAATTATACAAAAGTCATTTTCAGTGTCAGTCTAGCTTATCTGTAAGTTAATAATCACGAACATGTATCGGAATAAAAATAAAACCAACCGGATTATGCTATTGTAATAAAAACGTGTCTGTCTCTATTGTTGATTTAATACGCAAATTAATGATCGTAAATATTTTATTTGAATAACCTGTCTCCTTTGAAATAAAACTGGGTATGTTGCGCCTATTTTGAATGTCGTAACTTTTTAGCGAGATTAAAATGTAAAATCACCATATTTTAACGCTTTCACTGCCATGTATTTTGACTAGTATGTGCCGATTGGATAGTTGCAAGTTTTAATATTACACAGTCAGTTAAGTATAGTTATTTTTTTAATAGGTTGATATTTTTCAGTATATTTGATAAAATGTAGTAAATGTAGTAATGGCTGTTATCACAGCCGCTGAAAAAACTTAATTTACTACATTCCTTTATAAACTCCCAATTATTGAGGACACTAGTGACCGACACTTTGGCTTTTAGTTGTGTTATGGGTACTAGATACCTGATATACTTATAAACTTTTCTAAATAAATACATACATACTATAAATTATCAGACATTAGCCTCAGGACGGGAATCGAACTCGTGGCAGGCGTTACGTGCGAAAGCCATTGCGCCACATTATCATTTATTTAAGAGCTACCGCTCTTGTCGGTGGATCATATTCCAGTGCTTTCTACAAAGCGCCTTTTCCTTGACTTCTTGATACGACACGACTTCCAGTCTTTCCTTTACTTTCTCCATAAATATCCTTCTTGGTCTCCCTCTTCCGCATTCCTTTTTTTTTTATTGTTATAGGCTAGCAGACAGGCTGTCGGCCCGCTTAGAATTTAGCAGTTGCCGTTGCTTATGGGTCTTAGCAACGTCAGTGGCATCGCGAACACGCTGCTGTTCCTTCAGGGTATTTGGATTGGTTATTATAGCGACATACTTAAGACCAAAGGTGGTCGCCATTCAGACGGGCTTGGGGCCCTACCACGTAGCTAGGGTTGTTTTGTCGCCTTTTACGACAGGCCGACCCCGGCCGCAGAGGTCAGTATTCTTTCTCCACCCCTGCACGGATTCCATACGTCCATTTCCTTCAATTCTCCTTTCTATGATGGTTTTGATTAGATCGATGTGTCGTATCAACTGTCGTCGTTCTTCTGTCCTCAATAATTCTGAAGATGTTCCTTTTTTCTTTCGCCATGTTCAGCACTTCCTCGTTGGTCCTTTTCTCCGTCCAGCTTATACTCAGCATTCTTCTCCAACACCATATCTCAAAAGCTAGCCTTTCCCTGTTCCTTTGTGTCAGGGTCCACGTCTCACATCCATACTACGTAATGCTCCAGATGCACGTACACCTTTATAATTGTTTCGATATTTCTGCCCTTAGCAGTCTGAGAGCTGGTGAACAATTTAAGGTAAGTTCTTGAGGCAGTACGAAAAATTTTGTAAGTGTCCTTGAAGGACCCTTTAATAAGATAATCGAGGTCTGCCTAAAGGGTAACGGCCCCCTACCTACCCTTGAATTTTTTTAAAAGGGAAATTTCTTAATTGCATAAAAGTTTTTGAGACATTTTGAAATTTTTATTTATTTAAGTTAAATATTCAAGGAATTAAAAAATTAAAAAGCCAGACTTCGGTACGCTTGCGGAGGTCACGGGTTCGATTCCCGTCTCGCGTCTGGGTGTTTATGTATAATATGTATATATTTATTAAAAAAAAGTATATAAGTAGTATATCAGTTGTCTAGTACCCATAACACAAGGGCTATGCTACTTAGTTTGGGACTAGATGGCGCTGTGTGAATTGTCACAAAATATTTATTATTATTTATTATTAATGATCTATTAAAAAACGAACAAAACTTTGTTTAAATTTGATGTTTCTTAATTTAAATAATTTGTTTAAAAAACCATTTTGCAGTAGTATGGTTAACATTTAGACCCGACTAATTGTTATGGCTTATTTATTTTTTAATTCTTCAAATATTTAAGTCAAAGAGATAAAACATTTCAAAATTTCCCTTTTAAAAAAATTGAAGGGCGGGTAAGGGGTCACTACCCTTTAGCCAGACGTTGACTATCTTATTTAACGATCCTTCAAGGACGCTTTCGTACCGCCTCAAGAACTTACCTTAAATTGTTCGTCAGCTCTCGGCCTAAGATGTCTCTTGTTGTCGCCATTGCTATTCTCGCTATAATATCAGGGGTGCACATCTAGTCGAAATAATTGATTCTAACTAATGACAGTGATCAAAATGAATGCTTTACTTCTCTTTATGCTCCCTAAACAATCAGCAAGCACATTGAGGCATTTTCATCAACATTATCTAACTTAAATTATTTAGTCGTGACTACAAGATCAGGGTCTTGAGTGACTTTACCACTTGTTTTTTCTGTCATTCCAAATTCAATGTCAATAATACGCAAATGGCCTTATGATTTGTATTTACTTTGTGTTTGCCTTGTCAATTTGTACGGGCGCTAATTACAAAAACTAAGTCACGATCGGGCTTATTTCAATCTAAAAATATTATCTAAGTATTTAAGGGGAAGTGAGATCGTTTGTAACATCTTTATTTGCACCGGTTTACAGGCAATCGGTTTCATCCGTGCAGGGGCGGAGAAAGAATACTACCCTCTGCGGCCGGGGTCGGTCTGTCGTAAAAGGCGACAAAACATCCCACCCTAGCTACGTGGTAGGGCCTCAAGCCTGTCTCGATGGCGACCACCTATGGTCTTAAGTATGCCGCCATAATAACCTTGTGTTGTGTTCCGGCATTAGTGACCCAAGTTCCTGTACCCTTATGGGACAGCAGCGTGTTCGCGATGCCACTGACGTTGCAAATACCCATAGGCGATGGTAACTGATAAATTTTAAGTGGGCCGTCAGCCTGTCTGCTGTCCTACAGTATTAAAAAAAAAGCAAAAACTGCAGAAAATCATTATTTTTTATGTTTTTTTTTTGCATTATTATCTGCGGTGAAACAACCCTAGCTCAGTGGTAGGGCTCCAAGCAATGGCAATCACCTCTTTTCTCTAAATGTGCCGCCATAATAACCTTGTGTTTGTATGGGCATTAGTAACCCAGGTTCCAAATCCAATACGCGGTCGGCAGCTTCTTAGCAGTGCCCCTGGCGTCGCAAACATTCATAGGCATTCATAAGATAACTGCTTAGCCTGTCTGTTTTCCACAGCGATAAAAAAGAAGCAGTATATAAAAAATATTAAATAGCGTACCCTACTACTGTATGGTGTTTATGAAATGGATTTGCACGGGGAAAGAATCACGTGCAAATTGCGCTTTATACGGTGATGTTATAAATACATATTAAAGGTAACATTGTCTTTAGAGTAATCAATATTTAGAATATTAAACATTATTCATAAAAATTTTTAATCGAATATGTGATAACGTGGATGTTTTATTTTTATATACTTTTATACTCGTATGTACCACTGACACCCGACTTGTTACCTTGAATTTTATCGATACAGCGTGTGTGTGGTCGCAACAGACAAACAAGCTACCGCTCACAGTTAGGTAATATAAAATTATAATTAACGATTTGAACCTGCTGGATAACAGATTGACAACATAAAAGTAATTTAAGCGAACTGATATTTCATATCGGCTGGCTGTCATAAGACTGTCTCATTCGCTGATTTGACGTGTGGCGAGACGGTCGCGTCAGTGCGTGTTGTGCGTTGTTCAATTTATTGTTTCGTTGCTGTACACAAAGTGAAAGTGAGTTAAAAGTGAATAAGGTCAAGTTCGGATGCGTTCACGGTAGCGTTTTCGGCAAGTAATGGAGAGTGGTGTGCACGCGGCGGTGCCGCTGCGGGTCGGGAAGAAAATGAGGAAGAGACGGGAATTAGACGCCCTGGTGGTCGGCTTAAGGGGTGGACAACTGCTATCAGCTTCGAGTGATGAGGGAGAACCGTGGGGAAGACGGACTAAGCGCCGACGACGCTCGCGCCCCTTCGTCCGGCTCGCTGCAGCCCTTGCTTTGTGTGTTTGCGTGGTATCAGCAGCAACAGTATTATGGCTCTTTGTAGATGTGCGGAGACAAATCGTATCTCTTCGAATCGAAATGGATAGAGGTGCGATTTCTTTCATACATTTATTAATTTGGCAGAACAACGTTTGCCGGGTCAGTTAGTATATGTATATGTTAGTATATGTATATATTATGCCACCCTGGGTGTATAAGTATGCCTCCATAATAACCTTGTGTTGTGTTCCGGCATTAGTGACCCATGTTCCTGTACTCCTATGGGACAGTAGCACGGTGCCCCTAGCGTCGCAAACATCTAATAGACGACTGTAACTGCTTACTATAAAGTGGGCCGTCAGCCTAACTGTTCAAGTCATTGAATGGTATTTGAAAGAGTCATAGGAAAATCCAGCTTCGCTATCACAACATTCTAACGTATCACTTTGAAATGTATTCAAATATATTCCATCAAACAATTGTTAATACTGTTTCCAATGTATAATATTATTCAAAGAATGCGTAGGCTGAATTTATCCTTGTGTAAAGTTATCTGGAATCCACTAAAATAATGTCGAGGTCTCCACCATGTAACCCACGCTTTTCCTTGCTTATTTAATTATATTGTTTTATGGAAATTTGAAAACTTACAAAGTAAATCAAAAGCTTGCAAAGTAAGTAAATAAAACAAACAGTTCTAAACTTTATAAAATAGGCGTAGGCGTGTTGGGGTATTTGTATTAAACTGTTTAAATGTCCTAAGTTTGCGCTACATAGCACAGTCTTTTTCGGATCCTCCCGACGTCAGGGAGATTGGAGTTTATGTGAAACTACGGGTCTACCTATTTAAAACCTATTGCCTTTCTATCGCTTAGTTCCTTGGCCAACGAATCGGTGGTTTGGCTAATACCGTAGCCCAGGCTAACGCTAGCGCGCCCTTTGTGTCGTGCCGAACACCCTCCATGATGTGTTAGGGGGTGAATTTTTTTCTACACCCGGCGTTCTCCTTGTAAATTCAGGAATTGACGGAGACTGCGCGGAACAGCACACACGCCCTCTCTTTGCGGCATTCGACAGGCAATCTTAGGCAAGTCGTATGTTTAATAAGAAACATTACCATTATGTAAAATATTTATTGAGCTGGAATATTTCCGTCATAATCACGTCAAAAAGATGCAATTTTTAAGGTTTAAAAATTTCTTTAAAAATAATATGCATTAAAAATCGCGATGGTATTAGTATACCTATAATAACGTTCAATGAAATCGATATCATAAAGTTGATGTCCGTTTGTTGCTTATTTGGGAAAGCAATTATTCGTTTATGGCAAATAGTGTTGTCGCGAATTAACGACATAACTTAGATGACAAGGATCTTGTAACAAAGACAAGGAAGCTGGTGTTTGTACTGTAATTATTTTTATCATTGTTCCAGATGTTATAATTGCCCTTTTCATCTTATAAGGAATACAATTTGAATTTCCTATTTTATGCAAAGCTTCTAGTAGTTTAATTTCTTTAGATATATTAATTATATATGTGATATATTTTGTATGAAGTTAAGTCAAGCTCACCTCTAGGACAATTATTTATTATTATATATATAATTATTAATATATAATAATAAAATTAATTATTTATTGATTATTGACGACCTTCTTGAAAAAACTGCTAACGCCTGTGGAGGTTATATAATAATATGTATTTATTTATAGAAGACAAGTGTTATATCAGTTGTTAAGTGCCGATAACACAAACGCTCTGCATTTTCTTTGTATTTCCTCTTGGTTTCTTACCAGCAAAGATTCTTCAGAACCTTCGTGTGCACCATTGAGCTGAAATAAGAAAATTTGCCAAAGTATTTCTGCACTGCTATTATTTAAATTATGATAAATTCAGGCATAATTCACACCGCAATAGATAATGCTCCCAAATTCAAATTAAGTAAGATTTATTTATTACAAGATGGACCGATGATCTGGTCAAGATCGCCGGAATAGGTTGGATGAGGACAGCGCAGGACCGATCATCGTGGAGATCTTTGGGGGAGGCCTTTGTCCAGCAGTGGGCGTCTTCCGGCTGAAATGATAATGATGACAACTTACATAGTCCATATACTTTTTACTGATTATTTATATACTTTTGTTTTATAAATAATACATTTTATACGGAAGTATAAAAGTATTAAGTAGTAGAAGTTTTATACGGAAGTATATAATACATTTTATACGGATGTATCCTGTGTCTATATACATATATCGAACCCGTAACCTCCGCAGGCGTTCCGACGCGCGTTAGCTGTTTCGCCACGGGGTCAGTTTTAAATTCCTAGTTTTATAAACTAATATGTATTTCCGGATAAACAGAAGTACATTTTTTTCTGATATAATAATAATAATGTCTAGAAATAATAGGATCTTTGTATTGTTCGCAGTGTCCACAAGAAGCGACGGCGTCGGTGACGCTCTACAAATATGTCACGCAGCGGCCAAAGCCTTGCGCAATAACGTTTCAGACTTGAACGATAGACTGACGAATTTAGAAAAATATCACACAGAACTAAGTAGTCGCGTTGACAATGCAACAAAAGGATTGCAAAGCGTTACCAGTCAACTGGAAGCGGCGCCGAATATAGTCGATATGCCCAAAAGGCTGAACGACTTGCAGAGGACTGTGGCTGATTTTGGATCACAGGTATGTGTTATCTCGTTAATCGTCAAAATCCTCATATTTCCTTGACGATACAATTACAGTACAAATAAATAGAGAATTGAGATTCACTGCATATAGTACAATATTAATGTAAAATTTAAAAAAAATGTGTGTACAATTTTAAAATAAGCATTATTTTTATTTAAAAAAATTCACTGGCCATCTGGTGAATTTGGGTTTGTATACCTGCTAGGTCAAATTAAGTCTGAGACCGTATTGGTCTTACTTAACCTTTATATTAAATGTTCGAATCCCACGATGCCATCGCATGGCAGTTTTTCTCGTCTGATGTGCATATTATAACACAATGCGATTCAAATAAGAATAGGAACGTCAATGACCTCTATCTGTCAAATGTCACTAGAATATTAAGGTTTGGAACGAAAACTTATTTGCGTATCAATAATGGTTAGTGGAATTGATGTCATAAATACGGGTAACATACTAATTTTATTTTAAACAATAGTTAGTGGAATAAATATTAAAAACGCATGCTATGACGTCACAACATGGCGCAAAGTCGATCCTAGTCTTATTTGAAACGCATTATACGAGTAATGGCTACGCATTGAAGGAGACATCGTGAAAAAACTTGCATACAAAGATCATCACCTTGTAAAGGAGATAACGGTATACTATGCGTCTATTCTAGTAGAAGTCGACCCCGTGGTATTGACAGGGAAAAACTTGAGCCCGCTTTTCTGTGCGTCTCTTAGTGATTTTTCCTAGCCTTGGCTAAGGAGACACAAGATAGGGATGTAATACTTGTGGCTAAATTTGGTTTTTATACGAGCAACTGTCATCTAACGCCTTAACCCAGCCAGGTAGGTACCTTTCCCTTGCTTTGAACTATTATAGACAGAGAGCTATTTATCGCCTTTTACGACTTTATAGGTAAAACTGAGTAGATCTGTTCTTATTTCTGATGCTTATAATGTAGATACGCTACATGGCTAGCTCAAAGCCAGTAACTTATAAAATTTCCAAAATATAGACTTTTACAGCTTTTCATGACCTCCATGGCGTTGAGCCAACGGCACTTACTTGGGAATGCTTACGAGGGTCGTGGATTTGTTCTCGAGTCTCGGGGTTTATGTGTATTAAGAATTTATTTGCAAAAGAAAAGAATATAACGCAACGTAAGGTTTTTGTTGCTTATTTTGGGAATAGATGGCATTGTGTGGATTATGACAGAAAAAAAAGTGAGTGTGTCCAATTCTCAAAGCGCAGGAGTGAAGTTTCAAAAAAGTAGCCACGAGAGAAAGAGATAAAAATAGAGTATCAGGAGTATTAGAATAATTATTATAAGGTTTATTATTTTCATATATTGTATTTATAACATTGCAGATAAAAAGTTTCGAAAGTTCTTTCAACTTAACCAAGAGACAAGCCAGCACAGCGATTGCAGGCGTCGACGAATTAAAAACACTACTGAACCAACTTGAAATTAAGACAAATGAGACTGCTGCAAACGTAACAGCGAATATAAAACGCGACGAAGACTTAAAAAGTCACATAGACTCATTGAACACAACTCTCGAGACCAAAATGGAAGCCTTATTAGCCAGAATGCAGGAAAACGTAAGTACACGGTCGTTGTAAATCGATTATGCAAAATGTATGCGTGTCTTTCAATTGTGAACTTTCCTTAACGTGACCCGGAAGGGTGCAAGGTCTTATTTGCATACATTTTCTGGCGCGTGTCAAGGCTCCGTTAATATAGTATTAAGGTTAAACTAAAATTAAGTATTATTCTTACATGTCACGGTTAATGTTGGAAAATTTGTTGAATTTATGTACATAGAGGTACCTAATAGCTCACTGGTATTACACTCGGAGCCCAATAGAGGTCCCGGGTTCGAATGCCACTATGGCATACATCGATTAGGCACTTTTTTCTCGCCTAATGTGCGTATTATAGCATAATTGCCATGGCGAAGGAATACATAATGAAGAAACCTGCATACCAAAATCACCGATACGTGTAACCCGCCTTGGACAAGCGTGGCAGGTGTACTGTACGCCCGCTGTGTGTGGGACGTTTTGATCCGAGTACCGGTTGCGTAGCTAATTTCATAGTAACTAAAGTTATTTCGCACCCAGATGGCTCAGCGGTTACATAAGTGGCCTTGTATGTCTGCGGTTTGATTCACGCGAAAGACAAAATATTTGTTACAAATTTTGTGTGTAGGACAAACCGCGTTCACCAGTGAAACCAAACCTCGATAGGTCGAAAACATTCCTAACTCGAAACAAATGTAGTATTCCCTTCTCTTCATCCTTCTAAACATTCGTTGCTTGAAGTCCAAACCCTTTATAAGTCGAAATAATTAACAAATTCAGTACTTATTTTCCTTCTATAACTCGAAAGTCAAAATTAGTTGTAATAAATCTTAACCTCTACAAGTCGTTTCTACGTGGTAGGGCGCTCCAAGCCCGTCTGGATGGCGACCACCTTTGGTCTTAAGTATGCCGCCATAATAACTTTGTGTTGTGTTCCGGCATTAGTGACCCAAGTTTCTGTGCCCGTAAGGGACAGCAGCGTGTTCACGATGCCACTGTCATTGCAAACACCCATCGGCGACGGTAACTGCTAAATTCTAAGCGGGCCGTCAGCCCATCTGCTGACCTACAGCAATAAAAAAAAGTCGAATGTTCCTTACAAAATTTGTTTAAGTCCAAATCCTCCATAATTCGAAAACTCCATAACTCGAATTTTTGGCATCTCCCTTCAAGTTCGACTTACAGACTTTCTACTGCATTTTATTTATTTATTTATTCATAAGACAAAACAATGTTTGTTTCTGAAAAATTTGAAAAATTTAAATGTTTACAATACAATTTATGTATGTACATTTATTACAATTTGTTTCTAAAATAATCTTATCAAACTAGTGTATTGTTATCGGTCCTCGATATATCTACAAAGTTTGAACGAAATCTGGCCGTTTAAAGTGGGTCAAAATCGCGCCCAAAGGAGTCGGTTACAAACAAACATACAGGTTAAGCTAATAAAAAACATGTAAAATGCACCGTTATTTATGTTATAAATTATCACCTATATTATTAATTGCTGTGTATATGAATTTACTTCCTTGTTTCCTTTTTGCTCAAGACAATGAGGTCATTGAGAAGGAAGAAGAGAAATTGGAAGAAAGCCTGCCTGTCTGCCCCTGTGTCAATATGTGATGTACTCTGTGGATTGATAATGATTTTTCTAATAACGAATCCTTTAGGAAATTATTTTCTGCAATATTTTTTTTTTTCATTTGCATTTGCAGAAATCTACGAGCACAACGACCCCTCCCGCAGCTGTAACAGCGTCTAGTAGTACGACGTCACCCGCCAACAACGTAACTACTCCCGCACAAACATCCCCACCAGGTAAGTTTCATATTTAATTATGTTTATGTGTAGTTATGTTTATGTGTATATATTCTCCGTGTAGGGGCGGATTAAAAATACTAACCCCCTGCAACCGGCGTCGACAAAACAACCCTAGCTAAGACCCCAAGCCCGTCTAGATGGCAGCCACCCCTGGTGTATAAGTGTGCCATCATAGTAATCTTGTGTTGTGTTCTGGTATTAGTGACCCAGTTTCTTGTACCCCTGTGGGACAGCAGCGTGTGCCCCTAGCGTCGTAAACATCCTTAGGCGACGGTAACTGCTTCCTATTTGTGGGCCGTCAGCCGGTCTGCTGTTCTTAAGGAATAAATATGTAGATAATTTTTTTTTTATTGCTGTAGGACAGCAGACAGGCTGACGGCCCGCTTAGAATTTAGCAGTTACCATCGCCTATGAATGTTTGCAAACCAGTGGCATCGCGAACACGCTGCTGTCCCATAAAGGTACAGGAACTTAGGTCACCAATGCCGGAACACAACACAAGGTTATTATGGCGACACACTTAAGACCAAAGGTGGTCGCCATCCAGACGGGCTTGAGGCCCTACCACGTAGCTAGGGTGGGTTGTTTAGTGGCCTTTTACGACAAGCCGACCCCGGCCGCAGAGGTTAGTATTCTTTCTCCGCCCCTGCACGGATAAATATTTGTCTAATAATAATAACCATAATTAAGTATAACACACTTGTGTTGTGTGTGCACTTGCATATACTACTTAATTTGGAAGTATAGATGGCGTTTTATGAAATGTTTTGATATATTTATTATTTTCCCAGGTCCACCGGCAAAACCAAACGTGTTACAATGATGCGGAACAGTTTGACAGTGAATAGATATATGGAGAAGAAAACGGATGCTCATCGAATCTTGATGTCAAGATTTACGTCCACAAAACAAATATTGCTAGACCAGTCCGTGGATAATGTAGAGAAATGGATACCCTCCAAAGCTAGTAAGGATAGGATATGATTAGTTTTTTTGAGATTATTCGACGGTTTGGAATGAGATTCGTAGTTGGATCGTGTATTATATTTATTGTCATTTTTTAACAACAGCCATAGCAAAATTAAAATGATCGTTGTTAAAAAAATACTTTTCAATGTCTTTTGACACTAAAATAAACAAAAAGTACGCACAACTATTATAAATCATTTAGTACAGAAAGCCTTGCTTAATGGGGTTTTTTTTTCATAAATAAATATTGAATATTTGACCCCTGCACTAGAAAAAGATTCGCGTTAAAAGGATATATTGTTGTACAAACATACAATTGAACCAATAAGTAGCTATAGATTACATTGGTCGTAAATCACTCTAATTATTGTTTCTTTTTTATTGCTGAAGAACAGCTGACACGCTGACGGCTCACTTAATAGTAAGCAGTTACCGTCGCCTATGGATGTTAGCGACACTAAAGGCACCGAGAACACGCTGCTGACCCATAGGAATGCAGGAATATGGATCACTTATGCTGGAACACAACACAAGGTTATTATGGAAGCATATTTAAAAACTAAGTGGGGTTGGCATCCAGACGGGCTTGGGGCCCTGCCACGTAGCTAGGTATTTTTACTCCGCTCCTGCATGGAAATAAAGATATTGTTACATATTATCTCCGATCTTGCCACTTCCCTTATTGTATACATAATCGAACTACGAATATCAGAGGTCTGAATATAGCAGTATTTGGGAATTAAGTATGCAGAAAGGACAGCTAGCAATAGTATAACAGATGTATGTAATCTCTTGTTTCCCTTCATAACGTATAAATCGTTTTTTTTTTTCGTTTCCTTGACATTGGAAAGTACGCAAGCCGCGACATGCCAACAAAAAAAAAAATATAACAATTCACATATTCACGGAATGACAAGTTTCTTTTAGTTTCTTGCTTATTATTCAACTTTTATATATGAGACATGTGGGCTTAGCCACAAAGTATTATTCATATTTTTTTATTCACGCTTCAAGTTATAACTTTTTTTTTTAGAAAGCTACCAGCAATTTTGGTGGTAATTTAATAAGCTACGCCCATTGTCAAATCCCTACATTTCTCATAGCGACAGCCAATCTAGTTAAGTTGAAAACATATGGCTATTCAAAATAATCCTTCAAGTAACTACTTCCTCCTGCCCTTATCCAACATTATATGGGGTCGGCTAACATATTTTCTCCTTCCTCTCTCCTGTGTTAGCCGTCATCTCAACATTCATACTCTTTTACACCATATAATTTTTTACGCAATCCATCCATCTTTTTTTTATCTACCTCTTCTTCTGTGTCCATCCACTGTCATTTCTATCATTTTCCTAGTTATACGGCATTATTCTTATTACATGGCCAAATCACGCTAGTCTGTTACTTTAAGTTTTTTAACCACTGGTGCTTTCACATTCACACTTCTAATATATTTATTTCAAATTTTATCCATTTTCGTAATTCGACACCTCATGCATCTACTTATCAGGTGACAATGTTTTGTGTTTTTAAATATTAAAATATACAATGTAATTATTACTTGCAATTGCTAATTGTCGAATATGTAAAGGATATAAGAGGTCATATATTTCGTGATTTTTATTTTTATAAAATTTGATACGAAAGCATGTATAAAATAAGTATTATTTATATTTTATATTAAAGTTAGAGAATAATTAATTTCTTTATATTACTAATTTATTGCCTATAACCGAAAAAGTTAACTACGACGAGATTGATTTCAACCATTCATTGAAAACGAACGAAATTTAATGAATGGAAGCATAAACATTAGGGAATGGGTTTAAACTATGATTGAGTTACAAATTTATTATGCATTTGAGTGGTTGTTTGTTTTTTTAATCCGCTGACAGAAATACAATTTCTACAATATTACCTCTTCTAAATAAACTGTGCTTTCTGTATACCTTAAGTGATAGTTTTTTTTAAATCTTTCTCATTTGAATGTAACGAATTTCGAGAAGTTTTGTGAGGGTTCGATAATGGATCCTTTCTTTATCATCATACACAAGTTATAATGAAACAATTTTCTAAATCGCCCTTGTCTCAATGTAGTGGTCTAATATTTATTTTTTCATCAGATTTATTTATAGTCGTTTCTATTGTAATCAAATTAGGGAACGTACCTATATTACGTGGCCCGTTTAATGTCTCTTAATAGGGGGGAGGGGGAGGCAGAACTTCAAAATACTGCAATTGCTCATGGAGGACGAGGTGGGGGCTTAGATTTTCGTCACGTAGTCCTTCTCGCGCTTTGTCGAGCTTTTGGCATCACGCGGCAAGTGCTGAACTAATTAAGATAAATATACAAGCTAATTTTTTAAAATTTCTGTTTACAATAAATAACTACGTAGAAATCATACTACGGATAGTCACCAAAGCCTGGCGGATGTACTAAAAAATGACAAAAATAGGTTACGTAGTATGTGTGCGTTCTCTTAAGTTCAATTTATTCAATCTATTTTATAACAAATTGTTCTGGAATATTGCGCAGGCCGCTCAATAGTGACAACAGACAAAAAGGGATTCCCAAACTATATAGGACAAGAGTCCTATATAGTTATAGTCATATTTGTTATTGGTTAAATGGGAAACCTTGACATCATTTTCTCATACTTCCTACTAAAATATTAATCTATTCTTATATAGTATCTTAAAAATTTAAAATAAAAACTTATCTTATTTAATAGGGGTCGATTTTTAGACTTCCTCGACCCCAAAGTCAGTTTTTGTTTAGGTCAACGCATGAGAAATTGATTTCAACTCCAAGGGGATATCAACCACTTTGGGAATCCCTGGTTTAAATAATGATGATTTTTTTAAGTCTCATCGATATATAAAATGTTACGAGAGATGTGTCTAATATATTTTGTTCTACATTTTTTATCAATTATAATTCTTCGGACGTGATTAATTGTGATGGTATTTTTTTGTATTTGTGAATAACCATTAAAAATGATCAAAAATGTAGAATTATAATCGTCCTTAAAATGATTGTGTGCCGTTGGTTTAATACCTTTGTAAATATTTTTATTAGTTTTAATTTGGACTCGTGTGTAGGATAGGAACATGCAATGTCGCACCGTGTGAAATGTCGATACGGATGTTTTATTACTGTAATAAATTATTGTTAATAGATCAATTATTACCCTATATACATGGTGATTTTATTTCTTTAATATTTTTCTGGAAGTCTAACTCTCACGCATAAAGGCGCTGCGACGGCTTGCACACGTCGGGTGTAATATCTATTTATTTACAAAATAAAATATATTAGGTCTTTACCTATGAAATTGCCGTTTTGTATGGAAAAATGTAAACGAATTTTTTTCATGTATTTTTTATTTGTATTAATCGAAGCAATCACCCATGCAATCAATGCATCTTTGCCAACGCAGTGGCAGTTTATTGATGCCCTTCTTAAAGAAATCAGCTGGACGGGAGGCAACAAATTCTTCAAAGGCATTTTGTACTGCCTCTCGGGTATTGAGTTTTTTTCCCGCCAAGAAGTTATCCAAATTCTGGAAAAAGTAGTAGTCTGTAGGCGCAAGGTCTGGTGAGTAGGGCGGATGACGGAGAACTTCCAACCCCAATTCTTGCAACTTGGAAACCGTCTGCTGTGCAGTATGAGGTCGTGCAGGAGCAGCGGAGACGAGCGATTAACCAATGCTGGTTGGAAATGTGCCAGCTTCTCCATCATTGTGTTCAGTTCTTCACAGTACATATCTGCAGTAATGCTCACCTCGTATGGTAGGAAGCTGTGATGAATCACACCGGCGCTAGACCACCAAACAGTGACCCATCACTTTTCTAGGGGTAAGTTTTCGTTTAGGGCATTGTTTAGGTGCTGAACCAGGATCCAACCAACTTGTTGAGCGCTTGCGGTTATCAAATAGAATCCATTTTTCATCGCAGGTAACAATGCGGTTCAAAATTCCTTCATTTGTGTGTCTGTTGTGCAGTGCAAGGCACGTCTCGACGCCTCCTTCGCGCTGGCGATCATTGAGTTCGTGGGGCACCCATTTGTCAAGCTTTTTCCTTGCCAATTTGACGCAAATGGCCCAATATTATTTTGACGCTAACGTCGAAAGCTGCTGCTAATTCAGCCGTAGATTGTGTATCATCAGCTTTCACAATCGCCTTTAATTCGTCATTGTCGACCAGTCTTCGGACGACCGCGACGTTCATTTTTCAGGTCGAAATTCCCAGGACGGAAGCGAGCAAACCAATAACAGGTGGTGCGTTGGTTTGTAGTGTTAGTTCCGTAAACGTCGTTGATGTTGCGTGCCGCGTTGCTGCCACGACGGTACTCATATTCTATAATTACTCGAATTTTTAACGTATCCATGATGACGAAAAAGATTGAAATGCGATGAAAATGTAACACTAATCAATAAACAAATGACTACTTTTGGAAAAAGAATTCCATGTTTTTAAAATAAAATTAATTTGAAATTAGAATTCTTAGCCAAACAAAAATTATTTTGGTTTGAAATGGCCAGTACTGCAGAACGGCAGTTTCATAGGTAAATACCTATTTTATATATATCAGCAGTCTGGAATGCATTAGTAATTCGCTGCTTTGAGACTAAATGGCGTTGTGTGAATTGTCCACTATATCTGACGACCTCCGTGGCGTAGCGGCTAACGGACTTGTGTACGGTTTCGAAGATCACGGGTTTGATTCCTGTCTCGCGTCTGGGTATTAAGAATAATATGTATTTATTTACAAAAAAAAACCTATATGTGTAGTACATCTAGTACCCATAACTTAAGTCTATGCACTTATTTTAGGACTAGATGACGCTGTTTATATTGCCCCAGTGTATTTATTTATTGGTTTATGATTTAGATGTATTAACCTAATAAGGCGGTCTCCTTTGTTCCAGAGTCGAAAAACCTAGTTGAAGAATCATAGAGCAGTACTTTTTCTCGATAAAAAAATTCCTTTGCGAGGTATGGGTCCCACAAATTGCCGACTACCCACTAAACACTCCGCTGTTTTCCTATCGCCTAGTGTGCCTCCGTTAGGACAACTGGCCTGCCGAATCGGCGGCTTAGGTCTTAGCAGTTGCAGAAGTAGGCCAACGAAAAGATGCTCAGATTTTTTATCTCGTTATATTCGCATACTGAAACAAAAAAGAGCGGGAGCTCTGGTTCCCTTATTTATATATGGAGTTCAGCAGACAGGCAAATTGCAGCTACAGTGACCACCTAGGTCACCGTCGCCTGAAGTTTGCAACACCAGATGCATTCATTAACAACGCGCTTGCCGGTCTAGAAAAAAAAATTATTACGTCTTTTTTAAAAAACCCATACCGTAGTGCGATGGAAATATCTGAGCTGGAAGCTCATTTCTCAAGTTAAAGTATTTCATTTATTTTGGATAAAACTAAATTTGCTAATAAATAGTTATTTTCGCACAATTTTAAATTAATAAAAAGTAATTTTACTAAGCAAAGTAAAAGTAGTCGTAAAAACCACAAGCTGGATTTTAGTGAGGAAAAAAAAAACGTTATGACGAATTTAATCTTTATTACTCACAATAAGAACATATATTTTTTATATTGAACAAGATACATGTTGGGGTTTGAGTGCACATCAATCATTTGCGATCAGGTTGAACTCATAAGTGAAAAATAAAAAATCGGAAATAATACCTTAATGTAATTGGATTACAACTTTAGAATTTTTATGAAATTATATAATAAAGAAATAATATTTTAAATTTATGTCGCTCATAATTTATGAATCGTTCTAATTTTTAAAATTAATAGCAGATAATGTTTGTTTTATATTACGTCTATTCAATTCTCATATAATTTATAGAAGTCCAGAAAGATACTCGTATATTCTTTGCGTGTTTCATTAGTAATATAAGTCAAATGAGGGTACGATATTGTTTAATTAACATTAAACTTACTGTAAAGTAGCAAACAAATGCTTTTTATAATTTCAGTTTTTTAAGCGGCCTTTATTTAATCTAAAATTTTATGTTAGACCTTATAACTTTGTTTATTTATCATCCAATTTTATACATTTATTTTTTGACTAATCCGATTTGTTTTCCAACTTCGGCGAATGCGTCGACGACGCGTCGGACGTCGTCAAGCGTGTGCGCAGCGCTTATTTGCACGCGGACTCGCGCGGCGCCTTTCGGGACCACGGGATAACTGAACGCCACTACATATATACCGTGTTCTGAAAGAAATATACAGTCCTCAAAACATATATGTTTAACATATCCCCATGTACTAGATGTATTTATATATCAGAACAAAGTAGGTATATTATTGACAGAAGTATTTTTCTCCACTAAAATTTGATAGTGTCGTGTCACAGAAATAATTATGCTGCAGTGGTGTTTTTTTGTTGCTATGGGACAGCAGACAGACTGACGGCCCACTAAGTATACAGTTACCGTCGGATGTTTGCGACACGAGGGACACTGCTAACACGCTGCCATGCCGAGCTGGAACGTGGTCAAAAATGTAACATTCGACCTTTTTGTCCGTGATATTGTGGATAAGCTGCAATGTCGTCCTGGGTGACATGAGGGATCGCAAACTAATATTACTAAGTACGACGTAGTTTATAAATGAATTATAAATATTCCACGCTATACTGTATAATTTGAATTGGGAAATATATCAAAATCAAATCATTAAGAACTCTATAAATATGTGACTTATCAGCATAAATTCAAACCAAATACTTACTGAGCATTCCAGTTGCCAATTCGACGGCTAAAGGAGCCTCCCCCACCATAACAGGACATATGGGATGGTCATCACCAGCCACTGTCATGCCAACAGCTTTCATCCCTTCCCGGAATGCCGTAGTGTTCGTTTGCAGCCGCTCACGGAGGGCATTGCTTTGTTCTACGAGATCTAAGGACTGAAAAAAGCGAACTATTAAAGCTTTACAACAAGCACAACCTCAGTATGTATTCGTTTGTTAATTTTATCTTCAGCTATTTGAAGTCCTCGGTTGGATTTAGACTATTACAATCTTGCATCACATGTCCCTTGTCCATCTATTTAGTTCGAGTTTTGAACAGTGCCGGATTAAGCAAGCACGGATTCCGTAGCAAATTCTTTCGAATTGATTTGCCATGGGCTCTTAAGTATAGTGGTAAAAAAATTTAATACCTCAAAACGTTTATTATGACAAAAAGGTTAAACATTGTAACACGATCGGTTAGGACCGTCAGTTAGTAGTTGCTCATATAAACTTATTTACAATTATTTTCTTGTACATTTTGTTAATTAAAGCAGTATCGTTATGCAAACGCAGAACGACGCTCAGATTCAAAACCGTTATAATACTCAATAGATGTACACGTTTGCCTGCATAATAGAGGTTGTAAATTGTACATGTTGTAGATAATTAATTTTTTCATTTTCATTTTTTCAACTGGAATGAAATGTTTAAAATTTGTGCTGTATGTAATATATCATAGAATCTGATTCAATGACGAAATGATTGTGTTATTTGAAAGAAACAAAGAAAAAAATATTGTTTTCCTTTAATGTATAGTTTCTGACAGCATTTCTTTCTTTTGAAATGTATCACAATTTACAATATTATCTCATCTATAAATCACCAATAAAAATAAACCTTTTTAAAGAGTAGTTACCTTCAATGCTGCACCGACTATAGGCGGAGGCGGTGCATTAGAGAATAAATACGGTCTGGACACATTCCTAAGTAACGTGATCAATTCTTTTGGTCCAGTTGTATAACCGCCTGCGGCACCACTAACTGCTTTGCCGAGGGTCGAGCAGATTATATCTGCGGCTCCCATTATTCCACAATATTCTTCTGTGCCACTAAAAATACAAATGAATAATTTATCTTTCTCAGTTGAAGAGAATTATCTGAGTTTAATAAATAGGAATTATTGCGGGACTTCAATCTATATCGATAATAATGTGGGGGAATAAACCAATCGATGATAACGTATATACTATAATAATATATAATACTATAATAATAATAGCAATATATAATACTATAATAATAATATCTAATAACGTCTCCTTCTCCATAAAGGGTTCAGGTTTCCCTCCACAGGGAATATATAGTATACCCGCCACGCTTGTCCAGGCGGGTTACATACGTCAGGTTCTCTGATTTTTACACGCTATAAATTAGCTTCACTTGTTTGTTTGTAACCGACTCCTTTGGGGGCGATTTTGACCCACTTTAAACTGCTAGATTTCGTTCAAACTTTATAGATATATCGAGGACCGATGAAAATGCAATAATCTGTATAGTTTGTATCATTATCCTTACCAGGATCCTCAAGATTAATGAATTTTTGGTTCTCGTCCGATCACCGAAGTTAAGGATCATCGGGCGCGGTCAGTACTTGGATGGGTGACCGCCTAGGAATATCGCGTGACGGTGGATTTTTGTTCTTTTTATATGTTTTATATTAACATGACCTGTATGTAATGGAATTTTTCGGAATTCGACTCGATTTTTACTTACTTTGAACAATAAAATCAAAATTCTGCCGAATCGCCATCTGGAGCGTAATTAATAATAATATTGCCAGAAGATGGCGTTAAATTAATAATAACATAGCCGGAAGATGGTGTTAAATTAATAAAAATATTTACAAATTGGATATTGACAACAAATAAATTATATTATAACCCTTTTATTTCATAGATAATGACTAAAAAGTTAAAAATAAATTTAAAAAAAACTAAAAAAACACGCTTTTATAAAAAATCAAACTGAATGGTAAAAAATAATTTTCAATAAATTTAAATTAAGTAAGTATAGTGGGATTAACAAGGTCTGGGTGAGTTTTCGAGTACCATATACCACTTTCTTAAATGCTATTATTAAACTAAAGCTATACTCAGAATCGTACCATACAACTTTTGATTTTTTACTGCTGAAGAACAGCTAAAAGGCTGACTGCTCACCAAATAGTATAAGCAGTTACCGTCGCCTGTTTGGGACGCTAGAGAAAATTTATGCTAAGCGAGGTAACTACCAATTTGCTTATCAACGAAAATAGGGGCAAATTATCCATTACTTTCAGGAGAATTTTTCAAAGTTAGGAGAATGACTGTTCGCTTATACTTACTGCCGGGTGCTAACCAATTCGCGTGAACTGTATTTCAGTTGGACATATAATTAAAGGACATATAATTACCGGCCAGTTTCCCCGAAGAATCCGGTCGCGTGACTATCATCCACCGCTAATATGGCACGATATCTGTCCGCAAGGCTACGCAGACCTTTGATCGGCGCAACAGTTCCGTCCATTGAGAACACGCCATCCGTAATTATCAATTTCAAACGTGCTTCACTGTGAGCTAGCAGATGTTCCAATTCTGCAAACAGAACAATATTTATGTGGATTGTAAACAAAATGTCCAAAACACTGGAATTTAAATTACTCAACAAAAAAAGAGGTCATAACTTTTACGAAAGCAGCTTTCTCTCTGATAGCTTCTTGCGTTGTTTGTACTTTACTATGTCAAATGGCTTATTTAGCGACGTTGAGCACTTTTTGGTAGGGGAAATCTTATGGATTCGCGTCACCGACATGATAAGGTTATTGCTCCAGTAATATCAACCGTATTAATAATGGCTTATTCTATAATGTAATTTTATGAAATACAGTTGAGTTTTTGAAGTGAAAACTTCTTTAGCCGCGTTGAGCATTTTTTGTTGGGTCATCATCATCATCATCTCAGCGTTCATCCCGGTTGCAACCCAAACTTCCGCTTCGGTGCCCGGGGTCCGCTTTCCGACTTTTTCTACTCCACTTCGCACGGTCTTCAGCATCCCTGGTAGTGAGCCCATTAGCACGCATGTCACCCCTTACGACGTCAAGCCAGCACTTTTCTACCCCTCCTGCCGGGGCCCGGCGGAGGCGGCATGGCCAGACATTTGTTTCCCACGTAATTGTTGGGTAAAATGGGTAAAATATTGTGAGTTCGCATCGCGACATGCGTCATAGCAGTATATTTGTAGCTATACAGGTGACGTATTGTGCAACATTAGTGCTATGTATATATTTACAAGTAAAATTGAATGTATTATGTAATGATGTTGATAATTGTAATTATAAGTTTTCTCTTTTTATTTGCAGCAAATTAATTACTCCTGGAGAACAGGAATAGAACCTTCGTAGTATTCTGACATGTGTTTGATTATGCCCAAATGTATATCTCTGTGCAGGTTGATAAATTAAACAAAGCAATCTCCACAGTGGATGAACGCATGAATTAACCTTACCGTTTAAATCTCTGTGAGGATATCTGTACTTCTGCGCTTTACAAAGCCTAACTCCGTCGATGATGGATGCGTGATTCAAAGTGTCGGAGAAAACAGCGTCATCGGGTGTCAGCATCGACTCAAAAAGACCTGCGTTTGCGTCGAAGCACGATCCGTACAGGATCGCGTCTTCACGCCCATGAAACTGAGCTAAACGTCGCTCTAATTCCTGTAACATTAATAATATAATACCATGTGTATATATAATTATAATACCATATATTATAGTGGGGTGCATCAGTTGGCAGATGTGGATGAATTGGGTATCGAACGTCATGGCAGAAGTCGCAGTCAGACTCAAAATATGCCGCAATAATAACATCGTGTTGTGTTTCGATATAAATAAATAAATAGGTATACTGGAACAATTCACACGACGCCATCTAGTCCCAAAGTAAGGAGCATAGCACTTGTGTTATGCATACAAGTGTTGACTTGTACTAATATACCACATTTATAATTTTCGTTTGTAAAACCCGTGTCTTCCACAAGCGTACCGAAGTTACCCATTACGCCACGGAGGACTTCGTTAAGTCTAAAAGTGAGTTTCCAGTTCCCCTACGGATGGTGTTGACGACGCAAACATCCATTGCAAAAGTAACTGCTTAGGTACATCGCGTCCCGCGGTCCGAAAATTCTAGACGCACGGAGGAATACTGCGGTTTTAGTGGATATACCAGGAACATGCGTCTCATAAAGAATAGGTACGTACGAGCACATAGCACGGCTATTTCACAACCTTGCTATGCTTTTACTCAAGCGGCGAGGCATGTAAAACATTTGACCTCGACAACAAAAAGAATCTTTGTGGAAAATTTTACACTTCCAGTTTTTTCTAAAAATAAAACTAATACCTATAGGCAAATATTTATCAAGTCTATTCTATATATTTTTGGAAAACTATAAACACAAGAACGAAAAGTTGTGTATGTAAACGTAAAAATGCGCGAAATCGTATTACCGAATGACCATAATCGTTGACGGAACCCGGATTTCAGGCTTAAAGTTTAAAACGAATCCGGGACTTAATATAATTTATTTAAAACTGAAACAAATACCTACCTTATGTAAAGTCTGTGTTCCACAAATAAACCGGACAGAACTCAAGCCGGCTCCATATTTCTTTAAACTCTCTCTCGCTGCTTCCACTACTTCTGGATGATTCTAGAACAACACTTAAATAATTAATTTGAATTAAGACATGAAAATAGGAAATATATTCGTGCTGCTTACCGATAATCCTAAATAATTGTTCGCGCAGAAGTTTAAAAATTCTCCTTCAGCACTTTGCACTCTCACCTGAAATATTTATAAACATTTTTTTTATTGCAGTGGGACAGAAGACTGGATGACTCGGTAATAAACAGTTACCGTCGCCTGTGGTTGTTTGCAACGCCAGTGGCACTTGGATTACTTACACCGGAACAAAAATCACGGTTATGATGGCTTATTTAGAGACCAGAGGTGGTTGCCATACGGGCTTGCAGCCCTACCACCTAGCTAGGGTTGCTTTGTTGCTTTTAACGACGGACCGATCCCGGTCACATGGATCAGTATTCTTACTTCCCTGGCGTCACAAAAATCTATAAGCGGATGTGACTGCTTACAACGGTAAGCCTTTCAGCTATTTCACGGCAATAAAAAAATGGATGTGGTAATTTAAGTATTTAGAATATCAGTGCGTAAAGGTTAAACAAGGTCAGGGTTTAGAATCGTCAGTCAGTAAGTATACCAATACCAAGGACGCGAGTAAATCGATACAATAATAATGACCGGTACAAAATAAATTTTATTTAAATATGAATTTATTAATACATAAAATAAGATTCAAATCCATAGATATTAATAAGCACATGATCGTTAATGTGGCGTCAGCTCGTAATTGTTTGCACAATTTTGTGGTAGGTATTGAAACGTGGAATGCCGACAAGCTGTGTAATACAAAAACATGACGAGCACTTGTTTATAGACTATAAGTTGGAATCAGAATACCTGTTACTGTCAGACATTTTGATTCTGCTTAGCACTTTATTTATAAAATATATTGAAGCAGTCTTGACTACGAAATGATTTATTTGGATAATGATTAATATAATGGTCTGAGTTTGGTCGGCATTTCTATTAACTTTTAAAATGACAAGAAATAGTGGCGTAACTAAAATAGTTGAATGTATGATATGATATTTAGAAGTTTTTGTAGATATTGATATATTCTTTAAAATTGTGGAACATTTTTTTGTTCTATCATCAATCGTTTACGCAGCGCATGGGATGAAAGACATTTTATGGCTATTTACACCTTAGTTAAAACACACATGATTAAAGTTTTAGCACTTTTAGTTACTCCTGAGTATTATTATCCCTGGATAATGTAGCATTCTAATGGTGAAACGGCCCCGCCCAGCGTTGGTCACGTTGGTTACAGCCCACGGCGGGACTTACCAGCAGGCGTGCCTTACGGTGGGAGGCGTTCGCATGGGCGTCGGGGCAATGCTCAAGTATCTGGGACTTGTCCTCGACCGCCGATGGGACTTTTCGGCACACTGAGCAGCTGGCCCCTCGACTTACAAGGGCAGCCGGGGCACTCACCCGTACGGTCAATGGCAATGGGATATCGTACGGTGTCCTCCTCGCCGGATCCATGCCGTGGGATCTCGAAGCTCGGCTCTTGGTGTCGCTGTACCAGTGGCGTCAGGAAGCCGTCGCCCGGGGTTCTCCGGGGTGGGGCTCCAGAGCGATCTCACGGCCGTTTGGAAAGAAAGACTTGCGCAACCCAATGCGGGCCTAAACACCGTCGCAGCGGTGCGGCCTGCCCTCCCACAATGGCTTGACAGGCATCACGGCACTCTGTCGTTTCACGTGACACAGGTACTCTCGAGGCACGGCTACTTCGGGCGGTACCTGTGTCGCATCGCTCAAAAAGAGCAAACAACAGAGTACCACTGTGACGCCGGCAACGAGGACACGACGTTGCACACCCTCCAACTTTGCCCCGCATGGGCATTGGAGCGCCGAGTCCTCGTCGCTACCACTGGATCTGACCTCTCACTCCCGGCTATCATCCTAGCGATGGTCGGGAGCCAAGCGGGATAGAACGCCGTCGCCTCCTTTTGCTAAACAGATATGTCCGCGAAGAAGGCGGCGGAGAGGGAGAGGGAGCGCGCCAGGTTCCCCTCTCGTTCACGCAGGGCCACTCGTCACTGGAGGTTAGGTTACCCCTGCGTGAGAAAGAATATACCGGGGTTCAGTATACTCGGCTTTGAAGAGGCCCGTGAAAGTGGGCCAACACCAGTCGGGGCCATGGTTTGACTAATTCGTCGCGTCCCGCGGTCTCGGCACTCAAGGCGTGCGTAGGAACACCGAGGTGGTTTTAATAGGTAAGCCAGCGACGCGCGTCCCTTAGGGTAGAGAGGAGGACGTACGGGCGCATTGAACGGACCTCCCACACTACCCCGCCAGAGTTCCCACGCGGCGGGGTGTGCGGCAAGCATTTTTCCACCTTCCAAAAAAAAAGCTTTATATTGGTGAAATAATGTTTGATATCGGTCAAGTAGTTTTTGAGTTTATTCGTTACGAACATTAATAAATATAAATATTAATTCCTCTTTATAATATTAGTGTAGATTTGGATTACTTTTTAATTAAAACTTGGGCGCAATCCATCTGATAGTTGGTTTTGATACTAGACAATTTTTGTCAGTGAACTTTTTAAATCTATATAAATATTGATACAAGTTTGCAATAGTTCTCGCATCACAGCAATACTACTGGATACATTTCAATTAAATTTTCTAAGTTTTATTTCTAAGACACTTGGCCCTTAACTAAAAAAATATTGCGATATCTTCAATTAATATAAAGTTATTAAAGTTTTAAGAAAGAACGTTTTTTAAGTGATGTGTGTTTTCTTGCCGCGAAGAAGAGGGGCAAGCGGTGTAGCGCGCATGCGTAGGAAAGGGAAAATCTCTTCAACTCCTCTTCCACCTATAATACCTCACGACGAAAACTTTCATTGTACATCAAGCAACCCGGACGAAGTCGCTGACAAGCTAGTGTATAATATCAATTTGGTTCCTAAATAAATGCTTTTCTTACATTATTTCTTTCATTCGCCTTTTAGGATTTGTAATCATAGTTATTCGTGTAAAGTTCAAAAATAATTACCCAAAAGTGAATAATTGGCCTCGGGCTTTGATTAACTATATCTTGGGGTAGCTGAAATTCACCTATAAATGATATTGGGTTTCGTCTGGTTTTTCATACAAATATGTTATCAATTCCAAATCCTCTTTAATACATATAATATTATATAATGTATCATATGCTCAACAATCGAGTTTTGTTATTAGAGCAAAAATAGAAGTTCCATCGACATTATTTAGAGAATTATTTACCTTATGTTGCATACAACATACAACTAGCAAGCAGTAATTTTTATTATATTAGCACTTTATGAAATGTGGCTAGCTTTCCTAGATATGTTGATAGGGTAAATTTGGAGTTTTTTTTAAAGATTGTCTGCACTTTGTTTCAAATAAAAAAGTTTAAAAACAAAATTACAGACTTAGAACATAGGCCAAAACAAAATACTTCATACAAATATCTATCTTCTCTTCTCTGTACGAATCCAGCCCACAGATATGGCTGAACTCGGCGTTATATCTACGGATCATATGATTTTTTTTCTTAAATTTACAGAAACGTTATTTTACAAAAATTTACAGAAATATACCTTGGTGTCCTGTGGTGACGTGAGAACCCGCTCATGCTTCCAAGTCTTAGCCTTCTTGATCTTATTCAGCCGATCTTCAAGGACTTCCCTGAGTTTTGCGACCCCCTCGCGTTCCTTATACTTCAATTCATGCAACTGGCGAACTTGTGTGCCATTGAATACTAGGATATATAATAATAATTACTTAAACATTGTTTTGAAAAATCTCTAAATATTACTAATACCTATTTAAATATTAAATAGTATTTTAGTAAAATATATATTTGAGAATAAAATCTTAATGAATTTAGAAGGTAATAAAGTATTATATTTTAAAATAACACTCATAATATAAACGTGCATAAAATAAACGTGCCATCTTTGCGTACAGCTCAGTATAAGTTCAAGTTTACTTTAATATTTTCTTTTGTAAACATTATTACTTTTTATCAATAATCAATATTGCATAACGGTATTATTATTGGATTAAAATACTTAACGAGCTATTGCTCGTGCATATTTGTAATAATGTTAGCTGACCCGGCAAACGTTGTTTTGCCATATAAATAAAAAAAACGGAACTTAATTACGTTCACCTCCTTAAAGTTTCATTTTCGCGACAAAAAGACTATCTCTTTCTCCAAGGTCCAATATTTAAACCGAATTTCATCAAAATTGGTTGGAAAACGTAACGAGTTACTTTCACATTTAATTTCCTAATATTAGTATGGATTTTACCACTGTATTTGGACTAATAATGGAAACTTTTGCAAACCGATTCATATGGTAATTACAAACATTTAGGAATATGAAAAAACAAGCACTATTTTGACTTACATAATACTTACTATATTATATTTGACAACCTTCGTGCTTGCGTCTGGCCTGCGGGGGTCACAGTTTAGATGTTCGTCCCGAGTCTCTAGGTGTTTATGTACAATATTAGGTCTTTACCTATGAAATTGCCGTTTTGTATGAAAAAATTTAAACGAATTTTTTTCATGTATTTTTTTATTTGTATTAATCGAAGTAATCACCCATGCAATCAACGCATCTTTGCCAACGCAGTGGCAGTTTATTGATGCCCTTCTTAAAGAAATCAGCTTGACGGGAGGCAACCAATTCTTCAAATGCATTTTGTACTGCTTCTCGGGTATTGAATTTTTTTCCCGCCAAGAAGTTATCCAAATTCTGGAAAAAAGTAGTAGTCTGTAGGCGCAAGGTCTGGTGAGTAGGGCGGATGACGGAGAATTTCCAACCCCAGTTCTTGCAACTTGGAGACCGTCTGCTGTGCAGTATGAGGTCGCGCGTTGTCGTGCAGGAGCAGCGGAGATGAGCGATTGACCAATGCTGGTTGGAAATATGCCAGCTTCTCCATCATTGTGTTCAGTTCTTCACAGTACACATCTGCATTAATGCTCACCCCGTTTGGTAAGAAGCTGTGATGAATCACGCCAGCGCTAGATCCCCAAACAGTGACCATCACTTTCCTAGGGGTAAGTTTTCGTTTAGGGCATTGTTTAAGTGCTGAACCAGGATCCAATCAACTTTCTGAGCACTTGCGGGTATCAAACAGAATCCATTTTTCATCGCAGGTAACAGTGCGGTTCAAAATTCCTTCATTTGTGTGTCTATTGAGCAGTGCAAGGCACGTCTCGACGCGGACTTCGCGCTGGTGATCATTGAGTTCGTGGGGCACCCACTTGTCAAGCTTTTTTACCTTGCCAATTTGACGCAAATGGACCAATATTGTTTTGACGCTAACGTCGAAAGCTGCTGCTAATTCAGCCGTAGATTGTGTATCATCAGCTTCCACAATCGCGTTTAATTCGTCATTGTCGACCAAAGTTTTCGGACGACCGCGAGGTTCATTTTTCAGGTCGAAATTCCCAGAACGGAAGCGAGCAAACCAATAACAGGTGGTACGTTGGTTTGTAGTGTTAGCTCCGTAAATGTCGTTGATGTTGCGTGCCACTTGTGCCGCGTTGCTGCCACGACGGTACTCATATTCCATAAATACTCGAATTTTTAACGTATCCATGATGACGAAAAAGATTGAAATGCGATGAAAATGTAACACTAATCAATAAACAAATGACTACTTTTGAAAAAAGAATTCCATGTTTTCAAAATAAAATTAATTTGAAATTAGAATTCTTAACCAAACAAAAATTATTTTGATTTGAAATGGCCAGTACTGCAGAACAGCAATTTCATAGATAAAGACCTATTATGTATTTATTTACAAGTGAAAAGTACATTAGTTGTTTAGTAGCCATAACACAAGAGCTTTTTATTTAGATGCTGTGTGCATTTTCCTAGAATATTATTCATCATCTAAGCGTTGTATCCCGGTTGCAACCTAAACTTCAGTTTCGGTGCCCGAGGTCCGCTTTCCGATTTTTTCTTCTCCACTTCGCACGATCTTCGGCATCTCTGGTCGTCAGTCTATTAGCACGCATATCAACCCCTACGCTGTCAAGTCAGCCCTTTTTGGGTCTACCCCTCCTGCGGTGGCGGCATGGCCAGACATTTGTTTCCTACATAAGCATCCGGTTGCCTCTCTCCCAAAATATTATTATTATAGAGTATAAATTGGATAACATTTTTGTTTAAAAGCCGATTTTTCTATTCGTTCGTTCGTTTTACTTTATTTATTGCTGAGGTATAGCAGACAGGCTGACAACAGTGACGACCCATTTAATAGTAAGTACCTAGTTACCGTTGTCTATGAATGTTTGCGCCGCTGAGGCACCGCGAACACGCTGTTGTTCGTATAGGGATACAAGAATCTAGATTACTAATACCGGAACACAACACCAGGTTATTATGGCAGCATACTTTAAATTAATCGTTTGTAGCATTTGCATCATATTTCTATAAACGGATAGTTTGGTATTTATCTCTACCACAATTTTAAATTAAAATTGAATGTACACATGTCATCTTTGTCACGAACACTGCGCATGAATTCAGTTATCATGCAACTGTTATTTCATAATTGAAGGTTCTACTAACTAACAGCAATGTTTTCAACAGTATTTTCCTTACTGATTAGTTTCGTAAAAGTTGTCATATTTTAAAATTTTAGATAGTCTATAGAATATTAAAAATTTCGTATAATTTGTTGTTAATTTTCAAATTAAAGCTCTAGGAACCATTTTAGTTCTATTAAGGTTTTTTAATGGAACACAAATGGACTCGCAACTAAAATGTTCGTTTGTTTTTGCAAAGTTAATAAAATTTGTATGTTTATGTTGAAGAGAATAAATTATGAAAATAATTCCAGTTCTGGAAACTAGTAGCACTTGCTTTGATTACTAAAATGTTGTAAAACTCGTCATTTGTATTATTGTATATATGAAGTATTTTAAACGTCAATATATTAAAAAAATACCTAAGTGATACGTATTTTAATCTAATTTCGAACACAATCTTATGATTTTATGGAATTAGTTTCAATAGAGCGTTAAATCTAATTTATTATAGAAATTAAACTTACCGTTGCGCAGGAGTTGCGAGCGCAGCGCCATTGCGTCGAATGGTGAATGGACTAATGGAGGCGCGGCCAAGAAGGCACGCCGACGCGGCGGGTCGGGGCATACCGGTCGTGCAGGTTTGTTTAATACATTTTCCTTTATTTCATTATGTTCATGATGTACAATATGCGTTCCAAACGATACAATAGTGAAGTTAGCAAAAGATGTTACGACTAAGTTACTAACTTCACGATAATAAACTTTTTTTGTTATGAAGGACATTACACAAACCTTCCATATAGGTGATATGCTTGTTTGTTTGAATATCTATCTGACCCCGTACTTTCCAAATTATTATAAAATTATGGATTTGGTATTTCGTATACCAGACTACCATTTAGTTTAGAGTCTAGATCATCAACTTAATAATTTTTTGTGAATAAACTAACAAAATCAACACTTGCAGTGCATACCAATCAATCAACATTTGGAGTGTTCTGCTATACAACTTGGTACGCACTATATGTATCAGTAGATATTACCGAAAATAGCTTCGAATTATTTTCCTCGCAGTTCTAAGATGCGCCATGTTTTCGATATTGCCAAGTGTAAAGAAATTTCATACAAGTACCGTACAGGTACCTGGAGAGTATAATTATTATTATGATAATCAAGCTCAAAAGTATATAACAAACATCACCGTACAAACACAAATGTGATCAAAATTAAACTTGCATTGAATAATAATATTTTATTTTTATTTCATAATACATATATTTTAATTTTTAAATCGATTTTCGACGAAAGTTGTCTTCAGTGGAGAAATACATATTTATAGCCGACTCTGTAAACAGAAAAATACGTCATTTTTATAGTTATTCTAAGTTTAAAATTATCCTATTAATTTTTTAAATAGTATTTAAATACACATGGAGAGCCGAGCGTGGCTCTCGCCCCGCGCCTGACGAAGTAGAAGTAAAGCGGGCGGAGCTGCGCGACGAGGTGCTCCTGTTGGAGTGGAAGGAGCGTCTTGCGCACCCCAGCGCGGACCTTGCCACCATAGAGGCAGTGAGGCCCGTCCTGGTTGAATGGCTAGAGAAGCGCCACGGCGCCTTTACTTTCCGCCTGACGCAAGTCCTCTCGGGGCATGTTTGCTTCACGAGGTACCTGTGTCGCATAGGGCGGGAGACAACGTCGGGGTGTCACCATTGTGGCGCGAGCGACGAGGAGGACACAGTGACCCACACTGTCGCTATGTCCTGCGTGGCGCGAGGAGTGCCTCTCGTCGCCCGAATCGACACTAACCTGTCGGTCCCGGCCCTGGTGCTATCCATGGTCGGGAGCGATCCTGGATGGACGGCTGTCGCCTCTTTTTGCGAAGCAGTCATGTCCGCAAAGGAAGCAGCGGAGCGGGAGCGGGAGTCGACCACCACACTCCCCTCCCGCCAACGCAGGCCACGTCGGCGGCCGGAGGTCATTAAATGCCCCCCGGCCGCCGTAGAAAGCGGCCGCGGGTGGCCCCTCAGAGGAAGATCCGCTGGCCGCACTATTGCTGCGAGGGTGAGGGCCGCGTGCTGTTACGCGACCCCCCTCAACTCCTCGAGTATGTATAGGAGACCGAGGGAACGAAACCCTGACCTCCTGGTGCCAAAACTATGAAAGAGGCCCGCCCCGACACAAATGGTGGGCCGGCGTCGGCCTGGGCCACGGGATCGGCAGGCCACCACATATCCGTGGGCCCGGGCGGAGGCGATAGGAGAACAGCGGGGTTTTTAGTGGGTAGTCGGATGGCCGAACATCTTTCCCGGAGTCCCACATATCCCTCGGTCCTGGTCCCCCTGGGCCGGGTGAACCCGTCAAGAGAGTTTTTCCACGAGACAAAAAAAATGTAATGTTTTAATATAAAACATTCAAGTTTTGAAGTTAAATTAAGTGCGTGTTGTTCAAGAAAAGTCGAAGTTCACACAAAAGTACTCAATAGTATATACACGTGCTTAACGTTTCCCACATTGTAAGGAGACCTTTCGGATCAGAGCTTCGTTCGTTGTTTAGACCCTGCTTACTTACATGGTCTTGATAGGACACCTAACGACCCCTCCATAAAAATTAATGAATTAGCTAATATCGCAGCTTTTATTAACAAATATACGCAAGAAAGATTTATACAAGTTAAAACTAAGTTATAAAAAGAATGCCCTATAGTCAGTTTTCTTTTATTGCTATAGGAGAGCAGACAGGCTGACGGCCCGCTTAGAGTTTAGCAGCTCCCGTCGCGTATGGGTGTTTGCAATGCCAGTGGCATCGCGATTACTCTGCTGTCCCATAAGGATCTTGGGTCACTAATGCCGGAACACAACACAAGGTTATTATGGCGGCATATTAAGACCAAAGGTGGTCGCCATCCACGGGCTTGAGGCCCTACCACGTAGCTAGAGTGGGTTGATTTGTCGCCGTTTTCGACAGGCCGATCTCGGCCGCAGAGGTTAATATTCTTTCTCCGCCCCTGCACGGATAAGAAAGAAGTTTAAGTTATTACCTCAGGTCCGACGTGGATAGCAAGCATCATATCATAATCATTAGCTCCAACGTAAATTTGAGCGCGACCGTCATTTCCAACGGTCACAGTCCTGCCTTGGCAGGAATTTCCCACTTTGTTACCGGAAATTACATCACAGTACTGGCCAGCTGGTAGGCAGGTCTGAAAGTAGAGTAAATAAGGAAAATTTGTATTTTGTATTCACTGAATAAATTATGTTCTTGAAATTTCATCATCAAATCATCGGAAATCAAATAATGCAATAACAATATATTAATAGTAAAGAAGTATAGTAATAAAACTAATACAAAAATATTAATAGTAACAAAATAGTATTCTAAAGTAAAAGGAGTACTGTAGCACATATTTTCATAATATGAATTTGCATGAAATAAAGAGCAGAATAATAATTAATAAAGCTCAGAATTTCTGCTCATTTATGTTTATTTTCATTAATTTACGATTATGGAACTAAATAAAATAATTTTCATTGAAAATGATACAATATAGGTATTATAAGAATAACTAAAGAAACTCACAAGTAGGAATAAACTATGGGCTACCTAATTTTAGTGAACATGTGTGTTTTTATATGATCTAAAACACTAATTACTAATTATCATCAACAAATTTAAATTTCAGAGACCGGAGTTCAACTTATTATCGCCTCCCCATCACAAAGTGAAGGCATCCTTAATAGTTATTTACAGGCATATCACTCTTTACGAAACTAAAAGCATTATGAAGATCTTAACATCTTCCATGAGCCTCACGGAAGCGGCATCGCTTTACGAATCGATATTAAAAATAGATATGTATTGTAACATGAACCTTTATGGGTTCAGGTCCCGTTTTACTGATTTAATTAATAAAAAATTTAGATTTTTTGTGTAACGAGACAGGTCCACTGGCCGTACTAGGTAGTAAAAAACTAGGCGTTTAGTAGCGTTCGGGTCAGGACTCTCGACCAACGTTACTTAAAGTTAAGTTTCGCGAAATTGTAAAACCCCTGTTTCGTAAAGTAAACGGAGTCTTCCCAACCACGGCGTTGATTTTCTCGAATCTCTACCTCGTTACATTATGATAATCCTGATATTACCTGCAAATTTTGATTCAGATCCCAATAATTATTATTGAAAGCAATGAACGCATTCCCACCCCTGCAGAAGGCGATCTGATTGCTACCGTTATCCCACCAGTCATTGATACCGGTGTTTCCGGCTGCATTCCTGAATCCTACCATCCCATAGATCTGGCGCCAACGGTGCTGGCATATCCATCCGTTGCCACAGGTATCATCCTGAAAATACTGATGATTGTGATTTGCATCCTCAGAATCTTGGACAAGGTAATAGACCCATACGACATCGCAGTTAATTCTTAATTCAACCAGTTGAATTGGCGAATTCCAGAGTTGGTCTTTGTACAAATCAAATCAAATGTGTAATTTAACCAAGGTTTGATACTTTTCTCTCTGTGCAGGGATGGAGCAAGTATAGTGACCCCCTGCAGTCGTGGTCAGCCTGTCGCAAAAGGCGCCAAAACAACCCGAGCTAGGCGGTAGGACTACTGGCCCGGCTGGATGGCTATCACCACTGATTTCTAAATGTGCCTTTAAAATATAATATACAAGGTTACAGGTTAAGTCGACCTATTCCCGTTAAGGGCGTGTAGTTTACATTATTTCTGACTGATTTGACTATGAAACACCCTATCCTAAATCTAACAGTTTTTGAGATATTTAAATTTAATGGTTTTTTAGAAAATCTTCCCGATTTTCGGCTATCAGTTTAGATATTATGAAATGTGTAAGTCTTATTATTACTATTATTTGGTTTTTACATGTAAAATAAAATGCTTTATGACCTCAATAACCAATATGGTACGTAAAATTAATAAACAAATCAATAAAGACGATTAATCGTCTTTATTGATTAACTTATAAAAACTAATACAAATTTTTAAAGTTTATTTTTCTTTAAAGGATATCTAAAATAATATTATGGCACCTATTTTGCAAATATGCTTATAAATATCTACTTTTCATCAGCTATCCAACGAGGTATGACAATCTGGGGATTTATCAAAAATTTGTAGAAAAAATCAGGTTGCGAGCCTGCAGGGAGCAGTTCTAACAATCCCTCGCCAATTATTATCTTTTAAACATGCTACAGACCTTCCTATCCTATTCGATTGATCGGAAATCCTAAATCGGAAACATTCTCTACAGACTTTCCGATCTGTGCTTCCTAAATCAGATCGTTTTTGCGTGCGAGCGAGGAGACACTTCACGATTTATGCAGGTGTGAATGAGAAAAACAATGTGCAGAAACCGGTTTGGGAATACAACACGTTTTGTGTTTGGTTAATAGCTTGTTATTGTCTGTCAGTCTGCTTATGTGATTCGTCCGTGGTAGATACGATATTATTTTGTTCTCTGTTTTCTACTCGACTTCGCTGTGTTTCTGTACTGTTTCTTCTGATACCTGACTGCTGTATTTGTAAACTGGACTCTGATTTGTGCTTGTGATACGGAACTGTTGACGAAGATGACGACCTACATGAATGAGGAATATGCGGATATGTTAATTTGCTACGGATACTGCAATTGTGTGTCCGCACAGGCTCGCAATGAGTACAGAACACGCTATCCCGGCCGTCGAGTGCCGGATGTGAGTGTGTTCGACGGAGTTTATCGAAGGCTTCGAGAAACTGGCTCCGTTTCAAGACAACGTACAGACTTAGGAAGACCACGTGTGATTGATAACGACGAAGAAGAACAATGAGATGGTGGAACGTTTTCGATTTGATCCAACCACTTCCACTAATATTGTTGCTCTGATCTGCGACTCTCGCAATGGAATGTATGGTTTACCGTTCATACAGTGGGCCTATACCCATATCATTATACGCCGGTATATGCCATCGAAGAGGGAGATCCCGTGAGAAGATAGCATTTCTGCAGATTTATGTTAAATGCCGATGTTGAAGACCCGATTTTCTTTAAAAAAATCTTGTGGACAGATGAGTCAAAATTTGATAACGATGGGATAACCAATTATCATAACGCTCGTTATTGGGCCCCGAAAGATCTGCAAAATCCCAAAAAGAAGAGGATAAAGGGCTCACAATGGAAGATTTAGCCTGAATGTGTGGATGGGCATTATTTCTAATAGTTTGATTGGGCCTTACTTTCTCCCCGACAATTCAAATGGGGAACATTTAAACACTATGAAAATTTCCTGCGAGGAGACCTAAGTGACCTACTAGATGATTTGCCACTCAATCTAATACGAGAAATGTGGTTTCAGTATGATGGCTGCCCTGCACATTTCAGGAGAAGTGTCAGAGAATGGCTGGATACAAATTATCCAAACAAATGGATTGGACGAGGTGGGCCTTTACCCTGGCCGGCCAGAAGTCCGAACCTAACCACTATGGATTTTTATGTGTGGGGACATATGAAGAGTCTCGTGTACAGTGAGCCCAACCCAATTACGTCAGTTGAAGTATTGAAAGACAAGATAATTAATGCGGCGAATGAAATGAGAAGGACTTTAACTACTGGTGTGGTAAAAAGTGAACTTCGGAAAAGAATACGAAAATGTGTGCAAAATAGAGGTGGACATGTTGAACATGACATTTAGAATTTAAATGTTTTGTTGTGACTTGAAAGTTTAATAAATTTCATATCTTATACTCACCTATTGTTTTATTTAGCTATTTTTTGCTTCCCCTGTAGCCTATGAAACTAAGTTTTTTCTAAAAAAAAAGATAAATCCCCAGATTGTCATACCTCGTTAGATAGCTGATGAAACGTAGATATTTTTAAGCACATTTGCAAAACAGGTGCCATAATATTATTTTTAGATATCCTTTAAAGAAAAATAAACTTTCAAAATTTTATTAGTTTTTGTAAGTTTTGATCGTCTATAATTACTTATTTATTCATTTTACGTACAATATTGGTTATTGAGGTCATAAAGCATCTTATTCTACATATAAAAACCAAATACTAGTAATAATAAGACTTACACATGTCATAATATCTAAACTGATAGCCGAAAATCGAGAAGATTTTCTAAAAAACCATTAAATTCAAATATCTCAAAACTGTTATATTTAGGATAGGGTGTTTCATAGTCAAATCAGTCACAAATAATGTAAACTACACGCCCTTAACGGGAATAGGTCGACTTAACATGTAACCCGTATATATATATATATATATATATATATATATATATATATATATATATATATATATATATATATATATATATATATATATATATATATATATATATATATATATCTTATGTTGTGTTCTGGCATAAGGAATGAATGAATGAAAAACTCTTTATTACATACAGATACTTAAAACTATCATAAAATATGTATACAAAAATATAATGCTGTATGACAAAGGGCGGCCTTATCGCTTAAAGCGATCTCTATAAGGGACCAGGTTTTAGCAACTGGCGTCTTAAACATCCATTAGCGACAGTAACTTAATAGTTAATAGTGTACTGTTAGCCTGTCTGCTGTCCTACAGTAAAAAAAATCTTAATTATTTCATCATCAATCAAAATCCACATTAAAAATATAAATAATAATGCCCTAAAAATGTCCCCTGCGCAGCAGATATAAGAAATCAACGCTGTTCTTCAAGAATAACATGAGACATTCAACGTATTCTATTTTATGCTGCACTTCATCTCTTAAACAACAAACATGAGATCTTTTTTTATAAATACATGTTATTTAACAGCAATTATATATAAGTAATCTTAAAACTTAACCCAATCCTGCCCAGTTTAACCACAAAGATCGCGCAATTTGAATAAAATATTAAATTTTTTCTTTAGGTTATAGAGCTCGGAGGCAGTAACTTCATCTCAATATTAGACATGTATCTGGTATAAATCTATGAAATTATCCTCTTCCGATATACATGACGTTACAGCTTATGGCTAATCTAATCTATATCTAGGTTATACGGTCTATTGGATTCGATCCCTACGTAAGATAAAATGTTAATGCTATATACTCGTATACGACATTTGTATGTTTGCCAATAACTCAGTAGTACAGGCTTTCATTATCTTTTTTTAATTTAGTCACGAGATTTTTTTTTATTGCTGTAGGACAGCAGACAGACGACGGCCCGCTTAGGATTTAGCAGTTACCGTCGCCTATAGGTGTATGCAACGCCAGTGGCATCGCGAACACGCTGCTGTCCCATAAAGGTACAGGAACTTGGGTCACTAATGCCGGAACACAACACAAGGTTATTATGGGGGCATACTTAAGACCAAAGGTGGTCGCCATCCAGACGGGCTTGAGGCCCTACCACGTAGCTAGGGTGGGTTGTTTTGTCGACGTTTATGACAGGCCGACCCCGGCCGCAGAGGTTAGTATTCTTTCTCCGCCCCTGCACGGATAAAATATACGCAAATACCTCATTAACATCATTATCTTAAATTATAGTTATTATATTCACTTATGAATATGTATGTAAGTACGTTCTGTGATAGTGTAAATAAAATTATAAACAATCGATAGTTCTAGAATCTCTCATTTGTATTTTTTTGCGATAATAATTCATAATTATATTATCTGATAAAACTCACGGAATTAATTGAAGGAGATATAATATTTCCACTGCTATCCATCGGAGGTCCAACTTCAGAGTCCCAAAAGTCAAAACTGCTCATAATTTGCGGCTCACCATACGGATGAGCTAAAAGGAACGCTATGGCACCTTTATATAGCCTTGGTTCCTTATATGTCAAGATACCACCACCTCCTCCATGCCCTCTTTCATTATCATGATTATCGATGAAGGTGAAGGCATCAGAATCAGCTAATAGACTCCACTGAGGTCCCCAGCTAACCAACCAACGTAGTTGATTGTTTCCTCTAAACGCATTACTGAGTTCCATGCCAACTCTAAACTCTGTTACTGCGCCAATAGGTGTGTATTCATCCCGACTGATGGCTTCTCCACCATAGTCAATAACTTCTTGGTAGATATAAGGTCTAGCGTTAGCTGGAAATCCGTGTGCTGTATTTAAATTATGTAGCCGGTCGTATATTACGCTCAGGTCGGATGGCCACATGTGTTTTGCTGCGTCAATCCTGTATATATAAGGATCGGGTATCATATCAATTGTTATTCATTCTAAATTTAAAATAAAAATTCAAGCGTGGAATCTCTAACACTAGGATCTTCAGGGTTTGCAAAGTCACCCCCATCTGGTGCACCCTGCTTTAAGATTGACTTGACTCTTCCCTTCTTGGCTAATGCGTATAACAGCAGTCGCTCTTCTGGAAAACCCAAATTAGCTAGTTGTCTGCGAAAGTGGATATTTCAAGGATATCCAATAGAGGCATCTATATAATTTTCACCTTATAACAGCACTCAACTGTGGACACAGAGCTCAAAGTGCAAGTTTAGTGTGTAATCAGGGTTAATATGTATTGATAATAAGTATTTATTACAGCAAATTCGATTTATGAGAGTCAGTATCAAAGTTTAAAATCTTTTACAATATTTCAAACCAAAGTAAAAAAATTCGCTAGATCTTTATAAGCTTCTGTAGGTTTAATAATATCTTACATAAAAAAAAAAACAATAAAATGTAACTTCTTCTCTTCTAAAACCTAACTAGTAAAAATATTGACATTTCCTTGAAAACGATATATACATAAATATTTATTATGTAACAATCAAACTTAAAATAGCGAAGAAGTATTCCAGCATGTACCTGAACCCGGCGACACCATAGTCTATCAGTTTGTTCATGAAATTCACGATCATATCCCTCGTGTGCTCATTTGCTTGATTCAAATCCTTTAGTCCAACAAGTTCGCAATTTCTCACCTAGATCATAAAATAAATACTCAAACATTATTTAAATGTTTTTGAAGTGAAAATTTCTTTAGCTATTTACCATACATCACAACATTTCATATCATCTGTGAAAGCCCACGACACGACACTCTTATATGACTTGGAAAATGGAAAATGGCTTTATGAAACTAGAAGTGCAAAATTTAGCCCTTTTTCTGCTGGCAATATACGAGTTATATGTCGACTTCATGGGAAAGTGGCTACGGATGGCTGATGAGAATGGCATCAGCCTTCTTACCCTCCAAGCGTTATTAACGTAATCCATGCCATCAATAACACAGTGTGGCCAGTTGAAATGCTCAGCACGAAACGGCACGGCTGGGTAATACCATTCCCTGAATACCGCTGTATTGCCAGCTGTCCCTACATTTTCTGGTGGTTCACCCGTCATGTGATTTATAACTGCGTCCACATAAATCCTACAAAAAATTATACGATTGAAATGCTTATAATAACCAAAAATTATAGATTTAATTACTAAGCTCCAAGGGCTTAACGGAAGAACAGCGCTGATTTTAAAACCAGCATAATGCTGAGTTATTTTATATCTTATTTAGGACATAGTAACTGTAATGTAGCAATTCTATTTGAATTTATAATCTAACTTTATGTTGTCCTAAATAAATAATTTCTTTCTTTCTTTAAGTAATTTTCCATTCAAAGCTCCGTTTGCATTTCGTCGCACATAGCCTCCGAGTTTTTGATGGTAGAATAAAATATTTTCTATCTTTGGTTGAAAGAATGCATGCAAGTGGTTTATTTTTTCATCAGCTATGATTCAATTTTTTTTCTTTTGCACTGTACAAAACTGTGTAACTGTACAAAATATGTGTTTAGATACTTATTACACCAAATGCATTGTCGTCTAAAATAAAGTGGGAGGCATTAAACTACGAAGACGATCTTCCATGCAGAGGACCAATCAGATCGAGTCTGCTGTAGATGACCCCTAAATGAATGCGTTAGAATGACTTCTAACAAAAATAGATATAGACATCTGAAGCGTGCAGTTTTCAGTCACAACTGACGAAAATTCTTTTTTATACAAAATAGCTCCACTGCTGAACGATTGTAAAGCGGAATGGCTGGTTACATAGACCGGTGATTTCGGTATGCAGGTTTCCTCACCGATTACCGTCACCGTTGTTACATAGCAACTATGCTACAATATGCAAGCAGGCGAGAAATATGGACCAAACGGTGCATGTTCGTGGGATTCGAATCCGAGAACTTAAGATTGGTCTCCGAGTGTAATACCACTGAGCTACCAGGTATTATATTTTTTTTATTGCTTTAGGACAGCAAACAGGCAGCTTAGAATTTAGCAGTTACCGTCGCCTGTGGGTGTTTGCAACGCCAGTGGCATCGCACTGACACGCTGCTGTCCCATAAGGGTACTTGAAGGGTAAGGGAACTTGGGTCACTAATGCCGGAACACAACACTAGGTTATTATGGCGGCATACTTAAGACCAAAGGTGGTCGCCATCCAGACGGGCTTGAGGCCCTACCACGTAGCTAGGGTGGTTTGTTTTTGTCGCCTTTTACGACAGGCCGACCCCGGCCACAGAGGTTAGTATTCTTTCTACGCCCCTGCACGGATATAATACAAATACGAAGAACACTTTTTTAAAGCATACTTTTTTATAAATTGAGTATTTAAATGAAACCATATCTTCTTTAATCTGTGTAATACTAATGAAGAATAAGCTCACCTGACTCCGGCGTTATTGCAACGTCGGACCATATCTGCGAATTGCCTCTCGTCACCAGATCTTGTCACCAACTCGTATGACAAGGGCTGGTATCTCTCCCACCACGGTCGGTTGTATGTCCATAGCACCACATTTTCATTTGGAGGTGAAATCTAATAGACAATTAGCGTCAGTGTTGGATTTTGCAATTAACGTTGGTTTTTGCAAAGTACTTTTTAAAGATTATTTAAATTTTACTTTTTACATACATACATATAATCACGCCTCTTTCCCGTAAGGGTAGGCAGAGACCACTTCTTTCCACTTGCTACGATCCTTACATACTTGTTTCGCTTCGTCCACTTTCATTATTCCCTTCATACATGCCCTTCAGTTAAGGGTACTCTTGACCTGGCCTTTTTTCAAGACGTCCCTGATCTGGTCTCGAAACGTCCGCCTAGGTCTACCCCTTCCAACACTTCCATTCACAATCGCCTTATACACTTTTTTCGTCAATCGTTCTTCATTCATTCTCTCAACATGGCCAAACCATCTCAGCATACCTTTCTCAATTTTTGTCACTACATCTTCTTTCAGACCACAACGTTTCCTTAAGTATTTACTGTTTCAATTGTTTATTATCGCCACTGTGTTTCAACCCAAGAGTGATCGCTTCCAACTACAACACCGAGTCCGATATTGGAATAGATATAGCAAAATTTTGTTTTTATGGAAACAGTTGCCCATTTTGCGGTGCCCTCCGAATACTGGGGTATGTGGGACTCTATGGATTTACCCAATAAGAAGCACCCGGTTATAATTTTATCGCTTAGCGCAGTGGTCGGCAACCTTGTCATCCAAAAGAGCCAAACATAGATAATACACTATTAAAATTTATTCAGAGCTATTTTTTAACAAATGTTGCTTTAGTAGGAGACATTATTACAGAAATACTTATAGATGATAAGCAATTCTCCGTGCCTGGATAAATTTCGCAGAAGAGCCGTAGCCGAGAAGTCAAAGAGCCACATACGGCTCGCGAGCCACGGATTGTCGATCACTGGCTTAGCTTGGATCAACGGAAAGATCACTTGGCCAATACCGTGCCCCAGACCGGCGTACTCAAAATAAAATCCAACCTTTGTCCTTTTGTTTGAACTAGATTGTAGTATATAGCATTATTTGTGATTTTAATTTTTTAACTTTTTATTTGTTCTAATTTCTAAGTACTTACTTGAATGCCGCCATAGCCTTTCGGTCCGAGGAATCGCTCACATTCATCAGCTATATCGTCCCATTTCCATTCAAAAAGGTGAACATTCACCGACCTCCCCGCCGCATAATATGGGTTCTTATATGCCTTAGCGACTACCACTAAAGCTAATAAAAATACCAACAATTTACCCTGGAATAAATGATAACTATTAAAAAAAGTGAGACGGACCAATTCTTGGCTATGCCGCGGGCATGTACCTACTTGGGACCATCGGGTGTGCGATGGAACACAGAGGTTGTTTTTATTAAAACCGTCGCTGGTATACCTATTGGTATACCAGAATTTTATTGGTATGCCTATTGGTATACCAGCGACCCCTTGCGGCCCCTTATTAAGGTGGCAGCGCACGAGCACAAAGCATGGAATTGCACTTAAACCCAACTAGATATGAACAGGATTCAACTATCTAGTGTTTGCTATCACATTTTTTATCACATACAAATCTGTGTTAATTTTATAATATGATTATAATATGATGTATTGAAAAAAGTATAAGTCCTTCGATGGCTTGGAGGAGCAGAGGCATTAACTTGACCTGCAATGTATGTATGTAACGAAATTTTCGCACGCAATTTTTACCCATTTTGAATGATCAAAAGAATTCAAAATTTAATAATTTTGTCCAATAGTCCTTATCAGGATTAGCCAGATTAACGCACTCTTTTCCTTCTGTCGGAACTCTATCTGGCGTTTAATTAATAAGACAGCCGAAAATGGCGTTAAATTAAAAAAAACTGGCGAAAGATGGCGTTAAATTAATAAAAACATGTACGTTATGTTACTTGTCAATAAGTACGTTATTTGTTGTCAATTACCGATTGGGAATTGACAACAAATAAATTATATTTTATAGTTAATCAAACTGGCGGAGTTACAAAAATGGATAAAATTAGAAATGAGTGTATTATGGGAAGTTTGAAAGTAGCGCCAATGATTGAGAAGCTGAAAAGTAATAGGTTAGCCTTGTGTGGCCATATTATAATGCGAAGAGAGGAGCGTCATGTAACAAGGAGGATGCTAGAAATGATAGTGGATGGATACGAGAGGAGAGGTAGACCAAAGAAAAGATGGATGGATTGCGTAAAAGATGATATGATGAAAAAAGGTGTGAATGTTGAGATGACAGCTAACAGAGGAGAGTGGAAGGATACAACATGTTGTGCCGACCCCACATAGTTGGGATAAGGGCAGAAAGAAGAAGAAAAGTTAACCAAACTAAAAAGTTATAAATAAATTATAGTTTAAACAGACTAAAAGCACGCTTTTATTTATTCAAACTAAAAAGTAAAAAATAATTCAACATAAAAATAAAATTACTGACGAGAAAATTAATGTCACTATTCTCAAAAGCGTGGGGTGCTCCCTAACAATCGTTATATTTTTTTACTAGTTTCATTCCGAATGCAATGTTAGTTTATATACATCGTACAAAGCACCCCACGCTTTTAGATCAGTCACATTATTTTTCTCGTCAGTAATTTTTCTCACAACCGCAACACAAAATTGGTCAAACCTTAATAGAAGCGACGTAGGCAATTTAAATAGGTACATGGGAATCTTTGGACCAAATCTCCATGTACGATAATTCCCTGTTGAAGTCGAATTTTAATTTATATTGTTTTGACTACTCGATGATAGAGGTCGCTGTTACTTTTAACACTACCTACTATTTAATAACAGATAACATACACTGTAGAATACTGTGGATGATAGTCACGTAACAAACGTAAGAACAGACGATATCCGTGGCGTAGCGGCTAACGCACTTCGGTACGCATGCGGAGGCCATGAGTTCGATTCCCGTTTCGCTTCTATCCTACTTAAAGTATTTTGGGACTAGATGGCGCTGTGAATTGTGCCAGTATATTTATTTATATTTAAACTGTAACTATTTAAGTACTTTAAATAGTAAAATATTATCTAATGTATAAGAATAAATTTTCAAAGCAATTGTTTATTATTATGACTAGATTGGGAACGACAACTTCCATGTTTTCATAAAAACCACTCCTACTTATAACGTGGAAAACGTTATAATGATAAACCAATAAATACTTACCATACTGTCGACCCCCATGACACTTAATTAGCAAGTAATTGGTACTAAAAGAAACATATTAGAACGATAAGAGATAACTTGTTATTTTATCATTTTAATTCCAGATAAGTAACTTTCGATTTAAATTGTTATCATTATTTTTACATTTACCATATTAATATGGTTCACTTTGTACATTTATTGAAAATAAACACAAGTACATACGTGCTAAAAGTACTTGTACAAGTAACTATTATTTTCAAATTCAATACAAATATTATTTCATAATAGAAATGTTACCTTTTTTTAATTTTGCCATTCTTTTCAAACAATTACAATAATTTCGAAATTTTAAAACTTTTATTTCCTTTCAAAATTTTTAAGTATGTTTCCGAATTGGACAAGTGCTTGATTTATCGACCCTTTCAATACATGCTTTTATTATTTATGTATGCTATTATGTATGTATGTATGCTTTTATTATTTTCTTAAAAAGGATTCAATTATTATCATATTTTTGATAACTCTATCAGTATATTGGAAGCCATCTTTATTACGTTCCTGTTATCAAATCCGTATATTTTGTATCATTTAGCGTTTAGCGATCACGTTAGGTCAAGAAAATTTTGATTTTCAAGAAATTTGGCCTACTCTCATAATAAACAAGACTCGGCTCTTCGGCTTTAAAAGATGTATGTAAGGATGTTTAATATACAACCTTAGTTGACGTGATCTTTTTAATTAAAAAAAATTCCTTCTTGCTGTCAGAATATGAATGCCATATGTCAAAATCCTCACACTCAAACAGCGTTGCCAGATGGGGGAGATTCCCTGCAAATTCGGGGATTTTTTCGGCTGGGTGGGAGATTCGGGGAAAAGATTCTTTGGGGGGACCTACGGGGGGAAAAATTAAGTTGAGAGAAATTTTGGAGGTTTTTTAAGTGCCAATAATTCATCCACAGACACAATTACCATCACTACAATTATTATATAGTATGATATATTTTTATCTTATAATTAATTATATGTTTATTTATATATAAACTTCAATTCAATCGTTCATTAATAATTCAATTCGTTTGTTCGTTCGTTAATATGCCGTCTCTGTCTTTTTACTCATGTTGCCGATTGACGATTGCTGATGCGATAGCAAAAGGCGAGAGTGCTTATGAGTTTCGTTATTTCGTTCGTGTTGGGTTGTTAATGGATTGTAACTGTTTCTTGTTGTTGGTTGATTTTGATGTCGTGTTGTTGTTGTGTTGTTCATTTAATTTTCCAAATTTTCTTCTTAGGAATTGTTTAAAGCGCAAGCAAAATGTTGAAATCTATCATGTCATATGTCAGAACATACTGGAAAGAATGGGAAGACAAAGCGATATTTTCAGGTTAGTAAACAATGTTTTTACATATTATCGTAGGTAGTAGTACCGTATTTTACCATAAGTAGGTACTTAAGTTATTCGAAAGGCAGCTGACAGGAAATGGATGGAAGAGCCGAAGATCGGGCTCACTGGCATGCTTTGGGAGATGCCTATATTATGTATGCCTATATATGTCCAGCATTGGACTACAATAGGCTGATGATAATGATGATGAGGTATGTTCTGTAGAGTACCAGGTTGTTATTATAGAAACTTTACGCGAAATGAAACATAAGTAATGGTTAATATCGTAGTTATTGGACTTCAGAATATTTAAAAAAATAATAGTGTCCCTGTTTAGACATACTACGAGTCTTCACATACAGGGTGATTTTGACAAACCCGTCCAAATTTTTTTACGCACTAAAAATCATTTAAGGAACCAATTTTTGCAAAAAAAATTGTATGTCAAATTTTCACCATAAAATATTTTATATAGGATCATTAATTTGTATTGTTCGTACAGAATAATCATATGGTGCAAACAGCGTACGTTAACCTGTTATTACCTGTCTCTATCACACCCGCGTAAATGAGTAGTGCGTATTCGCTCGCCCGGTTCAATGCCACCGTCCTCGGCCTTTTACTAGGCCAGATGGAGAGGTCATTGACACTCTAGCGCCGTATTATGTAAATTGCGAGTTCTTTGAATGAATTTGTGATGCTGATTACTCAACATTGTTGTACTATGTGATACAAAACTAAAATACATGTTTCTCATAACTTTTACTAAAGATTCTTCTGTGTGAATTCGGACGGGTTTGTCAAAGTCACCCTGTGTAGCATACTTACTCACTACATTAACATTTTATTTTTATGAAACGGATCGTCCTGTCCATGATGGACAGTCCATCATATGTTTATAAAATAGAGACATACCATACCCTATCAAAAAGTTACGTAAGAAAAATGAAGTTGATGGAGGCTAATTAAAAACTACGTTTACATTGCATTATTTTCTTTTGTGATTTGATTATTGTGTAAATGAGTATTGATGTTGGCCAATGGGTGGTGGTACAATCTTATTTCACTGGAATGCACTAAGTAATTGAGTCTTGGTGTTGGTTAAATAAGACGAGTAAACTAACTAGGGTTTGGGGGAGCCATATTAGTCGTTTCATTGTCTGTCTGGCTTTCTGCTCTGCCGCCTCCTGCAGGAAGAAGTAGCAGAGCAGGTTTAGTGTCTGTTTTGTACATCTGTCACTTGAGCTTAAGGCCTAGGCCGCACTACGGTTTTTCCCCAGGAGCGGTTAACCGCTATAACCACGAAACCACTCGAAACGTACACACTACGATTATAAACCGCAAACCCGCCCGTGATTTTCACAGTTTGAAGATGGATTTCAAAAGAACAGTATGTATTGCTCTGGTACTAAGAAATAGAAAAAAAGACGTCAACGAAAATTTCGCAAATATTGGGTCCATCCACTCACTAGCCGTAGATTTGAGAAAGGTTTCTTTCAGAAACAGTATAAAATTTTAAGAGAACATCCAGAGAAATTTTTCAACTACTTTCGAGTGTCAGTAGCCAGCTTCGATAAAATTTGTGTCATCCAATTATTAACTACGTTGTGATAAACTTCCTCCTAAAGTTTATTTTTCACATTTCTATAACTGTATTGACCTAAAGTAGTATCGTATAAAGCTGGTATTTTATGTACTACCACGATGATTTTCTGGGCTAAACTTTCGTACTCTGCATTTGTAACAGACTCCGACTCAGTCGACGATATAATTGTAACGGGATGACAACACAACTATTCTTCGCGGCGGTCGGCCGAAGACTAGCCAAAAAAACCGGCCGCGGTTAACGCATAGGGCGTGTGCGCCCATTTAGTTCTATGGATTACAAATTTTGCTACGGTTCCTTACCGCGACAATTTGTAACATTTCACGGTTTTAAAATCAGTCGCGGGTAAAAACCGCAAGTGCGGCCGCTTGTATTCGTTTTCGTGTTTCATAAACTCACACGGTTAATAACCGCTGCGGTTTCACCGTAGTGCGGCCTAGGCCTAAGCCGCATTTTATTTTATATTTGAATTAACTCTAAAAATGAGATAACCCATAAAGAATTATCTATCTAGCTACTTTTGCTTTTTTATTTCTTCTTTTAAAATAAGTTTTAACTGTTCTGGGGGTTATTTTTTTCCAAAAAGCTTATTTTCGGGGAATTTCGAAAAAAGTTGGGGGAAATTCACATGGCCATCTGGCAACACTGCACTCAAGAGAAAAGACACCATTTTCATTTCATTCATTCAATTTTGTGCTTACAATTGACAAGGCTGTATGGACCAAGTCCTTTGCCTGCCAGATTGGCAAATTAAAACAACAACAACATTCAATTTTGTGCTATTGAAGTGGTAGTCGTGTTTTTAGAATTATATTATGTCTTTATAATTATAATAAATCTTGTTGATATAACTTACTGTTATAGTTGTACTGAATAAAGTTGTAGTTTTTTTTTATGTTATTAAATTTATAGATTGGCAATAGCAACTCGTGTTGTTTATTTTCTTTGACGGATTTCCAGAAGTTGTTTACAATTTATTCGCTGTTTTGGCAATGGCTGGTAGAATATACTTTGTATTTGCGTTAATATGCATAGTGCCTATAGTTTATGCTTGTAATGAGGCCATCTGTGCGAGTGTTGTTTCAAAGTGTATGCTAACACAATCGTGCAAATGTGATTTGAAGGACTGCTCATGTTGTAAAGATTGTTTCAATTGCCTCAGTTTTCTTTACAGCGAATGCTGTAGCTGTGTTGGTAAGTCTAATAAATATTACTACTAAAAACTATTAATAATACAGATTTAAGTTAGTTTTTTCGTCATATTATGAAAGATGTTTGATCAAATTTAATTTCTCTGGAGCCAGCAAGTGACATCTCTTGTGGTAAATGTTTATTGGTGATTTGCCTATTCACCATGCTCCAATGATTAAATAAGTTATATTGAACGTCTTCATACGTTCGTGGATTTAGTTAGCTTGTTTTTTTCGTTTTAATAGTCCATAAAATAAATAAAATATTGACTTTGTTGTTGCTGATTTCCAAAAAAGCAGTGCCAACTGGGACTTTAGAACAAACAACTGATGAGTAACTCCAGCAACTTCTATCTATAAATACTTTGTAGAGAGCTAAATTGCAAGGTCCATACAAATTCACATTCATGTTTCCTATTGCCATATTTAAGTTTATTATGTGGATATAGCTAACATATACAAGCATTTTCTGCTCAAACACAATGTATCTGTTAAATTTTACACTATTTGAGTATTTGATTCAAGACTTCGAATATAATCTCGTTAATATACCAATTGCAGAAAGCAGAAATGTGTCTTGAAATATCCATTTAAACACCAGAGCTGAAAAATTATTTCGACAAATTTAAACTTTCTACCTTTATTAATTAATGAGTTATGAATTTTTGAAATCATTTTTTGACTCTGGTGTCCAATTGGATATTTCTAGATATGTTTCTGCATTCTGCTATCGATATATTGTAATTGTTCTCTGAAGTATTTACATTACAAATATTTAATTTTCTGTATCATGAAAACCCTTACGTTTTGGAGTCATGCTGTGGCCAGTTGGTTTGACTTCTACCTACTGGGCCAATTTGACTAGTGTGATAATAAACTATAGAATATGTGTGAAATAACCCATGACCTTATACTCTTTCCAACATGTCAAAGATTATATCCATGCAGGGGCAGAGAAAGAATACTGACCTCTGCTGTTGGGGTCGGCCTGTCATAAAAGGCGACAAAACAACCCACCCTAGGTATGTGGTAAGGCCCCAAGCCCATCTGGATGGCGACCACCTTTGGTCTTAAGTATGTCGCCATAGTAACCTTGTGTTGTATTCCGGCATTAATGACCCAAGTTCCTGTACCCTTATGGGACAGCAGCGTATTCGCGATGCCACTGGCGTCGCAAACACCTATAGGCAATGATAACTGCGAAATTCTACGCAGGCCGTCAGCATGTCTGCCGAAAGAAGTTATTGCAAAAAAAATATATTGCACCATGGATTTTGTTGATAATATAAGCTATAAGCTTATATTATATTTAAAAACAGTTATATTTATATATAGACATCTGCAAAATAAAATATATAGCCAATATGCTCTATTCCTCATTTTCCTTTCTTCACAGAGATTCAAAACTGATTAAATTATAAACCAATCTATCATACTTTATTGATATGTTAATTAATATACTCTGACAGTATTATTATTCACAATTTTACATAGATAATATATAAACATATCATTTGTCATTTAATAATATATATATTACTTGCAATTAATTTTAATTCTTTTGACCTATTCACATGTAAATCTGATTAATTGAATAACTTACTATGCAGGGGTGGAGTAAGAATACTAATCTCTGCGGCCAGGGTGAGCCTGTCGGCCAGGGTGAGCCTTTCGTAAAAAGTGACAAAACAACCCTAGGTATGTGGTAAGGGCCCCACGCCCGTCCGGATGGCAACTACCTCTGGTGTATAAGTATGCAGCCATAATAACCTTGTTATCCAACATTAGTGACCGAACCCTTTACTCTTAAGCAGACAGCAGCGTATTTGTGGTGCCTCTAGTGTTGCAAACATCTATAGGCGATGGTAACTGCTTGAAAGTGGACCGTCACGCTGTCTGCGGTCCCCAGAAGTAAAAAAACAATTGTTTCATTGTTTTCTTATTACATATAAGTGATGTAGAACCAGTTTTTCTTATGCCCTAAATTCAGAGTGATTCAAAACATTGTTTGAGTATCTTAAAGTGGCATTTGATGAAGGTGTTGTCTGCGTTTTCAACAGATATGTGTCCAAAGCCGAATGACACTCAAACAGAATTATCGAAGACATCATATGTAGAAGAATTAGCTGATGGAGTGCCAGGATTGTTTGCTGCCCTCACCAGTGACCCTGACCCGCAGCAGCGTTGGTTGTCCATCACATATCCAGTCGATATTGACCTTTCTTTATACAGACCTGCTCAGAAAGAAGTGGTTTATCATCTGCGTAAGTACATTTCGATTTATTCTTTGAGGGTAGTCTTATAGGGTGGACTTAAAGGACTTATATTAGAGGAGGGATGTGAAAACACAAAGTGCACCCAAATATGCAGTGTGAATTTTAGCAAAGGGAGAATAAATAGCCTTATTGGTGAATTTAGTACGTAATATCATACAAATATTTTGTCTTCCTCCAAGAACACTTTTGTAGTTATTTAACAACTTTAGCGAGTTTGCCACACCGTTGCTTGCGTATTTCCTCACGCAACTTTGTTATTTGTCCGGCATACAAAGTGCCCATAATAGTGGCCCCATGAACTTTACTTTTGAAGTTGGATATGACGGTCTCTTCCAAGCCATGGACTGTTTTTTCGTTTTCGGGTCGTAACACGGAAACGGTATGGTTAAGCCATATTTCGTCCATAGTTATGAATCGAGCCAAAAATCGGTCAAGCTCTTGTTTTAACAAACCCAAGCAGCTTTGCGAAATTCTCAATCTCGTTTGTTTCTGCGCGTCAAAAAGCATTCTGGGCACCCAGCGCGCTGACACTTTTTTCATACACAAATGGTTGTGTATTATGGACACTTCCTATAGAAATCTTCATTTCTTCTGCTATAAAACAAACAGTAACACGACGATCCGCCAAGACAACGTTTTCAACTTTTTTAATCATTTATTCAGTCACTACCGATGCATGGCGTCCCGTGCGGGGGTCGTCGTTAATGGAAGTTCTTCCTTGCTTGAACTCAGCACACCAACGCGCAACCCTAGAATATGGAGGAGCATGAACCCCTATATTGCTCTTAAGTCTTGATTAACCAGCTCTGTAGTTAAATTTTGCAAGCAGATATATTTTATATCCGCGCGAACTTCAATTTTATCCATTTTTAAGACCACGTTCCTACACGACGCAAACCAATGACTTCTATTTAAAAAAAAAACAAAAGAGAATTAATTGCTTTATTATTATTATTATATCTAATGTCTGGGCTATGCCTGCCAGTATTTATTTTTTTCTTTCCAAGGAGAACACCCCTCGTAGCTCACAGATGGCAGAATTTTTTCCTACTTACTTGATTGACACTTATCGTTATATTTTCGACAATTCACACAATATCTTTATAAATTGTAGCCTATGTATTATTCTGATGTTATATTATTGTAAAGCTATATTATTCTAAAGTTTAATTAAAATCCATTCAGTAGTTTTTTCGTGAAAGAGTAACAAACATCTACACATACAAACTTTGGCGATTATAAAAGTAAGGATTCAATATATTTTCTCACAACTTCTGTTTCTTTGTCTCTCAAAATCTGTTTACATTCGATGCTATACTTGGGAGCTAGCAGTATACTGCTTAGTACTATCACAGGGAGACGCTTTTGCGTCGTTACCTTTCCTCTATAAACTACAAAAAGGAAAATATGTACATGTATAATTTTGTTTTTATAAGCCGTCTTTAAACTGGAAAGGATAAGCGGGATGGCGCTTTACATTTGAGCTACCAGAAAGCCTAAATGATGCCCTAAAAACGCTATAATTATATGCCGTTATGTTTGTTTGCCAAAACTGCAAAGCGGACTGTGTGGAGACTGGAGACACAGAAGAAATTTGGGCTTTTGACGAACATTACATTATATTATTTTTACCTGATTGTTCCTTGGTAACGGTTTACGATATAGTTTCAGTATATCAACGGTTAAGAATCAATAATGTCTATCTCAATTTTTGGCTGTGTTTACTTTTTTAAGTCAATAGATTTAAAGTCCAATTTGGCATAGATTGTTCAAGCAGTTATCTCAATATTCACAGTACTTCCTAAGTGTATTTACCCTTTTTAGTGATTTAAAACTTTCTGGTAGCTTATTAGCTGAAGCGAAGAAATGTTTTCTCTATCTACTATAAAGTTGACTTTTTTGAGATACTATTGATTCTTAACCGTCGATATGTAATTATTTATATTATTTATTATATATACCATAGCAATTAATCAAATATTCTTCATGCAGGATCCATGATCAATTATTAAAAATGATCAAGTATCAAAAAAGGCAAAAACTATCAGAATAACCGATATAAATGAGTGAAGATATGCATTTTGCTAAAAATCAGTCTCAACTATTTAAAATATCTCGAACTTCTTACGAATAGAAATTTCATTTGCGAGACCATAATATGAATTCTTTCAAATATATTCTATAGATTTTTCTGAAACAACTGTTAAAACCTGCGTGTTTTGTATATTTATATAATCAAAACACTGGCATGTTTTAAAAGTATACTTTAAAAATATTCTAGTGACTTTTACACTGTAACTTGTTTTCTCATTCTACTTCTGTCATGTCTTGTTAAAATAAACTCTTGTTAATCGGCATCTTACAAATTTATTTATTTTAAAGAATTGCTTCATATACAGCAATTCTTTTCGGGACTCTGCTTCAACAGGTTATGGGCCCAGGCTTAGCAAGATGAGTGAATCTCCATCGTCTACACCACACTGTTTTTAGACTGCCTCAAGCATGTCTCCACTAGTGGTCAGTAGCAGCACACCTAGTTTCACAAAGCTTCAAGGTAGCAGCAACTACGCAACGTGGAGTTTCGCAATGCAAATGTATTTAATAGATGCAGAGCTTTGGGACTGCGTAATTTCGACCGCTGATGAAGAGTCTGATGAATTTCAACGCAAGGACGCAAAAGCAAGGTCAAAAATCTGTTTAAACCTAAGTGAGCACCTTTACCCCGTAGTCATGGCAGCAAAAACATCAAAAGAAACTTGGAACCGACTCCGGGAGTGCTATGCTGACAGTGGATTAACACGGCGCTTAAAACTCATGAAGAAATTGCTCAATATCCAACTTGAAACCTACTCGAATGTAGAAGCCTACGTAAATGACATACGTCACATTCAGCAGCAGCTGATCGCAATTCATGCCGGCCTCGATGATGAACTTGTTGGTTTGATTATGCTAGCAGGACTTCCTGACACCTACAGCCCGATGGTGATGGCTATAGAGCACTCCGGCACTAAAGTGACTATGGACGCAATCGCATCAATCTTGCTTAAAGAAGAATGTCGAGATGCAACAGCCACGTCTAGTTCTTTATTATCTAGTGTATCCGTGTCTAATAATAATGTAGTTAAATGCAATTATTGCAGAAAGATAGGCCATCAAATGTATCAGTGTAGAAAGCGTCAACCGAAAAAAGTCACCAGCATCATTATCAGCACCATCAGCGACAACTTCATCATCGTTACCATCTCATTCATGTAATAATATATCTGATATTACACTTTTATCTGGCTTTAATCATAATCTTCCTACAGGCATCCCTATCCCTTCACCTTGTACCTCAACCGAATGGTACATTGACTCTGGTGCTACAATACATATGAGTAACAAGAGTGATTGGTTCCTGGACATGAAGCAAGAGTCTAAACCAGTCACTATGGCCAATGGTCAGAAAATTCAGAGTGAAGGAAAAGGTACAATTTCTGTAAATGTTTCTGATAGGATTAAGCAAATTACTGATGTATTATACGTTCCAAATTTAGCAACAAATTTGCTCTCAGTACACTGCTTGATCCAAAAAGGATTCTTAATAGTGTTTTCCGAGAAAGGTGCCTCGATTCTTTTGAAGGATAGCTGTAAAATAACTGGCACTGTTGTTGCAACAGCGTCAAATTTTAATAGTCTATACAAATTAGATACGGTAGATTATAAAGCCAATCTGATACGACCAACAGCGTCAAATTTTAATGGTCTATACAGATTAGACACGGTAGATTATAAAGCCAATCTGATACAACCAACAGCGTCTGCTTTACTATGGCATAGACGTCTTGGCCACCTACACCCTAAAGCCCTGAATATATTAAAAAATAATGCCATTGGTATAGACTATACAAGTTCTTCATTCAGAGAATTGAGTGAAACCTGCTTGCCGTGCCTACAAGGTAAATTGTCAAAGCGACCATTCAAAAAATCACAAAGTAGGTCTAATGCCAAATTGGAACTGGTGCATACAGACCTCTGCGGGCCGATGAGTACTCCTTCGTGGGGTGAAGCGCTTTACCTACTAACTTTTACAGACGATTTTACTCGTAAGACTTTTGGCTACCTGCTAAAATCGAAAAATGAAGTCTTCTGTAAATTTGTTGAATTTAAAAGCTTTGTGGAGAATCAAACGGGTCTAAAAATTAAAACTTTGCGCTCGGACAATGGCAAAGAGTTCTTGAATCATAATATGACTTATTTCCTAAAAAAGAATGGAATTGTTCATCAAACGACAGTGCCTTATACTCCGGAGCAAAACGGAGTATCAGAACGTGTTAACAGAACTGTTGTCGAAAAAGCAAGATCAATGCTCCAAGATTCTGGTTTACCACGTGCATATTGGGGAGAAGCGGTTTCCACAGCGATATATCTCAAGAATCTCTCTCCAACCCAAGCGTTAAACAATAAAATCCCGGAAGAAATGTGGACTGGAAAGAAGGTGGATTTAAGTCACTTGCGAGTTTTCGGCTGTGAAGCGCATGTTTTGGTCCCAAAAGAGAAGCGCAAGAAACTCGACTCCAAGACTCAAGCCTGTATCTTTGTTGGCTACTCAGCAGATACAAAAGGGTATCGTCTTATTAATCCTCAGAATCCAAGGAACGTTGTAATTGCCAGAGACGTTGTCTTTGTCGAAAACAAACAGCCATCTGGCGAATATGGTAAAGAAGAACCAATGAATACTTCAATCCCACAATCTGAATTATTTCAAATTCCTTCACCAGTTACCCAAAATCTTCCATCTACATCGAACATGCAACTTACTGAAGAACACACAGAATCTTCTACTGAAGGAGATGCAGATCCTCCTTACCAAGTACCACTTGCTTCTCATTCAGAATCCAAAATATTGGTTGACAGTCCTGAAGATCTTACTGCACGAAGATACCCTCTTCGAAACCGCCAAGCTCCAGTTAGATATTCGGACTCAGAATATGCAAACCTAATTAGCGCTGATTGTGAACCACAGACCTACAAACAAGCTCTGGAAGATTGTTATAGTCAAAACTGGCTGAATGCTATGCAGTGTGAGTATGATTCGCTGCAAAAGCATGGAACGTGGATCCTTGTAGATAGACCTCCAAATAGAAAAGTGATTAAATGTAAATGGGTTTACAAAGTCAAAAGGGATACGAATGGGGATATAGTTAAATATAAGGCAAGGCTTGTTGCTAAGGGATTCACACAAATCTATGGTGTGGATTATGGTGAAACTTTTGCTCCGGTGGCTAGACTATCGTCAATCCGGCTTTTAGTAGCTTATGCAGCGAAACTTAATTTAGATATTGACCACTTAGACGTTGAGACAGCATTCTTGAACGGCGATTTAGAGGAAGAAATATTCATGGAGCAGCCCGAAGGCTTTGCCGATAGCAAATTCAAAGTGTGTCTTCTTAAGAAATCCCTCTACGGTCTTAAGCAAGCTCCGCGACAATGGAATAAAAAACTTTGTGAGACTATGGACAAACTTTTATTTAAACGTTCTGAGAAAGAACACTGCATATACTACAAGCACAAAGATACTAAGTTACTTATAGTAGCTGTATTTGTAGATGATTTCTTTATATTCAGCAATGATCGGGACATGAAGGAAGAATTCAAAGTCGAATTAAGAAAATCATTTACAATCAAAGATTTAGGTCCCTTAAAAGACTGTCTGGGCATGAGAGTGACAAGAAAAGGTTTTTGCAAAAAAATTCTCTGTCGCTTGACCAAACAAGGTATATTGAGAAATTGATCGAAAAATTTGGGATGAGTGATGCTATCCCAATATCCACTCCTATGGAGCCGGGTACAAAACTTGTCTGGCCAAACCCGATTGATGAAAAGCCGGAATTACCATACCAGCAGCTCATTGGGTCTTTAATGTACCTTGCGATTGGTACCAGACCTGATATACCACTCAGTATCTGTTTTGAGCCAATTCAACGTACATTACGGGGAGGTACACTGGAGAGCTGCCAAACGTGTGCTTCGTTATCTGAAAGCCACAAAAGACAAAAAGCTCACATATATTTGGATACGCTGATGCCGATTACGCAAGTAATCTATAGATAGATCGACGATCCTATACAGGGTATGTGTTTCAGATGAGTGGTTCATCAATATCGTGGGAGTCACGCAAACAGAGAACTGTAGCTCAATCTACAACAGAAGCGGAGTACATGGCTCTTGGTGACGCCTGCAAGGAAGCTCTTTACATTCGATCACTGATTAAAGACTTATTCAAATCATCGTCACCTTTAACAATAATGTGCGATAATCAAAGTGCCATCTCACTCACTAAAAACAACACACATCACTCTCGCACCAAGCACATTGATATTCGACATCATTTCATTCGTGAGTGCATCTCCACCAATCAAGTCGACATTAAATTCATTCCATCTACTCTTCAAACAGCAGACATTCTCACTAAGCCATTGCCTAAATTGAGACACTATGAATGCCTGGCCTCTTTAGGGATAATATGATGTTACCTTTTTTTTAAATGAATTTATTGTTTCTGTAAAATATTTTACTATATATCCTAGAGATAGGAAGAGTGATAGTGTTAACTTTTAATTGTTTATATACTTGTGAATGTTAGTGCTTTAATTACGGGGAGGTGTTAAAACCTGCGTGTTTTGTATATTTATATAATCAAAGCACTGGCATGTTTTAAAAGTATACTTTAAAAATATTCTAGTGACTTTTACACCGTAACTTGTTTTCTCATTCTACTTCTGTCATGTCTTGTTAAAATAAACTCTTGTTAATCGGCATCTTACAAATTTATTTATTTTAAAGAATTGCTTCATATACAGCAATTCTTTTCGGGACTCTGCTTCAACAACAACAAATACAAAAACAAAAAACCGAATGAGTCATTAATTGGGAATGCGACTACCTGCTGCTTGTTCGGGAAATATTTGATTAGCTATCCCGGACATAGCTTATTGAATAAGGGCTACATACACTCTTTATTCTTTTACTCCCAACTGTACTATTGTTTAAACTAGATTAACTACGATTTTTTTGATAGTTTTATAATTTTACTTTGTGACGACCTTGCCGTAACGGTTAAGGCATGTCGGAACGCCTGCGGAGGTCGCGGGTTCGATTCCCGTTCCGCGTCTGCTTGTTAATGTATATATTATGTATTTATTTACTTTATAAAATAAATAAATTCAAAGCGACTAAACAACCGTAAGCAACCACCCCTGGTTTCTAAATATACCGTCTAAAAACTTCGCTGTGTTGCGGTATAAATGATCCAGGTTCTAGTTCCCCTACATGGACGGTAGTGTGTTAGTGGTGCCCCTGGCGTCGCACTCATAGGCGGCGGTACAATGCTATTAACTGGGCCGTCAGCAATGATCTTTTTACTATAACATCATTGGCCGTCAGCCTGTCTGTCGTTCCACAACGATAGACGGAAAGAGTTACAGATGCAGTCATCTGTAATATCTATTATCTAGATACGTAAAACATAGATAGAAAACCCTTTATTAATCAACAACATTACAAAAAACATTGTATAACAATGTTGATATAAAAACGTTGATAAATCAATCGGCGAACCCATGGCTTAAAGCGATCTCTTCAGGCAACCGTTACAAGGAATATTTAAGCTATCAGGCGAAAATCGATTGAGAATTTAGTTAATATTTTCAGAGCGGAACAGCCACTTGTCAGCCCGCCGCGGTGCTTTACGGTTGTTTCTCACAGTGAAAACTATATCTCTCGCTGGTGCGAGTGAGACTTTCCTTAATATATTTATCATTTCCCGGTTGGTAGATCCAAGGGCGAAACCAACGTAAAAAAATTGGGTTGAGGGCATTCTAACAGTTTAAAAAAAATGTACACGCTATGTTTTCCCAAACTTTTAGCACTTTAATGTAACCTAGTCTTGGTGGGTCGAAAAAGACCTACCGGAAAGATCGTTGCGGGTGCATTTCGACCCGCCGCCGCATCCCCAATACGATGCGTACAGTTAATCCCAAGTTTATGATGCTAGCCTCAGCCTGCACTAACATGGCATTTGGTGAAAGCATCATCAGTTCCAGTGCCGGATTAACCACGTAGCAAGAGTAGCTATTGCTACGGGCCCCGCGCGAAAGTAGACCCCCCATATTTAAACCCACTCATCTCTGCCTGAGTATCTAATATACGAAAACAAACAAAACGCATAGACGGCAAATAAACGATTGAGGTATTGAGTATGGAATTGTTTTTTTTTCCCACTTTAGTTACTTAAGAACCCCTAGCAGATCAAGGGCTCAAAGGGCAAATAGAATTTGCTACGGGCCCCGCACTTGCTTAATCCAACACTGATCAGTTCAGATTATTCCCAATTACATGACACCATTTTAATTTATGATGCGATATTTTGAGTTTATTTCCACACGAACCTCATTTGACATCATATAACAGAAACTGTCTTAATAGATACAAACACATATTTCTAATTAATTATATTACATTAATTATGGAAACACGACTGACCGAGTACGAAATATTATATTACATATTTAAAAGATATATTAATTAACACATAGATATTGATTATGTGTTTTGAAGCTGTGTTTTGATATTTAAATAATAATAATGTTCATATGTGTGTCTTTTAAAGGTAATATTGGTCAAAGAGTATTAAAAAAACTATTCTATCTCATTTTACAGATTTTCAATTTAGTTGGCTATGTTGTAAGTTACATAAGCTATTCAGCTGCTCGTATATCGAAAACATTTTGAACTTTTTTTGATTATTTTACTTTGGTAAAAACACCCCAATGAATGATTTTATTTAAAAAGGAAAACATGGATTTTGTTTACTGTTTATTAAACACATATTTTGCAGAATATCTATCGTTTTCTTTGTAAATAGACAAATAAAGCGGATTCTTTTGTATAATAGTTTAAAGAGAACAAAAATAAAAATGTCTACATTTTGAAGACCGTGGCGTAAGGCCATGCACCTCGGAACGCCTACGAAGATCACGGGTCTGATACCCGTTCCGCGTCTGTATAATATATACTATAATAATATAAAAGTATGAGTAGTACATTGGTTATGTGGTACTCAACTAAAGTGCTATGCTACTTTCATACTAAGGGACGTTGTGTGAATTATTGCCCTATTATTATACATACAAATAATTAAAACAAAATTATCTATAAATCTTGGCTAAATGAAGATTTGGTTGAACAATATAGAAAGTATATATTCGTTTCACAGAGAGCGTGGAACAGGATTCGTCGCCAGCGAACCGAGACGTTGTCACGTTCAACTGCACTGTCGCCTACATGTCGCAGTGCATGTCCTGCGACAAATGTCGAGCCTCCTGCAGGTCTATGGGCGCCAACAGTTTGAGGTACGCCATACTGTATTTTGAACATTTCCAAATATTACCCCCCTATTTTTGTTTTTTATTGTTGAGGAACAGCAGACAGGCTGACTGCCAAATTAATATTAAACAGTTCGCTTACATAATATGTTTGCGATTAGGGGCATCGCGAATACGCTACTGTCCCATAGAGCTACAGGATCCTGGATCACTAATACCGGAACACAACACAAGGTTATTATGGTGGCATACTTAAGATAAGACTAAAGGTAGGTAGGTGGGTTGTTTTGTCTTCTTTTACTACAGGCCGACCCCGGCCGCAGAGGTCAGTATTCTTTCTCCGCCCCTGGACGGATAAGGATATTAGACTAGACGAGTAATTTCGAATATGATCAAAAGTCGGTATTTTTCATAAGATGTTAAGCGTTTGGTTAAGATAGTCAATAATACATCTGACTTATATTAAATATATTCCACTATTTCATTCGAAATCCCCCTTGGCTGTAATTTGTTAAGTTATCGATCTGTCGACGTTTATATGAAAAAAATATATATAATAGATTTGCCAACGACTTCGTTTGAATTTTATGACATTAAAGAAAAATAAAAACATGTGTGATAAAATTGTTTTTATTGCCCGCTGTTCTCAAAGGGCGAAATTAACTTGTTGTGACTATCCTACCTTCGATCACAGTACTATTATTCGATCGAAATATCCTACTAAGTAAATTTTAAATTTGGTTATGATAAAGGTGGTTTGCGTCCGACCTCCCATTGCTAACGGGACAACCCAAATAGTGTCCTTCTTGGTTGCTGTGAAGCAGCTAGTGATTAATGGATCATTTAGTTACAAATAAGTGGATAAATTATATATTTTTATTTACATAATGAATATTTGACGATTGAGGAAGCTATAGCAGTGGAATTTGTATTCTGTACAGTTAAAATGGTATGGTATAATATAATGGTATGATATATAATTCCAATAATTTTCTTGATGATTTTCAGATGGTTCCACGATGGATGCTGCGAATGTGTCGGCGACAAATGCTTGTACTACGGCATTAATGAAAGCAGGTAACTTAAATAATACATCTACTAAGTCTACATCAGAGGCATCAGAAATAATTTCTGTAACTTTTTTCGTAAATTATAAACTATCTAGCCAAAAGTTATAATTGACACTTCAAAATAGAATTTTAGAGTACGCGGAAGGACCGCGTTAGGAACTCCCGTATTCGCGGCAGTCTTCATCTCCGTCATGGACATTGCGGATAAATTGCAGGAGTGTCGGCTCCGATGGTATGGCCACGTTTTACGGCAACCGGATGCTTACATGGGAAATCAAATGTCTGGCCATGCCGCCACCGCCGCCGGGTCACGGTAGGAGGGGTAGACCCAAAAAGTGCTGACTTGACGTCGTAGGGGTTGATATGCGTGCCAATGGGCTGATCACCAGAGATGCCGAAGATCGTGCGAAGTGGAGAAGAAAAAGTCGAAAAGCGGAGCCCGGGCGCTGTAGCGAGAGTGGGCTGCAACCGGGATTCAACGCTAAGATGATGATGATGATGACTTTATAAAGATATGTCCACCAAGATTTTCAAAGCCCAAGGAACGCATGTCATTGGACTAATCGTCTTCTGGGTCTTTCTAGACTATCCACTTAAATATAATGCCACTATTAAGCCACCAAATAATAACTATCACTCAACTCAACTTATAAACTACCACTTCAAAACGGGGATTTCCATGGGGGTTAGGGATCTCTTAGTATTTCGTTCTTGTAAAAATCCTGCACCTAACTGTAACGGGAGTCCTGAAAAAATAATAAATATACTGGCACAATTCACACAGCGACATCTAGTCCCAAAGTAGGTTGCATAGCACTTGTATTATGGGTAATAGACAACTGATATACTTTTCTTTGGTAAATAAATATATCCACGCTTGAAAGGCAACCTTTACTAAGCGACATTGAGTGAACTTTCCAGGTTAGTGATTTGAAGTTCGAATATTCAGAAAAATATATATTGTAACACCTAATTGTTGAATTAAAATCATTGAACAGAAAATAAATAATCGTTTTAATCCAACAATTTGCGAGTTACAATAAATTTTTTCTAAATATTTGAACTTCAAATCACCTAATTGGAAAATTCACTCAATGTCGTAGTAAATGTTGCCTTTCAAGCGTCGATATATTATACATAAAAACCTAGACGCGAGACGGGAATCTAACCCGTGACCTCCGAAATCATACCGAAGTGCGTTGCCTAGTGTCTGTAGAGTCCAAAACTGCAGACAGTTATTTTTAAAAAATCCACAAAAATTTTCGGGACCACCACTTGGAAGCAAGGGTTTCTTTGGAGGTTGGTAATTGTAGCAATCCTGCAAAGGGACTTAAAAATATGCAGTCTATATGTAGCTAGGATTGTTTGAAAGATGATTTTGGATGTTTTCTAATCGAACTGACGGTTGATTACGTAATATAAAATTTGCATTTATTCAATGTAATTTGATAACAGTGAATGGAACACCTGCGTTCTGATAATATGATATTATGTTAATTTTAACACCAGTATACAAATTTGATAATAAAGAATGACAGCGCAGGTGTTTGTCTTTGAAACATGATACTCTATTTTGACTAAGGTACCTCAAGAAACTAGGGAATTTTCAACTTATTCGCTATTTTATATACTTATATAATTTGTCATTGACGACCTCCTAGCGTAACTACTAACGCACGTCAGTACGATTGCGGAGGTTACGGGCTCGATTCCCGTCCAGTGTCTGGGAGCTTGTATTTGTGAATATATTTAAAATATATATCTCAAATACAAGCTCGATTCCCAAGTTCAAAGCTTCTTGGGGACAGAATAAAACAACTTTTCTGAAAGTTTGAAACAAATCGAAGTACGGAGGGAGAAAAAAGTTCTAGCTATTTAAAACCAGCGATTTTTTAAAATTTGATTGGATTAAAAATAGCTATAACTACAAAATCGGAGCAATTAAGCAAAACATGGGTAGATTTAAAATATACCTCGACAAAAGATATTAGCTGCTGGTCGACTCTCAACTTCAAATACGGTACATATAATAGTGTTTTATAAATAGGTAAAATTTAACAAAAACAGTTGTTCAATTGGAAGTTATTAGCTAAGCCCGATATAAGTTTAGACCTAATATCATAAAAGTAGAAGCCCTACTGAGAAAAATGTCGCTAGGCAGGAGTCTAAGTTACATAGAAGCCGAGATACAAATATTTGAGAATTAGCGAAAAATCGACTTTTAAAAAAATTTAATAAATTCTCCAGCAGGATTTGCACATATCGGGCTCAAATTTTCAGGATCGTCTCCATTTTAGGTGTACTTTTGAGGTATATATAAACAAAATAAATTTATTCGCACTTTTATATTAACTTTTTTATGTAATTCGACCAGCTAAGCGGCCGGGAACGGCTAGTATGGTTATACATCCAGTAGCACCAAATACATACATGTGTGAGTGATTGCAACACAACAGGCTTATCATTGAGCCAAATAATCATTATATTGCACTCTTTCTGACTATATAATGATGAAAGAGTGCGATATACGAGATCGTGTATGTGTGCAAAATGTTTGTTGTAGAAAAAGGTTAAAAAATATGTCAAATTGCTACTTGTATTATGTCCGCGACTGTACATGTAATTTAATCATTAATTAAAGGTGCCTGGCCTGTCCCGGTGGTAAGGAAACCACAGTGAACACGCTTGACGATGATCTCACATACGATGACCTCGATTACGGCGAAGAAGTTGACGCACAGTCAGTTTGATTTCCTGCGGGTAGTTTAACTATTTACTTCCAACATGTCGCAAAACTTAAAAATACCGTTATTTCTATTGTCGCGTTCCAAATATAAAAAACGTGATTATACATTTTCCTTGTTTTCCAATTTTACAGAGCATAATGCGACTCAGTGGCGTACAATGCCGAATTATGCTTATGGTTAATTGGAACGTGAATTAGTTTTTAAATGCACCAGCAGAGTGCGCTAAGTTCAGTGTTGAAAAAAAAAATAGAATATAGATTCGAATTCTAAAATAAAATTTTATTCACCTTTTAAATGATATGATATAAAAAAAGTCAATGTTTGTACCTTCATTCATACATATATTTATTTTAACACAGTTTGAATTAACTTTGATTATTTCCAACAAACTACGACGAAACGAAAGCTTTAAAATTTTTTTAACAATAAACAATATTACTAGATAATATATAAATAAAATTTCGATCTATGCCAACTTAAAGAAAAAAAAAACATTTGTCAATTTTCTGTCACTGAATTGGTATTCAATTGCACGCATCACTTTTGAGAGTGTTCGATTGTGCGAAGCGTTGCTGTAGTTGAAACATTCAACGTTGAGCATTATGTCGCATAATGCGCTCTAGTGCTGTAATTGGAAAACGAGGATAGTCTATAGAGTGTATAATTTCGTGAAATGTAACAATGGTTATGCAAGTATATACATACACAACTGTACTCTCTCACTCAGTCCTGTCTCCAGTCCAGTGTAAACAAATCTCTTATCAAAAGTTAAATACTTACACGGGCGGACCAAGAATACTAACCCCAGCCGCCGTTATCGGCCTGTCGCAAAAGGCGACTAGATAACCCTAGATACGTGGTAGGGCCCAAAGCCCGTCTGGATGGCAACCACACTGGACGTATAAGTATGCCGTCATAATAACCTTGTGTTGTTTTCCGGAATTAGTGACCCAGGTGCCCCTAGCGTCGCAAACATCAATAGGCGACGTTAACTTACTATTAAGCGGGCCGTCCGTCAGCCTCTCTGCTGTTCCGTAATAATAAAAAAAATTACAATTTATAAAAAAGGTTTAATATATAGAAGTAACAAAACACAAAAATACAATTATTATGCCATAAGTAAATTACGTGTATGGTACAAAAAGTTGCGGAAGTTTTAAAGAACGCTTCTAAGCCATCTGTATTATTGCCAAGTTAAAATTTGCCATAATTATCGAATTTTAATAATTTTTTTATCTCTCTAGTTTGTAGTATAGCTTTAATTTTATTATGACTATTCAAGTAGATTATAAGTCAACTATTCATTAACGTAGATTTGTACTGTCAATTCGTACACATTTTACGCAATTACTTAAAAAACTAAATGAAATTTGTTACATGTTTATGTATTGTTTGTACATGTCCCATATTTTAATAAATTTAATACTCACAAGTATATTTACGTTGCAAGGCACATTGCAACGTAAAATAAAAAAAATACATTATATTATATTTTTAAATTAGTTCAACTATATGCCAAGAACTTTATAAAAGTTGATAATCTTTTTTTTTTGTATTTAAAAAAGTCGTTTTTAGACTTCATTTGTAATTCGTAAACTTTCCGTCCTTATGCTAATTAGTATGTGACTAAATTTATTAGATATATGCTTATATGTATTATTAAAGTAAGCTTATTAAACGTAATAATATTATTTCCATGTTGAATTATATTTACTTTATAGAGCGCTTCGTGATATTTCTTGAAAATACCATATTCCATTTTTTTTATTAGGATAAGAAGCTTATTTGCCGTAATAACCGTTTTAAATTCTTGATGAGTATTGGTCACATGTTGTAAACTATTAGCGTTGTTATCATTAGCGATGCCTCTGGCACCGCAAACATCTATACGCGACGGTAACTTACTATTAAATAGGCCGTCAACCTGTGTATTGTTCAATAGCTACAACACTCAAAGATCGGAAATTTTTATTGTAATAAAGTGTAACTATGCAATAAATCTGTACAAGTTAGATGCGATCGAGTTTATTATCTGATCTTTCCAACCATGAAAGATAATTTAATATTTGTTACCTGTAAGCAGTAGCAATAATACATATGTCGTTAAATCAAGCTAACCGTATGAGATTGGGATCGCATAGGTACATAAATTATTTATCAAAGTTAACATAAAACATAATTATTTGTATTTCCAAGTGCCAATTTTATTTAGCATATTTTGCTCTTCTCAATTCTTTTTCTTTTTGTCGATAATAGCGTCCATGGACGTATTAAGCTAACGTGAAATTTAAATTAACATTTTAGTGTTTTCTACATACACAAAATTTGGTGTGTAAACAAATTTATACAGTAAAAAGTAATCAGGCAACTGATTAATTAATTCAGTGTGTACTGATAATTTTTGAAACCTTTTGACTTTTATGAAAATGCGAGCTGTCTGGAACGCTCTTTAGCGCTAAAGCTCTCAAATTTTTTTTTCTTATTTTATAAATGTGGATTAGAGACTAAAGAGTTCATAATCTCTGCCCATAAAACTGAATCTCAGTGTAGCCATAAGTGATATATATATTTTTGTAAATCATTTTTGAAGTATTTTGTTTACAATTTTCTACAATCAATTACAATATAGTATGTAATATTTTTTATATACAATAAATGTGTATAACAATATTTTTTGTTATTATTTATTATGTTCTATTCTTTTGGGTATATGTTATTTATATCTGTGCAGGGGCGGAGTAAGCTCACAGACCTCTTGGGCCGGAGTCGACCTGTCGCAAAAGACGTCGAAACAACCATTTGTAGGGCTCCAATCCCGTCTGGATGGCAACCACCCCTAGTTTTTAAATATGCCGCCATAATAATCTTGTTTTGTGTTCTGGTATAAGTGACTAGGTTCCAGTACCACTGCGGATGGCAGCATGTTAGCGATGTCCCTTTTGTCGCAAACATCTATAGGCGACGGTAGCTAACTACTAAGTGGGCCATCAGCCTGTCTGCTGTCCTACAGCAATATTTATAAGGGCTGGAAACTAACAGAACTCATCAGGTTGTTTTTACCGAGTTAAGTGAACTGCCAGCGTCGTCAAGAATTATGATTGAATATCGGAAATTAGAAAAAAATACAAATTTTCTTTTTCCTGTCCTTATTACATATGGGGTGCACCATACCATCTTTTCTTTGGGCCACCTCTGCTCCTGTAACTCATTTCGGTATGCTTGCAGAGGTCACTGGTTCTATTCCCGCCTCGCGGCTCGGTGTTTATGTAAAATGTATTTATTTACAAAATAACAGTATATATGTAGTATATCAGTTGTCTAGTACCCATAACACAAGTTCTATCCTACTTTGGGACTAGATGGCGCTGTGTGAATTGTGCCAATATATTTATTCTACCACTGAGCTTTGGTTTTCTCCTAAAGGACACGGATGGAACACCGGCCACGCTTGACCAAGGCGGATGAGTTTGCTGGTTTCCTCGCAATCATTTCCTTCTTATACATGTGGGAATAGAACGCGTAATATGTAGGTTGGTCTCCATACCACTCTGGCAATACGTACCCGTTATGGGTTATCCTAAGATGTGATCAGATTGCTTGTGCAAAGCAAAGACCAAATCCTGCGACCCCCCCAAAGAGCCTCGGTATTAATCGATTTTTAGTGTGTACCCCAGCGAGACCACCCTGGCTATCCGTTGCCAGTCAGAGTGGCCGTAGCCGGATGGAGAACCCCACACCCGCGTCAGCTTCCTCCCATAGCTCTGAGGCGGTACTGTTAAGGTACATTTTTCCCTAGATAAAAAAAGGTTACGATACTTCCCGCGGGTACGGCGCTAAGGCGATCAAAAGACCATCGGGGTGGTTTTACTGGGTATACCAGAGACTTGTGACTCCAAATCATGGCAAAGGGATTGCTACACACCCAGGTAATGTGTGAATCATTGTGAAAATGTGCGACAGAATTCGAAAAGTATTAACACTTCGCAAAAGGATGTATCCTGGAGCCAGTTCTAAGGTTTATATCTACTAGTGGTGTTTGACTCGTATATCAAGGTCCGTAAATAAGGTGGTATTTTTTTTATTGCTGAAGAACAGCAAACAGGCTGACAGTCCACTTAACAGTAAGCACTTACTTCGCGACGCTAGGGGCACCGCGAACATACTGTTGTCTCATAGGGGTACAGGAACCAGGGTTACTAATACAAGAACAAAACACAAGGGGACTCACTTAAGATCAAGGGCGGTTGCCATCCAGATGGGCTTGGGTTGAATAACCCTACCACGTAGCTAAGGTGGGTTGTTTTATCGACTTTACGACACGCCGGCCGTAGTTCAGTATCTTTACTCCGCCCTTGCATGGAAAAAGTTAGTTGGTTGGGAGCAATACGAATTAACTTATTCATATAACACGCAGCATTAACATTGACCGACCTGCATACATATTGTTACATGGGATGGAGTTAGCACATGTTTGAATACATCTAATTTTAAATCAAAACGAAAGGCTAGGTACTAGTCGCGACTTATCAAAATGCGAGGCAAACGGGGAAATATTAAAAAACTAATTTCGATTACAATGTAAAGTAAATTTAGAATTCGCCTCATTAAACGTTCAGGAACATTATTTAATATTCATGTTTAAATTATAATACTGTTGCTTTCATGTTTTTTTAATGAGAATAGGTCAATGGTGTCATTTGTGATCCTAAAACGTCGGTCAAGTCAGAAAAGAAAAAATGTGTGAATTGAACTAGAGATGTAGCTTATTAACTGGCTGCTCAAATATAAGTTTCCCTTTCTTTAAAACTCACTACTTGAATCTTGGCGATAACGTGAATCAATAAAATACTGTCACAATGCACAGAGCGCCATTTATTCCCTGGGTAAGCAATAGATTGTGGATACTAAATCTATACAAATAAATAAAATTGGAGGGTCTGTTTGTAATATTAAAATAACCGCTTTTTACTAAGTGCATTCGGATGTATACACGGTACATATACCAAAACAACATTTTTTACAATTTTTGTCTGTCTGTCTGTCTGTCTGTTTGTTCCGGCTAATCTCTGAAATGGCTGCACCGATTTTGACGGGACTTTCACTGGCAGATAGCTGATGTATCAAGGAGTAACTTAGGCTATTTTTATTTTAGAAAAAAAAAATAGTTTTAGCTAAAAATGATCAGTTTCGGAAATTTTAAGCCCAATTTAACTTGATCTCCGATTTATATCATCAATCATATGAAATAGAGTTCAGCTTAGGCTGGACTCTGTAGGTTGTTATTTAATTTAAGTGGACCTCAGATTTATATCATCCAAAAAATGCTGCCCAGTCACTATTCCACGCGGACGGAGTCGCGGGCACAGCTAGTAACGAATATACCTTTATTTTGTAAGTAAATACATAAGAACTCTTGGGAGGGCAATAGAACCCGGAGATCGTCAAATCCAAAAATCGTATATGATCCCTGCAGTATTTCTCATTCATTTTCGATAAATTTCATTATCTAAGTGCAAGTCACTTAACGAGCATCCAAAGCACTTTGAAGTTCGAGGACTATGGATGAATGCTGTTCATGGGGCAAACAATGATACAGAGTTCACGAGATTATTCTTATACCGAGTAACTCTAAACAACCCTTATTAAAACTGTAAAATACGGACGGCGAACTATCTGATTTGACCCAAAGAGAAAAGCAACGCCAGTCTCATCAGTTGTTTATTTGATTGCAAAAGCTGTATGTACATCAGGACGACCTGAGCTTTGGCCTTAGTGGGGCATTTTAATTAAATTTTTAATAAAACTCGTGATATTACATCAATGTATAATTGAAATAGCACTCATCACGAGATCTAGAAAACCATGCACCCGTTTGACACTTTCTTATGTGCGTTAGACTTTATGTCACGCGTTTGTTTCCCTTCCCGCGTCTAATTGCTTATATATAAAATACTAGCTGACCCGGCAAACGTTGTTCTGCCATATAAATAATAAAATGTCAAAAAATTAAAAAAAATTTTTTGGGGGTGGGTCACCCCTAACATTTAGGGGGATGAAAAATAGATGTTGGCCGATTCTCATAGATACCGGATAAACACAAAAAATCACTAACTCAATTTAGTTATCTGCCTACTGCCTACCCCCTAAGAACGATGGCGTGATTATTTATAGCCTATGACCATTTCTAGGTTATCATCTATCACCATACCAAATTTCATCAAAATCCGTTCAGCCGTTTAGGCGTGAAAGAGGAACAGACAAACAGACAGACAGACAGACAGAGTTACTTTCGCATTTATAATATTAGTATGGATGTATTTACTTCCTCCTGTACTCCTAACACAAGCGCTCTGCTGCTTACTATGAGCCTGTTGGCTTGTCATTGAAATGTCGTCAAACTCGACTTTGTTTTTAAATTCACTCTGGTGGAGCGTCGCGTCTATGTTAGCGGCGCGGTCAACTGGTTTTCACACTTTTTGAGCGGGAATCGCGAGAGCACCTGGTTTTGGCGACGAACTGCTTTTTTTTTATTGCTGTAGGACAGCAGACAGGCTGACGGCCCGCTTAGGATTTAGCAGTTACCGTCGCCTATAGGTGTATGCAACGCCAGTGGCACCGCGAACACGCTGCTGTCCCATAAGGGTACAGGAACTTGGGTCACTATGCCGGAACACAACACAAGGTTATTATGGCGGCATACTTAAGACTAAAGGTGGTCGCCATCCAGACGGGCTTGAGGCCCTACCACGTAGCTAGGGTGGGTTGTTTTGTCGCCTTTTACGACAGGCCGACCCCGGCCACAAAGATTAGTATTCTTTCTCCGCAATTTAATTTAATTGGCTTGTAATATCAGTAATAAATTAATAGTCGGCTCGCTTGCCACAAACGAAGGAGGGAGTCAAGCAGAAATCAGGAGACGGATCCAGATGTCTAAGGCAGCAATGACAAAACTCACCCGGATATGGAGGGATCGTAATATATCCAATGCTGCAAAGGTGACTGTGCTGTGCTAGTACGGATACTGGGATTCTCTATTTTCTTCTACGGTGCGGAATCCTGGATGATTAAGACAAGCGCCAGAAGGAGAATTGACGCGTTTGAAATGTGGTGTTGGCGGCGTATGTTGCGTATCCCATAGACGGCCCGTAGAACCAACGTCTCAATTCTTGCCCAGCTTAATATCATCACCAGACTCTCTACTATCTGCTTTCAACGAATCCTCGGTTACTTTGGTCACATTGCTCGAAGAGATCCGGACAACCTCGAAAAGTTGATGTTGGTTTAAGGAATGAGGCCATGCGGGTGATCTCCGTTGCGATGGACAGACCAAATAAGATCCCTTACCGGCATAGCAGTTGCAGAGGCCATGAGATCGGCAGAAAATAGGAGTGCTGGGCAAAATCTAATATGGCGAGTGATGGCAGCCCCTACAAACTAGACATCTTCAGTAAGTGAAGTGGGCGACCAGAAAGGAAGAGATCAGTAATATGTGGTGATTAGTATTAATTTTGATTATTATTATTATACACTATGCCTTCGATCCCATATACGCCCACATTATCTACAATGAGTTCTGGTGAAGGCCGTCCTGCGTTTATATGTTTTATATCGTGTGATAAAAATAATATTAAGACTAAATAATTATCAGTATATAAGAAAAGTATACCTTAATACGATTAATACCAGTTTTTTACTCTTTATATGATACGAATAATCTGAGGTATGATTATCCAGCCAGATTAAAAATGTTATTTTATGACTGAATACGCTTTAATTATCTACGTTACGTTTATTGCAGCTATAATCTTGTTGATACGGCTTATGTAATCTATTATATAGCATACTAGCTGACCCAGCAAACGTTGCTCTGCCATATAAATTAAAATAAAAGTATAATATATCTCTATATCGAGATTCATTTGGAATGAGCTTCCGGCTGAAGTTTTTCCAGCGCGGTACGATATGGGGTTTTTCAAAAAAGGCGTTATAAAATTTATTCTAGGTTGACAGCGCGTTGGTAATGGCTCTGGTGTTGCACACGTCCATAAGCAACGGTGACCAGCTGCTAGGGTGAAAAAAACATTGAAAATAAACAACTTTCAAATTTGATAAAATAAAATTGGTTCAGCGGTTTAGGCAAAGAGTATGTAACACTTGGTTTAGGCGTGAAAACGTAGCAGACAGTTATTCCCCCTCAGGGGCGTTTCTCTGTCCGAGGAGTGCACGGGTGTGCGTACCCGAGGTGCCCGAGCATCCGCCACCTCATTCCCCCTTCCCGTCCGAGGCAGCGGAGTCCCACCTTTCTTCCCGTCTACCTCCCACATCCTTTCCCAACTTCGCTCTCTGTTCGTGGCACGGTCCCCGGTGGGATGGTTGCGAGTACTGGTTGGGGTCCCGGGTTCTGTCCCGGGCCCTGATTTGGTAGTCGAAACCATGCCCATTTCGACTGCGCCTGCACAGAGAGTGTTCCTGGGGCGGGAACGGCATTTCCGCTCTCCGTCGGTCTGCCTGGGTTGGCTACGACGTTGGGCGACTCCCTGGTTTTATGGGGTGTCGTCTGGTAGTCGTACCCACGCCTGACTGGCACGTGGCGGAGATGCAAGTCCCGCCCCGTCCAGAATCCTCCAGCTTTAGGCTGGAGGCAGTCAAGTCCGCAAAGGAGGCGGTGGAGCGGGAGCGGGAGTCGACTACCACACTCCCCTCCCGCCAACGCCGGCGGCGCCGGAGGGCAAGTAGCGACCTCCGGCTGCCGTAAAAAGCGGCCGCGGGCGGGCCCTCGGGGGAGGATCCGCTGCCCGCACTATTGCCGCAAGGGAGAGAGCCACGTGCTGTTCCGCGGCCCTCCTCAACTCATGTTGATTCAGAAGAGCGCCGGGGGACAAAATCCTAACCCCCCTGGCGCCAACTATTTAGAAGGGGCCCGCCTTAAGACAAAGGGCGGGCCAGCGCCGGCCCGGGCCACGAGATCGGCAGGCCATATATCCGTAGACCCGGGTGTAGGCGATAGGAGAACAGCGGGGTTTTTTAGTGGGTAGTCGGATGGCCGAACATCTTTCCCGGAGTCCCACATATCCCTCGGTCCCCCTGGGCTGGGGGAACCCGTCAAGAGAGGGTTTTTCCCCGAGACCAAAAAAAAAATTATGTGCAATTTAACAATAATGTACACGGAATATATGATAATAACAACTCGACCTTCAAAAGTAGTGTTTCTCTAACGGTTGTGCTACCTAAAAAATTTTAAAGAACGACATTTTAGATATGTTAGGTGCGTTTTGATCATTGTCTGTCTGAAGTGTATACTTCAGCAGCCATGTTCAGAACATGTTAATGGTGGGCATTGCGGTATGGTTGCTCATGTATGCTGATGATATCGCGCTGGCAGATTCGGACAGGGGTAGGTTGGTGGAACGTATGAAGGCGTGGAAGGAATCGTTTGAGAACGGCGGTCTGAAACTCAATGTGCCGAAGACCGAGTACTTGGCCTGCAACTCCACAGATCCTACACTCGTGCGTATAGGTGGCAATACGGTCGGGCCTATGGGTGTTTGCAACGCTAGTGGCATCACGAACACGCTGCTGTCCCATAAGGGTAAGGGAATTTGGGTCACCAATGTAGGAACACAGCACAAGGTTATTATGGCGGCATACTTAAGGCCAAAGGTCGAATCATCAATCAGTCAAAGGTCGCCATCCAGACAGGTTTTGAAGTCCTACCACGTAGCTATGATGGGTTGTTGGAGAACTTTCTCCAACAACCCCACAGAGGTTAGTATACTTATACTAACCTCTGTGGCCGGGGTCGGCCGCAGAGGTTAGTATTCTTTCTCCGCCTCTGCACGGATAAACTGCTTGACTGCGTCTGCAGTCAACTTCAGCTAGCGGCGAACTTATCTAAACACCGGCTGGTATGACAGTGTTATTTCGGGGTTTGATGGCAATCTCCTCTTTCAAAACCAAAGTTATCCAAATCCATCTTTAGGTAGATCAATCTCGACATCCGAATAGCGGAAATTAGTTACTATATTTACAGACATATATTGATTAAAAAAAATGTTAAGCAAATATTTTGGCGACTAGCTTTCAATTTACGGTTACAAAACTCCTTAGTATTAATTTATTATATTTAAACAATTAAAACGCGACCAGTTACCTATAATCGCAACGTAAAAACGCTCCTTGATATAAGTGAATATCAAGAACATCGGAGCGCGTCCACGTAACGCCAGACCCATTTTAGATCAGTTGCAGTGGCATTCAAATAATACCATATTATTTATAGTGAATCGACATCGATGGGCAGAGGCGCGCGCTGCGAGTACTCCCGCGGCCGTCCGCGCGGTGACACCTCGATAAACCTAAGGCCGTCGCCTCCCTCCATCCACAACGTTATCGTTTAAAATAATGCCACACGTGAAACATTAATTCACCGGCTCCTCGGGTTTGTTTACGCCGTTCTTCCACACACGACCGTTAGAACTATCTGCATCAAGATATCGCCGAGATACTTTCGTACTAATCAAGTAGATGGTGATGTAATTAATTGCCAATACATATGTCATTAAGATATTGAAGATATTTGTGTTGTGTAGTGTTGGACGTGATGGACCTGTAAAGTGAATTCAGACTGGTACTTAAGTTACAAGCTAATTAAGTGAAAATGAGGAGCGACGTGTTAGCGCCGAGCGAGTTGGAGGGGACGGACTACCTCCTGTCTTCCACCATAAGGCTGGAGGACAGCTTCCTGCAGATACTCGGTAAGTTGATATGAGCCAATGATATTTCGCGTATACGTAAGATAGTAAAAAAACCATAACCGTGAATTACTTCAAGGTCCAACAAATACATTAAACTGTAATTATAGACTATAAAAACAGTTGAAGAATAAAAATGACGAGAAATATGGTAAATGAACTCTTAATTTATTCCATTGGCTACTAGTTATTACAAGATCTATGTAATTTATTGCTAATTATCTACATTTAACAAATTACTAATAGTAATATTGAATATTAACAGAAATCTAATATTTGAAGTACACATATTAGAAATTTATAAAACGTAATTAAATATATTATTCATTTATAATATGCAAATATACGAATATATTGTCCATTGTTATATTATATTCATCATTCAGTTTTGAAAAGCTGTTTTTCAGTCGTATTGTTATGTAATATTTATTTCTTGTTGTATATAATATAAAAATATCCCGCTGAGTTCGGGCCTGTCCCAGAGAAATGCATACTATACCCGCTTGTCCAAGACGGATTGTCCGGTGACACATATCGATGAATCTTAATGCAAGTTTTTTCAGGTTGGTTTCCTTTTTTTATTGTTGTAGGATAGCAGACAGGCTGACGGCTCGCTTAGAATTTAGCAGTTACCGTTGCCTATGGGTGTTTGCAACGTCAGTGGCATCGCGAGCACGCTGCTGTTCCATAAGAGTATAGGAACTTGGGTCACCAATGCCTGAACACAATACAAGGTTATTATGACGGCATACTTAAGACCAAAGATGTTTCCTTCACGTATTTGGTGTATCTGTTATATTAGGCTAGAAAAACTGTTTAAGTGGTGCCTTCTGGGAATGGAACCGGTGACTTATAGATTAGTTTCAGAGTTTCTCGAGAGTATTCTGGCTGTTTATTTGTAACTTGTTGACCCGGCAAACGTTGTTCAGCCATATTATTTAAAAAATGCCTATGCCCTTCTCTAATGTCCAATCTATGACTGTACAGAAATTCATCAAAATTGGTTCAGCGGTTTAGCCGTGAAAGCGTAACAAACAAACTCACTTTCGCATTTATAGTTCAGTAAAAATAAAATTCGGATAACAAATGAAAGTATAAATATTTGTGATTCTGTTACATTGTTTTCATCCTTAGTTTCATGCGAGGTAATCTTGTTGCACACGTTTTGTATCCGAAGTCTTCACTTCGGAGCCCGAAGTACCCTGTTTGAGACAGGACAAAACGCTTGCGCTGCGTCTATACCTTGCTTTAAGATTTTCTTTAATTATATGTATTCAAACAGGTGTAAGAAGATAAATGTTACAGATGATGCTAAATTTGGTTTTACGTAACGACTATCGTCTAGCTGTAAGGATAAAAATGTGTGATCAATAAATTTGTTGTTTTTTACGCTAAGACGTCATAAAATTGCTCTGTTCTTTTCGTTTACCACTAGGTCATTCTGTGTTCTATAATATAATTTTATATGATTTAAAATTATTTTTAATTCACCAAAATTGTTGTCGTCTTTTAGTATATTATTCGAGTTATGACGACCTCCTTAGCGTAACGGCTAACACAGTGCGGTACGCTTGCGGAAGTCATGGATTCGATTACCGTCCAGCGCCTGGGTGTTTAGCTGAGGAACAGCAGATGCCTATCTGAGATGACGGCCCACTTAACAGTAAGCAGTTACCGTCGCCTATAGATGTTTGCGACGTAAACGGCATTGCGTACACGCTGCCGTCCCATAGAGGTATAGAACCTGGGTTACTAATGCCGGAACACAACACAAGGTAATTATGGCGGCATACTTAATACCAAGGGTGGTTGCCATCCAGACGGGCTTGGGGCCCTACCACGTAACTAGGGTAGATTGTTTTGTCGCCTTATACTCTCATGTCACTTCGTCACACCCAGACCTGTTTAATATAATATGTATTTACTTACAAAAGAAAAGTATATATGTAGTAAATCAGTCATCTAGTACCCATAACACTAATGCTATGCTACTTTAGGACTAGATACCGCTGCGTGAATTGTCCCAATATATTTACATATCCTGGAATCCTAGGGTTGCCAACCGTCCTGTTTTCCCAGGATATGTCCTAGTTTTTGTGGTGTCCTGGGATGTCCTGGATAGTTTTTAAGTGGCATCCTGTTTTTTAATATTCAAATACTTATTATTAAATAATATTTGTAACTAACTTGTTATATACTCTCCGTACAGAGGCGGAGTAAGAATAACCTCTGTGGCTGGGGTCGACCTATCGTAAAAGGCGACATAACCACTCTGGATACATCGCGCGTCGTAGGGTCACAAGCGCCTCTGGATGGCTACTATCCTTGGTTTATAAGTATGCCGCCATAATAAACTTGTGTATGTCTATGGGACAGCAGGGTGTTCGCGGTGCCCCTAGCGTCAGAAACATACATAGATGATAGTAACTGCTTACTACTAAGTGGACCGTCTGTTGTTCCGCAGCAGTAAAAAAACTAATTCTAACTAAACCTACTTTCACTACGAATTAACATAAGTATTGCAACTCTATTACTGCGTCCTGTTTTTAAACTAAATTGTCCTGGTTTTTCCAACATCATATCCTAGTTAAATTTGGGGTTGGCAACCCTGCCCTACGTGAACGGCGGTCGCAAAAAAGGCATAGGCGACGGTAAATGCCTTACAATTAAATTAGCCGTCCGCCTGTCTGCGGTGACAGTGACAAAAAGAAGAAACATCGCGAGGAACTTGTTCACATGACAGCAACAGTAGTAACATCATCATCAGCTCATTGAAGCCCACAGCTGGACGTAGGCCTCTCCCAAGGCTCGTTACAAAGCCCATTCGGCTCTTCGCATCCAACCAACAGCAGTATGTAGCTATTACATATATAGCTATTCGCATCAGCTTTTTGACTCAAAATTCAAAATATTCTTTATACGCTTTCGCCGGAATCCACACATACTTTTACTACTTCACAATAAATATGTATGTTATAATCCCAATCAATATATCCTCAAATATCTTATGTATCTTAAAACACTTTATCAAACAACACATTATAGTACCGCTATCACGAATACCTTTTAATTATTTTTATTGCTGTAGGAGAGCAAACAGGCTGACGGCCCACTTAGAATTTAGCAGTTACCGTCGCCTATGGGTATTTGGTTTGGTAGTGTCTGGGAGGTAAAGTTCCAGATTTAAAAGAAAACCTGATCAATTTGAAAGCAGACATGGCGTATTTTTTTAACAAATCTTGACAGATGAATCTTGAAATTTTTTTATGACATTAACTTACAATTACAAAGGGACAGCCTCAATTTAATGAAAACAAAGGGTGTAATTTCAGCTTTTCTTGGACAATTGAAATTTATGAAGCAAAATATTAGTCAGCACGAATTTCCCCAGTTTTCAAACTTGTCACGGGTAGAATGCCTTGATCCTCATATTCAGACATACGTTCAAAATTTAATTGCCCTGCATGATGACGTCAAAATCAGATTTGAAGATATTCTGACGATGGAAATACCACCATGGCTCATACATCCATTTGATGAAACGGAAGTGGCAAATGTAACATTACAAGAGGAGCTTCGAGTAGAGCTTAACACTAATAAGGAGCTGAAGATGAATTTAAAAAAAAGCTTTTGATAGCGTTTCCCTCGTCATATCTTGTCAAAAAAAGTTTCAGTGTAGTTTTAGTTTTAACAAAAAAAAAAAGGAGCACATTGAATATCACGGAACGGGGAGATTTGGTTACTCCTAACAAAACTGAAGCCAACTATTCCTGTCAATCCATCAAGTAGGTACATCCCTCCCATTATGACTATTTCGTGATTGTAATTGTAGAAGTTATGTTATTAATGTTTAATTATATTACAACTGTTATCATAATACAATGTAATATGCCAAAATGAATAGTTACGCTCGAATCCGAGTGAGTGGCACCGTTGCAAACGCCCACGACATTCGGATTGAGTAATTAGTGCGATGTGTGTTAATATTTCACGCAAGGTTTGTTAACAGTTTTTGAGGGGTATCAACCAAAAAAAAACGAAAAAATGTTGCCTCATCCCAGTAGTCAAATCTGGAACTGAGACTCAAGCTGTAGATGGAGAGAATAACAAGATGTTGATGCTGACTTTTTTTAGAGCTGGAGTTCTGTAGACAGTTTTCTCCGTGCAGGGATGGAGAAAGAATACTCTGCGCCCGGGGTCGGCCTGTCGTAAAAGGCAACAAAACTACCCATCCTACTAGCTACGTGGTAGGGCCCCAAGCCCGTCTGGATGGCAACTACATTTGGTCTTAAGTATGCCGCCATAATAACTTTGTGTAGTGTTCCGGCATTAGTGACCCAAGTTCCTGTACCCTTATGGGACAGCAGCGTGTTAGCGATGCCACTGGCGTTGCAAACAAATGACTCAACTGCTAAATTCTAAGTGGGCCATCAGCTTGTCTGCTTTTTTTATAGCAATAAAAAAAGACAGGTAAACGGCCCACGCAATTGCAGATGGTCACCATCGACTATGGACTGCTGCAACAACAGATGCATTGCCAACATTTCAGGCCTCCTTGAAATTTTATAAACATAAAAACAATAAAAAATTATGAAAATTGGATATTACAGGTAAAATATTTATTTGGTATATATTACAGGTAAAGTATTGAAAATTTACATGTCTGTCGATTGTAAGTTTGCAAAAAATCATACTAATTTGCAATCAGTATTGTTCAAAAAATGTGTTAGCGACAAATACGACATCTCTGAAGCAAGCGCGTAGTGTGACACACCTAATCTTAATCATGAGTTAGCAGTAGGTGTATTATAGATAAATGTTATCTTAAGCTTTTTCTGCGGCTTACCTTCGTTTATATCTAATAGGAATAGCATAAGATAACGCCCACCATTAGTGGTAAATTTAGACTGTCACTATCTTGCAATTTCATAACGCAAATATTTTAACTTGATATTGCGATAAGTTGGGACTCAGCGATCAGGATCGTCTGTGTAACGCGTCCGGATAAGGGAACCTACCACGTAAACTATTTTTGAAATTTTTTTAGCTCCCTCCCTTCCCTTGGTGACCATCCGTAGTACATGGGAAGGCACCCCCCTCTCCCTCTAGTTTAAATGCAGTAATTAATAAATACAAACGGTTTTCAAACATTTTTAACATACTTAGAGTCTATACAAATAAATAAAATTGGAGTGTCTGTTTGTAATATTAAAATAACCGCTTTTACTAAGTGGATTTGGATGTATACACGGTACATATACCAAAACAACATTTTTTACAATTTTTGTCTGTCTGTCTGTTTGTTCCAGCTAGCTAATCTCTGAAATGGCTAGACCGATTTTGACGAGACTTTCACTGGCAGATAGCTAATGAGGAGTAACTTAGGCTACTTTTATTTTAGAAAAAAAAAATAGTTTTAGTTAAAAATGATCAGGATTGGATGACGGCCGGGAGCGAAAGGTCACATCCGATTATGGCAACGAGGATTCGGCGCTAGTCATTCCAGGATGGACAGACTTTTAAATTATGCAGCACCGTATCCTCATCGGCATTGCCACAGTAATGGCATCCTGATATAGTTTCCCTCTCTATCTTATACAGGTACCTCCTAAAACATCCGTGCCCCGAGAGGATCTGGGTCAGGCGGAATGTCAAGGTGCCATGGCTTCTAACAGTCCATGATTGCAGAGCGAGCCACTAAACGGTGGCCCGTGTTAGGGTGTGCTAGGCACATTTCTTTTAGGCACAAGTGAGGGCCCAGAACAGGTCCCTGTGGAATACCGCACACCACGTATCGTCGAGTTCATCCACCCAGGACTGAGTAGACGACGGCCCTCTTCTTAAGTCTCTGTTCATTCATGTAATTTTCTTATATTGGTAAATACATTCATATAAAAGATCTTGTTGTTTGAACGCAAGGAATATTATTATATGTAATGTTATGTAAGTGAAGTGTTTCATCTGATACATCAACATAACTAATAATAATTATGAGTTCATAAACCATATCCTCTAAAAACGCTTACAAGGCATGTGGCCCACATCGCCTGGTGATAAACACGCGAACGAATGAGTGTGCTTATTCATAACTTCTAATTTAACTAATTTTAAGTAAAGTCAAGTTTCGGTAAGTACATTTTAAATATATAAATTGCATTAAAATTATAATTAAAACAGAGTGGTAATGTGAGTGAACTCATTTGAATTTATAAAGCACCCTGCTCCCGGTGGCCGCTCACGTTTCACGATGTTAATTTACTTTAATTAAGTATAATATATACCTTAAGCACAGGTACCGAACAATAGATCCATGTTGTTAAAATTTATGCAAATAAATAAAATAGAAGTACCTATATGATTGCACATTTAAATAAAATAGTATATTATTGCATATGAAAGTACTGCTTTATTATAAAAAAGCAATTGTGTCTTTTTATTCTAAATTTATTCTATACGTGCAGGGGCGGAGAAAGAATACTTACCTCTGCGGCCGGGGTCAGCCTATCGTAAAAGGCGACAAAACAACCCACCCTAGTTACGTGGTAGGACCTCAAGCCCGTCTGGATGGCAACCACCTTTGGTCTTAAGCATGCCGCCATAATAACTTTGTGTTGTATTCCGGCATTAGTGACCTGTTTCTGTACCCTTATAGGACAACAGCGTGTTCGCGATGCCACTGGCGTTGCCAACACCCATAGGCGACGGTAACTGCTAAATTCTAAGCGAGCCGTCAGCCTATCTGCTGTTCTACAGCAATAAAAAAAAATGTTAATGTAAGATGTCATTGTGTAAACACTTAGGCCAAGGCCCCACCGCAGGTGACACGCTTAGCGGCAAGAGGCAACCAACACAAGGCACGTTATGTGCGCAGCCCCACCGGTCGCTGAGTGGGTCGCTTGGCGCCTCGATAATCGCCTAGCGGTTAGTGACGTGAACGGTCGTGTTGGTTTTTTGCATGGATTACTGGGATGCATCATGGAAGAATTAATAATAATCTCTGTTTAAAGTTATCTTGTGTCATACGTAAAGTCGGGGTAGTTAAGCAGTTTTTTGTATAATATTACGAATTCGCCTTCACTGGATCTCAACATGTTAATATCATGTACCCAACATGTTCGATACCTTTGGTTAAGTGAAAGAAATTTTAGGATAGTGCTTCCAGTAAGAGGCAATATTTTAGATAATTTTGAGAGAAATTAAAATTATCTACTCTATCAAATTATACCTCTACAACCACACTTTAGATCACCAGACACGAGTTTTGTAGCCAGGCAGTATGGCCACTATGTATCGAAGCGTCTCGACAACTAAGCTTGCCTCTTAGCTAGCCTCTAAGCGTACTACCTGCGGTGGGGTCTTGGCCTTAGATGTGCAAATAAATATTTGAATTTACTTGCGACTACCTCCGTGGCGTAACGGCTAACGGACATCGGTACGTTTACAAACGCATGGGTTCGATTCCAGTCTTGCGTCTGGGTTTATGAACTTTAGTTAAGAAAAATAAATATGTAGTATATTTGTTTGTATATATTTATTTATTTATTAAGCATGTCAAGACTCGATATCGAATTGCTACTTTTCTTGAGTTTTGCAACTGTTTTTCAGTTTAAGTTTTATTAATATTAATTTATTAAAACATGGTAAATAAATGCAGATGTGACATGTTTCGTTGTCAAACAATGGTATACAAATTTTGCATTTACTAAAAATTATAGAACACTTAGAATTTTCTTTTACTATTGACGATTTCTATGGCGGCCTTCGGGGGTCATGGACTTGAATCGCGCCCCACCTCTAGATTATATTATTCCTGGCCTTACTTCGTCAATCGTTCTTCATTCATTCTCTCGACATAATAACCTTGTGTTGTGTTCCGGCATTAGTGACCCAAGTTCCTGTACCCTTATGGGACAGCAGCGTGTTCGCGATGCCACTGGCGTTGCAAGGACCTATAGGCGACGGTAACTGCTAAATCATATGCAGGCCGTTAGCGTGTCTGCTGTACTACAGCAATAAAAAAAACATGGCCATACCATCAGCATACCTTTCTCAATTTTTGTCACTACATCTTCTTTCAGACAACAACGTTTCCTTAACTCTTCTCTCTTGTATATACTTAAGGTTATGTATAATATGTATTTATTTACAAAAGCTATGTGCTTAACAGTACTTCAGTCGTCTAGTACCCATAACACAAAGGCTCTGCTGCTTACTTTAGGACTAGCACTTTGTGAATCATCGCGGAATATTTTATTTTATTATTCTATCCGTGCAGGGGCGGAGAAAGAATACTAACCTCTGTGGCCGGGGTCGGCCTGTCGTAAAAGGCGACAAAACAACCCACCCTAGCTACGTGGTAGGGCCTCAAGCCCGTCTGGATGGCGACCACCTTTGGTCTTAAGTATGCCGCCATAATAACCTTGTGTTGTGTTACGGCATTAGTGACCGAAGTTCCTGTACCCTTATGGGACAGCAGCATGTTCGCGACGCCACTGGCACTGCAAACACCTATAGGCGACGGTAACTGCTAAGTTCTTAGCGGGCTGTCAGCCTGTCTGCTGTCCTACGCAATAAAAAAATATATATTTGTTACTAGCCGTTCCCGCTCGCTTCGCTGGTCGAATAACAGAAAAAAGTAAATCGAAAAATTTGGGAAGTTTTCGTACGAATGTGCGCTACAGTGCTTGCCCCACGTCTCCGCGGCAACAAAACACACTGAACACGTAGTGCTTATAAAAATCGTTGTTTCTTAAAACTTAATAATTTTCTATTAAATTAAGATATCACAATAATTTTTTTCTAGATAAGGGCCAAATGTCTAGGTAATAAAACTTAGAAAATTTAAGTGAAATCTATCCAGTAGTTTTGCCGTGATGCGCGCACAACTGCAGACCTCTAATATTTTATTTATATAGATTATCTAGAATCAAGTATAGTTATGCAATCATGCTTTTTTTCATTTTTATCCCCTGTCACTGCAAAACAAATGTCATCCATATAAGCGATCTGTAAAGGCCATCGATCTCAAAAACTTGATCGCTATTTTTTTATTGCTGTGGGACATCAGAGAGGATGACGGTCCATTATACAACAGTTGGCAGTTACCGTCGCCTGTATGTTTGGGACGCCAGGAGCACCGCTAACACGCTGCCGTACGCGTAGATCTGGATCTAGGTCACACAACACAAGGTTATTATGGCGACATTATTTTGAGATCAAAATTGATTACCATGGAGTCGGTCTTGTAACCTTAACACTTAGCTAAGGTTGTTTAGTCGCCTTTTACGATAGGTAAGTTAATATTTTTACTCCGCACCTACATATTTTAATGGGCTCACAAAACCGGGATTGAAGATTACGTTTATGGTTCAGATCAAGCATTTATTGTCCCTGACCAGCGTAATGTGGTATAGTAGGGTGTCCGTTATTTACTAAGTTGGCTATTTCGACTTGGGTATCGTCAAAATCGTTTCATTTTGACCTAATAACAATTTCAAAAACAAAAAAAAAATTTACGATACCGTTTAACCCTGCCTAAATAACAATACTTTTCCCATTTAATTAACATGGGATTTTTGCACTTTTTAGCAAATAATTTTTATTTCGCTCATTATACTCTATAACTATATCTTACACGAAATTTAGAATAAAAATTTAGTAAGTAGTTTAAGCAAAATAACCAAAAAAAATCAATAAAAATAAATTTTGACCTTTCCAAAGGTTATGTGATAAATTTTTTGCGCCAATATGAAAATTTCTCCATCTAAAGGGATCATAATAGAAGCAGAATTGAGCAATGTTGGTAAGTTAAAGACTATAATGAGCGAAATAAAAATTATTTGATAAAAAGTCCAAAAATCCCATTTTAATTAAATGGGAAAAGTATCGTTATTTAAGCAGGGTTAAACGGTATCATAAAATTTTTTTATTGTTACGGAAATTGTTATTAGGTCAAAAAGAAACGATTTTGACGATACCCAATTCGAAATAGCCAACTTGGTAAATAACGGACACCCTAGTGGTATAGTAATATAATAGTAATAACATCGAATTATTCAGAGGGGAGCCGATCTCGCGCCAATTCCGATTATGGTACTCACTAACAGCACATGTAGCACTACCGCTTTATTTTATTAGTTTTCATATATTTTCTTTAAAATGACAGGACGCACTAACGACACGGTTGGTTGGTACGGTCGACATAGGACGACATTTTTGTATCATGTAAGTTTTTCTGGCCTGGATGCCATGAACAATTGTATTTTTGTGAAAAAAAAATTCTTTCCTTTATTGTCTTTAAAAGAGATATTTTACTGGTAAATCGAATGCAATCAACCTCTATTTTAGAGCATAGAATTTTCTTTCTTCTTTTTCTCTCACAAGTCACAGACGGAGGTGGCATAGCAACAAGTTATAAAAGTTTCCCAAGTAGTTAACTTTAAAGAAAAACGTGACCGTTTTATTAGTGCTAAACATTTTTTGAGTGATTGCATTTTGATTCTACGGGACCGTAACAACAAACCTTAAGTTTGTTGGTCATTCTTCTCCAGGGAAATCTACCTTTTGATTATTTTTAAATTAATGACTTATTTCAAGTGACATATTCAAGTGCCGTGCAGGGGCGGAGTATGAATACTGACCTCTGCGGCCGTGATCTGCTAAACAACACTAGCTACGTGGTAGGGCTCCAATCACGTCTGGATTGTGTTGTGTTCCGACATAAGTGACGTGGTTCCAGTACCACTACGTGAATGGCAGCCTGTTAGCGGTGTCCCTGGCGTCGCAAACATACGTAGGCGACGGTAACTGCTATCTAATAACGGTCCATCAGTCGTACTGTCTTACAGCAATATAAAAAGTGTAATATTAAATACCTATGCAATAGAATTATTTTTGGTTTATGGCAGCTGGTTAAGAAGGTTTTATTCAGATAATAAGTGCTTACTATGCCTACCGCTGGGCCTCGTTCGAAAGGGTAGACCCAACACATGCAAGGATTCGAGGACTGAGAAGTGTAGGAGAAAAAGTGTCAAAGCGGCCCCCACGTACATACGTGAAAATTTGCATTTGATGCTAAAATAATGATAATTACTTGATCACGCGACTTGGCCATTATTTTATAGAATATACACAGAAAACAAAAACATGTACATCCTATAAAATAAGACGACACACCAAGCATTGCTATAGGCATTGCTTAGTGAGTTTTTAATTTCACGTCTAAACGAAGGTCATATAAATTTTATAACCTTGTGATGACACCGTGGGCTAAAGATTTTACAAGATACAATAAAATAAAACAATGCACTGTGTACGTACGTACTTTGTTATAAAATTCTAAACATTTTTAAATGTTGTATTCCATAATCTGGATTTTTTAAATATATTTGTTAAAATGCGGTAAGTTTGATCTATGAATTCAAGAAGAGTGATGATTAGTCGCTTGATAGAAGTCTCACAGAATCAAAAATCTGGTTTGTGAAATGGTAAAAAACAAGTGTTGCCATCTAACGCGGTAATGTAGTCAGCCTTTTGAGAATGTTTCCAGCTGAAAGCGATCTGGAATGATATTTTATTTATTTTCTCCTGTTTTGTTGGCAGTATTCATAATTTTCTTCATATCATAATTTTTGTTTTTTGTACAGAAATTGTTGACTATCAAAAATATTTAATGTAATAAATTCCATAAAATTATCAGCTTTCTGTTCCCGGTATAGGCATTACTAACTCATTCTTAGGAGAAATGAGAAGAAAAGAGAAAGGTTAAGAGAATTACCATCATCCAATTTTTCTTCTTCCCTTCTTTTGAGGGCTGTGAAGACGAGAGTCGTCATTCTAGTAGTAAGCATAATGTAACTATGACAATTCACAGCGACATCTTATCAAAGTAAGCAGCAGAACGGTTGTATTATGGGTACTAAAGAATTCACATACTATTTTTCTCGTGTAAATAAATAAATATTACAAACAGCCAGACTCAGTATGGGATCGAACTTGTGACTCCTGCAGGCGTTGTGTTTAAGCTCTTAAACCACGGAGATCTTCTTCCTGCCCTTATCCCACATTATATGAGGTCGGCACAACATGTTCTCTCCTTCCACTATCCTCTGTTGCCGTCATCACAACATTCACGCCCTTTGTCGCCATATCTTTTACGCAATCCATCTTTCCATCCTCTGCTTCTATATATACCCACTCTCATTTCAATATTTTTTCTAGTTATATCATCTATACTTAATAGTGGACCGATGCTCTGGGAATAAACATTTCAAAGATGTTAAATCTTGAGTATAGCTATAAAATTATATGTTTAAAATAATTAATTGTACATTTTGTTTTACAATGTGTTGTTACAATGTATACAGAAAATAATTTATGTGATTTACAACTTATTGTTAGTTTTGTAGATTTTTAATAACTTCAAAATCCGTTTGTACAAACATATGTTATTTGTGTTATTACATAAATGAACAAAAACTAAGTGTCTATTAATTCTTTTTCAATGCCTTCTTCAGTTTTCCGTAAGGTCATGTTTTTGTACGCACTTTGGGTGTTGCTCGCGATCACTTTATCAGTGTGTATTTTTTATTAAGTACCTATTGTTGCTTGTATATTACACGACGAAGCTCGAGTTATGCTAATGTGATTACCAATATCTTAAAAGGTATCGTGGTTTGTTGTTTACACTTAACTTTATGACAATACTCAAGGCCGTCTTTACCCGGGGGTTCAAGGGATGTACACCCGGGCGCAGAGTCTAGGGGGCGCATGCAAGCCGAACGCTAGAAATTTCGATATTTCATGAAACTCGTAAATCATACGTCAAATGCATGCACAAAATAACAATATAGGCAGGTGCCTATATTGTATAGTATGTGCCTATATTGCCTATAATGTAGGTACATTAAATTATTTTATTGATATTATAGGTATATTGCGTTTTTGTGGTTAACAAGAGCGCAGTCTGACCACCCCGCTCCCCGGCGCAGAATATGCTATGACGGCGCTAAAAATACTAAGTACTTAGGTAGTATTGAGGTACCACTCAGTGCTATTACACCCGAAGACCAGAGGTTCCGATTCAAATCCCACGATGGCATGCGCCACTTATCCGCTCATGGTCTGCTTCTGTTGCAGTTGAATTGAAATACCCGGAAAAAAAGGAATGAAAGTGACTGTTTGCGTAGTTTACCTCTGAGAATACAGTTAAGTGTTGCAACGTCAACAAGCTAGCGTGCTTTAGCCACACTTTTTTTTACAATAAAATTATTTTTTTGTAAATCACACTCCTTTATCCTTAATTTAAATTTATTGATAATTATTTTTCACCTCTTAGTTTGATTTTCTATAAAAACGTGTTTTTTTAATTTTTTTAAATATAATTTATTTTTATCTTTTTAGTTTTATTAACTATAAAATAAAAGCGTGTTAATATAATTTACTAGCTGACCCGGCAAACGTTGTTCTGCCATATAAATAAATAAAAAGTAGCCGATGTCCTTCCCCGAGGTCAAAACTATCTCTCTAGAGAATTCGTCGAAATTGGTTCAGCGGTTGAAACGTAACAGATCTATGAACACAATTATGGCGTGTCTGTAGGGAGACCATGGGGGATAGATATAAGAGGGATGCGTGGATGAGTGGGTAAAGTGTATTTTTTTAAATCTGCCCTCCATGTGGACATTTATCCGCGCAGGGCCTGAGAAAGAATACTGACTTCTGCGGGCAGGGTCGGCCTATCGTAAAAGGCGACAAAACAACCCACCCTAGCTACGTCGTAGGCCCTCAAGCTCGCCGGGATGGCGACCACCTTTGGTCTTAAGTATGCCGCCATAATAACCTTGTGTTGTGTTCCGGCATTAGGGACGCAAATCCCTGTACGCTTATGGGACAGCAGCATGTTCGCGATGCCACTGGCGTTGCAAACACCCATAGGCTACAGTAATTGTTAAATTTTAAGTGGGTCGTCAACCTGTATGCTGTCCTACAGCAATAAAAAAAGACAGGGTAGATTTTAAAAAATACCGTAGTAAATGGCGCCATCTTTTGACTGAGTTATGAACCGTGTTCTCTTTTCGAATCGACCCATCGCGAGCGTTGTGACAGTTTCTAGAGTGTAATATTTATGATTCCAATGTAATGTATATGATGCTTTTCCTTTGAGTTATACGGTTGAGGGGGTAGGGAGGCTAGGAATTGGAATATTTTTTTATTATACGTGTTTTTTATATTGTAAATGTAGACTCTTGAAAGGCAACCCTTACTAAGCGACATTGAGTGAACTTTCCAGGAAATAAACTTTACGAACAGTAGTGTATCCACGGTGCCCTTAGCGTCGCAAACATTTGTATGCGACGGTAACTGGTTATTATTAAAGGGGCCCTCAGCCTGTCTGCTGTTCGTCGGCAATAAAAAAAGGAGAGGGATTTGAAATTCAAATATTTAGAAAACAAAATATTATAATTCACCTAATTGTTGGATTTGAATGATTTTCTGATAGATCAATTCCCAATTTCTCCATGCACGGACGGGGTAAGAATACTAACCCTTGCGGCCGGAGTTGGCCTGTCGTAAAAGGCGACAAAACAACTCTAGCTACGTGGTAAGGCCGCAAGCCCGTCTGGATGGCAATATGTCTGTATTTATTTACTAAAAAAAACTATATATGTAGTGTATCAGTGATGTAGTACCCGTAACACAGCTCTTCTTCAGTTTCATTGCTTCGAAGATTCTGAACGCGTCTTACGTCGCGCGTGCGACGGCCGATATTTTGGCGCCTCACTGGTAGCATTTTCTTATCAATAATAATAAATATCACTATGATAAAACTCTAAATATACGAAACACTTCGAAACATTGATGTATCAGTGTGAAGTTTGAAGACAACTATCATTTGTCACAGTTTGAAGTCAACTGTCACTTGATCTGCTATCCTAAATGCGACTATGTTCTAAAATAACATTAAAATAATTAATATAAACAACTTTTTTACAATTTTCATTTTATACAAACCTTGTCCTAACAATAACGAAAACACAAAACAAAGAATCATCCAATTTGGTGCAGTCATTCGAAAGTGATGAGTGTACATACATTTCGATGATCCATTTATAAATAAAAAATATAGAAGATTTGTTGTCAATTCTCAATTGGTATATGTTTTTATTAATTTGACGCGATCTTCTAGCGGTGATATTAATTAAACTCCAGATGGCGTTTAGGCAGAATTGTGTTTTTTTATTGTTCAAAGTGGTTAAAAATTGAGTCGAAATCCGAAAAATTCCGTTACATACAGGTAGGGTTGCCATCTCAAATATCTGTCAACCAGGACAAGAAACGCAAAACCCCGGATTTCGGAGCTTTCAACCCGGACGTTTGAACAGTATTTTTCTCAGTTATTCAGTAGAATAAAATATAGTTTTGATGGTCATGAATCAACTTTTATTTATTTTAATAAAATTTTAAACTAAAGTACATCTTAAAAAACAAGAAACAAAACAGAATCTTCTTAAAATTTTAAGGAACTATATATTAGCAGTTTCTTACATTTCTTTAATAAATAAAACAAAAATAGATTTTTCTAACAAAACAAAATTATACCACTCTTTTGCGTCGAGTTGTGTTAAAATTTCAAAGTTTAAAGAAACTACATCTTACATTTTTATGTCTGTAAATAAAACAAACTCTCAAACTCTTTAACTTCGAAATCAACTTAAACTTCACTTTCAATCTCACTTTTTTTTTTAAATAAAACAAATCTTCATAAAATTCTAATAAACTATTAATAGTCTTACATTTATTTTTTATTCGCTAAACAGTGTTTTTACTTTTCAGGTTTTTGGTATTTTCCAGTCTTTAGAATATCTTCCTTGCTTATACATATTTGAATTAAAACCCGGACTACAATTAAAACCCCTCCTAAATTAGGACAAATTCGCCTTCTAAATTAGGACAAATCCGGAGAAACCCGGGCGGATGGCAACCCTACATACAGGTCAAATAAAGTGTGTAAAAAAGAGCAAAAAGCCACCGTCAAGCGGTGTTCCCAGGTGGTCACCCATCCAAGTACTGACCGCGTCCGACGGTGCTTAACTTCGGTGATCGGACGAGAAGCGATACGAAAATTCATTAAACCTGAGAACCCTGGTAAGGATAATGATACAAACTATATATATTATTGCATTGTCATCGGTCCTTGATAAGTGTACAAAGTTTCAAATCAAGGTTTTGAAAGGGGTGAAAATCACGTTCAAAGATTCCGTTACATAGATACATAGACTCATAGATACATACATATTAAAAATGTTGAATATTGCACCAAACAACAAATTATCTAATCTGACAAATATTACGACTTCACGTTATCTTCCGTTTTACCTATATCACATTTATTATCTATCATGCTTGTTTCATTTCATAATTATATGTATAGTTATGAAGTTATCATAGTTTAAATTTAGGGTTGCCTGGAAGAAATTGCTCTAAGCGATAAGGCCACCCATTGTTCAGTAGCTTGTAAGTTTATTTCATTTTCTTGTATATATATTTAAGGTGAACAATAAAGAGTTTTCATTCATTCATTCAGTTTAAATTTAGGAAATAGAAAAAACTTAGAATTATTTATTTAAATATAAAATTATTGTATGTCGAAGTATCTTAAATCGTAATTCTATTAAAACATAGTCTAAAAATTAAATTACACATTCATTTTCTTAAAATTGATATCATAATAAAACAAGTATCTTGATATATTATTAATAGCATTATTTTAAACCTTATTGGCTTTTCAATGATATGGAATCTTATTTATATTTTAACAATTTCAATAATAAAAGGCAGACAAGATTTAATTTGATTGATTGATGATTTACAGCTAAATCGATTACGATGATAATACTCGTACAACATTAAAATCAGTAGGTGAGCCGACGACTGACGATTTTGTCCTTTATTAGTTTTATTTCTTTTCTTCTTTCCTTGTCCAAAGAGAACAGAAAAATGATTTAAGATATTTATAGTAATAACAGTTAAACTACGGACGCCGAGCAGGAAGAATTTCGTACGTTGACCTGTTATTATCTGTCTCTGTCACTCCCGCGTAAATATAATGCGGCTTCGCTCGCACAGAGCAATGACGGACGGCGGTCAAACAGGTCAAAGTACGAAATTCTTTCTGCTCGGCGTCCGGAGTATAATTGCATTCTACTATTCGTATTGGGCTCGCCGTTTAGGCAGTTTTTTATGCATTAATATGACTGTGAAGGAAAACGTCGTGAGGAAATCTGCATTATCACGGTTATTTGTAACCCGTTGGCGAAAAGTTCTCGGTCTGGCAATGAAAGACTGCAATTTTCAGTTGAAAAATGATTTTAGTTTTTTACATATCCTCCCTTGACTTCAACACACTTGGTCCAGCGTTTCTCCAAGGTTTTATCAGTGTTCCTTCCCTGAAGTGAGAGTCTGAAAAGCTGTGAAAATATCCACCTACAGTCCTTTCAACCTATTCATTGGACGCGAAGCACTTCCCAGAAACAAATTTCGTCAAATTTGGAAACAGATAGTAGTCTGAGGGTGCCAAATCAGGAGAATAAGGGGGATGGCCGAGCAAATCATACCGCAAATCCCGCAGTTTTCCCATTTGAGCAGATGCGTTATTCTGGTGAAAAATTATTTTTGTCTTCTTCAAGCCAGGCTTCATCTAGCGAATTTCGGCATCCAGCTGGTCAAGAAGATTAGAGTAATATTCGTCTGTAATTGTTTAGCCTTTTTCAAGATGATCAATTAACAGGATCCCTTTCGTATCCCAAAACATACTGGCCATGACCTTTATGGCAGATGCGATCGACTTCACTTTCTTTGGCGCTGAACCACCGGCTTCTACCCACTGCTTCGACTGTTGTTTCGTTTCTGGCGTGTAGTGGTGAACCTTGTCTCATCCATGGTAACAAATCGCCGCACAAAATCTGTCGGATCCCTATTGAATCGGTCCACACATTGCTGCGAATATCGTTTGCGCATTTACTTTTGATCGGCATTCAGCAAATGCGGCACCCACCTTGTGCAGAAATTTCGCATTCCTAATTCTTTGTGCAAGATGTTTCGCACTCTTTCTTCCGATATTCCCACGGCCTCAGCTATCTCACTAACCTTCACACGCTAATCATCCAACACGATATCGTGCACCTTTTCGATGGTTTCCGGTGTAATTGCGGTTTTTGGTCGTCCTTCACGTGGGCCATCTTCGAGGGACGTGCGACCGCGTTTAAATTCAGCTGCCCACTTTTTAACGGTTGACATTGAAGGAGCAGAGTCCTCGTAAACTTTTGTCAACTTCGAATATATTTCCTTAGGGATTAATCCATGCAAAACGAAAAATTTTATGACCGCACGATATTCAAGTTTATCCATTTTAACGAAAAACACGCAAGACGTCATCATCATCATCATCATCATCTCTGCGTTAATTCCCGGTTGCAGCCCAAACTCTCGCTTCGGCGCCCGGGGTCCGCTTTCCGACTTTTTCTTCTCCACTTCGCACGGTCTTCAGCATCCCTGGTAGTGAGCCCATTGGCACGCATATCACCCTTTACGACGTCAAGCCAGCACTTTTTGGGTCTACCCCTCCTGCCGGGGCCCGGCGGAGGCGGCATGGCCAGACATTTGTTACCCACGTAAGCATCCGGTTGCCGTAAAACGTGGCCGTACCAAGGGAGCCGACACTCTTGCAATTTATCCGCAATGTCACGGACATGAAGACTGCCGCGAATGCGGGAGTTCCTAACGCGGTCCTTCCGCGTCACTCCACACATCCACCGCGAAAAACACGCAAGACGTCTACTGCGAAAATTCGCATAAAAAAACTACTTGAGAGAACAAGTTGAAACTTGTCATACGAACTAGTAAGAGATGCACCCAGTGGAGGATTTGCAGTCATGGCCACCCTAGGCCCCAGGCCATGTAGTAAGTACCAGCCACCCCTTTCTCAGCACCCATCATATTGAGTACATAATAAATTTACTTTTTTGCCAACTTTTATCGAAATCGATTCAGAAATTTAGTTAACTATAATATTTACTAGTTTGTAATATTTTCCGTGGTTTCAGGGATAATTGCACATTTAAATAAAACATCTAAAATGGTTTTATATTAATTACAGGTTTATTCTCATACAAGATAAGATTTAATAAGTGATTTAGGGAGATTATTGTTATACGATGCGATGCAATGCGGCCCACCATAATGTACGCGAGCCTTTAGAATATTTACGTACTTTGAGTTATTTCTTATTATCATCGGTGAATTTTTTGTCACGATTGGCCGCCTCTAATATCTGGCCGCCCTAGGCCCGGGCCTCCTGGGCCTTAGGACAAATCCGCCACTGCATGCACCCAGGCAGGAATAATAAATTTTCGCTGATTGGGACGCAATTTCTGTATTAGGCCGAGAACTTTTCACCTTACGCTCGTACTGTCCGTTCTAGAGGGAGATATATTATGATATCTTTTACACGTAATTTTAAAAGGTGTTTTAAATATTAAAGCTGATAGATCAGTAATTTAAATTAGTAATTCTTTGTCCAACTCACGTGATTATATATAGCGATCATGTTTTCTTTGTCATAATTGGCTTTAATTCAACCTTGCACACACGAGTCATGTGCTACTGAAATATTATACATCGCATTTATAATTGTAATATTGTATCGGTATGGTTTCCCTTTATGTCATAGGAATTAAGGTCCTCGATTAGTGAACGCGGCTTTACAAACCTGAAAATATAGTGCCCTACAAAGACTACGTACATATTGTAATCTCGAAGAATTGCCATGCATGGAGGTATCTGGACATTGTTACAGGACCTGTTTGCCAATACATATAAACTAGTAATGTTTATACTTAAAAAGAGAAATAATTAGGTAGTCGAGCGAAAAAGATAGTTAAAAAAATACCATAAAATATAGGAAATAATTTTGAAGCGTTTATATTACAGGAATCAATATCAATCCGAAATAAAACTTAAGTTTTGAAACAAAATTATTAAATTCAGAGTGAAATAGCGTGGGTCACCTAGGCAGGACATTGGGACGTCCTTGACACGTGTGCAAATTTTCAAGTTAATCTCTCAGACTTTTGGAAATTGGTGTAAATTACGTTCAAAGATTGAATTCATTGACATGCGTGTCAAATTAATAAAACGTGTAAAATGAGTAATAAAAATCAACTTTTTAAATGTTTACTCAAATGGAGGTAAAGTAACGGAAGGCCTCGTTTATTTTATGAGTGCAAACATTTATGAGATGGCAGCCCCAGCCATAACTAAGAATATTGCTACCTAGGAGGTCGTAAATGTGACAAGATTATTTTACTAGTTAATAAAAGCTAAGGAAGTGCTAGTGAACTGTTGAAATATTAGGTTAGTTTTATAACTAAAATTTTTTACTTATGTAAAATTTGAAGGTACACTCACCTAGGGTCAAATAAATTTGATTAAATGTTAAAGTGCACTAATTTATCTATTCTTTCCATTCCTGCGATACAAGGAGGCTATATTCACCAGAATATAGTCGGAATCCTAAGCAAATCACTAGGAATATGCCTTGAAAAAGTTTTATAAAAGGATATAATGCGAAGATATTATGCAGTTCAGAACATTTTATTTGGGTGAACGAATATTTTTTGAACGTCCCTAACTACTCTTTAGCTTCATATTACAGAAGAAGTAATCAATTAAGAGGAGGCGATGTACATATTTCGATTAAAAAAGGACTTCATTCGAAAGAACTTAAGGATTTTTACACCTGTTCATTAAATTCTCATTGTGGCGGTACAGTGCTTATTATAAACACGGTTTATGAAGCATAAAATTTCTTTTAATAAAATATGATTTTTTACCTTGAATAGTAAAAAATATTGAATTACTGTCATTTGAATTATAATTATTCTTAGTCACACGGTAAGTGAGACATGGAGAAGTCAGACCTGATTTGGCACTCAACGTGTTAACGGCTGAGGTAAGAACACCAGTACTGGACTACCTAAGGGTACAGAATTTTATTTACATCCGAATTTTAATTAGTGTTTCTTTTTGTGAAATCTACGAAAGTTTTAATGAAATGAAACTAGTATTTTTCCTGTATGTTAATTGAATAAAATATAAAATAAAAAATAACTTATGAGATTCAGTAGTTAGCTGAATATCTAACAGAATGATACGAAAATCTAGTAGTTGACCATATTTTGCAGCAGTAGATGACCTACCTATACATACATGTTTACGGTTATTTGTTAAATAAAAAATAAATTGCGTATGTTTTAATAGATATAAATAAGAAAAACTGTATAAAATTATATAAAAGTATGTATCATTTCTCGTTGAAGTGGTCTTTTTTTTCCTTTATTATAGCAATTACTCAATCTCAGTATCAGATTGTAGATGTTTTATTTCATAAAATAAAATTTATTTACGTATTTAAATTTAGCATGAGACGAGAAACATGTCCCCCCGTATCGCTTAATGGAGTTCAAATAGCTCAATCAAACGTTGCCAAATACTTTGGAGTTTATTTAGACCGTCGTCTTACCTGGAGAAATCATATCTTCACAAAACGAAAAGCCCTGGGAATACAGCTATGGAAAATGTACTGGTTGTTCAATAGGAAGTCACAATTCTCACTAGAAAATAAGCTACTACTATACAAGTGCATACTCAAACTAATTTGGACTTACGGAGTTCAACTGTGGGGGACTCCATCCAACTCAAATATAGAAATCCTACAGCGGTCAATCAAAGATGGTTAGGATAATCACAGATTCACCTTGGTTTATTACCAACCAACAATTACATCATGACCTTGGAGTTAGGACCGTTCAAGAAGAAATAAAACATATGATGAGATCATACAGAATTAGACTGAACCACCATCCAAATGTATTAGCATCGGGACTGATGAATATCAATACAGCGTTCAAAAGGCTGAAAAGAAAGTCACCTAATGATTTATAACTTGTAAGATAGACCTACCTACTTAATACCACTTGCAGTAAAGGGCAAATGTCACTGGACAGACCGCCCTCCAAGACATTAAACATGCTTAACTAGTTGCTGAATGTTAACAATGAAAAAGATCGCAAAAATATTTACAAAAAAAAATTTAGCATACTGATCATCTGTTTTATGGAGCGGTTCTAGACCTGCCCTTCTCTGCTGGCCGGATCCCCACCATGGGACCTCGAGGCCTGGGTCCTGGCGCTATTGTACCAGTGGCGCCGGGATGCGGCCGAGCGTGACTCTCGCCCCGCGCCGCGCGAAGTGGAGGTAAAGCGGGCGGAGCTGCGTGACGAGATGCTCATGGTGGAGTGGAAGGAGCGCCTCGCGCACCCCAGCGCGGGCCTCGCCACTATCAAAGCGGTGAGGCCCGTCCTGCCCGAATGGCTGGGAAGGCGCCACGGCGCCCTGACCTTCCGCCTGGCACAGGTCCTCTCGGGGCACGGTTGCTTCGGGAGGTACCTGTTTCGAATAGGGCGGGAGATGACGTCGGGGTGCTACTACTGTGGCGCGGGCGATGAGGAGGACACGGTGGATCACACTGTCGCCGTGTGCCCTGTGTGGCGCGAGGAGCGCCACGCCCTCGTCGCCCAAATCGGCGCGGACTTGTCGCTCCCGGCCCTGGTTCTGTCCATGGTCGGGGGCGATTCTGGATGGATGGCTGTCGCCTCCTTCTGCGAGGCAGTCATATCCGCAAAGGAGGCGGCGGAGCGGGAGCGGGAGTCGACCACCATACTCCCCTCCCGCCAACGCAGGCCACGTCGGCGGCGCCGGAGGGCAAGTAATACCTCCGGCCGCCGTAAAAAGCGGTCGCGGGCGGCCCCTCGGGGGAGGTTCCGCCGCCCGCACTATTGCCGCGAGGGAGAGGGCCGCGTGCTGTTCTGGGGCCCCCCTCAACTATTGATTTAGAAGAGCGCCGGGGGACGAAATCCTGACCTCTGGCGCCAACAATTTAGAAGGGGCTCGCCTTAAGACAAAGGGCGGGCCGGCGCCGGCCCGGGCCACGAGATCGGCAGGCCATATATCCGTGGACCCGGGCGTAGGCGATAGGAAAACAGCGGGGTTTTTTAGTGGGTAGTCGGATGGTCGAACATCTTTTCCGGAGTCCTACATATCCCTTGGTCCCTTCGGGCCGGGGGAACCCGTCAAGAGAGGTTTTTCCCTGAGACCAAAAAAAAAAGACCTTTAATATTATATTTTTGGTCAGTATCATTTTCTGATTCCATTACGCTTTCTCCTCAGCAAAGCGTGCGAGTCAGAATTTGACAGATTTGACCTAGGATGCCCATCTTATCGAACATCGTTCGCGGTTGAGAGCATTGGAGTTTCAGTATAATTCAGAAATGTGTGCTTTTTCTCAGACATCTAAGCGATTTTTTTTATTGCTGTAGGACAGCGGACAGGTTGACGGCCCGCTTAGAATTTAGCAGTTACCGTCGCATAGGGGTGTTTTACGACAGGCCGACCCCAGCTGCAGATGTTAGTATTCTTTCTCCGCCTCTGCACAGATAAAAGAGATAAAAATTATGATGATATACGAGATGAAAAATTGCTTTCAAGAACGAATCATGCCTTACAATAAAGGTGGTCAAATACTAAATAAAAGTAACTAATTGTAAAACTAAATTAACCTGCCCTCAATATATTATTTTTCATAGTATATTTACATAACAGAGGATTTTATCAAAATTGGCAATTCCGGTCAATTACTAGAAAATCGTAATACATTCCAAATGTACCCGACTAGGTTGATTTTGTAAATATATATTCGTATTTCAGATACCTCGTTACTTTAATTAACCCTAAACAAATAGTAAAACTAAATAATTACTATCATTGAGGTCAATAATTTGCTCAAAACTTTGTTGCACAAAAGGCATATGGGCAATCGCTTGTCTGCCTTTGATGGAAGAAAACAAAATTTTAAATAATCAACACTATACTGTCAACATTTCTTTTTAGATTCAGACATGTTTCGTAACAGTTAAATAAAAAAAATTTGTTTTAGTAATCATAAGGCAGTCTTACACAACAAGATATGGCTATTTTAACAAAATAGGATTACCTAATTAATTATTGCAATGAAATAAACAAAGTACCGACTGCAAACAGATTCTAATTATTAAAAGCAATAAATCGCTTCATAAAACTCTATTATGAACCGATTTTAATATAATGCAAAACATTTTTTCATAGATATTTTGATATATTTCTGTAGATTCGATAGTTATACTTTTAAATAATATTTTGATATCAAAACTCCGCGATTTTAATTATTTATTACTTTGATACACGTTACGGGTACGTAAAGACGCGTACTATTTATGAAAATATATCTAATTAAATCATTTAGTATTAGACACCGGAAATATTTACAATCATGCAGGTCAATCATAACATATCTCTCCTTTAGTGAACTAACACACAGGCTGGTAAAAAAAAATTACTAATAAAATAGGGACTAAAAGTTCAACCTTTCTCGGCTTTCTGTTCTTTTAATGAAGTATCTAATAATGACTGTTCAGTGTTTAATTTTTAATACTTACCTACCACACGCAAACATTACAAATAAACATATTACAAATACAAATAGGCAGGTAAATACTTAATTTTTCTGACACTGGCAAACACTAACATCGATTCACTTCACTTTTCATTTCGAAATTCCGGAAATAAATGAATAACATTTATTCTTGACATTCGAATTTATATTGGTGAAGAATCAAATAAGTTCAAAAAATGTTTATAAGGGAATATGTCCCTTAAATTATAATAAGACATTAGTCGTTTAGTCATTTAAAGCGAATTTTTTAAATTTATTTGTTTATAATATCCGGGTCATTGTGCTGTCGTTATCTACTATTTATTTATCGTAACATGCCTGCTTGTTAGTGACGTAACGTGGTTCTTCAACAGATTGTAGATAAAATATGCTCTCCACAATTTCCTTTCACTATTACATTGAAAAACGTAAATTAAATAACTTTTGTTTTTGATAGAAATAGATCGTAATTTTACAATTTTTAAGTATTTCTCGAATTGAAAATTTATTCAAAAGAAATATATATTATTCTCTATTATGAATAAAATTTTCTGTGTCGAAATAGTCCATTTTTAATAGCCATGATGTCAGTCAGTCAAATTTATATAATATTGCTAGTATGTGAGTTTCTTTATCAAATTTATTATAAATATGAGCTAAATACTGAGTATTGTTTACTAGCAAATGATGTTCTCGTTATAAGTGTATTTTAGTTTTTTTACATATCTAATTTAAATAAGGCATTAGGTACTTCAATGTGCGCTTTTAATATTGTACGTACAAAGAATAAATATTTGTCTAACAGACATAACTTCACTTTCTCGATATAATAGTGAGGTTGGATATAAAAAAAGGTTTAAATTTCATGACCTTTAATACTGCTCTTTGAGCTCTTTCAAGTTTGGTCATATACGTTCTATATCTCCCACCCCATACGGGTATACAATACCTAAGTATAGAATTAGACAAGGCATCATAGGTCATGTTAAGTATATTTGAATCCGCAGACATGAAGTTTTTACACGACAAAAATAATCTTGCGGACCCGAGCACATAAGTTGTCAATTTGTTTTTGCAGTAATAACACCTAGATATTTAAAATTATTGGTCTGCATATATTTAGACAGCTATATATCAGAGCTCTATAGTATCGGAGCTTGAAAAACAAGAATGAGATTTAATATGAAAATGATGAGGTGTTTTATGAAAATCGGTCAAATAAAAAGCAATGAATTTAGTTTTATCGACGTATAAAATGAAGAGGTTTTTATTAAGCTATCTAGTGAAGAGCATGTTCAACTTCAGATTTAACCTCACTCTAAGTGGTTCCAGATATAACTAATGCAGTGTCGTCTGCATAACAAAATATTTCGCAATGAGGTATTTGCAGTTGACAAATGTCGTTTAAATAGTTTTTAAACAAAATTGAACCCAAAACACTTCCCTGAGGCACTTCATAGCTATGCATCAATTCTTTACTGACATAATTTTCAATTTTTACCATTTGAATTCTGTCAGAAAGATAACTCTGAAATAATTCATAACACCGGAACCTCTTATACCGATGTTCTCTAATTTCTTTAACAGTAAGTTGATTGATACGGTATCAAATGCTTTTGATAGGTCTAGAAAGATTACGATACACTTATCTTCTTTATCTAGTTTAAAAGCGATTGTTTTATACAAACCGATTACTGCGTCCTCTGTGGGGAGCCCTGTTTGAAAACTGAATTAATCATTTTCAATAAAATTGAATTTAGTAAAATAATTTTGTAAGCGTTTATTGATTACCTTCTTTAAAATCTTTGTTAATGAAATAGAATAGAATTTGGTCTGAAATTATTGATAGAATCACAGGGACCAGTTTTTGGTATAGGGTGTTTAAGAGTTATCTTAAAGTGAGAAGGAAAAGTACCCGAGGCAAATGTTTGATTACATATATGTACAATAGATGGGATGAGTTCATAGTAAGACAATTTCCTCCTTTAAAAAATATTTCCTAAAATAAGATAAGTGTTTCCATCTAACGCGGTATTGCAAACACCCTTTTGAAACCGTTTCTGGCCGAAAGTGATTTGGAATCAATCAATATTATTTATAGTTTTCGTGTTCTTTTTTAAATTTCTTTTTGTAATATACTGTAGTTTTAAAATAATTTAAGAACATTTCTTATGTAAATATAATAAATATATTATATTGACATAAAATTTACTAACTTCTGTCTTTAAATAAACTATGTCAACGGAAAATTATGTGATAATAATAAACGATTGGTGGTAGTGCAATGGCACGTAGAATTGCTGCCAGTGGCAAGTGCCTCTGCCAAATCGTCTCGGTGCAGCCACATGATCGTATATGTTTTTTAACAAACATACAGTTCCCTGCACTAAGTGCATCTTGGAATATTTCACAATCATGCATTAGACGTAGATGCATTTTTTCCGTGCAGGGGTGAACTAAGTATATTGATACCTGCGACGGGGTCGGCCTGTCGTAAAAGGCGACAAAACAAACCCAACTAGATGATAGGGCCCCAAGCCCGTTGTGATGGCAACCACCCTTTGACTATAAGTATGTCATAACCTTGTGTTGTGTTCTGGCACTAGTGGTTCCAATACCCCTATGCGGACAGCAGCGTGTTCACAGTGCTGCAGGCGTCGCAGACATCCTTATGTGATTACAACTGTATACTATTAAGTGGGCCATCAACCTGTCTGCTGTACCAAGGCAATAAAAAAATATAGACAGAATAAGCTATTACCATTCATTCGGGTTTTCTTGTGCTCCGTGGTTATTGGATTCCCACTGAGGTTCGCACCTCTTGTAAAGTTTATCTCTCATTATGTACTTTTCACCACATACTAACGGCGATGTAAGGCGTTGTGAATAAACTAAAACAGCAAAAGAGATTACTGATGTGTACAACTCGCTAATTCAAAATGTTCAAACGGGACGGGTATACTTACATACTTTTAGCCGTGCAGGGGTGGAGAAAGAATACTAACCTATGCGGCCAGGGTCGGCCTGTCGTAAAAGGCGACAAAACAACCCACCCTAGCTACGTGGTAGGGCCCCAAGCCCGTCTGGATGGCGACCACCTTTGGTCTTAAGTATGCCGCCATAGTAACCTTGTGTTGTGTTTCGGCATTAGTGACCCAAGTTCTTGTACCCTTATGCGACAGCAGCGTGTTTACGATGCCACTGGCGTTGCAAACACCCATAGGCGACGGTAACTGCTAAGTTCTAAGCGGGCCGTCAGCCTGTCTGCTGTCCCAAAGCGATAAAAAAAAGAACTATCCCTGTAGGAAGAGACCCGAACAGTAATATTACTAACAAAGCTTTTATTACTTAATATACAGGGTGACTTTGACAAAACCATCCAAATTTTTTTTACGCACTAAACATCCTTAAGGAACCCATTTTTGCAAAAAAAATTGTATGTCAAATTTTCACCATAAAATATTTCATTCCAAGGAAAATATGGTCACTAATTCAATCGTACAAAATAGTCATATGGTGCAAATTTCGTACGTTAACCTGTTATTACCTGTCTCTGTCACTCCCGCGTAAATGTAATGTAAAAGTAATGAGTATTCGCTCGCATAGATGCAATGATCGCCGTCCTCGGCCTCGTACTAGGTCATTGTACCAGTTTTTTGCGGTACCGATGGAGAGGTCATTGACACTTGCGCGCCGTAGTATGTAAATTGCGAGTTCTTTGGATAACTTTGTGATGCTGATTATTCAACATTTTTGTACTATGTGATACTAAACTAAAATACATGTTTCTCATAACTTTTACTAAAGATTCTTCTGTGTGAATTTGGACGGTGTTGTCAAAGTCGCCCTGTGTTTGGATTATTTTCCTTCGTGCAGGGCCGGAGTAAGAATACTAACCACTGCGGCCAGGGACGGCCTGTCGTAAAAGGCGACTAAACAAGCCTAGCTACGTGATAAAGCTGTCCGCCCACCCCCGTCTAGATGGCAACCACACTAGGTCTATAAGTATAGCGCCATAATAACCTTGTGTTGTGTTCTGGTATTAGTGACCGAGGTTTTTACGGGACAGCAAAGTGTTCGCGGCGCACCTAACGTCGCAAACTTCCATAGGCAACGGTGACTGCTTACTATTAAGTGGGCCGTCAGCCTATCTGCTGTTCCTCAGCAACAAAAATAAAGTAGTATTCACGCATTTGACGTGATGTACGCTATCGCACATTTCGCGAACGTTTCCGGAACGCCTGCAGAGCGGACGGGTTGGATTCCCGTCTTTATTACTGTTTTTAGGATTAGATAGCACTGAGTCACAATATATTTCGGGAATTTGTCGTACATGTTGTACGACATTGTAATTACTGGGATTTACATTACAGTGGATCTACAGTAAGATTTAAATGAAAAATACGTACAAGTCTTAACTTCTATCCGTGCAAGGGCGGAAAAAGAATACTGACCTAAGGCGACAAAACAAACCACCCTCTAGCTACGTGGTAGGGCGCCAAGCGCGTCTGGATGGCGACCTTTAGTCTTAAATATGCCGCCATAATAACTGTGTTGTGTTCCGGCATTAGTGACCCAAATTCCTGTGCCCTTATGGGGCAGCAGCGTGTTTGCGTTGCCACTAGCGTTGCAAACACCCATAGGCGACGGTAACTGCTAAATTCTAAGCGGGCAGTCAGCCTGCCTGTTGTCCTACAGCAATAAAAAAACTTTATTACTTTTAGTACCTAATAAAAACGTAATTAAATAACTAAGTAAGTAGCATTAGCTCCAATTAGTTAAAACATGACAATACGAGGCATGCCTTTTAAGTTTTGTCGTTTGAAGAAAAAAACATAACTAGAACCTTATAGTACTTTTTATTGTTTTTCAAAGTATTCACCACGTAGCTTAATACACTTTTTCTATTCGCTCAAACCAGTTATTTATTCCACTCTAAAGTGGGGGTGTTCAAAATGGCTGACTTGAAAGCGTCTGCTTCTTCACCGGACTGGAACCTTTGACCACGAAGACTTTTCTTAATTTTAGGAAATGTAAAGAAATCGTTAGGGCTTAGGTCAGGACTGTATGGAGGATAGTCAAGAATTTCTACTTTTTCCTGCTTCAAATACTCAATCGTTTGACGAGCGCTGTGTGAGCTTGCGTTGTCGTGGTGCAGGATGATGCATCGCTTTGAGTTAGATTTTTGAAGTTCGGCGACTTGTGTAAACAAACTGTGGTATATCACTCTGCGCTAACCGTTCTACGATCTTCAAGTGCAATAGTCGCAACAAGACTGGTTTTTCCAACGAACGTGGCCACCATCTTCTTTGGAGTGCTTTTTTAGTCGGCTTTGGCTCGTCTTGAAAGACCCAGATTGTAGATTATTGTTTGGAATCAGGATCGTAGGCATAGATCCAAGATTCGTCACTACTGATGATGTTGTAGACGTGATTTGACTCTCCTCGGTTAAACCTTTGCAGAGTTTTCTTACACCATCTGGCGCGGGCCGCCTTGTGATCGTCGGAAAGCAGATTCCGTATCCAACGGCAAACTAGCTTTCTCACACCAAGCGCTTCATGTAAGATCTTCTGAATGGTTGTCCCTAAGATGCCTAATAGAGCCTCTATCTCTCGATACGTCAAATGACGATCTTCGAGAATTAGTTGTCTCACAGCAATGATGTTATCTTCAGTGAAGGCGGATTTTGGACGTCCTTCGCGATATTTGTCATTAACACTAGTATGTCAATGCTGGAATTCTAAATACTAGCGTTCGACAGTTCGCAGACATGGGGCTTCATACTGAACAAAGATGTTAGCTCTTCAAAACACTGAAGCCGTTTCAGGCCTCTTAATAGTGCACGAACATTTTCCTTAGAAAGATTCATTTTCGTACGTGACTTGACAGATTCCAATCGACACTGTGACTAGACAATAGCATTAATCCTAATACTTTCAACTGTTTTGAGATTCAAAATTTAAACACTTTCGAATATAGAACAGTTCGAAATTCAAAATTGCCGGGAAATATGGAAACAACAGAACTTAACAGGCATGCCTAGTAATGATTACGATTTATTATTGCTGATCTGTATTACAATTAATTATTTAAACAAATTGCATCAATTATATGATATTCCATATTTTTCATATAACATACATATATAAGGTACCTGATAGCTCCGTGGTTTTGCACTCAGAGATAGATCTAAAGGTCCCGGGTTCGAATCCCGCGGTGGCATGCACCGTTAAGTCAGTTTTTTCGCCTAATGTGCCCAGCCCATTATAGAATAATTGCCATCTACCGTCGGTGAAAGAAAACATCGTAAGGAAACCTGCATACCGAGATCACCGGTATGTGTAACCCGCCAATCCGCCTTAGACAAGCGTAGCGGGCACGGTCGGTTCCCTCTAAGAGGACGTTTCATCAGTGATAAAAACAAAATTAATATATCAAAAGAAGTGTGTAGGAAGCGTGATCGAAAAACTAAATAATAACAGACGAACGTGGCATGGTCATATAAGGCGAAAGAAAGTACGTTACATAACATAGAAAATGCTATAAATGAGAGTAGATGAATACAGGAGGAGAGGTAGACCAAAGAAAAATGTAGGAATCGCGTGAAAAATGAGAGAGATGACGGCGAGTTGAAGAAGAGAACATGTAGCGCTGACTTTACACAATGTGAGATAAAGACAGGAGGAATGGCATAAAGGAATTTGTATAAATTTATCCAGTCTCTTCGCCATGGGCCTTTACCCATCAGTAGAATTATATTCCGTAAATGGCGACAAATTGTACCCCTCCTGATATTCAAGGATTTTTTTTCTAAATGTAGTAGTTTAAATTCATTAAGTTCTTGAATGTTAAATACATGTATATTGATAATTAAAACAATAGCTAAATGACATCAATTCGATTCTTACGACGTCAATTGCATCTGTTGACGTCGTGGATATTTGTAATTTGCATAATTTATAAATGTGTACTAATATAAAATAATTTTGAAACTTATTCTATATATTTATTTTTAAAAAGTGAAACTAGGGAACTAAACATACGTATATTAATATTTTTTTTATATCTAGGAACATAGATAACTATCAGACTAATTAAAATTAAATTATTATTAAAAAGAAATAATAGCTATTATATTGTCGTCCATTTTCCGACTTTTTCTACTCCACTTCGCGCGATCTTCAGCATCCCTGGTAGTGAGTCCATTGGCATGAATATCACCCTTTACGACGTCAAGCCAGCACTTTTTGGGTCTACCCCTCCTGCCGGGGCCCGGCGGAGGCGGCGTGACCAGACATTTGTTTCCCACGTAAGCATCCGGTTGCCGTAAAACATGGCCGTACTAACGGAGCTGACATATTATATTATCGTTACGTTATATTACATTATTATATTACGAAATATTATATTATCGTCCATCATATAATATCTCGTACCTTTATTATCTGTTTCGGCAGATTTGCAGAGTAAATATTTTTTATCATTATTTCAACTAATAATATTAAATTAATTAATTTTCGAATATCGAAAATTAGAAATAACAAATAATTAAAAAATTATATGGTCTAATGAAATACACACAAAGTTTGTCATAAGCCTGGTGACTTAAGGCCAAAAAATCTTCTCTCACGTCGCGTCGGGCAACTCATCGCCGGAGATTAGCGACTGACTCGCAGCCCCGTAGTGCTCGGTCTGGGGCTCGGCTTTTTGGTAACCGAGGAGTGGGCCCTTGATGATCCGTCATCTGTGATCATCCTGCGTGAGGTTGTGTGAAAATGCCTACAAAAGTAGCCGACACCGGTAGTGATCACGCTCAAACTAAACTTACATCCAACGACATCCGACTCCTCACGATGGGGGCGTACGGCAATACACGAAAAGTACTACACTACCGTGTAATGTACCCGTATGCGTTGGCAGGCGTCGGGGTATGCAGAAAGCATTTCAACATAAAAAAAGGCCTGGACTTGATAACTTTCTACATAGTTTTTCATGGTACGAATAAAAACATCTTTAGTCTATTTTATTTATTACACGCTTTATATCATCAGGATTAACGCTTCCCTTTCCTTCTTCCAAAATTCCATCTGGCGTTTAATTTATAAAACTGCTGGAAGATAGCGCTAAATTAATAAAAACATTTACCGATTAATAATTGACAACAAATGAATTATATTTTATAGTTAATCAAAACAGGTTTCAGGTTACCCTTATGGGACAGCAGCGTGTTCGCGATGCCACTGGTATTGCAAACATCCATAGGCGATGGTAACTGCTAAATTCTAAGCGGGCCGTTAGCCTGTCTGCTGTTCTACGCGATAAAAAAAAAAAAAAAAAAAAAAGGTTTTCTAACCTTGACAAACTTATATAATGGTAAAACATTTTAAAATGTATTTACATACAACTAACAGGTATTTCCTGTTTTATCTTGTATTATCTTGTTTCGGGGCCGAGAGATATCTCGGACACTTCGACCCAATGGGATCTTTTGTGTTCCCCTAGATAGCAATCACTCTTCTCCAATCTCATTGAAGATTTGCTTCATGAGCCTAACAACGTGATATGGAGATAGGAACCTGTAGTCTTCCGGTGTCGGATATCCTACCCCCAAAAGATTCATTCGCGTCCTGGCCAATGCATCGCATGTACACAGTAGGTGATCCATGCGTTCTGTATGTTCCCTACACAACCTGCACATGGGTGTCGCGGTTAGACCCATCTTCATGAGCATGTTATTGGTTCCAAAGTGCCCAGTGAAGGTCCCAAGCAAGTAGCGTATTTGCCCCCTGCTCATGTTCCAGATGGATTTGAATGAAGATTTCCTGTTTTAAAAAATACTCTACTGTTATACAGGTTTCTAATTATTTAAATCTTAACAATAAAAACATGCGTATTCTTGTGTATAAATATTTTTTTTGTGGTGATGGATTTCCAGGAGAAGGGTTATTACATAAGTATTTCCTTGTCGATTTTCGAACGAAAGTAATCTCTTATAATTTCTTATCATATTACGTACGTACCATCTCAAATACACGTCTCAAACTGGATTCAATGTCAGGTATCTGAGGTTGTATGCACTTCACAAAATAATTTCACAGCTACAAGTCAGATGTCCTCAAAATAAGTACCAGGTATCACTCGCGGAGATAAACTTGGAGGCAGTGGCATAGCGAGGGGGGGCAAGGGGGGGGGGGTAGGCATCATGCCCCGGGCGCTACTCACAAAGGGGCGCCAAATGGTCCGCAAAACAAAAATTGCTGGATAATTTTTATTTATATTAAAATTGATTTCTGGAAAATATATTTTAAATTTAGTGCCAATGTAATATATTAAATGGTCATTCGTAAATAAAAAGGAAAAAAGGAACACTAATAGTGTAAATAAACTGTAATAATATATTCACAATAGAAATGGCACGTCTTTTCTAATTTCTTTCTTCTGTGAACTAATTCTAGACGATCATATACATTTTAAAATCTAGTCTTGTTTACTCTACATTTTTGTTTCAAATTTAAAGCCTAGCTTGAGCCTATGACTTTATTAATTTGCTAGTATACTCGTATTTGCCAAAAAGATATTATGCCCCGGGCGCGAGTTAAGCTCGCTACGCCACTGCTTGGAGATATTATATCGCAATTGCCACGTACCGACAGTGAGCCAAAATAGTGTGAGGAAACCTATATACCGAGGTCAGCGGTGTGTGTAACTCGCCAATCCGACTTGGACAAGCCTGGCGCCCGTTATCTCTAGGGGAGAGCCTAACAGTGAGACGTTATGGGCGGTTATTGTATCTTTAAAATGAGCGATAAAGCCCTCGTATGTAATATAGAGAAAATTAAATTAAATTTAAAAAAAAACGTGTGCGTCTCGGAACGCCCGACAGAAGGGATAACTTAAACGAATCTAAGTTGAACTATTTAATATTGCAATTGTTTAAGTTGAGAAAAGCTTAGGTTATAAAATTAAATTTTATGTATATTAATATGATAATCTAAGGAAAGGTTATTTATTAATAAAATCAAAAATAATTCAAAAATAACTAAAGTTTACAAATTTCCAATTTTTTCTAAAAACTGGTTCAAAATTATATTAAATTAAATTATTCCCTAATGTAGATTCTTTATGAAGAAAAAAACTCAACTGTATTTTATTATAATAAAGTCTCAATTCGAATAGATCCTAGCGCTGTGGATTAGAGTGAGAGATTGGATTAGAGAGAGGAGGAGCCCGCCTACCGCTGACGTATGCGTAAGAGAAAGGGAAGCCAGACAGACTGGCGCCGTAACGCGTTACGTAACGAAGCGGTTTACCCTTCCATAATAAGTGATCACTTCAATATAAGAAAAATTGTTAAATGCTGAATTCAGATTTATTTCTAGAATTCATTTCCGGCGCATTTCTATCTTTTTTCTGACCCGTAGGAAGTATGTTTAGTCTGGGTATGCCCAGACTACGTAACCCATCTAAGGAAGGTCTTCAAAATACGCTTGGTTACAGGGAAGAAAGGGTGGGGCTGAGATTTACGTCACGTAGTCAATATCCTCTAACAAAAAAAGTCGCGCTTTTTCCTGCTATATTTAAATATTGCGAGCATCGTTTGGCGCTTTTAAAATTCACAGGCGGCAACACTGACCCACACAATGCCATAAAAGAGCCGATTGAGCCGTTGAGCCTAACGGCTAGATCAGCTAACGCTGAGCTACTGAGCTAATGTGAGCTAGATTGAAATCAAAGAGCTAGTTCATTTATATCTCTCATTCAGGAGCTACCCAAGGCCAAATGCCACACATATCGGGACGTCAGCTGATTGAAAACTAGCAGTCTGTAGTTTATGTTTGTAAAAAATGATTAAAAATCGTATATATGAGTTAAACCGTAAAAACTAGAGGAGCGTGGTTTTCACCAAGGATAGGGAGGGGAAAAATTGCCAAAAATATGTCACATGTTATAGATATTCCCTTCTTTTATATTCACTTTGTTCAAGAACAGAAGCATGATGACATTGCTGCTGGCATTGTAAATGTTATCACCCTTTCCTTCAAGCAGGCCGTATTTCAAAGAGAGTTCAAGAAGAAATAAGTATGAAAATCTGATACGAGCTATATATAAATAAGAATTATGTTGCTAGGCGGACGTTTTGAGACCAGATCAGGGACGTCTTGAAAAAAGGCCAGGTCAAAAGTACCCTAAACCGAAGGGAATAATGAAAGTGGACGAAGCGAAACAAGTATGTAAGGATCGTAGCAAGTGGAAAGAAGTGGTCTCTGCCTACCCCTACTGGAAAGAGGCGTGATTATATGTATGTATGTATGTAATTATGTTGCTTGACGCAGCTGCATCCAATGCATCATAAATGTTCAGCCTGAGATTACTCCATAATGTTATCACGGTCATATCATAACAATTAATGACGTATTTTTCCATAGCTTATTATTCTAGAATGATTAATGCAAAGCCTCTCAGGCTATAGAGACTTCGTTGATTTAAAAAAATACATAAAAACTAGCTGAATCAGGAAGTGTTTCGAATTAGTGTTTACAACAACTGTTATATTGCTTCTTATAAGGACAAAAAACCAACTAAAAACACAGATTTTTTATTAGATCAAAAAAAGAAGTATGCATTGCGTAAAAGATGATATGGCATAAAATCGTGTTAATGTTGGGATGACAGCTAACAGAGGAGAGTGGAAGGAGAGAACTTGTTATGCCGACCCCCTATAATGTGGGATAAGGGCAGGAGGGAGAAGCCGTTCATACGCTCCAGACATCTGCTGTATAGCAGTCAAGTAGCATCTTAATTGCTTTAACCTATCCTCACAGACTTCGTACAACACTACTTGTTTAATCTTCTGGAAGTTTTCCACTGGTACAAATGTAAACAAATCTTAACAGGCAGAGTCCGAAAATTAATTTATATTTTTAGAATACTCAGACACGTAGCAAATATGTTTATAATACGAAACGTATACTATGCGTTGTGTTAAACAGTTTTAAGTTATTGCATATCTACTTGGGGGAATAGGGAAAACCATGATTAAACCCCTGAAACTTTTAAACATAAACTTTTTTCCACAACTGAACTTTACAAAACTTGCAAAGTGCTCACAGTGAGACAGTTATATATACCATGTAGTTTCAGCATTGTGTCACACCATTTATAGCAGTAAATAAGCGTTTTAAACATAAAGTTTGCACTAATTCAAATGTAGCTTTTACAAGAAAATTTTCTATTTATTTAGGACCTCTTATTTATAATAAAATAAATTATGATATTTCTATAGCTTATCTTTGCCTGAAGTGAGAGAGAAAGTTTGTACTTTCCTGCTTACCAAAACTTATGATGAAACCGAGCAGTATATTGAATCATTAATATAACATCATATTAATATATAATTACTCCCATACACAATTACTCATACACACACACATACACAATCGAACATAGATATGTAAAATAATGTGGAGCTAATTAATGATATTTGTATACCTATTTCGTTGCAATAATTGTAGGATTTCAATGGCCGTCGTTCCTTGACACAGACTATAAGCTGGCCTATTTAGAGACGACGACTATTGCAGTTGAAGTGTATTGTTATTGTAAAATTGAATAATTATTATTATTATAAATAGGAGGAGCTATCCAAATTAAAAACCAGGGGCATAAACTAAACCAGGGGCTGGTTTAGTGTATGCGCAAGTACTATTTTTTTAATCTAGAGTTCAGTGTAAAGGTGAACAGCCCATCCAGCAGTTGGTTACCGTCGCCTACGGACGTTTGCAACGCGCTGCCGGCTTCGAAGAAATGTTATAACGCCCTTTTTTAAAAACCCCATATCGATGGGAAAACCTCAGCCGGAAACTTATTCCAAATCCGGAGAGTACACAACATGAACGTTCTTGAGAACTGTTTCCGTCAGAAAGAAATGTCCAGGAAATGGAGATGACGCCAATCCGATGGCGGGCAGTAGTAACGACTATGTCTCGTACGAACGAACATGCTGAAAAAACATATGTATGTTACCAATAGTTGTTTTGGTGTAGCAAAAAAGGACAACGAGAATATTCAACGATTGAATAAGTACCAGTTTAAAATTACCTTCTTATTGGTGGTTACAAAATAACAATGAAATCAATTATAATTTAGAAATAATCCTTTAGTAATTATAAGTATTTTAAATCTTCATGATCATTAGAGCCAAAAAAATAAAACTAATTCAAAAGAATAGTTTTTCTAAAATGACGCTCCCCCTGCAGTACCGCAACCGGTGCTCCGCGTTCCTCTCGTCTATTTTGCAATATATTCTTCTGGATAAGTTTGCTCATACAACAGGAGGTCGGAGGGCAATACCTGCTTTTAAATATATAAATATGAAATCACATATTCAATTTAAAACCTTCTGTGCTATATGCCAGTGACATCGTAGTTCCCAAAATCCTCGTGTTCTAAGACAGACGAAGACTAATTCAGCAAGATATACAAATAAAGAGATCAAATTGTGTGTGTGTGTTTTTTTAATAGAAACTAGTAAGTGGCCTCTGTTAGAAGTTAATATATTAATTAAGTATAACCTCATTTAAATAATGCTAAATATTACATTTTATATACTAGTGTTTAAAAGCTACGAAAGAGGAGACGAAGATTATAGAAAACACTGTGGTAGTTTTCTAATTACAGAGCATAATGCATGCAACTTAGCGGCGCACAATGCCGAATTATACAGGTTAATTGGAACGTGAATTAGTATTCAAATGCACCACCAGAGTGCGCCATCCATATTTTTATTTTTTAACACAGTTTGAATTAACTTTGATTATTTCCAAAAAACTACGACGAAACGAAAGCTTTAAAAATTTTCTCCACAATAAACAATATTACTAACGATAATATAATTTCGATCAATGCCAATTTAAAGAAAAAACACTTGTTAATTTTCTATCACTGAGTTGGTATTCGATTGCAAGCATCACTTTTGAGAGGCTCGATTGTGCGAAGCGTTGCTGTAGTTGAAACATTCAACGTTGAGCATTATGTCGCATAATGCGCTCTAGTGCTGTAATCGGAAAACATACATTATTACTTGTATTTTATCTCATTTGATAGAATTTCTTTCGCGGGCTAAATCCTATTTGTATTGATTTGAGTTGCACCTTCCAAATGCACTCATAGGTAATTATGTAAGTAATCTAATAATATGATGCATGATGTATTGTGTGACGTACTGCCTTGTTGGCAACACCTATATGCATTTACCAGCAGTTTGGCACACACCGAGGCGGTCGTTCAATGACACGGTTCTGCTATTCTTGCTATTGACGGGGGTTCATTCATACCAAGCCTAATTACTAGAAAAAATTTTGTGAATAAATTTACTATTATGCGTGACCATGGTTCATTTTTTAAATACACTGTTACAATTCACGCAGCGCCGTGCTACTTTTGTATCGTCGTTGTCAAATCAATATATGTACAGTAAAAGCTCCTTATTCGCGCTTCCTTCATTCGCGTTTTCACTATTCGCGGATTATAAAATGTGACCCAATTCCTATACTCGCGGCTAAAAATTTCTTTATTTACGGGTCTTATCGATGAATCGGTACATACATATTAATAAAAAAAATCCTGCCTGTGGTCGAGGGACCCCCGGCAGGAAAGAAGTTCCATAAGTTTAAAAAAAATTAAACAGAAATAGAAAAAGAATAAATCTTCCTGGACCATCAATACCGCTATGACCATCTAAATATACCGCTTTAATAACCTTGTGTTTTTGCATAAATAACCCAGATTCCAGATGCCTTTGAAGCCGGTGCGCTGGAATTGTATCTGGTGATGCAAACATCCATAGGCGGTAACTGCTTTCTGTTAAGTGGGCCGTCAGTCTTTTTGTACAAAGCTTAGTTATGTACGCACATATGAAGTTATACTTCTTTGGCGGAACGAGATAAAAATCATTATAAAAAGCTTTCTAAAAATTTTATCCATCGCGTTATCCTATGTTTGTAGAAATTTTTATTTTAGTTTAACATTTAAATAAATAATTACATACCGTTTTTTTTTTTTTTTTTTTTTTTTTTTTTTTTTTTTTTTTGGTCTCGGGGAAAAACCGCTCTTGACGGGTTCCCCCGGCCCGGGGGGACCGAGGGATATGTGGGACTCCGGGATTTTTCCGACTACCCACTAAAAAACCCCGCTGTTCTCCTATCGCCTACGCCCGGGCCCACGGATATATGGCCTGCCGATCTCGTGGCCCGGGCCGGCGCCGGCCCGCCCTTTGTCTTGAGGCGGGCCCCTTCTAAAGTGTTGGCGCCAGGGGGTCAGGGTTTCGTCCCCCCGGCGCTCTCCTAACAACTCTAGGAGTTGAGGGGGGCCGCGGAACAGCACGCAGCCCTCACCCTCGCGGTAATAGTGCGGGCGGCGGGTCCTCCCCCGAGGGGCCGCCCGCGGCCGCTTTTTACGGCGGCCGGAGGTCGTTACTGGCCCTCCGGCGCCGCCGGCGTGGCCTGCGTTGGCGGGAGGGGAGTGTGGTGGTTGACTCCCGCTCCCGCTCCGCCGCCTCCTTTGCGGACATGACTGCCTCGCAGAAGGAGGCGACGGCCGTCCATCCAGGATCGCCCCCGACCATGGACAGAACCAGGGCCGGGAGCGACAGGTCCACGCCGATTTGGGCGACGAGGGCGCGGCGCTCCTCGCGCCACGCAGGGCACACGGCGACAGTGTGGTTCACCGTGTCCTCCTCGTCGCCCGCGCCACAGTGGTGGCACCCTGACGTCATCTCCCGCCCTATGCGACACAGGTACCTCCCGAAGCAACCATGCCCCGAGAGGACCTGTGTCAGGCGGAAGGAAATAATTACATACCGTCAATTAACCTCAAATTCTACAAACGTACATAAAGTAATACGTAAAAATCATTTTTAACACTTATTTTCGAAACTGATTTTTATTTTGTTTTTTATTTTGTCACATATGAACGTATCCCATATAAATTACCATTCCATAATCACGGTTTTCGTATTCGCGGCACATTTACGGAACGCACCTACACCCCGCGAATAAAGAGCTTTTACTGTACTACATAAAATATATTCTTTAGGCTTTATTAAGGCATATATTTTTTACAAATTAGTAGACAATCTGTATAAAATACCGGCCAAAATTTTTTTAAGTTGATATTTACCATCATCACCTGGCTTTTCATACTTAGACCTTGGCAAATCAGTGCCAAAAGCATTGTCGCCATTATAAAAAAGGAATATTTCATATATTTTAGGAATCAAGACACAGTAATAGTCATATTACTCGAACTACATTCAGTTCATCGCTTGACCTTCCTCTGCCCTAACATCCGTATTTAATGTACTTTAGTTAAATTTAAATAATTGCTCTTTTCCTTTTAATAATTCATGTTACGTACATGCTATACTCGTATACATGTATATTTGAATTTCGTTATGTCCATTAATGAGACGGAGATTGAATTGAAGATTGATTTAAATGAAATTCACTAGCAATCTCCTTGTATTAAAAAAAATTTTTTGAAATGAATTCTGTATAATGCGGACGGACATTATATTTTTCTTGAAGTCTTTAGACACCTGAAAAACTAATACTCGTAATCCATAATGTTTAAGATTAATTAATCTTAGAAATTATTCAGTGTTGGCTGATGCATAAATATGTCTTTTTTTATTGATTACTACTTTGAAACATTTAATTATATACAACTATGAACTAAAATATTTAATAGCTTTACTTTAATGTTATCTATTAAATGAAGTAAGTGCCCTTAATATTGCATTAAGACCTAATTATAATCTCATTAGCTTTAACATTTGATTCTGCAATCAATCAATTGGCAATGAACCAACTGCAATAGAAACGTGACAATCACGTTCTTGCAACTATAAATCCTTTCTTCTTTAATCGTTAAAAGTTTGAAATATTCTATTTTCAAATAACCGTGTAAAAGTTCAACATTTTTCAGAGATTTATAACATCATAATGTCATATCGAAATCTTAAATATGAATTGATGATAAAAAAATACACTAGAAAAATTGCTTTCATTGCATTGTCTTTAAGTTCCTCTTTTCGTGCCTGACAACTTATTGACAATAAACTAGGGACTAGTTTTATATGTAATACGCATCGAAAAGCCACCTGTAATAGACAATAAATAATTTTAAAATACATTATACATTGTCTCAGAAGAACGTTCTCTGTTGCTCCACACATATATAAGTGTAATTAATTACGTTGTATTCAGTATTTTACCGGAATACAAGTAGAGTAACTATGCAAGGAAAAGAAAATAAAAGCTTTTCAATTTGTTATGTAACAAATTATAATTTTAGTGAACTTGACACAGATATTCATGTCTATAAATATGTTGTTTTCCACAGATGTTTATTTCTTACTACGATTTGCAAGTGATATTAATATTATAAGTGATGGAAGTACGGATTTCTCGTAAATATATTTTACACGATCTGCGGCTGACTGAGTTACAACTAGATGTTGACTGTAGAAAATATTTAGCTCTAAAATACTTTTTTTTCATAAAAATAGTTCAAGTTCATTCACACAAACGATATGAAATAAAAATACTACTATTTATAAAGCTGTCATTAATGTTTCCGAGGTAGGTTAGAAGAATTTTGCCCTAAGACTTGTTACCAAGCTCTCCAAAATGATACACTATTCTTTAAAACCACGGCAAAAACATATTTTAGAAAGTGTAAATATTATTAAAACTTAAAACTGTTGCGTAACAATATTTTTTAGAGTTTTACCTACTTAACATATAACGATTTCATGTTTAATGTCATATTCGTTATTCTTATAACCTAAATGTATTTGCTAAATATATTGCATAGTGTTAAAAATATTTCTACTCCATACTAGATGTCGCTTACAAATAATACTATACTATTTTTACAACTTGCAACACATTGTATCATACGTTTAATTTATGTCAGAATGTCATTGTGAAGTGTGATTGTCAACGTCAAATTGAATAAAATGAAATGTCAATAGTTTTCATGTTGTTGCTCTTAGTGCAAAATAATTAATTTAAATTCAATTAAAAAGAATAGTGAATAATAGAAAAAGTTTCACATGTAAAACTGATTGTAATTATGGGACTTGCCGACGAAGGTAAGTACTTGTAATTAATATTGATATACTTATTAAGTCGGAGTAAACAAGATAATTAACTCTATTATCAATTAATTTTCATAGGTCGTAAGTAGATATTATTAAACCTTTTTCATTATATATGGTGAAATGATTCATGTCGTTATGATACAGATTATTCTGAGAATATGAAAGGTTCTACTGGTTTACGTGCATCAAAGTTTCGAAACTGATATAAAAGATTGTATATAGTATACGGAGTACGTCGCGCTTGTTTGTTCAATTTATTTGCTATAGTACTTATTAACAGTCCTTGTATGCAATATTGATCGCAGAATCGTTTATGAACAAGTTTTGCCTTCAAATGTGTTTATGTACTACTAAAAAGGGTTATCTCCTTAATTATATAGGTCAATAAACATGTCTGCGTTTGGTCTAACAAACAAACATCGCAAATTAACATATCTAATAATAAATATTTGTTTGTATTGAAATTAGTAGTAGTAGGATTTATTTTATAAGAATGTAAATACAAATTAAAGCATTGTTCTAGTAATTCACTTACCACAAAAAAACTATTAAAAAAATCAAATAAAAAATTAAACAATTCTGTATACTAACCTACTTGATAAACCAATATCTTAAATAAGTTTATTTACAGTTAAAAGTAAAAACTAACATGCTTGTCTCTTGACATAGTGTTAAAAATCTTCCTACCTTTCAAAAAAGTTCATAAAACTTGGTGACTCCTTTATAAAACTTATACCAAAATGTAACTGATGCAAAATGTAGAATTTTACTGACGCTTCTGCAACTTTAGAGCCATGGGCTTTTGCTTTGTCATGTTGAAATACCCACTTTATGACCACTGGCATGATAACACTTCAAGTGACTCATTGTTTATAAAATAGATTTATTTACATGTTATATATTTATGGTTGAAATAATCTTTTCAAATCCAAACTTGTTCTGTTATACTAAAGTTCATTTGCAATTAATAATAACAAATTTACTAGGACAACAGCACCATTTACTCCCAAAGTAACTTAGCAAACAGTTTTAGCCTCCTTTGATGCGTTAGATGCTCGTATCTCTGAGCGGTCAATCCGGGCATATTCTCGTTTCACAGTGAATGAATAAGCCTCCGGACCAATTTTGATTCATAGGAATCCCAAAGCAAAGCCCAATCCCAAAAGCAATCCTTTGCACTGAGGATTTTCGATTCATTTCATTCTCATTATATATAAATATATATTCAAGGTTAGGTTGCCAATTAATATAACTGGTTGTGTGTGATTTTTCAATGGTATTTTTTTCAAGAATCATTTAAGGCGCTGACCTCGACCATTTCAATAATATTTTGTGTGAAGGCAAATTAATAGTAATTACTCGAATTGTGCTATTTAATATTTATAACAAAAAAATTAAACCACCGAAAAAACTGAAAAGCAAAAATAATAAACCTTCTTTTTATTAACCTTAACAACTAAGTTCTTAAACTAATTTAAGTATACCTAAGCAATTTTGAGTCAGACCTTTCCAATAAAAAAAGAATTTTTAAAATCGGATTATTCTGTAAAAAGCTATGCATGATCATACAATAAAAAAAAATAAAGAAAAATATATGTGAGGACTTGAGAACCTCCTCCGATTTTTTGGTCAGTTTAAAATAGGACATAAATTATCTGCTTCCTTCACAGGATGTAAAATTTGTCAGGTTTATTAATTTTATTTGGCTGTGATATAAATAATGATATAAATATAAATTCAGCAGGTCAGTATATATAATATACTGACTTGCTGACTTTATTTTTTAATGTCATTTATTGTTTCATATCAATAAATGAATTGTCAATATATTTTGGTAAATGGTCAATTCTATCATTATTCCTAGACTATTTATTTCCTCCTTACCTATTTTTATTGCTAAAGGACAGCAGACAGGCTGACGGCCCACTTAGTAGTACGCAGTTACTGTCGCCTATGGATGTTTACACCGCCAGGGACACCGCAAACACGCTGCTGTCAGCATATAGATACAGGAACCTGTGTTGCTTATGCCGGCCGGAACACAACGCAAGGCTATTATGGCGGCATACTTATATACCAGGGGTGGCTACCATCCAGACGGGCATGGAGCCCTAGGATTCTTTTGTCGCCATTTACGACAGGCTGACCCTGGCCGCAGGGGTTAGTATTCTTAGGCGCCGTCCTATTGACATCGCTCGTGCGATGCTGCGATGCGATTTCATCGTGCGATGAAACCGATCGCGCGATGAGAAAACGTTTGTCCTATTACAATCGTGCAATGATACGATGTGATTTCATCGTACGATGAAACTGATTGCGCGAAGAAGATAGATGAGAAAACCTTTGACCGCTAGCGATGCTCTATTCACTCTCTTAATGGCTCTTATCAGAGATGCACAGTTTCGAGCAATATTTCTTTAATTGTCATCATCGTTAAAAGTGACGAGCTAAATATAAGACTGAGAAAGCTAATAGGCAGAAGATCAAACGTCACTTTGGAAAATAAGATACTCATCTATAAAACTATTATTAAACCTATTTGGACTTATGGAATTGAGTTATGGGGATCAACAAAAAATAGTAACTTGGAAATCTTACAACGGTTCCAGAATAAAGCCCTCAAAATGATAGCCAATGCACCTCTGTTTATCAAAATAAGTGAATTGCATGAGTACACAGAAATGAGAACAGTCAAAGAAGAAGTGGAACACAGAGTAACGGCATACCAAAGCCGAATAAAAACACACACAAACACCCTAGCAACCGTGTTATGTGAACCACTATCTGACAGAAGACTCAAAAGGCAACATATATGGGATTTTGTACCCAAACAGAGCCTGAGTTAAAATAAAAGACAGATTCCTCACAGGAGGAACAGCTCTTACCTGACAAGAACCTCACAACAAATCTGCTAAGGGCTTGTAAAGCCGATCGCAAGATATATAAAAAAAAAATTGTCATCATCATCATCTCAGCGTTCATCCCGGCTGCAACCCAAAGTTCCGTTTGGGTGCCCGGGGTCCGCTTTCCGACTCTTTCTACTCCACTTCGCACGGTCTTCAGCATGCCTGGTAGTGAGCCCATTGGCACGCATATCACCCTTTACGACGTCAAGCCAGCACTTTTTGGGTCTACCCCTCCTGCCTGGGCCCGGTGGAGGCGGCATGGCCAGACATTTGTTTCCCACGTAAGCATCTGGTTGCCGTAAAACATGGCCGTACCAACGGAGCCGACACTCCTGCAATTTATCTGCAATGCCACGGACATGAAGACTGCCGCGAATGCGGGAGTTCCTAACGCGGTCCTTCCGCGTCACTCCACACATACGCCGCAGCATATTCATCTCCGTGACACGCAGTTCTTGCTTGTGTCGCTCTAACACCGGCCACGCTTCACAGCCGTATAAAATATTTCTTTAATTGTAAATAGTATTATAAAAAAAGAAAACGTAGACCACATAATCTTTACAAATAAATAAAATTGGAGGGTCTGTTTGTAATATTAAAATAATCGCTTTTTACTAAGTGCATTCGGACGTATACACGGTACATATAACAAAACAACATTTTTTACAATTTTTGTCTGTCTGTTTGTTCCGGCTAATCTTTGAAATGGCTGCACTGATTTTGACGGGACTTTCACTGGCAGATAGCTGATGTATCAAGGAGTACCTTAGGCTATTTTTATTAAAAAAAAATAGTTTTTAAGTTTCGGAAATTTTATATTCCAATTTATGTTGACCTTAGATTTATATCATCAGTCATATGAAATAGGGTTCAGCTTAGGCTGCACATTGTAGGTTGAATTTCCAATTTAAGTTAACCTCAGATTTATGTCATCAATCATATGAAATAGGGTTTAGCTTAGGCTGGACTTGTAGGTTCGAACGTACGTATTCCGGAGGCGCATGGCGTAACAGGTGCATTCGATAATACTGACTGTTTGCATAATTCATTTATTTTTAGGGTTTATAGGGTTTGTAATTCAAAATAAACCATAAAATATATCCAAAAAATTCTGCCCAAAGCCACTATTCCACGCGGACGGAGTTGCTGGCACAGCTAGTAACTGTATAAAAACAGAAATCAGCGCGGTGAATTTCAAAACCAGTACGAATCCATGCCATCGAATAATAGGATATTCAGTATATTTGAACGCACGGTCGTGCGATTAATACGATGCGTTCAATTTGTTCGCATCGCATGATCGCACGACCTTCAATAGGACATTCAGTATATACCAGTATATTTAAACGCACGGTCGTGCGATCAATACGATGCGTTCAAACAATTTGGTCGCATCGGATGATCGCACGACCTTCAATAGGACATTCAGTATATATCAGTATATTTGAACGCATAGTCGCACGATCATTTTCGTCGGACGGACGCATCACCGCGCGAGCGATGGCAATAGGACGGCGCCTTATTTTGCCCCTGCACCTGGAATCATTTCATTCAATTAGGCTTGCTAAATATTAGCAATGTTGATTCAAATATCAATAGATTCTGGTTATCTCGTAATTATTTATAAATAATGATTTAATTATCTGTCTCATTATTTTCATATAATTTATGAATTAATGAATGTACATTTATATATTAATTAGGTCTATTGATAAAGAAATGATGCAAGAGTGCATCTTGATGCACTGGTAGACGTATACTAGTCTGCTGAAAGAAATTATCTTCGTTTGAAACATTGTTTCAGTCGGAACATAACAAGGTTCTTATGTAGGCTTCCTTAGAAAACTAATTGTTCATGTAAAAATTGAATGCTTGTTGCACATCTGGTATGGGGGAGCTGAGGGACACCATTACTTGAAGACACGGGTAGCTCAGTGGTACACTCGGAGACAAATCTAGAAGTCCCAGTTTGAAATCCCTCAGTGGCATACGCCACTTGGGCAGTTTTCTCATCTAATGCGCATATTATAGCACAAATCCCATGGACTGACTGACGGTGAAGGAAACCATCATGAGGAAACCTGCATACCAAGATCACCGTTATGTGTTGCCTACCAATCCGCCCTGGGCAAGTGGGGCCGGTATACTGTCCGTTCCTTTTAGGGAGGGAGACCTGAGCCCAGCTGTGGGATGATATGTATAGGTATTAGTTTTTTTTTTTGGACATTTCACACAACACCATCTAGTCCCAAACTAAGTTGCATAGCACTTGTGTTCTGAGTACTAGATAACTGTTAAATTACATATATACTTTTTATTGTAAATAAATACATATTAACACAACATAACACCCAGATGCGAGACGGAAATCGAATCTGTGACCTCTGTAAGCCTACCGACGTGTGTTAACCGCTAACCAGGAGGTCATAATTTCACTCACTTTCATTAGTTGAAAGTTATGCAGGCTTTATGTTCTTGCAGACCTTTCTTTGAAATTTCAATCCAAGTCTGATGCATCTGTTGAATGAGTGTATAGTGTCTCAGGATACTGGTCCTCCTCTTGGCGTCAAACAATGATCTATTCAATAATCGATTATATAAAACGAATAATATCCTATGGCCCGGGTTGCCTGAAAGAGATCACTCTGTAACGATAAGGCTGCCCATTGTAAGTCGAGTATATTTTGATTGTAAATAATTTTCATTGTTTTTGTAAGTTATTTGGTTTACAATAAAATGTTATCTATCTATCTAAGTCGCATGTTAATAATGATGCAATGTAAAGACTATGGACTAGTCGATTAGTCGGTTATAAAGAGGTCGACTATTCGGCCAAGCCGATCACGGTTTTTGGGGACATTTGGCAATTTCTGTGACACTTCGTTTACCTACTGTAAGTGTGTAAGACTGATTATAAAATAAATATAAACAATTAAAGTTCTTGTTAAGTATAATTCTTCCTATAAAGATTTTATTGAGAAATACAAACTAATAGCCGGTACACACTACAACGATTTATCGTAGCGATTTAACTGCACAGTTCGTTTGTGCAGTTTTATCGATAGTGTGGACGGAAATTGGCACAGATTTTTTCGTTGGTGCAAATGATCAGAGGCATGAGCAAAAGTTATTTGATAAATCGTTGTCGATTTAACTGCACAGTTCGTTTGTGCAGTTATCGTAGCGTGTGGACGGAAGTTGGTCCAATGGCTCAGTTCATTCACAAATCTTTATGCATTCGTACGAGTGACCTGTAACTAAAAACTTCAGTGTTGCAGACAATCTTTCATGAGGACTTATTGCTTCTCTCATCAAGGCATTGCTTTTTTTCTTTTTGCGGAGTAACTAAAGACAGGAGGTGTAAATAAGTTTCTTCATTCATCCTCAAATAATTGTGCCAATATTTTGTGGAAATATCAACTCATTTAATAAATTTATGTGAGAGTATGACTTTCTTTTAAGAAGCCACTCCTTACACCACACACTACGTGATTTTCTTCTCTTTTTGCACAAAATAAGCCAGGCTATCGCAAGCGCATCATCGTCTTCTATCGGGGACGACATGTTTATAGTCTGAGCTTCTGCAGAGAACTGAGGATCGATGCAGATATCGTTGACGTGTGGACACTCATTGGACGTACGATAGACTGCACATAAATCGTTGTAGTGTATACCGACCATTAGAAACCGGATAGTCTGCGCTCTTTGCCGAATAGTCGCCGACTGCAATGCTGAATGCCGAATAGTGGCCAGCTTTACTGACTAGTCGGCACATCTCTAATCCAAATTTAATGCTAGACAGATGTCTCAAGCTCCGATTACTAATAGAAATCTTATAATACTTTAGAAGTGATGTTGCAAGATCGCAATATAGTGATACGATACAATGCATGTGCGTTTAACATTTAATTGCTTAGATGTTAGGAATGCATATAAGCATTGTGGTTGGAAGGACACAATTAGTTTCAATTGTACACTTGTCACAATTGTAGTAAACACAGCAATTGACCACCAACCTATTTACCCATTTTTGCTATATCATTGAAATCTGAACACCTTGAACTATTATTGTGTCTGAAACAGTATATGTAATAAAAGGATAGATGGAAATTTTGATAAAGTATGAGGTTGTGTTTATGCATTAATTATATGTATATAATTTAATAAGTAAATATACATATATGTATAAGTAAGCAATTAATATATTAGAGGATGGTAATACAACAACATGTGCCAGTTTTTTCTTTAGTTCTCCTATCGCCCAATACCTGGCTTGCCCTTAATGCTCTCAGGTGCCGTTGTCGAGTCAGGACACTACACACTCATATGAAGTAACATGACATGAGTGTGTCCTCTTCTTTTTTTATTGCTGTGGAATAGCTGATAAACTGACTGCCCGCTTAAGAATACGCAGTTACTGTGGCATTTCGATGTTTGCGACGCCAAGGACACCTGCATGCTGGAGCCCGCGTCTCGTGTACTGTAACTTGGATTGCAACTCAGGATTATTGTGGCAGCGTATTTAAAGACCAATGGCGGTTGGCGGTTGCCATTCAGATGGGCTTGGGGCCCTACCACCTAGCTAGAGTTGTTTTGTCATCTTTTACGACTCTTAATTCTCTCACTGTTTTTGGCTCGCGCTGCGACTTTATTTTTTCTAGTTTTTATAAGAAGCGACACAAATATTTAGGCAGTAATTTAAGCCACACCCATTGTCAAATCTATATGTTTTCTCTCTTAGCAAAAGGCGATATCGTTAAGCCTTAAACATATGGCGTAGCCCTCCTGCTGCACTTCCCAAAGTTAAGAATAAATATAACTGTGTCATAACCAGAATCTGTACTTTTTGATGGTATAAAAAGGATATATTTATAAAGAATAATTGAAAGTAGGAAAGAAAAGGAATTGAAAAACTACTTTATCGGAATCATGAAATCACTCATTAGCAAATCTTTTGACAGTTCATTTATTTTCAGTCTACGATCGAAAATGTTAATATCTGTGTGTTTAATGTTGGCTGTATTGGCCCAACTCCCTGATCAAATATTTATAAGTTATGTATAAAATATATAACTCTACAAATGATTTTTTGAGTTTGAAAAAGGATTACACGTGGTCCTACTAAAAACCCTTTTAAAGCCCCACCATATCAAAGATATCATATCTTTGATATTGGGGGTCTTTGATTGTATGATTGATATCTTTGAATCTTTATCATCTTAACACTTATTTTATATATTTATGACGCGTTAAATTGTATTAATAGGGTGTTGCGAAATATGTCGAATTTTAAGTGTTATCCCCGTTTTTAAGGACATCGTGAAATGATAGGGTTGTCACCCTATTATTATTATTATGTGGATAATACAAATTACTTTTTTTTTTATTGTTAATGAAGTAAGTTCCTAGCTAGAGCATTTTTTTGCTAGTCAAATAATTTTATATATAATATGAATTAAAATAAAAACCACTTCCCAATGTGGCTGTTACAAGAAAATGAAGCAGCAGGTATCTCCCCAGGCAACACGTATTATTAATATAATTTTTAGTTTCATATAATTTTTTAAATCATAAAACAGTGTAGAATATTAAGCTTAGAATAAATAGAAAAAACGAAATACATTTACAGACCCACATCAACAGTATCGACGCTATTTGTTCTGCATATCAATCTGGGGGCACGGCAGTGCCCCGCCAAGTCATGCAAAAAAGTGACACGGCCGTACTATCTCTACTACTACTTTTCTCGAAGCATTTCAGGCCATTTTCGACCCCCTATAACTTCGTTGAGGATAAAACTAGAAGCCTGAATTTTCAGTAACCAAGCAGGTATTGTATAAACACGGTATATTTCAAATTTCATTCAATTGGAACCAGTAGTTTAAGAATTATAACTAGTCAAATTTCTTAATTTTGTCACTCACTCACTAACCGATCATCAAAACTCTGTTCTAAAAGGCGCATGAAAACATAATGTATCCCACAAGTACATATTATATTAAATAAGATTGTTTAGTGCGATTGCCAAGTCAATCTATTTTAATTTAAAACATAAAAGATTTTTTTTAATATTGATATGGTCACTTTAAGATGTTGTTAGGTTAGCTAATTACGTAATAACTTAAGACAGAAGGTCCCTTAAGTAGGGACTTAAAGTAACCGACTTAGTATTACATGGATCTACTTTTTACGGTAGAAGAACAGAGTTGTGAGACTTGGTTTTTACAAGTTTTGTTTTTGATGGCATAATATGTTATGCATAGGTGGCATTCATTGCTATGCAGATGATAGTACTGGATAGTACACTGGTCGTACAAACCTCCCTGCTGCAGTTTTGGAAGATAGTCGGATCAGACTTGTCTCTGAAGTAGAGAACTCCCTAGAGAGTCTCTGAACGAGGATTACAAAACTTTGGCCAATTTAACCCCTTGAAAACTCAAGTGCAGACTTGAAAACCCCATTCGCAACTGCGCCACAGTTCCAAGAAAATCCTACCACCTCAGAGAGTATTGGGATCCTTGGTGTTGACATCACGAATGATGTGCAGTTTAGGGGACAACTGGAGGGTAAAGCTAAACTTGCCCAAAAAGGTGGTTGTGCTAAACCGGTCCAAGCCGTACTTCACTTCAAGGAAATGGCTTGTGCTATACAAAGCACAGGTCAAGCCATACATGGAGTACTGCTCACATTTATGGGCTGGAGCATCGGCCTGTCAGCTAAATCTTCATCCAATGGCTCGCAGTTTGTCTGTCACCGATCCCACTCCTCCCCCGCACTCCCCGCCATCGGTTCGGTGTTCATCCCCATTTCTTAGAGCCTTTCTTGTACGAAAAGGTTCTCGAGAACGTTCATGTTGCGTACTCTCTGGATTTGGAATTAACTTCCGACTGAGGTTTACCCATCGCAGTACGATATAGGGTTTTTCAAAAAAGGCGTTATAAAATTTCTTCGAGGCCGGCAACGCGTTAGCAATGCTTCTGGTATTGCAAACGTCCATAGGCGGCAGTAACCACCTGCTTCAGGGTGGGTCGCCTAGCGCTAGTCTGTCTGCTGAACTCCAGCTATAAAAAAATGGTCGGAAATGACAAAAAAGCAATATTGATTTTATTATAATAATATCTATGCCCCGGAAAACGTTGTTCTGCTATATCAACTAAAAAAAGTAGCCTATGTCCTTCTCCAAGGTCCAATTTATCTGTTCTTGATTGTAGTGGACAACAAATAATAGGTGCTAGGTTTACGAATAAATTTACAGTAGTATAGTGCGTCTGTCGCTGGGTTTTGGATAACATATCCGGGCGATATTAGGTTGTTGCGTTCGCAACACTGTCTCTGTACCCGAATTCATTAAAATTGATCCAGCGGTTTGGTTAAAAACGTAACAGACATACAGACAGAGTTGCTTTCACGTTTTTAATATTAGTATGTTTGATTACTTCATCTATTGTGTTGCTAACGTTTGTTAAAAGGTGATTAATGAAGCAACATCATAACGGTTCCAATCATTCGATATTATTCCTAAATCGTTACGGGAATAAAATATATATTATGTATTTTCCGATATATAAAATTGTTTTTAATTACTTGTGTATGTGGGCATATTGTTTATTTAGAATCGTATCAATTTCCATGAACTGCAGCAGGATGTTGTTAAGATATTGGCCGCTCCGGCTTTGATGGCGTTTGTTCCTAATTATCTCTTTTTTGTACAAAAAATACATAACGAGTTTAATGCGATAGCAACTATCAGATCTATTATCAGATGTTGCACGATGTTAAATAGGATAGACGAGAATCATTGTATATTATAATACATGAAGATTAATAATTATGATCTGTCATAGTTCTTTAATTATTATTTCTTCTGTAGCACGTCCAAAGCTTTGATATCGGAGCCTTTTTCTTAAAAGTTGAAATGCTTGATGCAATCCCACCTGCTTGCGGTTCGCTGTGGAGTCGTGTGGGATCTACCCCCGTGCATCCCCTAGTTGACAAGGGAACCCAAATAAGCTGGTATACCCGTAAAACACCACCTCCCCATTGTTCCCGACGCCCGAGTGGACGGATATCTTTCGCGTATACTTCTCGCCCAGGTGGGCTCATCTCGGAGCCTGACGTGCGCAGTTTAGTATTGACACATGGCAAAATTTCTAATAGTCTTTTTGCGTTAATGCCACTCTTTAATTTCTTTTCACGACCAAATAGGCACAAAAATACGAAAGTACTTCAATTCAGTTCGACAGTAATGAAATAGCTGTATTCTTAAAACTCAGCCTTTTCTGACGAGATGAAATGATTGGACTCGCGGCGGGGTAGATTATTGCCCGGCGGCCGGACGGGGGATATCTAACGTGTACCTCCAGCCCGGATGGACTGAACCGACTATGGTTCGTGGATCTATCTGGCTTACCCAAAACTTAGCCCACGTGGACATGATGTTTAAGAATATTGCGTTTTTTTTTCGAAAGTTTATAATCCGTGGTTCTTCAGTAAATGGATATAATAAGATTCTGTGCATTATTTTTACACTGTAGTTGTTTTTTTGCTAATTAATTATTCTATTCTTATACTACATAGTAATAAAATTTAATCGTGAGTTGTAAAATGGCAATTTGTGATGACGTAAAAACTTCGGGTTTGCCCGATCGACGTAGTATTTCACAAATGTGAAATAAGAGCACCCTATACATGTACAATACATATGTAATATGTTAAACCGGACTTTGGACCGTGTTGTATGTCAAGATTGGCAAGGGCAAAGTCCGATAGGGTGACGTAACTGTACTTCGATTATTATCGAAAATATTTGCAAGTTATGATATATTATAATAATAATAATAATCGATGCACAATCACAACTCATATATATTAGACAAATCATACGTGTAATAGAGAAGACAAAATTACCCTGCCAGGACCGAATCTGAAACCTAAGATTTGTAATTGCGTTGCTCAAGCCGGGGAGGAGTTGAATGAAAGTATGAAAGAAAGTAAGCTTAATAATTATTTTACGCACATGTTTCGTCACCCGGGCCGGAACGCACGCGGAAGCATACGCAACTATCTGTCCGAGCGTAGAATAGTAGAGGAACACTGAGGTGATACAAGGTAAGGGGACGCACGTCACTGGTATACCCAGTGACGTGCATCCCCTTGCCAACTATGGGGCCCACGGGCGCATTGCACGAGAATCTCACATTCACCCCCGCAAGCCCCTAAGTTGTGGGGTGTGCATCAAACATTTCCAAGTCAAAAAAAAGGTTCAAATCCAAAGTAGACATTACATAATATTAGTTAAAGCAAAATGTTCGAAGTTACGGATTTTTGAATGTCACACAGCAATGACAAAAAATCGATCCTGCTGCTTCTATGAGGGTGGTGAATGGAGTTTTTGATCGGTAACCTGTTCATCACCACGGTCAGCACTAGCTACCCGTTGATAACCAGCTGAAGTAGAAAGGGGAAGTAGACAAAACCTCACCGACCGGGAGGTCGGGGAAAGTTTTATCTACTTGTCCACTGGAGGTTTGAGGGGGAGGGATCCCCCCGTGCTAGAGCACTAATCAGTAATTGATATATACTACTAAACTAGTATTTTAGTATTATTGAATACTGCGAAACGATAAAGCGATGTAATTTGTTTACACGTTTCCTACAAGTTGCCTGCGGTTGATACCTCTTAGACTTGTTTTCCGTGTGTTTTTCTATTTCATTACCTGATGTCAAGGTCACATGTCGTCATGTACTCTGCAATGTTGTGTTGTACATATTTTACCTGTCTGAAGTATTATTTACGTCATCATACATAAGAACTGGTTAATTTGGTCCGTGATACGATTGAGTAAATATGTGTTTGCGAATCGCCTGACTTTGATAATCATCAGTTTTCATAGTATTGTTAGGATATATGTATATAATTATAAATATATGGGGCCATTAACGACGCCATCTTGTCCCAAAGTAAGTAAAAGAGCGCTTGTGTTATGGGTATTACAATACTGATACGAGTTTAAGAAAATATAAGGTAAGCATTCCTTTGGTTCTTAATAGTGACAGATATCTACATACAATAGTACAGCTTCCAACTAAAAGAAAAAATATTTGAATACAAATAAATACTTAGTTATTTATCTATATTTACGAGTATATGTTAAATACGTATTGGGTATACATTTCCAGTCAAAAATTCGCTTTGGACGGCCGTCGCCTCCTTTTGCGAGGCAGTCATGTCTGCAAAAGAGGCGGCGGAGCGGGAGCGGGAGTCGACCACCACACTCCCCTCCCGCCAACGCAGGCCACGTTGTCAGCGCCGGAGGGCAAGCAACGACCTCCGGCCGCCGTGGAAACCGGCCGCGGGCTGCCCCTCGGGGGAGGATCCACCGCCTGCACTATTGCCACGAGGGGGAGGGCCGAGTGCTGTTCCGCGGCCCCCCTCAACTCCTAGAGTCAGGAGAGCGCCGGGGGGATGAAACCCTGACCCCCTGGCGCTAACACTTTAGAAGAGGCGCGCCTTGAGACAAAGGGCGGGCCGACGCTGGCCCGGGCCACGAGATCGGCAGGCCACATATCCGCAGGCCCGGGCGTAGGCGATAGGATAACAACGGGGTTTTTAGTGGGTAGTCGGATGGCCGAACATCTTTCCCGTAGTCCCACATATCCCTCGGTCCCCCCGGGCCGGGGGAACCCGCCAAGAGAGGGTTTTTCCCCGAGACCAAAAAAAGTCAAAATTCGCTTCCTATTGGGCAAGTTGTTTACCTGACTTCTGTTCTGTATGCCCAAATTATATTAAATTTTGTTTTTTCTTCTTTCGGTTCTAGCAGTTTTTATACAAAAGTTAATCATAATGATAAGCCTACTAGGGGTGTTTAATAAACAGTGATAATAAGTATGACGCAGTTATCTTTTATTAAATGTTAGTTTATTTTTCGACGTTGGTGGGGCTGAAGGACCGTAAATTATGCGGGGGTGGCGGACCCGTAAAAGAGATGGTGCGGCTTAGGCCTCGAAAGAAGGTAGCCGCGGTGCGGGAAACAAAGGTAGTGCGGGCTCAATAATTATACGTGGAAAGGAAAGGAGACGGAAATACCCAGCAAGTCAGAAAGAGCGGCGACTCACTTGAGGTTCTCCGATCTGCTACCCTCCACGGCTGGTTCTGCGGTTTGTAGTCTAAGACTTTATAGTCAGTGGTTCACTGATATAATAACACAATAACACACATAGTATAAAAACTCGTGCGGGTTTAATTAAGACTCGACGGTACGTGTCGTCGGCGTGGGCGCTCGCCAAGCAGAGAGAGAGGGTGGCGTGGCGGTGGTCGAGTAGTTTTATCGAAACCACCGTCAGGCTCCACAGCATCTAAACTAACTTGCGGGTAGGCAGGGAGAAAAAGGATAGAATGAGGCGCCTAACCAGACGTTATTTTACTTTTCAGGTTTATACAATATTTACAAATGTTCTTAATTACTAAAACTTCAGCAGCTGCTTTCCCATAAGGTTACAGGACTTCGGTCACCAATGCCGGAACACAACACAGGTTATTATGGTGGCATACTTAAGACCAAAGGTGGGTTGTTTGGTCGCCTTTTACAACAGGCCGACTTCGGCCGCAGAGGTCAGTATTCTTTCTCCGCCCCTACACGGTTAGGTAGACAAAACTAATTAATATTCCTTATACATCATTTGTAGATATATGTGTTTTTTTCCATTATCACTATTGCAATACTGTCAGGTTTATTAGTAGATTTCCTTGAATTACAATAATTATCATCAAGGTGTTAAAACCTTAACCTTTCGGCTTCCGTATTTTGTTATGAATAAACATCCCTGTTGATAAATATGCACATTATGTATAAGAAAGCGTAGAACGTCACTATGTTATACTATATTTTATAGTATATACATAATTATATATTATATAGTAGGTACTTAGACATTTTGAAAAACTCGTTTTAGCACAAATTCTATAATTTGTGTATTTGTAATTTCTCTCCGTGTAGGGTGACCCCTATTTGACAATTAGTTGTCATTTATTCAGTCTGTTTTGCCAAATCACCATGGACGGATATACGAGTAGCATTCAACAACACGTGCAAAAAATAAAATTGTTTTATCAAAATTGGTGTTCTGTTCGGGCAACGTAACGCGCGCTTCGCCCATTTTACGGTCGCCATAATCGTCCTACCGAAAGCACTATTTGCAATGTGTTGGATAAATAAGATACTGGTTCAGTAAACGATCGACCAACACCTGTACGTCGACGAAACGCAAGATTTGCCGAAAACATCCGCCGCTGTCCGTGAGAGTGTGCAGGAGAATTCCAGGCAGTCGATTTCGCGTCGCTCACAAGAACTCTGCCTTTCGCAGACCACAACTTGGCAAATTTTGTGTTGTGACTTGGGCATGCACCTGTACAAAATTCAACTGACCCTAGAATCATAGACAACGACGACAACGATGTGTGTTCGCTGAATGGGCACTGGAGCAGTTAGCAGCTGACCCCAATTTTCATCGAAATATCACCTTCAGCGATGTGGCCAATTTCTGGATGAAGGGGTACGTGAGCAAACAAAATTGTCGAATTTAGTACGATACCAATCCACATGAGATCCAAGAGCGTCCTATGAATCTCGAAAAAGCCAGTTTGGTGTAGATTTTGGGCTAGCGGCGTCATCGGTCCATATTTCTTCGAGAACGACATTGGCCAGGCCATCACTGTGAACAGTTAGTGCTATATATATATATAGGTTGATGATTATCAGCTTGGCCTGAATTAGATGATCTGGACACCAACAACATGTGGTTTCAACAGGACGGCGCTACGTGCCACACAGCTCATGCCACATATTCTGCACTAGCGATTTGAGGGTATAGTCATCTCATGTGGAGGTGATGTGAACTGGCGACCGAGATCGTGTGATTTGACCCCGTTAGACGTTTCATTGTGGGGTTTTCTTAAGTCGCAGGTGTATGCGAATAAGCCACAAATCCACATCCGTCGAATTCAGCCTGTTTTATGCGCCAGAGTCATGGAAAATTGGACATTTCGGATGCGCTCCACCCAGAGAAGCCCTGGCGGACATTTGAACGATGTTATATTCCACACATAATGGCATTAATAGATCTTTCAAACGAATAAAAATTTCGATGATATCTCATAAACACTTTCTTTTATTTAAATTTAAACATAGGAAGCGCTTAATAAAAGACCCATTAATTTGTGGCAATTTTTTCCAAGAAGAGTATATAAAGGTAATGTAGGAAATGAAATTAAGTTATTACGATGGCCGCGAAAAAAAGACCACAATATCTTGAAAACTATCACCATCATCCTAGCGTTATTAATCGTGGTTGCACCCTAAACTTTCGCTTAGTTGCCCGGGGTCCGCGGTCATGACAACTATCAACAAGAAAAAATATGTTTATACTCGGACATATTATCCGTTTCAAATAATAATAGGATCGACTTTACGCCATGTTGTGACGACATAGCTGTCGTTTCGAATCAGTTGTGTAGGGTCAGCCAAACAAGATATTTTTTAAATATAATTTATTTACGAATCATGAATGAATAATTTTTAATTAGAATTGAACTCTTCACTTTCGCTCATCTCTGCATCACTGACTGAGTGGTCACTGTCGTCGTCATTACCATCATCATCATTGTTGCATTCCCATATAATATAAAATATAATGTAGGTTTTTAATATTTATTCCACCAATTGTTGTTTGAAATAAAATTAGGTATGTTACCTGTATTTTTTTTTCATTCCACTAGCTCATGCACTCGACGAAGCATACCAACAACGACAAGAAGGCGGCTTGCGTCTTCTTTACTTTCTGGTGAATTGTTGCCAACAATGAAAATAAGAAAGAAAAGTTTTTTTTAAATAATGATGACTAATTAAGTTAGACGTTTTTTCACTTTGAGTTACTGACAAAACAGTAAAACAAAACAAAACATTATTGATACGCAAATAAAGTTTCGTTGCAAACCGTACCTACTTTTCAAGTGACATTTGAAAAATAGAGATCATTGACGTCCCTATTCTTATTTGAATCGCTTTGTACTAGGGTAGATCAAATATAGACGGGATTATTGTTAGTGACCGTCTACGGCTGGTATGATGGGCGCGGGATTCTAATATGCTTGGGTGGTGACAGAAATGGGCGCTTTAAAAGTCTTTACCCAATATTATAAAACATTAAAACTAAAGAAGATAGAAACGAAACAAAGAAATGACTATAAGATGTACTGTATTGTCTAGGATTAAAAATAGCAAAAGAGAAAGACATATACGGATAAAATGTACGTCACAAAATACAACTATACTATAATAATACTAATGGCGTTTGTGGTTGTCGGATATATAGCGGGCGCGCAGCCTTCCGTCTTGGCACTCGGTTAACGATTGCTGTTGCGAGTGATTCCGAGTGAGCTCCGCCGGACAGCAGTGGTGTGAACCGATGTGCGCTACATAGTGATTATTTATTTTCTCTTTTTAAACTTCACTCAATGTCGCTTAGTAAAGGTTGTCTTTCAAGCGTCGATATAATTAATATATTTTATAACAAAGTAAAAGGTAAAAATTAATTTTCAATAAATTTAAATTCAGGATAGTGTAATTAACAAAAAAAATGAATTTTATTGTAAAAAAGTGTGGGGTGCTTGTTGTAAATTATTATAAATATTTTACTGACAGATATTGGTAGAAGTAGTCATTTTGAAACTATCTTAAAAACACCTCGCGCTTTTTTTACTATAAAATTATTTCAACCGGTCCGAAAATTCATTAATCCTGAGGATCCTGGTAAGGTTAATGATACAAAATATATATACAGATTATTGCACTGTCATTGGTCCTTGATAAGTGTGCAAAGTTTCAAATCAATCTGTCGCGCGTCGTTTTGAAAGGGGTGAAAATCACGTTCAAAGATTCCGTCACATTAAGTACTTAGATTCATAGATACATACCAAGCTAATAAAAGCACGTTAAAAAGAAAATGGGGTTCCTTTGATGCACCATCACGACAACTACTGAACATATCGGAACTGAACTATTCGACCCAAAATTTTGCATAGATGGTTCTATGCTTTTTGGGTTCCATTTACCCATTCTTATTTTCATCGATTTATTTTTTCTGTTATTCGCCCATCGAAACGGGCGGGAGCGGCTAGTATTACATATAGATAATGTTTAATAAATATTTCACAGGTGATGTTCACTATCATCAAATATTGTTTTATCATTAACATATAATAACTGTATAAAGCAATTGCGTTGTTTAAATGATAGCGTTGACGATACATATAAACAAAGTTATGAAATCCACATATACTCAAATTATATCTCGCTTACATAAGAGTGGAATGCACAACAAAGATAACTGTGTTTATTTTTCCCGGGCAGGGGCGGAGTAAGAATACTAACCCCTGCGGCCGGGGTCGGTTTGTCGAAAAAGGCGACAAAACAACCCTAGCTACGTGGTAGGGCCCAAAGCCCGTCTGGAGGGCAACCACCCGTGGTCTTAAGTATGCCTCTATAATAACCTTTTGTGTTCCGGCATTAGTGACCTAGGTTCTTGTACCCCTATGGGTGAGCAGCGTGTTCGCGGTGCCTCTGGCTTCGCAAATATTCATAGACGACGGCAGCATAGTGGGCCGTCAGCCTGTCTGGTGTTCCTTAGCAATAAAAAAAATTAATTGCGTAATGAAATATGAATGTTGGAACATCAAATCTTGTATGTGGCTTAAAAACTTAATAAATTGATGAGATAAAATACAATAGTAACAATTGTTTATTTATTTTCCTTTTTTGCTCTTGAGATGGAAACACCTTTTTTTTCACGCGAAATCCCCTCTTGACGGGTTCCCATAGCCCGGGGGGACCGAGGGATATGTGGGACTCCGGCTCGACTCGAGGGATATGTGGGAGATGTTACGCCATCCGACTACCCATAAAAAACCCCGCTGTTATCCTATCGCTTACGCCCGGGCCCACGGATATATGGCCTACCGGTCTCGTGGCCCGGGTTGGCGCCAGCCCGCCCGTTGTCTCAGGGCGGGCCTCTTCCAAAATGTTGGCGCCAGGGGGTCAAGGTTTCGTGATAAGCATGAGCACCTCGTCGCACATCTCCGCCCGCTAAAGCGGGCTAAACTTTATTGAGATGGAAACGCCTAACCCTTTCGCGCTCAAGGGAAATTTACCCTTCCTTAAAATTCGTAATTGTTTATTCAATTATTACCTAATCGATATTTTTTGCTGTATATCATAATATTATAGAATGTATGTCCTAGGCAACTAATGTGTTCCTGAGAGTTAAAAAAAGAACTGTCAAATTTTCTGAACACTAAAATGAAAACATTTGCAAACAAATATTCAGTCTTCGTCATATATCTTATGGCATCTACATATCTTATTGTCCTGTAAGGGTTAAACACTTGATCTTGCGGCGTACGCTTGTTCAGATTATAATAGTCTCTAACGACATACTGCTGGGCACAGGCCGCTAATTAAAGTGGAAGAACAATAACCAAAAGATTCTGCAACAGAAGACTTAGAGTGGCGACGGAGGTTTTAGTCGGTATGCTACCGCCGTAGGATTAGGAAGGTGAATCTGGCATAACAGACTGTGAAGTCTGTTTGAATTATGAAATAAGGGCTGTTTTCCTTAGCGAAGGCAAAGGCGACTACTTTTTAAAATATATTTACTTAGTCAGGTCATAAGTATTGTCACACAGTAAAAACTTTTCTTTTAGAATGCTGGCCACAAAAAAGTTTATTGAATTAGAATTTCGAATTGTTCATGAAAATAAAAATGTATACTTTTAGAATTTTACTCATTTTTAAATATGGAGTGGACGCTTAAAGAAGACCGTGTTGCAGTTATTGCGTTGCATCATTGCGGTTACGCGCCAATTCAAATTTTTAACATACTGAAAAATTTGAATATAACCAAAAGATACGATAAACGAGTACCATCAAACGATACAATGAAGACTCTAGTGTAGATGACAGGTCAAGAAGTGGTCGCCCTCGGTCTGTTAGGACTCCAGCAGTGATAAAAGCTGTGAAGGCACGAATTCAAAGAAATCCCAAACGTAAGCAGAAACTGTTGGCCCTTCAGATGGGGTTAAGCAGAACCACGGTGAAAAGGGTGTTAAATGAAGACTTAGGGCTTCGGGGATATCGAAGAAAAACAGGACATCGTTTGAATGCTCGTCTAATGGACCTGAGACTGAAGAGATGCCGCGCTTTGTTGAAGCGGTACGCGGGAAAAAAATATCGGGAATTTTTCGGATGAAAAAATGTTTACCGTAGAAGAGAGCTACAACAAACAAAATGATAAGGTGTACGCACACAGTAGTGAAGAAGCGAGCAACCGTATTCCGCGTGTCCAACGAGGTCATTTTCCATCCTCGCTCATGGTATGGTTGGGAGTTTCTTATTGGGGCTTAACAGAGGTACATTTTTGTGAGAAAGGTGTAAAAACGAATGCTGTTGTGTATCAAAATACAGACCTGACGAACCTTGTGGAACCTGTTTCTCATACCATGTTCAATAACAGGCACTGGGTATTCCAACAAGATTCGGCGCCAGCTCATAGAGCGAAGAGCACACAATACTGGCTGGCGGCGCGTGAAATCGACTTCATCCGGCACGAAGACTGGCCCTCCTCCAGTCCAGATTTGAATCCGTTAGATTACAAGATATGGCAACACTTGGAGGAAAAGGCGTGCTCAAAGCCTCATCCCAATTTGGAGTCACTCAAGACATCCTTGATTAAGGCAGCCGCCGATATTGACATGGACCTCGTTCGTGCTGCGATAGACGACTGGCCGCGCAGATTGAAGGCCTGTATTCAAAATCACGGAGGTCATTTTGAATAAACTTTAATGTCATAAGAATCTATGTTTTGTTAAGTTCATTTTGGTATATGAATGGTTACATAATGAATAAACTTGTTACAATTATTTTACATTAAACATGTGACAGAATTTATGACCTGACTAGGTACAGTAAAGTATTCTTTCTAAAATACGTTACGGTAATACGTAAGTATTTACGTGTTGTAAGTACTTATTTACATTACTAACCTAAATGTTGATAAATGAGATTATAAATTAAATAATCATGTTAAAATTGTAAATCACGTTAGTTTTGAATTATTCCCTACGCATGATAAATTTTCGATGGAGCTCGATCGTGGACAGAATTGATGATATATTATGGATAGACGCTACCATGTTTATCGATAAAAACTTCTGAATTTAAAAATGTCTTATATCTCCAATATCATATAGAGTAGCAAACAGTTTTTTTTTTAATTTGAATTCTTTTTTTTTTGTTACTGAATAATAAGTTACTGTCGCTTATGAATGTTTGCGACGCCACAAACACAAAATTATACACTAAGGGTGGTTGCATTCCATACTAACTTAGGACTCTACCAGCTAGCTAAAGTTGTTTTGTCGCTTTTTACGACAGGCCGACTTCTGCCACAGAGATCAGTATTCTTAATCCGTCCCTGCACGGAGGAAAATTTATATCCGTCATCAAACAGCTAAAAATTGAGACATCAGTTTCTGAACAAAAATAAAACGCATTAGATGATATCGATTTAGGTGGCACAAAAATTTCTTTGATATAGCTGCCCTATGCGTATGTCGACAGAGTATGCAGCAGATAGTTGTGACCCCGACATGCCCTGCCGATACACCAGTGGAGATTGTGTACTGTATTTACTAATATGGCGTTTATAGTCATTAAATGTCGTGGAAAATTATTACTAGCTCACTTTTATAGCAATTATGCAGTTAATACAAGAAGCTACAATAGCGCGATCTTTTATTGTTCATAAATTATTTTATACCAAATGTTCTAATTAACGATTGTACACGTTTATCGATGGATTTTTTTAATCGCTGAATGTAAAAACTTAAAATCCTTTGTTTTTATTTAAATGTATGTATATAATATAAATTAAGTGTTAACAACCATAGAACACACAGTGATAGTGTCAACATTTCAAATAAATTCTTCCAGATAAAAAGTCCATAACAATGGATGAAAACGAAAACACATGGCAACAAAGGAACAAAGCGTACCCATGCCACAATCAATTAGTCATCCGGTTTGTTTACTTACTTACTGCATAGATATACGTGTGCAGTTTATGGCAAAAGCTTCTGACCGCCAGCTGCTACAGTATGACTCCTCGTTTGTCGCATTCGACTCCACATCCGCTAGTTTTGATAAAGGGGTGAGTCAGCGGGGCGTTAATGACGAAGGCCTGTCGGCGCTAGCTCGTTATGCTGCATTTCCCGCGCTCGCCCGTAGCACAGGTGATCGTCCCGTTAGCAGTTTTCCGCGCAGCGAATCTTCAGTATATTCAAACAGCAAATGCCAGCCATCGGTACCGATCAGTGTTAGTCGCCACGACATCGTGTTCAAGGAAGGTCGTGTCAACTTATCAACGGCGATCACACGAAACCATCGTGATCGTTTGTAAACAAGACTATTTAGAACTAGTCTTCGAACAATTACTGTAATAATATCCTAAACAGTACACCCGGAAGCGATTATTGTGGCTCATCGCTGTTTAAATATTTACTTTGATTTTAATAATGGTGCTTCTAGTGTTTACGTTGTGTGCACAAATAACAAATGTACTGCTAATAATAACAATGTGATATAAAAATTGGGTAGATATTAAATCACCTGTTTCAACTAATCTCCTTAATGTCATCATTATCAACGGTTATCGAGTCTTAACTAGTGCATATTCATGTCAGACTAAATAAACAGTTGGCAGCTGGACTTACTGGTGTGCGGTCAGTTCAAAGATGCCGGTGCTCGGCTACGAAGTAATGATGGCGACACAGGACTACTGCCCGATGGGATACAGTTCGGATTACATGTTGCTCGGTCCACCGAATTCATGGGACAAACCGGATGCTTACCCCGATTTCGTGCAGAGGAGTGCCATACCCCAAAGTCAAAGTCTTGATATTACATACAATAACGAAGGTTTGTTGTCATCGATGTTGCAGTCTTGCCAGCTTTTATTTGACCTATACATTCCATTTAGAAATTTGTTTATTAATCGTAATTAAAATTGTGTTACAATAATGTATAGTGGCCATTATATTTTTTATGTTTTCGTTTGTTTTCGATAACCAACGATCAATACTATCTACAACAGATATGCGCTTGTCAAGTAATCTCTTCGATATCGTTTTAAAGTATTAATTTAATGTTAGAATGATGTAATTCCGTACTATAAAATTACATTTAGACTAATGTTATCTTTATATCAAAAAAAATATTTTAATACGTTAGTAGAATAACAAAATTTTCCAATAATGCTATCGTCGTGTTTTATATAACGACTCGACAAGTGTATTATTTATATTCACAATCTCAAGCATTTACTTGTGGACTATGTACCAGATAGTTTTAATAATCACAAGAAATAATTTACGAGAATTTTTGTTCAATGGATTGGATATATTTAAATATTGCTTCAGATTGTAAATTCATACAAACTATGTGCGAATGAATTGGGCGTAATTCACATGAATTGTAATAATAATTAGTTCGTTAATTTAGTTTATATAAAGATCCGTATAAGAGGCCCGCCTTGACAAAAGGGGCGAGCCGTTACCGCCCTGGGCCACGCGATCGTCGGGCCATTTTTATCCGTGAGACCAGATAGTATGCGATGGAAGGACAGCGGGTTTTCTAGTGGTTAGTCGAATGTTGGGCATCTTTCCCGGAGTCTCACATACCCCCCGATCCTCCCGGGTCGTGGGCACTAAGAGATTTTCCTCAAATAAAGATAAGATTACAAATTTATTTATTTATTTTACCGTAACGCTTTCTTTGATATATTTTACTACACTGAATGAATTGAACTACATTCCATTTTCCAACCCGCTACTATAGTATAGCGGATAGTAATCCGCAATCAGTTGTCACTCCTAGAGTTCATCAGTGCATCAAGCTCAAATCATTCGATCACCTAAGTCCTGATTATCATCACCATTTACTACTATTGCGGAATTTCTCTCTCATAGCGTGCTTTCTCTCTGTCGACAGTTTAATATTTATTGTCCTAGATATATAAAACTCCGTGCCTTTTGATTTATGAAGTTCTTTTTTGTATGCGTGACACAGCACACACATATGTGGTATATAGAGTCGGATTAACTTTTTGCTTTTTATTCAAGCAATTGACCATCCCTTTGACCACACGACGTATGCATACGTACAATACCACGAAGATAATTAATGTAACAATTGTTACAGATAGTGACATGCAATTGGAGACAAGTAGCAGTGAGGCAAGTGCAGCTAGTTCGACGGCGCTGTCCCAGCATTGCGCGATCTGTGGGGACCGGGCCACTGGAAAGCACTACGGCGCCTCATCCTGTGATGGCTGCAAGGGGTTCTTCAGGCGAAGCGTTAGAAAGAACCATCTTTATACGTGCAGGTTTGTAATTATGTGAAAATAAATATATGGATATATAGAGATCATACACACACACACACACACCCACACAGCGCCATCTGATTTCAAAGTAAGTAGCAGAGCGCTTATGATATAACACAAACGCTCTATCTATAGATACTAGACAACTGATAATTAATACCCAAATACATAAACACTTTTCCTTTGTAAATAAATACATATTGTTTGCGACTAAAATGCTAATATACTTCTCATGTAAAAAATCGAAACGCTACTGCAAGTATTATTAAGATGGCATTTAAATGAAAAAGAGGATTAATATCATTAATAAAATAGGCCAATAAATAGGTGGCAGTCATGGAAGTAATAAGTACTAGTTGTACGTATTACTTATTACTTCCATGGTGGAAGTTTAGTCTACATATGTAATGGTGTACCAGAATTCCAAATTTGAATTTAAGTTTTCAAATTTTCATCCAATAAATGAATGTAGAGATTGTTTTCAGTGCGTATTCCGTCGGAATTTCTACACTGTCACATTTTTTTTTTGCATAAATTATCGGTTTTTTTTTTAGCTCTGAGCTGAGCTAAGCGTGATTGTTAACTAAGCTCTGTGACATCCTACCAAAGAGATATTTTGGTAAAAATATGGCTACCAGCCAGGATACAAGCCGCCCAAGTCGCGGCGTTGCTGCATACAGGGCATAGTCAGCGTGTTGTGGCTGTACGATTGCATCTAAGCCTCTATGCTGCCAATAGAGTATCAGCGTTATCGGGAGACTGCTTACTCGCCGTCCAGGATCTGGCAGACATCGAGTCACGTCTGAGCAATATGACCGGTATATTGTGTCAGTTTCTCTAAGGAATCGCCACTTTAACTTTATTTAACTGCAGCACCGACTGCGTGAGGTTCGAGGATTGACTGTAAGCGATTCTACCATAAGAAGGAGATTGGCGGAGCGTGGCATGAAACTTCATAAACCAGCTAATGGCCCAACGTTGACGGTAGACCACCGAAGAGCGCGCCTCAACTTTGCACTGAGCACTTAATTTAGACATACCTTCAATGGAGCAAAGTTCTCTTTTCTGACGAGAGTAAGATCATGCGGTAATGACGGAAGAAAGAAGGTATATCGAAGAGAAGGAGAGCGTTTTGCACAGTGCTGCATTGAAGAAAGAGTTAATTACGGTTGCGGTTCATAGACGGTTTGGCGAGGCATTTTTCTGTTTTACATCTTTGTTTCTAACATTTAACAATTTCTTCTTAAAGGGTAAAAAAACATTTTGTTGAACAAAACACAATAGCTAAAGAAATTTAATTTTAATTTGAAACATTAATATTCGTTAAATAATACCTTATAATATCCACAATTAACTGGCATTATTTATATTTTTGGTTAAATGAAAAATGAAAATTTAAATTCATTCAAAACCAAACTTCAGGGATGTTTTGATTTTTTTGATGAGAAGTGTATCTCTACCCAAAATATCAATGTCAAATAAAAGCGTCACTGACACACGAGGAGCGAAACGGGCAACTGGCACGGACTCACCTGCCGACCAAGACGTCTCCTGTTCCGCATAGCATACACGTCTATAAAGCGGACACATATAAAGACCCCGTTTTCAGATGTGCGAAACCAATTAAATAATAGCGGTCGTCGATACAAAATTACAAATCTATCTACATTACGAAAAAGTGAGCAGCATAATGTAACGGGATGGCTCTAGCCATTTCTGAATATATACTAATAACATATGAATAAAACAATTACCGCGTATTCGTTTATTTACGTGAATAGGATCGTCATTATTTCTGATAAGTTTGTTTTAACGCATACGGGAAAATCATGTGCCATCATGGTGATTTGCAATATATGTCGTAATTTATATGTTTACCTGTGTGGTCACGACGAATTCAAACAAGTTACTTTTTCTCTCTCTGCTGATTCGCTTGCAAAAAAAGTTTATTCGGATATTGTTGTTCTGATTTGTCAGAAACAACGGCAATTTGAAAATATTAACCTCGTTATTTTTTAATTCTATTAGAGTTTACGTTAATTAATCTACCTCTGATTATTTTTATCATTCAAATATTTGATCTCGGAAGCATTCATAACACATCAGACCTTATGATTCGATGTTGAGTATTGTTACATAGCTATAAGTACCTAGTCAGGTCATAAGTATTGTCACACAGTAAAAACTTTTCTTTTAGAATGCTGGCCACAAAAAAGTTTATTGAATTAGAATTTCGAATTGTTCATGAAAATAAAAATGTATAACTTTTAGAATTTTACTCATTTTTAAATATGGAGTGGACGCTTAAAGAAGACCGTGTTGCAGTTATTGCGTTACATCGTTGCGGTTACGCGCCAATTCAAATTTTTAACATACTGAAAAATTTGAATATTACCAAAAGATTCGTTTATCGTACCATCAAACGATACAATGAAGACTCTAGTGTAGATGACAGGTCAAGAAGTGGTCGCCCTCGGTCTGTTAGGACTCCAGCAGTGATAAAAGCTGTGAAGGCACGAATTCAAAGAAATCCCAAACGTAAGCAGAAACTGTTGGCCCTTCAGATGGGGTTAAGCAGAACCACGGTGAAAAGGGTGTTAAATGAAGACTTAGGGCTTCGGGCATATCGAAGAAAAACAGGACATCGTTTGAATGCTCGTCTAATGGACCTGAGACTGAAGAGATGCCGCGCTTTGTTGAAGCGGTACGCGGGAAAAAAATATCGGGAAATTCTTTTTTCGGATGAAAAAATGTTTACCGTAGAAGAGAGCTACAACAAACAAAATGATAAGGTGTACGCACACAGTAGTGAAGAAGCGAGCAACCGTATTCCGCGTGTCCAACGAGGTCATTTTCCATCCTCGCTCATGGTATGGTTGGGAGTTTCTTATTGGGGCTTAACAGAGGTACATTTTTGTGAGAAAGGTGTAAAAACGAATGCTGTTGTGTATCAAAATACAGTCCTGAGGAACCTTGTGGAACCTGTTTCTCATACCATGTTCAATAACAGGCACTGGGTATTCCAACAAGATTCGGCGCCAGCTCATAGAGCGAAGAGCACACAAGACTGGCTGGCGGCGCGTGAAATCGACTTCATCCGGCACGAAGACTGGCCCTCCTCCAGTCCAGATTTGAATCCGTTAGATTACAAGATATGGCAACACTTGGAGGAAAAGGCGTGCTCAAAGCCTCATCCCAATTTGGAGTCACTCAAGACATCCTTGATTAAGGCAGCCGCCGATATTGACATGGACCTCGTTCGTGCTGCGATAGACAACTGGCCGCGCAGATTGAAGGCTTGTATTCAAAATCACGGAGGTCATTTTGAATAAACTTTAATGTCATAAGAATCTATGTTTTGTTAAGTTCATTTTGGTATATGAATGGTTACATAATTAATAAACTTGTTACAATTATTTTACATTAAACATGTGACAGAATTTATGACCTGACTAGGTACAATTGGTTTGGCTAAATGTCATCTTTACGGAAATGACAGCCAGCTGAAACATATAAGAAGAAAATCCCAAGGTACTGATCTGACCTGATCTCTTGTAAAATAATTCATTCGACGCCCTTCATGACTTCCGTGGCGTAACAGCTAACGCACTTGGGTACGCTTGCTGAGGTCAAGAGTTCGATTTCTGTCTCGCGTCTGGAATTTATCTATGATATGTATATATTTATAAAAGAAAAGTATATACAGTCAAAACCTGTTACAACAGATTTTCGAATTAATTTGGATAATCCCTTCGATGTCGTAATAACGACTCAAATTTAGTTGCTAAAATCAGTTTAGTAAAAACCGATGATGTTTTCAAAGTACAAATTCAGTCGGTACCTTTGATGTTGGTCAAAATACCCGGTATGTTGATCTAAACGATGTCGCCATGAACCGTTTTATCTGTTTTTAGTGTATTAGTTATCTAGTACCCATAACACAAGTGCTATGCTATTTATTTTGGGACTAGATGGCGCTGTATGAATTAGATATTATTATCATAAAAAAGTGCTCTTATTTAATCAACTGCATTATACAATACAAAAACCATGTTAAACATACTGATTCATTTTTGCAATTAACGGAAATCAATATGACACTGATTGTGAGTAATATGAAGATGCGACACACGTGTAATAGCAAAATACATAAAATAACAAAAGAAAATATCAGTAATGATTACGCAACGACTGTCTGTTTGAATAGGTAATGCTAAATCTAGTTTTTTGTTACTCATCATCTACGCGTGATATGTATATGGGGACGGCAAGGAACGTAGCGAACGACATGTGTGCTACGCTGGACGTGTAGTCACGCAAAAACATCACATGTTTCGCAAAAAGCGGCTAGTAGTAAAAAATAAACAAGCGGTCGCTGAAAGAAGGATTGAGCCCGTTAAGTACAAGTTGAGTGTATGTGAGACAGGTATCAGTAATTCAGGACCATAAAATAGAAAAAAACGGTCCAGGCTTTGAAAGTACTTTGAAATTAACGCATTCAGAATTAAAGATGGCCGCCCTTGTTTTCATTGCAACTTTGAACAGCATTGTTTGTGGGCGCAAACATGAAAGCCATCTAACGGAGTCTATGTTACTTATGCTGGAACATAACACAAGGTTATTATGATGGCATATTTAGACACCAGGAGTTGTTGCCATCCGGACGGACTTGAAGCATTGCCGCCCAGATTGGGTTGTTTTGTCGTATTTTACGACAGGCCACCCCCAGCTGCAGGGATTAATATTCTTACTCCGCCCATGCACTGATTAAAACGTTTGGTTTTCATATCGTATTTAGTTCTAATTCAGTTTATTTAAAAACTGGCAGAGAACTTGATTACTTAGTCAAAGCTCGTCGACGGCAAATTTTTGCTCTTAGTTAACGCACGAGTATTTGGGCTCAGCATACCAAAAGCTGCACAACATGTGCATCGGTGCACGGGATAGATTTTAGGTACAATTAAAAAAAATCCCTAAAAAAAGTTACGGCTTCATTCCAATCACAATTTCAGAAAAGAAAATCGTTTAAATAGTGCACTTTCTTCGATTACTGTCGATTATTATATTTAGTATATTTTTTGCTGAATATCGCGAAATATTTTAAAGAAGAGGTATTCGATTATAATATTCTTTCAACGGAATCGCGCTCATGTTTTTATATAATAATTGTTACAACATTAGGTACAATAAGAAATTTAATATTGTAAATTTATTTCCAGATTCAGCCGAAATTGTGTGGTGGACAAAGACAAGAGAAACCAATGTCGATACTGTAGATTGAGAAAATGTTTCAAAGCTGGAATGAAAAAAGAAGGTACCTAGCTGTTATATTCTACTCAAATGACATACCAAACTACAAATTTAATATTATATATTTTACTTTAGTGTATAAAATCTTTATAAAACAATATTATACATACTGCGTCATAATACGTAAGAGATATTACATAACTACCTATTTTGCAAAATTATAATAAAATAATTTATTAAAACATTAACATCACGTAAGGCAAAAATAAATTTGTTCTACTAAAATTACTATATATTCATGGAATTTTCAAAAAGTAAAAAAAAATCTATTAATAATTCCACGAATTTTGCACTAAAGCGTATATGACTATTTGATTGTCAACAATGAACATATACACATATACTTATGAATTTACTAACCACTCAAAACTATGAGTAAGTATTAAATTTTTCAAAATGATTAATAAGCTCACTTTATGTCTTTTACATGTTTTTTTTCATATCTTTTTTATATATTTGTATCAACGAAATCGCAAACAACAACACAAGTTATAATATATAATTTACTAGCTGTGCCCGCGACTCCGTCCGCGTGGAATAGTGACTATGGGCAGCATTTTTTGGATAAATCTTATGGTTTATTTTGGATTACATAGGGTTTGTAAACCCTAAAATATAAATAAATGAAATATGCAAACAGTCAGTGTTATCGAATGCAACTGTTACGCCATGCGCCTCCGGAATACGTGCGTTCGAACCTACAAAGTCCAGCCTAAGCTAAACCCTATTTCATATGATTGATGATATAAATCTGAGTTCAAATTAAATTAAAAATAAAACCTACAATGTCCAGCCTAAGCTGAACCCTATTTCATATGATTATTGATATAATTCTGGGTTAACTTAAATTGAATATAAAATTTTCGGAACTTATCATTTTTAACAAAAACTATTTTTTTTTCTAAAATAAAAATAGCTTAAGTTACTCCTTGTTACATCAGATAACTGCCAGTGAAAGTCCCGTCAAAATCGATACAGCCATTTCAGAGATTAGCTGGAACAAACAGACAGACACAAAAATTGTAAAAAATGTTGTTTTGGTATATGTACCGTGTATACATCCAAATGCACTTAGTAAAAAGCAGTTATTTTAATATTACAAACAGACACTTCAATTTTATTTATTTGTATAGATAAAAAATAATAGAAATACAATTAATTACTTTCATTAGAAAACTCTTGTTTTTCATTTCGTGTTTCTTTCAATCTTCCCCCGCGCCATTTTACTATTAATATATGAATAGCCCTTGATATGTTTTCATTTGTAGCGGTTCAAAATGAACGGGACCGCATAAACTGCAGGAGGCCATCGTATGAAGAGCCAGCTCAAGCCAATGGATTATCAGTTGTGTCTCTTTTAAACGCAGAACTATTAAGCAGGAAGGTTATTGACGAGGTTAGTGTGTTACAGGTTCTATTCAATGAGCGATGTTTCGTTCTTTTTATGGTTTTAGCTACCGAGCTCCGACGTATAAGAAACTAACGATATTTTTATACGAACCAGTTTGTATTTTAATATTTCTACGTGACAGGGCCTCAAGCTAGTCTGGCAACCACCTGGTCTATAAGTATGCCGCCATAATAACCTTGTGTTGTGTTCCGGCATTAGTGACCCAGGTTCCTGTACTCCTGAGCTTGTTCGCGGTGCCTCCTGCGTCGTAAACATCCATAGGGGACGGTAAATGTTTACTATTAAGTGGGCCGTTAGCCTGTGTGTTGTTCCTCAGCATTAAAAAAAATTGTTGTATCAATAAAAACAAAATATGTTGAATCCGCTCCAGTCTATTGGACAATTTTATATTTCTTTATTAATTTAATTTCGAAAACAAACAGTTCACATTTAAATAAGTAGCTCATTTATGTCTTCTATCCTAATTTTTTGTTTAACTTCTTCTAGCCCGTGACTATAAACTTTTGCTTAAAATAATTATTATTATCTGTGAACAGTTACGAATCATTATTTATATTTTACCGTTTGACAGCTATCAAATACAATTAATAAAGATATCAGTGGTAAATGAAAAAAACTTAAATAGTAAAAAAATTAATTTATATAAAAAAAGTTTAAGTTTTAGTTTCTGTGTTTTCCCGCGCAATTGCTATTTAGCCCCTTGCATCGAGTGCAGATAAGGTTGGAACGCTTTATTCCGGTCTTCCTATTACAGCAGACCTCACACTACCGTAAATTGCGTCCAGGCAGTAGCAAGTCTATCCAAATATTATCGTTGGTATTTTCAATGCGTAAAAAAATTCAAATAATATTTTTTTTGGAATGAAAACTAATTAAAAACTCTATTTATGCCTTAAAAGACACGCTTTCGTTACGAAAACGCAAGAGCGGAAAAATATTTGCTCACGCGCAGAGATACAGACTAGTACTGACATGAAAGCGCGATACCGCCGCTTAGCATATTTGGACTTGAAATCTGGAAGCGCTATCGCGCTGCATAGCCGTCAAACGGTTAAGTAGTCGATATTATTTCACTACTTTAGTATTCTTCCACAGACAAATAACGTGACCGATGCAGAGATAAATAATAGAAACTTGGCGAAAATTAACGATGTGTGCGAATCGATTAAGCAGCAGCTCCTGATACTCGTGGAGTGGGCGAAGTATATTCCCGCGTTCACAGAACTACATTTAGATGATCAGGTTTGTATATTTATGTATTTTTTATTTACTTATAAATACGCCAATTCGATTATTATCATAATCTCAGCATGTTTTTGAAATGATCAATAGAAGAAAAAAGTTTGGTTAATGAAAATAAGTCATTACGTTCTATGTCCGCAAATATTGAATATAATAATAATTTTAGTCGAATTTTATTATTAATTAGTAATTTATTGAAATGTCGATAAAAACTAGTTACTCTAGTATAAAAATTAAGATTATTAACACTAACTGCCATCTGTCTAAGAGGGTATGTTAGGTGGAAGCCATTTTTTTTTAATTTTTATATTTCCCGTTCATAGTCAATAATGTTATTTTATTCCAGATTAAATGAACATAGGAAATAATAGATGTAATACAATAATTATTATAAATTAATAATATTGTTATTATAAAATAGAAAAAAAAATCGGACTGTGCCGACATCGCTCTGAATCGGGGCCAGCTTCTCGTCGTCACCCCTCATCCAAACCTCAAAGCCTAAAATCTAAACCCTCAAATCGTAATTTATTTCACAGCTTTATATCTTATTTATCCGGTTACTTTGAAAGTGTTATTTTAGATCGTTATGTCCAACGACAAGAAATAGCATGGAACTCCTCTATGGAAGATAGAAACTCAAAATATTTACCATATAAAATATGGTCTCGTTTATATTAGTGACCCAAGTTCCTTCCTGAACCCGTATAGGACAGTAGCGTGTTCACGGTGCCCCTAGCGTCACAAACATCCATAATTGACTGTAACTATTTGCTATTAAATGGCCCTCCAGTCTGCTGTTCCTCGGCAATAAAAAATTAAACCACCGAAAAAACTGAAAAGCAAAAAATAATGAACCTTCTTTTTATTAACCTTAATAACTAAGTTATTAAACTAATGTAAGTATACCTAAGCAATTTTGAGTCGGCGCCAGTGCCCGTGTGTGCCCGTTCGGGTTGCTGTCTCGCTGACATTAACTTCGTAAAGGTCTTGGCATTTTCCGGCGAAGGGGCGTCACGCTGCGCCGTCGCCGCGCATCACGCATTACGTAATTAATTAATTTGCTTTTTTGGCACCGAGTCAAAATTACTTAGGTATACTTACATTAGTTTAAGAACTTAGTTATTAAGGCTAATAAAAAGGTTTATTATTTTTTGCTTCTCAGTTTTTTCGGCGGTTTAATTTTTTATGTTAATAATTTATTATTTTATAATTTTTTGTGGCTATAATCTACTAATTACTACATGTTTAAATAAATCAATTCTGTCAAAAGTTATGCGTGGTCTTAGATATAATCAGTGAGTGAACAATCAATCATTCTCTGTTTTTGTACCCTTAGGGTTGGAATATTTTCCCAAATTTATATGGGACCAACTTCGGGGTATACCCTTACCAATAAAAAAAGAATTTTTAAAATCGGACTACTCTGTAAAGTTATGCGTGGTCATACATAAATATATATATATATATATATATATATATATATATATATATATATATATATATATATATATATATATATATATATATATATATATATATATATATATATATATATATATATATATATATACGCGTCGACTTGAGAACCTCCTCTGTTTTTTTCCTCGTAAAAAAACATTAACACTTCTAGTTTTACCTAAAATATCGCTATGCCGTTTGTGACAAAATGGTGGTAAGTCGCGAGCGTTTGAATGTATATGGTCTCATATATTGCATTTTTGACCAGGTGGCGCTGTTGCGTGCGCACGCCGGCGAACATTTACTGCTAGGCTGCGCTCGCAGGTCGCTACACCTCAAGGATATCCTGCTTTTAGGCAACAACTGCATCATCACCAAACACAATATTGGTAAATGGAAATACTTTTTTTTCTCGAAAAAAAAAAACTCCTTTACAACTCCGCCCGCAAGGAAGGAAATTATGTGGGATTTCACGAGAATGTCCTCTATAACCCCGGTCTTCTCCTATTGTCTACCGCTTAGCGACGGAAATATGGCTTGGCCCAAACCAAAGTGGCAGTAATGCTCGCAGTGGTCATTTTAGCACTAAAACATATATAGGTTCATAGTTAAATGACATATTTTTATCATCTTCTTTAAATTACTTTAATGGGTCTATAATTACGGTCGGTTTTGAGAGGAAAGCTTTTGTCATTGGGTGTCGGGATTAAGGTAGTTCACACATTCCTGAGATATAAAGTTGATATCTGGATCCTATACCCACAATCGCGGTAACAAATGTGCCAGTCAAGCTAACACAATCGTCCACTGTTTCAATACACATTGAAAAAATTATGTAATTGAAATATTTTATAAAATTTGGAATTAATAATATAATGCTTAATAATTTAATATGTGTTGTGAATAATGTTAGTTGTAATAATAGAATAATAATGAGACGTGGTACAAATACAGCGTAGATTGTAACACCTGATACACCATATATCAAGATAATTAATAAATAAAAATAAAATGCAGGCTTGAAAAAACGCTGCCAAATCATTTTTTTTAGAAATTATAATTTTTTTTATATTAGATGGTCGCATGGACATTGACATCAGCATGATCGGGATGCGTGTGATAGATGAAATAGTGAAGCCGCTCAGGGAGATCGACATCGACGACACGGAGTTCGCCTGCCTTAAGGCCATCGTGTTTTTCGACCCAAGTAAGTTGAATATACATCGTCTAAATTATATAATTCAAATATTTGAACTACGTTGTTAATAATTGTTGCAAAGGCAAAGGACTTCATCCTTACAGCTTTGTCAGGCGTAATTCCTGTTCCGTAAGACCAATTATGTAGGCTCTTATGCAACTCTCAATAGGAAGTTAGTTGCTAATTGGAACTATATTTTCCTCTACACAATTTCATATTTACTTACTAACCAACTGTTTAGTTGTTTTTCAAGTTTATATATGATGCACGCTCTTTAAACATCTTACCCGCTCCGATATTGACACCGTCTTTTCCAATCAGGAAATGTTTATAAATTCCAATGAATGTGAGATAACATAATTAATTATTCCACTCAGGGGTCTTACTGCTCGAACGTTTTGAAATAAATTAATATTTCCTTATTTCCTTGACTAGGTTTCTGTGGCTAAGTATTTAATAATTTCTACATCCATTTCGTACAGACTTGTTAATCGTTTGAAAGCTATCCATCAAAATCCTCATACATTTCAAAAGTGCTATAGATGATTTGATATTTCAAAATAAAAAATGTGTTTTTACTGAAAATTTTATAACTTGCACTTTTACATCGATTTATATATTTCTTTAACTTTTTACAGACAGAGAATTAACGAATACAACTATTTAAGGCAATTAATAAAGATATCAGTGGTAAATGAAAAAAAATTAATAAAATAATAAAAATTATATAAAAAAAGTTTTAACGTCTGTGATTTCCCGCGCAAATGCTATGTAGCCCCTTCTTGCATCGAGTGCAGATAAGGTTGGAATGCTTTATTCCGGTCTTCCTATTACTGCAGACCGCACACTGTCGTAAATTGCGTCCAGGCAGTAGCAAGTCTATCCAAATATTATCGTTGGTATTTTCAATGCGTAAAAAAATTCAAATAATATTTTTTTGGAATGAAAACTAATTAAAAACTCTATTTATGCCTTAAAAGACATGCTTTCGTTATGAAAATGCAAGAACGGAAAAATATTTGCTCACGCGCAGAGATACAGACTCTTACTGAAATGACAGCGCGCTGGCGCCGCTCAGCTTGTTTCCAAACAAGCCTTGGACTTGAAATCTGGAAGCGCGATAGCGCTACATGGCCGTCAAACGGTTAATTTATTTACAGTTTTTGAGTGTATACAGTATTATGTAATTGCCTTTTGTAACTTTAATTTGTAGACGCGAAAGGCCTATCCCAACCGCAGAAGATCAAGCAACTCCGCTACCAGATCCAGATCAACCTAGAAGACTACATCAGCGACCGGCAGTACGACGGGCGCGGTCGCTTCGGGGAGCTACTGCTCTGCCTGCCTCCCCTGCAGAGCATAACTTGGCAGATGATCGAACAGATCCAATTCGCCAAATTGTTTGGAGTCGCCCACGTGGACAGTCTTCTCCAGGAGATGCTGCTTGGTGGTATGTACCCATTAATCAACAACCTTACGTCACCAACTGCTGGGCATAGGCCCAAGATCATGCAATAACAACCGATCCTCCGCTTTCCCCATCCAGCCACTATCGGCTACCTATGTACCCTTGAAAAATATTATATTTACAACCAAACAAACGTTTTATCTGAAGCTTTTTACTTCTAAGCAATTTTTGTATTTTATATTATAAAAACAAACATGGGTGTTTCTTGTTTTTTTTTTATGAACAGAAAAAATCTATGGTGCATATAAGAGTATTTTTCCACTCAGTAAGGCACCCGGAACAAAGCCAATGTGAGACAATTGAAAGAAGTATGCTCAGGTTAAGGCTGCACCTGCTTACTATCCATTCCTCCAATCCACTAGGAAAAACCCATTTTCGAGTCCTCCGATCGCGGGAAAGTCGAGGGTATGAGGGACTCCGTTAGACTACACATTAAAAAATGTTTTATTGTCCGCTTTAGTACCTAGGCCAACGGTCAGACACTAAATGATACTGTGGCAATACGGCGCCTTTGTGTCAAGGGTGTTTAACACGTGCGCCGCCAGTTCAAGGGGAGCAGCGTGGAACAGCACGCTTGCACTCACCCTTGTGGCGTAGGTGCAGGAGGCGGAACCTCTTTAAAGTCGCCTGCGACCGCCGTCTACGGTAATCAAAGACCTACTTTGGTGGGAAAGGGGCGACATAGCATCCTATATATCACTACCTGTGATCCATCGCTAACGAAATTATTACTGACGCGCGGTCAGTATTGTAACTAATTATTGACAGAAATATTTTTAACTATATTATTTTTTTTTTCACATAGGCGCATCAACAGAAACGTCAGGTGAGGAGCCCTCCTCGGGTATTTCGGGGGGTTCTCCATTGGGTGGTGCAGCGTCCCCCCCGCTGGTACCGCAATTGCCAATTTCTGTGAATGCTTCCGCTTCGGCGCCACTATTCGAGCCAACTTCATCGTTCAAGCAAGAACCCAACATGTGAGATATAATCATATCACTTCGTGCATATAAAAATCGAAAATTAACTATCAAATTTAAATTCAAAAATTTATTTAACTATTTGTCCTATAGATGGCATATTGATCCGCTTAAACTCAGGATATCCCATGAAAGAGTGTATAATCGACTCATTTTTACTCTATATATATACTTATTAGTGAAAAATATATTGCGAAATCTAGGTAATCAAATTAAATTCTTCAAACAATGCCTTAGGAGAGGACTCCTCCGGACATTGTAACTTATACACATATATATCAGTGATTTCTTTACAATACAAAAAATATCAGTAGAATAAATTTATTTTATCGCAGACGTATTTAAATAATTGTTAGAATTGAAAGAAATGTTTGTTTGTTTATAGTGAGAACAAAAATCTTAATAAAATCATCATCAAAGCGATGAATTTCAGAGGATGGTTTGAGTAAAACATGTGTTTGAATAAGAAGTATTTTTTAAATATTTGTTTTTTTAATACTAGTATATAATTAAAATATGAGTACAGGTGCTGTTTTTTGATATTGTATTTATTAATCGATATTAATGATTTTGCATATAAATGTGCAGAATTCCCAAGTGCCTTAATATATTGGATGATAAATTGACAAACAACATTATAATTATATACTTTAATAGATTACATCGCAAAAAAAAAACATTTTTAATTTACGATACATTAATAAAAGATTTAAATTAATTTCTACAAAATTTTTATGCACTTAAAAAATTTTAAAATGTTTTAATAATTTATTTTTTTGTAATAAAAATAAATGATGTAAGAATTTTAATAGTAATTATATTATATATCCCGGTTCTATGATGTCATTTTATTACTTTAACGTATATAACTTCAAATTTAATTTATTTAAAATCAAAGATGGATTTTGCTGGATGAAGGCTAAGTAGATAGTCCGCGAAAGAATATAAAATCTACAAAAATAAATATTGGTATTTAGTAAAAGAAAATTGTCTATTTTTCGTAAAAGTTTTTTTGAAGTACCGAACCAGTAAGATCCTTTTAGCTTAGTTAGGTTCATTTATTTAAAAAAAATACACTTTTTGGCCAGAAACGTATCATTTATACAATCGCATATGTCACTAATAATTATTGGACTATTGAATCGTTTGCAATTTTGCTAGACCGCTGATTTCAACTATCGATGAAGTGTCGGATAAATTTTATTATAGTTTAGTTGCGACGGTAAAGGTGGTGGACATTGTAGCTAAGGGAACGTACTCTACGTGACCTATTTTTGACTATTACTGACGATATTTTACAACCCTCCTTTTGGTGACCACCCGTAGTATTAAGGTAGACCTCCTCCCTCTAGATTTTACGATTCATATTTGTCTTTATCAATACAACGCTAAACGCTGCGCGCTATATTTGAATATAGCTGGAAAAAGCGCCAAATTTCTTTTAGAGAAATATCAACATTCCAAGATTACGTGACGAAAACCCACCACCTCTTCCCTGTGACCGAGCGTGGTATTTATTTCGAGGATCCCCCCCCCCCCCTGAACGGATCACATAGTCTGAGTGCGTTCCCTTACTGGTGATTGGTTAACAATTGCTCTATCAAATTATTGTATTGATAATACTATTGATACCAAGAAGAGAAGCGTGCTTGTTGAAGACTGCTGACATGACTCTGTTATAGTGGAATAATTGTTATGTTATTATAAATTGTAATTTTTTTTTCTTATTACTAAGTCCTTGTTATTTTTTACGATCATTTTTTACACTGTCAACCCAAGTAATAATGGCGAACTTTGCGATTAACAGAGTTGGTTAAGAAACCATATTATGACATATGATTATTATTTACTTTTAAACATTTTTTTATAGTTTCTCATATAATCTTGCCAAGCGTGTATGTAAATAAAAACTTGATGAATGTTAAAATACCACCAATTTAGGTCCTTTTTTGCATTCATATAAATGCATGCAAGGGAGCGACGTAACAAAAGAAGCATTACTTCCTTCTATGAAGACTTAAGTAAATCTGAATTATTTAACACTATTAACCGCTCAAAACGTAAATATGTAGGTATATAATTATTAAATATTAAGTAGCGATACATGATGCGAGTGTCGATAAATTGAATATTGAAAAGTTACCAATATTTTAATATCATAATAATACGCGTATTTAGGTGATAGATATATAAGACTATGTCAGATTTGGTACATATTTCGATACCTCTGGGCTCAAAGGGCGTAAAGCACATTTTGGGGTATATGGAGTTAATAATACCATTGCATTCAGTTTTTAATTCTCTATCGATTGGTATATACTAAGTTGCCAAATTCGCACAAAAATGTTCTTTACGCCCCATCTTTTTTGGGTTGCTAAACCAAAATGAAACAGGAAATCGGGCTGTAAATTACATTACTGCGCAAGATAAAAATGTATAACGCATTAATTCTCATTATTGTTCTTTACAACCATTGTTTTTATATAATCATTGAGATAAAAAAGTTATAGCTAATTTTGTTTAATTTTTTCGGTTTTTTTGGCTCTCCTGAACAGTAGCTGTTTTGTGCTATACGCCCTTTGAGCCCAGAGGTATATTTATAATCTATACAAACGCAGTCCGTGCTAATCTATAATGAAAATTCTCTTAAATAGTATAAAATAGCATATAATTTAACCTGTCAACCGAGAAGTAAACTTTTGTTCAACCCGTTTCACAACGGGGAAAATTTTCTTCATAATTATAAGTAATCTGATCGCACCACAACTTATAAAAGGAATTGATTGTTATTGATTTTATTTATTTTGACTAATTATTTTATAATATAATATATAAATCAAACAACTTCAATTCCGAAAACGTTCATTGTACTAATTTATAAATAATTATTTAGTAGTATACCGAAGTTTATGTTCAAAATGATTTCTAAAATATACATATATTTATTTTTGCAAGTAATTATAATGATATGTAGAATAGAGGAGAGTGAAAGGAGAGAACATGTTGTGCCCCCCACATAGTTTGGGATAAGGGCGGGAAGAAGAAGAATTATAATAATATGTAGAAATTAAAAACTTCCTTAAACTTATTACCAAAAACTTAATTTCCAAATTTCCATGACGATAAATATCGTCAAGCCCATTGCATTAGTACTTTGTGTATAATGAAATATTTCGTCATGGGTATAATGTTAACAGGTTAATAAAATATTACATGATATACCATTTTGTCCCTAGTGGCATTCCAGCGATGACCGAACAATGTAATAGTTCTCACCGCAATTAGTCGTTGGTATTTATCCGACTCGAAGGACCAAAAAGATGTGCTTGACTGTATACTGATGTGATAATTTAAAATCTATTGAGAATGAATAAGTTAGATATTAAGAAACTAAATGCTCAAATTTTTAGTTATCCAAGACACCGCGATTATTATTTAAAGACTAAATAAAACACTGAATTAAAATTTCTATTTCGATTTACACGGACTGCGTTTTGGATGGACGGTTTATATGTTGACGTACGTTCGTATACATAATGGTCTGCTATAGACATCACCATGACAGAAGAGAGACAAATTTGATGTCGCATAGACTCTGCTAATAATAATTAGACGTTTGCGGAACGTACGCCATGATGGCGCTTTAGTTATAATCAAATACGAGACAATATTGACGAAATAGTAGTCTTATATACATTTTGATATCAAAGAAATATTTATGTACTATTTATTTAAATCGTTGTTAGTTTTTTGATGAATGAAATGAAATATTTTATATAAAATTTATTATTTTAAGAGTAGGTGATGATTAAGTGTGTCTTATGAAGAAAGATAAGAAAATTAGGTATACAATTTTTTTGATTGACTTTTACATATACGGAAGCTATATTTTCGTATATTGTTTCAATGTAATTTGATTTAGCGGTTGCTCTAGATGACGTCATTAAGAAGTCGCAGCAAGTAAGCGTTTGCACGTCACTTTTTGATGTATACTGTTAATGTGAGATGCTGTTGACACGTGGAACAAGTCTCGGGCAGAAGAGACGACTCGAGTTCACTAAAAGCTAAAACTTCTCTTAGAGACAATAAGGTGAAGGAGTCAGTACAGCCAGATGGTGGGTAAAATGACCCCCCCCCCCATTCTAGCACAGCACGCATCGCACTATGTAAGCGACCATGTTGGTGTGTCGAGAAGCCGAGGGAAAGTGAATTTAGCTGGCAATTTCAGGGAATTTTACTCCTCTATTTGGCGGCTAATTTGGTTTCTTTAGGCTACTTCCTGCTTCACGACACACCACATTGTTTGTTTACGTCGTATGCGACATGCGCGCGTTTATGGAGTAAGCGATCAAAGTAGGTGAGTGTTTTATTTATGTAGGTCTGAATTGTTACATTTTTCTTCTTTCATTGGACACATTATTTAACTAACGGTCACAGGAGTTAAAGGTTTTAGACATTTTTTTATATTTAGAAGTTTACATTAAAAAACCTTATATGTAGTTCGGGTTTAAAACATATATAGGTGAAAATATTGTTAAAATGCTCAATGGAATTATTCCTTGTTATTGGTTGGTTTTTATATAAGTTATGTATGCCTAGTTAGCCTAAAATGGACGCTTCGTGAAAAATTGCTAAATTAATTTCCTGCATTTGAAGAATTATTTCAAAGATAAATAGACTATGAAAGTTATTTTTCATTGTTAATTACAGCAAATATTGTGCCTTTTAATATGAAGTAATAAGCTTAGGTGATTGTAGCAATTCTGCTCGAAGTGGTCCCTTCAGGCTCCCTTATATTTGGGTGTGAAGACTTAGTTTGTAATCATACACTTTATGTGTGGAATAGGTGCCTTACTTTTGTCCTATAAAGGTGTACTGTTGGAAATGTACATACTATGTTATGAATTTTGGTAGAATATATTTTAATAAATAATGTTACATAATTCGGTGTTTTTATTTGAATTTATGGTATGACTATTTAAAATTGGCTTCAAACTAGAATGTATAAAGTTCTCAGGTCAGAAAGATTAACTAGATGCATGGTTGTAAAAAATCTTATCCTGGGGAGGTATGTCGTAAAAAAGTATGTGCAAATACGGCAGAAAAATAGTTCAAATCGGAAAAATAGCCTATGAAAGAATGAGACAAATATTATCAGGTAGTATTTACGTACGATACGTGTCATTTGTAACCCCAAGATGCCGGTAAAGTTGAAGAGACAGGTCTATAAGACCATCATTAGGCCTGTCCTTTTATACGGCTGTGAAGTGTGGCCGGTGTTAGAGCGACACAAGCAAGAACTGCGTGTTACCGAGATGAATATGCTGCGATGGATGTGTGGATACCGCGGAAGGACCGCGTTAGGAACTCCCGCATTCACGGCAGTCTTCATGTTCGTGACATTGCGGATAAATTGCAGGAGTGTCGGCTCCGATGGTACAACCACGTTTTACGGCAACCGGATGCTTACGTGGGAAAAAAATGTCTGGCCATGACGCCTACGCCGGGCCCTGGCAGGAGAGATAGACCTAAAAAGTGCTGGCTGGACGTCGTAAAGGGTGATATGCGGGCCAATGGGCTCACTACCAGGGATGCTGAAGACTGCGAAGTGGAGTAGAAAAAGTCGGAAAGCGGACCCCGGGCACCAAAAAAAGTTTAGGTTGCGACCAATGATAGATCGCTTAGATGAAGAAGTTACATGTACGTACGATAATTATAATTATGGTTTATTATTTTTATAATATTTTTACCAAACTCATAAAGTTTTTTTTATTACATTTTATAAACCAGTGTCTAAAAGTTACGACAGCTCGAACAAAGGAGACGAAAATTATTGTATATAGAAACATTGTATACTTGTATCGTATCTCATTCTCTCAGGCTTAGTCCTATTTATGAATATATTTGTATCTTTTTCGTTTCATCGAATTTTCAAATCACAACGATGCTAAAGAAGTTTCATTAAAAAGTTAAATCTGTGAACAGGCTTATTCTGAACAATGTGTTATTGCATCCAAACAAGCGGAGGTGCGTCAAGATGGATCATCTTTAACTCGCCTAAAGCAAGAACATTCACTACCTTCTCTTTGGTGACAAATGTTTGGACACAGGTGACAATTAACATTAGAGCTCTAAGAAAATTGTCTTTGAACGTTCTTCTATGACTTTTGTGTGTGAGAGACGACAAACATCAAAGTAATTGATATTAATTTTTGTGTATTACATTTATATAATTATGGTAGTTGATAATTACATTTGAAGAAAAAGCAGACCGATACAGGCCATGTACTTTGTGCTTATGCCTTTAATATTCATGGCTGTAGTATCCGCGGTGTCGGTGTTGTATTTGTACTGCCAGAATAGAGGGAACAGGAAAAAAGGTTACATGGACGTGGCAGAAAAGCCTTCAGACGAAGAACCCCCGTAATGTTCTAGAAATTAAGTCCGCCCTCACAGTTTATTGTAATTTGTAAAATATATTTACATATTTGTTACTCGCTCGTTTTTTTCTCATCCAACGGGTTCAGAATGGTTGTGCACGATACTGCTTTAACATTCCGATCAGAAGTCATGTGACTCCATTCTTGAATAGGTATTCGATACTGAAAATGAAGCATCGACGCAAACTCCATTTAGCTTGCTTACTTTTTGGTATCATTAAACATAAAAAGCCCTTATATCTTTACGAAAAGCTTACATGGGCATGCTCAAGGAGATCACCTGGTCTTCGACGCCAATGTGCAATCCAACTTACGGCGCGGTATGGTGGAACAACAGCATTTAGAGGTAGTTTCCGCTATGCTGCGTCTAAGTGTTGGAATAACATTCCGCCTCCAATAAGAGATTCCAAAAGCATTAAGAGTTTTAAGGCACGATTGAAAACATTTTTGAATGAACATCAAAAGAGTCAAGGAGATTTGGCATTTGAGACTAGTGTCTTAAAGTCAGTAGTTTACTTGTTTGTTTTATTTCACTTTTAGATTATATTATGGTTTCAATATATGTTAGTAGTTTTAAGTGTAATGTAATTGTTGTTTGATGATTTTTTTTTTAAGTGAAAACTTCTCTAGCATCATTGTGATCTGAATCTTAGTGAACCGAAAATTCACATAATTTTTTTTTTGTTTCGCTAATACCAACCTTATTAATAATAGTTTATTATTTTATTTTATTGCATATGGCTTATTTTATAATGTAATTTTTAAATGATTGCATTGCATTACTTATACACATCTATTCGCATTGCGACTTTATTAAAATGAAATACAGTTGAGTGTTTTTGCTCCACTAATACCAACCTTATGAATAATAGCTTATGGCTATTCTATAGAGTAATTTTTAAATGATTGCATTGTATTACTCATATATCTATTTGAATTGCCACTTTATTACAATGAGATACAGTTGAGTTTTTTTTTCTCTCTTTATATGGAAACTACTTTGAGGAGTGATTTGATTTAATATAGTTTTGAAAGTTTTTTGGAAAAATTTGAAATTTGTAAACTTTAACACTGATAATTACACCTCAAAGTTCGAGCGATTTGTAGCTCTAAGTTGCATAACTCCATAGGCTTTTACTATTCTGTTTATGTTTTTTATTACATTAAGGTTTACATTTTTCAGGGTTTCACTTCTATCATGTGTAAACTGCATACGTGTTATTGTGGTTATTGTGTATGTAGTGTTAGTGGTGTCACTTAATGGCCCCAGCGGAAGATCAGCGCTGGTAAATTCCATCAGCAAATGCTGAGCTGGGACCAATTTGGGACAAATATATAGTATATAATTATAAATTGTAAATAATAACTTTGAGTCCTAAATAAATACATTTTCTTTCTTTCTTTCTTTTTCGGTAGCGTTAAAAAAATATATTTAACAGCCAATAACAACAGCCTATACGTATCATAGAGCTGATGGAGACGAGCATTATTTAACAATTTGACGACCTCGCGGCACATCGGTTAACGCACGTCAGAACGCCTGCGGAAGACACAGACCCGTAAATTGACGAGAATCGATCACAGGTTATTACGGAAATATTTACGATACGTCCTGCGACTGTATTGAAGTAAATATATCAGCTGTGTAATGCGTAAGGGGGGGAGGGGGTCGAGTAAAATCTCATCTAAACTTGGTGAAGATTCTCGGCAAATACAAGGTCATTTTTTTCGCAAAGAAGACTAAAAGTGAGAGAAAATACTATTTAATTAATTAAAGCATTTACCTAAAATATAGTCAAATTATATTTAACGAAACTTTTCGAACGCCGCAAATTATTATTATTTTCTTTTTAGAATGAATCCAATGCGTTTACGAGATATATGAATTTTGAAAATTTGAAATTGGGAAGGTTAAGCCAAATCTCATGAATAAATTTCACCAGATGAGAGGCGGGTCAAAAAATCTCTAAAATCACCTCACGTAATTAATGGACGTCCCCTAAACCACAAGTGCTATGCTACTTTGAGAATAAATGGCGCTTATATTTTATGATTTGAGAACGGCTCCAAATATAGTTTCATATACGTATCGAGTAAGTTAGGATATTTTTCACAAATAAAATCAAAAGAAGCACCCATATCAAAACCAACTATTATTTGCATCATACAAATATTTTCTCTTCTACACAGCGTGCCTACAAACACGTACAAGATCATTTACATATTAACGGAAGCAGCCGTGTCGTCAAATATCTAAAAAACCACATGAAATTAACAAACAAGAAAGTTTTTTTATGTGGGTCATATCCAAACAAGTTGTACAGTTTTCATGATGTCTCACGGAAAATGTTGTTTTTTTTTTAATGATGCTAAGGCATGATGGCTGGAGTAACATGTCTAGTTATCTGATATGACTTATGTATTTTATATATAATGATTATGTTTCATCAAAAATAAATTCAAAATGTTTAAGTTAAAATAAATAGTTTTCCATTCAGTCCTTAGATGTGTTTTTGGTTTGAAAGTGATCCCATTAGCCACATCTACCATTCAAGAGGTTATGGGCCCAGAATATTGTATTCAGAAGGAAACAATTAGAAAAGAAACAATTGAAGAAGTAGTAACAATTGACGGTGTTGAAAATGAAGAGGTGCAGTTGTCGGAGGAGGCACACTTAACGGAGAAGGTTCAGTTGTCGGTGGAGGCGCAGTTGTTGGAGGAGGCGCAGTTGTCAGAGGAGATGCAGTTGTCAGAGGAGCCGCAATTTTCGGAGGAGGCGCAGTGGGAAGTGGAGGAGATTTTGATGGTTTTTGGATGCAAATGTGGATAGAATGGAGGAGGTTGTTGATGTTTTTGGTGATGCTGGATAGAATGGAGGAGGTTGTTGATGTTTTTTGATGATGCTGAATAGAATGGAAGAGGTTGTTGATGTTTTTGTGATGCTGGATATAATGGAGGAGGTTGTTGATGTTTTTTGGTAATGCTGGATAGAATGGAGGAGGTTGTTGGTGTTTTTGGTGATGCTGGATAGAATGGAGGAAGGTTGTTGATGTTTTTGGTGATGCTAGATAGAATAGAGGTTATGGTGGTGGAAAGGAGATTTTGATGATTTTTTGGATGCAAGTAAGGATAGAATAGCGATAGGTTTTGGAGGTGGAAAAGGTGGTAGTGCTGGATTTGGAGCAAGGGCGATTGGAGGATTTGGTGGTGACTCAGGAGGTGGCTGTGGAAATGGAGAAGGTGATGGAAAGTTTGTGTACTGTTGGGATGATGACGGGGTGCGGTTGTGGACATGGAGAGGGTAAATATGTAGGTAGGAAACGAATTGACTAGGTTTTTAAAGTGATTGGTGTTATTGTCTTGTGACAGACGTTATTAAGACTTTTAGGTATTTTAATTCTAAACATTTTAGTGAATGTAGTGCAAGTGTAAGGGGGTGTTAATAATAGAGATTCGCGCAGTGGAAGCTTGTGGGAGAGATTGTTGTAAAGGGGAAAGGATAAAACGGAATTTTTCAGAGAAACTTTTTACAGACTTTTTTTGATATCTCCTCTTCCTTTATAGTGTATTGTGTTTTTCTTGTATTTTTGTGGTTTTAATTATTATTAAGAGTTTTAGTTTTTGTTGAGAGAGAGTGTTATTGTTGTTTTATGATTGGTGGTTTGTTTGTTGATAATTTCTAAATTTTTTGGGTTTTTCTGTACTTGTCTGGTGTTATGATATATATCTGAGATTAAGGGGGTGTGTTGATTGGTAATCTCAGATTATACATACTCTTTTCATGTCAACTTTGATCTGTTTGGTTTATGTAATAAGTTTGAATTACTTTAAATTTGGAATATCAGTTTTATTTTGTTCAGATTGAATTGTGTCATAATCTTGTATTCCGTGAAAATATCATAAAGAAGTAACATGTCTAGTTATCTGATATAACTTATGTATTTTATATAATGATTATGTTTCTTAAAAAATAAATTCAAAATGTTTAAGTTCAATTTTTATATATTTTGTTTATATATTTTAACCTTAAATTAAATCACTCAAATTATTAGTACTCATGTTTCCATGCTTTTCATTCTCCTTTCCTATTTATTTTTAGTAAAAAATAAATAAAAATACTGTTGTCCTCATAATTTACTCCATTTAAGATTTACAGACACTGTTTAATGACACGAGTTTTTCATAGAAGCAACTATAATACAGTATTGGCATATTTTGTAACGTCAATTGGCAACACTACAGTACATCAAAGACAACCTTCTACGGCGCTGCTATTTTGTTTTCAACGCTACGGCCACCCTCCGCCTGTAGAATACATCGGACAACTTCCTCGCGCGTCCAGTTAGCGTGCCAATGTTCCATGTTGCGAAGCGGAGTTTGGATTGGGCTAACGTCTTTCCCCGTGCTCGCCCACGGCACGGCAGCCCTTGTCCACTTGTCACAGAAGTCGGGCGAAGCTTCTGCGCGTCGTTTTGTGACGACGCCCTATCCGTGAATGGACCTTTTCTCGTACATACCATAATTTGTTTTGGCTTTTACGGGAGCGACTGCCGTCCGACCACCCAACCCCTAGAGGAAAACCGAGAGGTGCACTTCCTTTGCCGCATGCAATCTGGCAGAGGAGTAGTCCATCAGTCGCCTTTTACGACTCCCTTGGAATGACTTGGGGTGATCCTATTCTTTTCACTGGCCGGGGCCACACGGCCAAATATAAAAATTATTAAACTAATTCGTACACTATTGTACCTGCGCAGGCACCCCACTACCGACGCTCGTCACGTCTCATCTTTCGTGGCGCGTGTACACGGGCGGAGTGCTCGGATCATACTAAGTATGATCCGAGCACTCCGGCCGTGCGTCGAGGCTCCCATGCATCAATTCTCGGGTGTAATGTTCTAAGTGTTGCGTGATGTTTTAGTTGCCCAATCACACGAGCAAGGACGCGATCCGCAGACTCCTCTCCAACACTAAGCCGGAGCAGATCCAAAGAATTCCGCAGTACCACCACAGCAAGCTTTCGGCCACGCCTCGGCCAACTGCCATCGCGAAAATGAAGTGTGTTAAATGTGCAAGATCCCACATGGCTAAAGACTGCAACCAACCCAGAGACCAGCTGCCAATATGCGCCAACTGCGGGAAGGCGCACGCGGCTAACAGCCTGCGCTGCAGCCACTATATCAAGGAGGTGTGGAAGAAGGGAATCAGGATCCCTCCCCCACACCCAAAGCTCCCTCATTCCGTCCCCTAAACCCCTCCCGGGCAGAGTGGAGGTGGGCGCAACACTCTCTCTCGGGGGAGAGGATCGTATCAGCCTCCCAGCAGGGAGCAGGTCGTAAATTAATTTATTCTAACATCACTAATATTTTCAAACCAATTCAAAAGCAATTATTTTCTTATTGTGACATTGAGAAGAGCAATGTTAAAAGCGTTGAAATTAAAAAACAAAATAAATAGAATAGAATATTCTTTATTGCACACAGAAAATAATAAAATAAAATGATCTGAATCTGAATGAATCAATATGATCTGGAATAGGTCAGTCATTGTGCGCATCAGTATCATATAAAAAAAAATATATATATATATATATATATATATATATATATATATATATATATATATATATATATATATATATATATATATATATATATATAATTGAATAAATAAAGGGATAATAACTACATAAAATGGGAAATATAGAGAAAAATAAAATTACATACACATACATAAGATTATAAGATCAATTATAAATGAAGATAGTGTTCTTTTACCAGTGAGTTGAAGGAGGTAAGAGATTTGGCACTTCTGATTTTAAATGGCAATGCATTCCACAGTTTCACAGCCATAACTGTAAAAGATCTGCCATAAATTTGAGTGGTATGCATTGGAGTGGTGAGTCGCAGGTTCGCTGATGATCTCAACAACCTTGAGCTACTTTCCTGAAGAAACGCAAAACGCTCTTTTAGATAATGAGGAAATTTGGGATTGAAAAGAGTAATATATAGAAGAGAGAGGATTCGAGCATTCCGGCGAAGGCGAATAGGGAGCCATTCGAGCTTACGATGAAATTCGGAAACATGATCATATTTGCGTAAACCAAATACGAAACGAATACAGAAGTTTTGGAGTCGCTCTAACTTATCTAGTTGGCTTTCATTAATATCAAGATAACTGACGTCACCATAATCAAGGATGGGAAGAAGCAAGGATTGAACAAGCGCTACTTTAGTGGCATACGGTAGAAAATTTTTTAGTCTTCTAAGAGAAGCTACACTAGCAAATATTTTTCGACTAATAATTGCCTGGGTTTTGGATGGATTTACAGTTAAACCATATTCCTTGCTCCAACTTGATATGGTTGATAAATCTTTATTAATAAGACTAATAGCATTATTGAATTGTGTAATTGGAGCACTAGTGTATATTTGAAAATCATCAGCATAAAGGTGGTAGGAACAGAGAAGATGAGTTGAGATAGAGTTTATAAAAACTGCGAAAAGTAACGGAGATAACACGCCACCCTGTGGCACGCCGGCCAACGTATTGCTCCAAGATGAATAAACATCTTCAACCTGGACACGTTGTCGGCGACCGAACAGGTAATTACGAAACCAGCCAATTGCTATTGGAGATATGTTAAGAGAAGCCAAAATACCAATCAAAATGTCAAAGTTCACAGTGTTGAAAGCATTACTAAAGTCAAGCAACGTGAGAAGCGTTACCTGACCATTTTCTGCTGCAAATCTAATATCATCTGTGACCTTGACCAGGGCAGTGACAGTGCTATGCCCTGGGCGGAATGCGGATTGATAAGGATTTAATAAAGAGTTCGTGTTAAGAAACATACTAAGTTGATCATGGACAAGACGCTCAAATGCTTTAGATAAAAATGGGAGTATCGAAATGGGACGGTAATCAGATAAAGACTTAGGATTCACCTTTTTTTGGGATAGGAGTTATTTGTGCTTCCTTCCAAATACTAGGAAAAGAGCCAGTGTTTAGGGAGTAATTGAAAATATGAGTTATTATAGGAAGGACAACATCAAGAATAGGAAGTAACATACGTCTGCTAACACTGTCACCGCCCACAGCCTTTGACGTAATCGACATTATACTCTTCTCAACATCACAACTAGTCAATTGTGTGAAAGTAAAAGGAGAATAATTGGGCATTGGAAGCGTGGAGAGATATTTCAAAGTCCTGTCTTTTGTATGTTTTGCAATATTAGATGATGCAGTGAAGTGCTTGTTCAGAGAGTCGACATCTAAATGAGAAGGAGTTGAAGACGATTGCTGCTTTCCAACACCCAGTGTTTTTAAGAATTTCCAAACTTTAGCGGGATCACTACTCTGCACAGAATTGTAAATATGGCGTCTCTGGGCATTCCTACACACTTTATTGCAGTGAATCCGCAGTAAAACATATTTTTCTCAGTTACAGGTGTTTGGACGACGTTTGAATTTAGTTTTTGCAGCCGCTTTTTTAGATAGCAATTCTTTAATATCTGCAGTCAACCAAGGAGCTGGAAAATGCTTTATTTTAATGGCACGTATAGGAGCATGTTTATTATAAAGATCTACTATAACATTATTAAAAAAGGTGACTTTCTCATCAATACAGCTAGTTACTAGGAGGGGTGACCAGTCAATGTCATTTGCATCTATAAGCAAAGAGTCAGAATCAATACCACTAAAATTGCGTTGCATAAGAATTTTAGGTTTACATTTTGGAGGACGGACTTTATAAGATAAGAATATTAAATCATGGAAAGAAAAGGCATCAGCAGGGTATGCATGCTTTACAACATGATCTCTAGAAGAAACAAGGATAAGATCTAATAGGGATGGTTTGGAATGCGGATAGTGATGAGTTGGGTTTAAAGGTAAGATAGATAAGTTATTTGATTCAATAACATTTATCATAGAAGAGGATCTTGAGTCATTTTTCAGGAGACAGGTTTTGAAATCTCCCATCACTATGGTGTGACTGTAAAAAGAAGCATATTTCTCAAGCAAAAGATTGAAAGATGGGAAGAAATTAATATTTATAGAGGGACTGTAATACACACCTAGCAAAATTTTGGTATGATTTAATTCTAATTCAATGAAAAGGTGCTCGCCAGCATTGCAAGGAGGTGGCTGCGCTGACTCATCAAGAATTTTAAATTTAAGAAAAGATTGCAAATATATGGCAACACCGCCACCTACGCGATCAGTACGATCATTTCTTACAAGAGTGTAACCAGGTAAAGTATAAGAAACAGAGGGAAGACAAGGTTTGAGCCATGTCTCAGATATCAGTATAGCGTGCAGATTCTTACAGTCAAATGTCGCCAGTATATCGTTAGAATGGGCCGGAATGCTTTGGGCATTGATATGAACAGCGTTAAAGTTATTAGTAACATCAGAGAATTGCGAGGAAGAGGAAAGACATTCAGATAGCGATGGAATACTAGAAAAACTATCATCACTAGAAAAACTTTTAAAACTATTGTTTTCATCAGAAGACATTGTATACTAAAATATGTAGGTAATATAAAATATATAAATCAATTAATAACTTTAATGTAAAAATTATACTAATTTAAATATACATTAATATATATAAAGTTTGTAAATATATTCAATAATTATTTTAATCCACCTACCAGGTGCGTATATGATTTTATTATTGTTTATATTCTGAAGTAAAATAACATATATACATATATGTATACATATATACTCGTACACACATTCAAATACATATAAAAATTCATTACAGATTATAATTATAATGCATGATCAGCACATTTAAGGAGCCTATTAATAAAATAATATGTATATTAGTTGCATATACCTTTCAATAACACTTAAAATTATAGTACAGTAAAAACCCTCATGAAAAAATATATAATAATGACATTTTTCAAATCACACAAATCACAATTTACCAAAAACTATAAACATGCAAATGCCAGCAAACCTTTAAGATTATTGAGGGTGTACAGAAATAAATTTTACAAATAAACAAAAGTAAACAGTTTCATTCAGTATATATACTAAATAGGGTAAAACACTAATTACATAAATTGAAAGACAATTATTTTTATCTCAGGAATTCATTAATTCTAAAAATATTTGTAATTATATGAAGTATCACAAATATAACATACATTTTATCTATTCTCCTATTGAAACCAATAACAACATTTGGTTTAAATAGTTTGTAAATTATTATCTGTTATTTATGTTGTTTTATATTAAAAGTGTTTATAGAGTAAGTTTCACTAAAATCAATTAAAAGAGATTAAATAGTTTATAAAATATACATATAAGTTTGATTTTCATAATTTGAACATTATATTGGAAGTACAAGGAATCAGTTGTCTTAATAATACAAACAATCAGTTTCCTTCATTTTAGCTACCACAATTTACTTTCCGTTGCATATATACCATATATTGGAAAAAAAAAAATTAGAAATTTAATAAACAGTATTAATAAAATAATATTTTTGCTGATGTCGTATGTACATAGTTATTGGGTTCTCTACCTTATTTACATTATACAGACATACTATTTTTTTGAATTTGTACGTTTTGGCTTGGCTGTCGTTTGCTTAGTCAATTTAGATTGAGTTTCAGTATGTTTGGCGATTGTATTGAGTTCGTTTAGAGAATTAATTCGGTAATGAGTCTCATCCGTTCCAATGACATGCACTATCCCATCACGAGTCCAGCACTTAGTAACTCCGAACTTTTGACGAGCTGCAATGAATATGTCGTGGCGACGTTTAGTTAGAAGCTCTTTGTACACTAATTCTTCATAATATTATAAGCCTAAACTTTAAAATAACTTATATTTTGATTAAATAACAAACAGAGCAAAATTTTCGACTGATATCGCAACTACCGTCACTTTCGATTTTTATATGTTATTTTAAATACATTGTTTTAAATTTAAACTATCAACAATAAAACGTACTATCTCTACTGCTTCTTCAAATCTCTTTTTCCCTTTTCCTTCCCTATTTTTAAATTAGAACTAATATCACTCACTCAACTCATGCGGCACTACGTACTCTTCTTCATCAACCGGCACGCCTCTCACAGTCATACACTGTGCGCAAAACATGTATTTTTATTGTCATCGTGATCTACTTCTACTACGTACAGTCGCGTTCAAAATCTGATGTCGATGTCAACATTAATGTACACATCTACTTTTAACATACGAGCTGGTAAGATGAAGCATAAATGTTTAAAAGTGTGGTGAAATGTTTTTTCCTATTCTTTACATTTACCCATACTAACAAAGGCACGGTATCTATCCTGCTCGAAGGAAAATAATCCTTTTGAACGCGACTGTACTTTACTCAATTTTATTCTGCTCTTCTAAAGAGGCGTTCAAGGAGTCTGGTTGTTTGGCCGGTTTGGGCCTCGCTTTGTTCCTCTCCGTGTTAACTCCGAGATAACAGAATCCAGTGTCAATTTCCATCGACTGAAGATAATGCATCCATTGTAGCTGTTTTATCGACGGCTTATCCGTATCAGTCTTTACCTCTATAAATTTTATCTGAAAAAGTTAAAAAATATACTAACAAAATTTAGAAAATGCCATTTTTTAAAGTTATAGTGAAATCTATATACTAAACCGAAATTATTAACTTTTGAATGAAATCGGTTATTTTATGGTATATTTTTAACGATTTTTCTGGGATAAATACGTCATTTACCTCCTGTAAAGTACCTCCCTTCCCTAACTCATTTTATTTGGCGACCTCCTTGCGTAGCGTCTATCACACGTCGGTAAGCTTGCGGAGGTCACGGGTTCGATTCCCATCCAGCATTTGGGTGTTTATGTATATTTAGAAAGTATATATATTGTCTAGTGTCCATAAAACAAGTGCTATGCAACTTAGTTTGGGACTAGATGGCGTTGTGTGGAATGTCCCAATATTTTATTTATTTGTGAGTTTAGATTTTTGTTATGACGGACATAAAAATATATTGCTATAGTATGCCGCTTATAGATGCAGTGGGTGACAGGATATAAAGGGTTTATCAATAAGGGCGGACGTTCACATGGAATAAAACAAGTTGTGTATGAGGTACTAATAAAAAAATATTTGAAAGGCCCATGTATGCCATTATGTATGGAAGGATGAAGAGCATCGGCGCTAAAAGGTGCGTCGGGGTTTATTCCTGAAAGTAGCGCACTTCAAGCGCCATAGCTTTAAAATTTAAAAACGATAATAAATTAATTTATACGTAACCGGTGCACGCCATCGTAGAATTTGAACCCAGGACCTAGATTGGTCTCCGAGTGTAATGTACCACTAAACTGCCAGGTACCTTTATTGGATAAGAATTTACCTGTTTGGTATCGTTATTCCATAGTGTGAGATCGGGGAACCCGGCGTGGCAATATGCATAGTCCGTGGCGAGGCGGCGGCACAGGCGCGCCAGCCTCGTCCCCCCTGCGCACGCGCACACCTCGCACACTCTATCCCATCCCAGGGTGCGGTTTATGGCTGATATCTCGGCTGTGGCAATAAAGAGGATTTAAAGTATACTTACTATACTTGAATTTATTAATAGTCAGTGCACAATGCGGTACTTACAGACTGTATAGAGGTCACGGGTTAAAATCCACTTAGGAAAATTTTCTCGCTCAATCTGCATATTATGTAATAATGACTACGTGCCTACGGTTAAGGAAAACATCGTAAGGAAACCTGCATGTCGTGTTTATCGATACTTGAAACCCGTCAATTCACCCTGGTCGCGTGGTGCGTATACTGTCTGTGAGGTCCGAGCCCAAAGGTGCAACGGCACGGTCTGTTATTATTATTACACTGCCCATGTCTATCCAAGTTCAAACTCTAATCTGAACTAAGCTAAGCGACTACCTTCTTTACTTGTGAATACAAAATTAGCTGCTAAATGCAGTTTTAATCACGAATTCAGTTCGAATACAGTTCTTAAAACTTAACAAAATATTATTGAGTCTATTAGATAAGATAATATCGAATATAGGAACGACAAAGGCTAAACAAGGAATATTTTGGAAGGGACCTTTCTATCCAACATAATAAATTTAGTTGTGTACTTACACTCAGGTCGACTGTCCCACACTTTTCGCATTGCCTCCCTTATATCGTCATTATCACTTCTCTCGATCCAAGCTAATCTCTCTTCGATTAATTGCTTCCTGTTCTCATAGAAGCTACAAGTGAACATATCGAGTGGATACACCTGATAAGGTGTTAAAAATATTCCACTATACCCTCGCAACTTCATGTATATTATGTCCCAGAAAATCAGCGTGAATATTGTCGTAATTATAGTACTCTCCCAATGTCCACCTAGAAAAGGATAACAAGGTGCAAAATTATCGACGAGCTTTTCGGACTAGAGGTTAGCACATACTCTTTATTTATTACTGTAGGACAGCAGACAGGCTGGCGGCCCACTAAGTAGTTTGCAGTCACCGTCGCTTATAGGTGTTTGCAACGCCAGTGGCATCGCGAACACGCTGCTGTCCCATAAGGGTACAGGAACTTGGGTCACTAATGCCGGAACACAACACAAGGTTATTAAGGCGGCATACTTAAGACCAAAAGTGGTCGCCATCCAGACGGGCTTGAGGCCCTACCACGTAGCTAGGGTGGGTTGTTTTGTCGCCTTTTACGACAGACCGGCCCCCGCGGCAGAGGTTAGTATTCTTTCTCCGCCCCTGCATGGATAAAAATTATTCCGCATCGCATTTTCTGCGTTTATAAATAATTCTTTCTTGTTTTGTGTTCTTCCGCGGATGACAGGCGAGACGTCATAAACTAGGGAATTCATGTGACCCCAGACATAGAAATCAACCTCTGTGGCCGGGGTCGGACTGTCGTAAAAGGCGACAAAACAACCCACCCTAGCAGTGTGACCATCTCAAAATTTATAATCTTGCCTTAGATTGAATAGAATCCTGCCAAATCCTGCCAAAGTTTATAATGAAAATGCCAAAATAATGCCAGTATAGTAATAATATTTTTTTATTGATATTGTTAATATGAAATGTCGATCATATATCACAAAGATCATATTCATCGCTACATGTCTTTAGTCATCCGTTTGACCATTTTTTGGTTGGTTGAAACGAAACACAATTCTTGAAAAATGTAATAACCTACAACAACATTACTTTAGGAAAAAACATGTATAAAGTCTTGCAATAGTAAGAGTATTTTAGTCAGAAGTTGCTGCTATTACTTTATTTTAGCGAATATTAAACCTACATTAGATACACATAACGCAAAGAATATTTTTTTTAGTTTTATACGATAAAATTAATTAATTAAAAGATAATTCACTGGTGACTGCCTACCCCCTATAGTGATACTCTTCCATATTTTTCTTATGTTTTGTTCTAAAGGCATGTTTTAAGGCAGATAGACGCGATGGCAATTTACAATTGCATGCATTACAAAATGCCCTGTCAGGATTGTCTTTAGCTTTAGTAAGCCACGATGACAGTAATGGGTCTTGCTCTCACTCTGCCCTGTACGCTCTTTCATACTTTCGCTTCATTTTACCAAAACACACTCAAGTTATATATTTATACTCCTTAAAGTCGTGTACTCAGAATAAAAGACAAAAGTTATATGAATATTAATATGGTTGATTTGCTTGAAATGTACATATAACATTGCAAAAAGAATTTACACTCTAATATCAGTTTTATAGTTATAGACCATATAGATGAATCATTAGAGTTCACAATTAAGTGTCACACAAAAATTTTGAGAGAGGTTTAAGGGAATACCTGTAACTGTATTGCCATAATTAACATTTTGTCCCAATACTGCCAACTACTGCCGAATTTTTAAAAACTGCCACACATCCTGCCACAGCCTAAAATAAGGGCTCAATCCTGCCAAAATGGCAGGAAACTGCCACATATGGTCACACTGCACCCTAGCTACGTGGTAGGGCCTTAAGCCCGTCTGGATGGCGACCACCTTTGGTCTTAAGTATGCCGCCATAATAACCTTGTGTTGTGTTCTGGCATTAGTGACCCAAGTTCCTGTACCCTTATGGGACAGCAGCGTGTTCGCGATGCCACTGGCGTTGCAAACACCTATAGGCGACGGTAACTGCTAAATTCTAAGCGGGCTGTCAGCCTGTCTGCTGTCCTACGCAATAAAAAAAAAAGAAGACTACTTCGGTAGTTGTCACAACTCAGGAAAAGAATGCGACTATGCGTACGCAATAGTGGAAGTCATTTCGAGCAAGAACTATAATGAGGCTAAATTACAAAATGTCTTAATTGTTACTTATTATTAACTGTTAATACTACTAAGCTATTACTGGTTCAAAATTTTATTTTAAATTTGTATTTTTTTGTTTTATTTACTTTGGGTGTTGTTTTTAATTGATTTTAAAGAACGACCTTAAGTTTTGTTGAATACGAATTTCCGTCTGCTTCCATTGTGATAATTTTCTTTTAGTTTCTTTGAAATAAGTTCCTAGTTGTTATGCATTTTTGGAGAGTTAAGAAAACGGTTATATTTTTAAAATAATCTGCAAGCCAAGTTTCATTACGTTTTTGTTCATCAGGCATTTTAGTGGAAATAAATCTCAAAAAAAATATTGAAATAATATCGTTTATCGTCTCGTCTCGCATTTTTAAATTTGGACCGATAATTGTTGTTTTAATATTGATAAATAACCAGTATTTAGTCGTTTTTATAAATCAGAAGAAAAAATGAGATTTAAATTATTACTTTTATTAAAATAAAATTATGATGTTGCATTTTTGACTTATTTAAAAAAATGCTAAAACCATGATAACTCATAAATGGTTCACTTTTGCATTATGCATATGGGGGATAAAATTATCACAAATAATCACCCCTATCACCTACTAGCGGGAATACGTCGAATTACCAATAACCCTATATAAACACTTTTGAGAGAGGACGGAATTAAAATTGACTTTCTTCTTTTACGTATTGCCATGGTCTTTTAATAATTCAAACGACGTAATGTACTATTTAGTTCAATATCATATTATATTCTTTCGTAGAAAACCGCGACCGCAAAGTGCTATGTCATCCATAAAATTTTTGAGTACACTAAATACGTCATGGCTACTAAATCTCTTGGCGAGAAAGAGTGGGAGAAGTCAGAGAATGTACAAGTGCGAGAAAAACAGCAAATAAAGCGTTCTCAGATGAATAGGCATGTAAAAAAATAGTAACACATCTTAAGCACTCACCATTAGTAAATAGTTCATTATTAATATAATAGGATAAACAATAGTCCTCTGCGTTTTGCGCAATAATGCCGTCCTTGGTGCGAGTTTTAAACCGTTTTTTCCCTTTACCCTCCCACCTGTAAAAATACCTTTATAATTTATGACCTTTTTACAGGTTATTCCAGGTACATTGCAGCTCCGCGTGCCGCAGGCTCTTTGTAGGTACCGTACGATCGATAGCCCTTTACGGGGCCCCAATTTGGGCATATAGCCTGACGGCCAAAACGACGGCGCTGCTACGCAGGCCGCAGCGCGTCTTGATCGTCAGGGCGATAAAAGGATACCGCACGGTATCCTTCAAAGCGGCCTCCCTGCTGGCCGGATCCCCACTATGGGACCTCGAAGCTCGTGTCCTGGTGCTGTTATACCAGTAGCGCCGGGACGCGGCCGAGCGTAGTTGTCGCCCCGTGCCTCGCAAAGTTGAGGTAAAACGGGTGGAGCTGTGCGACGAGATGCTCATGATGGAGTGAGGAGCATATTGCGCACCCCAGCGCGGGAATTGCCTGTCCATGGTCGGAGGCGATCCTGGATGGACTGCCATCGCCTCCTTTTGTGGTGCAATCATGTCCGCAAAGGGGGCGGCGAAGCGGGAGCGGGAGTCGACCACCACACTCCGCTCTCGCCAACGCAAGCCACGTCGTCGGCGCTGGAGGGTATCCAACGACCGCTGGCAGCCGTAGAATATGGCCGGGAGCGACCCCTCGGGGGAGGATCCGCCGCCCGCACTATTGCCGCGAGGGTGAGGGCCGCGTGCTGTTCCGTGGCCCCCTCAACTCCTTAGAGCTAATAAAGAGAACGCCGGGGAGACGAAACCCTGATCCCCTGACGCTAATCATATGGAAGAGGCCCGCCCCGAGACAAAGGGCGGGCCGGTGCCGACCCGGGCCACGAGGTCGGCAGGCCACATATCCGTGAATCCGGGCTTAGGCGATAGGAGAAAGCAGGGTTCTTAATGGGTAGTCGGATGACCGAATATCTTTCCCAGAATCCCACATATCCCTCGGTCCCGCCGGGCCGGGGGAACCCGTCGAAAGAGGGTTTTCTCCAAGACCAAAAAAAGCCCTAAAATCCGCGACATGTATATGTGTATATATACAATAAATAGGCATGTAAGTGTGTATAAATGAGTATGTACTTGTATTTGAACATATAATACGCATGTCATTTTTCCACCTATAACTTATCATTTTTATGTACACATTACTTAATATATGTTGTTTTTAGGTCAATCTATTTCAAAACAATAAATTGTTCTTAAAGACTGATTATAAGATAAAATATCAATTCCAGATTGTTTCTAAACTGTTCCTTTTTAAACTAGCATATTTATTATTGTAGTTTCTTGCTTATTTTAAAATGTATGCGACGCTAGGGGCGCCGCAAACACGCTATTGTCCCATAGGAGTACAGAAACCAAATGGTTTCTGTACCCCTATGGGACCCCTGTTTCCGGGCATTAGCCCGGAACACAACACAAGGTTGTTATGACGGCATACTTGTAGTACAAGGGTAGTCGCCATCCAGACCGTCTTGTAACCCTACCACGTAGCTAGAATTGTTTTGTTGCCTTTCACGACAGGCCAATTCCGGCCGCAGAGGTTAGTATTCTTACCCCGCTCCAGCACGGAGAAAATCGTTTCGTACTATCCAATACTAATAACTAAAACTAACGCCAACACTCAATTACTAAAAATGACTCACTCCATATGCTGTTTATAAACATGGTCCGAGTTGAAATCATTCTCCGTTATCGGCGGCTCTTTGTTTAAGACCGATAACAGTTGCTCTAAGAGGTCGTCTCGTAATTTTACATTTTTCTGATTGACCAGTTGTTTTAATCGATGGAGTAGATTTTGTTTTAAAATCTTTGGTATATCAGACTGCAGGCCTTCAAGCAATACTTCTCCAGCCTGGAAAATTACAGTATATTAATTTTAATTAATAAGCATAATATGAATCTACATAAGCTTATGGCTGATTTTCAATATCGACTTAATGTGATTAAAATTATACTATGAACTGTTTACTCAATTTCAATTATTGTAATTTTTTTTATTGTTGAGTCATTAATGCCCGAACACAATTTATCTTATACTTTATTATTTACACCTCCTCTGGTTTTTTTTATTGCTAAGGGACAGCAGACAATCTGACGGCAATACATACATACATATATACAACACAAGGTTCTTATGGCGGCATACTTATTAGACCAAGGATAGTTGCCACCCAGACGGGCTTGGGGCCCTACCATGTAGCTAGGGTTGTTTTACCTTTTACGACTGTGGGCATACAAGCGTATGTTGAGGATAAGTTGGACGCTTAGAGTCACAAATGAGGAGGTTCTGCGGCGAGCTGGACGGAAAACGGAACTTTTGTCTGTAGTCAAGAGACGAAAAACTGCATATCTCGGTCACGTGCTCAGGCACGATAGATATAGCCTCTTGCAACTTATAATGATGGGCAAGGTTGCCGGTAAGCGGCCAGTTGGTCGAATAAAGAAGTCGTGGCTCCGTAACATCCGAGAATGGACTGGAATAGCGAGCGTATCCGAAATGATTCGACTCGCTAAGGACACACAACAATTCCAGAAGTTGGTAGCCAACCTCCACTAGTTGGAGAGGCACTTGAAGAAGAAGAAGACAGGCCGAAGCCGTTCGCACGGGTTGGTATTCTTACTCCGCCCCTACACGGAGAGTAAATATATTTAAGAAACCAATTTATGATTAATTTTAACACAATATACTAATAGATATTATAAGGGATTATGAGGGAAAGGAAAACTATGTGGAAAATATTATTATGTAAATATAAACAACATTGACACTCACCATATCATATCCACGTATATATTTGTGCAATATTAATGCTTTCTCATGGTACCACTCGCCTTTCTTGTGTTGCCTGAACGCGTTCTGGGCTATTAGCACTGACAGCATGTCCACTGCTGACTGATACTGTAAATTCCTTTTTAAATCTTCTATACCTTTCTCGACCATTCTTATATACAAATAGGCTGGAGTGAATCTTCTCAACCAGACTGGCAAAGATATATAGCTGTGGAGCGTTTAAATTAGTATTAATTTTGATGTTGAATATTATACTCGTAATACGACGATATCCAAGTATTTTATGGGCGAGTGAAACGTGAGAATGCATATAATATGCAAGAGCTAATGTTTCTGTATGTTATATACGGATGGGTGAAATATATATATATATATATATATATATATATATATATATATATATATATATATATATATATATATATATATATATATATATATATATATATATATATATATATATATATATATATATACAGGGTGACATTGACAAACCCGTCCAAATTCACACAGAAGAATCTTTAGTAAAAGTTATGAGAAACATGTATTTTAGTTTTGTATCACATAGTACAAAAATGTTGAGTAATCAGCATCACAAAGTCATTCAAAGAACTCGCAATTTACATAATACGGCGCTAGAGTGTCAATGACCTCTCCATCTGACCTAGTAAAACGCGGAGGACGGCGGCATTGCACCGGGCGAGCGAATACGCACTACTCATTTACGCGGGAGATACCGAGACAGGTAATAACAGGTTAACGTACGAAGGTTGCACCATAGGACTATTCTGTACGATTGAATTAATGATCATAAATGAAATATTTTATTTTGAAAATTTTACATACAATTAGCACCAGTACTACAATATAACCCTAATAAAATCTATGCGGAACCGATTAGAATCCGTAATAAGGGCACGTGAAGGTAATACACCTTATTAAAACATAAATAAACCCTTGCATAAAGTTTGTGTCTATTGTTAAAACCAATTTTTTAATTAAACCAATTTTCCTTAAATTTCTGTTTTTTCTTCATAAAAGTCCTAAGGTCCTTTCCAGTACACAAAAACTTAAACTTAAGGATATGACCCTACGCTATTTTAAAGTTCACGAACCAATCTAGAGGTTTCAATTTAAATCTGTATAGAAAGTTTGCATACTTGGTTAGAATATTTATTTCAAAGTCGTCTATTACTTTGATGCAGTTTATGAGTCCGTCAGTGTAGAAAATATTGGAGTTATAGACCAGCGTTTTACAAAACATCCATTACATTTGGTTTTTCAACTTGGTAATTTTTGCGAACACCTAGATAAAATTCAAACTTCGCGACCAAGTACGTCACCATATCCTTTGCTGGATTGTCTCTACCCTAATGTTGTAAGGAGAATATTCACCGGAAAAAAAATATATTTGCGTGATAACAATAACAATAATATTTAAATATTATTATTATTTTTATCCGTGCAGGGGCGGAGAAAGAATAGAGACCTTTGCGGCTGGGGCCGGCCTGTCGTAAAAGGCGACAAAACAACCCACCCATAGCTACGTGGTAGGACCCCAAGCCCGTCTGGATGGTTTGGTCTTACGTATGCCGCCATAATAACTTTGTGTTGTGTGTAATAATATGTGGGTGTCTTACGGATAAATATAATAAGGAGTAGGGGGTAGTATAGAAAAATATGGAATAACGATCAGTAATAAATAGTTTGGCAAACCAACCTCGTTGTATTTATTACATGGTGACAGCGGTGAACAAAAATGTTATTTTAAAAGTAAATTATTGTAGAAGTAAATAGTAGTTGTGTATTCTGCGTATAAAATGGAGCATGCGAGGCCTCCCGGAGAATTGGCACTGGATGGCGGTCCAGCCAGCAGGGCGGACGCCTGGCGTAAATGGTTAAAACAATTTCAAGTGTTTTTGAAGGCGTCCGGAGTGTACAAAGAAGCAAAAGATATACAGTCTAGTTTGCTTGTAAATCTCGTGGGACCTCAAGGGTATGACATTTTCTCGACTTTTAAGTTTCAAAAGGCGGGCGATCAAGACAACATAGACGTCATAATTAAGAAATTTGACGATTACTTTGGAACACGGCAAAATACAATAATGGCGAGGTTTCGGTTTTTCACGCGTAATCAAGAAATGGGTGAAAATATAGACGCGTATGTGACGGCGTTGAGATTATTGAGTCACTCTTGTGAATTTGAACATCTTGAAGACGGTTTAATCAGAGATAAAATAGTGTGCGGGGTCATTGACAGTACACTACGGGACAAATTATTGAGAACTGACGATTTAACTTTAGAAAAAACCGTAAGAATCTGTCAAGCTTATGAAATTTCTATAGAAGAAAACCGTCAAATCGAAAGCTCAAAAATAGTGAAGTTTCCCCATTCAGAATCTGTGGATATAATACGAGGTTCGAGTTCATCAACGTATCAATCGATCCGGGGGCAGCCAGGTGCATGCGGCTTACAGGGCCGCAGGAGGCGCGCCGGCGGCGGCTCAGCGCTCGAGGCCGCGAGCGGGTGGCAAGCGGCCGCCGCTCGAGCAATGCGAGCCCGCGGCAGCGCGGTGAGCTCTCCGGCGCACATCGCGGCAGCGCAGCGCGGCAACGCGCGGCGTGATTCAAGTAATCAAAGTGAGAAATGTTGTGAGTGTTGCGGCAACAGGCATAGTGAATATGTTCGGTGCCCGGCTAGTTATTCTAAATGTTATTTGTGTTACAACAAAGGTCATTTTCGTAAGATGTGTCCGTCAAAGCTAAGTAAACGTGTTTATGAAGTGCAACGTTACAATGACAGCGATACTGATTCATGTTATATAGATTCTTTAGAAGAATATCTTAAGGACGGTGACAGTAAGTGGTTTGAAAAATTATCTTTTTGTGGCAGCGGAGCGACTGTGCTATTTAAACTAGATACAGGTTCAGATATTAACGTGTTATCCTTAAAGGTACTCAAACAATTAGGTTGTAGCGTGAAAGATTTAAAACCCTCTAGTGTGAAAGCACAATCGTTCTGCGGCAATTACATACCTATTCTTGGTTCATGCGAGATGTCATGGTGTTATAAAGGAAGTGTTTATTTAATTAATTTTATTATATCGCTTGCCGACTGTCAAAGTGTCCTTGGTAAAAATACATGTGAAACTTTAGGTCTTGTAAAAAGAATTTTTAGTATCGATATAAACTTATATAAAGATCTGTTTCAAGGAATTGGTAAACTTCCTGGAAAATATAAAATTGTACTGGAAGATAACGCAAGCCCCTCTATTTGCCCTGTTAGGAAAATTCCTATTGGTATTCGTGATAAGTTGAAAGGTGAATTACAGCGCATGGAGGAGATGGGAATTATTAGAAAGGTGACACACCCCACTCCGTGGGTAAATGCCATCGTGTTGCCAGCAAAAAAGGATGGCAGTTTTCGCATATGTCTAGATCCAAGGCCTCTTAACCGTGCTGTACGCAGGTCTCACTATCCGCTTCCAACTTTGATGGAAATTGCGACAAAGCTGCATGGAGCTAAAATCTTCAGCAAACTAGACGCTCGTTCAGGCTTTTGGATGGTTCAGCTTGACGATTCTAGTGCAGATTTGTGTACGTTTGGTACACCATTCGGTAGGTACCAATTTCTACGGCTTCCGTATGGCATAAATTGTGCAAGTGAGGTTTTCCATTCGAAAATCCGTCAATTTATTGAAGATATTGAGGGCGTCGACTCATTTATTGATGACATAATTGTTTGGGGCGACACTAGGTCTCAACATGATGCGAGGCTCAAAATGCTGATGGACAGGGCACGGCAGATAGGCATCAAATTCAACAAGGAAAAATGTATTTTTGGCGTCGAACAAATATCGTACTTGGGACATACTTTTAGTAAACGGGGTATGGAAATAGACCAAAACAAGTTGCGAGCTATAAAAGACATGCCTGTTCCTCATGATCGTACGTCGTTAGAGAGGTTTATTGGCATGGTTAACTATCTGGCTAAATTCATACCAAATTATTCAGATCTCACAAGCCCTTTAAGGGGTCTTCTTAAAAAGAACGTTGAGTGGTGCTGGGATGCGATACATGACAGTACAGTATCGAAACTAAAACAAAAGTTATGTGAAGCACCTGTATTAGCGTTATATTCCAATGATCTGCCTGTGGTAATCAGCGTTGACGCGAGTGCGAAGGCCGTAGGGGCGGTGCTACTCCAGTCCGGTCGCCCGGTGGAGTTTGCGTCGGCAACACTTACCGATACACAGACGAGATACGCACAAATCGAAAAAGAGTTATTTGCTATTGTTTTTGCGTTAGAGAGGTTTCGTCAATATATATATGGCCGCACCAACGTGGTGGTGGAAACCGATCATAAGCCGTTAGAGGCTATTTTTAAAAAATCGCTAGACGCCGTTCCAGCACGTTTACAGAGAATGATGTTGCGCACGCAATGCTATGATTTCAACGTGAAGTATAAACCAGGCAAGTACATGTACGTAGCAGACACTCTTTCAAGAGCCGCTCTTCCCGAGCCTGTGCCTGGTGGTGTAAGCTCTGACGTCGAGGTGCAATCATGTTTTGTAATAAATCACGTTAGATTTAGTGACTCTAAGTTAGAGAGGGTAAGAGAAGCGACTAAAAAAGATACAGAGTGTCAAATGTTAATTCATTACATTATGAATGGCTGGCCTAGGTATAAAAAGGATGTCGAACCTTTAGTGCAATCGCATTGGTCTTATCAACATAGCTTACAATATATAGAAAATATTATTTTTAAAGATAGCTTAGTTTTTATACCAAAATCGCTAAGGAGTGAAATGATAAGTAAGGTCCACGAGGGCCACTTAGGCATCGATAGGTGTAAGCGTAGGGCGCGAGATGTGATGTTTTGGCAAGGGATGTGTGGTGACATTGAACGCGCAGTGCGTGCATGCGCAGAGTGCGCGCAGCATGCTACGGTGCCGCGTAAGGAACCCATGATATCTCATCCCTTCACCGATATTCCGTGGAGAAAAGTTGGCTCAGATATCTTTACCTTTAATAAGAATAATTTTCTTATTATAGTCGACTATTTTTCAAACTTCATAGAAGTAAGTCCGTTGCATAGTGTGACGTCCAAGTCTGTAATCTGTGCAATGAAAGATCAATTTGCCAGACACGGCATCCCTGAGGAGCTGGTCACGGATAATGGACCAGCTTACGCTTCATTAGAATTTCGACAGTTCTGTAATGATTGGTGTTTTAAACACGTTACGAGTTCGCCTAATTATCCGCAGTCAAATGGACTTAGTGAACGAGCAGTGCGTACGGTAAAAAATATAATTAAAAAATCACTGTTATCGGGGACAGATTTTTATATTGGATTGTTGAATCTGAGGTCAACACCACGCGACGGTATCTCCTCTCCTTCGCAATTACTGATGGGTCGTCGACTCAATACTCTTCTGCCAGTGCATACTGGTAAACTCTTGTCGGAGCGTAACAATGAAAAAGACTTTTCACGAATATGTATTTCTCGTTATAAGGGGAAAAAATATTATGACAGAAATGCACGTAATCGTCCGGAGCTACATGTTGGCGAGCGTGTCCTGGTCGGGGGCAGTGGAACTAGGCGGCGGATGCGTGTGGAGGCCAACGCGCCACAGCCGCGCTCTTACTTCCTACAGGATGATTATGGTAGGATTTTCAGACGCAATAAACGTCATTTAACGACAATACCGAGTTCTCCATTAGCAAGAAAATCACCACACTCTTCCCCTTCCTCTTTTGAGAGAAATCTGGTAGGTGTAAATAATAAGCCTGACAATGTAAGAAGACATTCACCTTATCACAAAAGAGAAGCGGCAATAAGGGCACAGGAGAATCTTGCGTTATTTTTCAATAAATAATGTCGTAAATTAAACTTTTTAGTTGTGTATTATTATTGTACTGCTTCATAAAAATTTCTCAGTTACATATTTAGTATTTATGTTGCATTATTTTTAAGGGGGAAGATGTAATAATATGTGGGTGTCTTACGGATAAATATAATAAGGAGTAGGGGGTAGTATAGAAAAATATGGAATAACGATCAGTAATAAATAGTTTGGCAAACCAACCTCGTTGTATTTATTACATTGTGTTCCGGCATTAGTGACCAACACCCATAGACGAAGGTAACTGCTAAATTCTAAACGGGCCGTCAGCCTGTCTGCTGTCCTACATCAATAAAAAAAAATGTTTTTTCCCGAAAACATGCTTTTGGTGAGTACTAACTTATTCTGATATATTTTAACTATATACCTATGAGATTTTATGTTTTGTTTGTATTTTAAATCAAGAAATATACCCTGTATATTTATATCAGTGTTTAATTTGGTAAACAATAATAATTGTCCTATTCGGAATCTCATCATTGATACCTTTACATCTATTACTAAATACGACATTCTTAAGCATTGAAGATTTTTTTGTCGTATCCATTCTTTACATAACAGTCGTACTCGTGATTCCGACATCCATCCACATTCGATATCCCAGTGATATATATAATTCCGGGACACGGAATTTTTCCCGGAATTTTTTGCTCGTATCAATACTTTTGAAGATATATATTTTCTCAATAGCACTCAAAAGTCCAATCTCTGTTAGTTACTGAACTTTATATTCCCCTACATCGTAGCTTTATTAATTAAATTAAATTATAAAAACAATTAATTTTTCTTATTCTAAAAAAGATTTAAGATAATAAATAGTGATAAAATAACTCACGTTTTCATGTCATCTGCCCCTATAGAATTATACCTCTCAAAGACGTTCTGTATAATAGGAATCCTCTTCTTCGCATCAGTTTCTGATAAAAAGTTCTCGTAAATTTTGTGTGCTTCGAAATACCTTTCAAATTAACAACATTTATAATTTACTTCATCATAAAATAGTTAAGAAGTTTTATAATAATTATAGTAAACAGACTGTTCAAATAATAATCGCTAATATGTTAAATTTTCACTATAAAGTGACGCAAACTCAAGTAATGGATATGGGTGAAATTGGTATCAATGTAAATAACCTGCCAGCTGAGCCCCATTTATTAAAACGAAAATTAAAGTAAGAAAATGAAGCTTTCCTAAGAGCTCCAATAGATTTTACACACTAAGGTAACTCAAGTAGGAAATAAGATCCTGCCCGGGTCGGGGGCTCGCGCAATAGCATATCTCTTCCTAGGGCGTCGGCAGTATACCAACGACGTGTAACCCTTGTCAACTGTTAGGGCGAAAATTATAAATATAACTATCAACATTTTCGTTTCTTCTCTGTGCAGAGGCGTAGTAAGAATAAACTCCTGCGGCCGGGGAGTGCTGCAATAAAAGCGAAAAAACGACCCTAGCTAGGTGGTGGTCTTAAAATATGCCATCATAATAACTTTGTGATGTATTTCGGCATAAGTCACCAGTCCGTGCAGGGGCGGAGAAAGAATACTAACCTCTGTAGCCGGGGTCGGCCTGTCGTAAAAGGCGACAAAACAACCCAATAGCTACGTGGTAGGGCCTCAAGCCCGTCTGGATGGCGACCACTTTTGGTCTAAAGTATGCCGCCTTAATAACCTTGTGTTGTGTTCCGGCATTAGTGACCCAAGTTCCTGTACCCTTATGGGACAACAGCGTGTTCGCGATGCCAGTAGCGTTGCAAACACCTATAGGCGACGGTAACTGCTAAATCATAAGCGGGCCGTCAGCCTATCTGCTGTCTTACAGCAATAAAAAAAACAGTCCCCTACGCGGACGGCAACGTGTTAGCCGTGCCCCTGGTGTCGCTAACATTCACGGTATTTAACCGCTTATTATTAAGTGGGCCTGTCTGGTATCCCACAGCAGGTAACAGTACTCCAACTGTCGCCGCTAACCCGTAAGAAATAAGATATGAGACTATTTTCTTCTTGTTAGCCAGCAAATTAAATCACATTTAATTTAAAAAAAATCTTTATATAGTAGAACCTTTGTAAGACGAACTTGAAGGGTGACGCCAAAAAATAAGAGTTATAGTTTTCGACTTATGGAAATTTCGACTTATGCCAATTTAGTATTGTAAAAATTAAGACTTCATCCAACTAATTTTTATAGATTATAGAGAGGTGAAATATATAAAAATCCTAGCTTTATGAAACAATGCTGTATATCAGTATACTGTCGAGTAGTAATGGTTGTAAAATCATATTTCTATGTTCCAGATACAGAGGTCCAATTTATTTTTACAAGTAATAGAGGGAAAAAAGTACTCAATATGCTTATAGGGACTCACTAATTATTTAGACTTATAGGGGATTCTGATTACGGGGTACAGAGGTTTAAGTAAAGGGAATACAGCATTTATTCGAGTTTGGGGGGTTTTCGAATTATCGAGGTTCGACTTACAGAGGTTCTACTGTGAATGTATATGGATTATTTTAAATCATAAAAACATACCTGTCAAATTCAACATTCGTTTTAAAAACTACGCTAGCATTATCGGTAACCATTCCTGTATCAACTGGATATGTTTCTTTTCTATTTTTATTATTTATAAGCATATATTCCAGCTTCTTTTCTCTTATTAGTGTATAATCCATGCCCAAATACATTAATAAGTACAGTTTATCTAACGTTTCATTCGCTAGTTCCGACAGTTTGTAACACGATCCAACTTTAGATCGCAACCTGTAGGAAACATTGTACAAGTTTAACAATTACCATCTAAAGATTTATGGTTAGATAAAAGTGTTGTTTAAAAAATAATAATCAACACAGAACTAAGAATTCTGTTTGTCCCCCAGAAAAAGTCAAAAGTTTTAGTTAAGTTCATATCGACACATTGATTCTTTTCAAACTTCAATAAAATCTAAAGCAACTCTTTTGTTTTTTAGTTAAGTAAGTCGTAATACTGGCAATCTAAGTACATGGGGAATACATTTATATTTCTGCTAGCCGATCACGCCTGCTTCGCTGGGAGATTAACAGGCAAAATTAAATCGAAAAAATTAAGAAAAAATTTTTTTAACAAAAAGTATCCTGTATTACTTCTAATACCTACCTCGGTTAAGTAATTTTTACGTGAAAGCGTAACAAACAAACTTACTTTCACATTTATAATATTAAGTATGAAGATAAGGATTTTAATACTTATTTAAAGTTATGCTAATTTCAAAGACTTCCAAAGAAATTCAGTATGTGCGGAATAAAAATAGTAAAGTATTAAATTAAAAATGTAACTTACAGTTTCAAAACACGATCAATATTACTGACATGCGCAGGCCCAGCATTGTTAGTCAAATACGCAGATATTGGTCTAGTACGAGAATAATTAGTTAAAGCACTAATAGCACTCTTCTTGGTGGCATCGATGCATTTTAAATGTAATTCTTTGCATATATCCGTACACTGCTTAACTTGTAACAAGTCTACGCAGTCATCAAAATTTAAACTATCTGATCCTGTGAACAAATTACAGCACTTTATTGTTTACACCTCCTTTGGGTTTTTTTTATTGTTGAGGGAAAGCAGACAATCTGACGGCAGCAGTTACATCGTCTATGGATGTTTGCGACGCTAAGGGCACCGCGAAACGCATATTAGAACCTGGGTCACTAAAGCCGGAACACAACACAAGGTTATTATATTATGGCGGCATACTTATAGACCAAGAGTGGTTGCCATTAAGACGGGTTTGCGATCCTACCACGTAGACAGGGATGTTTACTAAACTTTTACAACAGGCCAACCATGGCCCCAGGGGTCTTACTCCTTCCCTGTATCAAGCAAAAGTTTTTCAAACTCTAGCTTAAAATTTATTAATATAGAAAGCATAATGACATAATACAAGTGGAAGAATTTTTATTATATTATTTCATTTTATGTGTATATTGGTTTTATATGATATTAACTTGGTATCAAAACAATTCCAAGTGTAGTCATGCAAATGGATGGTGGTGAACAGTGAATGACGAAGTGAGATTGTGAGATCAAGTGTAGATCAGCTTGTAGCCATTCCCAATGAACCGCAGATCTGCTGGTCTTCCACCGAGTCTCCTGCAGGAACGCCACGGCCACCCTCCGCCTGGAGAAGACATCGGCCAACTCTCTCGCACGTCCGGTTAGCGTGCCTATGTTCCATGTTGCACAGCGGATCTTTCGAGAAATTTGGGCTACGTGACATAGGGCTAACGTCGTTAGCCGTACCCGCCCATGACACAGTAGCCCTTATCCACTTCTCACAAGAGCCGGGCGAAGCTCTTGCGCGCCGTTGTGCGGCGACGCCCTAGCCCTTATATGATCTCGCACTCTTTGTCTCTCCATAAACTGATTTGGCTAGTGTTGGCTTTTACGGGGGCGACCGCCGTCTGACCCCCTAACCCCAAAAGAAAGCCGTCATCAGGGCCTCGTCCGTTATTCAGCAGGGTGCGCCGACTTGCAGGTAAGGTTGACTTAAGACCCCGAAGATGTTGGTAGGACCTCTAAGTCATGATATATATAATAATACAGGATAAAAACAAAAAGGACTCACCAAACTCAAAAGCTTTCTAGTATTCATTAATATACTACTATTTTCAAAAATTCCTCCCAAATAGCTAATACAGAGGGGCAATGTTGTTCTAATTATTGAAGACAATAACAATATAACCTAGCTACGTCATTCATTGTCCAGAACGGTGTTAAAGTATATGTTATACATATAAGTAAAATAGTGTTCACATGACTATCTATGCTTTGATTTAATATGTAACAGAAAAATAACCTGAATCTCTTTTCTAACACCTAAAACAAGTTGAAAACCTTCAGAACCTAAAGTGAAACTCAGAAGCAGCAAAAATCAATAAAAATGCTTACCATTAGACAAAATAATCAACCCATTTTTAGTCAATTGTTCTAAGATTTCTTGAATTTTACTCAAATCAATTTCTTGCTTTCCTTTGGCTATCGCAGCTAGTTTGTCTTGCTTGTACCAACATCGCTTACGCCAATGTAACCTGCATATTAGTCTCAAACAAGGAATACCAAATTGTACAATTTTTGATAAAAGGTCTTGAGACTTTTGATCGAGTAGACATCTCAATTCCTTTGTATTTAGGTATTTATTTATTAGCTGCTGTAGAAAATTTGCTAAAACACAATGACTATATGATAAACAAAAAGAATATAAATATTGCAATAGACTCATTACCAGGGATCAAATTTCAGTTGCAACTGAGATATAATACTAAAATGTTGATTCAATTTGATGTACTCTTTAGGAGCTTTTACTTGAGTTGTCTTTACTGTTACACAAGCATTTAAATGATTCCAATTACCAAGGACAGTGGTCGACAGCCCACGGCTCCGTGAGATCTCCAGCTCTTCCATGAAATGTTAAGTCCAGGCACAGAATATTACTTATTATTTCTATAACAATTTCTCCTACTATAATAAAGCATATTATGTAAAAAGAAAATGTGGAACTTTTTCAAGGTCAACACATCCGATACGAGAACATGGTGAAATGGTTTAATTGCTTTCAAAGCATGCCCTGGTAGCTCAGTGCTGTTACACTCGTAAACTAATCTCGAGGTCCTGAGCTCAAATCCTACCCTAGTGTGCACTGCTCAGGTAGTTTTTCACACCTAATGTACACATCCTTACTTATATTATAAACGCGAAAGTTTGTATGTATGGATATAGGGACTTGTTAGTCTTTCACACAAAAACTACTAAATGGATTTTAATGAATTTTGGTATAGTCATAGATTAGACCTTGGAGAAGGACAAAGGCTACTTTTTTTTTAAATTCATATGGTAGAACAATATTTGCCGGGTCAACAAATTATAGTATAATTGCCATATACCAACAATGAGTGAGAAAACCTGCTACTATACTGAGATTACTGGTATGTATAACCCAGCAATTGGCTTTAGACAAGGATAAAGTGTACTGTCTATTCCCTCTAGGGGGAGGCCTGAACCCAACAGTGGGATGCTATAAGCTGTTATTCATCATCATCATAGTGTTAAATCCAAGTTGCAACAAAACTTTCGACTTCAATGCCCAGGCTCTGCTATGAGCTGATATTAATGTATGCCTATAATCCTAACAGTACTTGTTTTGTAATTATATTTTTAGGATTTTTAATATAAGTATTTTAAGTTCAACAGTTCAAAAATTGTTAAATAATAAGTATTAATCTTTTACTTACTTTTGTCATCAGTTTCCTTGAATACATATTTTAGTTCACCATCTAATGGATCTGATTGATTGATTTGGAAATACTGAGCAAATGAATCTTTTGCTAAGTTCCTTTTAATGGGACTTCTCTTAACTAATTTATTTTTAATGGGCGAATACACTTTACCATTTGATCTTGAGCTGTTAGACTTAGGCGTTTGTGCTTTGGTAGGAGTTTCAGGGGTCCCATTGATTATGGTTTTGGAAGAAGAATATGATGTGTCCATATCGGAGCCGGACATGAGACACTCGACGTTCGAAAGTGGGTCTAACCAGTCCAATTCAGATTCTTGTGATTTTAAGTCTTCATCACTATCACTCATCAAATCAATCACAATGGTCATATCTGAATCACTTTTCTTAGGCGTCGATGACGATGAAGGCTCACAGCTTCTTCGTTTTCTAGCATCCTTCATTTTCAGTGTTCCACTTGATGCGCTTTTAAAATAATTGGAAATTGGAACTTGGGTCATGATTACAGAAGATAATAATCAGGATAAAGGACATCAAATCGAAATATCACCCACCCAAAATACATAAAAACCTCAAATTGTACGAAAAATAACACCTTTATTATACACCAACTGTCAAAAACTATAAATAAAATTTGATGTTCAATAATCAAACCAAGGATATATCTTAGACGAATAAATACACGTGTGAGATGATTACCTACGTTTTAAAATTCAATTAGGTCTCTTTACTCTCTTTAGTAGTTTATTTTACAACAGAACAATGATGAACCAAAACAAATAAACAAAAAACTTTTTTATAGTAGTATTTATGGCCTGGTAATGAGAGTTAATGAGAATTGAGACCTTAAGCCAAAACGAACTTATCAAACTTGTAGTAGAGCTGTGTATGTATTGGGACTTGGGTTCCAAGTAACGGGTACATCACTTAACTCGAAGTAACGAAACGGTACTCACGAATGTATTCTGTTCCGAATAATTTATGTGTCACCGGCATTTATCGTGTTAAGGTACCAATTTTTTTCAAGCATTTAGGGCTGTCTGAAGTTCGACTTTGTGCCTATACACCACATTTTAAGGTACGCTTATATAGTTTTCTACATGTCAATTGTATAACACATTACACTCACGTTATTACCAAAATAACGAGTAACGTAACGATATGATACTATTATGTATTTATAGTTACAGTACCGAATACACACGAGTACTAAATTGCTCGTTACTTTTAGGTCTATTGCTGTTATTATTGTTGGCTCACCAAAGTTAGCACCGCACAAATTTTATTTCATAATTTTCTAATGTTTGTTCGTACATATCGTTAGTTCGTCGTTTGTTCTTGATTGATCGTCATAAATGATTATTAGTACGTATCTTGTTTATTTATTAAAAATTTAATAACAATGCTCCCCATAATTAGTCTCCCAAATCCTATTGTTTTATGTTTTTAAGAATCTGTAAATATTCATTTATGTTTGTTCTAACGATAAAGAGACAATGGTAGTTAATGCGACTCAGTGGCGCACAATGCCGAATTATGCGTATGGTTAATTGGAACGTGAATTCGTTTTCAAATGCACCACCAGAGTGCACCATCCTTAGATACTTATTTTTTTTTTTAACACAGTTTGAATTAAATTAGACTATTTCCAAAAAACTACGACGTAACGAAAGCTTTAAAATTTTTTTCAATAACATACAATATTAATAATAAATAAATAAAATTTGCAATGCCAACAAGAAAAAACACTTAATTTTTTAACTTAATTTTCTGTCACTAAGTTGGTATTCGATTGCACGCATCACTTTTGAAAATGCCCGATTGTGCGAACTGCGAAGCGTTGCTGTAGTTAAAACATTCAACGTTGAGCATTATGTCGCGTAATGCGCTCTAGTGCTGTAATTGGAAAACATACAAATAAAGGGTTTTTAATTATAATCACACGAAAATTTAAAAAAAATTACAACACATTTGTTATGATATAAGAACCTTTATACTGTCTTATGGTAAATTCAAACATCTACACAACATTTTCAGTTCACGCCGAAAATTCTAATCTTCGAAAACAATTGATTGTACATTAAAAAGGCTAATAAATATGTACATTAAATTTTAGGTTTTAAATACTATACATAATATATTATTTATAAAATTATGATTGTGGTGTATAATGGTCCTGGGTTTGATGTATGATTGGTATATGATCCAATTAGGCAAATCTGTAAGCAATTATGCAACTCTAGTTGGTCATGAGAAACTGGTAACTAACTGGCCACGAAGTATTAAATTAAAATACCGCTGTAATGTCTAAAGAGTATAAAATTCTTTCTATGAGAATCAGCGATGCCACGAGACGTCGTTCAAGCAACAAAACAGTAAAACTGGTAATTCTATATAATGATCGATTCAATTTATTTATCCATTTCGAATCACATGTTTGGTAGCGATAGTAATTTTTCACAAATCTCTAAAGTACAATTTTTGACCCAAATAAGGTCGATAGACTCCAGCCGAAAGAATTAATTGACAGTCGAAGTATGGATGGACCACATTTGGTCTTTAAATATGCCGCCTGATGGCGTCGCAAACACGCATAGGCGTAGCATAGGCGATGGTAACTACTTACTATTACTATTAAAAGTGCCTGACGGCCTGTCTTCTGCCCTCAGCTATAAAAAAAGACGAAATGAAATTAGAAATTCTGATTATATCAAACAAACCCCGGGCGGTTTGTTTGGTATATAATCATAATGTATGATGTACTTTAACTAGGTACGTTCAACCTGATTGCTAAATGAAATACTTTATCGATCAAACAACCGCAATGTCTGACCAAATCACGTCAAAACAGGTCCGAACTTTCCAACCAACATATCAATTAAATCCGAGAAAGAAGTTCAATGTGGAAAAGGTGGAGAACCTATTACGCCAATTAGTGGATCCTGAATTGGAGGAGGTAGAATATAGTGAAAGATTGATCCCTGAAGTATGCGTGAACCTGGCTGAAACAATACGCAATGCTGTGAAGGAAGAAAGTTATGATAGGTAAGATCGTTATATTAGCGTTATTTTATCCGTACAGGGTCGGAGAAAGAATACTATCCTCTGTGGCCGGGGTCGGCCTGTCGTAAAAGGCGACAAAACAACCCACCCAGGCTACGTGGTAGGGCCTCAAGCCCGTCTGGATGGCGACCACCTTTGGTCTTAAGTATGCCGCCATAATAACTTTGTGTTGTGTTCCTGCATTAGTGACCCAAGTTCCTGTACCCTTATGGAACAGCAGCGTGTTCGCGATGCCACTGGCATTACAAACACCTATAGGCGCTGGTAACTGCTAAATTCTAAGCGGGCCGTCAGCCTGTCTGCTGTCTACAGCAATAAAAAAAATAGCATTAATTGAATTTACATCCCGATTCACTATTTAGGTTTCCGGTCTATGCTCCTGACTATTGTCTGTGCAGTTTTCTCGCTGTGGAGTAGCAATTACAGTCGCCTACGAACATTTGTGTCGTCAGTGGCACCGCCACACGCTGCAGTAAGGGAACCGAAACCTGGGTCATTTATGCCGGAATACAGCACAAGGTGACTTATTTAAAGATCAGGGATAGAGGCTATCTAATCGCGCTTGGAGCCCTACTAGCTAACTAGGATTATTAGGTCGCCTTTTATGACAGGCCGCCCCAGGCTGCAAGGGGCAGTCTTCTTACTCCGGCCCTATTCAGATAATAATGAATAGGTATATACGACTAGTCAAGATGGCCGTCTGTAAAGCTCTTATAAAAAGGACAATCAAAGATTAATTTCTTATCTAAGTATATCCTTAATACTCTACTACCACTTCTTCTCTTACCCTTCTACTCTTTGAAATATTATTTGTCAATTTTGTCATAATGTAAACATGACGTCGGTATATCCTAAAGATAAATTATTATAACGCATTTAAATCAAAGAGTAGACTAACAAATTTACGAAATTTCAATTAATGGATCTGCATTTCTATTAAGGATATTCTATATATTTCTGATTTAGAATGTGGGATATATTTATGTAATTTCGCGTTTTATATCTAATAATAACAATATGATGTACATCCTTCCATTCTTAGCTGGATTATCGGCAATGACTTGTTTCTACTGTTGGTGCTATAAAAAAAAATGTTAGACGTAAGTACTGTATATATGCTATAGTTACATAGTTCTTCCAAACGTTGCGTTCAAACATCCGTTGGAGCACAGTTACAGCTTCTGTTTCTTGTCAGCAAAACTTAAGTTCGGAAAACAAGGTCCCCTCTAATCTAAAAGTGTCAGTGAAACTAAAGATTGCTTTTTCTATGAGTATTAGAAAATACAATTGTTTTGGCTAATATAGTTTTAATAGGAGTGTGTAAATATGAGTTTTATAGGATATTAAGTAATCCTTTTTTTATATTTCAAATGAAATGTTAATGTACTATTCAAACTGATTGCATTTATCTGGCGGAATCAATTGGCACGCTGGATTCCTCTCGCGTAGGGTATTCAGAGGTACCAAACCCCGATGCACGTCTCAAACCAATTAGGGTCATTTAACCCTTGTGAAGGGGAGGTTGGGTTGTCGCGGCGAGCCTCTTTCCCTCCATGTAATCGGGGGGAAGTGGCCTCCCCCGGTAGCTTAGAGTGGGCCTCCGGATGCGCACACATGCAATCGCACGGCAGCCTGTTGCCCCTCTCCCAGTCTTTCAGGCTTACCACAAACAATATATTTGCACTATGGAAGTTCTTCGTTGACTTCAGGTGGCGTGCGCCCCTACGTAGGAAGCAAGTTGAGTCTCTGCGGATTCATTGTTTGTCAGCAACATCTCCCTTTACTACACTCCCTATTCCCATTTAATAACAGGATCTTATAGCTTCGTTTAAAATTCATCGGCATATTTTAACTCTATATACACGCGAATACTATTGTAAATCTCAAAATTCACTCGAAGAACCTTGACAGATGGATAGACAGGTGAACATCAGTCACGCTCTCATCCTTATTTACCAAAAATTCACCGAAGCGTGCAACCGTCCCGCGTTGTAACTCACTGACGAGAGAAGTGTCACAGAGCATCTAATGCCTTCCTTATCCTTACAGAAAACGGAAAAATATTTATATATTCTAAGCTAATTTATTTCCGACCAAGAACTTTCAATTATTTTTAGAGGGAATATCGTCAATTGATTTAAAATTATAAAAATATAAATGTTTAGTTTATGTATTAAATAACCACTTAAGTTGGAAAGACGCAAATTATTGCGTGCAATCCTTTTGGAATGAAATCCTTATGAAAGCAAGTGGATAATGCCCCGTACTTGCTTTAAGGTATAGTCATATCGTTTTTAAATACTATGATAAGTTCATTCTCTTTTGTTTATTCCCAGATATCGCATTATTGTGGCAGTGAACATCGGCCAACGTCGGCAACAGAGCGTTCACGTACTCCATTCTTTCCTCTGGGATTACGAACGGGATAATTTCGCGGCATACAACTACGAAAACTGCCACATATACGCAAATGTCGTCGTCTACGGAATATATTTGGATTAATTTTATTGTATTATAAAAATTAAATTTATAACGTGTTATATTTTTTTACATACGTATAAAAATTAAAACGATTACTAGATTAACCTATGGAAATTTCTATTAATTTTTTATTGCTGTAGGACAGCAGACAGGCTAACGCCCCACTTAGAATTTAGCAGTTACCATCGTCTATGAGTGTTTGCAACGCCAGTAGCATCGCGAACACGCTGCTGTCCCTTAGGAGTACAATGACTTGTGTCACTAATGCCGGAACACAATACAAAGTTACTATGGCGGCATACATAAGGCTAAAGTTGGTCGCCATTCAGACGGACTTGGGGCCCTACCACGTAATTAGGGTGGGTTGTTTTCTCGCCTTTTATGACAGGCCGACCCCAGCTGCAGAGGTCGGTATTCTTTCTCCGCCCCTGCACGAATAAAAGAGAATTAAAATATTTCACGCGATTTTAATGTCTAAAAGTGTAAAATAACTATTTAAGGCGATGAAAGCGATCTTATTTTCATGATTGCGATGTGATATATTCTCGCACTAAGTAATTACTTAGAAGCAAAGGTATCTCTAGTAGCTCAGTTGTATTACACACACTTGCTGTTCATTCTTCGAATCCCACGGTGTACCGATGAAGGAAAACATATATGTAGGACAAACGTGATGGGTATGCTGTCCGTTCCCTCCAAAGGGAGGCCCAAACCCAGAAGTGGGTCACGGTGGGCATTCATTATAAAGGGGTAAAAATAATTAGACGTCGTATGATCATACATATTTATTTATCCATTTCATAGTATAGATATCACACTGGCCCGCCTTTATATAAAAATAAATGTGTAATACAATAACGACCCAGTTTATTTAGGGCTGGCGCGACGGCGCAAGTTCTGCAGCTCCTTGGAGCTCCTGGACTATAAATATTGGCATCTACCGCGGATAAAGACCTACAGCAATTTGGACACATTCTCGAACAGCGCTGTCACCCCAGCTCCACAATTCATATTGAATTTCATCAAAATAGTGTATAGACGAAAAATACAGCGATAAATCTAAACCATTATACGGATACACGATAATTACTTGATAAAAGTTTATAATTACATAGGGATTTTGCACATATTTGACACACAAAGCGAAGATTAATACGATTAAGAAGACTAATTTGCGTAAAGATATTGGTCCGAGACGCTGAAGCGAGATGATCTGAGGCATACAAAAGTAGCACCAAGCCACCGCACGGCAGGTGAAGCGGCCGCGGGGTCGGCGCGAAACCTGCGCCCCACGCGGCTCTAACAATTATACAAAAGCTATCTACTTAAATGGGATCGAGTGATTGCGTGGGAATTCGGCCTGACACCTACGGGTATTGATCTCACGCACCACAACCGACGACAGACGCCCCCTACTGCAATAATTAATGAGTCGGGTGAGCGGCGCCCGTTCGCGCCCCCGTGCTCCTACAAAAATATTCAAAAAGGGTAAAGATTTATAAAATCGAGTCTGAGATTGAACTCAGCGCTAAGGTGAGCAAAAGGAGGCGGACAGGGCCGCATTGAGCAACGGCGACAGAGCATCCCCACACACCGGAATATTATTCAGCCTCTGAGTTGAAATAACATCCGCATGATATGTGAATTATAGATAATATATAGTACTGGGTACATACCTATAACCATAGTGTACATCGTATGGTGGTAAACGTTACAAACAACCTTAGGGATTTAGATAAATATATGCTAGGTATATCAAAAAAATGCAGTGAATATTAAATGTAGTATCAAAATATCAGTCCTAATATTATAGAGTGAATATTCCTTTAGATATGTGATATTTTTGTGAACGATATACATAAATCAAGCTTCGGACACGACCGTCGGAATGTCGACTTTGTGGGTCGCGCTTACAGCCAGCCAACGAAATTATTTCAATCCAAGACGATCGCGTGCCACGCAGGCTGGTGTATTCAAAATTATTCCATCGTTGTTTACCTTAATTATAAAATAATTTATCGTTTATAAGCCCAGTATTGAAAATAAAATCGTGTAGAGGCAGCATAAAAATACCGCAAAATATCTAACACACCTACGACAAAATATCACACTTAAGATGATGATTCGTTAGTTGAGGGATGAGTCGATCGCTGCGGGGCCAATTCAAACATTCACTAATAAAATATTAAAGCTTAACATACATAAAGATTAAGCATCTCTGCACCTTACGATATATAATAGCCATTCAAAATAACTGCAGATATAATAATAAGAAATATTTCATCTTAAAAAATAAAGTCTTAAACATTAAACTATAATAAAAGACTCATATGGTTTGAAACGATTATCAACTTAGGCCAATGAAATTTAGAAAATGGAGAATTAATTAAAATACATTCAGATTTCGCTGTCACTTATGAAATAATTTACATAACTAATTAAAATTGGTGAGAGTCGAATAACTAAAACTAGAGATGACACGCTCGATTTGGCGGGCGGTGTGGTTGCCACGCGAACTCAAATATACTCAGTTTAAAGAACTCAGATCGAACGATACCATATTCAGACTTATATAATTAGAAATAATAAAATATGAGGCAACATAGTACATTTAGCAGCGATGCGCGCGAGCATTCGCGGGAACGAGCTTCAACATTAAAGTAATCAATTGGCGGTGGTTCGTCGGTTTTACTCCGTTGGGGAAGCAATTCAGCTGGACTCCTTCTCTTTCTCCTTCTCCTTCGATTCTGAAATATTCACCAAACATATAATTGTTAGTGTATTCATTTATAACACTTTCTTAAGCTATTCATCATTGAGTTTAAATATTAATCATAGCCGCACGCTTAAAACCCACAACAAGTGAATTACAAGTAAATTTAAACACAACCATTAGTTCAATAGAACTCGAGTATTTGATAATATTCTTTTTCTATCTTCCATGTCTTCATCCCGGAAAAATCTGTTTTACTTAGATGAAAAACAGACCTCTGGTTGTTGTTTTGTATATGGCCACGAGGCAATATTTTTCCGGAGAACTTTACCTTTCATTGAAAAATTATTTATTGTTTAAGGAGCCACATTGGATGGTAGCAAATGGTGACCATCACCATTCAGTTTTTCATTCTTTTATTCATTCAGTGTTAGCAGGAGGAATAATAAATCGCGTTTTAAGACTTCCCAGGAAAGAGCCGACTCTTTCTAGGCCATGCTGGATAATAGCATTAAATAGGAATTAATAGACTTCCATATTATTTACAAAGTTCTTACAATATAAAAATAGTATATCTATACAAGGGTTTCGATTCAATTAAGGACTAACGTTAATTTAATATACATTATTGTTTACATATTACATGTTTTTATGCGTTCAATTTATGCATGATGTAGCTGCAGAGTGAATACTTTTTAAAAATAATAAAATGTAACTAGGCAAGATATGTCAATATTATCGTAATGAAACAAATTAATTAGTTAAACATATTTGTATAATATAAAATTATTGTATAATATAAAGTATAATATAAACTATTGTTTATCTCAATTTTAAATGTACGGTTTAAATATGAGTATTTATTGGATCTAAGGGGTCCTCGACCAAAGAAGTTGATTAGCACAACAGATAATCAACAGAAGAAGCTTTGACTCGTTATTTTCTTTGCGGGAAATGACAGTTGGCCATGTTAAAATCAAATTTACACAAATTTTTCTCAGAATTATATTTGTATTGATGAGCTCAAAAGCAATTAACGTGCCCTCAGTCAGAATTAACATAAAATAGTAATTGGCATTACGATATTAATTTAAATATTATAGGAAAAAATAAATGGAAATCGTGTATTAAACTTATAAAGTGTTAAAACTAATTGTCTTGCCATGTTACGATTAATGAATGATATTGCAAGTAAACAGCGATTAAATATTGTCCAAAATATTTCAGACCCGACTTCTTATGACCAAGCCGGCTAAACGACCCGTATAACAGCCATTAGACTATTTAATTTCACAGTACTTTGTTCTACACTTTAATCTAGTGAAGCAATTCCGTATGTTTCTGATAAAGATAGATGCTAAATTGCGTTCATGTCACTAACCGTAGTCTTTAATCTGATTAATAAATAGCCAAGGAGATAATAATAATAATAAGGGATACTGTGAAAATTCACGAAGCGCCACCTAGCCCCAAAGGAAGCAGTTTGTTTTATGCGTACTTGAAAACTCATATCCTACTTACTACTACTACTTATGTAAGTATTTACTTTTTTTAAATGAAATATAAACACTCTAACTCGAGTCGCAGTGAGTCGAACCCTTGTCCCTCTTAGGCATTTTAATGTGCAATTAACAGATTACCCAGAAGTCGCGTTATTCCACGTATATTTGGATAAAGTGTACTAACTCAAAACAGACTATTTACAAAATATTAATGATGTACTAACGCATCTAATTCCACATCTTTTTCAAATTAAAGTAACGTAATGAAGTGCTTAGAAACAATTTATTATTATTCTCAGGTAGCAATAGAATAAAAAAGGTCCCATTTATAATAAACTAACCGTGCCCGCCCGCTTCGCTTGTCGATTAACAGAAAAAAGTAAATCAAAAAATATGAGAAGTTTTCGTACGCATGCGCGATACCCCGCTTGTCCCACTTCTCCGCAGTAAGAAAAATCGTTATTTCTTAGAACTTTAATAACTTTTGTATTAAATTAATGTGTCGCAATGATTTTAAATAAGCGCCAAGTGTCTGAGAAATAAAACTTAGAAAATTTAATTAACATATATCCAGTAGATTTGCCGTGATGCGCGCACAACTGCAGACCTCTATCATTTTATTTATATAGATTTACAGTAAAGATCACTATCCATTTGCACCTTTATTTAGTGACTAAACGAATAGCTCCCATCTCTAGCCTTAACATACGTATATGTACAGCGCGCTAAGATCTAATCAAAGCCAAATATTATCAAAAGCATGTGAAATGAATACGGTGATGAGTCTAAAGGCTGTATCTGAAATTGCCATCGGCTTCTATTTAAGCCAGGTTGCGTTTAGCCGTGAATGCGTGCGTAGTTCTCTAAAAAATGTAAGCACAAAAGTATAATTTCAATATGCGTTACGTATCGTCCTACGACTTATAAAGCGATAATTATAAATGGACGGACTTTATCTATGCAGGGGCAGAGAAACAATACTGACCTCTGTGACCGGGGTCGGCCTCTCGTAAAAGGCGACAAAACAACCCACCCTAGCTATGTAGTAGGGCCCCAAGCCCGTCCGGATGGCGACCACCTTTGGTCTTAAATATGTCGCCATATTGTGTTGTGTTTGCATTAGTGACCGAAGTTCCTGTACCCTTATGCGACAGCAGCATGTTCGCGATGCCACTGGCGTTGCAAACACCCATTAGCGTTGGTAACTGCTAAATTCTAAGTGGGTCGTCAGCCTGTCTGCTGTCCTACAGCAATAAAAAAAAATTGACATCTCCAAGGAATACTAAGCCGAATTAATTATAGGTAATTTCGTTTTTAAATGAACACCACTCATCATAAAATTGTACACATTTAAATAACTACATATAATTGGGCTTCTCGACTTGTTTAATTTAATTATAATCGCTTTAATAATATCGCAATGGTAGAATTTTTATTTTAAACTTACGAATTTTGAGTAAGCATAGTATTCCTTGGAAGTCTCGAAATGTGCGAGTATGCATCATTTTATTCGTTTTACAAGAGAATTCATATTTTCCTTTCTCCGGTTGGGAGGCCAAACAGGAATATTAACTTCGAAAACTACAAATAAATAAATAAAAGTTGGTATTTAAATTATATCTATATTTTTTTTCATTACACTTAAATGTTATTTTCACTATTATAAGAACAAAACTACTAATAAAGTGAATATTTTCAGTTAAATATAGAAAAATGTGACATGACTGTATGAAAAATTAAACCATTACAATTGCCTTAATCAATAAAGGTTGCATTAAGTCTTATAAAGATTAGTGTATTAATAAATAGAATTTTAATCTTTTTTGTTCATTTGTAATGCTAAAAAATTAAATAGCAGCAAAGCTTTTAAGCAGTAGGACGATATGAGTAATAATTGCAAGTTGGCATAATTATGTTGAATGTGAAGCGAGAACGCGCTGTTCCGAGTGCGCCTGCGCCGGCGTCTACGCATGCCTGGTCACAACAGTTCGAGACTGACCTTCATCGCTGTTACCGTTAGTGAGGGCTTCCTCACCATTCTTGTCCCCGTTCTCCACTTTCTTCTCCTCATCCTTAGCCTCTTTGTCTTTCTTCTCCTCGGAACTCTCTTTGGTGGGCTTTTTCTCCTTGCCAGCCTTGCCCTTAGCGGGAGTTGCAGGCTTCGGCTTCGGCTCCAGCGATGGGTCCAGCACCAGCTTGCCGATGTTCTTGCGGTCGTGCATCTTCTGCATCGCTTCACCAACCTGAATGTATTACATATTTATTGTAACTTTGAACAAATAAGCTATAATTCAAAATATTTTCAGCAGAACGGGTAGTCCCAAAAGATGCTGGCTCGATGGTGTACTGATTGCCATTAGTCATTAGGTATACTGGTACATAAGGAATTGGAAACGAAACTTGGAGGCCGATTATGAAGGTTAATTTTTGAATCAAAACCGCAACTAGCATAGTTGCTAAACGACTATGATGGAAATGGAAAAAGACTTTTCTTTTGTAAATAAATCCATTTTATACATAAACATCCAGACGCGAACCAATAACCTCCGCAAGCGTACCAACGTGTGTTAGCCGTCACGCCTCCGAGGTCATCAATCTTTAGTTTCTAACAATAAAAGGTAAAGCATAATGAACTTACATCCTCAAGTGCCCAAGTGGAGTCCACTAACGGCTTGACTTTGCCCTCTCCCCAAAGCGCGAACACGCGTTCGACGGCGCGGCGCACGTAGTCGGCGCGTCCATGTTGGAACAGCAAATGCCTCAGGTTCAGACCAGCAAGGCTCTTGTTCTCGTCGAACAGCTTGATCGGGGAGACCTTGTCTACTTGCCACCACTACGTATAGAAGTAATATTAAAGTTCTGATTACTAAGTTTCTTAAATTAATTGGGTAGCTGATTCAATAGTTCCGTTTAAGATTACTTGAATTCTATAATAGGAAGTATGTAAACTTGGAAGGTAGCCAATGTTTCGGTTGTTATAGATAACTTTCCAAACTTACAAATATGTTACATATACAGGGTGACTTTGACAAAACCGTCCAAACTTTTTTTACGCACTAAACATCATTTAAGGAACCCATTTTTGCAAAAAAAAATTGTATGTCAAATTTTCACCATAAAATATTTCATCCCAAGGAAAATATTTAGCAGCGCGGTCACTAATTCAATCGTACAAAATAGTCATATGCTGCAAATTTCGTACGTTAACCTGTTATTTCCTGTCTTTGTCACTCCCGCGTAAAAATAATGAGTACTCGCTCGCACAGATGCAATGACCGCCGTCCTCGGCCTCGTACTAGGTCATTGTACGAAATTCTTCAGTTTTTTGCGGTACCCATGGAGAGGTCATTGACACTTGCGCGCCGTAGTATGTATATTGCGAGTTCTTGGGATAACTTTGTGATGTTGATTACTCAACATTTTTGTACTATGTGATACTAAACTAAAATACATATTTCTCATAACTTTTACTAAAGATTCTTCTGTGTGAATTTGGACGGTTTTGTCAGTCACCCTGTATAATACTATATGTCAAATACTTATATATCATGATGTAATAAATTTAAAAAATTAAGAAAAGGCTTACTAAATTTAAGTAATCAATCGTGGGACTCAGTTTACTATATACTCGTGTATTACTGATTTTATTTCTAAGATATATAAGTAAATGTTATAAGACTACAAGTACGTTTGTCAAATGTTTTAAGTAAAAATATCATAAACTCACGGCACGCGCAGCGCTAAAGAAGCTCTTGGTCTCACCGGTCACGATGTTAGATGATCCTGTGATAAACACCATTGTTTAACGAAAGATATTCAATCTGCACTGGGCAGCGCACCGTAATAGCCTGTTTACTATTGCTAAAGTCATTTAAACACCATATATTAAAATATATGGAAGATTTATAGTATCTAGTATATATACTCGGCAAACGTTGATCTGCCAAAAAAAAAATCGCGACAAAAAGTAGCCTAAGTATAACCTTCTCCAAGGTCAATCTACCTCGCTCTTGGTCTCAGTCTATCTCTATACCGAAATTCATTAAAATTGGTTCAGTGGTTTAGGCATAAAACGTAACAGACAGACAGAATTACTTTCACATTCCTTTATAATATTAGTATAGATTTCTTAAAATATAACCGAAACTTATGTTGTCTCGAAATGTTGATATAGATCCTAATGTAAGGAGTTGTGAGTTTACATATTTAACCTTCACCACATTCTCTCAGTGTATCAATGTCTAGTATCAATTTGTTTAAGAATAAAATGAATCCACATAAATAATATGTATGACAGTACCTCCATAAGCTACTAATGAAATTAACAAATAAATTTATTGTAATCTACTAATCTGTTTGTTTCGGATAAACTCATAATAAATAAAATATATTTTAATTTTAGAGGGGTACATCTAATTGTATAAAAGAAATACATACACGTAATAAATATCATCGTACTTTTGAATGAGAATTTGCATTTGTATTACGGTTATATTAAACGAAATGTCATGTCCTACTTTCAATGTGAAACGAGAAAAGTAATTTAAATAAAAAGGATGACAGATTTTTCCCCAAAAAGGGGTTAACGTCAGACAGGCAGCCGGTAGTAAAAACTAAGCCACAAATATTACAACATGTTGTGCCGACCCCGTATAATGTGGGATAAGGGCAGGAGGAAGAAAGATTACGGTTATATTAAATACTAGCAGCCCGTCCCAGCTTCGCATGGGTATTTAACAAAAAATTAAACCCTTCTATTTTTTTTCGGTCTCGGGGAAAAACCTCTTTTGACGGGTTCCCCCGGCCCGGGGGGACCGAGGGATATAAGGGACTCCGGAAAAGATGTTCGACCATCCGACTACCCACTAAAAAACCCCGCTGTTCTCCTATCGCCTACGCCCACGGATATATGGCCTGCCGATCTCGTGGCCCGGGCCGGCGCCGGCCCACGCTTTGTCTTAAAGCGGGCCCCTTCTAAAGTGCTGGCGCTAGGGGGTCAGGCTTTCGTCCCCCCGGCGCTCTCTTGTAATAACTCTATGAGTTGAGGGGGGCTGCGGAACAGCACGCGGCCTTTTCCCTCACGGCAATAGTGCGGGCGGCGGATCCTCCCCCGAGGGGCCGCCCGCGGCCGCTTTCTACGGCGGCCGGAGATCGTTGCCCGCCCTCCGGCGCCGACGACGCGGCCTACGTTGGCGGGAGGGGAGTGCGGTGGCGGACTCCCGCTCCCGTTCCGCCGCCTCCCTTGCAGACACTACTGCCTCGCAAAAGGAGGCGACGGCCGTCCATCCAGGATCGCCCCCGACCATGGACAGAACCAGGGCCGGGAGCGACAGGTCCGCGGCCAATTCCGGACGGGACTCGCATCCCCGTTGCGTGCTAGTCAGGCGTGTGTACGACTACCAGACGACACTCCAGAAAAAGCAGAGTCGCTTGACGTCGTTGCCGGCCCAGCAAGACCAACCGACAGCGAGGATGCAATTCCCGCCCCGGGAACACTCTCTGTGCAGGCGCAGTCGAAATAGGCATGGTTTTGACTACCAAATCAGGTCCCATGGTAGAACCCGGGACCCCAATCAGTATTCGCAACCATCCCATCGGGGACCATGCCACGAACAGAGAACTAAGTTGGAAAGGATGTAAGAGGTAGACGGAAAGAAAGGTAGGACTCTGTCGCCTCGAACGGAGAGGGGAGTGAAGCGACGGATGCTCGGGCACCTCGGGTACGCACACCCGTGCACTCCTCGGACAGAGGAGCGCCCCTGGGGGCAAACCCTTCTATTTGCGTCAGGTTACTAAAAAAATAAAATTATAAAGAAAGTTTGAATATTATTATTTCTATGAGCTTTTATTTTAATGATTTTTTTTGCTATTACTTTTTATTTATTTTTCGTTATTTTTTAATAAGTATTCTAATTTTTGTAAAAACCCCAGTGACGCACGCCTACATTGCATAGTGTGCTGCCTAGCTAGCCGAACAGGGTGAGCGGCTACCACGCAACATTTTTCTAATACTTACATTTTTAAACTCGTGATATCTTTCGAATGGAATATCCGAATTGAATAATTCAAAAAGTTATATAAAGGTATTGAAACAGTTTTGAATATGAAGTAATTTATTTTGATAAGGATTAATACTAAGATCCAAATAAAGAGCCTTTTCTAGGGGCGGTATTTCAATTAATTTTTTAAAATAAAAGAACACTTATTGTGGCATAACTATAATAGTTAGACATATGCTGTCGCGACACTTTTTATAAATAATGATGTGTTCTGCAAAGTTGTAGTACATTATTTTATTCTATCATCAATAGTTTTCGCAACGCACGCGATTTAAATAATATTTTAGGTAATTTTTTTACACTTCGGGTTACATTATTAGAGTTTTAGTAAGGATCCCTAATTTTTTTGAAAATATAATATAGCCTATGTCACCCGGGGATAGTGTAGCTTCCCAACAATGAAAGAATTTTTTAAATCGGGTCAGTAGTTTCGGAGCCTATTCAAAGCAAACAAACAAACAAACAAACAATCAAATCTTTCCTCTTTATAATAGTAGTATAGAAGTATAGATACATTATCATCGGTGGTCCTCATCATTTTTTCTAAACAGTGACCACGATATACGTGGTATAGTACCAAAACTCGTCTATTTTAATATTAAATAAACTTGGCCCATTAAAAAATACACATTCCAAAATACCAATTATTTTTAATAGTGTCAACAGGTGCCTATATTTACTGCTAGTATATTTATTGCAAAGTTACAACCTATTACAAAATACTGTAACACTAGTGCAGAGAAATCGTAAAATATTTATTGCAAATGAAACATTTTATGAGGATACTTATTTAATAATGCTATTATTAGCTTTTAGAAACATATCGTTTACGTATACTCCTATTATATGGTAACAGGTCGTTTGGATATAAAGATTCAGTCGTAAGAATGGTTTAGAAAAAGTCGTGAGAATGGTTTAGATTCACAATTCGGTCCACTACAATTTTTTTCATAATTTCTGGATAACAAGACTACTTAATATACTAACTTACCATAAAGGATGTATCGGCCCATGGGTTTCAGAAGAGAGTAACCGCGGTTGCATTCCTCGCCGCACAAGCAGTCCAGCACGATGTCAACTCCGTCAGGAGACACCCTAAATAAGACATAAGTTTTTGATTTTAAAAAACAACAAATTTTTCTTCGTGTAGCGGCGGAGTAAAATACTGATCCCTGCGGATCGTAGGTCGTCCAAACTACCTTAGCTAAGTAAAAGGGCTCCAAGCCCGTCTGGATTGTAACCAACCCTAAGCCTTTAAATATGCCGCCGTAATAACCTTGTAAGCTCCGGTATAAGTGACCCAGGTTCTAGTACCTCTACGCGGACGGCAGCGTCTTAGCGGTCCTCCTGGCGCCGCTAGCATTCATAAGCGACGGTAACTACTTATTATTAAGCGGGTTAGCCTGTATGTTGTTCCACCACAATAAAAAAAAAACAATTTAAATTATGACATTTATTTTATTCCTCAATTTTTTTTTTATATTTTGGTGATTATGGTCTTATTTCGAAGATTAAACTACGAAGTTTTAAGTACGAAGTATTTGTTGTACAGGGTAAAACTTCTGCGCGCCTATTTGCCTAGATGCTTACCTATTTGCTTGTTACTATCCCACGCTTCCTTATCCTAAGAAAAAGTTATAAAAATAATGTCTGTTTGAAGGCCCTATGGAAAACAGATCACACTTACTCGACAGGTAGCGAGTCTGGGAACTATGTAGAGTAATATGTTGCCTTTTACGACCCACTCTTTTATACTAAGGAAACCGAATAACGCCGCCGGGCCTCTGGAGGAAAACGACGTGGTTCTCAGCCTAGCCGTTCTAACTCAACGCCTTTGAACATGGCCAAGATGTTATCGCTAGCAACCCCAATCGTTACCCTTGGCCTAAAGTGCCAAATCACTCCGTGCAGGGGCGGAGTAGAAATACTAACCCTAGCAGCCGGGGTTGGCCTGTCGTAAAAGGCGACAAAACAACCCTACGTGGTAGGTCCCCAAGCCCGCCTGGATGACAACCACCCTTGGTCTATTATTATGCCGCCATAATAACCTTGTATTCCGGCATTAGTGACCCAGGTTCCTGTACCCCTATGGGACAACGGCATGTTTGCGGTGCCCTATAGAGGCGACTAGTAACTGCTTACTTTCAAGTGGACCTGTCTGCCTGTCGCTGTTTTTTGTTTTATTTTTATTTTACTATTCCTCAGCAATAAAAAAAATCACTTCATCTGGAACCACAGGATCAGGTGCATAAGGGTGAATACTACAGTTCAACAATAAAACAATGTCTCAAATAATACCTCGTGTAAAAAAATAATTTGTGAACTATTTTCAAGTTCAATACTAATAAAATAATTTCTATGTCGAAAGAATACTTTCATTTCCTGTTGTAGAAGAGAATAAATTTTGTACTGACTTTTACCAACATACAGACTAGCTACCTCGTGTTTATTTACATTGAACTTGTGTTTACGCTGTGAAGAGTTCAACAGATATAAAAATATCTTTGTCTATTTACGAGAATTGAATGACGCGCTTGTTACAAACCAGCTGCCCCCACGAGTGGGTTATAAAACGAACAATTAACGCAAGCTATGACCAACTTAATTAGACCTCGACTTCAACTATTATTCAGCTTTAAGTGAATCATAAGAAGCGGGGATAGGGATCTTAGAAAGTGGACGAGATACTACGCAGCCACACGCGGGAAGTCAAGCCACTGAAATGTTTAATTGTAATAACACTCAATTAATAAAGCCTGGGATCGGGAACAACAATTAATTTGAATGGAAATAGAGGAGAAATGTAATTCATTAAATGAGATGACTGTCAAAAACGCCTTTGTTGGTATGGCCATGTGTTACGCTAAACTGTTACTTAGAAAGAGAATAAATATCTAGCTATGTCGCCGCCGTCACCAGATCACGAAAGGAGGGGGCGACCAAAAAAATTTTTGACTTGGAGCAGTAAAACAGAAATATGCCAGAAATGTGCCATTAGACTAAGTTGTAATTGAGATTTCATAATAACTTTATCAAAATGGCCCAGGTCAACCTCTACTGCTATCAAATGAACAACGAAGTAGGCTCTTACGCAAAGTTATTAGAGGGGTTGAGTACAAACAGCAGTTTTTCTTATATTTACATATCGCATGCTTGATCATAAACTGACCTAACTCAAAAAACCTGTTTTTTGGGAAATCGCAAAAAACGTGTTGTCATTTACTACTTATCCCATATATTGACTTATAACTAAGTAGCGGTAACTCAGTGTGGAAAAGATATATCGAAATAAATCTTAGTTTGGTCGATAGAGGGCGTCGATACAATGCTACCCGTTATATTATCTCACTTTAGACCTAAATCGTAATCGTAGTTTATGATTAAGCATGCGATATGCTGATTACCTAGTCTCACGGGTAAGCATCGAAGGTCACACGCACTTTTGCCTGTAACTGTATTTAAAAAAACCAGCGCTCCAAAAAAAAAACTCTGAATGCAATCGGATCTTGGGAACTTCTTGTCTGTTAATGAAGGTAACTTTGTCAGAATTCTTATAAGAAATGTTGACAGATTCCCATTGAATGTTTTGAAAATTTTCAAATACAGCGAAACATGCGCGCTTAAATTTACTGCCGCAATAATTCGAATTCCTGAGTATTAAAAATTCTCCCGTACTATAAATGTGTTTGTAATGTAAACAAGGATATTATTAGCGGGAAGACGAAGGGCCGCCGAACATACGAATATTTTCGGGTATTTAATTCCACGCTCCTAATTCTTGTTCAAATTTAGAACTGTAGTAATCAGAGTTTTTAAGAATTTTATTAATAAAATAATTTGCTACTTAATTATAAGAAAGTTATGGCCACTCCACTAGGCTACTATACGTATACCAAATGTACTGCCATTCCATTTACTTATCAATAAGTCAGACGGCATCCGCCCCATGAAAATCCAAACTTGGCCACATGTTTTTCAGTTACTTGGCGCAAAAAGGTGCAAGAAAGAAGTGTTAACTTTTACAAAAATGCTCTAACTCACAAATCCACTGGCATTGGGGAGTGACGGTGGTTTCTTTAAAAAAAATTCAATCTTAAGTGAATAAAGTTTCTATTTATTAAAAGTAAATTAGGAAAATAGATTGAATAGAAAGGTATATACCGAAGTAATTACTTGAGGATAAATGAATTTCCACCAACGAAATAACTTCATAAAATTAACGGACCTTTACACGGACATTATATTAGGTCTTTACCTATGAAATTGCCGTTTTGTATGAAAAAATTTAAAGGAATTTTTTTCATGTATTTTTTATTTGTATTAATCGAAGTAATCACCCATGCAATCAATGCATCTTTGCCAACGCAGTAGCAGTTTATTGATGCCCTTCTTAAAGAAATCAGCTGGACGGGAGGCAACAAATTCTTCAAAGGCATTTTGTACTGCCTCTAGGGTATTAAATTTTTTTCCCGCCAAGAAGTTATCCAAATTCTGGAAAAAGTACTAGTCTGTAGGCGCAAGGTCTGGTGAGTAGGGCGGATGACGAAGAACTACCAACCCCAGTTCTTGCAACTTGGAGACCGTCTGCTGTGCAGTATGAGGTCGCGCGTTGTCGTGCAGGAGCAGCGGAGACGAGCGATGACTAATGCTGGTTGGAGATGTGCCAGCTTCTCCATTATTGTGTTCAGTTCTTCACAGTACACATCTGCAGTAATGCTCTCCCGTTTGGTAAGAAGCTGTGATGAATCACACCGGCGCTAGACCACCAAACAGTGACCATCACTTTTCTAGGGGTAAGTTTTTGTTTAGGGCATTGTTTAGGTGCTGAACCAGGATCCAACCAACTTGCTGAGCGCTTGCGGGTATCAAACAGAATCCATTTTTCATCGCAGGTAACAATGCGGTTCAAAATTCCTTCATTTGTGTGTCTGTTGAGCAGTGCAAGGCACGTCTCGACGCGTACTTCGCGCTGGCGATCATTGAGGTCGTGGGACACCCATTTGTCAAGCTTTTTTACCTTGCCAATTTGACGCATATGGACCAATATTGTTTTGACGCTAACGTCGAAAGCTGCTGCTAATTCAGCCGTAGATTGTGTATCATCAGCTTCCAGAATCGCCTTTAATTCGTCATTGTCGACCAAAGTCTTCGGACGACCGCGAGGTTTATTTTTCAGGTCGAAATTCCCAGAACGGAAGCGAGCAAACCAATAACAGGTGGTGCGTTGGTTTGAAGTGTTAGCTCCGTAAACGTCGTTGATGTTGCGTGCCGCTTGTGCCGCGTTGCTGCCACGATGGTACTCATATTCCATAATTACTCGAATTTTTAACGTATCCATGATGACGAAAAAGATTGAAATGCGATGAAAATGTAACACTAATCAATAAACAAATGACTACTTTTGGAAAAATAATTCCATGTTTTTAAAATAAAATTAATTTGAAATTAGAATTCTTCGCCAAACCAAAATTATTTTGATTTGAAATGGCGAGTACTGCAGAACGGCAATTTCATAGGTAAAGACCTATTATTACTTTCGTTTTATCCGAAAATATCGAATTTTTTTTTGTAATGAACAAAATGCTACATCCAGTTCGTTATTTACTTTTGGAGGAAGTGTTCTGTGTGTAAATTTAATAGATTTGTAAAAATTTTTTTGGACTCAATATTCGATTAATGATTGAAATACTTCGATCGTACTATTTGTGATCGAAGTTGAAATATAATATATTATTGTATAAATGAAATGTTATTACAGATTGGATATTGTAATTTCTTATTTTAATATAAATTTTATTTCCTCTAACATTCTTTTCGTTTTAGATCTTTTTGTATTAATTTATTACATATTTGAATTTACAAAAACAATAATAAAAAATAACTGTGATTCATTCGCCTAATAAGCTTTCCAATACAATTGGACACTTCTTAGGAATAATTTATTTATGTAAATTATATTTTACTTATTAGTCTACTTCACTAGTACGTGTAATTAATTTAATTAAATAATTTTTTAACAAAATTTAAAATAACTATAAATAATCATTTCTTAAAACCATACATCTATTTGGTATACTAGCTGATCCGGCAAACGTTGTTCTGCCATATAAATAATAAAATGTCAAAAAATTAAAAAAAAAATGTTGGGGGTGGGTCACCCCTAACATTTAGGGGGATGAAAAATAGATGTTGGCCGATTCTCAGACCTACTCAATATGCTCACAAAATTTCATGAGAATCGGTCAAGCCGTTTCGGAGGAGTATGGCAACGAAAACTGTGACACGAGAATTTTATATATTAGATAAATTTATTTATTTAATGACTGAATTGCAAATTTTGATGTCTGGTTGATGATGATGTCTGTAAACTTTTACTTTTATAATACTTTTGTATACGGAATTAGAAAACCAGATTTAAATTAAAATATATAAAAAGAAAAGAAATAAGTATACTTTTTGTAAACAAATAGAAAGTATGTATTTATTTCTGTAATGACGCAAAGTTTTGTCTCCGTGCAGGGGCCCCTGCGGCCGGGGTCAGCCTGTCGTAATAGCTACAAAACAACCCTAGCTACGTGGTAGGGCCCCAAGCGCGTCTGGATGGCAACCACCCTTGGTCTATAAGTATGCCGTCATAATAACCTTATGCTGTGTTCCGGCATTAATGACCTAGGTTCCGGTAACCCTACGGGACAGCAGCGTATTCGCGGTATACCTAGCGTCGCAAACATCTATAGGCGATGGTAACTGCTTATTGTTAAGTGCGCTGTCAGCCTCTCTGCTGTTCCTCAGCAATAAAAAAATTCAGAGGCGGACAATAGCTTTCAAATCAATTGAATTCTAAAAACTTATTGCACATTGTTGCAATGAATGGAATGTTTGTAAATATTGGTCAAGAAATAACCGTTATTGACTATAACAAAACGTAATACGATAATTTAATAATTACCAAAATAACATCCAATTTGGAAGCAATGTTATTTGAGCTTGCTGCAATCGTAATATTGTTTTGAAATTCGTAAGAGTTTGTTGATTTACATTTCAAGCGGTGCTAATTTCTTGGTATTACGCAGCACTACTTGTTTTAGTCATAAAATGCTGTATGTTATATGGGGAATTGGAATTACTGAGAAGAATATAACAGAATTAAAAATGAACTCGTAAGAAAATCCAGTACAAGCCTGCTTCGTCGATATGCTTGAAATGTATTAAAAACCTTTTTGTTAATATTTTTTAACATTATTACGAAAATAATGATAGATAATAAGTAATATTGAGTACTTGGACTAAACATTTCGCGGAAGAACTGTAGCCGAGGAGTCAGAGACGCATGCGGCTCGCGAGCCGCGTTGCCGAGCGGATTGCGGACCACTGAGTTAGGTTATCTTGATTATTTGGCATTTTTTACATTTTTTGAATAGGGGTAATTGCATCTTATTACTGACGATATTGACGATCTTATTACAACATATTTTTGTAACACTGGATTTTACAAAACTACCTAGACTTAATGATCCACTGGACACTTATGAAAGAGATATAGTCTATACTGATGAAACTTACTTCCTCACTTCGCTGGTGTAGTCACTGCCCCTCTCCAGCAGGTGGTCGATGTTGTTGTTGTTCGCCTTCAGGGCCTCGTGCTTCGATTTAGAGCACACACCGAACACGGTCACGTCGTCCACGGTTTTCGCCAGTTGGGCTACCGCTTGGCCCTATCAAAACATACTAAATCAGTCTCCAAAGTCTATATATACGCTAATGTATACAATACTATAAAGAGAAAAGATTTGTTTGTACTATAAACTCAAAACTACTGGACCGATTTAAATCAAAATCACCAATAAGTAGAAAAGTCTTCTATTAACTATATTATCAGTAGATAATATCTAATAGTTACACTAGTAAGTGTCAGTCGAGAAAGTAATCCTTCTTTTAATTTGCCATGTACGGGAATAATTTAAAAATATATTTAATTATGACCCAAAAGGTTTTTAATTTTCCTTTTACAACTAATACTCTTCTATTATCTCCGAACAGGGGCGGAGTAAGAATACTGACCCCTTCGGTCTGACGCGGCCTCTCGTAAAAGGCGAAAAAACAACCCTAGCTAGGTTCCATTTCACCTACACGGACGGTAGTGTGCAAGCGATGCCCCTGGCGTTGCAAAGAACCATAGGTGACGGTAACTGCTTATTGTTGAGGCCGTAAGCCTGTCTTTATTCCACAACAATAATAAAAAATACTCGTAAGAATCATTATTGATTGCTTTAAAATTAACTAATTTTCAAGCAAGAATGAACTAGTTTATAGGCCCTAAATGTTAAACCTCCTAATCCTATATTTTTAAACGAGCAATTCTTGTTTAAATATGTATACATATATAATTGGAATCTCGGAATCGGCTCCAACAATTTTCATGAAATTTAGTATACTTAAATTTAGGGGGGTTTCTGGGGCGCTAAATCGATCTAGCTAGGAATCATTTCTAGAAAATGTCATTCTATTCGCTTTTTTTTATTGGAAGAAAAATAACAAAAAGGTGACTCTTCCTGACATCTATCGGCGAATAATAATACTATTTTTTTTTATTTGCTTTAACGACACAACAACACTAAAGCTATTCCAGCAGATGGCGTTGTTAAGTAACACAAAGTCAATGAGTGTTTGCTTTGAGGTTAGACTAAGAAAATCAATTGTTAATTTCCAAAAAACACAATTTATAAAAAAAAATCATCCAGCTGGTATGTCATTAAATAGAAATAAGTAGATATATCAGGTATCTATTAAACACGTTACATGCACGCTATGTGTAGGTATTTCCCTCGCACCGATTATCGCGAAAACAAATCTTGGAAACGCTTAAACAATGGGACATTACGTTTTGTAGCTGTTTATCTGTTAATCACTGCAAAGCATGGAAACGATAGCCATTTCTCGCTTCGTAGGTACACCGTAAAAATTCCTCGTTTGTAATCTAATACAACGCACGAGCGGGTATAACATTAAACTATTCTCTCCTGTCCTGTCGTAAAAGGTGACAACACAACCCAAACCCGTCTGGATGGTGACCACCCTTGGTCTACAAGTATGCCGCCATAATAACCGTGTCGTGTTCCGGTATAAGTGACTCAGGTTCCTGTACCCCTACGGGTCAGCAGCGTGTTCGCGGTGCCCGTAGTGTCGCGAACATTTATTGACAACGGTAACTGCTTACTACTAAGTGGCGCGTCAGCCTGTCTGCTGCTCCTGACCAATTAAAAAACTATGCTTTACTGAGGTACCTAGTTAGATTTATTACACGCGGAGACAAATGTAGATGGCTCTCGATAACACGCACGGCTTAAGCAGTTTTTTCTCAAGTAATCCTCCGCATGCGCAGTAAATGTCATAATTGCCATGTAGGTACCTACGGTGAGGAAAAGTCGTGAGAAAACCTGCATATCGAAATCACTCATATGTGAAATCTGCTAATCCCCCTTGGGTAAGCGTGATGGGTGTACTATCCGTTTTCTAAGGGGAGGGCCGAGCCCAGCAGTGGGACGCTATGGGCTGTAATTATTACTTTTTACTGACATACGGGTCATGTTTTTGGCTTCGAATCTGGTTCTAGCTATTGAAAAGAAAACGCCAAAAAGCTCCACGTCTACTGCCACAGAAGTAGCTAAAAAAAGGATCGTCCTCTTTCCTTTAACGACTTTCGTGGTGCAACGGCTATCGTACGTCGAAACAGGGTTACGTCTCGGGTTCAATTCCCGTTCAGAGCCTATGTGTTTTATATACATACATAATATAATATGTATATATGTATTTAGAAAAGAAAAATATACAGGTAGTCAACGAATTTCGATTCAAATACAATCCAAAGAAACTGTATGTTTTCAAAAAGCAATGCTTGTCTTTTTATTATTATAATAAACTTTCTGCGGATCCGAGTGGGTGGCAGCGCTGGAAGGGTCCGATTCCATTCGGATCCGAGAGAGAGGTTTTCAATGTGTTAAGGTGAGTTCAGACTGAAATATTTCTATAAAAACCAACATCTATTTCATATATTTAAATTATGTAATATTTTTTCCAAAATTTTAGATGGCTCTCCTGCAAAGTTTATAAAATGTGACCTAAAACACCTCTTAGCCTTTCACCCCTTAATATGCAATTGAGATAGCGCTTGAAATGTATAAAAATGCTCTTCACTCACATTGTACGTATAATTTGTTTTCGTAATTACTTTCGAGATAAATGTACGACTTATCATAAAAGACAGTATACACATTGTTCTCCAAACACGTCGTTCATGATATCAGTATTAATAGCTTTCCAAAGCTGTGTCTGTGTTGTGTCTTCATTAATAACATGACCAAAAATAAATTTACTGTTACTATTGGAATGTTCGTAAATGTGTTCATAAAAATTCCTATTTCCATAATTTTAAACGCTATATGTATATTATTTAAAGATTCTTGTTTTACGTGAACGGAAAAGGTATTTTTAAAATAGTTATGTTTGTATGATTAAATATTAATAAAATATAAAATATCGAAGATAGATAGGTAGAAAACTCTTTATTGTACTAAAAAAAGAAAGACACGTATTAAAAAAAATTATATAAAACTAGATAGCACAAAGGGCGGTCTTATCGCTAAAGAGCGATCTCTTCCAGACAATCCAGGCGTGGATTATGCTTTGATATGAAAACATTAGGAGGCACATTAAATTTAATAAAATATATCTATATAAATCAAATGATAGAGGTCTGCAGTTGTGCGCGCATCAGTGCAAAATACTGGATAGTGTACAATTATATTTTCTAAGTGTTATTTCTTAGACACTTGGCCCTTATCTAAAAATAAATTATTGTCATATCTCCATTTAATATAAAGTTATTAAAGTTTTAAGATACAACGATTTGATGTGTGTGTGTGTGTGTATTCTTGCCGCGGAGAAGTGGGGCAAGCGGTGTAGTGTAGTGCGCATGCGTACGAAGTCGCGGGTATCAGCTAGTTTTACTATTATACATGGTCTATATAATTCATTACTATATATACATGGTCAACATGTTTTATATTTATTTGATCAGGAACATTTCGGGACCAAAAAATCTAAATCAAATCATTTATTTGTATGAACATTTACAAATTATATACGTTACATGTATTCTAAGTAATGTAACGTTAGTACTTGTGAGCACGCGCATTATGTATTAACATAACTATAAAGCGTGCCAGTTCAAGAATTTGCCTGTTTCCATGAAAAGAAAGTATAAAATCTAGAAAATTCGGTTAACATCGCCGCACGCGAGCCACAGGTCAAACGGAAACGATAATTTATAACAATTATAACCAAAAATGCTTCTATACTAACAGGCGATAATCAAACCAGGTTGTTAGCATAATTATCGACTATTGAAAAATAAATGGAATTTCAATAATGTTAACCAAATTTAGCGATACCGATACGCGATACCTGGATAAGTCGAAAAAAATGTTGTGTCCCCATCCCTTCAACCCCCTAAACATCTGTTGCTTGAAATATCAACGTTAGTGAGTGACTTGTCCTGTATGCCATTCAAACTCTAAATAGGCTTGGAAGGCATAACAGGGTAAGACTAATGTGGGTCCCGGGACACGAGGGAATTCATAGCAATGAAATGGCAGATGAACTGGCTCTTGAGGGCTCATCTAATGATTTTATGGGTCCAGAACCATGTGTAGGCATTCCGACTAGTCTCGTGAAAGTCACATTCAGGGATTTTGCAGATCGCAGTCAACAACAACACTGGCTGACTAGAATCGATCTGGAACACTCCAAAAAATTTTTGGGATCCACGTACAAAGCACGAGGATCCATCTGGAACATGAGCAGGGGGCAAATACGCTACTTGCTTGGGGCCTTTACTGGGCACTTTGGAACCAACAACATGCTCATGAAGATGGGTCTAACCGCGACACCTATGTGCAGGTTGTGTGGGGAACATACAGAACGCATGGAACACCTACTGTGTACATGCGATGCATTGGCCAGGAAGCGAATGAATCTTTTGGGGGTAGGATATCCGACACCGAAAAACTACAGGCTCCTATCTCCATATCTCATTGTTAGGCTCATGAAGCAAATCTTCAATGAGATTGGAGAGGAGTGATTGCTATCTAGGGGAATACAAAAAATTCCATTGGGTCGAAGTGTCCGAGATAACTCTCGGCCCCAAAATAAGATAAGATAACGTTAGTGAGTCTAATAAGAAAGTTCAGTATTTGTTTTCTCTATATAACTCGAATAATTTTATTGGACCTCTGTATCTCGAACATACGAATAGCAATGTTTGATTCACACAACCTTTACAACTCAATTATTTGAAAAACGACTTTAAGAATATACCAATAAAATACAGCATTGTTACTATACTATACTGTTCGACTTACAGATGTTTTGTTTACATAAAGAACCGTATCAAGAAGAGCAACGACATGCGTCAATGTTGTCTGGAATTTTTAAATGCGAAGTTCATCAGTATCATACATGCGCTTAGGCCGCCCCTTTGCGAATAGTAATAGCCACGCTTGTCCAAGGAAGATTGGCAGTGATATCGATGATCTCGAAATGCAAGTTTTCTTACAATATTTTCCTTGACCGGCAGTCAATTGGCGTTATAAGATGTGCAAATATTTTATAACATATTACAATCAAAATAATAAATATTGTCAATTTTAAATATTTATACACTACATTATTTTGACTATTAAACTAATTACATAATTTATTTACAATATCTTTATTATTTCTAGTAATAATTTAATTTAAAAATATATTAATATTATAATATTCAATATTATAAAAAAAATTCCTCTTATAATCTAATAACGTTGTCAGGTTGACTACGAGTCGCTTAGTCGGAAATAAGGCTAAAAATTCAGCGGCAATTAATGCCCCCAGTATTTTCGCAACTATTTAACCTCGCAATACCACTTAATACAATATTTTATAAACCCACCGTCTCCGTTTAGTTCCAAATGTGGGACTCGTGCGTATATATATTTTAGGACACAATTGCACGTCTTGATGAGGCTGGGAGCGACCCGATTCTCACAATTGGATAATGTGCGGTGCATTTTGGACGTAATTCATCTTATAAATTGAGCGGCCTCGCAGAGTCATTCTTACAATACGAGTATTACACATTCAATTGGAATTTTATAAGAGCAAAATATAGCTGATAAATGGAACTCATTTCAAGCAGTTTCCACTTCTGTATATTTTTTCTTTGCCCTTTACCTTATGCGACCTTAAGTTGTCAATTCAGACAACTGGAACTTTTCTAAGCCTCTTTGTGACCTGGCGATCTATAGTTGATCACCAGGTCGATGGAGGGCGGCCTCTATTTTCTTTAAGCTCCGGTAGACTTAGAGTAATATTTGTAATAAACAGGCCACAAACCTGTTTATTTGTAATATTTGTAATAAACAGGCCACAGGCCTTTCATGATAAGAAAATACAGAAAAAAACGTTTTAAAAAAATATCACAGAAATTCACTGTTTAGTACAGGACTTCGAGAATAAATATATTTTTCAATCATACGTATCGATCGAACAAAACTATAAATCGTTTTATAATTTTTACTACCATTTTCATTTATTCTAGATACTCCTTTTTTTGTAATTGACCAATGAGTTTTTATATATCATACTAGTTGACCCGGCAAACGTTGTTCTACCATAAGAAATTTAAAATAAAGTAGCCTTCAAGATCCAATCTATTTACTTTACCGAAATTCATCAAAATCCATTCAATAGTTTTATAATATTATTAATAAATTAATATTAGTACGAATGGAACTTACCACGCCGCCTCCAGCCGAATGCACGAGAAGACTCTTTCCAGGAGTGAGGTTAGCCATTTCAAAGAGGAGCAGGTACGCGACCACATAGTTGGTGGTGACCGCAACGGCGTCCAGCGCTGTCATGCCCTCGGGCAGTGCGTACACGTATTGGGCCGGCACGGCTACGAGTTCAGCCCACGCCCTGTACTCTGGCAGGGCCACTACTTGGTCGCCGACCTGTCAAAAAAGACTTATTTCAATCCTTGCATACCATAACAACTAAAGCCATTGTTAGCTAGTCTCACTATAATAAGATGCTCTTGGGTGCTTTTTAAATAATTTATCTAATCAACGCAATACCTAGTACTTAATTGGATACTATTTACTGTTACTCAGCTTTAAAAAAGGTATATTGCTATATTTAGAAACTAGAGTGATAGGTGGTTGCCATCCAGACGGGCTTGGGGTTGTATCATGAGGTTGTAGCTGGGATTATTTTGTCGCATTTTACAAAGTGACGCCCCCAGTCACAGTATTCTTTACTCCACCCTCACACGCAGTGCCGGATTAAGCAAGCGCGGAGCCCGTAGCAAATCTTTTCAAAGGACCCCGCACCTGGGCGCAAGTGTGCTTCCATACCTTTAACTACAGCACCAACGTAAAAACTACATCACCAATGCACTTGTCGCCGATGGCTCAAGCGAGCTCCTGGGACGTGACTTCATCAAGTAGCCACCACCTGATTCGGCGATGGAAACGCTCAACACGTTTGTCTTTGGGCTTCACGCAGAGGTCTATGACATGAAGACGGTGTTGTGCAGTGACAGTCTCGCCGTATATGATCTTGCAGTTGGCTAATTTGCTGATGTGGTGTCTCCAATCTATAGGAGAATTTAAGTCGGTCCGCGGCCCGATAATGAGCTCTAGCTCGTTGTCGGACCGATTCAAATTCTTCCACATTTATACAAGCGACTTTTTGTAACATGTGCTTTTATCGTATGAAATTCTGTTTTATTTTCGCCAAAGAAATAATGGGGGTTACCGATTGTATGACGTAGACTGTGTTAGTAGGAAAAGATGTAACGTTTCACCTTTTTGTGACATCAAATAAATTCAATATATTTTGTTACCACGTGTTAATAAGTTTCATTTAAAAAATTACGCTCAGGCCGAGATGAGCGGGTTTAAATATGCGGGGCCCCTTTTGCGCGGGCCCGTAGCAATTGCTACTCTTGCTATGTGGTTAACCCGACACTGCTCACACGGAAAAAAATATAAAGACCAAAACTGAATCAATAAATACAATAAGCACGCTCTATATGCAATTGCTTCTAATCGTACTATTGACAGTCATAAATTGTGTTATCCTGTCCGAAATAAGCTGATCTAGATTGATATCAACAGAAGTATTTTTATGAGACCAATTTAAAATGACTCAGAGTACTGTATGTACTAATCAACAGCACATTTAGCATACATCTTCAAATTTAAGTATAGTAAGATGTACTTTATGTTATAATTTCAAAAACTTGTACAGTATTGTAAATTCTAATTAATCTATTCAGTGAAATTGGAACTCCTAAACTAGGATTACTAGTTTCGTATAGTTTCGTAACGCAATGTTTGTATATAGAACAAATTAATGTCTGTATTAGACTTACCTTGAAATCGGTGACGCCTTCGCCAACCTGCTCGATTTCTCCGGCACATTCAAAGCCAAGGATAAAGGGAGTCTTAGGGGGAGAGTCAATGGCACCCTGTCGCACGATCAGATCTTGGAAGTTGAGGCCACTGTAACAAAGAATAAACAAAGTTAGACATATACGAGTATACTTACTATTCTTAATACTGTTGTTCCGGCATTAGTGACCCAGGTTCCTTTATCCCTATGGGACTGTAGCGTTTTCGCGGTGTCCCTAGCGTCTCACCCATAGGCGACGGTAACTGTTTACTATTAAGTGGGCCGTCAGCATGTCTGTTGTTACTCAGCAATAGAAAAAAACATATATATATATATATATATATATATATATATATATATATATATATATATATATATATATATATATATACAAATTGTTTTAATAGCATTATAGTAACAGATCTTACCAATCTAAACGACACATAAAGAACAGCATATCGTATATATAAAGAAAATATTTATAATTCATTAGTGATGTTCATTGCTCGCTCAACATCAGAATTTAAATTTACGATGAACAAACAATTGATCCTTTAAAACAAGCCATCGGAATGCGGGTGCCATCATTATTATGCTCCATATGGCACGAAGGCTCGCATTTAAATTTTAACATGTGGACATAATACGCGTCAATATGAATGCGGACTATTGGCATGATAACGGATGGCGTAACGAGCAACACTTCAGTACGCTTGCGGAAGTTGCGGGTTCGATTCCCGTTTCTAATCTCGGTGTTTGTGTATAATATGTTTTTATTTACAAAAATTATATAAGTAGTATATCAGTTATCTAGTATCCATGACACAAGTGGTTGTTGTTGCACGTTAGTTACATATCTACACCTATTCTAGGAAACTGATTCAAACATAGCTCCATCTACTCCCAAAGTAGTAGAAAGCTTCTTTTTAGTTATTAGATTACATAATTATAGGTACTAGTGGTCGCTCAGGGATCGTAATTCGACCATTCATTTAATTTTAAAGTTTGAACTTTATTAGGGTTCTTTTGTTAAAGGCTTATACCTCTATAATCTAAAGTTTCATCATAGCTGTTTAAACAGTTTAAACAGCATCACTGTAAAACTTCAAAATATTTTGCATTATTTATATATTATTATTATTTCTTAGTTAATAATTTAAGCATTTACTAATGTGTATTATGATTTCAATGTTTTATATATTATATTATTACAAAATTAACCTTAGTGGTCTTCACCAGGCTACAAACTCTAATAAAAAAAAACAAAAGCGTAAGTAAGGTATGTATGTGTGTGCATGTTGTGTATCATTCGGGCAATAATGTGTGTAATGTTTGTTTTAATAAACTTAATATATTTCTAATGGATTTTAGGCAAAAAAATAGTTTTTTCACTTCTCCTCCACATAAACTTTAACTGTGCCAAATTTCATACTCCTCCGTCCGCGCAATTTTCGTAAAAAGGGGCACAGTTTTCGTTTCACGTTTTAACATATAGATAAGACAGCTGACATACTAAGTTTATATTTTTTTTAAATACATATTATAAATAAACACCCGGATTTGGAGATGATGGGCAGGGAACGAAGGCATTCAAACGTGCGTCATATCAACAGTTGATTACTGGAAATACTGAAAATTAGGAGGTCCACATACCAATACTGTTCTGAAATTCTGAATTGCTTTCAGGCTAATACTAAACAATTCACTTGAGGACTTGTGGGTTAATGAGCCACGCGCATCATCCAGCGGTTGAACAATTAAAAACAGATTTCGCTTTTTATTTACAGTTAAGGCATAGTAAGTTTTACGAGGGCATTGCCATCTGGATCAATCTCACAATATTTACGTCCAACCAAATGATCCATAAAGATACTGGTTATGAGGTGATAAAAATGTAATCGATAATTCAGATATTAAGGTCGTAATAATTATGTTGAATCGAATTAGAAGAGGTTGTTTTAGCGTTATATTCTAGGACGCTCGGTGCCATCACTGCGTCCACGGCGGGGAGGACACGGCGCAACACACACTCGCCGAGTGTGTAGCTTGGGAGGAGCAGCGCCGTGTCCTCACAAATGAAGTAGGAGGAAATCTGTCGCTGCCGGCCGTAGTGCAGAGGATGGTCGGTAGCGCAGAGTCGTGGGACGCAGTGGTGTCCTTCTGCGAGGACGTGATGTCGCAGAAGGAAACTGCGGAACGGGAGAGGGAGATCTCGACTCCCTTCCCCGGCCGCAGAAGGCGCACCGGGCGCAGGGGAAGGGCGGATAATGCCCTTTTCCGGCCCCCATGAATGGGTCCAGGGGCGAGGGACTTGGGGAAGTCCCCGCCCCCTATTCGATGGACCCGAGGCGGAGGCGCGTGCGGGTGTCGGCGCGCGCCTCTGAGGAGATGCACGGGGTAGTTAAACACCTCACTACCCCGTGCAGGAGACGAGGCCCGGACAGACCGGGCCAGCACTAGTGTGGGGCTGCGGAAGAATCTGGATTCCCGCGGCCCCGCGCGCACGTGTGAGGAGACACCGGGGTGGTGGTTTTAGCCGGTAGGAGTCCGGCATGCCCCTCCGCCTTTCCCCAGGCGGAGGTAGTCCATGAGGATTTCCCCACCCCGTAAAAAAAAAAAAAAAAAAAAAGCGTTATATTCTAGTTATATTCTATTTACAGTACAACCTCTGTAAACCGAACTTGAAGGAAGACGTCAAAGAATTCGAGTTAGAGTTTTCGACTTCAGATAATTTTTAACCGACTTCAAAAAAGGAGGAGGTTATCAATTCATCTGTATTTTTTTTATGTTTGTTACCTCAGAACTTTCTACTGGGAGAACCGATTTCGATGATTCTTTTTTTATATGAAAGCTGGTGCTTGCCGTGTGGTCCCATTTCAATTTGGTCCAGTTCTGACAATGGAATCCATGAGAAAACCACTTAAATTTGCATTAAGTATGTGCGCAAGACGAATAACAATATCACACCAACCGATATCGATGATTCATTTTTTATTAGAAAGGATGTACTTCAAAGGTAGTTTGATGAGGTTCTGATTATGGGATCTATGACAAAGTAATGGAACTTTTCAATTCTTAGGAGCAAATTAACGATATTCGGCCGAATCTTTTATAGGCTATCCGGATATTTCAGTCACCTACTGTAACGTCGTTATGCTCAAGTAATTGTCGTAGTTGAATATGATGATCAATGGAACTCCTTAACGGCTTACAGTAAGGGTGCGATTTGTGGCAGAATTTCTAACTGTCTGTAATCAAATTGCAATGCGCTTACGTTCGTTGCTGCATTGCAACATGACGCCAGTGCCCTAATTACATTACTTAAGGTGTATTATGTGTGAAGCGGTAGTAGCCGAGTGGGTGCTAGAAGTTTTTGCGTATTATTGATGAGCTTTATTACCATATAAAAGACTGGTGGTAGCGGAGTGGCAAAGTAACCAACCTGCAACGCATGAGGTTGCGAGTTCGATCCTGGGTGTGGGGGGAAGGTGTGTGGGGGGTGCCAATTTTAAATCTGAGTCTGTGGACATGTTGCTCCTCCCGTCTCATTAGATACCCGTTCGTGCATTAAGCCGAGACGGTGGGCATGTTGCTCCTCCGTTTCTTTGGATAGACGATCGTGTAAAACGCTGAGTTGGTGGGCACGTTGCTCCTCCGTCTCATTCGATAGACGATCGTTGATCAAGCCGAAACGGTGATTACGTTTTTCGATATTTTCCCTGTTCAAAACGTTTTTCATGTAAAGCCGAATTTTCGAAAGTCTATTTTTGCGTTCTTTGCAAGTCTCTTTTGAAATTGTCCTCGAAGTAGATTTCCTCTGTTGAGATATAATAGATGTTTCTCCCTGACTTCTTTTGTTTCATTTAAACGGAGCCATCTCATATGAGCAGCACGTTTAGTAGGTCTACCCATATTCAGACAAATTAGTTAGTGTATTATCAGATTCACTAAAATTCAAAAAATAAAAAATAAATTTAACAAAAAAACCGCCTTCAATAAAAAAAATTATTCCAAAACAAATTAATATGTACTAAAAAGTAAAAAAATTATTGTATATGCTTCTATAACTTAATAATCAACTTACTTTTTCTACTCATCAATATGTAGGTACGATCTATATTACGATAATATAATGTAGTTACAATTATTGTTATTTTTGAAGTCGGTGTCAGCCTGCCTTCAGCGTAGAGGGTCTGGAACTTGGGTAACTTATATTCTGATATAAGTCAACATCAGGTTATTATGGCCGAATATTTAGAAACAAGGGGTGGTTACCTACCAGACAGGATTGGAACTCGGTAAATGACAGGGTAGCCATACTTACAGGCCGAAAATATACAAGTCCTAAAATCAATAAATCGCAATGACTCCTCATCGATATGTGTCGCACGTATCACATTATGTGTACACGTGTTGGAAACACACCTATGTTTATTTGACTGGGTAATACGGGGTTGCCTTGACCGGGCAATGGGTACATGGTATCTATTGCTTGACAAACTTGATTATATATATATACTTTTTTGTTAATATAGGTACATTAACAATTGTTTCGCTAAGACTTAGTGTATTGACTGTTTTACTCCGTACAGGAATGGACTAAGACTACAGACCCAGACGAGGGCGGCCTGTCGCAACAAAACAATCTAGCCAGATGATAGTACCTCAAGCCCATCTAGACGGCAACCACCCCATCTATATATTGTCTCGATAGCCTCGTATTGTTTCGGCATTATTAACACACATTCCAGATTTTTTTAATAAAAAGTTAAAAGATCCCACGTTTTCGGCAGTGTGTTAATGATACTCCTGGTGTCGCTAATATCCATAGGCGATAGTAGCTGCTTACTATTAAGTAAGCCGTCGTCAGTCTGTCTACTGTTCCTCAGCAATAAAAAAAAATCTTACATTTATTTTTAAAGTGACGGCCGTGATGCGATTGCCCCGAATTCTGTCTACGAACTAGCAAAAAGAGTCAATGTATCGTTTTTTACAACTCCCTATAGTAATGCCTTTATTCTAGCTTCTTCTCAAAACCATAAGTCATCAATCCAACTAGTATTTGTTTTCATTTAATAATTTCAGCGTTGAAGGCAATAAATGTGTGTTCCATTACAGTCAACATAGATTGGTTATTGTGTATACGTCTAAACAAGGAAATGTGAAAACAACGCCCAAAATATCCGTAGCGTACGCTTACAACACCACAAACTTGACGTATGCATCTGTAGAAAGATTCTAAACAAAAATTCAGTCTACCACAAACCGCCAGAGAAGTTACTGAATTTATATCTCTCTACATTATTTACCTACATTTGTTGAGACTCAATAGATGTACGAACTAGTTAAAATAACTTTCGTTTTTATTCATATAAACAATTAGTTTGAAATCACATTTAAATATTAATGTCGTGTCTGTTCACGTGAATATTAATTCTCGTTACATTTTTTTATTGCTGTAGGACAGCAGACAGGCTGACGGCCCACTTAGAATTTAGCAGTTCCCGTCGCCTATGGGTGTTTGCAACGCCAGTGACATCGCGAACACGCTGCTGTCACTAATGCCGGAACACAACATAAGGTTATTAATTATTATGGCGGCATACTTAAGACCAAAGGTGGTCGCCATCCAGACAGGCTTGAAGCCCTACCACGTAGCTAGGGTGGGTTGTTTTGTCGCCTTTTACGACAGGCCGACCCCGGCCACAGAGGTTAGTATTCTTTCTCCGCCCCTGCACGGATAAAATATACCGGAACATATGGGAAGGATAGAACATATAGGAAGTTCGATATAAGAAGAGCTAATTTCTTTTGGATCCGAATTTCGACGAGTTAGCTATTCAGTATGATGTATGAGTGTCCTTAATGACAACATCTGTGATCTTCTAAAGAACCGAGCTTTTTATACAATTTTATAGTATAATACACAATTTTCGGCTACATCCCGATCGGTACTGAATATTTGCGTTAGTTTTTCCTAGATTAAAAGAATTATTAAACAACTGTAGTAGTCACACGCAAACCTTAAGCGTCATTTTCATAAATAATTCGTTCATAAGTATATTATGCCTAATCTTAATACACTTTAAATTTAAGATTTAAAAAGTAAAAATGGGCTGTAAGTAACAAACATCAAAATTCGAAAAGTTATTTATACAAGAGGTACTTCGAGTTAATAAACAAGAGCGCCAAGGTAGGTAGATTTTGTAGATAACGTCAGCGTAAACTATTTAAAAAAATTCAATTATGGGTCCTTTACGAACAAACAACAATCGATACGCACCACTGGACAAGTCAAACAAAAGATGAGTCATGGACTACCAGCAAATGAATCACGCATCGACTTTATAGCACTTAATTTACTTTGTGTACTTAATTGTTCGTGTTCCAAGTATAGCGCAGTCCCCTCGCCGAACCAATCCCCTGATATGGTGGATATTGTATTTAATAAATCTCCTAATTCTGAATAATTACATGAGAGCGGAGTTGGTATGGAGTCGCCACGACGTTGCACACCCGCATGTTTTTATTGGATACATTAGGCACGCTAATGGTTTTATTATGAAAGGCCCTATATTGGCGACTCCAGCATATTGCTGACGGAATGTTAATCTGAGATAATCCGCCTGCGATTGGTATCGAATTTTACGCACGCTACCTGACGCTTATTCAACAAATTGAATGGCTTCCTTCGCTGACAATGGATTGTAACGTGCCGAGCGTCAGACGCTCAGGTAAATTTTTTTGTTTACACAAGTTTATCTGAGTTTAATAGAAATTACTATAAATTCCTTGGCTTTATTTGAGTACGAATATGAAAAATACTTTTCAGGTACATTATTAAAATTGTAGTGACATAAATTCTGTATTTTTATGTATAAAATATTTCTAGGTACCATGATTTCATGTTTATGTTTTCATGTATTGGTATACTAAAATAAACAATTTCAATAAGTAACAACTTCATGACAATTTTTCTAGAAAGTTTACTTGCGTCATTTCTATAATATCAAGAATTAATTAATAAAATTTTATATCAATACTTTTGGAGTACTTACTATCTGCAATACTTATTGCTTAAAATAGATGATGATAGCTTACAGTGATTGATTTATTTTGAGAAATTCATATCAAGTTTACTATTATTGTAATATACGCTTTTTCGAGGTAATTTTGCTATTGTAAGAATAATCATGTTTTATTGAGACCAAGAGTATATTTCAGGACACAACATTAATGAACCCAAACAAGGCCAATTCGTCACCATCATCAGATCCCTTATCAGCTCAAACTTTGAAGCCAATTATATTTAGTTTTCAATTCAACCATCAGTATACAATTGACGTAATTCGGAGGTACAAATCATGAATAATAAAAGTCTATTTGATAAAAAAGTCGGTAGAAAAAATAATATGTTGAAAAACATTAACAATACTGTCATTATGAGGGTTTAAATTGTTACTCGTTGCGTGGTTGCAACCCTTCACATCGATTGTAGAGGTCGATGAAATTTTCCAGACTGGCGGTACTTTTGAGTCGCCAACCCCCTAACGCTATAAACTTTATCAATATATTAAAATCTCACATTTTATAGTTATTGCTTGAAAAGTTTCCTCATATTAAGATCGTTAGTGTAAATAAGGATTTCTCGTAAAAGGGTCTTAACACAATGCGACCCCGTAAAACCGATAATGCGATTTACATGTCGCGTTGGATTGTACAGGATTTCTACACACGCAATACAAATAACTTCACGCTTAATTAATTAGACTATATGAGACAGAATATGTGTCGAGAATAATAATCATTTAAATTTGTTGGTCTGTTATGTTCTAATCTTTATAAGGTATAGAATAATTGAGAATTAAGAATAAGTCTCTATAAATCGAAGTTAAATTTCGATGTTACTCGTATATCATTCTTGATATTCTACGCTAGTATCTAAATTACAAGGTTTTTTCATTGCACAAATTTGCTTGCAATTTTTAAACAGATGCACCCACCAAAACCTTGAAGCACATGTCAACTTCAACTACAAGTTTCTACTGCTAGACAACAGACGAGATTTTTTTTATTACTGAGGAACAGTAAACAGACTGACGGTCCACTACTAAGCAGTTACCTATGGATGCTTGTGACACTAGGGGCACTGTGTCGCTGCTGTCCCATAGGAGTAAGCTTCGGATGGATCCTTTCTGAGTTTGGGTAGCAAAGGTATGTTTATATCGACAGTAGACAGAGAAGAATCACGGACGCGTACTAATATATACGAGTATTAGTACGCGGCTTTATCACTTTTAATACTGTCCCAGGTATATAACTTGGGTCACTAATGCTGGAACACAACACAAAGTTATTATGGCGGCATACTTAAAACCAATGGTGGTCGCCATCCATACGGGCTTGAGGCCCTACTACGTAGTTAGGGTGGGCTGTTTTGTCGCCTTTTACGACAGGCCAAACCCGGCCGCAGATGTCTGTATTCTTTCTCCACCCCTGCACGGATAAAAACTTTCTTTCTTTAATCTGAGCCTATAATTACAGGCTAATACTATCAAATCTAGTAACTCGCAGGACCCCTACATGTATTTATTCCTATTGATATGTAAATTCAAAGTAATAATTAAACACCCTTTCGTTCAGGGTAATTTTAAATTGTAACAGGGTTGGTATTGACGCGCCCCGGTGGCGACTGGCGGCGCGACACCGTCGCGGCACACCGACGCCGCAAAATTCAATACAGACATGACTAATGTGGAAATGAACTAATGAACACCAAAGTCATGTTCTATAGTAATTATGAGTTAGAGAGAAAATTATATTTATCATGCATAGTCGTTATTAACTCCGGCCAGTTTTTATTGCTTTGGAACAAGAGACAGTTTGACGGCACACTTAATAGCTGGGTCCCTTATGCTTATGCTGAAATACAACAGCGACATATTAAAGACCAGGCTTGCTATCCAGTCGGGCGTGGAGCCTTACCACCTAGCTAAGGTTGTTTTGTCACCTTTTATGATAGGCCGACCCCGGTCGCAATAGTCAGTATTCTTACTCCGTTCCTGCATAAAACAAGATTCCGTGCAACTTTATAACGATAAATGCAAATCACAGATGGCATCAACACAGGATAGCACGCTAAAACCTTGCCTCGTGACCATATACATCAACAGACACAAGGCTCTTCAGAGCATGATTGGTCTGCATCCGGAACTAACCACATGACTGGCTATGCTTTTTATAAAGCCATCCTATAATTTATTTACTAGTCCTATTCATATTTATAACCACACGAGCAATAAAACTGCTTTGCACAATGTAGGCGTATAATACATTGCCTATTTCAGAATTTGATTCCAGTAGAGAACTGTCAGCAATGTCCCAAGCTTGTATTGATTTTCAATTCCAACCGCAATAAATCCGTGAAAGTGGGATTTTCAAATCAGCCGCAATAGAATCAATATATCAGTAGTTGATGCATATGACATGACTAATCGTATCAATCAAAAAGCCAATGCTTCACGTCGTCTAGACTCATTCAAAGAAAGTGATTGGTTTTCAATCACTGTTGCGAATAATGATTTTGTCTTAAAACAAATTTTCGGCGACAGAATTCGTCGACGAATATTAAACATAACAACGTCAGGTAGTTGAATGTTAAAATATGTGTTTATCAAATTATATACGGTATATTAAAGAAATTTGTTTGATATAGTTATAAGTTTAAATGGTTCAGCAGTACTAACATTCACCAACATTTGTAAAAATGTATCAGTGTTGCATACAGCACGCAATGTCAAGCCAATTATCGGTTAATAACAAAGTAGCCGAAGAGGCCGAATGCCGAACGGATAACCGAATACTATACCTATGGCGTCCAGAGCGTCTAGACATTATTATTCACAATGTGAACTAACATAAAGCCAGCTCTCCTTCCGGGCGGCGTTTCTATGAGGTGTTTATTGGATACTGATAGTATATGTTAGTCGTAGAAGAGAAAACAAAAAAAATATTGCCATCAACCATAAAACTTTCTTGTGTATCTATAAACTTTATCAAATTAAGTAGTTTCGCTGGCATATGTTATTAAATTTCCATTGATAAAATATCGTCGATATATATAAAATGTATCATATTACAATATAAATGTCGTAATCGTTAGTATTATATCAAAATGTATTTTTATATGCGTTTGAGCATACTTTGCTCTTACGAACAAGAGAAAGCCCTGATTCAAAATGGAGAACGCCGTTAAACACTACGCTAACAGAAGAGGTGTGGCTCTGGCTGTTAATATAAATATTTATTTACGAAATATGAATTGTATTTTTATATTGTTTGTTCTGACGATTCTTCTAGATCTGATATCTTGGCTGGGTTGATGAGTCTTTCGCCAGCAAATAGTTGATATAATATCAACTTAATTAGATCTACTTTACTTTTTAAAAAATATATAGGTTTAAGTCGTATCGAACATATAAGTTTGCGCACGCGCAATGATCAAACTGAAAAGATATTACTAATATTCTAAATGGTCCAATTTCGACCATTGGGCGACCACTATTAATATTAAATATCCTTAAAACAGTAGTCTGAAGATTACTTCGATTAATTTAGTATAACAATAAGCTAAAGAAAATTCTTGTAATATTTCAATAGATTCGCCATTTTTTGTTAAGACAATAAACTAAATTAATAAAATGACCTTCTCTTGGTCTTTCTCTTTTAGTTTATATAAACTTGTTTACAGTGGCTTTTTTGTTGCCTTCCCGCTGATCGTAAACCTTTTTGAGGATTAGGTTAGCAGGTAACAACGATTTTATCACCAATAGTTACAACACAATTTTCTTACGCTTCTAAGCCTGGTCATGTATCCTTGTCATTTATTTAGGAATAGAAAAGGGCAGTAAATATTGATCTATAACTACGAACATGATATTCAACGCTGAGAACGAATTCACCAAATAAAGGTACTAAATGACTTTGTATATTGCACTTGCATCTTAGTACGGTTGTGTACTGTTCTGCCATATCTGTTTGTAAGGAACCCTGCAGTATAAATGAAAACCTATTTCAGATTTTCTTTTATTACTACCTTTTTTTTATAATACAGTTAAAGTTAGTTTCTTCTAAAATGAAGATAATTTACTTAAACAAAAATCTTAAAAATTATTCGCTTAATAATTAAATCTATACTACTATTATAAAGAGGAAAGATTTGATTGTTTGTTTGTTTGTTTGCATTGAATAGGCTCCAAAAATACTGACCCGATTTAAAAAATTCTTTCACTGTTGGGAAGCTACACTATACCCGGGTGAAATAGGCTAAATTATATTTTCAAAAAAATTAGGGACCTTACTAAAACTTCAATAATGTAACCCAAAGTGTAAAAAAATATGTCTAACTATTATAGTTATGCCACAATAAGTGTTCTTTTATTTTAAAAATTTAATTGAAATGCCGCCTCTAAAAAAGGCTCTTTATTTGTATCTTGGTATTAATTCTTATCAAAATAAATTACTTTATATTCAAAACTGCTTCAATACCTTTATGTAACTTTTTGAATTATTCAATTCGGATATTCCATTCGAAAGATATCACGAGTTTAAAAATGTAAGTATTAGAAAAATGTTGCGTGGTAGCCGCTCACCCTGTTCGGCTAGCTAGGCAGCACCTTATGCAATGTAGGTGTGCATCACTGGGGTTTTTACAAAAATTAGAAAAAAAAAATACTTATTAAAAAATAACGAAAAATAAATAAAAAATAATAACAAAAAAATCGTTAAAATAAAAGTTCATAGAAATAATGATATTCAAACTTTCTTTCTGAGGGGGGTGCTCCTCCCCGGTGTCGGCGTCATTTGCTACGCCGACGACACGCTTGTCACAGCGCGCGGGAGGAACCCTCGCCAGGCGTGCCTTCTGGGCACGGCTGGGGTGGCGCAAATGGTGGCTAGAATCCGGCGACTCGGCCTGGAGGTGGCCTTGAACAAGACGGAGGCCCTGATATTCTACGGGCCCCGCCAGAGGCCGCCACCGGGCCTGAGCATAACGGTGGGAGGCGTCCGCATCGCCGTCGGGCCGTCCATGAATTACCTCGGACTGGTGCTCGACGGGCGGTGGAACTTTGCGGCGCACTTCGAGCGCCTGGCGCCGAGGCTAGTTCGGGCGGCGGCGGGACTCTCCCGTTTGCTGCCGAACGTTGGCGGGCCGGGCGCAGTGTGCCGCAGACTCTTCGAGGGAACCGTGCGGTCGATGGCCCTTTACGGGGCCCCAATCTGGGCGGATCGCCTGACGGCCAAAACGACGGCGCTGCTACGCAGGCCGCAGCGCGTCCTGGCCGTCAGGGCGATAAGGGGATACCGCACGGTGTCCTTCGAAGCGGCCTCCCTGCTGGCCGGATCCCCACCATGGGACCTCGAGGCCCGGGTCTTGGCGCTATTATACCGGTGGCGCCGGGACGCGGCCGAGCGTGGCTCTCGCCCCGCGCCTCGCGAAGTTGAGGTAAAGCGGGCGGAGCTGCGCGACGAGGTGCTCATGGTGGAGTGGAAGGAGCGCCTCGCGCACCCCAGCGCGGGCTTCGCCACCATCGAAGCGGTGAGGCCCGTCCTGGCCGAATGGCTGGAAAGGCGCCACGGCGCCCTGACCTTCCGCCTGACGCAGGTCCTCTCGGGGCACGGTTGCTTCGGGAGGTACCTGTGTCGCATAGGGCGGGAGATGACGTCGGGGTGCCACCACTGTGGCGCGGGCGACGAGGAGGACACGGTGAACCACACTGTCGCCGTGTGCCCTGCGTGGCGCGAGGAGCGCCGCGCCCTCGTCGCCCAAATCGGCGTGGACCTGTCGCTCCCGGCCCTGGTTCTGTCCATGGTCGGGGGCGATCCTGGATGGACGGCCGTCGCCTCCTTCTGCGAGGCAGTCATGTCCGCAAAGGAGGCGGCGGAGCGGGAGCGGGAGTCGACCACCACACTCCTCTCCCGCCAACGCAGGCCACGCCGGCGGCGCCGGAGGGTCAGTAACGACCTCCGGCCGCCGTAAAAAGCGGCTGCGGGCGGCCCCTCGGGGGAGGACCCGCCGCCCGCACTATTGCCGCGAGGGTGAGGGCTGCGTGCTGTTCCGCGGCCCCCCTCAACTCCTAGAGTTGTTAGGAGAGCGCCGGGGGGACGAAACCCTGACCCCCTGGCGCCAACACTTTAGAAGGGGCCCGCCTCAAGACAAAGGGCGGGCCGGCGCCGGCCCGGGCCACGAGATCGGCAGGCCATATATCCGTGGGCCCGGGCGTAGGCGATAGGAGAACAGCGGGGTTTTTTAGTGGGTAGTCGGATGGCCAATCATCTTTCCCGGAGTCCCACATATCCCTCGGTCCCCCCGGGCCGGGGGAACCCGTCAAGAGAGGTTTTTCCCCGAGACCAAAAAAAAAAAAAAAGAAAAAAATTCAAACTTTCTTTATAATTTTATTTTTTTAGTAACCTGACGCAAATAGAAGGGTTTAAGTGTGTGTATATAATTTTTAATTTTGAAATTTTTGTTAAATACCCGTGCGAAGCTGGGGCGAGCCGCTAGTATTAAATAAAACGATTAAGGATTTGTTTAAAGAAAACTATTTAAAATAAAAGCTTTTACTTGAATGCTTCATTTTAGATTTTGGTTAGATACGAAATTTTACCGTTATAAATAGACGGCTTGTTAGCCGAGAGGACAGAGGAGAGTGGAAGGAGAGAACATGTTGTGCCCCCCACATAATGTGGGATAAGGGCAGGAGGAAAAGAAAATAAATAAAAATAATATATTTATAAGTCGGAATACTTGCGGAGATCGTGGTTTCAATGCCGTCTTGGGTATCTGCATAATGAATACTTATTTCAAAAGTATATCAGTTTTCTAGTACCTACCATTAACACGAGAGCACTGCTTTTTACTTTGGAACTAGATGTCGCTGTTTAAACTGTCATTTATATTCATTTAATTATATTCATAAATCATATTCATTTTTAGAATTTGTAAGCAATACTCTTTCTTTTTGCTTTTTGGTTCATATAAATGTAGGTCTATCCATGTAGGTATCTATCTATGTAGGTATATCCGGGTCTTTTTCCCACAGTTTGTTGTTAAGGCGGTTTTAGGCCTCGAACACTCTTTACCCCGGCGTAAACTCATGGAGCAACGACCCCCTGGTGACGTAGATCGAGCTGCAGGAGAACACGTTCATATTGGCGTGACTTCATCGAAGCTCGACGTTGGCCCGACCTAGAGGCGAAAGTACTCGCGTCATTATATCGATGGCGCGAGGAAGAGCGGGCACGGGGCTCGAAGCCGGCGCAGCGGCAGATCGCGCTGCGCCGAGAGGAGCTCCGTCAGGTCTTGGTGGCGGAATGGCGGCAAAGGCTTCTGCGCCCTACCGCCGGCCTCGCTACCGTCGAGGCGATCCGGCCAGTACTCGACGACTGGCTCGGGAGAAGGCACGGCTCCCTGTCGTTTAGGGTGACGCAGGTGCTGTCGGGGCACGGCTGCTTCGGCAAGTACCTGTGCCGCATAGACAGGGAGCCGGACGCTCGGTGCCACCACTGCGTCCATTGCGGGGAGGATACGGCGCAACACACGCTCGCCGAGTGTGTAGCTTGGGAGGAGCAGCGCCGTGTCCTCATAAATGAAGTGGGAGACGATCTGTCGCTGCCGGCCGTAGTGCGGAGGATGGTCGGTAGCGCAGAGTCGTGGGACGCAGTGGTGTCCTTCTGTGAGGACGTGATGTCGCAGAAGGAAACTGCGGAACGGGAGAGGGAGATCTCGACTCCCTTCCCCGGCCGCAGAAGGCGCACCGGGCGCAGGAGAAGGGCGGACAACGCCCTTTTCCAGCCCCCATGAATAGGTCCAGGGGCGAGGGACTTGGGGAAGTTCCCGCCCCCTATTCGATGGACCCGAGGTGGAGGCGCGCGCGGGTGTCGGCGCGCGCCTCTGAGGCGATGCACGGGGTAGTTAAACACCTCACTACCCCGTGCAGGAGACGAGGCCCGGACACACCGGGCCAGCACTAGTGTGGGGCTGCGGAAGAATTTGGATTCCCGCGGCCCCGCGCGCACGTGTGAGGAGACACCGGGGTGGTGGTTTTAGCCGGTAAGAATCCGGCACGCCCCTCCGCCTTTCCCCAGGCGGAGGTAGTCCATGAGGATTTCCCCACCCCGTAAAAAAAAAAAAAAAAAAAAAAAAAATCTTGGCTTGGTAAACTAATTTTTGTTATCGGCGGCCATCAGCGGCTTGTGTTGACCTCGTTGTGGCTTAGTGATCTATAAAATGTTGAGTACTAACTTTTAAATGTCGTCAATTTGCATTCATTACTTTTATCCCCATCGCATGTTAATGATGGTATTATGTATATGAATTATAAACGTGGGAAGCGCGATAAACTTGCCAAGATATCCAAACGGTTCAAGGACAAAATTGCCAGGGTCGAACGCACACACGCGTAATTTTTGAACGTATAATGTATCCATAATTTACTCGAGCTTGAAGTAATGAAGACCTCCGGAGCTTTCGCATGTCGAAGCGCTTGTAGTAGTTATGGGGCTGAATTCCGTTGTGAATGTTTGAATATTAAAAAAATATATGTATCAGTAGTCTAGTCTGCTGCTTAATTTGGAGCTAAATGAGGCTGTGTGAATTGTCATAGTAAAGTAAACTAAAAAATTTATATATATTATGAAGATAAATATGATAAAGTAATTAAGATTTTTGTTTGAATGCTACAAGAGAAAGCACCAATTCTATTTAGCTGCCATTGTATTAAACGATTACTAAAATATTCATGTAAACGCATAATTAGAAAGGAAGACTGCAATCTAAATTTCCACCTGTCAACTGTTAGGTTTTAAACATCGATATTAGGTACGAAGCCATGTTAGTCACAGGAAACAGTATAAAACGGATATTCGCGCAACCCTTTTTTGCAACAAAATATTTTTGTACACGACGTACGTACGGCATCGATTTTTATTAACGGGGTCACGGTTTCATAATCTTATAAGAATATGATATGAATATGATATATAAGGAAATAATGAAATACACGATTATTAGAATATAATAGAAGAAAAAAAAATGATTGAAGTTTTAACATACTCGGGAATTTTAGGATTCCGTTAAATTTGTCAACCTGCAGAGATCACGATTTCCTACCATCTTATAGGTATTTATTTATTTACAAATAAAATAAACAAATAAATATACTGGGACAAATTACACAGCGCCATCTAGTACCAAACTAAGTAGCATAGCATTTGTGTTATGGGTACTAGACAATTAATATACATATTACATGTATTTGTAAATGAATACATTTTATACATAAACCCCAGACGCGAGACGGAATTCGAATCCGTGACCTCAGCAAGCGTACCGAAGTACGTTATCCGGTACGCCACGGACGATGGTCGTCAAAGTAAAAAAGAAAAGTATATAAATATGTAGTATACAGTTATCTAGTGTCTGTAACACAAGTGCTCTGTTGCTCTCTTTGGGATAAGATGGTGCTGTGTGAATTGTCACAGCATATCAATTAAATTATTAAAATACTAGCTGACCCGGCAAACGTTGTTTTGCCATATTAAAAAAAAGTTCTTTTTTAAGGTCCAATCTGTGTCTATTACCGAAATTCATCAAAATGAAAACGTAACAGACCGAGTTATTTACATTCATATTTACAATAATAGATGACCCGGAGATCTTCGATATTAAAATATTTACATATTGTACAGCATGGGATGCACATCCAAGGAGTTTAAAAATTCAGTTGGATAATTAGTGGCTTCATCTTCGTTTGTTACACAGTCAATAAGTTTGAATGAATGCAGAGTACCAACGATTTGATTCTGAATTATAAAGTTTAAGTCATTCCACATATTTATTCTTAATCATAATCATAATCTTTATTTGTTAAAATGCAGGTCTGTTTACAAATTATGTCAGTTTATAAATTCTTCCCAGTGCATTTTTGCCCCCAGGCGTACAAATATACATTATTATTTGGGAAATTAATTAATTACTTCACAATAAATTCTTAATTCTTTCATATATTATTAATCTTTCATATATTATTAAAACTTTCATATACTATTAATCTTAGCCGCCAAAATTGCTCACTCGCTTAACGCTAAACATTTCAAAATAAATAATAATTTTACAATATATATGTCAATCCTTTCTACATTTTATTACATTGACATTATTCTACATTTTTAAAATCATTATCATTAAATTAAATACGCCATTATCCGAATATTGTAAAAACCGTGAAAATCGGTCCAGCCGTTCTCGAGTTATATGTGTTCGTACAAACGCGACATTGTTTTATATATATAGATTCCTAGATTTACAGGTTTAAAAAATATTGTTTGTGAAATATATGAAATCATACAAGCGATTCATCTTGTGATTTTCTTTTAACCTAGCAGATGAACTACACGACTCATATTCATGGCATAAAGATATTTGAAATACCAACCGGCAATGATAGCAAGAAATCCCTTAGCAACAACGGGTTGTCTCACATTTAATTACTTCTAATTGCTACCGACAATCTACGTTAATTACACCAGCTATGCGACGTCCGTAATGACTCAACTGTCGTAGACTTATACGAGTTTCTAATGATGTGTGATAAATAAATATTCTGTTAATTGCTATGTAATGTAAAATATATCATCATCATCATCTAAGCATAGTATCCCGGTTGCAACCTAAACTTTCGTTTCGGTGCCCGCTTTGCGAATTTTTCTACTCCACTTCGCACGGTCTTCAGCATCCCTGGTAGTGAGCCCATTGGCACGCATATCACCATTTACGACGTCAAGCCAGCACTTTTTGGGTCAACCCCTCCTGCCGGGGCCCGGCGGAGGCGGCATGGTCAAACATTTGTTTCCCACGTAATCATCCGGTTGCCGTAAAACGTGGCCGTACCAACGGAGCCAACACTCCTGCAATTTATCCGCAATGTCACGCAATGTAAAATATATATTTTACTAAAAACCTGCAAAGCACTAATAAATGTCGAGATTTGAATTAGAACCAAAAAAAAATTATTTTTATAAATGTTTGGATATTTCAATCTAAATTATAGTCTAGGGAAAATGTGCATACCATAGAATTACAAGCTAATATTTACGAAAATAGAGTAAATTTATTCCAAGTATTACGGGATGAGTCAACCGTTGATAGTTTTATCATAGTGAAGAATTCGCTCGTTCTAAGTACGCTAGCAGCAATCGGAATTTCCTCATTCGCGGACTTTCTGTCATTTGTATTCCATGACCGCGTATCACGACTACACGAGTACCTTAATAAACAATAAATGTTAACTTATAAGTTACCGGAAATTGTGTGGATGCGTCAATTATTATGATTCAAATACAGTTTACAAAGGACTGACGCATCCACCGCCCTCTTTACGTGTCAATTATAATTAAAACAATTGCATTATAAATTAACACGTGTCTAAGAGTATATAAAATAATATGCAATAATAATTATTTTAATTATATGCAATACATAAAAGAATTTAGTTGATTGACATGATGGCTGATTTCAATTACTGGGTGGGTAAAAATTTAAAAAAGATCAAAATCATCAAAAGATCCACGATACATAATTTCAAGTAAGTACAAGAAGCTAAAAAAGTTGTATGTATAGAATTAAAATTAGCAATATAGATTATATGAAATAATTTCATCATTACTCATTTATGTTATAGAAGAAAAACCACTTTGACGTAAAAGACATCAACGAGCTGCGTATAATTGGATAACTATTCGTCTATTTATACTTTTGCATTTCAAACGATTCGCAATTTCCTGTTTGATAAAACAGCTTTGCAATGACTATTTAAACAAATTGGAATAGGTTAAATAAATTATAAATTTAATTTATCTGAATTATGATCGGTAAATATGCAATGAAATGCAATAGGTAATATGAAAGTAATGTTTTCAAAATTATTGCTGTAGACTAAAGTTCACAAATAAACTTAAATAATAATTAAGTCTCACTGTTCCCTCTGAGCGAAGAAGATAGAATAGAAGAATTTAGTCCACCAGGTTTAGTTACAGCCGGATAGAATTATACGTGCGATGCGGATAGATGCCCGACATGCATATATCCTCTCGTGTTTACCCTGGTGTCTATGTTATAATATACACATTACGTGACAAACATAGTGGGAATCGAACAAGTGACCTCTGATCTGTTTCCAAATGTGATATTATTTCGCTTACTATACAATGTTATATGGATATTATGTGCATAGACACTAGGCTGAGGGTATGAACTGAAATCCTAAGAAAATGGTGATGACGGAGTAATAATAAACAAATATTGGGCCCTGTACAATTAATAGGTTTAACAAAAATTAAAATGTAGACAATAAATTATCAAAAATCTTTATGGAAGTTATTTCTGAGATAATATTAATAAATAAGATAGATCGATAGACTATTCTTTATTGTCCACCAAAAATTATATACATGCAAAGTAACTTAATATTAAACTTATAACTAGTGCACAAAAGGCGGCCTTATCGCTAAGAAGCGATTTCTTCCAGACAACCTTAAGGTCGGAATACAATCAAAAAAACGTTTTGCTATGGGTGGCGCTCTAAAATTAATATGAAATATAATAATATATTACAAATAAGATATAAGATAACATAAAATACAAAATATAACATAAAAGCAAATAGTGTAAGTAAAATAAAATATTGTTATATTTTATTTTACTTACAAATGAATTAGTTTTAATAAGTTGAATATTAGACTTTAAAGGCTTCATCCAGATAATAATTTCGAATTTTTTTTTTTAAATTGGTAGTGATTACGCTTGTGTGATTGCAATCGGCAAGGAGTTCCATAGTCGGACAGCCTGTACAGTGAAGGAATGATTGTAAAAGGATGAAGAGTGTACAGGTACTGTTAGTTTAAGATTATTAGAGGAGCGCAAATTAAGGTCATTTAATAAATAATAAATATTTCGTGACAATTCACACAGCCCCATCTAGTCCCAAACTAAGTAGTATTATGGGTACTAGACAACTGATATACTACTTATATACTTTTTTTGTAAATAAATACATATTATACATAAACGCCCAAATGCAAGACGGTAATCGAACCCATAACCTCCGCAAGCGTACCGAAGTGCTTTATCCATTACGCAACAGAGGTCGTCAGATTATTGTGAAGATTATATACAATTATAAAATAAAAAGTCATGATAGTATTGAAATAAACAGATCTTTCATCAAGTATTGGATGGGTGCACTCGTGCGCAACGAACTGGACAATTCAAATAAATTTCGCTTTATTTGATCTGGCACTAAGTTAAGTTTTTCTGTAGTTATATCATAGACTGTCTGAGACGAAAGTTTGTGTAAAAAGTGGCAAGTATAATGTTTGAGATATCGTTTACCTTTTAGTAGAATATTTAATTAGGACAAAATTAGTAATATCTATTACATAAAAAAATATTAAGGCTTCTTTTGAAGAAAAGAAAATCTTTCGGAAGAGTACCGATGCAAATAGGCGCATGGAAATTACACACTGTTACAATACTCAACAGCATGTATCTGCCACCGAATTATAGAATAGTAACAATATATGCGCAGAAGTAAAAAAGTAAGCAAGCGAACACCAGGTACCGAAGTTCAAGTTACCGATGGAGGATTGACATTTAGATGACGGTAATAATTTAAAATAAACAGAAGCTGCACACCAGATTTTTTTGTCTATTTAATGTATTTTTATAACATCGCCGTTATAAAAATCATTAGTCAAAAGTATGTAAGAGTAAAACAGGATTTGGTCAGTATTTAGCCAACAATAGTCACTATTTGTAAAGTTAATATCCGGTTAGCGGGACAAAATCCAGAATAACGTGACATGCGTGACAAAATTGAAACGGCACGGACCTATAACTTCCGACACTTCAACGAATTATTTTCATTTTATTGCTGAGGAACAGCAGACAGGCTAACGGCCCACTTAATAGCAGTTACCGTCGCCTATGGATGCTTGCGACGCTGAAGGCACTGCGAACACGCTATCCCATAGGGGTACAGGAACTTGGGTCACTAATGCCGAAACACAACATATGGTATGGCAGTATAGTTACTTTTAGACCAAGGGTGGTTGCTATCCAGACGGACTTGTGACCCTACTACGTAAGGGTTGATGTGTCGCCTTTTACGACAGGTCGACCCAGGCCGAAGGGGTTAGTATTATTTTCCACTCCGGCACAGAGTTTTTTTATACATCTATTCAAGTTATATGAGAAAGAGTTCTGTTTATTTTTAGGTAATTACATACCGAAACACTTGAGGTGTTTAAATAATCAAAATTATCAAGAAGTGTAAAAGTGAAAAGTCATTATAATGTAACGTAATACATGGAATTAGATGTTGATGAAGAGAACTTACAAAAAAAGCGTAAAAAGTTGATAGATATACAGATCTATCTATATATCTAACAGATATCAGATATACAGTAGATCTCCTTCTAAAAGTACAACTGATTAAAGACAACAAGATGACGGACATTAATCATTATTTTTAAAGATTCAATTTTTTTTATTACTGTGGAATAACATACAGACAGACGGTCCATTTAATACTAAGCAGTTACTATTGCCTATGGATATTTGCTACGCCAGAATCACAGCTAACACTGCCGACCACATAGGGGAAGTGGAACTCGACTCACTTATGCCGGAATGCAAGTTTGTTACGGTAGCATATTTAGACACTAGAGGTTGTCATCCAAACAGGTTTGGAACTCTACCTAGCTTACCTAAGGTTTTGTCTTCTACAACAAGCCGGCCCGCCCGCCCCTGCACGGTGAAAAAAATCTTTGCACGCACATGGTAGTAAAATAATATTTGTAAGAAAATAATCAAACAATTTATTTGATGGTACAGAATACACAAATTTTTATAGAGGCAAATAGCGAAAGAAGACAAATCCTTAAAATAGCGGTTGTACGTCGATAGAAAGAAAGAGTGACTCCGCAGGACGTAGTGGTAAATGACTCGCTTGTCGCATGCTAATGTCCGGTCGCCGGTCATGCCACCACTGTCCTGTCATCCACTGTAATTGTCAACCCAGGAAGTGAGGTTGCATTCCACAGATCGCTGACCGTATTCGTTTAGGGTGACTTAATAACTAACTATCCTCACATGTTTTGTTGTACTGGTTTACTAAATGAATGAAAGGATAATTTAAATTTTATGGTTAAATACGTTAGGAATTAAACCTCTGCGGCAGCGCCTTTAGAATGACTGAATGAATAGTTTATGAAAAATATTTTTTTACAAAAATAATTGTTTTTTTAAAATCTCTATCTAATCATTGTTGGGTCTATAAGGAGTATATGTATGTGTCGCTCTTACAAAAGAAAAGTATATAAAAAATAAAACAGTCGTCTATGCTGCTTACCTTAATACTAGATGGCTAGATGGCGCTGGATAGTATAGTAGTGGTAAAGAAAAATCAATTTGTCGCCGTAATATTCGCACGGCGTAATTACGAAGCAAATCCTAGCCTGTGTTATCCCTACAACGTTATACTGTATCTATTTTTAAGTACCTAATAAAATTATTTAGACGGTTTAAGATTTCATCCTGATACCTCAATTCGAAATATGGGGTACAACTTCTGTCAAAAAGCTGAAATTCTACTCTCCTTCGGGTTAGTGTTCTGCTTAATTTCCTTTTCCCGAGCGGGGACCCTCAATAAAATAGGTTAGAAGGAATAAACTCATCTCGTGTTTGGTTCTTAAACGAGCGACTGTAGTCAGCCAACCTCATGACTGTGACGAGGCAGTCCATTTCTTATTTCAAGCATAGACCATATGGCTAAATATAATTTATATTCGAAGAACAAACAAGAAAAATATAATTATCTAGAACGAAAGAAAAATATATAACGCGACCCCGAGACATTAATATTATACTGTCCGATGAAGTGCCGTCTGCAATTACGTTAAGTAACCCCCTATTGACATATCAATTTGATTAATTGTGTGCTGTGCGACTTCAATGACCTCCCCACCCTCATATCCTATATAGCGAGCCGTAACTGATGTCTACTTAAAATCTTTTATTAACGCTTTGTCTGTTGATATTGCAAACCGGTTGTCTTGTATTTAACATTCAACTTAAATAATGTAATTTACTATAGTATTATACAATTATTTCGGCTGTAAGTTTTGAAGATCTTAATCAAGCTTATGTTATGACGACCTTCGTAACGTAGCGGCTAACGCACGTTAAAATGCCTGCGGAGGTCACAGGTTAGATACCCATCCCGTGTCTGGGTATTAATGTACATGTATTATAACAAAAGTAAAGCCTGTAAGTAGTAATAACACATTTTTATGCTACTTGCTTCAGGACTAGATGGCGCTGTGTGAATTTTTGTAATGTATATTTCAATATTTATATTCTAATCGAACAGTTTTAATCACAGTACTTTATGTAATCACGCGTATAATTCATTGCTGTTGAATTTACTAGCTTTAATATTTTGCAGGGAGGCTTTTATGCCTTCTTGTTGATAATATTCTTGTATATGAGCAATTTTAAATAAAATGATCATAAATATATGTTATTTACTAATTACTCTACAGTTAAGTTTTAAGTAAGTAGAAAATAGACTACTGAAATATTGATCATCATCATACACTTGACTGATCATATTAATGAAGAAAATTTAAATTTTGAAATGTAATGAAATTTTCATTCTTTCACACGCAGATAAAATGTATTTACTTTTTGTAGATACATATTAATAAGAAATATTATTTGGGAAAGTTTAAACTAAGTAGAACTGGAGCTATTAAAGGCTCTCTCGTCAATTTTTTAATGATGCTATTTATAATAATTAAATATAATTATTAAGGCATTTTATTCAACCATTTTGTTAATATACATGTCAACTATTAATAATATTTTATGAAAACAAGACGTTCACAATAAAGAGTATTTTTAGCGGCATTCCTTGAAACAAGAATGCCTTTGATATCTTACTAATTATCACTTTCAATGGGCTGCGGTTACACAAGAACCGATAATAGCTACTGATTTAAGGCAAGTTCAAAAACCTACAATTATCGTTTCTAACAAGTCTATGCCCGGGCCGTTATTTACTACTTAGCTGTAGTTAAATTTTTGATCGCAAATAATGATCTGTTATAAATATTGATATACTGGGACAGTTCACACCGCTTCTAGCCCCAAAGTAGCATAGCACTAATATACTACATATATACTTTTCTTTTGTAAATATATACAATTAACATAAACACCCAGATGCGAGACGGGAATCAAACCCATGTCCTTCACAAGCGTATCGAAGAGCGTTAGCCGTTAAGCCACGGAGGTCGTCATTCTTGAATAAATGCAATATAATACATAGTATCATATTAAATTGTATTCGTTCAAGGAATAATAATGTCTCAGTGTCTACGATCTGAATCCTAAGAACGATTCATCATTCAGCAGCCCAGATAAATGAGTTTTTTTTATAAATGTATTGCGTACTCTCCGGATTTGGAATGAACTTCTGATTGTGTCGCCTTACGATATGGGGTTTTTCAAATACGACGTATTCTTCGAGGCCGGCGACGCGTTGGCAATGCCTCTGATGTCGGAAACGTCCATAGGTGACGGTGACCTGCTACTGGGTAGGCCATTCGCACATCTGCTTAACTTCAGTTTAAAAAAAATAGCCAAAAGATAGGCAATAAAACGATCAAGGTAGATTCATATAAAATTATTTACAAAGTGTGACCTTTACGTCTGTTATTTAGTAATGTTGTTAAAATAAAAATATGTGTTACACAAGCATTATCTGACCGATACCATATTAGTCGTTCGTGGATAAATATTTACATGAATTCCAAGCATTTTACTGATAACAACAATGTTGACAAAAACCATAAAAGATTATGTTTAAATACAAATATATCAATGGTATAACATTTAATAATAATATCCGAAATCAACGTGAAAGACCCTCATATGGTACACATGCGGGCGACAAAAAATGTTTAACAGTAACATCGCGGCGTCATTGGGTAATAAACGGAATATCATACAGTGGTGCCCGAATGCTGGAGCTAAAAAAAATGTGTTGGTAACTGCACAAAAGACTTTATGTCCAAAAGTAGAATTACGTACGTATTTCAATACCTACACTCGGCAGGTGTAAGCTGTTGACATTTGTCTATATCTTCTTCTTCTTCTTCTTTGGCATTACACTCTTGCCAGAGTGGTCGTGGCCGTCACGTTGAGGTTTTTGTAGCCTGTTTTACAATACGACGCCACTCTTCGCGAATTGCCGCTCTCCTTGTGCATTCGTGCAGAGAAACGTCGACGGCGCTTTTCACTTGGTCCGTCCACCTCATCGGTAATATCCCGCGTGGTCGGGTGCCTTCAACCTTGTCCTGCACTATCAGGCATTTGATGGATTCGCCTCCGCGCCGTGATACGTGTCCAAAGAAAGTGAGGATGCGAGCATGCACTGTGTTTGATAGCCTGTGATTGGTACCCAGCTCTCGAAGAATAGACTCGTTGGTTCGGAATTCCGTCCACGATATACCGAGCATTCTTCTCCAGCACCACATCTCAAGAGCATCAATCCGTTTTTTCTCACTTTCTCGTAGGGTCCATGTCTCCGCAGCATAAAGAAATATGGGGAATATGAGAGCCCTGACAAGTCTGGTTTTGGTGGCTTTGGTGATGTTTCGTTTATTTGTCTATATAATAAAGGTGTAATGTGGAAAATAAAAACTACGTAGGTAGTGTAATTGAGAATTGATATTCTTTTATCTATATTTGCGTGAACAATTTTGTAAAACGAGTGTCTGCGAGGGTTATGGATTTGCGCACGGATTAAAGCGACATGTTCCAGATGGTACGCCTAACCACCTATGTATATACACGTTATGCATATTTTATTATATGAATAATAACTAGCTTACACGGCAAATGTCGTTTTGCTATTTATTTAAAAAAAATACATTTTAAATAGGATTTCCGTAAAATCCGTTCTCAATGTAGTAAGCGTCTATGTTACATTGTTAAATGAGTTACGATGCTAAATTTTAAGTCAATCGGGTGTATAGTTTTAGAGATCTCGTAATGAGTGGTATTTCACTTATATATTTCTGAAACATTATGGTAAATTAAAAAAAATATTTTGGAAGGTATTTCCGCGAAATCCGTTCTAAACGAGCGTTTACATCGCAAAGTGAGTAACTATGCTAAATTTCAAATCAATCGAGCGTATAGTTATAGATATTTCGTGATGATATATGTATACATATCCTGAAACACAAATGAGTTACTCGAGACTACCCTGTCAGGCAGCGCATATTTATATTCGATGCTTTACTTCTGACCTTACATAGCTTTTGTGGCAATTCGGAGAACATTAGGGCGCACACATCGCAAGGGTGCTCTTACAACCAAACTAAATATAGATCCGCAACGGCACCGGAATTTATACTCTAAACACATTGATGCGATGTACTCCTGCAGCTGGAGTCGAGATGATTACGGTGAACTGCTTTAAATTGCTCAAGTTATTTAAATTTTAGAATTATAATAACTTAATATTAACGTATATGTACCTATATCTCTTTATTTTAGGTACTAGGACAGAATATATAATAAATAAATAATGAGAAGATTTATTTCGGCGTCAAATCAACAAATTAAGGTAATAAGCTACTTTATTTTATTTTATTCGGAAAACAAACAGTTGACAATTAAAAAAGTAGCTAAGTATAACTATAACCGATTATATGTTTTCACATATATAGTCTACGCTTGGTAAGAACTTTTATTCATTTATCGAAGAGCACGGCAAATGGGAGCTATATAAAGTGAGCATTAGTGTCGCAAGCAGTCAGGCTCACGGAGATTGGTCGGGCATGGCGTGGCGCGGGTGGCGGAGTAGGGGTCGCGGCGTATTGATCCGGCCCCGGCCCTCGCCAGACATTACAGGAGCACTCGCAACCCTCACTCCCCCCGCCCCCTCACCCCCCGCCTCATGAGCCGCCGGGTGTCCGCCGGCTAGGTGGTGCGTCGACACCCGGTCGAACGCAACCACACCCCTTTTTTATGCGAACGTCGACTCATGGGATTTTCCAATTCAATTTACTTTCCAATCGAAAAACTATGTGCATGACTAAGGTCATTATAGACTGCCTTCTTATCTCGGAATGAAGAGACAAAAGAAAGCTCCGCTGTACTCGTAAATGAGTCTCTTAAAAATACCGGTTATTTTAACCGGATTGGTAATATACTGAAGTGAGAACAAGAAAATATAAAATAGCTCATTCGTGTAGTAGTCGGTCGAGTGTTAAATCAATAGAATATGTTTATTGCCTGAGATTATAATAAGATCTCCCACTCCATTCGAGCTGCGACTGAGATCGATCGCAGATAAGCGCCCCCTGATAACGCACGCCACCTTGAAAATTCAACCTGAACATTCTGGAATTTTGGCAACTCGTCTGAGACTTTTGTTCAACATAAAAAAGCTAAAAGAATGCAGAAAGTTTGCTCCCATATAAAGTATCGAATAAATGAAGGAGCTTTTTCGAAGTTCGTTGACACTGCGAACAATGTGCCCGAGGCGACTTTTATGTTGCTGCCTCGGCACGACTCCGCCTGCGACATCTGCAGGGATTAAATCTTATACAACTACCATATATACATACATCCTAAAATTTACTAATATTTTATAAATAACTGCTTTTAATAAATGCAAAGAATACTGAAACGATTCACACAAAATAAGCAGCTCTACTTACATACTTTCTTTTTGTAAATAAATATATAATATGCATAAACGTAACGTAGATGTAAGACGGGAATCGAACCCATGACCCCTGAAGTATTTCTGACGTACGAAAGCCGTTCCGCCAAAGAGGTCTATACATCCCGTATCCTATCCATCCATGCCAGGCTACCAACATTGCAATTAAAGTATATATTGGTCAAACAAGAGTAACGAATGATTCAATTAAAATAACTGCCAAATGCACCGATAAAGTATAATTGTGATATTTTTAGATTGTATTAATTAATTGAGTTTTAACTATAATAGTGTAGTAAACATTCAACTGGAGCGCAAAGGACTGACGGAAAAACAGCGGGGACAATAGTGATTAAATAAACAGATATGGAACAAAAGAAAGTATGGTTTTGCAAAAATACAAAGCCCATTTCGATAACGTTTGCGATTTTGAACGTTCATGATTCATACCTAGCGTGCAATTTGAGTCATCTGCTAAGTTAATGCACTAAGCAGCCACAATAATGAGGTTATGACGCACTCACTGCTCTCTAATTAATATATACCACTAATTATAGTTATATTTACAAGAAAACGTGGCTGAGTGAAAGTAAATATCATTTGTAGTCGTATAGACGCGTAAAAATAAATTAAAGGAAACGTCATGATTACATTTGATTGATGGATGAAGTCGGACGAAGAGCAACAATGGGTCATGTAAGATAATGGCGTGTTATTATAAAAAAAACTGAATACATGATTGCTCAAATACAATGTGAAAAGTTTTTAATATTCAACAAGCTATGATAAAGCGTGTTAAAAAGAAATGATATCCCTACAAATTGTATAACAATACAAATTTCGTCTCATTTGTCATAAAAAATTAACTTGAATAGAATACGGGTATTGCATACAATCGATACATTGTGGATATTAACCGCGTTGAACTATTACAAAAGATAATAAAATAATTTAAAAACACAATCTTACACAATAAAATTTATCAATATACTTTATTACCTTACTTTGTATGCCAAGTTGTTATTTATATTCGATAACAAAACAACAGCTCTCTTTTATTCGTAATGGAATTAAACAAAATATCATTTATCATTAATGTTATTGCACGAATGTATTTTTTTAATGATATCTTAAAAAACACTGCAAAAATATGACAAATGCATTCCACCCACCCATTTGATAACAGTAATATTGAACGCGCTCCTCGATACGAGATAGTTCAAGAACGTTACTCTCTAGTGACTCATAGTATAGGAAGAGAGCCATCTCGCCCAGACGCTCTCAATAAGGAAGAAGGTAATAAACGAATTCATCTCTCCCATCTTACGAAGCTGGGGGCCCATTAAAATGCACAATAATGCACATTGTGGCCGCGAGAACGGCCCCTGCACCCGAGGGGCACACGCTATTTTTAGGCATTGAATTGATACGCCAACAAAGGGAAGGATGTGAGCAATTAACACACACTTTCCTAACAGAATGTGCTTCAATTACCTAGTGATTAGTATATAATATGGAATCCAAAGCGGAATAAACGTTCCGAGTGATGTAGGCCAGACGTCGGAGCATATGCGGGGAACAAAAAAGTCCACCCGTCAAATTTCCCATCAACTCTGCATACAATTAAACACTCAGAGTAAAAAATACACTCGTATGAGGCGTGTGTAGGTTCATTGTTCTCGGAAGATATCTACTGATGGACTGACCTAATTGAAAATAATGGTGCGTTATTCACAGATGTGATCCTTTCCGAGTATTACGAAAACATGTCAGCCGAATCGGCGGCACGAAAGCGGGTGGATGTGGAATGCAACGCTCATATGCCCGTACTTAGTTGATGGCATTCCGTAAACTATAACATATCATTAATTTAATAGCGCTTTAAACAACGGACTCTTGTGCGCTGTTAGCCTCCAGGCGAGCGTCTGGTCATTTGAGATATCAAGTTTACATATCGTATGCCTTAAGAGAAACACGATTTAAACTGTATTGAAATTAATGGCCCTGTCACAAAATAAAATTATTTTGCCTTTTAACGGAAAGAAGTCTTAATGCTCTGTTATGTGGCGTGATAAAAATATTCAAGTTTTGTATCTGCGCAGTTCTAATGACAATAACACTGGAAGACCAATCTCGAACATAATACATAACACAATCTAGAACTAGTTGAGAACATGAAATTTATATTCAATTATTAATTCTATTCGCATGATAGATTCATTTTTCTTTTTGATTCTTTTAACTATAATTTTAACGACAGTTCGGTACCTACGTTAAATCACAGGTTATTTTTTTATCTTACAATACTAAGTAAGATAACGGATATAGATCATAATTTTTTTTGTGTCGTATTCAAACCTCGATCCTACTCGAAGTGAGTCAGTTGACTATCTAATATATGTTATATCTTAACTAATATTATAAATGCGAAAGTGAGTTTGTTTGTTATGCTTTAACGCCAAAACCGTTGAACCAATTTTGATGAATTTCGGTATAGTCATAGATTGGACCTTGGAGAAGGACATAGGCTACTTTTTTATTCATATGGCAAAACAACGTTTGCCGGCTAGTAGTTAAATATTTTAGATTTACATGTAATTGAAAGATCGCAGTGAGTTTTATCGGCAGAACATTAAGCAGGAGATGTTCATGCCGTACTCTAGTTTATTATTGTCTGATATTAATATGAGAATGTTTACAACACGCGCGTGGAATCTCGCGGGCGGAACTCGCACATTTTTTTGCGGTGCAACGCTATAGACCAAACTTGTATATGGTACCGGTCGAGCAGCCCGAGGAATCGGATTTTTGCTGTAGATGGCGTCGAGTAAGCCGCGGTCATTTACATACTAAGTTGACAGTAAGTTATGTTTACCGTGAATATGGATGTACTTGAACCAACCCTCATTACGATTTATTAAAAATCAAATGACATAAGCTATATACATAAAAAGGAATCTCTTAGAGTGCATTCTAGTTAAGCAAATCATCTTTTGTATAATAAATTTGATGGTTAATTTAAATAATGGTCAGAGCTATTATATTTATAAGGCCTTATTGATGGATAACGAATAATCTTTCACAGTTAAGTGGATACTTTATTAAGCCTACCCTTCACGGCAGTTAAAGTTAACGAGGAAAGTGGCTGATAAATCGTTTGTCGTCGGCGCAAGTAGCGTTGACTCGCATTATCTGAAGCACTGGAGCGATAAAAACGAACAAAGAACAATGTCAGTGGGCGCTCGATTCCCTTTCGCATGAACCGGGCTGGTTGACCGCTACGGCTTCGGATGACAAAATATCATTAATTCATTTTTGCCATACATGCGTCGTCCCGCGGAGTTGCGCTTCGCCGATCACACAAATGCACCGACGCAGGCATACCATCCATATTTGAAATCCAATTTATAAGTGTAAATAAAAATCCTGTATATTGATTAAAATACTTACGAACTTTTATTAGGGATTGGTTTTAAAAATGGTTTAAATCAATTTTACGACTAAGTATAATACGACTAAGTAATCCCACGGAGTGACAGGACGGCCGGTAGCCGGCGGTGTGTAAATCCGCATTAGGGCGCGCATCGCCCAAACAACGCAATAAGCAGGAAGGTTGATGCGGGTGTGCGACAGAATTTTAATACTGAGCCGGGTGAATACACGATCTCAATGACGGCAGATGTTACTAAATAATGTTAGTAACGCAACCCGGTCTTACAAAGTTAACGATATTCTTGGATTTTAGTTTATACTTTTTTTTTGTTAGAGCTATAATTTTATACTAACAATTTAAAAATTCCTTAATCTGGAGTAAATTTAAGATTCCCATAGTAAACCTGAGTTATTGGAAAAAACAGAAAATGAAACAAATAAAAAAATATATTAAGGGTAGTAATTAAAAATCACTCACCAAGCTTTGACTCGGATAAGAACTTCACCCTCTCCAGCTGCAGGCTCTGGTTTCTTAAGGATTTTGACAGTCTTGAGTCCACCGAAGCCCGTAAGTACGACTGCGCGCATCTCCTTGGGCGGGGGCGATTCCTTCTCCTTTTCTTCGGGCGCTTTGTCGGGGGTCTCTTCGGGCGGGGTCTCCGTGGTACCATTCTCGGTGGGAGTCTTCTCCTGTGCTGGGGTGGCGGGGGCATCCGTGCTTTCTGTCATTTTGATAGATATGTTTTTAAGGTGCGAACGAACCGAAGCGACTAACGGACACGATGGGAATGAGCCCGGATTGAAGCAAGTGCAGAAACCGGCCGGCGGGACGACGCGTCGCGGAACGAATGAGCCGGGGAAGGGAGAAGCGCGCGCAGCGCTCGCCGCCGCCAAGCCAGGGGCTGCGCGAAAGAGGGGCGCACGCAGGGGGGTGCCGGGGAGCCCGAGCCACAGTACAGCAAATTATCCAGTGTTTCATTCTTGAACAGCACGACGAAACGAAGTGCTTTCAATTCCCAGTGAGCTTCAGTGTGATTAATATTGAGCATAACACTTGTAATCGGTCTCAATCAAAAAAGTTGCTTGAAATTTAATTGTTTTGAATATGTACTTTTTAATTGTAAATACCTATATTACATGGATAGTTTGAATAGTCAGCAATATATCTCATAGTCAAAATATATTGATAAGTACGAAGCAAATAGAAATAGTTCTAGTCAAATATTTGTGTGAAGGTCTAGTCCAATATTTTAGGAAGATGTCATAGATGAGCTACTGTTCCTCAATGGAACTGTGGGCGAGCGCACCACGCCGCGAACAGGTGGCCACCTCGCCATCCGGTTTTCTCGTAGCTCGCCCGTCCACCACACAGTATAGGGCGCTGGATTTTTGTAAAGCGGCTTACTGTAAGGTGGTCGATACAGGAACCTACGTATTCATCAAGTACTGTAGGTAGGTTCAGCACAGACGTAAGCGACACCTAGGCGTGTACTCGGTACGTGACTTGGCAACAAGATCAATCAATAATGTGTCGGTTAATGTTGCACACGCAAACTCCCGATATTTGACGATCGTGAGCCCCTGTTTACCGTCCACACTACAATTTCGTTTTGGAAACCAAACATGCTTTAACAATTTTCGAAAACATTCGGAACGATAACACGAAGTTTATTCATAGACCTGTTGATTGTGTTGGGGCGAGTGCATTGTATATGCCATCGCTTTTAGCATGCGTTTATTTTTTAATGGCTATAAGATTTCGATTAAATCTCTATTGGATGCAAGTCAACATGATTTTAAGGACTTAACTACTGTAACTTTCAGCTGAAATAGCTCTTTTCTAAAGTCAAATACACGTACTGCTTAAAAATGAACTGGTAATGGCTTTTCGTTTGTTTCCTACTGTAGATTGTAGTGATTGTACCTTATGAAATATTTTCTTCTAATCCATAAATACTGGGTAATAGTATTATGCTTACTGGTTGTGTACTTTCGACCATAAATAAAAAATGGCGACCCCTAGCTCAAGAGTAATAAAAGTCAATAACGGAATTATCTTTCTGATAGATGACAGAAAAGAAAATTATTATAACTTCTATTTCAGATTTATTTTTTTGACTCTAAATACAAGCAAATTCAGGACAACAAAGTGTCACAGACAGACGCTAATACGCATAAATTTTGCTCCCTAACAGTAGTCTACTGTGCATAAGGTGACTAATCAATGTAATCGAGAATTCGAGATGTACCGTTTACAAAAAGAAACTAGCGTTTACAAATGTAGTATATCCTTAGACTAGATTTAAGTGTGAGTTTTGAGTAACCATCAGGATTTGAATCTCTGAACTCTGGTTTATAAGAGCAATAAGCCACCAAGTTAAACGAAAAAATCTAAAATCAACATCTCATTATTAATACATGTAATTTTGGAAACCAAATTTATTTTCATCATTCTAGTAGCGTTAAATCCCAGAATAATAACAAGTTTTAACAGATCCATGTAAGTAATACCTCTTTTTGTGTGTTTCGAAAATCTGTTTGTATTGTTTATGGTAAATTCACTATGATGCTAATTATTGCTAATACAAGCAGCCATAGTTTGGTGGCTATTAGTTATTACTGAACAGAATTTTAATAAGAGAAATGGTTTCCACTTCCTATAAAAAGACTTGAAGTTTAAATTGTGTAATTTACAAATTGGATAACACGTCAAACCATATGGCAATACACAAAGCAGATTCGTAACACGACAATTGTGAATCCTAACTAATATTATAAATGCGAAAGTCATCTTGTTTGTTACGCTTTCACGCCTAAATCGCTGAACCTATATTCGTAAATTTCGGTATAGTCATAGATTGTACCTTGGAGAAGGACATAAGCTACATTTTTTAAAAATTCATATGTCAGTACAACGTTTGCCGGGTCAACTAGTCGTAAATAAATAATAGATTTGATGAATCTTCATAACCTACCCTCTTTCATTGTAAAGATTGAAGTCTGCTGTTTCTATCAATGACTTCGTTATTGTATTATATTGATATTTTTGCTTTTTCTCTGGCACAAATGCTTTTAGTTGGGTATCCTGCGAATTGACCTTTTGCGGTAAGTTCGAAATTTAAAAATAGACAGTGATGTTTTGAAACTTAGTTTTGGGTCTTTTAACTGTTTAAACTAAGGTTTTACAACTTATTAATGGACGTGCTGTATTAAATAATAACAGCCCATTGCACACCACAGCTGGGGCCGTCCTCTAGAAGCAACAGACAGGATACCCGCCACGCTTGTCCAAGGCCGATTGGCAGGTTACACATACCGGTGACCTCAGTAAACAGATTTCCTCACGATGTTTTTCTTCACCGTCATTACATAGCAATTATGATTTAATACGCACATAAGGCTAGAAAAATTGCCTAATCTGTGCATGCTACCGTGGGATTCGAACCCGGGACTTGTAGATTGGTCTCCGAGGAACTACCAGGTGCTTCATTAACTATGTAAAATGTACTTCATCGCGTTTGCATCGAAAGTTGTTTGGAGTCCAGTCTTTTATTGAGTACTCGTGGGGCAATATTATATTATATATTATATTCAGGGTTTACGCATTGTTACTTCTCAGTTATGATCTTTTTTTGACCAATAAATCTCAATTATAGGTGGAATAGAATAGAATAAATTTGATTTATAGATGCAACTGCCATCTAATGCCTAAGCTTCGGAAGGGGAAACTATATCTAAGGCTTATTTTCTATACTGTCTTTAATCTAGAAAAATAAGGAAACTTTTGCAACTCCTGAAGACCAAGACCACGTGACTAAAGTTGACCAGGTATGTTTCCTAACTAACCAAAACCCAGTCTCTAGAAACTTATCATCAAATATACTATTGACTTCTGTATTTTTCTATTATTGTTTTTGGCTTCAACGCTTTGGGCACTGATTTTCGCAATGTCACAGTAAGAGAATTGACAAGTGTTTTAAAGAGATCGATTGATATTACGACTACATTAATTTAGCCGACACTTACACCTTACATTATTCACAATCTTACCTATAATATAAACAATAAGATACAAAATTTTATTTCTGAATTATGTGTATTAACAGTTGTCTTATATTTCGAATGTTAGCTTTTGTTCAATTCTTAATTCCTACCTACATAAATTAAAATAATAAAGACCACGCGCCTCGCATGAGAAGCGCGGCAAATTCAAAACTAAGGAAAGTATACTTTCATTACAATGACATATATAAGCGTAAACGGTAACGCAATCTATTCGGATCCACCGGTGAAATCACATGTCCCCAATTAAAAGTATTCTGCCATTCGTGGCTGTTCTCATGCAGCGGTCGAGTCCGGAACGCACCTCACAGGAGGCGCTCCCCCGAGCACGCTGCCACGGCTGATCGACCCCGCTCCCACGGGGTTGGAATGCCTTTACCGCCCGTAGTCGCTATCGAGTCGTGTGAGACAACAACAGCCTTTAACGTATAGGAAAAAAAGCAATGGTTACTGTATACATTTACAGCATCAAAGTAATTTTTCCTATAACCTCCGATAAGGAGTAGTGCTTCTTAAACTACTCATCTGCGTGGGATTCACTAAATAAACTAACAATATCCGGATGACCGAGCTTTGCTCGGTATTTTTATTTTTTTTTAATTGTGTTTTTTGAAAATTAACAACTGATTTTCTTAGTCTAACCTCAAAGCAAACACTCATTGACTTCGTGTTACTTACAACGCCATCTGCTGGAATAGTTGTGTCGTTGAAGCAATTTAAAAAAAATATTATTATTATTATTCGCCGATAGGAAGTCCGGAAGAGTCATTTTTCAGTTTAAATTGGGACTACTCAAACGCCACCTTTTGACATTTTCTAGAAATGATTCCTAGCTAGATCGATTTATCGCCCCCGAAACCCCCCGTATACTAAATTTCATGAAAATTGTTGGAGCCGATTCCTAGATTCCAATTATATATACACAAGAATTGCTCGTTTAAAGATATAGGTTAGGATTTTATTGTTGGGGGGGGGGGGAGAGAAAGAATACTGACCTCTGCGGTCGAGTTCGGCCTGTCGTAAAAGCGAAAAAACAACCCACCTAGCTACGTGGAAGGGCCCCAAGTCCGTCTGGATGGCAACCACCCTTGGTCTAATAAGTATGCCTACATAATAACCTTCTGTTGTGTTTCGGTATTAAAGACTCAGGTTCCTCAGGACCTCTGTGGGACAGCAGCGTGTCAGCGGTGCTCCTAGCATCGCAAACATCCACAGGCGACGGTAACTGCTTACTATTAAGTGGACCGTCAGCTTGTCTGCTGTAACTAAGGAATGAAATGCTTTTAAGGAATAAATTAAAATATACCCATTCTTAAAAATATATTTACAAAACTACAATAATATAACAATCAACTGACACTTAGGGCAATTTTTTATTATTTACTTCATCGTTTGAATACGAAACACTTCTATCTCTCGATAATTCATCATCGTAATAATAGTCGTCATCATCATCATAATATTCTTCATACACGTCATCATCGATATCTTCATCCTTCGGTGGCTGCCAATCCTTGCGAGCTTCACGAATTTCCTTTTGTATTTTTTGCTCTAATAACTGAAACAAAATAAACAAAAGCATAAACGGCTTGTGTTATGGATATTGACAACACATTTTTTACTGCATTATAAGGGACTGCATTTGCCCCTGCAGATTCCCTATCAGGTATACGGAGTTTATTACTATTATTATTATTTTTTGTATATATTTTTATTTTATTCCCTCGATATGTGCCGTGATAAGGTGGAACCAGGCGATCGCAAATCGGACATTCTAGCAGGAGATGCCGTATCGTTTCGCTAATACCGCGGCTACAAAAATAGTCGGGGCTTTTTTGACTTTGAAGCGGTAGACGTAACCCGAGAAGCCACCGTGTCCCGTCATCAGTTGCACCATCAGTGGTGTCAAAAGTATTTTTCTTCGGATACGGTTTGCTTCTTATACTCTAGGGAGGAAGAGTTTGGTTTCTTTGGCGGCCTGACCACCTCGGTAACGCTCATTTCATTTAAGGACCGTTCGTTTTCTAATCTCACCTTTTTTTATTATAGCTTTAGAACAGCAGACAGGCTAACGGCCCACTTAAAATTTAACAGTTACCGTCGCCTATTGGTGTTTGCAATGCCAGAGGCATCGTGAACACACTGCTGTCCCATAAGGGTACAGGAACTTGGATGACTAATACCGGAACACAACACAAAGTTATTATGGCGGAATACTTAACACCAAAGGTGATCGCCATCCAGACGGGCTTGGAGCCCTACCACGTAGAAAACGTTTTGCGCACGATAGCGGAACCAGATCATACACTGGAGCTACTTCAGTTTCATTCCCTGCTACCAGCTCATCTCAGCTGACTGGCCAGCTCATCGGCTCGCTCATTTCCTGGGACGCCAGCATTAAAAAAAATGTTACAATGCAATTTATCTGAATGTAAATTAAGATAAGATGATGGCTATATGATAAGATTAAATAATATTGTTAACACAATTAGACGATTAAAATAAAAATCAATCGTCACTAAATACGAAATCGCTGATCTTATTCCGATAAAGTGGTCTGATCATCTGACATATCTAAGAACCTACTTAGGGTTCCATCAAAGAAAACCGCTTTTAAATTGAACCTTTTTTAAAGACAGTATATGTTTACCTAATACATACCCTGTATTAGGTAAACACGTATCGTAGGACATTTTTTTACAAGCGTGACCCTCCACATTAGGCTGGGGACTAACTTTAAATCGATATGCCTTTGCAGCGCTGGCCATCACGTCAGCACGAAGGCTTTCGCCGTAGGGTTAAAAAGGTGAGGTCGACATAACCACGTCGACTTCCCCCAAAATCCAGTGTGGAGGATCATTCGGTATCCCCAGGATAGAAAAAGGTTGTTTTTTACAAAATTAATGAGTACATACAGACCAGAACTATTTGCAAATCGTACAAATATCCTCCATGGGTTGGGTATCCAGCCCACAGACACGACTGTACATAGCTATTAAAGTAGCCGCGTCGACCACTTAATTGAGTACAACCTACACTTTTTATATATTGATTCCATAATCAGCTGTATGTTGTCGGAGATTAAGTGTGCTTTGATAATAGGGCATTTACCTTAGCCCTCCAATAGAACATGGCTATAATTTTAAGGCATATATGGAATTATTGCACTCCTACGACGGGTATTATGCGTGCAGGGTTTGTATTTTCGACCAAACAGAAGATGCACACGAAAGCATATCCCTTCCGGGCCGTCGGGCAGCTGAAAAATACTGGGACAGATTTTTTTGTGTTGCTTTCATGGAGGAATCCTGGCATGGACAAAATTTTTGTTTAAGTTATTGTTGTCCTATATTTTTAATCATTTCTTTTTTCTGGTCCGTCGGTATAATTATGTTGTTTTTTTTTTCAATTTCATATATTCCTTTCAGGAAGAAAAAGAACAAGTGTGCGGTTATAAAATAAAAAGGGGTATTCAGTTAAGTTGTTACAAGTGAATTGTCTGCTTCTATATTTACTTTATGATTTTATGATCAACTAACCAAGTATGGACTTGCATAGCAAGCAGATCTTTTGAATTAATTAAATTCTTTGAGTTCTTGCACGTTCGACGGGTCTTCGCCAGTATACAAATAATCTGGATCATTATTATTGAGATTGGAGGACATTTGCTTATATTTGTTATCTTTAAATAAAAATAAAAAAACATACTTTTATAGTTAATTAAACTAAAAAGTAAAAAATAATTCTAACATAAGAATAAAATTACGGATGACAAAATTAATGTCACTGTTCTAAAAACGTTGTACGATATTTTTAATTAAATTAACTCTGCATTTCGAAATGGGACTAGTATAAAAAATTATAACGATTGATATCGAGCATCCCACGCTTTTTAGAACAGTGACATTAATTCTCTCACCAATAATTTTATTCTTAGGTTAAGAATTATACCTAGTCAGGTCATAAGTATTGTCACACAGTAAAAACTTTTCTTTTAGAATGCTGGCCACAAAAAAGTTTATTGAATTCGAATTTCGAATTGTTCATGAAAATAAAAATGTATAACTTTTAGAATTTTACTCATTTTTAAATATGGAGTGGACGCTTAAAGAAGACCGTGTTGCAGTTATTGCGTTGCATCGTTGCGGTTACGCGCCAATTCAAATTTTTAACATACTGAAAAATTTGAATATAACCAAAAGATTCGTTTATCGTACCATCAAACGATACAATGAAGACTCTAGTGTATATGACAGGTCAAGAAGTGGTCGCCCTCGGTCTGTTAGGACTCCAGCAGTGATAAAAGCTGTGAAGGCACGAATTCAAAGAAATCCCAAACGTAAGCAGAAACTGTTGGCCCTTCAGATGGGGTTAAGCAGAACCACGGTGAAAAGGGTGTTAAATGAAGACTTAGGGCTTCGGGCATATCGAAGAAAAACAAGACATCGTTTGAATGCTCGTCTAATGGACCTGAGACTGAAGAGATGCCGCGCTTTGTTGAAGCGGTACGCGGGAAAAAAATATCGGGAAATTCTTTTTTCGGATGAAAAAATGTTTACCGTAGAAGAGAGCTACAACAAACAAAATGATAAGGTGTACGCACACAGTAGTGAAGAAGCGAGCAACCGTATTCCGCGTGCCCAACGAGGTCATTTTCCATCCTCGCTCATGGTATGGTTGGGAGTTTCTTATTGGGGCTTAACAGAGGTACATTTTTGTGAGAAAGGTGTAAAAACGAATGCTGTTGTGTATCAAAATACAGTCCTGACGAACCTTGTGGAACCTGTTTCTTATACCATGTTCAATAACAGGCACTGGGTATTCCAACAAGATTCGGCGCCAGCTCATAGAGCGAAGAGCACACAAGACTGGCTGGCGGCGCGTGAAATCGACTTCATCCGGCACGAAGACTGGCCCTCCTCCAGTCCAGATTTGAATCCGTTAGATTACAAGATATGGCAACACTTGGAGGAAAAGGCCTGCTCAAAGCCTCATCCCAATTTGGAGTCACTCAAGATATCCTTGATTAAGGCAGCCGCCGATATTGACATGGACCTCGTTCGTGCTGCGATAGACAACTGGCCGCGCAGATTGAAGGCTTGTATTCAAAATCACGGAGGTCATTTTGAATAAACTTTAATGTCATAAGAATCTATGTTTTGTTAAGTTCATTTTGGTATATGAATGGTTACATAATTAATAAACTTGTTACAATTATTTTACATTAAACATGTGACAGAATTTATGACCTGACTAGGTATTTTACTTTTTAGTTTGATTAATTATAAAAGCGGATTTTTTAGGTTTTTAAACTATAATTTATTTGTTGTCAATTTTTAATTGGTAAATGTTTTACATTAATTTTACGCCATCTTCCGGCAGAAAGAAAAGAAAGCGTCAATCCTGATGATCCTGATAAGATAAAATTATTAAATTTGTGTATTTCTCATCAGTTCTTGAAATTTTGTATAATTTTGATCGTTCAAAGTGGATAATAAAAATCGAATCCGAAAATTCCGTTACATAGATATATACAAGTTAATAAAATACAAGTTAATAAAAGCGTGGTAAATACTCAATCGTGGCGTAACGACTAACACACGTCGGAAAGCCTGTGGAGATCACAGGTTTGATTCCCATCTCTGAATGTATGTATTATATAATGTACAATATACATTTAATTACAACAGAAAATCATATAAGAAGTGCATCGGTTGTCTAGGTTGAGGGTGCTAACCGGACATAGCTGCATAAACAAGCACCTCAGTATCATAATGATCAGGGATTGTTTGCAAGGCCTGCAAATTTTGTAACGAGGCAGATGAAACGCCTCTGCACCTGTGCCACTGCTGTTCCCTGATGCATAAACGTAACCTCATACTAGGGAAACATGCTGGAACCAGATGAGATACGAGCAGCTCCTGTCAAAAAACTGCTTCGTTACATTAACGAGGCAGGCTTTGCCAATGGGCTATAGTAAATGTGGTGATCATAGTAATAATAATAATCAGTTGTCTAGTATGTACCCATAACACTGTTACTTAATTTAGGACTAAATGCCACTGTGCGAATTATCTTAGTGTGTTTATTTATTACTAGCTCTGCCCGCTACTCCGTCCGCGTGGAATAGTGACTTTGGGCAGCATTTTTGGATAAATCTTATGGTTTATTTTGGATTACAAATCCTATAAACCCTCAAATATAAATAAATGAAATATTCAAACAGTCAGTGTAGTCGAATGCAATTATTACGCCATGCGCCTCTAGAATACGTGCGTTCGATCCTACAAGGTCCAGCCTAAGCTAAACCCTATTTCATATGATTGTTGATAATAAATCTGAGGTCAACTTAAATTGAAATCATTTTTAACAAAAACTTTTTTTTCTAAAATAAAAATAGCCTCTTAAGTTACTCCTTGTTACATCAGCTATCTGCCAGTGAAAGTCCCGTCAAAATCGGTGCAGCCATTTCAGAGATTAGCCGGAACAAACAGACAGACAGACAAAAATTGTAAAAAATGTTGTTTTGGTATATGTACCGTGTATACGTCCGAATGCACTTAGTAAAAAGCGGTTATTTTAATATTACAAACAGGCACTCCAATTTTATTTATTTGTATAGATTGATTTAATCACTTACCCAGAGAGTCGTAAAAGACAACATGTAGATTACTGCATTTGCTAGTGCACAGCCAATATAGGGCGCCGTTCAGTCTCCTTTCGAACCGTCAGGACATGGTAATTATATACCAAAATGCCAGCAAAGTGACAGACTCCGTGTCGGCCGGAGTAGGAATACTAACCCCTGCGGCCGGAATCGGCCTGTCGTAAAGGATAACAAAACAACCCACCCTAGCTATTATACGTAGTAGGGCCCCAAGCCCGTCTGGATGGTAACCACCCTTGGTCTTAAGTATGCCGCCATAATAACCTTGTGTAGTGTTCCGACATCTGGTTCCTGTACCCTTATGGGACGGCAACATGTTCGCGGTGGCGCAGATAGCGTCGCAAACATCCATAGGCGACGGTAACTGCTTACTAGTAGGCCGTTTGCCTGTTTGCTGCTTTTCATAAATAAAAAAATTACCAATCTGAATATGATTACATTTTAAAACAACAAATTTTTATTTTGTCTACATTATAAGCCGTTAAACAACAGAGTTATCTATCTATATACCCATAAAAATAATAAATATAAAAAAACATACCAATCTTCTTTGTAAGAAATCAGCCAACTCCTGCCGCTGATCGCCTGGTTCCATTTGAGGAATCTTCTCCGATGGTGTTCTGTAGGATATTACATTGGGATCTGTTTCGAGCTCACTCCAGGCCTCCTTGCTTTTCTTCCTGGCTGCTAATAGTCTGTTCATAATCTTCGCGTGGTCTAAGCCATAAACTGTGTGCGTCATCTCCGGTATGGGCTCCTCTGTTATTGGTTGCTCTTCTTCTAGGTGTTTTATTTTAGCCTACAAGACGTGAGGCCATGTAATCGAGGTATTCTTGGGTAAATTTAGCTTTTATAGAGGTGTATGAAAACGACGTGCATTGACGACCTCCGTGACGTAACAGCTAACGCACGTCGGTACGCTTACGGAAGTCATGAGATCCATTCCCCTCCCGCGTCTGGGTGTTTGTTCATGTATAATATTTATTTATTTACAAAAGAAAACAATATATCAGTTGTCCAGTACCCATAACACAAGTGCTATGCTACTTACTTTGGGACTAGATATTTCAATTCATACAAGTGAATTGTATAAATATATTAATTTATTACTAGCTGATGATATCCGCGCGACTTCGTACGCATGCACGCTACACCGCTTGCTCCAATTCTCCGCGACAAGAAAACACACATCAAATCATTGTTTCTTAAAACTTTAATAACTTTATATATTAAATGAAGATATCGCAATATTTCCTTTAACCAAGTTCCTGTACCCTTATGGGACAGCAGCGAGCGTGTTCGACATTTCACACAACGCCATCTAGTTCCAAACTAAGTTGCATAGCACTTGTGTTATGGATACTAGACAACTGATATACTACATAATATATACTTTTGTTTTGTAATACATATAATACATAAACACCTAGAAACTGGACAGGAATCGAACCCGTGACCTCTGTGAGCGTACCAACGTGCGTTATCCGTTAAGGAGGTAGTTAACGAGGTAGTTTATTCTGGTCTAGGTGGTGTAAGTAGCTGTAAGTGTCAATAGTATGTATGTCAAAAGACCCTGCAATACAGGTTTGTACCTGGTGCGGGGCAAAAACTTATTAATTCAAAGAATAAAAGCAGTACCGTTAACACAAGCACTGTATCATTTACTTTGAGAATACATTGAGTTGTGTGGTTTGGCCCAGAATATTTATTTACATTTTTATAAATACGACTGCGCGCGTGTGCTTTGAAATTTCATCAAACACTAGAGTGCCTCGCTTTTTAAACTCACTGGAGTGGCGGAGCGTTGCGTCTATGGTAGCGGCGCGGCTTACTGGTTTTCCCTTTTTGAGCGGGAATTGCGAGTGCACCGGGTCGGCGACGAACTCCTTTTTAATTGTGTTTTAATTATCAGTAATACACTGCGATTAGTGTATTTACACTATGATTATTGTTAGCTACGCCTCCGATCCAATTTATATTGGCAATTTATAGTGGACTTATTGTCTACAATGAGTTCTGGTGAAGCCCTTCCTGCGCTTAACTATATAAAACAAAATGATAGAGGTCTGCACTTGTGCACGCAACACGGCAAAACTACTGGATAGATTTCAAATAATTTATTTGTTTTATTTCTTAGAGACTTGGCCCTCGTCTAAAAAAAAATATTGCTATATCTTCATCTACGAGTATATAAATAAAATGAAAGAGGTCTGCACTTGTACGCGCATCACGGCAAAACTACTGGATAGATTTCAATTAAATTTTCTAAGTTTTACTTCTTAGACACTTGGATATAAAGTTATTAAAGTTTTAAGAAACAACGATTTTATAAGCACCATATGTGTGGTGACATGTGTTTTCTTACTGCGAAGAAATGGGTCAAGCCGTGTAGCGCGCATGCATACGAATTCGCGGGTATCAACTAGTTAATATTTAAGCCTAGGCTTCACTCTCGATTGTTGTGTTGCCCCATGACAAAAGATGTTAAATTCCTAGTAAATCCAAATCAAAACATTACCAAAATTTCTGGTGATAGTTTTGTATCCAACGTGAACTCTGATTTGAGGAAATGTCCGAGTTCAGTGGGCTGGTAGTCTTCGCCGTAGTCCGCTAACTGCAACCGTCTGTCCAGTTCGACCACGTGTGCCTCTTGCCAATCTGGAATTTATTAACATTTAATTATTGATATTCTGCAACTTATATTTGCATTACTTATCTCAGTTTTTATTGCTGTAGGACAGCAGACAGGCTGACGGCACATTTAGAATTTAGCCTATAGGTGTTTGCAACACCAGTGGGATCGCGAACACGCTGTTCTCCCAGAAAGGTACAGGAACTTAGGTCACTTATTCCGGAACACAACACAAGGTTATTATATATTTATACTAGCTGACCCGGCAAACGTTGTTCTGCCATATAAATAATAAAATGTCAAAAAATTTAAAAAAAAATTTTGGGGGTGGGTCACCCCTAACATTTAGGGGGATGAAAAATAGATGTTGGCCGATTCTCAGACCTACTCAATATGCTCACAAAATTTCATGAGAATCGGTCAAGCCGTTTCGGAGGAGTATGGCAACGAAAACTGTGACATGAGAATTTTATATATTAGATTACTATATATTTAGGTTATTATTTATTATAATAACTTTGTGTTGTGTTCCGGCATTAGTGACCCAAGTTCCTGTACACTTATGGAACAGCAGCGTGTTCGCGATCCCACTGGTGTTGCAAACACCTATAGGAGATGGTAACTGCTCAATTCTAGGTGGGTTGTCAGCCTGTCTGCTGTCCTACAGCAATAAAAGAAAAAGTGCTCAGCAACCTTGTCATCCAAAAGAGTTAAATAGGAGTCATTGTTATGGAAATAATTATTATAGATGCTAATGATATTATATTATGATTCTGGTCCTGGACTAAACATTACATGGAATGGCCGAAGTTGAGGAGACAAGAGCCACATACAACTCGAGAACTGCAGGTTGCAGACCATTGTTACTCATATATGACATTATGTTTAATATAGAAATAATTATACCTTTTACGAATTCAATATATGGAACCACACCCATAACCCTCAGTGTTGATAATTCATGCCTCAAAACTCCAGCCACTCTATTAAGCACCTTCTCCACTTCATCGTCAGCTAATGTTCCTTTGCACACCCAAAATACATTGACCGTATTAAAATCAGGAGTCACTTTCACCTGTTAAAGAAAATAATGTTACATAACTTAGCATCTCAAAACTTTTGGACCTATATCTTTAACAGGGGCTAGGTAGATTAACAGCCAGTTCCACAAACAAATTTTAGAGATGGCATTAAATCTTTCAACAAACCACATGGCTAATGCACATTTGTACAGATCACATTTCAATTCCTGTCCCTGTCTGGGTGTTTATTTATAATATATATTTTTTTATTATTTTTTATTGCAATCTATCAATCCTGGAGATATTCAGCAACATGTAAGATTTTGTTTAATTAAAGGGCTTGCATGAAAGCCATCCAGTGACTGCTCCGTTAATTCTTGTGCTTCTCAGGGAAGGTCTTGAGGAACCTTTCTTTTTAGTGTGTGAGTAACTGTTTGAGCGTTCATTAGATTGACTGTCAGCATATTTAGATGATTAGTGATTGACTTCCTGTACGATTTTGTCCTTTCCGAAATTTCATTCATAACACTTTTGATGCAGAGGTCGTGATGGAGTATAATGATTGAGACATACCAAGGTGCGTTTGTTATTATTCTTAGTATCTTTGGTTGAAATCTCTGTATTATTTCAATGTTTGATTTTGCTTCTGTGCCCCAGAGTTGGAGACCATATGTCCATATGGGTATTATTATGCATTCATAAAGCAATAGTTTGTTTTATAGTGAGAGTCATGAATTTTTATTTAGTAGCTAGTACATATTGCGCTACTGTTGGCCCATAGCTAATCGCTTTGTGAAAATATGCTTATTCCAGGCTAGGCATCTATCGAAATTAATTAAATATTAATTTATATATATAATAAATTTTATGTCATCATTAAAATCTAAAATTCTTTTGTAAAACCAGCATGTGTCCACAGGTGATGTTAAAAAATAACAGAACTTACTTTTAAAAATATTTAGCTTTATATAGTTCCTTCTGCACTCTTTACTTTCTGTACTCTTTCTATTTAAAGCAATTAATTTCAAAATAATTAATTATCAAGATCCAAACACACTGAATTTTTTTTGAGCTATACAACAGTAACAAGAAGCTTGTTTTTTCATCATTTTTATTACATTTATTGGTCAATGAAATTAAAACAGTTGAAACTTTTTTGGATATATACATAATGCTTTTTTTACATTATCCAACAAACAATAATGAGTGGATGATACCCTTATTTCGCCTACCTTAGAAATTTCTATTCCTCGACCAACAACATCCATTGCAACTGTTCCTGTTGACATCATATCAGTAATTTGCTTCATGAACATTTTGTTCAACATTGCCAATCTACGAAGGCCTTGCTTGCCAGGTTCATATTTAACTTTAGTGAGACTTTTGACTGGTGGGAGATTATTTGCATTTAAACCCTGAGATGGATACCATTGTCTGTAAATACAGGTGTTTCAAAAATCAAGTTAATAGACTTTTATTCCTGAGGAACAGGAGACAGACTAGCGGCCCACTCAATAGTAAGCAGTTACCGTCGCATAACGATGTTCTAACCAAGAGTAATAACTGGATAACATTGCTGAAAGACGATTATAACTCAAAAACGCTTTTAACAGATTTTGAGGTTATGTGAATTATCAGATATTTATGTTTAATTACTTACTTTTTAACTCTAGGATTAACCATTTTACACAGCTTTATGCCCTGTTTCTTGATACTGCAAGCTACAGAAGTAATATGATAAAATCTTCTAAATGTTATCATTTTATTCAAGGTTAATGCTTCTTGCAATATGAGGTACCGGTCAAATAAGTAGGTATTAGATAGTAACGAGATTTGAATGGTAAAACAAGTTTAAATTAGTTAAATTTAAGTACAAAAATTGACGAGCCTTTGCAATATTTCGAATTCGCGGGCGAATGTCATTGTTATTTAGACAGTAGACTGAAGAAGTGAAGAAGAAAACACAGTCTGACCAGTGTGACCATCTCAAAATTTATAATCCTGCCTTAGCTTGAATAGAATCCTGCCAAATCCTGCCAAAGTTTATAATGAAAATGCCAAAATAATGCCAGTATAGTAATAATATTTTTTTATTGATATTGTTAATATGAAATGTCGATCATACATCACAATTAAGATTATATTCATCGCTACATGTCTTTAGCCATCCGTTAGACCATTTTTTGGTTGGTTAAAACGAAAGACAATTCTTGAAAAATTTAGTAACCTACAACAACATTACTATATGAAAAAACACGTATAAAGTCTCTCAATAGTAACAGTATTTTAGTCAAGAAGTTGCTGCTATTACATTATTTTAGCGACTATTAAACCTACATTAGATACACATAACGCAAAGCATACAAGTTTGATACAATAAAATTAATTAATTAAATAATAATTCACTGGTGACTGCCTACCCCCTATAGTGATACTCTTCCATATTTTTCTTATGTTTTGTTATACAGGCATGTTTTTCAGGGCAGATAAATGGCAATTTACAATTGCATGCGTTACAAAATGCCCTGTCAGGATTGTCTTTAGCTTTAGTAAGCCACGATGACAGTAATGGATCTTGCTCCCACTCTTTCATACTTTCGCTTCATTTTACCAAAACACACTCAAATTATATATTTACACTCTTTAAAGTCGGACTGTACTCAGAATAAAAGACAAAAGTTTTATGAATAATAATATGGTTGATTTGGTTGAAATGAACATACAACATTGCAAAAAGAATTTACACTCTAATATCAGTTTTATAGTTATAGATTGTATAGATGAATCATTAGAGTTCACAATTAAGTGTCACACAAAAATTCTAAGAGAGGTTTAAGGGAATACCTGTAACTAAAGATGTAGTATTGCCATAATTAACATTTTTCCCCAATACTGCCAAATACTGCCGAATTTTTAAAAACTGCCACACATCCTGCCACAGCCTAAAATAAGGGCTCAATCCTGCCAAAATGGCAGGAAACTGCCACATATGGTCACACTGAGTCTGACTGACTGACTGACATAGTGTTGTCGTTTAACTTTTTTAAAGAGCTCTTGATTAGGAGAGGACTCAATGTGGAAATGTACGTATACATATATGTCATTCTTGTCATGTTGTGTATAATCTATCAACCGCTTCGATCAATAATAGTACTATTAATGATCGAAGATCAACCGATTGTCGTTTGATACTTATGTTTGTTGAAAACTTTACATTAATAAAAACATTTTTGAAACTAGAACTACAAAAAAATAATACTTCATAATTAGAATACGCAGTATTATTTTTCATTTAGGTTTCAAGCATTTGGCGGCAATACAAAGTAAAAGTAAGTAGTAGGTATAGTAGAAGTGGTAGTGGCAAAATCAAGTCTGACGATTTATTTTTTTCTTTGTAAGTGGTTACAACCTATTTATTTAGTATAACTTTGTGAGTGGTCTTGTACCTACGGTCGTATCTATGTTTAAGCAATTCAATACACAATTTGTAGGCTCAGAATATATGTCCAAAAACTGAAAAAAAAACGAATGGGGCAGTGTTTTACTTATTGTAGCTCAAAATAACCCGCACTTAGGTAAGTATCGACTTCGCATCCTTATACTTCGCCACTATCCTAAGAATTAAATCGAAATATACTGCAACCATAAAAGATACCTAAACCCTATGGTTATTTAACAGGGCTGGATGGGAAAGGCAAAGAACCAGGATGTATGACGCATACTCGGGGCATACGCAAACCTATGTTCATCAGTGGACCACGAAATCATAATTTACCCACAACTTTATGTAACATATTTCTTGTATGTATTTTGTTAAACATTTGAGGTAACTTTTTTATAAGATTACATATATTACGTTGAATGATACGATTTTGTAAAATAATTTAAGTAATCAGAACAAATTCTCTGACGTACATCCCATCATAGAGTATGCGTTCTGAAATGATTTATTGCCACAAAACATGAATATTATTACCCAGGTTACATAAATTATATATCTGTTTGCTCTTAGACTAGAAATAAATATTTTATAGTTTAAAACAATTTCATTTTATTTTCTTGCAAAAAGCGCCAATTTTTCATAGACAAAATGGCATATGTGGGAGTAGAGCAGTCCTGCCCATAGATGTAATTGCTATTCCCGCCAAGAATCTGTCAAAAACAGGAAAACTTGCAGTGCAGATGCAGTGGTTACAAGTTGTTTATTTTTAAGTTTTTTCTAATTTTAATCAATTGTAATTTTATCACTTAATCCTAAATTATGGCAAAAACAGAAGAGAGTGAAAAGGATTGGATTGAGCAAATGGACGAAATTTGTTCGAATTTGAACGTAGATCCTGTAACAGCGAGAAAATCGAAGGAATCTTTTTTAGAAATAAAAAGAAATTATACTTTAGACGTGAGTAATACCTAATTTATTTAATCGATGCAATCCTTTTGCTTTTGAACAATATTAAAATGTTTAAGACTTAGGATGGTATTATCTCCTATTGTTTACAATTCTCTTTGTGATTTACGTTTTGCGTCTTATTTTGTTTTATAATTTAATTATTTACTATTACGAGAAGTTTGAACACAGTATCTTTCAGGGTGATGTACTCCACTGGATGGCCTGTGCACTATACGTGGCGTGTCGTACTTCGATTACACCAACAGTACAATCAGGAACAGCTGTAGAAGGCAATTGTGTTAGTCTCACAAGGCTTTTGAGACTATGTAATATTAGGTCAGTATAAAATAACCTCATAATTATTGTGCTGTTAGACTCGGTTTTATTTATCACATTTGTTTCCTGATGATAGGTTAGAAGGCACTTTAAAATCAGGATTAGACAGCAACCACTAATCTTAAAGTAACTGAGCGTAGCTCAAATGTGTACTATATGTATATATTTCAATGAGAACAACATATTTCAGAAAATACAAATTTTATTTTTTATAACTATCTGACAATTAGAGAATACAATCCTGGGATTCCAACCGTTTTCTGACCCTGAAAATCCCGGAACTGTACTTGGCTAATCTCGGGATTTTCGGGTTTGCCACAAACAGGTCTAGTTTGCATTCCGTTGTCTGTTGCGAGTTGACAATGTCCTTGCCTAGATTATTTGCATTTATTACATATCGACAAAAAAACAAACCTTTTACATGCGTATGATACGTACTACATAGGTACACCTCTAATAATATGTTTGTCGTAGAACTTAGAAGGGATTTCCCAGCAGGCTTGGAAGTCAAACCTTGGATGCATTGATATTTCTACAACTGTATTTTCGAAATTCTAAATAAGTTTTTTGTCTCTTTATTTTTTACTTACAAAATATAGTGTTTTTGTTTTGTCTTTTTTATTTTCTTACTATATTGTGATTTGTGTTGTGGACTCGATAATCCCGGGATCGAAAAAGATGCTCGGGATTGTATTCTCTACTGACCATACAAAATTCCATTGTCATATAAAAGAGAAGAAAAATATTACGTGTCACATCGTAAAGAGGTTTCACCTTAACATAATATTCTTTCAATATATAAATTTTCTTATTTGCTTAAATATTGTAATTTATATATAGTATACAGCTTCATGGTTATCAAAAGCCAGATTACTAATGGAAACCTAATGAAGGCTTCTACGGTATATGACCTGAAAACCTTAGCCCATACTAGCCTTTCTGAACCAATTCACATCCCGGGAGCTGAAAGTAATATTTGATATCATAGTCCACAAGAGCCTGTAGGAACTTTCCTTGCTTTTTAATCATATTATTGTAAACTTATAGTTACTTAATTAAATATATCACTGTTTTAATAGTATTTGTTAATCTATAAGTCATTAATATATAACACTTGGACGAATTTTTATTTTTAAATAGGTTCACTCATATACAGTGTAAACTCCATGTAACGTCACTGAAGGGACTGTGCATTATATTGCGTTATAGAGTTGTTATTAAATGGAGAGAAGAAAAATCAGAATTATATAAAGAAAAAGTTTATTTCAGACTAGTGTTAGAAGTTATATACATAAAACATAATCTTATTTAAATGCTATTGTGTATTATTTTTGTCTGACGTCTTTTGCTGCACCAGTAATTTTGTTGTATTTTTTTACTTCTTTTATTCATATCTTGCTATATTGAGGCATTATGGTACTAAAAGAAGTACTTTTCCAATAATTTAGCTGCTTCCAAAGCTTCTTTAATGCTCGGCGGAGGCTTAAGCTCATCCGTCTTATCTTCTTCATCTCCTTATACTTGATCCTCAGTTTTTCTCACTGAATCCAAAATTTCTTTGTCTGTGAGTGAAGTCGTTGTAAGCAGGCAGTCGTCTACTTCGATGTAGGTTTGAAGATTTTCTGTAAAATTTCCTGCCATGTTGAACTGTTGAATCCACTCAGTTAATGGAAGGTCGTAGTCGCTATCAAACTTAGGTTCTGTTTCCACCTCATCACTCGTAGGATTGGTATAAAGTCCAGCATATCGAAAAGAGTGCTGTATAGTTGTGGGTGTCACTTTGATGGGTGTCCCACTTTCGCACTTCTTTTTCAAAAAGTTGACTGGCCTTCCAAGCTGATTTATTGGATTTTATGATTTGCCTATTACCATCAGCTTTTTTTTCTGTGCCATCCATATTAGCAGCGACAAGTACCGTAATATGTTCCTTGGAAAGCTTTCCTCCCACACACTATTCCACTTTAAATTTCAGAGTTTTATCTGGAGTCAACTTTATATAGAAAATTCCTGCTTCATCAACATTGAAAATATCACTTGGGGCGTATTTCTCTATCAATTTTGACGACACTGTATTAATCCAATTATGAGTAACATTCGTATCAACACTTCATGCTTGCTTCTACATTTATTTTACCATAGTTGATATTATGACGTTGCTTGAATTTTCTCAGCCATCCTTCTCTTGCTTTGAAAGAAGTTAAACCAAGTTCTTCAGCAAAATTCTCTGCCTTAGCTTTCATGATCGGCCCAGTGATAGGCATATTATTCTGGCGCTGTTAGTGGAACCATGATAGTATAGCTTGATCCAAATCTTTGTATTTAGGTTTCTTAATTTTTTGGGAATTTTGCCCTCGTTCGTTCGTTTTTCCATATTGTGGACAGTGGAGCGATTAAATCCAAAACATCTGCCAACATCACTTATCTTCACTCCCATTTCTATTGCATGTATCAGTAAAACTTTCATCAATACACTGTGATTTTCTTTTACTAGCTATGTTTACCCACAGTTTGAAAGTTTGTGAGCAACTAAGAATATGATAACATATAGATAATCCATGACTCCTACTTATTAGTCATGGTCAACAACAGTCTACACATGCAAGTAACCCCAATTTGTTAACAAAAGAACGAATTTCTTAGAAAGTTACAAATGCATGATGCTGACAGTCGAATTTATTATGGGCTAGGATAATAAAGCGACAAAAGAAAGTACACACCTGAGCAGTTTTTTTACTAATTTTGGCAACTTAAAAGGTACTTTTTATTACTTATTTGTTGTTATTGTGAGCGGATGTAATGCTATATAAAGTGTATCATTGTATGGAAGGCAAGCTAAACTAACCAAAGCCAAGTGATTTCGACTCTTTAGGGAGTTTGTCCTTATATCAAGTGAAGTTACATGGAGTTTACACTGTATATACTACTATATCATAAGTATAATTTGTGATAGCTTTTTTCATACTCATATAATAAAATTATATAAATTCCTTTTCTCAGTTTAATCCAGTTCTTTAACAAAATTAAAAATTGGATGGAAATGGCAGCAATGTCTACTGATTTCAAAGAAAGGATATCACATTTGGAGCATAAATTTGCTGTTTCAACAGTGCTGTTTAGAAAATTTCAGCCAATTTTTCAGGAACTTTTCACTGGGCTAACCAATGAGCCTCTAAAGTTTAGTTCAAAGAAGAGAGCCAAGTAAGTAGCCAAATCCTGTTTTTTTATTACTATAAAACCATATATGAGAATTTGATTAATTGTATTGTTACACCATCACTAAAGTATATATTTATACACCGTGGGGAAGGTGCAAATATGTATGTTGTTGGTCTTAAAAGAAGAGAACAATAGTAAGGCAGAGAAATGGGCTGCCCTGACCAAACATGCATGTATCACCAGATCCATGTTATATTTGATCCAGATAAATGAATATTAATTAAAACAAAAATAGAGATGGTAGGAATTATATAATAATTGTTTATTAAAAACTAAGAGTTCTGATCATGGCTGTATAATGTTTTCTAGATATTTTATAATATGGAACTAATTAAATGCTATTGAAGCATTTACAAGTTAATGAGAGAATAAAAAAGTTTTTGCACCAATTAAAGATCCAAAATATTAGATTGTATTAATATATTTTGTAACCAATTTCACTGTACTTTATATAATACATGAGGCATGGCAGTATAGCTTTTTTCTTATGACTTCTTGATCCAGGAAAGAAAGTACCTAAAATATAAAAGCCAAAATGATATAGTGCAGTTTTTCTTTAGAAGGCAAATAATAATAATAATATATATTTTTTTGAACAAAAAGTATATAGTAATAATATAACATTTTATAGTATGCTTCTGGCTATAGTTAAGTCCAAAAGTATGACTGTGCCCAGATTCAAACTAGAAACGGGCCTATTTTTCGAATCCATTATGGGTGACTGGCAGTAATTGGAGAAAAATAAACAACCAAATGATACAAATACCTCAAATGGATTAATCTATATGTGTGTGAGAATATAAAATGAAATAATCTGTCTCAGTAGTGGATTTGAGAGTTTAAGCAAGCAAGAGTGCAAGCCTTGGATAAAATTACAATTAACCAGAAAGACAATGAAAAGACAGCCTTCCTTAAAATATGCGTGTGCTTCATTAGCAAAAGAGGAAATCGACTGAGTTGTTATAAAAAAATTTAAATAATATTTGTAATATAGTGGGTATTTTGCCATCGTAAGTAGCTGTTTTATAGTTATCATCATCACTTCGGTATATAGGGTCTCCTAGCTTCCTAAGTAATAATTTGTGATAAAACATTTTACTTTTAATTTGTACCATAGATATATTGAAATTCTTCTTCTTCCTGCCCTTATCCCAAACTATATGAGGTCGCACGTGTTCTCTTCTTCCACTCTCCTCTATTAGCGGTCATCTGAACATTCACACCTTTTTTAACCATATCATCTTTTACACAATCCATCCATCTTTTCTTTAGTCTACCTCTCCTCTTGTATCCATTCACTCACATTTCTAGATATGTTGAAATTATGTATTTAAATTTTATTTCAGACTATTATGCTCTACAAATGCATTATTTGAGTTCACGTGGTGTCTTTACATTTGTGTAAAAGGGGAGTTCCACAACTCAGCAGATGATTTGGTTGATATGTACCACATTCTGCTGTCATGTTTGGACTATGTATTTGGCAATGCCTTCATGGCAAGACGAGTAGACGTCATCAATCCTGAATTTACAGGTAATATATATTTTTGCTTTCAGAATAAAATGAAAAAATCAAAATTAAATTCCTATGTATGTACAAATAAATTATAAGTAATGCATTACTACTAATAGTAGTTATGGTTTAATACTACAAATATATTTTCTCCGTGCAAGGGTGGAGTAAGAATACTAACCCCTGCGGCCGGGGTCGGGGTCGGCCTGTCTTGAAAGGCAACACAACAATCCTAGCTACGTGGTAAGGCCCCAAGTCCGTCTGAATGGCAACCACCCTTGGTCATCATCATTCCAGCGTTAAATCTCAGTTACATCCTAAACTTTCGTTCTGTTACCCGGGCTCCGCTTTCTTACTTTTTCTACTCGCACGGTCTTCAATATCCCTGATAGTGGGTCCATTGGCACGGATATCGCCCTTTACAACGTCAAGCCAGCACTTGATCTTGGACCCTTAGTCAAATGAACAGTTGTATACCGCCATAATAACCACGTGTTATGTTCTAGCATTTGTGATCTAGTTTCTTGTACTCCTATGGGACAGTAGTATGTTTGCGATGCCCCTAGTGTCGTGTAGTGTAAACATCCATAGGCGACAATAACTGCTTACTATTAGTGGGCCATCAGTCTCTGGTGTTCCTCAGCAATGAAAAGAAATCGTTTATATCTAAACAAATGAATAAAATTTTATTTTTCGTGTTTTCAAAATATCTTTCTTAATTTATATGACATGTTTGCACATCTTGTCTATTTATGTCTTATGCCTTGGACACCATTAATATATGTATTGTAGTTGAATGAAGTTACAAATATTTGGATGGAAGGATGGTAAATTTATTTGTCCAGAGATATCAAGACACTTGTTTATTCAAATCTCTACACTAAAAAGATAGAAAGAATTGCTGTCTTTATATCCTGTAAGCAGTTACTTTAAGCTGTGGATCACATGACCACATATTGCTAATCAAATATAAATTTAGTAATAAAATTAATTTTTCTTTTAAGGATTACCAATCAAGTGGTTAGATGATAACTTTGAAATGCCTAACAAACCTCCATGCATAATATCGACATTATGTGAAATAAAACACGGATTAGCAGTTGAGGCAGCAACCATGAAGGAGTACAGTTGGAAGCCTGTTATTAAGTCATTCTTTGAAAAAGGCGTAAGTGAAATACTATAAACAATATAATAAGGTTTTAATTACATACATTATACAAGGTGAACGAACATCCCTTGTATTTAGCAGAAATTTTTTGCCATAACACATTAGCCGACCTATTAGTTGCATATCTCCAATACTATAATATAATACTAATTAGTAAACTAATAGTAATAGAAATTACCTTTCGAATTAATTTCGCTTCATTTAATTTTATTTTAAAATTTGCATGATCATGAAACATGTCAATATTGACTCTAAATCTAAAAAGGTTACATTTTATTCATAAAATGGCTAGTTGTAATCAGAATAGGCATTCGCCATTATATTTATTAACATCAACTTTATAATTCTATAATGTTATTAAATGGCCCCCCACAAGATGGACCGATGATCTGGTCAAGATCGCCGGAATAGGTTGGATGAGGGCAGCGCAGGACCGATCATTGTGGAGATCTTTGGGGGAGGCCTTTGTCCAGCAGTGGGCGTCTTCCGGCTGAAATGATGAATGTTATTAAATCATTAAGTAATTATTTTATTCACTTTGATATCTGTTGTACAGAGATGCAATTTTTTAAATGTAATTTGTCTGCTATTCTAATTTTTTTATTGCTATAGGACAGCAGACAGGCTGACGACTCACTTAGAATTTAGCAGTTACCGTGGCCTATGGGTGTTTGCAACACCAGTGGCATCGCGAACACGCTGCTGTCCCTTAAGGATACTATATAATTTATGTGTCACAAACATACATAAGGGACGATAGCTGTTTATTAAGTGAGCTTCAGCCTGTCTGCTTTTCCACACCAATGAAAACATGCATCATAATTTTAAGTTGAAAGACTGTTGAAAATATTACATTTGTAATTGTTAGTCTTTACAGACTTACAAAGTCGTAAAAGTCTTCAAATATGTTAGTGTACATATTTGTATCACACATAATTTATTAAATATTTGCAGATATTAAAAGGCCGCAAAGATCAATTGGGAATATTGGACATCGGAAACTTCGACAACAATTTGAAGTCATTGAACTATTTGTATGAGGCATATGTACTCAGTGTTGGTGAATTTGATGAGAGAATATTTTTAGGTAAGTGTAGCTTTATCTAATATATAAAATTCTCGTGTCACAGTTTTCGTTGCCATACTCCTCCGAAACGGCGTGACCGATTCTCATGAAATTTTGTGAGCATATTGAGTAGGTCTGAGAATCGGCCAACATCTATTTTTCATCCCCCTAAATGTTAGGGGTGACCCACCCCCAATATTTTTTTTAATTTTTTGAAATTTTATTATTTATATGGCAGAACAACGTTTGCCGAGTCAGCTAGTAGACTATAATTTTTCGACACATTTCTCATGTATTCAAAACGATATTTTCATGCAAAGTAAAAGCCTAAATTAACTAAAAATATGCAATTTTTGACTTAATTATAAAATAAATAGTATGCCTAACTGCAGAATTTCTGTTGGTGGTCACTAACAGAACTTTAAGAGTTTCAATGTGACTATATTATTTATACATTAATGTAACGTATACATGAACACAATTTTTCTTCTTTTTCCTAATTATATTCATAAGGGATACAAAAAACTATTCAAAATCTAAATAATTTTAAATTTATGAAAAAGTAATTTTTATATCTAAAAAAATGAAATATATAATTTTTTTTGTGTGCCAGTTTTATTGGTCCAATTTAAGGCATACTCATTACTTATTTTTTATATGTTATATTACAGTAATATTGTAAATAGTCTTGAATAAAATATTTCATCTTTTTCTTTAATAAATATTTATTCTGAATTTAGTTTAATAATATCCATTAAAAACATCTTTGTCAATTACTATTTAATATTGAATAAGGATATTAAATTTAGTAAAAGTATACAAACTTTTTAGTGTTTTGACGCTAGTTATAAATTGGAAGATTATTTACGTCAATAGTGCCAAATATCCAATTTGTATTTTAATGTACGATATCTGTTTTAATTTATTCTTTATTAATGATAATTAAGTTAATGGACTATTAAAAGTGCAATTATATATTAAATAAATAATAGAGTAATAAATCAAAATGTCGGATATAGAATACTTAAATGCACTTCTTGCATGTGATATTGAAGTCGAAGGTATGAATGCCTAAATCATTACAGATCTTCTTTCTGCTCTTATCCCGTCTTCGTACAGGGGCGGAATAAGAATACTAATCTCTGCGGCCGACCTCGGCCGCAGAGACTAGTTAGCAGAGACTGTCGTAAAAGGCGACAAAACAACTCTAGCTACGTGGTAGTGCCCTAAGCCCGTCTACATGGCGACCACCCTTGGTCTACAATTATGCCGCCATAATAACCTTGTTTTGTGTTCCGGCATAAGTGACCCAGCTTCCTGTACCCCTGTGGGACAGCAGCGTGTTCGCAGCGCCCCTAGCGTCGCAAACATTTATAGGCAACGGTAACTGCTTACTATTAAGTGAGCCGCCAGCTTCCTGTTCCTCAGCAATAAAAAAAATTCCATATTATATGGGGTTGACACAACATGTTCTGTTCTTCCACTCTCCTCTATTAGTCATCATGTCAACATTCACATTCTGTTGTTGCCATATTATTTTTTATACAATCCATCCCTCCTTTCTTTGGTCCAACTCTCGTTCTGTATCCACCTACTCTTATTTCTATCATTCTTTTTGTTATATTGCATTCTATACTACGGACGCGGAGCAGGAAGAATTTCGTACAATGACCTGTTATTACCTGTCTCTGTCACTCCCGCGTAAATATAATGAGTCCTCGCTCGCACAGAGCAATGACCATCGTCTTCGGAGATTGTAAACAATTGTAAAGAAATTTTGAACACCGACTTAAGAGTGGAATAAATGTTATAATAACTGGTTTGAGCGAATGGAAAAGTGTATTAAGCTACGTGGTGAAACAATTAAAAGTACTATAAGGTTTTAGTTGTGCTTTTTTCTTCAAACGACAAAACTTAAAAGGCATACCTCGTAGTAATTGTAACTCGGTTTCTATAACTGTTATAATATAAAATCTATATAAATAATTTATTATAATAACAATAATTTATTTAATAATTTAGTAAATTTTTTCTCCTACAAACATTTTATGTAAACCGCACTCAACACAAAAATGTTTGTGACCACTGTCAGTAAGTAAAGAGGTCATTGTACGAAATTCTTCCTGCTCCGCGTCCGTAGTATATAGTCTATTACTTTTCAGCTTCTCAATCACTGGCACTACTTTCAAACTTCATATCATCGGAACTTATTAAATTTAATTTTATCAGTTTTTGTAACTCCACTCATCTGTCTCAACATTCGCAACTCCGCATCATGGAATAACCTTTCATCCTTCTCCTTTGTGGCCAGCATTCGATTCATACAATATAACAGTTCTTATTACGGACATATAAATTTTTAGTGTAGAACGGCTATTTTGCCAAGTGTATTATTTAAATTTAGTTACATACAAGTCTTGTACTATATCAGCACAATAACAAGAACTTTTGCAAAAGGGCATTGACGCAAACAAGCACTCGCGTATTTATACAGTTTATAAATATTTATATATATATATAGTCTGGAAGAGTTCGCTATAAGGGCTAAGACAGCCTGTTGTTTATCATTTTTTATTTTCTCGTATTTTTCTATCTATGTATTTTTATTATAAGTGTACTTTTATACCCATTTTATAATTTATTTCAACTCTTCAAATAGATAATTTTATTCATGTCCATTATATTCTATGTTTTGATATTTGAATATATAATTTTTGATACAAAGGTGTTTTTATGTATTCTCTAGGTGAACACGCAAATGAACAGATTGGTGCACAGCCCAAAGTTTCTGGGGAAGAAATATCCCAAGTGATTGCGACTTTTGGTCCGGTATGTATTAATAATAATAGAAAAATGAAAGAAAGAAATATATTTATTTAGAATGTAAAAATATTTACTATTTATTATTATATAGTATGTAATATTTGCCCCAAATTGGTCCCATTTTCTAGTAGTATTCAACAGCGCTGATCTTCCGCTGGGGCCATTACGTGACAACACTTAAAACTACTAACATATAATAAAACTATAATCTAGTGAAAAACAAAGAGCAGGCAACTACCAAACTCATATCATATCTAAATCATAATAGCCCATGACATCCCACTGTTGGGATTGGAATAGAGGGAACGATCAGTAAACCCATTACGCTTGTCCATGACGGATTGGCGGGTTACACGTGCAGGTGATCTTAGTAGGGGGGTTTCATCGTGGTATTTTTAAGGGGTAACTACGTTATAATTACATTTGATGATGAAAAACTGCCTAGGCGGTGCGTGCCATACGGGGATTTGAACTAGGGAAACGCGATACTACTGGGTTACATGTTCCTCTTCTCTGTCTTTTTAATGTCAGTATTTGTTAATTTCTTTCTTATCTCATCTATTTTATTTTTAATAATCTTGTTAATAGAAAGTCCAAGAAATGTTCATGTGACATTTTTTTGTTTATATTTATTGTGTACCTAATGAAAGTTTTGTATATCAGAGTGGTCGCGCTTGCCACGACACCCCGCTCACCGGGCGGCGCTACCTGTCCCGTCGGGCCGAGCTCCTCACCCCCGTATCGGAGGCCAAAAACAGCCTCGCGAGGCTAGCCTCCTACTTGCGACAAGCTAAGCCGCAGCCCTCTTCTGCTTTAATGAAATTATTATCGTGAGTACAACTTGTACATTATGTTTTTCATTGTAAGCTACTTTTATTTACATTAGCGTAATTCTTCTGTATTGGACGCTACGGGAGCCACCCGAATGGCGCAAAGCTGAAGAGTCTGAAGGGAGCTGGTGGCGAGGACTACGCACCACAGTCACGTCCCTCAGTCATGAGGTTACGACAGAGAAGAAGAAGTCTTCTGTGCATGTGTGTGTGATTAAACTCCTAAAGGGCTAAATAATGGTTTAGATTTACCATTCAGTCCACTACAAAATGTTTTCCTTTAAATTTATAGGGCAGAACAGAGTTTACTGGATCAGCTAGAATTAAAAAAAAAAATTTCTTTTTGACCAGTCAAAAAGAAATAATAACACTAATATAAATTATTTATTTTAGGTTTTGTTTAATACTTTTTGACCTTAGTTTTTTTTTTATTTGCTATATACCTATTTCACATAAATTTATGTTAAAATTATGGGAGTATGCAGAAGATTATACAACAAACTACCTTTGCTATGGCCTAAAGGAATATTGCCTGCTTCTACATTATGATGTTCTTTCTGGGTTTGATTACTTAATACAAGCATTATTTATTCAATATATCGACAGTTATGATTTCATTATATGAAAATTGTTTGTTATATGTATATATGTAAGTAGACTCCGTGTAGAAGGGGTAAAGTAAGAATACTGACCCCTGCGGCTTAAAAGCGGACAAAACCCTAACTAGGTGGTAGGGCTCAATGCCAATCTGGATGGTAACCACCCGTGGTCTCTAATTATGCCGTAAATAACCTTGTGTGGTTTCCGGCATAAGAGACCCAGAATTCAGTTCTGCTATGCATAATAGCAACGTGTTAGCGATCGGAAACGTATTAGACCCTGGCGTCGCAATCATCCATAGGCGACGGTAACTGCTTACTGTTAAGTAGGCCGTTTGCAGTTCCACATAAAAAAAAATACTTCATACATTTTTATATTTGTAATATTTTGACAGAGAATCAGATGTCGACGAGGAAACAATAAGCACAAACATAATCACACCTTGTAATGGATGGATGGAGAAGTTTGTGAATAGTTTAAAAGATGCATGTAGTCCAAGCCACGAGAGCGCCACCTTCAGGTGCAATATGGTCACGTGTCTCTATTACAAAGTGCTTGAACACATTATCAGAGAGGAGCATCGGAAAAAACCGCAGGTTTCTTTAAAGGTAAACTGAACTATCACTTTTATACAAACTTTTCTTCTTGGTCGAATTCTTCATTGCTGAAGGTCGTGTCCTTGAAAATCAACCGTGGCTGTCTCGTAAGTTGTTTCCACTTCGTCCGGTCCTTTCCACCTTGCCTATCATGATGTCATTACAGAATTTAATCCGTGCAGGGGCGGAGAAAGAATACTAACCTCTGCGGCCAGGGTCGGCTTGTGGTAAAAGGCGACGAAACAACCCACCCTTGCTACGTGGTAGGGCTCCAAGCCCATCTGGATGGCGACCATCGTTGGCCTCAAGTATGCCGCCATAATAACCTTGTGTTGTGTTCCTGTACCCTTATGGGACAGCAGCGATTTGGCGATGCCACTGATGTCAAAGTCAAAATTTTTTATTTTAAATAGGCCTAAGTAACAAGCACTTTTAAAATGTCAAAAGCTAGGTGTCTGTTCCAAAAGTGAAAAATATTATGTACAAACATTTATTATTATAATATGAAGTATATATAATCATAATTATAGAACACGAAATTGATATATTATTTGTCAGTAGGCCGAGGAAATGCAAGCGTTTAAAAGGATACAGCTGAGATTAACCTAAATGTACATTAAAAAAAATCATAAAAAAAGTCATTGCCGTATGCAGGAGGGGACCGAAGACCAAGCATTTTTATCGTCCATATAATGTTTCGTGCTATAATATGCTTTGGAGCGTAGAGTGCGTTTCACTATCTCTTTAAACTTTTTGATGCTGCAAACACCTACAGGCGACGGTAACTGCTAAATTCTAAGCGGGCCGTCAGCCTGTCTGCTGTCCTATTATAGCAATTAAAAATAGCCAGGTATTCTTCTTTTCGCATTTGAATTTTTAAGTTTATACAACACTGTAATAGCTTTGAAATTGACGATTAGAAGTAGAATTAATTGTTATCTATTACCGACAGATGTTAGTGCAACAAGAGACATACCAAGTGGCGATATACGCGTGTTGCGCCGAAGTGGTTCTGCACGCGTACGGCTCGCACTCGCTCAAGTTCCCGCGGGTGCTCCAAATATTCGAGCTACCCGCGTTCCACTTCTACAAGATCATCGAGCTGGTGGTGCAGGCGCTGCTCGACAAGCTCAGCAGGGACGTCATCAAACATCTCAATGCGGTAAGTTGTATAATCTCCGTGTAGGAGGGGGGCGCGGAGGGCCTGTCATAAAAGGCGAAAAAACAATCCTAGCTAGGTGATAAGGTTCCAAACAACGCAACCACCCCTAGTCTCTACATATGTCGCCATAATAACGTTGTGTTGTGTTCCGGTATAAGTGATCCAGGTTTCAGTTTCCCGACGCGGACGGCAACGTGTTAATGGTGACCCTCGCGTCATCAACATCCGTAGACGGCGGTAAATGCTTACTATTAAATTAACCGTCAGCCTGTCTGCCTGCAACAATAAAAAAATGTGTGTGTGTGTGTGTACTTATGTACGCACGTAAGAAATTATACTTCTTTGTCTTAATAGAACATAAATAGCTATGGATTTCATCCCAAGGAATAATAAATTAATAAAATAAATAATATACCGACAGTAAAATAAAAGTAATTTTTATTATTAATTTTTACAATTACCGTCATATACTAGTAACTTATTTATATACTATAGTAACGCTAACTAACCTTGCAAAAAATATATTTGATTTTGAAACTGAAGAAGAAAGGAAACAATGAGAATCCACAAAAAGAAAAGATCTAAAGAGTAAAATCAAATTAAACCTATATGTAGTATAATGCATGGCTATAAATTTCAAGCTATTAAATGTTCAATAAATTACCAATAGATTTAAAAAATAAATTTTATCATTAACTTATTTAAAAATTCTTTTTACTCAATTGATGAATACTTTTCCATGTAATTTATATTGACTCGTGTTTAAGGTTATATATTTGACAATGTGAAGCTAATGTAAATAATTTGTATTTTAAATTTTTTTATGAATTAATAAATGGAATACAATTTTATTGTTAGCTAAATATTGTTAAATAAATGTATGGTATTATCTAGAAATTTTCAGACACAAATATTTTTTTGTTTTATGAATAAATGATAAGATATAATTATATTAAAAATCTCATACACATATGTAACTTTATGAATAAATATATTTTTTTATCCCCACATATATAAAACACGTGTTGTAGTAGATTTATGAATATCTGAGAAACTACTGTAAATATAGTTACGAGTTTTCACGGAAAATTTATAGATATAAGCTGACTTTATTATCATGTATAATGTCGCTTTTTGGCTGTCGGTGCGTGCGTGTCGTAAAATTGTCACTCATAATTTTATCCAAACGCGCCAAAAGAAATATAACTTAAAAAAAATGCACAGTACTAGTTTTCCTATACAATTGATATTTAAGAATTTGATACAACAAAGAGCAACAACAAATCGTGTTTTTTTTTTTAATATTAAAATTAATGAATAGGTGGAGGAAGAGGTGTTAGAATCTTTGGTGTGGACTTCGGACAGTCCGTTGTGGGAGCAGCTGAGTAAGGCTCCGGTGCCGGCGTCCACGGAAGTCTATGTGCAGGATTCAATATACGGTCGTAGAAATAACAGTAAGTGATATTTGATATTAAAATAGATATTTGTTTACATACAAAGTAATGAAAATTAGGTAACAGCATACGGTGAGGGATCTTGAAGATTGAACACACCTTGGACACTTTTTTATTGCTGTAGGACAGCAGACAGGCTGACGGCCCGCTTAGAATTTAGCAGTTACCGTCGCCTATGGGTATTTGCAACGCCAGTGGCATCGCGAACACGCTGCTGTCCCATAAGGGTACAGGAACTTGGAACACTAATGCCGGAACATAACACAAGGTTATTATGACGGCATACTTAAGACCAAAGGTGGTCGCCTTCCAGACGGGCTTGAGACCCTATCACGTAGCTAGTTTGGGTTGTTTTGTCTACTTTTACGACAGGCCGACCCCGGCCCCAGAGGTTAGTATTCTTTCTCCGTCCCTGTACGGATAAAAACTTAAACAGACACGGCCCATTGGAGGCTCGGGGGAGGGGGGGGGGGATATGTCGAGGGAGACGCGGTACTGTACGCACGCTTCGTCAGGGCGGGCATAGATACGGGTGGCAAACCTCCCTACAGCCCGAAGCTGATGTCTACGGCTGCCTGAGGTCGTTGGACGCTCTTAGTATCTATAGTCTAGCCCAGTGGCTCGGTAACCTTATCATCCAAAAGAGCCAAATACAGATAATAAACAATGGAAATTTATTCAGAGGCATTTTTTTGCTTTTTTTTTTATTAAATATTTAAGGGAGGAGCCGTAGCCGAGTAATGACATGATGTGTGCCTATTGTTTATTTATAATTGTTCGCAGACGGTCTCCAGTCGCCCGTGTCGTCGGCAATTGAGAGAATACTCACGCCCATAGCAGCGGACCAGGCCAAGAAACAGTTATTCAAGGACCCCATCAAGCCGGGACAGTCACTTCTAGGTTTGTGAACACTTTTAGTTTATCTTTGAAAAATTTACGACGTTTATCCATAACGGTTTGGCGGTTACATATACAAGTGATCTCATTATGCAGGTTTTCTTACAACATTTTCCTTTATCATCGGTTTTGTTCAATCAATTTTTGTCTATATTTTTAGACCTCAGTGGCGTAACGGCTAACTCATGTCGGTACGTTTGTGAAGGGCATGGGTTTGATTCCCGTCCCGCGTCTGAGTGTTTATGTATAATATTTATTTTGGAAAGAAAAGTGTATTTAGTATGGTAGTTGTCTAGTACCCATAACACAAGAGCTATATACTACTTTGGGACTAGATAGCGTTGTGTGAATTATCCCAATATATTTATTATTATCATAACATGCACATTAGATGAGAGAATCTGCCTAAGCGATGCATTTTATCATGGAAATCGAAACGGGGCATCTAGATTAGATTAGTTTGCGAGTGTGATATAACTTATCAGAGTATCGTATGAAGGATCTTAATTTTAATAGATAATTCTAATAAACCATATGTTTTATATGTAGTCAATAGTGTTAAATCACAATAACACAATAACTTAGGTGCCAAATTCAGCTCCTCAAATCTCCTTTTTCAACAGTTACTATGAAACATTTGCAGTCCATTGTCACTCGTGTAACCATTTACGGAAAATCAGCACTTTCTGCGTTGTTATGTTTAAACCTACCTACCTATTGGGTCTCCTGCCGAAGACCGGCGGAAGCGGCATGGCTAGATATCTGTTCCCCACGCAAGTAGCCGGTTGCCGTGAAACGTAGCCACACCAGCGAAGGCGACACTACTGCAATTTATCTGCAATATCAAAGATTTAAAGGTTGCCATGAGTGCGGATGTTCCTGACGCGTCACGCCACACATCCACAGCAGCACAATTATCTCTGTGATATGCAGTTCCTGCTTGTGTTACTCCAGCACAGGTCACACTTCACATCTGTGTAAAGAGAAAGGCTTAATTATGGTTTTATATTTTATAGACCTGTCCTTTCAATTTAACCGGCATCTTGGAGTCACAAATGACACCAGTAACCTCACGCCATTTTGTCCACGCGGAAGCATTGCGTGTTTTTAAGACACAGTCGATATCACCGGATGCGTGTAATACAGATGCCAGATATTTCACCTGGTTTCTGTATATTGTGTGAGCGTAACTCGTCAATTATTGCATCTTAACAATTCTTATGATTTTGCAGTATCTACAAACACTCAAGCACTAATAAAGACTGAGTCACCACCAAGCACCAACGGCGAGACCACGCCCAATTCCACGCCCAAGAAGAACAACTCATTAGTACTCTTCTTTAGAAAGGTAAGTTTCATAAAATGACCATCTCTGTAGCGCAATGGCTTTCGCAAGTAGGGGGTAGGTATAGGCTCGATTGCCGTGCCTAGTTTTTTTATTGCTGTAGGACAAGAATTTAGCTGTTACCGTCGCCTATAAGTGTTTGCAGTCACCAGCGTCGCTAACACGCTGCTGACCGCGTAGCGGTACTGGAGCCTGGTCATTTATGTGTCAGCATAGAGCACAGGATTATTATGGCGGCATAATTAAAAACCAGGAGTGGTTGCCATCTAGACGGGCTTGGAGCCCTACCACCTAGCTTGGGTTGTTTTGTCGCCTTTTACGACAAGCCGACCCCGGCTGCAGAGGTCAGTATTTTTTCTCCACTTCGATAAAAAGTTTAGATGTATAACATGTATTTACTTACAATAACAGTGTATATAAGAAGTAGATCAGTTGTCTAGTACCCATAATACAAGTGATCTGCTGCACACTTTGGGACTAGATGGCGCTGCGTCAATTGTTGCACCACTTTTGTTATTAGTTTAGCCACTTGTTTAATGATAATTATCATGATGGATGTATAAACATATGTATATGTTATGTATAAACAAGGTCCGCCAACAGGCTGATGTGAACCGTCTTCTATCTTCGTTCTATCTTTTCAGTGTAGAGATTTGAAAAAACAAGTGTCCCGACGTCTCTGGACACATAAATTTACCATCCTTCCATCCAAATGTTTTTTGGAATAGTTTCACAGACGCAACATCTTAACGAGGGTGCTAACTGGGCTTTGTTGCATAAATGGCACCACAACAACAAATAGATCAGGGATAGCACTCTACAGGTTTTTTAATGGATCAGATAAAATGCCTTTACACCGTCTGTGCTATTGCGATTCTCTGATGCATACATAACCACATTTCGAGAAAGCTAGAACTGGATGAGTTGCGACAAGTTCTTTAAAGTAATGAAGACACATTACTTCACCTGCCACTTTTCAACTACAATACATGGTTTAATGGTGTCCAAGGCATAAGACATAAATAGACAAGATGTGCAAACATGTCATATAAATTAAGAAACATATTTTGAAAACACGAACAATAAAATTGTATTCATTTGTTTAGATATAAACTATTTCTCTTCATTGCTTAGGAACACCAGACACTGACGGCCCACTTAATAGTAACCTGTTACTGTCGCCTATAGATGTTTGCGTCCACGTAGAGTATATTTTTAGTAGCCCTACTAACTAAAAATATGTTAAAAATTTTATATCTACTCCTACACACGTCATTTATTTAAAAGCTACCCCTCTTATCGGTGGAGCATCTTCCAGTGTTATCTACAAAGCGCCTTTTCTTTGATTTCTTGACATGACACGGCGTCCAGTCTGTCCTTTACTTGTTCCATAAATATCTTTCTTGGTCTCCCTCTCTTCCGCTTTCCTTCAATTCTCTTTTCTATGATGGTTTCGATAATCAAATATCGTCGTGTCGTATCAAGTGTCCCAGAAATAAAATAAATAATAATTCTCAAAATTTTCTTTTCTCTTTCGCCATGTTTAACACTTCCTCGTTGGTCTTTTTCTCCGTCCAGCTTGTCCTCAGCACCACACTGCACATCCTTCTGGCCTTTCCCTGTCCCTTTACACGGTCAAAGTAAGTTTAATTACCAACCAATGTTTAGTTCTACAGCCTGGCAGTAGTACGCATGAACGACCTGTGCACGCGCCTCTGCCTCACCGACGAAGAGTTGAAACGCAAGATATGGACCTGCCTCGAGTACTCGATCATGCACCAGACTCAGCTGTTGAAGGACAGGCATCTCGACCAAATACTCATGTGTGCTGTATACGTTATATGCAAGGTATGTTCTATATAAATAAAATTATAATGTTTGTACGCGCATCACGGCAAAACTACAATTTAATTAATTTTTCTAAGTTTTATTTCTTAGACACTTGGCCCTTATCAAAAAAAAAACATCTATTGCGATATCTTCATTTAATATAAAGTTTTAAGAAACAACGATTTTTGTAAACACTACGTGTTCAGTGATTTGTGTTTTCTTGCCGCGAAGAAGTGGGGCAAACGGTATAGTGCGCACTGGGGAAGTCTCTTCTACCTCTGCCTCATGACGAAAAGTTTGTTAATATATCAAGCAACGCGGACGAAGTCGAGGGTGTCAGTTAGTTTCAATATAGAATCACACATCATTTAGTGGATCTCAAGAAGCTGCCACCGTTCCTAAACAAAGCTCAAACTAGAGCAGAAACGAATATTTTGAAAGAAATTTATTTAGGACAATTATTTACAGAAAATATTACAATTTATAAAATAATTAAATGAATATTTTGTGACTTGTGTTATGGGTACTAGATAACTGATATACTACGTGTACACTTTTTGTTTAATTTATAACCTATGGACTCCAAATGGACTTTTTTTTTGTATACCGAGGAAAACTGTTACAGTTTCCACCGGGTAATATGCGTGCCAATAGATTGACTACTAGTGAGGCCGAAGACCGTGCGAAGTGGAGAAGAAAAAGTTGGAAAGTGGACCCCGAGCACCGAAGCGAAAATCTAGGTTGCAACCAGGATTTGACGCTGGGATGACGATGATGACTCCCAGCGCCATCTATGAAGTACATACGTATATTGGCATTGTTTTACCGACAGAAAAGCACAGTACAAATTAAAAAAGTAGTTTCATTAACTAGTAATTAACAACTTTGAACTATACTTTTTATATAGACTCCTTAGTAAAGTAGACCCTAATCTTTCTTGTAACTGAACTAAGTAGGAATTAACCCTTATGGCACCTTATTAAATTTTAGTAAAAAAAATACTTTGGAAATAAATGTTTTCATACTAAATTACGCGCATAAATGTTAAAAGTTGTGACTACCCTCAATATAAATTAAGATAGTGTACTTGTTAATATAGGTTGAGCGATTTAAAAAAAGAATAAAAGTCAATTAAAATTAAGTTTAGCTGTAAAAACATGAAGCTTTGTCTATGTAAGATAAAAGAGTAATTCTTTAAAATGTGGGCTTTTAAGAGTTTACTCAAAATTGTAAATAATTTTCCTTCTATGATATTTCTATGATAGGTCTTCAAATTACCCCGTTTGGTCACAGAGAAGAGGGAACAGGACCTAGGTTTTCGTCACGTAGTTTGTATCCCTAAAGGAAATGCGCTTTTTAAGCTATATTATTATATGTATTTTTATAGCTATACTAGGTATATTACATGCACTTTTGGCGTCACGCGCCAAGCGCTGTATGACTAAAGACGAATATAAGCTAAATAAATTTACTTTTAATTTACTAAATAAATTTTTTTTATTGTAAACTGTATGAATTACTACTTGAAAATTAGAGGAGAGGTGGGGTATTCTCATATACTACGGATGGTCACCAAATGAAGGGAAGGGGTTAAAGGTCTTACTGGTTTGGCGACTTTGTTCCATCATTGATGTAAAATACTAATGCGTCTCAACTCCATTGTTGGACACGTTGAAGAGCCTCCTACATGCTAACACACACAAATGAAAAATTATGTTGTAGGTGTCGAATAATACTAACAATCCAGTGGAGAGGACGTTTGCGGCGATAATGCGCTGTTACCGGCAGAGGCCGCTCGCCGACAACCATGTCTACAGATCCGTGCTCATCAAACAAGGCGCCGGAGACAGTGAGTACCTTTGTATACAATTTGTGGCAGCACCGCGCTCTTCGAATGTCTTCTCTTACTGTGTACTTACGGCATCTTTTTATATACCTATTTTATACATATAATATCGTATTTACTCAAAGTAACCTGCCTGCTTTACTCCCTTAAGCCACGTACAAGTTTCTACTTCGACGTTCTACCGAAGGTGCCTTTTCGGGAGTAGGGATCATATTAAATTAGTAATTAAATCACTTCTGGAACAAAATGAGGCCCAATAATATGAATAAATAACTGATGAAAGAGCCATTTCTTTTAATAAATGCTTTGCTTTAGTAGGAGACATTATTACTGAAATAATTATATAAGTAATATTCCATGCCTGGATAATGTTTACATTTGACGGAAGAGCCGTAGCCGAGGAGTCGCGGATAGCAGCGTATTGAGTGGACCGTCAGCCTGTCTGCTGTTCTACAGCAAGATAATGTAGGTACTAGAGCTATTAAATGGTATAGTTTACTTATATTTTGAATATTTCACACAGGTTCACCAGAAAGAGGGGATTTAATCAACTTTTACAACAGGGTGTACGTGCAGTGTATGCAGACGTTCGCTCTGCGCTTCACGGGCAGGAATAGGGATGTGGGTGGTTCTTTTTTATTTTTATCATATAAATATTTCGCGACAGACAAGTAGAAAAATTATAAGTCGTTTACCCCTACTAAGGAGCTAATAAGTGCTTATATTTCTTTGTTATCTATAAACCTCATCAAATCATGATTTAGATATTTAAATTTCAATCAATTTATATTCGGAACAATAATTGAATAAATTTTTATCTTATATTAATCAAATTAAATATAATTCTAGTTTTATATTATTATAAATACAGTAACAAATTATATATCGTACAGGCTGTTGTTTGTTTTTGTTGACAGTTATAAATAGACTTGCAAGATACTCTTAATCGTATAAACATCAGGGAGGACAGGCCGATTTAGCTCTTGATACGAGTGCTTTATAGTGTAGCTAATTTATACCACTAATAATTATTCTATCAGTCACTTGATAATTAGATGTTATCATATTAAGTTACCAAGTCCTTTATAAATATTCTCTATGTTTATTTGATATTTAGTAGATAGGTCACACGTTAGATATTGTTTTTGTGTCATTTTTTTATATGTTAAATTACCTTTTTTATAACTAATATTCTAGTTTTTTTTTTTATGTTTAAGTCTGTATTTCAATTCTGTGTCTCTGTCCGTGATGCTGCTCGACAGGCCTGACGGAAGACCAGCGCTGGTTTTAATCAACCAACAATTATGCTGAGTCAGGTCTAATTCAAGGCATACATACTATTTGTATATTGTATAAGTAGATATTATATTATAGTATTATTGTAAAATGTCTTGAATAAAATATTTTTCTTTCTTTCTTTCTTCTTTCTTAATGAATAATTATTGTTCCTAGTTAAAATACAAGTTATTTGTTTATTGATTGTACATATATAACTTACATTACATATATTCCTACTCATAAAAAGATCCTTGTTTCGTTGATGAACACGTCACGAGAAATGAAATATTTCAATTATGAAGCAGCTTGATGTAGTGAATCTGGTTTACGTAAACGTAATTATTGTTGCAGGAGAGTGCGTTGTCGCCGCTGCCCGCGGGGCGTGGCAGCGCGGCGTGCTCGCCAGTGGGCCTGCGCGTGTGCGAGGCGCACCACCTCTTCGTGAAGCCGCTCACCTCGCCGCCGCCCCAGCACCACCTCACCTATAGCTTCAGCCGCAGCCCTGCCAAGGTACTATCAACGCATTTGCACGCCAAGATTGTGTTCATATCCAGTGGTATATAAAGATCTAATGACTAGCTAATGAATAGCTAACCCGGCAAACGTTATTTTGCCATCTGAATTTAAAAAAATTTTGGACACGATGTCTGTAACATCCGTTCTTAGTGAGCTTCTAAATTACAGTACATTGAAAATGAGTAATCATGCTAAATTTTAAGTCAATCGGGTGTATAGTTAGAGATTTCGTCATGTGATACTTCGCTTATTATTTAAACGCATCTTCATATATTTAGGATTTACAAGAGATAAATTCGCTGGTGTCGCGCGAAGTGGGCGTGGGCGCCATCAAGCGCACCTACGGGGAGAACGTGGCCGAAATGGGCAAGAGGGCCAGGTTCGCGCACACCGTGGCCAGGAAGCTCCAGGGCCTGGTGTCGGACCGACAGGCCATATAGGTACGCCTAACTACATATTAGTACTCCAATACTACCTTTTACTATCCATACATTATTTGTGAACCAAGTCTGGATGAAATGGTTATTAATTGCTCGAATTGTGATTATCATAAATGAATGTACAGTGACATTTTTTATTGATGTAGGACAGCAGACAGGCTGAGGGTTCAACTTAGAATTTAGGAATTACCGTTGCCTATGGGTGTTTGCAACGCCAGTGGCATCGCGAACACGCTGCTGTCCCATAAAGGTACAGGAACTTAGGTCACTAATGCCGGAACACAACACAAGGTTATTATGGCGGCATACTTAAGACCAAAGGTGGTCGCCATCCAGACGGGCTTGAGGCCCTACCACGTAACTAGGGCGGGTTGTTTTGTCGACTTTTACGACAGGCCAACCCCGGCCGCAGATGTTAGTATTCTTTCTCCGCCCCTGCACGGATGAAACATAATTATAAGTTTTCTTATTAGAGTCAAATTGCTGTAAAGTCTTTTTCTGACTTGATGTTGCAAAGTTATGACTGGTGGGTCATGGACTGTCTTCCGGTCAGGTTTGTATTAAATAGTAAGTATACTGTGACCCCATCAGGAGGGGTACACCCAAAGTGTTGGCTTGACGTCGTTAAAGGTGATGTGCCTGCTAATAAATTCCCTACCAGGGATACCGAAGACCGTAAGAAGTCTGAAAGCAGGTCCTGGGCACCGAAGCAAATTTTAAATAATTGTCACAATATATTTCATGGTGATGAAATATACTGTGACAATTCACGTAGCGCCATCTGGTCCTAACTTAAACTGCAAAGCGCTTCTGTTGTGGGTCCTGGACAATATCACCAATCTATCTTCCTGTTTCAGATTTCAACTCCATCCCCATCAACGTACGAGTTTTAATGAATTTTATCTTTTAGTCATATTTATAAAGGAATTCAAATCTTTTGTACCAAAAAAAACCAATTTCTGGCTCTCTAGTTTCATCTTTTTGACTATAAAAAAAAATTAGGACAATTCTTCTAAAATGTAAATTATACTATATATTATAATCATTTCTTGACTTAATAAAGACGTATAAATCAAATCATTCGCATATTGCTAAGAAATAAGATTTAATGATCGTCATCTATGAGAATAAAATTATAAGAGTACAAGTGACAAGTAAACAAAGTAAAATATAATGTTACATACTATTTGTATATATCTGTTGAGCACTAAAGATTACTAAAGAAGGAAAATAATTTATTGCATATTTAGTTTAGACCAAAAAATTTACATACTTTTAAATTTTTTTTAATTGCTTAGCTACATCAGATAAACTGTCGGCTTATTTATAATGGTAAGCGGTTACCAGGGGTATCGCTAACACGTTGCCGTCCGCACAAGGATTTTGGAATAGATTTATTTTGGCGGCATATCTAGAGCCTCAGGGGTGGTTGCCATCCAGACGGGCTTGGAGTCCTACCTACCTAGACTATAAACCTAGCTGGGTTTATAGTCAGTATTCTTACCCCGCCCCTGCACGGAGATTAAGAATATTTGGACATTTATCAATATCACACCCTCACATTTATAACTCATAAATGTCTATCATTATTTTTAATTGGATATGTTAAGAAAATCCTATAATAATTATTTAACAAATCGATAGCAATTTCCATCCGGATCTGTCTCATTCGTTTGAGATAAATATATACATTGATCTCATTGATTTTATTTGAATCGATATCGTGGCGAATGTATATTTGCTTATATTTTTATTTGCATTTTTCGTATGACATAATATGCGGACTTGCTCATTGATGAATAAGACTCGTGTTACAGTACTGTAAGCTGTGTCAGTTTTCTTTTTATTATGCAGTTTTAAGATAAAATCTGGCGAAAATATTACGATAATATACTGGAACAATTCTTGTGTTATGGATGCTAGACAATGACTGTTTTAACATAAATAAATAAACCACCAGACGCGGATCGGGAATTGAATCCATGGTCTCCGCAAGTATTCGGTCTCAATAAAAGGTTTTTGCATATAACCTTAGTCTTATTGCTCGGTATTGGTTTTTAGTATATGGCTCCAATGCTTTTGGCACTGATTTTGCCAAGGTCCAGTAAGAGTTGTCAGGTGATGGAATAGCGGAAATAGGTAAATCGAATTTAGACAGTCTCCGGAAATATTTTCTGAGAATCTAAGGACAAGGTGGCATAAGTTAAACTGGTTACAAATATATTATTTAAAGCAAGGAATTTGCATAAAATATTTATAGATTTAGGGTGAGGAGGAAATTTAATTTAACCGGACGGGGAAATTCTTTGGGCAAAATACTATAGAGTGGAGTAGAAATCTTGGGGCAGTGAAAACCTTAGTCTTAAAAGACTGCCATTCTGGCAGCTTGACACAATAGCTCTCTTGACAGCTATTGTTTAAAAGTTTATTTCATTATGTCACAAATTTTAACATAGTAAATATTAAGACCTCTCAAAAGGTTGAAATTACATATGGACTACAGACGATTGAAATAAAAAAATTGAATATATTTTGAAGCATTGTCACTACCAGTATTAGTATTTGGCTTATCCCCTTGATGGTTCGCCAAAGTGACAGGTCTTTCATTTTTGGGATTTAAGTATCTGGTAGCTCATTACATGGAGACCAATCTAAGGGTCCCATGTTCGAATTCCACGGTGGCATGCACCGCTTAGTGAAATTTAAACGACCGACTGAAGTGTTTAAAATCAATTATTTTGCAGTACTTACATACTGTGTTAAATTTTTATGAGGTTAAGTTCTTTTCGCCAAATTTTATTCCTAAACGAATCGTAGAAATTATTTTACTATTTCATATCTAATTAACCATTTTAAATGTAATATATATAGGTATGTAATTACCTAATATTTAGTTCCTCCTTTTTTTATTAAATGAAGACGAAATCTATTTTATTTGCTTCCACTAGTTTATGTTTTAACTTAGTTTGTAAGTGACCAAAATCAATTGTATCAAAATTAAATGAATGTATATTTCGGAACCTACTTTATCATGTATTTTCATTAGTTGTAAGTCCATGACGTCAATAAAAGAAATGTAATCATTATAAATTGTTTATTTTTTTCATACAATATATACATTATATAAATTGCTAGATGAGGCAAACATTGTTCTAACAAAAAAAAATATTTAAAAGTACCCTTCTTTGGAGAAGGACATACTATATCAAAAATGATTCAGCAGCTTAGGCATAAAGTTTATTAGTATTCATGTAATACAGTGAAATAAGAATTTTTTATTATGTTAACACGCTTAGATAACACTGTTGGGGTATTTTCCGACCATATCTGCACGAGCAAACTATCGGGTCGAATGGCGCAAGCAAGGGATCACATTAGGAAATTTGGAGTGTGACCTACGGTTCGTGACAACGACATATTACTAAGAAAACATTTTCAATTATTAAGCCTGAGACATTTTTTTAAATAGCTGGAATCAAAAACACGATTATAACGTTATCTGAAAAATAATACAGTAGAATCTCTAAGTAGAAATTGAGGGGAAACGTTAAAAGTTCGAGTTGAGATTTCGACTTTGTTTTGAGTTAGGCAGGTGAAATAATTGAACATCCAAGTTATATGAAACAATGCTACATAATCGAGTTGTAAAGGTTATAAAATTATTATATGCTATGTTCGAGATACAGAGGTCCAATTTATTATTTTGACTTAGGGTCTTCTTCAAGAGAAGAGAAAGGAACACAACTTTTTTTCGAAATTGGGAGGTTTTCGACTTAAAAAAGTTCTACTGTATAATTAATATTTATGTTATATAAGAATCATATTGAAGTTCCTTATTTAAAAAAAAAATGGCGAATTTATTCAGGCGTGTGATTCGGAAGTACTAGGCGAAGACGAGAGGGCGATGTCAGGGTGGGGTCAGGTCTGGCGACCCTTGCCCTCCTTGATGGCAATCACGTACCGCTGCGCCACGCGCTCCGGCGGCGAATAGCCGTCCGCGTACGACGAGTCCTGTCACACACAAATATTAGTTACCGTTACTGTTTTACAAAACGACGTTAAGTTCAATATGTTTTGTTTTATCAGTTATTCTTAATACATAATTCTCTGTGCAGGGACGGAGTAAGAATCCCTGCCGGGGTCTACCTGTCGTGAAAGGCGACAAAACAACCTTAGCTACATGGTAGAGCCCAACCCTGTCTGGGTGGCAACCACCCCTGGTTTACATGTATGCCACTATAATAACTGCATTTTTATCTGGCATTAGTGACCTAGGTTCCTGTACTCCTGTGGGACAGCAGCGTGTTTTCGCGGTACTCCTGGCGTCGAAAACATAAAGTGACGGTAACTGCATACTATTAAGTAGTCCGTCAGCCTGTCTGCTGTTTCTCAGCAATAAAAAATAACAATATCCCATCAAGGTCTGTCGAGACAGCCATTGGGCAAAGGGCACAAAGAGCTTTCTGTGCTTTGTAAATAGTTTAATTATCCATTACTATATGTTAATTATGATTTTATACACTAATAAAAACAAGTAACAAAGGGTTTACCTTTCGGGGTAGAAGGGAAGACTAGATTAACTTTTAAAGAATACATTTAAATTTTTTGTTTTATTTTCTAGTATCTAAGTTTCACTAAAAACAAAAACGCGCATAGAAGTGTTGCCTTATAATAATAATACAGTTGTCCAAAGGCTGCAAGGTAGAAGTGCAAAGCTGAATTGGAAACTAAAGTGATCATTATAATGATCAAAAATATACATGAGATCTAGTCATCATGCAGGGACGGTGAAGAATAAGACGCCTGTGGCTGGAGACAGCCTCTGGTAAATGGCGACAAAACAGCCCCCCAGGTATGTGGCGACGTAGCAAACAACATATATAACAATAGGTAACATATATAACTATGGTAATTGATTACTGTTAAGTGAACCTGATGGCTGTGGAACAGAAGAAAGGCTGAAAGCTGCCTTTCCAATCCCGTTTTTTAGAATAAATCAGGATTTCCTGTCTTATCATCATTCATTGGCAATTAAAGCTTGAGAATGATAGAGAACGTGAAATCAGATTAAAAATACCTCAAATAGTACTTCGTAAGGATCGGCGGCACTAGCCGGCAGTCGGTTCACAACTGCCCTGTAGAAACATGTGGTTTGAGGGTAGAGCGCCATCACGACCGCCCCCTTCGGGAACAGGGCGTGCTCATCGGTTCGTGGGTCCGCTCGCATCAAGGGCAAGGGTACCACACGTCTCTTACTTAGTACATGTCTATTTTTCTGCTCTTCGTCTATGTCGTCTACTTCGTATTTGCCCTGAGCTGGTAACCAGCTGACAACCTGCAAATTGCAAAGTTTCACATAAAAATGTTTCTTAAAATTACAATGAAGAAATTTCAGTTGCAACCTTAACTTCAGCTTCGGAACGCAGGTTCCACTTTCTGACTTTCTTGTTCATTTTGTACTGTCTTTGGCATACATTATCACCCTTTACAACGTCATGCCAGCACTCTGCATCTCGTCCTCTAACCGGAGCTCGGCGGGGACGGCCTAGCTAGACTTCTTTTAATTATTTGGCCCCAACCCTTTTGGCATTGGTTTTACCAGTGTAGCTAGACTTTGTTCCCCATGTAAAAAGTCGATTACTGTAAAACGTTTGCCCTAAAATATTAAAAACCACATATTAGGTCTTTACCTATGAAATTGCCGTTCTGCAGTACTGGCCATTTCAAATCAAAATAATTTTTGTTTGGCTAAGAATTCTAATTTCAAATTAATTTTATTTTGAAAATATGGAATTCTTTTTTCAAAAGTAGTCATTTGTTTATTGATTAGTGTTACATTTTCATCGCATTTCAATCTTTTTCGTCATCATGGATACGTTAAAAATTCGAGTATTTACGGAATATGAGTACCGTCGTGGCAGCAACGCGGCACAAGCGGCACGCAACATCAACGACATTTACGGAGCTAACACTACAAACCAACGCACCACCTGTTATTGGTTTGCTCGCTTCCGTTCTGGGAATTTCGACCTGAAAAATGAACCTCGCGGTCGTCCGAAGACTTTGGTCGACAATGACGAAAAAGCGATTGTGGAAGCTGATGATACACAATCTACGGCTGAATTAGCAGCAGCTTTCGACGTTAGCGTCAAAACAATATTGATCCATTTGCGTCATATTGGCAAGGTAAAAAAGCTTGACAAATGGGTGCCCCATGAACTCAATGATCGCCAGCGCGAAGTACGCGTCGAGACGTGCCTTGCACTGATCAACAGGCACACAAATGAAGGAATTTTGAACCGCATTGTTACCTGCGATGAAAAATGGATTCTGTTTGATAACCGCAAGCGCTCAACAAGTTGGTTGGATCCTTTTTTTTTTTTTTACGGGGTGGGGAAATCCTCATGGACTACCTCCGCCTGGGGAAAGGCGGAGGGGCATGCCGGACTCCTACCGGCTAAAACCACCACCCCGGTGTCTCCTCACATGTGCGCGCGGGGCCGCGGGAATCCAAATTCTTCCGCAGCCCCACACTAGTGCTGGCCCTGTCTGTCCGGGCCTCGTCTCCTGCACGGGGTAGTGAGGTGTTTAACTACCCCGTGCATCGCCTCAGAGGCGCACGCTGACACCCGCGCGCGCCTCCCCCTCGGGTCCATCGAATAGAGGGCGGGAACTTCCCCAAGTCCCTCGCCCCTGGACCTATTTATGGGGGCCGGAAAAGGGCGTTGTCCGCCCTTCTCCTTCGCCCGGTGCGCCTTCTTCGGCCGGGGAAGGGAGTCGAGATCTCCCTCTCCCGTTCCGCAGTTTCCTTCTGCGACATCACGTCCTCGCAGAAGGACACCACTGCGTCCCACGACTCTGCGCTACCGACCATCCTCCGCACTACGGCCGGCAGCGACAGATCTCCTCCTACTTCATTTGTGAGGACACGGCGCTGCTCCTCCCAAGCTACACACTCGGCGAGTGGCATAGGTGATTACTTCGATTAATATAAATAAAAAATACATGAAAAAAATTCGTTTAAATTTTTTCATACAAAACGGCAATTTCATAGGTAAAGACCTTAAAAAACTCAGTAATAAATAAAAATAATATTTTTGTATTACCAATTAGTTTCTTGGCTGTAAAAAAGTTCTAATAATCACCTCAGCCAATATCCAATTTTCCTCTTTATCTGAAACTCTGACGAGGGCTGCAACAGCGTCCCCCGGTCTGGCAATGTGCCCCGCGTCGGCGGGAATAGCCCCGCACAGTTGCGGCGCCCGCTCGCCTACACGCCCCACGTGCAGCGGCAGGGTTTGAGCTGCACTGAGCAGCATCTTCATCAGTGCCCCACATCCTATCGTCTCCTTATTACCCGCATGACGAGCCTAAACCAACGCAATCACTTTTATATTTAAAATATTTCTTGTATTTGGCCTTCAACATACTAGTCTGATTGTATTGGACATTGATGATATAGCTTTTAATTAGAGTAACACAACATGCAGTTAGCAGTTTTTTTAAAACGTAATAAACAGCGATGCATGTCGCGGACGCGGCAATCCCAAACGCAGCCCTTCCGCGTCACTATTTAAATAGAGCAAATATTATATAGAAAAGACTCAAGACACCTTTTAAACCAAGTGATAGAGATATGTGCCTTGACATTATAATGTCACTGGGAACAGATTTACTTTATTTTTATAATAATATTAATATACACTCATCTATTCACCAAAGGGCCCCACTAAGAGTATAACAACAAATGAAACTGTTGCTCAATGCACCACCACATGTAGTTGAAGAATAAAAGAGTAGTCACTGTCGGAAATTAAATTTAGCAAATATTTTCCATTATTAAGTATTATCATATTTTTCAATACAGGTCTTATTAAAAATAATTATAATATTTAAAAAAACACTAACCTGAATTCTTCTTTCGTTTTTAATGGAGCGTATTTCATATATGCGTAGCAATGCTGCTCTGAGTAGTCTTTCCTCTTGTTCAGCGGCTGTCAATCCAGCTTTGTACATATTTTTTAATTGCATTTGCTGCAAGAAAACAGATACATACATAAAGTTGATCAGATTGAGTTCAGAGTGTTTAATAACCACCAACCCTCATTCATTTATATGATGGTGGTGGTGGTAATTTACACCACAAGAAAATAATTTGAAAATTTTACAATTGCCATCAACTTGGTTCTATGCATAACAAAATATTTTTTATTCTTCAAAGTTTTTATCACCTAGCTTTCCATGGTTATGCTTTTGATTTCCCAAGTCTTCTGATAGGTTCGCTTACTGACCCATGCGGCAGGAGGCGACCGACATAAAAGACAAGAAAACAACCTCAGCTAGGTGGTAGGGCTTGGCTGGATGGCAACTACTCTCTAATCTGAATATGCCAACCATTATAACCTTGTGTTGTGTTCCGACATAAGTACCCAGCAGACGTCAGCATTGCATTGCAAACATCCATGGATGACGGAAACTGCTAACTACCAAGTGGGCCATCAGTCTGTCTGCTGTTCCATTACACACAGCAATAAATATTAAAAATTATTAGGTTGTGTGGTGGACAATGTTACTTAATTTTAGAATTTCCCATATATATATATTTAAAGAATCTGAGGTGTCCTCTGGGCCAAACCCCTATCATAGATAATCTTCTGTCATCCATAGATGTCTTTTATCTATTGTAGCTGGTTAAGCAAGCAAATATCATATTCTGTCTGGTTTTATTTCAACTTTTGTTTATACATGTAGAACTCAAGCAGGTGAAGGCTAGCCTCTCTTAATTCGCATGACTTTTGCAACTGTTGGTTCCGATAGCTTTGGGCCAGTCCCCATTTCCAGGTCATCCCGTCGATGATCAAACATTGCACACCCCAACATCAAAAGTTGAATAGTCTCTGATCTGAGATCTGATGCAGATCCGCATGAGTAGTGGATTATTCTTGCATTTAAATGGCAGATGTTTAAATTGTTTTACTTACAAGTTTTTATTTAAAATAGTTATACTAGGTAGGCTATGCATAGTTTGATAGATAATGCACATCTGATCAATTGTAGGTGTTTTTCTTTTTCGGAGTGTTTACAATTTAGACATATGTAAATATTATTATAACATACCTGTTGGGAAGTTCCAGATGAGTCTTCATTAGGTGGAGATGATTCAGCCGCCTTCTCTGCCCTTAGAATGGTTTCAATACACTGTTCATTTCTTGCCCTCTCACCTTCAATGTCATATATGAATCTATGTAAGGTACGAAGTCGCTCCTGTAATATTAAGAGAGGAATGTATCTGGAAATTATTATCAAGTTTGGAATGAGGTAGTCTAGAAAAAGAAGACCTCCTTAAGTGGTAAAAGCACATATTGAATGTTTGCGATGCCTTTAGCATAGCAAACATCCATAGGCGAAGGGAACTGCTTACTATTAATGAAAAATAATTTATTTTAGTTTTCACTGCAATGAAGATTGTTAACCCTTGTTTTAATGAAACCTAACATTTTTGATTGTGATTGAACCACAAAGCCACGAAAACCAGACTTGTCAGGGCTCTCATATTCCCCATATTTCTTTATGCTGCGGAGACATGAACCCTACGAGAAAGTGAGAAAAAAACTGATTGATGCTCTTGAGATGTGGTGCTGGAGAAGAATGCTCGGTATATTGTGGACGGAATTCCGAACCAACGAGTCTATTCTTCGAGAGCTGGGCATCAATCAGAGGCTATCAAACAAATTGCAGGCTCGCATGCTCACTTTCTTTGGACACGTATCACGGCGCGGAGGCGAATCCATCGAATGCCTGTTAGTGCAGGGCAAGGTTGAAGGCACCCGACCACGCGGGAGATCACCGATGAGGTGGACGGACCAAGTGAAAAGCGCCGTCGACGTTCCTCTGCACGAATGCACAAGGAGAGCGGCAATTCGCGAAGAGTGGCGTCGTATTGTAAAACAGGCTACAAAAACCTCAACGTGACGGCCACGACCACTCTGGCAAGAGTGTAACGCCAAAGAAGAACATTTTTGATTATACTCTCATATTTAATTTATTATTATAATATTAATTTCATTTTGGAGCCATTTCAAATTTTAAACTGTAATGTAATTCTATTGTTTGTAATATCTTTATTAACTGTTTCATATTGGCAGTTTCCTTAATAAAACTTTCACACGCATAATGAAACAGAACAATCCACTGGCAAGGGTTCTAAAGATTCACCAGTTGTATATTGACAATAACAGTCACATCATTTAGACTAATATTTTTTTTAAGAACAGCAGACAGGTTGACGGCCCACTTAGAATTTAGCTGTTACCATCGCCTATAGATGTTTGGTTATTGGTCATATAAAGAAATTTTAAAGGGTCCGTATGACCCAGAAATGAATGGATGGACGAAATGAATAATGGATACATGTATCCTACCTTGCCTTACCTATGCAAGTCAAACTTGGGTTTATAGAAATAAAACAAAATAGACTGCTCGACATAGCACGCTACGGAAAGGACTATCTTGGGAATACGAAGGATATTTATTTGTCAGAAGACCGAATTTACAGATGCTCTGGGATTCGAATTGAAAATGAAATGGCAGTGGGCAGGCCATGTTGCCAGATGTTCTGACCCAAGATGGACATTAAAATCCACAACTTGGAATGGCCCAACAGGAAAGAGGAAAATAGGCAAACCAAGAAAAAGATGGAAAGACAACATTGAGTTAGTGGCAGGAAGAGATTGGCCTCAAAAGGCAAAAAAAAAGAGACATTTGGAAGGAGATGGAGGAGGCGTTTACCCGGATGGGATCTAAATTACAAAATGAAAATTAACATTTAAGTATACTAACTTTAAAAAATTTATATTGTTTAGTGTGGTTTAGAAATAAAACACTTTATTATTATTTGTTTTCAATTTGTACTTGTATCTCAGGTGAACCTTGTACAGAAACATATTATATTAACACGGGTTTAAACCAAGTGCTAATTTGTACGTAAATGTATAGTGTATATTATTTTGTATTAAACTGTGTAGTGTGTCTTCATTCAAGGGAGGGGGAGGGCCCTAACCCTCCTGGCACACTCCCATAAACAGGAAATGCACCGTTCTTAAGAAAAAAAAATTACGTAAACTAACCTCAGAACGCTTTAAAGTGACGAGATATAGAAGGTTGTGGGTGGGGGGTAGTGGAGGGAGGGAGGGGGAGTACCCTAACCCTCCTGACACACTCCCATAAACAGAAAATGCACCGTTCTTAGGAAAAAAAATTACGTAAACTAACCTCAGAATGATTTAAAGTTGTATTTTTGCTACTTTTATATGCAGCTCAAAATAAATTTTTTTGCTTACCCTCTGAGTGCTTACCAAAATTTTATTAAACAGGGGCAGCTCATTGCAGCTTATATAATTAATATGCTTAATAGTTTACAAACCAACCTAACCTAACTCACCCCCTGGCACCACTCCCATAAAACGGTAAATTAACAAATTTACCATTTATACTAATTAATTTCTAAGTATTTACTCACTCAAAGTGCGTAGGTATGTAAACTTTTTTGTTATTGATGACATACTGGCTGGTTGTAAAAAAAATGAATGGTGTAGAGAACGCAGATCATGATAGCCTCCTCCACGTCCATTCTCTCTGAATGTTCACGCTAGATCGCCGCCCGCAAGCCGCCGCCATCTGAACAGCTGTATCGCGCGGCCCGGGGGCCGCGCGATACAGCTGTTCAGATGGCGGCGGCTTGCGGGCGGCGATCTAGCGTGAGCATTCAGTGAGATTGGACGTGGAGGAGGCTATTTGGTTGTAGGTTTTATGCCCCAGACTAGTCCTGTGTCGATCGCGATTGACAGAATCTTTTTAACCCAATCACGAGTCATACGCGAATGACCGAGTCGCGGATCTCTGAAAGATTCGGTCGTCCATAGATTCGATCACCAGGTGACATCACAAACGAAATTGGACTTTATTTGTGGAGCATTACCGTAGCGTGTTGCTTATTTAATCGATTCGGTCGTCCATAGATTCGATCACCAGGTGAGATCACAAACGAAATTGGACTTTATTTGTGGAGCATTACCGTAACTTGTTGCTTATTTAAACGATTCGGTCTTCCATAGATTCGATCACCAAGTGACATCACAAACGAAATTGGACTTTATTTGTGGAGCATTACCGTAGCGTGTTGCTTATTTAATCGATTCGGTCTTCCATAGATTCGATCACCAAGTGATATCACAAACGAAATTGGACTTTATTTGTGTAGCATTACCGTAGCGTGTTGCATATTTAATCGATTATTTCGTGCATTCAATCACGCAATGACGTAACTATTAAAATATCTTCTATCTCTTTCGTTTAAGTACATACATACAATCCTAGTCACACAGTGCACTCTTTCTATCTTGTTGTTTGTTGTGCCTTGTATGATTGTATCCAAAATAAACCGGATTGCGGGATTTGTCAATCGCGGGAGCGGATTTAGATTTTGAATTTTTGCGAATAAATCAATCAGTTGCATCGGTGACTCTGACTACTGACCTGTGACCACTGGTGCCAATTTAGCATATTTTCATATTGTTTAGCATATAGCATATTTCTTTAGCATATAAAATAATTATAAAATAAAAGTTTAATCATGAAAAATTACATTAATGCGTACGTCATTATTTTCATTTAGGATAAATCCCTTTGCTAGAGCAATGGGTGGAGTTGAAATTCCTGTTTGAAGTTGCCAGGCGCGATAAACACTGGTATATGGCAGAAACACTTTATACCATGTACAATGATCCTTTAAATCATCTGTATTTATTGTATTTAAATCCTGTTTTGGAGGAAGTTCAGGCTGTAAACAAGTTATTTGAAAGCAGCAATGTTGACCCAACAAAACTTTTTCTATACACACAGTGTGGCATTTTTGTTATAATTTTATCGTCACTACTTACTTAGTGCTTGGTTAGACGCGACTAAAGACAAAACGTCCCAATTGGCCTGTTTTCGAGTCTTCACTTGGCGTGCGCTTGAATTGAAACATATCTGCTTCTTTTTAGAAATATATAAAATATCATTGTGACTATAAGTATATTTCCGAACCGAATGTAGCCACGTAATGTCACGGGTGTTCCACGAATATCGTTGCGTTTTGAAAATATTCCACGAAACATTTTAAACAGCCACTTTTTGATATTAAAATTTTACTATTAAATGAAAATAAATCTTAAAAATCATTGCATAGTTACGTTTTTATAGCAATAAAGATTACGAAAAAAAATCTGCCCTTTTTGGAGTCTTACGCATAGTCCCTATTGCGTCCCTGTTCTCGTTCTAACGTAAGAACGAGATCGATCGCGCAATCCTTCAGTCATTTATAGATACATACGAACTGTAATCGAAATAACCGAAATGATTGAAATTCTAACGTGAGAACGAGATCGATCGCGCAATCCTTCGGTCATTTATATTATACAGATACATACGAACTGGGACCGAAATGACCGAATCTTTTTAACCCGATCACTATACGAATCGGTCACGATCGACCCGGGTCATGGAAAATGATTGACCGACACAGGTCTACCCCAGACTGGGTGCCCACCGATACGTCACGGGAATCGCGCTCGTCGAAGTGAATTTCAACTTATTTTACTCACAAACACAATGAACGAAAAACATTGACAATAAACAATGAACGTGTAGTGGAGATTCTCTGCCAATCTTTTTGTCAACATCATACAAATATACGGTATGAGGATGGCTGTATAATCGACTAGGTCCCCTTAGAGTTAATTGTAATCATAAACAAAATAATTTAAAATAGCAATTTAATAAGTCGAAGGTAGGTGTAAATAACTGCAATGTTCTTATTGACATTTGTAATCTGAGTCATTTCGTGAATATGGCTATTGAAAAGGAACCGAATTTTAAATTTTAAAATTACAATGTATATTACTGTGTCAATGTAAAATAAAATACAACGCAGCAATAAAAAAAACAATAATAGAACATTACCGTTAACCGTGTTGTGGTAAAAAAAAAAATACCATGTATCTAAGATAATTACCATGTGTCTGGTAACTCTGAAAGTTAATAACAGATTATATCGTTTTGTTTACACTTTTTATGTGATTGAGGTTAGAAACAATATTTATTATTTTCTCGAAAAATCTGGATGGCCGTCATTATAAGTACCATTATAATCAGGGAATCAAGCTCTACCAGCTGTGACCCCTTTTAACCTCATACAAACATATCCGTTCACTACAGTGGAGCCCTTTATTATACTACATAAAATATACTACTTTTTAGTATGTAATATTTCTTTTATAAATATTTTAACATTTACAATGAAGGTCCAAATATGGTATTATTACATTACCTGCACTTGCTGTGCTGCAACATCAGCTGTTAGTGGCATTTTTTTGCAATTCCGGTGCCAGGCACAAACTCAAGTAATAAACAAAGTAGGTATACTCCCCGGCACGTAACTTGGCACAAGTCGTTTTTTAGGTGTGTGGTTGATAAAACTCTCGTAAGAGAGTAGTATATTCTTTGATCATTACACTATGTGCAATAAGCGTCTATGCGCGACTAGTGACACGAAAAAAGTATCGATACTTTGTGGTATCGAGTACTTTATTTTCGATACCAATACTTTTGTACTCGATACTATGTATTCAATACTTTTACTCAATGAGTACTTTTTGACAGGTATCGTATCGAATAATAGAAATTACCTATTTTAAAATTGACCTTACGGCTCATGTTTATGGCAACGCCGCCATCTAGCTCAATCGTACTGAACCTTCTAAAACATAACATGTAGCTTGAAATTGTTCCTTCCGGTCACAGGCATTCAGTTCTTATTCTTTAATTAATTTACTTCACTAACAAATAACCCAATAGGGATGCACGATTTTTCTCTTTGAATCGATTTTTTGGATCGTAAATTCGTAATGGATCGTAGGCCTCTGAATCGATTCTTTAAATGTATACACCAATACCATTTATTTTCTTTTTGTTGGTTTGTTCTACTGAAACTAAACTAACATTACTTAATGATTGACATTGACGTCCTGACGTATGCGCATTAGGATAGGATTAGGCCCTAAGTACTCGATACTTTGAAGTATCGATACTTTTGTTTCGATACTTTTACAAGTACGATACTTTTTTTCCGATACTACTCATGAGTACAGTATCGATACTTTCTATTCTATATCGTGCGTGACCTTACCCCCCGCTACGCCAAAACCTTGCCGCCAACTTACGTGCTGGCGAGGGCCACTATACGAAATAGCGTTCGTATTCAGGTTCTGTGAGCAGACCAGGTGAAGGGGCTACTGGCTCACTCTCACTCACTACTTTATTGCGTAACTGCACGCTATTTAGCTCCTGTTGAGCAACATTGACATCTTTTCTCTTATGGGACCTACGCTGACGGATCCTGTCGCTCTGGTTTCAACCTGAGAGTAAGAAGAGTCTGTTGCCCTGGTTTCATTGTGTGACATAAGCGGGCATGCATCACTCGTTTTCTTATGCATTTCTACTTGCGATGTGTCATTGACATATGCAGAGAATGCCATTGGTCCACTGTCAAACATCGAATTCTGTAGTGAAAAGCCGCCTCGCCTCGTATTAACGTTTCTTCTATCGTAAGACGGAGATTCCCGAGACGATGCGACATATTCCTGCATCTCCTTTTTCGTTAGATAACTTTGCTGAATATCACAAATCGTTTCTTGCAATAAGACCATTTTTTTAAGTAGCGGTGTAACATCAATGTGGTCAAAAGTGACAGGTGGTAATTTTTTTAAGCTTTTAGCCACAAAAATTGGTATTTTTTCCGGTTCAGTTCCCTTAAATAATACAATAATGTCGTCCAAGTTACGTTGACTTTTGCCTTCACGTTTTCTCGTTGTTATTCTTTGTTGTAGCGATTCAAATAATAACGCTTTTGCTTCTTCAATTTCATCGCAACTAAAGGCACTGACACAAATACGAATAAGGCTTTCCTCATCCATCACTTCCAATTTGTTTTGTATAAAACATAACACTTCCGATATGACAATATTGCAACTTGCACATTTTAATCTTAGAGTAGTCGACATATTTGCCGCATAGCCGCGTTGCCGCGCGCACTCGATACCGCGCGCGGCTGAGCGGAGCAAAGAATATACTACTCTTGGAGCGGAGACTGATAGACCATAGACAATTGGGAACCAACTTATTAACTCCATGGAACCAACACTTATTATTGGCGTAGAAAAAAAGTGGCGGAAAATAGCTGACATTTCAACACATAAAATAGTATTAGTGATCACAATACTAATGCTAGGACTATAACTATACATATATACTATTAATAGTTAAAGTTTCAACCACCAGATGTCATTACTCAATTGGTCAGTTCTCAATACAATTACTTTTTCCTGTTCATTCTTATATTTTACGGTTTTGGATTCATTGTTAGATAAATAAAACACGTGATAGAAGTTAAACCTTGAAAAATGTAAACTTCAATATAACAACCCATAAAGAAGAGATCAGAAATATAGGAAACACTTTATAATATCTTTTATACCATTCTCTCCATGTTGTGTTCTAAAAATGTATATTTAAAGATGTTTATAGGTGTCTCTTTTTACTCTGACTTTTTCGTTTCATCAAGTTTCAGATTACAACGATGCTAAAGAAGTTTTCACTTCAAAAATATATCGTTTTGAAACAATTTTTGACATTGGATATTTTGTATCGATATATCTGATCAAAACATATCAGCTAAAAATGTCGATGTAATGAATTAAAAATATTGATACATGGATTTATCGATCCTTTTTCAACAAACCTACCTCCCGGTGCAACTTGTGTGATTTGCTCAAAATCAAAAACTGTTAAAGGTAAGTTATAAATATGTTAAAAATACTGTGGAAACTATTTAAAGCCTAAAATAAAAATTAGTGAACAAGTGGAAATACTTGTGTTAAGAAAATAAGAAAAGTGTCAATTAGTATCCGCAAATAAGACTTGGCTTAAAGGTCTCGTTACCTGACCATAAAATCTTATTAAAAATATTGGTTGTTTACTGTATATTTTGAAATTTGAATGATTTGAATTTGATTTTAAACTAACTGAAAATGAGTGGAAGTGAGGATGATATATTTTTGTTCAGTGACAATATGTGTAATAGTGAAAATACAGTAAGTTTTGCAATATGTATGCAATGTTGTTATGTTATTCCGATTAAAATATGTCTAAATTCTATAAATGATCCACATTCGATATTTTTATAAAAAGAAATAACCGCTGTCTAGGGACGCCCGAAAGAAGCGAAGCTTTGTATTTTATAGTGTAGGAACTAAAACGTCCAAATTATTAAATATTTCACGAGCACAGCGTCCATCACACGTTAATAAACAAATAAGAACAGTATGTATAGTTCAATTTCCATCCCGAAAACTGGGGTATTAGGCTAGTTATAGTTAGTATCCGACCGAAAGTTCGGTTTCGGCCAAAAATCAAGTTTCAGCGGCAGTTTCGCTTTCTTTTGCCGAAACCGAAACTGATTTCTATCAAATATACTCGGATCGTCACAATAATTTACGTGGCGGAAACGTAGACAACTGCTTTTCTTGGCGTACAATATAAAACTTTAATTGTGCCGTGTGGTCCCCGGCCGAAGAAAGAATAGGGCCACCCCAAATCATCCCAAGGGAGTCGTAAAAGCTGACTGATGGGTCACTCCCTCTGCCAGCTTGCATGCGGCGAGGTAAGGACACCTCTAGGTTTTCCCTTCAGAGGTTGGGAGGTCGGACAGCAGTCGCTCCCGTAAAAACCAAAACAAGCCAAATAAAATATGGTACGAACACGGAAAGGATGTGTCACGGATAGGGCGTTGCCGCAAAATGACGCGCAGGAACTTCGCCCGACTCCTGTGACAAGTGGACTAGGGCTGCCGTGCCATGGGCGAGCACGGCTAAAGACACTAGCCCCATCCAAAAGGAAACTCCGTTTCGCAACGTGGAATATTGGCACGCTAACTGGAGACTCGGTGGAAGGCCAGCAGATCCCGGTTCATTGGAAATGGCTACAAGCTGATATACACAGGTGCACCTGGTGGGGAGAATGGCCATTGTGCTCTCGGAGGAGTTCCAGAACGACATTTTGGAAGTGAAAGTCATAGCGACCGGCTTATGATCATTAAGGTGCTTATCGATGGGGTAGTTACCCACTTGCTAAGTGCCTATGCGCCACAGGCCGGTAGTGACGAAGCCGATAAAATAGCGTTTTGGAATCAACTCGGAGAAGTGCTCCGTGGAATCCCATCATCACAGGGGATTGTTTGGGGGGGTGATCTGAACGGTCATGTGGGTGATGAATGTGGGGAATTTGAGTGTGTTCACGGTGAATTTGGGTACGGTAGCCGCAACGCGGAAGGGGAGGACATCCTCAATAAGTGTGCAGCTGCCGACCTTGCCATCGTGAACACGTATTTCAAAAAGAGACCCAAGCATTTCATCACCTACAAGAGGTCCCGCTCTATGAATGGTACCCAAATCGACTTCCTACGCACTAGGAGACACTACATCAGCAAAGTACCCAACTGCAAGGTCATACCCGGTGAGTGTCTCACTGCACAACACCGTCTTCTTGTCATGGACCTCTGCGTGAAGCCCAAAGGCAAATGTGTCGACCTCCTTCAACGCCGAATCAGGTGGTGGCTGCTTGATGAAGTCAAGTCCCAGTAGTTCGCCTCTGCCATCGGCGACAAGTGCGCCGGAGGTGAGGGCGAACCGGTTTAAGCTTACTGGGACAGGATTCAGGTGGCTATCCTTGGGTCGGCGAGAGAGGTGCTTGGCGTGTCTAAGGGCGGACGCAAGTGTGACAAGGAGACTTGGTGGTGGAACGACTCAGTCCAGAGGGAGACCAGGGCGAAAAAAGCCCTCTTTAAGAAGTGGTAATCGTCCAGACCTCCTGAAGATCGCGACACATACAGAGATGCCAAACGCGCCACCAAGAAAGCTGTAGCCAGAGCCAGACGAGACCACTTACAACCACTTTACGATAAGTTGGACTCGTTTGAGGGGCAGAAGCTCATATATAAGTTGGCGCGCTCCAGGGTCAAAGCGGCACAGGATATCTCCAAGTGCCGCTGTGTAAAAAACCCCGGGGACAACTTGTTATGCGAGGACCTCGCGGTGAAGGAGAGATGGCGCTCATATTTCCACGAGCTGCTGAACAAGCAGCATAAAGAGGTGCAGCCGCCAGATCTTCCTCCAAACCAAGGACTAGTGCCACTGAACGCCTGCAGAGGTCCAGAATTGTCTTCGCCGCATGAAGAATCGGAAAGCTGTTGGATCCGATGGAGTCCCCATCGAAGCCTGGAAGGCGATGGGCTCTCGTGGTGTGGGCACTTTAACCGACCTTTTTAACCAGACACTCCTCACCGGTACGATCCCGAACCAATGGAGGCTGAGTATCATTACTCCAGTCTTCAAAGGCAAGGGATCGGTGCAGGAGTGCGGTAACTACCGCGGTATAAAGGTCATGTCCCACACCATGAAGCTCTTCGAGAGGGTTATCGACTCTCGGATTCGACAGGAGTGCACTGTCTCGGAATGTCAATATGGGTTTCGCCCTGGTCACGGGACAATGGACCCTATTTTTGCCCTAAGGACTGTCGCAGGGAAATACAGGGCGAAGAATACACCTCTGCATTGTCTGTTTCTTGACTTGCAGAAGGCATTCGACTGTATTCCTCGCGCGATAATCTGGTGGGCATTGCGGTCCAAAGGAATTCCAGAGGCCTATATTGAGATCATCCGAGACATGTACTGTGATTCCGATTCCGTAGTTCGGACCGATGTTGGCGACACAAAACCTTTCCCCATCACCGTCGGTGTGCACCAAGGATCCGTCCGTTTCTGTTTAGCGTGCTATAAGACGTACTGTTAAACAGCATCAGAAACTCGCATGAGCAGGCTGCTCATTTATGTTGATGATATCGCGCTGGCAGACTCGTACAGGGGTAGGCTGGTGCGATGTGTGAAGGTGTGGAAGGAGTCACTTGAGAATGGTGGTCTGAAGCTCAATGTGGCAAAGACCGAGTACTTGGCCTGTAACTCCACAGATCCCACACCCGTACGCATAGACGGCAACACGGTCGAGCGGCACGGACCATGTGATACCTGGGATCTGTGTTTCATGCGTCTGGTGCGACATCGATTGCGACGTCAAGGCACGCATTGCTGCCGCGTGGGCTAAATGGCGTGAGGTAACTGGTGTCATTTGTGACCCCAAGATGCCGGTAAAGTTGAAGGGACAGGTCTATAAGACCATCATTAGGCCTGTCCTTTTATACGGTTGGCCGGTGTTAGAGTGACACAAGTAACAACTGCGTGTCACGGAGATGAATATGCTTCGGTGGAGTGACACGGAAGGACCGCGTTAGGAACTCCTGCATTCGCGGTAGTCTTCATGTCCGTGACATTGTAGATAAATTGCAGGATTGTCGGCTCCGTTGGTATGGCCATGTTTTACGGCAACCGGATGCTTACGTGGGAAAGAAATGTCAGGCCATGCCGCCTCCGCCGGGCCCCGACAGGAGGGGTAGACCCAAAAAGTGCTGACTTGACGTCGTAAAGGGTGATATGCGTGCCAATGGGCTCACTACCAGGGTTGCTGAAGATCGCGTGAAGTGGAGTAGAAAAAGTCGGAAAGCGGACCTCGGGCACCGAAACGAAAGTTTGGGTGCTAACGCTAGGATGATGATGAATATAAAACTTTTTAATTATAAATATTAATAATAGGAAAAACCACAGAAGTAACCCTAAATATAAGATATTTAGAAGATTTTTTTTATTTGATTTTATAATTGTTTTCAATTTAAATGTATAATGTAGTTTAGTAGTGAGTTACTTACATTTACTACACTAAATAAAATAAATGTAAGTATGACTGTCCTACTAATTGTGATCTAGGTATCTTTGTTAATTCTAAATGTGGGATTAGATTATCTTTGTTGAGACTGGAACTATGAGTGTAATTATAATTTTAGTAATTATTATTTTTTATATAAGACTATACCTAAAAGAGATTGATGATTTTCTAAGTACAAATACAAACCAAAGTATTAATTAATAAGATTTCAAAATACCAATACTTAGTATTTAATGAAACAGTAACAATTAGTGATTTGATTATTGATAACTGATAAACATTTTGCTATGAGAACTTAATTTGAAAAAATAATAAAAATATTATTAACATTTGTTTATATAAATGATTACAACAAAATTAATATACTGTGTTTCCATTTCATGTTCTAATTTTAAATAATAATGGGTAAAATGCACCAAATTTCAGTATTTTAAGGAATTTTATACTTGACCACGTATGTTTCGGTTTCGGCGAGAAAACCAGTTTCAGTCGGACACTAATGCTAGTATATACATTTTCAAAATTCAGTGAACATGTGAAAGTGTCACAGTGTAAGAGCATTTTAATCAATGTGTGTTGATATATATGTGTCATCTATGAGTAAATTGCGCCAAGGAGATTTTAAGTACCATTAGAGTGCAATATAAACACATAACACTAATGCTTTTGCACAGATGCTGTGTTGAATATGTTCACTATTAAATGAATAACACTTCTACATGACAAGGAGATCTTACAAATATGGTGTCTACCTCAGTTGTCACAAAAAACAACCACTGTGTAAATATTTATTTATGTACTACATTATTATTGACACCCACTTTTAACATATTTTGGCACAATTTTATAGAAAATTTATTTTAATGTAATTTATTGTTTTTTTTTTCCTGAAATAAATATTGTACTAATAAAGTCAATGAAGTTTTAATTTTGGGAAGATTCTATATATTTTTATATTATTGTATATGGACAATATTATTCACCTTTTGCAGACATTTGGATTTAAGGGCCCCAATATAAACAAAAGCAATATGTCTTGGAAGGGCAGCGAGTATAATCCAAGATTTCAGCCTAACTTCAACAGATCTAGATATGTCACATCAGCTAGAGATGCAACACTTTTTAGACGAGACACATCACCCATGTCTGTACGCAGTGCGTTTGCTATGCCAAATTATTATTTATACCATCAAAATGGTCAGAATTATCCCAGGTCTATGTGTAGTGATAGGGGTGGATTTCCAGTTTCTTTGAGGAATTCAGGTATTTAAAAATTTCTTCTTATTTTTTTATTACTACGATATGAGTCTATTCATGATCATCTCAGCATAGTACCCCTGTTGCAATCCAAACTTCCGTTTCCGTGCCCGGGGTCCGCTTTCCGTCTTTTTCTACTTCACTTCGCACGGTCTTCAGAATCCCTGGTAGTGAGCCCGTTGGCACGCATATCACCCTTTACGACGTCAAGCCAGCGATACGATATGAGTCTATTACATTTTACTTAATGCTTAGATGAGTTAGTTTAACTTTTGATTATAATACTGATTTTTTTTCTCCTTTGTATCATGTGATCAGTCACGTTGACTATAAGCAGATGTGTTGAAGACAGGTTGGCTTGTAGGGTGCCAGAGTACTCCCAGTGGAGTGCACCGTTTTCCTTTATTCGACGCGTATATTTTTTTCTTTTTTTTATGAATGACCATGCATAACTTTTTACAGAGTAGTCCGAATTTAAAAATTAATTTTGTATTGGAAAGGATATACCCCGAGAGTGGTCCCATATAAATTTGGGGGAAAAATCGCTGATTATATCTTCTATGACCACGCATAATTTTTGGCAGAATTGATTTATTTAAGCATGTAGTAATTAGTAGATTAAAGCCACATAAAATTATGAAATAAAAACTTTTTAACAAAAAATTAAACCGCCGAAAAAACTGAAAATCAAAAAATAATAAACCGTCTTTTTATTATTAACCTTAATAATTAAGTTCTTTAACTAATGTAAGTATACATAAGTAATTTTGAGTCGGCGCCAAACAAGCAATTTAATTAATTACGTAAAGCGTGATGCGCGGCGGCGGCGCAGCGTGACACGCCCCTTTGCCGGAAAATGCCAAGACCTTTACGAAGTTAATGTCAGCGAGACAGCAACCCGAACTGGCACACACGTGAGGGCACTGGCGCCGACACAAAATTGCTTAGGCATAAGACATTAGTTGAAGAACGTAATTATTAAGGTTAATAATAAAAATACGGTTTATTATTTTTTGCTTTTCAGTTTTTTATAGTCAGCCTTATTATGGGTTACAATTGGGTATTTGAAAAAAAAAATATTGATTTTTTTTTTATGTATTTTAAAACTTTATTATTAATAATATTGATATTTAATGCAAAAACTTTAAAAAAAGTTTTTTTCAATTAATTATAAACAATTAAAAATTGATGAAATTTAAATAAAAATCACGTGACTATAAACGCGCCATGATTGGTCAACATAATAGTTGTGACGTCATAATGTAATAGCTGTTAGTGATGTGAACCGATTACGATTTTCAACACCGGTATATACTTTGAAAACTAAACCGGTTTTTAAGTTTTTTTTTTAAACAAAAAATACACTAAAATAATATTAATAATCATAAGGATGTTGTTTATTTTTCTTAAAATAATCGCATTAATTGTACATAAGAAATAATCATCAAACGGACACAATATGTAACCATAAAAATCTATTTTTATTTTGCATCTTTTGCTAATAAATCATAATTCTGATTTACAAAACAAATTTAGTCAACAGCATCTGCTTGTATCCTGCTCCTTCTAGATGATATTACATATCCAGTTTTGGAAAACATTCTCTCTGAAGGTACCGATGTCGCTGATATAGCCAAATACTTTAGCGTTATTATATTTAATGGTGCTAAATGTTTGTTGGTGAACCAAAAGCACCGGCACTTCGCAACGAAGGAAAGCAGTTATGCTTTTGTGATATCTGCTTCTTCCTCTTGTGGATTTGTCTCAATATACATACGTAATATATTAACTGCAGAAGCAGTTGGATTCGTAAAGGGGCTTCTTTGTTTTAAAAAATCTAGCAATTCCGATTTTTTCTCTTCAATTGTTCCGTCACTTGACGTGTTACTTGCTTGTTCTGAAGTAGACGTTAGAAACCTGTCAGAATCTTTAATGTTATGGGCTAATTCTTTTCTTACTAGCTCTTTTGCAGACTGCATGTTTTCCGGGTGACGAAATGCAGTTCTTAATGAGGGATGTAAGAATGTAGATATTTGGGACACAGTTCTTGTCTCATATGAGAGAAGTCTACTAGTCATATTTTACCTCACTGATGTGTGAAACATCTTGCCTATATCTGTTGCCAGGGAAATTTCAGTAACATTCAGCTTTTCAAATAATCCACATATTATAGGAATGACTAATGAACTAGTCGGATACTGAGCAGCGTTAGTAAGTTTTGTAGTTTCCTAAAATATTTCCAAAATTTTAATAATTTCTAAACCGGCTTCTTCTTTGGGGGCAGATAAGTAGTCAGGTGCAGGCTGAGCTAATTTCCTGCATACCAATGCAAGAATATCAGATAACTGTAGTAATCTTTCCATCATGTAGAACGTACTATTCCACCGTGTAGATATCTCTTGTATTAATCTCAATGGTGTAGAATCGGGATTTCTTTCTTTCTGAGCTATTTTAAGAGCTTACCATCCCGCTGTAGATTTTTTGAAAAATTTCACAATAACTTTACATTTGTTAATTATGCCCTCCACCAAAGGAAGCTTCAAAGAATCGTCTAAAGTTAAATTAAGAGTATGGGCGAAACACGGCATGTGCCGTATTCCCAGCAAGTTACACATGATTACCGTGTTGCTGCCATTATCAAAAAATATGACGAGAAAAATCCACACAATAAACAAAAAGCAAGCAAAACTGAAATGTTTTGGTAACGTGAAGTTAGTCAAGTATCAAAGCGAGATATTCGGAGATTCCTCCTACCAAAGACACTAGACAACACTAGTGACGCCCATGTTCGAACACATAAATGCTCGAAAATTTATTTTGGGATCGTAATCGGTTTCCTAAATAAAAAACCGATATTTATCGGTTTCTATAAAAACCGGTTTATTTTAGGTTTTTAAAAAACCTGTTCACACCACTAATAGCTATTCAATAACGTCAATAACAATTATGTTAAAACCTGCGTGTTTTGTATATTTATATAATCAAAGCACTGGCATGTTTTAGAAGTATACTTTAAAAATATTCTAGTGACTTTTAAACCGTAACTTGTTTTTTCATTCCACTTCTGTCATGTCTTGTTAAAATAAACTCTTGTTAATCGGCATCTTACAAATTTATTTATTTTAAAGAATTGCTTCATATACAGCAATTCTTTTCGGGACTCTGCTTCAACAGGTTATGGGCCCAGGCTTAGCAAAATGAGTGAATCTCCATCGTCTACACCACACTATTTTCAGACTGCCTCAAGCATGTCTCCACTAGTGGTCAGTAGCAGCACACCTAGTTTCACAAAGCTTCAAGGTAGCAGCAACTACGCAACGTGGAGTTTCGCAATGCAAATGTATTTAATAGATGCAGAGCTTTGGGACTGCGTAATTTCGACCGCTGATGAAGAGTCTGATGAATTTCAACGTAAGGACCGAAAAGCAAGGTCAAAAATCTGTTTAAACCTAAGTGAGCACCTTTACCCCGTAGTCATGGCAGCAAAAACATCAAAAGAAACTTGGAACCGACTCCGGGAGTGCTATGCTGACAGTGGATTAACACGGCGCTTAAAACTCATGAAGAAATTGCTCAATATCCAACTTGAAACCTACTCGAATGTAGAAGCCTACGTAAATGACATACGTCACATTCAGCAGCAGCTGATCGCAATTCATGCCGGCCTCGACGATGAACTTGTTGGTTTGATTATGCTAGCAGGACTTCCTGACACCTACAGCCCGATGGTGATGGCTATAGAGCACTCCGGCACTAAAGTGACTATGGACGCAATCGCATCAATCTTGCTTAAAGAAGAATGTCGAGATGCAACAGCCACGTCTAGTTCTTTATTCTCTAGTGTATCCGTGTCTAATAATAATGTAGTTAAATGCAATTATTGCAGAAAGATAGGCCATCAAATGTACCAGTGTAGAAAGCGTCTCAACCGAAAAAAGTCACCAGCATCATTATCAGCACCATCAGCGACAACTTCATCATCGTTGCCATCTCATTCATGTAACAATATATCTGATATTACACTTTTATCTGGCTTTAATCATAATCTTCCTACAGGCATCCCTATCCCTTCACCTTGTACCTCAACCGAATGGTACATTGACTCTGGTGCTACAATACATATGAGTAACAAGAGTGATTGGTTCCTGGACATGAAGCAAGAGTCTAAACCAGTCACTATGGCCAATGGTCAGAAAATTCAGAGTGAAGGAAAAGGTACAATTTCTGTAAATGTTTCTGATAGGATTAAGCAAATTACTGATGTATTATACGTTCCAAATTTAGCAACAAATTTACTCTCAGTACACTGCTTGATTCAAAAAGGATTCATAGTAGTGTTTTCCGAGAAAGGTGCCTCGATTCTTTTGAAGGATAGCTGTAAAATAACTGGCACTGTTGTTGCAACAGCGTCAAATTTTAATAGTCTATACAAATTAGATACGGTAGATTATAAAGCCAATCTGATACAACCAACAGCGTCAAATTTTAATGGTCTATACAAATTAGATACGGTAGATTATAAAGCCAATCTGATACAACCAACAGCGTCTGCTTTACTATGGCATAGACGTCTTGGCCACCTACACCCTAAAGCCCTGAATATTTTAAAAAATAATGCCATTGGTATAGACTATACAAGTTCTTCATTCAGAGAATTGAGTGAAACCTGCTTGCCGTGCCTACAAGGTAAATTGTCAAAGCGACCATTCAAAAAATCACAAAGTAGGTCTAATGCCAAATTGGAACTGGTGCATACAGACCTCTGCGGGCCGATGAGTACTCCTTCGTGGGGTGAAGCGCTTTACCTACTAACTTTTACAGACGATTTTACTCGTAAGACTTTTGGCTACCTGCTAAAATCGAAAAATGAAGTCTTCTGTAAATTTGTTGAATTTAAAAGCTTTGTGGAGAATCAAACGGGTCTAAAAATTAAAACTTTGCGCTCGGATAATGGCAAAGAGTTCTTGAATCATAATATGACTTATTTCCTAAAAAAGAATGGAATTGTTCATCAAACGACAGTGCCTTATACTCCGGAGCAAAACGGAGTATCAGAACGTGTTAACAGAACTGTTGTCGAAAAAGCAAGATCAATGCTCCAAGATTCTGGTTTACCACGTGCATATTGGGGAGAAGCGGTTTCCACAGCGATATATCTCAAGAATCTCTCTCCAACCCAAGCGTTAAACAATAAAATCCCGGAAGAAATGTGGACTGGAAAGAAGGTGGATTTAAGTCACTTGCGAGTTTTCGGCTGTGAAGCGCATGTTTTGGTCCCAAAAGAGAAGCGCAAGAAACTCGACTCCAAGACTCAAGCCTGTATCTTTGTTGGCTACTCAGCAGATACAAAAGGGTATCGTCTTATTAATCCTCAGAATCCAAGGAACGTTGTAATTGCCAGAGACGTTGTCTTTGTCGAAAACAAACAACCATCTGGCGAATATGGTAAAGAAGAACCAATGAATACTTCAATCCCACAATCTGAATTATTTCAAATTCCTTCACCAGTTACCCAAAATCTTCCGTCTACATCGAACATGCAACTTACTGAAGAACACACAGAATCTTCTACTGAAGGAGATGCAGATCCTCCTTACCAAGTACCACTTGCTTCTCATTCAGAATCCAAAATATTGGTTGACAGTCCTGAAGATCTTAGTGCACGAAGATACCCTCTTCGAAACCGCCAAGCTCCAGTTAGATATTCGGACTCAGAATATGCAAACCTAATTAGCGCTGATTGTGAGCCACAGACCTACAAACAAGCTCTGGAAGATTGTTATAGTCAAAACTGGCTGAATGCTATGCAGTGTGAGTATGATTCGCTGCAAAAGCATGGAACGTGGATCCTTGTAGATAGACCTCCAAATAGAAAAGTGATTAAATGTAAATGGGTTTACAAAGTCAAAAGGGATACGAATGGGGATATAGTTAAATATAAGGCAAGGCTTGTTGCTAAGGGATTCACACAAATCTATGGTGTGGATTATGGTGAAACTTTTGCTCCAGTTGCTAGACTATCGTCAATCCGGCTTTTAGTAGCTTATGCAGCGAAACTTAATTTATATATTGACCACTTAGACGTTGAGACAGCATTCTTGAACGGCGATTTAGAGGAAGAAATATTCATGGAGCAGCCCGAAGGCTTTGCCGATAGCAAATCCAAAGTGTGTCTTCTTAAGAAATCTCTCTACGGTCTTAAGCAAGCTCCGCGACAATGGAATAAAAAACTTTGTGAGACTATGGACAAACTTTTATTTAAACGTTCTGAGAAAGAACACTGCATATACTACAAGCACAAAGATACTAAGTTACTTATAGTAGCTGTATTTGTAGATGATTTCTTTATATTCAGCAATGATCGGGACATGAAGGAAGAATTCAAAGTCGAATTAAGAAAATCATTTACAATCAAAGATTTAGGTCCCTTAAAAGACTGCCTGGGCATGAGAGTGACAAGAAAAGGTAATTCTCTGTCGCTTGACCAAACAAGGTATATTGAGAAATTGATCGAAAAATTTGGGATGAGTGATGCTATCCCAATATCCACTCCTATGGAGCCGGGTACTGTGGTATATCTATACCTCCCGTCTATGGACGTTTCTTAGCAACCAATTCATTCTAATAACTATGTCATACACACTAAATATGTAACATTAATTTTGTTAATAAAAACCTTCTAATGCAAGGTTTTGTCATTTAACAATTTTATTAACAAAATAATTATATGTACATGAGGTGTATAAAACAAAAGTAATGGAAAAGTATCTGAAACCAGACCGTTTAGATATCGACCCTTCAAGCGCGTCGGCAACTAAAGAATGGGAACATTGGAAGCGAACATTTCAAAATTTTCTTATGGCCTCGGAATCGCTATCTGGGCAAGTACATATGTACAATTTAGATCTACTTATAAACCATGTATCGTCGAATGTATATACTTACATCAGTGAATGTACTGATTATTCGCAGGCTATGAATATTCTTAATAAATTATTTACAAAGCCTAAAAACATTATCTACGCGAGGTATGCGCTTGCTACTAGAAAACAGCAAGGCGAGGAATCTCTCGATACTTTTCTGCAAGAATTAAAGCAACTCTCAAAAGATTGTGAGTTTAAAAGCGTCGACGCTAATACAAACAGAGATGATTATATAAGGGACGCATTTATTAGTGGTATAAAGTCTTGTCAAATTAGACAACGGCTACTTGAAAGTCTAAGCCTTACTCTTGACGAAGCCTACGATAAAGCTGTCTCTCTTGAAATGGCAGCAATTAACTGTCAAGGATATAATGCTAACAACTTGAACACTGTATCAGATACATCTGATACTAGAAAGTACGATGAAGTAAACCAACACACTTCAGCGGCCACGCCAAGGCATTCGCCTAAAAGAAAGAACTGTTTCTTTTGTGGTAATAAAGTTCACCTGCGAAGAAATTGCCCAGCTAGAGATATTACGTGTCAATTGTGCAATAAAAAGGGCCATCTTGCTAATGTCTGTCGAAGAAATTATTTGAATAGACCGGCCAATGCTGTCTTCGCAGCCGATGAAGACTCTATATCTCATAATAATATAACAGCTGCATCGCCAACTTCTCTAAAAAAAGCAACAGTTTCTGCTACTATTAAAGGGTTGCAGGCAGAAGCCTTAATAGATACTGGAAGCTCCATTAGCTTTATTAATGATGACTTCTTCAGATTAACTGGTTTAAAGAAATTTCCATGTCATCAAACTATAACTATGGCAGCTACAAGTCTTTCATCTAATGTTGAAGGTCAAACTATTGTATCAGTACAGATAGAAAATCATTACTATAAAAATGTAACTCTGTTAATTGTCAAGAACTTATGTGCTGATCTCATTATTGGGCATGATATTTTGCAAAAACATTCTTCCTTAGAATTTTCATTTGGAGGGCCTAAAGAATCCATGAAAATCTGCAACGTAGCAGCTGCATCGGTACCTGCTGTCTCGCTTTTTGCAAGTGTCAGTCCTGATTGTAAACCCATTTCCATAAAATCACGCCGATACAGTGATGAAGATAACCAGTTTATACACTCAGAAATAAAGAAGTTGCTTGATGCTGGTATTATTGAAGAAAGCTCTTCCCCATGGCGAGCCCAGGTACTGATTACAAAGAATACAAATCATAAAAGACGCCTAGTGATAGATTATTCTCTAACAATCAACAGATATACTCAGTTAGATGCATATCCATTACCCAATATTGAAGAAATAGTTTCTAAGATAGCTAAATACTCTATTTTCAGCACTATAGACCTTCAAAGTGCTTATCATCAAATACCTATCTTACCAGGAGAAAAGAAATATACAGCATTTGAAGCAGCGGGAAATTTGTATCAATTTTGTAGAATACCATTCGGGGTTACAAATGGTGTATCAAGCTTCCAACGGACTATTGACTGGATTATCCGTAACGAAGAACTAAAAGGTACATTAGCTTATCTTGATGACATCACCGTATGCGGAGAGACAAAAGTCGAACACGATGAAAATTTGCAAAAATTTCTGACTGCTGCGCGAAAGTATGGCCTCTCGCTTAACAATAATAAATGTAAATTTAGTCTCGACTCTATCAATATTCTGGGAGTCACATTATAAAGGCAACCTCACCATTCGAGAGATTGAGTATAGATTTCAAGGGACCTTTACCCACGAATACAAAGAATAAATATATATTAACGGTTATTGATGAATTCTCCCGTTTTCCTTTTGCATTTGCGTGTCAAGATACTACATCGAAAACCGTAATCAAACATCTTAATGAACTCTTTATGTTATTTGGCATGCCTGCGTATGTACACTCTGATAGAGGTGCGTGCTTTCTTTCAAGCGAAATTAAAGAATTCTTATTTAATTGTGGTGTAGCTACAAGCCGAACGACACCATATAATCCCCAAGGCAACGGGCAAGTAGAAAGATTAAATTCTACGCTTTGGAGAACAGTACAATTAGCTTTAAGAACCAGAAATCTACCCACAAATAATTGGGAGATTGTCCTGCCATACGCTTTACACTCAATACGCTCTCTTCTATGCACTGCTACCAACTGCACTCCTCATGAGAGAATGTTCATTCACCAAAGGAGGTCAACCAATGGAGGTACCGTTCCCAGCTGGTTGCTTACCACTAATCAAGCGCTAATGAGAAAGTTTAATCGCACAAACAAATACCAACCTTTGGTGGAGGAAGTGGAACTACTGCATGTTAATCCAGACTACTCTCACGTTCGAATGCTCGACGGCAGAGAAACTACGGTGTCGAACAGACATTTAGCACCTTTAGGTGCACATGAAGCATCTACTCATGACATTATAAATACAGATTTGACACACACGGAAGAAACTCTCCCGGAGGTGTATCTGCCTGAGTCAGAAGCGCTTATTACAACTAAGGAGAATGTAGAAGATCCAGAAACACAGACACCTATAACTGACCCACAAGTGCAGCAACCACTAAGACAAGACTCTTCTGAACATCTACGAAGGTCGTCAAGGGAGCGCCGGCCACCTAGTTATTTAAACGACTACATCACATCTTAGCACGTCGGAAGAATGTGGTATATCTATACCTCCCGTCTATGGACGTTTCTTAGCAACCAATTCATTCTAATAACTATGTCATACACACTAAATATGTAACATTAATTTTGTTAATAAAAACCTTCTAATGCAAGGTTTTGTCATTTAACAGGTACAAAACTTGTCTGGCCAAACCCGATTGATGAAAAGCCGGAATTACCATACCAGCAGCTCATTGGGTCTTTAATGTACCTTGCGATTGGTACCAGACCTGATATAGCTCACTCAGTATCTGTTTTGAGCCAATTCAACGTACATTACGGGGAGGTACACTGGAGAGCTGCCAAACGTGTGCTTCGTTATCTGAAAGCCACAAAAGACAAAAAGCTCACATATAATGGCACTGGTGATGGTATTGGATACGCTGATGCCGATTACGCAAGTAATCTGATAGATCGACGATCCTATACAGGGTATGTGTTTCAGATGAGTGGTTCATCAATATCGTGGGAGTCACGCAAACAGAGAACTGTAGCTCAATCTACAACAGAAGCGGAGTACATGGCTCTTGGTGACGCCTGCAAGGAAGCTCTTTACATTCGATCACTGATTAAAGACTTATTCAAATCATCGTCACCTTTAACAATAATGTGCGATAATCAAAGTGCCATCTCACTCACTAAAAACAACACACATCACTCTCGCACCAAGCACATTGATATTCGACATCATTTCATTCGTGAGTGCATCTCCACCAATCAAGTCGACATTAAATTCATTCCATCTACTCTTCAAACAGCAGACATTCTCACTAAGCCATTGCCTAAATTGAGACACTATGAATGCCTGGCCTCTTTAGGGATAATATGATGTTACCTTTTTTTTAAAAAATGAATTTATTGTTTCTGTAAAATATTTTACTATAAATCCTAGAGATAGGAAGAGTGATAGTGTTAACTTTTAATTGTTTATATACTTGTGAATGTTAGTGCTTTAATTACGGGGAGGTGTTAAAACCTGCGTGTTTTGTATATTTATATAATCAAAGCACTGGCATGTTTTAGAAGTATACTTTAAAAATATTCTAGTGACTTTTAAACCGTAACTTGTTTTTTCATTCCACTTCTGTCATGTCTTGTTAAAATAAACTCTTGTTAATCGGCATCTTACAAATTTATTTATTTTAAAGAATTGCTTCATATACAGCAATTCTTTTCGGGACTCTGCTTCAACAAATTAAATGCGACCATATTATTGAAAATTTATTGCTAAAATACGAGTTGTTAGTTCCGATTAGCTATGTGTGATAAAGGATTTATTAAGCAAAGTCTGATAATATTCCTGATGTTGATATATTTATTACCAATTAATAAAAAAATGACGTTCGGTTTAATTCTGCTGAAGTTCGAGGTGCCAAGGTAAGTCTGTTATAAAATAATGTAATAAATGAAAATATTAAAGTATTTATTACATTATTTTGTTTTGGGATTATCACAGTGCACTGCTTGAAACCATTTATTTCGACATTAATTGTCATCTTGGGGAACATTTAAAAAGATTTTGTCAGGAGTTGATTTTGTAGTATTCGTACATAATGGTACCAAACAAGAACGATAACTTTTTAGGTTCGACATTTTTAATATAAATTTAAATATTTAACAATGACAACAAAATTAAATAGATCAAAACGCTGTATTTATTATTTTTCTATCAACTGCGATGAGTGAAAACATTGTGACGTCACACGCGCTCGGGTTTGTTCGGGAGTTGTCGGCGTGTCTTCGGTATTTCTGGGACTAAATTCAAAAATTAATTTTTATTTTGAAATAACTTTGGAATTATTGCGAAAAAAAATAAAATAAAAATAGTTTTGCTATAAAACTTATATATGATCTTTTCATTTATCACAAAAAAAAATTTGTTCAAATACCTAATTCTCATCAAATATGTCTCGTCGCTTTTTCAGTCGACGAATTGTTTTAAGAATAGTGAGCTGTCCACTTAGTTTTATCGGGTGTCTTTGAAGTCGTAACTTGTAGCGGGAACTATAGCAGTCAATCAATTCTTTAACCATTGGCTGGCTAAGGATTTCATGGATCTCTTTTGTTGTGATAAACCGCGGCACATTAAATATTTGTCTCAAAATATAGTTTTGCGCCCTCTGAACTATCATTATATTGGAGTCACATGCTGCGCCCCACAGTTCAATGCCATAATTCCAAATTGGCTTTAAGATCACATTATAAATAAGAATCTTTTTGTCCATTGCCAGTTTAGAATTTTTGCCCAGCAACCAGTAAAGGCGTTTATACTTGAGGTTTATCTGATCTCTTTATTTGGACACGTGTTTTCCAGGTTAGTGTACAATCCAAGGGGATTCCCAAGTATTTCACTAAGTTTTTGTGAGGCAGTTGAGCACCATTTAGGGTTACTGGGAGACAATCTTCCTTACGAAGGGTGAAAGTTACGTGAACTGATTTGGACTCACTAACGGCAATTCTCCATTTATTATTCTATTATTTTTCAATTCTATGAAGTCCACTTTGTAGGAGTTCAGATGCTTGAGCTGGTCATGCACTAGTAGCCAGAAAAGCTGTATCGTCTGCAAAAGTTACGACAGTAAACTCTTGACTTTTTGGAAGGTCCGATGTATACAAAGAGTACAAAACGGGCCCAAGCACAGACCCTTAAGGCACTCCTGCTATGATTTCATAAAAGTCCGATGTGCAATCTTTTTCTTTGACTTGGAATATTCTATTGGCTAAATACGACTTGAGAGTACCAATGTGGTAGTAGGGTTTTTATATATAAAGCCGACAAACAGTATTCATTTCTCTCGAATGCCCTTCTTATTACTCTTATGACCCTGTGAACTCGTTCTGTAGTGTTGTGTTCTTTACGAAAGCCAAATTGGTGTTCAGGAATAATTCATTTTTTTTCTAGGCACAGTTAAGTCTATGTAGGAAAACTTTTTCAAACAGTTTGGACATAACTAGCAGTAAGCTAATAGGTCTGTAGGAAGTGACTTCTCTGTATTTACCAAACTATGTATGTACAGTATACATACTCATATACCAGTGTTATTGCAAAAATGCGTTATAGTGCATTGTTTAAGTTCAGTTTTTTGTATACACTGGAAAAGTATATTCCATTTTCATAATTTCTTCAATATTTAATTGAATTGATTACTTAAAGTTACAATTAAAAATATTGTTTCAGTTTCAAAATCGACATGCAATGAAGCAGCAAAAAAAGTATTAATCGCTTTTAGCGAAGCAGAGATAGCCTTAATTTATGAAAAAGTAGAATTTCATAAGAATGATTTGAGGTTAATGAAACGTGCATACCGTAAATTCATGAAACTAAGAAGTAACTTTAGCACTTACAACAGGCAAAGTGACAGAGAATATTCTTCAAGTTGTCCCACAAATGATTCTTCTTGTGACGACTCCCCAAGAGTAAACCACAGAAAGAAAAATTTACCAAGGCCTTCAAAATCAAGTAATCTGTCTTCAAGACAAATTACATCAAAAAGTACAACCAATCTTAATTCTGAAAATTGTAATCCCAATACGTTTGGAAATATGCAACAAAATGTGGCCTTGCCTAGGGATAGATTTAAAAAGGGCTATGATTTACCTTGTCAGAGATTTAATCAGTCTGTAGTTTCATCAGTAATTACTGAAGATAATGGAAACTTGCTTCATAATACCCAGTCAGCCCCTGCTAATGCACATGCTATGAACAAACACTGTAACATTGACAGTGGAACAGATAGTGATGAAGAAAATAACTGTGAAAATAAATTAACAGATAAAAATAAATGTGGTGTCAAAAGAACTCGTGATGAAGAAGATGTAAATATGCCTAATAAGAAAAGATTTAAAAAAAATGGATCTAAAGATACAAATGAGCAAGTTAATGAAGATGATTTTATATTTGCTAAGCCAATGTTTCCGATGCATAAATCTGCAAACAGAAAAAAAAGAGAAGAGTCATTGATTAGTTCAACACTTTGCAGTCCTAAAACATTGTATGCTGGAAATTCATCTAAAAGTGATTTAAGTAAACATACAAATCAAATAAAAGATTTTCATGTAAACGAAGATGAACTTAATGAAAATGAATCAGAAGGTAATAGGAGTATAAGTAACATGTCACAAACACGAAGTTTTATCAAAAGAAAGCTATTCACACAAAATTTAGAGTTAGCTGAAAAGCGTAATATTAGTTCAGACAATATTCAGTCTCCACGCATTGGACATTCAGTTAAGCAAAAAGATAAATTTAAGCCAAGAAAACTGACAAATACACAATATTGTCTAACAAGAGATGTAAACCAAGAGGATGGTAATTTGCTTGATTTGATCAGTAAAATAGTTCCAGCTGAAAATATTAACAAAACTAATCTGAATGCAACAGCAAACAAAACCAGTACACTTGGTAGAAGTAAATCGAACTTGGGCATAAAAAATAAAAAGCGCAATTCAATTAACTCATGTGATGACTGGGATATCACATCCGTAATAAGCACATGTGATCTTGATAATGCAAGCGACACATACACTGATGAAGATATAAATTATACCAAAAATGACAATGCTGCAATTGACAAAAGTAAGAGTAAACAAAGTGAAAAATTTCCCCCTAAAATAACAACCAATGAAGAAGTAGAAAATATGATACAAAAAAATAATATTACAAACCCTACTCGAAAAAGTAAGTATTAAAAATGTTATAACTTATAAGCAACAATGCTTGTTGATAGTTAATGATAACATGTCAAAATTGAAAGATTGGTAAGCTTCGATTGGGGCTCGGTAAATAAGTTTCTTCACCTGCCGCGCCATATTAGGTGTATCAAGACTGCCCTTTTATTTAATTATATAATAACAATAATATATTGTATTGTTTTCAGATGGTAAAAAAAAAGATGCTTTAAATATTTATAAATGCTTCTGGGATAGTGATACAGAAACTAATTTTGAGTCCTCTAATACACGTAAGAGTAAACAAAGTCAAAAACTTCCCCCTAAAAAAACGACCAATGAAGAAGTAGAAAATATGGTACAAAAAAATAATATTACAAACCCTAGTCAAAAAAGTAAGTATTAAAAATGTTATAAGTAACAATGCTTGTTGATAGTTAATGATAACAATGTCGAAATTGAACTTTTCATGAAGTTTGCTAGACTCAGTGGAAACGGTATGGCCACATTCCCCGTTTCAATGGTGTCCTAGCAATGTGTATTTTTATGTTTGTAAATATCCCTGTGATGCACCTGTTTACCTAGTGATGGCAGGTCTTTTTGTTTAAAAAAAAGAAATGTCTATTAGTACATTAAAGTTACATTAAATCAGTGTTTTTCAACCTTTTTCATGACTCGGCCCCTTTAGTATGAAGAAATATTTCGCGACCGTTGCTTTTGTTCATGTATTTTATTTTGTGACAAATATTGAATCCAGCATATTTATTCATTTTCATAATTAGGGTTCGGATAAATACATAATCGGATAAGTACGTAAAACACATTTTTTTTACATCGAATGCGTCGTCAATAGATAACGCAATTTATGCGCATACGTACGACCACTGCCGATGCCTGCCGCCCCGCCGCCGCCGTGCCGCGAGTGTGGCAAGCGATAAACATGCGAGTAGAGTGAATGAGCGAGCGAGACGCAATGAGCTTTACGGGGGCGACGCGGGGTATGCAGCGGCGGCACGCGCGATGCGACTCGCATGCGTTGCAATTAGTTACAAACGTCAGTCGGCTACTGTTTGTCGACCGCCAGCCATTGTTTTTACGTATTTAACTGAAGTGATTTGTAATGATTGAAAATGGATAAATTTCTAACTTTTAGCGGGAATGAAGAAACTAAAATAAACAAAAACGTCTTTATGACGACAGTTATTTGAAATTAGGATTTACTGTGATTGGGAATAAAGCACAGTGTGTTATTTGCTTTGAAACTTTATCACGAGAAAGCATTAAGCCATCGAAGTTATTATGCCACCTCAATATCCATTCAAATGAAAAAATTAAACCCATGGATTTTTTTAAAGAAAATTTAAAGTTCTTCAACATCAAATAACTGCTATAGTACAAATGTCCAATGTAAATGAGAAAGCGTTCCTGGCTAGTTATCGAGTAGCTCTTCGTGTGGCTAAAGCAGGAAAATTCATACTATTGCCGGAAATTTCATTTTACCAGCTTCTTTAGACATGGTGGAGATTATGTTTGGCAAACAAAAAGTCGAAAAACTCAAAAGTATACCTCTGACAATACCACTCAACGCAAGATAGGGGGTATGGCGACTGATGTTCGTGATCAAATCATGGAAAAAATAAAAGTACTTTTGTGTCCTTGTAATTTGATGAATCTACGGATACTGCAGATTGTGCTCAATTTGTAGTTTTTGTGTGTTTTCAATCCAATCAAAAATTATTATTTTTTTTTTTATTGCTGTAGAACAGCAGACAGGCTGACGGCCCGCTTAGAATTTAGCAGTTACCGTCGCCTATGGGTGTTTGCAACGCCAGTGGCATCGCGAACACGCTGCTGTCCCATAAGGGTACAGGAACTTGGGTCACTAATGCCGGAACACAACACAAAGTTATTATGGCGGCATACTTAAGACCGAAGGTGGTTGCCATCCAGACGGGCTTGAGGCCCTACCACGTAGCTAGTGTGGGTTGTTTTGTCGGCTTTTACGACAGGCCGACCCCGGCCGCAGAGGTTAGTATTCTTTCTCCGCCCCTGCACGGATAAAAAAAAATTAATGGAAGAAATACTATTTTGTAGAGCGCTTCCCATGAATACTACAGGCCAGTGCTTGCATAACATATTCTTGAAGCTACGCAAAATATGAGAATATCCATTGGGGAAAAAATGTATTGTTATTTGTAGTGATGGAGTAAAAGCCATGACTGGTGTGAACAGTGGATTTATTGCTAGACTGAAAGAACAGATGCCAAACGCTTATTGGACGCATTGCTTTCTCCATCGCCAAGCTCTTGCGGCCAAAACCTTGCCACAGGAATACAGTCAAGTCCTAAATATTATTATAAAATTTGTAAATTCTATTAAAGGAAAAGCGTAGCAGATACGACCTTCGAAAAATTTGTGAATATGGGAGCATTCTACCAAAATTTACTTTATCATACAGAGGTTAGGTGGTTGTCAAGAGGAAAAGTACTAGCCAGAGTTTTGGAACTTCGCGCTAAACATTTAATGTATTTGAAGCACAAGCTAAGTCACAATCCTCCGAATTAATTTGTGACCCAGAATTCCTTTTGTAATTGGCTTTTCTTTCTGACTTATTTGAGCATTTAAATATCTTGAATAAAAATCTTCAAAGGCGGGATGAAAATGTCATCACTGCTAAAGACAAAATCTGGCTTTACAAACAAAATTTACTTGTGCGAGTTGATATTTTCATCAATGGTCAAAATAAAAAGTAAGGAAAGAATTCGCTTAAATTTGGGAAACGATTTAATTCTCAATGTAGCAAAAACGGATTCACGATGGGAGAAATCGATTAATAAAAACAAGGGCAAACTTCGCATTAAGAGTTCTCATAAGTTTATTTTTTATTTTTTGTTAATTTGATACAAATGTTTAAGATGGAAGAGATCTCATAAGTTATTTTTTGTTTGTTTGATACAAACGTCCAAATGTTCGCGACCCCCTAAAGAGGCTTCCAGGGGTCGCGACCCACAGGTTGAAAAACACTGAATTAAATGCACCAAAATATATCTTTTAATTAAGTTTCTTCACCTGCCGCGCCCTTTATATTAGATGTATTAAGACTGCCCTTCTATTTAATTATTTAATAACAATAATGTATTGTTTTCAGATGGTCTAAAAAAAGATGATTTAAATATTTTTAAATCCTTCTGGGATACTGATCCAGAAACTGATTTTGAGCCCTCTAACACACCTGTAAAGAAAAGAATAAATAGTACTCAAAGAACAGGTAAGTGAATATTCACATGAACAATTGTGTTAATTATGAACCTTATTTCTATATTACCAAATATAACAGTTATGATTTGATTTTCAGCTGTTACCCAAAAGCAAAGTGTATGCAACCAAGTAAAAAATATTGAAAATGTGTTTAAAGTTACTTCAAACAAATCAAACTCTATATTGAACATTGACACATGCAATTTTGTCCTACGGCCACAGCGCACTCCGAAACGAAATAATTGCTGTGAACATGAAGCTGAAACACAAATTTTGCATAAGAAGAATATGTCTGTTACACCTCCTATAAACGAAAACATTCAAAAAAATCCAAAAATACCAGCTCCAAAAATCAATAAGAATGAGAAGCACCAGGATACTAATAAACCAATTAAACAAAAATCAAATTCTACTGTTGAAAAAGTAAATACTAAAAACAATCAAAAAAACAATATTAAATCCATGTCTAAAAATACAGCAGCAAATGCTGGAACAAAGAAAACTTCTAAGGCAATTGAAGAAATTAATAAACCAATCACTAATAAAAATATTGAATCAAAAAACATTGAAGCAAAGAAAAAGACGACAAAAGATAAAACTGTTGCTTCAAATACAAAGGAGGCAGTAGATATAACAAATAAGAGTAAATCAAAGACAAAAGACCCAGTTTTAATAAATAATGCTCCAAAAGAATGTAACGTCATTATAACACAATTTGATCTAACTGATTGCGAAGTCTCGAGATCTTTAAGATCCAGAGAAATTTTATCAAATTCATTAGTCTGTTTGGAAAATAATAAAAAAATTAATTCAAAATCTACTAAAAGTGAAGCTAATAAATTACAAAAAAGTATTTTATCCTTTGCTATAAGAGAAAATAACGAGAATGTTAAAGTGGTGAATAAAAAACAATCATCAAAAAATAAAACGTTACTGAACACATCTGTACAAACAAGAAGGACAGCAGCATTAAATAAGACTAAAAATCATGTGAAATGAAACATTGTTATTACATGTGAGAGTATTCTTTCACAAATCAAGAGATTACAATGTTTAGATATGAAAATTTTGAATTTGGACAATTTGATTCTTTCATACGCAGGATTTTTTCTTTGCCGTACTGTCATATGACTTAATATTATCATCATGGCTATTGATATATACACAAGTTTGCAAGTTGACCGGACATCATGTCTATAAAAGAGAAGCTATGTAAAGGATGTTAAAAATTGTTACCATCTGAAGCGGCTGCCAATGGAAAATAGACATAATAAGTAATTTTAAGAGTGTTTATTCTTGTTAGGAATTGTTTTGAAGAATTTAATTTCATATGCATGCATTATTTAAATTTGTTAATTAAATTATAATATACAGGGTGACTTTGACAAACCCGTCCAAATTTTTTTATGCACTAAACATCATTTAAGGAACCCATTTTTGCAAAAAAAATTGTATGTTAAATTTTCACCATAAAATATTTCATATAGGATCATTAATTCAATCGTACAAAATAATCATATGGTGCAAACAGCGTACGTTAACCTGTTATTACCTGTCTCTGTCACACCCGCGTAAATGAGTAGTGCGTATTCGCTCGCCCGGTTCAATGCCGCCGTCCTCGGCCTTTTACTAGGTCAGATGGAGAGGTCATTGACACTCTAGCGCCGTATTATGTAAATTGCGAGTTCTTTGAATGATTTTGTGATGCTGATTACTCAACATTTTTGTACTATGTGATACAAAACTAAAATACATGTTTCTCATAACTTTTACTAAAGATTCTTCTATGTGAATTTGGACAGGTTTGTCAAAGTCACCCTGTATACTTATATATATTTTTATTCATTACCCATTAATTTAAAAAATTTGAGTATAAACATTGGATTTAATACATATTGCTTTCGAATGTTCATATATTTTTATAAACTGACTTTAAATGTTTAATTTTCTAGAAGTTAAATAATCTAAATTCTTGTCAATTTTTAATCATTTGTTCATTATTTCGTCAATAACTATATGTGATTGATTATTTCACTTTTTTACTGTATTCGTTTTTAATCTTTATAAGAAAGAGGCTTAGGGCCATCTGTCTCTATAGTTCTACTAATGTATCTATATAAGTACCTGTTATTTGATAATTAAGTATGCAATGGAAAAATTATGTAACATTAACTGTAATAATAAAATTAGTGTATGTTATATGAGTTTTAATAACATTTACATTTTTTCCCATTTCCTCACTCTCTCTGTCACTTCGAATTGCAAACTAGAAAACCCGAAGGTACTCCTTACTATGAACTAAATAGGATTTAAAATGTACAGAATAATTCTTATCCTTACACAAAGGTGAAACAAAAGTCCAATAATAAAAAATACGAAAGAGAACCAATCGATAATTTTCCACTTTTATCAATATCCAAATAATACCTGGCTTGGGACAGGCGATCGGCAGGTCCGAGCGTCTTGTGAACCCCAGCATGGGCCTTGTTACCATAGGGTCATTGAGGCCCGTCCTGGCTGGAGAGGCGACACGGCGCCCTGACCTTACGCCTGACGCAGGTCCTCTCGAGGCACGGTTGCTTCGGGAGGTACCTGTGTCGCATAGGGCGGGAGACGTCGTCGGGGTGACGAGGAGGACACGGTGGACCACACCGTCGTCGTGTGTCCAGCGAGGAGCGCCGCGCCCTTGTCACTCAAATCGGCGCAGAGCTGTCGCTGCCAGCCCTGGTTCTGTCCATGGTCGGGGGCGATCCTGCACGGCCGTCGCCTCCTTTTGCGAGGCAGTCATGTCCGCAAAGAAGGCGGCGGAGCGGGGGTCGACACGACAGTCGAGTGGTGGGAGGGGTCGCACCAACGCAGGACACGTCAGTGCCGGAGTCCATAAAATGACCTCCGGCCGCCGTAGAATGCAGCCGCAAGCGGCCCCTCGGGGGAGGATCCGCCGCCTGCACTATTGCAGCAAGGGTGAGGGTCGCGCGCTATTCCGCGGAGGCCCCCCTCAATTCCTCGAGTTGATACAGAAGAGCGCCGGGAAGACGAATCCCTGATCCCCTGGCTCCAACATTTTGGAAGAGACTCGCCCTGAGACAAAGGGCAGCCCGGGCCACGTGATCGACAGGCCACATATCCGTGGGCCCAGTCGTAGGCGATAGGAGAAGAGCGGTGTTTTTTAGTGGTTGTCGGATGGCCGAACATCTTTCCCGGAGTCCCACATATCCCTCGGTCCCCCCGGCCCGTGAGAACCCATCAAAAGAGGATTTTTCCCCGAGGAAAAAAAGGCGATCGGCAGGCCCAGTAGTTTAGTGGGTAGTCGGATGTCGATCATCTCCCAGTATCCCACATAAGACTAACTTCCCTGAGGCACTCGTCAACCGGAGTTTTTTCCTCAAAATAAAGTGGTTAATCCCGTTTGAATTAAGACGAGAACTTTAGAATATTAGATGGAGGACAACGGATGTAAATTCGCTATTAATCAACTGTGTGAAAAATACAGGTGCACACTCAAAAAGGCATATGATTTGTCCCACGAAACGACTTGTGATGAACCATGAAAGTGAAAGCAGAACCTGTGAAATGCAGCATCAGTATGATTTCTATATGATAAGGCACGTAATACGTATGTACTATACGTCTGGTCTCTAACTTCATGGATAATTTGTGTCGCAGTGAATTTATATCAAATATGTATTGGCCATTATAAGTCACACAAATTGGTAATGGGTCTGGCAGCCTTTTTGGTGACCTCAGTACCGTTAGCAACGTTATTAAATAAATTATGTATATAATAAAAATATTATTAAATATTCAAGCTTGGAGGGCTAAATATTTACGTCGCATGAGACAAAATGACTTACTTGGCGCTGACAAAAAAACAAGTGATTTATATCGACGAGACGTGGATACACGCCCATTACACAGCCAAAAGGTGTTGGCAGTCCAACACGGATGTTGGAGTGAAAAAAAATGATAGCCCTAATCGCCGCTGGATTATAAACTGACGGACTCATAAACTGCATCAAAGTTCAGGATTACTTTGAAATGATTTTTTTTTAATAAGTATGCAAACTTTCTATACAGATTTAAATTGAAACCTCTAGATTGGTTCGTGAACTTTAAAACAGCGTAGGGTCATATCCCGTTTCAGTTTGTGTACTGGAAAGGACCTTATGACTTTTTTGAAGAAAAGAAAAAACAAATTTAAGGAAAATTGGTTTAATTAAAAATTGGTTTTAACAATAGACACAAACTTTATGCAAGGGTTTATTTATGTTTTAATAAGGTGTATTACCTCCACGTGCCTGTAACTCCACAGATCCTACACCCGTACGCATAGGCGGCGACACGGTCGAGCGCACGGACCAAGTGAAATCTTATCTTATCTATTATCATATTTTGGGGCCGAGAGTTATCTCGGACACTTCGACCCAATGGGATCTTTTGTGTTCCCCTAGATAGCAATCACTCCTCTCCAATCTCACTGAAGATTTGCTTCATGAGCCTAACAATGAGATAGGAGCCTGTAGTCTTCCGGTGTCGGATATCCTACCCCCAAAAGATTCATTCGCTTCCTGGCCAATGCATCGCATGTACACAGTAGGTGTTCCATGCGTTCTGTATGTTCCCCACACAACCTGCACATAGGTGTCGCGGTTAGACCCATCTTCATGAGCATGAGCATGTTGGTTCCAAAGTGCCCAGTAAAGGCCCCAAGCAAGTAGCGTATTTGCCCCCTGCTCATGTTCCAGATGGATCCTCGTGCTTTGTACGTGGATCCCAAAAATTTTTTGGAGTGTTCCAGACCGATTCTAGTCAGCCAGTGTTGTTGTTGACTGCGATCTGCAAAATCCCTGAATGTGGCTTTCACGAGACTAGTCGGAATGCCTACACATGGTTCTGGACCCATAAAATCATTAGATGAGCCCTCTCTTGCCAGTTCATCTGCCATTTCATTGCCATGAATTCCCTCGTGTCCCGGGACCCACATTAGTCTTACCCTGTTATGCCTTCCAAGCCTATTTAGAGTTTGAATGGCATCCAGGGCAAGTCCGGAGTCAACTTTGAAGGAGGCGATGGCCTTTATTGCAGCTTGACTGTCACTGAGAATATATATAGATTTGCCTTTGGTGCCTCTATCTATGTTCTCCTGAGCACAGGTTATTATGACATATGTTTCAGCCTGGAATACACTTGCCATTTTCCCCAAGCTTTTACTACATTTGTAGTCTTTCGCGTATACTCCCGCCCCTGTACCTGATTCCATTTTGGATCCATCAGTGTACCATACCAGACTTATGTTCTGGTGGATCTGGTCCCTTTGTCCATTCCATTCTTGTTGGAATTTGGACCCTGAAAAGCCTTTCAAATATAAACCTGGTTTGCATTTTATCGGATATCATATGTGTTATCCGATCCAGGTCCGCATTTTCATCGAATTTTGTATGATTGGTTTTTGGCTTGGTGGCGTCCCAAAGGCCAGCTACCGCAAGGCGATACAGTGCCCTCCTTGCCTCGAGTTCAACCATAATATGCAGAGGAGGAATGTTAAGATATCTCTCCATAGCTGCCGTAGGTGTTGTTCTAAAAGCACCCGTGATTCCAAGACACACCGTTCTTTGTAGCCTATTGAGTGTCTCTTTGCACGTAGTAAGTTTTATTCTGGGCCACCATACTACGCTGCCATACGTGATGATGGGTATTATCATTATCTGATAAAGCCATCGTATCACTTTGGGTTTTAGCCCCCAGGTTTTACCATAAGTGGAGCGACAAATACCGAACACTCTCAGAGCCTTCGCTATTGTCTTTTCCACATGAGTCTTCCACCTGAGTTCCTTATCGAGGGTTATGCCTAGATATTTAACCTCGGTGGAGCACGGCAGTTTGGTTCCATTAAGGGAGGGATTCCCTAGACTTGCTAGTGTCCTTCTCCTTGTAAATGGTATTATAACTGCTTTATTTGGATTAATGGAGAGGTGATTCTCCTCGCACCATTTCTCTGTTATCTTCAGAGCCTTTTGTAATAATCCGGAGACTATGTTCGGAAATTTACCATTGACCATTATGGCTGACCAAGTGAAATACCTGGGATCTGTGTTTCACGCGTCTGGTGACATCGATTGCGACGTCAAAGCTCGCATTGCTGCCGCGTGGGCCAAATGGCGTGAGGTAACTGGTGTCATTTGTGACCCCAAGATGCCGGTAAAGTTGAAGGGACAGGTCTATAATACCATCATAAGCCTGTCCTTTTATACGGCTGTGAAGCGTGGCCGGTGTTGAAGCGACACAAGCAGGAACTGCGTGTCACGGAGATGAACATGCTGCGGTGGATATGTGGAGTGACGCCGAAGGACCGCGTTAGGAACTCCCGCATTCGCGGTAGTCTTCATGTCCGTGACGTTGCGGATAAACTGCAGGAGTGTCGGCTCCGTTGGTACGGTCACGTTTTACGGCAACCGGATGCTTACATGGGAAACAAATGTCTGGCCATGCCGCCTCCGCCGGGCCCCGGCAGGAGGGGTAGACCCAAAAAGTGCTGGCTTGACGTCGTAAGGGGTGATATGCGTGCCAATGGGCTCACTACCAGGGATGCTGAAGACCGTGCGAAGTGGAGTAGAAAAAGTCGGAAAGCGGACCCCGGGCACCAAAACGCAAGTTTGGGTTGCAACCGGGATGAACGCTGAGATGATGATGATGATTACCTCCACGTGCCTTAATACGGATTCTAATCGGTTCCGCATAAATTTTATTAGGGTTGTAGCATTGGTGCGGGAGGGCTTGGATCAACGAACGATTGGTAGAAATTTAAAGCAGTCTACGGTTTCTAGAATATACAGAAGGTTTGTGGAGACAGGTTCTTACAGAAGGAGACGTGGTATAGGCAGGACTCAAGCAACCACCGGTCGTGATGACCGATTTATTGTTACAACTTCCCTGCAAAATCGTTTCCTCACGTCAGTTAACATCAATACAGAGCTTAATGAAGTGCGTGGAGTAAACGTGAGTGCACGAACAATAAGAAGAAGGTTAAAGGAAGCGGATATCACCCCTTTTAGACCAGTAAATGGTCCAAAGTTGTCTGTAGCTCACAGACAAGCTCGCTTAAGATTTGCGCGTGAGCACCTGAATTGGACAGAAGAGCAATGGGACTCCGTTTTGTTCACGGACGAGTGTAGGACATGTTTTTATGGTGCAGATGGTCGCAGAAGAGTCTATCGTCGACGTGGGGAGCGATATGCTCAAAGTTGCATTGAGGAGCGTGTTCCTTTTGGAGGCGGTTCGTGTATGGTCTGGAGTGGCATATCGATGAACGGGCGAACAGAACTTGTGTTCATAGACATGGTCCGTCAAAACGGTAATAGAGGGGGTTTGACTGCACATCGCTACATAACAGAGATCTTAGAAGATCATGTGATGCCTTACTAGTGAAGTGCCGTAAGGCATAAAAATTTTAAAACCTCGGAACCCAGGGCCAGTCAATGAATCTGTATAACGAGTGTTTGACTGCATTATTAAAAGCTCAAATAAAAAAGTTAAAAAAATAACTGCCCGATCTCGATTACAACAATTTTTAACAACAATTTACTGCAAAATGAGAGGTGGAAGGGGGAACAAAATGTTTATAGTTAAGATTTCAATTTTATATTTAATATAAATTATATTTGCATAGTAACTTTAATGTTAATTTATTAGATTTTCGCAGAAAATAACGATTTACAAAAAAAATTGACATCAACTATGTACATTATTATATTCGTCGGTCGTCGATCTCGTTGATATAGATTGTAGGTGAAGGAATAGTACAGCTGTAACCATTGCATTCTAAGCAAGGAGTAGTGCAGTTTAATCCACTTTTCTTGCACCCACAAGATGCTCCGCATCCTGTTTTGTATGTGCAAAAAATAATTTTTAGTAAAAATTCTGGAGCTGGTCGCTGCGTCAATGTTTGCGGTATCAATACTCCGCATTTATATTTCCAACCCCATTCTTCTTACGATTGAGTATTCACAATTATTTTTAAAAACGTGTAATATAAATAAAAAAACAAATACTATATATGCCACTATTTCAAAAGTTTGTAAAACCCAATAATGTTCAAATAAACAAAAATCAGATATATTTTTTTTCGGAGCGCACAAAAACAGCTACGTACGAGGCATGCCTTTTAAGTTTTGTCGTTTGAATAAAAAAACACAACTAGAACCTTATAGTACTTTTTATTGTTTTTCAAAGTATGCACCGCGTAGCTTAATACACTTTTCCATTCGCTCAAACCAGTTATTATAACATTTAATCCACTCTAAAGTAGGGGTGTTCAAAATGGCTGACTAGAAAGCGCCGACTGCTTCTTCACCAGACTGGAACCTTTGACCACGAAGACTTTTCTTAATTTTAGGGAATGTAAAGAAATCGTTAGGGCTTAGGTCAGGATTCTATGGAGGATGGTCATGAATTTCTACTTTTCCTGCTTCAAATACTCAATCGTTTGACGAGCGCTGTGTGAGTTTGTGTTGTCGTTGTGCAGGATGATGCGTCGCTTTGAGTTAGATTTTCGAAGTTCGGCGATAACTTGTGGTAAACAAACTGTGGTATACCACTCTGCGTTAACCGTTCTACGACCTTCAAGTGCAATAGTTGCAACATGACCGGTTTTTCCAACGAACATGGTCATCGTTTTCTTTGAAGTGATTCGAGAACGAACAACTTTAGTCGGCTTTGGCTCGTCTAGAGAGACCCAGATTGTAGATTGTTGTATGGAATCAGGATCGTAGGCATAGATCCAAGATTTGTCACTACTGATGATGTCGTAGACGTGATTTGACTTTCCTCGGTTGAACCTTTGCAGAGTTTTCTTACACCATCTGACGCGGGCCGCCTTGTGATCGTCGGGAAGCAGATGCGGTATCCAACGGCAAACTAGCTTTCTCACACCAAACGCTTCATGCAAGATCTTCTGAATGGTTGTCCCTGAGATGCTTAATAGAGCCTCTATCTCTCGATATGTCACATGACGATCTTCGAGAATTAGTTGTCTCACAGCAATGATGTTATCTTCAATGAAGGCGGATTTTGGGCTTCCTTCGCGAGATTTGTTACTAACACTAGTATGTCCACGCTGGAATTCTAAATACCAGCGTTCGACAGTCCGCAGACATGGGGCTTCATCACTGAACACAGATGTTAGCTCTTCAAAACACTGAAGCCGTGTCAGGCCTCTTCTAAAGTTCGAATGTTTTCCTTAGAAAGATTCATTTTCGTACGTGACCTGACAGATTCCAATCGACGCTATAACTAAACAATAGCATTAATCCTAATACTTTCAACTGTTTTGAGATTCAAAATTTAAACACATTCGATTATATAACAGTTCCAAATTCAAAATTGCCGGGAAATATGGAAACGACAGAACTTAAAAGGCATGCCTAGTATTGAGAGCAAGTTGCCACGTGTTCTGTTAGGGCTCGCGTTAACAACACCTAACAGCTGCTGTTGACCCTCTAGTCCCCTCCCCTCCCCACCCATCATCTTTATATCTGCATTCCCTTGAGACTAGTTATGAGCAAAATAACTCACCAAGGAGAAAAGAAAGAAATATATCTTTTGGATATAGAGATATATATTATTCTTTGTTAAAATAATTAGGCCCGTTCATGGTTTTATACTTTTATTCTTTAATCTTAACATTATCACAAGTAAAACGCAACTATCCTTTCGCCATCTTGATTGGAAGAGGAAGAGATTACAATCAGTGTTGCCAATATAAATGTATATAAATCAACACGCCTCCTTACATTTATATTGTAAAACACTGTTACAACAATCATTATTTTATTTCAAATTTAACATTTCTCTAAATTTTATGAATTTAACATTTCCCAAAGCTTTTGTAAATATATCTGCAACATTATTTTCTGATTCTATTTTTACAACTTCAATATTTCCTAGCTTAACATTTTCATGTATAAAATGATAGTGAACTTCAATATGCTTAGAATTCTTAGTAAAGTTTCCATATTTAGAAATAGCTACGGCTCCTGAATTATCTTCATAAATTTTAACTGGTTTACAAACTTTATCGAATACATCATCCATTAGACACATAAGAAAATTTAACTCTGTTACTGCTTCTGATAAAGCTACATATTCAGCAAATGTTGAGGACTTTGTTACACTACTTTGTTTCTTTGATTTCCAGTAAATAATATTTCCAAACAATCTAATGACAAATCCTGTTGTAGATTTCCTATCTAAAATATCTCCTGCCCAATCAGCATCCACAAAACAATCTAGAATATCAGCGTTACTATTATTACAATATGTTAATTTAAGATCTTTTGTCAAATACAAATACTTTAAAACTCTCAATGCATACTTAAAATGTGTCTCATTATAACAGTTTTGAAATCTACTTAAGTAATTTACACTGTAAGATATATCAGGTCTAGTACCTGAACTAATATACAAAAGAGCACCAATCAAATTTCTATATTTTACATCCTCATTAATATCAGATTGTTCCAATTTTAAATTTATTTCCATAGGAGTCTTATACATTTTTGCATTCTCAATATTATACCTTTTAGCTAAAGACTCAATATAAGATTTCTGACTCAAAGTTAAGACATTGTTTTGATTATACATATATTCAATCTCAATACCAATATAATTTTTTACTTTACCAATATCTTTCATTTTAAACCTTTCAGACAATTTAGTTTTTATATCACCAATAACTTCTACATTTTCACAACAAATTAATAAGTCATCCACAAATAAAAGAATATAAACAATTAAGCTGTTCTCTTTTCTAACATATAAACAATAGTCATATTTACTCCTGCGAAAACCAAAATTAATCAAAAAATCATTAAAACATTCATACCATGCCCTGGGGCTTTCTTTTAGACCATACAATGATTTATTTAATTTATAAACTTTATCAGTTCCATTTTCATAACCGATTGGTTGCTTTACATAAACTTCAGATAATACTCTACCATTTAGAAATGCTGTTTCAACATCCATTTGATGAATAGCTAAATTATTTTGACAACAATAAGATAATAGTAGCTTAAGTGTAGGCATTTTAGCAACAGGTGAGTAAGTATCATCAATACAATTTGTTTGCTGAAAACCTCTTACTACTAACCTTGCTTTGTATTCATTTTCACTCTTCCTTTTATACACCCATTTCACATCAATTACCTTTTTTTCCTTGGAGGGTCTGTCAACTAAAGTCCAGGTATTATTTTTTATTAAACTTTCCATCTCACTATTCATTGCTCTTTTCCATTTCATTTCCTCATCACATGTAATCGCCTCCTGAAAATCAATTGGAGCTGACGCATCACAGTAGTTACAGTATATGCAATAATAACCAAATTCTTCATCAAAACGAAGTGGAGGTTTGATTTGTTTTCTTAATTTTCTATTTAGATTCTCATCTTCACTTTCTCCTACATTCTCTTTATCATTTTCTGAGTATTTTAACATATTTCTTTCCTCTTGGATCCTTTTATCTTCCTTTTCCTTTTCTTTTATTTTATATTCACTATCTTCTTCCTCATCTTTAAAACCACATAATTTAACATCTTCCTCAATTATATCACAATTTCTAGCAATAACAACTCTGTTGTTAATTAATACTCTGTATCCAATATCAGTATAACCAAGCAAAATTCCAGCTTCTGCTTTCTTATCCCATTTAGACCTTCTTCGTTCTTCAGGAATTCTTACAAAAACTCTACTTCCATATAATTTTAGATTTTGCATAGATGGCTTCCTTTTAAAAAATATTTCATACGGGGTTTTCCTCTCAATAGTATTAGTTAAGGTTCTGTTTTTAAGATATGCAGCTGTTTTAGTTGCCTCAGGCCAAAATCTTCTTTCTACCTTTGCTTCTGATAAAAGACATCTACCCATATCCATCAACGTACGATTATATCTCTCTGCTGTTCCATTTAATTGATGAACATATGCTGGACAGGGTTTTATCACTATTCCTTTCTCTTTTGCAAACTGAAATACTCTTGCATTCATATATTCCTTCCCATTGTCACATCGCAGTTCCTTTATCATTTTCCCTGTCAAGTTCTGTACTTCATTAACATACTGCACCAAGTAATCATATACCTCATCCTTTGATCTGATACAATAAACTTTGACTAATTTGCTGTAGTCATCAATAAAACTCAAAAAAAATTTTTCTCCATTATATCCTGTAGTCTGATGTGGCCCATTTAAATCTGTATGAACAATCTCTAATATCTCTTTTGCTTTTCTTCGATTATTAGCAAATGGTAAGTTATGCATTTTATTTTCAATACATATTGCACACTTTAAATATTCATATTCAATATCTTTAGGTAATCCTTCTAATGATTCATTTTTACACATTAAATCCAATTTTTTAAAGTTAATATGGCCCAGAGTACGATGTAGTTTTTCCTTTACAGTCATATTTGTTTTACTAATATTTGCTTCCAATATTTCTTCACACATGTAACTTTTCATCTTATACAATCTTTCATCCTTAATTGCAATTGCTATAATCTTTCTATATTCATTGTAAATTTTTGCAAATTTCCCTTTTGAGACAATTGAACAATTATCAGTAATTTTCGAATAACTTAATAAATTTGCTTTCATTTCTTTTACAAAGAAAACATTTTTTAATGTGACTTCAGATTTTTGTCCATAGACTAAGAAATAAGCTTTTATATTACCAATTTTTGTAGCTTCTAATATTGTTCCATTACCAATTTTGACTTTAATAGGTTTTTCCAATATCTCATAAGTATTGAAGTATTTATCAGTGTTAATAATGTGGTCAGTACATCCACTATCTAGTAACCAATTTATTTGACCCTTTGGCTTATCATTCTCTTGCGTTGTGTATGTATTGTTTGCAATAGTAATATGATAACTGTTACCTTGACTCCCTTGATTATTATGGTAGTAATTTTTTGAACCTTGTCCTCTGTTATTGTATGAACCACGTCCTCGTCTTGGCAAACTATGTCCTCTATAACTTGGTAAACTATTTCCTCTATAATTTTGTATACTATTTCCTCTATAATTTTGTATACTATTTCCTCTATAATTTGAAAGACCATGTCCTCGACCACGGTTTACATTTTCTGCCTTACAATCTCTTCTTAGGTGACCAGGTTTACCACAACCAAAACAATTATATGATCGGTTAGTATCTGCTTTAAAAACATTTGATGTGTCTTCTGACATTTCACTCATATTTCCTGTACTTTTCAATTTTATTTTGCTTTTTAAATAGTCCACTGTCCTTTCACCCTCTGGTAAGACATCTATTAAATCACCTATGTAGTTGTAACTCACTGGTAGTGCTTTCAACATGTAGTTTAGTTTTTCTGTTTCTGATACCGTTGCACCGGCTTGTTTCAACTCATTTACAGCTTTTTCAAAGTCATCGAAAAATAAAGACACTACAGAATAATTTTTCAATTTGACACTTTCGAGTTTATGTCGACATACTATTTGCAACGCCGTTGATTTCTTTAGGTACATCTCATCAAATTTATGTATTATTTCGTATGCTGTATTTAATTCACTTATATATTCCAACTGCTTGTTTGTTATAGCACTGTAAATATAGTTTGTTGCTTGTATATCTCTATCGTCCCATTCATCTTTGTCGGTTTCAATTTTCGCTCTCATTACTACATCCTTGCACTTTTTGAACTGTAGAAACTTAATTATCCGTATTTTCCAATTACTGTAATCTGTGCCATCGAAAATTGGAATATTTATATTATCACTATTTTTTGACGCCATTTTTTTTCTTCTTTTTTCTATCACATTTATTCTTTAAAGCATTGTACCAACTAAACATTAAACCACTGTTCTGCTACCATGTTAAAATAATTAGGCCCGTTCATGGTTTTATACTTTTATTCTTTAATCTTAACATTATCACAAGTAAAACGCAACTATCCTTTCGCCATCTTGATTGGAAGAGGAAGAGATTACAATCAGTGTTGCCAATATAAATGTATATAAATCAACATTCTTTTATATCTTTAACTCTTTATTTTACCGTGAATAATATCAATTGCAGACAAGATGAGTTAGTGATATTAACTTCTTTTTTAATTTAAATATTAAAACTGAAACAGCGGTCTGATCTTTCTTAATACTTGACAGGCTTAGGACTATTAACCTAGTTACAAAAGTCCATAAATCTATTTTTTATTAATCTTTTGGAACTAGGCTGGCGAAACCAATGCCGTAAATTAAATACAAATTTTAAGAATATACGAAACAATTACAATAATTTATCTATTGCAAAAAACAAGTAATGCTTTGCTAAGCTGAAGCTGCTCAAAACTAAACTGAAAAAAGTATTATAACAATATTTTTATACAAGTGTTTGATATATAGGTATATTCAAACAAAATTAAACGATAACATTATAGCAATACGATTTATTTTGGCTTGCTACTATTTTCGAACTCATTCTATTATAAAAAAATACGCGTTGCACCCGGCTAATCACTCTGTCTCGTTTCTTCTCGATCTACTCAGTGTGAAGTGAGATATGTTATGAAATGTATCTATGTAAATATGTACTGTAAAGATAAAGATTTATAGATACAGTTTGAGTACCACAGATATAGAGATAAAATAACTCTTCACTTGGGATATATATCTTTTGAGTTAATCTATCCTGCGTTACACACCTTTACTTGAGACCCAAGATCAAGGGTTGTAATAGATATCCTTTTTAAAATATAACTTCAAACTAATAAAAATAAAGGAAAACTCCGAAAAATTAATAATTATTTATAATAATAATTAAAAAATTGAGATCGCGCAAAATCTTTTTTAACATTTTTCTATATTCTATTAAAAACACATTTCCAAAGTTTATATAAAGATTCATTGACTGGCCCTGGATTCCAAGGTATAAAGCTTACGGCACTCCACTATACATGGGATTCATAGGCGAGAATTTTACTTTAATGCAGGATAATGCCCGGCCGCACGATGCTGCACAAGTTCGATAATATTGCGAAGAGGTTGGGATACGTACAATGAATTGGCCAGCACGCAGCCCGGATCTTAATCCCATTGAGCATGTTTGGGACAATTTAAAAACAGCTGTATATGCGAAGAAACCCTTTGCCCACGACAGTGGCAGCACTAAGAACAGCACTTTCAGAAGAATGGGACAATATTCCACAAGATCTTTTAATAACCCTAATAAAATCTATGCGGAACCGATTAGAATCCGTAATAAGCGCACGTGGAGGTAATACACCTTATTAAAACAATAAACCCTTGCATAAAGTTTGTGTCTATTGTTAAAACCAATTTTTTAATTAAACCAACTTTCCTTAAATTTCTATTTTTTCTTCAAAAAAGTCTTATGGTCCTTTCCAGTACACAAACTGAAACGGGATATGACCCTACGCTGTTTTAAAGTTCACGAACCAATCTAGAGGTTAAAGTTTGCATACTTGGTTAAAATATTTATTTCAAAGTCGTCTATTACTTGATGCAGTTTATGAGTCCGTCAGTGTAGTACATGGTGAGAGTGAGTTAGGATTTGTCAATAACACTTTTAATATTTAAAGCAAAAACAGGCGATTATCATGACCAGATGAATACTCAAAATTTCACAAAATGGTTACAAGAAAAGCTTATACCCAATATACCACCGAACAGTATTGTTGTAATGGACAATGCCTCTTACCATAGTAAAGAGGAAGAAAGAATTCCCACCATGAGCTCAAAGAACAAGTGATGGTTGAATGGCACTCCAGGCACATAACATTGAGTTCCCGGAGTATTTCACAAAACCGGAATTATATTTTATAATAAAACATCATCAAACGCCGAAGAAATACATTATTGATAAATTATTGGCTGATCATGGTCACGAAGTTGTTAGGCCACCGAACAACTGTAACCTCAACCCCATAGAATATATTAGGTGTGCAAGTTGAAACTCGGCTTAGGTTGGTTACATGAAACAAAATACTTTATCGCATCCAATTCGTCCGTCATTTTGGATATGTGTATCGTGGCCATTGTAGTAGCTATATCAGTCGTTTTCAAGTAGTTATTTCCTGTGTAACAATTTTATGAGATGGATTTCGAAAAGCAACATTTACGCTGTTGCATTCTGTTCTGTTTTCAAATGAATAAAAATGCTTCTCAAGCTATGGAATTGATTAATTCGACATTAGGTAAACATTCTGTGAGCCATTCAACAGTGATGCTCTGGAGGAAAAAAGACCATTTACGTGACAAGGAAGGCGAAAAGTGATGTTGCTGCATGATAATGCACATCCACATACAGCAAAATCAACCCAGGAACTCATCTTCAATTTAGGCTGGGAAGTTGTACATCATGCGGCATATTCACCAGACTTAGCCTCTTCTGATTACTACTTATTTAGATCAATGCCGTCATATTTAAAGGAGCAGCAATTCATTAATGTCGAAGATGTCCGAAAATGGCTGGATAACTATTTTGTTTCAAAACCGCCAAGTTTCTATCATGAAGGCATTTATCTACTACCCAATAAATGGCAAAGGACTATAGATAATAACGGCGAATATTTTGATTAATAATTCTTGTAAGAAGTATTTTTTAACAAAGTTGAATTTGACAAAAAAAGCAGAGTTTCAACTTGTACACCTAATATTTGGAACCTCGTAAAACAAAGAGTTTCAGACAAGAATGTTGAACAATTGGAGAGTAAGATCGAATCTTTAACTTTAGAGACTTTGCAATCAATCACTCCTGAAGATTGAAAAAAGGAGGTAGATCATGTGAAGATACTGGAAGAAGAATACTGGCGACAAGATAGATTGGTCGACGAGTTATTTATTATTAACACGGGAAATGATACTGATTCTGACGAGACATCAGACTTGGATACCAATTCTGAGTCTGATGTAGATTATATGAGTGGAGTTGAAGAGTTAAGATTTTCAAAAATGTGATGAATGATGATTAAAAGTTAAACATTAATCAAACATTTAGTTTTAATTTAAAAAAACATCAAATTTCGTTTATAAACTTTTATTAATAAATGAGAATATTACGTTTTGTTAACTGTACTTTTTCTGTGCTGATGACGTCACAAGGGCGTTAATTTGACAAAGTGCTTATAGCTCTTAGATGTTTCTCCTGACAATATATTCAGTTTCCAGACCCGATGGTTTAACATTAGTTCCATGGAAAGGTGGGAGGTGCTTGGTGTGGGACGCAACATGTGTTGACACACTGGCGGCCTCCTATTTACATGGAACATCAGTGACGGCTGGTGCGGCCGCGTCCGAAGCGCAAACGCGTAAGCGGCGAAAATATGTATCTTTAAGCCGTGACTACATATTTTTGCCGCTGGCTTTTGAAACGTTAGGCCCATGGGGAGATGATATGAAAAAGCTTTTCAATTGTATATCATCCCGCCTCGTAGAACGCACAAGTGACCAGAGGGCTGGAGCTTATTTTGGCCAGCGGTTAAGCCTGGCTTTACAGCGGGGCAATGTTGCCAGCATTTTAGGCACTCTCCTTAAGGGCAGCAGCCTTGATGAGAATCTATTTTATATTTAAACTGTTCTTCTTTACTTTTTATGCTAGCCTAGTTATTTTTAAATTTTTAAATTTATTGTATTAGTATAAAGTATTTGTATTTCAATGTTGTGTAAATAAAAAATGTTAACTTTTCAGTTTCCTATCAGGAATATAGGAGGAGGCACCTTACAGAATACTCGTTATTGTGGATTGGTCAAATGACAGAGGCGCCGCGATTGGATCGAGGTGAAAAGGAACATTCTAAAAATGAGAGTGGATGTATACAGAAGGGAGGGTAGACCAAACAAGAGATTAATGGATTTCGTAAGAGATGATGTGTCAGAAAAATATGTGAATGTGTTAATATGTCGGTAAACAGGGAAGAACTGGAGGAGAAAACAAATAATGCCGAGCCCACATAAGGAGGGATAAGGACAAGAAGAAAAGATGAGTGAATGAGTAACCATATTCTATTCTGCGATGGTGTTTTGGCCCACACTGGGTTGCGCAAGTCTTTCTTCCAATAACTGCCGTGAGATCTCTCCGGAGCTCCGTCCGTTTTACCTCGATTTCACAAAGTGTAGGGCAAGAACCTCGGGCAACAGCCTCCTGGCGCCACCGATACAGTGACGCCAAGAGCCGAGCTTCGTGATCCCACGGCATGGATCCGGCGAGGAGGGAGGCTGCCTCAAACAACACAGTATGGTATCCTCTGATGGCTCCGACAGCCAGCGTGCGCTGTGGTTTTCGCAGCAACGCAGCGCTGTTGGCCATCAGGTGCTCCGCCCTAACGGGAGCTCCGTAAAGGAGCATTAACCGTACGCTCCCTTCGTATAGTTTCCGGCACACTGAGTTCGGTCCCCTGATGTTGGGGAGCAGTCGGGCGAGTGCCCCGGCCGCACCATGAGGGGCCATCTAAATAAATAATAAATATCTTTGTGACAATTCACACAACGCCATCTAGTCCCAAACTAAGTAGCATAGCACTTGTGTTATGGGTACTAGACAACTGATATACTACTTATATACTTTTTTTTCTAAATAAATAAATATTATACATAAACACCCAGACGCGAGATGGGAATCGAACCCGTGACCTCCGCAAGCGTACCGACGTGCGTTATCCGTTACGCCACCGAAGTCGTCAAATCTGCTCAAAGTGTGCCGAAAAGTCTCATCGGCGGTCAAGGACAAGACCTAGATATTTAAGCGTTGCCACGATACCGATGTGGGCACCTCTCACCGTTATGTGCAGGTCCCGAGGCGGCCCGCGTCATCAGCTATAGAATACTATAACCTCGGGGACTTCTGCTAGGCCACTTCTAGGTCCAGCCGCCGGATCCGGTGTACGACCTGCGCAGCTCCAGTCGTACCTGTAAGGCACGCCTGCTGGTAGGTCCCGCTTCGCACTGTAACTAGCGTTTTGGCGTAACATAGGTTACGCCGACTCCGGGTGGGACCGTACCAATTAATCACCCAATCAAATGCGATGTTCCACAGGAGCAAACCTAACACCGACCCCTGTGGAACACCACATATGACATCTCGCGACGCCATCCTCTCTGGACCGGGAAGACGCTAGCTCTGTAAGACATATAATCCCCGAATCATGTACTTCAACCCAATTTGCTAAATTACCTTATTTTTTGATGGTGATAATTATAAAGCAAATATCTACTACATAGAAAGCTTAAAAAATAAAAATTTAACACATAAATCAGAAAAAAATCTAGTAGACGGAAATCGAGATATATTTTATAAAAACCTTTGATGTGAGAGCGGTTAGATGCACGGCGCCCTCCCCTCAGGGGCGCTTCTCTGTCCGAGGAGTGCACGGGTGTGTGTACCCGAGGTGCCCGAGCATCTGCCACCTCATTCCCCTTCCCGTCCGAGGCGGCGGAGTTCCACCTTTTTTCCCGTCCACCTCCCACATCCTTTCCCAACTTCGCTCTCTGTTCGTGGCGCGGTCCCCGATGGGGTGGTTGCGGGTACTGGTTGGGGTCCCGTGTTCTGTCCCGGGCCCTGATTTGGTAGTCGAAACCATGCCCATTTCGACTGTGCCTGCACAGAAAGTGTTCCTGGGGCGGGAACGGCATCTCCGCTGTCCGTCGGTCTGGCTGGGTTGGCTATGACGTTAGGCGACTCCCTGGTTTTCTGGAGTGTCGTCTGGTAGTCGTACCCACGCCTGACTGGCACGTGGCGGTGATGCAAGTCCCGCCCCGTCCAGAATCCTCCAGCTTTAGGGGCTGGAGACAGTCAAGTACGCAAAGGAGGCGGCGGAGCGGGAGCGGGAGTCGACTACCACACTCCTCTCCCGCCAACGCCGGCGGCGCCGGAGGGCAAGTAACGACCTTCGGCCGCCGTAATAAGCGGCCGCGGGCGGGCCCTCGGGGGAGGATCCGCCGCCCGCACTATTGCCGCGAGGGAGAGAGCCGCGTGCTGTTCCGCGGCCCCCCTCAACTCATGTTGATTCAGAAGAGCGCCGGGGGGACGAAACCCTGACCCCCTGGTGCCAACACTTTAGAAGGGACCCGCCTCAAGACAAAGGGTGGCCGCGCGCCGGCCCGGGCCACGAGATCGGCAGGCTATATATCCGTGGGCCCGGGCGTAGTGGGTAGTCAGATGGCCAAATATCTTTCCCGGAGTCCCACATATCCTTCGGTCCCCCCGGGCCGGGGGAACCCTTCAAGACAGGTTTTTCCCCGAGACCAAAAAGAAATTTAAGGTATGGTGTTTTATGGTCAAATCAGTCAGTAATGATGGAAACTACAACCTCCTATAGTACTTAGGTCGACTTAACCTGTAATAGTATAAATATTATAAAGTGCAAATTACTACAAGAAGTCTACATAATTAGTAAGCCAACGTTAGTGGGCGATTATGAGATATACTAATGAAATTATTCGATTACCAAGTTGACTCGAGAAATCTCGATTGTAACAGGTTAGTTGTTACTAATTTAGTGTTAATAGTTGATTGGTTTTTGTCGCTCACTTCCCTGGGGCTCGGGACCCCGATATTGAGCCGACTACGCGCAGGTCTCAGAACGAGGACTGGCGGAGGGCGTCAAGGATAGTAAGACCCGGAGTGGTGAGGTGGACGATGAAGTCATTCAAACCCTACAAGTCAGGTGGTACTGATATTATCCTTCCAATCCTTCTCCAGAAAGGTATGGGAGAACATCTACCACTCTTAGTTAAGATCTTCCGGGCCAGCCTTGCCTGGGGTTCCAGAACAATGGACTGTGGCTAAAGTGCTACTTATCCCTAAAGCAAGTCGGAAAGACTATTCACTTCCAAAGTCTTTCAGGCCAATATGCCTGACTTCTTTTCTGCTGAAGACGCTAGAGAAAATTCTAGACCGACACATATGAGAGGAAGTCATTGACTAGCCCTTAAGTCTATTCACGAAACCCAACACGCCTACCGAAGAGGTAAATCTACGGAGACTGCTCTACTGCACTTATTAGACAGAGTTGAAAAGGCATTAGAAGACAAACAGGTAGCGCTCTGTGCGTTTCTCGATATAGAGGGCGCCTTTGTCATTACCCCCATAACCACTCTGATCCGCGGCTTACAGCAGAAGTGAGTGGACAACACAGCGGTAAGATGGGTTCAGTCGCTGCTCTCTAATCGTAGAGCCAGGATTTCCCTACATGGGACCCTGCTCGATGTTACTACCACAAGAGGTTGCCAGTAGGGCGGAGTACTTTAGTCACCACTGTTATGGACTTTTGTGATTGATGAACTTTTGCATGAGATGGCAAACCTCCAAAATTGACACTCTGGGGTACGCTGATGACCTAGTAGTGATCGTCAGAGGCTTCTGTCAGGATACCCTATCCACTCTTATACAAAAAGCACTCAACACCATATCACAATGGTGTTTAATAAACAACTTGTCGATTAACGCTGACAAGACTGTTAACGTTCCGTTTACTAAAAATAAAAACCTAAGTGAAGCTAAAACCGCCTAGCTTAAACGGAAATATAAAACAGTTTTCCATGCAGGTAAAATACCTGGGGGTACCTATGGATTAAAAACTCACGTGAAATCAACATATAGAAAAGGCAGGACAAAAGGCTAAAATAGCCTTAGGAATTGCCCGTCGCTTGGTTGGGAGAAGGTGGGGATCACATCCAAAACTTCTCCTCTGTCTATACACTGCCATTATCAGACTGACAATTGCGTACGCCTCTGTTGTGTGTTGTAAAAAAAACCAACCAAAAGATAACTTTTGACAGGCTAAACAGTCTGCAACGTACGACATGCATGGTGGTAATGGGGGCCATGAAAACAACTCCTGGACCAGCCCTTGATGCATTGCTCAGCCTACCGACTCTTTCGCTGTTTATTCGTACGAGGCGTTGGCCTGCATGCACAGGACAAATGCACAGGAGTCGAAAAATTGGGTCTCATACATGCTGAGGACCATAAAGGACTCAGTAGTTACCTCCATCCTAGACATGCCATTATACTATATATGTCCACAATCTCCACAGTTTGTAGGACCAAAAAACTACAATGTGGAATTTCCTTCCAGGAAGGACTGGTTGCTCAAGGAAATCTCTTGGAAGAGCGGTTGCCTTTTATGGTACAACGATGGCTTCAAAAATGGATATGATGTAGGCTGTGGGGTGCTTGGAGAGCGACAAAGATCAGTCTGAGCTTGGGTAAATATGCCTCCATCTCCAAGCAGAGGTCTTCGCCATTTTAGAATGTGTGGAAGTGAATCTGCAAAAAGACTAGAACAATCACGTGATATACATTCACTCTGACATTCTCGAAACTTGTCAAAAACTGCATGGACTTAGATGAGAAAAATAAAGTAATTCTTCGGTGGATCCCCGGGCATGCAGATTCTGTAACGAGGCAGATGAAACGCCTCTGCATCTGCTGTGCCACTTCTGTTCCTTCATGCATAAACGTAATCTCATACTATGAAAGCGTATGCTGGAACCGAATGAGATACGATTAGCTCCTGTCAAAAAGCTGCTCCGTTACATTAACGAGGCAGGCGTTACCAATGAGCTATAGTAAATGTGGCGATCACAATAGATCATTAAATTGGACGCACTGGTACTAGAAAGTGAACTAGCAGGTTGAATAAACTAGCATAGCCATCTTTCGGAAAAATAAATAATAATAGTAGTCGGGGTCGCGAGTTGATGCAGCGGGAGACGATGGTTGGTCGACTGGCGCAGCAGCGCGGGGATGTGCGTGAGCACGGGGAGGGGAAAGCACTGTGCACGTTCTTGGTATAGTCGCAGCATTGGCAGCAATGTTTAATACGCTTACGCGCGTTGTGAATAATGTTGTATCTGACTTTTTAAAATTAATAGCGTATGTTACAACAATAAAGTGGTATATCAATAATCAAGACCTCACACTTTAATTATTTAATTATTTTTTAATTACTAACTTTAATTATTTTATTGTTTACATGATACGTAAACTTACTGTTAAATGACTCCACCAAATAAGCGTCATTTATTACACCACCTGAACAAAACAAAACAAACGACGTCAGTCTTTTCAACTAAAAAGCCAAAATAAAAAGCGACTTTTGAATCTCGACTTTGTAATCCTATTGTAAGTTAAAGATTATAGTACAAATTAGTAACGTCATTCAATGATGAAAATATATTAGTTATTATTTTTATAATCGATTAACAACACTAATGATATAAAGTAATTTGATTTTACAATCATTTATAATCGCCCATCACTAATCTATACCCGCTTTTCTATCTGTTAGTTTATTACTCTATGGTCTATGCCGTCTATGCTTTATTTGTTTGGGCGAAAAAGATAGAAAATATTAAATACAAAATGAATCCTTAAAAATCATAAGGATAAAGTGAATTTACTTAGATATCATTAACTGTTATGATTTTCTATGCTTTCAAGTGATTAACGTGGTTATTATTTTATAAGTAGGTCATAATATTAACATAACGGATTTGGTTACCGGTACGATAAGTGATATTGAACTGAACATAAAATTCCCACGAAATAGTTTTGGGCGAATAACTGGTAACTATTTTTTACAGGTATTGAGTGTTTCGTGCCAGTAGTACATTCATGATAGTAGTAAACGGTGGACATGGCAGAAAATGACGACTATTTAGATTCGATTGACAACAATCATTTAGAAGGAACAAACGGTTCTCTAAATATGACTGACAACAGTATCGGGGTGAGTGTTAATTTATTCATCGTACTATTACTGAGGCAATACTCGCAAAAGTTGTATATTCACGATTGATTATAACTGATAATCATTATGTATCAATCTTAACTGTTAATTTAACAAACTCTATGCATGTTGTTATTTACCAGAATACCTATTAATTATTAATAGTTCTTGGGTAAAGTACTGCTTCTAATGTGTTCGTAATATATGACATTTATTCAGCTTTTGAAAAGCTTGTTGACATATAGGTTAACTCAATATATATCATTTAAATAGATATAGCAAATAATTCTCTTCTGAAGTTTTCAGTTTCACTATTGTATATTGCCGTAAAGTGAGACCAACTGTACTCTTAACCTAACTACCTTTATGTGGTTATTTATTTTTTGTCAAGAGCTCCTACTATCTGATCTGAGCTCAGAAAGAAAAACTGGATGATGGTACGGTCATTCGTTTGATACAGAAATAATTACCTATCACTTTTATGATTTCATAGGTTCGAAATTGTAAATTATTATAGATATATTTTCTATATCTGGTGTATGAGTTTATGGAAATATTTATTGAAGTCAGAACACTGCTACTGGAAGGAAACATAAAGGCTTTATATATGAAAGGCTGCTGAGATACTTAGCAATTAAATTAGAAATATAGATGTTGCTTCCCAATCTATGTCTTAATTTATCCTCTCTCATCTCATTGTCTCTTGGTATTTTTTGCTAAAGAACATCCAGATATGTTTGAAACTCATGAATCTGACAAAGGCTTTTTAGAAGAGATTACAATAAATTTAAAATGATAATTAGTTACAACTCCATATAATAACATATGTAGTTGTAAGGTTATGGTTAAAATATACAATCATTTAGCAATTGTTCTAAGAAAGACGCCATTATGTTTGTTTAAAAATAAAATTGGATTATTGAGAATTGTTATTATGGGATTAATGAATTTTTTTAAATTTTAATTGTAATTATTATTTTGACATAATTTGTTATATTATAATTATAAGTTTTAAGACTGCATGCTGAATGTTGTGAAACATTGGTGATTTTTATTTTGACAACTTATGTACCATGTTTAACTCATTAAATACTTATTCTATTCTCACTCTCTATCTAAGCTGACGGCCCGCTTAGACTTTAGAAGTTACCATCACCTATGGATGTTTGCAACGCCAGTGGCATCACGAACATGCTGCTGTCCCATAAGGGTACAGGAACTTGGGTTACTAATGCCATAACACAACACAAGGTTATTATGGCGACATACTTAAGACCAAAGGTGGTTGCCATCTAGACAAGTTTAGGGCCCTACCACATAGCTAGGGTTGTTTTGTCTCCTTTTACGATAGGCCGACCCTGGCCGCAGAGGTCAGTATTCTTTCTCCGCCCCTGCACAGATAAAATTATAAGACACTAATGTGTACTAGTATTTATAAATATATAATGGAAACTCAGGGAGGAGATGAAGCAGCAGGCACCGAGGTACCTGACCTGGCAGCCATTAAGGCCCGTGTCCGGGAAATGGAAGAGGAAGCCGAGAAGCTGAAACAAATGCAGACAGAAGTAGATAAGCAAATGAGCATGGGCAGCCCACCAGGACTTAGTAAGGATTGCATTAAATTTTTGTCATGGCCAAATCTATAAGCTATATTTTCTTATAATAATGTCATAAGTCATTAGATGAAAGAAAATAAACAAATTCTGAAATTGTTTAGGCTTAGGTTTGTAGGCCACCAGAGAAGATGCCAGCCTTTGGTGTCACAAGTCTACCTCATTATGTTCAAGTTATTTGGTGTGTATTGTGAAGAATGACTTAGATCTAACAGAATCTTTTCTTTTGGGTGTTGTCAGACAAATGATAAAGTGACTAAGTTTATGAATTTTGTGGCAATAGTATGCTTTGGAGCATCACAATGGAGTCACAACACAGTATCACTTTGTGTACAATAAAAATTACAGTCGTAATGATAAATAAAGAGTGATTAATTTGCAGATTGGTAAATATAAATGTTATTTGTTACCAAACAGCTAGTCCATTGAACATGTCCCTGGAGGAGAAAATCGAGGCTGACAATAGATCCGTTTATGTGGGCAATGTGGACTATGGAGCCACCGCAGAGGAGCTGGAGCAACATTTCCATGGTTGCGGATCTATTAATAGGTGAATAACATTTTATATTATATTGACAGTTACTATAAATAAGACTCTCTAGAAATTCTTAATAACAGCATTTGAAATCTAGACATGACAGAGATGTCAGTTAGCAGGGTCTACAGTGGGTTCATTTATTAATAATTGGTTATATTTAATAAATTGATGCATAAAATTTAAATTGTATGTGCATGCATATGTAAATTGTATGTTGTGTTTATATTTTTTTTTATTGCTATAAGACAGCAGACTTTGAATTTAGCAGTTACCATTTCCTATGGGTGTTTGCAAGACCAGTGGCATTACAATCACGTTGCTGTCCCATAAGGGTACAGGAACTTGGGTCATTAATGCCAGAATACAACAACACAAGTTTATTATGGCCGCATACTTAAGACCAAAGTTGGTCGCTATCCAGGTGGACTTGAGGCCCTACCACGTAGCTAGGGTGGGTTGTTTTATCGCCTTTTACGATAGGCCGACTCCGGCTGCATAGCTTAGTATTCTTTCTCTGCCCCTGCATGGATAAAATTTACTATTTTTTTTAAATTAAAGTTTGTGTATACATTTTATAAATATGTACAATACTATACAAATAACAAAGAATATATGTATTGATATGTTGCATATATTTTTATTAATATCCTATAGTGTAGGTAGGAGGGTAAAATATATTGTCATTGTATTCTATAGGTAGATACACAATAAATATACAACCTGTACCAACATGGTGTTTTATTATACATAATATGATGGAAGTTTATTTTAAATAACATAAAGATGTCAAAAAACTATGGGTATAACAGTACATACATTGTAACTATGAATTAGTTGATGTTCTGCAAAGAAATGAGTTTACCTAGTCGTTTACAGTCAGTCTCCTTGTAAATTGGGATTTGACTAAGTGCTGGTTTCAACCCAATCATTTTAACTAGGACAACAAAGTAAAACAATCTTATTGCTTAAAGTCTGTCTGCGATTTGCATTCTCCTTCTTCCTTGTTAACATATTGATGATGTAATTATAATGACACTGCAGTCTGGGTGTTTATGTAATATATGTTTGTTTTTTACAAAATAAAATTATATAAAGAATATTTCAGTTGTCTAACATCCATAACACAAATGTTGGAATGAAGTAAGAAGACCCCTGCGGTAGAGGGCGCCCTGTCATAAAATGCCACAAAATAAGCCTAGCTAATCCTCCCTGTTCTCTAGATATGCCGCCCTTAATAACCTTATGTTGTGTTCCAGCATATGTTACATAGGTTTCAGTTCCCTGCGTGGACAGCAGCATTTTAACGGTGCCGTCAGCCTGTCATATACTAAAAGTCATATACTACTTACTTTGGGAGGAGATAGCACATGTGAATTGTTCCAGTATATTTATGTATTTTGTTGATGTTTTTATGTCTCATTGTTATATGTATTCTTTTCCAGGGTTACAATATTATGTAATAAGTTTGATGGTCATCCAAAGGGATTTGCTTACATTGAGTTTGGGGACAAAGATAGTGTACAGACTGCGATGGCAATGGACGAGTCATTATTTAGAGGGCGACAAATTAAGGTGTGTATATTGTTCAAAATGTGTGATATTAATGAATGCAACAAAAATATCTGATTAAATTAAGAAGTTTTTATAGTATGAAAAAATCTACTATGTAAACCTACAGTGTGATTAAGATTAGTGAAAGAGTTAGCTAGGCAGTTAATATTGGCTAGCCTGAATATTTGTATGACCCACAGAGCAATTACAAGGACTACCTATCGTCGGCTTAATTGTCAGAATGCGTAACTCCACAAAATATCTTTAGGATTACTTTTTATGTCCTACAAAAATATGGCTAGTTTGTTAACAAACAGTTTTTACTTGCTCCTGTAAAGTTTATCCAAATGGGGCTATGCATTCTGATAATTAAGCTGACACAGTATTTGTTTCAAAAAGTATTTTATTTTGTGCAAGGTTTTCATCGTCATCATTTTAGCGTTTAATCCCGGTTGCAACCCAAACTCTCGCTTCGGCGCCCTGGGTCCGCTTTCCGACTTTTTTTTTTCATTTCGCCCGATCTACGTCATCTCTGGTGGTCAGTCTATTGGCACGTATATCAACCCTTATGACATCAAGCTAGTACTTTTTGGGTCTACACCCCTTCTGCCGGGGCCCGGATTTGGCCGCATGGCCAGACATTTGTATCCCACGTAAGCGTCCGGTTGCCGTAAAACGTGGCCATACCAATGAAGCTGACACCTTTATCCATAATTTATCTGCAATGTCACGGACATGAAAGCTGCACCAGTCTCTCCATCGAGTATTCCTTTCCTGGAGATGTGACCAAAGAACTTTTGACGAAAGTCCGTCTTTGATAATGAGTTCTTTGAGAATGAATGCATTGGTGCAGAATGCTGTCCACGGGATCTTAAGGAGCCATCTCCAGCGCCACATCTCTATATTTTTAACCCATTAAACTCCATATTGGCCACTAGTAATGGACTCTTGGAATTATTTCCTAAGTAATTGAAAGTTTTTAAAGGGAACGTAAGAGATTGTTTTCAGTGGTACAAAAAAAAATTATCTTAATAACTAAACTCATAAAAAAAATCTATACATAACTGAACTGAGGGCATCTGCCCTTGCAACGCCCTAATCTGCCCATACACGTCAAAATGCTTGGTAGTGAATGTGTTAAAAAGTAATCATTATGACTCTCATGTACTTGTTATTATTGAATATTTATTTACATGCGTAAACTTAAAATCTCTCGTATATGTTTTGTTAGGTGATGCCGAAGCGCACCAACAAGCCGGGCCTGTCTTCGACGAACAGGCCGCCGCGGACTTCGCGCGGTCGTGGCCGCTCCTTCCGTGGTGGCTTCTCGCCATTCTACTCGGGCTACAGGCCCGTGCGCCGCAGGTATAACCCATATTGACATATACACACCGCATTAACACTGGACCTGTCATGTCCATCCAAATCTCCCACATATCCACCCCCATTCTGTTGCTGAGTTTATTATGTCTTGGCCACACTATGAGAAACTTTTTGAGAGTATTAATGTGATCAGAGCAAGGAGTTCTACAACATCCTTAGCTTAGCCTCATTTGTTTTCGCATCTGTTGAACAGTGGACAAAGTTTGATGTTCTCCATGTATAGACGAGCGACTGCCAGTTTGTCATCTCCTTTACTAATAAGTAGTGATCTATAAAATTGTTAACTGCTTAACATGATTCACCAATGAGATATAATGACAAAACTGTGCCCCACTTTTGATTATAGCTTGTAATGTATTTATTATGCTCAATATATTTTTAGTTGATGCCAAGTATATTTTCAAAATGATCAATTCGATCTATCTAATAACTAAATATTTTTTTATTCACATTTTATTGTCTATGACAGCATTGATAAACAATATAGAACTAAGATATTTTGAATATTGATTAAGGAGTACAAGAATAAAAATGATTCAATACTAAGTTTGACCTTAGACTTAGCAACATTATTCCTGACCCCCATAAATTGCATCCATTTCACGGATAATTCAATCTTTCTCTACAGCTCAATAGTTGTTTTCTTCTCAAACTATTTTTTAAGGATAAAAATCATAATAATAATTTAATTGTTACCTTTTTTTCTTTTGATGAGAAGAGACATCTATTTATATAGTTACATGCTTTGTTGCAAACTTTTGTAAGACACGTGAGCTTGTTGTTGAATTATTTTGCAATATGTATTTGAGAGTAGTTTTGTAAAAAGGTCACAACGCACGTCTTGTCATATAAGACTCTTTTTAAATATCTATCTAACTATCTCTTAAAAAAACGGTCTGGAAGAGGTCACTTTTAAGAGATAAGACTACTTGTCATTTCTGTATTAAAATTAATAAGGAAGTTAAGTCATCAGATCATATATATTTTTATATAATGAGTTTTAATATATAATTCTTTATACTATGCATTATATTATATCACATTTAGAAACATCACAATAAGTCAGACGTGCTGGACATCTGTTCTTAAAATGGTTGTAATTTTTTCTGTTATTCTTTTTAATTCGATTAAATATAACGCCATCTTCCGGCAGAAGGAAAAGAAATGATAAGGACTATGGGACTAAATGATTAAATTTGTGTATTGTCATTATGCCTTGACAAGTATGCAAAATTTTGATTTTTTTTTTTGATCATTCAAAGGGGGGTAAAAATCGAGTCGGAAAATTCCGTTACATAGATACATACAGGTTAACTTAATAAAAACGTGCTAAAAAATGGAACTGTAAATAAATTTAAATTATTATGTGTGTTGTATCCAGTTTGCTTAACTACCTTCTTTGAAATTAAGCAATCTACCTATATAAATAAATTTTACTTTTTTTACTTTATTTTTGTTTTACACAGACACTTTTGTCATATGTGTTAAAATAATTCACGACCTTGCATGACTGATTCTTGCATTGTTAAATAAACTGTCTTTTATTTATTATTGCAATGATCATTGTTACAAAAAATCTTTGAAATGTTAAAAAAGACAATATTTACAATTTTTTTTAATAGAATAAAGATTTTGTTTCAATTGTTTTTTTTTTTATTAGAGCTCCCAAAGAATAGCTTGCCTAAGGTGTATGAATGAATGCATGGTAGAAAGTTGTGCATGCTGTTTATGTCAACTTGTTTACATGATAAGCTATATGCTTTTTGCATAGGCAAGGAAATTCCCTTTTGATTAAATATTCTTTTAATCAATGCCCATAATATATTCATTAATAATAACATTCTAAATTCAGAAATAAATAATAAAATTCAGACAGGGTGCTTAAAACTGTCGCTCTTAAAAGCATGTTATAAATATGCACTTATTAGATAAATTATATTTAAAATCATTTAAATGTCTGCAACCAGAATGGCATGGATAGGTTTTGTCGACGGGCAGTACTCGTTCAGATTCACAAGAACATCTGTTTCGGTATGCGCGTGCACAGTTAATAAATATCTCATGCTCACTTGAGCAATTACTCTTATGAATACTCAATTAAATACAAAATTTATATTGCAAATAGTATATTTCATAAATCGTCCGCATTATTAGAATGGAATTATGAAATATTGAAGAATAATTATGGTAATAATTTTATACATAATGTTTTTAATTAGAAAAAATGTTTTTTTCCTATGCATGAAAGGGTTTGCTTTAGTGCTATATAGACTTCTGTCATTGATCTATCACAATATTCGATCTATTGACCTTTCACTTATTTATGATCGAATTATTTTATTTGTAATAACGCAGTATATCGTAAATCCAGTACAACAAAAGTATATTAAGATTGAATATATAATGGGACTTGTGGACGGCACATTAGATTATTAACATTGATATTCTTATAGTAAAAATATAATATGCTTTGTATAATATTTATGAGTTGCATCTTAAAAGTCTATTTGAGACATCTACATTTGGGAATAGTAGTGTCATCTACAAGTACTTAGTGACTTTTTGATTGGTCGTGGAATAGTTTGTAGACGTTGATCAATTAGCTTTATTGGTCGGTCGTGGGCTGAAGCCACTGTAGCGAGTGCATTGACAGTTGTTCTAATATGGAGTGCGTTGTTTGCAGACCATTCAGGCGCGGCGGTTATTACCAGCCGTACTGAGTGCGGTAGAGGGGGCGTGCCTCGCTGGCCTCGGCCGCCACACGCCCCTCGGTGCGATTATCGTAATTTGCCACGACTCGCCCAAACGCCATCGGAACCATTGCTTCGAGTGTTTTCGTTTTTGAGCCTTGTACCGGCACCGTGGCCTTAGGGCCCCTTTTGAGGGCATATGAATTTGGTCTTTTGTTCCTGCTCCGTATGTGCTAATTCCTAGATTAATATAGATATTAATGCATTAAATGACTTTACATTTTATGACAAACACTTATAATAAAATTTCAACGAACTGTAAATAAATACATCAATTAATTCAATACACAAATAAGAAATGAAATAAATAACATATCAAAATGACATCTTCAGTTAATAAAAAACAAATTGTACATATAGATATGCCTTAAGGGCATTAAAAATGAGTGCGAATAAAGAGGTACCTGAATCGCTTAATTTACCAATAACATATTTCAGGACATTATTATATTAGCCTTTTGTCAGTCAATGTATGAATGGAGCAGTAGCATTTGACAGGAATTGCTCGCAACACGACTATGTTTAAATCTATTTTTAAAATCGACAATTTCGTGTGATGGTGAGTTGTTCTCGAAACCAATCGAAATAGCAATGTGGCCTAGAACGCGATAAGTAGAAAGCTCCCTTAGACAAGTGGGTTGGCCTGTCGGCTTCGCTAATGGAATAGAATGTAAATTTTATGGAACTGATAAAGTGTGTAGTCTTACAGCATTTCACCAATTGGATGAATTTACTATATTAATGTAGGACCAACTGTTTGAGGCGGCTGGTTAAAGGAAGGTTCAAGTCATGAAGGGGTAAGGTTCAAGTCAGGAATCGGAAACAAGTTTCGTTGTAAAGTACATGTCTTGTGTACTTCTTTTTACATTAAGGAATCTTATAATCTAAGCAGCGGCCTATTCTGATATAGTACTTTACTTCTCTTGTCAGTTCCATAGATTTTCCGTTCTATTTCACTATTCTATGGGAGATGTAGGTAATTAATTGAATTAAACGTTAAGAATATTTGCGATATTAAAATGTGAAATTCGTTATTTTAAAACTGAATGCATTGTAAATAAATAATTAGGTACAAAGTTATCTTTCATGTTGCTGTTTAAAAACGCTAGTTTTCATGTAGTTCAGTATTCTTTGTTAATTAGAAGTAATATTATCTGTGTGGACATGTAGTTGTCGGAATGTGAAAATACCGTGTCGGCTGTCCATTTTTGAAACCTTGTTGATTTATTTCAACCAATTTGAGGACTCGCACGTCGGTACGCCTGCGGGATCACATTAAATTCTCGCTACGAGTCTGAGTATTTATTTACAAAATATATCTATGTATATATATTTTAATTTTTTTAAGGATTTGGTTCTTTTTTTAACATGCCAGCCCATTAAATCTACTAATTATTTTATATTTTCTTGTCAGAATGACAAAAGTAGTATATCAGTTGTCTGCTACCCATAACAAAAGTGTTCAACTACTTTGGGACTAGATTCAGCGCCATCTAGTGAATTGCATCAATATATTTAATTATTAGGTAACCCGGCAAACGTTGTTCTGCCATATGAATTAAAAAAAAAAGTAGCATATGTCCTTCTCTGAGGTCCAATATTAATAGTCATTGGACTATACCGAAATTCATCCTAATTGGTTCAACGGTTTAGGCGTGATAGCGTAACAAACTAACTTATTTTCGCATTTATAATATTAGGATAATGCAGGTTGATTGCGCGAGTTAATCTTTGTCGGCTTTTGGTCGGATGCACATTACTCCAGAATCTTCATCAACACACATACTAGATCAAAAAAATATTTCTATCATCAGAGTCCACTGCACTGGACTACTACCTCTCCCAAAATACCAGACTCGGTTCATATTGCAACCAAATACTCGTACAATTAGTTAAAATTTATCTCTTACTAGGTTCCAAAACAAGGTAGCAAGTGTATATATATATATCGTACCGTCGCCTTCACTGAAAAAGAGTACCTAGTTATTTTAAAACAGACTAAATATTTTACACTAAAAATAAACTATTATATACCTGTTCATTTAAAATTGTAGGTAATAAAAAATTATAACTGTCTATGATGATTTGTGTTTTCTGATTAGGCATATTTCACCTGGAAACATTAAGGAAAAATATATTTCGTCAAAAGGCCAGGTCAATTGAAATGCATACTTACATCATTGTCTACAATTTCATTGTCCTATAAGCATTCATTCTCGGTGCGCTAAGCTTCGAGATTGTTCCCTAGATCTTGTGACGGGTATAGAAATTTAATTTTTGTACCAATTGTTATGCAGATACATAAAAAAAACGGTTTGAGCAAATTTATATATGGCAACTGCCATCTAATACACAATTTATATTCCTTTATATACGTTAAAATTGATTTAAAGCAGCTTTCTCATTAAACACAAGTCACGACTTCTAAAAAAATTGCATGGAAAAATTCTAAAAATGTTAAATGTTTGATTAGTATTTTTGTCAGGATTCATTAAAATGTCAAATGTAAAATTAGAAAAATACTTATAATTGTTTAGTTATAAGTACATACATGAAGTTTTTCTTTTTGTAAAGAAATGTAAAAAAAAAATAACTAAAAGCAATGATTAAATATGAAATGGGTAATATTTAAGAAGTAATGTTAAGAATGGATTTGTTGTTTTATTTATACTATCGCCATTGCAGCTTACAGTCTTACAAGTCAAAGACTGTAAAATCTGGAGACTACTGTTACCATTCAGCGGTCGCGAGCGCGAATTCTTGCTTTAGCAAGCATGTCCACAGGGCTTTAGCCCTCACATGTATGGCCGAGAGAGCACCCCTGTGCGTGAGGACTCTCCCGGCTTTTGATAGGCGTCGTGGCCTGACTAGTTCATCGTGTCTCGCGGCATCGGCAATTTTTTATTTATTGCTTTAGGACAGCAGACAGTCTGACGGCATGCTTAGAATTTAGCAGTATGGATGTTTGCAACGCCATAAGGGTATAGGAACTTGGGCCTCTAATGCCGGAACATAACACAAGGTTATTATGGCGGCATACTTAGACCAAAGGTGGTTGCCATCCAGATGAGCTTGAGGTCCTACCACGTGGCTAGGGTGGTTTGTTTTGTCGCCTTTTACGACAGGCTGACCCCGGCCGCAAAGGTTAATATTATTTCTCACAAGCACAGATAAAATTTAAGGTGTGCCAAGGAACACCGAGGTAGTTTTAGTAGGTATACCATCGACGTGCATCCCCCACAGCCTAGAGAAAGGCATTACAACCTCCAAAAAAAAATAGTGTCCACGGTTCCAGTTTCCCTACGCTGACGGCAACGTGTTAATGTCGCCTCAGCCTGTCTGCAGTACCACAGCACTAAAAACAAATTCTGAAAATGGACTGGCACTGAAGCTAAGATTTAACAGTATGATAAAAGAATCAAAACTGCAAAAGAATATGCTATGCATAAAATAATGAGTAATAAAAAAGGTACATAAACATAAAGAAATTAAAACGAGCTAGAATAAAACAAAATATATTATCAGATCATATGTTATTAGCCTATATTGTCATATATTAAATCATTTACTTCATAATTGAATTAGCAATTGTCTATTTTAGTGGAGTAATATCTACAACATAAGGGTTTTCTTCACCTGTACCATCTTTAATAGTTATAAAAAACTCAAAACCAGGGTAGAGGAATTTATGTAGCCCATTATTCCAAATTTGACTCTTTTCAGCAGTACAGTGGATAGCAACAGGGCATATTTTATAATAAATCTGACTATTCAAGGTTCTTAAATACTCATAAGGAACTGAAATAGTTTCTCCCTTATCAACAAGATACATCATAAGTTTGTCCTCATTATAAATTTTCTTTACAACTCCTCTTTCATAACTGTTATCTCCAATAATCAATACTCCATAGGAATCACCAATTCTAATATCATCAAGTTCTGGCTTGTTTTGCCTTCTACAGTAATCTTTGAAATCATTTAAATTTTCTTTGTATTTTCTATAATCATCAACCTGAGCAACATAAAAACTTTGGAGTGAACTCCCGTTCAGCACCCTAACGCGTATTTCCTTACCAAACTCCAATTGTATTGGTCTGAAATATTTTGCTAAAGGTTTAATTGCATTAATTTTATTAATACTGTTCCCTATAAAACCAAAACTAGAACTCCCAATATACATCATCAGGGATGAAACATCATCTGTATCACAAGAATAAATTTCAACAATTAATGCCCTTCTTTCCTTTGCGCATATGCGAATTTGCACACAATCAGTACCTACAAAATGTTTCATGTTTTTAACATCCTTTTCTGTCCAATCTTCACCAATCGGCACACATAAATGAAGCTTGCACAGCACAGCTAGTGGTTTAACATTAGTTATATGTAATGGTACCCAAATTCTTTTGATTGAGACCAGTTCATCAAAACAACCATAATCTATTGCCAGCAAGTCACATCGAGGATTCTGATGTTCTTCATTGTATATAACACTCATAATCTTACCTCTAACACACTGTTTTAAAGTTTTTGATTTGTAAATTACAATAGGAGTAGTAGCAAGCTGTTCCAACGTTATAGGATCCCCCCTAACTTCTAGGGTTTTTATGTACGTTTTGTACGAAAGGCTACGTACATAAAAATTGTGCGGGTTGTTGATATGTGTGACTTCTACCCAGTAGCAATCTCTAATCTGAAAATCCACCAGCTCTAATGTTTCCAATTTATTTATTATCCTTTGCATGGTTATTCGAGCATTTATTTAGTATCACTAGTTTAACATGTCTTAAACACAACTGTCGGGTTAGCGGTAAGTAGATATCTATTATGAGTAACAAATTATATTATCAATCGATTTCGGAAATGTTACTGGATGTTGTTTTCCTATATATTTAGTTAAAACTAAACACCGTTTTTTAAATAAGCAAAATAAATTTAATATACTTTTTGGCACTTTATTTTTCAACGAACATAAAATGTAACGTTTTGTAATCAAATAGATTTTAATTAGAATTTGAGAATAAATTTGAAAGTGAAAATAAATAAAGGTACTTAAGTATACATACATAAATGTAGGTATAATATAATTCATTTATGATAGCTTGATTGTTGTTGTTGTTTTAATTTGCCAATCTGGCAGGCAAAGGACTTGGTCCATACAGCCTTGTCAATTGTAATCATTTCCAGAAATTTGTTGGCATATGCCATGTCATAAGTATTCAAAGTTCAAAGTTGCAGCTTTTTAATTTATATTAAAGGCCGAAGCCATGTCAAATGTATTTCAAACCCAGTAATCGTGTAATCAAATAGGCCTAAGCCATGTCACTTGTCTAAGAACTTTCCCAATCCATTTCATATCCTTATAGTTACATCTTCATGTCATAATCCTTCAAAGTTCAATTCCAGACGTTGTCACAAATTTGTAAAGAATAGAATAGGTATCCGAGTTTTTAAGTAGATCCTGGATGGAGCGCGGGATTTCTCCAGGGTTTTTATAAATATGGAGGAGGGAATCTACCAGTATTAATCTAGCCACCGCAAAATAAGTACATTTGAAGAATATATGATCCAGAGTTTGATTTTCAGAATTACAATAATTGCAAATAGATGACGAAACAATTTTCATTCTAGCCAATACAGCATTAACTTTACAATGACCAAGCCTTAATCTGCAAATAGTTGAGTAAAATTTTCGTCCCATGTAAATATCGGGTTTCACAAACCAAGGTGTAACAGGATTGGTAGAATTAACAATAGAAAAGTACCATTGCCCTTTTCCAGTATTGATTATTTCGTTTTTATAATTGGCCCAGTCTTCTTTAATTTTTTGCTTCAAAATGATATAAGAGTCGGTGTAAGGGATGGCAATACCAGGATAGGCGATAATGTCACTCGTCTCGTTATCTGTGATAGCCCTGGCTAAGTAATCCGCGTGCTCGTTTCCAATTACTCCAATATGAGAAGGAGTCCACAAAAATACAATATTAATGTTATCTTCTGTAAGAATCGTCCACAGTCTTTTAATTTCATAAATTATATAATTAACACTAGTGCTCAGCTTACAATTATTGATCGCCGTTAATACACTCATAGAATCTGATATAATCAACCAATCAGAGGTTCCTTTATGGTGCTTTTGCTGTACATACTGAAGGGCAAACAGTACTGCCAGACATTCAGCTGTATAAATACTAACATACGCTGGTAACTTTATTCCATGTCCAATTTTCATGTGAGGTATGTAAAATGCACAAGATACATTGTTATTTCTTTTGGACCCATCAGTGAATATGGCAATATGATTAGGATATCTATTAATCTGCTCATACACTTCTTCTTTACATTTCATTTTATTCTGTATGATAACATTAATTTCTGCAAATTTACTTTTATATGAACCTCTATAGCAGGGCCAGTTAGCATTTGCTCGATATATATTATAATCCTGACCTAATTGTATTATTTCTGAGAAATCTTTAAAAATATAAGGAGCTGAATCATTTATAGGATGAAAGCAATTATAATAATGAAGGATTTTTTTGAATAACGGATGATCCAACATTGAATATAATTTAATTAGAAAGCGATTCTTAAGATATTTAAATCTTAGAGATAAAGGAAGTATATTACATTCCGATTGAAGAGAAATAATTGGAGATGTCCTCATGGCTCCAGTAATAAGTCTTAAGTTATTATTCTGTAACACTTCAAGTTTTTGACAGTGCCTTTTGCTTGACCCAAAACACATAAATGCATATTCGAAATGGCTACGAACAAGAGATTTATATAACATTAGTAATATTTTAGGATCTGCACCCCAGTATGTCCTAGCTATAGCTTTTAAAATATTGAAAGCTTTGGATGCCTTACAAACAATGGAATCCACATAGCTTGTCCATGAAAGATTTTTAGAAAAAGTAACACCAAGAAATTTAACATTATTAGCTATAGGTAAGAGAATCTTGTTATAATACAATTTTACATTAAAGGGTCTAAATTTATTAAATAATACAACCTTACTCTTGTCTGTGCTTATGTCAAGGTTTAGATAAGAAAAGTATGAATTAAGGTTTTTCAAACAGTTATTAAGAGTCTCTACAAGCAATTTTACATTTGTTCCTGATATATAAATAACTAAATCATCAGCATATTGTAAATTGGAGATAGATGGACCTAGAATTGAATTAAGCTTATAAATATACAAAATAAAAATCAAAGGGCTAAGGATACCACCTTGACAGACGCCCTTGTGAGAATATCTTGGTCCGATCAAGTCACCACATGAATTTATTTTAACAAAGACTTCTCTATGATGTAAGAAATTAAAAATCCAATTAATTAATTTCCCAGGTATACCAATAGACCCCAACTCAGATGCAAGAATGTGATGATTAACATTATTGAAAGCGCCCACAATATCAAAGAAGATACCTATCAAGACTTCTTTATTTTTAATGGAATTATAAATATCTAGATGAAGATGTGTAATACTTTCCCTAGCTGATTTACCTCTTCTAAAACCTAACTGGTTTGAAGGTAATAAATGATTACTTTCAATGTAAAATTCAAGACGTGACTTCAACATTTGTTCAAAGATCTTACCCATACATGATGTTAGTGTGATAGGTCTATAAGAGTCTGAAAGTTGAGGGTCTTTTTCTGGTTTCAAAACAGGAACAATAATATCAATTTTCCAATCATCTGGTATAAGAGACTTATCCCATAATAAATTAAAAATATTTAAAACAACATTCCTGCAACACGTTTTCAATTTTTTCAATACTTTGTAAGAAAGGCCATCTAAACCACTGGTAGTATCTTTCCTCGAGTCACATGCAGCATTAAATTCATTAATTGTAAAGGGCTTAGTGAGAAAGTCTATGTCTGCAACATAGACTGAAGAGGTTTTTACAGGAAGTTCGACTGTATCTGGTGTAAATTTGTTTAGGATTTCATAAGCCCACTTAAGATCAGTATGTTTGGTATTCACAGGAGGAATGTAGGTTTTATTGAATTTTCTAATTTTGTTCCAAATCAAAGTCAATGGCGTATTTCTATTTATTGATTCACAAAATTTAATCCAGCTTAAATTTCTTTCTGTTTTTAAAACTAACTTTTTATTTGCCTGCATTCTCTTAAAGTTTATATAATTTGACTCAGTTGGATCATTTTTGAATTTAATGTAAGCTGCCTTGGAACTAGCAACTGCATCATTACACTTTTCACTCCACCATGGCAGAGCTAATTTTCTTTGCTTTCTCGAAGAAGCAGTAAAATTACAAGAATGTTGTTGAAAGGGATGACACTGTGTGATAGCATTTTTAAATAAAAGTATAAGATGACTATAACCTTTCAGGGGATCACTATAATCAAACTGACAGCTATGCAATAAATCATGAATATGTTTGGTATAATTAGTCCAGTTTAGTAGACGATTATTAGAGGAAATTTTTTTATTATTATTTGAGATATTAAAATTTGAATTTTTAAAATAGTATTTTGATATTACAGGGAAATGATAACTGCCTAAAGAATCATCACCAACATACCACTCTGAAGAAAGGGATAAAGATGGGGAAACTATTGTTAAATCAAGAGCATTTTGACGCCATGTATGAGACCCTACTGTTGTCTTGTCACCATTATTTAGAATGACAAGACCCAAATCATCTACACATTGTAGTACATCATTTCCTCTTGCATCTGTAGAGTCGCAACCCCACACTGTATTTAAAGCATTGAAATCTCCTGCAATAATCATTGGTTCCGAAAGGCTATTGAATAAATTATCTAGTTTAACTTTACTAAAAGGTGGAGAACATTGCTTGGGGCTGTAAAATGATACTAATGTAATTTTTATATTAGCAAAATTTAACTGTATGGCAATATTTTGTAAAGAGTCATCATAAAATGTATCAAGCATGCGATAACTTAATGTATTGTGAATGAAAATAGCAACACCATTATGACTATTACCAGAATCCAAACGAGCTATATTGTATCCATTAATAGAAAAGTTATGATGTGCTTGTAACCAAGTCTCACAAACAAGAGCAACATGTATTTCATTCTCATATAAAAACTGTGTAAATAAATAACGATTACTTATCAAACTCTGAGCATTCCATTGTGTGATTCTTAAACAATCCATTTAGATAATTATTTAGTATTTTTGAAAATATCCATGAGAACATCTTTAATAAACTGAGATGAAATTGATTTATTATTAGTTTTATTTTCTGTTATTATTTTAACAATTGACTTTGTAATAAGATCCATTATATCAACAGAATTAATTAATGAAAGGAACTGTTCTGGCTTAGATTTAGATGGTAATGAAGGAAAAGATTTCTCGTTAAAAAGGTCACTAAATTTTCTTTTTTCTGCCAAATCTTTACTTTCTGCAATCATTTTTTTTTTAATTGGGCAGCTCCCCGAAACACTAACATGTGGACCTTTACAATGTACACATACTGCTTTATCAGTTGAAAGGGTGCACTCTTTGTAAGTATGAGGCCCAGAACATATTGAGCATCTGATAGAATTTTTACAGAATTTAGCCATATGACCGTATCGGAGGCATTTAAAACATTGTTTCACTGGAGGTATGTACGTTAGTAAAGGAAATCGCCATCCATGAATATCTACAAATTCTGGTAATATAGACGATGCAAAGGTAATGACTATAGTGCCTGTAGGCTCCAAAACGAATCCTGAATTTGTATTAATCCTTCTCATAATGCGACGTACGCAAATTATCTTCCTCTGACTTGACAATAAAGTAAAAATTTTAAAGTTAGATAAATTTAGGGGAACGTTTCTAATTACTCCTGATATTTCTGTGCTAAAGGCTGGGATGCTCGCCCGGAACTTATAATCCTGAAGAAAAGTCTTATTGCTCAAGAAAGCATTTGCCAAATGAGACTTATCAAAGTGTACTCCTATCTTGTACTTATTCATTGATTGGAGGTATTTAATTCCTTTAACATATCGTTTTAGGTGGCTAGCTAAGGAAATAATATCCTTAGAACCTATGGGTTTTCCCTCGTCCGCAGACTCCAGGAACACCACAAAGTCAACTAGAGGTGAATCCTCGGGATACCGTCTCGTGTAATCACTAACATAATATGGCTTAAACTTATCTTTTTCTGAAATTTCTGTCTCGTTAGAATCGCTGCTGCCATCGGACGCTTCATCCGCCCAATCACCAGAGGTCCCAGTTAAGGGACGTTTTTTCTTTTTGGGCATGATGCCCTAACTTTAAAATTAATAAAAATTGCAACGATTGTATTAAATTAAATTATTATATATTATATATTAAATAAAAATATTTCTAAAGCGCGCCTTTACACTTTGCCTTCCCGCCTTTTCCTTTTATCTTATGATAGCTTGATTTCTGTGACATATGTCAAACTGACATTGCTAGGGCTGCAGGATATAAAAAAATTCGAAAGTAATTATCGACATTTCTTACTATTATCGATGCTAATGTAACATATAATTGGGTTTAATTTAATTACAAACATTGTTAAATTAAACGAATAATTTAATATAAAATACATTTATTCTCTTATATATATACCCCAAATCCATTTCTGAATCACTAGAACAATCTTGTAAATTTATTATAAACTCTTGTTCGCAAATATTATCAAATCGGACGTCCCGCTCCCATTATTTTTCTGCATTTGGTTACCATCTTCCTCCACTCTTCTGCGTTTGTTGTTGATACATTGTCGACGGCACTTTTTAATTTGCCATGAAAGGCGGTGTTGTGTTGTGTCTAGCAGCATAACCTTAAAAGAAAACATATTTTTACTAAGATTAATTACACAGCAGTTAATACTTAAAGTACCTTTATAACTGGAATTCAAGCAAACAAACCTTTGACTTGGGCCCAGATAAGCTTGATCGGATTATACTGGCAGTGGTACGGGGGTAGTTTTATGACGGTATGACTCTTTTCGTGGGCTATATTATCTAAGACATACGTTTGAGTACTAGGTTTGTGCAGATGAACGAGTCTTAATAATTCATTTTTGAGCATAGATTCATTGGCCTCTATCCCTTTTTCTTGAAGCCATGCAATGATTTCTAATTTTCTGTTTGCCCAAGTTGGTGGTTTTACTTTTGGACCGAATGATATGGGGCGTTATCCTTAATAATGCAATATGGCTCCTATAAATTATCTAATAATTTTAAAAACCACTCCTTAAATTTTTCAAAATTCATTTCATTTTATTTACTCACTATTATTTTAGATCAAATATGTACACATGTAAATAATGTTTATTTTATATTTTTATTTTATGTTAAAATATAAAATAAATTAAAAGATAAATTTATTTTAAATTAAGTTTTATTTAAAATATCGATAATTTATAGTCTGTGGACACGATGATTCATCGTTCATCACTAAGTAGGTCGGCAAGCCCATAAAGTATAACATTGACAGGTATTGTTTGGTCGTTACTAGAAATTAAGGACTTCATAGGCGTGATTTTACTGACAGCCAGTGTCTCCATATACACGGTAATTACCGTAGATGCACCGTAATTTGGCCTTAATCTACCGTCAAGGTAATATGGGATTACCGTGTCATAAGTCACCGTAATATCATTACAATTAAGTTATCAATAATTACTGATCACATACTGCTAAAACAAATCTCAGTCAACTTAAAATCTTTCGTAATAGCAACACTGCTCTTTGTTGCTTGGAATCCCCTAACATAATCTACTTCCTCATACTCAAACTACCAAACTTTGGCAAACTATTTTAGATCATAAATTCATAATCAAGCATTCAGGAAGGAGTGAAATGTAATTATCAAAATCCTAAGTGTGATGAATAAATGACGTTGTGTTTTCTAGAATACGCATATACAAACAGAAATAAATTATAAGTCTTAAAGGTTTTTTCGGTTATAAGTTTAATATTTGTTTTATTAATGTGTGTGAGTGAATTGTGTTACTACTTACTAGTAGCTTAATATCGGTTCAATGAAACTGAAAGTTCTGATAGCGACACAAGACCAACTTGTTCTATCAAAACCGCTAGAATTGGAATGAAAAGGAAGCATTTTAAATAAAAGTTTAAAGTTGAATGGTGTAAACTGAAAAAAGTTTCTACACGGCTTAAAAAAATTCCAAGGATGAGTTTATAGCAATTTGTTCACTTTGTAACTCATGTATCAGTTCGGAAATGAGCGTTCTTATAAGACATGATGTTTTTTATTCGTTGAAAAATGACACGGTAATTTACACGGTACACTTTTGGCTGATCCACCGTATTTTTTTTCAAAAACACGGTAATTTCACCCTTGCAACACGGTAGGTAATTCTCAATTTACATATGGAGACACTGCTGACAGCTGTCGCAGAGCAGAGATCAATCTTCAATCAAGCTATCATACATGAAGTATACCTATTACTTATCTATAGTAATTTTACGAAGTATACGAAGTGTTGCATGTTGTCATGTTGCTTTATTTAGTTTTAGTTAACGAAGACAAACTTAGTTCGTGGTACTAAAACATAAAATCATTTCATGATTGATGATTAAACTTTCTCTTATGCAGAGTACCTACATTGATTTACACATTTCATTGATTGAAACATTATTTTTTGTGTTTAAACCATACTTAAAATTATTTACTACAGTATAATTTTTTTTACAACGAAACGTCAAAGTAAAAGTGTTCAACTATTTAGTATTTATAAATTTAAACCGTTTATCATAGTGGTTATGCATAGCACATCTTTTATTCTTCATTATTACTGCTAAAAAAGATTGGCTATTTGACAATACAATTCCTATATTCTTTAAATAATGTCTGCCATTGGGCCGGAGTTCTTGCATTTTATTAAAAAGTTAGAAGACAATGGTGATAAATTAACATTTGGTACACCTATTGAATATCCCATTGATTTTGAGTTTAATGTAAGTATTATATAAATTATTTTACAACATAACACTTTTATAATTAGTAGGTCTATAAATATATATTTAATTTTGCAGAATTCTTCGTGTTTTGTATGCAATGGATACTATGGGCCGAATTTTGGCGAGCCAGTCTGTATGACATGTCACGCTTTTTTATTTCCTGATTTCCCATCATATTTTCCGACTGCCTTCTTCTCCAGCGAAAAAACTGATGAAGGAGACTCAGGGAATGATGAGCCGAGTGATATTAATTATGTCTTGCCAAGGGCTATCAAACGATATTACAGACCAAAACTCCCTCATTGGTGGTACATGGTAAGTAGTTTTATGAAAAAACAATTTTTTCTGCATTAGTGAGAGAGTAGTGTTGGTATTACATTTTTTTTAAATTGTTGTTAGGTATCTTAGCTTCTAAGATGTTTATGCCCATTTAATTTTATTTGAATCATTTTTATATCCATATATTTATATAGACATCAGCATCATCACCTTAACATTAAATTGTAATGCATGTACCTCGTATCCATGCTTGGGGTTGACTGGGATATTTGCAGGATACTCCTGCAATGTGTGTAATATGCTATAGTAAATATGTTGTTGTTCTGCTAAAATCATAATATTTAGTTAAAAAATCATGAAATATATTATTCCAACCCATATGATGTGACATAAGGGCAGGAAGAAGTGCCTAATTTGTTCTAAAACTTGTTTTTTTTTTCATATTGCAGCCAAAAGGAATGTAATAAACAAAATAACTTTTTGATGTATAAATGACCTCAATAGGTTGGAACACTATTCTACAAAAACATGTTATTTTTACTAAAAATATTGATTTATAGCATCACATAAATACATACACAGGTGTGGATACTCAGTATAAAAACAACTCCTCATTTCCGCTTTTCTCATCCAGATTTTTATTTATTGCTGAGGAACATGCTGAAGGCCCACTTAATAGTAAGTAGGTACCATTGCCTATAGATGTTTGCAATGCTGGGGGCACAGTGAACACCCTGCTGTTCCATAGGGGTATCATCCTTTATTTATTTAATATCATGTGAATACTTTCAAGGCATGGATTTGTTACGAAAATAGTGCTTTTATTACAAATTAAAAATAGTGCTTGTATTGGATACTTGAAATACTATGTATATATACTTTTTCTTTTGTAAACAAATACATATTTTACATACATTTCTGGATGTGAATTGATCATGTGACCCCACTGGCGATCACACATGCGAAAGTCATTTATATATTGAAGAGAGATTACATAAATTTTCAGAACTCATTAGATAGTGAAACAAGCCCCGAAGATGATGCAAGCTCTGCAAGTAATTCTGGTGAAGGGCCCAGCTGTAGTAGGGCAGGGATGGAAGATGGGGCAGGTCAAGCACCTCCCCCACCTACGCCTAACTTAGCAAGATCACTACAAGCACTGTCAACTCCAAGGCCTCCTGATGATTTAGCTCCTGGACTAGTTGAACAATTGCCATCAGAAGGTATTTAAGCTGACAAATATTATTAGATGGTTAGAATATAATTGATCTCCGTGGCATTTTACAAAAGAAAAATATTATGTAATATATTAGTTATCTAGTATTCATAACGCAGGTGCTATGCTACTTACTTTAAGACTTGATGGTGTTGTATGAATTGTTTCAGTATACATATTTATTAATTTATTTAATACATAATAACAATACACATTTTTGCAAGATTTTCAGTCATATTTCACTGAAGGATGCAAGTTAGCTATATGATTGGTAAAATACTTGTGCTGTGTATGAAATTTGCAGAATTTTGGTGTTCTTGCCAGCTCGTCACATATGACGCATTTTTTTTCATTCAACAACATAATGTTGAATGAAAAAAATGCTGCTGAGAAGTTTCTTCACTAATATTAATCATTGACATGTTTTATTTTCTTCTTAAGTTTTGGAGCATAGTCTAAATTGACCCACTATTTCTTTGTGGATTTTATTATTGGCAGTTTTTGTTCTGAAACTATGTACCTCCTTGCTATTTAGCATTAAAAATTCTTTTTGATAATTTTATTTTTCTTATTGATGATTTGACTACTACTCAGCAACTGTTTTCACCAGTTGATAAACAATGACATAATTATTATTTACATATTAATAGAAAAAAATCTAGTTTACTCTCTAAAACAAGTATGTAAGGATCGTAGCAAGTGGAAAGAAGTGGTCTCTACCTACCCCTACGGGAAAGAGGCGTGATTATATGTATGTATGTATGTACTCTCTAAATAAATATTCACCAAATATATTTTTTCAGCTTGGATAGTTACATTATTTTACAGTATGTTAGCTGAAGTGAAAGAAGTGGTTAGAAAATCTCAAACCTACATGCTAACTAATATTTTTTTTACTTACTTAGTATTTATCCGTGCAGGGGCGGAGAAAGAATACTAACCTCTGCGGCCGGGGTCGGCCTGTCGTAAAAGGCGACTAAACAACCCACCCTAGCTACGTGGTAGGGCTTCAAGCCCGTCTGGATGGCGACCACCTTTAGTCTTAAGTATGCCGCCATAATAACCTTGTGTTGTGTTCCGGCACTGGTGACCTAAGTTCCAGTACCTTTATGGGACAGCAGCGTGTTCGCGATGCCACTGGTGTTGCAAACATCCATAGGCGATGGTAACTGCTAAATTCTAAGCGGGCCGTCAGCCTGTCTGCTGTCCTACAGCAATAAAAAAAAAAAAAAAAAAAATTTTGTAGTTACCGTCGCCTATGGGTGTTTCCAACACCAGGGGCATAGCGAACATACTGCTCTACCGGTAGATACCGGTACAATACCCGGGTATTGTATACTGTAATCTGGTCACATATGCAGGAACACAACACAAGGTTACGCCATAAGGCGGCATATTTAAAAACCAGGGGTGGTTGCCATCCAGACGGGGTTGGAGCCCAACCACCTAGCTTGGGTTATTTACGCGCCTTTACGACAAGTCGACCCCGGCCGCAGAGGTGACTATTCTTTCTCCGCCTCTGCACGGATAAATTTTATTCATATGTAAAACAGACAAGAAATGTTAAGATATTTCTAGTTTTTATGCACTTTATGAATTTTAGCTTTGAGTGATACAACGTTAGCCTTAATACACAGTGGTGTAATGCTTCTTCATTACTATCCAGTGTTGCTGTGCATATTCAGCTATTTGGATGACATGTCGCTGTGCGCGTGCGCGTGTGTGTGCATGCGCTGGTGGCGTTTGGTGAGGGCGCGCGTGCCACCCCCGCGCTGGGCTGCCTTCGCCCGCCGGCGCTGGCCGCTCTTCAATTCGCTGCTCATCAACATAGACTGGCATAAAGTATACATTCCACATGGTTTGCTGTTTTTTTTTATGAGTAAGAGGGGCTGGTGCTATCCCAATCATTGGGCAACTTAAATTTTGTTTTACAAATTTTACACACATTTGATCAAATAAAAAATTAATAGTAAGCAGTTACCGTCACCTATAGATGTCTGCGATGTTAGGGGCACTATGAACTGGCTGCTGTCCCATAGAGGTACAGAAACCTGTATCACTAATGCCTAAACACAACACAATGTTATTATGGTGGCATACTTATAGACCATGGGTGGTTGTCATCCAGACGGGCTTGGAGCCGTACCATGCAGCTAAGGATATTTTGTCTTTTACGACAGGTTAACTCCGGCTGCAAGGGTTGCAGGGGCGGACTCTGATAGGTACCAAAAATTTTTTCACAACTCAAGAAATATTTTGTGTATTGTCTTAAGTATTCTTTATTGAGTATGTATATTAATTCATTATTGTAATCTTTATTAAACAACCCAAACATGGTAGAAGGTTGAATACTACTATTCTCTATGAATTGACTATTTGAAAACTACCCTGAGTTATACCAGAGCTTCCTTGGGCAGTGTCAACACAATTGTTTCCATTACAACAATAAAAAATTCTGTAACAAAATAGATCTTACCGATTTTTTCGTTTTTGTATAGAAATACCAGGCACTGGTGGAGTCGTGCTTCTGCCGGTTGTGCCTAGTGCAAATGTGCGTGCAGCAGCGCCCCGACGACGCCGAGAACGCCTGGCGCAAGAACCGCCTGCGCACTGAACTCAAGGTTTATTCTAATTGTCTATGGTTTAACCATTGATATGGAGTCTCACAGGCATTATGAGTGTTAAGAGTTTTAAGACTTCGCATCTGACTGTCAGTTCTTTGATTATTTTCTTTCTTTTTACATTAAATTTTTAGTAAAAAGTGTTAACTTAATAATTTTCCTTGCATAAAGTCGACAATGAAAAAAAAATCATCTAAATCAATAGAGGTATAGAGTATTTTTGTATTTAAAAAATTACATCATTTTTAACTTTTTTCTGTTCATTACATACCAATGGTTAAATATTAAAGTTAACACCCAAATTGAGTTTCATAGTAAAAATAAATTTTAAATAATTGCATGTGAGGAGTCACGTCTTTTATAGTATTATAAATTTGAAAGTTACTTTGAATTTTTTCCAGCTAAAAATCATAAAACTAAAAACTTCAAGCTTTAAATTGCTTTTTTTAATGACTCCGATACGACCATTTTTGACGAGGACACCTCCAGCTATCCAAAAATCGACGTTTAATTTTTTCTATTAGTGTATATCGAAACCACCTAGGGAATCATGCAGCACATCATGAATATTATTCCATTGTGGTACGATGTATGTAAGACTTTGGAATGGTACATGGCTCGCCATGGGCTGGGAGTTTGTTCTCACTATCTGGAGCCTCCACTGTCTTGCACGCAAAGGTTCTCCAGAATGTTTATTTTGCGCACAGTAAAGATGTGGAATGAGCTTCCGACTGAAGATTTTCCACCGCACTACGACATGGAGTATTTCAAAAAGGGCGTCATAAAATATCTCCGCGAACGGCAACGTGTTGACGATGCCCCTGGCGTCGCAGACATCCATAGGCGACGGTAACTGCTTATTTTTAAGTGGGCCATGTCTGACGTTCAACAGCAATAAAAAAAAAAGATATTGTTACATTATCATCATATACTAGTCACCCACCATTAGATAATTATTGGATATATAAAATTTTTATGCATTGTCGGAGATTCAGGGGCTAATCAATTGGTTTTTTAAAATTATGTTTAATTGCGTAACTTTGTTGTGTAGATGTTGAGAAATGACCCCCCAGAGGGTATCGCGGCTACGCCCCTGGACCCCAAGTGTTGCCACTGGCAGGCTTCTATCACAGGTCCTGCCGGATCTCCGTACGAAGGCGGTCTCTTCTATCTATACCTACAAGTTCCATACTCGTGAGTATATTTTTGATTTTGCATTAAATCTCATGTAACATAATATAAATAAAAAGGTCTGCAGTTGTGCAACTATTACATCAAAACTACTGGATAGATTTCAATTTTTATCTGTGCAGGGACGGATAAATAATACTAACCTCTGCGGCCGGGGTCGGCCTGTCGTAAAAGGCGACAAAACAACCCATGTAGCTACGAGGTAGGGCCTCAAGCCCTTCTGAATGGCGACGCAAGTTAAGCTCGCTACGCCACAAGCGCGCATGCGTATGAAAACTATATTTTTTCGATTTACTTTTTTCTGTTATTCGACCAGCGAAGTGGGCTAGTTATCGTATTAAACTAAACGTAAATTTCTCACCGAATGCACATATAGCCATGGTTAAAGAAATCATTCTGGGGATATTTAAACAAAAATATCACAGCTTTATATTGCTACTTGGACAAGCGTAGCGGATATACTGTCTGAATCTTTTAAGAAACTCCGATCGAATAATGGGAATGCCTTAATAGGCAATAGACATACTAATGTATGAATTTGCATTACGGCCATGTTCCATTGAATAACATAAATAGTACTGCCCCATTTTGTTTCAAGGAAGCTATAAAAGGGAACTATAGAGTTCCCATTGGTGTCCTCACTGGCTCGCCAATGTCCATGTTTCACTTGCTTCAATAGACTTGCATTGGCACACATTATTACCCTTTATAACTGTAAGTCAGCATATTTTACATCTATGTTACCCCTCTTACCGGGAGTGTATGTCACTCATGCCCACCCTTGGCTCTTGTTATTTGACATTGAAATCTTGACAACTATACACCTTGAAAATGGATACCATAGACTAAATTGCATACACTACAGTAACAGATGGAAAAATAAAGCACCATTTAGTTTTCCTGTCCAAATTTATCAGTTTCTTGTGGATCTTTAAATAATTGTCACGGTCGGGATCGAGGCAAATCGGCACATGAAGTTCATCCTTGTAAAAATACAATCAGCCGACTATTTGAATAGCAAACGAGATGAAACTATCACAAACGATGGAATGCAATTTAAAGTATGTAGTCGAAAATTTGACCTAATCTAAATTTGACGTGGCGCAACAGCTTGCGTTTGATTTGACGAAGACGGAAAGCTTGAGATTTCCCTCCATAGTCTCGGTTATTATGTGTATTAAGAAATTTATATAAGTATTGATATAAGTAATCTAATGTGACCAACACGAGCGCATTGCTGCTGACGCCCACTTAACACTAAGCAGCTACCGCCTGTGGATGTTTACGACGCCAGGGGCACCGCGAACACGCTGCCGTCCGCATATAGGTGAAGGAACTCTGGTCATTAATGCCGGAACAGAACGCAAGGTTATTATGGCGGTACACTTATACACCATTGGTGGTTATCTAGATAGGGTTGTTTTGTTGCCTTTTACGATAGGCCCATCCTGGCCGCAGGGGTTAGTATTCTTGCTCCGTCTGCACAGAGAAAAGGATTAGATAGCGCAGTGTAAATCTTCACAGTATATATATATTTAAAATCTTGAGTAACTGTCAATATACTGTAGGTATCCGATGAGTCCACCTGTGGTGCGTTTCCTGACACGGATCCTGCACCCGAACGTATCCCGCCACGGGGACGTGGGCATCGACTCTGTGCACCACAACTGGTCCATCGCCCTCACCATTAGCAAGGTGCTCATCTCCATACAGAGTCTCCTCACCGACCCCTACACAGCTGTGAGTTGAAATTTGTGTGAATATTATACCCGCACACAAGCACAAACACATACACAAACACCTATAGAATAAGAATAATAAGCTTAGTATTTTTGTAAATTTAGTTATAATTATTGGCAATAATGGAGTTATACAAATTTATGGTACATACACTAGTGTATAGTTGTTTCCTGATTTAGAAATAAAAAAATGTTGATAATTGTCATTCATTGCCCGAGACAGAGAGATTCTTCTGATATCATACTGTATATACGACGGTGATATCATACGCATGTGTCTAAATAAACCTTGGTTCCTATACACGTGTGATTTTACTTCTTGCGAAGGGTCAACTCTGTGTAGGCACCTTGTACACTATGCAGGCAATGTGTGGTGTATTATAATTTTAAAACAACTCACCGTTTGTTATTAGTTTAATATTCACGTTGCAGCAGTTACTGAAAAATAGGCAACTACCGTCAGTTCACAGAAATGTCCCAACCGAATATATTAAAACTATTTTTTTGCGCTTATCACATTGTCGTTCGTTCGTAATAACTGTGCATTTGAAATTTTTCAATAAATGATAACTATTGTATTATTAACACATTGACTGCCGAATACTCTGAATCGTGTGAATTGGGACCCTTGTAGCGGTGCAAAACAACAGTTAATGTGTCATTACAAGTACACTTAATTGGAGTATCTGTCAATAAATTATGCACGTCCGTAAACTTTGGATAGTGGCCAACAAATAGGAGTAGTTTATTATATTTTTTTAAACGTAAAATCTATTTATATAAGTTGATAGAGGTCTGCAGTTGTGCGCACATCACCGCAAAACTACTGGATAGATTTCAATTAAATGTTCTAAGTTTTATTTATAAGACACTTTACCTTTATCTAAAAAAAAATTATAATATCATCATTTAAATTAAGTTATTAAAGTTTTAAGAAACATGTGTTTGCTTGCCGCAGAGAAGCTGGGCAAGCGGTGTAGCGCGCATGCGTAAAATAGGGGAAGTCCCTTCTAACTCTATGTCATGACGAAAACTTCATTAATGTATCAAGAAATCCGGACGAAGTCGCGGGTATCAGCTAGCAAAATATAAATATGTACTGTGTAACAGAGCCGACACTACAAAGCTAATATTAATGGTCTCTCTACATAATATAGTTTGCTTACAATATTATTTTGACAAATTATCTAAAAATTTTTTAGGTGTGCATGGAACCCGAAATTGGTGAGATGTACGTGCGAGATCGTCCAAGGTTCGAAGCCATCGCGCGCAAGTGGACGTGGCGATATGCCATGCACGATGTATTCCCATCATAAGAATAGTAAATAAGTAAGCTAAGTTGTTACTTGTAAATGTTAATCGTCTTGTGATACAAAATTTTGTAGTTGGGATAATAGTTATTACACCAGTATTTCCTATGATCTTCTTAAAACCACATACAGCTAAGTCTATTTCTTAAAGATTTATGGTAAGATCAAAGGGGCCATGCTCCTCTAAATTCCGGAGAACATAAAAGAACGCCTTTGGGCGGTAGGAGAGCAGCGGAGTTTTTAGTGAGTTGTCTAACGGAGTCCCATATACCCCCGACTCCCCGCGATTGGGGGATAACCAAAAAGAGTTCTTCTTCAATAAACAAAATACACTCATAAGGAGTTGCATTCCCTTGTCAACTGTACTTTGCGCACGTGAGTCCCACACTACCCCATTAAGGGGGTGTGCATTAAGCATTTCCACCTTAGTAAAACAGGCTCAAAGAGGGAATCAATTTAAACTTGATTAGATTCATGTGAAATGGTGGCAGTATCGATATAATATTACTGCAATTTAAGAAGTTACTACGCTTAGACAAGTTTTAAACCTAACAGGGAATGTTAATGGTTAAATGTAATGCATTGAATCCATGTTGTGTTAGTGTACATATATGAATTTTTTTGGTATTTAAGAATATATGTATATTTGTGGCGACAATTAAACAATGAACGATATTTAAAGATAAAAATCGGTTTTAACATATACCCAATCCATAAGTATATAACTTTTAATAAATAAAAAATATGTGTCATAAAATATAGGTAGCTTATAATACCAGTATATTATGTCTATCACTTTTCAATCAAAATGTGGGGGTGCACAGGTTATCGGTAAACTTCAACAGTTTTTTCACTTTGTTAGGCGCCTTTCACCTGTTTGTAGTATTTGACTAGCTTATAATACCCGCGCGCTCTTTACTTACATTGCTTATTGCTAGATTCAGTATTTTTTTTCTTAAATAAGGAATGTAGGAGGTAATATTTCAGGTTCTATGGGTAGGCGCGAAAAAACCTGTAGTATCTTGAAATTATCAACTTAATAAAAACTTGTGTGTATGCATAACTATGTTCTTATAACAATTGCAACGGCCCTATCGACAAATACTAGTTAAAAATTCAGTTAATGTTAACTTGAGTGCGCTTAAAGCCGATTGCATTATTAATAACCACTCAGGTTACGAAACGTTGTGTTTTTGCGCCATTTGATCTTAGTAATATACATTATTAAAAAAAATCAAATAAAAACATACTGCCGATAGAAGTGAAAACTTATAACTTAGAATTTTAGTATTAAAATTTGAAATTTCATAATGTTTAAATTAAAATTGTCAACATCATTACATAATCCATTAAATTTTACTTGTAAAGATATATACAGCACTAATGGTGCACAATATGTCACCTGTATAGCTACAATGTCGTGACGCGAAAAGATTTCACCCATCCAAAAAGCGTCTAACGCGCACAGCACGCGATTCGTGTACACAGGCCGCTGCACATGTGCCAGTCTGGTATCAGAGCAGTACGTGCTATAGATATACAATAAACATTAGCATGTCGGTGACGCGAACCCATAAGATTTTCTCCTACCAAAAAGTGCTCAACGCGGCTAAATTCACTTCAAAAAATATAGCGGCTGTACAGTCGTGGTCGTAAGTCCAATAACAGTTTCGAAAATCTATCGCATAACAAGTGGCACTTACGACCATTTTGCACACACAATCCTGTGTATCGCACTCTTTCATCATTATCTAGTCAGAAAGAGTGCGATATATTGATCATTGTTGTGGAGGTCGCAGACACCTCCGGGTCTCCGACAGGAGATAAATAAAATCGGGGCGCGTGGATGCGTAACAGTCATTTATTCCCAGGGCAGAAGTAACGAAGTATATTTTGTACAAGACTTACGATTATAAAATTATAGAAAGCGACAATTGTTAAGTGTGCCATTTGCACCTACTAATTATAGACAAAATAGCTTTTTTATTCGAGGTGCAAATGAATTTAATCAATTAGATGCCCAGCTCGATATCGATTTATTCACAACTAAAGTTAACAGATTCAAAGTAATGATGGGTAAATACTTTTTCGACACTGTTGAACATTGAATATAAGTTGTTATTCATTTTTTCTTTTCTTTTTACTGTGTAGAGTAGTGGTAAATAACTAAATGTGACTTGTAATCAGCAATAGTTTTTAAGAATGTTACATTATATATACATATTCTAATTTTTATTAGCCTGTAAGTCTTACTAAAAATAAATAAATAAATAAAATAAATAAATAATTAGATCACAATTTGCTGGGAAGGAAAAACATCATAATAGTATGTGAAAATCTGACAGTCTTATTTTTATGGTGGTTAGTGATGTGACGTGCAACTAGTGTTGTGAAAATAGTGCCGCTACATAGTGACATGCCTGTCATGTTTAAATCACTCAACATGTATACTCGCAGTACCGTGCAAGCGAATACGATCATAGCTTACTTTTTGTTTTATGAGGCTAACGATACCGTGTGACCCACTTAAAGAAACAAGTATATCGAATTCTATAAGATAGAAAATATTGTAAGAATATATACGAGTATTATAATATAGAAGTATCTTAGTGGTTAATACCGCAAAAACAGCTCTCATGTCGCACAATGCAGCCAGATCTTGGGTAAAATGACCCCCCACTCAAGCACAACGCGCGTCGCACACAATATAAGCGGCCAACCGTGGGAGAAAGCGGCTGCATTTTACCCACGATCTGACTGCACTTGAATTTAGTCATATCATATTGAAGAAAGATATCTAAAATGAAAAGAATGCATGGCTTGCATGCAGACTTTTGGATGCATTTTGACCACTTTTTGGGTGAGGCTTTAGTCAGATGACGAGCTATTGTGTGCCGCTATTAAATTATTGTATTACGTATATAAAAATGTATATATGTTATTATATTTCCTGAAATAATAAACAATATTTTAAAAAATTATTTATTTTTATTCTTTTTCATTTTTTGAGTCAAGTCATATATTTCTTTCAGTCTTTTACAATTGCATAATAAAGGCAAACAGGCGTTGCTACCTGGTGCTCTGCAATAGCCAGGGTAAGGATTCTCACCTCTCATCAGCCATTTTCTAGTTGATTCTAGTATGTTATCATCGCCTAGAAGTTTTAGAATATTGTGTAGAGCCACGAAATGTACATCACCGTGGAGTTTTAATGTATCCGGGATGAAATAATGCGTGTAAACGATGATTGCGACATAGTCCTGAAATAATACTTGTAATAAAGCATTTATTGAACGGTTAGGCAGTTAGAGATACTGTTAAATAAATATGCTAAGACAATACGTATATCGCCATCTAGTTTAAAAGTAAACAGCAGAGCACTTGTGTTATGGATGCTAGACAACTGATATATGTAGGTACAATAGAATCCATTTATTATGGACTCCGACTATGTTGACCAACCGCTTAATTTGAAGTACATAATTACACAGCGACTTGGTTTTCATATAATATTCTTAATAACAAAGGCAGGTAATAATTACTTCACTTACAGTGACATGTCGCTTATTATGACCCATTTTTATTGGTATTAAAGACTGTTATTACAATACAATAAAAATGAAATAAAAAGGAGAAAACAAATGTAGACAAATATTGTTGATTTCACTCATTACGTACAAGACTTAATATAAAATAAATACAAACATTACCTAACAAAAACAAGAGGTTGTTAATTTTTTACAAAATGCTTTATATAACGTGTTTGTCCCTTCGATGTCATTATAAAAGGATTCCACTGGACTAATTATATGGTTTTCTTTCTTAAATATACATAAACATCCCGACTTGGGACGAAAACCAAACCTGTGCAGCTGTTCCGACGTGCGAGTGTACAGAAATCGACGAAAAATATTGTAAACTGAGCATAGCACATACTCTTCATAACTTTTTTCGAAACTCACTCTGTTAAGGCACGTCACAGGGCATAATAGCGCGTCTTTTAGCCTCGAAGAATTTCATGTTATTTTTTGACCAAAGATAATAAGTGTACGATTTTAGAGAGCGACTGTACTAGTTTGCCTGTGAGCGGAGACTAATTCAGTCTTCGTTCACTATGTTGGCTGGAAATACTACACTGCCATCATCATCATCCCAGCGTTGTATCCCGGTCGCAACCCAAACTCCCGTTTCGGTGCCCGGGGTCCGCTTTTCGACTTTTTCTACTCCACTTCGCACGGTCTTCAGCATCCCTGGTAGTGAGTCCATTGGCACTCATATCACCCATTAAGACGTCAAGCCAGCACTCTGGGTCTACACCTCCTGCCGGGGCTCGGCGCGGCTTAGGCGGCATGGCCAGACATTTGTTTCCCACGTAAGCATCCGGTTGCCGTAAAACGTGGCCGTACCATCGGAGCCGACACTCCTGCAATTTATCCGCAATGTCATGGACATGAAGACTACCGCGAATGCGGGAGTTCCTAACGCGGTGCTTCCACGTTAATCCATACATCCACCGCAGCATATTCATCTTAGTGACACTCAGTTATTGCTCTAACATCCGCCACGCTTCACAGCCCTGTAAAAGCTACACTGAAGAAACACTACACTGCCATCGGCCGATGGATTATGCATCACAATGTGCGTGTTTGCAAGAGACTATTTCACCGTTTCTTATAAGTTCTAGTTTATAACACGTTGTGAAACGATAGTATAAAATCGGCTTCGCCAGTGAATTTGATGTAACCCTGTTTCCAGCCTTATCGGCTCCCTCCCTCTCATATTTTCCTCATGCAATTAATTGCAATGCATGGTCGATCTTAGGTTGTATTTCACGTGCCACGGGCTAACGATTCCGCTCGGCGGGGTTGATGAGACCAAATCGTCCAATATAGCTGTTGAGTCTGTGAACAGCCTCTTGTCATTACGAAAAAATCGGCCGATGAATTATTATGTTTTGATAACAATTTTACCAGAAAAGAGCTAGCAAACTACAAAAAAAAAAAATAGATTCTTGTAGTAACTAAATAAATTCTAGTATTTTCTTTCTTTATAGTACTTAAATTTCACTGAGCAGTAAAATTGTGAAGCAACACAACTCGAAATTATTTTTGAAACGAATAATGCAAATTTTTATCGCTTACGTGAATATTAATTATTTCAAACTCCATTATAGAATGATTTCTTTTACCACGCGACTTTAATTATTGTAACTTAAAACCAAGCATTTTATGGGATACCTGATAAAGGTGTGTTCCTTCACTGCAAAATTTGTTTATCAGTACATATATTTTATAGTGTTTGATTCATAAAACATGAATATTTTTGTCTGAATTTTAATGTTGCACAAATATTTCGAAATTATTGCACAACTGTAAATCCAATAATGTGCAATCAATATATGAATTTCCAGGTATATTTAAATTGTATAAAATGAAAAATATATGCATAGCACACTCGCCTTTAAGTAATCATAGAAATAAAGAACCATGAAGTATTAAAAAACAGTGAATACTTGCAATTACTATTTTATTGCTTGGTTACAACTAATGAAGAGAACATTGATAAGATTGACTTTAAACTTAAAACACAAAGACAATAATTACAACTTCATAAAAGAGACCTACGGTGAATTAGAAATATCCATATTGTCCGGAGAGTTTTTCTCGTCACTCACATCTTTTATGTCAATAATATCTTTTTCTTCTATGCTGGACAAATTGGGAGTTCGATCGCGGGATTTTCTATCGTGAGGCGTCTTGGAGTCCCGTTTAGAGCGACTCTTCGGTCGCTGGCTTCCAGACCGGGAGCGTTTACGATCACGGGACCGCGAACGTTTCTTATCCCTCGACCTAGATCGCTTCTTATCCCGTGACCTAGATCTCTTCCGATCCCGCGACCTTGACCGCTTTCTGGATCTAGACCTCTTTCTATCCTTAGAGCGAGATCTTTTCCGGGATCTTGACCTCCTTCGCGATCGGGACCTCTTCTTCCTGGATCGTGATCGAGAGCGGCGCCTGGAGCGAGACCTATCCCGTTTCTTATCTCTAGATCTAGAACGATCTCTCTTTCTCGATGGCGACCTGTCTCTATCTTTGTCCTTGTCTTTTTCTCCCGCAGAAGCAGGGGTCGAAGCTTTTGATTTTGCTTCACTACTATCGCCGTTGGTCTCTGAGATCTCTTGTTTCAATTCCACTTTATCTTCTTTATCAAAGTCCTTTACTGGCGACTTGGATTTATCTTTCCTATCCCTGTCCTTGTCACTGGAGTCCTTTTTGTCACGTTTGTCGCGATCACGATCTTTGGAGCGATCCCGTTTTGAACGGGAGCTGTGGTGACGAGACCGGGACCGTGATCTTCTGGTACTGCGGTGGCGGGACCGGGACCTGAAATTATGACAATTTGAGCAGATGGTTATTTAAAAAAAACTGGAAAATCACAAGGTCAAATATTATGTCAACTGTCATAGTTTAATTTATATGTCATGTATGTATTTATTCAATTAATAATTTTGATATAGAATAACTATAAAACTTAATGGTAAATTTTCCCTAAGTATCGTGAGATTGCAAGCAAGAGTATGAAAAATGTTTTAAATCAAATCTCAACGGCTGCAGCAACATCCTCATCAGATTTCTATTATTTTAGCCAATATTTAATCAGTACTTAGTCACGCACCTTGTCCCCTTACTAATTTCAACATTGGAATACAACAATCTCTCAAAATATAAATATATTGTGCAGCGGTTTAGAGGTATGGTTTTTAACTTGTTAACAACAGATTACTTTTATAGCTCTTGATTTATTTATTTAGTGGTGTCAGTGCTTATATTGTCAATTCCTCGCAAAAAAATTTATTATCCAATCCCAATTGCCCTTTCATTTTTATTTTAAAATAAAATGAATGCATACCTGGTGCGATGTCGCCTCGAACGGGAGCGCCGTGAGCGGTGGCTTGAACGCGAACGCGAGCGCTTGCCGCGGTGCCGCGAGCGGGACCGCCGCGAGCGGGAGCGAGATCGACGCCGTGACCGCGATCGGGAGCGCGTCCTGAAACGTCAATGCAATTTAGTAAATCTGTAATTTGCGCTCTAACTATTTACTTTTAAGCCTTAACATTTATTTTAATTTCTTTGAAAAGGAAAAACAAAGCAAATTTAAAATCTAACTCATCATGATCTCACCAAAATTTTGCAGTCATTTTGCAATATAATATAAATATTTAGTATAATGTAAAGCAATGAAAATAGCAATGTATTAAAAAAGATGTAGTGACAAAAATTGAGAAAGGTATGCTGAGATGGTTTGGCCATGTCGAGAGAATGAATGAAGAACGATTGAAGAAAAAAGTGTATAAGGCGTGTGTGAATGGAAGTGTTGGAAGGGGTAGACCTAGGCGGACGTTTCGAGACCAGATCAGGGACGTCTTGAAAAAAGGCCAGGTCAAGAGTACCCTAAACCGAAGGGCATGTATGAGGGAATAATGAAAGTGGATGAAGCGAAACAAGTATGTAAGGATCGTAGCAAGTGGAAAGAAGTGGTCTCTGCCTACCCCTACGGGAACTAGGCGTGATTATATGTATGTATGTATAATGTAAAGCTAGACTCAGCATGGAGAAACATGCTTTAGGCACAATTATTACCAGGCTGCTGGTTGTGATATTTTGCTAAATGCATGCGCAATACTTGGAAAACATTTTAGAGAGAAATCAGAAATCAATAATCATACAATAAGTAAAAATATCAAAGTAAATTTTATAACAATTTCCTATAGTAATTGAGAACCTGGAAACTTGAGTCGAGGTTACAATTGAAGAAAGTTACTCATACACATACATCAGATAATTTTGGACTGTCAACACAGCATAATTACAAGACCATAGAATTTACAGCTCCCTTGCCACCAATTATATTTTCTCCAAACTTAACCAAGAATTAGATATGTCATTCAGATGTAGTAAAATTAATTTTATTTGCTGACATAGATCAAAACAATAAGTGACTTTGAAGAAGCTTTATCTAGTCTTCAGCAAGTGTACCAGGTAGCAGGTTGAATACAAGTCTTGGTGGTCCCTTCAAGATTGTTTATAAGAAAGAAAATATTTAAGTTCTCACCTTCTTTTGTCCTTAGAAAGTAGTCCTATGACAGGGTCTATTGCAGCTGAAATAAAGTTCTGTGCTTCCTTAACTCGGCACATTGCCTCTTCTATTTCACGTTGAGCAGCTTCATCACTTTTGGTCTGAGGTTTACAAATTGCTTGAGTTGCATGTTGAATCTACAAAACAAAAATAAATTATAAGTAATACTTGCAAATTTACTTCACATGTGATGGTATACTTTTAAATCACCATGTATTTAATCTACCTTCTACCTAGATATATTATTGAAAGTGGCCTTCAATAATCAAAAATGTAGTTCTTTTTTCATTGCTGTGAAAACAGCAGACAGGTTGGCCAGCTCACTTAATAGTAAACAGTAGTGATGGTAATTAATGCAAATTCCTATAAATTTCATTAGCATGCAAATTATTGAGACTTAGCATGCTACCTGCTATTGCTATGCTATTTGCTAATATGAACATTAATAATTCTAAATTAGTTAATTTTGTTAAAATAATTTACTGGTAGGCAAAGAGTTTACACTATTATCTATTTTATTTATCTACATTAAATAAGCATAAGAGGAAGGAATGTAATTATTGTATCGAATAGGTACATAGTATTTATGTAAACTAAACTCACTATCACTAATAAAGTTAGATGCTTTGACACAATATGTTGCGCGCCACGCACCGCACCATACATACCACATATTATTATTAATTAATTTACACATTCACAATTCATTCGATAAACACCCTTAAATTTAAGAAAATCATAGACAATAAGATAGTAATTGCCTTGGATAATCTCATTATTCGCATTAGCTGCTATATTGCTAACGAGTAAGAAGGTAGGTTCATGTGAAACAAATAGATTTAGTATTCCCGACTTCCCGTGAGTGTGAAAGAGAGCGCACATTACCAGTTCATCATACAGCATATTATTAAGGTATAAATTTATGAAGCAATGAATTCATTTTTCATTTTACAAAATTTCACAACTACATTTCATTTGCTAAATAAACATTCGCATGCTAAACATGAATGTGAATGCTAATTATTCCATCACTAGTAAGCAGTTACTATCATCTATAGATGTTTACAATACCAAAGGCATTGTTAAAATGCTGCCATCCATGCAGGGGAACTGGATGAAATCTGGCTAGAAAGATATTTTGATATAGAGAATATCAAGACTGATAGTAGGAGCGCTAGTGGTCATATTTGGGTTGGTGTTGGGTGGCATTTCTGTTTAAGGATATTATGGGAGAGGTAACATATATACCTATATGATGAATTTTCAGAATGCTTCAAACACCTACCCAAAAATATCTACCAGCTCTCAAACCATGATAGCCAGTCTTCAGTTCAGTGTTTACGGATTGAATAGTATAAGAAGCCTTTTGGATGTGAATTCTGCATTTTTCTCCAAGCAATGGTGGTGTATATTGATTCTTGAGGCAGGGAACAACATTCTATCACAAAAATTACAACCTAATCTCAGATAAGTGGGGTAGGTAGGGCTCCAATCCCATCTAGATGGCAACCACCATTGGTCTCTAAATATAACACCTTAATAACATAGTGTTATGTTCTGGCATTACTGACCTAGGTTCCAGAGCCTGTAGTACTGCAGCATATTCGCAGTATCCCTAGATGATAGGGAACTACTTACTATTAAATGAGCCGTCAGCCTATCTTCTGGTCCATAGCAATAAAAAAGATGTATAACTTGTGTGTGGTGATCACAATAGTTCATTATTGAATGCAGTGATTCGAGGATGAATACACAAGCATAGCCGCCAAATACTGTTTGTAATGTACAGCACACAGCAATAAATCTAGCCGGGAACAATAGACAACCTATTACTCAGGGTGTAGCAAAGAGCAAATCGATTTGATAGCAAAGGAAGGTCAATGTATCATTTTCTTTCTGGTTTGGCATTTGCTCCTGTAGAAAATATGTCTTTAATTTGCTTTAAAGATCAAAAAGGTAATAAACACCACACCATCATAGAGGTAACAATAAAAGGTTCTATATCATGTGATATCTCAACAACTCTATAAGGAAATACTTAGAAGAAAATTAATAACTACTGGAAGAAGCTGAAATAATTTTATGAGAAAAGTTTTTACCTTTAATACTTGTCCATCAATAGTTGATCCATTCAATTGTAGTGCTCTAATAACATTTTCCTGTTCAGAAAACTCAATCAATGCATATTTAGTACTATCACCTTCTCTTTCACAGAACCTCAGATATTTCACTTCGCCAGCTTGACAAAAGTAGTCTATTAACTGCTGAGAAGCCAAAGCAGTAACATCAGACACTAATACTGTTCTCCTAATCTCTTCAATTTTCCTTGCATCAAGTGTGGCTGGCAGAGGAGGGTAAGGAGGCAACCCAGCGGCTGCCATCTTAGGATCGTGCGATTGGATCACCTGGCTGGGAGGTACACCTTCCAAAGTATTAATTATATGAGGAGGTAATCGTGGTTCCACTGTACTCAAACCGGGCACTAAGGTCCCGTTACTCGACATTTCCAACGCTTTGTGCTCGTCCGGTATCTCCCCAGACTGCATGGGAATGACAATAAGCGCACGGTCTATGAACACGGTGTTGGTCATGTGCTGAGCAACGTTCACAGTCGCCGCGTCGTAGTATTTCACGTAACATATCCTCGATTGAACAGGACACAAGACATCTCTAACCGTAGGATATAGCCTAATATCATCTATTTTGCCGAGATATCCAAACAACGCTTGCATTTGATCCCGCGTTGCTTGAGGCGCGATGTTGGTGACTTGAATAACCCTCGTGCCTCCGGACACCATTTTTGTTGATTTGCACATTCATATATAACTTAAAATTAAAAAGACGTAAATTGTAACATTAACTACATAAAATGATAATTCTACATTTTGCGAGACTCATTTTAAATAGAACATTCTTGAAATTACCATGAAGCGAAAATGAAATACGACTGACGCTTCACGTTAATGCATATAAAAATGTCAAAAGTCAAACTTTAATCAAATTAGGGTTGTTGACTTGTTTGTGTGATCATTTATAAAATAGCTGTTTGCATCGATAATTCAATACCCGGTCTTAATGAATGTATGAATGATTACATTACAGAAAAAACATCACAGCAAGTAATATACAAAACTAAACCTTACTTGAAAGTTCTTCTATTAGAGAAGGTAATGATAATAACAAAGATACATAATTTAAGGCTTTGGACTTTTTTGGGAATCGATATTACAGAATATTGGTAATACATCTCTAGATGATAGTGTCAACAATCTTGGAAACATGCTGACGTTGACACAAAGATATTAGATAAAATATATGTTTTTTTTAAATTTATGGCTTACTGTTGAGAGTTTTAAGAATCACGAGACTATTAAAGACTGAAACAACTACGCCACTTTCCCTATGAATCTGCAAGTGATGTATACATGATATTTTTTGATTTCCAATAGATAATGTTAAAAGTTATCTAGCGAAATTTAAATACATATCAAACTAACAAAAATTAAAGACTCCCCCTAAAATATCAGACAGTGTACCCGTCATTCTTGTACAAGGTGGATTAACACGCCGTTGGTGTCCTTTAAACAGGTTTCATGTTTTCGTTCCTCATTGGTACTTAAATGGTATGTATGCAAATTAGGTGATCGAGAAAACTGCATGTATCAAGGGATTCGAACCAAAAATTGAACTGTGATATCATTATAAAATACCAAGAACTACAAGTACCACATTTTTTTCATCCCGTTAGTTTGGAGATTATTTCAAATTGGGATCTTTTTTATATCTAACAGGAGACAGGATGACGGCTTACTTAGTAGTAAGCTTTTACCATCGCCTGTGGTTGTTTGCGGCGCCAAGGGTATCGCTGCACGCTCTCGTTCGCGTAGGGAAACTGGAACCTAGGTCACTTATGCTGGAACACAGCCCAAGATTATTATGGCCGCAATTTTAGATACCAGAGGTCGTTGCCATCCAGACAGGCTTGGATCCCTACTGTCTACAGCTGGGATTGTTTTGTTCAATTACGACAACTAGGCCACTGCCGCAGGGGTAAACATTCTTACCAGTCACGTTAATTTATTATCGATAGAGGAGGATAATAGCGAGATATTTTGGTTAGACCCACTTTGGCTCTGGGGAACTCTATTTCAACAACCTCATCGGTCATCGTACATATCTACGTTCTCTCAGGGGTTGGGCGAAGTTTTTGCGCGTCTTTATACGGCACTTGAGTCTTTACATAAACTATTACATAGAATCATAATTAACACAGTCTTGAGTTTTTATCTACTGCCTATTTTGGCTACTTCTACCCAAGATCCCTTAATATCCTTACAAATACCGTCCTCCAAGCGTTGTTCTAAGTTCAACAAAATGAGCTAATGGTTGACTTAACTTCTTGAGGTCATGTAGGGATCACTTACCGCTATTTATAAGTACAGCATTGTACATTTTTATTACCATATGTAATAGGCTAAATTATTTTATTAGGCAGTAGACGCGCATTGCCTTAATTAAATTATTAATCAATGTCGATATTTTAGGCCCTGTCAAGACGAGAACAAATTGTCTATACCACCTTCACTTTTATACAATTTTTATATAAAAATACCTTACTTTCTTTAATAGCCGTATCTACAATATTTGCTTAGTTTATATTACTACAACGTGCATATTAGAAATGCCTGTCTTGAAAAATGGTAAGTTTTGAGACTTACGTTTAATTTAAACCTAATTACATATTTCAGAAAATGAAGTGTTTACGAAAAATCTTTTGTTTTTACGAGTATCATCTCTCATCTTATTTGCCTCTGCCCATTTCCAGGGTATATGACCTTAATATGCTACTTGTAGTTCTTGGTATTATATAATGATATCACTTGAATATAAATACATATGTCACTGGTTCAAATCCCTTGATGCATGCAGTTTTCTCGATCACCTAATTTGCATATTACATACCATAATATAGGTACCAATTAGGAACGAAAACATCACGAGGAAACCTGTATACGGACACCAACGGCGTCCATCATGTACAAGGTGTAATCCACCTTGTACAAGTATGACGGGTACATTGCCTGATATTTTAGGGGGAGTCTATAATTTTTGTTAGTTTGATTTGTATTTAAATTTCGCTAGATGACTTTTAATATTTTAATAGATAACGACATGTCAAAAGGAAATTTAAGTAGTATTTTATTAAAAGAAGGTGGTTTACGGTAAATTAATTCCACCCTGGTTGGCCACTTATAGGACTATGGATAAGGCTAATTTACCATTTCATTGAAAATAAATAATGCATTCATTGTTTTGGTAATTCACAGAAACTAAAGGTCATTATTAGATTTTTCTTCATTTTCGGAGTTGGGCTGCCAAATTTTAGTCTCCCTTGTAAATACTAAATTTAGGTTCTTTGCTCTAGAGTGGAGGGTCACGGAAAGGCAAACTGTCCCTAAAATGTCTTTGTAACATACCCAGAACTGCGTAAATTACGCTTCGGGAATTAAGATTAAATGTCTGTAAGAACCAATCTGGTCCGAGTACTTAGAGCAATATGCTGCTCGGTGATATTGGAAACGATCTTTCTAGAATTTTCCTGTTAAAATTTTTTTTTATTAGCTTATTTCTACAACCCTTTGTTTATAAGAATAATTTGGCGATATGATCAATGTCATATGATCGCGTGCTGATTATTATTTTTATTAACTTATAGTAGAAAACAAAAGCGAGAAAAAGAAACCGCAGTCTGTGAGCAGTCGTTCAGGCTTAATATTACCTGTGAGCAGGATTCACCGGATTCTGCGCGAAGGACATTATGCACCGCGTATCAGCGTGAGCGCCGCTGTTTACTTAACTGGTGCCCTTGAATACTTGATCACAGAAATTTTAGAACTGGCATCGCATGCCACGGATAATGCTAAAAAAGTCCGGTAAAGTATTCCTTCAAACAAAACTTTTTTTTAAAATTCTTTACGGGCGTGAATCTTATTTATTAAACTTTTTTTTGCTCGCGGGGAAAAACCCTCTCTTGACGAGTTCCCCTGGCCGGGGGGACCGAGGGATATGTGGGACTCCAGGAAAGATTGTTAGTACAACAATTATGACAATACCGATAGAAAGGAAAACTAATAAAAATAAAAGAATCAAAATTTATAGTTAATTTTCTTTTACCATATGTAAATGTTATATTAGGATTTATGCTTTTCCTATTTCAGGATAACACCTCGCTTTATATTTCTAGCGGTAAAAAGCGATTACGAACTAGATAAAATGCTGCAGGATGCTGTATTCGTGCAAGGTGGGGTGTTGCCGCACATCCAAAATCAGTTGCTAAAAAAGAAGGGCGAGAAAAATAGTAGTGCAAATGATGAATCGCTTTCCCAAGAATATTAGTTATAAGTACCTAATGATTTATACAGTGAGGACTATATAGACCTTTGTATATATGTAATTATGTGTTTTCTTCTACCTTATGAATTTGTATTTAAATTATTATTAAATTAATTCAATCTTAAATTTTGACATTGATTACAATTATGATAATAATTTGATTTCCGCTTATTTTTATTTTCTTTATAATATATCGCCTTAATTTTGCCGTGTGATTTTTCTTTCCTGGAATTCGACTGAACCTTACAATGATATTCTGAATTTAACTGTGTTTGGTTTTTGGTTATATTTGTCACTAGAATTAATAAGTTGTTTGTTGGTGAATGATTCTTTGTTATTATTTGCTTAACACAGACACAGTTATTTTGTAATTTCAGCAAAGAATTTGTTGATGCTTAAAGTTTTCTAGCATGCGAGAGACATATTTAATACGGCGCGTCGGTGTGCGGAACCGAAATTTTCTTTTTGTCATGTCTTGCAGGATATTATACCACAGATTTGCTTTCGCTTTGACATATTTGACTTAAAGTTCACACGATTACGATAGGTACATGGGATATTATCACGTAAGGCACTGATATCGACGGGAAAATGTTTTATTGTTACCGGTGTGTGTAACTCCCCAATACATCTTGCATAAGTTTGGCGGATGTAATGTCCATATCTCCAAGAGGGTTCTCGAATAATAATCTGTCCTATAGACCTAGATGCCAAGCCATAATCATTGAAAATTATGAATATTCGCTCCAAGTTTAAATTTAAATGCTAAATGAAAAACACATGAGTTTGTATTGGTGATTCACAGCGAAGAACAATTTTTGTACGTTTATTAAAAATTGTTATTTGGCTTTATAATTAAACATATTTTAGAATGGGTGAGCAAAGTAACCAAACAATTGAGAATTGTAAAATGGAACTTAAAACATGTAAGTACTTATATATTAATCTAATAGTGTATTTATTAAACTGAAAAAAACATGTCATAAGATTTTTCGTAATCTGTTTTTTATTTTTAATATATTTTACATTTTAAGTTACAAAACTAAAATTACAAGCAGAAAGCGAGTTGTTGAAACTTCGTAACCAAGAACAATCCATAACTGAACAACTATTAAATACTCAAAATGAAGTAGATTTTTTCATGCAAGAAATGGAGGTAAGTTCACAATTAACTTAAACTTTTATTACGGAAAAACACGAGGAAATGAAATTTTCTATTTTATTCAGAAATAGCACTATTATTTTATACTCCATCCTCCAGTTGTATGAAAAATTATATTTTATGTTACGTGGGCTTTTTGATAACTCCGTGACTTAGAGTATACTTAAGCAAGCTATATGTAGATAGAGCGCGCGTTAGCGAGTACGAGTATGAACTGTTAGCACGGGTTTGAACAGTATCGAAGTCGCAAGGGCGACGCTATTAGTCACGAAGGGTCGAACGCGCTGATTGTTTCTCCCGCCGATATTTATTTAAATATAATGGTGAAATGTGCAGTTCCAAGTTGTAAGAATGATTTACGGAAGCAAACTAATAAGAACAATGATATTTCTTTTCGTCGGTAAGTAGTGTTTTGATAAGAAAACATAGATTTTAAGAAAATTACTCAGGGCGAGAAAGGGTGTTGCGGGAGGCGCGCGTGTGGGTTCACGCAGCATGCGTTCCCGCGCCCCCCGCTTCCGACCTTCTCAGCATTGGTCTAGTCTGTACAACGTTGTACTCGAATATTATGTAATAACATGATTTTTTTATTTCTTTCTTTATTGAATTTAAGAAAGTAGACTCTCTAACAAAAATGCTTGCGCAGCTCCTTGTAAAACAACTAATAACACAAGAACATAATGATATGCAATATAATGGCTTTTACTTTGTTACCGAAATTATGAAAAGATATATTTCCATGTCTTCTTGCACACATATTTCAATAATCGCCATGCAGCAACCATTTGGTTCATCTGTTGCGTGTTGTCATTCAAAAATATATTGACATTAGAATAAAATATCATGTTCGTAGAAATTCGAATAAGCAAACAAAACGACAAGTTTATAATAAGTTTACCCTTTTTTTACTGCCATTTTTTTACTTTACTGCCCGTAAGTTGATTAGTTTTTTTTTGTGTTATTTAATTAATAAAAATCAATTTTAATTCTTTTTTTACCTTATTAAATTAAAATTATTTATAATATGCAAATCTTATTACCCATAAGTACATACTTTTGTGAAATATACTTTTATTGTTATTATTTTAAAAAGTCATAACTGTGTTTTATTAATCTGCTGAAACCTTGATACTTACATACGAGTACATCAATCGTGGCGTCACTATTCGACTGCTACATCAGGTATCAGTATTTAAAGAATATCTGCTTACACTTGGCACAATGGACAACAAGCGATGCGCGCGCTCTATAGCTTGCTTAGGTATACTCTAAGACTCCGTGACTTTTTCAATTTCCTGCGAAGTAACTTTAAATGCAACACTGCTGCCGTCAACCACCATCTTAAGCTGCTTATAAAGACGTTATCACGTCAAAAATCGTCGATAAGATTCATGGAATAATATTGGACAATCGGAGAATGAAAGTACGTGAGACTGTAGGCATCTCAACTATCACATTTCACATGAATATTTGGATATGAAAAAGCTATCCGCGCGATGGGTGCCGCGGTTGTTCATACTTTACCATAAGCGCAACCGTGTGACCACTTCAAAGGAGTGTTTGGCGATGTTAAACCGCAATCCGGACGAGTTTTTACGCCGTTATATAACCGTAGACGAAACATGGATCCATCACAATATCCCAGAAACCAAGGAACAATCAAAACAGTTTTCACAAAGAGGTTTCACCGAGTAAACGTGCACCAAAGAAGGCCAAGGGATAGAAAGGATTGGATGCACGCGGTGTCATTTATACATAGATTACCTAGAGAAGTGTAGAACGATCACTGGCGAATATTATTCAGAGCTTTTAGACAGATTCGATATTGATTTAAATTAAAAACGACCATAGTTTGCGAAAAACAGTATACTCCAAGATATTCCCCAGATTTAGCCCCCTGCGACTATCTTCTTTTTCCAAACCTGAATAAATAATAATAATAATAAATATTTTGTGACAATTCACACAACGTCATCTAGTCCCATAAGTAGTACTTGTATTATGGGCCCTAGACAACTGATATACTACTTATATACTTTTTTTCTGTAAATAAATACATATTATACATAAACACCCAAACGCGAGACGGGAATCGAACCCGTGACCTCCGCAAGCATACCGAAGTGCGTTATCCGTTACGCCACCGAGGTCGTAAATGACTGTGTGGTAAGAGATTTGGGTCGAATGAAGAGGTTAAAACCGAAACAAACGCCTATTTTGAGGGCCTTGAGAAAACCTATTATTTGGAAGGCATAAAAAAATTGGAAAAACGCTGTAAATGTATTGATCTAAAAGGAGATTATGTTGGAAAATAAAACGCTTATTTACCGAAAAAAAAAAAGGTTTTTATTCAAGTATTCACGGAGTTATCAAACAGCCCTCGTATTATGGCAGATTGATTCTTGAGTAAGCTCTTTGATGGGACCAGGTTAACATTACCATTTACTAAAACTTTTGATGGTGCAAATAGTTTGTTCTGGTCGGTATTGTTTGTATAAAAGCCCATCGATTCAGATTTCATCCATTACATGTAATGAACAATTTTTTTCCGGGTAAAACTGCATCTCATCCGTGCCGATTCAGGGCTCCGGAAGTCGACGTGGGTACGTGGGTTCTCCGCTCTGCTCATACGACCACGCATCTGGCTAGCTAATCTTGGTGCGGACGATCACGGCGACATACCCACTAAAAACCCCGGTCCTCACTTACAGCCTTCTTGGGCATGTGCGCAGGATCGTCTTTTGGTCTTTGCTCTGCGACATTATCTAATGAAAATAGCTTACGTCAATATTGTTGCATAGGATATAAAAAGTCAAATTACACAAACTAAACACCAAATTTCGATGATTGATATTTGCACTAAATCAGAAGAAACTAAAATAGAAAAGTACACGAATACTCTTAATGAACATAAGAAGGCGTACGAGACTATATTCGAAAAAGGTAAATGATTGAACAACATAAAATTATATACATACACTACAACGTAATAATAAGTATATTTTATAATATACATATCTATATACCCTCCTTTGCAAAAAAAAAAAGAAAAAAGAAAACGGGCACCTTACAGTCATTGGTTTTTCTATGGGTAATATTAATGTTTTAGTATGTTACTAGTTGACCCGGGATACGTTGTTCTGCCAATAAATTAAAAAAAAAACCTAGTGGAGTAAGTTTTCCAGTTTTAGATTAGTAGAACATATAAGATAGGCTTGCACACAAAAGATAGATATATGCTGTCGCAGGCTTTTTTGTAGGACTATTTAAGGTATACATTTCCATCAAACATTATATACATGTAACTCTAACGGTTTTTGCTGTGCACGCTAGAATAGCTCCCAGGTGACACAATTTTCCTACTTACTTAACACTTATTGTTGTATTTTGGACAATTCGCACAATATCTTAATAAATTATAGCCTATTTGTTATTCTGATGTGTAAGCTATTATATTATTGTAAAATTTTATCAAAATGCATTGAGTAGTTTTTGCGTGAAAGGGTAACAAACATACATTCTTACAAACTTTGTAGGATTAGCTTAGATGACTAGAATTTCTTATTATCATTTATCAATGAGAATTTAATTTTTAACACTTAAATCCTGGAATCGGTGATTTAGTCAATGTAAACAGAGTCGTGTTAAAATGGACATTTTTATGGGTATAATGAAATTAAGATTACGAGTATTTTTATAGCATTTTAATAAAAGAAGACATTAGAAAACAAAAATTAATGACAGTATGACCTCCTCTTGCAGCGATTACGGCATGTAATTGTCTTGGGATGCTTTCCACCAGACCAGGGCGAGCAATGACTTCCGGTAGCCGTAGAAAGCGGCCACGGGCGGCCCCTCGGGGGAGTATCCGCCGCCCACACTATTGCCGCGAGGGAGAGGGCCGCGTGCTGTTCCGCGTCCCCCCTCAACTCTTACAATATAGGAGAGCGCCGGGGGGACGAAACCCTGACCCCCTGGCGCCAACACTTAGGAAGTGGCCCGCCTTGAGACAAAGAGCGGGCCGGCGCCGGCCCGGGCCACGAGATCGGCAGGCCATATATCCGTAGGCCCGTGCGTAGGCGATAGGAGAACAGCGGGGTTTTTTAGTGGGTAGTCGGATGGCTGAACATCTTCCCCGGAGTCCCACATATCCCTCGGTCCTCCCGGGCCGGGGGAACCCGTCAAGAGAAGTTTTTCCCCGAGACAAAAAAAAAAGGCTTTTGATGGTATTATGTGCTGTGGAATATGTTCCCACTCAGCCGAGATCAGACGTTTAAGTTCCCTGATGTTTTGTGGAGGTGGTTGGACAGGGGAGCATCATGCCCCGGGCATTACTCACAAAGGGGCACCAAATGGTCCGCAAAACAAAAAATTGCTGGATAATTTTTATTATAATTGATTTCTGGAAAATTATTATTTTAAATTTAGTGCCAGTGTAATATAATAAATGTTAATTCGTAAATAAAAAGGAAAAAAGGAATACTAAGGTATTGTGCCCCGGGCGCGAGTTAAGCACGCTCCGCCACTGATGAAACAGTGTCAGCCCTAGCCTTTGACCAGGTTGTTGTCCTTTAGTCTCTTAAATAATAATAAATTATATCTAATAAAAATTCCCAAATTATTTAAATCAACTTATTGCATACATCAACACTAGTAGCTGTTTGTTTACGTGTTTGTTATTAATAAAAAAAAACAACAAAGTAATAAGATTAAATCCGTTGGTCAGGATTCCACTAAAGATATGCGATATAACCACCATTTTTGGAGTAATACTGATTCTTCCACGCAAGTAATGTGCTGCAGGCTATTTAGTATTTTCACACAAGGACCATGTAACTGTGGTCAAACTCCTAAACCATCCAAAATCTTAACTTAATTACCTGCAAGTCGAACGTCCCCATACAAAGTACAAACATAATTTGAAATTATTTCCGCTATTTCTTAGAACGCGACATTATCGAGCTTCGAAACAAAAGAAAAAAAGAAAAAGAAGTCGAAGAAGAAGAACAGATGAAGCAAAAAGAGAGGGAAATAAATGAAAAGAACGAACAGATTGCGAAAGATGCTGTGATTGTGGAAGGCGAGTGTGAAGCAATTGAAAAGGAATGTGTTGTCCTTAAGGTAGTGTAAACTATTATTATTATTATTGCTCCCATGGCGTTACGTGATGTCCATACCATTATGTAATACTTTATGTAGCTTAGTACACACTCAAGGTAATTTTACCAAGGGACATGGATTTATTGAGATAAACCCGTAAAATTTATGGCTGATGACAACACTCAGCATCATAACTCAAGCTCAGAATATCGGTTGCAGTCAGGTTGAAACTCTTATAAAAACAGAAAATTACTTTTTCAGAAAAGAAACAACGCTATCATGCTTAAACTACGCCGCATGTTAGTGGAAACCGAAAAGGCAAGAAGAGAAATGCGCAAACAAAACGCCGATATACATCCAGAGTAGTTTAAACAATAAATAAGAAATTGAAAATATTTATTGATTTTAAGAATTAACATTGTTTTTAATAATAGTACAAAATGGTGAAATATTAATACTCAAATACTTATAATATAGAATACAATAAAAATATGCCATTAAAAAGAGCTGTCTATAAACGCAATAGTAACCTGAACAAGAATGATTAATTATCTAATTGGAGAATCAAAGCAACACTGCGCTTAATCCAATGAGCTCCTGGTTTATCTGACGGAAGGTAGAAGGCTAATACAAAATTAGACGAGTGTCCAGTAGTTGCTAGGACTCCTTTACGTTCCAAAGTTTTGTAAAGAGGACACTTGTATCGAGTGCCCTCTTGGAATTCTCCCTTCAACTTTGGATAAAGCCACATCACTGGCATGTTGTCATTCAATATTTTTGGATATGGTTCTCCAATAGAATAAGTTTGACGATCCCACCGGCCGCCGTCCATAAACAAACCTTGGACATACACGCCCCATTCGGGTGGTTCATTTTCGTAATCTACCCTACGAACTTCGAAATCAAATATGAGCAAGTCTATCGGAATCTTTTTAGCTCTTGCGTAATTTTGTACTGAGCCAGTTAAAAATGCTTGAGTGAAAAAGAAACCGGAAAGCCAAAATGTAGGTGGTTTCCCGTTCAAATACCAATCATTCAACATAGCCAAGCGTTCTATGAAGTCTGTTACATAACTTGGCAACGGTTTTAAACTTGGGTATGAAACCTTGCGCCAATTATCAGGAATTCTACCTAACAACATATTATTCGATTGTTGGTCGAGGGCTGGTGACATCACAATAAGTCCTTTGACTGCTTTTTGTAAATCTATCAAAGAAGATCTTATCTCAAGTAATAACTTATTAAAGCGCTCCATTTCCTGAATTAGCACCGTATTCATAGATTCATTGTAATCCACTGGATACTTTTTCTGCGCTGTTTCAACATCAAATCTGGGCGGTAGTTTGGAAAGTATCTCGGAAGCCATTTGAACAAGTATGACTTCAGTATTACCACCTTCTCCACCACTTCCGGTACCTTCTACTAGAACTAAAGCGGCTGTCAATTCCATAGAAATTGAATAGTCTCGAGTGATACCAGCATTCGTATGCAATCCGAAGACTTCTGGTGGAGGATTTACAGGTACAGACTCAATATGTTTCAGATAATCTTGATACTCGCATCTACGAGGTAAGCCATATATAGGTCCCATATCACAGAACATATAGTTTGGATCGTTTACCACTCCTTGATTTACGTAGTTATCCAAAATAGTAACAATTAGTCTTCGATCCCAATCATCGGTTACTCGTCCACCGTAATTACATTCACCAGTTAGATATTTAATAGCAACATACTGAACCTCTTCGTATTGATTTAGGAACATTTGCAGTTGCATTACAGATATTTGAAAATCCGAATCGTTAAACCCGTATTGTATATTCCATCCCAAAGGTCCAAATTTCTTTCTCTCTTGTAAAACCGCGTGGAAAAAGCTTATTCCATATAAAAGTTTGCTAAATGCTTTATCCTTTCCTGGGCAACCTTCATAAAATTCAGGTTCTTTCAAAGGTTCCGAAATATACGAACGATGTAAATTATGTTGTAGTCCTGTTGGTGGTTCGTTTGTCATTTTAACACCCACTTGCAAAACTGATTGTGGAAATTTATCTGATGGGTAACTCGTTAGCCACAATCTAAAGCTGAGGTCTGTATTTGTTAGATCAAATCCTTCTACAATTTTTTCCAGTACTGGAAGCCAAGAAACGGCTAAATGACAATTTTGCAGACATACCCAACCTCCTTCTAACTGAGCTCGTTCAATCATAGCTCTTGCAATTGGACCCTGTCCTTGACCTAACGATATGGAATTGAATCTATGTGCGTACCCCATTTTTTCGCAGTATTTAATGAGAGCTCCCATAGGGTCAGAACCAGGAGATAGTATAAATATCAAAGGTGCCAGGCAGTTCGAGTCTCCGAATGATTTACCAATATCAAAAGGCGGAGGAGTAATATACTTTTTGCCCATTTGTTTTTCTACAAAATCCGAAATAGCAATGGTTAATTTATCAGGTCTCAATACCCTGACAACTAATAATTTTTGGAAATTTGTTAACTTTTCCTCCCATCCTCCGGGCAATTTTTTATTATGAGGCTCCATATCATCATATACTTCTTGCCATTGAATTTTTTGTCTTACAAAGCTATCTCGAAAACCACTAAAAGAGTGCAAGTCATTTATACGGCAAATCTCGTCCCAACTCTTGTCCGGCAACCATTCTACGGGTTTTTTCAAAGTATTCTCCACAGCAATTCCCCCTGTTATGAGGAAAATATATTCTTCTGTATTCATTTCACCAGTTGATAACATCATTTTGGAGCACATGATGAAAGAAAACATAAGTTTGTCTTTGTCAAAAAGTGATCTGCAGACGTTGCTGTACAAATTATAGGTAAATGTGTCTTTTAAGAATTTCAATCGTTTGTCTAAATCTTTAGATTTATTTGCATTTTCGATAGATATTATATATAAATTTATGAACCATGTTAATGAATACTGATACATTGGATCTACATTAGGCAGTTCCGTGACGCAATAGTATAAAATAGCCGAATGTGATGCAATAGGCCTATATCCAAGACGAAATTTCTCAATTATTATTTCTGTTTCCAAGCTTGCTTCTTGTTTCTTCATTATATCGATAGCCAGTAATTTTGAAGAGTCCAACACTTCTATGGCAGATTCATCTTCAAGAATATCACCTTTAGACTCTTGTAAAGTGCGTAGAATGTCATCTTCAACTTGCTTCAACGCTGCGCGATTAGCAGCACCCTGAACTATCAATTTTTCCCTTTTTTCTTGTAAATCAGGTCTCTCTTTTGCTACCACTATGCCCAGCAACTGATCCTCTAATCCATCTTTAGTTAAAGCAAAGTTTATAAGTGTGACTTTATTAAAAACTTCCGGCAAATAGTGTGGGTTTCTAAGTTTAGTCGTCATGTAAAGCCTAAAATGTGGATGATATTCAATTACGTTGTCACCTAATGCTATAAATTCTTTACCGGCTTGGAAGTATGTATTTTTTAGTAATACAGGATCTAACGGAGCTTCAACATCTTCTAATACACATTCGATTAGTGCTGGTTTACCATATTCCAAGCAAGTCTCAATGACTTTCATATAATTGCCATCTGTGAATTTTAAAACTTGTAAATCATTAGATTTTTCCATGGTTTTTATCCATTTATTAGCTTGTCCTTGAGGGTCCACAAGCAATGACCATCTCATAGAGTTGTCTTGAATAATACCATTATCTACTGAAAAGGAATCTCGAGGTAAACCAGCTATACACCAGTTTTGAATTTTTATATCTGAACCCAAAATGTCTTTGAGTACAAATTGTTCAGAATGTGGCATGTTTAGTTTGATTACTAGTTCGCGCCAGTTTTCAGTCATTACTGTTCTAACAGGTAAAGTATACGGAGCTAAATAAGCAATTATGCCACACGACACTAAAATATCCCCTGCCAAATTATCATACAATTTCTGCAAATTTTCAGCCGCTGCTGTCCAACGAACTCTTTCACCTCCTAATCCACCAATCAATTTTTCGGCTCTAAACAACTTGTCTATACACAGTTGAACTTCATTCTCAAGAGCTTCCTTTTTTATATTAGCTTCTTCTAAAGCTTCATTTAATTCAGCTAACCTAGCTTCTAGTTTAGCAACCATTGCCTTTTTCTCTTCAAGTATTGCCATAGTCTCAGCAAACTCTTTCTCCGCTGCATTTAATTTAGCCTTTTTTGGTGCAACCACTTTCGCCACCGCATCATACATATCCATTGCAATTATCCATTTACATAATCCTTCTGCAGCTGTTGAAGCTTTTGCAATTATATGTGGTTTAAAATCTTTGTTAGAAAGATATTCTTTTCTAATTTTCTGCATCGTAGCTATTGGAATATTATCTTTATCATAATTTTTTAACGATTCCAAAAATCCCATATCGCCCAGTATTCTTTTACTTGGTCCCCAATAGTCCAGTATTTTTTTACCAGGGTTATCTGGATCTGGAATTTTATCAGGCGGAATACCTTTCATTACACAGACTGCTGCCATTACTAATTTTACTGTATATGGTGGATTTTTCATGGACTTCACTATAGTAATATCTGCTGGTTTCAAAGTGTTTAGAGCTGCAATGGCATCTTCTAAAATAGGTAGAGCAAGTGCCAAATCTGCTTCACAGTCTTTTTTTAATTCTTGAGCTGCAGCTGCTTGTACATTGGCTACTTTTTGGTCCTCTCTAACTTGTGCAGCGGCTTTATCAGCGACACCAGTTTCAATTTCTATCTCTTCCATCATTTTTGCCGATTTGGCTGCCATTACAATAAGCTGAGGTTTTAATAAGTTTAAGTCACGTTGCATAATTGCTACTGCTTCTGCTGCCTGTCCCAGTTTATCTAAACCATTAGTGTATCTTAGTTTCGCAGCTCTTAGTTCCCGTTGTTTTTTGTTGGTTAAATTAGTAAAAGATTTAATTAAATCTAAATACGAAGCCGAAGTAATGTAGGTCTTGCGCCCAAACTGGTTGTAGAAATCAGTGGAGACTACTCGAGCATCGACATGAAATTGCTTACAAGCAATAACTGCGGCGGATTTTACGCTATCTGATACATTAACCTTAACCATATAATGATGCGCTACCATCTCCAGGGCGTCTTCAGGCCAACTGTCATACCAGTCTATTGTACAACAATTGACAAGAGATGGATATAGTCTTAATCTTATTCTAAAAGAGCTTCCTATGGGACTGAAGCATAAGACAATGTGTAGCTTAGCTTTGCATCGGCCGATAAAAAATGAAAGAATTTGTAAAGGACTAATATCCAGATTTCGGTTTCCTCCTTGCGCAGCTAATCTAACTAGCTCAAGAATCTCTTGCTTTTCATCAAGACCATAAAGGTTTGGAACTTCTCCAGAATTTAGTAAACTGTCTAAATTTTGAATAAAGACTTCTTCCTTAATTTGACTCTCTGTAAATAAAAATGTGGTATCTTTGTTAAGTCCACCGGATTCTCGTAAAACTAATTTAATATCTTCTTGCCAATCTTTGACACTATAAGATTTAGTAATCTCTGGCTGAAATACTAGCTGTCCTAAAATAGTACTGGCTAAACGCGTTAGTGATTGTCTGCCTGATCCTCCAACGCCGACTAATAGAGCATTTCCTGACGGCATAGAAAGAAGTCGACAAATTTTTGATAAATGTTGTAAAGCATAATCAAATAGAACTATAGTCATTTTAGATTTGTGCATGGTGTTATATTCAGCAAGCATATTAAGTGCCATATTTAATACCACTTCTTTTGATGGCATTTCTTCATAGCGCCGCTCGCCTTCAACGCTATCTGTGTCCAAATAACAACCGAACATTAGCTTTTTAATACAATCTTGAGTAATAGCGCCATTATCATCTTGATACGAGTCCAAAACGACCTCAAATGTTTCGCGCATGAAATCTTGAGTACATTTTTTCAAAATGCTGAAAAACCAGGTACGGTCAGATTCATCAACCAGCCGATCATAAAAGACACGCAATATTTCGTGAACCCATAATCGGGAAAAAGTTTTTTTGCTTTCAGCCGATTCCTTCCTAAGTAAAGCACATCCTTGAATCACCCTAGATATATCTCTTAAGTTGAAAATGTAGTGGGACTTGGCTGGTGTTGGTCTTAGTCCTTCAGTAGCTTGATCGTACATTTCCATAGTCGCTGCTACAATATTTACGATAAAAGGCTGCGTATCCTGTCCGAACCCATTTCTTCTCCAGCCTAATTGCAACAATGACGTGAATATTTTAATCATGCTCTCTTTTGAAAATTCATTAATTGAATAAACATTGTAATGTCTTAACATACGAGGATAAATCAATTGGCGACTACCACCAACAGGGCCTATCGCTCCATAAAAAAAGGTGTCATAAATGTATAATTTGTCCGTAGTTTTGAGATCGTACCAATGTTTTTGGTCAAAGTATAATCTTAATAGTTCTATAGCAGGCTGAGCTCCATAAACTTCTTTCGCTGGCATATTCATATCGTCTATGAATATAACTGCCAGTTTACCTTTAGTAGGACCATAATTGTTTTTCCTTCTTTTAACTAATTTTGATAAAACTAAATCTTGAGTTTGGTTGGCGGATGTAGTAGTTGTAAAAGTTAAAAATCCTGGCGTATATTTATCCATGTCAATAGCATTCATTAAAAAGTTTTGGACGTAAAAACTTTTACCTGTTCCTGTGGGACCTATTAAGAGTAGCGGCCTACAAAACTTTGTATGCAATCTAAGTAGATAAAAATACTTTTCGGTTTCTAACGTAGGAATAACTGTTTGCAAGAGATTAATCTGTTCCTGTACTTGAATAGCTTTCACTGCATCAGCCCAAGCTTTCCAACATCCTTTTCCTTTATACATATAGTAGTGATCAATTATGAAACCTTCTGATGGTATTGACACATCAAGCCTCTCTATTTGAGCTGGAATACCCTTTTCTCCTCTGAAATATTCTTTTACTAAATCATCATATTTCTCTCTCGAGTCTGTATTAAGTATTCCCCCAATTCCCCAAACTAGAGCTGTCATCATAGAAGCTAAGAACCAGGTTCTGGTATATTTTGTATCTTCTTCACCTTCAATCGCATTATCCATTAGCATCTCTATTAATCTTAATGTACTTATTACTAAATTAACTTCACCGGCAGTTACTAATTGGCCGCAAAATTTTCTAACAAAATAAACTAAAGGGTCAAAAAGCCATGCGCACATATTGTAAATATATTCTTCATTATCTTCAAGCCAAATAGGGTTCAAAGTCTTGAGCCAAGATTTATAGAAAGGCATAAAACCTAAAGAAGCTGATTCCATATAAATCATTCCGCATCGAGATACCGTTGCCGGTGATGCCTGTAACAGATCCATTACTTCGAAGATCATTGACATTACATTTGACATGGCCATTACTTCCCCTGATGTTAAACAAAGCTTTTTGTTATCGTCTAACACCGTGTTCATGTTTTCAATCCACACAGCATCCACTGGCCCATCAAACACAATCCATTTTCTGACAGGTGTATCTTCGGAAGCAAATTCTCGGAAAGTCGTCGCTACGATTCCATCAGTCCATTCATACGATATTGGATCGAAAGCTCCGTATAATTGACCCATGGTAACTGCTTTTGGGTTCAGAACTTTATACATGCACTCACAACCATCCGGTTGATTTCTATCATGCATCAATGTGAGGGCTTCGGATAAAATTTTTAAGGTCATCGATTTTCCTGAAAAAGGATCGCCTACTAACATAAATCCATGTCTAACAATCATCATTTCATAAGTTTGTATAACTTTTAGTAAAAAACATTCCATAGGTTGCAGATTGTTAGTTTCACAAGCATCATTACAAGCGTTTAAGAAATTAACATAATCCGGTTTTGGTAAAGTTATACCAGGGAACAAGTCTGATATAATTCCTTCAAATAGTGGCACATCAAACGACAAAAATTTGGGTAAATTGACGTCTGTAATAGATCTGAGTAATAAAATATTCTCACTCTCATTAGGAAAACTTCTCTTTAAATTTCCAGCAGCTGATAATACTGTTTTAACAGCTCTCATTCCATAATCGTAGTGATTTTGAGATGATAATTGCTCAGAACATAATCGATATGTTGTAACAATTTTAATAGATAAAGTCCTTGCATCAAAGAATCCGAAAGAATACAAAGATATCTCGCCAATCATAGCGTAATCTGGAACCATCATAGCTACTGTACGAAATAACACTTTTAGATTATCTGGCAATTCTGACCTTCCGGCGTAACCAGGATTCATTGTAATACATACGTAACACGCAGGATTCAAAGTCAGTGTGGTGCCTTCAAAATCAAACGTTTCTAAATGTTGCCTTATAGCTTGAACAATACATAAAATTTGTTGTGCAATCACTGATAATACTTCAACTTCAATACGATTGAACTCATCAAAACACACCCAGGCGCCGCACGAAGCTAGACCTTTAAAAAATTTGCCCATAGCTTTATAATCTAAACCATCGGAACAATTAAATACAACACACTGTACAGCTAAAGCTTTGGCAAGGTCCTTTGTAGTTTCCGTCTTGCCCGTGCCTGCAGGTCCTTCAGGCGCACCATTGAGATGAAGATAATATGCACCAATCAATGTACGATAACAGCGATCAGTCAAAGGTGTGATGACTAAGCGATCAGAGTTACCTAAATACTCATAAGCATAATTAACTACTGCATTTATAATTTTTACAAATACTCTTTCATCTTCCCAATAGTATCGTAACTGAGAGAGCCACTGAAAATCAGTAACCTCTATTACATTTTTTCCCACTAGCTCAAAAATAACATCTTTTGCGTGTACATCAATAACAATGAGAGCTTTTACAGTTATGCTGCTAAGTTTGCTTAGATCTGGCCTTCGAATCACTGCAACAGTATCGTTGAGTTGTTTAGTCAAAGACACATGAAACGCTTGCAATTCACTGAGTTTATGAGTGTTTAACGCTTCATGAACATCAACTGCCCAGTAAATTTGAGATATAGCTAAGACTACCATGCCCTCCCAGGATAATATCCATTCCGTTCGAGATATATTTGGATAGTCATAATATGACAGCTCGGTTTCCATCTTTACTGCTTTCAACATTTGCTCTTCGACTTGGACTAACCATTTTTCTACAGATCCTCGTGCAGCAGATACGCTAATTATTTCAAGAAAATCTACTTGTTCGCCTTCCATTGATATCATAGATGATATGTTAAATACTTCATCGAAAACTAATCTATTTATACCTTCGAAGCATTTTTTAAGGTGAGGTTGGACTTTAAGTGGATTTTTAGTTTCAGATAATATTTCTAACATCTCGTCATTAGATAAAAAGAAGAATCTTGGAAAATATAAACGTTTCTTTTCTAAATAATCATTAACACCATCATTAATTTTTTCTAGAAAAGCTGATGCTGCTTTGAGCGATTCTAATACCCCAGCGCCTCCTGCGAGATCAAGTACATGAGGATCTTTTTCAACAGAACCCATATATCTACGGTAGATGTTGTTAACTTCTTGAAACATCACGCCTTCTTCAGGCATTTGAGCTACAATGTCCTTTGAAGAAAAGATGGGGAGCAAATATAACCACTGACTTTGTACTTTTCCCCATTCATCTATGGTTGCGTTTACACGAACAATTTTTTCATACCATGCTTTTACTTGAGATTCAAAAGGTTTAACGAAAGCAGAACCCCGCATTCCAATAGTTTTAACGATGTGATCATCAAGAACACTTTGAATATCGTCCAGACCTGATAGGATGAATATTCCTGTGTCCTTGTAAGGGCTAGTTTTAAAACATATGTCAGTCCATTCCGCCATCATCTTGTGTAAGTTTGTTATGAGCGCTAATTCTTTTGTCGCAGCTACACTAATTATTTCATATTGATCAATATCATCCCAAAGATTGTAATTTATAATCTTACGTAAAGTAGTGCCTGCTGTAGGTGTAAGATCGAAGCCAGCAATATTTGACATTTCGTCCCAATGCCTCTGTACTAGTGCTGGGTTGCACATAATATGACACATTTGAACATTCGGTCTCCATTCTTTTATTTCGGCTATGGCTTGTGCACATAGCTTCATTGGCGCCGGAAGATTGTTAATGTCAGGATCATCAACCATTCCTTGAAACCTTTTTTCAACACCTTCAGCGATTTGTTGTTTTATTTTGTTACGATAGTTCTTAGAAATTTTTAAAAACTCTTTATAGTAAAAATCGTGATCCTGCTCCACTTTTTCGTGGTCTAAATATTCGAACACACCATCCATCCATGTGTAATAACTGCGTCTCCATCTATGAACTAGATAAACTAGAGCGTGAAAGGGCAATACAAAATCTTTGAATTCTTCCAATTCAGGATAACTTGTGAGTGGAAATTTAAACGTGGCTTCCTCATTATTAATCCATATCACTAATTTGTCACAGTCATCCAATCGATGTACTAGTTTACGCAAATATTCTAGATATTCAAGTGTATGATCGATATCATCCATATTATCTAGCCATTCCAAATAGGGGATCATTTCTTGGACCTCTTTATTTAAATATGCAATTTTCGATAGCAAATTATCTTCCATCTCCCCTTTAAATGACTCATACGCCGCTGCATTCTTTTCGAATATAGGTTTTATATCTTTGAGCCAATTCACAGTTTTAGTATTCGATGCAACATGTTCTGGAGTGAGAGAAGTCATTTCTAATAGATTTGATATGATATTGATTTGTCCAAGAATGCGTTCCTTTAAACCCTCTACAAGAACAGTCTTTGCGTGTAGGATATACACACCTTGCTCTATTAATTCTGCAGCATTTTCTGGTTCCTTCAAAGCTTTAGCAGCTATGATCTCAAATTCTGAACAAATACTATCGTTTTCATCCATGTGACTTTTTACTATGCCCGCTATAATATCATTCACAAATTCTAAGGCCTTACGTTTTAAACCATCTACCATTCTCAACTGGCTAACTACAGCACAGTTGAAGTACTCGTTTTCTAGTATTGCAGTGATTTCCGAGTCAATCTCTTGAAAATATTTGATCTTATCCCGACATTCTTCAAAGTCTTTGGACTCACGAATAAACCGTAAGAGGGCTTCTTTTGCGGGAACACCATATAACATATCATACTGTACACGAAGTTGATCCAAATACATATTTAAGGGCCTAAAAACTTCATCCAATTGTTTTTGTAGTCTTTCATGACCGTCTTTCTGTAGCCATTCGTTATACTGCACAGGTAACGCATCATTGGTATAAGGTATTTTAAGATATTGCTCTACAGGCATTAGTCTTTGGGATATATGTGCGATGGCGTTTGCTATATGGTGAAAAACTTCAAACACGGTTTCAAGAGATGGGTCGTACATAAACTCACCATCAAAATCTAGGTGGATGTTAATTATAGGAACAGTTTCTGGATCTTTTAGTGATTCTATAATTGCATCGATTGACCTTCGCATTAACTCCTGAATCTGCATAGATATCATCTTACTAGCGCATTTAACAAAATTCGTCACTTTTCTAGGTTTCATCCCTTTTAAGCACCTTGGATTTTTAAGCCAGTTAACAAGTATAGAGTACCAAGTACTGGAAACTAAATAGTCAGCGCGTTTAATTTCTTCTATTACCTTTGTTTGGAAGACTTCCAGGTCCATAGGGCCTCTGGCTCTATACTTAGCCAGGTCTATTATATGCGAAGGAAATGTTTTCTCGGAAGATTCCAAAATGAGTCTTATAAACGGATGCAGAAGTAGCGAACCATCTTGCAATTTCTTTCTAAATTTAATCATTTTTTGATAATTCTCAGTCACTCCTTTAAACTTGAAGTGCGGTTCCTGGTACCTCTTTCGGAGTACTCCGGGCTCGTCTCTTATGATTGTTTTGACCGCTAAGTCATGGAGGTTACGATTCCATTCATCTTTTGTCTCTTCTATCAACTCTTCCAGTATAGTAGGGAACGCATTTTGATATTTTTGGGGTATTAAATTACATATTTTTTGTTCCCATGAAATTAACATTGGAGGGGGTTGAATTTTATCCGCACACGCTTTGAGCACGGTGATGTGACGGGACTGTGATATTTCTAAGCGATCTCTTTCGCGTCGCTTTAGCGGTGGACGGGCGATATCTATTTTTCTAGCCGTAGCTTTTTCTTCCAATACTTTACGAAATTTTGCTTGTTTATCCTGTTAAAAAAGAAAGTAGTTTCAATTTAAAAAATTATAAGTTTTATAGATTTAAATATTGCACATACTATATAACTTGGTTCTGCTAACAATTTACATGCCATGAAAATAAATAGATTACAGGCATATCCTCAATAAAGTAATTTGTCAATCAATTAAAAGGAAACGCATCACAATATGTTAAACCTTATCGTATTAATAAAACAAAATAGAAATTTCTTAAAAAACTAAGCAATTCCGGTTATATGCAAAAATTTTATTGAAACAAAACTAAGGATATATTAAATACCTAGTCAGGTCATAAGTATTGTCACACAGTAAAAACTTTTCTTTTAGAATGCTGGCCACAAAAAAGTTTATTGAATTAGAATTTCGAATAGTTCATGAAAATAAAAATGTATAACTTTTAGAATTTTACTCATTTTTAAATATGGAGTGGACGCTTAAAGAAGACCGTGTTGCAGTTATTGCGTTGCATCGTTGCGGTTACGCGCCAATTCAAATTTTTAACATACTGAAAAATTTGAATATTACCAAAAGATTCGTTTATCGTACCATCAAACGATACAATGAAGACTCTAGTGTAGATGACAGGTCAAGAAGTGGTCGCCCTCGGTCTGTTAGGACACCAGCAGTGATAAAAGCTGTGAAGGCACGAATTCAAAGAAATCCCAAACGTAAGCAGAAACTGTTGGCCCTTCAGATGGGGTTAAGCAGAACCACGGTGAAAAGGGTGTTAAATGAAGACTTAGGGCTTCGGGCATATCGAAGAAAAACAGGACATCGTTTGAATGCTCGTCTAATGGACCTGAGACTGAAGAGATGCCGCGCTTTGTTGAAGCGGTACGCGGGAAAAAAATATCGGGAAATTCTTTTTTCGGATGAAAAAATGTTTTTTACCGTAGAAGAGAGCTACAACAAACAAAATGATAAGGTGTACGCACACAGTAGTGAAGAAGCGAGCAACCGTATTCCGCGTGTCCAACGAGGTCATTTTCCATCCTCGCTCATGGTATGGTTGGGAGTTTCTTATTGGGGCTTAACAGAGGTACATTTTTGTGAGAAAGGTGTAAAAACGAATGCTGTTGTGTATCAAAATACAGTCCTGACGAACCTTGTGGAACCTGTTTCTCATACCATGTTCAATAACAGGCACTGGGTATTCCAACAAGATTCGGCGCCAGCTCATAGAGCGAAGAGCACACAAGACTGGCTGGCGGCGCGTGAAATCGACTTCATCCGGCACGAAGACTGGCCCTCCTCCAGTCAAGATTTGAATCCGTTAGATTACAAGATATGGCAACACTTGGAGGAAAAGGCGTGCTCAAAGCCTCATCCCAATTTGGAGTCACTCAAGACATCCTTGATTAAGGCAGCCGCCGATATTGACATGGACCTCGTTCGTGCTGCGATAGACGACTGGCCGCGCAGATTGAAGGCTTGTATTCAAAATCACGGAGGTCATTTTGAATAAACTTTAATGTCATAAGAATCTATGTTTTGTTAAGTTCATTTTGGTATATGAATGGTTACATAATGAATAAACTTGTTACAATTATTTTACATTAAACATATGACAGAATTTATGACCTGACTATGTATAAACTATTCTCTAAGCACAACGAGGAAAAAATATTTCTTAAGAGATATGTCAAAAATCAGGCTCTACTTTATATATTACATATTAGATAGATATTTTGAACTTTATTGAAGTTTTTCTTCAGTTTTTAGAAGCTACTTATGTTGGTAATAGGGTACTATCGGGCGATAATTTAGTGGTATTACACTCAGTGACCAATCTGGAGGTTAAGGGTTCGAATCCCACGATGGCCAGTATCTGTAACCAGTCAATCTGCTTTGGACAAGTGTTGCGGGTATACTATCCATCACCTATAGGCGGAGGTCCAAGCCCAATATTAGGACAGAAATTGCGTTTCGTACTAACATTAATCTTTCTAAAATATGCCCGCTACAAGATAACCAAAACTACCGCTATATGATAACCGAAAAAATCCTGTGTTAACTTTATGCACATGTTCATTTGATTCCAATACAAATTTGTCAAGATTTTATCCGTGCATGGGCGGAGAAAGAATACTAACCTCTGTGGCCGGGGTCGGCCTATCGTAAAAGGCGACAAAACAACCCACCCTAGCTACTTGGTAGGGCCTCAAGCCCGTCTGGATGGGGACCACCTTTGGTCTTAAGTATGCCGCCATAATAACCTTGTTTTGTGTTCCGGCATCAGTGACCCATGTTCTTGTACCCTTATGGGCCAGCAGCGTGTTCGCGATGCCACTGGCGTTGCAAACACCTATAGGCGACGGTAACTGCTAAATTCTAAGCGGGCTGTTAGCCTGTCTGCTGTCCTACGCAATAAAAAAAAAAGATATATTCTAAGATTTTAGAAATTATCTTATTTTATTTTGGGTTCATAAAACAACGTAGTGCTTACATCGCCATCGCAATTTACTCAATGACTAGAAAAGCGGGCTCTCTGTCCTAAACACTAAGGAATTCTTTCACCGCGAGGGATCATTTTGTACATCTTTGTCATTGCTGAAGAACAGTAGCGACGCTGACGCGCCACTTGATAGTGAGCAATTACCGCCGCCTATAGATGTTTGCGATGTTGGGCGTCACTAAAACGCTGCCGTACGCGCAGGGGAACTGAAATCATGTCATTTATGCGGGAATATAATACAAAGTTATTATGGCGACATGTTCAAAGACCACATGTGGTTGCCATCCAGACGGGCTTGGAGCCCTACCACTAACTACCATTCGCCTTTGACGACAGACCGCTTCAGGCTGCAAGTCAGTATTTTTAATCCGCCCCTACCCGAAGAAAAATCTTTTCCAAAAACATTACAAATTATATTTATTTGTATCGATAATTATTTATACCTAAACTGAATTGTAAGACCTAAGCCACGGGCACTACTAGTTATTTATATCTAGCTTAACCTGCAAACGTTGTTCTGCCATATATGTAATTTAAAAAATAAACAGAAATTAATTACGTTCACCCCCTTCAAGTTTCATTTTCGCGATAAAAAGTAGCCTATGTCCTTCAAGTTCCAATATATATCTATACCCAAACAAGTTGCAAATACCCATACGCGACAGTATAACTGTTAAATTTTAAGTGGGCCCTCAGTCTGTTTGTTACAGTAATAAAAAAGAAATATCCGGAATTTTATCAACATTGGTTTAGCAGTTTAGGTGTGGAAACGTAACAGACAAAGTTACTTTCACGTTTATAATATTAGTATGGATTAAAATTAACCTTGATCCTGTTGTAAGGCGGCAACGGTGTGAAGGGCAGTTTCTCCATCGCCCGGACATCAGGTATCGGCAGCATTTGTGGTATACGGCACCCATTCTTTGTCTGCAACAGCTTCCGTAATTCACTTTCTTCCATTATTAATTGAATTAAATTACAAAAACAAACAAATTTGATAAAACATTCAACTTTTCGTTTGATTGACAATTACAATATTATCGGAGAATCAAACTTCTTGCTAGCAACGAAGCGTCATAACAATCTATAAACAACCTGTATTGATCAAATACAAAAAGGCTTTATATCAATATAAATATATACAACCACATAATGAATTTATTAATTGAAATTGGCGTAGAATAAATTCTCACCGTGCAGAGGGGTAGTAAGAATACTGAACCTGCGGCGGGGAGTGGCCTATCGTAAAGGGCGGCAAAAGAACTCTAGCTAGGCTGTTGGACTCGCGAGTCCGACTGTATGGCAACCAGTCCTGGTTTTAAAACATGCTGCCATAATGACCTTATGTTTCGGCAATAGTAAACCTCTGTTCCAAACGTCTATAGGCGACGGTGACCACCTAATATCGGGTCGAATATAAAAAATATATTCCCACTTAAGTCTTAAATCAGAAAATATACTGGGACAATCCACATAGCGCCACAGTCACAAAATAAGCACCAGATACGCTTCTGTTATGGTTACTAGACAACTGCTATACTTTTGCAAATAAATACATATTATACCTAGTCAGGTCATAAATTCTGTCACATGTTTAATGTAAAATAATTGTAACAAGTTTATTCATTATGTAACCATTTATATACCAAAATGAACTTAACAAAACATAGATTCTTATGACATTAAAGTTTATTCAAAATGACCTCCGTGATTTTGAATACAAGCCTTCAATCTGCGCGGCCAGTCCTCTATCGCAGCACGAACGAGGTCCATGTCAATATCGGCGGCTGCCTTAATCAAGGATGTCTTGAGTGACTCCAAATTGGGATGAGGCTTTGAACACGCCTTTTCCTCCAAGTGTTGCCATATCTTGTAATCTAACGGATTCAAATCTGGACTGGAGGAGGGCCAGTCTTCGTGCCGGATGAAGTCGATTTCACGCGCCGCCAGCCAGTCTTGTGTGCTCTTCGCTCTATGAGCTGGCGCCGAATCTTGTTGGAATACCCAGTGCCTGTTATTGAACATGGTATGAGAAACAGGTTCCACAAGGTTCGTTAGGACTGTATTTTGATACACAACAGCATTCGTTTTTACACCTTTCTCACAAAAATGTACCTCTGTTAAGCCCCAATAAGAAACTCCCAACCATACCATGAGCGAGGATGGAAAATGACCTCGTTGGACACGCGGAATACGGTTGCTCGCTTCTTCACTACTGTGTGCGTACACCTTATCATTTTGTTTGTTGTAGCTCTCTTCTACGGTAAACATTTTTTCATCCGAAAAAAGAATTTCCCGATATTTTTTTCCCGCGTACCGCTTCAACAAAGCGCGGCATCTCTCCAGTCTCAGGTCCATTAGACGAGCATTCAAACGATGTCCTGTTTTTCTTCGATATGCCCGAAGCCCTAAGTCTTCATTTAACACCCTTTTCACCGTGGTTCTGCTTAACCCCATCTGAAGGGCCAACAGTTTCTGCTTACGTTTGGGATTTCTTTGAATTCGTGCCTTCACAGCTTTTATCACTGCTGGAGTCCTAACAGACCGAGGGCGACCACTTCTTGACCTGTCATCTACACTAGAGTCTTCATTGTATCGTTTGATGGTACGATAAATGAATCTTTTGGTTATATTCAAATTTTTCAGTATGTTAAAAATTTGAATTGGCGCGTAACCGCAACGATGCAACGCAATAACTGCAACACGGTCTTCTTTAAACGTCCACTCCATATTTAAAAAATGAGTAAAATTCTAAAAGTATACATTTTTATTTTCATGAACAATTCGAGATTCGAATTCAATAAACTTTTTTGTGGCCAGCATTCTAAAAGAAAAGTTTTTACTGTGTGACAATACTTATGACCTGACTAGGTACATGAATACACACGGGACGGGAATCAAACACATGGCCTTCACATTATGACGTGTTAACCCTTACGCCACGAAGGTCTTCAAAAACATTTTCTACGTGTTTATAACGTATGCTTGGCGCTAACATTGATAAGTAGTCTTGGGAACAAGGGCCAATTAGGGCCATTAAGGGGAACAGGCCATGCTTACAGGCCAAGGACCATTAAGGGGAACAGGCCATGCTTACTTTTGGAAGCACGATTTAATTTTTCCGTTGTCCACGTTCAAGGCAGTGGTAGAACAGCGCGGTTTTTTACGTCTTCCAAAGCCGAGAAGATACATAAAATTACATTTCCGCGAAAAAAAAACAAGTTCACGTGGGTTGTCCATAGGCCTAGATTGGAGCTCTTCCCCCAGCCTAGACTCCTCCTAAATACAAATAGCGCATAGCACGGGGAGTCCCCAGTTCCCACGTAGCGGGGTGAGTATCGTTCATTTCCACCTCGCTAAAAAAGTCCCATTGCTCACGGCCTTACCTTCTTAGCCTTATGTTTGGTAGCTACCCAGCTGACTCTAGGCGTTTAAAATATTTACTTAATAAAACAATATCAAACACTTAATATGCATTATATTCGCGAAAACAACGAACAGATGCACAAATTATTAACCATTATAATAGCTAATTACAAAACTTACATCTTATATACATTCATTCAATAACAATTATTAAATATTTTAAAATATACAAAATAACATGAGCATTATCTAGGTATTATGCCATCCATGGATATCTTGCCAATATAAAATAAAAAAAAACATAAATTAGAAAACAATGTTTAGGACTCAATAAGTGATATTTTTGAGAATATTTTAAATAATTTCAAATAAAACGCAAAAATATTTTTAATGTCTTGTAAAAATAACAAAACATTTGTTTTCAAAACAAAATATTTTAGACATGTAACTTATTTTTATAATGTTTTATCTCGTTTAATATCCTGTCTAAGATATAATTTCAGTTATAAATAAAAATCACAATTCACGTAAACAAATTAATATCATTTACATCGCTCTAAGGTTAGTGTTTTTTTAAAATGTGATGTTTTTTTAAAATAATGAACAACACAGCGGGCACCACTTTTCTGTACATACAGTCCGTGACAGACTAAACGGTTCTAGGTAAATGTTCTACCAGAACTACTGACATTTACTGACAAACACTCAGATCCAAGTGGGGTGGGACCTATGGTGGACTGTATTGGGTTGTTTTAGAAATAAAACTGTATTGATCTTCGCCTGTTGTTTATTTTCCCATTGCTCTGGGTGGAATGCCTTATTTTTTTTTTCTTAAATTGTAAAGCTGTTGTTGTCTCAGATGACGCGACAGCGACTAGGGGCGGAAAAGGCATTCCCGACACCGTGGGAGTGGGGTCGATCAGCCGTGGTAGCGAGCTCGGGGGCGCGCCTCCTGTGAGGTGCGTTCCCGGCTCGATCGTTGCATGGGGAGATACTCGATAGTATCTCCCCATGCAACGATCGAGCCGGGACCGATGTCCACTTAATAGTAAGTAGGTACCGTCGCCTATGGATGTTTGCGACGCTAGGGGCACCGCGAACACGCTGCTGTCCCGTAGGGATACTGAAACCTGGATCACGAATGCCGGAACACAATACAAGGTTATTATGGCGGATGGAGACGTCTGCTGTCTATATGTGAAAGGTATGCGTTAAGTCATGGCCTCAAATACCTAGTCAGGTCATAAGTATTGTCACACATTAAAAACTTTTCTTTTAGAATGCTGGCCACAAAAAAGTTTATTGAATTAGAATTTCGAATTGTTCATGAAAATAAAAATGTATAACTTTTAGAATTTTACTCATTTTTAAATATGGAGTGGACGCTTAAAGAAGACCGTGTTGCAGTTATTGCGTTGCATCGTTGCGGTTACGCGCCAATTCAAATTTTTAACATACTGAAAAATTTGAATATTACCAAAAGATTCGTTTATCGTACCATCAAACGATACAATGAAGACTCTAGTGTAGATGACAGGTCAAGAAGTGGTCGCCCTCGGTCTGTTAGGACTCCAGCAGTGATAAAAGCTGTGAAGGCACGAATTCAAAGAAATCCCAAACGTAAGCAGAAACTGTTGGCCCTTCAGATGGGGTTAAGCAGAACCACGGTGAAAAGGGTGTTAAATGAAGACTTAGGGCTTCGGGCATACCGAAGAAAAACAGGACATCGTTTGAATGCTCGTCTAATGGACCTGAGACTGAAGAGATGCCGCGCTTTGTTGAAGCGGTACGCGGGAAAAAAATATCGGGAAATTCTTTTTTCGGATGAAAAAATGTTTACCGTAGAAGAGAGCTACAACAAACAAAATGATAAGGTGTACGCACACAGTAGTGAAGAAGCGAGCAACCGTATTCCGCGTGTCCAACGAGGTCATTTTCCATCCTCGCTCATGGTATGGTTGGGAGTTTCTTATTGGGGCTTAACAGAGGTACATTTTTGTGAGAAAGGTGTAAAAACGAATGCTGTTGTGTATCAAAATACAGTCCTGACGAACCTTGTGGAACCTGTTTCTCATACCATGTTCAATAACAGGCACTGGGTATTCCAACAAGATTCGGCGCCAGCTCATAGAGCGAAGAGCACACAAGACTGGCTGGCGGCGCGTGAAATCGACTTCATCCGGCACGAAGACTGGCCCTCCTCCAGTCCAGATTTGAATCCGTTAGATTACAAGATATGGCAACACTTGGAGGAAAAGGCGTGCTCAAAGCCTCATCCCAATTTGGAGTCACTCAAGACATCCTTGATTAAGGCAGCCGCCGATATTGACATGGACCTCGTTCGTGCTGCGATAGACAACTGGCCGCGCAGATTGAAGGCTTGTATTCAAAATCACGGAGGTCATTTTGAATAAACTTTAATGTCATAAGAATCTATGTTTTGTTAAGTTCATTTTGGTATATGAATGGTTACATAATTAATAAACTTGTTACAATTATTTTACATTAAACATGTGACAGAATTTATGACCTGACTAGGTACAATGTTAAGAAGAGTGTGGTTATGATTTTTAAGGCTGGTGGTAGAACACATTTAGACATACCCGATGTTAACTTATGTGAGCAACCCATGCAGAGAGTTTATAAATTTAAATATCTGGGACATTGGGTCACCGACAATTTAAGTGATGTGTTGGATATAGATAGGGAACGTAGGTCGCTGACTGTTCGGTGTAACATGCTGGCTCGTAGGTTTGCACGTTGCACATTAGATGTAAAGAAAACTCTCTTCAAAGCCTATTGTCAATCATTTTATACGTGTGGCCTGTGGGTCAGCTACACTCGCAGAGCATACAGCGACCTACGTGTCCAATATAACAATGGCCAGAGGATGCTGTTGGGGCTACCGTCGAGACATAGTGCGTCCGGCATGTTTGCTGAAGCTCGGATAGACGGTTTCGCTGCAATTATCCGCAAAAGATGCGCTTCTCTACTGGCACGGGTTCGAGATAGCACCAACACAATCCTCAGAGTATTCTCTGATAGATGGGACTCTCCACTGCTAAGTAAATGGGTTCATTGTCACATTCATCAAAAATAAAAAAAATTGACTTCCTAACTAAACTTACTAAATTGAACCCTTTTAAATTTAAATTCAAATTAGATTTATATTCAAAGATTTTAGAGTTCATTAATTTATTTGGTTTATTTTGTAGTTTATTAATATTAGTCTTGTTTTATTTTTGTTTTTAATCGCATTCCTAATTTGGTAACTTTTATTGATTTTGACTGAATTTTTAATATGATTGTATAATGTATGGGACTTGATTATGAAATAAATTATTATTATTATTATGGCGGTTTACTTATATATCAGGGGCGGTTGCCAGACGGGCTTGCTACCTAGCTTACTCCGCTCCTGCATGGAGAGAATCAATTTTCAGTCAATCATGTATACTTAATCAAGAATTACTTCAAAAACAAACGGTATCTCAATACTCTTTTATTACTTGAAATGGCAGTCAATGTAATATGGCAATACTTCTGCGCGCTTTTTGTTTCGTAACACTTCAATTTCACGTGCAAAGAAGAAAAATAGATGTTGCTGAATTTATTTTATATTCGGTGATTGCATTCGTATTTTCTACTTCTAAAATAATACGAGGCTTAGTTTTCCGTTAGCCGGCCGCAAAAGTTAGATTACTATTAATTAACATACGAGTATATAGTCTATCGTTTTCGACTTTTATTCCGTTGACAACAGCAAGGCTAAGGGAAAAGTACCGGAAACGAGCCTGTTTTACCAAACACCAATCAAGGCTCGATTGTTGTTAGACCCTTATTCCACACGCCATTTACATTTTCTATCAGGAAGAATTCTTATGAATTTCGGACGGAATGCCAATTTTATACATTGGTAATGATATCAGAACAGTAATCATTCATCGTCTTGACTTTTTTCATCACACGTACGTATATTATACATATATAGTTTTTACTTTATTTTTAAGTTAAATGCTTTTTTAAAAGTTTCAATTATTAATTACATTAGAACGACATCTTTTAGGCTGAATTGGTTGCTTTTTAGGGTATCAGTAAAAATATTTTCTGTAAAACGTTGTGAAGTATGTCTGTTATGACCTAAATATTATTTTTCTTTCTTAAAAAGACTGCGAATTAGAAATCACGAGGTATGATTATTAATTTTACAATCTTATGTATATATCACTAAATAACTAATATAAATAATTATGATAATAGTACGTACACATCTTATTAAAGACAAAAGTTAATAATTATAATTTTATTACCATTATTTTATAGTAAAAGTTATTTAGTCATATATAGCGAAAAAAACTCAGTTATCGGCCATCCCACATCTCCCGTTAACTTTTTTTATATACAATCTTGAACGTTGAGGATAAATTACATAAATATTTAAAAAAAATTACAAATACATTAATAGTAAAAAATATAATTATTTATTAAAATAGTTAACGTCTGTCTATATTTTGTGATGACAATATAAAACTAGAAATTTATCTCACTTTGTATTTTTGACTTAATTTAATAACTTAAAAATAAGCTGCAAGAAATTTTGGCGTAATTCAGGTATATTCTAACACTCAATCCGTGATAAAACATCGTTATACGCTGTCCTTGTCCTCCTTTATGAAAGAAAAGGACACCACTAAACTTAGTGTTTCATACATAACGGATTGTGCTTTGAAACAGATGTTCTTCAGACTTATCAGTCTTTATTCGATGTGAAAAACATTACAGTTAAGGCTGTTATTTTGTAAAAAAAAATACATGGCACTAATTTGAGAATCTAAGTACATCATCCAGGAACTTCTTTTTATTTTATAAATGAAGCGTATAAAAATATATTTTTATATAATATTTACATCTATCTTTCTGTGTATTAATTGTTGGAAAAGAATAAGGAATTAAATATACACGGGTTCGTTGAACATCATAAACCATAGACAAATGAAGCAAAACTTTCTCTATGCCTCGAGTTATGGGAACAGAAATTCCATAGCGAAAAAATGATATACATCTCGTATAGATCCTAAAACAGTTCAATTGATGACATGATGCCTTAACTTGATCTTCGTCATAGACAAAGTTTGGTTAAGGTTGGATAGACAATGATAAGTTAGTCGGCTTATAAAACGTAACATAATACAGTAGAACCTGTTTAAGTCGAAAACCTTCCTAACTCGAATTATATTCCTACTATGATTTGAAAAAATAAATTGGACCTCTGTATCTCGAAAATGAGAGTAGCAATGTTTGATTTCACAAGCTTAATAACTCGATTACTTAAAGAATATACCAATATTGTTCAGCATTGTTTCTTATAACTAGGATATTTATTTATTTAATCTTTCTAACACAAAATTAGTTGGAATAAATCATAAGCTTTACAAATCGAATGTTTCTTTACAAAATTAGCTTTAAGCTCCATAAATAAAAAACTCTATAACTCGAATATTTTGCCGTATCTCCTCAACGTCGACTTACAGAAGTTCTACTGTATTAAATGAATATATAATATTTGAAGTCGAAAAAGCCCAAAAGTTTATCAATTCCTCAATTCTTTTTTTATGGAAGCATTATAGAGTAAAATTTTTTATACATTTATACAGATATTATATATTTTTAAACAAAATAAGCTTTATATGCAGTCCTAATGTTACTGTCATTTGATTTTCGTCTATTAATTTTACAAAACATTTAAATTCCAATTGGCTAATTCATATAACTCATTAATATCAAAAATTCGAATAGATTGGATTCGATTAATCTTACTTACAATTAGGTTGACATAAGTTATGTGTATGTGCCATGTATACAAGTATTATAAACACAATGCCTACCAAACAACTTTTATCAATTCCTGTTTTATTGTTGATATGTTTCATTTCATTAATGTATGGGAATTAAAGTGAATGACAAATATAATGATTCAGTATTACTTATTTAGGTTTATTTATAAACAGTGGAATAATTTAAATTATATAATAAATGCTATGTACTAAGTTATGTTCGCCTATAATTGCATGTATACATAAGACGATATTCTGGAAATATTATAATTCATAAAAACTTTCTATACAGTGCATTATTTGCGTATTCTACATAGCTGTTGGCGTGCCTTTGTAATAAATAATAAATATTCAGTGATTATACCGATTGATCTTCTTTTAAATTTAGAAATACTATAATTTATAAGCTATGATCATGTAACTATATTCAAGCGTACAAAACAGTGGTGGTATATCTATTTCAGAGATTTGAAAAATTGGACTTCAACCCGAAATATGATCATTTTAATTGCTTATATATTTTCGACAAGTTTCATTCCGCGGATACAGTTTTGATTCGTAATTCTAGAGTATTACTTAATAATATCGAAGAGAATTGGAAGAGATTGCTCTTAGCGATAAGGCCGCCCATTGTTCAATGCTTGTAAGTTTATTTTACGTTCTTATATATTTAAAGTGAACAATAAAGTTTTTCATTTATAATTTTTTTTTAATTTTAACTGGAAGCTACAATATCACAAAACGCGTTGTGTAAAATTTCTTTGTGGTTTATCAACATTGATTTCTCAAAAGAATATAAGTATTCACTTAGAGAAATAATTTTTTTATATAGACTAATAATTAAGAGTCGCGACTACCCTCAATTTAAAATACAAATTATTCATTTGTTTATTAGTTAGATGAGCGATTGAGTTAAAATAATTAAAGTATAATCTGTGAGCAGTTGTAAACTTTATGAAAAATATAAGATATTAATTCTATAGAACGCATACAAACACAGTAGCTTCGACAAAAGTTGTTGGGTAGGCACTAACCTAGGAGATTTCTTAGTCTAAGCCCGGAACACCTTGGGCTTCCAGTATGGTCATACGCTGGCGCCGAGAAGCCTTTCGTCAGCAGAATGCTCCTCCTCGTCTGAACCCGACTTCTCCTTCTTGATGGACTGGTATCTTACCTGGGAAAAAGAGATCTTTTAGACAATATGGGTATTTATTATCATTTTTTTACTTCAAATCTCAAAGGATTATAGAAGAATTATTTTGAAATAATTCCATTAAGAATAAGGGTAAAACGGAATCTAGCAAAGACGAGCGTGAGCATACCTTTTGAGTCACGCTATCGTTTATTTTTATTTATGTATATACACATGCATCAATAAACCATGTAATTCAGACAAGTGAGTGCGTCGGCAATACCTCTGGTGTAACAAACGATAATTATAGGCGGCGACGACCGCCTGCTATTGGGTGGCCGTTTGCTTGTCTGCTAAATGAAGTAATAAAAAATAGCTAGTGGCTTTTATTTCCAATTTTAGTGGCTCGAATTCTTCAGCAAGTGTATCAATTGGCAAGTGAGAGTAACCTGTGTGTTAGTATTCTCTTGCAAAAGTTCAATACTGATAATTACCCAGTTATGTCAATTATTATGTGGATTAGTGTTTATCGGAATTGTGAGCCGCGGTCAGTAGCAGCCTTATCTCTTGGACAATAACAAATGACATACTTAAAATGTTTCAAAGAGGAATAAATATTACACTGTTATACACTTACTATTTACACTACAACTAGCCGTTCCCCCCGCTTCGTTGGGCGAATAATAGAAAGAAGTAAATTAAAAAAAATGAGAAAGGACAATGTAATCCAACAAGTAAGTAGCCTAGAACCATCTACGAATCCGCATCGAATAGTCGTAGTCCCATCCCGAATGGTCAGTAGTTTTGTTGTGATGGTGCGTCAAAGAACCCCATTTTCCCTTTATATCGTGCATAGAGGTTTTATAATTCGAAAAGAAAAATGCTTAAAAACGGATGAAGTTCTAGCATCTTTTCCGAGTTTGACTATAAGGTACATGGCACGGCCCTTTAGAAAACCTAAATATCAATCGCTTGAAAAATCTTGACCTCAAACCAATACGTAATTTACATGAAACCAATACGTACGATTGGTAGAAGACTCGTGACATGCTTGTCAACTTAATTAAGTTGCCTCGTTGTTGACTGAATTCAGTCTAATTTTGAGTCAATAGGAAAGCAAAACCAGGCGAAGGCAATAAGCAAATATTAATTTTTAATGGAAATGCCACAGAACTCTCTTGGTACATATTCTATAGAAGAAACCTTCTTACAAATATTGTATCACGGTTGCATACAAACTTTCACTTCGGATCGCAAGATACGCTGCTATTATTACAGCATCTCTGCATGTCAAAAACCTACCGTAATACTTCTGTCCTTCTAAGAATCCTTCTCTTCTTTCCCTAAGAACGACTTAGGGATTATTATGGTATAAACAGGCTACACACTATTATAATTCTGTATCCATACTAATATTATAAATGCGAAAGTAACTCTGTCTGTCTGTTCCTCTTTCACGCCTAAACGGCTGAACGGATTTTGATGAAATTTGGTATGGTGATAGATGGATAACCTAGAAATGGTCATAGGCTATAAATAATCACGCCATCGTTCTTAGGGGGTAGGCAGTAGGCAGATAACTAAATTGAGTTAGTGATTTTTTGTGCTTATCCGGTATCTATGAGAATCGGCCAACATCTATTTTTCATCCCCCTAAATGTTAGGGGTGACCCACCCCCAAAAATTTTTTTTTAATTTTTTGACATTTTATTATTTATATGGCAGAACAACGTTTGCCGGGTCAGCTAGTCTAAATATAAAAAACTGATTAATTCACACAGCGCCATCTAGTCTTAAGCAGCAGAGCGCTTGTGTTATGGCTACGAAACAACTGATGTACTTTTCTTTTGTTAATAAATACATACATGAACACTCAGACTTGGGATGGAAATCGAATCTACGAGCCCGGGGGAGTATTGGACGCGCGAAATCAGTTGCGCCATGGAAGTCATCAAACAATTAATAATTGTCACACTTAAATAACATTGATTAATTAAAGGAAAAATCTATTCATCTCACAATATCTAGGTCATAAAGACAATATTTACACGATAGTTGTGAAACTGTGATGTACAAGTGAAGCGAAAAACTTTCACTTTAAGCAAGATCATTTGAAAAGAGTGAATTATATGAACAGCAGCTGACGGCCCACTTAAAAGCAAGCAGTTACCATCATCGCCTATGAATTTTTGCGACGCTAGTGGCAACTGAAACTTGGGTCACTTACGCCGGACGCAACCCAAGCTTATTATGGCGGCAAATTTAGAGATCAGGAGTGGTTGCCATTCAGACGGGCTTGGAACCCTACAACCTAGCTAGGCCGACTCAGACTGCAAGGGTCAGTATTATTACTCCGCCCCTGCACGGAGAGATTGATATTTAAGTTAATAAAATTTACTCGCATACTTAGTAAAATGTGAATAAATTTTAAACACCTGAAACAAACACGACTTACTTTAGTTTTAAGTTTTGTGCTAACACCTCTTGGATGGTACATCAGGAAATTGTCCGTCACCCAAAATATTAAAATCTGCAAAAGAAACAGAAATTATTACATACGTTATTATAGTTTACATGTTGCTATGCAGTCATTGGTAAGTTATTCCTGTTTAATATATGTACGTAGGCGGGCGTGTGCTTTTCGTTGAAATTTCATCAAACTCCAGAGTGTCTTGCTTTTTAAATTCGCACTGGCGGAGCGTTGGATCTATGGTAGCGGCGCGGTCTACTGTTTTTCCCTTTTTGAGTTGTAATTGCGAGCGCACCGGGGCGGCGACGAACTACTTTTTAATTGGGTTTTAATTATCAGTAATACATTGCGATTAGTGTTAATTTACACTATGATTATTGTTATATAGCTACACTTCCGATCCGATATACGCCCACATTATCTACAATAAGTTGTGGTGAAGCGCTTAACTGTACATAATAATAGTATAACTGGATTATGAACTATGATTGGGGCAGAAATATCAATGATAGGAGCTGTCATGTCATTTCTACATTCCAGGAATGGACATCCATTCATCATCATTAACTTGGTCCAGTCTCAATTTCTTCTATCCTGGCATTTATAAACTGTCACCTCCAAACCCTCAAATCACACACCGCACATTTAAAGACATCTTTTTCAGGTTCAACATTTTTCCAATAATGTGCTCGGTATCCCTTCTCATTACATACCATCCGTGCAGGGCGAAGAAAGAATACTGACCTCTGCGGCCGGGGTCGACCAGTCATGAAAGGCGACTTAACAACCTAAGCTAGGTAGTAGGGCTCCAATCCCGTCTGGATGACAACCACCCTTGGTTTTTAAATTTGCCGCCACAATAACCTTGTGTTGTGTTCCAGCATTAGTGACCAGCGTGTTAGCGGTGCCCCTCTGGCGTTATAAGCCTCTATAGGCAACGGTAACTGCTAAATTCTAAGTGGGTCGTCAGCCTGTCTGCTGTGCTACAGCAATAAAAAAAAACATGTTATGGTGATATTATGTATAAATTATTAGTTTGCTCAGTTGCATAATATGGCTGTCAAATCCATATTTGCTCAGGTAGAATTACATATTAAACATAATATAAAAGACATCGGAAGTAGCATACAAAGTATGTACTAACATTGTACTAACTATTTAATAATTCATAAATATTTCACCGACCGGCTTATAGTCGTTAGAGTGCTTATCGATGGGGTAGTTACCCACTTGATAAGTGCCTATGCGCCACAGGCCGGTTGTGACGACACCGATAAAATAGCGTTTTGGAATCAACTCGGAGAAGTGCTCCGTGGAATCCCATTATCACAGGGGATCGTTTTGGGGGGTGATCTGAACGGTCATGTGGGTGATGAATGTGGGGAATTTGAGCGTGTTCACGGTGGATTTGGGTACGGTAGCCGTAACGCGGAAGGGGAGGACATCCTCAATACGTGTGCGGTTGCCGACCTTGCCATCGTGAACACGTATTTCAAAAAGAGACCCGAGCATCTCATCACCTACAAGAGCGGGAGGAATGCTACCCAAATCGACTTCCTACTCACTAGGAGACACCACATCAGCAAAGTAGCCAACTGCAAGGTCATACCCGGTGAGAGTCTCACTGCACAACACCGTCTTCTTGTCATGGACCTCTGCGTGAAGCCCAAAGGCAAATGTGTCGACCGCCTTCAACGCCGAATCAGGTGGTGGCTGCTTGATGAAGTCAAGTCCCAGGTGTTCGCCTCTGCCATCGGCGACAAGTGCGCCGGAGGTGAGGGCGAACCGGTTCAAGCTTACTGGGACAGGATTCAGGCGGCTATCCTTGGGTCGGCGAGAGAGGTGCTTGGCGTGTCTAAGGGCGGACGCAAGTGTGACAAGGAGACTTGGTGGTGGAACGACTCAGTCCAGAGGGAGACCAGGGCGAAAAAAGCCCTCTTTAAGAAGTGGCAAGCGTCCAGATCTCCTGAAGATCGCGACGCATACAGAGATGCCAAACGCGCCACCAAGAAAGCTGTAGCCAGAGCCAGACGAGACCACTTACAACCACTTTACGATAAGTTGGACTCGTCTGAGGGGCAGAAGCTCATATATAAGTTGGCGCGCTCCAGGGTCAAAGCGGCACAGGATATCTCCAAGTGCCGCTGTGTAAAAGACCCCGTGGGCAACTTGTTATGCGAGGACCTCGCGGTGAAGGAGAGATGGCGCTCATATTTCCACGAGCTGCTGAACAAGCAGCATAAAGAGGTGCAGCCGCCAGATCTTCCTCCGAACCAAGGACTAGTGCCACCGATAACGCCTGCAGAGGTCCAGAATTGTCTTCGCCGCATGAAGAATCGGAAAGCTGTTGGATCCGATGGAGTCCCCATCGAAGCCTGGAAGGCGATGGGCTCTCGTGGTGTGGGCACTTTAACCGACCTTTTTAACAGGACACTCCTCACCGGTACGATCCCGAACCAATGGAGGCTGAGTATCATTACTCCAGTCTTCAAAGGCAAGGGATCGGTGCAGGAGTGCGGTAACTACCGCGGTATAAAGGTCATGTCCCACACCATGAAACTCTTCGAGAGGGTTATCGACTCTCGGATTCGACAGGAGTGCACTGTCTCGGAGTGTCAATATGGGTTTTGCCCTGGTCACGGGACAATGGACCCTATTTTTGCCCTAAGGACTGTCGCGGAGAAATACAGGGCGAAGAATACGCCTCTGCATTGTCTGTTTCTTGACTTGCAGAAGGCCTTCGACTGTATTCCTCGCGCGATAATCTGGTGGGCATTGCGGTACAAGGGGATTCCAGAAGCCTATATTGGGATCATCCGAGACATGTACCGTGATTCCGATTCCGTAGTTCGGACCGCTGTTGGCGACACAAAACCTTTCCCCATCACCGTCGGGGTGCACCAAGGATCCGTCCTTAGTCCGTTTCTGTTTAGCGTGGTATTAGACGTATTGTCAGACAGCATCAGAAACTCACATGAGCAGCCCCCGTGGTTGCTCATGTATGCTGATGATATCGCGCTGGCAGATTCGGACAGGGGTAGGCTGGTGCAACGCGTGAAGGCGTGGAAGGAGTCGCTTGAGAACGGTGGTCTGAAGATCAATGTGGCGAAGACCGAGTACTTGGCCTGTAACTCCACAGATCCCACACCCGTACGCATAGACGGCAACACGGTCGAGCGCACGGACCATGTGAAATACCTGGGATCAGTGTTTCATGCGTCTGGTGACATCGATTGCGACGTCAAGGCACGCATTGCTGCCGCGTGGGCCAAATGGCGTGAGGTAACTGGTGTCATTTGTGACCCCAAGATGCCGGTAAAGTTGAAGGGACAGGTCTATAAGACCATTATTAGGCCTGTCCTTTTATACGGCTGTGAAGCGTGGCCGGTGTTAGAGCGACACAAGCAAGAACTGCGTGTCACGGAGATGAATATGTTGCGGTGGATGTGTGGAGTGACGCGGAAGAACCGCGTTAGGAACTCCCGCATTCGCGGTAGTCTTCATGTCCGTGACATTGCGGATAAATTGCAGGAGTGTCGGCTCCGTTGGTATGGCCATGTTTTACGGCAACCGGATACTTACGTGGGAAACAAATGTCTGGCCATGCCGCCTCCGCCGGGCCCCGGCAGGAGGGGTAGACCCAAAAAGTGCTGGCTTGACGTTGTAAAGGGTGATATGCGTGCCAATGGGCTCACTACCAGGGATGCTGAAGATCGCGCGAAGTGGAGTAGAAAAAGTCGGAAAGCGGACCCCGGGCACCGAAACGAAAGTTTTGGTGGCAACCGGGACTAACGCTAGGATGATGATGATGATGATTTCACACATTCAAATATGTGTTACTAGATAACAATAAAGCCATTACTTTTAATTTCCCCAGCAGTCACAAAAGTCGATATAGACATATTAATAGATCAGCCTTCATATCGTAATCATAACGAAAAACCAAGCCGAACGTAATAAGTATTCTTATGGCGGTTCTTTTTTTATTGCTGTAGAACAGCAGACAGGCTGACTGCACATTTGGAATTTAGCAGTTACCATCGCCTATGGGTGTTTGCAACGCCAGTGGCATCGCGTACACGCTGCTATCCCATAAGGGTACAGGAATTTGGGTCACTAATGCCGGAACACAACACAAAGTTATTATGGCGGCATACTTAAGACCAAAGGTGGTCGCTATCCATACGGGCTTGGGGCCCTACCACGTAGCTAGGGTGAGTTGTTTTGTCGCCTTTTACGACAGGCCGACCCCGGCCGCAGAAGTCAGTATTCTTTCTCCGCCCCTGCACTTAAATAAACTACCACAAAGATAATTAAACCAAAATGGAAAACTTTTGTTTATATACTATATTCTGGCTTCAACGTGATGACTTTACATACATTTTGCTCTAAGTATCTAACATAATAACAGCCTATAATGTCCTACTCCTGAGGTCTGGCTTCCTCTTACAGGGTAAACAGTAAACCTGCCAGTCAAACAGATCGACACACTAGCCTGCTAGCGGCCCACTTAACAGCTTAAAACAGTTACCGTCGTCTATGGATGTTTGCGACGTTAGGGGCACCGCGAATACGCTGCCGTCCCATAGAGGCACAGGAACCTGACTCACTAATGCCAGATCACAACACAAGGTTATTATTGCGGCATACTTATAGACCAAAGGTGGTTGCAATCCAGATGGGCTTGTGCCCTTATCACGTAATTAGGGTTGTTGTCTTTTACGACAGGCCAACCCCGGTCGAAGTGGTCTGTATGCTTACTCCAACACAGCACAGAGATAAGTAAGCTGGTTTCTTCACAATATTTTCCATCACCGTTGGTATATGAAAATTTTGATATGTATATTAGATGAGAAAACCTTCCAAAGCTCTGCCTATCATCGTAGGATTCAAACCTTTGACCTAGATTGTTCTCCGAATGTGATCCCATTATGCTTCTAGGTCTGTGAATATTTACGACTAGATAATTAAAGCAGACTTACATTAACAAAGAATGGAATGATGAGCATAACAACCGCAAGTTCCAGATGCGGATCTGACACAGGCGACAGACGTAACGTGGACAAAACAGCCACAAGTGGAGGAAATCTGAGCAGCAATGCTAGTATAGATTTCGCAAATGTTGCCAGTGCTGCATACAACACACACTGGCATATCCACGCTGAACACTTTGCTGGTTTACCTAATGACAAAATACATCAATCCTTTAAAAAATTATTTAAAGTTCTAAGCATGTGAAAAAATTACTTCAGTTTACACAATATAAGTTACTCAATTTTATAATTCTTTCCCGCTCTGATAAACTAGCAGGAGTGCCAAAATGCCGTGCAAAGTCCCCGAAGCGAAGGTTTGAGTTGCAACCAGGATTTAACGCTAGGATGATGTATTTACAATTCTCCTTTTTGCGAGGTTTTTTATATCAGTTGCATCCAAAGTATAAAAGTTCAGAGCAAAAGGTCGATACTTCATATAATATACAGTAGAATCTCGATTATCCGAATCAATTAAAACCAGGAGTATTCCGTATAATCGAAAATCCGGATAATCGATTTCAAAGTCAAATCAAACAATAATTAAATTTTAATAACTTTTTATTATAGAAAGGGTTTTACATAGATCATTTAGACAATAGGATATAAAAAAATTACGAGTTATAAATATAATGAATAACCATAATACTAGTAATCTTTGACGTAATGAATCACATCTTTTCATTGTGGCCAAGTCCCTGGTGCGGTTTAGTTGTAATAACTGTATGGGATCCGATTCACCCTGTCTTTCAAACCATTTAAAAGCAACACCTAGAGTTGTCAACGATTTCTTCATCAGTTAAAATTTTTGAATCCAGCGTCTTCACTATTGTAGGTCAACCACTTTTTGATATTATCTTCATCACACTCTTCACCAATGCTAATAATTTCTATTTCTTCTGTTTGATGACATTTTAATGTTTGCGATTCCACGGAGTTCCACCCTTCTACCAGCATATAGCAACAATCTTTTAAATTTATTTCTGTAAAAATATTCAACATCGTTTCTATTTCAGTAGCTGTTTTCTGTATAAACGCTTTAAAGTTACAATGACACTTTAGCAAAAACTTTATTGTAAACTTCCCATTTTCTCGACTTACTGTCACATCGCCCTCTCGCGTCCTTTTGAAATATCTTCACCTCAGGAATAAATGTATTTTCATACCAAGTAAGAAAAATATGTGTTCATCCATGCTTTTTATTGGTTAGCGTAAGTTACGGAGATTTAAATATTTTTGAAACAGCACAGATTTTTTGATTTGCCAATATGTAACAATGGCAACCGATGTGTTCCTTTAGCGTTCGTGCAAACCATAACCGCAACTCAATCCTTACTCATTTTGCCCCGGTGCTGCAATTTCATGACGCGATGCTAGTGATCTGCTTGGTAGCGCTTTCCAATTAAGACCTGCTTCGTCAGCATTATATACAAAATCTAAATCGTATTCCTTTTCATCTAGAAATGCTTTTAACTAACTAATAAATGAGTCGTCTGAGGCAACGTTAGCAGGCAGCTTTTCGCCTTGAATCTCCAATTAGCGAATTCCATGTCTAGATTTAAATCTTGCTAACCATCCACAGCTCGCCTTGAAAGAAGTATCACCACCAAGCTTTTGATTAAAATCCAATGCTTTTTCACATAAAAGAGGTACAGTTATAGGCTGCCCGCTTGCTCTGTTTTGTAAGAACCAAGTAAAAATTGCGTTCTCCAGAATTACATTATGAGATTTTCTCATGGCTTTACATTGCGAGCTTTCATCTTCGTCCTAAAGCGCGCAGGTGAATTTTAATATGGTATCAGAATTCACTTCGAATTCTCACTTTCTTTGGTCACGTGACTAGGCGTGACGATGTCTCCATCGAACGTCTGGTTGTCCAAGGGAAAATAGAAGGAACAAGACCTCGCGGCAGATCGCCTATGAGATGGACGGACCAAGTAAAGGCTGCAGTGGACGTCCCATTACACGTGTGCTCCCGAAAAGCAGCTGTCCGGGAGGAATGGAGACGGATTGTCAGGCGTGTGACTGAAAAATGATGACCACGACTGCTCTGACAAGAGCGCAACGAAAGAGAAGAAGATCAGAATTCACCATTTTTTAAACTCTCCATTATCTTCACTTTGTCAAATATTAAGAGATAACATTACTTTTTTTCGCTAAAGCATTATAGATTTCGAACACAAAACATAAACAGAAAATTCAACCTATCAGTTAAATGCTATCAAATAAAATTATATATATAAACAATAACAAACACTATCGCGCAAACAAATGAGAATGGGAGTACCTACATGTCGAGACAGGAATGAACTCGTCTTAACGTGTCTCATTGCGCCGTCAAATCAAGAATGATTCGGGATAATTGGATAATCGATGTTCGGATAATCGAAATTCTATTGTATTTGACTATCTCTGAGGCTTGGCATAAAGGCTTTCACACATTGGAACACCTGCAGGATTGACAGATTTGATTCCAGTCCTAAGCTTGCGTGTTTATTTAGAAAAGTATATATAAGTTGTCTTTTACCCATAGCACAAGAGCTCTTCTGCTTACTTTGGTACTAGATGGAGTGCCATGGCAGTGCAGTGGCATGAATTGTCAAAATTTCTGCCCATAGCGTATTTTTATTTTTGAATAAGTATATAGTATAGTAAAACTTGAATATGGGCTAAAATATTATTGTATGCTGATTTAAGGAATCTAATGACATTGATAACCCAGACCTACAAACTTTTTTTTTGGTGTTGACTATTCGGTTATAATTTGGTTAACTAATCCTTATGAAGTCATGAGAAGGCATAAAAATACTGAACCTATGGACGGGTGTATAACTATAAATATTTACAAAAAATGCATTTTATAATACTTAATGTCACATATCTGATTAATTGCTTCTTACTTAGTAATTGTGATATGTCATCATCCAGAATACAAACATTAGATAAAACTGTACTATTTAGTAACCTTAGATAAAACTGGCCCATATTTTGCCTTCCCTTCATACAAGAAACTTTCCTAATTTGGAAAATTACTATTGAAAGACAATGATTTCATACATTTTATGAATGGATTAGAAGCAGCAGCTTGGAATTCTTTTGTTGCGGTTGTGAAAAATTTATTACAAAATTAGAAGGCAACATTAATAAATTAATATAAATTTAAACAAAGGAGACCTGGAATAATGATTATTAAATGAATAATACAAAAATAAAAAATGTCCAATTTTGGTCGAGTCTCCTGCACTTTTGCTGTGGGGCCGTCTTGTGGCAGAAATGAGCCATCTCCTTTCTTATAAACGTTATGAGAAATTTCTTTAAATTAGCTTTATAAATTTTGGATGTAATATCAACATTAAAGTACATTATCTGATCGGAGAATGTGTCCATCAAGATTTAAAAGTAATGGGAACACAGATAATATGTTCACTGGTATGAATATATGATGGCAGATTACTGCTAGAGTATTATATGGGAATATCTTAAAGACATTCATTCATCATAGAAATCTAAAAAAAGCTTCTAACCTGTAGAATCATCTAATAAAACTTTTTTACACCTGCAATTTTTCGTAAACTATATTAGTAGCAGCATTGAAATTGCATTGTATATATGCAGCATTGAAAATGTAAATATACAGTAAGAATCAGGGTATTGGTAAACTTAAAATCAGTTTTGCCAGCACCAGTCATTGTAGACTTGTGTAATACAAGTAGAGCTGTAATGTCTTTTGGAGCCATTATACATTTGTATTATATTATAATTTTTAGAGTCACATCAACATTGAGCTGAAACGTGCAGACTGACAGCAGGACTGGTTCACAAATTTCAAGTCACTCATTGCGCTATGTTGGGTCTTTGGGGGCAATGGACCAATCAAGTCTCGGAAAACATATGAGGCCCTCCCAGCCCAATGACCTGACGGACTTGATCAAGGTTGCCGGTTAGGGCTAAATGGGAAAACCAAATTTGAGGTTAAATTTGGGGAGGTCTATGTCCAGCAGTGGACAATGATTGGCTGATGACATACAGTTATCCAATTATAAAATATTAATTTAAGATCTTACTTAGTGTAACTTATTTATTACTTTGGTATATTAGTTAGAGAGAAAAATATATGTGAGTATATTTACAGTAATAACTTACCATATTCACCAAAATTAATTAGTGGTATGTCATAAGTCCTCGCACAATACTGTGCCAATCGTATTCCAGCCCATATTATTAGCAAGCCAAGAGTGGAATCTAACATGAAATTCACTATATACCTGAAAATAATACTTAAAACTAACTTGATCTAAAAAATAGTTATGTAATCAATATCAATAAAAAAATATTGCAGTTATACAAAATGTATTCTCAAAACTAGATTAACTCATTAAACATTTACTTTCATTAGGTAGCTAAGTGGTTTTTTTATTTAATGTGCATATTATAGCATAAGTGTTACATAGTAAAGAAAAACATCATGATGAAATCTACATACATCTACCAATACTCCTTGGACAAGCATGGTGGGTATACTCTTCGTTCCCACATGGAAAAGATCCAAGGACATTATAAGGAAGTGTATATCATGTAATTAATTTATATGATAAATATTAATTGTTGGACAGTTTGCAAGAACTGAAAACAGTTTTTTGGTCTGTTAATACATATATACTTTGAGTTGTTTCTATTAAAAGTTCATTAGTATTTTATAACAAGCGGCTAACGGCCCGCTTGGAATTTAACAGTTACCATTGCCTATGGCTGTTTGCAACACCAGTGGCATCGCGAACACACTGCTGTCCTATAAGGGTACAGGAACTTGGGTCATTAATGCCAGAACACAACACAAGGGTATTATGGCGGCATACTTAAGACCAAAGGTGCCATCCAGACGGGCGACTTTCCTTAAGATATCATGTAAAATTCATAAACTTAAATAAAAAATTGTAAAGGACCTTATTATGAACAATTGTAAACAACAATTGAAAGAATAATACTAATTTTATTTTAATACATATATGTACTATGTTTTACCAAGTGCATGGATTCCCAGAGAGATGTGGCGATAGCCAAACATTTGCTGAGTGGATAATAAGAGCTCCAAGGCCTTGCTTAGATGTATCATAGAACCATATCAACCAAGATCTTCTGGCATAGCGAGGTTCACAGAACCTTTTACCTATAAGAAGATATATAAATTAAGAATCCACCCTTATTGTAATACACACACTAGTGTACATGTAATATCAACGCCTTGTAGTGTGTAAGAAATATTTTATTACACCTTGAGCGCAGGGGTTCAATTCTCAGTTAAGTGAAAACCAAAATGAGTGCTTAATCTGCCACGGATGTTTAATATTTTCTTTTATATACAATTAAACACGAATAATTAACTTTGTTCGAGGATATAAATCGTGGAGTTGATATTTGGTACTGATTATTATTAACTAAACAAAAATAAATGCGTAAATCGAGTATAATTGAATTAACGATAACGAACTTTTGAATGTTTTCAACATAGGTCAAGTGTGACGAACTTACCAATAAGGCAAGTGAATGCAAGAACCGCTAAAAGAAATTGCATAAACCAGCCATAAGTATCCGTAAGTGCATCCTTGGAGCAATGAGGCTCCGACCAAAAGTAATCCGAACTATTATTCATCTCATATATTATGTCGAAATTGATTTTATATTTTTTTATATTTACACTTCACAAGAAACTATCAATTAAAACTATATTCTTATTTTTATGTGTTATGAACGTATTATTATATACAAACGCAGTTCTTAGATGTAATTTTATAAAAAAGTAATACTTATTATCGAAATGTACGAAGTAGGTAGGTAGGTACTAAATAATAAACTCCGGAAAACTAAATTTGATTGACAACTATTTGACAGTAGACAAAATGATTGTTGTTGTTGTTTTAATTTGCCAATCTGGCAGGCAAAGGACTTGGTCCATACAGCCTTGTCAATTGTAATCATTTCCAGAAATTTGTTGGCATATGCCATGTCATAAGTATTCAAAGTTCAAAGTTGCAGCTTTTTAATTTATATTAAAGGCCGAAGCCATGTCAAATGTATTTCAAACCCAGTAATCGTGTAATCAAATAGGCCTAAGCCATGTCACTTGTCTAAGAACTTTCCCAATCCATTTCATATCCTTATAGTTACATCTTCATGTCATAATCCTTCAAAGTTCAATTCCAGACGTTGTCACAAATTTGTAAAGAATAGAATAGGTATCCGAGTTTTTAAGTAGATCCTGGATGGAGCGCGGGATTTCTCCAGGGTTTTTATAAATATGGAGGAGGGAATCTACCAGTATTAATCTAGCCACCGCAAAATAAGTACATTTGAAGAATATATGATCCAGAGTTTGATTTTCAGAATTACAATAATTGCAAATAGATGACGAAACAATTTTCATTCTAGCCAATACAGCATTAACTTTACAATGACCAAGCCTTAATCTGCAAATAGTTGAGTAAAATTTTCGTCCCATGTAAATATCGGGTTTCACAAACCAAGGTGTAACAGGATTGGTAGAATTAACAATAGAAAAGTACCATTGCCCTTTTCCAGTATTGATTATTTCGTTTTTATAATTGGCCCAGTCTTCTTTAATTTTTTGCTTCAAAATGATATAAGAGTCGGTGTAAGGGATGGCAATACCAGGATAGGCGATAATGTCACTCGTCTCGTTATCTGTGATAGCCCTGGCTAAGTAATCCGCGTGCTCGTTTCCAATTACTCCAATATGAGAAGGAGTCCACAAAAATACAATATTAATGTTATCTTCTGTAAGAATCGTCCACAGTCTTTTAATTTCATAAATTATATAATTAACACTAGTGCTCAGCTTACAATTATTGATCGCCGTTAATACACTCATAGAATCTGATATAATCAACCAATCAGAGGTTCCTTTATGGTGCTTTTGCTGTACATACTGAAGGGCAAACAGTACTGCCAGACATTCAGCTGTATAAATACTAACATACGCTGGTAACTTTATTCCATGTCCAATTTTCATGTGAGGTATGTAAAATGCACAAGATACATTGTTATTTCTTTTGGACCCATCAGTGAATATGGCAATATGATTAGGATATCTATTAATCTGCTCATACACTTCTTCTTTACATTTCATTTTATTCTGTATGATAACATTAATTTCTGCAAATTTACTTTTATATGAACCTCTATAGCAGGGCCAGTTAGCATTTGCTCGATATATATTATAATCCTGACCTAATTGTATTATTTCTGAGAAATCTTTAAAAATATAAGGAGCTGAATCATTTATAGGATGAAAGCAATTATAATAATGAAGGATTTTTTTGAATAACGGATGATCCAACATTGAATATAATTTAATTAGAAAGCGATTCTTAAGATATTTAAATCTTAGAGATAAAGGAAGTATATTACATTCCGATTGAAGAGAAATAATTGGAGATGTCCTCATGGCTCCAGTAATAAGTCTTAAGTTATTATTCTGTAACACTTCAAGTTTTTGACAGTGCCTTTTGCTTGACCCAAAACACATAAATGCATATTCGAAATGGCTACGAACAAGAGATTTATATAACATTAGTAATATTTTAGGATCTGCACCCCAGTATGTCCTAGCTATAGCTTTTAAAATATTGAAAGCTTTGGATGCCTTACAAACAATGGAATCCACATAGCTTGTCCATGAAAGATTTTTAGAAAAAGTAACACCAAGAAATTTAACATTATTAGCTATAGGTAAGAGAATCTTGTTATAATACAATTTTACATTAAAGGGTCTAAATTTATTAAATAATACAACCTTACTCTTGTCTGTGCTTATGTCAAGGTTTAGATAAGAAAAGTATGAATTAAGGTTTTTCAAACAGTTATTAAGAGTCTCTACAAGCAATTTTACATTTGTTCCTGATATATAAATAACTAAATCATCAGCATATTGTAAATTGGAGATAGATGGACCTAGAATTGAATTAAGCTTATAAATATACAAAATAAAAATCAAAGGGCTAAGGATACCACCTTGACAGACGCCCTTGTGAGAATATCTTGGTCCGATCAAGTCACCACATGAATTTATTTTAACAAAGACTTCTCTATGATGTAAGAAATTAAAAATCCAATTAATTAATTTCCCAGGTATACCAATAGACCCCAACTCAGATGCAAGAATGTGATGATTAACATTATTGAAAGCGCCCACAATATCAAAGAAGATACCTATCAAGACTTCTTTATTTTTAATGGAATTATAAATATCTAGATGAAGATGTGTAATACTTTCCCTAGCTGATTTACCTCTTCTAAAACCTAACTGGTTTGAAGGTAATAAATGATTACTTTCAATGTAAAATTCAAGACGTGACTTCAACATTTGTTCAAAGATCTTACCCATACATGATGTTAGTGTGATAGGTCTATAAGAGTCTGAAAGTTGAGGGTCTTTTTCTGGTTTCAAAACAGGAACAATAATATCAATTTTCCAATCATCTGGTATAAGAGACTTATCCCATAATAAATTAAAAATATTTAAAACAACATTCCTGCAACACGTTTTCAATTTTTTCAATACTTTGTAAGAAAGGCCATCTAAACCACTGGTAGTATCTTTCCTCGAGTCACATGCAGCATTAAATTCATTAATTGTAAAGGGCTTAGTGAGAAAGTCTATGTCTGCAACATAGACTGAAGAGGTTTTTACAGGAAGTTCGACTGTATCTGGTGTAAATTTGTTTAGGATTTCATAAGCCCACTTAAGATCAGTATGTTTGGTATTCACAGGAGGAATGTAGGTTTTATTGAATTTTCTAATTTTGTTCCAAATCAAAGTCAATGGCGTATTTCTATTTATTGATTCACAAAATTTAATCCAGCTTAAATTTCTTTCTGTTTTTAAAACTAACTTTTTATTTGCCTGCATTCTCTTAAAGTTTATATAATTTGACTCAGTTGGATCATTTTTGAATTTAATGTAAGCTGCCTTGGAACTAGCAACTGCATCATTACACTTTTCACTCCACCATGGCAGAGCTAATTTTCTTTGCTTTCTCGAAGAAGCAGTAAAATTACAAGAATGTTGTTGAAAGGGATGACACTGTGTGATAGCATTTTTAAATAAAAGTATAAGATGACTATAACCTTTCAGGGGATCACTATAATCAAACTGACAGCTATGCAATAAATCATGAATATGTTTGGTATAATTAGTCCAGTTTAGTAGACGATTATTAGAAGAAATTTTTTTATTATTATTTGAGATATTAAAATTTGAATTTTTAAAATAGTATTTTGATATTACAGGGAAATGATAACTGCCTAAAGAATCATCACCAACATACCACTCTGAAGAAAGGGATAAAGATGGGGAAACTATTGTTAAATCAAGAGCATTTTGACGCCATGTATGAGACCCTACTGTTGTCTTGTCACCATTATTTAGAATGACAAGACCCAAATCATCTACACATTGTAGTACATCATTTCCTCTTGCATCTGTAGAGTCGCAACCCCACACTGTATTTAAAGCATTGAAATCTCCTGCAATAATCATTGGTTCCGAAAGGCTATTGAATAAATTATCTAGTTTAACTTTACTAAAAGGTGGAGAACATTGCTTGGGGCTGTAAAATGATACTAATGTAATTTTTATATTAGCAAAATTTAACTGTATGGCAATATTTTGTAAAGAGTCATCATAAAATGTATCAAGCATGCGATAACTTAATGTATTGTGAATGAAAATAGCAACACCATTATGACTATTACCAGAATCCAAACGAGCTATATTGTATCCATTAATAGAAAAGTTATGATGTGCTTGTAACCAAGTCTCACAAACAAGAGCAACATGTATTTCATTCTCATATAAAAACTGTGTAAATAAATAACGATTACTTATCAAACTCTGAGCATTCCATTGTGTGATTCTTAAACAATCCATTTAGATAATTATTTAGTATTTTTGAAAATATCCATGAGAACATCTTTAATAAACTGAGATGAAATTGATTTATTATTAGTTTTATTTTCTGTTATTATTTTAACAATTGACTTTGTAATAAGATCCATTATATCAACAGAATTAATTAATGAAAGGAACTGTTCTGGCTTAGATTTAGATGGTAATGAAGGAAAAGATTTCTCGTTAAAAAGGTCACTAAATTTTCTTTTTTCTGCCAAATCTTTACTTTCTGCAATCATTTTTTTTTTAATTGGGCAGCTCCCCGAAACACTAACATGTGGACCTTTACAATGTACACATACTGCTTTATCAGTTGAAAGGGTGCACTCTTTGTAAGTATGAGGCCCAGAACATATTGAGCATCTGATAGAATTTTTACAGAATTTAGCCATATGACCGTATCGGAGGCATTTAAAACATTGTTTCACTGGAGGTATGTACGTTAGTAAAGGAAATCGCCATCCATGAATATCTACAAATTCTGGTAATATAGACGATGCAAAGGTAATGACTATAGTGCCTGTAGGCTCCAAAACGAATCCTGAATTTGTATTAATCCTTCTCATAATGCGACGTACGCAAATTATCTTCCTCTGACTTGACAATAAAGTAAAAATTTTAAAGTTAGATAAATTTAGGGGAACGTTTCTAATTACTCCTGATATTTCTGTGCTAAAGGCTGGGATGCTCGCCCGGAACTTATAATCCTGAAGAAAAGTCTTATTGCTCAAGAAAGCGTTTGCCAAATGAGACTTATCAAAGTGTACTCCTATCTTGTACTTATTCATTGATTGGAGGTATTTAATTCCTTTAACATATCGTTTTAGGTGGCTAGCTAAGGAAATAATATCCTTAGAACCTATGGGTTTTCCCTCGTCCGCAGACTCCAGGAACACCACAAAGTCAACTAGAGGTGAATCCTCGGGATACCGTCTCGTGTAATCACTAACATAATATGGCTTAAACTTATCTTTTTCTGAAATTTCTGTCTCGTTAGAATCGCTGCTGCCATCGGACGCTTCATCCGCCCAATCACCAGAGGTCCCAGTTAAGGGACGTTTTTTCTTTTTGGGCATGATGCCCTAACTTTAAAATTAATAAAAATTGCAACGATTGTATTAAATTAAATTATTATATATTATATATTAAATAAAAATATTTCTAAAGCGCGCCTTTACACTTTGCCTTCCCGCCTTTTTTTTTCGCCGTGTTTTTTTCTATCGTAGACAAAATGAGAATAAAAGTCAGTTTTATTTTCTGCAGTTGATATGCTTTGAATATCGATTTTACCAATGTAAAAGTACAGTAAAAGAAACAAGATTTAAATGGACCACATACTCTTACGTATTAGTAAATTATCCCAGCAGTGTTCTGTAAACCTGGAGACAAGATTAGGTGCTAACCTAATTAGCATAGTTATATACTAATAAAGAAAATAACTTTGAGAGTTATGGAAATTAAAAGTGGAAGAATTACTTTTTTATATATTACTCTATAATAATGCTTACATTGCTTACGATATTATTACAGTACAGTAAAATCAGTATAGTAGCATTCATAAGACCAGCAGCAGTTTTACAAGTCTATCGCATCAAAACAAGTCGTCCGACAGTCAACGATCTTTTTCCTAAAAAGAACATTTTACCCAATGATAGTATGAGTCCGATATATCAAAACGAATCTGAAATCGGATTTCAGTTGAAATCGTATCGTATCGATATTCAACACTATACAAACTGATTTTAGAAAACGTATCTCGGCAGAAATTAAATCAAGATGACATATCAATATCAAAACAAAACGACGAAAACACAAACAAATATAAATCTAATCATCGCGCAATCGTTTTCTATTGCTAGTTTTGCAAAGTTGCAAACCAAACCAATATTTGAAAACTTACTAACTCTTTCACTCCGCCAATCGATCGCTTAGTTAGAATGAGAGAAAGCGAATCTCATTAGAATTCGCGTCCTTTCATTCTAACTAAGCGATCGTTTAGTACAGTGAAAGAAATGAATCGAATTTTCATCAGTTTTGGATTTTGGCGGTTTTTAAGAAACTAAGAATGGCAGATTGAAACGAAACAAAATTACAAGGACAGGGAGTAAGATCTATATCAGAATGCAACTACTTCCATCATAATATTACGCAATACTTAATGATAGCTTAAGTTTTGTGTTTGTTAGATAGATTTTTTGAATTATTGGAGAGTTTTGCACACTTGACCTCGGTGACACGCGCGGTGTGCGCGTAATGTTATTTTTGTATTCTCGTGAACTATGTAATTGTAATTAGATAGGTATTTTATGATTTCTTAAAAGTGTTTGGTGGTGACGGATTATTGTTTTTAATTTTTTATTATTATTATTTTAAAATTTTTATCGTTTAGACTGTAATTAAAAGTGCAAATTTAGTTTGATTTAAACAGTAAACGTAAAAATATCGATCGAAACTAAGGTAAATCCTCTCCAGCAACCACTCCGGAAATCGATTTCTGAAATCGAATTTGTGTATCGAAATAAGCTTTGTGCAGAGAACAACATTGCCTGTAAAAAATTGCTTCTCAATTGTGCTTCGAAAATTATTGTTTAATATTGTACTTTATTTCTATCGCAGTTTTTTATGTGAAATTTTATTAGGAGACAATAGGATTATTTTCACCTAATTAATACGCAATTTCTTTAAGGCATCAACAAATATCGAAAATATAGAAATTGGAAGAAACTAAGAACTTCGTAAACTTGATATTTGCAAGTATCTCTATGCAGAAAGCAGCGTGTTCTTAGTGCCCCTGGCGTCGCAGACATCTATAGGCGATGGTAACTGCATAAAATACTATTAAAATTATGTCTATGTGGAGTGGACTGTCATCCCAGGCTGTTACTAAACAATAGTACTAAGTACTAGTAATAGTACAATTTTTTAACAAATAATATCAAAGGTCTAATATTTTTAAGCTTACGAAAGCTTTAAAATAAATAGCAGTTTGTAGAACATACAGAAGAAATTGATATTTTATATCAATTTGACCCAATTTAAACTATTTAATTTAAATGAAATAAAAAACGAATCATAGGTTTCATGGTTGCACAATTAAGTCGTATAGTCGTCTTATCATAAGTCTTAGTCGTTTACTAAAGATGTACATGTGGTTATAAAGCTAATAAAATATTAAAATCATTTGGCCCTTTATTCACACTTACTGATGGAAAAATTTCTAAAAACATTTTGTTGACAATCCCGTTGCAAAATATCATTGAGACCAACATGTTTTGATATTCTGCCAAAAGGTCTGTCAACTATATGCTATGATGTTTGAAATTATGAAATGAATACTTGGAATGTGATATCGATTTCTTCGTTTAATCGATTTGTTTTTAACTTAACATTCACCTCGAGTTTTGTTAGATGATGCTATTGCTATTTGATTAATGTTTGACATTGACATCACTATTGTCGCTATTGCCGCCATTTTTATTCTTGTCGTGTAAAATTGTAATTTTGCAACAGAAAATTCCATTGTAATTTTAAAACATTTGCGATTTAGTAACATAAAATTCAACAGACTCTTCATATTGTTCTATTGGTAAGTTTATTTGTATCCTATAATTAAAGTTATCTGGTTTTCTATCATAGCAAATGCACGTCATTCTATCGATTTAATGCCGGTGTTAAACGTTTTAAATCCTTAGACTACACATGTATTCTAGAATCATCAGTGTATTATTAATATGTAAGGTTCTATGCATATTTATTATATAAATTTGGAAAGAAAATTACTTTAAAAGTAATAACGGACTTGTACCTCATATTGCATATCATGTTTTACTCTTATTGAGCATAATTTTATACTCTAGATGAAGCATACTTCATAAAAATCAAGTCCTCGCACCTTTTGGGTTTGATAATGATATTTGTCAAAGTTGTCACAGTGGTCAGAAAAAAGCATAACCTAGGTTCTGATTGTATATTTAACTAATGAAATTTGAAGTTAAATGCGAAAAAGAACACGATTTAAACTATTCAGGCACACAAACAATTGTAAGTTAGGTGTTGAAATGAAGTGCAGGTGAGGATCAATGGAAAAGAACCAAGAAGTTTTTTTGACTCCATTAAGAGGGAGAGATGGTTCATATGAAGATGAGCATTGTTATTTAGCATCTAGTACCTATAGCATTTAAAACACCATATAATCTGAAAATCATAAAAAATTAACAAAATAATAAAACAGATATTCCATAAAATGGAAAAAAGTATGTGAAGTTAACAACCACAAACCATCTTTGGTTTAGAAATTAGCAAATTCTTCTATTACATATTCATTGTTTAATACACATTCAAAATAGAAGATATTAGACAATTCGATGCTTATTATAATTTTTAACTCTTGAAAGGCTATGGACCTTTTATGTGAGACTTTGTATATGTTACATAACATTTAATAAAGTGTATTGAAAATTAACTGCTTAAATAAATATCATTTACTATATATATACATCAACAGATTAGTTAAATTAAACTGTCAAGATATCTCATTGATTTTCCTGTGCTGTCTAGGTAAATTTTATTTTTACTAGTACTATAATAAGAGGTCCTTAAGCTGTTGCTGTTGTAATATTTCATAATATAATTATCTGACTAACAACTAGTTAACTGAGACACCTACAACACATATTCCGCTTAAAAACTATCCATATATTAAAGTGAAAACTGCACTGTGCCGGTTTTTTATTCATGCAGGGACGGAGAAAGAATACTAACCTCTGCGGCCTGGGTCGGCCTGTTCTAAAAGCAGTCAAAATAACCCACCCTAGCTATGTGGTAGGGCCTCAAGCCCATCTGGATGGCGACCACCTTTGGTCTTAAGTATGCCGCCATAATAACCTTGTGTTGTGTTCTGGCATTAGTGGCCTAAGTTCCTGTACCCTTATGGGACAGCAGAGTGTTCGCGATGCCACTGGTGTTGTAAACATCCATAGGCGACGGTAACTGCTAATTTCTAAGCGGGCCGTCAGCCTGTCTGCTGTCCTACAGCAATAAAAATAAAACCTGTTTTTACAAAAATTGCATTGATGGAGGAGTATGAAATTTGGCAGTTATATAGAAGAGAAGTGCAGAAAGCTAATTTTTTTGTCTAAATTCCATTAGAAATACATTAAATTAAAATAAACAATACACACACTGCTACTCAAATCTCCAACGCGACTTACACACACATACATACCTTACTTAAGCTCTTGTTTTTAACATGCTTTTATTAGCTTGGTATCTATGTACAAGAATCTTTAAATGCAATTTTCACCCCTTTCAAAACAATTATTGATTTGAAACTTTGTACTTATCAAGGACCAATGACAATGCAATAATTTGTATAGTTTGTATCATTATTTTTATAAGAGCCTGATAAAAACCATTAAGGTTAATTTTATAAAAATATATAATTTCTTAATATACTTACATTAGTAAATATGTACTAAAATAATTAATTAATAAATAATAATGTTATACAATTATTAGTGATACATGTTTTATTGAATGTAAAAATCGACAATAACAACAAATTAAACTTTGGAATTGTTTTGTATTTGTTTAGTTATTAATAATTTGTGAAATAAATCTTGCCCAAGCTCAAGGAAAATGGTGTATAAGTAATCTAAATTGATTTACTCTTGCCTATTTGTAGGAATTTTGTAATTTGCTCCTTCAAATGTAATTACTAATTAATAAGAAACTTCATGGAGTAGACAAAAGTCAAAACTGCCATCATAGCTTGGCGGTAGCATAGTCTTTTATTATTGTAGTATTCTATGAAATGTTTTAACAATTTTAACTCTATGTTTTACTTTAAAACTTTTCAAAATTGCATAATATTGAAATGCAGTTAAAAATTAAGTTGGGAAGTAGAGGTTATGTCTGGCATTGCACTGCTTTATCTCTAGTCTTAATGCATAAGTAGTTTGTTCGGGTCAGTGTGTATATAGTGATTGTATTCAAAATTAAGCTTCCCCATAATTTTTCAAGGGAGTTGTTAGTTTTTATTTTACTCCGTGGCAATGGCTTGTGCTATAACCAAGCACAGCTCAGGCCGCACATGGAGTACTGCGCACATTTATGGGCTGGAGCACCTACCTGTCAGGTCAACTCTCTAGAATCCAAACAACGGCGCGGTTCGTTTTTTCAACGATACCATACTGACAAACTTTAGACACATTTGGCCTTCAGAGACACTGTCTTATATTTTTTTTATTACTTAGGGCAGCAGACAGGCTGACGGCCCGTTTAGAATTTGGCAGTTACCGTCGCCTATGGGTGTTTGCAACACAAGTGGCATTGCGAACACGCTGCTGTCCCATAAGGGTACAGGAACTTAGGCCACTAATGCCGGAACACAACACAAGGTTATTATGGCGGCATACTTAAGACCAAAGGTGGTCTCCATCCAGACGGGCTTGAGGCCCTATCACGTAGCTCGGGTGGGTTGTTTTGTCGCCTTTTACGACAGGCCGACCCCGGCCGCAGAGGTTAGTATTCTTTCTCCGTCCCTGCACGGATAAGATATTCTACCACCTGAACAGTGTAGAATGTTCTGAGGGAATGTTTAAAATGGTGCCTTCTATGTCTGGCACCACACTGCTCAACATCGGTGGGGCGTTCATCCCTATTTCCTGGAGACTTTACGAATGAATGGTCCAGCTAAGGCTTTCCCATCGCAGTCTTTAGACGACGGGGATCACTTGCTACCAGTTGCCTGCCGTTTGCCTGTATGCTGAACTACAGATAGCAAAGGAAATGTCTAGTTTTTCTAAAATGTAGCCATATCTTTTCCATATTTATTCAATTTCCTCGATGGACATGAAGCAAAAAGGCGCGCTAAGTTTTTTTTTTAAATTTAAAGATATTAATTAACAGCTTATGACTACAAAGAGAATTGTATTTAAAATACTAAAATATTTTAATGTTTTTAAATAGGGCTTTAAAAAAATTGTCGCGTTTGTACAAGGTGGATTGGCGGGTTATACATACCAGTGCCTGGGTATGCAGGTTTCCTTCACCGTCGGCACACGACAATTATGATATAATATGCACACTAAACGAGGAAAACTGTCTAAGAGGTGCATGCTAGCGTATGATTCTAGGTTGTCAATGGACCTACTATATAATAATTACTAGCTGTGCCCGCGACTCAGTCCGCGTGGAACAGTGAATTTGGGCAGCATTTTTTGGATATATCTTATGGTTTATTTTGGATTGCAAACCCTAAAATATAAATAAACGAAATATACAAACTGCCTTCGAACCTACAACGTCCAGCTTAAGCTGAACCCTATTTTATATGATTGATGATATAAATCTGAGGTCAACTTAAATTGGATTAATAAAAATCCGAAACTGATCACTTCTAACTAAAACCATTTTTTTTTTCTAAAATAAAAATAGCCTAAGTTACTCCTTGTTACATCAGCTATCTGCCAGTGAAAGTCCCGTCAAAATCGGTCCAGCCTTTTCAGAGATTAGCGGGAACAAAAAGACAGACAAAAATTGTAAAAAATGTTGTTTTGGTATATGTACCGTGTATACATCCAAATGCACTTAGTAAAAAGCGGTTATTTTAATATTACAAACAGACCCTCCAATTTTATTTATTTGTATAAATTAAAGATGCATGATAAATAATAATATCTTTAGCAATTTGGAAGATTTAAATTAACCCAATCACTGAATTCTCTTAACGAGTCCGGGTTGAGCGGCCGCCCCTAATTGCAGCAATCAATCAACAACCAATCCAGAAGTCAAACAACCCTGAAATCTACTGATCCGCCTAAGAGAACGCGTTTCGTTGCAGTTATAAAGACTTCAAATTCCTCGATTAAATTTCCTCTTTAAAATTAACTTTGTTCCCCAAATATTTTTTCTTATGAATTGTGTGTGTGTGTGTGTGTGTTTTTTTTTAATGCTGTAGGATAGCAGACAGGCTGACGGCCCGCTTAGAATTTAGCAGTTATCGTCGCTTATAGGTGTTTGCAACGCCAGTGGTATCGCGAACACGCTGCTGTCCCATAAGGGTACAGGAACTTGGGTCACTAATGCCGAAACACAACAAGGTTATTATGGCGGCATACTTAAGACCAAAGGTGGTAGCCATCCAGACGGGCGGCCCTACCACGTAGTTAGGGTGGGTTGTTTTGTCGTCTTTTACGACAGGCCTACCCCGGCCGCAGAGGTTAGTATTCTTTCTCCGCCCCTGCACGGATAAAAATTTTTGTATTTCGTTTTATAGCATAAAATGTTTAGGAATTTCATTTTAAAACTGAATTAAGGCCCTCATCATCTTTATTTAGTAAACCGATTGACACTAAATGTTTTTCATCATAAATAACAAATTTCGTCATCAAGATGATTATATTAAACTTGGTCTGATGAACATTCTTGCTACCACTTGTACCTACCTATATATATACACTTCTTACCACTGGCAATTTGTACAAATCCTAAGTATTTGATCTGGTCTTGCAGCGTTTTCTGTTTTTACCATGTATAAGGGTTTAACTCCAATAAGATATCTTAATGGCAAAGATATTAAACCATACAAAAGCACGTTAGAAAGTTAAATGTTATTAAAACTTATATTTAATGGCCTAGAAATACTGTCTGCCCTGTATTAGAGCAATATTATACACTTTTATATTCCAATTCAATAATCCACCGACGTTCTCATGGCGCGTCTATGGGGACATTAAATGGCATCGATACTATAATTTAGTGGTTTGCGTGCAAGCTCCGGAGTTATGGGTGCTTTTACCGCGTCCGCCATTTAATTTGTCATACATGCTATAGATAGAGAAGCGGGGCTTTAATTGTTTCCTCATCCCTTCGCTGCATGCGGTGGTGTCGCGTGGTGTGGCGTAACACGCAGGTAGGACAATCGGGGAGGCACCGATGGCCGACACAATCGAAAGTAGAACGTAACAATTATTGGTGGTGGTATCGGTGGGTTATAAGTGGGCAGGGAGGGAGCAGGTCGGTGGCGGCGGTTCCCGCGCCGCAACCGTCAACAAACGGTCGCACGGCAACTGCTCATGACATATGCATGAGAGACACATGGCCGATGCCGCTTAAATATACAAAGACGGACGGGGAAATTACCAGAGAGGCAAATACATACATATAAGATGCCTCCCGAATACAACGCCGCGGCCGCGGCTGGCGTCGCGTGCGGCACGCCCACCGACTACTCCAATTACGCTCATGAAACGTCTGTCCAATACTTCGTCGTGTCGTCTTGAGTAATTCTGCCCAAGTCAGTGCCACCTCGTCTTCATAAGTCATGTAAACCTCCCCATTTCAAGGATAATTGCATCATTTTAAATTCTGTTTTGCTCTGTAGTTGAATATTCAAATACATCACCATCAATTGATTCACTGATTCTTTGTTTAATATATGGGAACAAAAATTGTTACTCTGAGCTGTAGCTCTGATGTATCTGCACATAAATTGTATTCGCCATTGACACTGATTAAATTTTTCATACTCTGTCTCTCGACAGTATTCGTGAATTGAAATCCATACTAATATTATTAATGTGAAAGTCCTGTAACTGTCCTCGTGTTTTGACGTCTAAACCAATTTTGATGAATTTCGGTATAGATATAGATTGGACCTTGGAGAAGGACATATGCTAATTTTTTTATTTTAATTTATATGGCAGAACATCGTTTGCCGAGTCAGCTAGTATATATGTTTAGTCAATGGTAGGTATATTCCATCTTACAGCTTCTTCTTTCTAGCGTGGTTCATACTATGGTCATCCATATAATGTGAGACGTATTTCATATAACAAGAAAAATAGAAATGAGAGTAGATGGATACAGGAGGAGAGGTAGACAAAAAATATGATGGATGGATTGCCTAAAAGATGATAAGGTGAAAAGTATGTGAATGTTGAGATGACAGCTAACAGACGAAAGTGGAAAGAGACAACGTTGTGCCGACCTCATATAGTGTGGGATAAGGGCAGGAAGAAAGAAATATATATTCCATCTTGGCAACAGTCGTAAATTTCGTATAGCTTTAACAATCAGTCTAAATGCGTTTTATTATTAAAACAAAAAGTTGGAATCAACGACGAGTTGCCCTTCCCGCCTCGCTTGGTAGCAACAAAGAAATTATGATCGATAGGAGCATCAAATATTCACGCGCGCAGTCTACCCACGAGGAAACGGAATGGATAACCGTTGTCTGAAAGGCCACTGGGGGCTAAAAAGGGCCACTAATTTTCCCTTTCTGCGTTATTAAATAAATAATTTACTTATATATAACTCGTAATTGTTTCAAGTACATATTTAAATTATACGACGAGTATTGAATTTTGTAGCTTCGTATTGATTTATATTTGTATACCTTTCCCTCAGCCGGTATTCATAATCCGCACGCTCGGAGCCTAACTATCAATAGTATATTTCCTCTAGACAAAGAGAGTGCCGTCCTCCCGGAGAGGATGCGTAATAATAATATACGTAATAATTCGAAGACACGTATTAGGTAAACGTAAAAACTGCAATTGCAGAGATAAGGCAAAAGTCATCCGTGCAGGGGCGGAGAAAAAATACTGACCTCTGTGGCCGGGGTCGGCTTGTCGTAAAAGGCAACAAAACAACCCACCCTAGCTACGGGTAAGGCCTCAAGCCCGTCTGGATGGCGACCACCTTTGGTTTTAAGTATGCCGCCATAATAACTTTGTTTCTGTTGTGTTCCGGCATTAGTGACCCAAGTTCCTGTACCCTTATGGGACAGCGGCTTGTTCGCGATGTCACTGGCGTTGCATACACCCATAGGCGACGGTAACTGCTACATTCTAAATGGGCCGTCAGCCTGTCTGCTGTCTTATTAAAAAAGTTAGCTGTCAACTATAGTCGACGCTCGGTCGTGCGCGTTCACATCATGGTTGTCGACTATAGTCGACGTTCGTACCGAAGTGGTTAAAAAAGAAAAGCTATTTATGAATTTTCAAATATGTCCGATACTTGCAGTAAAATAAATGTTCGATTTTCCTTAAAAATGTTTTAACACTTTGAGAGGAAGCGTTACCAAAACCGTATAATTTTGTCGTAAATTTTACAATACTACAGTATGATTGCCCCGTTAAAGTCATATGGTTGTAATGCTTTAACGGTTCGCCGAGCTTTATCCGAAAACGGATTTAACAGACGCGGGCGTAGGTCGGTCGAGCCCCCAACCTTCATCATTGCGATTGCTTTGCACCAAGTGGCAATCAAACGGAACAATCGTAGGCTCTGATAATCGCATTACTAATAAAAGGATGATAATATGTTTGAATGTTTACATTTGACATCCCCTAAAAGTATAATCTGTACAGTATGAATTAGGGAATTTAATCATCGAAATTCCCTTACGTGAACAAAATTAACCTCTTACGTGATTGGAGAAAAAAGGTTCTTGTAAGCATCTCCCAATCGTATTTAAAATTTCCATTATGGAGCTCGCAGCAGTTCACACTAGGGTTTTGATACATGGCAAAACTGTCCACCGTGACTACCTTTTATATGACAATTCTTGATTCAAGACGTGGTTTAATAATATTACCCCTTAATCCTGCAAGGGAAATCCGAAAATATTTAGCTGTCTAAGGACTACTAAGGCCATCATATAAGATGGGGGTTTTTCTTTTTGAGCTCGTTGATATACGGCATCAAAAACTCGAGATTATTTGGACAAGTTTATTTTTTGACATATGAAAAATATTTTACTTCTTTCGTCGTTTAGACGTTATCCTTAATATATGTATTCTTAAAAGTACCTTTATAGTGAACTAAAATAAGGTGTCCCAAAGTACCCATAAACGAATTTCCCCTTTACCAAAGGGCTTTAAGTAAAGCCTCTATCAATAATAGATTACGCTCTTGCCAACCTATGCGCAGTCCTCGTTTTCTAAATGTCCCCAAATTTATCGCACAAGTATCGTTTTAGCAAAATATATGACACGAGCGTGTAGTTCCGCTCGTTACCTGCGATGCTCGTTACAAAACTGAAAGGATCTCGTATGAATTTTATCTAATTCATCCTAAAGGTGGCAAACGAGAACGCCAAGTTAAAGTATTAGGTCATTTGTTGTCATGTTCTAGTTGTCTTTATTGGATCATTTAAAGTTTATGTACATTTAAAAATTCAGTAATTGTTATAACAATTACCGGAATGGAAGCTAATAATTTAACTTTGAAAACATCTGTGTATTCTCTAGAAGGTACATTCACAAGTTCGTGCGGCGCCTTAGGGCGGCCCACTTGTTCGCTCTCAAGGCGGTAGCCGAGGGCGGGTTGCGTGCTTTGGCTTCGTTCTCATACCTTGCTGAATATTTCAGCAGGTTGTGTTGGGGAAATTATAGACTTGAACAGCCCTCGAGACCACAATTATTTGTTAGGAAATACTCCGAAGACAAAAAGCTAGCTAGGGCAATTAGGTCAGCGTTTGTTCAGCATGTGTCCCGTTCCCACGTTGTGGACACTAGGTTGAGCTTTTTTTGCTATTTTACCACACCTGGTGATTCGCATAATTTGCGACACCTGCATAATAAGTCCTAGTTCCTTCGTGCATATTTTATTAACTTTATTGAACAGTAGATATCGGTGGTTTCTTCAGATATTCACTTTTCATTTACCTCTCTTCTCTCTTTTAGCTTTACTATAAAGATAACATTAAGCATCAGTTTTAACAATGTAATTTATGGTTACAGTTAGATTGTTTTTCTTCGTGCTGGGGTGCGGCGGGGGCGGCATGTCGTAAAGGTTAGAAAACAACACAAGCTAGGTGGTAGCCAAGCACATCTGGGTGGCGACCACCTCAGTTTATAAATATGCCGTCATAAGTGACCAGCTTCCAGTTCTCTTAACCGGACGATAGCGTGTTCGCGATGCCACTGGCGTTGCAAACACCCATAGGCGATGGTAACTGCTTACTATTAAGTGGATCGTCAGTCTGCCTACTGTTCTTTAGTAATAAAACAATTATAATTATAATTTAAAATACAATCAAAAACTGTTCGAAGGGACTACTCAAATTTAGTCGTAAAACCGATCTTTTCGGGGTACAAAATCAACTGGGACCTTTAATGTTGGTCAATAAACGATATCGCTATAAACGGTTTTAACTGTAATTTACAATGTTTAAAAACCGTATTAATAAAATTAAAGATCAGATTCTGCTGAAGACAACTTGTTAAAGACAACGGACATATTGAACACGGATCCTGATGATAATTTCCTAGGCTCTATTCCTGCAAAATAAATGATTGTTGCTTTTTTATGTTGATGTAATCGGTGATATCGTATTCCCATTACAATGATATGCGTATTTTTGTTGTTGTCGCGTCGCCCTGACGATGATTGTCTTCGCCGTCGCTTCGTCGTTACTCTAATAGCCATTAGCTATTGACAAATAACCACAAATGTGTACGTATATATTTACATAATACAGGCATATCGCGATGGTTTGATCGCTCGGTATATATGTACGGTGTACCGATTGATCTTTCGACTTTGCTAGAAGTCATTTATAACGCTTTACCATCATTACTTCTGTTGTAGATGTAATTTCTTAATGGGCTTATTATTTTTCGTTTAATTTGTCATCAAGGACTTTTAGGTCCCATTTTAGTAATTATCTTTATTAATGCAATTCGACCAATTAAATTTTCTTTAATTAATTTTGAGAGCTATTATTTTGTGTTGGACGTTTTAAGGTCAAATCTTTTATCTGCTCTTTTAGAATGGTTGTCGATATTTTTAATCAGTAATAAATGTTTTTGAATGTATATACATACATATAATCACGCCTCTTTCCCCGTAGGGGTAGGCAGAGACCACTTCTTTCCACTTGCTACGATCCTTAGATACTTGTTTCGCTTCGTCCACTTTCATTATTCCCTTCATACATGCCCTTCGGTTTAAGGTACTCTTGACCTGGCCTTTTTTCAAGACGTCCCTGATCTAGTCTCGAAACGTCCGCCTAGGTCTACCCCTTCCAACACTTCCATTCACACTCGCCTTACACACTTTTTTCGTCAACCGTTTTTCATTCATTCTCTCGACATGGCCAAACCATTTCAGCGTACGCTGAGATGGTTTGGCCATCTTTCTCAATTTTTGTCGCTACATCTTCTTTCAGACCACAACGTTTCGTTATCTCACTATTTCTTATCCTGTCACTCAGTTTAACTCCTATCATACTTTTTAACGCTCTCATCTCAACTGCATTTATTCTGCTTTCATGTTTCTTCTGCCATACCCAACTTTCACTTCCGTACATGAGTGTCGGAATCAACACCCCCTCATGCACAGCCAGACGAGCCTTGTTAGACACCTTCCGACTGCTCATAAAGGAGTGCAAAGCTCCATTCACCATGTTTCCTGCATTCACTATGCTTTCAATATCACTTTTGAATGTAACTTGTATAAATTAAACTCATCGAAATTACTTGTCAGTCACAGTCTGCGAATAGTATTTTAACAGAACAGACGATGTAAACAAAGCTTTAGGAGCTCAAATCCTTACTATGGTTATGCATTAACTTTGATAAGCTTTATGGTTTGCAGTTATTTTGGAATGTGTTACTTCTGCTAGATCAAGCAAGCTGCAAAATAAAGAGACGATCTTTGGTCGCCCCTAAAAGACCAAATTTTCAATAAATACATTATAACAGTCCATAAGATCTTACTACTGGGCTCGGTTGGGTCTCCCTTTGGAGGGGCCGGACGCTTGTCCAAGGTAGATTGGTGAGTTACACATACCGGTGATCTCTTCTGTTCCGTTACGATAGGTACCTATGTGATAATGTCTGTAGCCACATGTCAGTAGTACTAACAAAAGTATTCTGCTACTTAAAAGGAAGTAGATGGCTCTTTGTGTATTGTTACAATATTTATTGGACATTTGTCTCGTGCGGAATCTAAACCATTTTAAATATCGCTTTTTTATGTATTACAAGTTTGACATCCATTTATATATTCAATTCGTTAATGACTGGGGGGGGGGGGGGGGTGGCTTGGACATTAGTTGTACGTAATGATGGAATAGCATGTAGGTATATTATTTCGGCACCTCGAATCTATTTGGACGTTTATTATTGTCACATTACATACATTTCTGTGCAAGTTTTTATTACTGAATTGTTCGTCTTGTGAGTATGAAAGGATGGGTATTTTTTAATTTCCAAAAGCACCGATTTGTCAAAAAAAACCTATTGTGCTTTCGTCTAGTTTTAAGTTACCAAAGGATAACTTTCACCGTTTACAAAACATTGAGATTATTCTATACTTACTATAAACACACATGTGTATGAATTAGTGATAATCTTCATACCGAATATCATTAACTTTTAATAGCCATATGAAGTTATCGTTTGCATTCAAGAACCTGGATTAGTTTATGTTGTGCCTGTGTCAGAGGGGGTGTCACATAGAAACATCCAAAAGTTGATTTTGCGATGTTCTCTCATAAGGTTTAGGTGACAGCCGCCGCTATCATCATTACATCCGTCAGCTGCACTGAAGGTTGCGATAGCTGCAGGTAGACGATGAGTCCGATATAACCTTCAGAGTACCGACGTGGTACGGCGATTTCCTCGAAGTGAAAAAAATGCATCGTGTGTATTGTTCTTTGTACAGCTCTGGGGAAGTGCAAGTGTCTCCAATAGGTATAGTCTAAAGCGTTAGGAAAACAAAATATTGCGTATGTTGGATAATTAGCCGATGTACCATGGTTTATACCACAAATGTGAATGAAATCCACATCTACGAATTCCAATGTTTAAAGAAGAAATTCGTAATAATAATAATAATATTTTGTGACAATTCACACAGCGCCATCTAGTCCCAAACTAAGTAGCATAGCACTTGTGTTATGGGTACTAGACAACTGATATACTACTTATATACTTTTTTTTTGTAAATAAATACATAGTATACATAAACACCCAGACGCGAGACGGGAATCGAACCCGTGACCTCCGCAAGCGTACCGAAGTGCGTTATCCGTTACACCACCGAGGTCGTCAATATAGCAATAAAGCAGCAAGATACAAAGGACGATTCCAAACCAACTTGGTCGTCAGTTAACGCGAGTAGATTATGTGCCCCGATTGAAACGACAGTATTATAGGGATAGAAAACCCTAAGCAATTATAACAAGTAGATCGCCTCACTGGGGGCCACACTCTTCAAGCCAAACACCACAGAACTCATCTGCTCATAGTTCCGGAACTGAACTTAAGATTTAACACAAACAAATTATTGTACATTGTGTACTACTCACGCCTACGTGATGGTATCCCACCTTACCTGTCAGTTGTTACCTGTCAGTTTGGTCCCTCCATCTCATATAGTGTCGCTGTCAAACCAAAATCTGTTATGTGCACCTTTTTGAGATTTCAACATTTTGCCTATTATATCAAACTGAATATAAAAACCGCTATGTGAATCATTACATTACTATAAATCACTTCAAAAGAATTATTTCTTATAAAATTATCCACGAGAATGTTTTTACTCCATATTTCAAAGTTTACATTTTTGCATAGCAGATATTGGTTTGATAACGATGCGTCGCGACGATATAGCCTTTTTACTGATCGATCTCAAGCGTTCTAAGTTCCCTTTGTTTTGAAAGAGATATTGTGTCTCGCGTGTTACTTTGAAATCGTCGTGATTAGACGAGAATGCTTTTAGACATGCCCTTTTAACCCATCAAATCTGCAATTACATCGCGTTTCTTACGTCCACAATTTCACAATGGCTTATTCTAGTATAAAATGTTATAACTTAAAAGAGTTGTGTATAATCCAGTAATACCACTGAATTAAATATAAAAGAACCCTGCATCAATATTACAATATATAACAATAAACAATACCTGCATCGTGAGACATTGATAACAGATTCAAAGTTAAATGTCAGAGTTATTTTAAATTTTACTTCAGTGTATACGTTTGTCGAGAAAATGATATCACGATGTGGAAATATCTTATGAATGTTTTTACAATGTCAAATACGAACAAAGGCGTATAAATAATGCGAAATTTTAGAGGCAAACAAATGTAAATGTCCCTTGAACCACAAAACGTTGAATGTTAATTGAAATTGATGTTTTCTAATTTTAACTTAACGTCTATGATATTAATGTTTCTCAACTTGCGACAAGTAATTTTTTACGCCACTCCGCACTTCGCCTTTGAGGCATTTTACATTCATACTAATATTATAAATGTGAATGTGAGTTTGTTTGTTTGTTACGCTTTCACGCCTAAACAGCTGAACCAATTTTAAATAATTTCGATTTATAGATAGATTAGACCTTTTGATATAGGCTACTTTTTGGCGCGAGAATATAACTTGAAGGGAGTGAAATAGGGGTGAACGTAATTGAGTCTTGTTTTTTTTTTATTATTTATATGACAAAAAAAACGTTTGTCGGGGCAGCTAGTTTTACACAATGTATAAAATCTTTGCCACAGTATTTTACATGCCAGTATTTTGATAATTAGCTGATTAAATCTACTTCGAGTCGGTAGTACAGTGATAGTATATATTTTCAAAAGTTATTCCTTTGTGTAACATCTTTGTACTGTGACGATAAATAGATCTGCGCCTACTACATGAAGAGGAAATTAACTATTGAGGGCGCAAGTCCTTAATGATTAAGTTACATGTTAATAATAAAATTTCTTATGCCTATTGATTGAAGGTGTATATTACATATTTCAACAACGTTCATTATTATTATATCTAAAATTTAAGGTTCATGTTATTAATTTATCCTTTTTAATCGGTTTTATCTTTTTCTTTTCCTACAGAGAAACTTTTTTGTTATCGTCCTGGTATATGTTATATGTTACTAGGTGAAATCTATGAAACGGTGGTCAGATGGCCATTCATACTCAATAGTGAACCTTAATCTTCGGATTGCAGTCTTAAGATGATGCATTTAATAAGGCCTTGATATTATTTCCGGTTACATCTTACTAGAATTGGTACCTAATAATCGTATTAAGCGCCTTTCAAGTTGTCTACGTATCGTATGATAAATATGTATGTTAAAGTACAGACGAAGTATGTGAAGTACAGGATAGCAAAACATAGGTTTATGTTAATTTAGTTGTTTTTATTGCTGTAGGTCAGCAGACAGGCTGACGGCCCACTTAGAATTTAGCACGTACCGTCGGCTGTGGGTGTTTGCGACGCCAATGGCATCGCGAACACGCTGCTGTCCCATAAGGGTACAGGAACTTGGGTCACTAATGCCGGAACAGAACACAAATTTACTATGGCATACTTAAGACCAAAGGTGGTCGCCATCCAGACGGGCTTGGGGCCCTACCACGTAGCTAGGGTAACCCACTCTAGTTTTGTCGCCCTTTACGACAGGCCAACCCCGGCCGCAGAGGTCAGTATTCTTTTTCCGCCCCCGCACGGATATAAATAATTATTGTAATGTTGGCAACATTGTTTGAGAGATGTAGGTTAGGTTGTTGGCTTAGACACAGAACAGGGTGTCGTCTTGCGGCGTGACTCGTTAAGTCGTCGTTTCCGGGGCACAATGAGAGGTGTGGGGTGTTATCGACGGGGCGGCGGGTGGTGCGCATGTGCACCGCCGGCGCCCCGGAGTCTCGAGGGTACCGTACTAACGCCCGCGCGGAGCCCTATCGTCGTCAGTCCACTCGCGACATTCTCGATGGAAACACGCGAAACACGACACTTAACCATGCATACGTACAGATAAAGTGTAGGTTTAACATTTGTCGCGCTCAAAGTTTTAAAAATAAATTCTTCATAGATATTTATACTTGTTTTTTTTATATTGTTCTAGGTGTTAACTGCCTTGGCCATACGCTGGTTTGATATTTGGTGAGTTTTTTAAAATATCCTCAACTTTTTCCGTAAATTTTAATAGAGACGAGCTCCAGTATGCTCTAAATCTTTATCATTAAGGCTGACATAATGTATTAAAGAAGCCCGTTGAAAGTGGCAATGGGTACACAAAAGAGAGACGCAAAAGAACAGCCGCAACTAGCTAAAGAAATGCAGGTGAGACAGCTGGTAGTGACATTTTGTGCGCCGTTCGTTTCGTGTTTTTTATCATTTTTTATACGAGGTGGTTTCTAGGCCGGGTTGCCTTTGTGCGGCGAACACCTGCTGGGACAACTTGGAGCTCCGTTCCAGTCTGGCCTGTTCTATTATACTTCTATATTAATATTATTACATTTTATCGTCCTTAACCTGGTTTAAAACGACTTTTCAAACGTTCTGATGTTTTGGGATAGTTTTTATAAATAACTAAATACATCGCAAGAGCGTCACAGACAAGCTATTTTTATACTCGAAGATATCGATATTTTATTTTAGCCCTGACGGCTAAAAAGAGACCTGACGTCTCCTTTCAAATTAATCCCATTGAGTGAATTCGTAGTAAACATTCAATAGATCGACCTTTATCAATAGAAAATACGAATTTTCGTTGTATATTTATTTATATTGTTCATTCTATTTTACGATATCCGTGGCTAACGCTCGTTGGAATGCCTACGTAGATCAGGTTTGACTCCCGTATAATATGCATTTTTTTATTGCTGTAGGACAGCAGACAGGCTGACTAAGCGGTCCGCTTAGAATTTAGCAGTTACCGTTCCCTATGGGTGTTTACAACGCCAGTGGCATCGCGAACACGCTGTTGTCCCATAAGGGTACAGGAACTTGGGTCACTAATGCCGGAACACAACATAAGGTTGTTATGGCGGCATACTTAAGACCAAAGGTGGTCGCCATCCAGACGGGCTCGAGACTCTACCACGTAGTTAGGGTGGGTTATTTTGTCGCCTTTTACGACAGACTGACCCGGGCCGCAGAGGTTAGTATTCTTTCTCCGCCCCTGCACGGAAAAAAAATTGTTATCTAGTAAGTACCCATCACACAAGTGCTATGCTATTTACTTGAATTGTTTAAATATATTTATTTTTATATTGTAATACTATTTATAACTTTGTGAATTAAGGAATGATGACGGTTTAAGATGATATCCGACATAATTGTAAAGCGGCCAAATATGAAGGGTTCTTACCCAACTCGATTAAAACTAAAACTCGAACATCTGGGAACATCGCTCAGACTCGTTTCAGACAAAATAATTGGGTTAATACGCATGTACATATAGCATATAAGTTATGACGCATACGTGAGTCACAGTTTCAATTAGTCGATTAAATAGGGACTAAATATATATTTTTACTTGATTAGAAAATAATGGGTTTTCGATTATAATACCCGTAATATTTTACTTCATTGCTTAATGTAGAATGTACATATTAACAGGTTTATTCATTTTTTGAAAATCTAGTTGTCCTTTGTTTTATTTCAGAATATAATTTGTTTTTAAATTACATAATAGAGGGCACTAAAGTGCGAATTGAAAATGAAATTTGCTATGATAGATATAAATACATACATACATTAAAATCCTTTTTAATGTAAATATCATGTGTTGTCAAAAAATACACATAACATGTTAATATCCAGATATTGTCTTAGAACGCCATATCACAAACTTTTGTTATCACTCACGAACAGAATACGTCTAAGTACTACAAAATTTACAAGATGGCGCTGTATGAAGTTGAAAATTTAAAAAGTACTATGTATTTAAATATACTGTATTAGGTATCTTTCAAGTTACCAAAAAATCTGCACAGCCAAAAATCGCATGCTTAAATAATACGGTGGGTATCAGCAAAGACTGGATTTAAACGGAAAATCAACAATACGAGTCCCGAGTTATGTATTGTGACGTTTCACACCGATGTGACGTTTTCAGTGCCACCTAGTCTCAAAGTAAGGAGTTTAATACATATATTTATGTATAAATAAATATTTAATATAAAAAATATTTAATAATATAAACACACAGGCGCGGGATGGGAATCGAACTCGTTACCTCCACAAGCGTACCGAAGTGTGTTATCCGCTAAGCCACAGAAGTCGTCAAAAATAAATATATAGTGTCGATTGATTATAAAATTGAAATAAATCTAATATATAAAATTCTCGTGTCACAGTTTTCGTTGCCATACTCCTCCGAAACGGCTTGACTGATTCTCATGAAATTTTGTGAGAATATTGAGTAGGTCTGAGAATCGGCCAACATCTATTTTTCATCCCCCTAAATGTTAGGAGTGACCCACCCCCAAAATTTTTTTTAAATTTTTTGACATTTTATTATTTATATGGCAGAACAACGTTTGCCGGGTCAGCTAGTATAAATTATAGAAATGTAAATATTTAATTTATTTATAAATCACTTGGAAAGCATCACCACGTGCGTGGCACGTCTTTCCAATGCAAGTGGCTAAAGGCGGATGCATTGAAGAAATAATTGTATTGGGCGGCACCTGCTGTGTCAGTGACCGCGTTCACCTGTTTCTAGCAAACAGACCACGTATTAGCATACGCACCAGCTGATGCTCGTATCACACGTATCCGAGACGGGTTTAATGCCATCATCCCATAAAATATGGCACATTTTAAGTCTAATCTGTAGTTAAAGCCACTTTTGGATCATTTGCTTTTATTCTTCCTTATGTTTAACTTAGGATGTTTGAATTTCATTTATTATATTAATAATATCTATATATAATTCTGGCTGATCCGGAAAACGCTGTTCGGCCATATAAATAAAAAAAAGCCTATGTCCTTCTTCCAAGGTCCAATCTATTTCTATTCATCAAAATTGGTTAAACGGTTTAAGCGTAAAAACGTAACAGACAATATTAGTATGGATTGTATATTAAGACGCCTTATACTGATTTTGTTTTGCTATTTTTTTTTTACTGAACGAAAGCAAAATCCTAAAATTTTAAAATTAGAATAATAAACTTATAGTGCCCAGTTAAAAAGAAATATATATTAAATATTAAATTATTGCTCACAATTTTAGGAAAGACGTTACAACTATATTGTGCTTTGTTTTATCGGGCTAAAACAACAATCGCTTATAACATTATAATAATTAAAAAGATTGATTAAAATAAAATAAAGCAAGTTTCCAGACTAATGAAAACACGGAAAGCGAACGAATCAAAACAATGCTCAACCGAGCGGCAGATATGAAATTAATAAATTTCCAATTTCACATTCCCTCAAGGATTTAGACTCCCGCTGACCTAATTCGTATGAAATTGCGTTCACTGATTGCCAACCATTGTGTGTTTGTTTATATATTAATCGACTCGTTATTCATATTGAGGTCTTAGCGTCCTGGCGCCAGGTTACCGGCAATCAACTGGCACCCTGCCTCGCTATTACCGCGTATTTATGATTATATCGATTATTTAGAGCTATTTGTGCCTTCACGGAGTCCCATCGATCCGTTTGAATTATTTATTGTTGTCCGTTTGTAATATGTCAATTATGTTCAGAGCTATGGCAGTTCTGTGGGCCATGGAGGTATAAGTTTTATATGAATTCATTCTAGCTGATATTTAAAATTTAATTTGCTTCACAACTTGGATTGAGTGCTTTGAGATATTTATTATATTTATAAATATAAAATAGACTATAATATTCCAATATCAGGGTAGGAACTCCTAGAGGGAACCCACAGATTACCCGTAACACTTGTCTGCAATAAAATATATAACGCGCGTTCTACAATTCTTATTTTTTTAAAATATTTTTTGTGGAATCAAGTTGGCCATAATACCATAGAGAGGAGTTCTCATGCGAAGATCATAACTGTTCACTCATCCATTCTTCTCTTCAATTAATATTATATCTCCATTCTTCTTCTATTCAATTATATTTAATATGCACATTAAGCGGGTAAATTTGTGGGAACCGAACTCTTTGTGAACTTTAGTGACCACTTAGTTGTGCTATCTCTTGGCTAAAACGTATATCCTGTTTATACTTTACCTATTTATTTATTATACGTGTTTCTCACATATATCACTCGCAAATTTTGAGGTCTGAACTATTAAAATAAAATTAATGTGGATGTAAATAAATATGTACAGTGACAATTTACACAGCGCCATCTAGTCCCAAAATAAGCAGCAGATCGCTTGTGTTATAGGCACTAGACAACTGATCTACTATTTACATACTTTTTTTAATTACTTATTTATACTTATTAATTTAAATACATAATAAAAAATTTCTAAGTCATGGAGGTCGTTGAAATGATTAATGTTTACAATATGTAAAATAGAATAGCGTCAGTTGAATTTGGGTTTAGAAATGTAGAGCCGCAGCCCGCGCACACACATGGTCGAGAGAGGGGCGCACGCTCAGGTCACCCCTGCGTGCGAAAGAAGATGCCGGGGTCCATCACACCTTCGATCACCAGTCGGGGCCGCGGCCTGACTAGTTCGTCGCGTCCCGCGGCCTCGGCACTCGAGGCGCGCGAATGAACACCGGGGTAGTTTTAGTGGGTATGCCAGCGACGTGCGTCCCCCAGCGTAGAGAAGGGGACGTACGGACGCATTGAAAGGAGTGTGTGCGGCAAGCATTCCTAAAAATATGGATTTATAAATTTATGTTTTATGTTATTATCGCAGTGAAAATGAAACGGGACGCGTATGGAGACGATGGCCCCTCCATGAAGCGGCAGCGGCAGACAGACGATGACGTGACTTTCCTAATACCTAGTAAGGTAAGTGCCAGCAATTTTAATGCTATCAAGAAACTAAACGCCCAACAAACGATGTATTAGATTTAAGAGGTCTATTGCGTTTCAAATAAGAATAGGATCGACTTTGCGCCATGTTGTGACGTCATAGCATAGGTTTTTAATATTTATTCCACTAACTGTTGTTTAAAATAAAGTTAGGTATGTTACCTACCTTATGACTTCAATTCCACTCACCATTATTGATACGCAAATAAGGTTTCGTTCCAAACCGTACTTTTCTAGTGATATTTGACAGATAAAGGTCATTGACGTTCCTATTCTTATTTGAATCGTATTGTATCCTATTCCTTCGTGTATCCTACCAGCATAATTATTACATCTAGTATAAGTCATAGTTATTCTCCCTTTACCGCATTTAATAATCCCCTTTGGATTGGAATTTTTTTATTGCTGTTCTAGAATAGCAGATAAGCGAAGGTCCATTTAATCATAAGCAATTACCGTCGTCTATGGACGTTCGCGACGACTGGGGCACCGCTAAAGCAAGTAACTGGAACCTGGGTCACTTACGCTGAAACACAACACAGTTATTATGGCGTCATATTTATAGGGCTTGGAGCCTTACCATCTAATCAGGGTTGACTTGTAGTCTTTTACAAAAGTGATCATTGATAGAAAATACAATTTTCAGCCTCCTGAAACTAGTTTATGGCGTTAAAGTCTATGAAGGATGTTTGAATTTGTGTTTAGTTTTAAAGTACATTTGAAATTCTCAACTTGGCAGAAAGTTTTTACGATATTTCATGTATTATTATTATAAATTGTGGTTTGGGTCGAAGAGAAGAAAAAACAATGCTAGACATTCATTATACGGTTCTCGTTCTACTAGCTCATATCCAATAAAGAAATGGCGCTTTTGGACTGGGCTTGAGATTGACTACAGTTACTCTAAGATTAAAATTAGTCACATTTATTCCATTCTTGTTTCAAATTGATATCAAAATTCACATGTACTCCAAAAAGATGTTAGAGTGTTTTGCCCTATACATACCATAAACAGCAATAGATTAAGGCTTCAAGGACAAGCTAAAGTTTAGGATTAAAGCAGGACAATAAAATTAGAAAAAGAAAAAAATATACTTTTATTTTAATATATGGAGACAGATTTCACAGTAGTACTATTTACTAATTATGTATATAAAACTTATGGAATTCCACCGTTGATCGTAAGTTACCAACACGCAAAGTAAAATTTTCTTGGATTTTCCAAATCGTTGTAATATTAATTTGTATTTTACATATTTGTGATAGTTAAATGTAAAAGGCAGGTACGAAATATACTTGTTACGATTAATGAATTTCTTTTTAATCTTTAAATTTGCTTTTAGTTAAATAAAACTGTTAATAATAGAAAAATTGTCATAGACTAGGAAAAATATGAAGAAATAATCTAGAAGAAAATATATTTAAATAATAACAGCTCATAGCGTCACACAGCTGGGCTCGGGATATCCTTTCCCCGTCCAGAGGGGGTAATATATGTTCATGGTGAATTGGCGGGCACATACATGACACATGTCGGTGGCTCCCTCACGATGTATTTATTTCCTTCACCATCGATACATGGATGGCAATTATGTTATAATATGCCCATTATATAGTTAAGAAAACTGCCTTAACGGTGCATGTCGTCATGGGATTCGATCCTTTGATCTCTAGGTTGATCGTCGACTGTAATTAAGTCACTTGGCTACCACGTAATTTTTTTTTAATTTTTTTTTCATAATGCCTAGGTACTACATACAAGAGTGCGTAGACTTTTGGCAATAATAAGCATTTAAGGGTTAAATATCGGTAGTCCCTATATCAGTAATGACTTATAGAACTATTTCATATTAGAATTAAAACATGGCTGTTGTTATATTAAAGTGAATATATTTGGGACAGGTGGCTGGTTCGATCATTGGAAAGGGTGGCACCAATATATCAAAGTTGAGGAACCAGGTCAGTATGCGTTGTTAATCCGACATTGATGTAGACGGTATGAATTACAGGTAGATTGTACCACTGTAAGTAATGGGTTGTTAAGTTTTTTTTTTAGAAAATATATTTGCCATATAATTGTTTCTCTATTTAGCGCAACTATTAATTGTCAATAGGTACATACAGATTAGTAAGCTAATTAATGTATTTCATAAATTTTTATTAATATTGCTATTTGATAAGTATTATGAAACTTATTACTCGCATTAACCTTTTTTCGTCACAGGTACCTCTACCAAATCTTATAATCTCCGTAATATTACTGTGCCTCCACTGACTGGGTAAAAGAACACCTGCCGGATTCAATGTCTGTGCTTTTATGATGATGCCCGCTAATATCGAAGATCTGTAATGAAACTTAGTATGTATACTGAAGAAGAGAGTTCCAAAGGTCGCAGTAGCCGTCGAGGCTCGCGACAGCGGTCCACCCGCGCAGGCTCTATAGTTAACCCCCCGGCAGCCAGTTACAGGTGTCTTGCGCCCCGAGAAGCCCCTGTGCCCTGAGTAGCCGTGCCGCCGCACGCCCCCCGCCCTGCCCTGGGCCGCCCCCAACGCCTCCGCCTCCTTGCCTTGGCTCTTAGCGTGTAGTACAAAGGAGAGCGCGCTCGGTGCGTTAGGGTCGGCCCGGGGGCAGGGGCGCGCGGCGGCCGCTACAGCGTGTCTTGGTTGCCGGTCCGCCCGTGTTCGCCGCTGCCCGCCCGCCGCCCCGCCATGCAGTTCAAAGCCTCTATAACAGTCCCAGATTGCCCCGGCCCCGAACGGTAAACTATATCGCCAACATCTACTCTCAATCTTTATGCTCGAGTTGAATCTTATCGCACTCTGATCGTCAACAGTCAGGAGTCGAGTCGTGTTTACCGCTTGCCAGTCGGATCCCGGCTTTAGGAGCTTCATTCCGTATCTCTAATCCCCTTTCCTGTCACGTACATTCCACCAGAAGATGCACTCTAGTCGCACTGGACACATTGCGTTCCAATTTCACCGATATCGGCCATGCTGCCAGCAATTCAAGCAGACAATATCTACAAACATTCCTGTCATACAATTTACACTTCTTCCCGATGAGGACGTTTCCTAATAATTTCCAGTGCCTCTGGTACTTGCTCCCGGTTCATCGTCAACACGCTTCATATGTTTATAATAGACCCGGCAAACAGACCTCCCTGACCGTTGATTTGTTATAGATACTTTCAATGTAATGTGAATTCATTAATATACAAGTTGGTTTTCGTATCACTAATATTGTAACATGCTTTGCAGAGTGCTCGCAATAGCTGCGGCAGACATGGACTCAATTTTAGAAATTGTCAGAGAAATACTGCCGTGTTTGGCTGAAGTAAGTGTGACCACTGTGTGCATTGAAATGTTTTTATGAAGTTAATTTTAGTAAATCAATTATTTGAAATTATTTAATTGTATATTAAAATTAGGGAGGACCGAAGAATGCGAACAATGAAGATCTGGACGTTCGCCTACTGATCCACCAGAGTCGCGCGGGGTGCGTCATTGGAAAGGCAGGCGCCAAAATCAAGGAGCTTCGTGAGGTGAGCTTTGCATTAGATTTTTTTTTAAATTTTGTTCTTTTCTGGCCGGAAAGTGGAATGGAGACTTAGACTTATCTTTTCATCAAGCCAGTGTGTCCAGTTTTCGTGCACGAGATTATTTTCGATTTTTTAAGAATTTTAATACTATTGGAATACTTGTAAATACTTGAATACTTGTAAACACCGCTTGCCGAGTAATGTGGGAATAAATCTTTAAATTAGACCTTATGAGCTAGTCGGGACAAGGGGAATCCCTCGAAACTATTTTCAGGCGCATAACAGGACAAGCGTAGGCGTAATAATATACATACTTGTTACGCTAATATCATGAGAATATTTTTTGATAGCGTTATCCTCCTTAGAGTGGACACAAGACGTTATAGTCCCACGATTCTTAAAAATGTTAATTTGATTCTTAAAAATGAAATTAACCGAAGTTACTGAAATGGTACACAGCCTAGTGTTCGACCGTTTTAGAGTAAAATTATATTAATATTATACGCAAGTCAGTATGGTATCCTAGGTCAGTGGTCGGCAACCTTGTCGTTCAAAAGAGCCAAATATAGATAACTAGTTGACCCGGCAAACGTTATTCTGCCATATGAATTTAAAAAAAGTAGCCTATGTCTTTCTCTAAGGACTATACCGAAATCCATCAAAATTGGTTCAGCCATCGCGGTCTTTTTAAAGTACTGTAGGGCGAAGCGCGGCCTTCGACGGCTTCGACGCGTTATTTATAGGCACGCGCCGGCTCCCCAGCCGGTACCGCCGCAACCGCTATGTCCCTGCATTTTAAATCTGTATGTAATATCTTTGAAAATATTCATTTAAATTACATGCTGTAAAGGGCCATATTGATCTATATTAAATGCACAGTGTATTTAAGGTACTTAATTGGATAAGGATTATTGCTGTATTGCTTAAAATCGCTTCGTAAATAAGCCACCATTTCTCGTAAAAAGTAAAGAATAAAAAAATTTTATTGTGGGTCCCTAAGAGTAGACTACATATACCATCGCGGAATTTTTGTATACCTTTTTAGGCTGTACAGCACCATAGTACAATGTTTTGATCTATTTCGTAGCGTTCAGCCAGCGTTTGCAATGTAAGCGCAAAAATGTGTTTATTTACGACATCACATTAGAAACCTCTAAAATTATCAGTGTTTCTCTACTATATTATGCATATATTATACTTAAAAACCTTCCTCACGAATCACTTTATCTATATCAAAATCCGTTGCGTAGTTTTAAAGATATAAGCAATACATAGGGACAGACAGCGGGAAGCGACTTTGTTTTATTATACTGTGTAGTGAGTGGTACAGAATTGAAATTAATTCGGAGCCATTTTTTAAACGTATGCTTCGCTTTATTAAGAGACATAATTATATAGATAATGAGTAATATTGCGTGAGTAAACGTTTCGCGAAAGAGCCGTATCTGTGAAGTCAAAGCTGCATGCGATGTAACTGGAATCATTTGAATACTTGTCAGAGTGATAACTCTCATTGAAACCTATACCAGGAACGAGGACTTATACCACTCGTGGTTAAAAATCTTAGTCTTACTATCGTAGTTTCCGAGTGGAGATCATTTTTTTTTAGTGAGAAATAAGTTTTTTTTTGTTGATTGCGATACCTTTATTTATGTTTGTGGGCAGATGTGCGCAGGCTTTTGAAGCCATTAAAGTCAGCTGTCGCTAGTTTCTGCAGAGTTATATTTTCGGACTCATCTTTGGGCTCTTATTCGTTTACATTGTGATTCCTTGGTGATATCTAATCTATATTAATTTTAGCGGAATATTTAAAAAACTTCAGGCATCGCTGCGAGTAAACCCTTGAATATTTCCAGTAAAGTTAATTAGTGAAGTATTGCGATTTATTGAGATTATTTTATCGAGATCGAAAAGTAAAGAAAATTACTGATTATAAAGGTACTGACCTGACTGGTACAATTTGATACTGACCTGACAGCTAAGAGAAAAGTACCTCTTCGTTCAAAGAACTACAGGGCATGGCTGATCATGTTTTTTTAAAATTTAATTATTACTTACATAACATTCGATTTAGAAACGCAACGATAATCTTAATAAGAGTAAAAAAAATAATTTTGATAGAGAATAAGGGCCCAGGTAAATACCTGGGCCACGTGTGCCGTCGGGATGAAGGACAGATGTGAAAGGCAGCTGCCGACTATATAGGAGCTTTATCTTTGTGTCGAGCGGATGTATGATACGTCGTTTTCGACGTGTATATTATTGCCAAATTAAGACATTCTATCTCATTTACGTGCATTAGGATTATATCCGTAAATAGCGGCATTTTATACTAATAAACAAAACAATTTCAAATTTGTTCATTTTCAAATTTTAAATTATTTTGGCTAAGACATAAATGTATTTTAATTTGCTATATATAAGTATTGAAATACAGAATGAAAAAGAAGAAACAACAGAAGTGCTGCTGCGCTTAATAATCTATCTACGAGTACATATGTATACTAATAACAGCGTTAGATACAATGCATGTTGAGTACACCAGTCGCAAACATTAAGGTGGATTTGTATTTGTCTGACGTGTCGTGGTTAGGGACACATTTGTATGTCGTGACGCGTTCTGTCGTCTGTCCTAAATGTATGAAACTGATATGCTTCTGATGCGTCACGACACGACACGTCAGACAAATATAAATCCACTTTTACTCCTTTAATGCAATGGGGAAGTTTTGAATACATACGTTCACCCTGGATATTAGCAAACTTTCTAAACAAAACAACTTTGGTTTTCCGCTTTTAATCACAAATAATCCTTTGTACAGGGGCGCAGTAAGATTACTGACCCCTGCGGCCGGGGGCGGCCTCTTGTAAAAGGCGAGAAAACAATCCTAGGTAGGTAGTAGCGCTCGAAGCACGTCTGGATGGCAGCCGCCCTTGGTCACTAAATACGCCTTATTACTATAACTGAGTGAGCTAGGTTCCATTTACCTTCCCCTCACGGACGGCAGAGTATTAGCGGTGCGCCTGACGTCGCCAATATCCACACCGGCGACGGTACCTGCTTATTATTAAGTGGCGTGGGTCTTTAGCCCGTCTGCTATCTCAGAACAGCAATAAAAACATTTTGATACAAGAAATACTTTTGTTAACTTACTGAAAAGAGTGAGATAAAAACTATTTTGCGTTATTTATTGTTAGTGCCGATATATTTTTAAAATAAAACCAGCTGTTCCCTCCATATCCTTTGTTCGATTTACATTTCAAGGATCACTACCTGTGGGTAATAATTATATATTCTTTATTGGGTGACTATTTTAATGTGAACGGAAAGGTTGTGCGTTTGTTTGGTGCGACTTTTAAAGTTACACGTGGCATATGGGCAAGGTTATCGACCCAGTCGACTCGAGTCGCGGAATATTGTTGGATAGGGGGACGATGTTATATTTCTTGAAGTCCTTTGTGAGGCGTCCGTAGTTTAGGGCGACGCGTGCGCGGGCGGCAGCTGTCGCGCCGTTGAGCGGCAGGTGCGCGCGCAGCCGCCGGAAGGCCGCACAAAAAGCGTGTGCGCACCTGGGTCTCACCCGGCCTACCTACTTGCACAATGCTCCGACGATAACAAACGCATATGATGCCTCCGTATACCTTAAAAATAAATTACTAACATATGGTTTAATCCAGTCAAACTTTCTTCATGTTACTCAAGGTTCACGCATTACATCGCATAATTCTTTATTTAAAATTTATATGTTATCGTTATTAATGAACATTTGGAAATTCGTGGAAAAAGCGAAACAAAATATATGACAGCTATTGGAGGAATTGTATTAAAACGAGTATCGATTGATGCCGGTACCAGTTTAAATTTCATTTTATCACTGAACAACATTGGGAAATCGTTTTCGGCTTCCCATTCAGAGACGTTCAATTGCTTAACTGGTGACTATTTGAATTGTTAACAACGTGTTTGCGCCGTGAAGTTGATATGTGGGTACATCGGGTGGGTTGGCTTGGGGTGGCTCACGTGTTAGCAGGGTTTCATCCGTCGGAAGCGACGCTGCCGGGCTCGGGTTACGCGATCGCACCACGTGACGGCGGAACGTTTTTTTATAGACCTCCGCATCCGTTGATTCCTTTCACCGTAATTTAACAAGCACTATTTCCTACGTAAGTAATACTACTTATTTATTACTTGAGGTAGTTAATTTGTATTAGCATGGAGCTGAATTTATGTGTCGACTGTTATTCCAATGAATTTTCTAGAGTCCATAAAAACTAAAAGCTTAACCTAACCCTTAGTTAGGTTAAGCTTAGTTTTTCATTTGGGAAGGGCGGTTGTAGGAAAATGGATTGAAAAGTACATTAGGCGCCAGTCACGATGTGACTGAATTACTGTAATTTGACGCGTCGCGTCGTGCATATGTCGCTGGTGTAATTGGTGGACGCGGGGACATGGTCGTCGCGGTGACACCGATTATTAGCCAGTATGTGGGCACGCGAGCCTACCACTTCCGTTTCCGATCCAACCCAAGTGAATAACTCGCTCGTGGGGATTCGTTGAATATGACCCCCCGTTTCATATTGTACTACATTGTCTATTGAATGGTAGTCCCGCCAGATATAAGTGGGCCTACAAAATCATTTTCCTCGTAAAAGGCGACGTACAGATTGTTCGTCTTTTCGCTAATTTAAACTAGAAGTCCTTGGTGTCTTTCGAATTTTATGGATATTAAAGTGTTGAAGAAAAATAATTTAGCCGCATCTGCTCCAAATTCTTTTTCTTTTGCTTTCTGTGCAAGAAAAGTATAAATCGACGCAAAAAGTACTCAATTATTTACTGTTCTCAACTGGGATTACAAACTTAAATGCTGGGACAATTCATTATTCACTAGACGAATTTTCTACAGAAATATGATACTTGACATTGTTTATGTCTGAGTAACAACAACTCGTTTCGCGTAATTTCAGTTTATATTCGTAGGTATATGATCTATTTTGTCCAACGATATTTTGTAACAAAAGGATACTCTTATTTAAATATATGTTACCTATTTATTTAATAAATGTTGACTGAAACGAACTTTGTTCTTACTATTCTAAAATGTATTTCGACTTATCCAGTGTACGAGCAATAATTATATGTTCATTAAAAAGTTTGCCTATCTCGACTATATTACGCATCCTTTTTGTTCGCTTTGGTGTTTATTATACTCTGCGTGAAGATCGATTATATACTTTTAATTACTTCACTCGTTATTTAACTTAAAGCAACAACCGGTTTTATATTGTACGCATCTTGCTATAATCATATCCTTCTTACATTTAGAAATATATATAGCCTTATAAAAAAATACTGTTCCATATATAGTTATCGAATCTATCTCAATACTACCAAAAGCCTAACCAAGTACATAGTTTTTATAATGGCAGTGGGGTGCGGCCCGCGGGAAATACCCAAATTGTGTGGTTTAACCCTGCATGTTATGAACAAAAATTAGGTATGGTTGTTTTTACTGTCCTTCATGGGGTTATCGATCTTGAACCCTTTCTTTGCATAGACGGTGTTTGTTTTTGTTCAAAGATAAATATCGTATTATATCGTCTATGAATAATAACGACTATGAATGTAAGCTCATGTGTCACGACTTGTCCTGGAAATTGATAGACTGACGAAACTTTTTAATAGCTCAGTTCAAATAACCGGCTCACCGTCCCATTGCAATTTCGTAGCCCCTTATTACTTACTCCCCGAACTAAGCCAATCCGAATTTCCCCACTCTGTCTTCAGTGAACGACTTCATTTTCGGAAGAATAAAGGGCGAAAGTTTATGATGGATGCGACATATTTGGATTACATGACTTGGCCGACTCGACGTCACCTTTGTGTGGCGTAGGCGTGGCGCGTGCGGAGCGATCTCGTTGGAGCCCCACAAGTGCAATTGCGCGGAGTACGGGTGGGGGCGCACCTGCCAGGTGTTGCATGCCGCCTTCGCCGGTCTGCCCGTACTCCGTACCTACTGCTCATTCCGTGATGACTACCCTTAGAGTGAGGTTGTCTTCGTGCTCGTCTTATAACGCATCTATCTCTAATAATTTTTCTTTACCACAAGTTTGAATTTATAAATTTAATTTCAACTTTGATCAATTCGCATAGAGTGTGCCATTTGTGTGTGTGCGACTTCAGTGTGACGAAGTGGTATTCAGACAGTGTGTGTGGGAATGGGAAATACCCTTTGGAAAAGCCGCCAGTGTTATGCTTTTGAAGGCGTGTCAGTTGAGTCAGTTATTGTGGCGCGGCCACGTGCCGCGGTCGATGTCTCGGCGCATGCGCGTGCCCGATTGTCACATGTCATCGGCAATCGTACACCGGCAGTGCCGCCGGCGTGGGGACCCCAGTCCAGGACTTGGAAAAAAATGCCGGTGGATGAGGTGATTTAAAGGGAGATCGACGAAAGAACAGTGAATAAATTATTTAAAAGAACTTCGTGGAACCTGTAGCTTTTCGAAGTTGAACACATCTATGAAAGAACTCGAATACCGGCTTATTTATTAACGAGGATGAGCTTTAACCTCACAGAATATTCAGGTTGGTTATTTACCTACCTAATGCTGTAACTGAAAGGTGAACATTTTATAATCTTACGTAATGATCATGTAACGAAGTCTAATGATTTGATCACCGGTATGCAAATAATATTCTTACATCTGCAGAGTAGTTAACTACTTGTTTAGTGGGTTGCATTGTTTCTGTAAATATGATATTTAATAAATCAAAGTAAATATATATTTTTTTACATTAGTTTTAACATTGTTGAAATATAGTATATTCTTTTTTTACGGCATTATGTACATTTTATTAATATAAATGAAGCTATTTAACTAATACTTTGCATTAAAAACAATTTCTGTTTCGTAATGATGAAATCCATGCATCAAAAAACTCTTGACATGTTTCTCTTTTATCTTTTGTGTCCGTTAACGGAAGCTTTTAAAAGCATTAAAATGATCTAATAATAGAAACGGAGCTACGTTAGAGCATGGACATTGAATGACATAATAGTCTTTAAAATCAAATAATTTCGTTTATTGTGAAATCCTAAAATGAACATAGTTAGCAGACTGTCGTCGGAATGTCTTGCTGAAAAGAGTATAATTAAGCAGTTATTGTGAGATACGAAATATTCTTCGATCAATCGCTTCAAAAGCGCTAAATATTTTAATTTTTCAAAGCAGATTTCAATTGATTAATCTAAATGTGTGAGCTATTTAAGACGATTGGCATCGCGAATTTGATTGGTCAATTATCTTAATTTTAATATTTTAAACAAATATTTCAATTTATTATTTTAACTAAATACGCACGCGTTAGTGTATTACACTCGATTCAAAATAATTTGGCAAGAAATTCGATCCTATTACAATATGTAACAATCCGGTGATTCTTCTCTTCTGTCTCATTTAGACAAGCGTTCAATCTCGCGAAAATCAAACATATATATTGAAAAACTCATAAAAATATGTTTCCTTTGTTATCTTTTATATCTTAAATACAGTATGCTAAATCTAATAGAGTTCATTCGATCGATAATGTTAAATGATTGGTTGATAATCATAAAAGACTTATGCCGATGCTAGAGAATTACATGTTAAATAATTTACTTAACATTTTTTGCTGTGTATTGAGAGAATTGAAAAAAGTAGTAAGATTTAATCCCTTTGTATACTCGGAGCCTTTGTTTCCTGTTAGTAATCATCTCGTATGTTCTGGCCCATTCAACAGCTGTCAAAGTTGGTCTGATCTTTTTTTTACTGTCGAGGAACATCACACAAGCTGACGGACGGCCCACTTAACAGTAAGCAGTTACCGTCTCCTATGAATCTTTGTGACACTAAGGGCACCGCGAACATGCTGCTGTCCCATACTGGAACCCGACTCACTAATGCCGGAATACAACACAAGGTTATTATGGCGGCATACTTATACACTAGGGGTGGTCGCCATCCAGACGGGCTTGGGTCCCTATCACGCAGCTAGATTGTTTTGTTGCGCCTTTTACGACAGGCTGACCCCGGCCGCAGGGGTTAGTATTATTACTCTGCCTCTGCATGGAGAAAAAGAGAGAATGAAGAAAGATTTGAAAAGGTTGCAACTCAGGACCTTGAGTAGAATGCAGATATCTGAATAGATGAAAACTCTATTTTGTTTCTTTGTATTACTATCTAAAATTGCGAAAAGAAGTAACATAAGGCAATAAATAGATGGAAATATTTCTCTCCCATCATCTCTGCTCTCTCATATTTTCTAAGGAATAGAAAATTTTGAAAAGTTTGAAGATTTTAATAGTTGACCACTAAATCGTGTTTGAAATGCAATTTTCGTTTGTAGAAAACCGGTGCTCGCTTGAAAATATTCTCGAATCCGGCACCGCAGAGCACGGAGCGTGTAGTCCAGCTCGTTGGGAAATTGGACGCCGTCGCCGCCGGCATCAGGGAGGTCCTTGAAATCATTAGTCAGGTATAATAAACCCAATTTTTTTAACAGTTGTCCTATATTTTTTGCTTATATTCCTTGGTTAGAAATTGATGCAAGAATCTTAAAGATTCAATTGTTCGGGTGGATTTTAAAATATCAATAATATTGTTTTCTTAGGTATTTTTAAAATGTTTCAAGTTGTCTGTCAGCGCCTAGTTAGGCCCTAATTGAAGTGTTCTGCCTTCTGTTCCATTTTGCCATATTGTCGTAAGTGATCGCTACGAACTTTTCTATTTGGAATTCGTTAATATATTTCAGGTGCCGATAAAGGGTGCAATCCAGAATTACGATCCGCACAACTATGATGACTTCTATGCCGAAGAGTATGGAGGCTTCGGAAATGCGCAGGGGGGACCGCGCGTAGGCCCCAGGAGTGGCCCACCACGACCACCCAGGGGCATGCCTCCCATGGGACGGGGACCGCCACCGCGCCCACCGGGCCCCATGGGCCGCTCTGGGCCTCCGCCCCGGGGTAGCTTCAATGATTTCGGTGGGCCCGGTCCCAGAGGCGGGTTCAACGGCCCCCCACGCAGTAATTTCGGAGGCGGTTTCGGGTCTGGCAGTCGCGGCGGCTCAGGTGGCGGCGGAAGCGGTTTCAGCAACAATGGCGGCAACCAACAGGAGACCAGCACCCAAGTCACCATTCCCAAAGATGTGAGTTTTAATTTTTAAAGCTAAAACACGCAATTGCTAAATTACTAACTCTTCTGTAGCTTATTGCGACATTGGTCACACACCGATGGCGACAATAAACTCCACATTCTTCAACTTAATAGCTTATGTAGTGCTTATCACTATGGAGTGTGTTTAAAAAATTGCATATTTGAAAGGGTTCGATTTCTGTTAGCTCCTAAGTGAATTATATTCCTTAGTTAGCAGGGTGCGGGACAGTGCCAGCACCGTCCTAGCTATGATAGCTGATAGCCTGAGTGGATTACCCTTACATTAGGCACTGTAGCAATCAGCACCTTCAGGGATCTGCTTTTCGACATTAATTGATTTTGACATTATTTAAATAAATAAATCGAATTGGCATATTTATATATTTTTTTATTGCTGTAGGACAGCAGACAGGCTGATGGCCCGCTTAGAATTTAGCAGTTACCGTCGCCTATGGATGTTTACAACACCAGTGGCATCGCGAACACGCTGCTGTCCCATAAGGGTACAGGAACTTGGGTCACTAATGCCGGAACACAACACAAGGCTATTATGGCGGCATACTTAAGACCAAAGGTGGTTGCCATCCAGACGGGCTTGAGGCCCTACCACGTAGCTAGGGTGGGTTTTGTCGGCTTTTACGACAGGCCGACCCCAGCCGCAGAGGTTAGTATTCTTTCTCCAACCCTGCACGAATATAATTATAATACAAAGGCCATAGACTAAAACTGGTATACAACTAAAAAGGGTGCCATAAAAATTACAGTGACCAAAGAACATTACCTCAAATTGAGGCAGGAATTTAATTTAAATTCAACTTCATAAAACGTTATTTATTACAGTTGGCAGGAGCCATAATAGGCAAGGCCGGGTCCCGTATAAGGAAGATCCGTGCCGAGAGCGGTGCTGGTATAGAGATTGCAGAACCCCTTCCCGGATCCAACGACAGGATCATCACCATCACAGGGACTCCCCAGAGGATCCAGATGGCACAATATTTGTTACAACAGAGGTTAGATTGATTATTATTTCCATGAAAAACGTATGAGAATGTTATACATATGTATGTATACATGCGTCACAGTTTTTGAGTGCTAGTCTTAAATTTTCAAACAACCATAATAGAATAATTAATGAGACCTTAGTGAGATCAAATAAAAAAAAATAATGACCTTCGTTCCATGGCATTAAAAAGTAGTGAAAAGTTAAAATCTCAAAAGAAATGATTTCTTTGACATTCATGTCACCTTAACAGGATTAACAGCGCTGTGTGTCTGAAATATGTTAGTATTAAGTTGAACTATTAAATTGTTTAATGACAGATCAATATATCATCTGAAATCTAGAGTAAAATAAATTATACTATAAATACCAGAAAAACAGGAAAAGAAAAGAATTTGTAGCATTCAGAAACTGCAGCTTGAAAGTGAAATTGGATGGATATAAAGCAATTGCCCACTTTTTCTGTTATAAATCCATCTAGCATATTAAAAGTTACAAGCTGATGTAATTACAAAAATTATTTCTGAATTTTTCTAAATAGACTAGAAATGTAATTATTATTCAAAATTGATTATATATAATATTTTTAATTGTCTTTAATTTAGCTCATCTAAGGTCTATAGTCTTTGCCAGCAATTTCCTTTGAGACAATCCTTATTCAATTCGATTCAAGGAATTGAATGACTTGTTTTATGAATACTAAAATTTTGTCTTTCAAAGACTAACTGGCCATGGATAATACAAAACCAAACAGTGATTAAGTCAAAGCAAACAATGCTGTTAAGAGACTTTATTAACATCTTTATGATTACATCAGCTTCGTATCTAAAAATATGCAATAATAATCATTGCATGTCTTAAGATATCATGCATCGAGATCTCATAATTAACATAAATGTGCCCATTTATACACATTACTAACACATTATTAATTTTGCGATAGAATATTCGAAGAGTTTCCCGATATGGCAAAAGCAAATAAGATTAAATAATGTGACGTCTATAATATGTTTTAAGGTAACGAAAAATATCAGTTGTATGTAGTTTAGCACAAATGGGGTACATTAATTCTTTTCAAGTCATTAGAACCATATTCATGTAGAAACCGTTAAATACTTATATTGCTAGAGAAAATAGTCCTTACATTGTCTGACAATTCTGAGTGATTAAACCCATGAAATGAATCAACATTACTAAGACTTTTTATATTATGAAATAAGAAACTGAAAGTGAAAGTATTGATTTTCAACATAACTTTTCATTAACAAACTCTAAATGCTGCAAATTAGCCTATCTGAGTTAATAGGTGGGAAAATTATAGATTAGCCTGGTACGGCCGTATGATGTGAAGAGAAGAATGTCTTCTTCTTCTTAATAATGGCTCGCCACCATTCGTGCATTGGGCCAGTGTCAAGTTTTTACATTTTGTCAACAAAGCGATGGAAATGTATAACGCGAACTAAAAAAAAAGAGAAGAATGTCATGTAACAAGGAAATGCTAAAATTGAGAGTTGCTAGAATGCTAGAGAGAGAGAAAGAGAGAGAGGATGGATACAAAAAGAAGGGTAGACCAAAGAAAAGATGATATGGCAAGAAAGGTGAGAATGTTGAGATGACTTATAGAGGAGGGTGGTTGGAGAGAACATGTGTCGATCCCACATGGTTTGGAATAAGAAGAAGAACGGCTAATAGATAGGCGACAATAGACAGGAGGTTATGCGTAAACGAAAACATATAGGGATATAGGAGGGAAGGGTCCCTCCTTACTTGGCAGTAAATAAATATTTGGGTGGTTTTAGTGTGTATGTATGCCAGGGACGTGCATCTCCTCGTTAACTGAGTACGTACGGGAAAGCCGTTTGGGGGGGCACGCGGCGCAGTGTTCGTCAAACATTTTCACCGCATTAAAAAGAAAAAAAACAAATTCACCATATTTTTATCAGAAGTCTTTTTCTGAAGCTCAGGTTGGTGGTTAATTGATACAAAGCAAAACCCTACTTTATCCTACAAGGTTATATATACACAAAATCTTTGAGATATCCTAGCAATGTATTTAACGGTTATTGTTCATAAAATAAATGTACATTCATAATAATTATTCTCTAACATTTTGTTTGTTACTAACAAGAAGATGGTTAACAGCATTCTCTAGGTGGTCGACTAACGGACGCCCCGACCGGCCGCGCGTTGTATGGAAGACTAGTGATTTTGTTGTTTTAATTAATTAACAAGGAATCACTAATCTGCCTACAAAGCGATGGCACCCGCTACGGACCAACTGCTCCTTGCTCCTCCTGTCTCGTGTGACTAACATGTTTTCTTTACATTCCAACTAGTATAAGCGAAACACTGTATTGTCTTCTAACATTAACTATGAACAGAGGTGATCTATGTAATTTAAATTTTTTAAGATTGAGATGATAATTAATTATATAATGATTATTCACACAGCGCCATCTACACCTAAAGTAAATAACACTGTGCTTCTATTATAGATACTAGACAACTGATATACTACTTATATAATTTTCTTTTTGTAAATCAATACATATCTTACATATAGTATGGTAGTCGAATCTGCAGGTTCTCAATTGTCTTTTCATACATTGTATTTAATAAGATATTGCCAGTTTTTTTTACAGAAATAAGCTTTTAATATCATTTGACTTACTTCTGCAGGTATTGAGTTGATTATCAAGGATGATAAAGAATGCAATAGATCATTTTCATGTAACATATTATTAGATCACTGTACTTACTTAGTTCTGGATCAACGTCATAAATATAATGAATTGTTTCAAAGCATTGTAAAGCCTGATGCGCCAAACCTCAGTATATATGGCTATATATATACAACTTTTATTTTATAGTAATGAATAGACAAAATTCTTTGTATGTTACTATACTTAATATAGAAAATGAATAAAATATAGGGCATAACTTTAATCAGTTACCAAATTAAAAATGTTATGTCTAAAGTTAATAATATAGCTGCGCACTAGTACATAATCTTAAAAATATAATTTTTATGTTTTTAATAAAAAAAACTGTTTTATAGATTACTGATTATACTTCTTAATGGCAATATCTGTTTATTTTCTAACTAAAAACAAAAATATCAAAAAATGTTTTTATGTAGTTTTTAAAAATCTTAATAGATCAAATATTTAAAAAAATTGTAGTACATTAAATAATGATTTAAATGCAGATTCTATAAAATAATATTTTTAGATACATCCTCTTATGATTGGAACTTTAACTATTAATATATGGATATGTAATAAATACAAAGAATATCATCTTTATTAATAAATATTTAGTGTTAATTCAATGTGCTAGTTTTTAGTATTTCTTGTTTCTAACCATTTTTCTTTTAGAATTGTATAATTATGCAATAAATTTATATATTAAGAGCTATCATTGACTTGTGTTTAATTTCTTTTTGCAGTGTCCACGAGAGCAACCCGAATCTCGGCCGCGGGAACTTCTGATTCCCCAATGAATCAAATGCAATATAAAGCTTTACTCCAATCACCTCCGACGACTTTCCAGTTTTGTATAATATATACAACGAGGCTCCTTTTGTTAATATATGTTATAAATAGTAATTGGTTTGAGGAAAACATGGTCTATGTACCGATACATACATCTTCCACATTGTAGTACAATAGTGGAGAATATTTTGGATTAATTAAAATAAGTTTAAGCTAACATCAATGTCTGCAAGAATATTTTTTAATATATAAGAATGCGTTTAATAAGAACCATTTTTGTGTGAGATGATGATTTTGATGAGATCAGTTGGTTTGTGTCGATAATTTTCACATTTATTTGTTACATCGATGTATTTTTAAGTAATACAGACGATAATAGAATTGAAATAAAGTTTATTTTGGGAATTTGTTGTTTTATTTACAGAGCTTTATTAACAAAAGACTAGAAACGGTCGAGAGGAAACATACAAACTATTTACTTTCATTTAACATATCTAGTGAGAGAAAAAATAGCGAATTGGAAATCTAAATCTTGTGAATGTTGTAAATTTAAATAAATTTATATCTTAAATTTTATTGATTTAAATTTTTTCCTAAAAATGCATTTTTTTAATGACGTCCCACTGCTGAACTTTAAAAGAACTCCAGGCCTACGATTGTCCAATGCAGATCACACTAGTTGCTCACGATGGTTTTTGTACTTGTTACATGGCAATCATGTTACTTGCACAAGCGGGAATTACAGCAATAATGTGCTTGCCATTGTGGGATTTGAAACCTGTAGTCTCAGATTGTGATACCAATTTGCTATCACATACTTTATGACTATGTAATTTTAAATTCTCAATCATTCATGATGTTAAGTTTACTGGACAGTGAAAATGATTTAAGGCTATTTTTAAATGGTTTACACACTAGTTAATTAAGTTTGGAGTTGCATCATACAAAATATGTGGTAAGTAGGTGGCAGTAAAATTAAGGAGAAAGAAAACAAAGAAATGCTTATAGCAACTTTACTTTTAGAAATATGTCCCCTTATAATAAAAATATATAAAATTGATTTAGAAGAATATCATCACAACTTAAAGCTTTTTTTCTTATGATCCATTTCATCGCCTCATGGATACAGAGGGGGCTTGTCATCTTCTATATGTTCATGTTTGTCGAGATAAAACATGATATACACTAGAGGTATTACTACACCAAGTAGCAGCATGAAACATACTAGATGAAACCATTTCAGGCCAAAATCTGCTCCATCCGAAGTCAATTCTTTTACAACAACAGCCTCTACACAAATCTTTTCTTTGTGTGGGAGAAGTTGTGTGTCTTCAGTGACATTCTCAACTAGCTCTGCATCAGTGTATGGAACTACTGCAGGGGCCAAAGTACTATTCATAACAACACTATTACAGTCTATTGCACAGTCTTCGTTTTGTATTTCACTCTGTGGTGCTTCATTTACACCATGAGTTAACCCTTGTGTTGTTGAATTTTGGCTAGGGCTAGAAGTTGACGGTGTGGGCTCCGCTGGGATCAGCTCTGTCAACACAGAATATGGTGTGACTGGTACTTTTATTGTCCTTCTTGCAAATATTTCATTATCTTTGTGTATGTGGTTGATTCTTTTCAATTCTGCAATCTGAGAAATGTCTGTTGATGAATATATGTATGTTAGAAAATACTAAGCTAAGTTATAGATTGAGATGGGCATCAAAATCCATTGGAGGGAAAATATATAATGCTGAGAAATGTTAACTTATAATCAAATATATTTCCATTTATTTTCTTGTCTTTTATTTGTTAAATAAATAATTGTAAAGATATTTCACTAGTTACTAGGCAAAATTTACAATTGATGGACTACCTAGATCGGAAACTATTTATAGATAAACAAATAACTCTAAAAGGCAGCTTATTTATCTACTTAACTAACCTACTCATCAAATATATAAATCATATTTTCCTTAACACATTAGATGACATGTTCTCATTATTAGTGACCTTTATAAACACTGAAAATTTTATCATAAATCATTGACAATTTATGAATGAAATTAAGTTCTGTTATTGCTACAAGAAAAAACTAAAATATATTGAAAGTTATCACCCTAATAAAAATTACTATAACAAACCTACATTTGCAAAGGCCCAGTCGCATATTCTCATCAAAATGCTTGACAGTTAATGTGTTGAAAATATATTGCAAATATAATGTATTTATTAGTTATGAGAAAGTTATGCTAAAAATTCACTATTCAAATGTTATTGATGAATGAAATTATTATAAGTATAATATATATTTTGATCTCTTATAAATAAATTAACAAAATGAATTATTGTAAAATTCATTTAGAGCAATACAGTGACTGCAAATGAATAGAAAACAAAGAGAATAGTGAAATAAGGAATAAAAAAATTGAGTATTCAAAACTAAGCAATCTTTGGGAGTATAATAATATTTTATTTATCTTAAAGTTATACATACATACAGTTTTTATTTTACATTTTTCATCTTATCAAAAAGATAATAATACATCTTCACCCTGCATAAACAAATGTCAAGGAAAATATTGACAATGATTGTTATTTATCCACTTAAGTTCGACATATTCTTGAATGTTATATATTATCAGTACTGTATACTCACAGAACAATAGAATCTCAATGCGATGGCTTGTAAAGTATCACCTTCTTGAACTTGTGCTTCGATGAAATGGTCTTGTGGTTTTACTCTATACAATTGTATCTCACTTTGATCCATGTCATCTTTTTTCCCCATATTGTAAGTTAGCAAATCATCTCCGTTGTGCATCAAACGCGTCCTACAGGATACAAACTTGTGAGTAACACGTAAACAACAATGTTACTACAAGCCTAATGAGCTACACTTACCGTTGTTTCATTTTCAAATTCAACACTAATACTAATGATAACTACCATGACCTGCTTAGGAAATTGTGATATACCTGTTTCGTATACAATTTTCCGAAAAAAAATAATGAGAGAACAATAAAACAGCTGTTGATCTTATTAGATTCATCGACTTAGAAATTTAATTGACAGATTGGTACTACAACACATGACAGACCTGATGAAATTTATTTGACACTTCACCCTGTTTTGTCATCAATGGCCCTTTTAACCACAGACTATAAAATTCATATAAAATAAAAAGTTTAAATGTATTTAATGTAAAGTTTAAATCATAGTATTACGAACTCTGACATTGGAAAGTCAGTCCCTGACGCATTAGAGCCACATTACAAGGAAAAAAACCTCTTTTCTGTTACCTTTCCAAAAATTCCAAAATTTCACAGATTAGGCTACTACAGATATTGAAAATACTTCATAATGTTAAATCTTCTAAATATGCTAATTTGATAAATATTAATACCTCATCATTATTCCAGCGTTATGTCCCGGTTGCAACCCAAACTTTCGTTTCGGTTTAAGACTTTTTCTACTCCACTTCGCGCGATCTTCAGCATCACTGGTAGTGAGCCCATTGGCACGCATATCACCCCTTACGACGTCAAGCCAGCACTTTTTGGGTCTACCCCTCCTGCTAGGCCCGGCGGAGGCAGCATGGCCAGACATTTGTTTCCCACGTAAGCATTCAGTTGCCGTAAAATATGGCCGTACCAACGGAGACGACACTCTTGCAATTTATCTTCAATGTCACGGACATGAAGACTGCCGCGAATGCGGGAGTTCCTAACGCGATCCTTCCGTGTTATTCCACACATACCGCAGCATATTCATCTCCGTGACACGCAGTTCTTGCTTGTGTCGCTCTAACACCGGCTACGCTTCACATCCGTATAAAAGGACAGGCTTATTGATGGTCTTATAGACCTGTCCCTTCAACTTTACCGGCATCTTGGGGTCACAATAGACACCAGTTACCTCATGCCGTTTGTCTCACGCGGCAGCAATGCGTGCCTTGACGTCGCAATCTATGTCGCCAGACGCGTGAAATACAGATCCCAGGTATTTCACTTGGTCCGTGCGCTCGACCGTGTCGCCGCCTATGCTTACAGGTCTGTGGAGTTACAGGCCAAGTACTCGATTGCAAATTACACGACGTTTTAAAAGGCACTGCGACCAGAAACCTCCATGACTTTTTGTTGATACGAAACCTTGTCCGCCATCTTTAAACTTAACTTAAGCTATACGTTTTTAGTAGGTTCATGGTCTATGTCGACTTGTCAGACAGTCCTTTTTCATCCCGGGGAAAACGAATGACCAGTAACTAGAGTAAGGAGTGACCAGTAACTAGACTAACGGAGTTGAGGTTCTACTTAATTAAGTGCGTGGTCAGTAAGTAGAGCCATAACCGACGTGGCTATGTCGGCGTCACCGTTTTAATCCTACTGCGGCCACCTTGGTTTTGGCAATGAGATACCGGCTAACACCTCGGCCGCCACCCAGTCTTATACGGAGACGTTGTAGGATCGACTTTTGATGGTTGCTTAGCGACAGATAGTATCAACCCTGTTGTTGTTTATAAATGTTGACGAAATTCCGCAGTGATAATATAGCCAAGTGTAAAGAGTTCGTTACATGAATTCTCGAAAATTCCAGGACAAAGAGGACAAATATATTAGTTTATTTTTACAACACTGTGACAGACAAGGTCTCCTCTCTTCAGATAGGTTCACTAAGACCAAAGAACTATAACAAATTATTAAAATGAAACAAATTAATTTTTAATTTTCTTTACAATTTTAATAACTTCGAGTATTTTACACAACAGTTACAGAACATAAATACCTTTGGTATTGCGCCATACAGGTGGTAATAATTGCACATAATTAATTTCCTCTAGCTAAATTTATGTACAAAAGACAAATACAATACAAAACTGGCTTCATCGTTAGATCTGGGTAACATTACATTAGGTACACAATTATTCACTATTAAATTGATTACGGAGTATCTTAATAATCTTAAATTTAGACATTTAATACTTATTGAAAGCAGCAACTAATTTTCTTTTTGTTAATATTATGTTGATGATTATGTGCTTGAGACGTTTAACGCTTCTAAAAAAAATTACAACCTTGTTAATTGTTCTAAATTCAAAATGGTTAATGCCACACATTTTTTAAAATCTCTTACGATTGTACGCAAATCGATAACGAGACCGTACCCCATAGCCATGTTGTACCCTAGGTGACCTATGCATTTCTTGCTGTAAAACATGAAAAAATAAGTGAATTAAATTCCGCTATATGCGATTCCTCAAACCACTGAAAAAAATTGCTTTGACCTCTAGCAAATGGCGTAATTCATTTGACATATTTAATTACAATACGTACGTATTACTTATACGTAATAGGTACGAAATAGAGACCTAGGCGACACTATATATACAATCACCGATTTGTTCAGGTTGAGATTATCGATACCGGAAGTAATGGTAGTAATAAATAGACTAATAATGTAACACATTAATACTTCCGGTAGATGCTCAACATCTTGTCTAGCTACTCAGGCCTGGGGTTTAGCCATATGTTTTCGACATAATGTATAAATTTTACAAAGGGCGTGGCTTATTAAACGACTGCCCAAATATTTAGTATCACATAAAAAATCTCAATTACAGAAGCGTGGCGACAGAATTAGTCAAAAAAAATGCGTACTATAGAGATCGGTATAAATGCACAGTTTCTTATGTTTTTAAAATGAATTCCATATAAAGAATTTATAAAAAAAACATATAACGCACACCTGTTAAAAATAAATATGATTCGCACAACGCAATCTAGTGCAAAGTAAGTAGCATAATACTTGTGTAATAGGATAGCTACTAGATAACTAATATACTACATGTATACTTTTCTTATGTAAATAAATAAATATTATACATAAACACCAGACGCTGGACGGGAATCGAACCCGTGACCCCGCAAGCGTACCGACGTGCGTTAGCCGTTAAGTCACGGAGGTCGTCTATTATTATCAATGAATACATATAATAAGCAGTATCAACACATACACACTTATTACACGAGGAAATAAAATGTACACCGGACCCATTGCTGTGGTTCACGCAAATTAAACAGCTGTTGACCACCTGTTCACTATTTTACACCACAATTAAAAAACTGGACATTTGTTTTCTTCACCGCAAATCATTTGCTCGAGTGCAATATACTAGGGGTGGGTAAGTACAGGGGGAAATAATTGAATACTTCCCATGTACACCATAATACTAACATAAACTATTACTACTAACTTCGAAAACAATAGCTTTTATTTAAATTAATACATTTGTGAAATTCTGACTCCAAGTGTCAAACGCATTTAATTACTATATGCTATAGTGACTACGCCCCTCGTGCACTGGTCTCTTGTAGTGAATTTTCTAACTGCTGCCTTGCTACGCTCATGTAAATGTATTCTGCTACGCAAAAATATTACGCAGCATAATTAAGTTTCCACCTATTTAAAAAAATGAAAAATGATGTTAGAAAAACTCATAGACAAAAATTGTTTATGAATTTTTGGCTTCAGTTACAATATTTTTTTTTTATAAATGACCCAGTATATTATTAATGATGATTTTAAATTATAATTAGGATTTCCATCTAGAGCTATTATATAATTTTTGTTCATTTTGTATATACTAAGATCAAGAAATCATGTTCCATGTTGGATAGACTCGTATTACCAGTTTTTAAAATTAACTTAATTCTAAAGGTTTGAAACATCTTTACGGCTGGATGAGTCCTGTCCATTGTGTACTTAATCTAAGCACAAAACAAAATATACATACGGCTAACCCTTGTCAGAATTATCAAAATATCTGATTCACAATCAAATAAATAAATATATTCGATTAGTCGTCAATATTTTATACTGAAAATACATTTTTAAATAATTTGTCAAAAAAAATAGATCTAAGCAATACATAGGAAAATACACGCATTTGTTATAAGACATTTTGATACATCAACAACCTTTGGATTAGCAATTTATAGAATACCTTAAGAAAATAATATATACCAAGTAATTTAATTTGTTTGATACAAGTGAATATTTAACAACGGGGATTATAAAAAAAAAAAAACATTTTATTTGCTCTCTTGGCTAAATACTTATGAGTCTCGCTTGTCTTGAAATAATTATATACTTTCCGTTGGATCATTTCAGTGTAACAATTAAGTAAGTTATAATTTTTTTTTCTAAATATTCGAACTTCAAATCACTTTCCTGGAAAGTTCCCTGAATGTCACTTAGTAAAGCTTGCCTTTCAAGTGTCGATATGTTACTAATATCAAAATGTTCAAATATAATAAGCGTAGAGATATACAATGTCGTGTTGTACTCCTTTAATTAGCAAACGGTTTACTCGTAAATAGACGACAAAATTAAAAAAAATCTATTTTTTAACTTTATTTTGGAATGTTTATACAGCGTTCCAACAAACAGTCCGAAAAATACTTCAAAACAGTTAGGTACTTTCGTTGTGAATAGTCGAATACAATCTGATGGACTGTCATGGAAAAAAACCATTGAAAAATAGCTAAGTAATTAATTGGTTCATAATAATTATATAAATGTATGATCACGACTAGCGATTGTAAACCTATTCTTCGAAATATGTATGTCAATAAAACATTTATGAATGTATAATACATATTATAATGCAATTGATATTAATAGTTACTATTGCATATGATAATTGTTATTCATACTAATATTATAACTGTGAAAGTAACTCGTCTATAAATATATAGATCTGTATCTGTCATAATAAATCTGTCTATTACGTTTTCACGCCTAAACCGCTGGACCAAGTTTGATGAACTTCGGTATTGAGACTGGACATTTGGAGAATGGGAGATGAGAATGGACATAGGATACTTTTTTAAAATATATATGGCTCTGCCATATATATTTTAACGTTTGCCGGGTCAGCGGGTATGGTTATAAAAATATAATTGTATTATAGTTATGTCAATAGTTTAATTACTTTGTAATCAAATAAATGTTTATTAATTCAATAATCTACGAAACTATCACATCTACTTGCAATTTCAGTATCAAAACAGTTTGTTTTGATTACAATATTTAAATGCGATAAAATAAATAATAAAAATAAATTTTTTCCCGCACAGGTTTTACATAATATGATAGAATTATATTTCTTAACCTTTAAATCTAGATAAAATTGGGCAGAGTTTAATGAGTTTTTTTATTGCTGTAGGACAGCAGACAAGCTGACGGCTCGCTTAGAATTTAGCAGTTACCGTCGCCTATGGGTGTTTGCAACGGCAGTGGCATCGCGAACACGCTGCTGTCCGTCTCATAGAGTACAGGGACTTGGGTCACTAATGCCGGAACACAACACAAGGTTTTTTTGACCGCATACTTAAGACCAAAGGTGGTCCCCATCCAGACGGACTAGGGGCCCTATCACGTAGCTAGGGTGAGTTGTTTTGTCGCCTTTTACGACAGACCGACCCCGGCCGCAGAGGTTAGTTTTCTTTCTTCGCCCATGCACGGATAAATGATATGAGTGTGTGAGAAGAGATATTTAATTTTTATGGTACTTAGACAACTGACAAATATTATTTTCCGTGCAGAGGCTGAGTTAGAATACGCCCCTGCGGCCGTCGTAAAAGGCGACAAAACAACCCCGGCTACGTGGTAGAGTTCCGAGCCCATCTGGATGGCAACCATCCTTGGTCGTTGCTAAGTTTGTCGCCATAATAGCCCTGTGTTGTGTTCTGGCATTGGTGACCCAGGTTCATGTGCCTTGTGGGACAGCAGCGTGTTCGCGGTGTCCCTAGCGTCGCGAAGCCGCAAGCCGCCAGCCTGTCTGCTGTTCTTCATGTCATAACTTTGTAGCCATCAATAAATTATCAACATACAATGTCCTATGTCCACGTCTTAACCTAAAATCTACGAAGCATTTCTTAAATTAATTCGTAGCAAAATATTTACATTTCTAGAACAATCTTTACAGTTTTGTGCCCATCCCGGTCATCGAATCACAAAATTTGAGAATAAATTACATTTATGCATACATTTATTTTTATTAATAATAGTATAAAACGATTAACCCTACTTGATGATATTAATAATTTATTCTGGCTCATTTAATTCATTTATAAATAATTAATAACAAAAATAAACACTCATGTAAGATTATCAATAAAAAATTCATGGCTACCAAAAATCGGTAATAAATATATTGAGCAAATAAATAAAATACATTATAAAATAGAAGCAAAGCGACTCTGATGAGTATTCTTAAAGACTTAATATTCAAAATGATTAATAAAATTACATACTATCACTAGAAAAGCATGGAAACGTAAAGGTCTTACATGTATCACAGGTTGGAAATATGGGCATGTATTCATTTGAAACATATATCTGAGAAGAATAAAAGTGATGCAATATTGACTTAATATATGTATGAAATAATTCAATCAAAAGAAAAAATGTATAATGTATTATTCTCCGCTTCATGTTACAAAAGTAATCAATACTGGGCATCCCTGGATCCCTACAGCCACGACCATTCCAACGGGATTTAGGGGAGTTAGCCATATGTTTTCGACGTAACGTGATCATCTATCGCAAATAGATGTAAAGCTTTGACAATGGGCGTGGCTTATTAAATTGACACCCAAATATTGGTGTCATTTTTCTTATAAAAAATACTAAATTATTTTTTGAATAGCGAGGGTATTACGGTAAGCCCTAGATGTGTAGACTTTCAAGACTGAAATTTATCATCTAATCGTTGGGTATTTATGGTTGTATCTTATCGATCTAAAGACTGATACAAAAGCTGCTTAGTCGCTCTATCACGAGGTAACGAGTTTTTAGATGTTTTGGGGTACTCCTCCAAAATTCTCATTATAATCTGAAAGATACTAATAATCTGAATATAATATACAATTTTCATATGAATACACGTCTATAGTTTTATATAATACAAAAATGACTACCTTTAATAGGTTAAGTATTTCATAAAAACTTACACTATACAATAAATAGCACGTCATTGTTTAATAATTTCAATATAACTTAACACTGCCCCACACATAGAAGTTGAAAGTCAAACAAGTTCGAACATGAAACTGGAAAGTGGTGCCTAATGCATGAAGCAGTACGAAGTTGTACGACAAATAGGATTAAAATTGGATATAATACTAATGTTTCTAATAAAAACAAATATTAATTATCCTCTTTCCTTAATGGCAAGAAATGATTCAGCCAAATCCGTCCCTATATTTTAAAAACTTAATAATAATGAAAAGCTTTAAGGAACACACTGAAAAACTTTAAATGTAAACTTTAAACTAAATTTCTATACATCCATGATTAATTGAAGAATTGAGTAACTTTAAATCCAATTTCTTTGAGGGTAGTTATTTAATAAATAAAAAAAACTTTGTTTTATTTAAACTTGCAGTACTGTCAAATGTTCAATGTCTTCGGAATAGCCCATGGAATAATATTTGAGTCCGGAACCTATCTATTTTAAAGTCTGTGTGACGATCATGACGTTAATTAAGTGACGTGTGACCCAGGTGTTGAATCCTCATGGATTCAAAGTGACCACACTTAACAGTAAAGAATCTATTTGACATAACATAGAAAACTAAATCTGACAGTGCGGACGGTTCACGCGTTGTTATCGAAACCTTGGAAGTCACCGGGCCAGTTCTCCCTCCTGGCAACCCTATCAGAGCCCGTGCAGGCAAAAAATGCATCACCCTCGAACGGATCCGATTCCCTTGTAAATATGTTGACCGACTCCGACTTTTTAATATCCCTGTGGGATATCTGCGGTTTCGCCCTCAAAGGTGGAACGTCCCCTTCATCCTCTTCGGCAATGGATGCTGTCCTACCTCTAGGTGTAGACATAGTCGTGAAATCGTCCTCGAACATCGATCTCGGGGATATCGAATCTGAGTCGAATCGGAATCGAGTCGCAGGTGAATCACCGTCGCGTGCGCGGGCGCTGCTCCCCGAAAGTGGGGAGGCAGTCGCGTCGTCCGCTTCGAACGCGAATCTAAAAATTGTTTACAATTAACACCACTTAGATAAAGTAATATGGGAAAACAAAAATATCCCGCTGGTGACACGTAGTTTTTTTAGAATGTTAATTGATGATTGAATGTCTAATCATTGGCCAACCAAATCATGATTTATAAACGTTTAAAAAGCTAGTCGAAGTTGTTACATGCTAAATAGGAAAGCTAGGAATACAAATTATTGTTTATTTCAGGCAGATAGAGAAAGGTAGGGAAATTTTCTGAAGGGATTTAAGTCTCACCTGGACCCCTCCAAGCTGGAATAGGGCGTCCTCTTCTTTGCGTTTGCTGTGTCGTGGAAATTGTTGTCAAAAGGGGACGCGTACTCCCTCTCCCTAGGGGAGAAGTCATTCGAGAATCGATAGTCCCTGCGACGGAGGTCCTCCCTTCTCCGTCGTCTCGTATCGCGGGGGGCGTCACGTACCTCCCTCTCTCGGTCTTCCCGACGGCCACTCCCTGTCCGGCGTGCCGGCCAAGCGAGTGTTGAGCCATACCTGTGAAAGTATCATGAGAACGGCGTATCATCTAAGCTAGTAATACGCGCTACGTGGTAGAGCCTCAAGCCCGTCTGGATGGGGCCCACCTTTGGTCTTAAGTATGCCGCCATAATAATTTTGTGTTGTGTTCCGGCATTAGTGACCCAAGTTCCTGTACCCTTATGAGACAGCAGCGTATTGGCGATGCCACTGGCGTTGCAAATACCCATAGGCGACGGTAACTGCTAAATTCTAAGCGGGCCGTCAGCCTGTCTACTGTCTTACAGCAATAAAAAAAATGTTACTTTGAAATATGTTTTATAAGTAATAATTATCATAATAAGAATATTTAACTATTTTCAAATCGGTTAAAATAACTTACCTTCGATCAGTCGGGTCTTCAGTTTGCCTCAGCTCAGCCCTTCGTTTCGTTTCGCGCCATCCCAACGAACCGTAGTTCCTCTCTATAAATAAAATATTTTCCATTTTTAAAGACAATTTCTTCGGTGTTGAGACTTAAACGCTTGATAGAGGCCAAAAGAGGATCAAAAAAAGCTGGTTTGTATTTAGAGCAAAGTATAAGTGTTACCCCATCCAATGCAGTAATGCAGCCAGCGTTTTAGGAACATTTCCGACCGAAAGGGATTTGGTATCAGTATATTATTTACTAACTGATACCCGCGACTTGTCCGCATTGCTTTCATCAAGAGGCAGAGGTAGAAAATACTTTCCTCTCCTACACATGGGCGCTACACCTTCTTCGCGGCAAGAAAACACACATCAAACTGTTGTTTCTTAAAAGTTTATATTAATGAAGATATCGCAATATAATTTTTTTGTCTAATAGTGTCTAATAAACAAAACTTAGAAAAATTAATTGAAATCTATCCAGTAGTTTTGCCGTGATGCGCGCACAACTGCAGACCTCTATCATTTTATTTGTATCCGATTTTTGAACTATAGTTCATAGCGCACAGCTTCTTCTCCATATGAGACAGCACTCAATGATGCCTTTACATAAAGTAACAACTGAACCAGTAAAAAAACTAGTACTAGATTTTGCGCGTTCGACCACGCCCATAAACAAGATGGGCGGTCCTATTTTTCTCGTTGACTTGAACTATACGACTTTTAGAAACTATTAATTTGAAAAAAAAAACTTACCTTCTCTTCTCCATCTTTGATCTGGCCATCGATCGCGGGGCGACGAACCGCCAGACACGCACCCATCACTATAGCTAAAAATATTTATACAGGGTCTAAGTAGTGAATACGTTTTTTGGACTCGTGACGCCTTTCAGTTTGCTACTTCTTAGTATTTTAATTCTATACGTCAATAATACTATCATCAAACGAAGCCCAATTCCTAACTGTGATATAACTGAAGATATAGTACACTCATTGGAGGAATGTGTCCGAACTGCTGATATAAGGAAGCATTTAAAGTAAACAGTCTTAAAATAAGTGAAATGGACATAGGGATGCTGCACTGTGTGTTGTCACAACCCAACTCGGTAGATGCAAAACAATTGTTTTTAAAATTAAGTGCCATTCTGACAGGTATTAGTAGTAGGTATTCTTGTTGCCAGGCAACTATTTAAGTTGAAAACACTTGCTATAGTGGAAATAAAAATGTATAAATAATTATTATATAACAGACAAAACTCATTATAGATAGCGTTGGTGTGTATAGCATCAGAAGCATAGGTCGTCCCGGGCCACCAGATCGGCAGGCCACATATCCGTAGGCCCGGGTATAGGCGATAGAACAGCGGGGTTTTTTAGTGGTTAGTCAGATGGCCAAACATATTTCCCAGTCCCAAATATCCCTTGGTACGCCCGGGCTGGAGGAACCCATCAAGGAAGGGTATTTCCCTACACCAAAAGAAGTGGCATAGGTAGTGATAATAGTCAAAATTAACCGTAATCACAATATATGACTGATGATGACAAGCCAATTAAAAAGCAGTTTGAGGCAGACGCGGTACGTTCACGGTTTGCGCCCAAAAAGTGAGAAAACCATTTGGCTCCGCCCCTACCATAGACGCGACGCTTCGTCGGAGTCGACATTTCAACGACAAGCAACCGAGACGTCAAATATAAAATTTATAAAAAATTGGATGAGATGAGAGAAATGAGAGACTCATTTAATGGACACCCCCACCAAGTCAGTCTTACTGTTAGAGCACTTGCTAGAAATGGCTAGATAAAAAGTTTCTAAAAACAAATTTAGTTTATAAACTAAAGTTTATATAACTTTCATTGTGGATATTTTTTTGGATTCGATAAACCAGAATCCGCATCGCGCGCGTCACTGCACATCTTCAACTAATAAGTATACCGACGCATGCGCAGCCTAGGACCTTTCACTATGTCAATTGTCTCAAAGTTAACAGGTATATAACGACGGCTTTGATTTAAATTTGAATGTTGCAAAGGTTCATACACGAGGGAAAGTTCTTCCATTTAATGTACCAGTGCTCTTTTAATGTAACAAGATCCCTTACTCTTCTTCTTCGTCGTAAGAGTGCCTCTGCTTCCTGTGCCTGTCTCTGTCTTTCTCCCTGTAGTCCTTAGGTCTCTCCCTGCTCCGTGAATCCCTGTAATCTCTATCCCTGTATACTCTATCTCTATCCCACGAGTCGTTCTCTCTTTCTCTACTCCTAGAAATAATATTCTGAATATTAATAAAGCAAAATATCTGCAGTTCCAAACAGAGAACTCAATTTTTAGATTATTCTAAATATATATATTTTATTTCAGCTACAAAAATGATGTACAGTGGTGGTCGTATAATTAGAAACACTACCAACGGTCATTGACATTATGTAAGATACTTCACCGCAATCGTTTTTATTTTGAAATTAAACAATAAATAGGACAACAATATGTTCAACGATTTATCATTTATTAGAAAAACAATATAAATCTCGTTACACAAGTGCAGTTTTAATATTACATTACGGACAAACATTTAAATCAGTTTTAAGGTACGAACAACAATGGTCAACTAATTAGAAACAACAACAAAAAAGTATTAAAAACAATATTTTTTAAGTATTAGTAATTAGTATTGTTATTTACGTTAAATAGCTACTATCCACAGCCTACCAATAGTTATAATCACTACGCCACTGTATTCAACATACCGTCGATCCCGCCTGTCCTTGCCATCTCTATGGTCCCTTATATCACGCTCTTTGCTGACGTCCCGCCTATCCCGGCCGCTGCCTGAATCCCTTCTGTCCCGCATTGAATCTCGACTCAAATCCCTGTCCCGCAAATCTCGTTTGTCTCTTAGTTTTTCCTTCTCCCGTCCACTTCCGGAGTCCAAACACTCTCTAGATCCCGATGAATTGTGCCTATTAAACATTTTCACTGTGATAAGTAAATTTGAATAAATAATTTTTGTTTGTTGCTGAAGTATGTCCGACTGACATTTTATTGGTAAATTAATTGATAATTCCCAGTTGCAACTTAAACTTCCGCTGGGATGATGGTATAAAAATCGAATCGAATATTTGGCAATGTGCAATTTGTAATCAAACGGGTGTATTTATGCGTGGGTTTCTTCCAACACACAAAACGTTTCACACATATTCTGTCATTTAATGTAAAAAAAAAACAAGTTTACATGTACCTAAGTGTAATAAAACGACCTCAGTTCTATTAAGACTGCTTTATTTTTATATAAATATTTCGCATGTAAATTTGTGTCTACCTACATACATGAATATTTTTATTTTATCAATACATTATCTATACTCTTATGACATAAGACAGGCCTGTTAATTTTTTATTGATAATTACCTAGATTCCCTGTCCCGCTGATGAGATGGAGGCCTCGGCAACCTTGGTGGGGGCAAGTCTTCATCCCAAGGAGACACGTCACGGGAAGACGACGACGTTTGTACTGGACATTAAATTATTTATTTATAATTTATATAATAATTAATAAAAAAAAATTAATAAAAAATTAATAATTAATAATAAAATAATAATTAATAAAAAAATCTGAACGGAGATTTTTTTTTTCAAATATGTTATCTAAAGGGGTAATCAAAAAAAGCGGCGACAAATATATTTAATTTTTGCCCTATTCGGTTTTTTTTACAGAATTATAAGGTTAGCTGACAATCGCTCCTATGAAAAACGATTTTAAACATATGTTTTCACAGGAATAGGGAGTGCAGCCGAAAGGAAACGATGCAAAAGGAAGTATTTCTTATATTATTATATTACTTTCATAGATGGCGTAAACGCCAAAGTATTAAAACCATTTTTTAATTTACTTCTCTAATAATATTCTAATTCATCAAAACACATCATCATTTTGTTAGAAATGCGAATGAATGAATTTAAAGAAATTACCAATATTCCTGGGATTAGTTGTAGGGCTGTGGTGCCTATGCCTGCGATGACGTGGACGAGGCTCTGATTCTCGCGAGTCTGAGGAGCAATTGGATCCCCCAGCGCCCCCCAGAACCGCCCACCGCCCTGCGGATCCCACGCCACCGCCTACGACCACGCCCACGCCGACTGTACGATTGCATTTTTCTATCATCCGAAACATAACAAATGCAACATGATGTAAAATATAAAACAAGGCGAATAACATTATACTATTTTTATTAGAAAGTTCTTTAGAATTATTGTAAGCTTATTAAGATTCATACAACATTAAATCACAAAGACTATTAAGCTAGGCAAATATTAAGATCTCCAAATCAATTAAACCATTCGTTAAAGATTCAGACCATGGGACAACCGATAACCTTAAACTCCAAAAAAATAACGCTGTATGCAATCGGGATAACACTTGGATGATAATAATGTAGGTGCTTTATCTAGAATTGGAGTTAATTGGAACAGTATGAAAAATATTATAGTCTCTTTAAACACACCTTTCGTGTCAGGCGATGACCCACTCACGACGTCACTAATGGACCCCGTCGAAAGCCTCTCCGTCGGTGGCTGCAGCTCTCTCACAGGCTCCATCACTTCTTTCTTTTCCACCTTTTTATCCTCCCTCTCTTTTCCCATCGGACTCTTTCTGAACGCATCTTCAACGTGTGTGAAAGAGAGGGAGCTATTATCGATACAATCGAAGAAATCCGAGTTGTCGAATCCGTCGGATTTTTCGTCGGATTTCTTGCGTTCCTTCGGCACTTCAGGTGGTATGGATTCGAATTCGTCTTGAGGTTCAGTTATTGTAATTTCACGTAAAGCAGCATACCTAACAAACGTAATTGTTTGTAGTGAAAAATATAAGTATCAAATTTGTAACAAATTAAACAATATTGTTAATATTTGAATTTCAAATTTAGATGTATGTAATTGATTTATAATTTCATTTACTCCGTGCAGGGACGGAGTAAAAATTCTAACCAACACAGACAGACACAGACAGTATAACCGCCAAGCTTGTTCTAAGCGGATTGGAGGATTACATACCGGTTACTTACTTGTCATGTTCTCCTTCACCGTCGTTGTACGTGACAATGATGTCATTATACAGACATTAGGTGTTTGAAACTGCTTTACTTATGCACAGTTAAACCTACCGTCATTATATAACATTTAGCTTAGCTATAATCTATATACATAAAATGATAGAGGTCTGTAGTTGTGCACGCATCACAGCCAAACTACTGTATTATTAAATTTTCTAAGTTTCATTTCTTAGACACTTGACCCTTATCTAAAAATATTATTGTGATATCTTCATTTAATATAAAGTTATTAAAGTTTTATGAAACAAAGATTTTTATAAGCGCTACGTGTTCAGTGATGTCTGTTTTCTTGCCGCGGAGAAGTGGGGCAAGCGGTGTAGCGCGCATGCGTACCAAAACTTCTCATACTTTTTCAATTTACTTTTTTCTGTTATTAGACCAGCGTAGCGGGCGGTAACGGCTAGTAAATAATAAAAAAAAAATCAATACCATAAGAACTTTAATCGATTAAAATTACCCGGAAAAAATAGATTTTAGAGAGAAGGCCGCCAATTGTATAATCGTTGCTATTCGTTTTTCTTCTATGTTGTATGTATTTTGTATCGGGCAATAAAAAATAATAATTCATTCAACTTACCTATCACTAGTATCCTCTTGCTTGGTTTCAACATTTCCACTGTCCCGCGGCGAAACACTCCGTCTAGACTTTTCTATTTGCAAATTTTTCATAACAGATTTAATATCCTCAATTTTCGCATCAATCTGCGACGGTTTTGGACTAACAGACTTCCTGAACATATTGAACGAATCCAAAGTTAATTCGTCAAGTGATTTTAATGGTGATTTGTCTTTATCTACATCTTGTATTTTATTCACCCTCATCATTTCGATTGCTGTAAGTTCGTCTTTTTCATCGGAATCCTGCTTTTGATCGGATTCTATAGCGTCTATCGGATCAAGAATTGATTTCGCTTTGAGTTCCTACAAAGTAATATATAGATTATGATATATATCAAAGCTTGTTATGATTTTAATAACGTTTAATAAACATGTCGACATAATAAATATGTCGGTGATCTCACTCTGTGGCACCACCGAGAAACCAGATAAGGTTGTATACAACCAAATAATCGCTGAGGTGGAGCCAATTTAGGTCTATAATTCCATGATTATAATTAGGTAATTTATTTTGTTCATGTATTTTTTGATAGTTCTAAATAAATGTTTCTTCCTTTAAAAATATAACTTGGCATTGCTTTTTATAATTTGAAAGCATTTACCAATTAGAAAAGTGGTTATAAATAACTTTACCGGTGTTATAGTATGTTACAATATGTAAAGTATTATTTATCTTTTATGAAACTTAAGTGCTCTTTTAAAATATCGGATGGTGCGGAGATAACTCATTTTACTAATTACATTCAGATTATACCGGTTTATACTGGTTACTACAAAAATGCTTCTATACTTTGGGTGCCTTCTTTAGATGTAAAATATGATATTTTAAATAATAAATTTATAATTCACATATAATAATTAAACTGGACATTGTATTTTGTATTGTATATTTAAATTTAAATGACTGTAATAACTGTAATATTGATATAATTGTGAATAATTAATGTACGTATTTCTAATTGTAAAATTGTATGCCATTATGTGATGGCGGAACACGTAGCTCTTTGTATGTGCTTTTTGTAAGAACTTTATTTCATTACCATGTTTCGTGCAATAAATTATTATTATCAATGGTATTGGTTATTACATAATAAATTGAGGTCTAAAACTACCTGCTCCTGGATCTCCCTGAACGCGGCGTATCTATCGTAGGTAGCATTTGCCTTCTTATCAAAATCATCAAAATCAGCGACGAACGTGTCGCTGGTCTCCGTCGGTGCAAAATTATCTTCGAACTGAGGTTTGAAATCTGAGGGGGGAATTGAAGGAGCCGGGGGAGCCGGAGGGATTGGGGGAACGGGGGGGACTGGTTTGTCTATGGTGCTCAAAGGAGGAAGGGTGGTTAATGTTTTGTTCTTCTCTGTGCGCATAGAAGGGTCTACATGTATGTGCTGAAAAAACGATGAGAAATAATCAATAGGTGGTTTATACCTTCGGCATTAATATTTGGAGATTATTTTAATTTTAATTATTAAAGTATTAATAAGCTATTGATTAAAAAGTTAAGTTCCTAAAAACCTTCTTCGTCTTAACAATATAATGGGTGAATAAACAGATGTTGTTATTATCTTTTTTTAATATCCTTTTGACTAATTATAAATAGTGTGTTCAAAAATTATTATCGTATTTGAATATATTAATTAATTGGCATAAACTTAAACTTAACTGTATTTTTCTTCAATCAAACTTATAAGTAGAAACATAATTGATATATATATATATATATATATATATATATATATATATATATATATATATATATATATATATATATATATATATATATATATATATATATATATCTATCGTATATTTTAATTATTTTATGAATTATATTGATTGTTAGTTTCCTAAAATCAAGAAAAAAATTTTTTACTGTATTAAAAACAATATTGATATTATTGATGATTAGTAATAGCTAAATTTATTTTTAAACACGGCGTTGTACTTTGACACTCATTGACAGCTTATAATTTTGAGGGTTTAACACTTACCGCTCGTTCTGTGTCGGCCGCCAAATACGATCTCAAATACTCTGTCAGTTGAGGTAAGGTCATCGACGACAAAGTTGTCGCTGGTACTCTCAACCTGAAAAATATTTTCATATGATTTTAAATTTGATATAATACAGTAAATAGAGTACAACGGATTATTAAAAATAGGGCATCGCCATCAATGTAAGCGACCAACCATGTGTTTTGAACCGAAACATTCCGCTTTCGGTATTAATTAAATCCATAACTTGGCAAATAAACTGCTCGGATAAATTCTTCTCTAAAGGCCAAAATGGCATCATGGGCAACTTTATTTGGCATTAATACATCAAAAAATTTCTTTTCCACATCTTTACGCTGAACCATTTGAAGTTGAATGACAAATGAAAATATTTTGGCAATTTTTTTTTTATTGCTGTTGGACAGCAGACAGGCTAAGAATTTAGCCTGCTAAGAATTTAGCAGTTACCATCGCCTATGGGTATTTGCAACGCCAGTGGTATCATGAACACGCTGCTGTTTCATAAGGGTACAGGAACTTGGGTCACTAATGCCGGAACACAACACAAAGTTATTATGGCGGCATACTTAAGACCAAAGGTGGTCGCCATCCAGACGGGCTTGGGGCCCTACCACGTAGCTAGGGTGGGTTGTTTTGTCGCCTTTTACGACAGGCCGACCCCGGCCGCAGAGGTTAGTATTCTCTCTCCGCCCCTGCATGGATAAAAATCTATTTATCTACTATAATTTGTTTTTGGGCTAAAATTAATTTTGGTCTCACCTTTCAGCCAGCTCGTCCATTGTACAGGTTAGTAGTTGGCTGAGTGTGATGTCGAATCTCCTCGCAGTGGGCAATGGCGGAGGCGCCGGAGTCAAGTATTCGTCCTCACTACTATTCGTAGCGGCGGAAGATAGACGCGGTTTAGTACTACGATCGGCCTGAAATATCCAAGCGATCTTTTGGTACTACAATACAATACTTTCATTTGATTAATGATAAATAAATAGAATTAATATACTGCGACATTTCAGTTCAATTTCACAATTAACACAACGCCATTTAGTCCCAAAGTAAAGTAGCATAGCAATTTTTTTTATTTTTGTGACAATTCACACAGCGCCATCTAGTCCCAAACTAAGTAGCATAGCACTTGTGTTATGGGTACTAGACAACTGATATACTACTTATATACTTTTTTTTTGTAAATAAATACATATTATACATAAACACCCAGACGCGAGACGGGAATCGAACCCGTGACCGCAAGCGTACTGAAGTGCGTTATCCGTTACGCCACCGAGGTCGTCAAATGTATTATGGGCAGTAGGTAACTTATTATTATTAATACTACACAACCCACCCTATCACGTAGCTGGTAGGGCCTCAAGCCCGTTTGGATGGCGACCACCTATGGTCTTAAGTATGCCGCCATGATAACCTTGTGTTGTATTCCGGTATTGGTGACCCAAGTTCCTGTACCCTTATGGGAAAGCAGCGTGTTCACGATGCCTCTGGCGTTGCAAACACCCATAGGGGCCGGTAACTGCTAAATTCTAAGCGGGCCGTCAGCCGGTCTACTGACCTACAGCATTAAAAAAATTAATATTTAAATTATTAATTTTTATTTTGTCAATAAACACCCAGACGTGATACAGGAGTCGAACCCGTGACCTCCGTAAGCATACCGAAGTGCGTTAGCAGCTACGCCACGGAGGTCGAAGGAATAATTATTGAATGTAAATTGCAGTTAAAATATTACAACTTCTACAATATTAAATTTTTGTGCATTTGATTCACGCTTTTAGCTCTGACCACTTACCAAAGGTTCTTTCTTCCTAGCCGGCCTGGGCAAAGGAGGTCCCGGGTCCAATGGTTCTTCGTGTTCGTGAGGTGGCCGAGGTGGCGGTCTCACCGCTATGACTTCGCCGGTCTTCTTCGGGGGCAACGGCGGTGGTGGGGACGCACTTTCTGCGTTTAGTTTGGAGCTAGGTTGAGGCCGCTGACGGACCGTACTTGAGTCTGTATTCTAATGACATTTATAAAAAATTAACAACGGAAGATCAAAAATACAAAGTTCTCAAATTTAAATGGGCACAATTAAAATATATATCGGAAAGAAAATGTCGAGCACAGTACTTAGATTCTTCAGATCAACGAAAGAAAAGAAGACTGTAGATTTTGTTCCAAGAGTTAAGAAGTGTCATCAAAAATGTGAAAAATAAAAGTCTGAAGGTCATATCGTCACGGTTAAGCCCATTTCCAACGTTTGTATTTTGATGTCCAAGGTCTATTGTTGTGATTTATTTTATTGCTGAGGAATAGCGGACAGGCTGACGTCGCGCATGGACGTATAGGAATCTGAGTCACTAATACCGGAACACAACACAAGGTTATTATGGCGGCATATTTAGAAAATTAAGGCGGTTGCCATCCAGATGCGGTTGGGAACCTACCAGTTGGTAAGCGATCATCAATGTGGCGACCAAACAACCTTAGCTAGTTAGCTAAGGTTGTTTTGTCACCTTTTACGACAGGCCGACACCGGTTTCAGAGGTCAGTATTCGTCCTCTGCCCCTGTAAGGAGAATATGCGCATTTTATTGCTTTTTGCCGTGCAGGGGCGGAGAAAGAATACTAACCTCTGTGGCCGGGGTCGGCCTGTCGTAAAAGGCGACAAAACAACCCACCCTAGCTACGTGGTAGGGCCTCAAGCCCGTCTGGATGGCGACCACCTTTGGTCTTAAGTATGCCGCCATAATAACCTTGTGTTGTGTTCCGACATTAGTGACCCAAGTTCCTGTACCCTTATGGGACAGCAGCGTGTTCGCGATGCCACTGGCGTTGCAAACACCCATAGGCGACGGTAACTGCTAAATTCTAAGCGGGCTGTCAGCCTGTCTGCTGTCCTACGCAATAAAAAAAAAAAAAAAAAAAAATATGTATTCAAATCTATATAAATAAAAATGAATTGCCAAATGTTGCTAAGCGCAAAACTCGTGAACGACTCGACCGATTCGGCAAATTTTTGTTATAATATATTCATTAAGGCATAAGAAAGGTTTTTATAATTTATATAAGGAGAGAAAAAACTTAAAAATTACGAAGAAAGTAGTAAAGACACTTTATTTATTTATTTTTTATTGCGTAGGACAGCAGACAGGCTGACAGCCCGCTTAGAATTTAGCAATTACCGTCGCCTATAGGTGTTTGCAACGCCAGTGGCATCGCGAACACGCTGCTGTCCCCTAAGGGTACAGGAACTTGGGTCACTAATGCCGGAACACAACACAAGGTTATTATGGCATTTCATTTTCCCATAAAAACCTCAAGAGTAAATTAAAACATCTGTACCCAGCTGGTTAGGCGCCTTTTTCTTTCCCTGCCTACCCGCAAGTTAGTTTAGATGCCATGGCGCCTGACGGTGATTCAAAAAAGTGAAGTCGTCAAGTCTTGGCTAACGCCGGAGCTGAGGACATATACCGCTGTTTGGCTAGTGATTGCATCGCCAATTCGCGCCATCGATTTAAACACCCCGCACGAGTTTTCATAAAATATGTGTGTTCTTGACTTTGTGTTATTGTGAACTGTTAATTACAAAAGCCTAGGCTCCAAACCGCAGAACCAGATGTGGAAGGTAGCAGATAGGAGAACTTCGGGTGAATCGCCGCTCTTTCTGACTTGTTGGGTATTTCCGTCTCCTTTCTTTTCCAGGTTTATTATCAAATCGGCACTACCTTCGTTTCCCGCACCGCGGCTACCATCTTTTCTAGATATAAGCCGTATCATTTTTTCTATGGTCCTTGAGCCGCACTACCACCAGCTGTCAAACATTTGATGTTAACCAAAAACTATAAACTCAGTTTGCCCACATTGTAAGGCATTTAATTACAAAAATGAAGCAAATGTAAGGTTCAATTTCATGCATTTTTTCTATTGGATTGCGAATGGCCAGTAACTTTTAATAAAATGAAGTTTGCCGGGGCAGCTAATACTAAACAAATTTGGTGAAAAATCTATAATGGTGAAAAGTATAAGTAACACTAGACTAAAAAATTACCTGTCTCTGCAATCGCGGTGATTTGGGCGCCGGCTCCGGCGGGAGGCTCACTTGCAAAGGCCCATTAAATACGTTCTTCGGTGCATCGAAAACAGGCTCTTTATCAGGGATCTTTTCAGGCACTTTAACCTTCTCCTCGGTTTTCATAGTAGTGGTTTTCGGAAACTCCTGCATGCTCGTGAACGGATCGTCTTTAAATGACTCTGAGAATGGATCCGTGTTATCGAATGGATCGTTTTCAGCGAAAGGATCTGAAGAGAAGAAACTACCCGCGAACATCGTGTTCTGCGGTTTCGCGATGGTCACCGAACCGCCAGAATGACGGGACAATGACGTCATAGTCGCTGTACCGTAATCCGGCTTAGCATCAGTTGGTAATATCTCAGAGATAAGCGATTGGGTAGTGGGCACGAGATCTTTGAGCACTTTCTTGGGGGGATTTTTGAGTTCCTGAAAGAACAGTTTTTTGTCAACGTATGGCTTGCTCCGGCCAGTGCCTAGGGGGTCTAGTTCCGTGAATACGTCGTAAGTGAGGGAAGGCGCGGACGCCTGCGCGGGTCCTGTCGCCGCCTGGCCCACCTGCAACACGGGCACGCACCGTCAGACTAAATGCGTATGTATTCACTAGACGTGACATATTACGTGACAGGGTCTCTATCTCTCAAAAAGAATATACAATAATTTGGACAAATATGATTGCAGTATTTATAGGAATTCTACTTTTACTCGTATCTATGGATGATTATGTTAAGTGTACGAAGGACCAACTTTTTCAATCGATTATGAGATGACTTTAATATCGATTTTAAATTAACAAGTATTATTTTTCAGGATTACTGCTTACGTATAGATGAATTAAGATAGGCTGCAAGATTATCATATCTCTGATCATGATTTTTTTGTAATGTTAATCGAAGTTGAAGATGTAAAGATCGATCACGTAAATAGATTAAACGATATCATGCTACTATACAAAAGCGTGCAAACATGAAACATCGCAGATAATGTGCGGTCTGTCGTGCTGGGATGTCGCGGGGCATGCTCTATAGGGGTGTCACGTGTACATATTTATTTAGTCTCACGGCGGCCGTGTCGCGACGTCGCTGCTTACGAAAGAGGAAGCCAGACAGACACAAGTAGGACATCTACTAGGAACATTTTCATGTGTTATTGCGATATCAATATTACATTATCATCGAATAATCAATCGAATCGAATATAAATTCGGTTTAATCAATTGCGTCAACATATCTAACGAGTCGTTGGATAAAAGTCCTCTCAGATCCACCGAATCTAAAGGTAAAAATCGTGCGCTTTTGTACTCTACCTGGCTGCGGTTTGGCTTCATAAATTTTTTCAATTTTTTTATTTCTAATGTTTTACCGCTATAAATAAGTTATTATAAGGAATTACAACATATTAATTTCTGTGTCATTTCATAAGTGTCGTGATACCGTTATTATTAAAATCGCAATAACACATTTATTAAAACTTATATTTATTGCTCAGCCACCATTTCAATTTTTTTAATCGAACTTACTTTAACTAAACGTGTTAATTAACTTGAAAAAGTGTCAATTATAACATGTAGTAAAAATAAATCCATTATTTTTATATGAAATTGAAAGATTTATTCAGCATAGTTATAATGTAATGATCCGATTTAGTCAATTAAGCGCAGTTTTATTGAATAACTTGTTGCCATTTTGACGGTAAGTCTATTGAGTCTCATAAAAGCCCTTGTCCCTACTGGCAAAAAACTGAGACAGTCGCTTTTTACAATCCTCTCTTGAGGCGATTTTTTCACCAGCAAAATTGTTTGCCATGAGCAGAAACAGGTGGTAACCACTTGGAGCCAGGTCCGAACTATATGGCGTATGTCTAAGAACCACCCAACCAAGCTTCTGGTGAGTCACTATTGATGTATGTAGCCTTACATTGTCTTAATGGACCACAATTCTTGTCCTTGTTTATTTTAGACGGTCCAATTGTTGACAATACAGGTTCGAATCAAGAGTTTTGCAATTGGGAAGCAGCTCATAGTTTAGCAATTCCACACCAATCCCACCAAACACAGCAAAACCTTCCTGGTCGTCAATCCTGGTTTCGCCACGGTTGGAGCTACTTCACCAAGCTTTGACCGTAATCGTTTTGCTTACGAAACGTTCTCATAAATGATCCCTTTCTCGTCACCGGTCACCATTCAATTCAGATTTGGGTCGATTTCATTGCGGGTCAGTAGCGACTCGCGGATGCAAATTCAGCCCATGAGATTTTTTGCGTAAACTCGTGTGCCACTCATACATCGAGCTTCTTTATATATTCAGCCGTATTCAAATTGTTCCAAACGGTTTTTCGTGCAACCTTTAGATAATGAAAACAGTGCTTTGTTGATAAAAGCAGTGTGTGCGGTCGACCGCCAGGTCTTGAGGATTTCCATAATCCTCGAAGTAATTTTTTTTATTGCTGTAAGACAGCAGACAGGCTGATGGCCCACTGAGAATTTAGCAGTTACCATCGACTATAGGTATTTACAACGCCAGTGGCATCGCGAACACGCTGCTATTCCATAAGGGTACAGGAACTTGATCACTAATGCCGGAACATAACACAAAGTTATTATGGCGGCATACTTAAGACCAAAGGTGTTCGCCCTCCAGACGGGCTTTGGGCCCTTCCACGTAGCTAGGGAGGGTTGTTTTGTCGCTTTTTACAACAGGCCGACTCCGGCCGCATTCTTTCTCCGCCTCTGCACGGATAAAAATTTTCCCGATATTTTCGACAATTGGCCTTCTAGAGCGTTGTGTATTTTTAACGTCGAAGTTTCGCGAACTAAATCTTGCCTTGATTGCGTTTTTGCTTTTATCAAAGAAAAACTGTAAAATAAAGCGTATTTTCTCTTTGCTGGTGTGCCCATCTTTGACGCGCGCTCTATCAAGACTGAATCAACCAATCAAAGAACTGTAAGTGAAGTTTTTTTTTAATAGTCTCATCTTTCTAACGCCACCTAACGTAAGCCGATCGGACTTTTACAGCGGGAAATTACTAAGGTCACTTATTGGAAAAATAATGGATTTATTTTTACTACAACCTTTATTATATTTGGCATTTCAATCCCTATGACTGCATTTAGACAGCATAGGTATGCTTAATTATATTCACTCTATTAAGTTCATAAAAAATAATTTTGTAATGCAATACATTATTTTATAAGCCACATTTTCAAGTTGTCTCAAGCTACCTTAAAGACTCACCTGAATTATGTTTAATTTGATTATGTAGTAAAATACTCAATAAGAAACTAACGCAAGTAACGATTAATGGTTGACGTTAAGTAATTGAAGACCTTTAGAATAAGACATTAGTTTAAGGATGTTAATTAGGTCGTCTATGGATTCACTCCTTACTCAAACTCAATATGTTTTTCTGATCCCGGTATTTCTGACCATCAATTTATAATTAAAAAAATTACTAATCTTAAATTTTACATGTCGTAGTTACTAAATTACAAATATTACTAAAGTCAGCAAATTTAATCCAGTCGTACTGAAAATTTTACACACAAACATCATAATCAATAGATTGGATAAGTGGCACTTACCGCGGTGGATTCGGCAGGGTTGTCTGCCAAGGTCACCGGTTCTAAATCTATAGAAACAGGGAAACCAATTGGAAGAATCACCGTGGGCTTCGTGGGGCTGAACACTGTTCGCGAGGTGGCGGGTGTGTTCCTACCACGGCTGGAGGATCCTGAAGGCGGTGGGGGAAGCAAGCCTTTCTGTAAAGATAACATTGGAATTTTAAATATTATAATATGTATTAAATATTTTGGGACAATGCACACAGCGCCATCTAGGCCCAAAGTGATTAGCATAGCACTTGTGTTATGGGTACTAGAGAACTGACATACTACATATATACTTTTCTTTTGTAAATAAATACATATTATACATAAGCAGCTCCGCAAGTGCGTTAGCCGTTACGTCACGCAGGTTGACTACGAATATTTATTATGTAACAGAGGTTAATATTTATGTCAGTAATTACGAATTGTTTCTCTGTATACTGCCACATAAATAGTTAATATTTTTCATATTTTTCAATTGAAGTGTGCAGTTGTGCGCGCACCACGGCAAAACTTACTGGATGTAAAAAACAAATGTGCTAGCATGGGCAATTGAAGACAAATACCACTTTCTAAGAGATATTGCACATAGAATACGTAAATAAATCATATATTTTCGATTTTATCATCATCATCATTACTGTCTAAACGTTGTATCCCGGTTGGACTTCGCACGGTCTTCAGCATCCCTGGTAGTGAACCTATTGGCACGCATATCACCTTTGACGAAGTCAAGCCAGCACTTTTTGGGTCTGGGTAGACCGGCAGGAGGGGTCTCCTGCTGGAGCCCGGCGGAGGATGCATGGCCAGACATTTGTTTCCCACGTAAGCATCCGGTTGCCATGAAACGATGATTTACTACGTAAGTTGGGGGGGGGGGGACCTTCTAATATACTATGGATGGTCACCAAAAGCAGGTAAAAAATGACAAAAATAGGTCACGTAGTAACGGTCCGTTCCCTATTGGTTAAATGTTACAAGGCATAATTATTATAATTTGATGACAGATTACCTGCGAGGGCGAAGGCACAATAAATGAATCTCCAAAAGGATCGGCAGAGGGCGTGAGGCCTTCTACTTGCGTGAGTCCTCGTCTTAAAGAACTAAGTTCCTGTTCCAAGTCCACCAATTCTGCGACACCACCTTCACCAGTGCCCTGATCTGTTGTCTTCGACGCTGTGGTACTTGTTTCACCTGATGTTGTTATACTCTGTTGATCAATAATAATTTAACCACGTTATGCATGTGCCTAAAGGTGGATTTTAGCATCTTCTTCATTTTGAAAAGATCATCATCTTAACGTTAAAATGCGATTGCAACCCAAACATCTTCGATGCCCGGAGTCCGCTAATTCCAAAATGATGAAAGTAAAAGTTAGCCCAATGGTTATCAGTGCCTTGAACATAAGGTGTTACAAAAGTGTTTAAACTACATAAATAGTCTTCTACTTCATTTAAGCGTTGCATCCCGGTCACAACCTAACTTCCGTTTCGGTGCCCGGAGTCCGCTTTCCGACTTTTTCTACTCTACTTCGCACAGTCTTCAGCATCCCTGGTAGTGAGCCCATTGGCACGCATATCACCCTTTACGATATCAAGCCAACACTTTTTGGATCTACTCCTCCTGCCGGGGCCCGGCGGAGGCGGCATGGCCAGACATTTGTTTCCGACGTAAGCATCCGGTTGTCGTAAAACGTGGCCGTACCAACGGAGCCGACACTCCTGCAATTTATCCGCAATGTCACGGACATGAAGACTGTCGCAAATGCGGGAGTTGCGAAACTACATAAATAGTAGGTCTGGAAAATTCTTAAAACTCGTTTTCTTGGACTTGCTAAATTTAACACACTTTTGACGAACACGTATAAATTCTAACACAATTTTTTATACCATAAATACCTAAACGTAAGTCAAAAATATTTAAATATAACAATTTTTAAGGTACAACTATTTGATTTCATTATTGTTTTTATAATAGTCATCTATGCCAATGGCAACGTAAATCTTTTTTTTTCTGATACTACGATACAATACGTGGTAAAATGTATTTTATGAAAAATACAGTTATAAAGAACTAGTTTTTTTACTTATACTAGTTTCCTTAATTCCCTTTCTTCGCCAAAATGTGTATATTACGGTGGGTAAAACCCGCGGATTGAAACAAGAGCCTATCACAAAAGATAGCTTATTTCCAAAGTTGTGGGAATTTGTCTGTAATTTTTTTATTTTCAATATTTTCTGTGATTTTTCTTCATAATCTTAATTTAATGCATTTTCGCTGTAACGGGCTAACATATGAACGGAACAGAAGCTGACACTTTATAAACAAATAACAACAAACTTAAAGAACTATTCGTGTACCTATTCAAAATTTCCCAAATTCGTCGGTTTTTCCAGCAGTCATGCCAAGAACAGTTTCTTACAAATAGCGAACTATTAATAAAACCAAAAGCATTGTATACTAATAAATAAAAAAACTTGTATGAAAACTATATGTATAGTCTTCTAGTATCGGTATTCTACTAAATTTAAAGCGATCCACCGTTATATTTGGAGATGTGATGTTACCCCTATGGGATAGCAACTTGTTCGCGGTGGTCCTATCGTTGCAAACATCCATAGGCGATGATAACTCCTTACTGTTAAGTGGTCCGTCAACCTGTCTGCTGTTCCTCAGCAATAAAAAAAGAGAGCTGTTAATATCTACCAGTGTTTGGTAAAATTAGGAGACATTTAGTAATTTTTAAATTTATTTACAATCTCTACATAAAAATAAAGTATTGCTCTTCGAGATTCAACAGTATCCTCCATAGTTACGAACACAGAGCATAAAGAACTCAATATTATAGCCGATCAAATGAATCAGATTGAAAAATTTTGATTAGATAGCAGTGAAAACCTGTCTATCACTAATGCAATAAGTTATTATTTATTATTCAAAGATCTTTACTAAAAGTGATGACCTATAAAGGCTTCTTATATCCTACTACTTTGCTCTATAAAGAAAATAAAGTCTTGTCGGTGAGAAAAATGTTTATAAAATCAGTAATTTTGAATATCCACGTCAAACCACCTAATCTTATATTTAAGCGACGGCAAGACCTTGTTTATAACATTCCACGCTGCAAAACATCATTTGCGCAGAAATTCGCGGATTATCTGGGCCCTAAATTATATAACGAAATTAGCAAAGTAATTAAATTAAACAAACTTCCCATTGGTAGGTGTAAGAAAGTTTTGAGTGATTATTTGTATGAGCTGAATTATCAACAGTCAGAAGCGATTATCAAAGCAATTATTTAAATATAATATTACATTTTACTTATATATAAACTTACATACATTATGTTCACATACAATCATTGTTTCAGTTAATATATGTATCTATATTTTTCTTTCCCTTCTTCTTTCATTAATATTTTATTTTAAATTATTATTTATTTTTACTACTATATCTCATTTAACTACTATATATTATTTAATTATTAATATAATGGTAATTATTATATATTAGTTCTTATTTTAAAAATACTGGCCCACTGAGATACAGTATTCACTAGTTCAGGGGCCAGTGTGATTTTTTCTAAGTCAAATTAGTTGTTGTACATGAACTGCTGTGATATGAATCTTTTATATTTAAAATTTGTATGTCATGTATAAATAATTAAATAAATAAATAAATAAATTATTAATAACATAGCTTTGACCAAATTCAATTACAGAATTATTACCAGAACTTTAGAACGCAGTTGCTAGCTCTCTTAAATAACAATTATTAAAACGTATGTTTTAACAAGTTATGAGAGAATTCACGATGAAACAATACTAGATGTTCTTTAATATTTTTTTATGAGTGATATCATCACATTAGAATGGCTTAATGACAACAGCATCTTCGTTGCAACGCTAACGCCCACGTTGACAAATCAATTGACTAAACACTTTGAGCACTGTATTTTCGACTTACTGTTATTAAGACATAAATTAATTAAGGCAAATATTACATGTACATAAAATTCTTCTCTGTATGGAATCCATTTAGTTATGTAATACGCATATAATTACAAATGGAATGATTTATTATTACAAAGGTTTAGATCCATGACAAAATTTTACCTAATGAAAAGAATGAGAAATGTTGACTAATATTTTTTAAATGAAAGTAAAAGAAATTTTTTTTGCTATGTAATACTGGATCTTGTTAAAAATATTTTTAAAATACTTAAAACACTGCCAACACGTCGATATCATTTGACTCAACAAATGAATCAAACCAATGCAACAACTCCAAGAATCTATTTCTTAATATTATATTAAATTAAAAAATACATTACTAATCGTCTCTTCCACAATTTCACGCGTCGCTTCGGTGATAGTAGCCTTATTTTCGACATACTCCAATTAACACTCGACCGAATGGTACAAGCCACGAGTAATGCGCGCTACGTCCGAATGCTGGCAGACGACTGTTGTTTGTCAGCAAATAAACAGGGTTATTACTTTTGTGTATGCGTTTTACAGTAACAATTTGACTGTCACGAATAAACACGGCCAATAAAATGCAGTGTTTACACAATATAATATGAAATCAGTTACGCAATATGTGCATTGACTACAGACAATATACTCTCGATTATTGCCTGTTATTATTTAAATTTTGAATATGAAAATGCAACGGCAATGTAACTGATAATTACGAATTTTTGTTTTCAAATACAATCATTGGTTACCGGAGTAGATCAAAGGACATTCACATCTTAGTAACTAAAGTAGTTAAAGGGTTCAATATAAAAGAAAGGTCCAATCAACATCACAAGAGAAGTATAGAAATAATTTACTGCTAGGTAACATTGAATTGAATAAAAAATTCAAACAAAGTTCTAATAAAAAGAATGGCAGTCGAAATTTATAGGGACAATATTAATCGAAGAAATCAATAGACGTTTAAAACAACTTTGTAAATATTTTCCATTGTAGGTAACAGTAGTACACTTAACGCATATATACGCAATACTGCAGTATAACAATAAAATCTTTTACGCGACTGTCTCTGAATATTGGACGAATGCCAGAAAACCACAGACAACAGAATGATATGGATTTTTTTCACCATATTCAAGAATAAACTGGGACAAGTAAATATACTTATTTTGTATTTCTCTAATTGAATATTAATTGTAATGTGTTGTTAAACTTTAGTTGCGACCGCTACAGTAAAATCCATTCCGCATTTTTTAAATGTACATTTTATAAATGAGTATTATTTTATTTTAGTGTCTAACTTTTGACTTCAACGTTATAGAAGCAGAGTCCCGAATAGAATTGCTATTTAAGAAGCAATTCTTTAAAATAAATAAATTTGTCAAATTCAGATTATAAATATAGATAAATACTTTATTGTAAACCAAATAACTCACAAAAACAATGAAAATTATTTACACAATCAATATCTACTTGACTTACAATGGGCGGCATTATCGCTACAGAGCGATCTCTTTCAGGCAACCCGGGCTATAGGACATTATTCCTTTTATATTGATGTAGAAGGGAGGTATGACAGTAAATAATAATAATATTATTGTATAATAAAGAGTGTATTAAGTAATAAGACATGAAAGACATAAGTATAAATCTGTATGTAATCTTTATGTACCATTTTCCGCATGTATGTATGTTTTGGTATACGAACATCTAATGTGTGTGTTTTGTTGGAATATAATATTTGTACAATTGTTTCTATTATGTTAATAATCTTTAGTTTAGTCAATGTAATTATGATTTTATTGTGGGTCAATATTTCGCCTCAAAGGCCCGAATAGGTCATACAGACACAGAAAACCAGCGCTGGGTCAGTTAATACTGACACGGCACCATGCTGAGTGGTCGACCTAATTCTGTGGATTGTTGGCGTGGTGGAGTGGACAATTGATGCATTTTGTAAACTCTTTGTAAAATAGTTCCATCAAATAATAACATTTTCTTTCTTTCTTCTAAAAAAACAAGTTACGATGTAAAAGTCACTAGAATATTTTAAATTATACTTTTAAAACATGCCCGTTCTTTGATTATATAAATAATAAACATAAATTAAAAATCAACCTTTTTATTGCTCAGTAACAGTAGACAGGCTGACAGCCCACTTAATAGAAAGCAGTTACCGTCACCGGGGCACCACGAATACGCTGCTGTCCCATAAGGGTACAAGAACCTGGGTCACTAATAAATAAATAAATTAGGACATTATTAACACAACGCCATCTAGTCCCAAACTAAGTTTCATAGCACTTGTGTTATGGGTACCTACTAAACAACTGATATACTACATATATATTTTCTTTTTGTAAATAAATACATCTTAATACATAAACACCCAGACGCGAGACGGGAATCGAACCCATGACCTCCACCAGTGTACCGAAGTGAGTTAGCCGCTACGCCAGGGAGGTCGTCTAATGCCAGAACACAACACAAGGTTATTATGGCGTATACTTATAGATCAAGGGTGATTGGAAATATATTAATATTACCTTAACTTTAGTTTCTGCTAAGATGTCGGAGATAGGCCTAATAAGGCTACTAATAATAGTCTTGTCTTCTAACTGCTGCTTCGCTAATTCAACTTCTTTCTTCTTTAATTCAAACACAACTTGGAATAAGTCTCGCATTGCTATCACTACCTGCAATAATACGTATAAAACTTTAAAAATACAACAGATTTCAGTTTCCAGAACCGATCTTTCATACCGTTTATATGAGAGATGTCCCAAAAGGTGACAAATGGGTTCTTTTGCTAATAATAAAATGAGAGCAAAAGAAGAGCATTCGTGGATTTTCTTTAAAGGTTTTTTTTTATTATTGTATCACAGTAGACAGGCTGACAGCCCTCTTAGAATTTAGAAGTTACCGTCGCCTATGGGTGTTTGTCACTAATGCCGGAACACAACACAAAGTTATTATGGCGGCGTAATTAGGACCAAAGGTGGTCGACATCCAGACGGGCTTGGGGCCCTACCACGTAGAAAAAGGTTCTGATGTCACGACGGTTATTTTCTGTGGAACAGCTTATAAGCTGACGGTTCACTTAACAATAAACAGTTGTCGACTATGGATGTTTGCGACGCCAGCGGCACCACTAACACGCTGTCGTCTGCGTTGGAGAACTGGAACTTGGGTCACTTATGTCGGGACACAACACTAGATTACTCTACAAAGGCGACGGTAACTGCTTACTATTCAGTGGGCCGTTAGCCTGTCTGCTGTTTTTAATTAATAAAAAAAATCATCAAAATTGTTACAGCAGTTTAGACTTGAAAACGTAAAACAGAATTACTTTCACATTTATTAGTATGGATTCCAATGCAGTACGGTGAAAGATTTAAATTAAAAGTCAATACGCATATGATCGTGGTATATTTAATTAATAAGATTAAAAAAATATATTATGTGGCATAATAATATCGAGGCCAAAATTTTTGTTAAAAAGATAACGCGCGCTGCGGTTAGCAGAGAAACAGTTCGTTTGTATCGCAATATAGCGGCGTAGAAAGTACTGAATTTATGCTCTACTTATCCGAACAATAAACTTGACATTTACGATATTATATTTGCCTATGAGGGGTTACTCGAGCGAAATATCTAATGGAAAGATGAAAATATAAGTCAAATATTGACAATACAAACTCTAAAGAATATGAAATAAGTTATTATACACTTCTCATCAAACAGTTTGGTTTTGAAAGGGTTTAATTTTTGAAGTGAAAACTTCTTTAGCAGCGTTGTGCAATTTTTTTGCGATAGGTAAAACATGTTAATCTCGCGTCAGTTCACGTGTCCTGATCGAAAATTCGTAAGACGTAAGAAGGGAGTTTTGCTCCAGTAATGCAAACCTTATTAATAATGACTTAAGGTTTATTTTATAATGTAACTTTTAAATGATTGCATTGCATTACTTATACATATCTATTCGAATTGCAACTTTATTGCAATGAAATACAGTTTTTTTTTGTGATGGGTAAAAAATGTTAAACTCGCGTCAAGGCACGTGACCTGATCGAAAATTCATAAAACGTGCATTACTTAAACATATCTAATCGAATTGCGACTTTATTACAATTAAATACAGTTGAGTTTTTTTTTTTAAGTGAAAACTTCTTTAGGCGCGTTGAGCACTTTTTGGGAGAACAATTTTTGGTTTGTAAAGAAGACGTGTTAATGACCAATTTAAACTTTAATCCTTGATATTTTGAAGAGAAAACTTCTTTAGGCGCGTTGAACACTTTTTGAGAGAACAATATTTAGTTTGTAAAGAAGTGTTAGTGACCAATTTAAACTTTAATCCTTGATATAAACACTTCTATATAAACCAAAGATAATAATCTAATAACTTGACGATACGATTCAAGTTACTTAGTTTTCACTTCTATTGGCAGTCCCCAAAGACTGTCAGCATGATTTTTTTTTACATTTAATCAATAATATAAATAATGCAAGTTAATTGTGTAAGGTTGATACCTTGAAAATGATGATTCATTTCACGAAAATTAATGTCTTAAATAAAAAATTGTAACACGGTGTTTACTCACGCCACCACTAGATGGCGTTAGGCAATGACTACTATAGATTGCGGTGGTAAGTTCCTCCGAACGACCGCTTCTACCCCTGCTGGGACGGTATTGTTAGAAATGTCGCAACATAACATAGGCGCCCCGCGACCGTGTCAGGCAGGTTGCCATAGTCTAGTTTGTATTTGTACTGTATATTGATTGTTGCAATACATTTTGTACCCAAGAACTTCGTGTTTTGAATCTTCGCTCACTACCCTGTTACAATTTTGGCTCACAACGTGGGGCCCCCGTTACAACATTTAATTTCTTTATCTATTGTGTTTTGTTCAACAGATTTGTTTTTACCCTATAAGAAGAAATTGTTAAATGTTAGAAACAAAGATGTAAAACAGGATGTAGGTTGATTGCTTAGTAAAATCTTTTTAATAAATATATGAAATTAAAAATGTTTTCTATCAATACTAGTAATATATTTGCATAAACTTTTAACTCCATTTCATGAAGATAATAAAACTTGTTTAGATAGACAATAATATAAAATGTACACTCACTTGACTAGCAGCTTTATCAGTCTTGATGCCGAAAAATCTGTGACCTGTATCGGGCGAACCGAATATGTAACCGAATGCTCGCGAGTCCGTCATGTCTTGCGCGATGAACGATATTTTGTGCACGGGGTGATGGTATAGGGAATCCTGTGGAAAATAGTTAAAAAAATTAAGCCTATCAAAGTCAGATTCTATAATAGAACAAGCACTTTACTGTAAAATTAATAGAAACGGTTGGACGTGCTAGGAGCCGACGTGACGACGGCACGGTTTATTCTCGCACACTCTCTAGAATTCGAGATCAATTTATATGCGAGTATGGTCTAGCTGAAGCAACTCTTCAACACATCTTTTTTCAATGTCCCAAAATTACCTACCCTCTTTATGATATATTACCTAAAGACTTTTCTCGATCTATTAATGTAAATTTCCTTTTAATGCTAACTGATTCTATTTTTATTTATAAACTAAGTAAATTTTTATTGTTAAATGACATCTCTTTATATAGTACAGTCAATTTATCATTTATATATTATATTGTCAACAGGTTTTCAGAATACTTTCAGCAAAATTAATTTATCTTTAATAGCATTTGACTTGCAAAAAAACACCGGTCAAATTTTCTTTTACCCCGACATTGGCAAAATGAATGCTCAAAGCATTGGAGCCAAAAATAACAAGAATAATAGAAACGGTTCATATTAGTAGTAATAGATACCTGATAGCTCAGTGGTATTATTTACCGCTTAGGTAGTTTTATAGCCTAATGTGCATCGCATTATAAATATATATATTGCTGAGAAACAGAAGACAGGCTGACGGCCCACTCAATATTAGTAACCAAGAACGCACTACTGTCCCATAGGGGTACTGGAACCTGGGTCACTAAAGCCGGTACACAACACAAAGTTATTATGGCGGCATATTTATAGACCAAGTGTTTTTTTTATTATTTAATGGGCTCTTTGTTTTTTTCTAGCGTGGCTAGATACTTAAGTGGTCTTTATTGTTCCTCTGGCTATTTTATCCGCTTTTATTCTTTTTGCCCGCGGCAGTTCTTCTCCGGGTCAGTCTTTCTTTTGCTTTCTTTTCTAATTTACATTTTAACTTAGTCTATAATATATATCATTTATTTCTTCTTCCTATTTTATTGTATAATTAACTTAAAACTATTAGTCTTCATATTCTTCTTGCTTCTGTTTGTTCTCTTGATCTTGTTCTCTCTTTGTTGTTTTATGTTTTTATTAATGTTTCTTTATTACTTTGTTTTCTTTTATTTTTTTGACCAAAAGTTGTTGCCATCCAGACGGGCTTGGAGACCTACCGTGCTGGCTAGTTTTGTTGCCTTTTACGACAGGCCGACCCTGGCTGCAGAGGTTAGTATTCTTACTCCGCTCCTGCACGGAGAAAAAATATTTATTTTATTTATTAATATATGTCATAATAAATCGAGTTAAACTTACACCAGTCTTATCATCTCGGAGCCTCAGGCCATCTATAGCAACGTGCACTTGAATCCTTTGCTTGTGCTCACCCGCCGCCCTGATTGCCATCTTGAGGTCAGCGAGTGCCTCCTGGCACATCCTGTCCCCGCGCGCCTCCGGCACCTCTAACACGCCGATCAGTTTCGCGCGGAACGAGACACCTTCCCCGAGGAATCGGCCCGGCTCGTTCTTGTCTATTTGGACATCAATAAATACTTCATAAGTCTACTCCGATAAACATTCAATAAAAAAAAGGATCAAATGACTTTAGTATGAATCAAAATAAATGCTGAAATGTTGAACACAGTAAATACTTAATGGGCAGATTTGTAAAATGTTGGATTGATATATGAAAGGCATATGTTAATTTTTAAATTATAACATTTTTACTTAATCTCAAATAAAATTCTCTTTCATAATATCAATTTGACGATTGCACAAATAAAAAATAATCGTGAATTTTGATAATCGTTAGCTAATCCATAGCTGGCTGCAAGCCTTGTCTTATTCAATAAACGGTATATTTAAATTTATTATACCTTTATTTTAAATTTTAAATCACAATATATCACAAGTAGACGTCTTTAAACCTCTTCTTAGTAAAACACAACGTTACTTTAGTACACAAAAGTACATTTTCTGAAACTGATACGTATGTTTATTTAACATTATAAAAATTCAAAAGAAAAATGGAGATATTAGGATATTTTTATTTTATTTAAGCTAGCATACACATCTTAAGCTTCACGCAAGAGTTAAACAAACTAACATGATAAAAAAATTAATATTCAAACAAAAAATAAACATGTTGTACCCTTAATCAGTTTTTTCTGTAATGTTAATGACATCGTAGCGGATTATACATAACACGAATGATTGTAGTTGTTCTACTACTTCGTTCCCTGTTTATGATGCCTCATTGCGGGTTTAATTGAATATCCTGCATTTATATTTAGCAGGTCGTGGGTGGGACTGGGTTCATGTCAGATCTAGATTAGATAGATATTATAGATAATATTTTATTGTCACCAACTTAACCTAATAATGTAATACAAGTAAAAGAGAATATTCTAAATATTGGAGATAATAGGCGACCTTATCGCTTTAAGCGATTGCTTCCAGGCAACCCGTCTAGTATCGATGAAGATCTATCGATTTAGGGCAGCCAGTTACAAGCTTTTATGTATAAATTGTAATCAAAAGTAAATACACGAGACAAGGTTTAAAAAATAATAAACACAAATACATCTCATCATAGAATCATGGCGTCATGTCTTCATAAAAACCAGAACCATACAAATAAATCCGTTTGTCTATAAAGCAGTTATACTTTATTCTAAAATTGGAAGTGATACTAAAATAAAATATAGAAAATAGATAAGATTATAAATTCTACTTAAGTAATAGGAAATACGATTAGTAACACTAAGTTAAATCTTTGTTCCATCAAAAAAATACAATACCATAGCATCCTTTGCACACTGCACGAATACGGATATATGGATTGCACGATGTGAATCAAGATCTGCCCAGATTTGCTCAATAGATTGCACGTGATGCAGAAATACTTGAACTATAATTATTCGAAATTTAAATTTAAAGCAATTCTCTGAAAGGAGATTCTCTTCTGTCTGAAAGGAATGGTTTAGAAATTTTAAATGCTCAATGCGTTCATAGAAAGTAAATTTTCGGTAATTTTAACCCAGAAAGAATGCAGAAAGTTTTTGTAGTATACGTAATTTTTTCGAGAATATGCTTTGTTGCAAGTTAATAGTAATGCTAAGTTAGTTGCATATCAGCGGGACAATAAAATGCTTACAAATATACATCATCTTTATTATTATTTCCTGTACTTAGTAACGACTGCTGTTAACCATAAATTTATAAATATACAATTAAAAATATTCCGAACACTTGTATTTGGATTCGTATTTAAATCATACCGAGTAAATACTGTGTTTGCTTCGAATACATGGAAATGTATTTAAAGAGTTTATATAATACTATATTATATTTAATCGAATGCTCAGTTTTATACGATTTTCGTAATAGACCACTATTTTATAAATAATTATATACAGCCGCTATATTTATATAAGTGTGTTAATTAAGTTTTAATGTTACCACATCAGCGTTAATAAAGATATTAGTTACGTTGTATAAATGAAAATTGTCATTTTTGTGAATTATTGAATTAGTAAATAGATAGATCAGTAAAAGCTGATGATCGACTAAACACATGCAATGCAACTTAACGCCGATGCACACTTGCTGCGTCACATGTTAATAATGCTATTTCAATAATAAAAACAAGCTATAGTGACGTCGATTTGAAACTATACCGAAAAGACGGCAGCAAGTGCTGTGTGATCTTATAAGGATTTCAATTTGATGCAAATTGCAACGGCAGTTTGTGCATACGTGCAACCGACACCTGCGGGAAAGGTGCTCAATTTTATAATAAAACTCAATTTTATATATTACATAACAGTCGCGTTCGAAAACAATGTTGCCAGCTTTTCGTATATTTCGAGCTGTATATTCCCGTTCCCGACAGATTTCGATACAATCAAGCGACATGTGTATGCTAGGATTTAGGTAATGTGTTACTCACCGAATTGCCGCAACAGATGTTGGAAATGACACACCTGCATAATTCCCCGTACAAACCGACAAATATCAAGTTAAGAGGCAACTCCCCACAGGCACCGCCGCAACACACCCTCTGTCCAAAACACCAGGGGTCACTAATTATGACATGGGATGGGAGTAGCACGTGACGGCCGTTGGGATTGTGCTAGCTCATTATGTACTCATTAGTAGGGTGAATATCTCACATGCATTGCACAACAGTAATGGCAAAATATAACAAAGCCAGGAACCTACGCGATGACGTAGTCAAGTTTACAATTAGCGCTATCTATACACCGCATTACCGTAGAAAATTAAAAAGATATCTTAAAGGAAGCTGATCCGGTCTAATCGCGTGGCACTCACATTTGCAAGGGCTGGTTTTCTTACGGAGGGTTTGCATTGGAAAGTCAGTCGGCAACTTGTGATTGAACATCGGGAACTTATTTTATTCTCGATATCACTGCAATACAAGTACACTGGATAACACGAAACACTTAATCATTATATACATGGAGAACTATTTTATATGAGTAATATTTAGTTTCACTAAGAGATTTATTGATTTTTATTATGGAGCTGTTAGAGATGTTAGGTTCGGATTCGACAGTGACACCGCTCACATGATGCCGGCGCGGGTGGTTCGCGGTCGTAATTATTCTTTCTTGGATCACGTAATATGCGTACATTTATCATAAGTACGCTATTGAGTAGTCCGCCGGCGAGTTAGCGATGGGCCCGCGTCGGCACATGGGCAGGGGCCGCCGGAGGCGCGCGCAACCGCGAACACGCCACCCGACCCCCAATCAATACTCCCATACTCCCAACTTGCATCCACTCCGTTCAACTTTTTTTTCTCAATGGTGTAATAGTTGAAAATGCATGTAACATTTTAAACTGTAATATGTATACATATTATTTAAAAATTTTACTCAACAAGGCAATTTTATCAATTAGATTGTATGATGCGACGAAAAGATGGCGGCAAATTGCGATATTTGAACGTGAACACTTTATTTTAATGTTACCAGTCTATTATAGATATTAGAAATAGAGAATACTGAAATAGATATGTGAAAGTACCTAGCTTTGCATATTTTTTCCTTTAGAATTAATAAAATTAATTTGTTTTTTATTACAATTAGTAATTAAACCAGCACCAGATTTTTGTTACATAATTATAACATTACATATTTACAGTACGATATTTATATAAGGATGTGTATACACAAGAGCTGCAACAGGGCGCAATTTTTTTTGTTTTGTTAATTCTTCCCAAGGCCGATAGTGAATATTGTCCCTGGGGTATTCTCTGCACACCTATTTATGTATGATGCTCTGCTGATATTCTTTGCTCACTCCCCTTTCTTGATCAAAGAGCAATAAGAATATAGAAATGGCCTCATTTACAGGGGCCACTGACAGCTGGGGGAGCTGCCGAAATTCTCCCGAACGGCGTTTTTTTTTTGCCATCTAGCATATCCTCTTCACATAAGCGATGGTCACATTCTTATTTTTGACAAAGATCTATTATCGGAAATGTTATGAAAAAAAAAACAATAAGTGTCTTTTAGCTTATGGAGTTGGAGGTCAAATGACAGACAAAAGTTAGTCGAACCTCTTTTCTTTCTCTTATTTAACAAGAAAAAGAGCTGCTAAGGGTGAATGTATAAGATGCATATGTATTGCTATGTTCAATGGGTGAGACATATAATGAGCGAGGTGGACTGACTGCTGTGATTTATTGTTCAAAATTCTCAAAGGAGGCGACCGATGAGAAGCGGATGGAGGACGAAACGTAATTCCATTTGATATAAACGCATTCCGAGAAAGTAGCCTCTCGAACTCCTTAAACTCGACCCCTTCCATTTTCAGTTGCCTACCGGTCTAATTCCAGCGATTAACCAGAAAATCGTCATCACTCCAACACTAGATACTTAGAACATTTCTATCAGCTGATTCCTTTCAGTGTAATGAATAGAGTTAATTTATTCACAAATTTAAAAATCAAATCCATAGAAATTCTGACGCCATCACCCAAACGGAAAATTACCCTAACAGATCCAATGTGCGCTCTCCCTAATATACTGCCTCGTTCATATCTTCCTGCTAACTGGGCTTACTTATCTGACAAGTTTATCACAGTAATGCACTTTATCGCTGCATAAATATGAACATAAGGAAGTTGGCCTTGAACAAGAGTTACAATTAAATATATTTATGGTTTTTATGAAGAAATCTTAATATTGTTACATCTTGATTAAATATTTTTTTCGTTAACCAGGAATATGCGGTTAAATGAGTTACGGAATCTTAATGTCTACGGAGTCGAGACATGGTCACTGACAGCAGTGATGGTTCACAATTTTCAGGTCAGTCAGCAGGCTATGTTGGGTGTTTCTCTTATGGACTACTACCAGTGACCGGGATAGCTCGCAAAATAAGCAAGCTATAATGGCAGTGGGACGACCAGCCTGCGCAGCACATTTGGGCAATTGAGCAAACGGGTCCTGTAGTGGAGCGTGCCCTAGCACGATAGACCAATGACCTACGAAATTTTACCGTTCAGGTCGGGGCTGGGTGAGAAATGTAAGGGACCGGGATTTTTGGCGCAGACTTGGGGAGACTCTCACTCATATTAGGTTCCACTATAAAGGTATAGTATAGTAGTAGGGTATAGGGTAATAATGGTGGTTGTATTATTTCATATAAAATAAATGTGTACCATTTAACTTTAAATCCAAATCAGGCAAATTGCATTCAATAAGGGCGACTCCATCCATATCATACGTACTCGTCATTGAATCTAGACTGGGTAGTCGAATTTTTTTTCTTAAAGCTAAAGCTGTTGTCTCAGACGACTTGACAGCGACTATGGACGTTAAGGCATTCCTACCCCGTGGGAAAGGGGTCGATCAGCCGTGGCAGCATGCTCGGAGACGCGCCTCCTGTGAGGTGCGTTTCCGGCTCGACCGCTTCATGGCGACAATGGAAAACTGCCACGAATATTATTAAATTGGGGACTATCGGCTTCATCGATGAAGCCGATCCTAATCTAATCTACTACCGTTTTGGAATGCTTATAGCTGGCGGAGAAGAAACGGCGAAAGAAACTCCCCCGCAACACGACAACTACGTGTATTTATGTAATTTGTAGAAAATACAATCCCGAGCATATTTTTCGATCCCGGGATTACGGGATTCTTGATGCGTAATCCCGGGATCCCGGGGCCAACCCGGGATTAGACTATGTGGTTTCTAATTGGGCTCAAATTTAAAAAAACGAGTAATTTCTAGAAAAATGATTTTAATTTTATTCCACGAGTCCACGACACAAATCACGATATAGTAAGAAAATAAAAAAGACAAAACAAAGACACTGTATTTTGTAAGTAAGAAATAACGAGACAAAAAACTTATTTAGAATTTCGAAAATACAGTTGTAGAAATATCAATGCATCCAAGGTTTGACTTCCAAGCCTGCTGGGAAATCCCTTCTAAGTTCTACGACAAACATATTAATAGAGCTGTACCTATGTAGTACGTATCATACGCATGTAAAAGGTTTGTTTTTTGTCGATATGTAATAAATACAAATAATATAATCTAGGCAAGGTCATTGTCAACTCGCAACGGACAACGGAATGCAAACTAGACCTGTTTGTGGCAAACCTGAAAATCCCGAGATTAGCCAAGTACAGTCCCGGGATTTTCGAGGTCAGAAAACGGACGGGATCCCGGGGTCCCGGGATTCGGGATTGTATTCTCTAGTAATGTGTGATTGTGAGTCTATAGATTATGGTGGGCGGAATAAAGTTCAACATTTCCTTATAGACGCCAACACTTTCTTCCTTATTTTACTGTACACGTGAAATTCACCCAAATGGCGAAATATTCGGATTAAATTTTTATGCTTGATTGGACTGGCGAAAAACCATCTAATTTACAATTGAATCCGATAAGTAACTGGAGTAAGTAGATGGCCGCCGCCGAAAAGAGAGCCGCACAAACAGCAGCTACATGTCATGGGTGTATAGAATGATGCAAAAAATGTGTCAGAATGTTCAGCATCCGCTTGCTGGCAACCTGCCCAAGACATTGCAAGAAAGCTACTGAGCATTGGTGTAGCCACAACATCAATATTGAGAAAAAACTAGGAAAGCAGAATCCAGGCACCAATTTGGTCATTTTTAGATTCAACGCTGATATTAGAAATTATAGTAAATCATATAACAGAGGTGCCACATTGATTATCGATACATCAAAGCGTTGAAGTGTTTGTATGAAAACGCCACCATGTCAGTCCGTCTCCAGGATCAGAACTCGAAGCCTATCCGACTGCAGCGGGGAGTCAGACAAGGCGATGTCATATCGCCGATGCTGTTCACCGCTGCGTTGGAAGATGTCTTCAAGCTTCTGGACTGGAATGGACTGGGCATCAACATTAACGGTGAGTACATCACTCACCTTAGATTCGCAGATGATATCGTAATCATGGCTGAAACCATGGCAGACTTAAGCCATATGCTTGATGGCCTCAATACAGCTTCCCAAGGAGTAGGTCTCAAAATGAACATGGACAAGACGAAGATCATGTCTAATGTCCATGTCGCACCTACCCCCGTAACAGTTGGGAACTGTACTCTCGAAATTGTTGACGAATACGTCTACTTGGGTCAAACGATCCAGTTAGGCAGGTCCAATTTCACGAAAGAGGTCACTCGTCGAATCCAGCTCGGATGGGCAGCGTTCGGGAAGCTCCGTAAAATCTTTTCGTCCCAAATACCAATGTGTGTTGCCAGTGATGACATACGGAACGCAGACGTGGTCGCTAACTATGGGCCTTATGAGAAAGCTCATGGTCGCTCAGAGGGCAATGGAGAGGGCTATGCTCGGAGTTTCCCTGCGAGATCGAATCAGAAATGAGGAGATTCGCAGGAGAACCAAAGTAACCGACATAGCCCGGATGATTGCAAAACTGAAGTGGCAGTGGGCTGGGCACATAGCTCGAAGGACTGATGGCCGTTGGGGCAGAAAAGTCCTCGAATGGCGACCGCGTACCGGAAGACGCAATGTTGGTAGGCCCCCACAAGATGGACCGATGATCTGGTCAAGATCGCCGGAATAGGTTGGATGAGGGCAGCGCAGGACCGATCATCGTGGAGATCTTTGGGGAAGGCCTTTGTCCAGCAGTGGGCGTCTTCCGGCTGAAATGATGATGATATAACACAAACTTAAACTACCTAATTATGCTGATGTTATCGATGATACACCATTGAGCATTACTTACATCATGCTCAGAATATGAAGAAATATTACAGTTAAGACAATTCTTAAAGTTGGAGGTTCCTCAAGAAACAAGGTACGGGGTCTAAGCATGAATAAATTCTTTATTACAATGAGGACAAGAGCTACCTTCACTGCACAAGCTCTGTTCATGCTACTATTTTTAGTACAATCATGCAATCATAGCCATGGCATCACCATGCAATCATGGCTGAGTACCCATATATAAACTTGCTTAGTTTCAATATGCAGTCTGATAGTAGTGCAACAATGTGTGGTCTTAATATAAGTATCATAGTAATAAAAAAACAAAGACATCACCTGGGCCATTTGTGTGCCTAATTTTATTCTGGAGAAAGAACCTTGTAATGATTCTAAAATAATAGATAAAAGGGCAAGTATGAAACTAATAATACTGAATATATTGTATTCTCTCCATGCAGGGAGAGAGTATAAATACTGACCCCTGTGGCTGCAAGTTTTAAAGAGTGAAAAACATTCCTAGCTATACTACCGACACGCTATGATGGCCGTTTTGACGTTTGTCCCCACTCATGAAGTTTGTATTAATTAGTAACCAGCTGGATGACCGAGCTTTGCTCGGTATTTTATTTTTTTTATAAATTGTATTTTTCGGAAATTAACAATTGATTTTCTTAGTCTAACCTCAAAGCAAACACTCATTGGCTTCGTGTTACTTAACAACACCATCTGCTGGAATAGCTTTAGTGTTGTTGTGTCGTTAAAGCAATTAAAAAAAATAGTATTATTATTCGCCGATAGATGTCAGGAAGAGTCATTTTTCAGTTTAAATTGGGACTACTCAAACGCCACCTTTTTGTTATTTTTCTTCCAATAAAAAAAAAAGCAAATAAAATGACATTTTCTAGAAATGATTCCTAGCTAAATCGATTTATCACCCCCGAAACCCCCCGTATACTAAATTTCATGAAAATTGTTGGGAGCCGATTCCGAGATTCCAATTATATATATACAAGAATTGCTCGTTTAAAGATATAAGATTACATTTGAAGGAGGAAATTGCTGTTCTTTATTGTGACTAACTGCACTTCACTATTGACAATAAAGAACAGCAATTTGCTCCTTCAAATGTAATTACTAATTAATACGAAACTTTATGAATGGACAAACTAGTGATGAGCAAAGCAAGACCAAGACCAAGACAGTCTTGGTAACGGTCTTGGTCTTGCTTCCCCGATCTTGGTCTTGGTCTTGCTTAAATACTTGTAGTCTTGGTCTTGCGTATTCAGTCTTGATCTTGGTCTTGCTCAAATAGTCTGTTATTTAATTCTTGTAAACATTGTCCTCGGTATTTTAAATAAACTGTTTTAAAATGTATAACCAGTCGTTTAACATATGCAAACCCGGAACCATACAATGATCTAGATATAGATGTAATATTTTCTAGATAGAGATAAAAAAGAAAGAAATTTATCATAGAAAAGAGCCATTTCAAACCTGATAAAAAACTGATAACTGATAAAAAACATTCTATTAAATTAGGTTTAAGTAGAAAAGATTTATTTAATACAAGATTTTAAATAGTGTTTTACACTTGTTGCATATTAAGATTTCATTTCAGACCCAAGCACTATAAAGTATTATTACAGGACTATTAACCTTTTAGCATTGGGAACTTCGCATGAAATATTTTTTACTTTAATTTTTCCTAGGAGACTTGTTTTGTCGACCCATTAGGTGTTCTCCTTTGCTACTATGTAACTAGCAAAAGTAATATATTATAATATATAATTACTATATCATATTACTATGTAACTACCTATTTGCCTTTTAAATAAATTCATTTATTAAAATAAAATTAATTTTAATTAAAAATATTTAACAAAAAAAGTATAGAAAAAAATTTCGCTGCTACTATAGTAGATAATATGTTAAGCATAGATCTAATCTTTAGAGAATGAATAAAGACTATTTCTTACCTCTATTTACAGCCATGGATTTAAATTAAAAACGTAATGTTTGTTTTAGTTTATTCAGTGTTTTGAAAACCTTGGATAGAACAGATTATTGGAGCGATTTCATTAAAAAAAACACCGCAAATCCAAATAGCTAACGCATCATAAACTGGAACAATTTTGAACAGAATATTTATTGTGGCACTTAATTTATAAAATGTATCATTTTAAATCTAACAAACATTTTAATTCACTAAACCTTTAAGAAACTTCAAATTATTTTCGTTCAAAGAAACAGTAAAGTCAAGTCACTAAACACTGAAGTCATAAAATGACTGAAAAAAAAAATCAAATTAGGTTTTTAATTTTATACATATCTTGAGCATGGCTAATTAGGCTTTTACAACAATTTGTATATGGCATACGTCATCTAAATTAAATTAATTATTTTAGCAATCGACCCTATACTATTCAATGCAGAAGCATTGTACAAACACAAAGTCAGTGTGGTAGTGGCGGTGAATACGTACACTTTGTAGTGGAAAGAAAGAGAATTGACGAAAAAAATTTGCAGCGGTGTCATTCTGTCATAGTTATTGTTGAGTCAAAAGTGCAAGCTTATTGCCATGTGTATACGAAAAGAGCATGCTTGTGAACAAACACGCTACTAAATCGTAAGCAGGCGCGGGGGAGAAAAGGGCGGCTTCAAAACAAGTGTGAACGTGTATTCTATGCGAGCATGCTACTTGATTTGTTATATCACGATGGCTCGATGACAGAACTTTAAATTTTATATTTCATTACCGAAATTATGAGTGTTTATGGAATGTACGCTCAAGTTTATATTTATGAAAGTAATAATATAACTGAATTTAATCAATTCCGCAAAGAAACGTCTATTTTGAATGCTGAATATGAACATGTGTATCTCACACGTGCTAGAAAGAAACATGCTAGCAATAAATATGCTTTTGAGGTATGTGCTCTCATGAGCAAATGCTAACAAGAATGCTTTTCTAGTAGCATGTGTATTCCAGGCCTAAAGGAAATAGAAACGATTTCTTCGACACAGTCGATTCTTTCGGCGCGGTCGATTCTTCTGGTGCGGACTGCGGATGTGAGCGAGGCCTCCTTGACTTCGATTCGTTCGGCGCGTTCGGCTCGGACAAGTGTGCGTTCACCATAATTCGGCAGAACGTTGGCCTCTACGCCTTTGTTTTGTGCGAATATCACTATTAAGCTACTAAAACTATGCAAAAAAGTCGAACTGAACAATCAGAAATAATTATCGAATATCCATATTTTCAATTCAAAACATTGACGAAATTTTTTTTATTTTAGGAATCGATTATTTGACATGTCGATAATTCGATATTTCATTCATACACGAACCAACCTAGATCCTAGAATGTAAGGAAAGGAGGCGGAGTAGACCTGTGTCGGTCAATCATTTTCCATGACCCGGGTCGATCGTGACCGATTCGTATAGTGATCGGGTTAAAAAGATTCGGTCATTTCGGTCCCAGTTCTTATGTATCTATAAATGACCGAAGGATTGCGCGATCGATCTCGTTCGCACGTTAGAACGAGAACAGGGACGCAATAGGGACTATGCGTAAGACTCCAAAAAGGGCAGATTTTTTTTCGTAATCTTTATTGCTATAAAAACGTAACTATACAATTATTTTTAAGATTTATTATCATTTAATAGTAAAATTTTATTATCAAAAAGTGACTGTTTAAAATGTTTCGTGGAATATTTCCAAAACGCAACGATATTCGTGGAACACCCGTGACATCACGTGGCTACATTCGGTTCGAAAATATACTTATAGTCACAATGATATTTTATATATTTCTATAAAGAGGCAGATATGTTTCAATTCAAGCGCACGCCAAGTGAAGACTCGAAAACAGGCCAATTGGGACGTTTTGTCTTTAGTCACGTCTAACCAAGCACTAAGTAAGTAGTGACGATAAAATTATAACAAAAATGCCGTCCTGTGTGTATAGAAAAAGTTTTGTTGGGTCAACATTGCTGCTTTCAAATAACTTATTTACAGCCTGAACTTCCTCCAAAACGGGATTTAAATACAATAAATACAGATGATTTACAGGATCATTGTACATGGTATAAAGTGTTTCTGCCATATACCAATGTTTATCGCGCCTGGCAACTTCAAACAGGAATTTCAATTCCACCCATTGCTCTAGCAAAGGAATTTATCCTAAATGAAAATAATGACGTACGCATTAATGTAATTTTTCATGATTAAACTTTTATTTTATATGCTAAAGAAATATGATATATGCTAAACAACATGAAAATATGCTAAATTGGCACCAGTGGTCACAGGTCAGTAGTCAGAGTCACCGATGCAACTGATTGATTTATTCTCAAAAATTCAAAATCTAAATCCGCTCCCATGATGACAAATCACGTGCGACCCGAGAGATCCCGCGCAATCCGGTTTATTTTGGATACAATCATACAAGGCACAACAAACAACAAGATAGAAAGAATGCACTGTGTGACTAGGATTGTATGTATGTACTTAAACGAAAGAGATAGAAGATATTTTAATAGTTACGTCATTGCGTGATTGAATGCACGAAATAATCGATTAAATAAGCAACACGCTACGGTAATGCTCGACAAATAAAGTCCAATTTCGTTTGTGATATCACTTGGTGATCGAATCTATGGAAGACCGAATCAGTTAAATAAGCAACACGCTACGGTAATACTCAAAAAATAAAGTCCAATTTCGTTTGTGATGTCACTTGGTGATCGAATCTATGGACGACCGAATCGATTAAATAAGCAACACGCTACGGTAATACTCCACAAATAATGTCCAATTTCGTTTGTGATGTCACTTGGTGATCGAATCTATGGACGACCGAATCGATTAAATAAGCAACACGCTACGGTAATGCTCCACAAATAAAGTCAAATTTCGTTTGTGATATCACTTGGTGATTGAATCTATGGACGACCGAATCGATTAAATAAGCAACAAGCTACGGTAATGCATCACAAATAAAGTCCAATTTCGTTTGTGATGTCCCTGGTGATCGAATCTATGGACGACCGAATCTTTCAGAGATCCGCGACTCGGTCATTCGCGTATGGGTCGTGATTGGGTTAAAAAGATTCTGTCAATCGCGATCGACACAGGTCACAGGTTTAAGGCGGAGGACTCGGTTAGTCTCGGTTGGACTTCAAGGACTAAAAAAGTAAAGTAGTAACTAGTCAGTGTGACCATATGTGGCAGTTTCCTGCCATTTTGGCAGGATTCAGCCCTTATTTTAGGCTGTGGCAAGATGTGTGGCAGTTTTTGAAAATTCGGCAGTATTTGGCAGTATTGGGAAAAAATGTTAGTTATGGCAATACTACATCTTTAGTTGCAGGTATTTCCCTAAACCTCTCTTAGTATTTTTGTGTGATACTTAATTGTGAACTCTAATGATTCATCTATACGGTCTTATAACTATAAAACTGATATTAGAGTGTAAATTCTTTTTGCAATGTTGTATGTACAATGTACATTTCAATCAAATCAATCATATTATTATTCATATTACTTTTTTACTTTTGTCTTTTATTCTGAGTACACGACTTTAAAGAGTATAAATACATAATTTGAGTGTGTTTTGGTAAAATGAAGCGAAAGTATGAAAGAGCGTACAGGGCAGAGTGGGAGCAAGACTCATTACTGTCATCGTGGCTTACTAAAGCTAAAGACAATCCTGACAGGGCATTTTGTAACGCATGCAATTGTAAATTGCCATCGCGTACTGCCCTAAAAACATGCCTGTATAACAAAACATAAGAAAAACATGGAAGTGTATCACTATAGAGGGTAGGCAGTCACCAGTGCATTATCTTTTAATTAATTAATTTTATCGTATCAAACTAAAAAATTATTCTTTGCGTTATGTGTATCTAATGTAGGTTTAATAGTCGCTAAAATAAAGTAATAGCAGCAACTTCTGACTAAAATACTCTTACTATTGCGAGACTTTATACGTATTTTTTCATATAGTAATGTTGTTGTAGGTTACTAAATTTTTCAAGAATTGTGTTTCGTTTCAACCAACCAAAAAATGGTCAAACGGATGCCTAAAGACATGTAGCGATGAATATAATCTTAATTGTGATGTATGATCGACATTTCATATTAACAATATCAATAAAAAAATATTATTAATATACTGGCATTATTTTGGCATTTTCATTATTAACTTTGGCAGGATTCTATTCAAGCTAAGGCAGGATTATAAATTTTGAGATGGTCACACTGTAACTAGTCTTGTGCATAATCGGACAGCTACAGGTTCGCACCGTACTAGTACAATTCGTACAATGTACTAGTACACTGTACTAGTACTATTAGTACAGTTGGTTGTGCATAATAACATAAACATTGAACAGAATGTGACTTGAGTGTTTCCCATTTAAATGTAGATTTATAGATTATTAGATTAAGTACATAACATTTAACTTTGAGGTATAGGGACGGAGACTTAATATTAGCGAAAATCTATATAAATAAAAATAGATCTTCGAAATGTATGTACGCTCATCACGTTCGAATGACTGCACGAAATTGGATGATTCTTTGTTTTATGTATTCGTTATTGTTAGGACAAGGTTTGTATAACATGAAAATTATAAAAAAAGTGTTTTATATTAATTATTTTAATGTTATTATTATACAACATAGTCTTACTCATGATAGCAAATCAAGTGACACTTACTTCAAACTGTGACAAGTGACTTCAAACTGATGCATCAATGCTTCGAAATGTTTCATGTATTTAGAGTTTTATCATAGTGATATTCATTATTATCGATAAGAAAATGCCAGCAGTGAGGCGTCAAAATCAAAATATAGGCAGTCGCACGCTCGACGCAAGACGCGTTAAGAATCTTCGAAGCAATGAAACTGAAGAAGAGCCATATTATGGTCCCTACCAATGATTTTATAAATATCATTGGTTCCTACTTTATTGATACACTACATATATAGTTTTTTAGTAATTTTTTTATCGCTGAAGGACAGCAGACAGGCTGATGGCTCACTTAAAATTTAACAGTTACCGTAGCCAATGTGTCTTTGCAACACCAGTGGCATCGCGAAAACGCTGCTTTCTCATAAGGGTACAGGAACTTGGGTCACTAATACCGGAACACAACACAAGGTTATTATGGCGGCATACATAGGAACAAAGGTCGCCCTCCAGACGGGCTTGAGGCCTTACTACGTAGCTATGGTAGGTTGTTTTGTCGCCTTTTACGATAGGCCGACCCTGGCCACAGTGGTCAGTATTCTTTCTCCGGATATCCGCACGGATAAATGCCTGCATGGTGGGTAATTTAAAAAAGAATCCACTGTACTCATTCATCCCCGCATTCCTCTCATATCCATCCCCCGTGGTCTCCTTAAAGACATGATATAATAGTATTCACAGTTTTGTACTGTTATTAATAACACCCGAATCCGATAAATCTGTCGATCTGTAACGTTTCAACCGCTGAACCAATTTCGATGAATTCTGGGATAGAGATAGTTTTGATCTCGGGGAAGGACATCGGCTACTTTTTTTATTTATATGGCAGAACAACGTTTGTCAGGGTCAGCTAGTAAATAAATAAAATTATGTATGACGCGCATTGGTTCACACCGACCGCCATCATATTTGATCTATAAAATACCTATAGACGCGGACGCCACCCTCTGCTATCTGGGAGAGCAAAACGGAAAGCTGCGCACCCGCCTTATAACCGCAAACGCCATTAGTTTTATTTTAGATCGTATTCTATTATGTTTTTGTGACGTACTTTCTATCCGTTTCCATGCTTCCTATTCTTTTGTTTTTTTCAATAATTGACAATACAAAGCATCTTTTAGTAATTAATTCCTTTGTTTAATTTCTGCCTTCTTTACTTTCATTGTTTTATAATGTTGGGTAAAGACTCCTAAATCACCCACAGAGCTTCACTTATGGCATATTACATTTTTAAAACGGCTAAGTTTCGTGTAGTTTTAAATTAAACTAGCTGTGCCCGCGACTCCGTCCGCGTGGATTAGTGACTGAGCAGAATTTTTTGGATATATCTTACGGTTTATTTTGGATTACAAACCCTAAAATATAAATGAACAGTCAGTATTATCGAATGCAACTGTTACGCCATGCGCCTCCGGAATACGTACGTTCAAACCTATAAAGTCCAGCCTAAGCTAAACCCTGTTTCATATGATTGATGATCTGAGGTCAATTTATTTGGAATATAAAATTCCGAAACTTATCATGTTTAACAAAAACTACTTACATGGCGTAACAGTTGCATTCGATAATACTGACTGTTTGCATATTTCATTTATTTATATTTTAGTGTTAACAGGGTTTGCAATCCAAAATATACCATAAGATATATCCAAAAATGCTGCCCAAAGTCACTATTCCACGCGGACAGAGTCGCGGGCACAGCTAGTTTCATAATATGACTGATGATATAAATCAACTTAAATTTGAAATAAAACCTACAATGTCCAGCCTAAGCTGAACCCTATTTCATATGATTGTTGATATAAATCTGAGGTCAACTTTAATTGGTATATAAAATTTTCGAAACATCATTTTTAACAAAAACTGTTTTTTTTTTCAAAAAAAAATAGCCTAAGTTACTCCTTGATACATCAGCTATCTGCCAGTGAAAGTCCCGTCAGAATCGGTGCAGCCATTTCAGAGATTAGCCGGAACAAACAGACAGACAAAAATTGTAAAAAATGTTGTTTTGGTATATGTACCGTGTATACGTCCGAATGCACTTATAATAATAATAATAATTTTACTATTATTATAGTAAAAAGCGGTTATTTTAATATTACAAACAGACCCTTCAATTTTATTTATTTGTATAGATGTATAGATTACCACTAATAAACGACAAAATGACAAATAAAATTGCACAAACTTATAAACATTTAAAAACAATAATATTCTCATGCGCAGCAGTCGATTCAGTCGAATACTTGACGAGTTGACGCGAAAATCCGCGAAATGTTCATAGTTTCATAGCACAATGTCACATAATATTCGAATCTATGCCGCACTAAAATAATCGTTATTGTGAAGAGTTTTGATCTAAACTGAACGCACCATATATCGCTGTCCTTTTTACTCTCACACCGTTTACCAATACTTAATAGTACGTCACACTACGAAAAATTTAGCGTAGACAGAGTAACCAATAGTACTGTACTGGCTTGAAATAAAGACCCTGTGTTGAGTTGGGTTGGGTGTACTAATAGTGGCAGATGTCCGATTAACAGCTGGCGTTCAGAAACATTCCTTTTAGGACAGTACTAAGTTACGTTACTTATTAGTACATCGTACGTGTACTACCCAAGACTAACTGTAACTAGTAAATGTCTATTATTTATCAAAATGGATTATGTTATTTTATTGATCATGGAAATTATATAAATAATTTGTATAAAAACGTTTCTAATACTAATTCCTTTAAAATTTCCTCAAATTTATTTTCTATTGTTGAAAATTTTAAAACCAATAATAAAAGGAAACGGAGCCACAAATGTGAGAGTTTATTTGAAGAGGTACATATGTTTTTCAATATTGACATATTTAAACATTTATGACAGTAAAGATCAATACTAAAAAGACTGCATGTGCAGGCGTCTGATACAAAACTATAATCGCTAACACCTGATCAGCTCTGTCAAACGAGTTAGGCTTCGATTTCAGTAGAGTCGAAAAAACAAAATTTATATATAAAAATATAATATTACAAATGGCTACTGACGCTAATTCCCAATAGTTTCAGTTGGCAATAAGAACCTCGTAGCGAAAACTTTAAAAGCATTATGTTCAACTTCTATAATTAATTTTAAATGACATACATATTATTAATGTACATTATTACTTGTGTAACTCTATGGCCAGTGTGGTCCTATCCTCAGGTAAGGAATCTAGCTACTTTCTTTTCAAGAAAGTACTAATTTAAATCTTATCATTCAAGGCACTCATGCTTGTATATAATATTTCTGCTGACTAAAAAGAATCTCAGGGTGCATTCATATAGTATGAAGCAGTGTCATCCACTTCTCTCATTACACAAACACTCTTCATATTATAGTTCCATACTATTATTTTAAATGTGAAGGTCTGTCTGTTACATTTTATGCCTAAACCGCTAAACCAGTTTTTGATGAATTTCAATACAAAGTTGGATTGAAGAATATAGGCTACTAAGAAATATCTTTTTTAAATTTATATGGCAGAACTATATTTCTCAGGTCAGCTAGTTTTAAATAAATTCAAATCAATCGTGAGGATTTGTAATGTATTTTTCTACATTCCTTTTTCTAGTTTGCTTTTTTAATTATAAAATTTGAAGAAAATAATTTTAGCTTCATGTATTATATTAAATTTTATAGTCCACATATTATATCTTGTTTTGGCCAATTTCCAGTAAATTTTTTTTTTATTACTGTGGGACAGCAGACAGGCTGAAGGCCCGCTTAGAATTTAGTAGTTACTGTCACCTATGAGAGTTTGCAATGCCAGTGGCATCGCGAACATGCAAGGGTCATTAATGCTGGAATACAACACAAGGTATTATGGTGGCATACTTAAGACTGAAGGTGGTCGCCATCCAGACGGGCTTGGGGCCCTACCACGTAGCCAGGGTGGGTTGTTTTGTCGCCTTTTATGATAGGCCGACCCCGGTTGCAGAGGTCAGTATTCTTTCCCGCCTCTGCACGGATAATTATCAATATGTAATTATGAGTTATGACCTGTGTCATAGTTGAACATATAATTAATAATCATAGGTTGACTCAATTCATAATTTTTCAGACATCAAAAATAAAGCAACTGTACCTCAATTTTATTTCAACAGTCCCTGATACAGTAAAGGTGAAACTTAAAACAAATTATCATGTTTTGCCTACACAAGATGTAAGAAACTTATCCAAAAATATATTTGAAACAACAGTATTTGACCACAAAGGAATTAATGGTGGGAATACTTCAAATTCAGCACTGGAATGTAATATAAAGAATGAACAATTTCTTTTACCGTCAAATTCAAGGTTAGTTCTTTTATTTTTATTTTACAAATTTAACAAATTTCTTTTAAAATTAAAATTTAGATATCCTTTATAAGTTTATAAGGAACAGTTAGATTCCTTGTATTCATATATTGCTACTAATTTTTAAGTGCATATTATGGACTGTTGTTGCACTTTTGAATACTTCAAAAATAAAATATTACATGAGTGGTTAATTTTAGATGCAGCAAAGCTTGAGTACAGTTACAAAGCACAACTTTATCGAACCTAATTGTAAAAGTTCCTTTTGTTGATTAAATTCATACATCATTTTCATTCATCCGTGAGATGAATTTATCTGTATGACTGACATCTGACCATCCTCAACAATAACTCATTAGTTAATTTTAAAAATATTTGTATATCAGCATAAATGTCTTAGGTCAGCAGATAAAACAAATATTTTGTTGTTAGTGAAGGTAGAATAAGATTACTTAATGTACATACCACAACCAAAAACACGCATGACATAATCACACCATTTATACCCTCAAATATTTTTAATATTTTAGATTCCTCTGTGGAGGTGTACATGAACAGTGTAAGAAGTTAGAAGGCAATCAGTTTGACATAATAATTGCTGATCCACCATGGTGGAATAAATATATTAGAAGATTAAAAAGTGCTAATACTAAATTAAGGTATTATAATTTTTATAAAATCTTAGTAATTTCAAACTGAAAAGTTATGTAATATATGTTTCTACATGAGGTGTTCGTAAAATTAATCGCTTTAATTTTTCTTTCATGAAAATGCACGTTTGGTGAATACTCTACAAATTGACCTTCTAAGTTTAATATTTTAAAATATTTTGGTAATATTTTTGGTAAGTAGGAGTTGATTTCTAGGGGTTGTAAAAGTTTCAATGTAACAAAATATGTATAACATTTAAATTAGTGGTTGTAGCCTAGATAATTCACAAAAAATCATATTTGAAATCTATAACTGACAGTTTGACTGAGGCATTTGCTTTGTAAAGATGAAATTTAGCCACATACATTTTTTTGTACTGCCATAATAAAATGTTTTGAAAACTGACACGAACACACAACTACTGAACCTGTTGAACCTGAAAATGTTCTGTAACAAAGCCTGGGCTAGCTGGAATGTAACATCAATCAATTATGAAATTATTGTAAATTAAATAATAATTTTCATATATTAGTTGAAGTAATACCTCAGTTTAGCAACTAAAGTAGTCTGCCTCTTAATGCTACCTCCTCCTACCTGCCACTGTAATTCTTCAAATATCAATCAGGAAAGTTGCTGAGTGGTGCAGAGTCTTATCAAGCTGTTAAGAAAACTATAGTGAGGGCTGCATGGCAGGAGGGATGTACAGTCTAATGATGCACCTTTGATACTTAGACGCCTCGAAAGTTTATCTTTGCCCTTTTGCCGGTAAGCGCGAGCTGCCGGGAAGTGACTTCAAATCCCTTGTTACTCCTGGGAGCGAAATAAACAGAAAAAAATTAAATTAGTTAAAGTTCAGGGAGAAGTCCCAATTTTTTCTAGTTCTGAGTGAGGTCGGTCAGTCGCCTCCATTTGAACTGAAATTGTAACTCAAGCTAAAAGGCTAAGCTAGGGTGGGATTGGCACCATACAGGGGTCCAAACCATTCCTAGTGGAAGACTCGAGCATGAGTACTTGTACTCGGAAACTGTCTGGCGCAGGCCGGAAGAGATTTAAGCGGCTGCTGGCCCAAAATCTACCTATAGAGGACGCAAGGGCTTTGGCTACACATCACTGGGCAGACTTGAAGAAGGTAGATCTAATTTCTTCTACGGACCGAGATGCGATCAAATACGCCGAGGTCGAGGAAGAATCTTCCAACGACCGACTGGAAAAGGCTAGAATTGACGAGTTTGTAACCCAGGTAGATCCCATTTTTAAGGAAGTAGCTGAAGGTTCATGCGTGGGAATTAGTAACATACAACCCATGACAAAGGATCAAATGAAAAAAGTACATGATGCCCTTCTCATTGAAATAGCCGGGGCTAGTAAAGGTACTGGCCCTAGATTTTTGGCATGGTGTCAATGGCCAGGCTGGGTTTTGGTCATCTGTGAAAATCAAACTAGCAAAGAATGGCTCGAGGAGAAGGTACCGTATATAATGCCGTGGCCAGAGGCAAATCTCACCATAATGTCAGCAAGCCACCTGCCGGTCGTTGCCACCGCCTTTTTGCCCAGTAGTGAGGTAGAATCTGCGAATAAAGCCTTAAAACTACTATGTGCACAAAATTCTGGGCTTAACACCAAAAAATGGAAAGTCCTGTCTGAAAGGAAGGTTAAGGGAGGCCGGTTGGCCATTTATTCTTTGGATGATTCCTCTGCAGATGCTCTTAAAAAAGCTGGCTGCTTGGCTTTTTTGGGCTTTGAGCAAATCATGTTTAAGTTTATGAGCAACTCTGATGGTTCTATTCATCCAGCACTGTTCAATGACTATCTGGTCAATAAGCCCACCGGACTTCAGTCAAGTGGAACGGGATCCAATACAGATACTATCAACATTTGGAGTGGGTCAGCTAGTGCTGGAAGTACAGGGTGGGAAGATACTTATGGAGGGAGGATGAATGAAAGCCAGGCTAACTTCGGGCCTGGGCATAAACGACCGACGCGATATAAAGCCGGACCAAGGTCGTCCACTTCTTCAGAATACTAAAACGAAGAGATTGTAAATAGAGACCATGGCATGGGGTTTACCAGAGCTGGTAAGTAACTTGAATTTGTATCAATACATACATACATATAATTACGCCTCTTTCCCGTAGGGGTAGACAGAGACCACTTCTTTACATTTGCTACGATCCTTACATACTTGTTTCGCTTCGTCCACTTTCATTATTCCTTTCATACATGTCCTTCGGTTTAGGGTACTCTTGACCTGGCCTTTTTTCAAGACGTCCCGATCTGGTCTCGAAACGTCCGCCTAGGTCTACCCCTTCCAACACTTCCATTCACACTTGCCTATCAATCCAAAGAATAAAATACTGAAACTTAAAATATTTATAACTAGCAAGGTCATTTCGCAGAGTTTTCACCAAAAATGAGAGGTGAAAGAATGAAAGAGAACGCGAGGAGGTCAACCTTAATATTAAATATTTTCTTACAGCTATACAATGATGTACAATGAAGACATAGCGTCTATACCAGTTAAACAATTATCCTCCCCCAACTCTTTGATAGCAGTATGGTGTACCAACTCCCCAAGTAATATAGCAGCTGTGAAGGATTTGATTTTTCCATCTTGGGGCGTGGAGTACATCGCCACGTGGTATTGGTTGAAAGTCACAATAGATTTGGAACCTATTTGTGAATTCGGTGTTGGTAGTAAAAAACAGCCTTATGAGAGACTGATGCTGGGGAGAGTTGGGGACGTGAAGGGTATTCCTGAGGAACTTCTGTTCATCAGTGTACCGAGTGCATTGCATTCGCACAAACCACCTTTATTAGGTATAGATTTTTTTCTATTTATTTTGTGCAAATAATTTGACTACCTCCGTCAGAAACAACTTTAGCTTGTGTGAATAATATTTATGTATATTTCAAAAGAAAATTTGGTGAAGACCGTGCGAAGTGGAGAAGAAAAAATTGGAAAGCGGACCACGGGCACCGGAGCGGAAGTTCAGGTTACAATCGGTATTTGACATTGGGATGATTATCTTGTACCTGTAATATAAGCGTTCCGCTCCATGCTTTGGCGTTGTATAGATTGCCCCGGTATATTTGTTTAGAATATACTCTTATGTTATCTTATGTATATTTTCAATGGATTTTAATATTAAAACATTTGTTAATACTTCGTATGCCAAATTCCCGCACCGGGAGACAAAGAAATAGACCTATTAAACAAGATGCTATTTGAGTACAATAATGCGTTTTTCGTTAAAATTTAATATATAGTTTTTTTTATCTTCTATATAAATAAAATGATAGGGGTCTGCAGTTGTACGCGCATTACTGTATTTAATTCAATAAAATTTTCTAAGTTTTATTTCTTATACACTTGCCCTAATCTAAAAAATATTATTGCGATATTATCTTCATTTAATGTAAAGTTTTAAGAACCAACGATTTTTATAAACACTACGTGTTCAGTGATATTGTGTTTTCCTGCCGCGGAGAAGTGGGGCAAGCGGTGTAGTGCGTATGCGTACGAAAACTTTGTTAATATAGCAAGCAACGCGGGCGAAGTCGCGGGTGTCGTTAGTTTATTATAGTCGACATTGTTAATTTCGAATTATTTGTTTTTTTCCTTGTTTTATTTTGGTCCAATAGAAAAAGAAAAAACAATAATCATTATATTAGTGTAGTTTAGCAGACAGGCAAAGAGCCCACCTGACAGCACTGACCTGACACGTCGCCTACGGACTTTTGCAACACCAGGAGCATTGCCAACATGCTTCGTTGAAACTTTATAACGTCTATCTTGAAAAACTCCATGTATATAATATGTTTAATTTTTCAGATTTATTCAGTAAATTTATAAATACTGAGAATGTTCAAACCCTGGAATTATTTGCAAGATATTTGCTCCCCAACACAACGAGTGTCGGATATGAACCCTTGAAATGGCAGCACATATCACTTTACGAGTCCGTTAGTTGACAATAAAATATGACTATTAATAAATTTTGTTTTATTGCTAAGAAGTTTAAACCATCAAATCTTTCTCATAAACATTCAAATACGCCTGTTGTACGAGGATGGTCTGATAAGTACTTAGCATCACCGTCCGATGGCACCACTGTCGTAAGAAAAACTTACTACCATGTAGTATCTTAGCTACTGTCAAAATTTAAGCCGAATCAGACTCGTAGTTTAGTCTGTTTAGTTTTGCTTTGACTGCGTGTGGAATCGGGCGTGTCCGCAGATTTTAGAAAAAGAGCAATATCGGTCGGTGACGACTCATGTTTTTAGAAAGGAAATCACGCAGCAACTTCCAAGAGCGCTTGGATACTGTGTACGGTGATTTTTCTCCTTCAATGGCGACCGTCAAAAATTAGTTCAAGTTTTAAAGTGGTTGCAATCGGTTTTTGATGAGCCACACCCAGGTGCCCCAAAAATGGCTCAGAGGATAACGTGACAAAAATCCACGATCTCGTATTGGCAGTCCCCGATTGAAGGTGTGCGAGATAGCTGAGACAGTAGGCATCGCAAAGACCGCATGGGTTATATCCTGCATAAAATATTGGGTATGAGAAAGCTGTCGGCGCGATGGGTGCCGCGTTTGCTTACTCTGAACAACCGTAACAGTAAGACCAATTTAGAGCAGTGTCTGATGTTATTGAATCCACAAGGTGTGATCTATATCGATTACCTGAAGTAGGGCAAAACGGTTACAGGGCTCATTAATGTTATTAAATTATTGGGCCGATTCAACACCGAATTGCAGAAAAAACGGCCCTATTTGGCGAAGAGGAAAGTGCTCTTCCACCATGACAATGCTCACGCCTTCGCCGTCGCCACGATATTTATCTTCTTGAGGTGCCTCTCCGACTTAGCGAAGGTGGGCGATCAGTTTCGCATACTCTTCTTTGTCTTTAGCGAGGCGAAATAGTTGGTAGACCTCCAGAAAAAGTATTTTTCAGACGGTTTAAAGAAGTTGGAGCATCGCTGGGTTAAGTGTATCGAGCTAAAAAGAGACTATGTTGAGAAATAAATCGGCACTTATACAAAATTTACGTTTTTCTTTTGTAGGCTAAGTACTTATTGGACCTCCCTCGTATATGGATCGAAAAGCCGGGCCGCAAATGGAAGATGATGAGATGAGATGGGCGTGTAGAGCTATGAAAATGGACAAGATATGAGTTTATCACGCGAAGTTTATAAGTAGCACTAGGAGGAAAGGCTTAGCATGGTATGATCATATAATGCGAAAGGAATAATACCACGTTATAAGGAAAATTATAGAAATGAGTGGGTGGATATAAAAAGAGCTGTGGACCAAAGAAAAGATGGATGAATTACGTAACATATATGCTGAAAAAGGGTGTGTGGATATTGAGATGGCTGGTAACAGAAGAGAGTGGAAGGAGAAGATATGTGGCGCCGACCCGCTGTGATAAATAACTTTCGGACTGTCTTAATTATATATTAAAGTCTTAAAGGAAGATCAGAGCTAGTCTGTAAGCAGCTTCCCGTATTGCTAAGTTGGTCACCCTTTAAATCCAAGAAATTATGTTTTTATACGTCTGATAATTTTCAGGTAAAATTGTTATAACTATAAACTTGTTAAATAGAAAATTTTAGCGCCAATAATGATGACTGTCTACATTAAATGAACAGAAACAAGCTTGCAGGCATCGAAGAATCGTGCGCCAATTTTTATTGCTGTAGAACAGCAGACAGGTGGACAGCCCTCTTAATAGCACTGTCGCCTACAGATTTCTGCGATGCCAGAAACCTGGATTACTGATGTTGGTAGACAATACAAGGTTATTATGGCGGGTATATTTACGAGTCATGGTGGTTGCCATCCAGGCGAGCTTAGAGCCCTGCCTAGCTAAGGTTGTTTGTCGCCTTTTACGACAGGCTTCCCCTGGCTGTAGGGGTAAGTATTCTTACCCCGCCCTAGACGGAGAAAAGGGGCAAGGGCTAGACCGGATGTAAAAGGTGTGGGGCATTGTAAATAAAAAAAGGAATAAATAAATACTCTTATTATTTATTGTTATAAATATACTATGAAGTAAAATTGATTACAAATACTTGTAACTTTTATTGTCACCGTTGTAGTGTGTGGTGTCGCACCAGAATAGCACCACCCCATCTCCTCCCTTGGGTGTCGTAAGAGACGACTAAGGGATAGAAAGAACGGAGGATGGGCAGCAGCATCTTTCCGTGAGAGCATCACCAACTGCGAATACTGCGATCGCCAACCCGCCTGCCAAGCGTGGCGATTATGGCAAAAACCCCCCTAAAATGACAGATACACACAGGCCCCGGCCCCTAGTCCCCGGCGGCCCCGTTCGTGGTGGTCACGGTAGCAGCCACATAAGCGACGGGGCAGGGGGTGCGAAGAATCCCCGGGTTCGGATTCGCTACCAAGAACGACGACCTTTGGCCCTGGCAACATACAATGTCAAGACACTGCGGACCAACGAGAAGTTGGAGGAACTGGAGGAAGCTTTGAGCAGACTGCGATGGGATGTTGTGGGGTTATCTGAAGTCCGAAGACAGGGAGAGGACTCAATAATCCTAAATTCCGGAAATCTGCTCTACTTCCGGGAGGGCGACCAACTGTCCCAAGGTGGTGTCGGGTTTCTCGTTCACAAGTCTCTTGTGAACAACGTTACTGAGGTGAGGAGTGTTTCGACTAGGGTAGCGTACCTAATACTCAAAATTACCAAACGGTATTCGTTGAAGGTCATTCAGGTTTACGCTCCGACTTCGACACATCCTGACGAAGAGGTGGAAGCCATGTATGAGGACATCTCAACAGCCATCCACACTTCTAAAACCCACTTTAACGTTGTCATGGGAGACTTCAACGCAAAATTGGGGAAACGTAGCGGCGATGAGTTGAGAGTGGGGCAATTTGGGTTCGGAAATCGGAACACCCGAGGCCAGATGCTGGCCGACTTCATGGAGAAGGAGGACCTGTATATGATGAACTCCTTCTTCATGAAGCCAGAACAACGCAAATGGACTTGGATTAGTCCCGATGGTGCCACCAAAAATGAGATTGACTTCATTATGTCGACCAAAAGACAGATATTCAATGATGTCTCTGTGATCAATTCGGTGAAAACTGGGAGTGATCACCGCTTAGTAAGAGGCACATTGAATATCAATCCAAAATTGGAGAGGTCTCGACTGGTGAAGTCTACGCTCCGACCTGCACCCATACAGATCCAAAACCCGGTAAACTTTCAACTCGAATTGCAAAACCGCTTCGAATGCCTCGGTGACTGCGTTGACGTGGACGAGTATAATAACAGGTTCGTGGAAGCTGTTCAAACGGCCGGGTCTAAATTCTTCAAGGCCAGCCGTTCAAAAAGAACCGGAAAAATCTCAGATTCTACTCTCAAATTGATGGATGTGAGACGTCAAATGACCCTTCAGTCCCCGGACGATGCTTCCCAGTATAGGCAGCTAAATAGACAGATCTCCAAGTCCTTGACTCGCGATATCCGCCGCCATAACACAGACTGTGTAAAGGCGGCTATAGAGCGTAACAAGGGCTCTAAAGTATTCGCACGAGACTTGTCTATTGGGCAGAGCCAACTGACGAAGCTGAAGACCGACGACGGCAGGGTCGTTTCGTCTAAACCCGAACTTTTGAGGGAAGTCGAGAAGTTCTACGGACAGCTATACACGACCACACGGGCACCTGTTAACAACAAGGCTAAAGACCCAAGAGCCAAATTAACCCGACACTACACCGTAGATATCCCAGACGTCAGTCTGTACGAGATTAGTGTGGCCCTTAAACAGCTTAAAAACAACAAGGCGCCGGGTGATGATGGAATTACAGCCGAGCTTCTGAGAGCTGGTGGTACTCCTGTGCTTAAAATCCTCCAGAAGCTATTTAATTCCGTCATCCTCGATGGCAAAACGCCGCAGGCCTGGCACGGAAGTATAGTGGTGCTGTTCTTCAAAAAGGGCGACAAAACCCTTTTGAAGAACTTTAGACCGATATCACTTCTGAGCCATGTTTACAAGCTGTTTTCAAGGGTCATCACGAATCGTCTCGCGCGCAGATTTGACGACTTCCAGCCTCCCGAACAAGCCGGATTCCGAAAAGGTTTTAGCACCATAGACCACATACATACGCTGCGGCAGGTTATACAGAAGACGGAGGAGTATAACCAGCCACTATGCTTGGCGTTCGTGGACTATGAGAAAGCCTTTGATTCGATCGAGACCTGGGCGGTGCTTCAGTCTCTCCAGAGGTGCCACATTGATTATCGATACATCAAAGCGTTGAAGTATTTGTATGAAAACGCCACCATGTCAGTCCGTCTCCAGGATCAGAACTCGAAGCCTATCCGACTGCAGCGGGGAGTCAGACAAGGCGATGTCATATCGCCGATGCTGTTCACTGCTGCGTTGGAAGATGTCTTCAAGCTTCTGGACTGGAACGGACTGGGCATCAACATTAACGGTGAGTACATCACTCACCTTAGATTCGCAGATGATATCGTAATCATGGCTGAAACCATGGAAGACTTAAGCCATATGCTTGATGGCCTCAATACAGCTTCCCAAGGAGTAGGTCTCAAAATGAACATGAACAAGACGAAGATCATGTCTAATGTCCATGTCGCACCTACCCCCGTAACAGTTGGGAACTGTACTTTCGAAATTGTTGACGAATACGTCTACTTGGGTCAAACGATCCAGTTAGGCAGGTCCAATTTCGCGAAAGAGGTCACTCGTCGAATCCAACTCGGATGGGCAGCGTTCGGGAAGCTCCGTAAAATCTTTTCGTCCCAAATACCGCAGTGTCTCAAGACGAAGGTTTTTAACCAATGTGTGTTGCCAGTGATGACATACGGAACGCAGACGTGGTCGCTAACTATGGGCCTTATGAGAAAGCTCATGGTCGCTCAGAGAGCAATGGAGAGGGCTATGCTCGGAGTTTCCCTGCGAGATCGAATCAGAAATGAGGAGATTCGCAGGAGAACCAAAGTAACCGACATAGCCCGGATGATTGCAAAACTGAAGTGGCAGTGGGCTGGGCACATAGCTCGAAGGACTGATGGCCGTTGGGGCAGAAAAGTCCTCGAATGGCGACCGCGTACCGGAAGACGCAGTGTTGGTAGGCCCCCCACAAGATGGACCGATGATCTGGTCAAGATCGCCGGGATAGGTTGGATGAGGGCAGCGCAGGACCGATCATCGTGGAGATCTTTGGGGGAGGCCTTTGTCCAGCAGTGGGCGTCTTCCGGCTGAAATGATGATGATGATGATGATGATGACTTGTTAACTTTTGCCGTTGACAATGACGCTCGTTTTTGTGGTTTTCTTGGGGTATCCATCCGGGTTCATCGTCTGCCATCTCCAGAAGTCCGTGCCTGTAACAACATAATTACTAAAATCTTTGTACAGGCCATGGTGTCTGCCGACGGCAACCAGCTATATGTAGGGAACAAATGTCTCCGCCAGGTACCGGCAGGAGGGGTAGACCTAAAAAGTGCTGGCTTGACGTAATAAAGGGTTATATGCGTGCCAATCGACTGACTACCAGAGATGCCGAAAACCGTGCGAAGTGGAGAAGAAAAAGTTTGAAAGTGAGTTGCAACCAGGATTTAATGCTGAGATGATGGCGTGTCGGCCGACGAGCAGAATAGAGTAGCTCTATCTAGTTCGTGAGCCCTAAAAGTCGAAGTGCATTACTGCAATGAGCTCACATATAGTATCCGTGCAGGGGCGGAGAAAAAACCTCTGCGGCCGGGGTCGGCCTGCCGTAAAAGGCGACAAAAGAACCCACTCTAGCTACGTGGTAGCGCTTCAAGCCCGTCTAGATGGCGACCACCTTTGGTCTTAAGTATGCCGCCATAATAACCTTGTGTTCCGGCATGGGACAGCAGTGTGTTCGCGATGCCACTGCCGTTGCAAACACCCATAGGCGACGGTAACTGCTAAATTCTAAATGGGTCGTCAGTCTGTTTGCTGTCATAAAGCAATAAAAAAACGTTACAGTAAACGGGATGTTACAGTACTCAAGGAAAGTTGAGTTAGCTTAAAAAGCTTCTTAAAAGTTTGCTTGTCCTTTCTGTTTAATGCACTAAAATTAATTTTTCCGATTCTCTTATAACCTATACATATAACTTACACATTTCTTCAATAGTGTATTTGGTAGTCCACCCCAACTCTTCCTTAGCAAGCGACGCGTCCGCCCACATGGCTGTGATATCCCCCAGCCGCCGGTCCACGTATTTCAGAGGTATCTTCGTGTCAGTCACCTTCTCAAACACATCGACCAACTGTTTAACGGATACCCCCTTACCAGTACCGAGGTTATATACCTGGAAAGAATATATACTTTATTCTCTTTACTAGTTTAATTTATCGTTTGCAAAATAAATCGAGGCGGATTTGGGAGTTTCGGTAAAGATATGGTCTTGTCCACGTATTTTATTCTTGGATTACACAAATTTCGTCGCATGAAATCAAGAAAGAAAGAAAAATATTTATTTAGGACTACAACATACAAACAGATATAAAAAAATTAAAAATATAATTGAAGACACTTAAAATTAGTCCCAAAAGGGTTCTACTCAGCATAAACTGGTTAGAAAAAACCAGCGCTGTCTTCCGTTAGAACCCGGTAATGACTCCACATAACAAAACCCGGACTTAAAAAGTAAACGAAGTAACATTTATTAACACAAGACAATTGTATAAAATTGTATTAAAATAATTTCTGGCTAAATTATTTTTGGTTTTGGAAACGTATCCTACCGAAAGCGATTTGGAATCAATTTATTATTTATAGTTTTCCTGTTTTTGGTTTCTTTCTTTTTCAGATAAAATTAATTTTCTGTTTATACATAGTATATAATATAGAAAGATAGGATATAATAATAAGATAATAATATAATAATAATAAGATAGAATATAATAATATAATATAGAAGATAGAATAAAGATAGAATAGAAATCAATGGCACTCCTGAGCAAAACGCTGCGCTATTTCACCTACTAAAACCACCACTCTATTCTTTCGTACGCCTCAGGGGTGATATGGTGAGTCTAGCGTGTACTGGAGCCTCGAAAGTGGCAGCGCCACTTGCTTCAAATCCTATTAGTGTTGAGCAAAGCAAGAACAAAACCAAGACTACGATAATCTTTGTATTGGTCTTGCTTATTTAGTCTTGGCTTTAATCATTTGATTTGATACTTAGGATTTTTTAAATAATTTTTCTAAATATAACCATTTTTTAAGGGCATAAACTGGCATAGTACATTATTGCTAGTCCTTACCGTCTTGATTTCACTCTAACATATGGCGCTATTTAGATTAAAATAGTTTCAATTGATGCTTTATTAATTCCAAATCTGTAATCTGAAGGTAAACTCAGCGTCAGTCAAACTGCATGAAATTTATTCGACGAAACGTTTTTGAGGACTGCTTTTTCTTGTTCGCCGTTACTGCTATCAAAATCCGATAACTGGAGTCTAACTTTTATATCACTGTCACTATTACTTGAAAATTCCATTTTGATACTATAGTATAAACCTCTCGATATGGGCGGATCGCAAATAAAGATCAAATGCGGTTACAAATGGATCTTTCAAAATCAAAGATTGCATATTGAAATCACTATATGTTAATAAAAAGAAGAAGAAGTATTGAAACCATGTAGCTGTCACTTTCATACAAATAACCAATCCAAAATCACGATTTGGCTTCCTATAGATAGATTCGTGAAAAGGATCAACATAACGATTTTTGGATTGAATATTGAAATGTTAAAAGTAGGAAATGGATTAAAATATGGGTTTTTAGATTGAGATCAAATATTGAAAGCCGCCGTTTGACAACATTCTTGGAGATCCTATTTTTCAAACAGTGGTAAAGTTTACTGTTTTTTTTTATATTCAGTGTTAAAATTTATGGTGAAACACATTGGAAATTCCAAATGTAAAAGAATATTTTGTTTCCAGAAGAAAAGCATATGTTCAATTTATGATAAATATTTTAACTCATAATTTCAACGGAATTTATATTTTTCCGTTCGTTATAAGATTCATGAAATGATTGTTAACACGTTTACACATTGGAAAATAGCAATTTATATTGACAATAATATTTTTTGGGTGCTAAACCATTTTTTTGCCCGGGAAAAACTGCATCTTCATATTGCCGCGGGTTTATAGGGTTCTCCACCCTGCTACGACCACTGAGCTGGCTAGCGAAGGGTAGCCAGGGTGGTCGCGGCGGCATACCAACTAAAAACCCCAGTCGACACCGGCACCAGCCTTTTGTTAGGTCGCAGGATTAACTTTCGGACAGTGCGAGGATTGGATGCTAAACCAAACTCATCCATAGTCAATATTATGGCTCTATATCTCGTGAGACATTAAAACATTATCTATACCTTAAAGACGGGGGTTTCTGCAAATGTTTTACCTATAAACTGAATTAGGTAAAGGGAGTCTCACCTTAAGTCCAACGTGGTTTGATGTGAGTAGATTCAGAGCTGCCACGTGTCCGCTTGCTAAATCCATGACGTGTATATAGTCTCTGATTCCTGGAACAATTGTATAGTAACAGTAAGTGCTTGTGTGGTCTACCTTAGGAGATGTAAAAGACGATAAACAGTCTCTCTTTTCGTTAATCCATAAACAGAAAACAGCTCCGTTCTGTTTATCACCACCTTAGCGTGAAATCCCAGTTGCAACCCAAACTTTCACTTCGATGATTCCGCTTTCCGACTTCTTCACTTTGTACGGTCTTCGGTATCGTTGGTAATAAGTCCATTGGCACACATATACAACGTCAATGACGTCAAGGACATCGTTCAGTTATATGCCATTTTAAAAAATCCTCAGAAACACAAACTTTTGAAAATAATTGCATATTGAGCAGAGAGATAACACTTAATCTTAAGTGGGGTTTAGCAGTCCCCGAAGTAACCAGGCGCAAACGGAAGAACAACTGCGTTGGTAGCACACGCTGAGTTTGCGGTCTTTTCAGGGCTAATTTTTATATTTGTCTTAAATAAATGTATTTTCTTTCTTTCTAACATGAAATAAAGACAAGTGAACGTGGCACTGGATGGACTGGAACTGAAAAAGGTAAGGAAGTATGTACAGGAATGGTGATGCCTGTGGAATGCAGCATGTTTTAGTGATGTGTTCTATGTTGTGACATCAGCATTTATGGGAATTAGGGGCTGGATATAACAATTAAGTATACTTTTGGAGACTTGGGTGAAGACCAAATTAGCTACACAAATAAATGTTTTAGTTCTTTTTACTGGGTTAAGGATACATTTTAAATAGTTTACAAAGTGAAAACAATGATAGCGCGCTAAAAATTATCAGCAGTCTTCTTTACAAGCGTTTGTCTCTTTATAAAGCCCGAAGTATACTTTCTTCAGTGTCTCACCACTTTACTATTAATAACTAATTGAGAGAGGTTTGTCAGCGACGTGAAAAAATGAACTTACCAGTTCCATCAGGAGTGTTGTAGTCACTGCCAAATACAGTGAGTACGGGTTTCTTGCTTAGTGCCACCTGTGCCATGAAGGGCATCAGGTTCGTAAACTCCTTCGTGGGATCCTCGCCAATCAGACCGGAAGGGTGTGCTCCTACGGGGTTGAAGTAGCGTAAAGAGATTATGTTCCATTTCTGAAATATTAATAACTCCTGTTATCAAATTTGTTAGGAAATAAATTGGTAAGGAGGTATTGTAAAGTATTAGCCAAAGGTACAAAGGCTTACAAAAAATTATTACTAAAAACAATGTCATTAATATTAGAAAAACTACGTTCAAATAATGTTAAGAATTTCATAAATGTATAGGTATCTGTGTTGCAATTCGAATAATCCATGCTGATTTTTGGGGAAGTTAGTTCGCTTTTAAAGGAATGATTAATATTTAAATATGGAAATAATTGAATTTACGTACTTTAATTCTATATTTATGGAAATCTAAATTTTTATTAAATAATAATAATTTATTCAATAGAAAATAGTAGGTACAAAATTTGTAAATAGGTTTAACAAAATAAAATGAATTAATACTAAAATGTACCTGTACTAGGTGAAAACCACAGGCGGTTATAGGCACTTACAGTGTATTATTTAAAGGCATATTAATTTTTAAGAATAATTAACAAATAAGGAACTTGATTCATATACATAGTAGAAGAGTATTATAAAAAATTATGTCCTTTATACGTTAATTGTAAAACACTGTAATCGGGATACTGCTTATCTCTCTGACTCTCTGGTGTATTTGTCTCTATGTTTTATACTTCTGATAAGGTCTGGTGTTATCCACGCCATAAGATTGTTTTGCGTAAACATAATCTTAAACTGTATGTAAAGTATATATGTAGTATATCAGTTCAGTACTACCCATAACACAAGTGTTATGTAACTTCGGGACTACATAATGTTGTGTTAAATGTCCCAATATGTTTTTACTTATTTATTTATTTATTAGGTAAACTGCCCCACTATTGGGCTCGCAACTGGAAGAAAGGGACAGAAAACCCATCGCACGTATTCAAGGTAGATAGGCGGGAAAAAAACCAGCGTGGTCTGGGCAAAAAAATTCTTCACGATTTTATTACAGCAGGCAATGATTTCAATTTAAGCATTAGAAAAACTACCTAAGACGTGCATGGCATATTCCACCATCCATCCGCTTTTATAGTTGCGATTCAAGGTGATACTAGGAACTCCAAACAATACTATTATGTCTTTGTTAATCAGTATTTTGCATTTAAATGATAAGTGTAAATATGTTAATCTTGGCTATTTGTATACTGGCTTTACAAATTTGTTCATAAGTAAAATATCTTACATCTTCACAAATATTCAGAGACATCAAACATGTCGTTCTAATTATGCAAATTAATTATCTCCAGACGATCGAAAACTACTACTTAAAAACAGTATGGTCGCAACATGTGATCAACAAATGTTTGAAATTCAAATCCCACAGATACACTACCACACTCAGAGAACATAACAACAATTAAATTAAAGATCACTTTAATTAATGGTTTTGTATAAAAGCATGATTTTTAACTTGAAACAAGCATGGTACATAGTATTATTATATATCTGATGACCTTCGTAGCGTAAGGTAAGGTTTAATCCGTGCAGGGGCGGGGAAAGAATACTGACCTCTGCGGCTGGGGTCGGCCTGTCGTAAAAGGCGACAAAACAACCCACCTAGCTACGTGGCAGGGCCCCAAGCCCGTCTGGATGGCGACCACCTTTGGTCATAAGTATACCGCCATAATAACTTCGTGTTGCGTTCCGGCATTGGTGACCCAAATCCCTGTACTCTTATGTGACAGCAGCGTGTTCGCGATGCCACTGGCGTTGTAACACCCATAGGCGACAGTAACTGCTAAATTCTAAGCGGGGCGTCGGCCTGTCTGCTGTCCCACAGCAACAAAAAAAGGGATAACGCACGTCGGAACGTTAGCGGAGGTTACAAGTTCGATTCCCGTCCTGCCTCTGTGTTTTTATGTATAATATGTATTTATTTACAAAAGAAAAGTATATGTAGTATATAAGTTATCTAGTACCCATAACACAAGTGCTATGCTACTTTAGGACTAGGTGGCGCTGTGTGAATTGTCCCTGCATATTATTTTCAGTGCCCGTGGTCAGATTCGCATTATCACCCACGGACTTGGCGCTCCAGTCGAAGAATGACCATCAGGATTGTTTAATGGGTGTAGCGACCTCTTAGGCCGCACACCATATTTTCAATTTATTGTATTAAAATTTATTGATTAAATACTTTTTGGGTTATTTTTACTATACTCTACATGGCCGATGAGTATTCGAAATTATAATTAAACTTTTCGAATATATCAAAATTCCAAAATAATAAATGAAACACGACGATATTCTTTATTTCTGGCTAAGGTTCCGCGTAATGCATCTGCTCGGAATTTTGTAAGTTTATACTGTTATACATAAAATTTGTGATTTTTTATTTTGTAAACACTAATACAAATTATAGTTAAAAAAAACTAAAAACACGCTTTTATAGTTAATCCAACTAAAAAGTAAAAAATAATTCTTAACATAAGAATAAAATTACTGACGAGAAAATTAATGTTATTGTTCTAAAAAGCGTTGGGTACTCGATATCAACAGTTATGTATTTTTTTAAATTATGTTCATTTCGAAATTCAGAGTTAGTTTAAAATATAGTACAAAGCACCCCACGCTTTTAGAACAGTGATATTAATTTTCTCGTCAGTAATTTTATTCTTATGTTAAGAATTATTTGTTACTTTTTAGTTTAATTACCTCAAAAAGCGTGTATTTCAGCTTTTTTTAAACTATAATTTATTTGTTGTCAATCGGTAAATGTTTTTATTAATTTAACGCCATCTTCCAGTAGAAGGAAAACAAGCTTTATTACTGATGATCCTGATAAGGACTATGGGACAACATTATTTAATTTATATAGGTCACAAGTGTGCAAAATTTTGAATTTTTGGAACGATTAAAGTAATAAAAATAGAATCCGGAAATTCCGGTACATAGATACATACTGGTTGCCTATCCGCCTTCGCCGGAATGTTCACTTACTCTCACTTCTTCACAATATCCTTTTTAACCACCTTTCATCCCCTTACCTTAAGGACCAGTTTAGCTTTCTTCATTCCTCTCATTCTCGTGAATTGCGCTCTGATGAAACTCTTATGTTAATGACACCTGTACATTCTTCTTCCTTTGTTGCCAATTCATTTCGTGTTCAGGTTGTCCACTTATGGAACTCGCTGCCTTTGACCATCAGACAAGTTAAATCGTTGCCTACTTTCAAAAAGAGAATCACTGACCATTACCGGTCAGTTATAATGTGATTTGATTAATTCATCGATGTATGTATGTATATGTGTACATGTATGTACACATATATATATACATATATCGCTATATGTCATCTATGTTATCGATATATGTATTTATGTTATATTGTATAAAATATGTTTTATGTATATATATATATATATATTTTTTTTTTTTTTTTTTGTTTACCTTATGTTAGCCACCACCTCCATAGTCATACTTATTATCAATCATTCCTGACATAGGGTTGCCTGGAAGAAATTGCTCTAAGCGATAAGGCCATCCATTGTTCAGTAGCTTATAAGTTTATTTCATTTTCTTGTGTATATATTTAAGGTGAACAATAAAGAGTTTTCATTCATTCATACTGGTCAAGTTAATAAATAATAAAAACGTCTTAAAAAGCGTGGTGAAAAGCTCTTGTAGCGTAAAACGCGAGAAATATTAAGGTGCATTAATAACATAAGTGAACTGTGTTTTATTTACACACAACTAGCAATTCGGGGATCGATCACAGGCTCGTCACACGGGGAGTCTCACACTATGACACTACCCCGCTGCGTGTAGCAAACCGATAAGATGTGTGAAAATATTTAATTTTCTTGTCAAGCCGGTTAACATTTCTGTTCTGAACAACTCTGATTTGAGCGGTATAGGAAAGGAAATACGTAAACTATCGTTCCGTTATTCACTCTCGTCTTTATAACGGGAACGATACAACAATAATTCGCTTACTTTCGGCATTGTGAAATGATTTTATTATTACTAATTTAATAATTCGTCACTAAACATTCAAATTGTTTGGTATTGGTTTTTAGTATATAGCTCTAATGCTTTTGGCGCTGATTTTGCTAATGCCACAAGAGTTGTCAGGCGATGGAATAACAATTCAAGTTGTTTAACAGCGAATGAGTTTTTGATGTTGAATGATGCAGTGTAGTATTACTAAGCATTTGCCATTGATTAGTCATCAACGCGACGTTGTTCCGATCAAATTATTTCAAAGTCAACGGCCCGAACGATTTACGCGGAATGCAATTTCGAGGAATGGAATAGGTTGTGAACTTTTTAATTTACCGGATTAAAGGACAAGATTTATAAAGGTTTTACTCGTATAAATATTTTACATTGTGTTTACAGTTCAATGACCTGGAAATATGAAGGTGGAATTATTCATAATTTCAAATGAATGCAGCTGAATATATATTTGAAAATTAACCGCAATAGCGAGTCTCTTTTTATGTCTTAACAAAAAATTATAATCCTCCTTAATTATTACTTTGTGTATTAAGATATTCGTCATCTTCATGTCGGGAATATGGTGGATCGAGTAATCGGCATTAATGTTAACAAAAGTTGATCTAATGAAGCAAATCGAAGCGATTTGGCTCTCAATATAAGCCTTAGTTTTGATATAATTGATAAATGAGTCTATTGTATTAGATTCATAATTGTTTAAAGTCATTTCCTAAATCTTCTATTGTGCGAAGATCTTTGAGATTCAAAGCAGCCTCTCCTGTTTCAGAACATTTTGCTAAATAGACACAAACCTTTTCCTTTTGGTGGGATCAGGTACAAGCTGCTAAATTAAAAATATGCTATCTATCTAGCTATCTGCTTACTTGTGCGGAATATTTGGTCTAAAAATATGAAGTATCAAGGACATCCACGCATATTATAAAAATGGTTGACAATGCTCAGAAAAGGACCCGAGTTTCCAAATATATGTCATTATTTAAATAATTGTAAATTTAATATGAAATCGAACCTTGACATTCAGGATAGTGGGCCAACAAAACCGATTTTAACCAATTTAAAATAGATTCGACACTCATTTAACCAATTTCTAATATGCGAATTTACTACTTTTTGAATAATTTTCGTAAACGGTATTTGTTCCGCGGTATAACGTATCTGCATCCGCCATTTTGGACTGGGCTACGTGATCGGCGAACTTATCCGTCAGCCCAGGCGGTAGGAGGACTGCGGGGTTTTTAAGTGGGCAGTCAGTCAGATATGGCCATCTTTCCCAAAATCCCACATACCATAGACACAATAACCATTAAATTTATCTATATAGATAAACTCACTAAATATTGTAAATTTTGTTTTCACTTTCAACATTACTCATTAGATATATTAACGTCATTAAATACACACTAACGTGTTATTAAAATTATACAGATAATGCTCACGTAATTCAACACATCAGTTAATATATTATAATTTCATTCCAGTTAAATAAATATACTGTGAGAATTAAAATTGCCGTCTAGCCCCAAAGTAAGCAGCAGAGCGCTTTGTTATTATTATATACATTAAAGGTGAAGAACGCACACTTATCCGAGCTGAACGCGTCAAACGAAACGAATTTTAGAATTCTGTATATTAAGAATACTCATAAAACCTCGCACACTTCCCCGCGTCGAATCGTCCGAATCTGGAAGAACCCCCGAAATCCTAGACAAATTCGGATGACGTCATCAGATTCGGCGCGGCTTATACGGTCGAATGGACCGATGCGCTCGCTTTCTATCAGTTGCGTATGACAGAGCAACGAGCGAGTACTATTTCTGCATTGTGTTATAAATGAGTGATTCTATGTAATCTTGTAATAAATCTAGGAATAATGTGTGATACTCTCCAAAGCACTGCATTTTTAAGTTGATGTTAAGAACCCACATTCTTGTTTCCCTTTGATGTATTTCGCTTTCTTCATCTTCCATTAATAAAGCACTGACAATAAAAACCTCGTCAAGATCCATCACAATTCACATGTGTGTCACAGCGCGACAGGCGTAAAGGAAATAGAAACGATTTCTTCGACGCGGTCGATTCTTTCGGCGCGGTCGATTCTTTCGGCGCGGTCGATTCTTCTGGTGCGGATATGTGTGCGACTTCTTCTCCTTCTTGACTTCTATTCGTTTGACGCGTTCGGCTCGGACAAGTGTGCGTTCACCTTAACATCTAGACACAAAACGGGAATCGAACCCGTGATCTCCGTAAACGTACCGAAATGCGTTAGCCTTCACGCCACGGAGGTCGTTAAAGAAGAAAAATAAATATAATTTGTTTTAGAATTACAAAACAGTTTCGTGTTTTTATTCTTATTAAAACATCTGGCATGCTCTTCATTCCGTCGGGTTTCAAGATTTTGCTGTTGAGTCTACGATACGCTGTTTAATGGTGTGATAGGATACTATACAACTGATGTACTTATATACTGTTCTTCTGTAAATGCATATTTAAAGGTTTACAAGGGCTAAATTTCTATGTGCCTATTTGAACAGCTCCTTTCCTCGAGCCCACAAAAAATATTATTGTGCTACCATATTGATGCCTAGATATACTAATGTCTTATACTAAAAAAAAGAAACAGCAGTAGGTATATAATAAGGTCCACAACTCTTTGTAGAAGTAGGTAATGGTAAATTAATATAAAATAATTTATAATGTAAACAAATAAAAAGAATACATACCGACAATTAACCTATACCTACATAAATCTATAAAATTACAAAAAAATTTTTTAATATAAAAGTCACTTTTATCAAGAATTTATACAATGTTCTAAAATTCACCACCATATTTATATATTAATAAGTGTGAAGTGAAAACTTTGTACTCCTTTTTACGAAAATTGCGCGGACGGAGGAGTATGACATTTCGCAGAGTTAAAGTTTATGTGGAGGAGAAGTGCGGAAAGCTATTTTTTCCCATAAAATCCATTAGAAATATATTATAATAAACATTACACACACTACTGCTCAAACGATACACAATATACACACACAAACACACATGCATACGTCTTTACTTATTCATTTGTTTTTTTTTTTCATAAGATTTTATGGCCTGGTAAAGACCATTATGGTTAGTTTTATAATAATATTACTAATAATTGATAAATTGATTTTTAGTTTAGTTGAAAGTTTAAAAAATGCGAAAATTATGGTTACGAAACGGATTTACAATGTAGGTTTTGCAATGCAAAACATTTTAAAGTTTATGAAGAAATCTCCAGTAATATTCACGTACATATACAACACACGTTTTGTAGATTTATGAATATTCAAGAAACTACTGTGAATATAGTTACGGGTATTCACGCAAATTTCACAGTTATCGGCTAACTTCATCATGTCAGTGTCAGGGTGAGCGCGCATCGTAAAAAAATACGCGCCAAAAGAAGAATAACTTCAAAAATATTTATACCTTATCAGCTGCGCTAAGATCCTTCAGCATCTCCTCGATGAAGTACTTCGTTCTTCCATATACGTTGGTTATGTTCCCCGTGGGGTGGCTTTCTGTTATAGGTAGATATTCAGGTTCTCCATAAACAGTGCAAGATGATGAGAATACAATCTGATAGCAGTTGTGTGACCGCATTATCTACAAAAAAGAATATCTTTTATGTGATACACAATTCGCTCACAATCTGATTGTAGTACTGTACTATGTTGTAATCTATGTAATATTATAATATAAATTTGCAAGGTTTACACTTAAGTTGTGGTTTTATGACGTTTATTAAAATTTATAAATAAATAAATTAAAGTTCGTACAATATGATTCGTCATATTTTATTAACTCGTTAATCGAATAGATCGTGTTGCTTAGCAAATTTAAACTCAAATGTTTTATTCAAAATGATTTTAATTTATATTAACGTCAAAATATCAATTGAAAAATAAACTAAAGTTATCACGAATTATTGATTACATTATGCTATTACCCTGAATTACATTATGCTACCTAACAAATAAAATATTTTGTGTCTTATTGGTTGAATGAATGAAAACTCTTATTTGTTTTATTAGTACATTAAAAAAAAGTAAAAAACTGGTTAATCCCATTCAAACTTTGCTACTGTAGTAAGTTTTGATACGAGCCGAAAAAAAATGGTTGGCATCAACATCACTACCCGTTTGACTTCGTTTTGTTATACGGCAATAATCAGCAAACAGTTTGGAAATTTAGGCAGTTTTTATAATAATTACACAGATGACGTTGAGGTCCCGAAGGTTACATCTCAGTAACGGTCAATATCACAGGTTAAATAACTACCTCCAAAAGGTTCAGCATTCCCAGCAAATTATTCTGATAGTACAACAAGGGTTGTTGCATGGATTCACCCACGGCCTTCAATGCTGCGAAGTGGATAACACAGTCTACAGCATGCTGAAAATATATAAACAATTACTAATACGAATTAGTTTTCAAGGAAAACCTGATTTGCTAGTCTTCCTGACAGCGGCAATTTCGGGGGGTATGTGAGATTACTAGTAACTACGTAGTAGCACTGCGAATACGCTGCTGCCCCATGAAGGTACAGGAACTTGGATCACTAATGCCGGAACACAACACGAAGTTATTATGGCGGCATACTTAAGACCAAAGGTCCATCCAGACGAGCTTGATGCCCTACCACGTAGCTGGGGGGAGGGGGGTGGTTTTCTCGCCTTTTACGACAGGCTGACCCCGGCCGCAGAGGTCAGTATTCTTTCTCCGCCCCTGTACGGATAAAAAAATCCTATTGTTCTAGTGCCTGGGAGAACTGACAATTAGCCTGCCGATTTCGGGGCCCAAGGCCAGTTGCCTTCCCCCCTTGTATCAGGGCGGACCTCTTCCATGGTGTGCGCTAGTAAAATACTAATGCGAAAATTTTATTGGGTTATACGTATTTATTATCAAAGATATACGAGTGTGCGTAAATTCCTTAACAGTTTTATTTAAAAAAAAAGAAATGTTTTAATATTACCTAGTCATCTACTTCTTGTAAAGTGTGATTTTTGGACACAAAGCCTAGATAATATAGTTTGTCTGATAGATAAAAATATGTTTTTGAAAAATAATCTTTAGGGATTGTGAGCGCGTTTCAATAAAGTTCTGCTGGTTAATAAAAAAATTAAAAACTCAAGATTTATTTAACATACAATTTTACGTTTAAATGAAGAGTGTGTGAAATAGGAACAATCCTAATCACAATGATTGATGAATGACTTGCAAGTTGTTATATAAAGAACTGATTTCTAAGCCACTAGGTCAAATGTACTTTCAGTTGTTAGGGTTTTCATACAAAATTTTATAACAAAGTTCTTTTTTTAATGCTGTAGGACAGCAGACAGGCGGACGGCCCGCTTAGAATTTAGCAGTTACCGTCGCCTATGGGTGTTTGCAACGCTAGTGGCATCGCGAATACGCTGCTGTCCCATAAGGGTACAGCAACTTGGGTCACTAATGCCGGAATACAACACAAGGTTATTATGGCGGCATACTTAAGACCAAAGGTGGTCGCCATCCAAAAGGGCAAAGTGGGAGACCCATTTATTAATGCCCGGTTATAGCAGAGGATCCCAGACTTTGTTTCTCATAGACCACTTTCAAAATTTTGCTGGTTCCTGTGGACTCCTTGCAGCTATATTTCTACCATATTACCAAAACTCGACAAAATGTTGTCACATCTTGTCACACTCAGCAAGACCCTCCCCCCCTTGTACGCGAACGTATTTTATGGACGGCCCATAATAATAAAAAACAAATATTAATTAAGGCGAAGACAAGAGACTTTTAATGATTTTATTCTGAAGATCACATCTAAACGAGTGGTGTTAATGAACTGGAAAAAATATATGTTAAATTTGAGCATTTTCTCAATAACTTAATATGTGAATATTTTAGATTATGTTTATATTACATAGTGTAATTAATTTGTAAAGTTAGGTCTAACGCAGATAAAAATCTGAGAATCACGTAAAAACTATCAAGCGTATTTTTATGAAACCTTCACCATCTTAAACACAATTTAATTACCCATCTTTTAATATACGACTTTTTATTTCAAAGTAAAAGGATAATATACAATTATGCTTTTTCGAATAATCTTTATGCTCGGGTTAGCAGGGGCCCTTGCGGGCGACGGGCGGCAGTGCATCGCTGACCACTGTCACGGGTAGACGTTGACGCTCGGAGCAATCACTAAACGATTTAACTCTATTATAAGTTTCGCGCTAAAATGGCTGGTAAATCTAGATTACTAAAAAAGAAACGCCAAACGCTCGCAAAAAATAGATTACTAAGGTAAGTAACGTGTTCTCAATCATAATTATCATTTGTGTATTACATAGTAAGCAAAAATAATCTAACCTAACCTACCCTTTGCGTCCGGCTAACGGAAAATTACCGTGTTTTTATATAAAAATAATAATATAATCTTTTCAGATTAATTATGAATCTAAAAGTAAAAAAAAAACTAATAAAAAGCTTTTACATTAAAAGTAACATACGCTATATTTTAAAGAGATTTTAAAAATGATACGTCTATTTCGTGAATATTATTTATTTTCACAACATTATCTTTTCCGATAAGATATGGTTACAAGAATCAAACCTTACCTTATCGAATATATCATTTATCTGAGATTTGTCCAGCAAATCGGCTTTGTAAAATGTGATACTTTTCCCCGTGATTTGTTCAGCCCTCTGCAATGCTGGCGAGCCAGTCTCGTCACCAACAGCATTTGCAAAGTTGTCTATGGCGATCACATCGTGGCCAGCTTCTAGGAGATCTATGATGCAGTGGCTGCCGATATAACCCGCTCCACCCGTCACTAAGATGGTTTTGAATTTAGGCATTGTTTGTGCTGAAAGGAAGATTTAAAAATTAATAAGGTGATATTATGTGTTATTGAAATTAATTATATTTGTATACTACCCACTTTATTTAACTAAATGCCATGCCAAAGACCATGTTTATGTTAATTTGACGTGACAATCGTGTGTTTTAGTTTCCGAGTGAGTTCGGAGTCAGGTTCGAACCCCACGATGCCATGCACTGATGAGGCTGTTTTTACCACGCTTTTGTTATTATCTAATGGTGATATATGTAATAACATAATTGTCACTCTCCGACGGTGAAGGTAAACTTCAGGAAGAAACCTGCATACCAATGTATCAGTATGTGTAAAATAACTCGTCAGTCAAGCTAAAATTAAGAAGGCATGGTGGGTAACACTATCCTGGGGTGGTACTTCGTTGTAGCTGGAGGCTCGAGCCCTGTTTTGGAACTGTTATAATTATTAATATATATATATATATATATTTATAGTTTCTTAATTAAAATTAAGAAATAAAAATTAAGTTAAGTTAAGAAAAGCTACACAAAGTGTTAAAATACAGCTATTGTGACCTATTTTGGTACTAAATTTGATTATTTTTAGTAATCAAATTTGTTCTATTGAATTAACCTGAGTTTCAACGTCCACTCCAACAATGTGCGACCAGAATGTGATCGTAGAGTTCTTATAAGTTATGCTTTGTATATTACTTTAAAATTACCAAACCCAGTAACTTGAGCTGGCTGGTATCAGTTTGTCAAAATGCCGGCCAAGTGAATAGGCAAACGTGCAATACTAGTAGACTAGACCTTTTATATGCTAACTATAACTAGATGGAGATATAAATGAACATCCAAGAACCTGCCGAACATAGATAAACTTTCTAATGGACTTGGAAAATACGACCTTATACTAGAAACTAAGTCAGTGTTAACCTTAAGTCAAGTAGAATTAACTTCGAAAAATATTAACTAGGATTTTATTAAGAGTATTAAAATGGCGACGTGATAAAATTTCTACGCGGCTAGCCGCATGTTATTGATGCTCCTGACGTCGCAAACTTCCATAGCCGATGGTAACTGCTTAATATTAAATGAGCCGTCAGTCAGCCTGTTAATACAGAATATATCGTAATCTGTGTATATAAAAAGTCTCTTTAAAAAGCATTAAAATAACAGTTATTGTTCACTTAAGTCAATTTCCCTTTACCGTTTCGCTATTAGCTTTATTGCTAACTCTACAAGATTTATAGTGAGATGGCTAAAGTGGGAAACTTTCAAGGTGAAAAGTGGAAATGCAAGTTCATTCGCTTCTGCGAGTATTTATTATTAGCAACTGTGTTAAAACTATCTTTCGAAATAATGTTAGTTGATTACCTAGTAATTTATAACGGTTTCTTATTAAAGAACATTAATTACGTTGGAGAGTCGTTATTTACAATACATAAATTTAAAGAGTCGAATATCCATACTAATATTATAAATGCGAAAGTAACTCTGTCTGTCTGTCTGTCTGTTCCTCTTTCACGCCTAAACGGCTGAACGGATTTTGATGAAATTTGGTATGGTGATAGATGATAACCTAGAAATGGTCATAGGCTATAAATAATCACGCCATCGTTCTTAGGGGGTAGGCAGTAGGCAGATAACTAAATTGAGTTAGTGATTTTTTGTGCTTATCCGGTATCTATGAGAATCGGCCAACATCTATTTTTCATCCCCCTAAATGTTAGGGGTGACCCACCCCCAAAAAATTTTTTTTAATTTTTTGACATTTTATTATTTATATGGCAGAACAACGTTTGCCGGGTCAGCTAGTATGTTATAAATTGGATAAATCCTGATTCACAATAGTGGCAAAGGAAAATGAATTAAGCGAGAGAAGAGTAAAGAAGACAAAGTTCCAAAGGGATGAGCCACTATATTAATTGTAGGGAAATAAACGGAAATAGATTGATCAGTAAAATTAGTTTCCATCGATGAGAAAAGTGGAAACTCCTCGTAGTATGCTCGGAATGTAGAGTGTACGACATTATAAAGTGGATCGGAGTGGACGCAAGGTTGCCCTCGGTAGAGCTTCCGCTGTTCTCGGGGATGCAGGGTGCACAAGTTGGCCTGAACAGCGTAAGTAACCTATTGTTGACTATGCTGTAAAATACTTTATTAGAATAACATTATTAACTTTTATTAATAGATAATTAAAAAGTATTTACCGATAGTAATAATTTCTCTAATATTCTTCAATTTATATAATTAGTGTTCAACTAAAGTGAGATAGCATTATTTAGGATCTTCTTTGTTTCGTTAGGGAGTTTTAATCTCGAATAAAATATACTAAATCCAGCAGCCATCTTTTGAAACAATAACCCATTCGATTTCTTTGTTATCCTACATTAAATCGTATGTATTCTAATCACGTATTCAATCGAAACCGTCCTCAACACTGCAATTATTGATGTACAAATAACTCCAATTACCGGTCGTTAATTGATGTAGGAAAAACAAACAACTTAAGATTAATTGATCATATTTTAAAAAAATCAGCGTGAGTCATATTGATTAGTTTATACCGGAAATCGTTAAGTTTCATAAGATGTAAAGTATCAAAACTAAATAGTTCTTTGTCATAGTTATCTTTATGTGACCCGTTTCAATGCTCGGGAGAGTATATGAACTATCTCGCGTGCGTAAATCGTAAAAGGTGACAAAATGAGCCCTACATGACAGTCCTAGTCATGTAGGGCTCTAAGACCGTGTAGACGGAACCCTGGTATCTAAATACACCCCATTAGTGAAACAGATTCCAGTTCCCGTACGCAGATGGCAGCGTCCATGCACCTGGCGTCGCAATCGGCGGTAACTGCTAACTATTGCTGTTCTACATCGATGAAAAAGTACATATATGTGGGATTGTGAAAATTACATATGGCAAGACAGAAGATAAATGACAGCGGATGTTGGACTGATAAATATAACTATAATTCTATCCGTGCAGGGGCGGAGAAAGAATACTAAGCTCTGCGGCCGGTGTCGGCCTGTCGTAAAAGCTGACAAAACAACCCACCCTAGCTACGTGGTAGGGCTTCAAGCCCGTCTGGATGGCGACCTTTGGACTTAAGTATGCCGCCATAATAAATTTGTGTCGTGTTCCAGCATTAGTGACCCAAGTTCCTGTACTCTTATGGGACAGCAGCGTGTTCGCGATGCCACTGGCGTTGCAAATACCCATAGGCGACGGTAACTGCTAAATTCTAAGCGGGCCATTAGCCTGTCTACTGTCCTATAGCAATAAAAAAAATAACAGAAGATGGCGGAATGTACATAAAAAGAGTGTATTGCTAAAATATTTGTTACTTTATTATGTAAAATAAAAAGTCTAAACGCCGACTCAGGGCTCTTTTATTCATCCCACATATATGTATCCAAAAAATCGCTGGTGGAACTTGTGATTCGTAACTGCTAATTATACCCGTCTTGCTAAATGGACACAAAGGTATAATATAATTATACCTTTCACAATAACAATGCAGATCTCGGAAAGCAACGAGAAGACATTGTAATGATTTCTTTCATACTGTATTTCCTAAAAAACTTCGTTCGCTTGTAAATTTTTGTTCTCATCTCTATTACTGACATTGTATTGTTGGTGTATGTTACACACTGTGTACACGTAACACGCTAATTGTTTTTCAGTATTCCTATTTTATTGGAGTTTCTTCTTTTCTATATGCTTAATGAAAACGGCTATCGCATGCTGGCCCTATGGCATGCTTGAACAGAAATATCCCGTACCCCGCATGCGGGCTTTAACGACCAATGAAAATGAGCCATAAGTGATAATGATATTTTTGGTTATATTACTGTATTTACAATAATTCGTAATTATGATTAAAGTTAACAATTAAAAAGAATAGTGTGTTTCATACAATCAAGGTGAAGCCGAGCGCAGCAATGGGCCATTAATATGTAATTCTGATTCTTACTTGTCAGAACTGACTACGTCAAAATCTAACTCTAATTCTTCATCGTTTTCTTTGATACTCTAGACAGTGTGTATAGTTAGTAAAATTACTTAGACAAAGGTGTCTTTCGCTTTGACCAGTATTTTCAAATTAGGTAGCACTTTGGTGCTACCTAGCATCAACCGCGTACACGTTGGCGTAACATTTGGTGGAACATCAATCGTGTATCTGCCTCTTCGTATTGGCATAAATACAACTTACTTACTTACCGTACGGCAAGAAAACAAGTTTAAATCTAAAATCTAGGCAACCATAGATTTGACCAACTTTTTAATAATGCAACCTAATACGGTTGGCTTGAGACTAAAATAAGCTTTTAATTGATATAATATACTATAAAATAACTGATGAGAGTATATTAATAACAATTACTCGCCTGTTTATACCTGGCAACCCCATAGTTGCGAAGGATCCCTTGAGAAGGCAACCTTCGCTTTTGCGATTCTGTTGGGCATATTCTCTTAACTAGTGTACAATTTTTATAAATAACCAATGAGGGAAACATGGTAAATGAATTATATTTAATTCAAAATGAAATTATTTAATGTTACCCGTACGCAATAAACTAGGCAACCTATTTGCAATGTATCGGTGTGTATATTATCAATCATTTATTTCCTATCATTACTAAATAACTGATGAGGGTATATATTTCTTATACCGAATCTTAGACTATTAAGAGTACGACTTTGTTTTACGTTGTCGGTACCTATTCCGCTGAAGCAAAAAGACCCTTATAATCACCCCGTGATAATACTTTAATCCACATTTTCATAGGTTTAAAAGTGTCATAATTTCTTTGACCAAACCAAAGATCTTTCACGGCTATACCTAATAAGCTACGAGTATAGAGTATGCCATGAACAATATTTTATTTTTAGAAAATAATGATTTCTTAATTCTTATTTTAAATTTTAAATAATCAACACTGATGCTGTTTTGTAGACAAATTTAATAAATGATTCATCAAAATATATTGCTTAGTGATGTTAAACATCTTACGTAATTAAAATGTTTAGTATTCATTAATCGCAACAATAATCATGTTACAGAGCTTCGTGGAAAAGGTTTAAATCGTGATATTAGAATCGTGCAGTATGTAATTGTTATTAAAAACACACATAAGTAAATTATGAATCAAATAATATTTTTAATCGGAAGTGATTTGTAATAGAGGGATTCATCGCAACTTATCATACATATCTTATTTTAGATCTTTTTGTTGTGATTATGCTTTATATTATTGAAAGTTGTTAGATTCGGATGGACCTACCAAGTGCTTAGAGGTTTAAGTCCAGGACGCGGGTGGCTAACTCGGGGCAAGAGTACGCTGCCTGCACAATGTCCTTGGAGGTGAAATGCGTTGGGGCTCCGCGCACTCGCCCTTCCTACGCGGGAAGAGGATGCTGGAGGTGGTATTGACCTCTAGCGAACGGAGGTTAAGTTCCTCTGGTACGGTGAAGCCCGTGCTCACTACGGGCAAACACTGTACAGTGTGTCGGTAGCCGGTTCGGGCCACATCCCGGCACCCCGTACACAAGCGAACGGAGTACGAGCCTGGATTTGGTTTTTAGTGGGTAGACGACACTGTTCCTCCGAGTCCCGAGTCCCACACAAGCCTTCCGTGGCCCCGCACGGCTGGTAGTGCGTAAGAGCATTTTGTCACTTCCGGAACAAAAAAATGGGTTTAAGTCCACTACAGCTTTTAAACAGTGCATCAACTACTCTCCCGTCTACTAAACAATAGACGAGGCTTTAACTTTTTTTGGGTCAATTAAATATATGACAACTCACATAAAGCCATCTAGTCCCAAAAAAAAACAGTAGAGCGCTTATTTTGAATAATATACATACTATTTTTCATTCTTCTTTCATAAGTTGATGCATATTTATATGTATATTTAGCGTAGATATGCCGTTTGTTGACGTTGTCAACTTAGCGTTAAATAAAGGTCGCAAACCAAACTTTGCCTCGACTCGGGGTTTGTTTAATCGACATACGACTCTGTGGAAAAAAGTTAATTTTCACATCAACGACCGATATCTGCCAATCCTTTTAGGAAGAACGGAACAATAACCCTTCTTTACTGTCTGTAAATTAGCAAAAAGCCTTTTGCGACTTCTACGAATGTGATAATTCAAGCCGGGACTAATAAAACAATGCAATTACTCGTTATAAAACAGAATTCTCATTACTTCAGTACATTTTATAATTAAATAGTAAAATATTTTAGTACCTTCGTAATAAAATGCAAGACAAGTTACGATGCAAAACTGGTTCAGAGGCCGTATTATACAATTTATGGCCGGCATCTCGTGATATTAATTATAGTCCAGAAAATTGCCTATTTACCTGTCCTGTTTATTCCATTTTAAGTTCATATATCCTGTCTGCTAGGTCAACGACCCCGTGCGTCACAGCAAACAGGAGATGTTTACTGTTATTCTACGAACTTATGTTTAGAAATGTTTGCAAGTTTTTGTTTTTAAGACTATAAATAAAATATTGATGTGTTTGCATATATGAACAAAATGAATTGAGAGCGATAGCTTGTCGTAAAAGTAGTCTCCTAGACTCGAAGTCACGTGTCTGTTGTTATAATATTGTTATATTATAATATTCTGTTTTTTTATGAGTTTGAATTTGGATCGACAGTAGCGATTGCCGTCAGATATTCTTCTTGCCCTTATCCCACATTATGTGGATACGACATATTTATCCTTCTACTCTCCTCTGTTAGCCGTCATCTTAACATTCACACCCATTTTCACCATATCATTTTTTACACAATCCGTCTACCATTTTTGACACGACAATCGTCTCTTCACATTATAGGAGCGACAGCCGACATATCCGAAAAAAACTATTTTTAAACTATATTTTTTTTTATTGCTCTAGGACAGCAGACAGGCTTGACGGCCTTCTTAGAATTTAGCAGTTACCATCGCCTATGGGTATATGCAATGCTAGTGGCATCGCGAGCACGCTGCTGTCGCATAAGGGTACAGGAACTTGGGTCACTAATGCAGGAACACAACACAAGGTTATTATGGCAGCATACTTAAGACCAAAGGTGGTCGCCATTCAGACGGGATTGAGGTCCTACCACGTAGCTAAAATTTTACCAGCCTGAGTGATTTTCACCTTTTACAGCAAAATGTGATGGACCTTTCCTTGTATGGCCCACACGACTTAAGCGGAGTGCGTTTAAAGATTTTAACCATCTTAAAAATTATTTAAAGTTACTCTAAAATTGGGATAAAATGAGATTAGGAGAAAATTAAGTCTAAATAAGTCTAAATAATTAGGAAATATTAACGAAAATGTTAGACAGCAGCGTGTTCGCGATGCCTTAACTGCTTACTGTTAATTGGGCAGTCGGCCTGTCTGCTGTTCTTCAGTAATACAAATAAAAATATAATCAAATTTATTCACATATATGTTTTTATGCCTTCTTCGTCAAGAAAAGTAAGTTAAAAAAATTGTGCATGAATTTTGACCAGCAAGCGTAATCAGGCCCCAGACTTCAAAATGGAAGCTTTGGATAGAACTGTGACCAAACACGGTCGATAATTGAAAATAATTGTATATTTATCCAGAGAAAGATAGAAGAAAGAAAGAAATCTCAAAACCTGTGTTTATAAAATGTCACCCAGAATAAGCTCAAGTCACAGAAACTACATTTTTTTAAGATTCCTAATTAGAAATTTGTCTACCCGAGCGAAGGCGATGAGGGTTACTAGTTGGTTATAAAATTAAGACATTGTTTAATCAGTTTCAAAAATTTTTGTTTGATTAAATTAATGATATAAACGCGTTTTATATCTTTTAAGTGATGTTAAAATTTTACTGATAAAACTTGCTAACTTAATCTTAAACTAGTGAAATCACAAGTTTTGGCGAATATTCTAACGCTGAAAGTTACTCTTATGAAGGAATAATGCCTATAAGCCTAATTAATTCGAAAATATCAACCAATTTAATTTAAAAACCATCTTTAGTGAGGTGTTGTTTAATTTATTCATAAATAAGTATAATAGAGATGCCACTAAGTTGATTTAAAATCGTGTATTTACTGTTAACCACTTTCACTTTTATAAAAATAGAAGTTTGTTCTTACCTTTATTTTATTATGCCCATCAAGTGGTACACAAGCACTGTTAAAGCTTTTAAAGTTTTAATAAATGATGGTACAATGGCGTATGGGTTCGCGTCGCACTCAGGCGATGCCTGTGTACGCGCTCTGGTGACTGGGTCGACAACGCGCGATGTTCCACGATAGGAGCATTCGAACAGTGCACGTCACCGATGTAGTTTGCAACCTGTTAGACGGCAGTCACACCAATGAATTTTCACTTTTTATTATGCTGTCAGCGCATTTGTAGAATTATACGTAAAATTTGTAAAAGGAAGCAAATACCAGGAAAGCCAACCTGCTCCAGAGTTTGGGTTGTAACCGGTACTTTATACTAAGATTATGATTTCCGTGTTAAAGCTAAGAATTATCTAAGAAAATGTTAGAAAAGAGAGTGGATGGATACAAAAGGAGAGGTAAACCAAAGAAAAGAATATATATATATATATATATATATATATATATATATATATATATATATATATATATATATATATATATATATATATATATATGATCACTTTTTACATAGAGTTCAGGCCGCTAAAGTGAAGGTGCCTATTAATTTTCTTTTCAAAGTTGAAAGTAGGCCCTATAAAAACCTAAATTATTTTGCTATTTTTTTTTTGTTAATTGCTATACGTTCTTTCTAGTGAATAATTAAAATATTGTCCGGAAAGGTTTGGTAGCAAAAAGTTCCAAGTTTGTTCCGTCACATTACACTGCAGTCTAGCTAAATTACAATAGATTCGGATGCAAACAGAAAGAAATTATTGTGAAGAAAAGAACCTATTAAAACTGAATTAAATAATAAAATTACGGATGCTTTTTCCTTATATTTTATAGGTTAAGCCTGGGTGTTGCGGACGGTAAAGAACGTAACTGACGTTTCCTGCTGTGTTATGTCATTTTTAGGGAAATAAATACAATAATGGATTTAAAACATCTAGTTTCCTTAAAATCTTTTACACGATAAAAATAATTAAATGTAAAACTGTCACCTTTTGATAATATTTACAATTTTTATACGGCCAGTAGTTACTTACTAAATAGGTTTTTAATGTCGTAGAACACTCGGATTCACTATTGATAATATTTATTTTAATGAGCACAGTAGGAAATAAAAATACTGACATTATTAACAAAAAAATATCAATATCGAGATAACGGATCGCTTTAGTATGCACATTCTTGCATCTAACTCAAATTAGGTTCGCATCGGTGTAAATGCCGTCAAGTCAGCTTGGCAGTGACCTCATAAGGGGCACATACACGTCGTGGCAATATCACCGAAATACCGTAAGTTATCTAAACTGATGAAATGATCGATGGATTCCGGTGTTTTATCAAATTTACCGAAGTTCCGCCTTTATTAAATATGTACAATGCAAAAAATTTTATAAATAATATAATAAAAAAAAACATTTAGGCTCTATGCATAAGATAATATGAAATAAATATCTATATAATATCATTTTGTTCTATTTATTTAGGAACTGTCCGGAGCAGGTTCGTTAGGATTAGGTGAAGAAGAAAGAGAGGAAATAATAATTATAAAAGACAACCTACCTTTCCAGAAAGATACAATTGTTAAACATATACACAAAGACTAACGAACTACTTGCATCATCTTTTGCAACCACTTGCGTTGTCACAAACTCTGTAGTCTTATTTTAAAACTGAGTAGAATCTCGAACTTCTGTCTGGGAGCTGTAGTCGAAATATTAAATTAAACATTAATTTAATTAAAATTACTTGCGGCCACTTATTGACTGGTACCCTGTCAATGTATTCTCAATGTATTCTCCTAATCATAAATGTGTGTAAAAAAGAGAATTTGATTCACTACGCGATGAACGTAGAGATTTTGCAGCCGGATCTCCGGCTATATCAATAATATTATAATTTTAATGTGGAATAAAAAACACGAAACTGAAAAGCATTCGAAATTTAACGCTTCGCACTTTACATCTAATTTTATTATCAACAATGAAGATTGAAGATCAATGTGGCGAAGACGAGTACTTGGCCTGTAACTCTACAGATCCCACACGGTACGCATAGGCGGCGACACGGTCGAGCGTACCGATCAGGTAAAACACCTGGGAAATAAACATTTCACGCGTCTGGTGGCACCGATTACGACATCAAATAACGCATTGCTGCCGCGTGGGCAAATGGCGTGAGGTCACTGGTGTCATTTGTGACTCCGGGATACCGGATAAGTTGAAGGGACAAATCTATAAAACCATCATTAGGCCTGTCCTTTTATACGGCTGTGAAGTATGGCTGGTGTTAGAGCGACACAAGCAAGAACTGTGTGTCACGGCGATGAATATGCTGCGGTGGATGTGTGGAGTAACGCGGAAGGACCGCGTTAGAAACTCCCGCATGCGCAGCAGTCATCATGTTCGTGACATTGCAGATAAATTACAGGAGTGTCGCCTTCGATGGTTTGGCCTCGTTTTGAGGCAACCGGTTATTTACGTCAAATGTCTAGCTATGCTGCCTCCTCCGGGCCCCAGCAAGAGGGGTAAACACAAAAAGGCTTGACGGAGTCGGAAAGCGGACCCTGGGCACCGTAGCGGATGTTTGGTTTGCAACCGGCTTTAACGCTGGGATGATGAATTAATGATGATGATAAGTATTTTATCAGTTATATAGAAATAAAATAGTTCTTTGACAGATAAGATGCAGGTAATAATTGATTTGCCGCTGTCCGTAATTTACCGTATTCAGAACCGTTACAGATATCACAAATCACTGTGACTGTGATTCAAAGTAAACAGTATCTTATTCTGTACATGTAGATTTAATAGAAATCTCTATCACAAATTGTTTCCTTATTTATTATTTAAACATGTTGATTATCTATAGTTACATTATTTTATATGTATGAATAATGATATTGTTGGTTTACTCGTAAGTATCATTTTATACTTTCCCCCTCATTGCAAGCTTGGAAAACGTAATTATCCTTGTTTTCCAATTACAGCATTAAAGCGCATAATGTGAATACAATTTCATTTTAGAATTCGAATCTATATTCTATCTATTTTTTTTCAACACTGAACTTAGCGCACTCTGCTGGTGCATTTAAAAACTAATTCACGTTCTAATTAACCGCATAATTCCGCATTGTGCGCCACTGAGTCGTATTATGCTCTGTAATTGGAAAACAAGGTATATGTTTGTCTTAACATACTTGTCTATCAAAGATTTTACGCCGATTTGAATAGTTTTGTTATTTCAAGTTTACTTATCGTGTACTATTTAAAAAGAATATTTGTTTAAAACACATAATTTTTAAACTTCCACAGTTTTCAGTTTCAGTATTTCAAAACTTGTTGTTAAAAATATCTAATAAATTTGAGTTATGATTCATACTATTTATTTAGTTTTTGAGTTAGTCACAATATTGTATACACAAGGTAAGCAATAATAATAATAAGTATAAGGTGGCAAAAACTGTATGTCTACTTATATATATGGTTTACTTTAGTTAATAAATGATATGTACATCATAAAACAATTGACTTCAGAGGAGTGTTGGAGTGGCAATCGCGCGTCGATAGACGCACCACATTCGACAGGCTGACAAACAGCATAGGGAGTTGATGGCCAATCGTTAATATTTAGCTTCGTTATACTTGCTATCTGCCTAAGTGTACACCTGTACAGAAAGCACCTCCCGTGTGGTGTGAACTTGCTTCACTACATTGTGTGTTAATGTATACGATGGCCGTTGTCTTAAAACAGAGTGTAATCGTCACCACCGACTAAGCCGATATATTCTTTAATATAGTGTTACAACAGCGCGATTTCAGCGACAGTTCTTCTCTTAATACATTAATGTATTAAGAGAAGAACTGTCAAGTTATTTTAAGGGTATAATTATTATTAACGTGAGTCGAATCCTTGACTTTTGTTTAGAAATGCATGGGTAAGCAAGGTTATAATAATTTTAAACTTAGAATTAATATAATACTACTTGTTAACACGTTCGAAGCGGCACTTGCGTTTCTGTTCTGTCCATTCCTGGTGTATAAGGCGTAACCTGGTCGTAAAACTATCATCGTGGTGGTACAGGGCACATGTATAAATATATAATAGTAAATTATTATCATTTGAATTATAAAATCATAGTGTGGTTTCGCAGTCAACCTGTTAATATGCCCAAATTACATTTCTACGCGATTAGTCATTTAATTAAGATACATTTAAAAATTCCATTAGAAAGATAATTATTTAATTGTATTACACGATGTCGCAACGTAATTTTCAAGAACTTACTCAAACCATGTAACCTATTTTTATCAATTTTAAGCCCTACCCTACCTTCCTGTGGTGACCATTCGTGGTATATGAAAATATCCCCAAATAGTTTTTACGTAATAAATCATAAATATAGTTTTTCTGTTTTTTTACAAACAGAAAGTTAATAAACCGCTGTGTGACCAGGCGTGGTACTTAGAAGGCCTCCTTCCCCCTCTTAATGGGACCAGAGTCACGTAGTATGGAGTACATACTACGTGACTCTGGTATGGGAACATTCCCTTACCAGATGGTCGTATCCAATGCTGTCACTTCAATGTAAAGGTACGGGTAAAACCCCTGTGTATTTATACATCAGTGCCACATTACTCCGCCTTTTCACGTGTTGAAATATATATTAGATATTGTATTTAAAATTTCCAATAATCTTTTATCTAATTTATATCAACATCAAAGTAAACGCGACTACCGAGTTACCAGTATTTCTGATAGGAATCGACAAGTTTTGGGCATTAGTTAAATGACATTTCTTAGATAATTTTAATTCTATTAATTGATTAGATAAGCAAGTACTTATTTTCATTATTATTTATTAAATTAATTAGCAACAGATTTTTAATTTAATAAAGGAATTTGATCTAAACACGTAGAAGACTATGTTCGGAGCCCTTTAGAATATATAAAATTACTAGCTAAAACGTATTGCTGAGATTTCTAATGCATTTTTATTACATATTGTTTGCGAAGACAGGTATATTATCACTTTAGCTGCGGCAAATAAATTATAAACTTTCATCTGATGCGGCGGCAGGTCTAAGGCCGTATACAGAAAGAAAGCTGGAAGCTTACCAGCGCTTATCGGCGCCGGTCCACGCAGGTAACCGGCGCTGGCATTTATATGAACAAGCGCCGATAAGCGGCGAACGTCGCCGACAAGTTCCGACACGCGCCGGTCAGCACTGGCGCCGTCCGCCATTTAAAATTAAACAACTACGATGCACGTATATATATGTATTATATTTTGACATTTTGCTCGCTCTGCTTCAATCTGCTTGCTAGTAGAATGGACCGGCGGCGATCTACCTGCGCTTATCGTCCTCTTTTCAATCGGTCCTAATTTGTAGTTGCGATAAAAATATGAAATGGTTCAAATATTTATATTATTTATTGTGAAATTTTGCCGCCCCCTAAAAAGGGCCGCCTGGGTCGGGCCGCCCCTGCCGCCCCCCCTCCTACGCTACGCCACTGCATAAATTATATACTGTTTTACCACCGACATATAAATAAAACGCAAAAATTTATAAAACAAATTTATTGCTTCCTTTAATAAATGTTTTGCCGAAATAATGCCCCTTATTGCTAAGCACCCTGCAACTCGGTTTACAATTTCGTACAAAAACTAACGAATCATACGCATCTCATCGCTTTTGCACCCGCGAATCGATTTGGTGATTCATTAGATTATAATTAATCTTCGTCCAGGTTTAAAAAAACTAACTTCTAGTGAATAAAACAAATCTGCTACTTTATGCCAGACCGTAAGAATGATCTACAGATACAAAAAGATTGTCTATGCATTTTGTTTAATCGTCAATTTATTTCCTCAGATATTAAGTTATTTATAACTAAAATTTATTTTAAAAGATTTGTAGTTCAAAGTATTTTACAATGAAAAATGTCTTGAATAAGATAAGTTAATAAAATATAATTTATTAAAATTACTATAATGTAAATTAAAATTTACATGGTATAAAGGAAGCCATATCGGAAGTCGATTTTCGTTTCGAAAAAAATATAAAAACAATAATTATAATAACAATGCTCATTTTTTTCACACAACACACTAGGACTGTTTACCATACTTCACACAACTATAATTTCTCTTATTTAAAATAGTGATTTAAAATTTATTAAATTAGAAATAATACAATAAATATTGTTAAAAACATTTTAAAACAGTTTCTTTTTTTGTTAAATTAATAATTATTGATATACAGGGCAATTAAAATTTAACTTTGTCATAATAAAGTAAAAAAATTAAAATCGATTATATCACAAACATGTGGCAAATACAACATTCAGGAACAAATGAACTATATTCTTAAATTAAAATTGTAACTTAAACTAATGAAATCAAAACTTTGGTCGTTGTGCCATTTTTTTAAATATTTAAAATATTTTACTATTTTTTTATTTATTTTCTGCTTTTCCGTCATATAATTACCGCAGCATTGTATTGTCGGTGTCAGTTGATCATGACGCCGGTATTCTGTGATCTGCAAAATAAATAAATAATAAATGTTTATTTATTTAGAGAAATGAAAAATTTTGTTTTTAATACTATAAATATTGGGTAATGTAAGGAGTAATGTAAAAAAAAACTGAAATAAATTCATTATTTCATACACTTCACCGTTAACCGTACAAAGTTTTAATGTTATACGGATAGTAAAATGTATATGTTTAACTTGTTTTTGCTTTTAATAGCACAAGGAAAAAGTTAAAGCTAGTATATAATAAGATTTGTTACATTATTGGAAATACGTAGATAAAGTTACAGTTTGCTCATGCTAATGCAGTGAAATAGTGCATTTGCTTAAACTATAAATATATTTAAAAAATATGACTTACTTGTTATTAATTGGTCTTTTTGGCGTCCTTGGCATCGTCCTTGGGCTGGCCGCGGCCTAGAAGCTTAGCCAGCGAGTCCCACACACCACCCAGAAACAGCGCGCAGAAGAGGTTCTCGAATGGCACGAAGGGATCATGGATGCCAAGCAGGATCGATGACAACTAAACCAGACATGCGTTTTATAAATTAATAGTATATTGGCACATCGGACATGGGAATGTCCAGCAGATGGAGTACGAAGAGCACATATTACAGCATCATTTTACTATGGAGGGTAAAGGGTCAGGAGAAACCTCATATGGGGGAGAAGTTGAAAAAGTGTCCCTAGTGTAGATACTGTACGATATGAATGTAGTTGTTACAGACGAATTGAAATAGGCTGAGTTAAAAATTCTCGATATCACTTAGATTTTTGGCGCTTTCCTTTAAAATTTAGAAAGAATATCTTTTATTTGGGACATACTTAACAACACTTATAACTATATACATATTACATTCAATATGGCCCAAACTTGGGTCCATGTTCAGCATTGTGCCAGCCCATTCGGAAACATTAGGTGACACAGATGGCTCACGTCGTGACAATTTACCAAGTTTAGATTTACAACTCGACTTTCTTCTAAAACCGCAGGAGAGAGGTTTACACGACCAGTGTGCCGTGCATCGCCGGTGCTATCATCTGCATAGCAATGAATGCCATCTATGGATAATATGTCATTGATATTCAGAATAAATAGCGCCGGCGACAGCACACAACCCTGGGGCACACCAGCATTGATAGGCTTCACACTGGAGCAGCAACCGTCAATAACGACCTTAATACTGCGCCCAACGAGAAAGCTGGATAGCCAGGTGCAAAGACTCTTAGGTATCCCGTAAGATGGAAGCTTCGCAAGAAGAGCTCTATGTCAGACCCGATCGAAGGCCTTAGCGATGTCTAGCCTAACAGCCAGGGCTTCTCATTTTCTCTCAACGGCTTCAGCCCAACGGTGCGCTAGGTAAACCAGGAGATTGCCAGCAGACCGATCATGCTGAAAACCGTATTGTTGATCATTTAGCAGCTGGGAACCCTTCAGGTAACCCAAGAGTTGTGCGTTGAAATTCGATCCATCACCTTTGAGAGCAAAGAAGTTATCGCTAAGGTCTTTAGTTGGACGAGTCCGGCCGGTCACCCTAGAGTTCAAATCCCATGATGACATGCACCGCATACCATAATTTTCACATAACGCCGGTGAAAGAAACATCGCGAAGACACTCGCTTACCGAGATCATTGGTATGTGTAACCCGCCAATCCGCCTTGGATAAACGTGGCGGTCATACTGTGCCATCCCTCTAATAAATTAAGTAATATAATACTCATATTTCAGTTGACTATAAAGTTACCTTAAAGTAAACGAAGAATATAACTATGCCGAAGTAGACGAGGGCGTGTGGCGCGGAGATGAGGTCAGTCTTCTTGTCCAGCACGAATATGACAGATGCCACTAGAGATGCCTTCGTGTAGCTAAAACATCACGACACATTATAACCAGTTGCTGATACAATACAAATTTTACTTCATGCATATTGGAATGCTCTATGCAACACCATTTTATCCGTGCAGGGGCGGAGAAAGAATACTAACCTCTGCGGCCGAGGTCGACCTGTCGTAAAAGGCGACAAAACAACCCACCCTAGCTACGTGGTAGGGCCCTAAGCCCGTCTGGATGGCGACCACCTTTGGTTTTAAGTATGCCGCCATAATAACCTTGTGTTGTGTTCCGGCATTTGTGACCCAAGTTCCTGTACCCTTATGGGACAGCAGCGTGTTCGCGATGCCACTGGCGTTGCAAACACCCATAGGCGAGGTTAACTGCTAAACTCTAAGCAGGCCGTCAGCCTGTCTGCTGTCCTACAGCAATTAAAAAAAAAAAAAAACATCATAGAGATGACATGCAGTGTCAACTAGAAATAGAAACAGCTCTACCACATAATTTTTTCTACCAAGTTGTAAAAGGCTTACACTAAATGAATTACAGTTTCACTTTTCTAGAAACAGCAAAAGAATCTTTCGAAATCATACTTCCTTGTTGAGGTGTATGTATTAAGTCTTGCTTTTCTTAGTATGCAGTCGCTATCGTAACAAGTTCAACCACTTTTTACGACTTACTTTTGTGTCTTCTTCTGACATTTAAGTCGATTATGGGTTGCCAGACATTTGGGCTAATATATGAAATGTAGTCAGTTATTATTTATCTGTTTTATGTCGAATAGCAATACTCTCATAGCATAATAAGCAAAGAGCATGACTACTCACAAGCTGGGCTGCATGGTCTCCATGGCAGTGGGCGTCCAAGCACCACGGATGAGGCGTTCCACTAGTTTCGTGAAACCAGCACCGTTGCCCTTCAAAGTACCTGGAATTATTAAAATGTAGATGAAGATTTTTACCAGACAAATCTACAATACCGCGGTGTCCCACATGTCAGAGTGGCACTTACGTACTGCCATATTATAAGAAAACTGATAACTCGTGGGGAGGGAAATTAAGTAATATCGTATCCACCGGATGCAGTTAGGTTTTTATCACGCTTTTATTAGTTTCACCTGGATGTTTGTTTATTTGTTGGTTTGTTTGTTTGTAACTGACTCCTTTGAACTCGATTTTCACCCACTTTCATTTAATTCAACGGTCAGCTTTCATTTAAACGTTGTAGGCTTATCAGAGACCGATGAAAATACAATAATTCGATAAGATTATCTCATTATTCTGACTAGGATCGCCAGTAATTAAAATATTGTGACATGTTACGCCTGCTTACATCTATAAAGCAAATTTTAATTAGAACAAACATAGTTAAAATACACGTTTTAGTGACAAATTGAACTAAAAAGTAAAAAATAAATATAGTTACAAACTAAAAAACACGCTTAATGATAAATTGAACGAAAAAATTTAAAATTATTCTTAATATACGAATAAAATATTGAAAGGAAAATATTAGTATTAAAGTGAAAAAAGTGTAGGGCACTCGATAAATTCAAACAGTTAAAACGATTAGTTCAAACAGTACGAAAGATATGACAAAGCGCCCCACGCTTTTTGGACTACTAATATTTTTGGTTCATTATTTTATTCTTATATTAGAATTATCTTTAATTTTTTAGTTAGATTTATAATTAAAGCATGTTTTAAGTTCTATAACCGCTGCCCTCAAGTTAGATGAAATAAACAGATGCTAATTAATGGTTTCGAATAGGAAACGACGAAAGCATGCTCTACAATTATAAAACATAAATTACATGACCTACTTTTGTAAATTTTTAAGAGATTGCAAGATTTTCTTTAGGGGATATGAACATGACGAAAACTTAAGAGACCCCCCTCTTCCATGTAACCAAGCGTGGTAGTTTGAAGACCTCCCTCCTATATGTATGTATGCTCCCTTAGAGATTTGTTTTAAATGCTTTTTGCTCCAATGCAATGCGAGAGACGACATATTCTCATTAGTTATAGAAAGTATTCACAAGAGAGAATACACTACAATATGAAAAATAAAAACTCTCACAATGCACAAGTTAGAAAAACACAACATGGTGAAGGAGCGAAGACTTTAGGAAATGAATATTATAGACTGTCTCAATTTATTTAAGAGTTACAAATTACCTAAGCCTGCTTTGAAGACAGCATTACGCTTTGAAACCCAAACGTAATCATCGTGGATTATAAAATGTGGTCACTTTTTGCTAATAAACGACACACCATAAAGCAAGCTATGTGGCTATATCGCTCGTGAAAACAGGTCGTAAATCAATAGATTCGTGACTAATCCAATTATGGTTTTATCAAAGACCAAGGTAGCTAAGTTTTTCAAATGAAGTTCTTATTTGCTAATATAAGACTTTTGTGTACTGTTATAAAACTTTTTGAATTATATTACTTCATAAAAATAAATGTATTTTCATTTGTTTCTATTCATTTTGGCGGGATTAGGTGTCTGACTTGATAAGAAAGGTGAACCAAGCTATAGATTTTATCTCGACTTTCGACCAACGGGAAGAGATATACTCTTGTCAGCCAAGTAGAATGTGCAACTTCCGAGTAGAATGTGACTGCTGTTTGCTCTGTTCCGTGTCTGGTTTCCTCCTGCCTTTATCCCTTTCCTGCTGTGCGATTAGTGTGTGTGCAACTTGATTCAATGTTTTTAGTGATGCGCTGTTAACTTACCGACAATAATCATAATGACATAGGCGTTCGGATACAGTTTAGCAGCGTGGCTGACTCCGTCGTAAACTTTCTTCGCGCGGTATATCTCCTTCATGGCCGATGCGACCACTTTGACCGGTAAGAATTTGGCGAACTTATAACCGACATCAAATGGTGTATAGAATACTATGTACCTGAAAGCAAAGATATTTGTAAGACATTTAAATTAGTATAGCGTAGTAATAAATAACAGCCTATAACGTCTCATTGCTAGGCTCGGGCTTTCCTGGAGTAATAGGACAGTATACCTACCACGCTTGTCCAAGACATCCTGGCGATCGGGACTTCTAGGTTTCCTAGTGACACGGCGTACGTGGCAATTATGCTTTAATATGCACATTAGGAGAGAAAGACTGCCTAAGCGTGCCACCGTGAGATTAGAAACCAACCTCTATCAGCATCATTAGCTTGGCCTTCTCCCAGTCATATGGAGTCAGCATGATAAGTCATTTTCTTCCATTTTATTCTGTTCTGGCATTCTTCGTCTGTCACTTCACAGCATCACACATTCTTTCCATCAAAGTCGAAACCAACCTCTATATTTATTTGTGTATTGGTGATATTGTGTTATTGGCCAAGACATTTTTATAACGGCAGCACTATTTCCTACCATTTGGTTGACGCCAATGATATTTCATATATAAAAATCATTGGTTGACGCAAACAACGTAAAAAATATTAACGACATGATCCGATTTCCCCGTATTTACATTTATAAATGTAAATAATTTACAATATAAATAACGGTTTGCTAACCACATGTTGGTTTGTTTATAAATGTATCTATCAGGTTGCCAAATAAGAGTACCTACTCGTAGTGGATATTATGTAGTTTGAGATAAGGCTATTTTAGGCTAAAGAATTTATTTCCATAGTACATTTTGACTCTATATCTAGATTATATCTCTGGTCATCAATATTAGTGGTATTTATTGCTAGTGATCGATGAAACAGTTTTTCTCCGTAATAAGAACACTAACTAACCTCTGTGTGACTGGCTCTTCTACCCGCCTTTATCCTACATTATGTGGGATCGCCACAACATGTTCTCTCTTTCCACTCTCCTCGTTAGCCGTCATCTCAACATTCGCACCTATTCTTTGGTCTACCTCTCCTCCTGTTTATATTCACTCTAATTTTATCAATTTTCGTAACTCTACACATCCATTTCAGCATTCGCATCTTTCCGTTTCATCCCTGTGGTCAGCCTTTGGCTCTAAATATGCCGGCCGCCACTATTATAATATTAATATATAATAGTGGCGACATATAATAATATGCCGCCAATACTAACCCTATGTTGAGCTCCGCTATAACTGATCCAGGTTCCAATTTCCCTACGCAGACGACAGCGTGTTAGCGGTGCCCCTGGCGTCACAGAAATCAATAAGCGCCGGTATCAGCTTACCAGTAAGTAGGCCGATAGCCTGTCTGATGTTCCAGAGCAGTAAAGAAAACAAATACAATATATGTATTCACCAAGTAACTGTTCCGATGACGAGTTGCGGCGTGTTCTTCAGCGGCGCGAGCACAGGCTCCCCGAGCAGGCCATTGACCACCATGCCGCCCGCGAATATCACCAGCATTGTGGACAGCCAGCATGATAGCGGGTGCTTCCGCGAGAACGCTTGGGCACCTGAAATAGTATAGTATAGGCGACGGTAAATGCTAAATTAATTTTAAGTGGGCCATCAGCCTGTCTGCTGTCCTATAGCAATAAAAACTTTGAAGCTTGATGTTAGTAGAATAAAATGACATAAGTATGTGTCAAATCATAACATTGCATACCTAAGCATAGCGATATCTGTTAGAAAAACAAGTAAGTTACAGCGATACATGGAGCGTTCCAACAGTCACAAAAAAGTTCAGCCCAACCCCGACGACATACATAGAATAAATATTTAGGACTGATTTTTTCTCTATTGTTTTATGTGATTTTGGTGGAACAATAAAGAGTTTTCATTCAATTATTTATTCATAAGACAGACAGAAAGAGTTTATCGTATTTCATTTCGCAACTATTTAGTAAGTAGATACGGTGACACAAACTCTCTCCATCAATTGTCAACCACAAGTGAGTGTGAATGTTATTGTTTATAGAGTAGGGCAGCGGTCGGTACCATCAAAAAATTTCACTTTTTCAGCAGGTGATAGGATCAGCTCCTTAGCAGAGATAACGACATGTAGATGCTCTTTATTAATTATAAGTCACCGTTGATTATCTCTACCGTAAGAGATGGTGGTGAGACTAATGTATGTGTGGTAAATACAAATAAATAAGATCTGAATTTACACGAAATATAGATAAAGATGAATGGTTAAGAAGTGATCCGTATATGCGGTAGTATTTTCTATATTTTTAATTTATTTCTAAATAATTATTTATATTTATAATTTATTTTATTCGTTCCCTCCAATGTAATTACTAATTACGTATTTTGTCGTAAAAATGAATAAGTAATTTCAATTTCTACTGCCATGGCTCGTTGGTCTAGGGGTATGATTCTCGCTTCGGGTGCGAGAGGTCCCGGGTTCAAATCCCGGACGAGCCCAAGGATTTAATTTTTTATCATAATAATCGTTTTTTCACCAACAGCTTTTAGAACGACATTTGAGCTTAAAGCATATTTTTTTGGTTAAATAAATGGTAAGATTATTTACTATGAACAGTGCCATCTTTTGTCGTAACATTCCAACAGGTTTTCGGGTGCCTAGAAAAGGTTGAATACTGATAGGTTTTACTGAAATTATTTCATGGAAAATTCTTCTAGAAATTAATTGCATTGTACTCAATGTCAATATACTAACACAGTACTGATATTACTACGATAATTATATCACGAGGTTATGATAGCCTGATGTAAAATATTTTTATATTTATTATACTTATTACTTATTTCTTTTTAAAAGAAAAAACTAGCCACAATACTATTTTGTATGATACGAAGCGGCATTTTGTCTTTGGTCTGGCAGGGAAGGGAACGATCTATTTATAAACCGCGTTTCATTTATTTTAGTACATTTCATATACATTACCTTTTGATATAATTTAAAGGTGTAGATGACAAGGAATTATTTTAATGGGCAATTTAATAGATAAACTTACCAGCTCCTAGGTCTTCCCTCACCGCTAAGGCACATAATAAAGAATGTGCTATGTCGAAATATGGATACATTTTCAGTTTTATGACCTGGTTAGCCAGGTCTAGAAAGGCTTCGGGATCCATTTTTAATGACTATGAATCTCGAAAATTTATAAGAGATTCAGTACAACTAAACACCGACAAAAATATGACTGACGGGATGCGGTGAACGGTCCGCGACTATCCGCGGGCAATGTAGCCGCGAGACTGGCCTCTGTTATCTGTGCAATCGACTGGCTCAGAATGTAGAGCTACGCGCTTTTTTTATTATATTGGTCAGAAATACCGTTCGAATCAGACTTGAAGCATTGTCAAATACATGTTGGTGAAGCGTAAACTTTTTCTTATTGTTTTTTGTTTTTATAATACCATACTAATATACCAGTAATTTCAACAAAACAACGTATGTTTCCGTAGTGTAGCGGTTATCACGTGTGCTTCACACGCACAAGGTCCCCGGTTCGATCCCGGGCGGAAACAATTGCTTTTGATATTATTTTTCAGAAGATTTTTTTTATTAGTTAATGAGCTCAATAAAATTGCATACGAGTTTTGATCAAAATTTTTAGTTTTATCTTTTGCTATTACATTCGAAAATAATTATAATGTTGATGAAAGAAAAATAATATAGAACGAGGACGCCAGAATGTTCAGCCAAAGCCATAATGTATGGATATTCATAATATTCAAAGCAATTCAACATTGACATTATAGCGTGACAATTTTCGGAAACGGGGAAAATATTATTTTTAATATATATCCATAATAAGTTTTTGTTTAGACAATTTGCTTCAGGTTTTCTAAAACATTCAATAATGAATATTTTGTGAAGTTATATAAAGGCCAGGAAATAATACAAATAATTTATTCAAAATACGTATATTCAAAAACATAAATTTCATTTACACAATAATTATAAAAATAAAAAAACAGATTACATAATTTAGGAAAGTAAAAGGTGTCGTCAATATGTCTTCATTCAGTCTTTGATTTTGTTAGATTGATACACAGCCAAATCTTTGGGAATAATATGTTGAAAATATATAAATATAATGCCCGTATTAAACGAAGTTTTTATAACATAAATATAGATTTATAAAATAAAAATAAAATAAGAAAATGTCAAAGAAAAATGAATATCTACACATTTCGTAAATTTAAAAAAGTTAAGTGTCATGAGAGGCTAATCAAATACGTTTACAAAGCTCAACACATAAAAAAATTATTTGGTGATTGATTCTATATTCAAAATTTCTTTCAAAATGGTTGACGCGCTACGAACTGCCAGTATAAAACGACATTTTAAACAGCAGAAGTTCATAATGATTTTTTTTTGTAAAATTTGATTAGACCCCTATGATCTCAATATTTTAAGAAATGAAACGTTAATAATATACAGCGCCCTTAGTGGAGCCGTAAAGGATTACATTTTGTGACATAGTTAAAGCAGTATAAAAGAATTAGTATCATTAATGCAACATCATACAGACTTAAAATAATATACTCATACAAAAATTTGAGCGTTTAGTTGTAAAACCCGATATAACAAGATTTTTCGGAAACTTGTAAATTGAACTAAACCCACGAAGATTTAGTGGGATTTAATTCGAAACGGAAAATAAAAGGTTGAATATAATATTAGAATAAATATAAATATATTGGGACATTAGACAGATCCCAAACTAAGTTACACTTATATTATGGGTACTAGACAACCGGCCCGGGCCACAATATCGGCAGGCAACATATCCATGGGCTCGGGCGTAGGCAATAGGAAAACAGCGGGTTTTTTTAGTGAGGATTCCGATGGCCAAACATCATTCCCGTAGTCATACATATCCCTCGATCCCCCCGAGCCAGGGGAACACGTTAACAATTGGGTTTTCCCCGAGACAAAAAATGGGTACTAGACAACTGATATACTACATATTATATACATTTTTTTAAAATAAATACATATTATACATAAACACCCAGACTCTGGACGGTAATCGAACCCGTGACCTCCGCAAGCGTACGTAAATAAATATATTAAATATATAGAATATAAAAAGCATTTTTCCAATATAAGGTTGATAGCTATGTGGATAGTTTTCTTACGACATATCGTCATTTTGTCAAAAAACGTTTTAGCTGGTTTTACAACTACACGCCTCAATTAAGGTACCATTATTATGTTAACAACTATAAGACACCATAGAATAATTTCAAAAATTTTAAGGCATAATTTATTTTTCTTATTTAGTAAAAAAATATACATTCATCGCTTATTTCCTCTTTCATAATATATGAGAATAACTTTAATAACTAAATAAACTTTCATTTCCAAATAAAAAAAAATATTAACATGTGCAAAATATAGGTACATTTTACAAAAATGTGTATAATTAACAATAATTCACGATATTAAATAACATAGCTTATATTTAAAAAATCCTTAAACATTCGTACTTCATTGATCCCACGATTACTATGATATTGGGTAATTCACATTATAAAAAATAGGAGTGAGTTTATTTCATTTTTTTACATTTTAACCTTTTTTCACTAGCCGCAATTATAAATGATATTATGATTATAATAGCATACGTAATGCGGGTAGTTTTAACGAGACTTAAGTGTATAAAATTAGATATTATCAACAATTGTCGCAATCTCTTAAATGTCCAAACTGGACATTTCGTTTACTTGATTTAATAATTCAAAACATGTTATAATAAGAAAAACAAAACGTATTACCTTGTATTAATTAATATTTTAAAGTTTTTTTAATCTATTGATTCTTATTTCTTATATCTTATATTGATTCTTCAGGAAACTTCTTTTAATGATTTCTTCCGCTCAATTTTCCTGTTATTACAGGAAAATTGAGCGGAAGAAATCATTAAAAGAAGTTTCCTCAAAAAAAAAAAGAAGTTACAGTGCTAATTAATTACACCGACACACAAAAAATTGGCTTGTACATTTGATGTCACCTGTCTACCGACATATATTTAGATCCGCTAAATCCAAATCTGGAGTCAGTTTGGACCGTACGTACACCCTCAAAATATCTAGTAAATTGCAAAAAAAAAAACCGGAAAAAATATCAACAATTACATGTTTTGGTTAAGTAAAATTTGTTGGAGTAGACTAAGCATGATTTTCCTTTATTTTGATCCACTGTATCCAAATCTGAAGTTTATTTGGACTATAAGCCATTTTAAATACAATAAGTTGCAAAAAATTGCAATTACACATGTTAATAAAAAAAAATCATTGAAATATTGAGTTAGATCACTTCAGTTTTAACGTACAAAACTACAAAAGTTCACAATTACTCCAAAAGCTAGAAAATAAACCTTAACATAAACGTTAACTTACATATATAACATTTTTTGTTGATAAGCTATATGAAGAAGAAATGTCTTGAAATATCAGGTCAGCAGTTTCATAGCGGTAGACCAAAAATATGGATTGTAATTCGTAGATACTGAGGAAAGTGTGAAGTCAGGAAAAAGTATAGATCGTTGATCATTCAAGTTTGTGATATGATCAGTAGTTAATTATTTTGTAGAACATTGTCAATCTAACATATAAAATACATACATATACATATCATAATCCGACATAATTGTAACACTGGTCGATGTAAACTTATTCGACATTAAAAGAGATTCTTGATTTAGTACAACTGTATTCTAAATAAATAAAAAGGGTATATTTTAAAACTTTATACATACATATAGGTCAAATAAACACCACACAAATTAGGGAAAGTATCCATATCATGTGACAAGTTTCTAATAAATACCCCCTCGCTAAATTTTGTAAGTGAAGGTAAAATATAGTATATAAATATAGCGGATAGTCGGGATTCGACTGTAGATAGAGATTCCCTTAAAAGGATATTGATTACGTGACGAAAACCTAATCCCCACCCCCTCCTCCATATGACCAAGTGTGATATAATTTAATCCCCCCGAGCGGGGTATGGGTACGTTCCAATATAACGCCAGTAATTGAGATTACTACCAAAACCCTATATTTTAACTGAGCAGAAATAGTAATTAAATAATAGGACTGACATAATGAACCGGCCATTTTATTTTTTATCATATGAAAATATTAAAAAGAAATTATATATCTCCATGTTTTATCAGTCGCCACTCAAACTATACATGGCAAAATTATTCATTATTAGCATAAATTATTCATTAATATTATTGTACAATATCCATAAGTCCAGTAGCAGTTTAGCAAATCTATTCTATTCTATCTCATTCTCTCGCAGGCTAAATCCTATTTATCAATATGTTTGTCTCTTTTTGGTGTCGCTTCTACGTTTCATCGAATTTACAAATGACAACGGCGCTAAAGCAGTTTCACTTCAATAAGCACATAATATGTTATCAAACATTTTGCACACACAATCTCGTATATATATCGCACTCTTTCATCACTATCCAGTCAGAAAGAGTGCGATATATTGATCATAGTCAATCATAATACAATCACTGAGGTGCTACTGAATTTATGACCCTAGTGTGTACGTAAAAATATTTGGTCGTAAAGAGTTTTTTTCCAACATAATCACTGAAAAATATTAGAAATATAGTTTTTTTTTTCATTTCATAAGGAACCGTTAATTAGACACCACAGTCCGCGTTAACCAGACCAATTCATAGAGATACATTCCTATAAACTAAATAGCACATATACATACGAGTTGTTAAACGCTAATCTATCTATATATTTGAGTTTTCCGTTCAATAATTGCCAGGAGAAGATTTTGCCGAATTACTTTCCCGCCTTTCAGTTTGTCCACCTGAGGATTGTACAAATTTTAAAACACATATTTTTTATATACCCATACACATAATTAATCAAATTACTATAATAACCAAATGATTAGAAGCACATTTTTCATGCAAATTGCGAAGAAAAGAATAACTTAAAACTCGGGGAGAGCGCGGGGGTGGGCATTCAACGATCTCCAGCCACCGTAGACAGCGGTCGGCGGACCCTCAAAGGAGACCCTACCGCACCAACAGCGCGAGTCCAGTGGGGGCAGTATTGTGCGGCTTTCATACAGAAACCCGCTTTCGAATCCACTTTTATTAATGGTCCAGTCTTAAGGCGAAACGTGTTTTGTGTTTCGTTTCACACGTCGTTTGCGTCGGTGTCAATTCGAGACCCTACCTTTTTCTGAGCAGCTAGTCAAATAATGTCGCTTAAATTACATTTAACAAAGGGCCATCATTAGGTCTGTCCTTTCATACGGCTGTGAAGCGTGGCCGATGCTAGACCGACACAGGCAAGAACTGCGTGTCACGGAGATGAATATGCTGCGGTGGATGTGTGGAGTGACGCGGAAGGACCGCGTTAGGAACTCCCGCATTCGCGGCAGTCTTCGTGTCCGTGATATTGCGGATAAACTGCAGGAGTGTCGGCTCCGTTGGTACGGCCACGTTTTACGGCAACCGGATAATTACGTGGGAAACAAGTGTCTGGCCATGCCGCCTCCGCCGGGCCCCGGCAGGAGGGGTAGACCCAAAAAGTGCTGGCTTCACGTTGTAAGGGGTGATACGCGTGCCAATGGGCTCACTACCAGGGATGCTGAAGACCGTGCGAAGTGGAGTAGAAAAAGTCGGAAAGCGAACCCCGGGCACTGAAACGAAAGTTTAGGTTGCAACCGGGATGCTATGCTTAGATGATGATGATGATGAAATTACATTTAACAAAGGCGACATTCGTCAAAACACCAAAATGAAATACCAAGAGGATAAAAACTATAATATCTTTCAAGTTAACTCGGCAATCATTTAACTCACATCGCAGACTAGATTTTTACATATACAATTTAGACATGAAAATTTAAATGAATAATTTAAAAAAAATACAAATTAATGTTGCAATTTCTTTGACACGTTTAAGTAAAATGTATTATTTTAATAGAATACATAATAATCAAAACAAAATACCTCTCTTTTTGATAGGAACGCTCTTGACTGCTCTGCCGTTCGCTGAAAATGAAAAATATCATCTTTATGTACCAGTTCAACCAAATTAAATTATCTGTTTTCTTGCTAGGTGGTACCTAGCCCATCTGGATGGCAACCAACATTAGGCTTTAAATATGCCGCCATAATAATCTTGTGTTCCATCATAAGTGACCCAGGTTCCAATTCCTTTAGGCGGACGCCAGCGTGTTGGCGGTGTCTCTGGCTTCGCAAACATCCACAGGCGACGCATAGTGTTTCAAAGCACCAAAAAGAATTCCCTCTGCTGTTTACAGTATTAATCGATCAAGGGGTGCATTTTAAATGCAAGAGTAAAACACCCAGGTGTGTATTTCAAATACTTTTTCTTATAAAAAATGATGAAATTGGAGTGACCTTTTTATGAAAAAAAAATTAATAAATTCTGTGGTGTATGGTTCCGGGTTTGTATAGGTTAAACGACGGGTTACATTTTAAAATAGTTTATTTAAAACATCGAGGAAACGTTTAAAAGAAATTAAGACGGCCGCTATAATTCTTAAAACTTAACCAAGATGATTATGTCCAAAACAATTATTTTTATTATCAGAAAATCTTGTGACTATCATTAAATTTTGACCTTAGAACGAAATGGTATAATTTCTCCCATAAGGTGGAACAGTGGAACTTCGTTTTTTTATCAGTGATAGACCTTGTTACGAGCAATCTTAAAGTGCTAGTCACAAGTCCCACTTTTGAGTTTTTAAGGAGAAAAAAAAACTGAAAATAATTAATTACTCGGTATCCACAGGGGATTTTCCGAAAATAAATTGGAAAATATGCGCGATGTTTTATCAGCCTATAATTATTTTAGTTAGTTTTAAGTATTAATTTTTTTTTCATGAAATGGTCAATCATTTTTATAAAAAAATATGAAATACACACCTGGGTGTTTTACTCTTGCATTTAAAATGAATCCCTTGATCGATTAATACTGTAGAGGGATTTTTTTGGTGCTTTGAAACACTGTGCGACGGTAACTGCAACTATTAAGTGGGCCCTCAGCCTGCTTGCAAAAAATTAAATACATACCCAATTTGTGATCATGTTTAGGCGTCCGTAAATCCTTCGCCTGCGATTTCTCCTGTTGCAAGAAGTTTATCGAGTCTTCCTTCAGCGAGGACAGATTTACTTTTTCCCAATTTAAAGCATTATCTTCTGCTTTACACGTATTTGGATAATTTACTGGAGCTTCTTCTGTTTGCTTGGTATTAACATCATTTGTTTTTTCTTCTGTAGTTAATTTTTCCTCTTTACTATCATTTTCTTTTTTAGAATCCTTTGACGATGTACTGACATCTTTGTTTTCCTTATTTTGGGTTTTACTATCAAATTTATAAGCATCGTTATTCTTTTTTTGAGATATATTATCACCATTTTGATCATTACTATCAAATTTCTGATTATTGCTATCATCAGCAGCATTTGAAGCATCACTACTCTTTTTGATATCAACATCATCTTTTTCAGCACCATTATCAACCTTTTGACGATTGCTATCATTTATTTTCGTATCACTATCTACTTTTTGGGCTTTGTTATATTTTTTTGATGAATCTACAACTTTTTTCGTACCATCGCTTTGTAGAGGAGTCTCATCCTTTTTTACTGGAGTCTCTTCAGCGTTTAATTTTTTCTTTTCTTGGGCAGGAACTACTATTTCTTTTAACGCATTGTTGTCTTTAGTTGATGTAGAGCGATATTGATTTGGTGTCATTGGTTCATCTGATATATCATTATTCAGGTCTGTCTCCGTGTCTGATTCGACGGTACTTTGAGATCTATCACTTTTATGTGTCGCTATTGTTGTAATCTGTAAGATAAAATTAAAAGATATATAATAATTGGTACACAATCTCATCATACGATAGATATCGTCGACTTAATTGTCAGAATGCATAACTCCACAAAATATCGAAATAAGACTTAAATTTAACTAGATGGCTAGTGGAGTATTTTGAAGCCTATCTCAATAGATATGCTAGTAATTACTAGTTACTTCGTAACATACGAAGTAATCCAATGATTACTTCGAATGTTCTATAAAAATATGGCTGATTTGTTATGAGTGATTGTGTTATGAGTAAAATAATTCCCGTGCTTAGCAAAAACAAAGTTTTTACTTGCTCCTGTAAAGTTTATCCAAATGGAGTTAGTTACGCATTCTGATAATTAAGCCGACGATATATTCAAACAATGCATTTAGAGGAAAGAATACTGATGGTTTAAAATTTATGATACACAATCTAAAATACTTTATGGATTTTGAATAAAAAGGAAATAAATCATTTATTTAGGACCACATACAGTTAGATTACAATTAATTTCAAATAGAATTGCTATAATACATTACAGGCACTATGTGGGGCGTAAATGGATATAACCCAGCATTATGCTGGTTTTAAAACTTATTCTTCCGTTAACGCTTAAACTTAAGGGCTTAAGCCCGAATACGTAATTATTGTCTCTGTTTTATATTTCGGAAAAATTTCAGCGTCTGTTCTCTTTAACCGAATGCTTCAAAAGGTTGCGTGTTCAAATCACGTCGGGGTCACCAGTAAAGGTCGTCGTGGGTCGTGTGTCGAGGTCTTTTGTCTTATGTTCGTATTTAGTAATAGTCGCAGAGGTCGTTGTAATGATTGTAATCGTAGTAATCATTATCTGGCGGTCGTTTTGATAATATTCAACACTTGGTTGTAGTGGTTGCATTCAAGATAAGGAATTTGTTTAAGAGTCCTTTTAATTCGTACAAATCTGTTGTTGTATTCATGTGACATTATATATTTGATTGTTCATATCATTCTGATTACTTTAATAAAACGGTACAAATAATACTTAGTAATTTATTTCAGTGTTAATACTGAACCACATCACTGGTTAACCGCCTCACTGGTCTAATCATCATTGATGTAAATTTATTTCAGCTTTAACGTAAAATTTTCTTTACTTTTCTGCTTTGGTATTTTTATGCAATCTAGCTCAAAACTTAGCTCACACACGTTTTTGTGGCTAGATAGAAACAGCAATAAATCTCCCGGCAACACATCCAAGCTAATTACTAAAATGTTGAACTCATACAATTCTAAAAAGTACTTTGAATCAATATAGTAATGAATAGAAGGCATTAAATCTTTGAGAACATTAGTAGTGATATTACTGATGATGCGTGTCAATATTTAAGATATGAATTTTAAAGATAATTTATTTCTGATATTTTTTTATTGCTGTAGGACAACAGACAGGTTGACGACCCACTTAGAATTTAGCAGTTACCGTCGCCTATGGGTGTTTGCAATACCAATGGCATCGCGAACACGCTGCTGTTCCATAAGGGCACAGGAACTTGGGTCATCAATATAGGAACACAACACAGTTATTATGGCGGCATACTTAAGACTAAAGGTGGTCGCCTCCCAGACGGGCTTGGGGCCCTACCACGTGCACCTACCTGCATCTACCTACTTGTGCATTATCGTTTGATATTTTAGTAACTTAAAAATGGCAGCCCATGTTTCTAACTGATATTTACCGTAAAACAGGAGTCATCATCGGAATCAGCATTCAGCTCTACCATCATTTTCTCAATAAGCCGTTCCATTGTTGACTCCGCGTTCGCTAACGACACCGGGCTTGTGCTCTCGCGCTCTGGTTTACCATCTTTAATTATCTGGATTATCGGAAGTTAAATTATTAATGGATTAACCAGAATTTGAAAACCTAACGTTAAAATCAATCTGTTTCATGTTACTTTGATATGTTTTTATATTTAGCATTCTTCCGCTGACTTCTACCCGGTTAGATAAATCAAATAAAGTAAAAATATTGAATACTGGGCCGTTGTCGGTAAAAATAAAGCAAACCGAGGTCTTACCTAAAAAGTTTCAATCGCGTATAATTACATAAGAACCTTTTTTTATTGAAATAAATTAATATTATTAAATACTTTGCTGCTGCTATAACATTTATGAACACTTTATCTAAATGTACAATAGAGAGCGTGAAAGTTTTATATAATAATACCATCAGACAGGGGCTAATTATTTTTGAAAACGCTGAACGCATAACAAAAAATGAATATGATAATTTATTTCAATTTTAAATGCGCTTAAAATGGTGGTCAGACTACACCATAAAATGAGGAATCGGGAATGAAAGCGAGAACTTTGTCGCTTGACCTGCTGTCAGGCTGTCAGGCGATCGTAAAAAAAGCATTCTACAATTGTATTTTATCCATAGATATTTACTGAGAAGGTTAATACTAGGATTAAAATAAGCTACATAGCCCCGATATTTAAATAGTTACGATTATCCTTGTTATTGTTACGTTTACATATTTGCTTATACAAGTGTCACCGAATGTGTAGAACATTTGAACCCGATAGGTTAGGGCCTGTGCGAATCGGCAATTAAAAACAATATTTAATAATTTAATTTTTGAATATTTTGGATCTAATGTTTTCACATTACAGTTGTAACTAAAAATATGGTTCAGATTCTCACTATAAAATTTATATCGTAAGCAGTTGGCTGATCTAATATATTTTTATACTGTACCTTAATTACGAAGGTATGCATGCGAAAACCTGAACACCTTAATCAGGGTTGTATTTTAGCCGCCAATCTATCATAGACACTATCCACGCCTCACTAGAGTGATTTTATTTTTCAATTCCTTACTAGTGAACACAATTTCAATAATGAGCAAGAATTACTTACCAAAACTTCATCATTGTTGCTGACATTAGTGGAATTATTATTTCCATAATGCGCCGACGCTTTACTGAAGCACATTGTGAACTCAAACAAGGACCTGAAAGAGCTGTACCAGGACTCCCGCGGCTGAGTGTTAGAGGAGCGCACCCTCGCGATTCTATTGCCCTGGTACTTCAGTGTACGGAGGTAGCGGCGCTTGCTTTGTATGTACATTACCTTTTAAAGATATTTAAAAAAGTTATAAGTGAGCACGGAGGTAAAATACCTGGGGGTTACTATGGATCAAAAACTCACGTGGAATTAACATATGGAAAAGGCAGGTCAAAAGGCTAAAATAGCCTAAGGAATCGGCCGTCGTCTGGTTGCGAGAAGGTGGGGATCACATCCCAAAACTTCTCCTCTGGCTATACACTGCCATTGTGAGGTCGACAATTGCGTACGCCTCTGTTGTGTGGTGTAAAAAAGCCAACTAAATGACAACTTTTAACAGGCTAAACATTCTGCAACGTACGGCATGCATGATGGTAACGTGGGCCATAAAAACTCAACTATACTCCTGGAGCAGCCCTTGGTGCACTGCTAAGCCTACCACCTCTTTCGCTGTTTATTCAGTATGAGGCGTTGGCCTGCATGCACAGGATAAATGCACAGGAGTCGAAAAATTGGATCTCATACACGCTGAGGGCCTTAAAGGACTCACTAGTTACGCACTCCATCCTAGGTATACCATTAGACAATATATGTGGAATTTCCTTCCAGAAAGGACTGGTTGCTCAAGAAAAGCTCTTGGAAGAGCGGTAGCCTTTTATAGTACATCGATGGCTCCAAAATTGGACATGATGTGGGTTGTGGAGTGTTTGAAGAGCGACCAAGCTTCAAGACCAGTCTGAGCCTGGGTAAATATGCCTCCATCTTCCAAGTAGAGGTCTTCGCCATTTTAGAATGTGCAGAAATGAATCTGCAAAAGACTACAACAATCACGTGATATACATTCACGTTGACAATCAAGCAGCATTTTTGGCGCTGTACTCAGACTTAACAGCCTCGAAACTCGTCAAAAACTGCATGGACTACTTATATATTTTAGGTGAGAAAAATTAAGTAATTCTTCGCTGGATAACCGGGCATGCGGGTATCATAGGCAACGAAAAGGCCGATGAACTTGCCCGGATAGGGGTCAAGGGAGCACAGTACGGACCTCAACCGTGCTGAGGCGTACCTAAAAACCTGATACGGCTCACCCTCAGGGATCCATGGACCAGTGAATCTATTAAGCGCTGGAATATAATTCCAGGCTTAAATCATACCAAAGTGCTAGTAAAAGCCTACAACCACAAACTTGCGGTCGAAGCACTAGCACTAAATAAGATTCAGCTATGCACCTTAACGGGGGCGCTAATCGAACACTGTTGCCTAAACACGCACCTCAGCATCATAAGGATCAGGGATAGTAAAGCCTGCAGATTCTTTAACGAGGCAGATGAAATGCCTCTGCACCTCCTGTGCCACTGCTGTTCTTTGATGCATAAGCGTAATCCCATACTAGGAAAGCATATGCTGGAACTGAATGAGATACGAGCAACTCCTGTCAAAAAACTGCTTCTTTACATTAACGAGGCAGGCTTTGCCAATGACCTATAGTATGTGGCGATCACAATAGATCATTAAATTGGATGCAGTGATACTAGGTTGAATAAACTAGCATAGCCACCTTTCAAAATAATAATAATAAGTCAGCACTCCTTTAACTATGCCCCTTTGGATTTTTTTTAAAAGATACGATCTGAAAGCTAAAAAAATAGTAACTAACTAATTGCGGGAAGTAAATTAGGTACGTAGTAACTCACTGAACTCAAATACTTTTTTGATACTTCTGTTTGATAATATTGAAACTATAACTCACCACATCGACGGATCTCAATGGTGGTTTCCCCATTATCAAATTTACTATGGATATCGACTCCCTCGTGATCCTCAGAGCAATGAGCATCATGAGGAAGAACACCCACGGTAGGGGACGGACCAACTCAGGCTGGGGACGGTCGTCCTGATCCACTGGAAAAGAATATACAATTTTAAACGTCGACACATTGAAAATCAAATTATGGAGCCCAACTAAAAGCTAGGTGCAGAAATATGACGTATATATTAAATTTTTTGACACTTAAAATATGTTCTCGTAAATGTGGCGTGTAGTTGCAAAACCCGCTATAACAATATTTTTTGGAATCTCGTAAGTAATTGAAGTATATAAAATATACCCACGATGATTTGGTGAGATTTGATTCGCAACGCAAAATATAATGTTGGAATACATACATATAATATAGAGGCATTTGTGCAATAAAAAGTTGATAGCTATGTAGATAGTTAAAGTATTTTCTAACGACATAACGACAAAAAAGAATAAGAGAGCGCTTCTCTTCTATTTACTTTGGGACTAGATCGCGCTGTGTGAATTGTCACAATATTTATTATACTAGTTGACTCGGCAAACTTTGTTCTGCCATATAAATAAAAAAAAAAACAGATCTAAATTACGTTCACCCCTATTTCACTCCCTTCAAATTTCATTTTCGCGGCAAAAAGATGTCCTTTTCCATTGCAAACACCCATAGGCGACGGTAACTGCTAAATTCTAAGCGGGCTGTCAGCCTGTCTGCTGTCCTACAGCAATAAAAAAAAGAAAATAAATGCAAAAAATAAGTTTTTTATGATTAAGATAACTGACTTGTACATATGGTAAAAATGGGATTTTAGGTGTTCTCTCGGTGTCCGGATTTTTTAGATGTCTCAAAAACGGCACACCTAACAATAATATTCGGTTCACTGTTCGCCTTTCTTCAGCCGAGAAGAAAATGCTAACTACCGGTCAGAACGAAACGGAATAGAACATTTGCAACGAATTTATAAGTTTAGCTACATGTCAAATGCATAATCTATATATGAACCACAAAGTATTTATGTATAAATAGACTTCAATGAATACTCACAAGGTGGTGGCACAGCCCATCGCGCACACTTTTCGACGACCCACAGCCCCCAGTCCATGTGGCGTAGTGCGCTCTGACCAATCTTGTAACTGGCCGCATGCTCCGCCATACTCTGTAGGACATCTTGAGCGAATGACACCAATTCCATCTCTGTAATGACACAAACACGAAATTAACATATTTTTGTTCCGAGGGTATATCATTATAAACTATAGCTGGAGATGCGACAGGCTTAAAACAGCACCCGACCACGATATCAAGAGCGCGTGCCATGAAGCTCTTTAGTCGACGTCCCTTCCGGCGCCACTCCCAAGCATAGATTAATTAGCAATGGATGGTAAAGGTATACGACTTTTAACTTACAAGTTGACAAATTCACTCTTAATTAACTTAACATAGAGCTTACATTTCAATGCCATACTATGAGTTGAGTTGGAGTTGAGTCGGTGTAATGTGCGAATACCTTAAAACCTCTGTTGTCCGAAAGTATACTACGTCTCACCCGTTCCAGGGCGCAATATATATTTCACGGACGTATTCGTATGTCCTACCCGTACACGCTATTGTTTATGTTTGACGTATTTATTCGTCCCGCTCGGTTAACAGGTTAATACAAGGCCATATTTAGCAGTATTTTATCTAAATACACAAATTTCTTAAATTACGGCAAATTTAATTTGTGAAGTGATGAATTGAAAAGCAATAAATCGCCGACTTATTCAAAATAATTTTAGGCTTACGTTTCGGATTCAATGAATTTGATCTTTGGTATATAAATGATTGAAAATATTGATGCTAAAGGAATATTCTAGAGAAATATTTTTAAAGTCCGGATAACGAGTTAGCGTTTATTTATTTGACACATGACTCTATTGCTATTTAATTCTAATCTTAAGCAATCTACGCAAATGCATTTTTGATGATGAAACTACATTGTTCGTATATTTTTAGATTTTAAATTTATTTCTAAGTTTCGACATTACATTGCAAATGTTATAGTTACGTATTCCACTTCGGATATTTTCCTCACGTTGCTTATATCACTGACTAGCTGACCGGGCAAACATTATTCTACCATATAAATTATAATTATTACATTTTGGTTTTTATTTACGTAAAATTCGTTCTTAGTGAGCGTCTAAATCGCGGAATGAGTAACTGCTAAATTTCAAGTCCAATTGACTTGATATGCATATGCTTTTAGAGATCTCGTGATGAGCAATATTTAATAATCATGGAATAATATAGCCACTCAAATAAAAAACTCATTAAATGCATAAAATATAAAACATATCTTACTTTTAATTACAAAATGAGTCTTACACGTGTAGGAGTTTATTTTCTGTTACTGGCCGCTTGAACGCCTAATTAGATACATTTTAAAAAAGCATCCATAGCTCGTTCTTTTTTTGAAATTGGACAATAACATTTCTTTCTTGGCTTTTTCTATTATTTTGGCGGCAATTCAAAATTTAATCTGAATTTTATTTTGTTCAAAATGAGCAAAAATAAAAGTTGTGACGCGTCAACTAGGCAAATAATTGTTAATTTACATATATAGATCATAAGTGGGCGTACAGAAGAATAGCTGAGCATTGAAATTGTTCTGTTAATAAAGTTTTTAATGCAATTGATCATTATAAAACACATGGAACTGTTGAAAATGTTTTTAGAAAGGCTCAGCAAAGAAAAACCTCTCCCAGAGAAGATACTCTAATCGTTTGTGTTGCTAAAAAAGACGGTGGCGGTAACATTAAAGTTTGGGGATGCTTTTCCGGATGTGGAGTAGGACACGTTCAGAAGATTGAAGGTACAATGGATCAATGGCAATACAAAAATATCTTAGAGCACACAATGATTCCCTACTCGGACGATCATTTGCCTATAACCTGGATCTTTTATGACAATAACCCTAAACGGCCAATAGCGTCAAATCAAAAGTTTCCTTAGCGAACAGCGTATATCCGTTTTAGTTTTTGTTAGCAAATAGTCCGGATTTAAACCTGATAGAAAATCTCTAGTATATTGTTAAAAATAAAGTCTCAAACAAACGTAACACCAGTCAAAACGAACTATATGAAGCATGGAATTCAATCCCCCAGGAAAATGTATGAAATTGATTGAATCAATGCCACGTCGTCGTTGCAGTGCTGTTATTGAAAATAAGGGATACGCCACTAAATATTAATTATAACTATTGGTAGGCTGTGGATAGTAGCTATTTTATAAATAACAATATTAATTACTAATACTTAAAAAATACTGTTTTTTATACTTTTTTGTTGTTGTTTCTAATTAGTTGACCATTATTGTTCATACCTTAAAACTGATTTAAATGTTTGTCCGTAATGTAATATTGAAACTGCACTTGTGTAATGAGATTTATATTGTTTTTCTAATAAATGATAAATCGTTGAACATATTGTTGTCCTATTTATTGTTTAATTTCAAAATAAAAACGATTGCGGTGAATTTTCTTACATAATGTCATGAACCGTTGCGTTGGTAGTGTTTCTAATTATACGACCACCACTATATAAATAAAGTGACTTAAGTACCTTAATTTTTATTGAAATTCACGTTATTCACAAAGGTGTCACACAAAGCGCAGAGTTAAACAGGGTTAAACAAGCGGCCGGCCAACGTCCAACTGCCTTCGATAAACATGCAATAGGTGTCCGGCATATCTTAGTAAAATATTGATAGACGCTACTTGTTCTAATTATATACACATTTCGAAGCGTCACGTACCACATTGGGACTTTAAACCCAAACAAGACTTTATTTTGATCTCCTCGTGATTTCTTTTAAATCTTTTCATATAGAAAGAAAGAAAATACATTTATTTAGGACAAACACAAGCACTTACAAAAATAACATTAAATAGACTAATAGCGAAAACTGCCCTAAAAAGGCCCCAAACTCAGCATGTGCTGGTAGAAGCTACCAGCGCTGTTCTTCCGTTTGGGCCTGGTTACGTCAGAGAGTGCAGAATCCCACTTATTACCTAAGACAAGACAATATAGACAAGTAAATAAAATAAACTTTTTGATTGAGAAGCTGAAAAGTAACGAACTAGTGTGGTATCGCCATTTACTGTGAAGAGAAGAATGCCATGTAACAAGGAAAATGCTAGAATTGAGAATTGGATATAGAGGGGTAGACCAAAGGAAAGATGATTGGTTTGGAAAGGAATTGTGAATGTTGAGATGACGATAATAGAGGAGAATGGAAGGGCAGGTAGAAGACATGCCAACATTTAAGGTCCGGTTTTTTCGAAAGTAGCCATACTTTACGTAAAAAGCAATATTAAAATCTATTATTATTATTAATACGAAACACCAGAGAAAGAGAGAAGAATATTTAAATACTCGCTATTAATTATTTGAATGATTCAAATTATGAATACCTGCCAGTAGTAGAAGCACTACTTTAAATAGAAGATACATTAATAATGTTGAACATCTAATACTACGGATAAGTGAATGATCGGTCAAAATCTCTTAAACAACCGTATAAATGCATTAATATAAGAAAAAACATTAAGAGAGTGATTCACAAAATGGACAGGATATATCACTTTCTAAAGAGGGTCAGCATCAAATGCAGTTGTGAATTTTATTATAACACAATGCTCTCCTTAATTTGATACTCCATTGAGTTTTGCTAGATACAGAACTCTAAATGTAAGTAAATATTTAACAAAATAACGAGATAAAAATGAGTTAAAATAATAGCTCTCAAAATTCTCGCAATGGTCTCGGCCAACTAATTAAACTCTGAAATGATTATCAATGTCATACGCATAAAGCATGCGCGTGATCAACCGAAAAAAATATTCCAGAGTGCAGTAGTTATCTGAAATTTTCATCCACTGGGGCTAATGACCATAAAATGTACAGAAATATCACAAAATATAGTATAATAAAAGCAAGCACGTAGAGGCCAATAAAATGTTAAGTAAGATCTCTGCACAATGCTGATGACTTTGTTTGAACACCAAAACATAGCTTTTGCGATATTTTTAAACATTAAACGCCGGTGTCACCGGAGTCCTCAAGCGTTTTTAACATATATTACGAAATCCTACGACATATGCGATGGCGTTTCTTCTTCCTGCCCTTACCCCCCATTATATGTCGTCTACTCTCCTCTGTTAGTAGCCATCTCAACATTCACACCCTTTTTCACCACATCATCTTTTACGCAATCCATTCATATTTTCTTTGGTATAACACTCCTGTATCCATCCACTTTAATTTCAAGCCTTGTTATTTAGCTAGGCGTTTAACGTGTTAAATTATACATGTTATTTATAAACACATCGGATAAACATCTAACTCAAGTATCGTCATCGCAAGTGGTCTGGTATGGACGTGTCGCCGCTGAGGACAAAATATTTGTATGATGCAAATATTTTGTCTACACAGGTTACATAAAGCGGAGTAACTTTCTTGAAAAAAACCAACCAATCAATATAAAAATCCTTACGATGCTGGCAGCATTCTCATTTTCGACAGTTTTTCTCCGTGCAGAGGCGGAGTAAGAATACAACATCTGCGACCGGGGTCGGCCTGTCGTAAAAGGCGACAAACGACCCTAGCTAAGTGGTAGAGCCCCAAGCCCGTCTCGAAGGCGACCATCCCTGGTATATAAGTATGCCGCCATAATAACCTTATATTGTGTCCCGGCATTAGTGACCCAGGTTCCAACATGGTAAGAAGGTGTTGCCAACATCCATAGGCGACGGTAACTGCTTACTATTTAGTGGGCCGTCAGCCTGTCTGCTGCTCCTCGGTAATAAAAAAAGACTCGAAGAAGTTACACAAATTCATAATACTCAGCTCCTATGTCTAGTGTCGCTTATTCGAAACTTACTATAACGAGTGATCCTTCTATGCATTGTGCTATGTGTGCAGTGGCAGGCATAACTATATCGGTTTTGACTTCTTTATACTTTACAGATATGATTAGGTCAGAGGGCAATGCAGTCAGATACGGTCGGGCCAACGAGACAAATACAGCATATCTATAATTACTGAATCATATATATAGAGGCATACATATAACTAACACCTCATAAACTTTAATTAGTTGAATGGGAATGTTTAATTCAATCTTATTTCTATACATTTATTCAAAACTACAACTCAGTCTGCGAAAAAAGCCCTTAATTACTGCGTCTATTTTCCGCAATGCCTTGTAAAATTCTCTTTTTAAAATCAAAAAGCCTGAAGAAAATTAATGTTACTAGTTTAAACAACGCCGTTATTGTTTGGCTTTATATTGTCTTAGGTGTTGAGGAGGAGTACTCATTTGTTGCTTATTTATACAGGACCCCTGGACCCGGGGCTAGAGAACGCTATATAGCGTGTCCCTGCCTGGGCGTCGGGCAATAAAGGACCACTGGTGTGGCTTTAGTGGGCGCATCAGCGATGTGGGTCCTGTTGTCAACTGGTCACAATGCACAAGAGTCCCACACAACTGCGCCGCGAGTATGTACATAGGCGGTGTACTTTTTATAGTATTTCCACCTCAAAAAAGGGGTGTCGTGGGATGGAGTTGTTTATTTTTGGCCACGAGCAAAAAACTAAATTCAAGTACCCATTAATCATTTCAAGTCCCTTAATATATTTATTGCTTTAATATTTGACTATAGATAATTTATTGGGGAATAAAGGGGGGGTTTAGCATTAAGTCAAGAGTAAGTCCATCATAATATAAATGTTGAGTTTACTCTATACCTAGTTTATTCAGAAACACCTGTTTCGTCATCTCTAAGAGTGAAGCAATGGTCACGTAATTGTTTACCGTCTATTTATCTCAATACAATGGCTAAAATTACGATAATAGCTTTTACTTAACAGTAATACAATGTAAGTTAAATGATGACCATAAGCATACATAAAAAATACGTGTGAAAACAGCATCATAAAACTTTATGTTCAATTTACGACTTAACAACACAGTGTATATTATTCTGTAGAAATTTATTTATAGGGAAGTTTTGTGAGCAAATCATTAGCATAATGAGCACGAGAAATAGAAGAATAAACTCGTTTTCACAAGGAAAGCCGTGTGGTCACTTTTTTCTTGGACGATTACTCTGTGGAGTCCCTGAAGACGATCGAGAACAAAGCTATACTGGGCTTTAAAGTCAGCCTGTTTAGGATAAAAGGTAGCCCTGTATGTCTACCAGCCTCATCCCTGAGCAACGACCAAGCCGGCGGTGCGGCCGCCGTTACTAAGCCTAGTAGTGAGGGGGAGTCCAGTAGGACCGTACCCAAACCCAAGGCCAACACAACGGAGGAGGATGTTTACTTCCGGAGGAAAGGGGGCCGGAAGTCAGATTCTCTGGGCGCGTGCGGAAATGCCCGCTCCAGAGCAAAGCTGGACCAAAACCCTCGACCTCTAAAAGTAAACAATGATGACTCAGGGGTCTTGGGCGAACTTAGTGCAGGCAAATCTCCATCATGCTAAGGCCGCGGCTGCTGTGATGGAGAAATGCCTGGCAAATCGAGAAGCAGACATCGCCCTTTTACAAGAACCCTGGGTTAACAATGATCGTGTCTTGTGGCTTAATGCAGCCAACAGATTACTCTATCACGTAGGCGGCGAGAGACCCAGGGCATGTATCGTTTTCAATAATAATATTGAATTTTTACCAGTTACAGAGTTATGCAGTGTTGACCTGGTTGCTGCGTATGTAAATTTCAGGAGATGGGAGCGAACCAAAGTAATAGTCTGTTCTGCTTACCTACAGTATGAAATCACAGGCCCAACGATGGAGTTAGGGCGCCTTCAAATTAGCCGCAGTGTCGCGCTGCAGCAGCGCGGCTGCAGCGCTGCGGCCGCGCTGTTTTCTAAATCCATATAAATAAAAAACGCGCGACTGCAGCGCTGCAGCCGCGCTGCGGCCGCGCATCAGTTCATTGATCGACTAGATGACGGTACACATGTAATTTTTGTAACATGAACGAAAATCAGGTTGAAGAATTTTGTAAAGTTGTATTTTGTTTTCCAATATATTGTTCTAAACAGAGAAGTAATTCGTAGAATTGTTTTCTTGATAATCTTAAGTAATTCTGAAACTTTTTGTTACAGTATTCCTCTACTTTATCAAATTCAATTCGTTGACTTAAACAAAATAACGGCAAGGTTTTCTTAGGTTTTCTTTTCTTTGTTGAACCTCCTTTTTCGTGTTAATAGTAACACTAAGAGCAGTGTTTCTTCGTCAGAGTCCATCGTGAAAATAAATAAATATAGGTACAACACTATGATACTCGAAGCAAGCGACAGCAGCGCGGCTGCAGCGCTGCAGCCGCGCTGTTTTCTAAATCCATATAAATCAAAAACGCGCGACTGCAGCGCTGCAGCCACGCATCAGTTCTAGTGATGTGAATCGATTACGATTTTCAACACCGGTATGTACTGATTACTTTGAAAATAAACCGGTTTTCTTTAGGGTTTTTTAAAACCAAAATACACTAATATAATCACAAGAATGTTGTTTATTTTTTTTTAAATAATCGCATTAATTGTACATAAGAAATAATCATCAAACGGACAGAATATGTAACCAAAAAATTCTATTTTTATTTTGTATCTGTTGCTAATAAATCATAATTCTGATTTACAAAATTTATAATTGATTTAGATTTCACTTTAGGCATTTTTCGCAAAAAATATAACTAGTAAAATCATAACACTAAGAGCAGTGTTTCTTCGTCTGAGTCCATCGTGTATACAACACTATGATACTCGAACCAAGCGACAGCAGCGCTGCAGCCGCGCTGCTGCAGCGCGACACTTTGCGGCTAATTTGAAGGCGCCCTTAGAGCGAATGGTGAGCTACGTACGCCGCAACAACGCCGAGCTACTGATGGGGGTGATGTCAACGTACACCACACAGCGTGGGGAAGCAGCGACATCAACGAAAGAGGTGAGTTACTACATAAATTCTTGACAACGAACTGCTTACAGGTACTCAACAAAGGTAAGCCGACCTTTGTCACAGCCTGTAGAGAAGAAGTACTTGATATAACTGTCGCCACTGACAACTTGGCCAGGAGAATCGATTTATGGAAGGTAAGCAAGGTGTCAAAGTCTGATCACAGACATATACACTTTAAAATTCTAGGCAACTGGGTCAGACAAACCTATAGCTACAGAGATGTTGCCTTGGTGGAACTCTAAACTGGGGAAACTCAGGCAGAGAACGAGGGCACTTTTCAATAATGCTAAAAAGACTGGAGTGGGTCTCCTATCGCGAAAATTTAACAATGTATAATTATGAAATTAGGAAAGCCAAGCGAGCCTCGAGTTAAACAACACGCCTCAGAGAACCATAATCCACAAACTGCTCGCAAAGGACAAACGTAATCAACTGGGACTACTAAAAAGACCAGACGGTTCCTTCTCAGTGGATGAGATAGAAACATTGGGATTGCTTTTTGCCGCTCACTTCCCTAGGGGCTCGGGACCCAGACTTCAAACTGACCACGCGCAGGCCTCAGAACGAGGACTGCGGAGGGCGTCAAGGATAGTGAGACCCGGAGTGGAGAGGTGGGCGATAGTCCTTCAAACACTGCAAGTCAGGTAATACTGATAATATTCTGCCAATCCTTCTTCAGAAAGCTATGGACAAACTAGTATCACTCTTAGTTAAGATCTTCCGGGCGAGCCTCGTCTGGGGTCAAGTTCCAGAACAATGGACTGTCGCTAAAGTGCTATTTATCCCTAAGGCAGGTCGGAAAGACTATTCACTTTCAAAGTCTTTCAGGCCAATATAACCCCCTCTAGACTGAGTTCTTTTCTTTTGAAGACGCTAGAGAAAATTCTAGACCGACACAAGAGAGGATGTCATAGCCTTTAAGCCTATTCACGAACCCCTACACGCCTACCAAAGAGGTACCATAGGAGACTGCTCTACTGCACCTAGTAGACAAAGTTGAAAAGGCGTTAGAGAACAAACAGGTAGCGCTCTGTGCGTTTCTTGATATAGAGGGTGCCTTTGACAACACCCCTATAACCACACTGATCCGCCCTTACAGCGGAAGGGAGTGGACAACACAGTGATAAGAAGGGTTCAGTCACTGCTCTCTAATCGTAGAGCCAGGATTTTCCTACAAGGGACCCTGCTTGAGGTTACTACCACAAGAGGTTGCCCAGAGGGCGGAGTACTATCTCTACTGTTATGGACTCTTACGGTAGATGAATTCTCATACATGCTAAAGACTTTAAAGGACTCAGTAGTTACGCACTCCATCCTAGGCATGCCATTAGACAATATATATCCACAATTTGTAGGAACAAAAAACAATTTCCTTCCAGAGAGGACTCTGGTTGCTCAAGAAAACCTCTTGGAAGAGTGGTAGCCTTTTTGGTATACCAATGGCTCCAAAATTGGACATGATGAAGGCTGTGGAGTGTTTGGAGAGCGACCAAGCTTCAAGACCAGTCTGAGCCTGGGAAAATATGCCTCCATATTCCAAGTAGAGGTCTACGCCATTTTCGAATGTGCGGAAGTGAATCTACAAAAAGATGACAACAATCACGTAATATATATTCACTCAGACAGTCGAGCAGCACTTTTGGCGCTGGATTCAGGCTTAAGTAGTATATCAGTTGTGTATTACCCATAACACAAGTGCTAAGCTACTTAGTTTGGGACTAGATGGAGCTGTGTGAATTGTCACAAAATATTTATTTTTTTATTTACTACAAATTGATAGTAAAACAAAAGTCGGCTAATTAGTTTCTACAAGGTACAAACCGGCCGGCATTTTTTTAAGTTTGGTTCAATTTAAGAATGCAAACTACTGGTTTCTAGTTTCATTTAAAATTACACATAATTACTAATCTCGCCGGTAATTTAATATTATCTTTTGAATCCTGATTGTATGTTATAAATACATTTAATACAATTACGTTAACATTCTTGAACTTAGGAATAAATGTTCTAGTTTAATTATAGTTATTAAAGTTTCTTACCAATTTGAGCAGTTTTAAAATACTCCTTACAGTTTAGCTGAAGTAATCAAATAAAATAATTAAATAGATTTTTAAACCGAACAACTAATTTGCGTAAATAAAATTTAAACGATCTAAGATCTAGTCTATGTAATACACCATCGGCCGGATGGAAGATGGAAAACAATTATGTTGACATTGACAATAATGACAAAGTAATGACAGTTTAAGCTAATAATGTCATATATAACGCGATCCACACCTTGCGATCCTATCCGATTTGTCGGAAATTTTAAATCGGATTCATTATATAAACCTTTACCGATCTGTGCTTTGTGCAGTGAATCAGTGCAGACGTATTTCACATGGCTCCTATGTTATCTAAACTACAGAATAGAGGTGTGTAGTTAAGGTTCGTAATAGTTCCAAGAACTATGTCCGCCATGCGAAACATATCCTACCAATCCGTTGCGTTAAATTAAACAATTCCATGTCCATGTCCTATGCGATGAGAATGAATAAGCGAACGCATTTCCGAACATGATTGTGCCGAACCGACCAACAACGACCGACTTCCACAAACATGTCCATGTCTTATGCGATGAGAATGATTATGCGAACCTGTAGGACATGTACCGAACTGACCACAGAGCCGACCGACAACGACTGAATCCTCCCGAACCAAACAAATATATCTGGAAACTACGGAAAGTTTCATCTTTTGTTAGTTAATAGTTATGCAATTTTAATGCACCATGCAACTATTATGCTTTGCGATAGAGACGACAATTGGTTTATTAAATTTTTATTTTTATTTCTCGTTCGCATGACCTTGACTCCCACTTGGTATGCAATTCGTTTAATACAAATACCTAGTCAGGTCATAAGTATTGTCACACAGTAAAAACTTTTCTTTTAGAATGCTGGCCACAAAAAAGTTTATTGAATTCGAATTTCGAATTGTTCATGAAAATAAAAATGTATACTTTTAGAATTTTACTACTTTTTTAAATATGGAGTGGACGCTTAAAGAAGACCGTGTTGCAGTTATTGCGTTGCATCGTTACGGTTACGCGCCAATTCAAATTTTTAACATACTGAAAAATTTGAATATAACCAAAAGATTCGTTTATCATACCATCAAACGATACAATGAAGACTCTAGTGTAGATGACAGGTCAAGAAGTGGTCGCCCTCGGTCTGTTAGGACTCCAGCAGTGATAAAAGCTGTGAAGGCACGAATTCAAAGAAATCCCAAACGTAAGCAGAAACTGTTGACCCTTCAGATGGGGTTAAGCAGAACCACGGTGAAAAGGGTGTTAAATGAAGACTTAGGGCTTCGGGCATATCGAAGAAAAACAGGACATCGTTTGAATGCTCGTCTAATGGACCTGAGACTGAAGAGATGCCGCGCTTTGTTGAAGCGGTACGCGGGAAAAAAATATCGGGAAATTCTTTTTTCGGATGAAAAAATGTTTACCGTAGAAGAGAGCTACAACAAACAAAATGATAAGGTGTACGCACACAGTAGTGAAGAAGCGAGCAACCGTATTCCGCGTGTCCAACGAGGTCATTTTCCATCCTCGCTCATGGTATGGTTGGGAGTTTCTTATTGGGGCTTAACAGAGGTACATTTTTGTGAGAAAGGTGTAAAAAGGAATGCTGTTGTGTATCAAAATACAGTCCTGACGAACCTTGTGGAACCTGTTTCTCATACCATGTTCAATAACAGGCACTGGGTATTCCAACAAGATTCGGCGCCAGTTCATAGAGCGAAGAGCACACAAGACTGGCTGGCGGCGCGTGAAATCGACTTCATCCGGCACGAAGACTGGCCCTCCTCCAGTCCAGATTTGAATCCGTTAGATTACAATATATGGCAACACTTGGAGGAAAAGGCGTGCTCAAAGCCTCATCCCAATTTGGAGTCACTCAAGACATCCTTGATTAAGGCAGCCGCCGATATTGACATGGACCTCGTTCGTGCTGCGATAGACGACTGGCCGCGCAGATTGAAGGCTTGTATTCAAAATCACGGAGGTCATTTTGAATAAACTTTAATGTCATAAGAATCTATGTTTTGTTAAGTTCATTTTGGTATATGAATGGTTACATAATGAATAAACTTGTTACAATTATTTTACATTAAACATGTGACAGAATTTATGACCTGACTAGGTATTTATTTAAACGTAATTTCAGTTACCACTTTGCCTTTGTTAATTAATATTTACTGAACGTAGTGATAACTTTAATTATTTTGAATACTTACTTTTTAATTGGTGTGTGCATTGTAATTTTGTAGGTAGATATATATTAATTAGACATATATTTATTTAGGATAGATTACTATTAAGTTTACAGTTTACTAATTATTTAATTGACGTGAATATTGTAAGTTTGTAAGTAGTTTATTATATTAATTAGGTATATAAAACGGGTGATTTTTTAAGAGTTAAGTTTTTCAGGTTTAAAGTACTGGTTGGTAATGGCGTCCAAACGTCATCTACCAAAGTGAAATGTTTTCAGTATACTCTGCCATTTAATTATGGAAAGACTTACAAACGAGCAACGATTGCAAATTGTTGAAATTTATTATCAAAATTCATGCTCTGTGGAAAATGTGCATCGTTTGTTACGATCATATTATGGTCGTCATAATCGACCTGGTGAATCAACGATTCGTGCTGTTATCACCAAATTTCGCACTAAATTTACTTTGTTTGACATTAAACCATCGATTCGCATGTGTAATAAAGAGAATATTGCAGTCGTAGCGTCCAGTGTTATTATGGATCGTGAAATGTCGATTCGTTGCCGTTCTCAGCGATTGGGCATGTGTTACTCAACCACATGGAAAATTTTACGTGTCGATTTGGGTTTGAAAGCCTATAAAATTCAACTTCTGCAAGAATTGAAGCCGAATGACATACCACAACGTCTAATTTTTGGTGAATGGGCCTTAGAACAGCTCCATTAAAATCCGCGGTTTTATCGAAAAATTGTGTTCAGCGATGAAGCTCATTTTTGGCTCAACGGATAAGTAAATAAGCAAAACTGTCGCATCTGGAGCGATGACTATTCATCGCTCCAGATGCGACAGTGGCTATCCACATGCCATACAAGAATTACCGATGCATCCCGAAAAACGACAGTTTGGTGTGGGGTATGGGCTGGTGGCGTCATCGGTCCATATTTCTTCAAAGACAACCGTGGAAGAAACGTTACCGTCAACGGCGAACGATATCGAGCCATGATACGCGACTTTTTTTTGCCTCAGTTGGCTGAGTTGAATTTGGTTGACATGTGGTTTCATCAAGATTGTCGCCGAGTCGTGTGTTGTATTTTATTGATTCATATATATTATGACCGATTAATAATGATTATAAATATCATATATGAAATGTATCCAATCACGAGTTGATCTTTGTTTCTAAACAATCTTAATTGATTAATTATTATTGGATTAATCTGCTTCGCATTTGAACACCACGACAGGACGAAATATAAGTGGAACACTCACCAAATGCTCCTTTATCTCCGATCCCTTTCTCAGTAGGTGCTTACGGTTGCTCCTCTCCTTCCTGTAATATTAAAGTACCTATTAGTCTTGCGCCACCAAGTATTCCAGGAACTCAGTAATTTATATAATCTTCTCATATATTAAGCATGGTATTATCTTGTTATCATATATTTATTATTATGTGACCTTGATAAATACCTCCAGTTTCTCTTTAATATCATTAAATGTATGTGGGTATTTGCGAGGTTTTCAAGGTTCTCTTAATTGCCTTCTTATATACTAGTTAGAGGTGTAATTTAGTGTCATCTTCTTTGGCCATCCGGGCCGACCTCAAGAATCACCCTACCTATTTAGACGTTTCGAGACTCTACCTATGTAAATACTACGACTTGAGACCTAGTTAAATCTTAAGATCCTACCTACGTAAATATTACTGAGATCCCTACCTACGTAAATATCCTACCTATGTAGACACTTGTGAGGTTGTCAAGTTCTACGTATATGGCCCGTCGTCATCACCACTCATGAGTGTTTTGTGACACAGCCTACTGCAACTGCGCAGGCTTGCCTGACCTGGGTGGTACCAAGTTCCAGGCCCGACGACTCGGGAGCTACCCTCTAACGTCTCTGAGTATTAAAATCAGTGAGCTCACCCCAACGAAAATCAGTGCCGGCACATTATTAGTTATCTCAACAAATTATCTTCATGACACTTTGCTACTGAGTTTAGAATACAACTTAGCCTAGAATACTTAGCTGGCACAGAGGCGCTCTCGCTGTAGCACCAGACACGTGGCTGACTGCGACAAGGTCACTAAGACTTATTCACTAAGATTTCACTACAGAGTACTCAGAATTTAGCTGTTACTTACGACTGGTAAAATAATGGCGGCGAACGCCCTTTTATAAGCCTGGCCAGCCATAAAGTCAGTTATCGTAGATGTCGCTAGTTAATTAAGACAAGTATTGCTCAGTTACTGAAACAAGTGTTGCTAGTTATTATTTACGTATTTATATCCAAAGGACATCGCGAGTAATCGTCGCGACAAAGATGGTGCCACATGCCACACAGCTCGTGAAACAATGGACATGTTGAAGGATGTATTTGGTGAGCAGCTTATTTCTCGAAATGGCCCTGTGAGTTGGCCGCCAAGATCGTGTGATTTAACGCCTCTTGATTATTTCTTGTGGGGTTATGTAAAGTAGTTAGTCTATGTGGACAAGCCGAACACGATTGAAGTCTTACAGGATAACATTACACGTGTAATTCGTGGAATACATGCCGAAATGCTCGAAAAAGTAACGAAAAATTGGACCTTCCGGATGGACCATTTGAAACGGAGCCGTGGACAACATTTACATGAAATTATCTTTAAAACGCAAATCGCTTAGGCCAGTTTATTGATTCCAACAAAAATTTTAAATATATAATGCAAATTTGAGTGTTTTATTCGATTTTTAAAAAAACTATGCTTAAAAATCACACTATACTTACTTAGCATAGGTTACTACTAAATTTGCAGTACTTGGATGGATGACCGCCTAGGAAAATCGCGAGACGGTGGATTTTTGTTCTTTTTATTCTTTTTTATATGTATTTTATTAACTTGACCTGCATGTAATGGAATTTTTCGGAATTCGTCTCGACTTTTACTTACTTTGAACAATAAAATCAATCAATTCTGTCAAAACGCCATCTGGAGCATAATTAATAACATTGCCAGAGATGGTGTTAAATTAATAATAACATAGCCGGAAGATGGCGTTAAATTATTAAAAATATTTATCGTTTGGATGTTGACAACAAATAAATTATATTATCACGCTTTTATTTTATAGTTAATGAAACTAAAAAGTTAAAAATAAATTATATTTAAAAAACAACTAAAAAACACGCTTTTATGAAAATTATTTTCAATAAATTTAAATTAAGGATAGTGGGATTAACAAAAAATAAATTTTATTGTAAAAAAGCGTACGCACTTTTTAAGATATTTTCAAAATAATAAATTAATAATTGACAACAAGCATGTCCGCGAACATGTTTCCCAGACTTGTTTCCGATAGGGAAGATAACCGTTCCATGTTCAATCCACTCGAGGACATGATTTGAACATGTTTACTAAAGATTGCAATAGGAGTAGCAATATCAAGTATCGTTGTGGATACACTAAAGGGAAAGAAAAAGAGAAGCAGGGATTAAGATTTTTTAATAAAAATTTCTTCTCAGCTAATGTTGCATTTTAACAAATCTTTTTGTTGATTTTGAAAAGTCTTTCATAGGACTTATTTCTCAAATCTCTGTTCGAGTAATCTGTACATTCTTAGTAACACTAAGGAATTGCGGACGTGCTTAAAGCACGATATACTATCCTATTCCTATCCTATGTGATCCGAGCTTAGACTACGCGGGAGCCATGTGAAACACGTTTGCACTGATTCACTACTAGAAAACGATCTGATTTTAGGAAGCACAGATTGGAAAGTGTATAGAGAATGAATCCAATTTAGGATATCCGACAAATCGGATAGCATCGGAAGATGTGGATCGCGTTTTTTATGTAACTTTAAAAAACTACCTAACTAATAGGTTTGTTGAAAATTATAAATTATGCCAAATAAATATTATACTTTTAAACGATACTCCTTTTAAAAAGTTTGTTTAATTTATTTGTATAAAATAATTTAGTGAATTCCGATATGAACTCTTTGGTTGTGGTTGTGTGAGCAACTCATATAAAAATAAAAATAATAATATCAAAATGGCGACCTAGTAGTTCCTATTCACTAGGCATGGGGGCATGGCGCTATTTTAGGTCTTATTTTAAATAACATTCAGTTTCAGTAGTTAGTGTAGTCGTATAGAAAAATAGTGTCTTTCATGTATTTAGATAAATCTGGTTGTGCCACTATTTAATAAAAGAAACATGTAGCTGTAATGGAATCATTTGAGGATTCCAATTGCCTATCTATGAGTGATAGTATTTCGCTTTACGAGCGTTACATGAGAAGTTTCAATGTCGTTGACCGCTTTGTCGGAAACGGGAACAATGAAGTAGGCGATGTGGGTTCTCAGAGCACCTCTGAACAAAGCTCTGGCAGTGGAGGTAACATTGATTTATCTGTAGCGCCTGAAGCCAACGATATAAATAAACATTATGGAACAGCTGAGAGCGAGTGCAATGTAAATGAAGTGACGCAAGACATCGTGTTATCCAGTTTTGCTGATGTTAAAGTGGATTCACCTTGCTCGTCCCTCGCGGGGTCTTTACTTAGTTCATCGACTGTCGATCACAGTCAGCTGACCGAGAAATCTAATCCCGCAGACGGCCACGTTTCGTCAGAGGAATCGAAAAGGAATTTCAAACAGCCAATTTTTATTACATCGAATATGGAAAACAGTAATAATGCGGTGGATAGTGTGCCTCTGTTTCGTGATGTGAGACACGGTGAAAATATTTTTAAATTGCCGATTAGCGAGTTGTCTTTCAACGGGACACTTAAGCATGTACAGAAATTGAAACCTATAGTTGACCCAATAACAGCATTAAGTAGTAGTAATGTTGGTTTAGTTATAGATGATAAAAGTGTTGATGTCAATGAAACTGCTTCTAGCAGTGAAACTAGTGAATGTAATGACTCTACAAGTGATAAAAATACACATGACAGTCACATAGAACAAACATCTGAGAGCACTGGTGACTCTCAGTATAACAATGCTAAAAAGACCAGGAATAGTGACATGGACGAGCCTAAATGGGATTTGGATAAAAGCTACTCATCGTTTGAAGCTTCTTTTGACAGCGGAGTGCGCTCCCCAGACATTTTTTCTGAAGATGACGATCCTGTAGAGTCTGAACCTTTTTGGAATTTTCTAAAAGACCATGAAGCTTATGACAAAAAGAAGGTTAAGAAAATGGAGGTAAGATTTTTGACTTCTACAATCACTTTAACCCCTTGACATATGTGTGAGTTATTGTTTACAGTGCAATCAAAGATCATTTCTATATCAAGAAATTAATAATTCCACACAGTTTAGAGTTTTTAACTTTAAAAATAATCGAAGGATATGTCCGAGACGAAATAATTTTTTGTAAGTGAGGATGAAGATGCGGCCAGTAGTTCGAATGAAATTTCTGAAGAGAGTAGTTTATTCCGAAATATTCATAAACATGTTTCTGCTGAAATGACAAATACTGGTAAGAAAAAAAAAAAACTGAAAAATGGGGAAAAGAACACATTATAAAACCAAAATGTATCATTAAGTTTAATAGTGGAGTGGGAGGTGTGGATAAGCAAGATCAACTACTGGCTTGTTTTCCAATTATGTGAAAAAGTGTATAAGGATATAAGAAAATATTTTTACATGATTGATATTACATACATACATACATATAATCACACCTCTTTCCCGTAGGGGTAGGCAGAGACCACTTCTTTCCACTTGCTACGATCCTTACATACTTGTTTCGCTTCGTCCGCTTTCATTATTCCCTTCATGCATGCCCTTCGGTTTAAGGTACTCTTGACCTGGCCTTTTTTCAAGACGTCCCTGATCTGGTCTCGAAATGTCCACCTAGGTCTACCCCTTCCAACACTTCCAATTACACTCGCCTTATACACTTTTTTCGTCAATCGTTCTTCATTCATTCTCTCAACATGGCCAAACCATCTCAGCATACCTTTCTCAATTTTTGTCACTACATCTTCTTTCAGACCACAACGTTTCCTTGTCTCACTATTTCTTATCCTGTCACTCAGTTTAACTCCTATCGTACTTCTTAAGCTCTCATCTCAACTGCATTTATTCTGGTTTCATGATTGATATTGCTGTTTATAATATGTTTGTAGCATGTTCTATATTTGAATACTTGTAATGCAGAAAAACTAAAAATAGTGAATTCTCAACTTAGTATCACTGAAGATATTGGATACTGATAAAGAAAAAACACCCTGCGAAAAGGTGCATTGTTTACACAAAACGGAACATAAGAAGGAAACAACTTGGCAGTGCAAAAAGTGCAAAGTACCATTGCACGTTCCGAACTGTTTTCATTCCGAAAATTTTCATACATCTGTGCAGGGGCGGAGAAAGAATACTAACCTCTGCGGCCGGTGCCGGCCTATTGTAAAAGCCAACAAAACAACCCACCCTAGCTACGTGGTAGGGTCTTGGGCCTGTCTGGATGGCGACCACCTTTGGTCTTAAGTATGCCGCTATAATAACCTTGTGTTGTGTTCCGGCATTGGTGACCCAAGTTCCTGTACCTTTACGGGACAGCAGCGTGTTCGCGATGCCACTGGCGTTGCAGACATCCATAGGCGATGGTAACTGCTAAATTCTAAGCGGGGCATCAGCCTGTCTGTTGACCTATTGCAATAAAAAAATACTTTAGAAAATTTTAATGAATAATTTGTATCTAATATAATAGTTATAAAATATATTTATTATTTGTTGTAACACTAAGTTTGACATTTTGTTATTCAATTAAAGTATTTAGAACAAGATACAAAGCTATATTTGAATGCCTAACAACAGATAAATAAATAGTATTTTTAGAAACATTACTTTTGTGTTTAATGATATGTCAAGGGGTTAATTATATTACATCATAATATAGATGATTAAATTTGTTCTTAAAATTATAGGAAATTCTCCAAGGAGTGTTGCCACCACCTTCTGTAACAATCATAAAGACAGATGTAACAGCAATGCTTAAAAACTATTACTGTTACTTACCATTATTCAATGGTGAAGGGAGGTGCAAAGTTTTTGAGGAAAATTCCATGACACCAACAAAAAGAGTGACTTTTATTGAAATAACTGAACAAATAAATAACATGGACAATTCACAAGAGGCCTGTGAAGATGCAAGTACTAAATGTAGTACATATGTACATAAAACTAAGGTTAAAGACAATTCAAACGAATTGAATGCTAGTGTAAATGATAGAAGTATAGAATTAAAAATGGGATCCGAAGTTGAAGCTGCTAATACAATGTGGCCAGATGTATTGAAATGCAGACATTATGATGTTTAGTAAGTTAATTTACCTTATCTATATAAAAATTATAATAATAAATAACAGAAAAAAGTAAATCAAAAAAATGTGCATAAAAAGTGGGGCAAGCAGTGTACACTTGCTCCACTTCTCCAATAAAAATCTTTTGATTCTTAAAACTTTAATAACTTTATAGTAAATGAAGATAATGATGGCAATATTTTTTACATAAAGGCCAAATGTCTAAAAAATAAAACAGGAAATTGAATTGAAATATAACCAGGCCTCTATCATTTTATTTATATATATAGATAGATGTTGTGAAAATATTGAATGAACATTTTATTTATAGGTTTAAACACATTCATATTTTGTCTTTTTTAATTACTTGATGCATCAATAATGTAAAGTGATCCATATGACACTTAACACTCAGCATTTATATTATTATCAGCTCATATGTTCAATAATCTATATAATAACTTGTGATATATTTTTGATACTTGTTTTAAAATAATGAATCTTTAAGCATGTTGCACATAACCTACATCTCATGTGTAAACTGCAAGAGGGTACAGATTTGAAGAAGTTTGTTTAAGCATTATCACATCATCTCAATGGTTTTCGTGAAACTGATACATATTGATAGGTTGTATTTTAATGCTTAGTTTTTTTACTTTTTCATATGCCTAGATATATTTTCAGAGAATAATTTATACACAAGACTGCAACTTGACTAATAAAAGAAATATGTTTTATGTATGTATTATGTAAATATAGAACTTGTTGTACAATGGTTAATGTATGTATAGAAAAAAATTTAACCCTTATTGCACAGAACAGTTAAAAAGCTAAGTCAACAATCAGGGATTATTCAGTTCCCCCCTATGCAGATGGCAGCATGTTAGCTAAGTTGTAAGTTGGTAACTGCTCACTATTAAGTGGGCCGTCAGCCTGCCTGCTGCTACACAGCAATTAAAAAATTAGTCAAGCATGTAATATTTGATTAATTTATTTTAAATATTTTTATTTGTATGGCACATTAAACTCAATCGAGATATAGTAGATGCCAATAATGGCCAAGGGTTAATTAATGGGACTTTTTGTAACTTATTTGGTGGGGTTAATGGTTTTTCTAGTGTTACGATCATGACAATGTAAAGGTACTGTTACACATGCTCATTTCAAGCATGAAAGCATGCTTCTATTGAGCAGTTGCTACTTAGTAGCATGTGTGTCGGAATGTTGCTCAAAATTAGCATGCTCATTTCGAGTTTGCTTAAAAATCAACAGGCGTGCGATTTTTGAGCATGTTACCTGCGGTGCGGGTGGAAGGGGGCATGCTTTAAGCGCGTCTAAACAGGTTTGCTTATTGAGCATGCTAGTATCGATCAGTCGTTTGCAAGAGTTTTTCAAGAGCGTACTTAAAACTAGCATGCCTTTTGCTAGCAAATGTAAACTATTCATAAGCATGCTCGTATTGAGCATACTCAATAGCACGCTTTTTAGCATGCTATTTTAGAGCATGTGTAACGGTAGCTTTAGTGACAGTATTCTTTAAAGAAATCCTCAGTAATCAAAGTTCATTTTCAAAGATAAGTTATGTACAGCAAATGACGTTCAATGATAACTGTTTCAAGATGAATATATTACTGTCGGTGACAAAGAAATACTGTCCTACCTACGCCATCTCTGGTAAAACGGTAGGAATTAATCCCAACACCTAATAATAAATATGTAATATTGTATTGAAAATGTTATGTTTATTTTTTCACAGTTACAATGTGACTAAATATTCTGAGAGATTTGAATTACTGGCGCTGAAGTGTGGAGAAAGATATGTAGGTGCAGAGACTGACACCAGTGTAAATATTTATTCTGGTGGCCTTCAGTCTCCAAGCAGTGCCTGCAAAAGGAAGGCTATGCGAATAAAGTGAGTATAACTAATGTGTAACAATAAGAATGAATATGAAGTTTCTTCTTCCCACCCTTATCCTACATTACTAAAATGCTTTAAAAACAAACAAAAAAAAAAACGTTATGAAACTTGGCTTGCATATTATACACATTAAAAACTTAACCGTTGTCTTAGCTCTCCAACAATGCATTAATGCATAACAACTATGAACTTATTTCAAAGAAACTGAAAAAATAAATGATGACAAAGGAAGCAGGCGGAAATTCGTATTCGAACTAAACTTAAGGTCGCTCTATAAAATTTCCATAAAATTAATTACAAAACAATACCCAATGTAAATAAAACAAAAACTACAAATTTGTAATTTGTTTGTAATTTAGTAATTTAGCCTCATTAAATTGGCTTAGGCATTAAACCTATTTGCAAGATAATATTCAAACATCGATTTTAAGTTAACTTCGAATAGGAATTTCCGCCTGCTTCCTTTCTGATCATTTTTTTTCATTTTCTTCAAAATAAGTTCCTGGTTGTTATGCATTGTTGGAGAGCTAAGAAAACGGTTATGTTTTTAAAATAATCCGCAAGCGAAGTTTCATAACGTTTTTTTTTTGTTTTGAGTCATTTTAGTGGAAAAATATTGAAATAATATCGTTTTTCGTCTCGCATTTTAAAATTTGGTCCGTTAATTGTTGTTTTAATATTGATAAATAACCAGTGTTTAATCGTTTTTTATAACTCAGAAGAAAAAAATGAGATTTAAATTGATACTTTTTTAAAATAAATTTTTGATGTCGCATTTTTGACTTATTTTGAAAAAAGGTAACAAAAACATGATAACTTAAAAATGGTTCACTTTTGCATAAGGGGGTTAAAAATATCGCAAATAGTCCCCCTATCACCTTCTAACGGGAATATGTCGAATTACCAATAACACTGTATATTAAAAAAAATTATGTAGAAAATAAAATTGAACCTATTAACAATATTGTAGGGGAAATTTAAATTATTAGTTGGTACATGTTTTTGTTATGCATGGTCTAACTTTAATTTTAAATATGTTTGCTATATACCTTTGTATTTTATCAATGTGAGAGTAATATACAGTGGATTCCAAACTGTACTTTATTATCAATATTTCAGGGTACTGGTAACTATAATTTATGCATGAGATGTTATATTTAATAAATAAATATTTTTCTGTAGGATGGCACAAGCCAAGTCCCCAGGTCGTCGCCTCTCGCATTTGGCGCGTCGAAGACAGGCCTTCTGTAGCGCTGCCACCATTAGTGAAAAAGCTCAAATGTCCACCTCCAAAATGGTGCTCATCGATAAGAAGTGAGTATCTCGTAACAATAATTCATCATCTTAGCACTTGCTTCTGATAACATATAAAGCTGAAGCATGCTTCCTATTAATCACTGTTTGAAGTTATATTTTGGATTCTTAGTTTAATCACTACCATCTGGTTGACATTCATCCATATTTCCTGGAGCCTCTTCTTTCCTGTATAAAATGGTTTTCAAAAATATTTATGTTTTATGTACTCTCTGGAATTGGAATGACCTTCTCGCTGAGGTTTCCTAGTATAGTACGATATGGGGTTTAAAACAAAGACGTTATAAAAGTGCTTTGAGGCTGGTAGCGCGTTGGCAATGCCTCTAGTGCAAACGTCCATAGGCGTGACGACATGTTACTAGGTGGGCCGATTGCCTGTCTGCTGAACTCCAGTTATAAAAAAAATCACTGCTCTATGCCATCAGGGAAGATTTTTTTTGGTTGTCTATTATCTGTCAACGTGTCTAATAGCTCTCATAGATCAATGCTTCAAAGAAGATATTTTTTGCTTTTGAATAAAATAAGTTTACAATATGAAATTTGTTACTTATTTAGGGGGATGCAACTAGGAAAACAGAAATTAATTTTCTTTTGCTTTATACTCATTTTTTTTTTGTTAACATTATTTTCTAAACACATTAATCTCACAATAGAATGTTTTCAAGTTTCTTCCCGCACAGAAAGCTGATCAATTCATCAGACCGCAAGAGTCCACGCATCAAGCGTACCCCTAGTAAACGGACACCTACACGCAAAACACCAAAAAAGAAGACTCCTTCTAAGACGCCGAAGACGAAGAGTGGTGGATCAAGCAAGAAGAAAGCTATGAGGCGTTTACTGATGGACACGGAACTGTCAAGATCTCAGCCAACAAGGGAAACATTGAAGCGAGCATTGTTTATAAGCCCAGAAAATAGGAAATCAGTACCACAAGCGCCAAGTTCATCAGTACCGCTACAGGCTATGAAGTCTAAACGGGCCTTATTCGGTTCTCCAGTGCGTTTTGCAGACACCAAAAGCCTCGACGGCACAGAAAGTGATCAGTTTCTTAAAAGAAAAAGGAATACATTGGATGATGAACCAGAAACTAGCAGGAGCAAGATTGCGAAAAGTTTATCCTTCGGTGGCGATAGTATAGGAGCTGGAAGTTCACAAAGCATACCAGTAAATCGACGTGCGTCTGAATTTTGTGCTACCAAGCGAAGTCAGGAATTGAATGAAAATCATAAGAAGGTTAGTTTTGAATGTAAACTTAGTTAATGATGAGATGTTTCCATAGTTTTACAGAACAGTTTGCTGTAAATTATTTATTCTCTTAATTTTCATTGATATTGCTTGATTTATCATTAGAACTAGTGCATTCAATTAATTGGAAATTATGTAGAAATGTATTCTATCATTAGAACCTTATTATTAGAACGCTATCATAGAAATGTATTTCTACATAATTTCCAATTAATTGAATGCACTTGTTCTAATGATAAATCCAGAATATTTGTGAAAATAATTATATTGCAATAGTTTCCATCACCTTTTTTACAGTTTGAACTACAAATAACTGCCGTAAATGAGGTGCATTATTATGGTTTATGTCATTCTTTGTTTTTACTTTTATTCTCAAAATAAAAATATATCCTTAATAGTTATCATCATAATGAGCATTTAAATTCTAAGACAAAGTTCATCCCTATTTAGTTTCTCTACCGGTTCAAATATCCTTGGTAACAGCTTGAACAATACTTGATACAATCTTGTATCATTCAATTAACTTACAATTTATTTATCTATTTTTGAATTGATTTTACACAACAGTTATGTTACTTTTGTTCAATAAAGTACTTGTTTCCGCAATCTACAACCTTCTTCTACAAGACTTTTTTAAAATTCTTCCAATAGTGACTTGAAAATGATGACTAGTCAAACAATTCGGTTGAATTTTTTGGGTTAAATAGCTGCGAAAACATTACAAATCTTGATCATTACTAATAACAGAACCTATAAGTTTGCTAATTTAAATTAAAGTATAATTCCCGGAACATTAGAAACACTCCTCATAGTTTCAGTGATTTCTATTTAAAATATTTGTTCTGTCTTTTGTGGTAAGCTCATAATCACTGTGGTACATCAATAACAGCCTAATCCTACTACTGGGTTCGGGCTGGTTCCTTAGAGCAGCACTTGTCCAATGAAGACTTACCTCAGAAATAAAAAAGCTGAGTAGAAATATGCGATACCTAATGATTTATCGCATATTTCTACCGACTTTCCGATTTCGAAACATGAATCCTGTAATTCATCTATCTATAGTAAAAATCTAACTGCCCGCACATAGTTTTATACATACCTTCACGAGTTTTGAGCGCTCGGCGAAAGTAGTGGGGAGACTTGAGGATGTGTACACTCGCGCTCATAATTATTACAACGCAGATGTACGGACGGTACGCGTCAGCGTCAAGTGACTGATAAACCAATACGGTGCCGGTGTATACTGGATATCAGTACTAATATCTATGTGTTGTAATTTCAGAAATTGTTATGGGCTGTGACGGAAGCACTACGCGTTCACGGCTGGCGTATGTCCTCACCAGGGTTTCGTGAGAAGGCCTCGGCGTTGGCTTCCTTGACCAGGAAATTACTAACGCTACCCCCACATGCAGCCAAGTTGGCCGCACCCAAATTATCCACATCTGATACTATGCTCAAGTATGTATATAGATATTGTTAACATGAATTTTATTTTAAAAAGTATTTTCTTAAAATTATAAATAAAATTAATAATTATGTGTTAGATATAATGATGTTTTTATTCAATGAAACCGAAAGAAATGCGCGAAATATATTAGTATTATTGTATTTGTGGACATTTATCTAGGGGTCGCCAAAAAATTATCTCTACATGATGTCGTAGTCGAAAAAAGTTTGTGTACCACTGTTCTAAGATATAAAGAAAATCTTTGAAAATAATGACTAAGTTTAGATGATCTTTTAAATATGAATATGTCGTATGTCATGTTTAATATAAATATGAATATAACGTCTTGGAGAATTTACTTCTTTCAACGTAATAAAATAAAAAAAAACGTCATCAATTAGTTGTATACTTACATTGTAGTTTCTAATATTGATGATAAATAAAGAGATCTATATATGATTTTGAAAAAAAGAGGGTAATTCCAAAAATTTCTAAATGAAGTTTACTTATCTCTTTGAGATCATTTATGAAAATGTTTTATATGTATTTTTTAGTTTATAATTAGTTAAACAACATTATGCTAATCAATATATTTATTTCAGGCTTGCACGTCAATACGTATTTGCCATCATCCAAGGGAAAACTGTTGAAGAATGTTTCCAAGAGGAGCAGATAAAGCTCACAAGTGATCCACTAAAGATATCTGGATACATATCCGCAAATGCTTACCAACAGTTGAAAGCAAAACAGTCTACAAGTACAGTAACATCGCGAATTAAAGAAAACACTTGTGACAATGTATTGCGACAAGAACAATCGAAGAGTTTGTTAAAGAATGTGTTACAAGACAAAAATATTGATAGCAATTCAAATAGTAGTAGTTCAAGTATGTTTGAAAGAGCAGATATTGGTTTGTTCAAATCAAATTCAATGCCTTCATTTGAGGAAGCTGCTAAGATGAGAGCGAGAAGACAAATAAGTTTTGATAATGTCAGTTTTTCAAAGAGGTGATGTGGTAGTGAAGTGCATAAGTGTTGTGAACATGACTAATGTTCAGTTCCTGATAGTCTTGTCCAGGTCTGTGCACCGTGTTTCCTGTAAGTTAATATTTTAAACTCATACTTTTACTAATAAAGGATGATTTCATTGTGTTGACTATGTAGACTGAACATTGGTGTAGACCAAATGAAGAAAACTGGACATGAGTTATAAATATTGATACATAATAATTGTACATGAAAATAGTGTCATTACTCAAACTTGTAGCAAAAATGTCATCCAAAGATGAATGAATGATTATTTTGTATTTAAATTGGGAACAGTAATACTGTTCCAATTTTAAATACAGAATAAAGTATTAAGCTGAGCTGTATTTGAAGGTTCTTTTTTATAATATAGGTACTTCACATGATTTAACTATTTATGACTCTGGATTCATACAAACTTGTACTAGTTACTGCTGAGTTTTTATGTTTAAAACTTTTTCAAAATTATATAATAGGAGTCATAGTCAAGACTGTTTAGAATTACCATTCATTGTAGGAATTGACAAAGCTTTACACAAAGTTGAATTTTATTAATAACATGATTAAATTATATTTTACACAGTAATCAGAAAGTTAAGTTAATAACTGCTTAAGTTCACTCCTTTCAATTTTTAAAATTGATATTTTTATCTTCTGTAACAAAAGATATTTTGAAATATTTAATAAATATTAAAATATTTTTAATTGAGCTACTGAGGGAAGGAATGGAGAAGAATTTAAAATCTACATATAAAATCTCCTTCAATTCTGTATTGTTTTGGACTCTTCATTTGAGTTAGACACTATTCAAGTGTAATTATAATATTTGACTGATATATATCTAATGTTAAGTAAGAATAGGACTAATCTGAAAAAAAAATTCTAGTTGAAACAAAATAGATCAATCAAACTGCTGGTTCAGTGACCAATCTACGTAAGGTTGGTTTATGCATATAAATGCAAATCTAAATATTTGTATGTCCTGCAATACGGATCTTCAACCAAGCACAAATAAGTCTTAAAAAAATATAATCTTTATAGATTTTTAAAGATTTTCTAATTTATTTATAAAAAAAAATATTATTTGTCCAAAATTCCAATATGAAGAATCCTTTAATTGTTGAACAATATTTTTTTGAGCAGTCTGGATATAATAATGGCGGAAATTGTAATTCTATTCTTACATGACATGTCTTTTATTCTTATGATTGAATATTAAATAATATATAATAATACAATATAATATATTAAGCATTAAAGGTTTAAACATGTTGCACTGATATTTTGTACCTTTATATAATATGATCATTATTAAGATATAATTAGTCAATGTCAAATAATGATAACTTAATTTTTTTGAGCATAAACAATTAGATATGATTCAGGCGACTTCAACACAATGACATGTACCCCAGATGTAAGGTGGTCCAGAATTTTAGTATCTATCCAGAGAGAGGCGATCTTTCTTAGTTGATAACTACTAGAATCACACAACCACCCGCAATCCTCCAGGGTCTGATGGCATTTTTAGATATGTTACATGTGACGTCCACTGTTAGGTCTTAAGTCCTTTGTATACAATCTTGATAACCTAACTGTCGCTTCAGCTAGTTGTAATATAGTTAAGGAGACATACCATGCGACCAATTTTTAACCCCTCTTTCTCTTCTTGACCATCTATAGTATATGAAAAGGTAACTCTAGTTTTATCCATACAGAGGTGGAGAAAGAATATTAACCTCTGCTGCTGGGATGTCGTAAAAGGCGACAAAACAACCCACCCTAGCTACGTGGTAGAGCTCCAAGCCCGTCTGAATGGCGACCACCTTTGGTCATAAGTATGCCGCCATAATAACCTTGTGTTGTGTTCCGGAATTAGTGACCCAAGTTCCTGTACCCTTATGGGACAGCAGAGTGTTCGCGATGCCATTGGTGTTGCAAACACCCATAGGCGACAGTAACTGCTAAATTCTAAGCGAGCTGTCAGCCTGTCTGCTGTTCTACAGTAATAAAAAAAATGTTTTCACATAGTAATTCATAAATAAGGTTTTCAATCATTTTTTTCAAACTAAAAGTATAAAAAAGGATTGATTCATATTTGTGGGGGGCTGGCGGCCCACTTAATAGTAAGCAGTTACCGTTGCCTGTGGATGATTACTACGCTACTGTCCTGACGCTGCTGTCCCATTGAAGTAAAAAACTAATCTATACAAGTAAAAACTGAATGCTAAATACTACGCTCGAAAAAGCGCGAAATTTCCTTTAGAGCCTATTGACTATGTGACGAAAACCTAAGCCACCGGGGGGTGGGGGTGGCTTAGGTTTTCGTCACATTTTTGAAGGAGAGGGGGGGGGGGGCTCTCCTTTCTGAGCCCAAGCTTGGTATTTCGAAGACCCTCCCCTGAATGGGTCACGTAGTATTAGTATGTCCCCTAAATGCCAGGTATGCATGGCTAAATAAAAAATAATTGAAATTAAATTTCTATTTTGTTTTCTTAATTTAATAATTAGGTACTTAACACTTTAGCGACCGGTCGTTTTTGAGTCTACCCCTTTCCAAGTATCGGCTTAGTCGCGCACGCATATACTCCCAGTACTGGTCATTATGTTTCCCTTTTTCCTTTTAGTTACAATGAAATGTAATTTTATTGATATTTATACTTTATTTTGCATTTATTTTATATAAAAGAGCCATATTAACTAATTTATATTCATAACATAAACTCAAAATGTAAACCGTTCTTAATTAAAGCCGATTAATAAGGCTGGCTAGCGGTCGATAAAGTGTTAATATGTAGCAGAATTTCCTGTAGTTTAATATATTCTCATGTGAAGAATAAATAATATTATTTAATAGATTGATTAGAAATAATTAAAAAACAAAATGCAATGTTATTAATGCTAAGTGCTTCCAATGTGTTTGAATCTTTGCATTATTTGCACTTATTCATTTTACTAAGCTGTAAATTGCTTATCAGGGAATGGATGCTAGTTATAAATCATTTCTTAGTAGCATTTCAACTCTGTTGTATTCAAAACATAAGTTTTGGAAGCTGAAGTGCATGGTTGTATTGGAAGAAGACATTCTGTCATTTTTCTATATGTGGCAATGTCTGGTTAGTTCCTTGTTCAAAAGTTAGAAGAAAATGGATTTAGTTAATTTGGATTATTCAGGGACAATTACCATTCCCCAAACACACACGGTGAACGGAATAATTACCTTCCTTTACAGCCTGTAAACTGATGAAAGGAATATTACATTTGTTTCCTTTTGTCTCCTTAAAAACATCATTATTATATTGGGTAAATATATTCCTAGGTCGACTTCATACTTAACTAGTTAGACCTATCCAGTACTAGTAAATGGTCGCATAGTATTTCAGAAATGTTAACTTAAACACATTCACTATCTTAAGGGCAAGTATTGTCATGTATAAACTATCTTGGTATTATATGTAATATTTCAATTAATTCAAAAGCAAATGGGCGGAGTCTAAAATGCACGAGTTTAGACTCCGCCTATTTGATTTATATAAATCAAAAAAATATCGCACATAAATATCTAATATTACTAAGGTCCGAATTGCTAGCATTGAGAGATGAAAATTTCACATATTTTATAAGTAAAGGGACAGCCAATACATAGTATTATGGAACAACGATCCTCTTATGCTTAATAGAGAATTTATGAAATGTATTTATTATATTTTTCTTTAGGTTACCTAACTTGGGGCTGAGGGGTAGTGAGATGGTCTATGTTCACCTGAATATATTATGTATAGAATTACATATTATATGCGTATGTATAAAACTAGACTAATTTGTTTGTATTCCATTTGGTAGTGGAACCGAGTGAATGTTTTGTAGATGAAGGATTTGTTGTAGAAGGAAGGGTTGCATGGATATATTAGGTAATAAAGTAATTTCACAAAATACTTTAAAATTTTTGGACATTTTACATAAAAATTTGGGAAGACACATAGATTCTGTGGCCTTATATTGGTTCGATGTTCCACTGGCTTTAACTGAAATTTATATGTTCTGCTAACAATTGGTTCTAGTTTAGTTATATGTTTCTAAAAGATATAAGATTTGTTACTAGAGGCCTCAATTTAAATAAAACAAGTCTGGTTGCGTACTCTTGTAATGGCGGAATGATCACACCTTCCCACAGTTACAATTATATTGTCCCAATAGGGACACATACAGTATCCATTGATTGTATGTTTTGCATATAAATACAGGGTGCGTTCTAAAAGTAATGTGCATTTTTCTGGGAAAAATGGATTTATCGATCCTATGGGTACAAATGGTTAAAATTCTTCAAAATAGTTCCCTTGTGCATCAATACACTTGCGGAGACCATTCTGCCACGGCCGGAAGGCCGGACCCTCAACAGGAATGCCTCTCATGAACCTTGTAACATGAGCTTGGATGTTCTCCACCGACTCTCAGTGCTTTCCCTTCAGCTCTCTTTTTAGTCGGGGAACCTGGGGGAGCCTCGATCATTTCTCATCAATTCTAACAATTCTTCACTGCGCAAAACTCGAACCTCTTTTGCTCCTTCTTCAACTCCTTCGGCATAAGCTTCACACAGACCTTTCGCATTTGCAAATCTACATATTTTGAAAAGTTCAGGGTATTAGCGATTGCCTGAATGCTTAACCGACGGTCTGACTTCAAAACTTCATGCACACGCTGGACGTTTTCATCGGTTCGGGCTGTTGTTGGGCGTCCAGAACGAAGCTCGTCAGTGACCTCCCAACCCTCCTTGAAGGCCTTGTGCCACCTTCCACACTGAGATCTCGAAATGCATTCGTCCTTAAAGACTTCTTGAGGCATGTGATAAGTTTCCGTCGCATTCTTCCCAAGCCGCACACAAAACTATCGCGTACCGCTGTCGAAATGGGTAACACTGCGCCACGTAGCGCAATTGCGCCAACTCACTTCATAGAGCTGATGTGTTAACTCACATCTCCAAAATGAATTGGCGCACAGCGCAGGACCGGGAAATTCGAATTTAATTTTTATAAACTGCAACTCCGTGAAATGTAAATGGAGTTTTATCTAGGTAATCTTTATTTTCTAGATTTCACTTTACTTACTGACCATAAGGTTTTAGTTTGACAGAGACAGTTGTGTGTGTACTGTAGTCGATTCTGTGGGGAGTAGTTGAAAGAAAAGCATGGTTGATTTATTTTAATTTGTTATTAAGTGTGTTTTAGTGTACAAAAGTGTTGTTATTTTGTATTCTAAAGTGCAGTGAAGTAACAAAGATAAAAATTCATTGAAATACATAAATTTTGGACATGAATTATTACCGAGTATCTAATATCTATCACTTTAGCCGACAACTAATTTTGGCAAATCGCACCATCGAATCGATGCCAGAAATAACCATGCCGGCATCGGATGCGGTTTACTAATTAAAGGTATGATTCCGAACTACGTTTCACGCAGCAGTGCTGCCGCAACACTACCAGTCCCCATACAATCTATAAGCTTATATGAGAGTACATTCCGAGCTAGGCAGCAATGACGCGGCAGCAATACAGCGGCAGCATTGCAGCGGCAGCAATGTAGTGGCAGCACTGCTGCGCGATAGAGTTTGTATGGGGACCGGTAGTGCCGCGGCAGCATTGATGATGCTGCAGTGCCGCGGCAGCAATGTCGCGGCAGCAGTGTCGCGGCAGTACTGCTGCGTGCAGCGTAGTTCGGAATCATACCTTACGATGCGCATCGACGACAAAAAACAAAAACGCCCATTTCTGGTCATCATGCTCTATATTATTAATTCTTTCACTCACTTGATGTCGATAGGTGAACAAGGCTCATTTTTCACGTAGTCTGTGCGCTGTTTGTGTCACCAAGAACCTGTGAGCGCATTTCGTTGCTCACTCGGCGTGTTTTCATTTTGTTGCACCATGGCGCAATTTTGACTTTACTCAATGAGCCGGCGCAGTTAACTGCGCCTGAGTTACTGAGTTAAGGCACGAATTTTCGCTGAGTTACCCATGTCTAACCGCTGTTCCAGCAAACACTCCATCACGCCTTGACTCGAGCGAAAAAAGACTGCGCGAAGACACGTCCTAACGCTCCTACTGCTCGGAGCGAACTGAGTGATATGGTGAGGAAGTACACCCAAACGCGCACTATCCACACTGGCTACGAAGACCTCGACTTAGATTTGATTATTCATAACGTATGGACTGTTTTTATATTTTTCCTGTATTGACCAGGCGCGTTTAGAATGACAAATCCCCCACTACCTTTTTCGACCAATCTGAGTGCGCTGCGATGGATAGTCGCGTCACAATAAAATCTTGCGCATTACTTTCAGAACGCACCACGAATATTTTTTTACAAAACGTTAATATTTAACCACCATTAACGATGAATTTTGTTAAGGCGTATGACTATATTATTTGTTAAAAAAAAGCTGCATGTTACATGTTATCAATGAAGGAATTGTATTTAAAAAGTTCTGAGTTTGTATACGAGTAATATAGATGTGCGTAAAGTGTGCGATATGTTAGTGAAATTTCAATTGTTTATTGAATTTGTATACTCTTATGTGTAATGTGTGACAACCGAGTGCGATCTCCGAGTTGTATTATAAATTATTTTCCATAAATGTATGCTTTCTTTTATTTTAAACCTTTTTAATTGTGGATCGACGACCTCGGTGGCGTAACGGATAACGCACTTCGGTACGCTTGCGGAGGTCACGGGTTCGATTCCCGTCTCGCGTCTGGGTGTTTATGTATAATATGTATTTATTTACAAAAAAAAAGTATATAAGTAGTATATCAGTTGTCTAGTACCCATAACACAAGTGCTATGCTACTTAGATTGGGACTAGATGGCGCTGTGTGAATTGTCACAAAATATTATTATTATTATTATTATTTTAAACAGGTCGAGCCCGGCCGCAGGGGTTAGTATTCTTACTCCACCCCTGCACGGAGCAAAATTAACAATCTTAACTTTATATAACAATCCATATGTACGTGATATTATTAATAGGTCTTATTTATGAAATATATACTAAACGTCACATTAAGTTGATAACATTGTTTAATTAATTGGACGTTAATGTGTATGGTTTTCGCCGTTGGTAGGAAAATAACAGAATTCACTGATCAATAAAAGCATTAACACGCGGCAGAGTCAATATCAAAAGTAAAATTAGAAATAAAATTGCTTTATCTTAATCGAATCAAATTATTCTTTATTTTAAAGATAAGATACCATTTTGTTATTTTGGCAGACACTATTGATTTAGCTATAAGTCATGTGTAGTTCGAACAGGTGAAATGGGTGGTTCACAGTCTTATCCTGGACTAACTGAAGACGTGCTGGAAGATTATACCACGTTGACATATTTAAATAAAGGAGAAATACTATAGTAAGTATTCCATTAATTTTATTTACATTAATTTAATCATACCGTTATTGTTTGATTATAATATGTGTACAGCCCGTATCATAGTTTTAATCTCCCCACGGCTGGCGGACACTATAGGTCTATATATCAATGCGTATATATTTTATACGAGAAACGTAAAATTTTTTAAGTGAAACTTCTTTAGTGTTCTTTATACTTTTGTGATTTGAAAATTAGACGAAACGAAAAAGCAACAAAAAGAGACTAACATTCATAAATAGGATTTAGCCTACTATAATCTTTGTCTCTTTGTTCGGGTTTTAATACGCTATACGAGTCTATATCTCATTCTCTCGTAGGCTAGTTTTCTGAAGTGTCACTTCTGCCGTATGTGAATTGCACACACTTTTCTCAATTAAAATTACACTTGCGTTATATATACTATAAAATATTTATTAATAATATATGAAAATAAATAATGTCGATAAACTGTGACACTATGCATTGTTTAAATATTTGATTCCGGTGGCAAGCGATAACACCAGGGCAACTTCTGAGATTTGTTACAGGTCGACACTATTGTGCGTTCATTGTTTACGTCTCACTTCATTTTTCTTTATTCCAACAGTCCATATATATTTTCGTATATTTATAACTAAAAGAGTGAGTTTTAGAGTCAGCTTGTAGCATACGCTATCATTAGATTGAACGGACACTCAACGTGTCACTAAATCGACCCAATAAATGAGTTTAAGAAAGTCCTGTATCCCATCATAGGGCGAATTCAATGCGCTTTAGGCTTTAGCTCTCGATGACATCCTTTCGTAAAGTAGGTAGAAGAAAACAGAATGCATGTTAAACCTATCTGAGTTTTATGGAACGACTGCAGTCTGACATTGCTGAAAGGCGAAACTGTACCTGTAAACAACAACAAAAAGAGTATATATACTTTCACATAAACCATTAGTCGTATTTTAGACTATGAAGGTGATTTAATGATGAATCCAATTCACGGGTGTAAGCAGTGCCCCTGGCGTTGCAAACATCCATAGGTGCTTCTTACTATTCAGGTGCAGTATGCCTGCTTTTATATTTGACTAGCCGTTCCCGCCCGCTACGCTGGTCGAATAACACAAAAAAAGAAAATCGAAAAAATATGAGAAGTTTTCGTACGCATGCGCGCTACACCGCTTGCCCCACTTCTTTGCGGCAAGAAAACACATGTTTCTTAAAACTTTAATAACTTTAGGTATGTATATTAAATAACGGTTTTTGAAGCGCACGCCAGAAAGCTCGCAGTTGGCAGAATTTTTTCCTACTTGACACTTATCGTTATATTTTGGATAATTCACAGAATATCTTTATAAATTATAGCCTATGTCCCTATATGTGTTATTCTGATGTATAAGCTATATTATTGTAAAGTTTCATTAAAATCCACTCAGTCGTTTTTGCGTGAAAGACTAACAATCATCCACACATACAGACTTTTGCGTTTATAATATTAGTAAGGGTATCATATCCCGACCCGACGCAGCTTCAAACTAAAATCTTTTGGAGGTCATAACTACGACATTAAATTTTCAGTTTGATGAAAAAGTTTTATTCGATTGATCCCGAGAAAGTAAAGGAAGATTCTAACCATAGATTCAGTAAAGAGCAGATTATCACCAAGTTTCAAGTGTTAAAGGTAACTCGAGTTTTATTACGTTTAATTATGAATTTTATTCATTAATTTACAACTAAATTATCTTTTATTGACTGACCTCTGCGTCCGGGTCGGCCTATCGTAAAAGGCGACAAAACAACCCATCCTAACTAGGCCACCTTTGAGTGACCCAAGTTCCTGTACCCTTATTCCATAAGCGTGTTCGCAATGCCACTGGCGTTGCAAACACCCATAGGTGACGGTAAATTCTAAATTCTAAGTAGGCCGTCAGCCTGTCTGCTGTCCTATAGCAATAAAAAAACATCAGGGTATGAAGAGCCTCGCCATAACGCGAAGGATCTAAACTTCACCTGCTCGGTGGAATACGCTATTAAACAAAGAAGCTTTGATGTAACGTATTCCTTGTTTATCGATGAAAATCTAATTTTTATCAAATCTTTTTTATTATGCTGATGTTGGTCAGGAAATTGCTCTCCAGCCCGATGGAACAATGGCATATGGAAGCCCTTTTTTGTTATGAGGTGGAAAATGCTTAATGCACACCCCGCCGCCTGGAGGCTGGCGGCAGGGTAGTGTGGGAATCCCGTACAATGCGCCTGTACGCCCCCCATAGTTGCCAAAGGGATGCACGTCGCTGGGTAACCTACTAAAAACCACCCTAGTGTTCCTCTTATGTCTGAAGCCTGGGAGGGAGGTATATGCTTTCGCGTGCGCCTCCCATCCAGGCGAGCTGGGGTGGCAATGTTGACCGGCCGGCCTCCTGTGTATACTTACTTGGCCGGAGTATATGTGTCGTATCCCGACTGCCTCTGCACTCTCACAGAGGTGAGAGGGGCGCACGGAACACGGCACGTCCCATCTCCGGCCCGCTGACCTGCGGCTTCCTCTTGCCGTCATTGGCCCTGGCGGGAAGGCACGTCACTGCTACGCTCCCTTTCCCGCTCCGCCGCCTCCTTCGCGGACATGACCGCTTCACAAAAAGAGGCGGCGGCGTCCCTCGCTTCCGACCATTGCTGTGGTTGAGAGGGACAGGTCCGAACCCACAGTGGCGGCGAGGGCATGACGCTCCTCGTCCCACGCAGGACACGCTTGAAGCGTGTGTAGCGCTGTATCTTCGACGTGCCACCCGACACAGGTAGCGGCTGAAACACCCGTGGTTGGTGAGCACCTGTGTCAGGCGGAACGTCTGGGTGCCGTGCTTTCTCAGCAGCCATTCTGACATGACGAGCCGTACCGCTTCAATGGTGGCGCGGGCATATGCAAGCCCTACTCATACTTCTTAATAAGATAATACTGAACACAAATAAAATAGAACTATATTATTATCTAGACAAACCCGTTTCAAGATCGCTTGTTTCGCGTATTTTCTTCAAAACAAGATGATTGCTTTTCATTTGAGGACTTATTGGATCTTAGTTCTGCGATGAGCTCTGAATGTCCACCGGAAGTGAAAGCAGCGTGGGCTTTTATGATATTCGGTATGTACTACAAGTATTCGTAATAATTTTTTTAACAGTTACTTGGTAGCGTATGTAGAGGTATCGCCTTCGGAAAAAAATCTATTAAATGGTCTCGGGTTAGAATCTTTGTATCTTCTCATTTACTACGGATGTTCATCAAGGGTCGGGTCCTTAATTGTATAGACGGTCATCACATATCGTTAGTCCATCTCCTGTCTCTGCTATTTTAAAACAATAAAAAATAACTCCTTCGTAACGTAGAATTTTTCGCATAATTCGGCATTAAGCCTTTTTTTGAACGGCAGTCGAAGTTTATCGTGTGATCGGGTCTGTTGTATAAGTACTCTTGTAAAAGATCTTTACGAGATCACTTAATTTAAATAGTCTCATTTTCTTCTTAGATTTGGATGAAGATAATCAAATATCAGCAAGAGATATCAGTGAGATCATAGACCGTCTGACTTGGGCGCACAATGATCCACTCATGCGCTTGAATTTAGAGGAAAAAAAGAGGATTGCGAAAACTGTAAGTAAAATTTATTTTATTTATAAGAATTATTAATTTTCGTGCAATTGACAAATTGTCAAGTGTGATTTTTAGATATTAGGCCGTGTTCACTTGATATATTTGCCGAGGCAAATTTCAGCCATCCATGACAGCCATTACTCCGTATTAAATTCATAAACAGTATATATTATTAGTATTAAATAAACCAATCAATGAATGAAAACTTTATTGTCCCACTAAAAGCACAATTAAAGAGAGGGAGAGAGAGAAAACAACTTTCCAAGCCACAAAATAATTAGCTCTCCTATACATTTAAAATTGGAATCAAGCATCATCTGTGTACATCTATTGACGATAAAGCTGCTTTTACATGTCTGTGAATCCTGAGTTAAAGCCTGTTACATCATTTTGTAATTAAAAAAGTTGATATTAATAAATTACATTATTGTTAGAAGTTGCTCCTGGGGAGCTTTTTGCGATACGTGATGCGATGGTAATGAAGTGCAAACACAGTTCCTTATTGGAACTTATTTTGAATAAATTTCAGTTTGAATATTTCATTACGTCTGTGTAATCTCTTAGCCGCAAAAATGTAATCCTTTCCTTACAAAGGTTTTATTCGAACTGCATCTGAAACTTGTAATAGGTTCGCTAAGTGTTGATTATGTTGTTTGTGATGGGCCTCCGGCATCTTTGGTCTCAGGGGTGTGCGACTATCCCCTAAAAACCCGCTGTTCTCCCATCGCCTAGTGCCTGGGTCAGAGGATAAACTGGCCCTCCGATTTCGTGGCCTAGGCCGGCTCCTTCCGTTTATTGTGCCAGGGCGTGCTTCAAGCACGGTTTACGCCCGAGGTTAGGATTTCGACTCTCAGGTGATCTCCCATGTCAATCCAAGGTTGACGGGAGCCCGCGGTATAGCACGCGTGCCCTCTACCCCGAAGAGCCGTTATTATCCGTGCAGGGGTGGAGAAAGAATACTGACCTCTGAGGCCAGGGTCGGCCTGTCGTAAACAACCCATCTTACGTGGTAGGGTCCCAAGTCCGTCTGGATGGCGGCCACATGCCGCCATAATAACCTTGTGTTGTGTTCCGGCATTAATGACCCAAGTTCCTGTACCCTTTTGGGATAGCAGTGTTTTCGCGATGCCACTGGCGCTGCAAACACCCTTAGGCGACGGTAACTGCTAAATTTTAAGCGGGCCGTCGCGTCAGCTTGTCTGCTGTCCCAAAGCAATAAAAAAAGGGCCAGTTGCAGCCTTTGTACAGTTTCAGTACGTATTTAATATGATATCAACGTATTTTATGGTTTTATTATATTTTACATGATAATGCGAATATTTTTTTTTGTAGATATTAGCAGAAATGAATTTTGACAATAGTGGCACTATCGGATCAAGTGAATTCAAGATAATCATGTCACGGATACCCGAATTTGGATCTTCATTTTATTTCCGATTGTAAATAAATAATTATATGTATTAGATACTTGCAATATTTTATTATGCGTACCTATTATGTTTTTTTTATCGTGGCCTAAGAATGTGGCTGTCTCATCTCTTCTTGGATGTTTTAGAAGTTAAAACATGCATAACCCATACTTTTAGCTCATAAAGGGTAAAGAATACACCAAGTTCTAGTACTTTTACTCTTCTTACATCCTGGAAAGTCATGAGGATTCTTTAGAGGTCTAAAGGCACTTCATAAAACACTAGATCAATGGAGACCAGTTTTTTTATCCCTGGAATCAACATCAGCTATGCAAAGTGTACCTGATAGGCAAACTAATAAAATGTAGTTTGCATTTACCTATATAATACAAGAAATAGTATCTAAGTCAAACTAACTAAAGTAAAGCCTAGTATTTGGCCTTCAAAAGCCGTGCACTAAGATTCAGTTATGAATAAATTTTTAATCTTGATACATGAGAGGAATTCTGGAAACGCCTTGACTCAGGGCGGGATTTAACCTGTGGTTTCTACAGGAGTTCTTACGTGCGAATCCCGTTGCGCCACGGAGGTCGTCATCTTGTAACTAAGATTTGCCAGAGGTCGTTATTTTAACTAAGACTTGTCACTAGATTATAACACGATTTTGGATTTGGCTTAATTACCACGATAATAAAAACACATCAACAAAATACAATATATATTTTTAAAACTTTTGACGACATATTATCGGACAAATGCCTTGCAAGCTGCTTTATTATATCTTCCGGCGAGGGTACGGTCAGGTAAAGCAGGTATACCGCTTGTGTGCGCCGTACTTGTGGGCAACACGACTGGCTGCTTGTATTTTACATGATACATTGGGAAACTAAGGTAGGTCCTGTGGAAAAAATATAATGATGACATCAAATAGTGCACACTACTTTAGTATTATAAGAAATGGGTAACAGGAAATAATTCATATTTGTATTTAAATAAACAGATCCTATCATCTTTTTAGACGATTTCCTCATAAGCTTCTGGCCTACTATTTTCTTTAATCTGCTCTATTTTAATATTTCTAAGACCGCTTGCACATTAGTGGCCATAGACAAAAAAGAACAGTGCAGCCAATTCGGTTCACTGATCTGGCTGCATTGCGATCTAGCTATCCGGGGGATAATAACGACATTGGTAACAGGCGGTTTGGTTCTAGTTCTCCTACGTGGAAACATGTTTGTTGTGTCCTTAGTGTCGCAAACATCTAAGCGACAATAACTGCTTACTATTTATTGGCCGTCAGCCCAGGGCCGTAGCTAGAGGGGGAGGGGGGGCATTGTGGGGCAATGCCCTACCTTGAAATCCACAATGCCTACCTTAAAAATATCAAAAACTAAGATAAATTATTATAATTAAATTTTGTTCATAGTTTGAGATAAAAAAATTATAGTGATAGTTATCTAAACTTTTCCGTTCTTCGCATTTTGAATAACATGGCGAATCGTAGAATTCAGCTGTTTTAAATATTTTTTTATTATTATGTTAATTATTATAATAAGTTTGCAGAAACAATATGATCTAAATGGTATTTTTGGTCGTATCTATTTACTCGTATCACCACACCTAACAATTAATTATTACCTCACTCTCACTCAGAAGTGGATCTCTACATCAAAATCTGGAAGTTCAACCATCTTGTTCGCTTGTTCTTCATCATTGAGTATTTAATACGAGGCATGCCTTTTAAGCTTTGTCGTTTGAACAAAAAAAACATAACTAGAACCTTATAGTACTTTTTATTGTTTTTCAGAGTATTCACCACGTAGCTTAGTACACTTTTCGATTCGCTCAAATCAGTTATTATAACATTTATTCCACTCTAAAGTGGGGGTTTTCTTAATGGCTGACTTGAAAGCGTCGACTGCTTCTTCACCGGACTGGAACCTTTGACCGCGAAGACTTTTCTTAATTTTAGGAAATGTAAAGAAATGGTTAGGGCTTAGGTCAGGACTGTATGGAGGATGGTCAAGAATTTCTACTTTTTTCTGCTTCAAATACTCAATCGTTTGACGAGCGCTGGAGTTTGTGTTGTTGTGGTGCAGGATGATGCGTCGCTTTGAGTTAGATTTTCGAAGTTCGGCGATGACTTGTGGTAAACAAATTGTGGTATACTACTCTGCGTTAACTGTTCTACGATCTTCAAGTGCAATAGTCGCAACATGACCGGTTTTTCCAACGAACGTGGCCACCATTTTCTTTGAAGTGCTTCGAGAACGAACAACTTTAGTCGGCTTTGGCTCGTCTTGAAAGACCCAGATTGTAGATTGTTGTTTGGAATCAGGATCGTAGGCATAGATCCAAGATTCTTCACCTATGATGATGTCGTAGACGTGATTTGACTCTCCTCAGTTGAACCTTTACAGAGTTTTCTTACACCGTCTGACGCGGGCCGCCTTGTGATCGTCGGAAATCAGATGTGGTATCCAACGGCAAACTAGCTTTCTCACACCAAGCGCTTCATGCAAGATCTTCTGAATGGTTGTCCCTGAGATGCCTAATAGAGCCTCTATCTCTCTCGATACGTCACATGACGATCTTCGAGAATTAGTATGTCCACGGTGGAATTCTAAATACCAGCGTTCGACAGTCCGCAGACATGGGGCTTCATCACTGAACACAGATGTTATCTCTTCAAAACACTGAAGCCGTGTCAGGCCTCTTCTAAAGTTATAGAAAATTATTGCATGAACATTTTCCTTAGAAAGATTCATTTTCGTATGTGACCTGACAGATTCCAATCGACGATGTGACTAAACAATAACATTAATCCTAATACTTTCAACTGTTTTGAGATTCAAAATTTAAACACATTCGAATATCAGTTCCAAATTCAAAATTGCCGGGAAATATAGAAACGACAGAACTTAAAAAGCATGCCTAGTAGTTCTTAGATCCATGCTCATGATCTGTCACAAAAGATACATACATATATACATGGTGATTGATTTAGGAGCCCGTGCTTCGAGGGCAGATCAATTATGTTAATTTTTTTACTACTGCCCTACCTGTAACCAATGCTGCCCTACCTCAAATTCGACTCTAGCTACAGCCCTGTGTCAGCCTATCTGCTGTTGCTTAGCATTTAAAACTCAATATAGGGCTATCGTTGAAATTTCTTTGTAAATCCAGTTGAGGGTTGTGGCTAAAGGTCTAATGTATGGTGAAAAGTGGTGTATGGTGGAAAGGCCCAAGGTAAACATCTTTACATACACGTAAACTAGTTGAAAAGGCTCAGGTACTTACGGAGTCATATCTGCTGGGCATTGCCACGTATACTTAGGGTCGTTAAAATATAACAGTGGATGATATGCTTTCTTATAACCTCTGTAATAATCTCTATGGCGTTGACATGCCTGAAAATTAAGGATAACTAAAATCGAAGAATTTTTTAAGTATAAGTGCATTTTCTATTATAGGGAAATATTTTATAAAACCTCATAAAATGTTTCAATTTCATCCTGCCTTGCATTGTCTACAAAAAGTATATTCATTTTTCAATGCATCAAATTTATTATTACACTAATAATTTTAAACAATACTACTAAAATTTTGAAATAACCGCCACTAATGTCATTTTCTTGTAATAAAAAAAACAACGCCTATAGATATGGCTCGGCATCAAGGTTTTAAAATGTAAACGTATAATGTGTTGTCTCATTTATTTATTAGCAAATTATGTGGATTCGTGTGTGTTTTCTTTAAGAATATAATGTTTTCGAACGCTCCAGTTTCTGATACCTCGCTTGAAATCTATTTTGAAGAAATTAAATTATGGGATGTTGCGTTTAGTCAGCAAAGAAATCGTGTATAAATTATTACATTTATTTTATAAATTAACTCAAAAGAACACAATAGCTAATAAAGACTAAGTATATGTGTGAGATAATACGACAGTAAAATTATAGGTAGCAGCTGATAAAAAATGCAGGAGCATAAATGCTCCTGTAATAAAAGTTGAAATAATTAATCGTCTTAATTTCAACGTTTGTTTATGTATTTCCTCCTCTTTCTTGTACGAAACGTTTCTCTAGAACGTTCATGCTGCGTACTCTCAGGATCTGGAATGAGCTTCCGGCTGAGGTTTTCTCAACACGGTACGCTAGGGGGTTCTTCAAAAAAGGCGTTTTAATATTTCTTCGAGGCCAGCAGCGCGTTGGTATTGCATCTGATGCTGCAAACATCCATAGGCGACGGTGACCACCTGCCAGGGTGGGCCGTCTGCCCGTCTGCTGAACTCTACCTATAAAAAAACGTAAAATAGAAATCAAGGTATTTTAATAAAAAAATCTTTTATTACATTCTTTCATATAAAATCAACAGCTAACAAGTATTACAAAAATCTTTATTAAGTTATCGCACAAACGCTTTACAAGATGATTTTATTATATCGGGCAGCCAACGACCGGTCTGGAAGTTGAGGAAATCCTGACGTTCTAGCAATTGTAGGAGGCAAGATTGTCGGCTGTTTGTATTTCACGTGAAATGCTGGGAAGCTCAAATATGAACTGCAAACAAAATAATTAACTTGTAACTAAATATTAAATCTAACTATTTAAATGATAAACATGAAAGGATTCTTACTGTGACATTTCAGGAGGACATTGCCACATATATTCAGGTTCTCTAAAATATGACAACGGATGATAATGTTTAGGATTTCCTTTGTAATGATCTCAATGCATTTGACAAGCCTGGAAATTTTTTATATATGTTTCAATGATACAAACAAATAAATTCAAATAATGATAAAATATATATTACTGTGTAAAACTTCTCTATTTCTTCCTGTCGTAAAACATCCATGAATAAAATATAATTCACCATTATTATTCAAACAAAATAAGATGTTTCTAAATAAATCCAATAAAATCTACACTTATAATGACACCAAGGTAAGATGTCGTAATATAAAAAAAATATATACTTCTCATCAAAAAAATCGAAACACTACTGCAAGAATTATTCAGGCGGCATTATAATGAAAAAGAGGATTGATATCATTAAAAAAATACGCCAATAAATAGCTGGCAGTTTAGTCTACACAATGATGTACCAGAATTCAATATTTAAATTAAAATTTTCGAATTTACATCCAATACATGAATGTAGAGATTTTTCCAATGTGTATTCCGTCGGAATTTCTGCATTCTAACACATTTCTTGCATAAATTATCGTTTTTTTAATAGAGTTCAGAGCTGAGCTGAGCGTGATTGTTAACTAAGCTCTGTGATACACTACCAAAGAGATCTGTCCTTAAAAATATGGATACCTCGCCCACAGATGCCGCCCAAGTCGCGTACAATACTTGCTTCTTCAGCCCATCAGCTTCTCTTTTCCCTTAGTTTTCGTGTATCCACAACGATACTTGATATTGCTACTCCTATTGCTATATTCTGTAGTTTAGACAAAGTAGGAGCCATGTGAAACACGTCTGCACTGAGTCATACTAGAAAACGATTTGATTTAGGAAGCACAGATCGGAAAGTCTGTAGAGAATAATGTATCCGATTTAGGATTTCCGACAAATCGATAGGATAGGAAGGTGTATATTGTGTTTTAGCCAACTTATGCTTGCAGTTGCACTATATTTTTAACATAAAGAAAGATTATTTACAATGTAAAAACATTTGTAGAAATTACAAATAAAAATGAGACCCCAAACCAACATCAGATTATGGAAACGTTCTCGGAACACTGGCCGCATTCCTCTCTGGTTAGCGAGGCTTATACGTATGCCTAGATATACACCAGTCCTCCGGCCAAGTGAGACACTAACCAAACGTTTAGATAGGTCTCGATTAAGCTTATGAACTTTGGGCCCCACAGACCAAGAGTCTCAATTCTAGCTTTCAATGATGTGACCTTTTTTATGGTGTGGTGTTTGAGGCGTATAGCCTTTTTTGACTTACGCTATCCAAATAATGTCCAGTCGCTTATATACATAATTTTACAAAATAAAATGGATGACAGGGTGTGAAATTATTTAACCTATAATTAGCGTTCAATGAACTCGTTACCAAAAAAAATATTTGGTCAGATATCATAAAAACTATATAGAAAAGATTGAAAATATAGATTTTCCGAAGTTTACGATACACTTAATTTAATGTCATTGTCAAATAGTATGTTCTGTCAAAATACTGTCAAACTTATACAGAAAATGTCAAAACAATTTTATCTGGAACTTTTTTACTGTTTTTATTTTACACGCATTTGTTGTAAATTCAAACAATATTTGTTATTACTTGTGATCATTCTTTTATTATCAGTCAATTAATTTAAATAATTGTTTCTTTATGATAGATTATTGATCTTTTGTTAATTTGGGTGAACTATTTTTGTCCGCTCTACATTCGGTGTATTAAAATAAATTTGACGTCCAGGAAAAGATGTTCTTCCTGCATGGTGAGTTCACTAGAACTTATTGTATTTGGTAGTTTTTAAACTGGTTATAAGTTAAAACTCACTAATAAGAATATTGTGTAGGAGTTTAAATCATTTGCATATTATTCGTCAATTGCTTCCGACTGCGACGACTGCAGTACAATTCACAGATTTTTGAATGTTTTATGAACATTTTACGCATTGTGTTCACGGTCATTGCAGTATATATGCTTGTTTGTTAAGTAGTAAAACACTGTTTCTAAGGTGTTTAAATATTATTGACACTGTGTTATTGTGAGATATTTGTGTAGTTTTAAAGAACTAGCTTTCGAAATTTTGTTATATGAATGATTGCTTAATAGGTAATTTATTTACATCTGAGCCCTCAAGCACTAAAATAATAAAGTAAAGTAAGGATACTGGACTTGCTTCTGGAGGAACGGGTAGTAGTCATCCTTAATAAAATCTTGACTGGTATACATTTAATTTGAGTACTTACTGAACACAGCTGCACTCTCTTGTTGCACAGCTATGTGTTGTTTGTTAAACAGTGGCTAGTTATATTTATGTAATAATAAAACATGGAGTGTTAAAAGCTTAAGTCTTCTACCTGCTTACTAAATGAAGTCTAGTCCATTTAATAGTTAATTACTTTTGTCATTTACTTACCATATTGCATTTCAGTCATTGTAATAGTCAAATTAATGACTTGATCCATAACATCATGAGTCATGCTATAAAAAATGTTGTTAGTACTATCAAAGCATTATCATTTGATAAAGTTATTTGATAACTGCTATATCAAATTAGTGTCACTACTTCGCTATCATTCCCTGGTATTATTATCAAGTCATCTACTGATAATTTTATGTATTTATTCATAGCTTTGCCTTTGACTTTGCCTATGCAATAGGGGAAGTCACTTCGAGCAAGAACTAGATTAAATTACAAAATATCTTAATTGTCACTTATTATTAATTGTTATTACTACTAAACTGTTACTGGTTCTAAATTTTAATTTAAATTTGTATTTTTTGTTTTATTTACATTGGGTATTATTTTTAATCAATTTCATGGAAATTATAAAGAGCAACATTAAGTTTAGTTTGAATACTAATTTCGGTCTGCTTCCTTTGTGGTCTTTTTTTTTCAGTTTCTTAGAAATAAGTTCCTATTTGTTATTAATAGTAATTATTGGAGAGCTAAAATAGTCTGCAAGCCAAGTTTCATAACCTTTTTTTGTTTTTAAAGCATTATAGTGGAATGAAATCTCAAAAAAAAAAATTGAAATAATATAGTTTTTCATCTCTTATTTTTAAATTTAGATGGATAATTGTTGTTTTAATATTGATAAATAATTGGTGTTTAATCATTTTTTATAAACCAGAGGAAAAAATGAGATTTAAATTGATCCTTTATTTAAATAAATTTTTGATGTGTCTAATATATCTGATGTATCTAATAAATACATTTTTGACCTTTATCACTTCCTAACGGGAATACATCAAATTACCAATAACCCTGTATATACTATAAAATGTTAGTATGTCCTAAAGTACTTGGTAACCAGGAGGTCATAGTTTAGATTACCATGATGGTTTGTACTTCTTAAACAGTTTCTTTTGCATGTATGTAGATTTATTGCATGCTGATAGTGAAGAAAAACATTGTGATGAACCTGAAACGAATCCCACCTTTGATAAGTACACTGTGTGCTGGAGCCTCAAGCCCAGAAGTCAAACAATGTCAATATTTTTTAAAGCTCTGTGTTAAAATAATAATAAAATAAATATATTGGGACAATTCATCATAAGTCATGTCAATCCATCAAAATTATCAAAATTCTAGTGGAAATTTATTTATTATTATGATATAAAATTTACAAAAGAAAAAGAAGGAAAATCTAAATAAAAATGGGAATAGCAGTATGTCCAATGTTAGTGGCCCCTTGTCCAACAATGTGCTGTCCCTGTTTGTCAGGATGTCTTTCACTGAAGGTTATGTATTGTTATGAAAGAAGGCACGGGTTTTAAGGCCTCTAACTTGTCAAAAGGAAGATTGCTGTGAACCACCACCAAAATATATGAAGATGGAGGCATTGTGCGCAAGCTGCCGTGTCTGCATTCAAATGCAATGGAATGCAGGACCAAGAGCATTCGAAGACACTCAGCACTGCGAATTTCCTATTTTGAAGCCCTCGTGACGTAGTTGTTGAATGTAAATTGTGGATGGACCCTGTAAAAGTCGGCGACCCGGCAAATGAGCCACCCTGTACACCCAAACCAACACCCGGATGTTGTTTACTCAAGAAGAAACCAATAAAAGTATAACTTGAGGATATATTAGATGATTGATAATGAAATTTTGTGTCCTACTTTTAATGTGAAATGAGAAAAATAATTTAAATAAAAAGGATAATAGATTTTTCCCCAAAAAGGGGTTAACGTCAGGTAGGTCAGGTAGGCGGGTCGGTTGTAAAAACTAAGTCACAACAATTACAACATGTAACATGTTGTGCCCACCCCATATAATGTGGGATAAGAGCAGGAGGAAGAAGAAGATATTGGGACAATTCACACAATGCCATCTAGTCCCAAAGTAGCATAGCACTTGTGTTATGGGTACTAAACAACTAATATGCTATATAATTATATACTATACCTTTGTAAATAAATACTTATTATACATAAACTCCTAAATGCAAGATGATATCGAATCAGACCTCTGCTGATGTGAACTCTGCAAGCATACTGAAGTGCGCTAGGAGGTCTTCAGTTCTGTTTTGTGATTTTTTATCAATCCATCAACCCTTTTTTTGACACAATCCTATACATAACACAGTTGAATTGAAAGGACTATTGTTGTCTCATTCTGCTCAGTTCAATTGTTTGACCTCAATGATCTGTAACATGATCAATGGAACATTATTGAATTACATCCCTACATGGCAAATAAATGAGTCACATTTGATAATTTTACAATGTAGGTAAAGAATAAAGAATTTTTTGTATTCTGTGAAATGAAATGCTTTTATTGTTGATATGTTTTCATCTATATGATTTTTACTGCATGTAGTAAAATGGTTTCAATACGTGTTTCGAGTCTGGGTGGCTATGTATAATATGAATTTATTTACAAAATAAATGTATATCTTAAGTAATATATCAGTTGTTTAGTATTCACTAACCAATCATTAGTAACACAAGAACTCTGCTGCTTACTATGGGACTAAATGCTGCTGTGAATGTCACACTATATTTATTTATTACTAGCCGTTCCCGCCCGAAAAATATGAGAAGTTATCGTACGCATGCGCTGCGCGCTGCACCACTTGTCCCACTTCTCCGCATCAAGAAAACACACATCACTGAACTATGTGTTATCGATGTTTTTTAAAATATTAATAAATTTATATTAAATGATGATATCCCAATATTTTTTTTTTAGATAAAGGCCTAAGAAATAAAACTTATAAAATTTAATTGGGATCTATCCAGTAGTTTTGCCGTGATGCGCGCGTAACTGCAGACCTTTATCATTTTATTTATATAGACATTAATTAAAGCTTTGCTACACAGTTTTCAACTAGTACATGGAACAAACTGTAAAAAATAATTGTATATTTTATTGATATGATATAAGTTCATTTGCATACCATCCAGTTCCATGCCTTCAAGATTTTATACAATAATATACTAAGAGATAATCCAAATGATGTTTCGACTTTTGTAAATTTGTACTTAGATAGATAGATAAAGCTTTATTTATCACCAAAATTACAATTTACAGCACAAGTAGGTATATAATAAATTGATGCTGAAAAATCGGCGGCTTTATCGCTTACAGCGATCTCTTCCAGGCAACTGTACTGCATAAGGAATTTGAATAATATCCGTGCAGAGGCGGAGAAAGAATATTGACATTTGCGGCCAGGGTCGGCCTGCCGTAAAAGGCGACAAAACAACCCACCCTAGCTACGTAGGGCCCGAAGCCCGACTGGGTGGCGACCACCATTGGTCTTAAGTATGCCGCCATAATAACCTTGTGTTATGTACCGGAATTAGTGACCCAAGTACCTGCACCCTTCTGGGATAGCAGCGTGTTCGCGATGCTACTGGCGTTGTACACCCATAGGCGACGGTAACTGCTAAATTCTAAGCGGGCCGTCAGCCTGTCTGCTGTCCTACAGCAATAAAAAAATATAATTCTGACGAGAAGATGGCGCTATAAATTTAGGAATATAGAAACAATAAACTAGATAATTGGCTACGCATAATTATTTACAGACAAATAGTGGTTGCGTACTATATTTTTAAAAGCTGACAAGGTTTTGGCTTCTCTAACGGAAAGTAGCAACGCGTTCCAAAGTTGACAGCCTGCACTGTAAAGGATTTATCATAAATTGATGAACTGTGTGCAGGTGTCCTAAGTTTTCGATAAGTACTCGAGCGCAATTTTTCGGATGAAGAAAGGAGAAGAAATTCAAAACGTTCCTTAAGACGACACTAAGTGCTAGCGACCTTGAGCGAGTGGGAGGAGTTTGAGCTAGTGAGAGTAGCACGCGCGGGGCCCCCCCGCAACCCGCATTGAAAATTCGCAGGCGACGTAATTGTATATTTTAGAGAAGTTCGTTGGGTAACCATACGTTACAGATTATGAAGACTATCTAATAATCATGAAATTTTTAACCGCTTATTTAATATTAGTTAGGATTATTGTTTCATGTTCTGTATCTTATATCATTCCCTGTGGTAGGATATAATATAATATAGGTATTTCAATAAACGGAAAATATAATTATATCAAACGAACACAGGTTTTCTGTCTACAGGTTTTGTAACTATAAATAAAAAAGTGAATTAGGTATTTATAGGATTTTATTTAAAACTCCTCGAAATTTAATACTTTCACAGCAACTATACTGTCTTCTTTTTCAGCCGTCACTGCTCGTTTTTTTATTAGTTTGTTTTTATTTTCTTTTTCCTCTTCCTTTTTCCTTTTGCGTCCGTGTATGGCACTAACTATATAAGAGGGGTCCCTAATTACCATATTCCTCGTATATCTTGGATCAACCAGTTCGGAAAGCATACAATCTGTATAAAACTTAATTAAATTATTTTTCATTTTAGTGTCCCAAAAAGCGTCATCCTTGTAAATTAGTTCAATTTTTACAGGAAAGTTTTCACCAGACCAAATACCAAGCATACATTTATCTTTTCCTGTTATATGCAGCTGTCCCTGTATTTGATACCACCAATTATGTTCTTTGTTTATTATGTAATTACCGTTTACCAGTTTTTTATAAAACAATACTTTTTTTTCATGGATGGCTTTATCTAGTCCTAGTTTGTAAGCTGTGAGTGGACATTTTATTTCTAAAATGGTGTTTTTATTAATAATACCGTCTGGTGATGCGCCGAGGAAGGGTATTTCTTCATCAAGAAAAAGTCCACACGGTTCTATTTTAATATTTTCTTGTTTCGACAATTGTTCTTTCGCAAAATTTTCGTTGTCTTGTCCATGTTTTATAGACTTAATGTGTCCTATAGACTCTTTATATAAAAGATCTTTAACTAAATTGCAGCAACTTATGTCATTGCGTCTTTTTATAACACGTCCAAAGTTGGAAGCGGTCAAAATCCGTCTTCGTAGTTCTAGCCACTCACTAGAACCACTTTGTAATATAGTCTTCCTTTCTATTTGTTTTCTTTGTTTGGCAGTTTCCGCCAAATTTGCTAAAAATATTTTTTTTTGATTCCTCTAATATATCATCATCCATATCCGGTCTTGAACATTGCTCACCATAGTTTTTATTACTTTCTGTGTAGTGTTCATGTAATCTCTTCTTTATTCTATGATAATTTTTTGGTAAATGTAGGCGTTTTTGTTTACGTATTTCCATCTTTTTTAATTCACCATTTGGACTCCTGCCCGTGATTGATTTTTGCAACAACGATAAAGGTTTATGGGTATTAAATGATAAAGCAGCTGCATTACAACGCATATGGTATTGGTTCTTCTGGGAAAAATTTACCCGCTTACCCCCTACAAATTTTGCAACAATACTATGGAAGCGCTCCACAGTGTTGCTGTCAACGTCTTCAATCAAGCTTCTTGCATGAGCAGCTATATGTGTCAATACAAATTTTATTCTATGCCACAAACTGTTTGTGAAAATATCTCTGTCTATGTTGTCATCTTCTCCCATTTTCGAGCAAAAATATGTCTTACAATTAGTATGAACTCCAAATGCATGTTCTGCGGCTAACATGATATCATTATGTAAACTAGTGACATTGCCAGAATTTTTATAATTTCTTATAGCGGTTACTATTACCTTTCTTATTGACAGTATTCTTTGTTTTGTTATATATTTTCTGTATTTAATTAAATATTTCGTGTCAGTGATAAGAGCTTGTAACTTATTGCAAAGGTTTCTTAACAGGTGGTTGCGGCATTCGATTTTTTCAATTGTTATATTTTCATACGGTCTTGACTGTAACAATTTTGCATAAGTATTTGCATCACCATCTGATATTAACCTTGAATATATTAAATTATGCATTTCTATGCTGTTCTTGAATCCTTCTACCAAGATCGTGGATTCCATTCCAGTTGAAGGACCTGAAAATAAAGTAATAATTATTCCAACCATAAAATTTTAGTTTCTTTATTATTATTACAACATATTTAATATTATGAATTTACCAGAATAATTTTTATAGCAAGCATGCTCCTTAGGTGTGACATTTTTCTTGGCAGCTTGGGCGCATATGCAGCAGTATTTATTTTTCACTGCCATATAAATAATTTTTCCAGTTCTTTTCCCAATTATCGCAGCTGCGCCTGATAGGGATGAGTAATTTTTTTTATAAGATCTTTTTCCCCAACATCCATCTGCAATAACGTCAATATATGGAATGCCATTTTCAGTAACTCTACCGTCTTCCAAAGCCATTTGACGTTCTTCATTAGCGGCTTCATTCATAGAATTCAAAGCTTCTTTTTCCCAAACTTTGTTAATTGTTCCCATTCTTTTATTAAATAACTCATAGGATATATGAGGCAAGTCCATTGCTGCCAATAATTCATTAAGCTGTGTATAGCCACAACCTATTGCCACTGCACCCGCAACTGTATTAATATTTAAGTCAATTTCAGGATCATTGCAACAAATGACAAAAGTTTCGTTACACATGTTGCATTTTAGTTTTAGTTTAGAAACAAGGCCCAGTTTTCGTTCAGATATAATTTCTACAGATTTCAAACCACAGTCTATATTACCATGTGAAGATATTTCTTGAAGCTCTTTAAAAAAATGTTTAATATTTAATATTCGCATTCCATTCACTATTTCTTGATTATTTCTGAAAAGGAAATATACATAATAAGAATTTTGCAATATTAAACAGAATAAGGCCTTTAACATTTGTTTTGTAATATCTTTTATTGTTCACATTCTTTGCTATCTATCACTCACGGGTTCTGCAATATTATATTGAAAATTTTCCCCTTTTTTATTAATTTTATTTATCGAGAGTTTTACTATATAAAACTTTATATTGACAGACTATCCTGACATCATAGAAATAATAATACGTTTACCTGACCGAATTTGACTTCTCGTTTTCAATATCCATTTGAAAGCTTTCTTCCTGCTCAGCAAATATCGTTTCGGTTACTTGAGAACTGTAACAGTTATAGTAATTAATATAAGTTAATAGAATTAGGTTTCAAATATGCTAAAATCATAATATTGAATTAGATATGCATTTACTTGTCAACAATCTTGTTCTCATTTTCATTGTCAATATGGGAAGATCCTTTAATCACTCCAAGCGTTTCCGTAAATTCAGACCTACAATATAAATGTATTTATATTTAGTTATACAGTGACAATAGTAATAGCATTCAAATATTTTTAAAACTCGAATCCGGACTGTCCCGACTACGATGTAGTATTGTCATACTACACTACAATACACACCTCGTCTCTGTCTCCTCATTTACGTCGCGATTATCTTTGTTATTAGGTAATCTCCTAAAAAGAAAATAATGTCACTTAGTAAAATAAAAAATAATAATATATGTAACAATTAAATGTTATGATTAATTTATCTGGTCCAATTTACATCAATGTGCTAAAATACACATATGATAATTATGATTGAGAACACGTTACTTACCTTAGTAATCTATTTTTTGCGAGCGTTTGGCGTTTCTTTTTTAGTAATCTAGATTTACCAGCCATTTTAGCGCGAAACTTATAATAGAGTTAAATCGTTTAGTGATTGCTCCGAGCGTCAACGTCTACCCGTGACAGTGGTCAGCGATGCACTGCCGCCCGTCGCCCGCAAGGGCCCCTGCTAACCCGAGCATAAAGATTATTCGAAAAAGCATAATTGTATATTATCCTTTTACTTTGAAATAAAAAGTCGTATATTAAAAGATGGGTAATTAAATTGTGTTTAAGATGGTGAAGGTTTCATAAAAATACGCTTGATAGTTTTTACGTGATTCTCAGATTTTTATCTGCGTTAGACCTAACTTTACAAATTAATTACACTATGTAATATAAACATAATCTAAAATATTCACATATTAAGTTATTGAGAAAATGCTCAAATTTAACATATATTTTTTCCAGTTCATTAACACCACTCGTTTAGATGTGATCTTCAGAATAAAATCATTAAAAGTCTCTTGTCGTCGCCTTAAGGTAAAAGGGAGTATAGGGATTATACAAAATGTTATAAAGGATAGTGAGAATGTGAGTATTCCGAAGACAGCGAATAGGAAGCCACTTGAGCCTCAATCGAAATTCAGAGACATGGTCATATTTACGCAAGCCAAATGAGCCAAATGATGACAATGTAACCTTATACAAAAATTTTGAAGCCATTCAAGTTTATGCTCTTGGGTTAAATAATTGCTTAATTGCTCTTTGTTTGATTACAATAACCCATTGTATGTATTTGTTAATAATAGTGGCACTTCTCCAAGTATTGAAAGTAAATAAAGAATAATATTGAATATTGATTAGGGTGTACAACTACAATATTAGTTGATAAAAATTGCTGTGAAGATCCATCTAAGTGCTATCCCTGCTTGCCACGATGACCTTCGCCAAAGGTTATGTATTTTTGTGAAAAGAAACCGCGAGTATCAAGGCCTCTAACTGGCCAAGAGGAAGATTGCTCTGAGCCACCACCAAAATATATGAAGATGGACACGCATTGTACGCAAGCTGTCTGTGTCTGCATTCAAGCGCAACGGAATGCAGGACTAAGAACATTCGAAGGCGCTCGGCACTGCGAATTTCCTATTTAGAAGCCCTCGTGACGTAGTTGTCGAATGTATTACTAATGTGTATGTATGCACGGACCCCGTAAAAGTCGGCGACACGGCAAATGTGCCACCCTGTACACCCAAAACTGACACCCGGATGTTGTTTATTCAAGAAGAAACCAATAAAAGTGTCGCTTGAGGATATATTATGGTGAACGCACACTTGTCCGAGTCGAATGAAACGAATTTTAGAATTCTGTATATGAAATATCATGAAACCTCGCACACTTCCCCGCGTCGAATCGTCCGAATCTGGAAGAACCCCAGAAATCCTAGATGAATTCGACTCGACCGATGCGCTCGCATTCTATCAGTTGCGTATAACAGAGCAACGAGCGAGTATTATTTCTGCATTGCAGGCGTAAAGGAAATAGAAACGATTTCTTCGACGCGGTCGATTCTTTCGGCGCGGTCGATTCTTCTGGTGCGGATATGTGTGCGAGGCCTCCTTGACTTCGAGTCGTTCGGCGCGTTCGGCTCGGACAAGTGTGCGTTCACCATTAAGGTGCGTTTCCATGCTTGCCAAGGCTCGACAAGCATCCACAAGCTCCAAGCGTCCACAAATCTCGCTTGGCATTTGGAAGTCGTTTACACGCTTGTGAATGCGTCAGTGTGCTACGTACATCCAAGCATGGTGGACACCGAACTTGTATCGGCTATTACGTTTGGTTTAACCTACTTTTATTTCAAATACAAGCAAAGTAAAACAAAAGCAACTTAAACCCGACGACCACGAAGATGGTGGATGATAAAGATTCATAGGAACTTTATCATTCATAGAAACCACTCATTTTCACAGAACTAGACGAGCGTTCGTCGCGAGATCACTGCGGCTACCGGCTACTAAGCGCGCGCCAACGTGTGAACGCGTCGCAAGCGCTTGCCGCAAGCGCCCTTTGATCTGTGTCCAAAAACCGACACTAGACCGGGTCGAATACAAGCGTCCACAAGCTCACGCAAGCCAAGCTAAACGCCCTCTTTACACGCTTGTGCTTGTGGATGCTTGCCGAGCCTTGGCAAGCATGGAAACGCACCATTAGATGATTGACAACGAAATTTCGTGTCCTACTTTAAATGTGAAACGAGATAAATAAACTAAATAAAAAGGAGATTTTTCCCCAAAAAGGGGTCAACGTCAGGCAGGCGGCCGATTGTAAAAACTAAGCCACAACTATTACAACATGTAACATGTTTTGCCGACCCCATATAATGTGGGATAATGGCAGGAGGAAGAGAGATTTAAATGGTCATGCAGGGTTTGATATCATGAAGAACTTCTATATGTTTATCTTCTATAGGATTCCAATCCAAGCCGTTTCGGGTTTATGTTTATAATATTATTCTGATTTAAACAAAGTTGTGCACAAGTCACTAACGTCTTGCTGTCTCATGTTTTGTAAATGTTGATTAAATAATATAATTTTGTTATAAGTATTGCTGAGATATTAGCCGATGAATCCGGAAAAATCTTTGACATACATTTGTAAGAAAGATGTTTTCACACATCGTTATTGTAACATGCCTGATGACAATGTAAAACGAAATGTTAATTGACAAATTAAGTATGTTTTTTTATGATAATACATCTTCAATATAAGAAAAAATGTAATAATATCGAGTAATTACCATTAACGGTAATGATACTCCATTAATAAAGTTATTAGTAAATATCGGCTAATATTAATGTCTACCTTGATATTTAATTATGAAGGTAGATAGTAGTAGTAAGTAGATAAGATAAGAAGGTAGATACCTTCATATATAAATTAATTTCTACTTGGGATGTTATATCTAGTAGATCCACTGTTAGAGTAATTCTTCTGCATAGCCTAAAATAATTTTCTAAGAATAGTGATAGTCCTTTTAATACATGTAGAGGAGAAGTTATTATGGGTAGTTAAAGGTTTATTTTTCAAACATGAGTCGCAAATTTATTGTTGGTGGTAACTGGAAGATGAACGGTGATAAAAATCAAATAGATGAAATAGTTAATAATTTGAAGAGAGGACCACTTGATCCTAATGTTGAGGTGGTGATTGGTGTACCTTCAATTTACCTTGACTATGTGCGAAGCATTGTGCCGGACTCGATTGGAGTTGCTGCCCAGAATTGCTGGAAATCATCCAAAGGAGCTTTTACTGGTGAAATCTCGCCGGCCATGATTAAAGACGTTTTTGTGGATTGGGTTATCCTTGGTCACTCGGAAAGGAGGGCACTCTTTGGTGAAAAAGACGATCTGGTTGCTGAGAAGATAGCCCATGCATTAGAGTCAGAATTGAAAGTGATTGCTTGCATTGGGGAGACTATAGAAGAGAGGGAATCCGGAAAAACAGATGAAGTGGTATTCCGACAGTTAAAAGTTCTCATTCCAGCTATTGGAAACAATTGGTCCAAAGTTGTTTTAGCTTATGAACCAGTTTGGGCTATTGGAACTGGAAAGACTGCTACTCCTCAACAGGCTCAAAATATTCACTCAGGTTTGCGTAATTGGCTGTCGAGTAACGTATCCGCAGATGTAGCCGCTTCAGTGCGCATTCAGTACGGAGGTTCCGTGACCGCTGCTAACGCTAAAGAACTCACCGCTTGTCCCGACATTGACGGCTTCCTTGTGGGCGGGGCTAGCCTCAAACCAGAGTTCGTGGACATTATAAATGCTTCACAGTAAATGGATCTAACATTTTTACCTTGTCTTCCTACTTACCTATATATAAAGTATGCGTCATCTAAATGAAGCACAAAATAAATTTTCATTGAAATAAACTTTATTTCATTATTAATGCTAGGATTGCTAATTTAACAGGAAGCAGTTACCGTCGCCTATGAATGTTTGCGACGCCGGAGACACCGCAAATACGCCGCCGTTCGCACAGAGGAACTCGAAACGTGAGTTACTTTCGCCGGAATACAACATATGGTTACTATGGCGGTATGCTTAGAAACCAGGAGTGGTTGCTATCCAGGCGGGCTTGGGGTCCTAGGAATGTTTTTTCGCCTTTTACGATAGGCCGACCCCGGCCGTATTCTTACTTCACTACCTGGTAACAACAAATTACTTGAAAGGTATTCGAAATTCTAATTCATTTATTTGTTGTTAAATTAGTTTCATCAGAAGTGTGATAAATTTTGGTTTAGTAGACTCAACTATTTCTTGGTTGGTTTTCAAGGTTGGTGATTGTAAATTGGAAGATTTTACATGTGTACTTTACGTGTGTTATCATCTTATTTAATTTGAAAAATGAAAACAATATGAATGTCGCATGATTGGACAGTTATATTTAACAGTTCTTGTATCAGTAGGCACGTTCTATTCATGGTCGAAAACAGGTTACTTAAAAAGTTTAAGTAGTAATTAAAATGCTTAACTTAGAGATGAATGAATTTAATTATATATACATACTTTTAATATAATAACCTATTATATTCTATTTATATATTTATCAGTCCCATTTCAGAGTATATTTCGTTATTTTTAAATCTTAAGTGTTTTAGTCTCTTTATATCATCACCCAGCCGGATCTAAATGCCCGTGGAGGTGGCATAAAAGGGTACACCAAGTTTGTTACTTTCTGTAGAACGATTGTAGTCACTATGTCTAAACTATGTTATTTAAATTATTATCTGAATATTAAATTTTATTATAAATTATGTTACAAAAAACAATTAAATTAATTATAATGTCTGTTAACGAGGAATGAACTTTTGTTAATCTCGTTACATAATGGGGAGTTTATTTTTCATATAAGGAATATCATCACACCTCAAGTAATAAAAGGAAATAATCTTTAACTCATTAATCTTATTTATTTTGAAAAAATATTTTAAAACATATAATACATAAACCAAATAACTTCAGTGTAGAAAAAATTAATTGAACGAATTAAAATAACTTCTTTGTAGTATGGTATTTTAAATTTCCATGACGAATAATGACGTCATGTCTATTGCAGTTATACTTCGTGTATGACGAAATATTTCGTCTCACCCGGTTAACAGGTTAATAGTAAAGACATAGTTTTTCATATTTCAGCTGTCGCGTAGCAGGCGTCTATTGTGATGGTGATGACGTGCACCCCAGCGTTGGGCATGGGCGACGCGGTGCTGCACGAGCGGCTGCCGGCGCTCTGGCGGCGCATCGAGGACGCCCACTACGTCTATCTCGAGACCGATGACAGTCCCGAGAAGCTGCAGCAGAAGAAAAAATTAGAAGGTAATTTAAATACACAGCATGGATTAGGAGCCAGTTGTAGTTACTACAAAAAAAATACAGTGCGTAAGAAAGTATACTTCTTTAGCGTAATTAGAACAATTTCTAAAGATTTAATCCCGTATGCCTCAACACTTTGTAAAAGGAATGATAAATTAATAAAATAAAAATAATACATACTGACAGTTAATCTCAAATCTATAAATCCACTTAAAAAGTATTTTATAATGGCCACCGTTCACCATAATATATAATTTAAAATCATATACTACACATAAATATTTCTGAATAAATATATTTTTTTTTATGTCGATTGATATAAAACACGTAGATTTATGGATATTTGAGAAACGACTGAAAATAGCTCCGAGTTGTCATGGAAACTCGACATACAGCTTATAGCTAACTTCATCATGTCGCTTTTTTGACTATCGATGTGCGCGTAAATCGTAAAAATTTTAATCTCATATTGTGTTTTCAAACAAGCCAAAAGTATAAATTCAAAAATAATCGTTTACGAAATTTATTTTTGCGGGCTTAACCAAAAACGAAGGGATTTTTTTGCTGAATTATAATATACTAGCAGCCCGTCCTAGCTTCGCACGGGTATTTAACAAAAAATAAAAAATTAAACCCTTCTATTTTTTTTTCGGTCTCGGGGAAAAACCTCTCTTGACGGGTTATCCCGGCCCGGGGGGACCGAGGGATATAAGGGACTCCGGAAAAGATGTTCGACCCACTAAAAAACCCCGCTGTTCTCCTATCGTCTACGCCCGGGCCCACGGATATATGGCCTGCCGATATCGTGGCCCGGGCCGGCTACGGCCCACGCTTTGTCTTAAAGCGGGCCCCTTCTAAAGTGCTGGCGCCAGGGGGTCAGGGTTTCGTCCCCCCGGCGCTCTCTTGTAACAACTCTAGGAGTTGAGGGGGGCTGTGGAACAGCACGCGGCCTTCTCCCTCGCGGCAATAGTGCGGGCGGCGGATCCTCCCCCGAGGGGCCGCCCGCGGCCGTTTTCTACGTCGGCCGGAGATCGTTGCCCGCCCTCCGGCGCCGATGACGCGGACTACGTTGGCGGGAGGGGAGTGCGGTGGCGGACTCCCGCTCCCGTTCCGCCGCCTCCCTTGCAGACACTACTGCCTCGCAAAAGGAGGCGACGGCCGTCCATCCAGGATCGCCCTCGACCATGGACAGAACCAGGGCCGGGAGTGACAGGTCCGCGGCCAATTCTGGAAGGGACTCGCATACCCGTCGCGTGCTAGTCAGGCGTGGGTACGACTACCAGACGACACTCCAGAAAAAGTAGAGTCGCCTGACGTCGTAGCCGGCCCAGCAAGACCAACCGACAGCGAGGATGCAATTCCCGCCCCGGGAACATTCTCTGTGCAGGCGCAGTCGAAATAGGCATGGTTTCAACTACCAAATCAGGTCCCAGGGTAGAACCCGGGACCCCAATCAGTATTCGCAATCATCCCACCGGGGACCATGCCACGAACAGAGAGCTAAGTTGGAAAGGATGTAAGAGGTAGACGGAAAGAAAGGTAGGACTCTGTCGCCTCGAACGGAGAGGGGAGTGAAGCGACGGATGCTCGGGCACCTCGGGTACGCACACCCGTAGAGGAGCGCCCCTGAGGGCAAACCCTTCTATGCGTCAGGTTACTAAAAAAATAAAATTATAAAGAAAGTTTGAATATTATTATTTCTATGAGCTTGTATTTTAATGATTTTTTTTGTTATTACTTTTTATTTATTTTTCGTTATTTTTTAATAAGTATTCTAATTTTTGTAAAAACCCCAGTGACGCACGCCTACATTGCATAAGGTGCTGCCTAGCTAGCCGAACAGGGTGAGCGGCTACCACGCAACATTTTTCTAATACTTACATTTTTAAACTCGTGATATCTTTCGAATGGAATATCCGAATTGAATAATTCAAAAAGTTATATAAAGGTATTGAAACAGTTTTGAATATGAAGTAATTTATTTTGATAAGGATTAATACCAAGATCCAAATAAAGAGTATTTTCTAGGGGCGGCATTTCAATTAAATTTTTAAAATAAAAGAACACTTATTGTGGCATAACTATAATAGTTAGACATATGCTGTCGCGACATTTTTTGTAAATAATGATGTGTTCTGCAAAGTTGTAGTACATTATTTTATTCTATCATCAATAGTTTTCGCAACGCACGCGATTTAAATAATATTTTAGGTAATTTTTTTACACTTTGGGTTACATTATTGGAGTTTTAGTAAGGATCCCTAATTTTTTTGAAAATATAATATAGCCTATGTCACCCGGGGATAGTGTAGCTTCCCAACAATGAAAGAATTTTTTAAATCGGGTCAGTAGTTTCGGAGCCTATTCAAAGCAAACAAACAAACAAACAAACAAACAAACAAACAAACAAACAAACAAACAAACAAACAAACAAACAATCAAATCTTTCCTCTTTATAATAGTAGTATAGATATTCTTTTGCATTTGATACAATTTCGCATGCATTAGATTGTTTAGAATTTTAAACATTTGTAAAATAAATCTTTTGGTTCAATGTCGAATTTGCAATTGTAGATTGAAAATCTTTATGCCTAGCTATTTTTGAATATTACTTATATCAGTGTATTAGGCTAAGTAATATCCGAAGGTTAAATTATATAATTTCAATGAAGTTTTAATGATATGAAAATATAACTCAAAATAAGAACATTTAAACGCTACAAGCGTCTTTATCTAGTTTCCTCCAGACCAGTGGCTACCCGCAGCTCGTGAGCCGCATGCGTCTCGTTGACTCTTCGGCTACGGCTTTTACGCAAAATTTAGTCCAGGCACGGAATATTACTTATTATCTATAATGCTTGTGTGAATAAATTTCAATTGTGTAAGATCTATATTCGGCTCTTTTGGATGACAAGGTTGCCGACCACTGCTCTAGTCTATTTTACAATCCATGACTAACAAGATCGATTTACCATAGTGAATTATTAAAACAGTATAATAAAATCTTTTACCCATACATGCAAAATTTACACGGTAGTCATATAGTATATGTATAAACCACGACTGAGAGGTGACCACGACCTTCGTCTCATTAACGTCTGTTCGTTTCTTTCCCGCATTACATATATTTTTTCTCATCTTTTTTATTTTCACACTGGTAGCTAGTAGACGGTAGATGCTTTCCATCAAATAGATCTGGCTATCTATTTATCTATCTTCGATATTACAGGAATATGTATAGAATAATTTATTTCAGATTATATAATCGAGTACCTGTCGTTAGTGCCTCACGAATGTAAGTTCGGTCTATCAGAGACTGGCAAAGTGTTTCAGCGGACCATTAATGAACTGCCCGAATATAGCGCGTACCGTGCCGGCCTGGGCTGGGCCGCATTGGCCAGGTACGCAGGAAATATATTGGCACAGCCATGGAGGAAGGAGTACAGAGTAATAAGGGTGAGTTGGAAATTGTTCGTCGATAACAATAAACATGTCTCTCACCTCTTTAGAAGGTTAGACGAAGAAGTCGGTATCTATGAACGGCAACTTAGCTGATAATCACACTAATTAAATGACGTTTAAACAAAAAATGCGTGTTCAAAAGTTCATTTGTTTCAAAGTTAATACCAATAAATGGCAACCCTGAATATTCTCTCCACGCAGAGGTGGAGTAGGAATACCGACCCCTGAAGCCGGCGGCGTCTTCTCGTAAAAACAACCTTTATCTCAAAATATGCCAGTGTGCCGATAAGTGGCTCAAGTTCATTATAACCTGGGTCCCCTATGCGGACAGCAACGTGTTAGCGATGCCTCTGGCATCGCTTACCTCCATAGACGACGTTAACTGATAACATGTAGGTCTGCTGCTGTCAGCCTATCTGTTGTTTCATAAAAAAATACACTTTTCCACATGACTGTATATCCCCCACAATGTGGGACGTTAACAGGAAAAAATTAGTTACTTTGCAAAAAAATTTACTGGTCATATGGGTTGCTGCATTTCGATTCAGTGTTGTAATGTAAAAAAATATAAATTACTTCTGCGAGGTCTCAGACAAGTTCTGGTGCCTTAAATATTCCTATGAATATAAAATTTAGTCTTTTCTAATTATTATTCTTAGATGAGAAAATTATTCTCTCCTCAGCAAACTTTGTTGACATTAAGTATTTTCACGGAGAAACTTCTTCGCTATAAAACGGGAAAACGCACAGAATTTTTATCCTGTGACATTGTTAAATATCGAATAACGGACTCAATGAAATGCCTGATAAAAGAATAAAAAACGCGCAAGTTTTTATACTACCTGCAATTTTTATTATAATAGTAAAAATAAATTCTGGTATACACATATATATGTATAATTTTCTTCATGGAAATGTCTATATAGATGAAAATAATTTTTCAGTTGTACTGTGGATATTACAAACACGAGGTTGAAGCCAATATGGTCGGCGCTGAGATCCTTCTGGAAGCGATGGGATATAAACCAGTTGGTTCCGGACGTATGGTGTTAGAGGAGCCGATATGTCCGGATATGGTCGCCGCTGTGTCCAGGGACGCCATTATAGCTCAGTGTGAGAGTCAGGTGTGTTTTTTTTTAATTTATTTCTACAAATAGTTTTCAATTTATCGAATTAATTGATTTGTTAAATGATTACGTATCAATTTAACATTATTAACTTTCGTGGCGGAATGGCTTTGGCTTTTGTACATCGGAATGACTGCGAGTGTCTAATCCCGTAACCATAACACAAGTACTCCCTTATTTTGGAACTAAATGGCGTTGTTTCAATTGTCACTATATCAATGAAAATTAATGTCAAAATAATACTATAATAATTCCTAGAAATCCCTAGAAAGTTCAAGACAAAATAAATTTAAGTAATTAAATGTATACAATAAAAATCATGTAAAAAGAAGAGTAATCTTACCTTATTGCGAGAATGCAAATTAGTTCATCAGTCGGGGTCTGAAGAAGAAAACTTTTTTAGAACTAAATATTGCCCCATCTTTTCCATCCATTTGTATATTTGCATACCCAAAGAAAAGCGCCGAAAGGTTGTACCATGGGACAGTATTAACAGTTCAATAGAACATGAATATCTCAGGTACGGTTCTTATTAGCCAAGCGGTATCATACTCTGTGACCATAATAGGTACGGTACATAAAGATAAAAAACTTCGATATTTAATTTTTTTTTATTTTTCATTGCCGAGTTACAGCAGACAGGCTGATGGCCCACTTAATCTTAAGTAGTTACTTATGGATGTTTGCGACGCTAGGGCACCGCGAACACGCTGCTGTCCCATTAGGGTACAGGAACCTGGGTCACTAGTGGAACACAACACAAGATTATTATGGCGGCAAAGGATTGGTAAAAAATTCGTAATTTTTTTATTTGTACTCTAAAAATAGGATACTAGATACCTCTAGAAAATTCTCTCCAAATATGAGCTCTTAATTTCAATAGGAAGGTGTTCTGCAAATTTTAAGACAAGAAAAAAAAAAAGAAATTTGTCTTAATCAAACTTCAACCTTTAATATCTTTTAAACGGTGATGTTTAAGAATTAACTATAAGGAAGCGTTCAATTTGCATCTATCTGAATGCGATCAAATATTTATACTGATGTTATAAATGTATAAAGCTAAAAGCTATCACTTAGGGGTCGTTCGTCATGAGTGATATGTAGCGATGAAAAACTATTTTTCTCGTAAACGAACAGTAAAAATACTGTTTTTTGTACTTATATATTGTTTTGTTTAGATAATGTCACACATATGGGAGGCGGTGTGGAGTAGTGGGTCGCGGGTGTCTTGGGGGCAAGTGGCTAGGGAGAGGGTGGCGCGTGCATCGCACGCGGCCTCCGCAGCTGCGCGATTAGCAGTCGCCGCTGAAGCTAAGTCCGCTAAACATGCATATGATAGTGAGTGATTTTATTTTTTTGTTAAAGTGAAATTAGGTATGTCATATCCGGCTCGAAGGACCAATTTAAAAACTAACAGATGTTGATAAATAACAATTTGATTTATCAGTTTAAATACTTAGCTATCTTATCTTATCTTATTTTGGGGCCGAGAAATATCTCGGACACTTCGACCCAATGGGATCTTTTGTGTTCCCCTAGATAGCAATCACTCCTCTCCAATCTCCTTGAAGATCTGCTTCATGAGCCTAACAATGAGGTATGGAGATAGGAGCCTGTAGTCTTCCGGTGTTGGATATCCTACCCCCAAAAGATTCATTCGCCTCCTGGCCAATGCATCACATGTACACAGTAGGTGTTCCATGCGTTCTGTATGTTCCCCACACAACCTGCACATGGGTGTCGCGGTTAGACCCATTTTCATGAGCATGTTGTTGGTTCCAAAGTGCCCAGTAAAGGCTCCAAGCAAGTAGCGTATTTGCCCCCTGCTCATGTTCCAGATGGATCCTCGTGCTTTGTACGTGGATCCCAAAAATTTTTTGGAGTGTTCCAGACCGATTCTAGTCAGCCAGTGTTGTTGTTGACTGCGGTCTGCAAAATCCCTGAATGTGGCCTTCACGAGGCTAGTCGGAATGCCTACACATGGTTCCGGACCCATAAAATCATTAGTTGAGCCCTCTCTTGCCAGTTCATCTGCCATTTCATTGCCATGTACTCCCTCGTGTCCCGGGACCCACATTAATCTTACCCTGTTATGCCTTCCAAGTCCATTCAAGGTTTGGATGGCATCCAGGACAAGTCTGGAGTCAACTTTGAAGGAGGCGATGGCCTTGATTGCAGCTTGACTGTCACTGAGAATATATATAGATTTGCCTCTGGTGCCTCTATCTATGTTCTCCTGAGCACAGGTTATAATGGCATATGTTTCAGCCTGGAATACACTTGCCATTTTTCCCAAGCTTTTACTACATTTGTAGTCTTTCGCGTATACTCCCGCCCCTGTACCTGATTCCATTTTGGATCCATCAGTGTACCATACCAGACTATTATGTTCCGGTGGATCTGGTCCCTTTGTCCATTCCAATCTTGTTGGAATTTGGACCCTGAAAAGCCTTTCAAATATAAACCTGGTTTGCATTTTATCGGATATCATATGTGTTATCCGATCCAGGTCCTCATTTCCATCGAATTTTGTATGGTTGGTTTTTGGCTTGGTGGAGTCCCATAGGCCAGCTACTGCAAGGCGATATAGTGCCCTCCTTGCCTCAAGTTCAACCATAATATGCAGAGGAGGAATGTTAAGATATCTCTCCATAGCTGCCGTAGGTGTTGTTCTAAAAGCACCCGTGATTCCAAGACACACCGTTCTTTGTAGCCTATTGAGTGTCTCTTTGCACGTAGTAAGTTTTATTCTGGGCCACCATACTACGCTGCCATACGTAATGATGGGTATTATCATTATCTGATAAAGCCATCGTATCACTTTGGGTTTTAGTCCCCAGGTTTTGCCATAAGTGGAACGACACATACCAAATACTCTCAGAGCCTTCGCCATTGTCTTTTCCACATGAGTCTTCCACCTGAGTTCCTTATCAAGGGTTATGCCTAGATATTTGACCTCGGTGGACCACGACAGTTTGGTTCCATTAAGGGAGGGATTCCCTAGACTTGCTAGTGTCCTTCTCCTTGTAAATGGTACTATAACTGCTTTATTTGGATTAATGGAGAGGTGGTTCTCCATGCACCATTTCTCTGTTATCTTCAGAGCTTTTTGTAATAATCCAGAGACTATGTTCGGAAATTTACCATTGACCATTATGGCTATGTCGTCAGCATAACCTACCGTGTAAAAAGGTCCGGTGTTGAGTTTGGTTAGTAGTGAGTCTACTACCAGACACCATAATAATGGAGACAATACTCCGCCTTGAGGGCAGCCGCGTGTTGTTTTTGCGCTAAGTTTATCTCCCATTAGTTCCGATCTGACTAGTCTGCTTCGTAGCATATAGTCAATCCAATTGCATATAGTGTCACTGACACCATGTTCCTTTGCAGAATTGCGAATAGACTCAAAAGTTGTTTTGTCAAAGGCTCCCTCTATATCGAGGAAGGCCCCTACACATACTTCCTGTCCTTCTAGTGCAGCCTCAGCTCGGCTTACAACGTAGTGTAAAGCCGTTTCTGTTGATTTGCCGGGGTTATACGCACATTGTAACCTATGTAGAGGGAATTTCTTCAATGGCCCCTCTCTAAGATGCCTGTCTACCAGTTTCTCCAGAGTTTTCAGCAGAAAAGATGATAGACTAATCGGCCTATAAGCCTTAGCTTCTTCATAAGTGGGTTTTCCAGCTTTTGGTATGAAGCTAACCCTGACCGCTCTCCAAGCTTTGGGTACATAACCAAAGGCTATGCAAGCTCTGTAGAGCCTACAAAGATGAGGAGTTAGTACCGAAGTACCTTCTTGCAGCAATATAGGGTAGATGGTGTCTGGGCCGGGAGATTTAAAGGGTTGGAAGCCCCCTATTGCCCACTTTAGTCTGTTTTCATCTACCACTTTCTTTGCCGTGAGCCAGTCATTTTTGGTCGTATGCCTTGTGAGCTCGTCCCTTGTGACTGGTTCCTCTTCGTCGTCATTGCGCAATTTGCACCCTGGAAAGTGAGTCCTAAACATCACTCTAAGGGTGTCCTTTCCAGTTTCCGTAGACTCCCCATTGACATCTTTTACGGACGCTAGTGGGTTTGCCTTTGTCATGGACATTGCTTTGCACAACCTCATTCCGTCTGGTAACGATTCGATGGAAGTGCATTGCTTTCGCCAAGTTGTTCTTTTAGCCTTGCGTATCGCCGTGCTGTACCTCGTCAACATGCTAGAGTAGTCAGAAAAATCTTTTCTGGCTTTTGCATAGTTGAAGGCCTGTCGTGTTTCCCGGCGTAATTTCGCCAACTCAGGGGACCACCATGGTTCCTTTTTGCAAAAAGCCTTTTTCACTGGGCAGTTATCCTCCCATGCGCCTAATATGGTCTTCTTAATCCTGTCAGCTTCAAACTCTATATCTAATACGGAATTGAGCTTACCTCTCGGGCTTCCTAAATTAACTTTTAGGTCCCTCTTGTATAGATCCCAATTCGTATTTCTTGGGTTTCTTCTTCGTGTAGTTTCGGCTGTACTCGCCGTCCTATACCTAAAGCATATGTAATTGTGATCAGACAAAGAAATTTCGTCCGATACATGCCAGTTTTCAATGTGTACACTAGCTCTGTTAGAGGCCAGTGTCAGATCGATGACTTCAGCTCTCGCTGAATTCCTAAAGGTGGGTTTATTACCTGTGTTAAGGATTTGTAAAGAGGTGCTTACCGCAAAGTCCAACAGATCCTCTCCTCGTTTGTTGACATCTGAACTGCCCCAAACGATATGATGAGCATTAGCATCGCAGCCAAATATGAGGTCTAAGTTTCTTTGGCTGCCATAATCAACCAGTCTTCTAATTAGTGGGGTTACTGGTTCCTTTTCTTCGTAAGGGAGATAGGCGGAGGCTAGGATAATTTTCCTTTTCTCTGTACCCGTCTCCACATGGATCATAGTTGTTGTTAGATCCCTACAACAGAAAGTACGCAAAGGCATTGCCGCTATATTGCCCCTGATATAGATGCAAGTCCTTGCGTCATTAGTTGGACAGTCATAGAGAATTGTTCCCCCTGTCCCACCTAGGCCTTTCACAGTCCCCTTATATAAATAAGGTTCCTGTATCAAGGCAATGTCATACATATTTAGCTTTAATTGCCGAGCCAGAAGGGCAGTGGCAGCTCTGCAATGATGTAAATTTATCTGTACACACCTTAGTCCCTCCATCTTGAAGTCCTGGTGGGTTCGCGTGATTGTAGGAGGTCCTCAGTATTTAGGGTCCTCCTTTAATGCCTGGCCCTCTTCAAGAGTGGCCGGCGAGCGTAGGCCCTCCTCCATGGGGGCCGGCGAGTATAAGCCCAGGGCATGGAGGTCCTCCAGAATATCATCGGAGTCCGCCTCAGATTGCCTGGGCCCGTCCTCCGGTTCCTGCTCCACGCTTTGAGCCATATCTTCTTGCGTGGCCACCCCATCTCGTGGTAATGGTCCATCCTCGGAGGGTGCCTTCTTCTGCTCCGCGTCAGGTCCCTCTCCCTTATCTTCTTCCAGGAGTTTGAACGAGTATTGTTCAATTCCTCCTGGAAGAGAATAGCCCGAGGCCTTGATTACCCCAGCCGATGCTCTGTCCATGAGGACGATACGCCGGATGCCGGATTGCTCAATCAGCGTGTTCACGACTTTCCAGTCGTCCGTCCTCAAGTCCGGATTCAACCGCTGAAGCAGTCGAAGGGCTCGAGCACAATCTTTGAGGGCCAGGTTCCTGCTCTTCCATGCCATCTTCACTGGCTTTGGAAGGTCCCTGGCATCTATAACTTTGAGCTTCAGGTGCCCTAGTTCTACATTTTGGATGGCATCCCGAAGCCACTGTGCTGCATCAGAGTTGCCGCAGGAGACATGTACTGCACCCGCAACAACTCCGGGAGCAACCGTTAAAACAGGTAGAGGATCCGGGGCTTCCTCCAGTTTCTCAATTATGAGCTCCTGGATTGGCACCAGATCCTCCATCGTCAGGTACTCTTTCGGGTACTCAATGGTAACGATGGCAAGTTTCACAGCCGCCACCGCGTCCCTAAAGGATCTGGTTGAGGGTGATGGCCCTTGGGCCTTCACCCTCTTGGCAGTCATGTCCTCCCCGTCGCCACTGAGAGCAGCGCGCGGCCTTTTGGATGGTCCTATCGTTGGAGTCCCATCCAAGGCAGCCTGCTGCCTGAGCTTCTGGCGCTTCTTCCTCTGCGCCCCAGATCGCCGAGAGGTGCTGCCTCCACCGGGTGCTTGTTGCCCGATGGACTGTACTGCGCTCCCGTCTCTCAACGGCCCCGCAGCGGTCCCACCCTTTGACAGTTCTTTGACAGTCCCGCCATGAGACGGTCCCGCCGCATTCCTGTCTCGGGATGGTTCCGCTGCAGGCCCGCTTATTGACGGTCCCGCTATTGAGAGTGTGGTTCCGGCTTGCGCCTGTCCCACCTTGCGAGGTGCGGACCCGGCTTTCACCGGTTCCGCTTTGTGTGGTGCGGTCCCGGCTTTCGCCGGTTCCGCCTTGCAGGGTGCGGGCCCAGCTTTCGCTGGTTCCGCCTTACGTTGAGCGGTCCCAGCTTTCGCCGGTCCCGCCTTGTGGTTTAAATTTTTTTTTATGTTCTCCATAAAGGATCCCGATTAATTATTTCGTCTCTCAACTGCCCCACCCGCCATGGAGTGCTCAAACGGCGATGCTACGATAGCACCAGGGTTCCGTTGAGAGATATAGCCCCCCTCTATCAGTTGCCCACGAGACCGCACAGCACCAACCGCACCGCTACCACTAGCAATATGAGCGAGCACTGCCGTCTGCAGGCCCCTGATAGAAGCGAGCTAGCCTGGGGTCGTCTGACCGTACCCCGCAGCCGATTGACTGTAGCCGGCTCAGCTACAGCCTCCCGTGTAAGAGGAAATCCAGACCAAAGTAGTATGTTGCCTCAGAGACGTTAAACCGCCTACGCTCATCGGCTCAACCACCAGGACTCCTTCATCCCCCCGTACGGGTCCCCGCGCACGGCACAAACACGCGGGTGGTTGCGTCCTCCTCCTCACCTCCTCACCATCAGTCTTGATTGATGATGAGGCCGCACGTACCAACCACATAGTACATGCAGTTAATATATAATAAATAAATATATACTTTATATTAATACAAATACATAAAGAAGTATAATAAATACATATACATATACATAAACATAATAGAGTGGTCCTGAAAAGGCCCGTTTTATTCCCTCCCCAGCCCAGTTCCATTCATCGCCCATCCAAGATGCTCAATGACTAGAACCGGACCCTTCCCCATTGGTTGAAATTAGCCGTTAACTCCAAATGCTCACCGCAAGCGATGAGCATTGGGGGCCACCGTTGCCCGGGGTGCGCCGCAAGGAGGCTTTCAACATACACCCCTATACTTAGCTAACATGTAATATTAGAAGAAGAAAGAAAAGTATGGAAGTAATAATAATAATAATAATAATAATCTTTATTCAATTTTACAATAACAATACACTTCAACTGCAATGGTCGTCGTCTCTAAATAGGCCAGCTTATAGCCTGTGTTAAGGAACGACGGCTCGAAGTATTGTATTAGTTGGCTATAATGCCCACTACAAACGCTGCAAGCTTGGGTAATAGATGGCGCTGAGTCAATTGTCAGTATATTTATTTATCTTTAAACAGTCCTCTTTCATTGCATTTCGATTTAATATATTGAATTTAAATCATATTTCAGCAGGTTCGGAGATATACTCAAATATCCCAGTAACAGTATCATCAGAACCTCACCGACGGGTACCAGACACTAGGTACCACAACCCAGCATCGCAATATAACCACACATACCCCGAGGAGCCTTCAGATGAACCCCAAATGGCTAATCCGTACATAATGCCAAACGTACCCCAAATGATGTACCCAGTACCCCAAATGCACGAGATGGTTCCACAATGCAGTACAGTGCCGATGATGACTCCTTATGGTGTACCGTACTACTACCCTGTACACACCCCATATATGGTCCCAACTCCAGTATATTCTCCAATAAAACAAGCCACAAACGTTCCTGTCAATGGATACCCACCCCAATACAGATACCCCTCAGTACCAACAGGACAGTTAATTGAACTAGACTCCTCCTCAATATACGAGAACGGGAAATTCGAAAGAGAAGACAGACACAAAAAACGAGAACCAAGACAAGAAAGTTCTAGAAGGAACAGCACTTCAAAGTCGGGTTTTAGTGATGTAACTCTACCAAGTCTTCCCCGATCGGATACACAACCGACGCTAAGTAAAGCGAGAGAAGATGGCATGGGAACTTATGAAAGTTGGGACTATGTTTTCCGGAACTTGTCCAGTAAAAACGAAGAAGATGGTAGGAGTCGGATCTCGCCATCATTGGACCGTGATTCTAGAACACTCGATCGATTGAATAGAGAGGAACGTAGGGCTAAATACCAACCGACGACTTTGGATTTAGAAGATGGTTTACAAGCACTAAACCTTGATCGATCCTATGACGAAGATGTGTATAGGACAGCGAAAGTTAACGAGAACCTAATGAGAATGAAGCAAGACCAAGAGTTGAAACGAGCAAAGTTAGCGAAGAAACTCGAAGAACGGAAACCTGCTACGCATAAAAAACATACACCACACGAGCCTGTAGGTAATCCTAAGGCGGATGGGCTAATAGTGAGCAAGGTGGCGCCCGATAAAATTAAATTATTGACGAAAAAGGAAATTAAAGATAGAAAAGACGTTATCAAACAACAGAATTCAGTGAACGGTTCAGTGAGTACTGCAGAAGTGAAGAAGGTGAAGAAACCAGCCAAGTTAGTTGCAGTGGAAGTGGAGAAACCTAAAAGCAGGCCGGTGGAGAATGGAGTACAAATTGTAGCGCACAACTCGAAGACAAATCCTGGTAAGTATTAGATTTTTAATAATTTTTGCAATAAAAAACATTTAATTTTGATTTTTAAACACTGTTTAAACAAATCTAGCCTAGACCAAAATCCAGCAATTATATTCATAGCTAAAAGAAACATAATTAAAGATCTCTCTAAACTCTCAATATACTATATCTAAAGTGCTAAGTATTAAACTTAAACATTTATACTTATTAAAATTAATTCATGTAATGTCTAAAACGGAACAACTGTTAGATAAGATTTTTTATAAAAACATACTAAACTTTTTTTTAAATCTATTTCTAAATTTTTAAGGTAAAAGACTAACAAAATATATGAATCTAGTCATAGTCATAAATAGAAACTTAAGTGCAAAAAATAATAATTTTTTACTATTTAAGTTGCACTTGTTTGCAGTGTCAGTAAGTCATTTAAGTTTAAAGTGTTTTATATTCTTACTAAGACCTGTTTTTTTAAAATTCTTTTTGACCTTATTGTGAACACTTAGATGTGAAAACAAAAATTTGAATTAGAATTTTTTCGTAACAGTCATTACCAGAAGTTTATTTGTCCACAGTAAATAAATCAATCTATACAAATAAATAAAATTGGAGGGTCTGTTTGTAATATTAAAATAACCGCTTTTTACTAAGTGCATTCGGACGTATACACGGTACATATACCAAAACAGTTTTTTTACAATTTTTGTCTGTCTGTCTGTTTGTTCCGGCTAATCATTGAAATGGCTGCACCGATTTTGACGTGACTTTCACTGGCAGATAGCTGATGTAACAAGGAGTAACTTAGGCTATTTTTATTTTAGACAAAAAAAATAGTTTTTGATAAAAATGACTAGTTTCCGAAATTTTATAATCCAATTAAAGTTGTTCTCAGATTTATATGATTAATCATATGAAATAGGGTTCAGCTTAGGCTGGACTTAGGTTGAATTTCCAATTTAAGTTGACCTCATATATCCAAAAAATGCTGCCCAAAGTCACTATTCCACGCGGACGGAGTTGCGGGCACAGCTAGTTATTGTATAAATATATTCTTCCACAATTTATTATGTAAGTGGAGCACAATGTTATGTTCTCCCCTTTACTCTCTTCTATTTCATTGAGCAATACTTTTCATCATATTGTCTGAACCATCGATTTTTAATTCGTTTTGTTATTCCTTATCATTTCCAGCTCAACAGCCCAACTACGACCTAAAAGCTCAGTTAATAGTATCTCTAGACGAAACGGACTACACAAGACGATCACCTCCAAAACACACCCTAAATGGCGAAAGAGATCGCTCCGTTAGTCGAACTTCTAGTGTTAGCACAGAGAGAAACGAACGACAAGAATCGAAAGAGACGAAGAGAGATCGATGGGAGTGCACTACATGCACATATTTGAATAGAACATCGACAAATGCGTGTGAAATGTGCGGGAAATCGAAACGCGGACCGGAAATACAGCCATTAATGTCTGGAGGAAGAGAGTGTCCTGCGTGTACTTTAGTCAATAAGCGAGATGCTAAAATTTGTGACGCTTGTGGGACGAGTTTGGAACATTGTCCTACTTATATTTAAAAATATAAAATATCGGGTTCGAAATTGGAACAATTCTGTTGGTCAAATAATTAATTTCCCACTTTTGGGCTTTCTGTAAATAGATACAAAATTGAGCCAAGATCTGTTAGTTATTGCAACATCTGCTCTGCTTTGATAATGTATGAATGCTGGAAATGTACATTTTTAGTGCAACAGTATTTAAAAACATGTTAAAATATTATTTGTGTGGGGATACAACATGTTGAATAATGTTAAAATTTATATCTTTCCTTGGATGTTAAGGTCATAAATTGAAAGAAATTAAAACTATTTTACAACAATGAATAATTCAGAATGTAAAATGTTTTCGTCGTCATTTTGAAATAGTCACACTGATGACATGATGGCGGCTATAATGGATGTGCCACAGAATTGAATTTGATGGATTAAACTTTTCAATCTGCCTAATCTAGTCCCTATATTGTGCCACATTGGCATTTAAAGTTTTGCCTTCGGAAAATAACTTTTAAAATGACTTGTTCAGACTTACAAGTGACTAAGAAGTTAAATATATATTTTGATATTGATATTTTGGTTGTAATAAGCTTTCCTCCTTGTAAAGGTTTGAAATTTGACATGCTTCAAAAATATTTGATTAATGACGAATGTATTTAACCTAAGCTAGACTTTGGTGAAGGATGTCCTTAGTTAGCTGTGAAATTTTCCCTAACAACATATTATTTCACCGTTTGAACGCGACAATATGCACTTTAGCGACATTAATTAAGCATGGTATGTCATGGTGGAGTACCTACTACTACTGTTTAACTTAGATTTGAGTCAACTACATATAAAGTGAAGAAAACTAATTATCAGTATATTTGCTGAGCTGTTTTCAATTTAATGTAGAAATTTAAAGTCGTGTTGCCAATTTTATGATAGTAATTAAACAATAACGTTCCTTTCCTTATTAATATAAATGTTACTTTATAATTAGTAATTATCACATGATAAGATTTATTGCTTGTGTTAATAGTTCATACAATTATTTGCTCATATTCACATAATGTTCTAACAAGTTGCAATTGTTCGCATAAAGAAAAAGGAACCACCCAACAAATTAATATCTTTTCTAATATCAAACATACTGACAAAAAAGTATATTATTATCTATTGTTTGTTTATTAAAATTTTAAATTAAAAAACAATACGAAAGCCCAACACAATACCAAAGAGGAGAAGAAATACATGCGTTTCGCACTTAAATTATAGCTCGCACTCAAATTAGCACTCGTCTTAAAATATTTTACAACAAAAGAACAAAAATTACCTTTATGGGGTGTTTGAAATGGTGAGCACACATCATTATTTTTTTTCGCATCCTATAAATGCAATAAAAATCATGCGAAAATGATTGATTGATCGTAAATATTATAAATATATAAAAAATATAAGTAGTCGATGAACCATCTATGTTAATTCTGAATGCGACTGACGAGCCATGCTATCTTGTACCATCTTTGTCGAGTCGATCCAAACATACCTGAACGTTATATAGAACGTTACATACCAACTATATTTAGTAGCCTCAGTCCCAACTAGTCCTGACATCCACAGAATAAACTGATTAGCGCGCCTAATGAAGGTATTTTTAATCATATTTTGTTGCATAAGTGAATTTAACAATTTTTTCTCTCATACAAGGGTAATTGTCGGTTGGTTCCTTTTTACAAACATACTGTGAATAAAATGTTATTTTTCAACGTATTACGTCATTCTTGATCATAGAGATCACATTTATATGTCGTTTTTTTAGAATATCACTTCACACAGGGTAACAAACTACATAGTATGTATAGATATTATTATGTTATGTTTGTATCGCACATAAAGTTTAAAATTTATTAATATTTATATAGTATATAATTATATGGCAGACATTGCTTAAATTCATGTAAGGGCATAAAGCAATATCGTAGATTAAATCTCAGTTGCATCAGATTTTTTGTGTCTGTTGATATTTGTAATTATTTTTCACTAAACTAACTGAATTGTGGAAGAAATTAGTTTTAAACTAATATAACTTTTGTATTACATTTATTAATTCATACCTTTATTATACATATAGTTAATTTTTTAATATTAATTTTTGAGGTTTCACGTTACTATTGTCTACGATCGTTTACCGGTTTCGATTTGTTTTGAAAAAATAATGATACAATACTTGAACTATCATTTAAATGTAAGAAAAATTGAGCGACTTTGTTTTACAAGGCGGCTTTTGTTATGCCCTTCCACAGATTTAAGCTGGCGTCCTGTCAGGCAGTTTATAGGTGTCTGCTCACTAACTGTATAATACCATAGCCGTATTATGAATGTGTCTGGTATGGAAACAGCACTGTTAAGCTGACTTACGAGCTTAGCCATAATGCTTTCGCTATTTTTTGACACACGCTATCGCCATACTTCAGGTAATATATATGTTTTTTTTTTATAATAAAGCGACACGATATTTTGGCGGCCTTCTAAAAGGCCACACCCTGGGTGTGAGATGGCCGATGGCTGGATGGGTGATGGATACTTTTCATCCGATTCTACTCAATACATATACGAATTACCCTATTAAACAACGGGAGACGCACTAGTTGAAGGTTTTATTTTCGATGTTGGAGCAGTTTTCCCTTTTAAAGCTAAATATCATCTCTTTTTTTATTCTGTCTTGAAAAAAGTGTCTGTATCTACTTATTTATGCACGTAAGAAGTTATAATACTTCTTTGGCGTAACATAAAAAAATTTAAAATCACATTTATATTTATGAATAATTTTTTTTATCTCCACTCTAATAATACACGTGTTGTAGTTTTATGCATATTTGGGGAACTAGTGTGAATATAGTTACGAGTTTTTACGGAAACTTGAGAGACAGCTAACTTCATCGTGACGCTTTTTGGCTGACGGTGTGCGCGCGCATCATAATAAATTTACTCTAATATTTTCTTATTCAATCCAACAGAAAATAAATAATCATGATTTCGCTTATTAAATTTTGTATTTCAAGCGTCGATTTGAATTTTTATAATGTCAGTACGGCTATGGTATATTCTGGTGCGCAGACGACTTAAATCAATAGTGTTCGTTCGTTCGCCTTCTAAAATGCTTTAATGTTAGTCGAATGTATATAACGCTTTGTTTTAGGCGTTTTGTTTTTTTATTAATAAATTATTGATCTGTGTATATAATTGTTAGAATTTGTAAATATTAGATTTATATATTTATTTAGTGGTGCAGTTTGGATTTATTTATTTTGAATGGTGTAAGATTTAAAATTATAGATGTACGGGCGGCGGTGGAAGAAGTTTGAGATCGTTCATTATCTTCAATTTATCATATTATTTTACAAAAATTATGTCACGATGTTTGCTGGCTAATATGAGAGCTCAAATTATTTTTATTATATTTTATTATGTGTATGGTGTGTGGTTTGGTGGCTACTTTATTTCTTTAGGAAGCCGTCATATATATAGAGGGTGCATTATAAAAGTAATGCGCATGAATTTTTTGTGATGAACTATCCATTGCAGCGCGCTCGGACCGGTCGCATAATGTGGTGGGGAGTCTGCCCTCCCAAACGCGCCTAATCTCAGTTTGCTACGAGCAGTAGGAGATGTTAGACGTGTCTTCGCACAGTCCTTTTATCGAGTTTGTACCGCAAGGACAAACTGTCAACGCAGACTTTTACTTGGAGGTGCTCAGGAGATCAGACATAGGCTCGCGCGCGTCCGGTCTGACATCAAAGACGACTTTAAGCTCCACCACGATAAGTGATGGCATTCGCGTCATATTTGACCCAGACCCTTACAGCCTTGACTGGGCTACGTGTGACTTTTTTGTTCCTCCGACTAAAGAGAGAGCTGAAGGAAAAAAACACTGGGAGTCAGTAGAGATCGTCCAAGCTCACGTTGCGAGGTCCCTGAAAGGCATTCCAGTGAAGAGTTTCAGAGTGCCTTCCAGGCGTGGCAGAATCGTCTCCGTAAGTTTATTGATGCGGGAGGAGACTATTTCGAAGAATTTTAACAATTTGTACGAATTGGATCAACAAATCTATTTTTCCTAGAAAATCGCATTACTTTCATAATGCACCATGTAGGTTACCTATTGAATGAATTGAATATAGGTTAGCTTAATTTACAATTAGAAAGGGATGGAAGTTCAATTTATTGTATAATGGTTGAGACGGTAGGCGCGTAAAAACCGAATTATGTAATTTTGTTTTATATTGCTCTGGTTAAGAAGGGGTGTGGACCTCAGATGCAAAAGTTGTTATAATTTGGGTGGTTCATAAAGAACTCAAAGCGTGAGGTGTACTGTCAACTATATTCTCATAGGGTAATTTTTGAGCACAAATTTGTCAGAATACAGGATTACGTATACTATGTATTCATTTACAAAAGAAAATATTATATAAATACTAGCCGATCACGCCCGCCCCGCCGGGCGAAGAACAGGCATTGACAGGCAAAAGTCAATCGACAAAAAATTCCGCGTAGACTCTCATCAAAGTCAAAGTCAAAATTTTTTTATTTTAAATAGGCCTGAGTAACAAGCACTTTTAAAATATCAAAAACTAGATGTCTGTTCCAAAAGTGAATCCTATGGAGAAGAACAGACAAGAAACTCCATGGATGTATTTTGTACAAACATATATTATAAATATGAAGTATATATAAACATAATTATAGAACACGAAATTGATATATTATTTGTCAGTAGGCCGAGGAAATGCAAGCGTTTAATAGGATACAGCTGAGAATAACCTAAATGTACATTAAAAAATATATATATATATATATATATAAAAAAATCTTTAAAAAAATCATTGCCGTATGCAGGAGGGGACCGAAGACCAAGCATTTTTATCGTCCATATATTGTTTCGTGCTATAATATGCTTTGGAGAGTAGAGTGCGTTTCACTATCTCTTTAAATCCCGATATGTTCAGTAGTTTTGTTGTGATGGTGCGTCAAAGGAACCCCATTTCCCTTATATAGATATCAGTTGTCCATTACCCCATAACGGCCTGTTACTTTGGCACTACATGACGTTGTGTGAATTGTTATATTACTTGATAGGGAAGTGATGGGATAGCTATTTCTGGTCAGACGGCCAAGACGCGGCTTATAGGTACATGTAAAATATTACGACACTTTGGGAGCTCAAACTTTTTTCATCCGCGCTCGTATTTATTTATAATAATGTTAATTATAACATCATACGATGGTGCAGTTGTCAAAGTAATTTTATGATTATTATTAATAGAGCACAGTCAGAATATATAACTAGTCTAGTTTAGGCAGTTAAAGCACTGAGGACGTGTATTTTTCTATAAAAATGTAGAATATCATAACATTTATATGAAATGACGGCGGTGGTGCTAAACTAGTTTAAGATACAATATTGAAATTTCGTGTGGGTATACGTATATAATCATTACAAATTAAATTGGCTAAATTACTCTCGGGCATGGTCGGACCGGAAATTTAGGCCACACCCCATTTTTTTGGAGAATCTTAAAATGCTACCAGTACAGTTCTTTTCTTTAGTTCACAGGAAGCTAAAGCTTTACTACTCGTGGTTGGAAGGTAAGTAGTAAAACAGAAAGTAAAAACCTTAATTTGACGTCTAGCAATCGAAGCTTTTGAAGCCAAGTATGCTGCTGAGAGTTCGACTTCTGCGCACCTTTTAGCGCAGAGGCGATTGACTAACCCCGAAAAAAGAATCGTTCTTTTTTTGCTGCTCTGAGTCATAATAAGAAATCCATCTGTGTTTAACAAGTTTTTATAAGTGATGGGTTCTACACGGCTAATAATATAATAATTTCTTCTTAATTACTTTTCATTGATTTCAAATCTCATTACACTGAGCAATACCTATAGACCGCCCAAACAATAAACTACCCTATTAATTTTGCATCTTACACTCTTTTTGCCCCAACGTCAGTACTTGTAATGTTGTCTGAAGAACCAGTCTTTCGAAGAAGGCAGCAGTATAATGTATGTATCGAATCAGAAATAAAGACTATTGTTTTATGATTGTCTTATTATTTCTTTGTGTCGTCAAATGTCTTAATTTTTACATTAAGAAATATTAAAATGCGTATATCTGGAAGTGGGAAAATGGATCAGAACTTTGAAATCGGTCAACTAATAACGGTATCACCATTAAGGCTGTAATATTTTTATTCGTCTTTTTTTACCGTGATATGTACGTTAAAAAAATGAATGGCGGCTCTGATTCCGTAGTTCGGACCACTGTTGGTGACGAAATCTTTCCCCGTCGGGGTGCACCAAAGAACCGTCTTTAATTCGTTTTTGTTCAGCGTAGTATTTATTAGACGTTGTGTTAAAAAGCATTAGAGATATACATGAGCAGTAACAGCAGTGGTCAACTGGTCAGGTATGATGACGATATCGCGCTGGCGGTTTCGGATATGGGTAGGTTGGTGCGACGCTTGAAGGCGAGGACAGACTACTAGAGATGCCGAAGACCGTGCGAAGTGGAGAAAAAAAGTATGAAAGAAGATCCCAGGCACCGAAGCAGAAGTTTGAGTTGCAACCGGGATTAACGCTGAGATGATGATGATTTATATTGGTTTTTTATTTCAATAATTTTATAGAACCATAAAGAAGAAATCACGTATAACTTAGCGGTGTCACATTCGAAAATCAATCTAGGGGTCCGAACAATTCTGGGAGGTAGGTCTCCAAGCCCGTATAGCAATCATCCCTGGTTTTTAAATATGCCACCATCATAACCTTGTGTTTTGTACCGGCATAAGTGACATAGGTTCCAGATCTACGCGGACAGCTGCGAGTTGCGGTGTCTCGGGCGTCGCAAACATCCATAAGCGACGATAACTGTTTCCTATTAAGTGAGCTTGTTTGCTGATCCTCAGAAGTAAAAAAAATCAGTCCAAAACAGTAAGCTTGCGCAGATCCTTGGCGATCGATCGTTGATTGGTTGGTCTACGCTGACTGAGCACCACGGTCTCTTCAAGGAGCATGCTTTTCCATTGCCAATCGATTTTGCAACGTACGTAACCGATCCGCTGACACTTCAGTTCTCTTACGTTTTTCCTCATATGAATGTTGTTGACTCAAAAGGCTATATTGAATGCTATTGTTGACGAGTTTATAAGAAAACATTTAATTTGGAGAACCAGTCCCATCGTCAATGATCACGACTCAGACTCAGTTCTTGTTAATACTTGTAGGATGCATTCGAAGACTTGTCTGCAAGCGTTGGGGAATGGCCGTCGAGAAGACCTTACGAAGCTTGGTGTCTAAATTGTTAGAGGATAAAAATAACAAAATATATGTATTTTTTAATTAATTCCAAATCATGTTAAATCCAAATCGTAGAGAAATCATTTACTGGCCGATAATTATTATTTTGCAACATATATTGTGACATTTAATGTCCGGAACCGTAAGCACCGTGGCCTCCGTGGGCTCCATGGACTCCGCCTACTGGACCGTGGCTCTCTAATCCACCGTGGTGTCCGCCGCTTTGGTGGCCGTGATCTTCGTGTCCGCCATGTCCGCCGTGGCCGTAATCTTGGTGTCCCCCATGTCCGCCGTGGCCGTAATCTTGGTGTCCCCCATGTCCGCCGTGTCCGTATTCTTGCTGTCCTCCATGTCCACCGTGTCCCCCATGGCTTTCATGACCATAACCTGCAATAGATACAATAATATTTAACCTGTTATCTGGGTACGACGAAATATTTCGTCATGGAAATTTGGAATATCATAATACTATGAAATTGGGGAGTAAGGGGAGAACGGGGCATAACATCTATCTGACCCTATTGTCAACCTCACCTGCCCGCGCTGGTGGTTCTTTTCAGAATAGCCAGCGACGTCTGCCCTTTGGGATGGCGCGGTGCTCCCTGCTAGACAACAGACGAGGCTCTGGTGACCGAGCAATGGCGGTATAACCATACACCTAACCGAGAAATTGGTTGGAAAAGACTTCAGCAGGTCTGAATAACTTCTAAAAGGCCTGGTGCAGAAGGCAACGGGAAACCACTGCACTATTTTTCCCTAATCAAATCAGCCATGATAGAGTCTACAAAAATCACGGCCCCGAGTGCCCGGCGTCCCTTAGATGGGACAGGGGTGCGTAGAATCTACGGGCGACCCTTAGAATAGGCATATGTAACGTTCGAAGTTATCACAGTCCTGAAAAAACAAGGAAATGGAACGTCTGAACATCGACATTTTGGGTGTGAACGACGTACGAGTGCAGGGCAGTGGAAAATACCAAATAGATGCGAACCACATGTAAGGCCTCATTTATGGAGACGCGGCGCGTCGCGTGTGGCGTGGCGTAACGCGGTGCGTCGGACGTTTTTGTTGTTTACGTAGCGGCGGCGCATGAAGCTGCACGTATCATTGCACGCGTAAACACAGACATAAAGCAATATACGACGTTGTTTATAGAGACGCGAGGCGGGAAGAGTGGCGGTGCCCGCCGCTGCGCCCGCGTCGTATTCTCAAGCGTGTAGCGAAGCAGGCGGCGGGCATCGCTGCGGCGCACGCGGGGTTCTTAGTTAAACAGACTTAGTTTTAGTTAAAAGTTTAAAATCGATCATATCATGATCCATTGCGACGGTGACTACGTCTGTGTTGCACGATTACTAAATAGACTGGCAGAAGGTTCCGTCACAGGCATCGCTTCATCGAGAATCGCCGCTGCGTGCGCCGCGCCGCCGCGATAAACGCCGCGTGAGACGTGACGATGCCATCTGCGGGCTCGGCTGTAAAACACGCTCCATTTCAAGCAAACGCGTGTAAAATCGCTTCTCCGTAAACGCACTCATCCGACGCCCTACATTTGAATTTAGTGCGGGCCGCGCAGCCACACGCGACACGCGACGCCCCGCGTCTCCATAAATGAGGCCTAATACATCCGATCCGAAGAATCATCGAACGTATATGGAGTTAGAGTGGTTACACAAAAAGTGAAAGTCCCCAGTCACTTGTGCCAAAATATATCCAACGTACACTCTTATCGATTGAAGCCCAACTAAGGAATATAAATATTGTTGAGGTGTATGCGCCAACCACTGGTGGGTCAGACCAGGTTATATGTAGAAGAGTTATATGGTGGGGTGGAAGGTTTGCTTAATATCTTAAAGAAACAGGATATTAATATAGTCATGGGAGATATGAATGCTAAGGTGGGGCAAGGTGAAGTCTAGGGAATCGTTGGAAAATATGGTCTTGTTATAAGAAACAAGAGGAGATACACTTGATCAACTGTGCCAAGAGCAAGAGTTGACAATAATGAACACATACTTCCAATTACCAGCCAGAAGATTGTATACTTGGACGTCGCCTCGTCATACTCCTGAACATATAATGAGGAACCAAATTGATTATATTATGATTAACAGACGTTTTCATAATAGTATTAAGAGTGCTAAAACATCCTGGGGCCGATATCAGATCAGACCATAACCCTGTTGTTGCAGAGTTATCATGTGTCCTTAAGAAAATACAAAAAAGACAAACGAGGAAAGGTATTGATGTGAGACTGATTAACGAAGCACATGTAGGGACTATGGTTTCCAATGAAATCAGTGAGTGGGCGATAGCGGCAGAACGGGATTTATCTGACTCAGTCGAAGAAAGTTGGTCTCACTTAAAATCTAGGGCTCATAAAGTTAACAATGAAATTCTGTAGTCAAGAGGTTGGGCACCCAAACAACCATGGATGAATGCAAGGATTTACGAACTGATGGAACAACGAAGATTGTCTAAAGGTGACAAAGAAAGCTACAATGTCATAGATAAGAAAATCCGCTGTGAAGATCGTTAGGCTCGTGATGCGTTCAATCTTTACAAAGTGATCAAGGCAATGGTTGGTCACAAAAATCCAGTACACCAACTTTGGGACAACAATAATCATCCAGTGCTTGAATTGACTCAGAAAAAGAATCTATGGGAGCAATATCATAATAATAAAGCCTTTTTATTCCTTACTGATACAATTGTTTTCTAAATACTTAACACATTTAAATCACTTTTTTTATCAAATTAGGTCCCTTTTTGGGTATAGGCCTCCTCCAATTTCTTCCAAGCGGACCTATCGTTCGTTTTAGATATCCAGCACGAGCCAGCTGCCTGTATTATTTCGTCGCACCATCGTTCCGGGGACCTTCCTCTTCTCCTTTTCCCTGTCGGTCCTGTCCAAACGGTAGTCCTCAGTGTCCATCTGCTATCGGTTACACGCGCTACATGACCCGCGCGTTTCCACTTTAGACGTCGGGCGTGTTGAAGAGCGTCTAGAACATTTGTTTTTTTCGTTTACAAGTATTTCTTATTCTATCCTTTAATTTGATGCCCAGCATACTTCTTTCCAATCCATGTTGACATATTTTTTATTTTGTTTGTGACAGTTCTATTGAAAGCCCATGTCTGTGCTCCATATGCTCAAATATGGCAATAAGAATGAGTCCATAACTTTTTTTAGTTTCCGGCGAAGATCTGATTTTTAAGCTCCAATACTTTTTCCAAGTTAGATTTATTCGCCGTTTAATCTCACCGACCTGTTTGGACTTTTTAAATAATTAATGGGCGCAATACATCTCAACAATGCTTTCAGACGACACAAGAACACAAACGCATAAGAGCGAAAATGTGACGAATAACTAGGTGATAGTCAATTTGGATTTCGAGCCGCAGTAGACACACGAAAGGCACTGTTTGCTATACAGGTTTTGATACAGAAATGTAAAGAAATGCAAAAAGACGTCTACCTCTGTTTCGTCGATTATGAGAAGGCGTTCGATCGAGTTCTTCATGAACGTTTAACTAGCATTGTAAGGGATATAGGATTCGGTCGGTAAAGACATCAGAGTTATTCAAAATCTGTACTGGAACCAACGTGTGACTGTTCGTGTTGAGGGTGAGGAAACTAACGAAGTGATCATCAAGAGAGAAGTTAGACAAGGCTGTATTCTGTCCCCCACACTCTTCAACTTGTATTCTGAAGCTATAATATCTGAAGCTTTGGCAGATCTAGACTGCGGTATCAAAGTTAACGGGCGTCTCATCAATAACCTTCTTTCTGTATGCTGATGATACTGTTCATGGCGTCTTCGGAATCGGATCTTCAGATAATAGTAGATAGTTCGAACGAGTGCGGCTAAAGGCGGGGCTAAGAATGAACACACAATAGACAAAAGTCATGGTCATCTCAAGGGGAAGTAAATTGAGTCCAAATATTAGCATGTCCGGAGTACAGCTTGACATAGTGCGCAAGTACTATATTTGGCACTTGGCTAACTGACGACTGGGAAAGCGATATGGAATTAAAAACACGCATAGAAATCTCCCGGAATGCGTTTAACAAAATGAGATCAATACTTTCCAATCGCAACATTGGTATTCCCCTGCGCACTCGTCTACTTCAGTGCTACATTTGGCCTATAGTCCTCTATGGATGCGAAGCTTGGACTATTAAAGAAGACCTTCGTAAACGTATTGAGGCTTTTGAAATGTGGACTTACCGACGCATGCTCTCAATCAGCTGGACTAATAAAATCTCCAATCTTGAAGTTTTAAGACGTGTCGGTCAAACCCGCAAGTTGATGCAGACCATCAAAACAAGAAAAGTTGCCCACCTCGGTCATGTCTTCAGACACAAGAGATACGATTTACTGCAACTCATTATGATAAGCAAAATTGCGAGGAAACGTCGAGTAGGCCATCGGAAAAAGTCAACTAACAAAAAAAAACTGTTTCACCTCGCCAGGGACAAAGTGAGGTTTTCAAGGCTGATGTCCAATCTTCAGTAATTGGAGAGGAACACGAAGAAGAAGAAGACAAAATACCGCTAAATTCTCAATTCTGTTTGATGTTTTGGTCCCCAGCTGAGTTTTACGCTACTAGAAAAGTGAGAATTACTTGGTTAGGCCTCGTTTTAGGAGACACATAGATCATTTTAGACATAGACAAATACTTTTTCGACACTGTTGAAGATTGAATTTAGGTTGTTATTCTTTTTCTTTTTTCTTTTTACTGTGTAGAGTAGTGGTAAATAACTAAATGTTGTATCACTTGTAATCAGCAATAGTTTTTAAGAATGTTAGATTATATATACATATTGTAATTTTTATTAGCCTGTAAGTCTTACTAAAATAAATAAATAAATTTTGCATATTATTAAGTACTCGTGTAGACATATCACCGTGGAAGTAGTTAATTTCAGCTAAAACTTGCAATTTAGATTGCCCTCCACGCCCTCCACTGTTGGGTAGAACTTAAGCTCCGCTCTTAAGCATAGACTCCGCTAGTTAATTCTTCCTTCTTTACTTCCTTCCTTTTTTAACTAAGAAGACACAATATTTTGCTGTTTAATTTGGAGAAGCGAGGAGGATTTAACAGAAGCGACTGCCGACTGACCCTTCAAATTTCTAATGACAAACTTCCTTCACAGTTTAATCTGGCTAGTTGACTTTTACTTCATACGAAAGTGGTGATGATGAGCCCTATTCTATTTCTGTTTTTGAACGAGTTAATAACTATATCTTATTGTAATAATATTTAGTTACATTACTCGTATAACAAACAAGTCTAGGTTTCATTAATTCATTTAAACCAGTCATAAAATTATACCATTTAAATTTGAAATTTCAAACGATACCAGTTATGTTAAAATTTAGAAAACGAGTATTAAAAATTTATGATTGTCAGTATAAACTAAAAATAATATATTCTATTAAAGAAGTGTCTAATGTAGCATATATTATTAATGAAATTAAAATTGAAGCTCTTCGGGTGTGAAAATTTCAATTTGTATCCTATATATAGTTTAGAATTTACTAATTTACTTTACTACTAACTGTCTTTCTTTCTTTCTAATTGTCAAAATCAAAAGATCTCGTGACCATTTTAAATTTTCTTCTCAATATACATATGTTAACATATGTCAACGTGTGGAGTGACGCGGAAGGACTGCGTTAGGAACTCCCGCATTCGCGGTAGTCTTCATGTCCGTGACATTGCGGATAAACTGCAGGAGTGTCGGCTCCGTTGGCACGGCTACGTTTTACGGCAACCGGATGCTTACGTGGGAAACAAATGTCTGGCCATGCCGCCTCCGCCGGGCCCCGGCAGGAGGGGTAGACCCAAAAAGTGCTGGCTTGACGTCGTAAAGTGTGATATGCGTGCCAATGGGCTCACTACCAGAGATGCTGAAGACCGTGCGAAGTGGAGTAGAAAAAGTCGGAAAGCGGTTCCCGGGCACCGAAACGCAAGTTTGGGTTGCAACCGGGATGAACGCTGAGATGATGATGATGACACTTTCAAATCTAATAAAAAAAAATTGAGACCACGAAAACTGAAACCTGATTAATTTTTTTTATTGCTGTAGGAAAGCAGACAGGATGACGGCCCGCTTAGAATTGAGTTACCGTCGCCTTTGATTAGATTTGAAAGTGTAACGACTCGTAAATCACCTCACACATATATTCCTGTTACGGCTATCTTAAAGTTGATGTAAAAGTGTGAAAGGTTTCTGTAGTGGATTTTAACTTTGGTAAACTCTGTTTAATGAAAACTTCAGGATATGTCACCAGAAATTTGAATGGAGAAATCACGGAATTTCAGTGTATGTCTTAAACCCAGACAGGGCTGCCTTCAGCAATGAACAGTTATGATGATGATGAAATAATGTTAGTCAATTAATCCCCGAAAATAAAATTGTACGGCATCCCTCCATTTTTACCTGTAAGCTAAGTGACCTTTATCTGTCTTTTATATAGAAGACTATTTTCAGCGGAAACACAGCCAGATAATGTAAGGAATTTATAAATATGACTTGTAATAAATAAATGCTCGGAATCACCCTGAACGTTAAGGTCATGAGAATTAAATGCTTATATTAATATTATAATTACCTGGATTGGCAGCAACTACGGCCAATAAAGCCAACGCGACGATCTGTAAAATCAAAATGAACAGGTTGTTAATAAGTGATCTGAACGTAATTATTCACGACTGCGGAAACAATCTTATAATTGATTCATCTAGTGATTTATATAAAAATAATTAGTCAAGAGAGAAAACAAAGAAAATATTTTATTGGTAAAGAACTGACAACATAAGAAGTAGGTATCAGTTGTCATATACACACATAAATCAATATCTGTCAGTCTTTTTATCGACTAAGTTAAGCATATTTGCCTTCTTTCTTCTTGGATTAGTCATCAAATCAACTTGTTGAAAAGATGGACAAATCCCTGAATACCTTCCAGGATTTGGTGGTCAAACAGCAGTTGTAGTACATGCCGAAATAATGTAAATATTCGTAAATAAATATACGAGGATAATTCGCACGGAGCTATCGAGTCCCAAAGTAAGAAAGCACTTGTGTTACGGGTAAAGGAAAACTGATTTAAGAGTGATATATCCTTTTCCTTTGTAAATAAACAAATATTATATATAATCATCCAGAATTGAGACGAGAAAACTCGGGTCCCCCCAAGTGTACGTCATATCCGTGCAGGGGCAGAGAAAGAATACTAATCTTTGCAGCCGGGGTCGACCTGTCGTAAAAGGCGACAAAACAACCCACCCTAGCTACGTAGGGCCTCAAGCCCGTCTGGATTGCGACCTACCTTTGGTCTTAGGTATGCCGCTATAATGACCTTGTGTTGTGTTCCGGCATTAGTGACCCAAGTTCCTGTACCTTATGGGATAGCAGCCTATTCACGATGCCACTGGCGTTGCAAACACCCATAGGCGACGGTAACTGCTAAATTCCAAGCGGGCCGTCAACCTGTCTGCTGTCTTACAGCATTAAAAAAAAGTGTTTCGACGTGCAAATCAGTTGCGTCAGGGAGGTCGTCAATTAGTTTTACTTCGAAAACATTTACTTTTCGCAAGAATGTAGACTACATTTCCTCGTGATCGTAGAATAACGTCGGATTTGAAAAAAATCCAAAATTCACTTTTTACCATATTTGGATACTACATTGTCTAAATATTATTGCTATATTAAAAAAAAAATTACATGTATTTTAGATTTCAAATTAAACAGTCCGTAAAGTGACGGATATGATAGAATCTCATAGTAAAATGACGCTTGTATATTTTTAAAATGGCTGTCCTGTAAAGTTTAATATATGTCAGATCCGTCACTATTCTACGACTACGACGATTTATGTATATGTATGGAAAGAAGAAACGGTGTCTTTACTTTGCTATACATTAACTAGGAAAAATATACTATTAAAAATATAAAACTGTATTTATACACACTAGCAATATAAAAAAAAATGATATTATTGAACACCAAATTGTAACTACCTATAATTATGCTATTATGTGCAAACAACTCCGACGGCAATATGTAATAATAATAACATTACAGTTCAAAAAATTCAGGAGAGTATTATGTTAATAAGTCCGCAACAGGGAATTAAGCCTCTTTGACTTCTCCTGATACACACACACACACACACACACACACATATATATATATATATATATATATATATATATATATATATATATATATATATATATATATATATATATATATATATATATTAAAGATCGACTACAATGTTCTAAAATTGACACGCCCCTTTTTACGTCACTATACATATTTATTTTAACGTTATTCACATTCCAAATTCAAAAAGTAACTTACCAAAAGTTTTGCCATTTTGGTTTAAATTTTTTAATTTTTGGTGAATATTGTTGATGCGCTGATCTTGCACTGACTGATTGTGTTGGTCCGCGCCTCTTTTATATCAATAAAGCTACCAGTAAACAGGTCAAAAACACGTAGTCCTAACTCGACCCCTCTTGCCATCTGATTATGTTGGTTTCTTTGTCATCACTTATGTTATAGTCATTTTGGTGAATTTGTATTTATGATAAACGTCTAAGATTTCTAAAATATTTTTTTAAAAACTGCTTTTACGTAGATGACGTTTTTTTTAAATAAAGAATTATTTCTGATTGTTTCTTTCTCTAAATAAATCTGCTGCTGCTCTAAATAAATATAAATAATTTGTAATCTACTAATAAATTTTAATCTCGATTTTAATAGAGCGTTGAAAATGTCAGTATTACTACGTTGGATATTAGTAGTTACCTAATTAGCATAATATTATTACCAAGTTCTTGAGCTATAGGCGGTGGCGTTGGATACAGATAGCAACATGACAATGTCAGCTTCCCCCCGCAGTTACGAAGTGGTATTGGTTTTCGCTGGACAATAAAGTTCAGTATAAATCATCTCTTATCAACTAATAAACAAAAATTAGTGTGTAGTGCAACATTGTCATTTGAATTGAATATAAAGACATAATTTCTTTTGAATATATTGAAATTACGAAGTCGAAAATCAAAGCGCACGTTTGTGTTGCAACCGAGATTTAACGCTAGGATGATGATTTAAATTTTGAATGTAATTCATATTTTATTTAGTCCAAATTAATGTTGAAAGTGAATTAATGAAATAAATTCGACGAAATGATAGTGACGAACTCCGTCGGACAAGAGCTTTGTCACATTAGAACGCACGGGCTACGGGCTTTTATGTATATATATTTATTTACAAAAGAAAAATATCTATCCAAGCCCGTTTAGATGGCAACCACCCTTGGTCACTCTCTTGGTTCCTGTACCCCTATGGGATAGCAGCGTGTTTGCGGTGCCCCTGGCGTCGCAAACATTCTTATGCGACGGTAACTGTTTACTGCTAGTGGGTGTCAGCTTGTTTCCTGTTCTTCAGCAATAAAAAAATATATTAGAATTAGAACGAGAAAATATGATATTAATGAACGGAACTTAACGAAACAGCGAAACCGGGGGGTCAGTCGTAATAATTATTAAAAAAAAATAATTGAATCAGTAATCAGTCGTACGACTAGTGTTTAAGTTAGTCTAGCTGATGCCAACACTAGTCTACTTAGTCTTTTTCATTCCCTCTGAAACTTGAACATTAAAAACTGCTGCATTTGAAATGTGGTGCTGTCGAAGGCTGCTTCATATATCGTGGACGGGTCCCCACTAAGTGAATTCAACATCTTCTTTCGGCACAACATGTTCTCCATTCACTTCTCTTTAGTCGTTATCTCAACATTCACACTTGTATTTGCCATATCATCTTTTACACAATCCTTCCATCTTTCCCTTGGTCTACCACACCTTTTGTATCTACTCTCATTTCTAGCAACATACAATACGAATTTCTGGTATTTTAAGGCAAAAAATTTTTGCACACTATCAGGTGATTCAGTGTGGAATATTTATTCAATGCAGTATATGTTGAAGTGACTTCTTTACTTACTACCTGGATTAAACACTTGGGTGGATCTTAGGACTGTGATTGATCTTAAAATAGAACTACACTCCAGTTAACGGTGCTATTTCATTAATAGTTAAGTCATGTTTAAGTTCAATGTACTATTTTGAACTTTGCTGATCCATTTTTTATCGAACATTAAAAACTGAAGATTGATTGGTTTGTTGGCTCATTGAATGATCAAAAAGGATCTTATTATCATGACGATAAAGTTTCATCTTATAAAATATATAATGCTTATAAACATTTCCTTACACCACAAGAGTACCGTAGAGAACCGAAAGCTTTCTGATGATAACTGTTGACATTTATTGACCAGAATTGTCTTCGCCGCATGAAAAATCGGAAAGCTGTCGGAGTCGATGGAGTCCCTATCGAAGCCTGGAAGATGACGGGGCTCTCGTGGTGTGAGCATCTTAACCAACCTTTTTAATCGGACATTCCTCACCGGTACGATCCCGAGCCAATGGAGGATGAGTATCATTACTCCAGTCTTCAAAGGCAAGGGATCGGTGAAGGAGTGCGGTAACTAGCGTGGTATAAAGGTCATATCCCACACCACGAAGCTCTTCGAGAGGGTTATCGACTCTTGGATTCGGCAGGAGTGCACTGTCTCGGGATGTCAGTATGGGTTTCGTCCTGGTCAAGCGATCATGGACCCTGTTTTTGTCTTAAGGACTGTCGCGGAGAAGTACAGGACGAAGAATACGCCTCTGCTTTGCCTGCTTCTTGACTTGCAGAAGGCCTTCGACTGTATTCCTCGCGCGATAATTTGGTGAGTATTGCGATCCAAAAGGGTTCCAGAGACCTATATTGACATCATCCGAGATATGTACCGCGATTCCGATTCCGTAGTTCGGACCGCTGTTGGCGACATCAAATCCTTCCCCATCACTGTTGGAGTACACCAGGCATCCGTCCATAGTCCGTTAGACCCCACTCCACCACTAGAACGCTAAAGCGAATGTTCTTGCGGATGCAGTTCCCCCCAGTCCAGCATGGACCAGCCCGACGGAATATGTTTAGGGATGCCTTCCGCCCCCCATAACTTATAGACACACACATCCCACTCAATACAAATTACACGTAGAATAGATGTGTTGCGGGGGAGTTTCTTTCGCCGTTACTTCTCCTCAACATTCCGAAACAGTAGTAGATTAGACCCCAATTAAAAATACTCTTGCCATTCGTGGCGGTTCTCAACTATTCCTCATACAGCGGTCGAGCCGGAAACGCACCTCACAGGAGAGGCGCGTCTCCGAGCGCGCTGCTCTGATCGACCCCGCTCCCACGGGTTGGAATGCCTTGACGTACGTAATCGCTGTCGAGTCGTCTGAGACAACAACAGCCTGAGTAATCAACAAAAAAAATATTCAGTATCCAGTAACCAACTATTGATGTTTCACTTACAATCCAAATGGTGACCCACGCAGTAAAGTACTGACTCCGTGTCACCAAACTTGTTTCATTATTTGTGTTAGTATTAATTAAAAGAGTACATTAACATGCTGGTTACGTTAACTATCTGTATAGAAGGGTCGTCGTAATGTATAGACGGTGAACCTGGCATAAACAGGTGCAGTTTTCTTCGGGTAAAAAAGGAGCTCCGACGTAGTACTGTTAAAGCCACCTATGTTCCTTAGGATATAAAAACAGGTTATAATACTTAAGCAATTGTCCGTATATGTTATTTGATGAACACGTTGTATAATAACTGTAGGATGGAATATAAGATAGATAGATAGATAGATAGATAACACTTTATTGTAAACCAATTATATAAACACAATGAAACTTATTTACACAATCAATATGTACTTGACTTACAATGGGCGGCCTTATCGCTACAGAGCGATCTCTTCCAGGCAACCCGGGCTATAGAACATTATTGGTGTTACATTGATGTGGAAGGGAGGTATGGTAATAAATAATAATTATATTTTATTTACATAATAAATAGATAATATAATAAATAATATAAATGATAGACAATTCAATTTCATATAGTTTAAAGCCATATCTGACAAAAAATTTTCTCGCAACATTAAATTAAGCAACATTTAAAAATCATGATATAATTATCATGATTTTTAAATGTTTTCATGCAATATTTGAGATATTCTTTAAATTTTTTAGAGATCGTATCGGAACCACAAAAGAATAATTAACGGATATTTTGTGTTTTTAAAAATTCCCACAATGACTTTTAAAACGGTAAAACAAATAGTGTTTGTTTGATTAACAACAGTACATTTCTAATGTTTATTTCAAACTAGCTGTGCCCGCGACTCCATCCGCGTGGAATAGTGACTGAGCAGCATTTTTTTGGATATATTTTATGGTTTGTTTTGGATTACAAACCCTCTTCTTCTTAATCGTTTCAATCTTTACAGAGCGGTCGTGATCAACTGGTAGTACTATTAGAGGCAGATATTGTTCGCTGTATGATTTTACGCCATTTCTCGCGATTCAAAGACATTCTGGTGCACTCATGCAAAGGCCCTATAAAACATAAAATATAAATTAATGTAATATACAAATTGCGTTCGAACCTGCAAAGTCCAGCCTAAGCTGAACCCAATTTTATATGATTGATGATATAAATCCGAGGTCAACTTAAATTGGATTTATAAATCCGAAACTGATCACTTTTAACTGAAACCATTTTTTTTTCTAAAATAAAAGTAGCTTAAGTTACTCCTTGTTACATCAGCTATCTGGCAGTGAAAGTCGCGTTAAAATCGGTGCAGCCATTTCAGAGATTAGCCGGAACAAACAGACAGACAGACAGACAGACAAAAATTGTAAAAAATGTTGTTTTGGTATATTTACCGTGTATACATTCAAATGCACTTAGTAAAAAGCGATTATTTTAATATTACAAACAGACCCTCCAATTTTATTTATTTGTATAGATATGTATAGATATTATTGTAAAGTTTCATTAAAATCCATTCAGTAGTTTTTACATGAAAGAGTAACAAACCTACATTCTTACAAACTTTCGCGTTTATAATATTAGTAGGAAGTGTTATTCTGATGTATAAGCTATATTATTGTAAAGTTTCATTAAAATCCATTCAGTAGTTTTTGCATGAAAGAGTAACAAACCTACACTCTTACAAACTTTCGCGTTTATAGTATTAGTAGGATGTGTTATTCTGATGTATAAGCTATAATATTGTGAAGTTTCATTAAAATCCATTCAGTAGTTTTTGCGTTAAACAGTAACAAACCTACATTCTTGCAAACTTTCGCGTTTATAATATTAGTAGGATTACGATAACTTATTAATTCTGTCTTTCGCGTAAGAAATATAAATAGCGTGTCGTATACATACGATCATTTTCTAGACGCTGATGTCTAGATTCCAAATTTTCTTGAATCCTATCGGCGCACTTTATATACCCGCGCAGGCGAGTAGAACCTACATGTCCAGCCTAAGCTGAACCCTATTTCATATGATTGATGATATAAATCTGAGATCAACTTAAATTGTAATATAAAATTTCCGAAACTTATCATTTTTAACAAGACTATTTTTTTTCTAAATTGAACATAGCCTAAGTTACTCCTTGTTACATCAGCTATCTGCCAGTGAAAGTCCCGTCAAAATCGGTGCAGCCATTTCAGAGATTAGCCGGAACAAACAGACAGACAGACAGACAAAAATTGTAAAAAATGTTGTTTTGGTATATGTAGTGTGTATACGTCCGAATGCACTTAGTAAAAAGCGGTTATTTTAATATTACAAACATACCCTCCAATTTCATTTATTTGTATAGATTAATTTCGGATTTTCCCCCGTACACTATTCTGACATTTACCGCGAAGAATGATTCACTTTTTTTACCTTTTTCAATACGTTTCTACGAGTCTTCTTGTTTGTTTTTGAAAGACCGCTTTGTCCGAGCATTGAACTCAAAATTTCCAATAGCAACTGGTTCTGAGTTTAATTACTGACTTTAACGAGTCGTGGATATGTAGATAGGCTCTATTTATTTCTAAATTATAATACATAGGGTTTACTGTTATTCCATGTTACATACACCCTTTATGGTCTGTTTGAATTTTTTTTAATAGCCTTTATTGCTGATACTGAACATTAATTTTAAACACACACACAGTAGCAAATTGTTTTAACTTAGATCTATCTAATATATCGGGTTTCCCGGTTCAGTGATCAGCGTGTCCAGTGACACATAGGCCTCTTCCAGCTGCTTCCATTCTTCTCTATTGGTAACTTTTCTAGACCAGATTGTCCCTCCAATCATCTTGATATCATCTGTCCATCTTTTAGCTTGTCTGCCTCTTTTTCTTTTGCCATCACGTGGTTGCCATTCTGTTATAATTTTAGTCCATTTCATTCTGCTTTCCCTTGTCATATGTCATGTCCATCGCCATTTTAACCGTCTTATTTTCTTTAGTACGTCTTCCACCTTTGTTGTAGATCTGTTTGAATTAATTGATATCAAATATTTATTAGATGATGTCACTGTTGTCTTTTTTTCCAGTCGTCATCGTTGTCAATCGTGGTCTTATAGTGGGTGAACATGAGGCCCAAAGATCTTGGGAATGCTCCTGAAAGATTTAAATTGAATCTATAAACACTTAACCTAGTGTTTGGTTAAATCGCTGTCTTGGGTGGTCGTGTTCCATCACTGTTGTGTAGAGTAGCACAGATTCTAACTAAAAAAGTACCTAACAATATCTTTCCCGTCACTTATCTGTGATTCTGTTATCAAAAAAGGAAATGTAAAGTAGAATTTCAGAAGACATTTTTTTAAAGCTTCGAAAAACAGATGTTGCCCAATACAAGGAATTCCTTTAACGTCTCCCCATGAGCTGAATAAGGGACGGATTTCCAGCGTATACTAGCCCATATGTGATAATAAATGTCGCACACTTCAATGTTATGATAGCCGTCTCGTATATTACTATATAAATTGTTGAATGGTTTGATAGACTCCTCTTCCATACTAGAAAAAATAAAATTCACCATTCCACGTGTAGATAGTAGACTTCAAAACAGAAGAACATTTTCTTTACCACTATGCAAAACAAATATTGGCCAACAATTTCTAGTATATAGAATTACTTCCAGCTACAATGCTTAATGTAATGAAATCGATATCTTTTTTGGTTCTATTCTCTCTATGAAATATAAATTAAGATGTGTTTGCAAGTAAGTTTTTTTTATTTAATTTTTTATTATTTTCTATCTGATATAAATATGTTTATGTTTTATTTATAATTAATATACGGGTATTCTTAGCTTACATAGCGAAGTTGTGTCTTCATCTTCTACAATACATTTTATCATTATATAATTTATGACATTAGCGACATTTTAAGTTGCCTGTAAATGTATTCAGTTTTGAAGACCGATTAAAAAAATATTCAAAAAAGAAAGCAGAATTCAGCAATAAGTACCGAAGCATTCTGCTTTATCGTGACAGTGTAAATCATGTTTGAAATTGAATTATTGTTTGTTTATTGAAGAAATCAAAACACATCTTGTTATGACCAGTTATGATTCCTTCACTATAAATAATTATCTTGATCACCTTTTTATTTCTGTGGAACAGCAGGTAGGTTGACGTCTCACTTAATAACAAGCAGTTACCTTCGCCCATGGATGTTTACGACGCCAGGGGCATCGCTAGCATGCTGTCGTCCGTGTAGGGGAAGGTTATTATAGGGCATATTTTTTTATTGCTGTAGGACAGCAGACAGGCTGACGGCCCACTTAGAATTTAACAGTTACCGTCGCCTATGGGTGTTTGCAACGTCAGTGGCATCGCGAACACGCTGCTGTCTCATAAGGGTACAGCAACTTGGGTATGCCGGAACACAACAAAGTTATTATGGCGGCATACTTAATACCAAAGGTGGTCGCCATCCAGACGGGCTTGGGGCCCTACCACGAAGCTAGGGTGGGTTGTTTTGTCGCCTTTTACGACAGGCCGACCCTGGCCGCAGAGGTTAGTATTCTTTCTCCGCCCCTGCACGGATTAGACATCAGTTTTCTTACTCTTCCCATGAATGGAGATAAAATTTTTAGTTGCTTTTCTAGAAGATATATTTACAACAGTAAAATATATTTTAAAGTTTTACAGTAACATAAGATTTGCTCGATAAGTCGGAATACTGACTTTATAATTTAAAATTGTAATCTTGTTATGCTAATTTATAAAATCATTAGGATAAACTAGTTTTCTATTACACGATTTTGTTCTTTGAGGGAAAGAACACGAATTAAAATTTGTACTCTGTAGATTTTTGTGTATTTTTAAATAATCTATCTATAGGAGTTAACTGCTGCATCTTTTGACCATGGAATTCAACGACAAGTATTTATAAACTCGTTATGCAATTATGTGAAATGCTTATTCTCCTAACAAGTTTAATTAACATCCTCTAAAGTTCTCACTTTGGGTGACATTTTTGACAAAAAATACAATAAAAAGATTCAATAGTAGTAATAGTTTTTACCTAAACTTTTTAAAAACTTATTTTTTAGAAATGTGACTTCAAACAAATATTTCGCTGCTCTCCAGGTCTTCTCGATTTAAAAAGTCATTACTTGGTTATCTGGTGGATACATTGATTATGTATATATTATTCATTGTTTTGTCATGACTCTCGTTCAGTCAGCTGATATCTGAAAGTTTATCCCAATCAATGCCAGATTTCAGTAATTAAAGCATGTGTCAAAAAATTTAGAAACGCGGTAAGCTAGTAGTTATAGATAGTGTAAATACATATAATTGGCAATACAATTATTAAAACTTATGATTTAGCAATTTCAATCTTGCAGTAGCGTTAAACCAACAAATTTTATATATCGAAATAATGAATATAAATTTGGCTATCTAAGATATTTGTTTGCTTAACGCCATGCCTGACTAATCTCATATGAAATTACCACATAGAAAAAAACATTATATTTTGTTTTCTCTAAAATAACTCCAGTGTTCCAATGTACGTTTCAAGCTGCATGGGTTGTGATAGTCTGACCGCCGCTCTGCTTTCCCTATTTAATACCAGAGTAGGGAGGTTGGTGAAAGGCTTCCGATATCTTTATCAGGCAGGGAGGACTGATACGAAGACGACGCGCTCTCACCACGTTGATGGTATGCGCGCCTTTCCCAATGACCGGAACAACGACCAAGTATGTTGTGGACGGTATAGATCGCCAACTACTGGCGACAGGTGGCCTTACATGAGCGTCAAAGGTGTAACTTCACCTCCGCTGTGACTCCACCGGCGTACTGCTGCTGCCAGGTTCTCGAGGACCGAGACAGTCCAAACCTGGTAACAGAGGAGGTCAACCTCCTCTTCATGTGGGCCACCGAAGACCTGTCGTAGGACGGGGCACTCCCGGTCTGCCTGGCCGCCTGCTTCGCCAACTCGTTGGCACGCTCATTGTAGGGGATTTCCACTTGAGCCCGCACCCAAAAGAGCCGATGGGTGTTACCACCCTAGATGAGGATTACATATTGAGTTTGATTTTTTATGTTATTTTTAACGAATTAAGCAAAATTTTAATCAAATAATAACCGACGAAAAAGATCTTTTAGTTTGACCCCAAGAGTCTTCAATCTTGAAATCGTTAAATTATTTTTGTATATTTTCCTTTTGCGTTTCAATTAATTTCAAGTACGTCAACATATAAGGGACACATAAAATTTAACACATAAAATTTAATGAGAATATATAAAAAAACTCAATTCAAGTTATATTGTTTAAAGTTATTTGGTTTTTCTTCGAAAACAATAAAAATGTGATGATTTATCTATACTGGTTTATATACATAATGTAACCAGGAAAATTTATGTTTTAATTAATGTTTAATAAATAAGACTTCCCCGTGAAACTCTGAACATCAACTATAGTTTTAGTTTATTAATCGATACTTGAAAGGCTTCGATCAACAATAGTATTATTGATCGAATATATGTATATTAGTATGCTATTGTTGATCGATGTTGAAAGGCAACCTAAGTGACATTGAGTAAATTTTCCTGGAAAGTGCTTTGAAGTTTAAATATTTAGAAAAAAAAATATAATATAACTTTTTACTTAATGTACTTAATTGTCAAGTACCAACTGTGCAGGAAAACATCGTGAGCAAACCTGTATGTAATCCGCCAAACGTGTATTTACCGCCCGTTCCTTCTAGGGGGAGGTTCACGGCCAGCTGTGGTACGTTATTGGCTGTTATTATAAGTAAAAACTTACAACCGAAATTTACACTTCCAAAGACGGATGTTGCTAATTATTGCCACAAGGCTTAATTTCTGCACCTTTCGCGTATTTGCCTTCCGTGTCACTTCTTTTTAGTTACAAAGAGTCCCGAGAGGATATAATCAATAGGAAACATCTGTGAGAGAAGATGTGACTAGATTTAGTTTTTATACACTTTGGCATCTAAACACCGAATTATTTAATAAAAAAAACTGTTAAGTAATTCTAGAAAAAATCTATACAAATAAATAAAATTGGAGTGTCTGTTTGTAATATTAAAATAACCGCTTTTTACTAAGTGCATTCGGACGTATACACGGTACATATACCAAAACAACATTTTTTCAATTTTTGTCTGTCTGTCTATCTGTTTATTCCGGCTAATCTCTGAAATGGCTGCACCGATTTTGACGGGACTTTCACTGGCAGATAGCTGATGTAACAAGGAGTAACTTAGGCTATGTTCAATTTAGAAAAAAAAAATAGTTTTTGCTAAAAATGATAAGTTTCGAAAATTTTATCTTCCAATTTAAGTTGACCTCAGATTTATATCAACAATCATATGAAATAGGGTTCAGCTTAGACTGGACATTGTAGGGTTTGTAATCCAAAATAAACCATAAGATATTAAAAAAAATGCTGCCCAAAGTCACTATTCCACACGGACAGAGTCGCGGGCACAGCTAGTATTAAATACATTTCTTTTCTTTCTTAAAGCATTTCTTTACAGAACAACTTTGATTTTTATAAGGTTCTTCGGTAAAGAAAATTTACTGGAGTTTAATCCGGCTTGCTCTAAACTGAAACATTTTTTTTTAAATTATCAATATACTTATAACTATTTAAACTTTATATAAATATCATATTCGTTTCTTATGTTTACGTATGATGTTTATTTGATTATAAATACTTATCAACAAGTCATAAAGAGGACACTGACAGTAAAACCGTATAAACGAACAATTAGCAACGAACCGTAGCAGACCATGAAGGCAATGATTTGACTTTTAAAATCGTTGTAGGTACGTAATATAAAATATATAAATTTGACAATTCATTCCCAATTCAAAAGTCCCCAAGTTTGCCACGCTTTTTATTAAAAGCGTGGCCAAATTGAATTGTGGTTTGATTACATATCGGCGCCATTGTATATAATGGCGTCGATATATAATCGTAAGTTAGGATTGCATATACCTGGGAGTATAAAATTCGTTAATCCTTTTGAGAGTAATTAAGAGGATTCAGAATTCGAAGACGTAGCTAGTTTACGATAAATTACATTTTGCTCTATCGACTGTGGGGAGCAGTGCCGGATTAAGCAAGCGCGGGGCCCATACTATATTCTTTTGAAAGGTCCTTGATAGAGATCATAAGTATAAAGTGCCAAAAAACAATTCAATATATCAGTACGTTTATTATGGCAAATAGGTTACAATGTTGTGGGTAATTAATCGTATAGTAGATACGAAGAAATATAATCAAATCAGCCAGAAATTGCAAAGTGATTTCTGGTGAAGTGTGATTTTTCAACACCGACTCCTAGTTTTAGACATAGCTATCTCACAAAAAATAATAAAGCACAAAACAAAGACACTCCCCAAAATTATATGGCACTTTTTGGAAAAGGAAGAGTATGCGAGCAAATTTAAAAAAAGAGTGCTAGACAAAATTAAAGGGATGATATAATTAGAAAATCTGTAAATGAATGTTGAAATGAAATATGAAACGTTTCCTACCCCGAAGGGAGGGAAACGGTTATTTCAGGTCTTGCCAAGGCTTGACCTATCGGAGATTACCTACCTTATCTTTCGTGCATATTTGCCCAAAGTTATCGTATTTAGGCCTCAATCGAGGCTCAAGAAAGGGGAATTCCCCTTGCGACTATGGTTTCCGTGGTGCCGGGTAGCACGTACCGCCCAGGTCCGTGAGTTGTCAGTACATATTCCGATTTGAGACGGCAAGGACTTGCTTAGGTCAAGCCTTGGCAAGACCTGAAATAACCGTTTCCCTCCCTTCGGGGTAGGAAACGTTTCATATTTCAGTTCTGTGCCTTCGGCTTGACCTATCGGAGAGATGTTTAGATTCTGCCGGCACCAACAGCGTACTGTGACCCAGAAAAGAATTACCTCCATCTACCCTAGTTAAATATTTATTTAGCACAACGACATACAAAACAGAACATAAACCTAAGTAATAAACAAGGATAAAAGATTAAGAGAAGAAATAAAGTATCAAAAAATCAATCGTAACATATAAGTCTAGCGTAACTAAATTGTCTGACTAAATTATTTGACTGGTTCAAATACACTTAATACTGTTTGATTCTGAGATTTTGACTTAGGTCTCTGCACCTCTTTACAGTAATACTTGAAGAAGTTCATCGCACCTTGCCAGTTGCTTCGTTTTAAGATTTCATCTAGCCCCGTTTCTTGTTCAAACCAATATGAAGCCACTGCCGACCAGATGGATCCCGGGTTCGCGCCAACGTTAAGGCCTTTAAAAATTTTGTTTAGCCAGCCAGCAATTACGAAGCCTCCGCCACCCTGCCTCTTGTCGTGATGAATAGCTTAAGTAAGCTTGATACTGCCTTGCGCCTCTCAGCTGACACTTCTATTAATCACTTCACCCAGAAGATCAAGTCAAACACTTGCTACTTAGACCTTAACAGCTTCCACCCAGACTGCCCGTGCCGAACACTGTCAGTCTTGGACTCAAAGATCGGCCAAAAGGTGACAGATTCTTGTAGCGATACGTAATTATCTCCGCCAATCGCCAGAAGAGTGTACACGCCTTCCCGAAGCTAACAGCAGCAGAATGACACGAGGTCCGCATCAGGGCTACTTAGGCCAGACACTAAATCGGCCCACCCCGTATTCGCCAAACCTCCAAACACAGGTCTTTCACGTTCTGGGGAGGCTCTCCGGTTGCTACATCCACCAGTGAGTGCTTCAGGTTTTGCAATTCGAAAGGAGCTGCCAAGCTCTTGCTCTTCAGTTCACTCCGCCAGAATGTTTTCTCCCACCGAGGTGCCACAATCAGAAACACTCCTCTCGCTGAGTTCAAGTGATGTAGAACCTCCGGGATTAATGTAGGAGGGGGAAACACCCAGGCTAAATCTACCTTCCAAGGCCTGCTGAACGCGTTGATGAACGCTGCTTCGCTGTCGTTTACCTCCAGTGTGACATACGTCTCGACTACCTTTGATCGGCTTGTGGCGAACAGATCTATCTGTGGTCTTCCCCATTTTCTGAATACCAACTGTGTCGCGTTGTTATTCAGGTGCCAGTCCGTGAGAGGCTTTCCCCGTGATAACCTGTCCGCCCAACAGTTGTAAACTCCTGGCAGGTAGAAAGGTACCAGATAAATTTGGGATTGGTGGCTCAAGATAAAGATCTCCTTGACTACTTCCTGCAGTATCCTGGACCGGGTGCCTCCCTGCTTTCTGATGTAGGCCACTACCGTCTTGTTGTAGGACTGCAGCATCACTGACTTGCCCCACAGCCCCGTTTCGAATTCCCTGAGAGCTATCAGTACGGTGTAAAGCCCCTTGCGGTTCACATGCCACTGCCTCTGCTCCGGCGACCACTGACCCGATCTCATCTCACCATTCAGGTGAAATCCCCAGCCCTTCTCGGACGCATCCGTCGTCAGAAATATTGTCAGGTGATCTGGGAATAACGGATTCGATTGGTGAATGTTCTGCTTCCACCAAACACAGACGTTTACCGCTGACAATGAGACCACTCTTTTCTCTTTCGGTCTGAATTCCGGGAGCTCTAAGACTGCTCTCTGCAAATTCTTCGAGAAAAGTCAACCCAGCGGATTCACAATTGCTGCAAAGTTGAGCTGGCCCAAAAGCGACATCCCTTTCAGCCAGTCCCATCTGTTTTCTGCCAAGATCCGGTCGATAACACCCAAAATACGGACTTTCTTGCCTTTTGGTAGAATCCTTAGGTTCCTCTCGGTGTCCCAGATGATTCCCAAGAACTCTAGTTTTCTTGTTGGGGTAGTAACCGACTTTTTTAGGCTTACTACCCAACCTAGATATTTTCACATGATCCCGCAGGATCCGGGCATCCTGATGCACAATAAGAAAGTCGTCCAAGTATACCAGAACTTTTATTCCTAACTGACGAAAAAGATTGGCTAACCAGTTGCTGATTCTTGCAAAGGCTAAAGGGGTTGTCGCCAGGCCGAATGGGAGACACGTCATGTTGTAAACCCGGTCCTTGAACGCCAGACAAAGGTATCTTCGATGACGTTCGGCAATTGGCACGTGGAAGTAAGCCTGAGAAATGTCCAGTTTTACCATGTAGTCGTACCTTCGGAGGAACCAAGGCACTTGACGCTGATTGACTAGACGAAATTTGTGTGGCTGGAGATATTGATTTAACTGTTTTAAGTTAAAGATCTGCTTTACCGATCCCTCTGACTTCGGGACTAGGAACATGGGCGAAATAAATCCTTTTGACCCTTGTACCTTTTCCAACACCCCCGCTTTTAGAAGTTTCTTTATTTCCAGCGACATTTGCCGAGACCCTTTGGTCCCAAACCGTCTTATATTTTCCTTTGAGAACGGTACAGTAATCGGTTTTTTGATAAAGGGAATCTTGTAACCTCTCAACATTTCTAAGATGTAATCCGGAGCTCCCATTTTCTGCCAGTGGCTGACGAAGCTTTTTAGCTGACCTCCGCAGAACGGATAGTCATTTTCATTCTGCTCCTCTTTCGAAGAAGAATCCGCAGGCCTTAACAAGTCTGCCGCTTGCTTGCGGGAAACAAAAAAAAAAAAAAAACTCCTTCAAGGGTTTTAATGCGTGCAAGAACACTTCTGCTTGACTTGCCGAACCTTTAATCTTGTTAACTACTGCCGGTGGATTCATAATCAGGGCTCTGCAGAAAGCCCAGTCAACCTTGGAATCCCGATATTGTTTTTCCGGAAGATCCTTGATTGACGGGTTTAAGGCTCTTGCGATCGCTATTGTAGGCCAGGCAAATCTTAATTTGTTGAGCACCTGAGGATCTAGATCGTCCCCAAAAATCTCCTCCTTGGAGAGGTTTACTACTTTCCAATTTCTCCAATCGTCTGGAGGCCACTCTTCCGCCGTTAGCTTGAGCCTGTCTAAGATCTTGTCTTGTTCCTCAGACTCTGCTGATTCCTCTATCAACTCCTCTATGGTCACGAAGGCTAACTTCGGGACATTCATCTGCACAGTAAAAGGAGATCCAGTGTTAGAAGAGGGTTACAAGTTAAACCGCTTGAGACAGAATGTCTGCAAGCAGGCGTACTAGGAGCTTATGTTATTGAACACAAGGACACTATGCCACACACAGAATCGCTACTTTTTAGTATGATTTGCCAGGATTCAATGCCGGTATCAGTAACGCTCCGAGCCTAACGGCTGCAGAGGCACTCCTAGAGCCGAAGGGGCTTCTTAGCGGAGTTTAAATAGGCGGCAGCGGCTCAACCGGAGCAGCTGAGCCTTCACAGGGCGAGCCGTTGTGGCTCTTTGAGCCTTTACATCTGCGGCTGCGTGTCGCGAGCCGTGATAACCACTGCTACGGCTGATGACCCGCAAAGATAACCTGCGCCTCAACCTGGGCAGTTGAGCCTTTGCAGAGCGAGCCGCTGTGCAGAGCGAGCGGCTGCGGCTCCTCGAGCCTTAACGTCTGTGGCTGCGTGTGGCGAGCCGTGCCGTTGTCCTCCTAGAGCCGAAGGGTTGCTTAGCGGAGTTTCAATAGGCGGCAGCACCTCAACTTGAGTAGTTGAGCCTTCGCAGAGCAAGCCATTGCGGCTCCTCGAGCCTATACGTCTGCGGCTGCGTGTCGCGAGCCGTGTTGTTGTACTCCTAGAGCCGAAGGGGCTGCTTAGCGGAGTTTTAATAGGCGGCTGCGCCTTAAGCTGAGCAGTCGAGTCTTCGCAGAGCGAGCCGTTGCGGCTCCTCGTGCCTTTACGTCTGCGGCTGCGTGTCGCGAGCCGTATTGTTGTACTCTTAGAGCCGAAGGGGCTGCTTAGTGGAGCGCCTCAAGCTGAGCAGTCGAGCCTTCGCAGAGCGAGCCGTTGCGGCTCCTCGAGCCGTTACGTCTGCGGCTGCGTGTCGCGAGCCGAGTTGTTGTACTCCTAGAGCCGAAAGGGCTGCTTAGCGGAGTTTCAATAGGCGGCTGCGCCTCAAGTTGAGCAGTCGAGCCTTCACAGATCGAGCCGTTGCGGCTCCTCGAGCCTTACGTCTGCGGCTGCGTGTCGCGAGCCGAGTTGTTGTACTCCTAGAGCCGAAAGGGCTGCTTAGCGGAGTTTCAATAGGCGGCTGCGCCTCAAGTTGAGCAGTCGAGCCTTTGCAGATCGAGCCGTTGTGGCTCCTCGAGCCTTACGTCTGCGGCTGCGTGTCGCGAGCCGAGTTGTTGTACTCCTAGAGCCGAAAGGGCTGCTTAGCGGAGTTTCAATAGGCGGCTGCGCCTCAAGTTGAGCAGTCGAGCCTTCGCAGATCGAGCCGTTGCGGCTCCTCGAGCCTTACGTCTGCGGCTGCGTGTCGCAGTGATAACTACTGCTGCGGCCGATGACCCGTAAAGGTAACCTAAAACAAAACTAAAACGCAAGGCATTGATATCTTACCTTTATTTCTGGTTTACAAGCACGGGTAATTCTTTTCTGATAAATACTTATTTGTTAAACACCAAATATTATTAAATAAGATTCTATGAATCTTCGAACGTTACAACAACGTTTGGGCACGTACACACTACTCAATAAACGATAGCGTACTGACAACTCACGGACCTGGGCGGTACGTGCTACCCGGCACCACGGAAACCATAGTCGCAAGGGGAATTCCCCTTTCTTGAGCCTCGATTGAGGCCTAAATACGATAACTTTGGGCAAATATGCACGAAAGATAAGGTAGGTAATCTCCGATAGGTCAAGCCGAAGGCACAGAACTGAAATAGCGGAATTCATTAGAGTTGTAGCAAAATAAGTTTTTGGTGAAACGAAAGGAAAGGCAAAATTGAGAGAGAGAATCCTGGTGGTGGAATGAAGAAGCACAGGAGATTCTGAAAGAAAAGAAAAATGCTTTTAAAGAATTGAAAAGTGCCGAGGAAGAGGATGTTTTGATAAAAGAAAGTAAGAGGAAAGAATATTTGGAATGTAAAAAGAGAGCAAAAAGAGCTGTTGCTGTCTCTAAAGCCAGGGAACAAGCCGTGTGAGTTTTGGGAAGTCCTGGTGGTCAGAAACATTTAATAGAATGGTTAATGATAGAGAAAAGAATGCAAATAACCCATATGAAATGTATTAAAGATGATAGTGAAAGGGTCTTAACAGACAATGAACAAATAAAAAGCAGATGGACAAAATTATTTCTGTGAATTGATGAATAAAGAGAATGTCTGGAGTGGAGTGTTAGAGAAAGAACCCATTAATGTGAGCGTTGTGAGAGAAGTGAGTACCGCTGAGGTTAGATTGGCAGTGGATAGTATGAAGAATGGTAAGTCTGTAGGACCGGATGAAATACCTGTGGAAGTATGGAAGTTCTTGAAAGCAGATGAATGGAAGTAACTGACTTTGTTCTTTAATAAGTGGTTGCAAGACGAGGCGATCCTTTATGAATGGTGCTATAGTACATTAGTGCAGTGTTGGATTAAGCAAGTGCGGGGCCCGTAGCAAATAGGCAAATTCTATTTGCCCTTTGAGCCCTTGATCTGCTAGGGGTTCTTAAGTAACTAAAGAGGAAAAAAAAGCTATTCGATACTCAATACCTCAATCGTTTATTTGCCGTCTATGCGTTTTGTTTGTTTTTGTATATTAGATACTCAGGCAGAGATGAGTGGGTTTAAATATGCGGGGCCCACTTTAGCGCGGGGCCCGTAGCAATTGCTACTCTTGCTACGTGGTTAATCCGGCACTGGTGGGGAGGATTCTTAGGCTGTTTTGTACACTTAAATCTATAAGAATGGCTTTTAAATCCAGACTAATAGTATAAATGTGAATGAAAGTAACTCTGTTTGTTACGTTACGTCTAACCCGTTGAACCAACTTTCATGAATTTCGGTATAGAGATAGATTGGACCTTAGTGAACGACATAAGCTTTTTGTCGCGAAAATGTTTTTTTTTGGCAGAACAACTTTTGCCGGGTTCGTAGTACGTACTATATATGGCGACTATATGAACATGGAGTGCAGCTGTTAGGGTGAAATAAGGTTTATAACTAAAATTTCCATACTGTTTTGAAGGAAAGTCCATAGAATATCATACTAAGTAATGTATCAAAAGCAATTAAATTGAAAATGCATATGGCTCAACGTGTAACATAATTAAATTTTCTTGTAATCTTACACTACATAATATTAATTAATTCTTTTAAATATGAATAATCCATTAAAAAAAATTATATATACGTCATAATTTGTTAAATTCAATGTGACTTATTATTTGTGATATTTAAATATTTCGGATTTCGCAAAATGTTTTCCGTATTTTCAAAAACGTATTTCAAGACAATACGATTGACCGGTTTTGTAGGTATGTTTCGTTCTCGTGCCATACGTAATTAATACCTGTTTGTCTTCGTAAGCCGTTTGTTTATGTAGAACCGACTAGGCTTACAAGAAAATCCAAGATCTTTTGTGTTATAATTGTGATGCTTATTGACCCGTCTTAAGCAGTTCCTCGCGAATACCATTTCGGGCTGAGCAAACTACCCTAGCACGCGATGTAGCGGGATTAGCAGGAATATGTATAGTTGCATATACCTATGTGTTGCCTGCCAAACCTTTCCACATTCACGATATCTCGCTTCTCTATTTTAACACCAAGTTTTTATGCAACCGGGATCACAACTTAGATTTTCATCTACCGTTTCTGATCTACTTCTAATTCTATGTCGTTTGAAAGAATTTCTTGATCACGGTCATTCAAGTCTGCTTTGAGCTGATCTAAAATCTCGACATTTATAGATGTTTCTTCTTGCGTCAAACACGTTTTTCCAAAACCGGACTTCCAGGCCTTCAACATGAATATTCGTTTGTACCTTGACTTGTAAGTCACAGATTTCCTTCCGGAAACTCAGGAAGTCCTAGCGCATGGAACGTAACTCTTTCATAATATCTGTAATGGTGTAGTCCTTAGTACTATTTTCTTATATTTCCAATATGTTCTGGGATGGAGCTTCGTTATTGTCATTTTGCGCATCACACTCAATGCAATCAGGACAGCGCCAGGTAACTTGGTTTTATTTGTAAATCCTACACATGATTTGTGATATAATAAAACGCATTGATTTACACTTTACGTTCTCTACAATCGACATAAATTTTCTACAGTTTCCGCATCTTTTAGTGGGTATTTTAAATGATTATATTAGTATATAATACGAATTGAACTATAAATTATTACTTTTAATGGAGGTGGATATAAATTAATTGACCGCGTATCTTTAAAACAAGTGTTTTGATCTCAAATCTTCTAGGGCCCAGCCTAGAGAAGGAGACGACGGGCGCATTGCACGGGGAGTCCCACACTACCCTGTCGCCCATTCTCAGAATTCTCACCGTCTCACGCAGCGGGGTGTGTCAAGTATTTCCAGTTTCAAAAAATAAATGACGAGTTCTAAAAATATTAATAAGATTGACGTATAATAATTAATTTTATGAACGGAAAATTGTAATTTATACAAGGGAAGGCAGAGGTTCATTGTTCGCATAAAATAATAGATATTTGATTTTATGTGCGTAACTGTTGTTAGTCATAGAGGCTAAGAAGGGAGTGTAACATTTCGTATACAATAGGTACATACATACAAATTTGTGGCTTGAAGATTTTTTGTATATATGTAAAGAAAATATATTTCTTTAATCCTGAAAACTGATGGGTGAAGCAACGACAATGTATTTACATACCTACCAATAGATGGCGTTGTCCGCGTTACGTCATGGCTGTGAATAAAACAGTTTGTATTGTAATAATTGTAATGTGAGGTTATGAAAAAGATTGTCGATTTAAATAATAAACTTTAAATGTTGTTTCTTTGGTTTTCAGGTAAGATTAGTTTAAGTAAAATCGGTGCATTTGTTGTATTGTGTACCTACATGTGTAAGTAATTAAAATAAATAACTTTGGTTTTCAGAGCAACGATATATTGTTTTGATTCAAATCGAACACTCCAAATAAATTATCTTATAAAAGGACATTTAAAGTTTATTATTTAAATCGACAATCTTTTTCATAACTTCAAATTACAATTACAATACAAACTGTTTTATTCACCGCCATGACGTAACACGCACAACGCCATCTATTGGTAGGTATGTAAATACATTGTCGTAGCTTCACCCATCAGTTTTCAGGATTAAAGAAATATATTTTCTTTACATATATTCTATACATTTCTCCGAGGTGGCAGTCGGAGACTATTTATCCTAGCCAAAATTTTCGTACTAGTCCATTAGTATTATTACTGTTAGTTAAGTGGCTAGGAGATTGAAATCTTAAGTCCGAAAGGTCTTCGTAACTTGCACCGTTAATACATAGGTGTAGAAGTATGTAACCGGATTTTCCCGCAGATGGTGGTAGCCATCAATTTATGAATCGTAAGACCAGTGGTGACTTAAGTAGCGCCATTACCGGGTGGTGATCTACGGGCTGACGAAGATTTCAACGTGTAAAAACTCAAGTTATAGAACTTTGGTTGTTGGGAATCCGTGTATAGACACGGGTATATTTTTATTTAACCTGGTTGACTTTATTTGTTTCGTTTAGTTTTGTGCAGCACAGAAACCATAAAGTAAATGATAAGACATTTCAGGCTTTTTGTAAGCCTTCGCCGACTCCGATAAGTAAAACCTAATTTAAAGCTACGTTTGGTGTAACGCAAGTCCGCCTCACTGCTGACGCAAGGTAGTAAAGATATAAAAGAGGACTATATAAAAATAAAAATTTATTTTGAGGAACAATAATTTTTGTGGAACAATACAATAATTTTTAAAATAAGCTAGAAAAGAGTTTATTGATATCTACTATCTTTTCTCATGCTTCTTCTCACACTATTTTCATTTGGATATTTAAAATATGGATAGTAAGCTCCAATTTTTCTGTTATAAACTAAATAAGGAGGCATATTATTGTAGCTTCCATAACTTGACTTCCAATTCCTGCTATACGTACTCCTTTTAGTTTTTCCTCGTTTTGACGAAACATATATATTTTTACCTTCTACGGTATTGTCGGAATGTTTACGTTCTACATGCGTTTCTTTTTTCAATTTTGAATGGTTCTTTTGTGATACTGGCAGATGTTTGTGTCCCTTAGAAGCTTCTGTTTCACTACTTAATGCTATGATGAATACAACTGCAATTAGGATGAACTGAAAAAGAATAATTCTCAATAAGTATTTATTTAAACAATGGTCACACAGCACAAATTTCAAACTTACTAATAGATAATGAACAGAAGATTGGCCAAAAAAGGATCACACTTTTTAGACTGTACAAAAAGAAGGCATGGTATAAAAATAATAAAAAACAAATTAAAATACTTATTGGTGGAGTTCAACCATATTGGAATGAGGATTAGAAAGACATTTGGGGGCCCGTGTGATGATTTATGACGTATTTTTGGACTTGTGCATCCTGCTAGATAATGGATGAGCCTCAGTTATCGGGTAGGGGATTATTTCTATCCATCTTGGACACGTTTGTAAATTTTTTTTTGATTGCTACGCATTTTATTGAAGTTGGTCTTCTTTAGCGCCGTTGTAATTGAAAATTTTCGTACGATAAAGCGACGCCAAAAAGAGACAGACACAATCATAAATTGGATTTACCTGCGAGATAATACAAATTTGAGTATTTTCTATAATCTTCGTCTCCTCTTTGTTCAGACTTTTGATATTTTTTTTATTGCTGTAGGACATCAGAAAGGCTGATGGCCCGCTTAGAATTTAGCAGTTACTGTTGCCTATGTGTGTTTGCAACGCTAGTGGCATCGCGCACACGCTGCTATCCCATAAGGGTACAGGAACTTGGGTCACTAATGCCGGTGGGTTGTTTTATCGCCTTTTACGACAGACTGACCCCGGCCGCAGAGGTTGGTATTTTTTCTCCGCCCCTGCATGGATATAATTGTAGCTTTTATACGATAATGAATTGTAACCTACTTTTTTGAAATTTCCCTGTGACTGTGAACTGCACTCACACATTTTTTTCTATTAATACTTTTTTCATAAATACCCTGGCAACACAGCGCTATCTAGTCACAAAGTAAAAAAAAAGCAAAGCAACAGAGCGCTTGTTATGTGTACTAGACCAACTTAGACTGCTTACTCTGTACTTAACAAATATACATTATTAATTTTAATTGACTTAATATTAAACCTCCTTTTATACAAACAACTACACTGAGACAATTCTCATAATCCCATTTAGTCCCAAAGTAGCAGAGCGTTTTATCCATGCAGGGGCGGAGAAAGAATACTAACCTCTGTGGCCGGGGTCGGCCTATCGTAAAAGGCGATAAAACAACCCACCCTAGCTACGTGGTAGGGCCTCAAGTCCGTCTGGATGGCGACCACTTTGGTCTTAAGTATGCCCTTCGATCAACAATAGTAACTGTTGATCGAAGAGTATGCCGCTATAATAACTTTGTGTTGTGTTACGGCATTAGTGACCCAAGTTCCTGTACCCTTATGGGGCAGCAGCGTGTTCGCGATGCCACTGTCGTTGCTTACATAGGCGACGGTACCTACTAAATTCTAAGTGGGCCGTCAGCCTCTCTGCTGTCCTACAACAATAAAATAAAAAAGAGCGTTTGCGTTATGTATAGACAATTTATATACATATACTTCTTTTTGTAAATAAATACATTTAATACATACAGTCAGACGTAAGAGGGGTCGAACCCGTAACCATGCACCGCAGGCGTTCCGTAATGCGAAAGCCGGTGCGCAACAGAGGTCATCAGGTTTGTAGTTGAATATGTAATGATATATGTATGAGTAAATTGTTGTTGTGTGGCAACCATTTTGTTGCTATCGAGGAGTGCATTATGATAATCAGAATCTTTGACTTGTAAATTATGTAAACAATCGAATATATCGTAATATATCAAACCATATTAATTTTTATCCACTAAAAATATGATAGTCTTTGGACAGATAATATAAAAATATATTGTCATGTTTACGAATAATTATTTTATGATTTGGGAGTCTTTTATGGTTATTATTGGTTATATTTTGTTTGTTTATTTGGCTATCTTTTTTATTTAATTTTTTATTTTTACCAGTATATTATCATTATATAAATTTGTTATATTTATTATAAACAATAATTAAATATCTGACAATATACAATTAAACTTTAGTTTAGTTTAATTTATTTTTAAATAAAAAAGACAGAATAATACTAATTTTTAAACTATTACATGTCCTTGTAACATAACTACTTAGGTATGTTCCAGATAATAAATGAAATTTAAGGCATTTCTCAATTTTATTTATTTATTTATTTTGAAATGATATTTTATAAGTAACTTAATAGATTGTCTACAGTGTCCTTTCCGATCACCAAGATGGCCGATGTAAACGCCACTAGCGCCACCAGAGGATTCTTTAAACAGTTTTGAGATCTTAACTTTTATTTTTAAGGTATTTGGGTAACTTTATTAATGTAGATGAATTTTAACATATATTTGGTGTAAATTAAATAGAAAAAAAAATCCTACAAAATTATATTTTCCGAAAAGCATACTTTTTTTATTCCACATCCGAAAATTATATTAGTTGTTAAAACATACAATGTAAAATATACCTTAATTGATAAGTTTATATTCATTTTTTTTCTTGTTGTGGAGTAGCAGATAAGCTGACAGCCCACTTTACAGTGAGCACTTAAAGTGTTACCGTTGCGTGTGGTGGTTTGCCAGACGCATCGCTAACACGCCGCCGTCTACGTAGGGTATCTGGAACCTGGGCCACTTATGCCGAAATACAAAAGTTATTATGCCGGGATATTCAGAGACAAGGGATGGTTGCCATCCAGACAGCCCTATCACCTGGCTAGAGTTGTTTTGTCGCCTTCACGACAGGCCGTCCCCAGCCGCAGGGGTCAATATTTTTAATCCACCTTTGCACGCGGAACATATTAATTATGTTGTATTAACAAAAAAAAAACACTTATAAAATCTATAAAATGTAACAAATAATAATTTAAATGATTTAAGATGTAATTACTTAATTACATTCTGTGTTATACAAATTATGTAAGTAATTATCAAAAGTTTAGACTTCTAAGCGTAGAAGTTCAGATTAGACCCAGAAAAAGCGAAAAATAAGGATGCTAAACAGGTTTGACGGTTACTTTAAATTGATTAAACTATAAACAAATACTGCCTTTTTATTTTTATAAAATTACTGATCGCTGTCGTTTACCTGTTTTTAGAATAAAGATGAATAAACTCACCTTTAACAACACAAGGTTATCCATTATGGTTTTAGTAAGTGTATTAAAAAAAATTAAACGAACTTCTTGCTTCGTCTAGAAAATTCGGACACGAAGTAAAATTGTGGTGAACTTGAATTTTTTATTTATAGTTACATACTTTCTTTGTTTACTCTTTAGAAATGTACTACTTTCGTAAACGGAAATCTATGGAGTACATTTATGTATAAATAATAACACAAAAACGTCTCCATGTGATGGTATTTTGGTAGGATTTTATATACGTCATTATATCAAATATTATCGAGTACCTAGTATTGGGAAGTAGTAGTATCGAGTGGGATTGAGTTATAGAATTCTAAACACCACCCCATTCTTTATTTGAGGAGGTGAACTGAACTCCGTGGAGTAGCGGCTAACGCTCTTCGGTACATTTGTGGAGATCATGGGTTGATTCCCGTCTCGTGTCTTCTTATTGTTTATGTATAAAATGTATTTAAAAAGAATATATATTTTGTTTATTAGCTGTCTATTACCCAAAACACAACTGCTATGCTACTTACATGGGACTAGATGACGCTGTCAATTGTGGCAGTATATTTATTTATTTATTCTGACCCCACTTGAGAGGCACCTGCAAGGTGATGAATAAAAAAGCGTTCTTCCTCTTTGTGGATATAAAATTTAAACACGTCTATTAAATCTATATCCTTGTGGATACAACAATTGCAGCTAATTCATCTTCCTACAACGATAACTGGAAACAAATTTCATAGCACTGATCTTACCTCTTCCTCCTCCGTGATGTAACGTTCAAGGTTACGGTTTGATTCCCGTCCCACGTCTGGGTGTTGTACAATATATTTATAAATTAAGACAAAAGAAAAGTATATAAGTCCTTCGTATATCAGTTGTCTAGTATACATAAAAGAAGTGCTTTACTTAATTTGAGACTAGATGGCGCTGTGTGAATTGCCCCAGTATATTTATTTACTGAGAAAACTACCACTTTTTCAGTAGTTATAAGTTTTTATCCGTGCAGGGGCGGAGAAAGAATACTGACCTCTGCGGCCGGGGTCGGTCTGTTGTAAAAGGCGATAAACCCACCCTAGCTTCGTGGTAGGGCCCCAAGCCCGTCTGGATGGCGACCACCTTTGGTCTTAAGTATACCGCCATAATAACCTTCTGTTGTGTTCCTGCATTAGTGACCCAAGTTTCTGTACTCTTAAATGACAGCAGCGTGTTTGCGATGCCACTGGCGTTGCAAACACCTGGTGCCGGTAAGTGCTAAATTCTAAGCGGACCGTCAGTCTGTTTGCTGTGCTACAGCAATAAAAAAAAGTTAAGGGACCTACACTTACGCTGAGATAGCTAATCTTTTCGGATTTTAACACTAAGAAGACCAAATCTATATAGCAAGAATTTTTATTTTGCAGTGCAGGCCGCACAGTGTAGAACGTCCTTTATAACTTAAAATTGTACTTTTAAGGACGAAACTAGTGTAATCTGTGGTAACTATATAACATATTTTGTTGTTTCCTCATAGATATTTCATCATAAAATTACTTCTTCGAAATCAATCGAGATAACATTATTTACAATAATTTACTAAGTTGATTAAGTGTAAGGTCAGTCTATTTGCTTTGTTTATAAAAACTTCGGTTATAAGTAAATAAAATATTAAGAGTAAACACGTAGTATATATAGTTCGGCGAACCGCTATCTATGAATTCAAATAAATATTTTAGTTTCGTAAACAATCGTAATTTACATTTTGTTTCCTAAACTTTAATGTATTTAGTTTAATCATCATATATATATATATATATATATATATATATATATATATATATATATATATATATATATATATATATATATATATATATATATATATATATATATATAACTCTTTATTGTTGAATTTAAAAATTACTTAATATTTAAGGGAAACTAAACTAAATCTTAAACAATAGGCGACCTTAATGCTCTATAATGCTATTAGATTTTTAAATATTATCCGTGCAGGGGCGGAGAAAGAATACTAACCTCTGCGGCCGGGGTCGGCCTGTTGTAAAAGCCGACAAAACAACCCACCCTAGCTACGTGGTAGGACCTCAAGCCCGTCTGGATGGCGACCACCTTAGGTCTTAAATATGCCGCCATAATAACCTTGTGTTGTGTTCCGGCATTAGTGACCCAAGTTCCTGTACCCTTATAGGACAGCAGCGTGTTCGCGATGCCACTGGCGTTGCAAAGACCCATAGGCGACGGTAACTGCTAAATTCTAAGCGGGCCGTCAGCCTGTCTGCTGTCCTACAGCAATAAAAAAAAATCACCTATTAAGCTTCTACTCCAGATGCGTAATCCTAAAGTTTTAAATGTTTGCTATGTTACAGAGCATTTTTGTTCAAACACAATAAAATTTGCATCCAAATACTTTTTTAATGAATAGGAAATGTCGGGTTTTGTGTCGCAAAGTGACTTTAAGCTGTGGACAATAATTGGTTAAAGTTGACTTTTTAAAATATTAGATTAGATTTTCGATTCGATTAATTAGATCGATTATTTTTATGAAGATTAAAATCAATTCTATTTTCAACTATTTACTGGCATGTTTCTTTCGGCCAAGAAATACCTTTTAAATAAACTATACTTGACTTAAAGTTTGCTACTATTGATGAAGTGAAACTTCTTTAATATCTTTGTGATTTGAAAGTTCGATGAAACTTAAAAGGGACACCAAATACAAAGATATTCATAAACAGGATTTCGCCTGCGAGAGAATGAGATAGAATACAAGTATACCGTGTATATTTTCCAATTACAGCACTAGAGCGCATTATGCGACATAATGCTCAACGCTTTGAATGTTTCAACTACAGCAACGCTTCGCTCAATCGAGCACTCTCAAAAGTGATGCGTGCATTCTAATACCAATTCAGTGACAGAAAATTAACAAGTGTTTTTTCTTTATGTTGGCATTGAACGAAATTTTATTTATATATATTATCGTTAGTAATATTGTTTATTGTTGAAATATTTTGTAAAGCTTTCGTTTCGTCGTAGTTTTTTGGAAATAATCAAAGTTAATTCAAACTGTGTTAAAAAAATAAATATAAGTATGGCTGGTGCACTCTGGTGGTGCATTTGAAAACTAATTCACGTTCCAATTAACCATAAGCATAATTCGGCATTGTGCGCCACTGAGTCGCATTATGCTCTGTAATTGGAAAACTACCCGTGTTTCCTATAACCATCCTACTTTTTTGTTCGGGTTTTCGTAGCTTTTATATATAAAATGTAATCTACTTTTATGAAGTTTCACTTGTGACGTATGTGAATTGGATACCACACCCTTTTTATACGTATCTATTAATTAAACCTAATAATAGTGGAGATAACTACTATATCCTGCTATTAAATCTACGTTCATATTGTGCGTTGTTTTTTTTTGTTTTTCTCCTTAATTTTTTTTGTGGATGAAATTTCTACGCACCTTACGCCGGCCTTCTATTGTAATACTTATCTAAGGTAAGGTGTAATACACAAGAGAAAACGAAATCCCGTGTTTTTAACAGAAGTCCCAGTTGACTGTCATAACTCCGAACCTTAGCTAAGGTGTCTGACCGCGGCCTGACTAATCCGTCGCGTCCCGTGGCCTCGGCACTTATACACACACCAGTGATCTTATGCACGTTTCCGTCACAATATCGTGAGCAAAACCATTTTCTTTTCTTTACCATCAGTACGTGGCAATTGTGGCATATTAAAATATGTGGATTAGGCGAGCAAACCAAGCATTAAATAAAAGTCAGCGATACCCATAGAAGTCATCGATTATGATACTACTTAGTTCCTACATAGCTACACAGCTGACTAAACCTTTAGTTAAGTTTAATATTGTAAATACAAGTATGTATTACATAAAATTATTTTTTGTTTGACGCAGAAAATATTTTAGTCACTAACGAAACTTTCCATTGAAACTGTTTCAATTCTTGTTTTTCTGCCGAATAATTGGGAGCTAAATTAGTGATAATAAAATATAACACTAAAATAAACAGGTCGTAACTTGTTTTGTATGTTTACGAGTCGTCGACAACGAATGTCGCCGCCTAGTTTTATTCTTATTTTAGCATATTGCATAATATTTTATTTTCAATTCTCAAAATATTACCTACCTCAATTAATATATTATTTAATAATATTAACAACTAAAACAATCTCAAAGCATGCCCACTGATTTTTTATACCTGAAAAATTTATCTTTTACACAAAGACATAAGAAGCATATAGAAAATAAGATATACAAAAGTAGTTACGATTTTCTAGTAAAAAGAAACTAAGCTAAATATAATTCATTTCATGAACACAGACAGGGATTCGGTAAGAGAAATAGAGTTCTTTTTCAATATCTAAGTTATTCCCGTCTGGATGACGATCACCTTTTGTGTTGTGTTCCGGCATTAGTGACCCATGTTCCTGTAGGACCTCAAGCCCGTCTGGATGGCGACCACCTTAGGTCTTAAATATGCCGCCATAATAACCTTGTGTTGTGTTCCGGCATTAGTGACCCAAGTTCCTGTACCCTTATAGGACAATAGCGTGTTCGCGATTCCACTGGCGTTGCAAACACCCATAGGCGACGGTAACTGCTCAATTCTAAGCGGGCCGTCAGCCTGTCTGCTGTCCTACTGCAATAAAAAAATCCCGGTTGTACCCAGAATTTTGGAGTTCAGTTCTGAAATTTTAATTCTCCGTATAGGGGTGGAGTTTACTGAACCTTGCGACCGGTGGTGGTCTGTCGTAAAACGCGACAAAACAAGTCTATAGTAGGGCTTCAAGCCAATATAGATGGCAAACAGCTCTGATTTTTAAGCATGCCGCTATAATAAACTTCTGATGTGTTTTAAATATGTGACTTATTATTAAGTGGTTTTTATTAAGCGATGTTATGGGCTTATTAAGTGGGACCGTCCGACTGTTTGCTATCCCGCAGTAATAAAAAACAAAAAGGAAAAAGAGAAAAAAGAAAATTTAACGAAAAACATCGTGTCCATACACTTCTTGTTTTCTTTATCTGCGCGTGCGTTAGTCAATTAGCGTGCATACACTTGCTCGTATCACTGACATAGTTTCGGACGAACGACTATTCATAGAACTATATATGACACGAATATATACTTAATAACATCATACTTTTGAAAGTAAATATGTATTTTTTAGTCAAAAACTTACGAATATCAAGAATAATATATTGTATGTAATGTCGTATACATAAAAGTTCTGATAGGTACCATGTAGTATCATAGGCGCCATAGGCGGGGAGCAATATCCTCTAGATTCTAGAATTTGGCCGTATTTGGTAGACAAGCTGAGGCCCGACTTAATAATAAGCAGTCGCCGTCACCTATGGATGTTTGCCACCCTAAGCTCATAGGAATCTGGGTCACTAATGACGCAACACAAGGTATTATGGCGGCATAGTTATAGAGTATATAGTAGACCAAAGGTGGATGCCATCCAGACGGGCTTGGGGCCCTACCACGTAGCCACGATTGTTTTGTCGCCTTTTACAACCGGTCGCAGGGGTGGTTAGTATTACTCTGCCGGTTATTATTCCGCGTCTGCACGGAGATGATATAGAAAACGTGTTGACGTATATCGTATTTCATGCCTATAGTCTGTCATATATAAATATCAAAGTAATTTTGCCAAGATAAATCAAAGATTAAAACCAGCTGAAAGATATGCGTCTTTGGTTGTAAAGTTATTATAACTGGAATCAACATAGTATCCTCTTCAGTTTAGTAGCTAGGTAGGTCAGCCAAGTTGCACCTCCTGGCTCTTTTTATAACTGAGCAAGCCCAATCATCATTGTTTGCTAACCTTTCATATTTTCGTTTTATAATTGTATTTACTAGTCTATTTTCACATTCGTCAACTTGTCACATCTATTCCGATCACTTTTTCTATTGTTGTATTTGTATTGTAATTCTTTTTATATTTTTTATTTATCTCGACTTACTAATACATAAATAAATATATAAATTATCCAATCCTATTCTTCGTGATGCCTGCCTCGACTGGCATCGATGGTGCCTACCTTACTTAAAATGCGGCCTTTAGGCCCGAATATATTATTTATAATATAATATCAGGCTATTCAGCTACTTTACACTGAGTTTAAAATTATTTTGGATTGAATTTAGACAGATAGAAAAACAACTCTTTATTGGACTAAAAACAGATATAAAAAATATAAAACGATATAGCACAAAGGGCGGTCTTATTGCCAAAGAGAGATCTCTTCCAGACAACCCGAGCTTTGACTATAGTTTGATAACATACATCTATACACACATTACTCTATTGAAATAAACCGTCTTCGTACAGTTTTATTAGAATTAAAAAATATTTAGATTTATTCAACCATATGATTATCATGTCATAATGAATAATTATTCGTGTTATATGTCGATCATTAGTGCACTAGTTATTTATTGCAATCTATTAATTTTAGTGATTCACAAACCAACAAATTAGTTTGATTATCCGTTGGAATGTTGTTCGTTTATATAGAAGTGTTAAATTTCATAATACTATTATGAAATTTAATTTAATTGAACATGCGGTTTTTTATTTGCTAGTTTATTATGTAATTACTGTATAATTAAACTGTATATTATATATTAAAGTTAATTTATGGCTAATTGTTAGTTTAACCTTAACACGATGCCAATGAAGTTAAATCTAATGTTTATTTTATTGGTAAGATTTGAATCTGTTCTGTATATATTTCAACACAATACAAAGTTACTATGGCTGCATATTTAGAGGTCAGGGACGGTTGCCTTCCAGAGCCTAGTTAGGGTTGTTTAGTCGTCTTTTACGACAGGTTTGCCCAGCTGTTGGGGTCAGTATTCTTATTCCGGAGAACTTTTTATTTTATTTTTTTATTGCTGTAGGACTAGAGAATACAATCCCAAGCATGTTTTTAGATCCCGGCATTACGGGATTCTTGATGCGTAATCCCGAGATCGCGGGGCCAACCCGGGATTAGACTATGTGGTTTCTAATTGGGCTCAAATTTACAAAAACGAGTAATTTCTAGAAAAATGCTTTTAATTTTATTCCACGAGTCCACGACACAAATCACAATGTAGTACGTATCGTACGCATATCAAAGGTTTGTTTTTTTGTCGATATTTTTTTTTTTTTTTTTATTGCGTAGGACAGCAGACAGGCTGACAGCCCGCTTAGAATTTAGCAGTTACTGTCGCCTATAGGTGTTAGCAACACTAGTGGCATCGCGAACACGCTGCTGTCCCATAAGGGTAAAGGAACTTGGGTCACTAATGCCGGAACACAACACAAGGTTATTATGGCGGAATACTTAAGACCAAAGGTGGTCGCCATCCAGACGGGCTTGAGGCCCTACCACGTAGCTAGGGTGGGTTGTTTTGTCGCCTTTTACGACAGGCCGACCCCGGCCGCAGATGTTAGTATTCTTTCTCCGCCTCTGCACGGATAAAAAACGATATTATTAATAAAAAACGGAACTATCATTGACACGGTCAAAGTAACATCACATCTTGCGGCCAGGAGCTCAAGGCAAACAAAACCGGAAAGGTTGTAGTAGGCATATCAGCGCGTCCCCTAACCGCCACCCGCCAGTTATCTATATATCTAATGTAAAATTTACCTGTCAGTTACGTACGCCTGCTATTACATGTTTATGGTTTACCGAATTGTTATTGCTTTAAGAATCTATAAGGCGGTTTATAAATGGCGGCCATGTTCTTTGTAAAATTATTTCAAATACGTGCAATTTTAATACCATAATTAGCGCATTGTTTAATTCTTGTTTAGAATACAGTGTGCAGATATTTGAAGGTACATTTTGATAAAAGATCTCTGGAGAAAGGTATTTGGTTTCGAACAATCCAAACCCAAATTTCTTGTAAAACGTGGATAGACCAGAGCAACATGAAAAGAAAAGATATAGTAACTATTTTGAGACTACGCTCTGGACATATTCCATCAAATAAGTTTGCATTTCTCATGAAAATGATACAGTCGCCAAATTCTAGTACATGTAATAAACTAGAGGACATTATTCATATTTTAACAGAATGTACTCGCAATCTTCAATTGAGAGTTCAGCTATTGAGAGTTCATGGTCTATCCATGTTGGGAGATTGCAATGGCTTATTGTCATCCCCTTTGTCCGGGGAGGTCAATAAGCTTTGCAGACTATATTATTCTTTTTTGCACATTGTAATTAAGTAGTAGTAAGTTTAAGTTTTAGTAGTTTAAGTTTTAATTTACGGGGTGACATTGCCGCTGTGCGGCAAAACCCTTTTCAATAAAGAAAAATAAAATTGTTTAATTCAAACAAAGATTATATTAGATTAAGTAGTCCAAGAGTGCCACCTATCCAGAATGGCCTCAGGTTGACCCTAATAATAGCAGCTCATAACTGCCTAGGCTCTGGCTTAATCTATTCGAAACGGACTGTAACCATCACTCTTGTCCGAGACTTATTAACATTATATTTAACAACAGAGTTGAACTGAATAACAAACTGAAGATCTCAATTTTAATCTTTGAACTCTCAATTTCCTTTAGGTTTCTTCTTTCTCTTGTCTAGTGACTCCGGTATGGAGTATCCTGGCAGCAAAGTCTGCCAAGAGTGCAGCCTTACTAGGTGTTAAGATGTTGGGTGCTAAGGAGAAATTTCTTAAAGGTACCTAAATATAAATTTCTATTTCTTTAACGAATTTAAGTTCAGTAATTTAATAATAACTTATACCATATTGGCATATATATGTACGTTTTTTCAAGGCAATCAAATCCCCAAGCTTTATCTTGTACCCTTTGGATTTACAAATCTGGTAAAAATAGCAACATCTGTTTTTTTGTTCCACTTTGATCAAGAAGATACTGTCATAGACAGGCAACGATGAAAAAAAAAACATATATACATACAAAACGCCCCAAATTGTGCTTTTGTCAAATATCTGTAATATGCAAAAATAGATTTTTAAGCCATCTTAAAAATCTGACCTCAAAGCAAACACAAGCGAAACCACAGTAAATAAATAAATACATTGATATCGTTATTTTTTTAACTTATAACCTTCATATCTTTACCAAAACCGTGAGTATCAGTTGTCAGCTATGATATAATAATATTTGTAAATATTTTTATCAAGATCTGTTTCATCACAAAATAATAATTTCATGTTTATAAAAGAGGCGTCTGCCTGTTAACTTCAACCACCGCACTAAAAAGCTGACAAAAAATTCACTGCTGTAAGAATTTGTATTTGGTTTTCCTATATGCACCTCTCAAATCTCCAATTGTCAATTAAAGTGCTAGCCGATTGTCCCTTTTCACTAAGTGGCACTTATTTATGAACATGGTTGACACGACTTTCCCTCTGGCAATAACTTAACAACTTCGATCAAGTACTATTTGTGATCGAAGCTTAACAAACTAATATTTAGAATTTTATAATAGTTTATGTGAGCTCCTAAAAAGATTCATAATTTTGATTATAAAGATGAAATTTTATAAATAATGAATGAAATTATTATTAACTAGTTGAGCCGGCAAACATTGTTCTGTCATATGAATTTAAAAAAAGTAGCTTATATAGTCCAATCTATGACTATACCGTAATTCATTAAAATTGATTTAGCGGCTTAGACGTGAAACCGTAACAGACAGACAGAGTTATTTTTAAATTTATAATATTAGTAGTTTAGTATTAGCTGACCCGGCAAATGTTGATCTGCCAAAAAAACACTTTCGCGACAAAAAGTAGTCTGTGTTCTTCTCCAAGGTCCTATCTATCTTTATACCGAGATATATTGAATATATACTCTAATTTATCAAAATTGGTTCAACGGTTTAGGGGCTAAAACGTAACAAACAGACAGAATTATTTTCACATTTATAATGTTAGTAAGGATGATAAGGGGACTTAAAGGGATTTTTTGACGGGCTTGTCAAATGTAAAAATAATTCAACTAACCAATCGATCCCCTAATAAAAATGACATCCAAAATGTACTATTGTATTTGATTTTTCGTGAATCTCCGTGCAGGGGCGGAGTAAGAATGCTAACTTCTGCGGCTGGTGTCTGCCTGCAATAAAACAACCCTAGCTATGTCACAGGGTCCCAAGCTCGCCTAGATGGCAACCACCCTTCATGTTAAGTATGCCGTCATAATAACCTTATGTTGTGTTCGGCATAAGTGATCTCGGTTTTTGTCCCCATATGGGACAGCAGCGTGTTTGCAGTGCCAATGGCGTTGCAAACACCCATAGGTGACGGTAACTGCTAAATTCTAGGCGGGCCGTCAGCCTGTCTGCTGTCCCACAGCAATAAAGAGTTTCAGCGAGTGATGTCTAACAGTGAAATCGAAATTGTTTGCTGCGTACGTATTATATGCATCCCGATTTCACTGTAATTATGCAAATGCAAGCAATCCGAATTATAAAATTCAGCCGGGAAATCAAATTTAAATGTAAACTAATCAATGGCCCACCCTGTATGTATATATATATATATATATATATATATATATATATATATATATATATATATATATATATATATATATATAAAAAGAAAATTATATAAGTAGATTAGTTTATCAAATGTCTATAGTACCTATAATACAAGTGCTATGCTTACTTTGGCACTAGATGGCGCTGTGTGAATTGTCCTAGTATATTTATTTACTTATTTATTTATTAGACATCATCTGAGCATTCACACACTTACAGTTTTTACCATATCATCTTTTACACAATCCATCCATCTTTCCTTTGATCTACTTCTCCTCTTGTATCCATCCACTCTCATTTGTAGCAACCTCCTTGTTACATGACACTCCTTTCTTCACATTATATGGCCATACCAGGTTAACCTATTACTTTCAGCTTCTCAATCTCTGGTGCTACTTTCAAACTTCCCCTAATATACTCTATTTCTAATTTTATCAATTTTTGTAACTCCACTCATCGATCTCAACATTCGCATCTCTGCTACATGCAATACCCTTTCATCCTTCTCCTTTGTGGCCCAGCGTTCCAATCCATACAATATGTCAGATCTTATTACAGGTTTGTTAGAAAATCTGTTATATTTTTCACTAATTATAAAATCTTTATTGAAAAGAAAAGCGTGTTTCGTTTAGTATTTAGCATGATTACGGTTGCCTGCCGGTGCCTGTACGGATTAGTTTTTGTCGAATAATCTAATGATATTCAAATAGGACGGCATCGGCTGCTTAGAATTGTTAATTCGATGTAATAATTTTCAGCCAAGTATAAAAGTGCGTGCAATTTTGCTGAATGCATCATTTCAATCGACCGTCTAATCCGGTGGTGTTGTAGCGAACCAATACATAACTAACTAGCGATGTCTCGACTTACGGTAAGATCTTTTGGATGTGATGTGACAAAGATTATCATATCATGTCTCTTCTATCAAATAACCTATGATAATAGATCATTTTGATAATATGTCTATTGAGAGTGATTGCACTTGAAGCAATCATAGCATATGACTTATATTAGAATGTGTTTTTCAGATTCTCTTTGTCATCGCTGTGGCGTATGATGTTCTCGGAGATCGTGAGTATAAATTTCTAAGAAATCCTAATTAATTTAAATCCAAATGAATATGAAGCAAACAATAACTGTTTCAGCCGTGGGTAGAGACAAGGATTCACATGCAGAACAGACGGGTTTTGTCGCTACACCAGCCATTGGATATAGCGGATTAGGACTGCATGGAGGACTAGGTGGTGCGTCTGTGACAAGCCACGGCCTTATCGGTGGCGGTGCTGTCGTCACCGCAGGTCCAGCCATTGTCGCTGCTCCAGCAATTGGCAGTGCAACCGCCGTGAATAATGCCGCTGCCGCCGGTGCCGCTCAACTGAATGCCATCCAAAACGCTCAAGCTGTGAGGGCAGCACAGATTGCTAACTCTGCTGCAGCTGCTATCCAAGGAGCTCGTGCAGCTGAAGCTGCCGCCAGGGCCGGACAAGCACAAGCCATCAATAATGCCCAAGCTTTGAATGCAGCTCGTGTTTCCAACATCCAAAGGGCTCAAGCTGCTGCTTGGGAAAACGCCAGAGCCGCTGAAGCCGCCAGACGTGCCGCCGCCGCAGCTGCAGCTGAAATAGCCCGCGCTGCTGAAGCTGAACGAGCGGCTAATGCTGCTCGAGTTCAGGCTGTTGCAATTGCAAACACTCGTGCTGTTGAAGCTGCCCGCATTGCTAACGCTGCTCGTGCGCAAGCTGCCGCCGTTTCCGCCAGTGCTGCTCAAACTCAAGCTGTGGCAGATGCGGTCGCTAGGAGTGCAGGTGCCTTAGATGGTGGTCTGTTAGGCGGTGGTGCTATTTTTGCTGGCCATGGTGTTGCAGTAGCACCCGTTGCTGAAGTTGCGATCGGATATGGTTTAGGCGGTTACGGTGGCTATGGATATGGAGGCTACGGTCACGGCGGCAAAGAGTTCCACTAATTTCGAACAAAAAATTGTGTGAATATACCTCAACGTCTTCGGCGAATATAATCACACTCATCTCATTTCTTTCCGCTGTAACGGTTAACAGCAAAATTCGACGAATTTATATTTTACTTGATTTTGTACATAAATCGAACATTTTTGTAATGTAAATAAAGTGTAAGCGTATTAAAATTTGCATATTTTTTTTTTTAGATTATTTCATTGGCACAAAGAGTTTCGGTTATTAGCTAAGTTCTAATTAACTGCATATAATTTGGTTATTTGTTTGGTTGACTAGGTTTTACATCTTACCCAATGCACACGTTTTGTAACAACGCTAGCAATTTCTAATACATAATGATGCTGTCTATTATCCAGTCTATTACTAATTTATATAGCATGTTACAGTTATAACACTTTCTGTAAACATTTGGAATTAAATTCTTACTGTCGCATTTCGTATTTATTCCCTAAAGAGTTAAATATTTTAGAATTATAACTGTTGTTTTAATTGCTAATACATATAAGCTAATATAAAGATGTTAAATATATTCTTTTGTCACAAAATGGTTCTAAATTTCATTGATATGCTATTGATTTATAAACATTTTGCATCATAACTTGCTCAGACATAAGTGTCGATAGGTTTGATCCATTCAAACGAATGGTTTATGTCTGAGTGTATATAATATATGTTTTGATTTAAAGCGATATATGTTTTCACTTATGCAGGAAAACAGAAAAAAAGGGATTGTTGTTAGATACGATAATGTTTCGCAGTAATGCAGTCGAATTATGGTTTATTACAATTTGAAACCAACGCTGATTGCTTAATTTATTTTCTTTAAGATGTTAATGCTCTTTGTATTTCGATTTATACGAGTAAAGGATAGATACATAAGCTAAATGTTCTTATGTTTGTAGGAATTAATTGACATTTTAAAAACACTTAATGATAATTATCACAATTCCTGAAATTAAGAAAATAAGTTCTATACATTAACAATAATACAAGATAACGTAAGTTTTTTTGGCTTTACTATCTGTGGACAGATAACAGATTGGTATATAAAGGGATCTTATGCTCGATATTGTATATTAGTTTCGAATTTCGAAGAGTTAACAAAGAACATGGCGTTCAAAGTAAGTCTTCCATATCTTAATTGAGCTTATGGGAATGGTTTCGTGTTATTTATTCTCCAATCGCTCGTTTCTTGACACCTTTTAAAATAGGAACATTGTTTTACATTAGTTTTCATATAATTGTGTATAAAGCATTTCTCGAGTCTACCCAGTTGTTTGATTTATCCATGTTTTAGCGACCTCTCTACCAAAGTGTTTGATCTAAGTGTTCAAGTTCAAGCTTTTACTAAAATATCAAATAATTTATTCAGTCTGTGTCCAGCGTATTATAGTTATACATTTAATCTTTACGTTTTCTTTTCATAGCTCATTATTTTATGTATCTTTTTATTTTAACTTCTTTTATTCATATATATTATGTTAACTTTTCTTATTTATATTTAAGTTAATTTTCTATGCATGGATTCGATACCTAGAGCTTTCCAAGGTTACTGAACTCTATTTGAGATTAGGAGATCAATAGGTCCTATCAGACTATATATAATAGATTATAATACTTATATACACACAGTTTAGTTAAGTTCTATAATATAACTTAACGTACATATATTATGTTAATTTAAGTTATTTTTCTTTACAGATTGCATGCTTAGTACTGGCGGTGGTTGCGTTGTGTAACGGTAAGTTTAAACAATTACGCTATATACCACGTTATATACTCTTAAAATAATCTATATAAATAAAATGATAGAGCTGCATGTGTACGTGCATCACGGCAAAACTACTGGACAGATTTCAATTAAATTTTCTGTTTTATTTCTTTTTTTTATTGCTGTTGGATTGACGGCCCGTTTAGAATTTAGAAGTTACCGTCGCCTATGGGTGTTTGCAACGCCAGTGACATCGCCAACACGCTGCTGTCGCATAAGGATACAGGAACTTGGGTCGCTAATGCCGGAACACAACACAAGGTTATTATGGCGGCATATTTATGACCAAAGGTGGTCGCCATCCAGACGGGCTTAGGGCCCTACCACGTAGCTAGGGTGGATTGTTTTGTCGCCTTTTACGACAGGCCGACTCCAGCCGCAGAGGTTAGTATTCTTTCTCCGCCTCTGCACAGATAATAATATAGATTTCTTAGACACTTGGCCCTTACCTTATTATTATAAAAAAATATCACGATATTTTCATTTAATATAAAGTATTAAATTAATTATAGAGAATTGTTAACACAGTATAGAAAGATATACTTTATATTCGGTTACGGTGCATAAAGCAATAATCAGCTATGAGTCATTTCCCCAGACTTGTGCACTTTCGATAGATTTATTTTACCTTTAAAAAAATCTGAAGTTAATGTTAATTTTATAGGAATACCGCATCGCGGAGGACCCGGTGGCCACGGTGGCTTTAGTCACGGAGGTCAAGGTGGTCAAGGGGGGCAAGAAGGTTTTGGATCTAGTATTCAAGGCGGACAAAGCGGCTTTGGACCAGGTGGTCAAGGAGGACAAGGTGGTTTCGGACCTGGTAATCAAGGAGGACAAGGTGGCTATGGAGGGCCACAGGGCGGATTTGGACAAGGAGGCCAAAGTGGATTTGGACAGAGTGGTCACGGAGGTCAAGGAGGCTATGGACAGGGAGGTCACGGAAGTCAAGGAAGTTATGGACAGGGAGGCTACGGGCAGGGAGGTCATGGAAGTCAAGGAAGTTATGGACAGGGAGGCTACGGGCAGGGAGGTCATGGAAGTCAAGGAAGTTATGGACAGGGAGGCTACGGGCAGGGAGGTCATGGAAGTCAAGGTGGACACAACAATGGTGATGCTCAACCCTACTGAAATTAAAAAATATGTAAAATTCTACATTATGTGACTGTTTATGTACAAAATTTGCTGTAAATTTAAAAGTAAAATAATTATACTTATTTTTAATGAATTTTCGTATTTCATTTTGAGTTATTATGGAATGTAAGGGTTCCACCAAAACCCAGAGTACACAAGCCAATCTTATCTGATAGGTCTGAATAAAAGACGGCTCAGACATGTTTTTTCCAACTTTTGGGTTGGAATTTTTCAATCAGATAGTCACATCTATAATGGAAAAAAATATCCAAGCTATAGTTTGAATTAAAAAAATTTTTCGTTAATAATTTAATCGATTATAGGAAATAATCACTTTGTCCTCTGATTAAGGTTATTTGGAAGCAAATACTATGTAATATTCAGTAATTCGTACTTATAAGTGTTTTCTAGCAGGCCCTAAGCCATGAAAAGTGACAAAGCCTTTAACGAGCCCAGTAATTTATTAGGGCTTTTTAAATTCACTGCGGGAAAAATGATGATGATACGAACCTTATTTTTTAATAGGTATGTTTATGTTCATAACAAGGTCATAAGAAACTTTTGACTTTTCTTTATTCATATTTTATTTTTAGTACAATTCCCGGCTGGTCCATACACAAGCTTAAGTTATTAAATTAGATATCATGATTCATACGATTACATGCAGTGCATGCCAATTAGGCAATTTCTTCCTCTGATGTGAATATTATCACCCAGTTAACCGACCCGTACCCACGATAAAGGAAAACCTCCTGAGGAAATCTGCATAGATCAGCGTTATGTGTAACCCACACATCCGCTTAGAGCTAGAGCCAGCGTAACGGTTATACTGCCCATTGCCTTTAAAAAGAGGCCATAGCTCAATGGAACCTTAGCGGCAGTTATTATTCATAAATCAGTCTTGTACTGTTAACCTCCTATTAAAATGCCCTCATCGTTGACTCTACTGTATAATTATCACGTGAGATCCATTTTGGAATATGCCTCTACAGTGTGGAACTCACGGTACAATATACCTAGTCAGGTCATAAATTCTGTCACATGTTTAATGTAAAATAATTGTAACAAGTTTATTAATTATGTAACCATTCATATACCAAAATGAACTTAACAAAACATAGATTCTTATGACATTAAAGTTTATTCAAAATGACCTCCGTGATTTTGAATACAAGCCTTCAATCTGCGCGGCCAGTTGTCTATCGCAGCACGAACGAGGTCCATGTCAATATCGGCGGCTGCCTTAATCAAGGATGTCTTGAGTGACTCCAAATTGGGATGAGGCTTTGAGCACGCCTTTTCCTCCAAGTGTTGCCATATCTTGTAATCTAATGGATTCAAATCTGGACTGGAGGAGGGCCAGTCTTCGTGCCGGATGAAGTCGATTTCACGCGCCGCCAGCCAGTCTTGTGTGCTCTTCGCTCTATGAGCTGGCGCCGAATCTTATTGGAATACCCAGTGCCTGTTATTGAACATGGTATGAGAAACAGGTTCCACAAGGTTCGTCAGGACTGTATTTTGATACACAACAGCATTCGTTTTTACACCTTTCTCACAAAAATGTACCTCTGTTAAGCCCCAATAAGAAACTCCCAACCATACCATGAGCGAGGATGGAAAATGACCTCGTTGGACACGCGGAATACGGTTGCTCGCTTCTTCACTACTGTGTGCGTACACCTTATCATTTTGTTTGTTGTAGCTCTCTTCTACGGTAAACATTTTTTCATCCGAAAAAAGAATTTCCCGATATTTTTTTCCCGCGTACCGCTTCAACAAAGCGCGGCATCTCTTCAGTCTCAGGTCCATTAGACGAGCATTCAAACGATGTCCTGTTTTTCTTCGATATGCCCGAAGCCCTAAGTCTTCATTTAACACCCTTTTCACCGTGGTTCTGCTTAACCCCATCTGAAGGGCCAACAGTTTCTGCTTACGTTTGGGATTTCTTTGAATTCGTGCCTTCACAGCTTTTATCACTGCTGGAGTCCTAACAGACCGAGGGCGACCACTTCTTGACCTGTCATCTACACTAGAGTCTTCATTGTATCGTTTGATGGTACGATAAACGAATCTTTTGGTTATATTCAAATTTTTCAGTATGTTAAAAATTTGAATTGGCGCGTAACCGCAACGATGCAACGCAATAACTGCAACACGGTCTTCTTTAAGCGTCCACTCAACATTTAAAAATGAGTAAAATTCTAAAAGTATACATTTTTATTTTCATGAACAATTCGAAATTCGAATTCAATAAACTTTTTTGTGGCCAGCATTCTAAAAGAAAAGTTTTTACTGTGTGACAATACTTATGACCTGACTAGGTATATATATATATATATATATATATATATATATATATATATATATATATATATAAAGATAGTATCCGTACAAAATAAATTTATAAAACACTAAAAATATAAATGGGATAGTATGATCAAAAGCTGCCTGAAATTCATTCATTATCAGTACGAAGGGCTTTTATTCAAATTAATAATCACATCACCCTTTCTTTATAAGTCAAGTATTTATGAGGTGTCCTCGTTTGAATTCAGGGCAAGAGTCACTTTTATTTCATTACCTTCAAGAAAATCAAATCTGGCAAGAAACACTCTTTTACATAGAAAGAAAGAAAAAACGTTTATTTATCAAAGAAAACGTCACTACTCAAGTACACCATTACATAAAACTCTTAATATAAAACCAATGCCGCAATCCTGACAAACGAGGTTGGCCACTCAGCATTTTGCTGCATCGAAATTATTTCGACAGAGCGCTGTTTTTCAGTGCCAACCCCCAGTTTTACTACATTAAAACGATCCAAAAGCAATTCAATCAATACAAGGATGATACTGCAGCTTAGGATGACAGTGAACGATAAAAGTATTATTACCTAAATATTAATTATAAAATTAAGAGACAATATTATATACACAAGGAAATATATAACAGACATATGAAAATAACCAAGCGTCAAACAATAAATGGTTAAGCAATTACAAATTAAAAGATAATTCACAAATAAATAAGGTCTATTTTCTGTTCAGTCATTAAATATTTTTTATAATTTATTTTAAATGAAGTGATTGACTTTTTTTCTCTAAAAGGTGGTGGAATATCATTCCAACAGTGATTCCAAGATAGAATGTTGTCTTGAATATAATAAATTTTACACCAGTGTAAACATTTTTTGCTATAACATTGTAAATTAAGGCTTCGTTCAGATAGAGCGAATTACGCGCGTGTGCATACGCGCGAGACAATTCTTGATTGCGTTCACATAACGCGGACTACGCTCGCAAGAATATGGGCCCGTTTCAGTTATCAAAATGTTTGAACATGAGGTTATAATTTCACCGACAAATCCGTCCACTCGCGCTTAGTAACGCGCGTATACTGAACGCAACAGGAGCTCTGAGTATCTCGACTCGCGCGCACTACGCACGTACAGCGAGCGAGTCGAGATTCCGACGTATGAACGCGTGCTACGCGCGAGTGATATATCTCGCGCGTATCATGTGAACGGAAGCACTGTATTCTATGGAACTCGTCTACGCGCGTATATGTACGCGCGTATGCACTCGCGCGTAATTCGCCCAATCTGAACAAGGTCTATAAATCAAAATAATCGAATTATGCAAATGACTAAAGTATTAAGTTTGGATCTCTTAATTTTAATTTTTAATGTTTTTTATATTTTTTAATTTATGACATTACTATTATTCTATTGGATGATGCAATAATGTGTATTAACTTATAGTCGAAATTTTAATGATTTATTAATTTTTATGTTATTTAATTCGCAAATAAATATAATAACATAAAAATAAAAACCTTTGTTTGAGTTTGATTCCTACTGAGGACATAACGATTTACAAATAATTACTTCTGGTTCAGACCGTCTGGTGGTCAACTTACAGTTTTTGAAGAAAACCTTGATGCACCGTTTGCGGGCTCGCGGCAGGATGGCGTGGGGCTCATGTAAACTGCACCCGTGCGCCCTTACAGTTGACAAGGGGATGTACGTCGCTGGCATACCCACTTAAACCACCCCAAAGTTCTTTTACTTTCCGACGCCCGGGCGGAGGGATGTTCTTTCGCGCGCGCCTCCGACACGGGTGGACCTGTTAACCCCTATTCTAAATATTTACTTAAATACAAAATTTACGTTACTATTCGGAATTTAAAAAGCCTCTTTTTATTTACTTACCCTAATTAGAATAGATGTGTGAATTCGGAACACCTTTTTTTATTAAATTTTTTTACTTTAAAATCTACTAAAACCTGATTATCATTATGTCTTTTGAAAATTGTTTGTCATAAAAATTCAAAGCTAACATTATATGTTACCAGGTAATTACTAATTAGCATTCGACCAATACCGAAATAGTCTTCATTTGCATGCTTAGTGATGTACCTACTTTTTGAAAACTCAATATATCAGATCCGTATCGTAACTAAACATATCGAAATGTGGTTTAGAAGGAAATTAAAGATCTGCTATTGCGACCCTTTGCGGTGGATAGTATCAAAAGTGAGCAGATCTTGCTCCCCTTTTCGTTTTGGCAGCAGTGTTCTCTGCGCGTGGTTCGAAGTCAACTGTAATCGACAGCTGGACCAAGCTGTTCGCTAAGGAGAGCGAAAAGAAGAAGAGCAGTGTATGCTCAAAGCGTAATGCTACAGGCAGTACCCAGCTAAACAATAAGTTAAAGTCTGACGATTTCTTTTCAAGTTCTTTGGGTAAGACGTATTATTTAACCAACTTCATGATCAAATTTATGATATATTATGAAATTGTCACTATTTCGATCTATAGATAGATATAGTGACTCATGGCACAGTCTGCTCGGTCAGCTATCGTAGCTAGGATGGTTGCACGGTCGTAGCATTGAGCAAAGTTATTACTGCCCTAAATGCATTGCTGTACGTGAAGAGCCCAGTAGCTTTTCTGAGAGTAGTTAGCCTACAAACTATACGTGTATAAGGAAAAGCACTTGCTATTTTCGTCCAGTGATAGTATTGAACAGTGGAATTCAAGTTTCGACTGCTTGGATGACGATGTCTGGATTTCATTAGTAGATTTTATTTTAAAAATTTTCGATTAATCACTGTCATCATCGTCTCAGTGTTCAATTCCGATTGTAACCCAAACTTTCACTTCGGTACCCGAAATCTGCTATTCAATTTTTTTTCTGTCTGTTTGCATGCATATCACCCCTTATGACGTCAAGCCAGCACTTTTTGGCTATATTCTTCCAGCTGGAGCCTGGTGGAGGATGCCTAGACATATGTAACTGGCCCGTTGCCGTAAAATGTGGCCATATCAGCAGCGTAGGCAACTCTCTTGCAATTTATCCCCAATGTTACGGACATGAAGGCTACCGTGAACGCGGGAGTGCCTAACGTGGTCATATCGGTCATACACATCCACTGCAGCATATCCATCTCCGTGACCCGCAGTTACTGTCTATACCACTTAAGGTAGGTTATAGTAGATTTTATTTATAAATATTGTTATAAATAATATAGAACAAGGGAAAATTCCTACACAACAATATCAGATTAGGGACGAAACACTCATTCATCAATTAACGAGTCGTTTAACATGTCGTGGTTAAACATAATTTTAATGTTTAAACATGATTATAATTTTTTTCACGAGTTTATATATTCTCTAATTAGAAAATGAATACTTCTGGTAAATGACGACCTCCGTCACGAAATAGTAATAATGAATGCACGTCGGGACGTCAGCGGGGGTCACAGATCCAATTCCCGGCACGAGTCAGGTACTTTAATTATAAAAGAAATGTATGAATGAATGAATGAATGAAAACACTTTATTGTTCACCAAATTAAAACTATATTCTTAAAAACTAGGTACAATAATTGTTGAACAAAGGGCGGCCTTATCGCTTAAAGCGATCTCTTCCAGGCAACCCCTGTATGTAAGAGGTTATATCAGTTGTCTAGTAACCATAACACAAGTGCTTTGTGGTTTACTTTGGGGATAGATGGTGCTGTGTGAATTATCACAGTATATTAAAAAAAATGTGATTGTCACGTGTGATAGGTTTTTAGACAGACTGAGAATAAAAAAAATAGATTTTAATTCTTATTTATAATACAATTCTATATTCCCGAAAAAAATAGAACCAGTCATTTAAGCAGCAAACTTTCTTGTGTAAATCGGTATTTGCTTACGTAAAAATTAAATTTACCATGTAGGTTAAATGCCGTTAAAATAAAAAAAACTGAATTTAGCCAAATTTATTCCACTTCTACCAAATCTATGTTATCTCAGGAAGTATAAAAGGCTTGCTAAGTGGGATTTGAAGTAACACTACTTTTATTTATCCGTATTATTTTATCCGTGCAGGGGCGGAGAAAGAATACTGACCTCTACGGCCGGCCTGTCGTAAAAGGCGACAAAACAACCCTAGCTACGTGGTAGGGTCCCAAGCCCGTCTGGATGGCGAACACCTTTAGTCTTAAGTATGTCGCTATAAAAACCTTGTATTGTGTTCCGGCATAAGTGACCTAAGTTCCTGTACCCATAGACGACGGTAACTGCTAAATTCTAAGCGGGTCGTCAGCCTATCTGCTGTCTTGCAGAAAAAAAAACAGAACTTAATTACGTTCATCCCTATTTCACCCCCTTAAAGATAAATTTTCTGTCCTTCTCCAAGGTCTATGCCGAAATTCATCAAAATTGATAGATAGATAGATGACTCTTTATTGTTTAACAACTACTTATCAATTAGGGAAAATAAAACTAAATAAACCATGCTAAAGAATAGGTGGCCTTATCGCTTAATGCGATCTCTTCCAGACAACCTACTACTTTTAAAAGCCGAGAATCTGACGATATAGGCCATTAAAATGTATGTAGTATTACTTATATGGATGAAATATCGATACATTCTTACCATGAGCAGGTACAACACTAATTGTTTTTACAAACAATTAGAACGCCGAATTTCCTTATTAATTCGCGGCAAAGTCGCGCGATTGGGTTCTTATATTATTTATAGACATAAACGGGTGTTTATTGTGAATAATATGAGGTCAGAGACGAATTTGATAACGTCCGTGTATATAAGAGGAGTTATGTGACTTCTTGGGACATATCTTCCTTGGAGCTTGTTATTGAACGTTCCTAATAGATTGAAGAAATGGCTTTTAAAGTGAGTGATCAGAAATATTATTAGTGTTAATTTTTGAATAGCTTGATATAGCCACGTTTTACTCTAGTCTGATTTCGTGGGGAAATTACTAGTTATACTACCTCCGTTAGCAGGAAGGTGGATATAAAAAGTGTTTGGCATCGTTGAAGATGATATGATACTAAAAATCACGATAAAAAAATATTTTAAAGCGAAATCCGCGATCTTCGCTTGGATTGCAGCCGGAAATAAACGCTAAAATAATGGTCTGTGACATAACACTATCGAGTTACACAGGTCGCTTAATTTTATATTTTTATACAAAATTAATTTATGTTTATGTGACATATTTTGAATATGTTTGGGTGTTTTTTAAATGAATCACATTCGCGCCCTGTAGATCTTATTTTCCTACCTTACAGGATCGGCACAAGATACTTGTCTTCTTCCATTTTCCTCTGTTAGCTGGCATCTAAGCATTCATAAAATTTTCACCGTGTCTTCTTTAAGACATGTCATCTTTTTCATTTCATTCATCCACTCTTACTTCCAGCATTTCATCACGTAGAATCACGGGCATAGCATCACTCGTATGATTCCCGACTCGCGTCTGGGTGTTTATTGTAACATGTATTTATTTACCAAAAAAGTATATAAGTAGTATATCAGTTGTCTAGTACCCATAACACAAGTACTATGCTACTTTGTTTGGGACTAGATGGCGCTGTGTGTATTGTCACAAAATATTTATTTATTTCTTACATTTCCATATGTACCCGGGTAGCGCTGCAGATAAGACTTCAGGGCAATGTGTTTGTGTGTAATGAAAAACAATGAAATTAGTAGTATTTCTAAAATGCTGTGGCTCATTAAAACTTTTGGTGCCAACTTTCCAGTTGGTGGACATTGCTAAACATCCAACGAAGCTCTGATGGAAGGATTTTCCTAACTTCCTCCTTATAGAGTTGGGAGGCCAGAAGGCAGTTGTCTCCAAACTTAGTTAAATTCCATCTCTTTTATTTTCCTAATTATCTCAGTACCATTTCTCCCTTTAATATCTGATGGCATCATCAGATCCCGTAATTCTAAGTGAAATTTTTTGTATGTATTTGGATTAACCGCCCGGAAAATGGAGGTCTTGACATTAAATTACGTGTATTCGGTAACAAATAAATCCACAAAATACAGTAGTTTGGAGGAACTGGAGGAAGTTTTGAGCAGACTGCGATGGGATGTTGTGGGATTATCTGAAGTCCGATGATAGTGAGAGGACTCGATAATCCTAAATTCCGGAAACCTGTTCTACTTCCGGGAGGGCGACCAACTGTCCCAAGGTGGTGTCTTCTTCAAGGCCAGCCGTTCAAAAAGAACCGGAAATATCTCAGATTCTACTCTCAAATTGATGGATGTAAGACGTCAAATGACCCTTCAGTCCCCGGACGATGCTTCCCAGTATAGGCAGCTAAATAGACAGATCTCCAAGTCCTTGACTCGCGATATCCGCCGCCATAACACAGACTGTGTAAAGGCGGCTATAGAGCGCAACAAGGGGTCTAAAGTATTTGCACGAGACTTGTCTATTGGGCAGAGCCAACTGACGAAGCTGAAGACCGATGACGGCAGGGTCGTTTCGTCTAAACCCGAACTTTTGAGGGAAGTCGAGAAGTTCTACGGACAGCTATACACGACCACACGGGTACCTGTTATCAACAAGGCTTAAGACCCAAGAGCCAAATTAACCCGACACTATACCGTAGATATCCCAGACGTCAGTCAGTACGAGATTAGTTTGGCCCTCAAACAGCTTAAAAACAACAAGGCGCCGGGTGATGATGGAATTACAGCCGAGCTTCTGAGAGCTGGTGGTACTCCTGTGCTTAAAATCCTCCAGAAGCTATTCAATTCCGTCATCCTCGAGGGCAAAACGCCGCAGGCATGGCACGGAAGTATAGTGGTGCTGTTCTTCAAAAAGGGCGACAAAACCCTTTGAAGAACTTTAGACTGATATCACTTCTGAGCCATGTTTACAAGCGGTTTTCAAGGGTCATCACGAATCGTCTCGCGCGCAGATTTGACGACTTCTAGCCTCCCGAACAAGCCGGATTCCGAAAAGGTTTTAGCACCATAGACCACATACATACGCTGCAGCAGGTTATACAGAAGACGGAGGAGTATAACCAGCCACTATGCTTGGCGTTCGTGGACTATGAGAAAGCCTTTGATTCGATCGAGACCTGGGCGGTGCTTCAGTCTCTCCAGAGGTGCCACATTAATTATCAATATATCAAAGCGTTGAAGTGTTTGTATGAAAACGCCACCATGTCAGTCCGTCTCCAGGATCAGAACTCGAAGGCTATCCGACTGCAGCGGGGAGTCAGACAAGGCGATGTCATGTCGCCGATGCTGTTCACCGCTGCGTTGGAAGATGTCTTCAAGCTTCTGGACTGGAACGGACTGGGAATCAACATCAACAGCGAGTACATCACTTACCTTCGATTCGCAGATGATATCGTAATCATGGCTGAGACCATGGAAGACTTAAGCCATATGCTTGATGGCCTTAATACAGCTTCCCAAGGAGTAGGTCTCAAAATGAACATGGACAAGACGAAGATCATGTCTAATGTCCATGACGCACCTACCCCCGTAACAGTTGGGAACTGTACTCTCGAAATTGTTGAAGAATACGTCTACTTGGGTCAAACGATCCAGTTAGGCAGGTCCAATTTCGCAAAAGAGGTCACGCGTCGAATCCAACTCGGATGGGCAGCGTTCGGGAAGCTCCGTAAAATCTTTACGTCCCAAATACCGCAGTGTCTCAAGACGAAGGTTTTTAACCAATGTGTGTTGCCAGTGATGACATACGGAACGCAGACGTGGTCGCTAATTAGGAGCCTTATGAGAAAGCTCATGGTCGCTCAGAGGGCAATGGAGAGGACTATGCTCGGAGTTTCCCTGCGAGATCGAATCAGAAATGAGGAGATTCGCAGGAGAACCAAAGTCACCGACATAGCCCGGATGATTGCAAAACTGAAGTGGCAGTGGGCTGGGCACATAGCTTGAAGGACAGATGGCCGTTGGGGCAGAAAAGTCCTCGAATGGCGACCGCGTACTGGAAGACGCAATGTTGGTAGGCCCCCCACAAGATGGACAGATGATCTGGTCAAAATCGCCGGAATAGGTTAGATGAGGACAGCGCAGGACCGATCGTCGTGGAGATCTTTGGGGGAGGCCTTTATTCAGCAGTGGGCGTCTTCCGGCTGAAATGATGATGATGACAGTAGTATGAGGTAAAACATATTGCAAGATAGCAATATGTTTTACCTCATATAGATATGTAATTGCCATTTTGACCCTAGACGGCGTATGTAATAGGAATAATAAACTGACTTAAACTCGCATAAATTGAATCAGTTTTGATATTTATATAAAGATAAATTTGTATAATGTACGTATATAGGTATTATGTAATTTTTATCTGGTCAATTGTTTGACTTATGTATTGTATTTAATAAATGTACTACGAGTCTGACAATTCACATAGCATTATCTAGTCAACGTAAGCAGCAGAGCATTTGTGTTATGGATACTAGGCATCTGTTTGTAAATAAATACATAATATTATACATAAACACAGGTAATCCCTGGCCTTCGCAGTCGTTTCGATACGTGAAAGCCGTTGCGTTACGGATGTCGTCAATATGACGTTTGATTATATACGAACTAAAACAATGAAGTGCGTAGCATATTTAAATTAAAAATAGGTCCGGTTTGGTTTTGAATAGTCAATATTCGATTCAAACGTTGAAGTATTTAAGTTTTTGTACAAATAAATCAATACCTGTTTTATCACGTGTATGTTATACAAAAAAATTATATATCTTTTTTACAGGTTGCGTGCTTACTCCTTGCGTTAGCAGTTACCTGCTATGGTAAGTAATAATTAATATATTTTTTTATTGCTGTAGGACTGCAGACAGGCTGACGGCCCGCTTAGAATTTAGCAGTAACCGTCGCCTATGGGTGTTTGCAACGCCAGTGGCATCGCGAACACGCTGCTGTCCCATAAGGGTACAGGAACTTAGGGTCACTAATGCCGGAACACAACATAAGGTTATTATGGCGGCATACTTAAGACCAAAGATGATCGCCATCCAGACAGGTTTGTGCCCCTACCACGTAACTATGGTGGGTTGTTTTGTAGCCTTTTGCGACAGGCCGACCCCGGCCGCAGAGGTTAGTTTCTTACTCCGCCTCTGCACGGATAAAGCATACTTAAAAGTTAACCGTGTGGTGATGTAATCGCGAGAGAAATAGACGAAGAGAATTTTCCAATAAAATGTAGCAAGAGCGATATAGCTTGATTCAACAGCTTTCATTTTCATTTACAGCTCTGCCGCAAGGATTTGGTGGTGGACGAGGAGGATTCGGTGGTGGACAAGGAGGATTCGGTGGTGGACAAGGCGGCTATGGGCAGAGTGGCCAAGGCGGCTATGGACAGAGTGGACAAGGTATCAGGCCATCGTGCCTCAATAAGTTACTTATGTTTGTGTATACCAGATCTATTCAACGTGACTCTGAATCTAGCTTGAGAAGTTTTTCCACTATTTTGTCGAAAATAATGTCGTTGGAGCATTAAGATATGTTTGGTTTCATGAAAGGCACTATCTGTACCAGAGTTTGTGAGTGTGACCGGTTTTATCCTATAAAGATTGTCATGGTGTTAGAGTCGCATCATTTCTGTTGAGACGATTTCTGAATAATGTTATAAACATAGAGATGGTTGATGTTGTGGAGCATACAGAGCGAGAAAAGTTTCTCCTTTCTTAACTTTTTTCAAAAGCCTTTCTATATTTTTGCCTACCTTAATATGTTAATAAACTATATAGGTTAATTGGTTGAGAAGTGCATGTAAATGCATTTTATTTTCATAATATTCGCTGTATCTTGTTGCCTACTTTTGCATCGTTTCAGTAGTTTACAGCAATTAGATTTTATGAAATAAGAATTTGTTATTAAAAACATATATTATCCACAGGTGGTTTTGGACAAGGCGGTTTCGGCGGTGGTCAGAGTGGACAAGGAGGCGGCCAAGGTGGATTCGGGGGTGGTCAAGGTGGATTCGGAGGACAAGGTGGTCAGAGTGGACGCCCCGGTGGATACCAACAATACGGCTATTAGATAAACCAATTCTAGAACTGACTTGTGATATGAACATTTGGTTGTTTATGTTATTAAATGCTATAAAAGTTTGAATACTTCAATTTTTTTTCAGTCTTTCCCTGAAGTACGGGGGTAGAAATGGTAGTTTAGCTTAGTCAGCTACTCTCAAATCTCTAATAGGGGAACATTGATGTAGCAATGGGAGCATCTACCATCTAGGTGAATCAAAATTTGACCATGAAAATATTAATGCACCATGCATCATCATCGTCGGCCTATTGAAGTCCATTGATGGATGTAGGCTCTCTTAATGCAACAGAGCCCTATCGCCGGTTCGTCGCACCTAGCCTTTGCCAGCCACTTTTGCCATGTAGTTCTTTTTTTTATTGCTGTAGGACAGTAGACAGGCTGACGGCCCACTTAGAATTTAGCAGTTACCGTCGCCTATGAGTATTTGCAACGCCAGTGGCATCGCGAACACGCTGTTGTCCCATAAGGATACAGGAACTTGGGTCACTAATGCCGGAAAACAACACAAGGTTATTATGGCGGCATACTTAAGACCAAGGGGTTGCCATCCAAACAAACTTGGGGCCCTCCCACGTAGCTAGTGTGGGTTGTTTCGTCGCCTTTTACGACGGGCCGACCCCGGCCGCAGAGATTAGTATTCTTTCTTCGCCTCTGCATGGATAAAAATCATCCCAGTGTCTGAAGATTAGAACCGTGATTTAGAAATCTGACACACGCTGTTGAGTATTATCATAGTGTAACCACGATTCTTCCTTTTTTTGGGCAGTCCAAGTTATGAAATGGAATACTAGTGGCCATGTTTGGGTTTAACAGTATATTTGTTGCCCGTTAGCTGGCAAAAGCCCCATCGGGTTGCCCTATTCTCATTACTATACTGGACTGCACAGCTGCTAAATTAGATCAAATAAAACAAATATTCCAACTGCAGTTGATTTTATTTTGTTTCAATATACACAAGAAATTACAAAAGAAAAAGAAACATGTTTTATTTTAATCTTCGGCCAATCACTGGTCAATCATTCCTTTAATTTTTCACTCCTAAATCTTGAAAGGCTTTATTATCGGGTAGCTTGCCTCCTTCCTTCAATTTACTGGTGTCCACTCCACCGAGCTGTGGATTACCAGGGTTTAGATGTTCATGGTGATGATCTTGAGAGAATTTTGGTGGCTCAGGAGCTTTAGGTGGCTCATTTGCAATCACTGCTGATACTAGCACCACCAGGCATAATACAATCTGTGGAATAAAATTATTTTAAATGAAATACCAAATTCAAAAGTGAATAGACCTGAGGGTTAGTTATATTGCGACTTAACGAAATAGCCTAAAAGAAAAAAATGAGTGTGGCTTATAAACATACAGCCAAAATTTCTTAATCGCTTTCTTAAAAATATATTAAATATTGGAAGACTATTATGGCTTAGGGCGCTGAAACGTTATTCTCGGCTTGGTTATGCTCGGTAGTACTCGGCTTCATTAACGTATATTCGGGTTATTGATATAACAATAAGAATTTATGTTCAGTTCAGAATTAAATAATTTATGTTGAGACTAGAAAACAGGTCTGAATGCTGAGCAACATTTACATTGACTGTATGTGTTACATCATCATTCTGCATAGTTCTTCATAGTTCTGCACATTTATTTGTATGAAAGAAAACTTGCGTTTTATTCTCGTTCTCTTTCACACACCAGATGGAACTATAACTATCCCCTTAACTAAAACTAACATGGGTCAACACTCGCCCATATTTAAAATGATGAAACATAGTAACGCTGTTCGTGAAAGTGTCATATTTCATTCTATCATGTGGTCAAAACCAAACTAAACATGCAATTCTTATCCCATTGACTTGTTAATCACAGTAGATTTATTACATACGGTTTTAAGTTGTATTTATTTGTGTCTGAACTAACCACTGTCTGAGTTTTTTGTTATATTACCTTTTAACATTCATGTTGTGTTTGCATATAAAAATACAGTACGATTTTTATTTCTAATATAAAAAATGTACTATATTGTATTCTGTGTATTTTATTTGCAAACGTAATAATAAAAAAATATATTCATTAGGAATGCATGTCTGAATTTGGTTTTTATAGGAGCAACAGCAAGCAGCAAAGAGTTCGACGGGGGGGTCACGTCGGAAGTAAAACCGACCAGCGCCTTCGTTTGCTGTGTTAATAAAAAACCATCGATCTTTATAACACTACATATTATATACTAAAATATTAATAGCAATGTTAGTACAGTGTGCGATATATACAAAATTATCATTATGAATATTTTTACTGCTCTCAAAAGTATTACTTATGTATTTGATAACTTTTCTACTACAGTTTACTACACAGTTTAATTCCGCTAATAATCTTCTACTTTGAAGACTGAGGTACGTCTGAGTATTTCCGAGGGATATGTGGGACTCCTGGATTTTTCTGACTACCCACTAAAAACCCCGCTGTTCTCCTATCAACTACGCCCGGGCCCACGGATATATGGCCTGCCGATCTCGTGGCCCGGGCCGCCGCTGGCCCGCCCTTTATCTTAAGGCGGGCCCCTTTTAAAGTGTTGGCGCCAGGTTGTCAGGGTTTCGTCCCCCCGGCGCTCTCCACAGGAGACTCAACAACTCTAGGAGTTGAGGGGGGCCGCGGAACAGCACGCAGCCCTCACCCTCGCGGCAATAGTGCGGGCGGCGGATTCTCCCCCGAGAGGCCGCCCGCGGCCACTTTTTACGGCGGCCGGAGCTCGTTACTTGCCCTCCAGCGCCGCCGGCGTGGCTTGTGTTGGTGGGAGGGGAGTGTGGTGGTCGACTCCCGCTTCCGCTCCGCCGCCTCCTTTGCGGACATGACTGCCTCGCAGAAGAAGGCGACGGCCGTCCATCCGCCGAGCGATAGGTCCGCGCCGATTTGGGCGACGAGGGCGTGGCGCTCCTTGCGCCACGCAGGGCACACGGCGACAGTGTGATCCACCGCGTCCTCCTCGTCACCCGCGCCACAGTGGTGGCACCCCGACGTCATCTCCCGCCCTATGCGACACAGGTACCTCCCGAAGCAACCGTGCCCTGAAAGGACCTGCGTCAGGCGGAAGGTCAGGGCGCCGTGGCGCTTTTCCACCCATTCGGCCAGGACGGGCCTCACCGCTTCGATGGTGGCGAGGCCTGCGCTGGGGTGCGCGAGGCGCTCCTTCCACTCCACCATAAGGTCGAGGTCGAGGTCCCATGGTGGGGATCCGGCCAGCAGGGAGGCCGCTTCGAAGGACACCGTGCGGTATCCCCTTATCGCCCTGACGGCCAGGACGCGCTGCGGCCTGCGAAGCAGCGCCGTCATTTTGGCCGTCGGCACCTTTAGTCTGCCGTAACAATGTCCGGTTATTTCTAAACTAATTAACGTCAACATCTTACATATGGTCGTAAAGTCTTAATTTGAACTCAAAACATTTTAACATTCGTATAGTTATTTCACATTACAGTTACATTTATTGTTTCTACCTTTTTACAGCCCTGTCCCTGTATTGAATTCCAATTTTTTTTATTTATCTGTTAGGTACTATGATGGAGTTAAAAGTAGCTCATTACAACCAAATACTTGAACCTCCCCCGGAGAGCGGGAGAGACAGAGAGGAAAGAGTTTGCCCCTCATATTTCTGAATGGCATAGATCCATCACGATTTTTAATAGTGCAGGGGCGGAGAAAGAATACTAACCTCTGCAGCCGGGGTCGGCTTGTCGTAAAAAGCGACAAAACAACCCACCCTAGCTACGTGGTAGGACCCCAAGCCCATATGGATGGCAACCACCTTTGCTCTTAAGTATGCCGTCTTAATAACCTAGTGTTGTGTTCCGGCATTAGTGACCCAAGTTCCTGTACCGACGACGACGACGGTAATTGCTAAATTCTAAGCGGGTCTTCAGCCAGTTTGCTGTCCTATAGCAATAAAAAAATAACGATATTTTCTTCTGAAAAAAGAAAACTAACATTTGCGTGGCGTGGTATAAATTAAACTCGTGACATCTCTAATATGTGATAAAATATATGGAAAGGATAGTAAATAAAATTTACTTACAGCTACACGAGACATGTTTGAATTCTGTTAACAAACTGATAATTTCTTATAAACTGATAAACATGTTGAATCTTCTTCCTTTTTATACAAATCTTAGATTAATTAACAATTATTGGTAATTAATAATCACTTTTTATGTGCAAAGGTAATAGATGTTCATCGATTAGTATACAATGTCAATCAATTGTCGTATCTAAATTCTCACGATACAATTTCTTGCTTTAATTTGATTTGTGAGTAAAAAACTTAATAAGGTAATAAACCAGTGCATAGCTTTAAATATGTGAATAACATTTACTGCTGCACACAAATTTGTAATTATATAAATATTGTACAATTTACAAGTTTAAATATAACATTAAAATATAGATTTGCCAGGGCTTGACGGGATGAATGTAAAAATGCTGGCTTAAACGGTGAAACACGGCTTATACGGTGAATGGACTCATTCCTAGAGATGCCACAGACACAATGCTTGCGGCTCGCGAGCCGCATGTGGTTCTTTGACTTGTCGGACACGGCTCTGCCGCGAAATGTTTAGTCCAAGCACGGAATATTACATATTATCTATAACTATTTCCGTAATAATGACTCCTACTAAAGCAAAGTTAATGTTTAATAAATTGTTTTTTGAATACTTTACAAATGTGTATTTTATATATTTGGCTTTTTTGAATGAAAAGGTTGCCGACCACTGTCATAGCTATGAGAAGTGGAGAAGAAAAAGTCAAAAAACGCTTAGCTCTTGCCGAAGCGAGGGTTTGGGTTCCAATTAGTATTCAAGCCTAAGATGATGATAGTAATGACAGATTTCTAATCGAATTATTATTATAGTGTAGTAGGGTTCCGAACTTAATATATACGTCATCCAATCGTAGTCCACTACTGGACGTAGGCCTCTAAGTTTGCGCTAGACATGCTCTTGCTTTGCTCGTCCAGCCCCGGCTGGCAATCTAGCGCAGGCCGTCGATCCATCGGGCTGGGAGGCGTCCTACGCTACATTTGCCTAGACGCGGTCTCCACTTTGAACAAACATATCCTATGTTTGCTCCAACATTTATCGGTTCTGCGACAAACGTGATCCGCCCATTGCCACTTCAGCTTGCATATTTTGCGAGCTGTATCGGTTACTTTGGTTCTCTTACGGATTTCCTCATTTCGGATCTTCTCCATAAGAGAAACACGCACCATAGCTCGCTCCTTAGTGCGCTTAGTATATATAAATATATTTAATAATGGCCTGGTGGATTCATTGAAGAGCTCAGGCACTACGTGGTAAAAGGACAATGAAGTTGTAGCAACTCACGTACCCTCAACACCCCCGTGGACGAGGGGATCTGTTAAAATGGAGTTTTTTTTTAGAAAATAGAACTGTTTTTTTATCCGTGCAGGAGCGGAGAAAGACTACTAACCTCTGCGGCTGGGATCGGCCTGTCGTAAAAGGCGACAAAACAACCCACCCCAGCTACGTGGTAGGGCCTCAAGCCCGTCTGGATGGCGACCACCTTTGGTTTTAAGTATGCCGCCATAATAACCTTGTGTTGTGTTCCAGCATTAGTGATCCAAGTTCCTGTAACCTTATGGGGCAGCAGCGTGTTCGCGATGCCACTGTCGTTACTAACATAGGCGACGGTAACTGCTAAATTCTAAGTGGTCCGTCAGCTTGTCTGCCGTCCTACAACAATAAAAAAACTATTTGTTGTATCTTATTATAGAATATCTATCTTTATAGAAATGACCTATTGCGTGCCCTTCTGTGCTGATAATAATAATTGGTGCAATTAATTAAGAATTCAAATATTACTCAAGCACGGATGTAATTATATGCAGTTTTTTATTTTAATAAATCTACCATACAAATTTAAAACAGTGTTGTTTTAAAATTAAGGTTAGTTTCGGTCATTATATTTATAAAACACGATCATAACGATCAAAACCTGAAGGATTAATAAAACACGAAATTAAGTTTTACATAGGGAATATATTTTTAGTTTACAGGTTGTATTTATTTTTTAGGGTTTAAATATTTCATCTCTGCGTAATTCATTTTCCGCCGCGAGCCAAAGGGTTGTTGTCTGAAAGAAAAAAACATTTATGTCATAACAAGATTGTAATTTACTCGAAATTGCTTTGTTTTATCTACTCGTAGATCATTTCAGAAACTTATTATCTGTTACTTTTAGCATTTTACATTCACATTGGGCAAGATGACGTCAAGTGACGCTGAACAAATATTTTATTGACAAATATTGGTAAAAGTTAAATAATATCCGTCCAGGGGCGGAGCAAGTGACAAAAAAACCTACGTGGTAGGGCCTCAAGCCCGCCTGGACGACCCTTGGCCTACAAGTATGCCGGCATAATAACCTTGTGTTATTTTCTACCATGAGTGACCTAGGTTTTTGTACCCCTATGGGATGGCAGAGCGTTCGCAGTGCCCCTAGCGTCGCAAACATTCATTGGCAACGGTACCTGCTTACAATTAAGTGGGCCGTCAGTCTGTCTTCTCTTCCCCAGCAATAATAAAAAGAAGAAGGGCGTATTAAAAGTAAAAATCCAATCTATGATTTAGCATAAATTCCTAATTGGGATATACCGCAATGTAATATACCGCATTTGTTTTTAGTGTCGAACGCAGCAAAGGAATGAAAGTTTCGGAATGGTTGAATCAGAAGGCAGTTGTTTCAGTAAATATCAATTTGAGCCGTAATTGTTACGTTTATTTTATCGTCTTTGGATAAGGATATGTGCGAGAAAAGGGTACTGAATACTCTATCGAAATGCTACGACAATATTCAATAATGACCCCAGAGATCTCAAATGATAGCATTGAGATCGTATAGGGAAATATTATTGTGGTAAAATAGACCAATTTAAAATATTTAGCAATATTGATACTTTTCCCTTTCGTTCTATATCCCTGTGTCTTTGAAATTACGACGCTCAAAAGTTTGAATATCTCTTACAGTTTTTGTAGGGATAAGGAGGGCGGCCTTGTCCTTCAACAAAAGCAGGTCCAATGCCTGCAAAAGAAAAAATATAGATTCGTATAAATATGATGAAAATTCACTTCATCAAAGTGACCCCAAAGTGAAAGCAAATCGGTGCTTTCACTTTGTAGTCCGGAATCAACATGATTTTATTAATTGTGCGCTTTTTGTGTCATAAAACTCCCTTAATATTTTCTTGGTGAAAAAGAGGACAGAAAATGGAGTAGATTCACATGTAATATAAAAAAGAAACAACTTCCGTCTGACTTCCAACACTTGGAAAATCTAATGGCGCCGTTACTAGAATCCATTTAACGCCATATACGAGTATAACCCATCACGTCATGACAATTTCAAAATTACCATTCATTGACATCTATTCCAATTTATGTTTTTAATGCAATGAGAAAAACAAACAGAAACAGCGCCATCTACTAAGGTAACCACTAGGTGGTATGGCCTCAAGCCCGTCTGAATAGCGACCATCCCTATTCTATAAGTATGCTGTCATAATAATCTTATGTTGTGCGAGACAGAGTAGGTTCTGTTTTAAAAATAACTATATGAAGATAATACTTACTGACTGGTTCTCCACCGGTTTCTGTAACAAGAAATACATATTAAAATTATATTTTTAATTATTATAAACATACAGTTGGTATTAAAGGTTTACTCACGAGTTTGAGTAGGCCTGTAGAAGGCCGAGTCAGCTGAAAAAAATTAAAAAAGTAATGTTCAATTTCGTAATCTCTTAGTATTTCTTCTTAGTTCATTACTACAACTCATGTATTTTACTTTAGTATATATTAAGTGAATATTAATTGTAAGAGGATTGGGGAAAATCAGGCTCGGCATATCGTAAAAGGCGACAAAACAACCCTAGCTACGTGGCAGGGCCCCAAGCTCGTCTGGATGGCGACCACCTTTGGTCATAAGTATGTCGCTATAATAACTTAGTGTTGTGTTCCGGAATTAATGACCCAAGTTCCTGTACTCTTATGGGACAGCATCGTGTTCGCAATGCCACTGGTGTTGCAAACATCCATAGGCGACGGTAACTGCTAAATTCTAAACGGGCCGTCAGCCTGTCTGCTGTCCTACAGCAATAAAAAAGCTAATTTTCATATTGCAGGTTAATTAGAGAATCATAAAAGGTATACTGAAACGTTTCTTCAGTCTTCTTAGTCCAATGTACTTACGGTTTTGAATCACAACTGAAACAAAATAAAGAACATGTTACAAGTTATGTATATAATGCTTTGTTGTGGAAATTTTTAAACAAAATTCATAGGTATAAATAATTCAGATTAAAGTATAAATTGCTCAAATATTTTTTTAATTCTTTTGTTCGTTCTTATATCCAAGATCTAAAACAGGTTAAATAATTAAATTTACAATTTCTTTAACGCAAAACGGTATACATTTCCAATGACGCTTTAAAAGTTATTTTTAATACAATTGCCAATGACGTAAGTAATACAAATATTAATAAAATTTATGCTTACTTTGGCCGGGCTGATCCACGACGTGAACTGAAAAGAAAAAAAAAAAGGAATCTGAATCTGGAATCTTAATTAAAAATAATAATTTGACATTGTATAATATAACATACGGTTTTTAATTCTTAACACTTTGAACGTCAATCTAAAACAATGGCTCAATGGGCCGCGGCGGATACCTTGTGACCGCTAATACCCCGGACCCAGGGGACCGCTTTGGACTCATCTTTTTAATAAAGGAAAGAATACGCGGCCATAATGCACAGTTGGCACAAAAAATCGTAAGGACTTAGAATTTATGGCCTTTTCAATAAGTTATTTTGCATAATGTTTGCAATACCCTAACGATTTTTGGACGATTATTATTGACATATTGGAGTGGCCCTGGGGAAATTATGATGTCATCGGACACATCATTGTCATGGCGTTGAATGTGTTGACGAAGTTTTTTTTATCAGGCGGGAGTTATACGGGAACAAGGTCGATACTTTTTTTATTTTTATTAGACTACACGGTCTGCCGTTTTCGCTCACGTTCCGTACACGTCCTAAAGAATCTCAACGCCAAGTCACAGGCCTGGGGCTTCAAACGAACTGATGCGTGGAGTGAACTGTTCGAGAACCATGGATACGGGTCTCGTGGTTCTCAACCGGGAACAGTACATACGGGTGCGAGGGTCCTGGACGGTCGATCGAGGACGATTTGCGTTTTCCCCTTATTCCTCCGCGGCGAAAGCATGTGTTCTCCCATAAAGAATGTGCATTATATTGATTAACTCTGCTATTTTTATTTTATTAAATTTTTAAAATAATAATAATAAATTAAAATTTACTTTTAAACTTAAAACTAATAGATTTCCTTTGAATATTACAAGTTAATACTTGCTTTACAAGTTAATACAATAAATTAAATTAATACAATCAATAAATATATTCACCGACGATGGTAGTAACATCTAATAAGATTAATGTTTAATTCATGCTTACCTTGGTTAGGCTGATCAACGACGTTAACTGAAAGCAAAGCAATAAAGAACAATGCAAAAAATATGTTTGGGAAGTTTTTTTATCGCGCAGATAGGGGAGGGGTTATATGAAAAAACGAGTTCATACTTTTTATTATAAGACTAAATACCTAGTCATGCAATAGGGTAGCGCGTCAGATTAAAGATGATCGGCGGCCAAACCAGGAGGTAGCGGAGAGGTAACGAAGCGCGTGAATCTCTCTTCCTGCATAAGTAGGGTCACTCGTGACCGGATGTTGGTAACCGACCTTCACCAACCGTAATAATTGATCGCATTGCATGAGATGACGGGTGTCCGTGGATTTGACAAAGCACAGGAAAGAAGGCCAGCGTTCAAGTTAAATGAAGGATCACTGTGGTGTTTTTAGTGGGCATAGCAGCGTCGGACGTCCCCTAGCCAAGAGACGGGGACGTACGGAAAGAAATTAATTACTACATCGCTGTTTCCGTAAGTCACCTCACATCACAGATTAATGTCTAATTCATGCTTACCTTGGTTTGGATGATCTACGACGTGAACTGATAGAAATAAAAAAAATGAATTAGATTGAAAATAATAATGCAAAAATATGATTGTGAATAATTAAAATTATACACGAATTTACAAAATTGTACTTGCAACGGCAAATCACCACATACTCATCAAAATGATTGGCAGTTAATGTGTTAATCGTATATGCATTTCTAATATATTGAATTTTGTAAAGATTATAAGATTTGAAATGCATACCATTTCCTTGAGCAGAAACCACCGCCAGAACAGCGAAGCACAGGATCTGGAATGCAACAGGGCACTTCATTATGTCGAACAATAAATAAAATGAGATCATGCATATAAATCTTATTATCTAGTCAGTCGGAAATGTCATGGATTTGATAAGATATGAAATCTGTATAAAGTCAGTAATATTTGGTTCCATTTACTTTGAAAATATATTGATCAAATCGATCGTATATTCTGTATGTAGTCTTTTACATTAATAATTGGAGTTATTACCACAGCGAGAGATATTTATTTTATATTTATACACTGACGGACTCATAAACTGCATCAAAGTAATAGATGATTTTGGAATAAATATTTTAACCAAGTATGCAAACTTTCTATACAGATTTAAATTGAAACCTCTAGATTGGTTCGTGAACTTTAAAACAGCGTAGGGTCATGTCCTTAAGTTTAAGTTTGTGTACTGGAAAGGAACTTAAGACTTTTTTGAAGAAAAAACAGAAATTTAAGGAAAATTGGTTTAATTAAAAAATTGGTTTTAACAATAGACACAAACTTTATGCAAGGGTTTATTTATGTTTTAATAAGGTGTATTACCTCCACGTGCCCTTATTACGGATTCTAATCGGTTATAATAGTAAAATGATGTATTTTAAACCATCTTAAATTAGGGTAAGTCCGTCATCGTCGTATTTGTTGTGTGGCAACAAAGATAAATAAATTTGACCTTAGTTCAATGTTAAGCCAGTATTTTGATAAATATATTTGAACATTTAATAAGCTTATATTTCAATTGTTCAACTACAGACTATAGAAGATAGAAAAAAGCAATATTATCTAACAGAAGTTTAGATTCACCTCTATTTTAAGCTGACAAAGAAAATATGATTTTTTTGTAAAGATTCAATAAATGTAAGAGATAAGTGCTGAGAACGATCAAGGATCTTGAGGATAGTGATCTGGATGAGTAAAAAAGTGCTGTCTTTAATTACATTTGCGAATTTATGAGCTACATTTAAAAACCTAAACGGAAATTACTAAAGAATTTCTTTAAAGAATTTGAGGTGCCGGATAGTGCGTACTATTTTCTTAAAAACTTAATGAAAAGACTAATGAATATTATTGCCCATACCCTAGCCAATAAGGACGTCAAATCTATTTTTGCTAAATCACAAACAGCGATAGGAAGGTGGGAGGTATTGCTGTAAAAATTAGCCATCGATCACTATCCTTGTGCTTCTCTGGTTAAGAAATAGAGGATATACGGACAGGCAGCAACGTAAAACGAACAAATGTTTAATCGCGTGACAGTAATCAACAGTGTACCCTTAGAATAAATTATTCTAAGAGCGTATCCCAAAGTCCGTAGTTTTTTTTAACCTTCTCATGCAAAATGGACGGTTCGAAAGGAGAACAACGGGGCACGGTTGCTTCGGGAGGTACCTGTGTCGCATAGGGCGGGAGATGACGTCAGGGTGCCACCACTGTGGCGCGGGCGACGAGGAGGACACGGTGAACCACACTGTCGCCATGTGCCCCGCGTGGCGCGAGGAGCGCCGCGCCCTCGTCGCCCAAATCGGCGTGGACCTGTCGCTCACGGCCCTGGTTCTGGCCATGGTCGGGGGCGATTCTGGATGGACGGCCGTCGCCTCCTTCTGCGAGGCAGTCATGTCCGCAAAGGAGGCGGCGGAGCGGGAGCGGGAGTCGACCACCACACTCCCCTCCCGCCAACGCAGGCCACGTCGGCGGCGCCGGAGGGCAAATAACGACCTCCGGCCGCCGTAAAAGCGGCCGCGGGCGGCCCCTCGGGGGAGGATCCGCCGCCCGCACTATTGCCGCGAGGGTGAGGGCTGCGTGCTGTTCCGCGGCCCCCCTCAACTCCTAGAGTTGTTAGGAGAGCGCCGGGGGGACGAAACCCTGACCCCCTGGCGCCAACACTTTAGAAGGGGCCCGCCTCAAGACAAAGGGCGGGCCGGCGTCGGCCCGGGCCACGAGATCGGCAGGCCATATATCCGTGGGCCCGGGCGTAGGCGATAGGAGAACAGCGGGGTTTTTTAGTGGGTAGTCGGATGGCCATACATCTTTCCCGGAGTCCCACATATCCCTCGGTCCCCCCGGGCAGGGGGAACCCGTCAAGAGAGGTTTTTCCCCGAGACCAAAAAAAAAAAGGCAAGGAACTCCCCAGTAACACGTCTAGTTTTAATATATATTTAATTTTTATAATTAATTGTATAATATATTTTAATTACATATGATTTTTATTAAAATCAAAATAAAAATTAAGGTTTTATCAAGTGTTGAAGTAAAAAATATTCAAATAATAATTTGCCCTTTGATACGTTTATGAGCATTTCGATTCTTGATAATGAGTTTAATTAATAAATTTTATCTATAAGTCTGTTTATAGACAACCGCCGTATAACGGTTTTGTTATAAATAAGAATTAAACGAAATATTTTATCAACACGATAAGACGTAGGTATATGTACGTAGGATATGACCTTTGATAATATTCTACTAACGTTATAAATGTGAAAGCTTGTATGTTTAGTAGTTAATACAAAAAACGGAAAATTTGTGAATTAATGATCTTAACCTTCTTGCTGCTTTTCCCGCGATTTCGACGGGGAACTCAAATGTAGCAAAATCTCATTCCGTGATTTTTGTGAGCGTGTATTTATTTTTCTTATATTGAAGAGCGTAATCCGTTTTATACACGTTTATATTTTCTTAAATTCTATACATTTTACTTTTTGAATAATACATTAAATATAAATTAAATGTAATAATTTTTTTTAAATGTTGTTTGGTGTTAACATTTGAAATTAGTTTCTAAAACTAGTTTGTAAATAGTCTTGAATTAATTTTTTTTCTTTTTTACTTCTTTCTAAAAACTTTGTATCTTATTGTAAAAGTCTTCGTTTTGTGCCACTTATTCTCCTTGCAATAGCGAAATACGTTTTGAAGTGGTGGTATCTTTAGTTCTTATTATAAATAATAGTTATATACCATATACGAGTACATATTTGATATTAAAAAAATGTTCATGGTAGGAACTTATTATGAATAAAAAAATTGAGTAAGAGTGAATGAGTCTACTAATTACGAGTAGATGTAAAGTTATTTGAGATAATTTTGGGACTCACCAAAACAGCCTTCATATTGAAGTAAACAATTTAGGAGCGTTAAACTGAGAATCTATCGCGAGATTGACGAATTCGACTTGTCCATTAGGTTTTTATACTAAAAACTGCTTCACAGATAACCTGAGGCGACCTAAACAAATATTGTACAACTTAAACAACTTGTGTTGTGTTAACAAATAATATTTTCCTTTTAAAATTCCTGTAATTTTGCGCTCAACTGTGTAAATTGTAAACACGAATGTTGTCAATTATCAATTCAGGCTATCAATGTTTATACGGAGAATTAAAATCTTAATATACATGTACATGTTATAGATACTACGGTTGATTTTCTAGAAACAAATATTACAAGGACTTTTTTATACTCTCGTTCTTCAGGGCTTGACATCTTCTTTCACTCACAGGAATATTGAATGTTTTTTTTATTTAACCTACCTTTGCGATTCTGATTTCAAGGGGAGTCAAGGAGTCTGTGGTTTTTTTTTGTTATGAGGTGAAAATGATTGATTCTATGACTTGGAGGATCGCGGCGAGATAGTGTGGGATTCCTGTGCGCCATCACTTTTGACAAGAGGAAAACATGTCGCTGTTGTACCACGTCACGTTACGCAAAGCCATATATACCTAGTCAGGTCATAAGTATTGTCACACAGTAAAAACTTTTCTTTTAGAATGCTGGCCACAAAAAAGTTTATTGAATTCGAATTTCGAATTGTTCATGAAAATAAAAATGTATAACTTTTAGAATTTTACTCATTTTTAAATATGGAGTGGACGCTTAAAGAAGACCGTGTTGCAGTTATTGCGTTGCATCGTTACAGTTACGCGCCAATTCAAATTTTTAACATACTGAAAAATTTGAATATAACCAAAAGATTCGTTTATCGTACCATCAAACGATACAATGAAGACTCTAGTGTAGATGACAGGTCAAGAAGTGGTCGCCCTAGGTCTGTTAGGACTCCAGCAGTGATAAAAGCTGTGAAGGCACGAATTCAAAGAAATCCCAAACGTAAGCAGAAACTGTTGGCCCTTCAGATGGGGTTAAGCAGAACCACGGTGAAAAGGGTGTTAAATGAAGACTTAGGGCTTCGGGCATATCGAAGAAACACAGGACATCGTTTGAATGCTCGTCTAATGGACCTGAGACTGAAGAGATGCCGCGCTTTGTTGAAGCGGTACGCGGGAAAAAAATATCGGGAAATTCTTTTTTCGGATGAAAAAATGTTTACCGTAGAAGAGAGCTACAACAAACAAAATTATAAGGTGTACGCACACAGTAGTGAAGAAGCGAGCAACCGTATTCCGCGTGTCCAACGAGGTCATTTTCCATCCTCGCTCATGGTATGGTTGGGAGTTTCTTATTGGGGCTTAACAGAGGTACATTTTTGTGAGAAAGGTGTAAAAACGAATGCTGTTGTGTATCAAAATACAGTCCAGATGAACCTTGTGGAATCTGTTTCTCATACCATGTTCAATAACAGGCACTGGGTATTCCAACAAGATTCGGCGCCAGCTCATAGGGCGAAGAGCACACAAGACTGGCTGGCGGCGCGTGAAATCGACTTCATCCGGCACGAAGACTGGCCCTCCTCCAGTCCAGATTTGAATCCGTTAGATTACAAGATATGGCAACACTTGGAGGAAAAGGCGTGCTCAAAGCCTCATCCCAATTTGGAGTCACTCAAGACATCCTTGATTAAGGCAGCCGCCGATATTGACATGGACCTCGTTCGTGCTGCGATAGACAACTGGCCGCGCAGATTGAAGGCTTGTATTCAAAATCACGGAGGTCATTTTGAATAAACTTTAATGTCATAAGAATCTATGTTTTGTTAAGTTCATTTTAGTATATGAATGGTTACATAATTAATAAACTTGTTACAATTATTTTACATTAAACATGTGACAGAATTTATGACCTGACTAGGTACATTACACCTGTGTATATTTTTCTTCATTATTACATCACGCGTTATCATCATAATAGTTATAGTGTTGTTCATAAGTTCTAAGAAATCAAATCTATTTTCTCATGCTGACTATTTCTACACTGGAAAATAAACTGTCACTTGGTGTCGACGCCATCGTCGGGCACTGGCTTCGCCCTGTAGCAGAACAGCAGCGCAATTGTGGGTTCAAAATTAAAACAAACTGGGAAAGCTGTGGTACAACAGACAAGCTTACCGGTCACTTAATATTAGCCTAGTAAGTAGTTACCGTCGCCTATGGATGTTTACAATATCAGGGGCAACGCTAACACGCTGCCGTCTACTTGGAGGAACTGGAATCTATGTCACTTATGCCAGAATACAACACAAGATTATTATAACGGTTGCCACCCAGACGGGCTTGGAGCCCTATTCTCTAGCTTAGTGTAGATGTAACTCTAGATTGCTGTTTTATCGACTTTTAGGACATGCCGGAGGTCCGTATTCTTACTCCGTCCCTGCACTGAGAGAACCTATAGTTATGTATTAACTTAATTTTAGGTATGTATTGAAAGCTTTAAATAAAAGTCTTTTTGTATTTTTAACCATCATTCGTATGGTAGACACCATAGACCAAAGTGAAGTAAGTCTACTTTTTTTGGTTTCACACTTTAACGCTAAATATCTTAGAGTACATAAGTTTTGTTAAACAGCGCTAGTGTTTAAGTTTTTGGACTCTATGAAATTGTTAATAATTTTCTTCTTATTGCGCAAACGTTTCAAGTCTACAATTTGCATTAAAATTTCCAAGTTCTGTATTAAGTTACATAATACGGGTCTCTTAATATGTTGAGTGCGAAACTAGATTTGAAACATCTTGGTCATATCTCGCTTACAGTGTGACTAAGAATTTAAATAACAATAATTCTTCTTCTTTAATATTCAGGGCAAAAATATATCATCATATTTTTTACATAAAGCCCAAAAAAGATTAAATTTCTTAATCGAACGGTTTATTAAGTCCTGCGCCGCCACAATGATAGCTTCATGACCAAAAACGCCTTGTACTGCAGGAAAAGAAAAATCAGGGCTTCGAACGCGTTATAATATTTATATATAATCGCCATTTGATTGAATGCATTTATGCTATTGATGGATAGACATTTTAAGACTGTCCCCAAAGATTTATTTCATAATATGCTATCAAATGGGATAGGAGGATGCGTTCAAGTATTACGTAACGCAATTTTTGAAGATTTTAACCGTCCGTCCCCCAACGTAACGCACCGTAACGTTTTTCTGTACACCCCCCTCCTAGTGGGTCAAAAGTTACATAACACCCAAGTAACTATTTTTACCTAAAAGTCACATTTGTTTCTTGTGTGATTTTAATTCTCTAGCTTTTTATTTAAATAAAATAAAACAGTGCTACGTAACGCGTTGTTTGAAACCGCTCCTGCCCTTGTAACGCATCGTAATGTTTTACAAGACTCCTCCTCCCCCAAATTGCATTACGTCGTAATTAAACGAAATGGGTTTTCATTTCTGACAATAGATGACAATCACCACGTGCGCAATCCTGTAACTATAAATTGCCACAGCAATTCATTAAAATATTCTTAGTTTTCGTCGTGGTGTGGGGCCTTCCAATATACAAATACTTACTATTTATTAAACTTTCTACGCTGTTTCTTAATAAGCCCCTAAACACTGGCTCAGATAACGAATGTATGATGTATATATAATATACGAAAAGTTTTCGTATTGATTGTAGCACTTTTTGGCGGATAATTGTTAAAAAACAAAAAATAAAAAACACGCTTTTATAACAAGCTGAACTAAAATAGAATGAGAATTATTGCAAATATTTTATTGACAAATATTGGTAAAAGTTATCTCTCCGTGCAGGGGCGTAATAAGTCATAACCATATTTTGTTTTCCGGCATTAGTGACCCAGGTCCCTGTACCCCTATGGGCCAGCAGCGTGTTCGCTGTGCCCCTAGCGTTGCAAACATCCATAGGCGACGGTAACTGCTTAATATTAGTGGGCCGCCAGCCCATCTGCTGTTCCTCAGCAATAAAAATATTATTTAATATTTTAAAACGCACACCACGCTTTTTTCTATTATTATTTTAATTTTATATTTTCTATGTCAAATCCTAAACTGTAATAAGGTATATATAAAATTGAATAATAATCGATAATTCTTACACAATTCGAAACTTGTTGAAAACAAATAACACCTTGAACTTAAAACAACAAGATAATGATCTTGGAAAGTCCCCCAAATGAGTGTTTGTTTGTAAATTTATTCTAGAGCTAATATTTATGTTGAACACGTCTAGATTTACATATGGTTAGAATATTGAAAGAATTATTATTTAGAAAGAATTGTTAAATTATGTAATTATATTATTATATATTTATGTAAGGGACCTCGCATCTTTTACCTAATATTTTTATCTGACGACTGTAAATGTGTATATATTATGCCTAATCGTGAATTAATACATACATGTGAAAAATATAGATTATTTTCTTTCTCCTGGATTGTATTAAAGCCATTCTGACGAAGATTTGAGGACGACGTACAAATACATAAATATAAAAGTAGCTATAAAGGATATATTTTTGTGGAATACGGCCTCCCCAATGGAAAATACATTGACGGGAGACTATATTATAAATAATTTTTATTTAATCTCATCTTGTCATACTCGAAACTAAAAAAAATTCAGCTGATCCTTGAATTTACCTATACATATATATACATATATTTCATACACAGTTCTATACAAAATCTCGCCCCAAGTGGACATAGGTGGTGTTTTAAGAAACCATCAAATATCAATTAATTATAACTATAAATAAAACACTAAATGTTTTATAACATTTATTTTATAAATTTGTTTAAAAATATTTCATCTTCGTATAGTTCATTTGCCGATGCGAGCCATAGGGTTATCGTCTGAAAAAAATATGGTACTTATTTTTATTTTTTCAATCATCGCATAGTCTTGGTGTCCCTTTGTAAATACAACAAGTAGGTTCGTTTCTAACGTCATATACGTTAATAAATATGTAAATAAGTCTTTATTTCTACTAAAATACTAAGCATAACAATAAAATATGCATTTATACTATTCTATTTGTTTTTTACAAGTCGCCTCACGGGCGTAAGACTCTCCCAGAAGTTACCAAGCAGCCCTGTCTCTAGCAGTCTAGTCGTTATGAAGCCTGGCTCTACTGTCTCTTTCAATATATAACGCCATCGTTTATTTTGCCGCCCTAGCTTCCTCTTTTTGTCGATCAGAATCCACTCTATTACCTTTTTTGTAAATTTGCCATCATCCAATTTGCATCATATAGTACGTTTACTTTGCTTTATTTACAGGGATTTATAAACTTTATTCCTTTTAATTACATATTTTTCAATTGTCACTTATATCATCTTACATTGCCATTGGTTGTCGTTGAAGTTGGCGCCATATAATAAAAGGAGAACAAGAAAGAAAAAGAAAATAAATATCCAATCTGTGATTTAGTACGGATTCATCGGAGTGTACGGAGTCAGGAGAAATATAAACACTGCATCTATTTTTTTAATGTATAAAAGATGATGACTGTTGCTCCTGCTAGCAGGTAACCAGACAGCAAAGATATACTTCGGGATGATTGAATCAAAAGGCAGTTCCAGTAAATTTCTATGACATATGATATGGCAGAAAAAGATGGGAATGTTCAGATAACGACTAATAGAGGAGAGTGGAAGAAGAGGACATGTTGTGCCGACTCCACATAGCTGTGATAAGGGCATGAAGAAGAAGCAAAAAAAATGCAATAGAAGAGTACTGAATAGAAAACTTAACAAGTATAAATGAATGTTAGTAATAAATGCTAAGATGATATCCAATAGAAAATTCCCAGTGACTTTCCAGTGTCTGTCTGCACCAAATACTCTACTTGAGTACTACTTCGGACATATTGCTCGAAGGAATTCCGATAATCTGGAGAAACTGATGATGACAGGAAAAGTGGAGCGCAAGAAGCCAACAGGGCGCAGTCCGAAAAGGTGGCTAGACCAGGTATCTGAACACCTAAAAAGGCAGGTAGCCAGCGTGGCACATCACCAAGCCATGAACTGCAACAAGTGGAGTGAGATGGTCAAGAAATTGTAGCAACAGAATTACGATCTTTAGCTCTGAGGGACCGACTGAAGAGAGAGACATCCAATAACGGCCACTAATATTCAAAAACTGTAAAAATGTGATCGTATAAAGAATAATGATAAAGTAAAAATAATTCAACTGAAAATATTTTGGAGGCTTTCGCATGCTTTATCTCTGTTGGAATTTATATGATTAAGATTTAGAATAGCTCTTACATTTTTTGTAGGGGTAAGGAGGGTTGCCTTGTCCATCGCTTAAAGCGGGTCCAAAGTCTGAAAAAAATAATAGATATGTGAAAATTCTTTTTATCCTGGTTATATTTGTTGCTTTCACTTGGTATCCATTATCAACATTATAGTATTAAGCCCTTTAAGCGTTGTTAATCTTCCTTAATATTTTAGGATAAAAAGAAACATAAGAAAACGGAGAATCAAATCTAATTTTGTCGTTTTAGACAATGTCTAATCCATTTACATATTTAACATATCACGAGAATTTCGAAGCTTAAATTTACTCACATCTATTCCCAGAGCGACTTTATCATCATGTAAAAATATGACTATAAAACCAAAAATTCATGAGTGTACTGAGACATTTGAAGCAGTGCGATTTAGTTTTGAAGCAAACAGCAAAGATATTGTATTATGGGTAATAGATAACTGATATATTCCTTATATACCTACTTTTCATCTATACAAATAACTAAAATTGGAGTGTCTGTTTGTAATATTAAAATAATCGCTTTTTACTAAGTGCATTCGGACTTATACACGGTATATATACCAAAACAATTTTTTTTACAATTTTTGTCTGTCTGTTTGTTTCGGCTAATCTCTGAAATAGCTGCACCGATTTTGACGGGACTTTCACTGGCAGATAGTTGATGTATCAAGGAGTAACTTAGCTATTTTTATTTTAGAAAAAAAAAAAATAGTTTTTGTTAAAAATGATAAGTTTCGGAAATTTTATATTCCAATTTAAGTTGACCTCAGATTTATATCATTAATCATATAAAATAGCTTAGGCTGCACTTTGTAGGTTCAAACGCACGTATTCCGGAGGCGCATGGCGTAACAGTTGCATTCGATAATACTGTTTGCATATTTCATTTATTTATATTTTAGGGTTTATAGGGTTTGTAATCCAAAATAAACCATAAGATTTATCCAAAATATGCTGCCCAAAGTCACTATTCCACGCGGATGGAGTCGCGGGCACAGCTAGTATATAAATAAATATATTATGAGAGTAAATTGGCGTATCAAAAGAATAAAACATTGTGCAATCCGGTGAAACGATATAAACCCAAACTAAATTCTTATTTAAAGATAAATAAATAAATAATTTATACTTACTTGGTTCCTCTGCCTTTTCTGTAAAAAAAAAGATAAAATAATTAGCTATAGAATATTGTATACAAGTTTACCAATGTTGAGATGGATGTGTGGAGTTATGAAAATTGATAAAATTAGAAATGAATACATATATTAGATTCCTCTTGATTTCAGACTCAGATTTCAAACTTCTGTTTAAAAGTAGCGACAGTGGTTAAGAAGCTGAAAAGTAACACATTAGCATGGTATAGTCATATCTTTTTCTTCGTCGTGTTCTTCATTCCTGAAGGTCGTGCCCGCCTTGATAAGCCTTTACGGAGACGCTGACGAACTGCCTTCACACCACTCTGACCTCGGCCTGTTTCAGAGCTGTAGGCAAAGTGAGCCCCGTGATAGCCTTAATTTGATCCGACCATCGGGTTGGTAACCGTCCTCTGGTCATATAATGCGTAGAGAAAAATGACATGTGACAAGGAAAATGTTAGAAAAGAGAGTGTAGTGATGTAAACATGGACTTATTACACTAATAAGTCCATGGATGCAAAACATGTGATGCGTAAAAGATGATATGGCGAAAAAAGGTGTGAATATTGACATGACGACTAATAGAGGAGAGTGGAAGGAGAGAACATGTTGTGTCACATGATCTGAAATAAGAGCGGAAAGAAGTATTCAAGTAAATATAATAATCTATAGTTAGTTTAAAATTTTACTTACCATCTGCAGTTGCAAGGTAGGAGAAGCCAGGGTCAGCTGAAAGATTAGTTAAATTAGTAATGCGAATAAATTTTATAGTCTGTATTTTTCGTAGTCTTTTTCCTTAGTTCACAACTAAAATTAATACTATACCAATTTGTAGAAACTTGGCAGTTTGTCTACATATTATAGCAGCGATTGAATACTCATTATTATCGCTTTTATTCTCTTATTTTTTTTCTTTTATTGTCTTATCTATTTATTAAGGCCTATTGTACAATATATGTAATATATTTCTAACAATAACAGAGTAATTTAATTCTTTAAAAATTATATTTCACAATAACCTAAATGGACATAATTTTACAAAACATAATTAATTTTTTAACTGAGGGTAAATTTCATAAACACGTCCATCCAGCTCAAAGATTCGATCAATAGCGCCAGTGCGTTTTTTTGTATCGTTCACCACGGATGAAGAATATTCTGGGGTGAAGAAAATTGTTCCTGACTTTAATATATTTGAGTGTCTCAAAATTAATTAAACCATGCTGTATTATGTTACTGCCAATGTAATAAACTTAAAACTAAACATAAGTTATTTTTAGCCTTGATTTATTAGAGAAACATGAAAGGTGCAGAAAATCTTGTAAGGACTTTGTTTTCAATCTTCTTAGTTCAATTTTGTACTTACGATTTTGAATCACTACTGAAACAAAATAAGGAACATATTACAAATTACAAATGATATTTAAAATGTTTTCTTGTGGATAATGGATATAACGTAAAAGAGTGAGCTGCTCGTATATTAACTAAAAACATGTACTTCGAAATAGATTTATTTTACTGTATAGTTCTTTTAATGAAAATTATAAGACGATCTAATAAATTGATTATTTACTCTTAAAATAGAATGACGTTTTAAAAGTAATGGAATCAATAAACATATTTGATAAAGTTTACTAATCAAGAATGTCAGTAATATTTAATAATATTCATGCTTACTTTGATCAGGCTGATCTACGATGTGGACTGAAAAAAATTTAACAAGTTTAAATAATAAGATATGAAATATGAGAAATACATATTGAAGTAGGAGTGACCGAGTCCTATACAAGCTTTAATATTTTTAAAATGAAACCTTGTGATGCAAGAGAAGTGAGAAAGAAACTTTGTTATTTTTTATAATACTAATTAATGAGCCTGTATGTATTTTATAATATTTTAAGAGATATATTTACAAATTTACATTGTTCGCGCATCACTATTCTACCGGCACGGTATGATGGCCGTTTTGACGTTTGTCCACTCATGAAGTTTCGTATTAATTAGTAATTACATTTGTAGGAACAAATTGCTGTTCTTTATTGTCGATAACTGCACGTCGCTATTGACAATAACACAGCAATTTGAACGTGCCGGTAGTATAGAGTAAGTATTCTGTGGTGCAACACATTCATTCGAACAAATACATACTTACACAATATATACTCATTCAGATATTACACTCCTCCATTCACGCGCCCTTAAAACTGAACTGCATATTAATTAAGATATAAAAACCTAAAATAAACCTAAATTAAGCCTGACTCAGATATTTATTCAACGACCCTGGTCCGTAACAACATTTATTAATCCAAAAGTTTGTTAAATACAGTTTCTGCCATAAATAATTAATCGTGGAATATTGTCCATATAGATAAACAAAACGCTCGCAAAACAAGCTTAGTTAAGTGAATAAATTTTTTTATATTGCTGTAGGAATAAAGACAGGCTGACGGCCCGCTTAGAATTTAGCAGTTACCGTCGCCTATGGGTGTTTGCAACGCCAGTGGCATCACGAACACGCTGCTGTCCCGTATGAGTACAGGAACTTGGGTCATTAATGCCGGATCACAACACAAGGTTATTATGGCGGCATATTTAAGACCAAAGGTGGTCGCCATCCAGACGGGCTTGGGGCCCTACTACGTAGCTAGGGTGGGTTGTTTTGTCGCTTTTTACGACAGGTCGACTCCGGTCGGAGAGGTCAGTATTCTTTCTGCGCCCCTACATGGATAAAAAATTCTACGACGGTGTTAATCAATTTATTATTAAAGTAATACGATTGATTTATATTAAGTCATCGTCATCAGCCAATAGTAGCCCTCTGCTGGATCTAGACCTACCCACGCTCGTTCCATACATCCTGGTCCCTTACTTTTGTCATCCAGCCCCGACCGTCAACTTGGCCCACGGGTGGGGGGCGTCCTACGCTACGTTTGCCTAGACGCAGTTTCTACTCCAGGACACGAACATAACCGGCCACTTGACCTAGCTTGCATATTTTGTAAGCTGTATCTGTTACTTTTCTTCTCCTACGGATTTCGTCATTTTGCATTTTGTTCATAAGAGAAACCCAATACATAGCCCGCTGAGTGACGTGAGATTTGTGAATACTGGTCAATACTGGTAAGGATGCATTGTTAGAAGATTTACGTCTACGTAAATTACGTGTAGACGTAAATCTTCTACGAAATGTATTAACATTGAAATTAAATAGATTATTGATTGTATATCCGTTTCTAATTGACTTTATTCAGGCATAGACTTGAAGATAACATTATGTGAAGTGCATACCATCTTGGGCAGACGCCACCGCCAAAACAGCGAAGCACAGGATCTGGAACGCAATAAGGCACTTCATTATGTTGATCAATAAATTATATGGGATAGATATGTCATGGATGTGATAAGATATGATAAAAAAAAGTCTTTAAACGTTCATATTACGTGTCTGTTGCATTAGTCATTTCATTTCTCATTTATTATTATTTTAGGCTACGGACGGAAAATCTTTGAAAGACGATTGATGTTTCTAGAATCTATTACAGTTTGGGTCTAATGATATGTGTGTTTTAGTTTTTTATAATGGAACTAGTTGACCCGGCAAACCTTGTTCTGCCATATGAATTTAAAAAAGTAGCCTATGTCCTTCTCCAAGGTCCAATCCATGACTAAACTGAAATTCATCGAAATTGATTCAGCTGTTTCGTAACAAACAAACAACAAAAAGTTTCGCATTTATTATATTAGTTATGATTGTCTAAGTCAACAAAGACGCGGGTAATATATTTTTAATCGCATGTACGTGTAATTAAGAAACATATTTGAGTGAACGATTCTGCTAAATGCTTAGGTGTAAGGTCAGTAAATATGATTTTGTTACTCACCAAAACAGCCTTCATAATGAAGTCAATAATTTAGGAACGTTCAACTGAGAATCTGTCTAGAGATTGAGGAAATTGATTTGTCCGTTAAGTTTTTATACTAACAACTGCTTCACAGATAACCTGGAACGACCCATACAAATATAACATAAACAAGTGATGAGTTAACAATTTATATTTTCTTTTAAATTTCCTATAATTTTATGCACAATGGTAGCACGTGAACACGAGTGTTGTCAAAAATTTATCAATTACGACTATCCGTATGTATAGGTAGGATTAAAATCTTAGATGTTAGGTAGGTACGTATGTTATAGATAACTTTTGCTGTTGATTATCTAAAAACTTTTACATGCGTTTTTTAAAGCAGATATCTTTCTCACTCGCGGAAATATTATAGCCCTTTTTGATACTTATTTAAAATTTAAGCGCTGAGATCATAATTATCATTTCTATTGATTTATTGTATCACATTGACGAACATATTATGTCGTCTACTTTGCTGAGGTCGAAAACCGTCGCATAAAATAATTATATAAGTTTTTTATTTCAAAAGTTTAATAAAACATTATTCGTAGTATAAGTTAATACCTATGTACTTAGAACAATTAATACTTAAAAGTAGAATTTGGTAATGTAAGAACAAACAACAAACTATTAACTAGTTCAAAAGTTAAAAGTTCAAGCCCACCTGGTGGGCTTGAACTTTTACCACCTAGCTAGGGTTGTTTTGTCGCCTTTTATGATTAGTACCGGCTGCAGGGGTCAGTTTTTACTCCGTCTCTACACGGAGAAAAATACGACAAGCCATCCCGCGTGTTTTTTTTTAAGTAAAAATCGCATCCCGCCAAAATAGGAAGACGATTTGCGGTCAGGAATTGTATAGAAGCACTGAGCTAAAGAACGGATTGAGTAATAAGCCCTAGTACAGGTCAATCATTGGACTTTGATGGGGCAGTAATGAACTTAAAATATTCCTAAATGTGGTACAAATGGTTTATTATGGTTTATTATGGTACCATAAACATGAAATCTTCATTGTTTTGTATCTTGATTCGACATTTTTTTCGAAAAATCCATAAATCTAGTGTATTGTTTTATTGTGTGTGTGATATTAATGCCGATTGGCCAATAAGTAATTATTTTATTGGCAGACAATTGCAAATCTCATTATGATTGGTACTTTTAAACCTTTACCAACATCAGCCCGCACTACGGCTACCTGTTAAACGAGGAATAAATTTTTGTTCAACTCGTTTCACAATGGGGATTATTTTCTTCATATTTATAAATAATATCTTCTCAAGTAATAAAGGGTTTTGAACTTACTGATTATAATTATTTTGACAAGATATTTTATAGCTTATAGTTTATAGCTCAAACAACATCAATGCACAAAAAAAATAATTAAATGAATATAAATTATTATTTCGTAATACCTATGCAGGGTGACTTTGACAACACCGTCCAAATTCACACAGAAGAATCTTTAGTAAAATTTATGAGAAACATGTATTTTAGTTTATATCACATAGTACAAAAATGTTGAGTAATCAGCATCACAAAGTTATCCAAAGAACTCGCAATAATTACATACTACGGTGCGCAAGTGTCAATGACCTCTCCATCGGTACCGCAAAAATCTGGTACAATGACCTAGTACGAGGCCGAGGACGGCGGTCATTGCATCTGTGCGAGCGAATACTCATTACTTTTACATTACATTTATGCGGGAGTGACAGAGACAGGCAATAACAGGTTAACGTACGAAATTTGCACCTTAAGACTATTTTGTACGATTGAATTAGTGAACATATTTTCCTTGGAATGAAATATTTTATGGTGAAAATTTGACATACATTTTTTTTGCTTAAATGGGTTCCTATGATGTTTATTGCGTAAAAAAAATTTGGACAGTTTTGTCAAAGTCACCTGTATATATTCCAAATCTTCGTGACGAAAAATGTTATTAAGCCCAATGATTGTAGTATTATTTTGTGTATGACAAAATATTTCGTATTACCTGGATAAAAGGTTAATTAAGCTGGTATTAGAACACAAGTATCATAATAAAAATAAATGATACAGAAGAGTTCAGAAGACTCATTTGTCAGTGTCACTTTTGTATTTCGAATTTTCGATAAAATGTCCAATTTGTTGACAAACGTCCACGAAGGCAGTGCAGAATTTTTACCAAAAACTGGGAATAATTATTTAATAAAAGGAAATTATGAATACTATCATTACTTTTGCGACGGATTTGATGATCAGGTATGAATATTATGAATAATTTTTCCAATGGTCTGTTATTATTTTGCACAGGAACTTTTTCCCGAAGGAAGAGCCCATGTTGAATGTTGCAGTAACTACGTAGATACAGTTCCAACCAGTAATTTAATTATCAATCAAATCTTATTAAGGTACCTAGTAGCTCAATGTATACTCGAGGACCAACCTAGAGGTCTTGGGTTCGAATCCCACGATAGCATGCACCGCTTGGGCAGTTTTTCTCTCCTAATGTACTGACGGTGAAGAAAACATCACGAGGAAACTTGCATACCGATATCTAAGGGGAGGCCCGAACCCAGAGGTGGAATGTTATGGTTTTTTATTATATTATTAGCACTATCTCGACTTATGGCGCTTGTGATGAATATCCCATCCTGTAGCCCATGATGCATCCACGAGCACGATGTATGTTGTATTCACATTCCCTTCTCCCTCTCCTCCCTTCATTATTATTATTATGAATCTATAAATCATACTCAAGCCCTGAAAACAAAATGTTAACTTATTCATGCACAACATCCATCAAACAAATGAAATATATATCCCAAATTTTAGACAATTCATGTCTTGTTTGGTGGATTTATTGGATTCAAATAAAAGGTCACAAGCTTTATAATGCAAGAGTTAATTAACATATTGCCTCATATGGTTTCATTAACCATTAGCACCCAACAAAAATTAGGAAAACCATTTTTTTAAACATATTGAATTTTTTAGTTAGAGTTTTTACTCAAACTAATAAATTTTATATAGAAAATAAATATTTTTATTGTATAAAAATATTTATTTTCATTACAATTATTGTTAAAATTACACCTAATGATTATATACTTTAGGTATGTCCTATAAATAAAAGAATGCTGGCCTATAATGGGTAAGATAAGATTTGTTACTTTTTTAGTAAATATTATATGCAAAGAATTCGACAATATTAAAATTTCCAGGGTTGGGGCTGTGGATACAGGACTCTACAAACAATATGTTCATGGATGAAAAATAATGTTTGTAAAGATGTACCAATACCTACGATAAGGCAAATACAGGAAATCTTGGTTGAACTAGAAGACAAGCCTAAAAGTTTTTTGGGTTCCAGGCAGTGGATTGGAAGTTTTGAGGTGAGATTTCTTTATATTCATAAGATCCGCAGACAGTCTCACCCAATAATAGATGACAATAATTGCCTATAGACATTTTCTGAAACGAAACTTGGTTTACTAGTGTGACAGCACAAAACAAGGTCATTTTTAAAATATGCTACAGTGTTCACCTATAATGTGTAATTATTTGCTAAAAGAAAAAATTATCAATAATTTAGTATCTATACCACAAGTATTCTGTTGCTTTGTTTGGGCGTAGATGGTGCTGAGTGGATTGTTAGTTTTGTTATTTAATAATAATAATTATATATATAATGTAACAAAATACATTATGTATATAATGTTTATCCCTGAAGGGGTGGAGAAAGAATACTGACCTCTGCAACCGGGGTTGGCCTGTAGTAAAAGGCGATAAAACAACCCACCCTAGCTAAGTGGTAGGGCCCCCGAAGCCCGTCTGGATGGTGACCACCTTTGGTCTTAAGTATGCTGCCATAATAACTGTGTTGTGTTCCGGCATTAGTGACCCAAGTTCCTGTACTCTTATGTGACAGCAGCAGGTTCACGATGCCACTGGCATTGCAAACACCCATAGGCGACAGTAACTGCTAAATTCTAAGTGGGCCTGGGTCAGCCTGTCTGTTATACTACAGCTATAAAATAATGTATGAAAACCAATTTTAGTCACATTTTATCTATTGTCTTGTGGGTCTTTTTTGAGCAACACAAATAAGTTTACCTAGAAAGTAGAAATTCAGACCTGTGTCTTGACTCAATAGTATCTTTGGCATTAAAGTATGATTTACAATGATTGAACTGTAGGAGAAGAATATTATATAAAACTTGAATTTGGGGTACTATTCACCATTGGTTTCCATCCATATTTCCTAGATCCTGTATAATCCTGCATTCAAAGATACCAGTAGGTTTAATTGACTTTCATTCAGGATGCAATGAGCTTCTAGCTGAAGTATTTTAAAAAGAACAGCAAAGCTGTCCAAGGGTTATGAAGGGTTAGTGAGGTCCCAGACGTTGTAAACAAACATAGATGGCAACCATATTTTCAAAGGAGGGCCATCACCCCATTTACTGTCAAAAATTCCAAAAAATTGGCTATATAAAAAATAATCTATGGAAAATTCATATTCAAAAATCACTTGAGCATTTTTCTGTTCCAGGTTTGTTTGGTGATAGATAAATTATATGATATCCCATGTAAAATAGTGCACGTTAATCAGGGTGATGAATTACAAACTATTGTAAACACCCTGGTGAACCACTTTGAGAGATTCGGGAGTCCCATGATGATGGGAGGTGATGTTGATTGTTCATCTAAAGGTGTGATGGGAATTCATATTGCCGATGCTGAAACAAGTTTATTGATTGTGGTAAGCATTTACATTGTTGTCATAGTTCTTAGTCCAAATATTTTTCTAACTTTCGTAAACATTTTATGTTCCTACATATTCAAGCTAGTGGCACTATAAGCAGATCCATTTCGAGGCTATCTCCATGGCTTAATGCCTAATGCATTACTGTAGTATGCATATGAATTTCTCGGGGTCTATTACCATCTTGCGTCTTGGTGTTTATGTATAATAGGTATATATGCTATATATTTAGTTATGTATTTGATATTTAGTAGTGTCTGCAACCAGGGGCACTGCCTGTTGGCAGTTGCTGCCAGGCTGCAACATATTCTATAACACTTTCTTAAAACCCTGTATTGTATGTACTGAGAATGTAGTTCCTAGTTAGAAACTCATTTTGAATATGAAGCTTATGCAATATGACCATCTACCTATTATCCCTATGGGACAGCAGCATGTACGCGGTTCCCCTAGCGTCTTAAAACATCCATAGACGATGGTAACTGTTTACTGTTAAGTTAGCCGTCAGCCTGTCTGCTGTTACTCATAATAAAAAAAATCTCAGAGAATTGTTGCATAAAGAAATGAAGAAGTTCAAGGAAATGTGAATAAACCCTCAATCGATGAAAATCAGAGTGCTGGTAGAACGATATTTCTGTATCTGGTACAAACATGACCATATTTTTATTTATTTATTCATTAGCTTAACACAGAACTACAAAGTTGGTGTTACAGTGTTCATGTTTGCAGGTAATTTAATATTAACATTAGTTGACGACCTAGTTTGCTATTTAGTTATTGTGATATTTCTTTTAGCAATAAATATGAATTATTACTGTGACATACTACTTAATCAGTACAAAGTATAGAAAGAGCATAATCTTTTTTTTTTAAATTGTTTCAGGATCCCCATTATGTTGGAAAGGAGCAAACAAAGGAATTCCTCCAAAACAAAGGCTGGGTTAAATGGCATCCATTGAAAGATTTTCTAAGTGCCTCTTTTTATAATTTATGTTTACCACAAGTAAAATTCAAAGAGTAGTCCTTTGAATAAAAGTATGGACTCTAAATTCGGTTTGTACAGGATTGACAGCTATATACATTATCCACTCCAAGAAAGAGAAAATAGAATAGGCACATTTTTAGCGGGCTGGTTTAATGAAGGAGTTGCATTTGATACCGTTAACGCGCGTACCTTGGAAGACATAGAGAGACCTTAATACATACTTGTCCATAACCTTTTTTCTTTTCTCAGTGCAGGGGCGGAGTAAGAATCTCTGCGGCTGGGTTCAGCCTGTCATAAAAGACGACAAAACATCCCTAGCTACGTGGTATCCCAAGCCCTCTGGATGGCAACCACTCCTGGTAATCTTGCGTCTTTTTCCGGCATTAGTGACCCAGGTTCCTGTGTCCCTATGGGACAGCAGCGCGTTCCCGATGCCCATAGTGTCGCAAACATCTATAGACACCGGTAACTGCTTAAATATAAGTGGGCCGTTAATCTGCCTGCTCTCATCAACTCATCAATAAAAAAAAAATGTGTAAAGAAATTGTATGTTTAAAATAAAAATAAACTTTTAAATAAACTAGTGTTTATTTTCAATATCGGTCCGGCTATAAGCACACTAGACGTAGACATTCCGCTACGTAGGGCTTCGTAATGCGTTATCTCTGTCACACTATGTATGCAATGTTTTTTTGGCATCATTACTTATATTTACTGTTTCGTGTGAAAGAGACAACGCTGTGCAAAACCCGTGCTACCCGATTGTCTCCCCCTTTAGTCCGTCATTCATTTACAGCCAGTTATTGTCTATAACTAAAATTAACCTACTAATAAAATTAACAAGATTTAATTAAATGAAACAATACTGTTAAATAACAACAAACGAAAAATAATGACAAATAGCAGCTTTCTTGTAAAATAACCTTATAGAAATAGTTTCATACTAATAAGTTTTGGCCTTATAAATATAATAAACAAGAAAATAATTGAATATTACTGGATAAATCGAGTAGCAATCAATATTTGTCACGTTTAGCATTCACACTCCAATTTCTCGTGTGGAAGCTTTAGGATCCTGTCACAGAACAAAGAAGAAGAAGGCTCTGATGGAAGGGCTTCTCTTGATGATATGGGAGGTCAAACAAAACGGCAACTGACTTTGTAAGAACCAAAAGAAATATATTCCATCTATTTTTTTATGCTATCTCGGCACTTTGGAACTGTTCCAGTAGCGGAACCCTGGTTGTAAAGTCAAAACTACGCAACCTGCATTAACAGGTTATATTCTGATGAATTTTCATGTTAACACGTTGAACGCCGTGACAGCCACCATGTGTCTGACATCATACTTTCCCCCAGGGCCTCACCAATATATCGAGAATCATCCATATCTTTGGGGAGTTTATTTGAAAAGAACTTTATGAAAAGGTCATAAATTCTAAGTCCTTTTAATTTTTTTTGTGTCCAGTGGCCAGGCTGTATTGAGGGGCTGCGTGAGTCTTTAGTAAAAAGATTCGAAACGGAGTCTGTTGGCTGCCTAGAGGCTTCTGTAGTGATTGACGGCATGCGGACTCCCGGTGTCCGACGCGGCTAACTGGGGTAAACATTGTTTTTATTCTGGCGTTCAACGTGTTAAAAGAACATGTTCAGTTAAAATAGCATGTTAAATGAACTCAATATTGTTTTTCGTTTTCACTTCTTAATCAGTGTTCATGATGAGACACACTCCTTGCAAAATCCAATGGCTGCAATGCTCAGCAGTCCAAAGATCAGATTCGAATACCAATCCCACTCCCATTGCGTTCCGCCTCTCCGACGTTGTGTACACCGGCGTTCTCAAAGTATTCTGAAAGGGAAATTTAGTTTAATATTTAAATTATATAGTTACACTAGCTGTGCCCGCGACTCCGTCCGCGTGGAATAGTGACTTTAGGCAACATTTTTTGTATATTTGAGATCAATTTAAATTGGAAATTCAACCTACTAAGCCCAGCCTAAGCTGAACCCTATTTCATATGACCGATGATATAAATCTGAGGTCAACTTAAATTGGTATATAAAATTTCCGAAACTTATCATTTTTAACAAAAACTATTTTTTTATCTAAAATAAAAATAGCCTAAGTTACTCCTTGATACATCAGCTATCTGCCAGTGAAAGTCCCGTCAAAATCGGTGCAACCATTTCAGAGATTAGCCGGAACAAACAGACCGACAGACAGACAAAAATTGTAAAAAATGTTGTTTTGGTATATGTACCCTGTATACGTCCTAATGCACTTAGTAACAAGCGGTTATTTTAATATTACAAACAGACCCTCCAATTTTATTTATTTGTATAGATAATAATAATTATTATTCACAATACTGATGATGTTTTGAGGCCCAAAAAAGCGGACGCTAATTGTTGGTATCGCTGTCAGACCTACGCAAAGGCCCACGGCCCCGTCGGTCAAGGCGAACACCGGGATGGTTTTAGTGGATTGATACCCAACTTGGTATACACCAACGACACGAGCTGCCCAACCAAGACAGCGGGCGCAGCCGCATTTCACAAGTCTCACACTATTCCGCTACACGTGAAGTGTGCGCAAAGAATTGTCACCATTAAAAAAAGGGTCATAACTTACTCGATCGCAACTATTGGCGATCATGTTTTAATTTTTTCTTGTGAAGAATTAGTACATTTAAAGCTTTAATTCAAGGTTAAAATATTTAAAAAAAGTGTCGAAGTTACTCAAAAATTGATTTGAAATTTTCACTTCCGGTTTACTATACGTAAATTAGTTGATACAAATAATAAGCATCCAAAAATTCATGACTTCATTCTTAGTAAATTTATAAAAGCTCATAACTCAGCAATAAAGTATCATACGAAAAAAATATTGTGTGTACACATCCACGTCTATTAGAAGTATAACTGACCAGAGTATAAACAAAATTCACGACCTCATTTTTTTTGGTTGTTCGCTTGACGTGAAATGCCCCTTATACCATATACTACATATTGTAAAAATATATGTGTAGGAAAGCAAAGCTTTTAAGGATCTTAAAACAACTATTAAGACTTTAAAACTCCAAGGGAATGCCGTATTCGTCAACCAACCGCAGTGCAAAGCAGTGCCAACCGGCAGAGGTTTAGATTACAGCATCGAAAGATAAAATCCGTTGTTCCCAACTCATAATTATATCAACCTCTTAGATAATATTTCACATAAAACTTAACGATTTTGTTTCCTATAACTGAAATGAGAATTACGTGAAATTCTATTAATTATTTAATTCTACAAGTCACTAATTAAGCCTGTTGAAATTACATTTACACAACACGTGTACAGATAAATGAGAAAAAACATGACCCCTGTACATTTGAGCATGCAATGCTGGAAATATTATCGCCTATTATAAGTTAATTAGTGTAGAAACAGTACTTAATTAGTAGATATTGTATAAAAACGCTTCATGGTTTAAGCATGTGATATGAAATTTGATCTCTTCTAAGTTTTTTTAATCGATTACTTCCGAATATTCCGTTTAAATTCAAGGCAAGTGTCACTTTTTTCTTTACCTTCATTAAAGTCGAATCTAGCAAGAAACACTCTTTTACACAGATCTTGTCTTGATTATAATAAATCTTACACCAGTGTAGACATTTTTTGCTCTAACATTATAAATTATAAATTGAAAATATTCGAATTATGTAAATGACTAAAGTATTAAGTATTATGTTTAGATCTCTCAATTATTTTTTAATGTATTTTGTAATTTTAATTTTATGACATCACTATTTATTATTCTATTGGATGATGCAGTTATGTGTATTACCTATAAGTGGAAACTTTACTGATTTGTTAATTTTTATGTTTTCTTTATATTGTGATGTATTGTAATTGTTTGTTTCCCAAATAAATAAAAATAAATAAAATAAATAAATATTACGCTATAATGCCTTAGAGTGCTGTCACAGGGCAACAGCACCCTCTTTATCTTTAGTGTCTTTGGTGAAAAACATCAGTTTACGTATGTTTTAGAGCAGATAAATAACTGCACAGTAAATATATAATTTATCTCTTCTTCATTAATATATTACGGAATCGATACAAGTCTGTGATGAAAGCGACCGCTCGCTACGTGTAGTGAGCACATGAAATTGTTCCGCCCGCAAATTGAAAACTTGTCTAATAATTGCGCGACCATCTTTTGCTTACTTTGTCATGACCAAATGTAACAATAAGTTTTTTAAAGAAGCAACTGCCGTTAGATTACTTAACACCGAAAGAAAAAACGGAACGGTTCTTAGCATACTTTGCGTTCAATGAAATTAATAAAAGGATTTATCGCTGATAGCGTTGACTTTATCTTATTTCTGACCGGGGCTATAACATGTTTGTATCTTATTTCAGTTATAAACAAACAAAAATTACTTTTAGGCAAATCCGTGGACAAAGTGATGTATATCGTTGTTATGTTTACAATTTCAGTGTCGCAACGTCTTTCACACGTCGGAACGCTTGCACAGATCACGGCTTCGATTCCCATCCTGAGTCTGGGTGTTTATGTCTAATAATATAATTATTTAAAAAAAGTGGTAATCAGTTGTCCAGTATCCATAATACTAGCGTTCTGCTGCCTAATTTAGAGCTAGACAACGCTGTGTGGATTGTCACAGTTTATTTATTTATATAAAATACAAACTTACTTGTAGTTTGAGTTTATGAAACTCGATAGGTATTATGTACATAATGGGCAGCTCTGTGACCAGGACCTTTGGGTGCGACCTTCGTAGACAACCATCTTCTACGTCCCACCTTGCACCTTCTAGATATAGACCGCGAACGTAACATCCCTGATACAGGAAAAATGGTTTATTGTAAGTAAAACATTTTAAGGAAAATCAGATTATCGTGCAATAAAAAAACCAACGTCACGCGGTGTTCCCAGGCGGTCACCCATCCAAGTACTGACCGCGCCCGACGTTGCTTAACTTCGGTGATCGGACGAGAACCGGTGTTTTCAACGTGGTATGGCTGTTGGCATACAAGCGATTGAATTATTGCTATCACAGAGGGGTTGCACATGTAGTGTGGTGCAAAACGAGAGGAAGGAGCGCCAAAAGCCAACGGCACGCGGTGTTCCCAGGCGGTCACCCATCCAAGTACTGACCGCGCCCGACGTCGCTTAACTTCGGTGATCGGACGAGAACCGGTGTTTTCAACGTGGTATGGCCGTTGGCATACAGACGATTGAATTATTACTATCAGAGAGGGGTTGCACATGTAGTGTGGTGCAAAACGAGAGGAAGGAGCGCCAAAAGCCAACGGCATGCGGTGTTCCCAGGCGGTCACCCATCCAAGTACTGTGACCGCGCCCGACGTCGCTTAACTTCGGTGATCGGACGAGAACCGGTGTTTTCAACGTGGTATGGCCGTTGGCATACAGACGATTGAATTATTACTATCAGAGAGGGGTTGCACATGTAGTGTGGTGCAAAACGAGAGGAAGGAGCGCCAAAAGCCAACGGCACGCGGTGTTCCCAGGCGGTCACCCATCCAAGTACTGACCGCGCCCGACGTCGCTTAACTTCGGTGATCGGACGAGAACCGGTGTTTTCAACGTGGTATGGCCGTTGGCATACAGACGATTGAATTATTACTATCACAGAGGGGTTGCACATGTAGTGTGGTGCAAAACGAGAGGAAGGAGCGCCAAAAGCCAACGGCATGCGGTGTTCCCAGGCGGTCACCCATCCAAGTACTGACCGCGCCCGACGTCGCTTAACTTCGGTGATCGGACGAGAACCGGTGTTTTCAACGTGGTATGGCCGTTGGCATACAGACGATTGAATTATTACTATCAGAGAGGGGTTGCACATGTAGTGTGGTGCAAAACGAGAGGAAGGAGCGCCAAAAGCCAACGGCATGCGGTGTTCCCAGGCGGTCACCCATCCAAGTACTGACTGCGCCCGACGTTGCTTAACTTCGGTGATCGGACGAGAACCGGTGTTTTCAACGTGGTATGGCCGTTGGCATACAGACGATTGAATTATTGCTATCAGAGAGGGGTTGCACATGTAGTGTGGTGCAAAACGAGAGGAAGGAGCGCCAAAAGCCAACGGCATGCGGTGTTCCCAGGCGGTCACCCATCCAAGTACTGACCGCGCCCGACGTCGCTTAACTTCGGTGATCGGACGAGAACCGGTGTCATCAACGTGGTATGGCCGTTGGCATACAGACGATTGAATTATTGCTATCAGAGAGGGGTTGCACATGTAGTGTGGTGCAAAACGAGAGGAAGGAGCGCCAAAAGCCAACGGCACGCGGTGTTCCTAGGCGGTCACCCATCCAAGTACTGACCGCGCCCGACGTCGCTTAACTTCGGTGATCGGACGAGAACCGGTGTTTTCAACGTGGTATGGCCGTTGGCATACAGACGATTGAATTATTGCTATCAGAGAGGGGTTGCACATGTAGTGTGGTGCAAAACGAGAGGAAGGAGCGCCAAAAGCCAACGGCACGCGGTGTTCCCAGGCGGTCACCCATCCAAGTACTGACCGCGCCCGACGTCGCTTAACTTCGGTGATCGGACGAGAACCGGTGTTTTCAACGTGGTATGGCCGTTGGCATACAGACGATTGAATTATTGCTATCAGAGAGGGGTTGCACATGTAGTGTGGTGCAAAACGAGAGGAAGGAGCGCCAAAAGCCAACGGCACGCGGTGTTCCCAGGCGGTCACCCATCCAAGTACTGACCGCGCCCGACGTCGCTTAACTTCGGTGATCGGACGAGAACCGGTGTTTTCAACGTGGTATGGCCGTTGGCATACAGACGATTGAATTATTGCTATCAGAGAGGGGTTGCACATGTAGTGTGGTGCAAAACGAGAGGAAGGAGCGCCAAAAGCCAACGGTACGCGGTGTTTTTTTTTTGCTGAGGAACAGCTGATTGGCTGACGGCCCACTTAAGAGTAAACACTTACAGTCGCTTAAGGATGTTAGCGGCGTCAGGAGCGCCGCGAACACGCTGCTGTCATAGAGGGCTACAGGAACCTGGGTCACTAATGCGGGAACACATCACAAGGTTATTATAGCGGCATACTTGTAGAGAACGGGTGGTTGCCATACAGACGGGCTTGGGGCCCAACCACATAGCTAGGGTAGTTTTATCGCTTTTTACGACAGGTCGACCCCGGGCGCAGAAGTATTCTTACTGCTGCCCCTGCACGGAGAAAGCGTTCCAGGTGGTCACCGATCCAAGTTCTGACCATGGTCTAAGTTGCTTAACCGGCATTAGTATCGAACGAGTATCGTTGGTATGTTGGTGTATTTAACACATTGGTGTTACAGCATATGTATTAAAAAATCAATGTTCTCACAGTTTCAGGTCGTTCCTCGATCTCATCGGCCGACACCCACTTCGTGACCCGCGTGAACTGAGTGGAGCGATCCAACGGCCACGTGAACAGCCTGCACGCTATTTGTATGTGAGCTATTAGATACGATTCCGGTATGTGTAAACCTGACAGCCATATCACTATTGGTTCTTCTATCGTCGCCTGTGAGACAAATGTAAAAAGAGAAGTCATTATTATCATACAAGGATTCCCGAGAGAGACCCAGCTGTATCCGTTAAGTATGGTCTTGAGCAAAATTTCAGAACATTTTTTTGGTCGAAGCTTCTCGTTAATCCCTTGTCTAGCGCTTTTCCGTTCTTTCTTCTCGACTCGCGAAGACACTCGGAGCTGACACCCCATCCGGTTTGACTTTCGACCAACGTAAGGACGATGGCCGGGAGCGTTCAGCTTCAGCCATGATACTGTCGCTACTTTTTCACTCGCATATAACATTACTACATTTCTTTTCGTGATCTCGTGAACTAGGAAACATATTATGGCTAATCCCAAGGGGTGGTGGCCATGCGTTAGAGTTAGATGTGGGTGGAAGCTCATTTGATTGATCATTATAATTATCATAATGTCATAGACTAGGCTAGCGATCTCAGGCTATATTGCAGCTTGTCCCGTGCTCGCTTTCAACATCCTCTCATGCGAGAGCCAGGGTAGTTCACAAAATCAGGAGGCAAGACCACATCTATCCTCTACACAAGGATCCAACAACGATATTGAAAATTTGTTTTATTGCTGCGGAACAGTAGACGGCTTACAACTTTTTGAATCGTTATATCTCAGGAACGGTGGCTCTCAGGAAAAAAAGTATTGAAACCTTTTTTATAGATAATTTTATGATCTATAATATTTGTTTGAGGTAATTTTATGAAAAACCTTACCGATTTGGTGAAAATCGCGAAAAAACGAATTTTTGTTTTTTAAGTATACCGGAACGATAGGATTGTTATTTTTAATTATGTTTTAAACAATTTTGCTTACTTTCAGCTTGGTGTTAATTTATGTACCTTCGAATGTCTAGATTGACCGGACTAATATTTAGCAATAAATCAACCATTATCTTGCATTGAATAATAAAATCGATAACTTTTTAATTACCGGTCAATTTGACCGCGCGCGATAGTAATAGGTATAAAAGAATTGTCTGTAAGTGTAGAATTGCTTTTACTTTTTCGTTAAGCGGCCCCCGGTCGAAGAGGTCAATTCTTATTCCACACCTGCACCGATAAAAATCTTACATGTGACATGTTTCATACGTTGTATGTATATACGTCATTTTTTCCCTTCATTCTTAATGTACAATAAAAATGTATACCCAATCGGAATACTGCCGCGTCCTGGCAGTGAAATGGTCCATCCACCCGCCCAACCCCTTACAAGTGGCGGGCGCCAGATCTCTCCATACTTGAGGAAGCTGCCCGTTGAATAAACTGTACGACACGTTGTCCAAAACCGCATCCATGCCGATCTCACCAGCCAAGGCTTTGCGAAGGAGCGACAATGTCGAGCGCATTTTACTTATGAGCCGGTTGAATCTGCAATATGGATGTATATAGATTTTTCTCAATGCAGGGGCGGAGTAAGAATACTTACCTCTGTGGCCGGGGTCGGTCTGTCGTAAAAGGCGACAAAACAAAAACAAACAAACTACGTGGTAGGGCCTAAGTCCGTCTGGATGGCGACCACCCTTGGTCTTAAGTATGCCGCCATAATAACTTTGTGTTGTGTTCCTGCATTAGGTACCCAGGTACCCCTATGGAACAGCAGCATGTTGGTGGTGCCACTAGGGTCGCAAACATCTATAGGCGTACCTGATTACTGTTTTAATTATACCTGTTTACTGTTCCTCAGCAAAGGTAATAATAAATAAATACATATATTGTAACAATTAATACAACGCCATCTAGTCCCAAAAACAGCAGAGCGCTCGTTTTATGTGCACTAAACAACTGATAGACAAATTATATACTTTTCTTTTGTAAATAATACATATTATACATAAACACCCAGACTCCGGACGAGAATCGAGCCCCCTACCCCCACAGGCGTGCCGAGGTGCGAAATTGCTCAACGGGTGCAATTTTAAGCCCCCGATAGCACGGAGGTATTAAAACTATTTTAACATATGAACAGCCTGCTGAGATAGCAAGGCGTAAGGTATATTATAAAGATTATTTATTATAGTTTGATGTGATGGTTATGTCTTAATAGCCTCATCAATGGCAGCTTGGTTTCTGTTGCCCGTTTACAGAGCCTAGATACTTCAGCCACTTACTCGCCAATAGTGCCACCTGCTGAGAAACAAACAAACACAAATACAAACTCAGAAAACAACCTCCCTCCAATTACCCACCTCTCCAATTCTTGCAGCAAAACAACCAATGTCGGTGTGATATTCATTTCGAACATCTTTCTAACTTTCCATATTTCGTAGAGAGACGGCAGTTTCCCGAGAACGTCCACTGCAATCAAGTCGATGAAGTCTTCGCGGCTCATTGCTCCTCCGCCCTCACCTGATGAGATTGCATGTTTCAACATAGATGGAATTAATTTATTAAAGATAACTGGCTTTATATCACACATGTAAAACCATACTATAATCTTGTTAACCTGTCAAAATAAACGGAACTCGTTGACGTCGCTCATAGCAGGATTAGAAGCCACGACTTCTAGTCACACCCCATCTTCCCCATGTGCTATAATATTTAAATAAAATAAAAACTAACTTTTTCTAATCTTTTAGAGATCCGAAATTAGTCATACTATTATCAAAATTACTACACGATTATAATACTAAAGTAATTAATGGCGTCCAGTTTCCGTAATGGCTCTCCGTGCAAGGGCGGAGAAAGAATATCAACCTCTGCGGCCGGAATCGGCTTGTCATAAAAGGCGACTGAACAATCCTAGCTACGTGGTAAGACTCCAAGCCCGTCTGAATGGTCTATGTGTAGGCCGCCATAGTAACTTTTTGTGTTGCGCTCCAGCATTAGTGACGCAGGTTACTGTATTTCTATGGGCATCGAAAACATCTATAGGTGACGGTCCTTGTTTTCCAATTACAGCACTAGAGCGCATTATGCGACATAATGCTCAACGTTGATGTTTCAACTACAGCAACGCTTCGCTCAATCGAGCACTCTCAAAAGTGATGCATGCAGAATATTAACAAGTATTTTTTCTTTAAGTTGGCATTGATCGAAATTTCATTTAAATATTAATGTGAGTAATATTGTTTATTGTTGAAAAAAAAAGTTTTATTGTCTTTTTTTAACATGTCGCGGCTTGCGAACTTGCCAGTGTCAAGTTAAGGAAAAAAATTAAAGCTTTCGTTTCATCGTATTTTTTTGGAAATAATCAAAGTTAATTCAAACTGTGTTAAAAAAATAAATATAAGTATGGATGAAGGTACAAACATTGACTTTTTTATATTCCACATTTAAAATGTGAACACAATTTCATTTTAGAATTCGAATCTATATTATTATATCTACTTTTTTTTTCAACACTGAACTTAGCGTACTCTGCTGGTCCATTTGAAAACTAATTCACGTTCCAATTAACCATAAGCGTAATTCGGCATTGTGCGCCACTGAGTCGCGTTATTCTCTGTAATTGGAAAACAAGGGGTAACTGCTTACTATTGGGTGGAACGCCAATATCTGTCTGGTGTTCCTCAGTAATAAAAAAAACAGTAAAATGAAACTGGAAGCCATTTTATAACGTAAAAGATTTCTGGTAGCGTTTGTTTGTCTGTAACGTCTGATAGTGATCTCGTTGAGTCAAGCTAATTTGACGGCAGACTTAGAAGATAACTAAAAGGAAATATTTAGCACAATTCCCAGATAGCTTTCGTAGTTTCTCAAACGCTGCTGGCAAATAATTATAAATAAAAATAAACCAAAAATCAACTTACGATACACTTCGGCAGCAAAAAATTTAAAATAAGTTATTATTATATAAAATTTATATTTTTTTTTCACAAGCGATTGCGTCCGAGTCATACATCCCTTATTCCACATTACGAGGAGTTGGCACAAAATGTTCTCTCCTTCTCCGCTCCTAAGTTGTCATCTTAACATTTACACCTTTTTTCACCATATCATATCTTACACAATCCATCCATTTTTCCTTTGGTTTATCCCTCCGAATCTCAAAGTGTAGTAGATGTATTAGTGCAATTAAAGCTTTAATAATAATAATAACAAAGCACTTTCCGAAACAACGAGTTACAATAAAATAGATGAAATAGACGTATTATAGTAAAATTAAATTTTACAAGAACTATTCGCTAAAAATGAGCGACTATCCTCAACCTCGAAGAGAAAATTTAACGGTGCTTTTCCTTTGATGCTTGGGAAATAGGAAAATCAGTAATCAATTTCCATACCTTTTCAACTCCCTATGTAATTATTTCTAACTTGAGGCATGGTACAAACTTCTTACGGGTCTATATAATATCTATAAAGCATATCTTGCCAAAACATTGTCACGTTAATATAGATCATAGTAATAGGTTAGTCTGGTATGGCCATATATTGCGAAGAGAGGAGCATCATGTAACAAGGAGGATGCTAGAAATGAGAGTGCATGGATACAAAAGGAAAGGTTGACCAACCAAAGAAAAGATGGATGGATTGTGTTAAAGATAATATGGTTAAAAAAGTTGTGAACGTTCAGATGACGGCTAATAGAGGAGAGTGGAAGGAGAGAACACGTTGTGCCGACCCCACATAGTTTGAGATAAGGGTAGCAAGAAAAAGAAGTTAATATTGTTCATAATACATATAATTTAGGCTATTCATTACAAATTTCTATAAAATATTTAATGAGTTAGCTCTTGTCTTATTTATCATAACATTTGTAGACACAGACAGCATTTTGCCCAATAAATTATGGAATCCTGGAAATGACTTATTGTGAACCCAAGAACAAGAAGATCTCCGAGGAAGAATTCTACCTTCACAACAAGGTATCGGAGGTCATAAACTCCTGTACCTCCGAACATAAATTATTTAATTATCTATCCGTGCAGGGGCGGAGAAAGAATACTAACCTCTGCAGCCGGGGTCGGCCTGTCGTAAAAAGCGACAAAACAACTCACCCAAGCTACGCGGTAGGGCCCCAAGCCCGTCTGGATGGCGACCACCTTTGGTCTTAAGTATGCCGCCATAATAACCTTGTGTTGTGTTCTGGCATTAATGACCCAAGTTCCTGTACTCATACAGCAGCGTGTTCGTGATGCCACTGGCGTTCCATAGGCGGATGGTAACTGCTAAATTCTAAACGGACCGTCAGCCTGTCTGCTGTCCTGTAGAACAAATAAATGTTTTTTTTATTGCTACAGCAATATTTATTTATTTATTTTAATACGACTTAAGAGGACTTAAGCTAATAAAAATTACAATAGGTTTTATATAATATACCTAAGCTAAAATTCTTAAAAACTATTGCTGATTTCAAGTCTTAACAGTTAGTTATTTAATAATCCACAACTCATAATTATATACCTAATATTAAGAATATTGTTATAAACTGTTTTTAAGTTCCCATCTTACCTTCCTCTTTTCTAACTATAATAGCAGCAAAAACAGAAAAATAATTCGACAATTATAACCCAATACTGAACACCAAACGTAATTTTTATGAATCTAAATGGTCCAAATATCACTCACTCGTCTGTGGCTGCAGTTCTATGAGGTGTCCCCACATCATCCTTACAGCTTGGCTGAAGTACCCAATCTCAGCGTTCGGATGGAGACCGAACACCTCTGGCGTGTTCGCCAAAGGTAATGTGTCTATAAATTCTGTAAGGCAGTCAATTTCTAAAGTAATTATAAGTGCAAAAAGCGGCTTAGAATTTAGCAGTTACCGTCGCCTATGGTTGTTTGCAACGCCAGTGGCATCACGAACACGCTGCTGTCCCGTATGAGTACAGGAACTTGGGTCATTAATGCCGGAACACAACATAAGGTTATTATGGCGGCATACTTAAGACCAAAGGTGTCGCCATCCAGACGGGCTTGAGGTCCTACCACGTAGGTAGGGTGGGTTATTTTGTCGACTTTTACGATAGGCTGACCCCGGCCGCAGAGGTTAGTAATCTTTCTCTGCCCCTGCACGGATAAAATTCCAATTACAGGCTAATCTAGTACAGGTTTCAATGAGGTTACTTTTCCCGGCCTCTCCCATATCATGGATAGGACTTATCCCATTAATTTTAAATAAGTAAACGCACATATCACGTTTTTTTAATTGCACTTATATCAATCTTTATGCAAAGTTCCTTCAGCTTTGAATGTACTCCCGCCATCAAATCATCAGTGCATTGGTCGCTGAGTTTTGTAGCGTTTGCCGTCTGCCTGGCCATTCATGCTGGCATTACGAGAATGTCACTAATAGTAGGCGTTGAATCGTTTCACTGATTTTTGCATTCGCATCGAGGTCTGATTTATGACATTGCCTTTTCATAAGTCTAAACTTCATTTAATTTCTTAAGGGGGCATCGTCTGAACTCCCAACTCTAAAAGGAAAAGTTTTCATCAGAGCCTCATTCCTATGCACTTGCTGGCTGTTTTCTGTCAATCTTGGCTTGGAACTTAAATTACTTTGCTTTATCATCATCTGCAAAGTGTGTATATGTGTAATTAATTCCAAGACAAGAATGGAAAGTGTACTTTTTACCTATATATTCGTCTCTCTCTCCGTCCGGCGGAATCACATAGTCGAATACAGAATCACGGTAGAAGTGGAAAGGCTGGAACTTGTCGAAGAGGAAATCCCCCAGATACTCCTCCATGTAGGTGCCGACCACACGGCGATCGAAGTCGTCTATCACGCGGCCGCCGTACATAACCTAGTGTACAATATGATCATAAAATAAATGGGCTCTGTTAGAGTTAATATCAAGAGCTCATTATTTTTTATATATTTGAATAAAAAAGAGCAAGTCATAATGTATATGTATATACCTCAAGATTGATTTGGATTTTAAAATGATTCCTAAAAATGGCTTCCATTATAATTGAAATTGTTCAAACCCCACAAAGGATCCGAGATTTCTATGAACTCCAAATAATTTGTACTGGTCTGGATGTTCATGTTTAAAAAAATACAAACTGTGATACAAGATTTGTCCCGTGTATGGTTTACAGTGCAGGGAACTGCTTTATGTCGAGTTCAGCCGGAACACTACTTGTAAGCGGTGTAATTGTTTTGGGTCTGCCGGATTCGTGACCAAGATCATGGTCGTATATGCTGGTGTTATCTCGGTTCAATAATCACAAAATGCTCAATTCAAATCAATATCATAGTAGAGCGATAACGGCCGTAAATTGTTTTCTTGCAATCGAGTTTCCGGGTATTGATATAATTATATATTTTTATGCTCTACTTCGAATATCGTCTTTCTGAAACAAGCAAGTTTTGGAGGTAAACGCATAGTAACGATTTTCTACTTACTTCACCAAATAAGTATTTAAGAGTAGCCCACGGAATGGGACCATTCGCAGCGGCACATCGTTCCAAATAGCACTGTAATATCTGCATGCAGACAACGAAGTCCGATTCGCTGAAGTCGTACGATATATTCCAGCCGATTTTGTCATATTTACGACGTTCCTGTGAATTTTGTTTTTTTGCTATAACCATAACGTTATCAAAATATAATGCCATTTTAAGGTCTCAACAAATAAATCTTATAAATCAACAATGGATTTATTTATTTATGCTTAAAATGATTGATAGGTATAGATACAATCTCTTGGTATACATCGTACAACTATGTGGTGTGGCGTTACTGGGCCTTCTTATTTTCCTAATTGTGCTGAGACAGGACAAAGGTTGACAGCCCTCATAATAGCAGTTACCGTCGCCTATGAATGTTAGCAGTGCCAGGAGGACAGATACAGGCACGCTGCCGTCTATGTAGGGATACTAGAACCTTGGTCACAGCCTCCTTTGTCGCCTTTTACGACCGGCCGCCCACGGCCGCAGGGGTCGGTATTCTTACTCCGCCTCTGCACAGATAAAATCCATAATGTATAAAATTTATAAAGAATATAATAATATAAAAGTAAATTATTCTTGATTTTTTCACCTATTTAGTAAGGTTTATTATACAAAAATATTAGAGAGTCCTTTATTATAAAAATATATGAATCAACTGCTCAGTGGTGTTAGCCATATGTTTTCGACTAAACGAAAACTCCTTTCGCTAAAAAAATGAATGAATTTTTGACAATGGCTGTGGCTTAATTAATGGCTGCCAAAATATCCTTGTTGTATTCTTGTAAAAAAAATACTAAAGTTTATTTTATCTGAAGCGAGGCGACAGCGTGAGTCAAAAAATAGCGAGAGCATTATGACTAAATCCGCAGGATTAATTTTTAAAGTTTTTTATTTTTTAAATATATTGCAGAGATCGCTTTTACGGTAGAAAATTTTTTTTACAAGAGTATAAAGATTTATGGTATTACTTTCTAAAAACCGAGCGTAACTAGAGCAATTTTTTTTTCTTTAATGACTGAGATATTAACAGGCTCGGGCAAAGCTACAGTTTGGTTGACGTAGACCATATGATTCGGAAATCGACGTCGAGCAGTGAAGAAGGTGTATGTAGACAAGACTTAAAGAAGGTATATTCAGTATGTTAGTAGTTAAAATTTTTTTTTACTTGAACAACGGCGTGGAAAAATGCCAAAACGTAGACAAGCTTCTTGAACTGAGGATGCGGACATTCATCCAACGCGTGCGTACGCATTTTGAAATAAGTATTTCGCAAATTCAATTTCAATCCATTCGGAGGTTCAGTAACCACTGAAACAATTTTATATAGAATTAAAATCACATAAAACCCAAAAAGCCAAAGTCACACAGCGTTCCGACCGCGCTAAACGTTGCTTAACTTCGGTGATCGGACGAGAAGCGGTGTTTTCAACGTGGTATAGACGTTGGCATATATTAGATTCAAACGAAGCTGAAGATCAGTTAAATATCTACGTTCAAACGCAAATGATAAAGAACGTCATGTGGTGTTTCAAGAGGCCAGTGAATCCTAATGATTTAACTTCCCGACCCCAACAGCCTGCATCAAAGACAGAGCGAACACCAAGAGAAGTTGAGAGCATTTCTTCGCCCCTGCATGGATAAAAATTAATTCACAAATAGCAAAGAAAAAGAAGGGGCCAAACAGCGTATCGATAAATTTAAGTTACGTTAAGAGAAAACATCGTCAGGAAACCTATACACCGAGGTCTCCGGTGTGTATAACACCGTCTATTAACCTTGGACAAGCGTGGCTGTTATTCTGTTTGTTCTAGACTAGAGAGAGAAGCTCGATTTCATTCAATGGAGCATTATTATTCCTACCACCAGTACTAGGTTACGTTAGCGGTGCATATCTTCGTGGAAATTGAACCTGTGATTTCCAGGTAGGTCTAAGTGTGTGATACCATGTAGCAACAACCAAATGTTCATTAACCTTAGTAATAACAGGTTTAAAATGAAGATTGTAACCTTTCAGTGATCTTTGCAATATGCCGATGGGGAATGTCGGCGTGGGATCCGTCGTCAGCCAGAGTCGGTATTCAGGATGAGGTTTCGACATCAGTTCAAGTTGCTTCTCAAGCTCTCGTAGGAACGAGACTAGCAAGTGACAGTTCTGGAGTATCAGCCATTGGCCGTGTTGTATCGCACCCTCCAAGAGGGCTAGAGCAGCCTGTGGTAAAGTGAAATTAGAAGTAATGCTAGAATAGGCAATTGATTGGCATACTCGTATATAATCATAAAGAGTATATAAATAAATAAATTGTGAAATGTCATACAGCGCCATCTAATTCCAAAGTAAGTCGGAGAACGTTTGGGTTATGGATACTAGAAAACTGATACATCTACTTAAAATTAAATATGTTTAAACCTAAATCTTTCCTTCATTTGTCCCTTTATCCAATATCCGTATAAACCTCATATTACACCATATTACACTCAGCCAGAAAATAAAAAAAGAAGTAGAGATTGACACCATTCAAAAGTGACAGCAGATTGCAAAAAGTTAAGAAAAAAATCTCTCTGCCAGTAACCATAAGTGCGTGCCTTTTTACATTTCAAAAAATTCATAAAAACGCTCAAAGCGGGGTTCAAGAGCGAGGATCAAAGGCCGGATAAGTCCTTCCTTGCCCTCACACATTTTAAATTAGCTTATATTTTTACCATATTATATACAAACAAATACATTGGACGGGTTTGATACACTCGTAACCTGTATCCGTAATCTATTGACGGTCAAATAAATTCAACAGTTGTCGAAATAGACTCACCCCCTCCTGTCCCTGTCCGAGAGAAAGATATTTGAACTTGCCACCACCAAATCCACACCGGTCGGCCAACTTCATCAGATCGGCGGTCGGGTCCGATCCTGGACTGAGTATGAACACGACGGGGGTGAATGGCGTGGTTTGTTCTACTATCATGTCTAGGCTGTAATCAAGGCCAGATGTGTTATTATATCCTTATTCATAGTATTATACAAATAGACCACAATAAATGTCCATACGGATCCATCCAAAGGTTGTCTGGAAGAAATCGCTTTGAGCGATAAGACCGCCTATTGTACGTTTTATTTTTTATCTTGAATGAAATCTGTATCTGTTTTTTACAATAAAGAATATTTTATTCTATATTATAGTGTAATATTTCTGGTTGCCAGATTACAAACACATTTCGATTTTTTTTGAGGAACACTCTGATGATTGACGAGTTCCTTTGACCGAGGGGGGGGGGGGATATCGACGCGTATGTTGGACTTCATAGCATAGTAATGCCAAAAGGCGATCCTTCGAAGCCCCCCTCTAAGGCCAAGAGTGACGACCGGGGTTTTTAGTGGGCAGGACCGGCGGTCTTTGCGCCCGGTCCGCCCGAGGGGAGTAGGCAGCCCCCTCAGGAGGTAATCCCACATACCCCACCGGCCTTCCCCCGGAGGCCGGTGGAAACAGTAACAGTTTTCCTCGGTATAAAAAAAGGAGGAAGAAAGGTTATCATTTGACAAACGCATTTCTATTGTAACAACCTTCTATTCAATTGTTTTTTCAACGTATAATCACAAATCAAAATGAAAAAAGTATGTTTTGAGCAAATAAATGTATTTGGACTTGAATTTTAGATTTTTAATACTTTTCTCTATTTATTATGAATGTAACGCTAGTGGGATGTAAAATAAGTGCGAAACATGTGCCTTAAAAATCCAATATGATGTTATTATTGCTGTAGGACAACAGACAGGCTGTCGGCCCGTTTAGAATTTAGCAGTTACCGTCGCCTATGGGTGTTTGCAACGCTAGTGGCATCGCGAACAGGCTGCTGTTCCATAAGGGTACAGGAACTTGGGTCACTAATGCCGGAACACAACACAAGGTTATTATGGCGGCATACTTAAGACCAAATGTGGTCGCCATCGAGACGGGCTCGAGGCCCTAACACGTAGCAAAAAAGGAATAAGGTAAGGTATAAAGACACATACATATCTATCTGCACATAATCTAAACTTCCTCAAATAACCTATAGGTTCGCGCCATATTTGATGCCACCAATCGTAATATCGAAGACTAAGGTTACTGTCGCTGTTCTTTTTCATTAGCACTTTCGTTATATTGAACATTCCAAAGATTGGACGCAGTGAAATGATTGGAGGACCACCACTCAAAAGTAAGCAGTTACCGTCACCTATGGATGTTTGCGACGCTAGGGGCACCGCGAAGTCACTGCTGTCTGGATATTGGAACCTATGGGTCACTTCTTTCTCCGCAGCTGCACTGAGAAAAAAACATGAATTCTTTTTAAATTTACCTTATAACGGGCGGTGTGATATATTCCTCGCCCATGGTAACAGTTATGAAATCCGTGAGGGCCCTATAAATCCTGTCCACGCGGAAGCATCGCAGGAGCATCAATATCTCGAAGGGCTCAAGACGGTCTCGATATTTATTTGGTATCTCATTCGATTCCGGCGTATCACTGTCGAACCACTAAGAGAGAGAGAAATAAAAATTAACCATAGTAAAAACAATTAAAAGATTTCCAGTAGCTTCTTTACGACGGTTTCTTTCACTCTTTCCGAGTCTGAGTGCTTAGGTATAATATGTGTGGCAATATCACCACGACTGCCTGCCAATGCAGCTAGATCGTGCGTAAAATGAACTATGTGCGTAAAATGAAAGACTAAGGGGGGGCTTAGTCGCACGCGCAACACATAAGCGATCAATCTTGCGTGTCGAGAAGCCGAAAGATCTGGGTGCACTGAAACACAAGTCATAAATAGGCAACGCAACCGTTGGTAGGTTTTGGGTTCTGATAATACCTACCTATCAGCTGATCTCAGATTTCGAAGTTGTGATGCAACCGCGATTAAACGCTTAACCGAGAACGCTTTTTGGTGACACAATGTCACAATTACGCAATATTTGAATTAGTTTCTTTAATTGCTGAGGGACAGCAGACAGCTTGAAGGCCTACTTAATAGTAGGCAGTTACCGTCGCCTGTGGATGTTTGCGACGCTAGGGATATCGCGAATACGCTGCTGTCCGCATAGGGGTACTGGAATCTGGGTTACCAATGCCGGAACACAACACAAGGTTATTATGGCGGCATACTGATGGACTAGGGGTGGTTGCCATTCAGACGGGCTTGGAGACTATAAAAGCTATCATAATGTGAAATTATTGCCTTACATCCTCTTTAGGACTTTTCGTAGAATCTATCTTTATATGTAACATTATTAATACCTCTTGCCATTCGTCTAATGATTTCGTTATGTGATCAGGCAATTCAGAAAATTTGTCCATGAAGTCGATGCTCAATTTCATTACATCCTGCCAGCCCTGTATAACAATAAAAAAAATTTACCTATACAAAAGTGTACAGTAATCGTATAAAAGTGAACCAAAAAGCCAACGTCACGCCATTTTCCCAAGCAATCACACATCCAAGTACTGATCATTTTTTTGGAAGGTGGAGATGCTTGCCGCACATCTCGCCGCGTGGGAACGGGCGGCGGGGTAGTGTGGGTCTCCCCGTGCAATGCGCCCATACGTCCTCCTCTCTACGCTTGGGGACACACGTCGCTTGTATACCCACTAAAACTACCCCGGTGTTCCTTCGCGTGCCTTGAGTGCCGAGGCCGTGGGACGCAATGAATCAGTCCGACCGTGGCCCCCATCTTCTTTCTCACGCAGGGGTAAGCCGGGCGCGCGGAACCCCCTTTCCCAGGGGCCGTGCCCGCGACCGTTCACTACGCTGGTCGAAGGTCTGTTGCTAATCTCCGGCCCAGTGGCCCTGCGTGAGCGAGAGGGAAGCCTGGCGCGCTCCCTCTCCTCCGCCTCCTTCGCGGACATAACTGTTTCGCAAAAGGAGGCGACGGCGTCCCATCCCGCTTGGCTCCCGACCATCGCTAGGATGATAGCCGGGAGCAGATTGTGTCTATTGTCTTGACATATTGCTTAACTGCACAAATTACTTAATATTAAGTTTTAAAACATGGCACAGATGGATGCGTACAGACGGAACTGATTTATAAACATTTTTTTTCTTCATTGCTGAGTAACAGCAGATAGGCTGACGGCTCACTAGCAGTAAACTGTTACCATCCCCTATGAATGTTTGCGACACCAGGGGCACCATAAATATGCTACAGACTGCGTAAGGGAACTGGAACCTAGGTCACTTACACCGAAAGGCACGAAACGCCGAAACACAATGTTATTATGACGGTTTACTTAAAGAGCAATGTGATTTCCATCCAGGCGGACTACGCTTGACCACGTAGCTAGGGCTGTTTTGTCGACAAGACCTCCAGGCCGCAGGGGTCAGTATCCTTACTTCGCCCCCGCACGGAGAAAAGCCAGCATTTAAAGTGATAATTCTTGAATCATGACCTGAGCCGGTATCCAACTTGCCGGAGAAGCTCTCGATGACTTCTCCAACGATACATTTCCTTTTATGAAGAAGTCCAGCTGCGCCTGACTGACGTTGCCTTCGCTCTGCTCTAACTTTATGTCCATTTGGAAGGAGAAGAGCAGTTTGTGGCGTTCGAAGATGCCTGAATAACGGAATAGAGGTTCTGATAACTTAAAAGTAAGTATGTCTACGTTATATGTGGCGTGACGGCTAACGTAAGCCGGAACGCCAGCAGAGGGTTCGATTCCAGTCCTGCGTCTGGGTGTATATATATTTATTTACACAAAAAAAGTATATAAGTATTAAAGTTGTCTGGAACTATACTTAAGACTAGGTGGCGATGTATGAATTGTCCAGTATATTTATTTTAAACTTAACCAAATATAATAAATATTTGAATTAAAATTCGAAAATGTCATAGCGGTCTTCCACGTGACGTGTGATGCCGATGGATATATAATATGATAATTTCCTACATTTTGATATATATGTATAATATGATGACATCAGCAAACAGATCAATGATTTTAGTGATAAAGCTTAGATAATAAATATAAAAAAACACCAACCTGTACATCCATAGTCGTAAACGTTCTTAGTGAGCATATCAATAATATTACGTAGACGTTTCGCCAAAATCACATTCGGCATGGCTTTGCGTAGAGAAAACGAGAAAACCTGAAAAAGCAATATTAGTAATACGTATAAAATTACAAATCCATACTTCAGTGTTGTTTATGTTTACTTTACTAAAGGTATGCATACACCTTTAGTACGAAGTACGTAGCATATTGCTATCACAGTGTTAAAGAGTTTAAATATTGAATTGTACCACTTGGGCAGTTTTGCCTGCTATTATAACAATACTTATTGACGGTGAGGGAAACTAGGAGGTGAGGGAAACCTGCATACTACGATCCCCATCGGTATTTTTAACCCGCCTATCCGTCTTGGACAAGCGTTGTGGGTACACTGCCCATTTTCTAGTGTTCTGCAGTGGAACGTTATGGTATGTATATACAAACACCTATCCGTGTCCTTCTATCCGTGCAGGGGCGGAGAAAGAATACTGACCTCTCCGGCCGGGGTCGGCCTGTCGTAAAAGGCGACAAAACAACCCACCCTAGCTACGTGGTAGGGCCCCAAGCCAGTCTGGATGGCGACCACGTTTGGTCTTGAGTATGCTGCCCTAATAACTTTGTGTTGTGTTCCGGCATTAGCGACCCAATTTCCTGTACCCTTAAGGGACAGCAGCATACGATGCCACTGGCGTTGCATACATCCATAGGCGACGGTAACTGCTAAATTCTAAGCGGGCCGACAGCCAGTCTGCTCTCCTACAGCAATAAAAAAAACCTGCGCAACCATAAAGTGACCATAACTGCGAGGTGAAGTTATACAATATCATACTTAATATTATAAATGTGAAAGTAAGTTTGTTTGTTATGCTTTGACGCGAAAACTACTTAACCGATTATCATGAAACTTTGTACACATATTCTTGGAGGTATTAGAAGTAACATAGGACAATTTTTATTGAAAAAATTTTTTTTATAAGGATTAATTACCCTTTTTCATTTTTCTTCGATTTAATTTTGCCTGTTAATCGCCCAGCGTAGCGGGTGTGATCGGCTAGTATGTATATATTACACTTATATTGCACTTATATTATTAAGGTTAATGCATGCATTTGAGTATGTTCAACGGAAACCTTAGGAGTCATCCTCAAAGTCAATAAATAATATATCACAAAAAAATACGAGATTCCTTTAAGATCTTTATTACAGACACTTCGAAATCCGGTATTTGGAGTTTTGTTGTTTGGTCACGCGTGAAACATTTCCACGTTTCTCTCCATCATGATCAGAGATAATAAATATATTGCGACCATTCACACAGTGCCATCTAGTTCCCAAGTAAGTAATATAGTACTCGTGTTATGAGTACTAGATAACTAATAAGTACAAAGGACTTTTCTTTTGAAAATGAATAGATATCATTCATAAACACTTAGACGCAAGAAAGGAACTGAATTCACGATCTCCGCAAACGTATCGCGGCGCGTTAGCCATTACGGAGCTCGTCGAGAACGTTTTAGGGAGCTTTTCCAACAAAAACCTCCTTAGAGTTTTTGATACTTCACACTTAATCCGAAATTGTACCGATTGTTACATAATTAATTGATTTAAAAAAACATTAATTGCTCATCTACTTTTGTCTTAAACTTACATCAAGATACGACGACAGCGAATACTGGTACATGCTGTTAACACCGGCCATGTCTGAGAGCACGAAGAACAGTATTGAACCTCGTTTGGCCACCGGCCTGTAGCCGTCTCTCAGTGTCTCAATATCTTTTGTCGTTGCTTCGGCTAAGTTGAGTTTTTCCATCACCTATCATATTTTAAAGTATAATTTACTATGTTGCATTTATACAAAGAATATAACAAAGAAGTAAATAGTGGCGGAATAGTATACAAATTTCTTTAGGGTAGGTAGAATAGGCGATGTCAGAGAGCAGTAATCAAAAGTCGATCCTACGATGCCTCCACATAACGCTTTGGGTGGTGACAGAGGTTTTAGGCCGCAATTGGGTTTGAATATAACCACATCACTTTCCCCGTGGAGTCTTTTGTATTATTGTAAAAAGGTACTAAAATGATTCTACATTTGTCTTACCTCGGCAGCTTTTGATTTAGTGTTTTCCAAAGTGTCAACGAGTTCCACGTTGTCTAACATGTTTCCGGTAGATGTCGCCAACTCTCTAAGTAAGGAGTCCTCTAATCCTGAGAGGAGACTCTTGTTTGCACTCGTCTCGATTATTAAACTCTCACGCTGCTCTTCTAGGTCTGATCTTTCTGCTCTAACAACAACACTCAGGAGTTGGTCTTCTAGTCCCTAAAAATTACATTATCTATTTCTGTTGAAATATAAAATAGCCTATCAGATATATTAATCTAGATTTACAGGGTATAAATCTCACGGTGGCATGCATCGCTTTTCTTGCTTTTAGAGGTAACGAGTATTATAATATTATTGATATATACCGACGGTAAAAGAATACAGAGATCACCAATATATGTAACCCACCAATCCGTTGTGGACAAGCGTGGTGGGTATACTGTCTCTTCCTTCCAGCAGTGGGACGTTATAAGCTATTATTAAAAAAACGTTCTCACTAAAATCTTTGCAACCCGCCATTCTCATTTGGTATAAACTTTCAGGAAATCTATCGATATTGTACTACAAACGCTCTGCTGTTTTGGGGCTAGATGGCGTTGTATGAATTATCCCTGTGTATTTATTTATATTTTTCAGTTTATTCAAGAAAATACAATATAACAAAATGGCAGCGAAACAAATATGCGTCTAATTTCACCCTTGAGAACATTCGACAGCAGATTTCGCAATCCTTAGGAATAGAGTCGAAAGCGGCTATGATGAACCCGTAATTTCAAAAAAATAGAAGGCGATGACTGTAAATGTACAAATTTCATGATTGAAATGGTTTCGAGTAAATGCTTATCAAAAATTTCCAATTCAATAATCAATTAATGAAAGAAAGAAAAGAGAGAAAGAAATAATTTATTTGATGAAATAGCGACGCACTTACATTACTTACATATATTTATAAATAGTATTAGTTATTTGTAAATTTGTACGCCGCATTTTCAGCAAACAAGGCTTGCACTCAGCTAGTTGCTGTGTCGGAGTTATATCCGACACAACGCTGATTTTCGGTGCAAACCTTTCCCTTATTCTGTATCAAAAACGACCCGAATAAATTTACTAACTAAAATTATAACTATATAATTAATAAAATATAATAATATGCATAAGTAAATAACAAATATTTTATAAACTTTAATAACGTCTTCTCTTCTATTTAGAAGACGTTGTGACCTTTAATTATATGGGATAAATGTACGAATTTCTGGTTATTTCTACAGCTTATTATTTTTTTGTTGTTATATACGCAATATATATACCTGTACTGTTACAGTATAGTTGATGACCACAGCTTTAGCATAGGCAGCAGGGTTGAATTGAGGATTCGATAGTTTCGTCGTCAGATACATACGGAAGTGTGGATCGTAGTCAACTTCAGAGCTGCCCAGCATTACGAAAGTGCGACCACTTTCCACTAAAAAATTATTATTTATTTCAGTCAAAACGTATACGGAAATATCTCTTGATTTCAACATTTATTTTTTTATTGTAATTATATTTGTTTTATGTAAGTATTGTCTAAATGGTATACATGTTTGATTTTTACATATGCCAACACTGGTTCTGGTCCGATCACTGAAGTTAAGCAACGTCGGGCGCGGTAAGTACTTGGATGGGTGACCACCTGGGAACACCACGTGCCGTTGGATTTTGGCGCTCCTTCCTCTCGTTTTGCACCACACCATATGTGCAACGCCTCTGTGATAGCAATAATTCAATCATCTGTATGCTAACGTCCATACCACGTTGAAAACAACGGTTCTCGTCCGATCACCAAAGTTAAACAGCGTCGGGCGCTGCCAGTACTTGGATGGGCGACCGCCTGGGAACACCGCGTGCCGTTGGCTTTTTTGAAAATAATACTTTTCAGCCGACATAGTTTTATCTGATACCTTTGACATTTTTTTCCAGTACGTTATCTACTACCGGATCGATATATTCGTTTACATCTTGGAACAGTACAGGCATTCCATACTTTATAGCCATCTCAAGGTGCCTCAAGAATTGAGGATCGTTAAAGGACAACACCTGAAATTGTAAAATAAATGTGTAAAATAAAAGTCATTTTATTTATAAAAAATAAACAAACGATTGTCATCATCAACCTAGCCTAGTTAAAAAAATATCCGAAATTATTGCGTTTTGTTTTATAGATCTGATAATAATTATTTTCTGTTTTTCGTGGTAGAAATGCTTTTTGCACACCACACTCACAGCGCTGGGGTCGCGGGACGACGGGACACTTAGCCTCGGTCCGGGTGGCCTAAATTTATGGCAAGATATCTATACAGGGTGACTTTGACAAACCCGTCCAAATTCACACAGAAGAATCTTTAGTAAAAGTTATGAGAAACATGTATTTTAGTTTTGTATCACATAGTACAAAAATGGTGAGTAATCAGCATCACAAAGTCATTCAAAGAACTCGCAATTTACATAATACGGCGCTAGAGTGTCAATGACCTCTCCATCTGACCTAGTAAAAGGCCGAGGACGGCGGCATTGCACCGGGCGAGCGAATACGCACTACTCATTTACGCGGGAGAGACAGAGACAGGTAATAACAGGTTAACGTACGAAGGTTGCACCATAGGACTATTCTGTACGATTGAATTAATGATCATATATGAAATATTTTATGGTGAAAATTTGACATACAATTTTTTTTGAAAAAATGGGTTCCTTAAATGATATTTAGTGCGTAAAAAAAATTTGGACGGTTTTGTCAAAGTCACCCTGTATATCTTTTTATTGTATAGAGATAATCATGGGATGAATTTTAACATGAGAAGCGATATTACATATAAAATATGCCTATTTATCTATTTTACGTATTTTCTTCTGAATCTTGGTATAAATTTAGTTCTTGTTCTATGTATTGCTCCGCGGTGTAATTGATATTCTTCCACGGGATATAAGTTTTATTTCTGATTAGCCACAATACTAACTTTAAGGTTATTTTTCGCCTCCTTTTTCTTTATCCATGTCAATGCTTGTGTCTGAGGGTCAATACAGAGAGGGAATCGAGATGCCCTTGTCGTAAGTATACCGTTTTGAACTGACAGTTCGTCTGGAGGTAAACCTTCTGAATTCCACCTTAGAAATAACGATAAATAAGATTATATGATTCGTAAAGAGTACGAAATAACTAGGAAATAGCAAAATATATGAGAAAGAACTCCTTATAAAACTTTTATGACGCAAAATGGGGGTAATTCATATATAAAATATTTATAATTCGACTTAAGATTTTTTATATTTTTTTAGCTTTGTAAACAAATTTATATGCCAGAAATGGCGAAACATGTTGTACATTTATAAATTTGAATAAATTACCTATGTATTCACCATGTTTCTTACAAATAAAGATTATTATTATTATTATAGGATTTTACTAAGGACCTTTCAAGAATTAATACTGAAAAAATAATATTATATAAATTTTAATAACATGAAGAGAAAAAATATTAAAATATTTTAAGTGAAGTTCTCTCTTTATAGAGGCGGAGTAAGAATACTGACCCCTGCAGCAATTCTGGTCTATATATGCCGCCATAATAACCTTGGATTGTGTTCCGGCATAAGACATAGTTTCCAGTTCCCCTACGTGGACAGCAGCGTATTAGCGGTTCCTTTGACGTCATAAACCTCTATAGGCGACAGTAACTGCTAACTATGAAGTGAGTCGTCAGCCTATCTATTGTTCCACATCCATAAATAGAGCATATTTCTATTTAAAATAAATAATGTATTAAAAATTCAAGGAGAAATCATTTATGAAAAGAAGCACACTCACCCACTTATTTCGACCTCATTGGTCAGATTTCTCTCAATAGTGAACGGTGTTGTCAAAGGTATACCTCGCTCCATGACATCTCCCAGCCAGTCCTCATAAATCATAGTTTGACGGAAGGAAAACGAGAAAGGGCCTGCATAACTCAAAAAAGATGCAGCAAGCAAACAATTTCCAATCAATCGCGACTGTTCAACATACAACGCTGCTAAATCAACCGTCCAACGTTTCTGTTCACTAGACAAGCCAGACATGAGTTTATCAGCGGCGACTAATCGTCGCATCATGAGATCAGTTTCCTCTTGCAATTCCTGCCTTCTCATTATAGCCGTCTCATATCTATTATTCAAACCATCTAGAGTTTTTTGTAGACGGTCTATTTCTCTGTTTAAAGAAGCTAAATAATTGCACGCTTCTGTATATTCCTTTTCTAGAGCTTCTACCTTGTCTTTCTTTGGTTTGACTTCTCTGTACACAGCGCAGTAGCCGAGGACAGCGATCACGAACTTTAGAAGACCATATCTATATAAAGATATTAGAGCCATCATAAAAGAAAAACTAAAAGAACTAACGCAACATTTTCATTGTGACAATGCAAAAGGTGAAATTTCTGTGAGTGTTTTAGGTATATTTTTCGGACTGTATTTTTATTATTCAAAGAGCAAAGAGTATATTAAATATATGAGTTTAAAACCTTAACTCGCGGAGAGAAATCTGAACGAAATTAGATATGACTGTCCTAATCTTAGACCCTTCTGGTAAAAATATGGTTGAATCAAAATTTGTAAAGTCTAGTGCGTCTATAAATATATTACGTACCCAGCTTTACTAATCTGTTGCATAGTATCCAGCTTCTTGCTTTTCTTCATATGAGCTTTGACTGCTTTCACTTGTTGTTGTGTTATGAGGTCACAGTTCATCTCTTGCAGGTTTCTTAGGAAGTTTGGATCTGCCATCATACCTTTTGCACCTTTCCAACTCACGTCTTTGATTCCTCGAATAATGACCACGCATTCGCACACAACCTAAGTATATATTTTCAAACATATTGAAATACAATAAGAATTATAGTTAAATTATGAAAAATGAATAGATTATGCTTGTTTTATGAGGATAATCTAGATGATCCCAGAACTCGCAGCGCAAAGAAAATACCTTCAAGATCCATCTCAAGACTCCATTGCTAAAATAGAGTAATATATATAAGAGAAAATATTATATTATATTTGACAAAATTTGGTTTCTACAGCTGTGACTACTCTCTCATTCTCTAACACTGAGTATTTTGCGTTGAAGCCTCGTCCGTCTTTTAGCGAAGTGCAGCTAGCAGCGGAGGTTGAATTGGCCCTCAAAAGCCTTGGAACCTTTTAGACTCCAATTTAACTTAAATAATTACCTGTACAGCTTCAGGTGGGGTTGCAAATGATCTAATTTCTGTAATATCATTCTTATCTAAATCAGCCAAAGCTAATCTAGCCGCTTCAAGTGCTGGCATAGCTGCAGACAATGCTTCTTCTGCTTCAGACTTTTCTTCAGCAATTACAACACTTTGTTCGGTGATTTCCACAGATTTTATTGCCGCTACGTCTTTTTTTGCTACAGCTGCTTCAGTTGCTGTTGTATTTAAGGCATCATTTGTTAATATTACTTTGTAGTCTACAATTTCCAGTATTATATCGTTAGAATTATACTATATCGTAGCCTCTTATTGGTTTTAGAACTTCAGTACTAAATCACATCACTAAAGTTCTAGACAGCATGTTTGGGTGTAATGCAAAATTTTTTTTAATTCCTTCGTTTACGACATGACAAATTAAGACGAACTGAATGAATAGATGTGGCTGAAATTATTTTGATAACGTTTTAAAAGAACTTATATATCGTGTGCTCACTTACCTACTGTAATTTCTTTCACCAACAACTCGCATTCTTTGGTTTGTTCTGCGACTATTACTTTCTGTACTACAAGCTTAGCATTCAGGTCTTCTAATTGCACATTAGCTTCCTCAATTTTCGCCAGACCACCAATTAAACGTTCACACTGAAATATAAATAAAATATAAATAAAAATGCTATTCTATTTAAAAAATATTTATTCAGAAAAAATTGTATTATCTGTTTGAATAGATTTTTATTTAAAAGAGAAGTATTGTCTAAGGGCTTATCCATCCCTTTTTTTGGGAATCATAAAAGACTGGATTGGATTACTTCGCTAGTTGACAGTCAATAAAGAAAGGGGAAGGTTGGGGAGTCAGAGTAAAGGAAGGGTAAGACGGACTTATTCCACTATATTCTTGGGCCACCTTGGTAAAAAAATTACTTTTTTTTACTGTGATGCCTCTTGGAGATTCACAACACCAAGAGGTATCAACGCGAAAAGGCGAAATCATGTGCAAACCCCGTGGCTGATGATGATGATGATGATAACGAGAAATCTCATACCTGAGCCACGATAAAGGCGTCTTTTTCATTAAGCAGTGAGAGGTAGTTTGTTAGGTAATCCATATAATGTTTCGGTGTTACGTAATTATTTCTGCGCAACCTTAGCAAGAATTCTGCTGAATATCTTGCTACCGACATGTGAACATGAACTACATGTTCTACAATAATGGAGCGGAATTCATCTGGGATTTTTTCAACCTGTAACATTCATATTCTCGTAAACATATTAATATTGGGATGGATGAATCAACAATTAACCAATCGTCGTTGACTCTTGCATGTAGGCCTCTCGAAGTTTGTGCCACATATCCCGTTCTCCAATTCAGGCCCAACTGGCAAGCCATCATCAGCCCATTCTGTACTATGATTTGCGAGATACGGACTTTTACTCCAGGACTCGTTTGCTCAATCGCGATGGGTAAATTATTTGATAAAATATTTTTTTTAATTTACCACGCCATTACGGCCTTTCATATTTATCATACATAGCATTTAGCATAACCACTACTGATCACCAAATCGACTCGATACAGTGCATAATGCCAGTGTGCGTTGAAAGCTACATCCTTCAAGTTGTGAGAATAGATCATTTTCCGGATAAACTTAACTAAAGAACCTGTACGATGCCGGTCATGGACCGAAATTGCACCGTACAAGAATGAGAAGGATAGCACGAGAGCAGTGAACTGTATGAAAGGTGGTAGAGGAGCGGTAGCTAGAGAGATGCGATACCTTGCGGTGGGCAAAGAAATTCGCACAAAATCAGTTGTATAGTACCCACAATACAAGCGTTCTGCTGCTTACATCGGGACTAGACAGCGCTGTGTAAATTATCATAGTAACTATTTATTTATTAATACCATTATTAATTTTATACAATAGAAGTAATAACTTACATCTGCCAAGAAGACATTTGCCACTGCGAGTAAAGCTTGCTTCGGCCACGGGAATTGCCAATCAATAGTCGTATTATTTACTAAGCCAGGGAAACTTCTACATCTGTGAGCAGAAAAATGTATTATGAGATAAAGATGACAAGACATAATAATATGACTCAGTGTCAAATCGAAATGGGCCGAATTTGGATTTTAACGAAAACATTTATAGCGCCATCTAGTGCCAAACTAAGTAGCTTAGCACTTGTGTTATGGATACTAGACAACTGATATACTACATATATACTTTTCTTTGGTACATAAATACATATTATACACAAACAGACGCGAGACGGGAATCGAAACGGGACAGGCTGACGGCCCGCTTAGAATTTAGCAGTTACCGTCGCCTATGGGTGTTTGCAACGTCAGTGGCATCGCGAACACGCTGCTATCCGATAAGGATACACGAACTTGGGTCACTAATGCCGGAACACAACACAAGATTATTGTGGCGGCATACTTAAGACCAAAGGTGGTTACCATCCAGACGGGCTTGAGACCCTACCACGTTGCTGGGGTGGGTTGTTTTGACGCCTCTTATGACAGGCCGCCCCCGGCCGCAGAGGTATTCTTTCGTAGTATTCTTTCTCCGCCTCTGCACGGATAAAAATTCGTCTATAACAGCTACTTTCATATGTAGTTGAACTAGCGCTATTCTGGCGGGTTTTTGAACTGTAACAGCGTAAGCTAGACATTTTCTCAACTTCTTCATATGATATAGTATTCCTCATCTTTGCTCTCTCTCTTATCTAATATTATATTATAATTTTAAAGAATAATATAGAAATACCTGTTTCTCAATATATCGCCACTGGGTGACATAGATAACACAACATGAAGGTTATCCGCGCATCTGGTGCAAAAGAAATTCCATACAGCATCCCTGTAATACAATTTATTGTTTAGGATGAAGGTGATATAATAAATTTAATAATGGTCAAAAAAGATTGCAAAGAAAGAAAAATAACTCTTAACACATTGACTGCCAACTGTCTGTTACGTGGAAGCCTATTTTTTATATAAAATTTGTTTTTATATAAACTCCCTGTCAATAATGTTATTTCACTCCAGAATATAAAATATATCGACGCTTGAAAGGCAACCTTATACTAAGCAACATTGAGTGAACTTTCCAGGAAAATAATTTGAAGTTCAAATAATTAGAAAAACATTATAACTCACTTAATTGTTGCATGAAATGATTATTTATTTTCTGTTGGATCATTTCAATGATCAATTAGGTGAGCTATAATATTTTTTTTGCCTTAATATTTGAACTTTAAATCACTTTTCTGGAAATATCACAAAAATAGTAAAACTAAAATAGTAAAAAATAGTAAAAATAATAAATAAAATAAATGTGATAAAACAATAATATTATTATTGTAAAGATAGTAAATAATTGGGATAGAGCCGACCCCGTTCCGAGGTGGGTACGGCTTCCCGCCACCATCCCATCACCCTTCCCCGGCGCGGAGTTGGCATTCAACTCATCCATACATTTTAATTGTTTTTGTTAAAAACATTGATTTACTGATGGGTTAAGTTTTTTCTCGATTATATTTTTTCTTGAAAATAAAGAAACCAAGTAAATTTAAAAAAGTTTTTGCAATTTACTTAGCTACACCACATCCGGCCTCGTTGGAGTCGTTTCGCACGGAATTGATGATAGAATCCTTCTCATCATCACCGAATAAAGCAGGTATCATTCCAATCATCAGGATATTATTTATGAACTCCAGGAAACCTTCTTCTAAAATCTGGTAAAATATATATTTAAATAAATAATATATTATTGATACAAAATATTATACCTAGTCAGGTCATAAGTATTGTCACACAGTAAAAACTTTTCTTTTAGAATGCTGGCCACAAAAAAGTTTATTGAATTCGAATTTCGAATTGTTCATGAAAATAAAAATGTATAACTTTTAGAATTTTACTCATTTTTAAATGTGGAGTGGACGCTTAAAGAAGACCGTGTTGCAGTTATTGCGTTGCATCGTTACAGTTACGCGCCAATTCAAATTTTTAACATACTGAAAAATTTGAATATAACCAAAAGATTCGTTTATCGTACCATCAAACGATACAATGAAGACTCTAGTGTAGATGACAGGTCAAGAAGTGGTCGCCCTCGGTCTGTTAGGACTCTAGCAGTGATAAAAGCTGTGAAGGCACGAATTCAAAGAAATCCCAAACGTAAGCAGAAACTGTTGGCCCTTCAGATGGGGTTAAGCAGAACCACGGTGAAAAGGGTGTTAAATGAAGACTTAGGGCTTCGGGCATATCGAAGAAAAACAGGACATCGTTTGAATGCTCGTCTAATGGACCTGAGACTGAAGAGATGCCGCGCTTTGTTGAAGCGGTACGCGGGAAAAAAATATCGGGAAATTCTTTTTTCGGATGAAAAAATGTTTACCGTAGAAGAGAGCTACAACAAACAAAATGATAAGGTGTACGCACACAGTAGTGAAGAAGCGAGCAACCGTATTCCGCGTGTCCAACGAGGTCATTTTCCATCCTCGCTCATGGTATGGTTGGGAGTTTCTTATTGGGGCTTAACAGAGGTACATTTTTGTGAGAAAGGTGTAAAAACGAATGCTGTTGTGTATCAAAATACAGTCCTGACGAACCTTGTGGAACCTGTTTCTCATACCATGTTCAATAACAGGCACATACCCAGTGCCAATCCAACAAGATTCGGCGCCAGCTCATAGAGCGAAGAGCACACAAGACTGGCTGGCGGCGCGTGAAATCGACTTCATCCGGCACGAAGACTGGCCCTCCTCCAGTCCAGATTTGAATCCGTTAGATTACAAGATATGGCAACACTTGGAGGAAAAGGCGTGCTCAAAGCCTCATCCCAATTTGGAGTCACTCAAGACATCCTTGATTAAGGCAGCCGCCGATATTGACATGGACCTCGTTCGTGCTGCGATAGACAACTGGCCGCGCAGATTGAAGGCTTGTATTCAAAATCACGGAGGTCATTTTGAATAAACTTTAATGTCATAAGAATCTATGTTTTGTTATGTTCATTTTGGTATATAAATGGTTACATAATTAATAAACTTGTTACAATTATTTTACATTAAACATGTGACAGAATTTATGACCTGACTAGGTATATCAAAACAATTTCTGTCTGTTACGGTAGTTATATAAGTCGTGATCAAGAGAGAGATGGGGGGGAAAATAAAAAAATAAAATATGTTCATTTTCACTTCATAGCGTAGAGTTAGCTTTAAGCTAAAAACATTTCGCTTCTAACACTTAAACTTAAACTAGACTGAGCCTGCAACATACGTGTTAGTTAGTAATGGGGGGACCCATTAGACTTTAATTAAATTGACATTTTAATTATTATTGTATAGGTAGGTAACGCGTGAACAATGTTATTACAAACTACCTTCATATAGACAAAATGATAAGGAATAAAATTACTTAGATAACTTCTTGTGCATTATTATAATTATAATCTTTTTTTTTCTTTTTTAACTTTTAATATGTCATTAAAATGTTTGAATGAATTATATTATCGAACAAAACATCCATTTATCACTAGAAATATTTGCTTTGTGCGTTCAGAGTATATAGTGCTGGCACGTGACTAAATATCTTGGTGACCTCCTTGCACCCATATACACAGTAGTAAAATCATTAGAACAGGCACAAATTCATGAAGATGGAGTCTATGTGATATTTTTTATTTTTGTGGGACAGCAGACAGGCTGACGGACCACTTAATAGTAACTATTTACTTTTGCCTATGAATATTAGCGGCGTCAGGAGCACCGCTAACATTTTGAAGTCTTCATAAGGGAACTGGGGCATGGTCACGTATGCCGTAATATAACAAAAGGTTAATTTGGCACCGTATTTAAAGATCAAAATTGCATACAGCAGATATGCGAAAATTGAGCTGGATGAGTGGAGTTACAAAAACGGATAAAATTAGAAATGTGTATATTACATAGATAGATGAAGTTTGAAAGTAATAGGTTAGCCTGGTATGGCCATTTAATGCGAACAGACGAGCGTCATGTAACAAGGAGGTTGCTACAAATGAGAGAGGATGGATCTAAGAGGAGGTGTAGATCAAAGATAAGATGGACGGATTGTGTAAAAGACGATATGTTAAACAAGGTGTGGATATTCTGATGACGGTTAATAGAGGAGAGTAAAAGGAGAGAACATGTTGTGCCCACCCCACATAGGATTTAGGATAAGGGTAGGAAGAAGATTTAAAGACCAAGGATGATTGCAATGCAGACGAACTTGAAGCGGTTGTTTTGTCGCCTTATTAACAGGCTGACGCGGCCGAAGGGGTCAGTGTGCTTAGTCCGCCTCTGCACGGAGATTAACAGACTTATTTATTAAGAAATAAATATCTTAGTGTATACTTACTTGAGCAGCGGTAAACAAGAACACTATTTTCTTATTATCAACTCCGAGTAAGGTATATATTCGTTTCATGTCGTCTTTGAAACTATTTTCATTGTAATTACGTGTGACGGTGATTTCAAACATTTCATAACCTTGTAAATTTCAATATTGTCAAGATTATGTGAACTATGCTTAACCACAACGGGATAGAGATTATTTGTCTTTAACACGAGAGAATATTGTAGTACCGGTGTGAGGCAAATAGGAATATCTCATCATGTAGGTATTTAGGACATCGAAAAATTAATTACTCCTTGTGTTGATAAGGATTTTACAGATAGTAAAGCAAGGGCATTCATTACTCACATTCGTTTCGGGATTGCCAATAGTGCACGTTCTTGTAAAAACCAGATTAGAGCACACCATTTAGCTTATTTTCTTTCTGATTAGCTTTAGCTTGAACATTAGCTTTATTTTAGCTTTGGACCAATATGATGGCGACCACTTTTGGTTTTAAGTATGCCGCCAAAATAACTTTGTGATGTGTTCCGGCATTAGTGACCCAATTTCCTGTACTTTTATGGGACAGCAGCGTGTTCGCGATGCCACTTGCGTTGCAAATACCCATAGGCGTCGGTAACTGCTAAATTCTAAGCGGGACGTCAGCCTGTCTGTTGTCCTACAGCAATAAAAAAATAGAAGCAATTTTAATAACGTTAGCAACAACATGTAATATCAGCTAGCAGCTAAAATTGATGAAAGTTCCTCCAAATTCCTCCGTGCAGGGGCGGAGTAAGAATACTAACCCCTGTGGCCGGGGACGGCCTGTTGTTAAATGCGACAAAACAACCCCCCTATCTATCTACGTGGCTGGGCTTCAAGCCCGTCTGGATAGCAACCACCCTTGGTCGTAAGTATGCCGCCATAATAACCTTGTGTTGTGTTCCGGTATTTGTGATCTATGTTCCTGTACCCCTATAGGAATGCAGCGTGTTCGCGATGCCCCTAGCATGGCAAACATTTATAGGCGACGGTAACTGCTTACTACTAAGTTAGGCTGCTGCTGTTCTTCAGCAAAATGAAACTATTTTGGAGATTAAACACTATTAACACTATTTGAATTCAACAATCTTAATTCAATTTGAGAGTTTGTTTAGACAAACTTTATACAACAAATTAAAACTAAACTGGTCAAATTAAACGTTACCAGCAGCAAAAGCAGCAAGTTTGCATATAGACTTCTTTCCAGAACCACCCACACCTATAATCATTGCGTGACCTCGATCCATGCGCAGGATTCTGTGCGTGCGAGTCAAATGTTCCAGGCAATCTTCGAAAAGAACTACTGACATTTTTGTCATACGCTCGTTGTACTCATCCAGTATCTATTATAATAAAGCTGTTGTTAAGAATTACAAGAGATTAAAATTAAGCTAAAGATGGTACGAATTATATCACTAAAATATCTCTTCCCATGGGTTGGTGATGTTTGTACCGATTGCCCGCGTACATTGTGACAGCTAACGCTATCTACCGGCTCGTTGAACGTAAATGGTGAAGATAAAGTCGTCTTTTTAAAAGCATCCACCACTTTAAAACGAGATAGAATACAGCTGCGTATGACAGAGTATGATGTTTCTAGATAGAATTTTAAATTTGTATATTTACATTATACGTTAATTTTTACTTACTTCTTGGAATAGGAAATAAACTGCTTCATAATCCAGCAAGTCCTCGTAATATCTTATTTCCTCTTCATCTAACGCGTTGCGGTAATCTCCAAATAACATTGGGTCTCTAAGGGCGTATTCTTCTAACTGGAAATAGATTCTCACATTAACGCTTCATTCTTTCAAGTACTTTCAAACTTGTTACTTGTTAACCGAACAAAATATAAAATTTTACCGTTAGTTCCTTCTCAATTTCAACTTCTTCTTCTTCTTCTGTAACCAGTTCTGTATCACCAGCATCAACGAGTTTTGGTTTGATATCACCAGCGAACTCTACAAAACCAAAGAAACATACACGTGTGTGTATTTATGTGTATACATTTGTTTCCTGCCATATTAAAGCAGTGTTGCAAATGTAAGCTCGTGAATAAAACCTACTATATAATATCGCTTCTACTAAAAAATATTAAAGCGAAAATAAGTACTTTATTTTAAAAGGTGAAAAGATTGAAATACTACACCGTATTTTACGTACCATCTTCTTCTTCTTCACCAGCCTTTTCTTCTTCTGCGATTATTATCTCTTCTAGAACGACCGGTTCATCTTCTGGGAAGTATTTAACAATATGTTCTCGAATATGTTCTCGCATTAATTCGTTATCCTAGAATGACCGTACATTTCTACGTATATTTTATTGACTTATAAGTTAACCGGTATAAGAAAGAGAAAATAATGAATCTTCGAGCACAAGTTTATTGTATCCAAAGCTACAGAGATAGAAAGACGGTGCTCAGAATAGTTAGGGAGATCAATTTACACCTATATTCTTTTGATGCTTATCTACGTCGCTTTTGTTTTCCTGAGCAAAGAGCCGCAAGGAAATATTAAAAATGAGTTTGTTAAGGTAGTGAGTTGGTTTTTATGAGGCTAACTGCTGTTTATACCCCAACTCAAAAAGGAATATCGAGAGATCTCCTTACTTTGTTGCTCGTGTAATTTGCAAGAGGAGTCCATTTGTTGTCTTTCACGACTCTGTAGGTAAGTGATGGAGTAGCCTTATTTTCATTTTTAACCTGGACTACAATACCTGAATATACCGAATAGAAGTCAATAATGAAGTGTTTTATGAAATCCAACTAACTGACCACGAGTTGAAGTAGGTTGAGTTCATGTAAAAGAGTGATCTAGAATTACTTAATAAAATTATTTTGTAATTGTGGTGAATTAAAAAACCATGAGTATTAAAAGAAAAGGAGATGTCAAACAAAATGCTTATAAATTTATTCGCCGTACTTATTGTCCAAGTTATTATTGTCGTGCATGTTTTTCTTCGATTACAGAGACTCTGTGTTCCCTTGAATTTATAACTCGAATAAATGTGCGTTTGGAATCGTTGCTGTTTGGAACAGCTGCGAAAACTTAGAATTTTTTTTTCTCCGTGCAGAGGTGGAATATGAATACTGACTCCTGTGACCGGGGGCAGCCTTTCGTAAAAGGTGACAAAACAACCCTAGCTAGGTGGCAGGACTCCAAGTCTGTCTGGATAGCAACTACGCCTCGTTTCTAAATATACCGCCATAATGACGGTCGCGTATCAGAGGTGCGTTTAGCCCCGTTAATATTCATAGGCGATGGTAACTGCTTACTATTAAGTTGGCCGTCAGCCTATCTGCTGTCCCACAGCAATATAATGAAGTTCAAAAAATATATAATAAAGTTCATCTTTGTTATGTTAGAACAATATATAGTCCGGTCAATTTAGACATTCGAAGGTGCATAAAATTACAACAAGCTGAAAATCAGTAAAATTGTTCAAAACATAATTATAAATAATATTTAAAAGTTCCCCATCATTCCCGTGTATGGAATTTTTTTTATTCAAGGTCAAAAGTCAAGAAAATGAGATATTCGCGATTTTCAGAAAAACGGTAAGTTTTAAAATAAAAGTACCTTAGACAAAAATTGTACATGATAAAATTATCTATAAAAATGTATCAATACATTTTCTCCTATGCCAGGGGCGTTGTAATCACCCATAGGCGACAGTAACTGCTAAATTCTAAGAGGGCCGTCAGCTTGTCTGCTGTCCTACAACAATAAAAAAATTATATTTTTTAAGCAAATAATTATAAGTTGCTAACTCGCTTGACAAAAGGCAAAATTAGGCATCATTATAATATGTAGTTGTGATATTTAATACGATCTTCAGCTGTTTCGTATGATCATTTTTTATTTATTTACCTGAACATTAATCAGTCGATCGCAAATGACTCGCGTGAACTCGTTTCTCCAACAACGTACTATTGTCTTCTTCTCGCTGAAGTAGTTCGGATGCGTAAGACACAAACCGGCAGCAAGCCGAGACAAATCACGTAGATTGAAAATGTAGTGAAATTTCGCCGGTGTTGGAGGTAGTTCTACAATTATGATCTGGAAAATTATTATAGTCTCTATTTATATCTAGCTGTAACTCTGCAAACTCCGCCGGGCCTCGGCAGGAGGGTTAGACCCAAAAAGTGCTGGCTTGACATCGTAAAAGGTGATATCCGTGCCAATGGGCTCACTATCAGGGATGCTGAAGACCGTGCGAAGTGGAGTAGAAAGAGTTTAAAAGCGGACCCCGGGCACCGAAACAGAAGTTTAGGTTGCAACCGGGATACTACGCTTAGATGATGATGATGATAATGTAACTCTGCAAAATATTACCACAAGGATAATAGGCGCTTTCTTACGTCGCTACCTTTTTATTGTCGAGGTTTCCCGCCTTCGGATTCGCACACCCCTCTGCTAGAGGACATGCGTCCTTAACAGACACAATTTTTACTCGTCTTAAATTCTTCTTAATCTTACATCAAAACCACAAATAGAGGAAATAGCTAGGGTTAGTTTTATTTTCTAAAAAGGCGACAAGAGTAACACTCAAGTCATTCTTCCATTGTTACTGACCAGGAAGAATATATTTCCTAGTATGTTTAAAATACAACAAAAATAAATATTAAATACCTTATATAAATCGAGGGTCATTTGCACAACTTTCTCGACAATACCCTGAACCTCTTCAGGGAATATGTCAAAGTGGCCCTTCAGGATCGATATGTAGATATGTCTTAGGGTATTCTCCGATGGAAACTGAAGGTTGTACACCGAGAACATTGAGATGAAACGTGGGTCCACCTTAAAACAAACATTCAATTAGATAAACTATATCTGATATAGGTTTTTTTAAACAAGAAGGCTACTCTCTTGTTGAAGGCAATACGTAGGTAGCGGTCTAATGCAATGCTAGCGCGCTCGAGCTACTAATAGTAATAGTTCGGCGCTCATTATAATTTGCAGCATCCATCATCATCATCATCATCATTTCAGCCGGAAGACGCCCACTGCTGGACAAAGGCCTCCCCCAAAGATCTCCACGATGATCGGTCCTGCGCTGCCCTCATCCAACCTATCCCGGCGATCTTGACCAGATCATCGGTCCATCTTGTGGGGGGCCTACCAACACTGCGTCTTCCGGTACGCGGTCGCCATTCGAGGACTTTTCTGCCCCAACGGCCATCAGTCCTTCGAGCTATGTGCCCAGCCCACTGCCACTTCAGTTTTGCAGCATCCAAACAGCTATAATAATCTTATTATAACCTATTTGTCTAACTGTAACAAAACACAAGTATAGTGAATATCTCAAGGAGATTTACTAGGAAGTAGTCACTGTTTTATAAAAGAAATACAGTAAACAAATACACGGTTCTCTTCGAAAATGGTTAATAGAAAATTTACAATTATTGCAGAGATTGCTGGCTTAGAATATGGCAGGCATAGTTGAAATTAAAGCTTTCACAAATTATTTCATATAAGGCATTGCTTTGCTAATTACCATAAAATCATGAGTGTTGTCATAATTGCTATTTAATATTCATAGACGTTATTTTAATTATACTTCCTATTTAAATACATAACTATCTAAATTCAAACTCCATTTCTTATACAGGGTGACTTTGACAAACCCGTCCAAATTTTTTTTACGCACTAAACATCATTTAAGGAATCCATTATTGCAAAAAAAATTGTATGTCAAATTTTCACCATAAAATATTTCATATAGGATCATTCATTCAATCGTACAGAATAATCATATGGTGCAAACAGCGTACGTTAACCTGTTATTACCTGTCTCTGTCACACCCGCGTAAATGAGTAGTGCGTATTCGCTCGCCCGGTTCAATGCCCCTGTCCCGGCCTTTTACTAGGTCAGATGGAGCGGTCATTGACACTAGCGCCATATTATGTAAAATTGCGAGTTCTTTGAATGACTTTGTGATGCTGATTACTCAACATTTTTGTACTATGTGATACAAAACTAAAATATATGTTTCTCATAACTTTTACTAAAGATTCTTCTGTGTGAATTTGGACGGGTTTGTCAAAGTCACCCTTTATATTCCAAGGTTGCTTGGTAATGCTTGTTTTCAGCCGTTGTTTCCTTCCTATACTACAGACACGCTATGATGTCCGCTTTGACGTTTGTCCACTCATGAAGTTTCGTATTAATTAGTAATTACATTTGAAGGAGTAAATTGCTGTTCTTTATTGTCATTAGCGACGTGCAGTTATTAACCATAAATAACAGCAACTTGCTCGATATACGAAATAATACGAAACTTCATGGAATGGACAAACATCAAAACAGCCATCATAGCGTGCCGGTAGTTTAGTTGTATTTATTGTATGATTACTTCTTGATATATGTATTATAATATATTATTCTTTTGGTATATGTCGGAAATTTAGTTATGCTTCTGACATGACAAGTCGCTCTAATAGCTTTAGTTTTATTTATTTTGCATGTTTCATACACAAGTATCAAACTTATTTCATGATAAATAATATTTTGTTAATGAAAAATATTACACCGGAAAGTAATATTTAACAAATTTAAGTTTTTGCATACGTACATCGTTTCGTCCTCCACCAGCTTTACCCATAGCAGCAAGGAAACCAATATCTTTCAAACTCTTCCAATTTAGGTCTTTACCTCTATCGTAGAAGCCTTTTCTCTCAAATAGTAATTTCAAAAGCGCAATGGGTTGTTGGGTGCCATACGTATCGACCTATGAATCATTCGTAACATCTATAGCCTGGTCATTATTACAAACACCTCTATGGCATAGCGGCTAATGCATGTCGGTACGCTTGTGGAGGTCACGGGTTCGATTTCCGTCCTGCGTCTGGGTGTTAATGTATAATATTTATTTACAAAAAAGTGTATATACATACTTAATATTACAAATATGAAAGTAACTCTTTTTTTCTGTCTGTCTGTCTGCCTGTAAAGTTTACACGCCTAAACTGTTGAATCAATTTTGATAAATTTCGGTATAGAGATAAATTCGACGTTGGTGTTGAACATAGGCTTTTTGTTGTGAAAATGTAACTCGAACTACGAAAATATTCCCAAATTGAGCACACCATTCCATATTGTTAATACAACGGGAAAATTCACCAGAATCAGGCCATCAGAGTACATAAGCAGAAAAAAACTGGAAATATAGTTTCCAAATAAACTTTTCCGGTAATCAGTAAAGTTCGAAGTTAAATAGCTCAGGCAATATTCTAACCACTCGACTAGAGAGCTTGTCAATTTTATTATCACTATTTAGCAACTTACGATAGGCATATTCATGTCGTCAATGAAGACCAGCATCTTCTTGCCCAGCGGTGGGCCGAACGTATCCTTAGTTCTCTTCTCGACTACGGATTCCAAATTCCTCTGCACGTCCATCGAGGATGTTCGCGAAGAGAAGTTCATTAGTTGGATTATCTGGGGAGAGGGAGAGATTCACGTAATCTTAATATCCATTCATTTTTCCTGCATTACAAGAGTAATGAAATTTATTAGATGAACATTTATAAGAAAAAAACCGTTTATCTCTATAAAAGAGCTAAGAAATCTGATTATTTCCATATTTCTATTGCACATGAGATTTGACCCTACCGAATAAAATATTAGTCATTCTTACAGCAAGTTGTAGTTGACAATATTGGATGTCGTGTCAAGAAGACTGGAAGATGCTCCACCGACAAGAACGGTAGCTCTTAAATAAATAATAATGACAACGAAAATACACGTAACACAATTTATTCAGTATCTTAAAAGTTTTAAACAAGAAGTTGTTTTAATTAATACGGGTCGGTTTTATATTTCGTCGACCCCTATAGTTTTCGTAGAAACCGATTTCGACTTCAAGAGGTCGATATCGACCAGTTTGGGAATCCCTACTCTAAACGGTTCAAAATTTATAGAAGATGCATTTATTATTAATTTTTAAAACAACCTTTTCTTAAATAGTACAATGAAATAAAGATCTTCATTCAGTTTACATGCAGAGATATATATTCCGGCGTCAAATAACGGCATACAATTTTTTAGAAATATATTCTTATTTTGAAAAGTTATTACCATACGAGGGTAATTATAAAAACATATTTAAAAAAGAAAATTTGACTTGGAGGCGCCGGGTATCGATCCCGGTACCTCTCGCATGCTAAGCGAGCGCTCTACCATCTGAGCTACGCCCCCGTTACTACAATTGGTTGAAATAATTGGTTAATTCAGATGCGTGTACAGTTACTTTCGCTCTAATTTAATTTTAGGCCTCGCACGTACTCTAAACGTTTGTGTAAGGAGGTACACAAAAGATGTACATAGTCACAGAAGAAATATGTTTAGACGTCTGTGCATTGTTGTGAGACAATATTCTTGTCTAAAGAAAAACAAGAAACTAGAAAAGTCGGCATATTAGATTTTTACGGAAAAGTGAAAGGCCCATTCTTCGCTATATCTTTTTTTTTAAACTGGATTTCAGAAGACTGGTAAATGGCCCACCCGACAGTGGGTGGTCATCGTCGCTTATGTAAGTTTGCAACACTATGGACACTGTCAAAGCGCTGCTGACTTCGAAGAAATTTTAAATCATCATTCTGAAAAACCTCAATCGTACTGGGATGGGAAACCTCATTTAAAATTCGAAGAGTACATACAAAACATTCTTGAGAACCGTTTCGTAAGGAAAGAAGAGGCATGTGAACTATTCATGCCCCTTTACCATATAAATTGTAAAGAACAGACCATTTCTTAGGAAGTATCCTAAGAATATTAATGAAAATATCTCTGTTCTTCACGTTGACCAGAAAATAACGGGTTCGGGCCATACGGCTCTCTGGTCACGGTAAGGTCGTGTTCGACCCCCACGAAGAACCAAATATAATGCAATGGTAATATTCCTCATTCGAAAAGTAATGCGATACAGTTTTTCAACTAGTGTTAAAATTGTATCTGTGCAGGGGCGGAGAAAGAATACTAACCTCTGCGGCCGGGGTCGGTCTCTCATAAAATGCGACAAAACAACCCACCTTAGCTACGTGGTAGGAATTCAAAACCCGTCTGGATGGCGACCACCTTTGGTCTTAAGTATACCGCCATAACAACCCTGTGTTGTGTTCCGACATTAGTGATCCAAGTTCCTGTACCCTTATGGGACAGCAGCGTGTTCACGATGCCACTGGCGTTGCAAGTAACTGCTAAATTCTAAGCGGGGCGTCAGCCTGTCTGCTGTCCTACAGTAATTAAAAAAAATAGTATTTTTAAAATTGTGTAATTTAGTTGAGTTCAACGCGTAATTATGTTATAATTTATCTAAATTATAATAAATAAAACGGTTTATTGAACTTACGTATTTATCAGCGGGTAATCCGCGCAGATAATTCGTGATAATTGCCGTCTTCGACGTCCCAGTGTCGCCTGCGAGTAGCACCGGTCTTTCCACCTAGAAACGAGTTATGGGCATGAATAAAATGTATTAAAAATTTAAAAAAGAAAATACCTTGTTGTTACTACTAAAACACTACTCTAATTCGCACTCATTTCCTTATCCCAAACTATGTCAGGTCGACACAAAATGTTCTCTTTTTTCACTTTTCTTTATTAGTTATCTCAACATTCACGCCTTTTTTGCCATATCATCCTTTACACAATCCATACATCTTTTCTTTGCTCTACCTCTCGTTTTGTATACATTCATTCTAATCAACATCCCTAGCATTTGTCTTGTTACATAAGATTCTTCTTTTCGCATTATATGACCATAGGCTATTATCATTTTTCGTCTTCTTGATCATTGGCTCTACTTTTAAAATTTCCCTGATTTATATCTCTAATCTTATCCATTTTTGTAACTTCACTCATCCATCTCAACATTCGCATCTCCGCAGCATGCAATAATCATCATCCTTCCTCTTTGTGGTCCAGCATTCTTATCAATACTTTTATTCATTGTATTACTACTAATATAGAAAAGAAGACAATTCACTAATCCTCATATGAATACTGTTTGTTTGTACAAATAAATGAAAAACAGAAATAAATAAATATTTAATTTCAGAACAGGCTACACAATTATAAAATAGTTCCTTTAAAAACGATAAATTAGGGTAATGCAAAAATATTAATAAAAATGTGTGTGTCCCAAAACGTGCTTGTCCTAAAATACAGTCAAGCTCAGTATTAGCTGGTCAATAAGACCAGCGCCGATCATCCGCTTGAAGCTTATCTAAATGGTGCCACAGCAGACTATATGAATGAAAAAAAAAAGTTCTATTCATAACCAGATGATGAAGCGTAAGAAGAATGTACTCACACTCTCCATTATTCTAATCAACCAAGTGAGCCTTAAGGTATCAACAGTGGGCACTAGTATCGCCGGAAATTTCATATTCCTATCGTGCTCATACGTCGGGACCAGCCATTCCCAAGCTTCCCATGTCTTCGTCGAAAGTTCTAGACAATAGTCGTACAAACTCGGGAGACCCATTGGGAAATGTTCTGTAAAATATATTTAAAATAAATAAATATATTGAAGCATTTCACACTAGTCTTTTCCCAAAGTATGTAGCACAGCACTTGTTATGGGTACTAGCTAAATAAATATTACCTACTTATATAATTTTCTTTTATAAATCGATACGTATTATTTATCCGTGCAGGGGCGCAGAAAGAATACTGACCTCTGCGGCTGGGATCGGCCTGTCGTAAAAGGCGACAAGACAACCCACCCTAGCTACATGGTAGGGCCCCAAGCCCGTCTGGATCTCTCTCTTCAATCGGTCCCTCATTGCTGAGGATCGTGACTCCGTTTGATTCCGTCAACTAGCTGTCTCCATCGATCCTGTTCTGCAGCTTGGTGGAGTGCGTCGCTGACAGGTATTTTCAGTTCAGCCCGTCTGGATAGCGACCACCTTTGGTCTTGAGTATGCCGCCATAATAACTTTGTGTCGTGTTCCGGCATTATTGACCCAAGTTCCTGTACCTTATGGGACAGCAGCGTGTTCGCGATGCCACTGAATTTGCAAACACCCATAGGCGATGGTAACTGCTAAATTCTAAGTGGGCCATCAGCCAGTCTGCTGGCCAGCAGTAAAAATAAAATATTTATGAATTAGGGAATCGAACCCGTGATCTCCACAGGTAGTCATTGAAATGTTTGACTCTGGTTGGATCTTTTACTTCGGAGCCAGGATTCACCTTTGAATATTGCAAAAATGCTTTTGTTCACTAAAAACTGTCTGACAAAATACAAGGCTATTAATTGTTAGACTTTTTTATGGTAAAGACCAGCAGATAGACTGGCGGCCCACTTAATAGTAGCCAGTTACCGTCGCCTATGGATGTTTGCGATGCTAGAGGCATCGCGATCACGCTGCTGCCCCATAGGCGTAGACTTTTATGCAGGTGTAAAATTTACAATACACTAACTGGTAGTTGCCTTCTTTTCCGGGGAGTCCTCAACGAGCATCATCGGGCAGGCTTTTTTTATATACGTGTCAAAGTTGAACCTTCCATCGTCCACTATAGCGGCACCCAGACTGTTGTACATTGACTGAAATCGACAGAAGCATCCGTAATTATTATAGCATCATACAATTTCAAAGTCAAAATTCTTTTGCATAAAGTTTTCTTCATGAGATTTGAAAGGAATCACAGGGATTACTATCATATAAAAAGGTCTTTTGTCTCTAAAAGTACAACGTATTGACAACGCCATCTATGCTTCAAGTTTCTTTCAGAGACTGGAGTATGTTGTTCATTCATAAAACCATATAATCAGGACCGTCTTTACCCGGGGGTTCAAGGGGTGCGGTTGCACTCAGGCGCGTAGTCCTAGGGGGCGCACACAAGCCGAGCGCCAGAAATTTCGATATTTCATTAAACTCTAACTCATTCAATATCAACGCCATTGCAACTTTTTGTACACTTTAAATAATTTTGTTACAATTACATTGCGGTTTTTTTTTTGGTTGATTAAAGCGGGGGCGCAGGCTGACCACCCCGCACCCCGGCGTAGAATATGCTCAAGATGGCACTGTATGCAACTTACTTACAGTATTATTGTAGAAACGTAAATATAGTTATCATATCATAGTCATCATGAATATTTTGTAGTCAAAATTTTCCTCATAAAAGATCTTTCCATTTACAGTAACGACGCACCGACAACGCCATCTGTGACCTACGTTTATTTCAGACTGAAATTTGTTTATTTTGCAAAACTTTTGCATACATAAATAGACAATCTATTTTCCTAATCACGGTAGAATTTTAGGCCTAACAATAAAAGATTTAGTAAAAAGATGAGATACATTTTGGAGGCGCCGGGTATCGATCCCGGTACCTCTCGCATGCTAAGCGAGCGCTCTACCATCTGAGCTACGCCCCCGATACAGTTGGTAATGCAAAAACATTTACATAAGTTAAAATATTCCAAACTAGTTCAACAATTGCGAAATAGTAAAAGTTGCAAAACTTAGCCAAGGCAATGCCTTTATTAATGAATAAATCAGCAATATTCATAAATGAGCAAATTTCAATTGCTATTTAATTATATAATTGTGTGTAAAGAAGGAAATCACTTTCCTGGAAAGTTGACTCAATATCGCTTAGTAATGGTTGCCATTAATGTGTCAATATTCAGACATATGCTTCAAACCAGAATTTCACAAGAATATTTTTAAGACGATTAGGTGTCATAGGTGTGTCATTCCAACATGATCCTAGCGGTAAATTCCAGTTCAACCCAAAGTTTCATTTCGGTGCCCAGGGTCCGATTTCCGACTTTCTTTCTCCACTTCGCACAGTCTCCGGCATCCCTGATAGTGAATCCATTGGCACGCATATCACCTTTTATGAAGTTATGCCAACGCTTTTTGGGTCTACCCCACCTGCCGGGGCCCGGCGGAGGCGGCATGACCAGACATTTGTTACCCATGTAAGCAGCCGGTTGCCGTAAAACGTAGCTTTACCAGCGAAGGCGACGTTCCTGCAATTTATCTACAATGTCATAGATTTGTCATTGAATAGATCAACCTCGACAAACAACTAGTTCATTTTCTTATATGGAGACTAATAAAAATGAATTTGCCCTGTAGGTAGAGAATGAGCGCGGTATTGAAAATTGCAAAGGATTTCTAAAGATATTTGAGGTAATTTTAGGTTAATTTTATGTAGGTTTTATGTCGTATCTACCTACAAAATAAATTATTAACGTAATAATCAATCATTATAATTGTAGGTAGGTGTCAATTAATTATATAATTATACGATTAAGCAACAGGAGCAGGTTTTATTTAAAGTGTCTTCAAATAGCTAATTTAATATTTTTCAAAAAGCAAAATACATTATTTAGCTGACATATTAATTTGATATTGCTACCGATTCCTCTTGACCTCCCAGCAGCAAAATAAATCAGTCTTGTTAGCAAGGTGCCTGTGTTAGGTTAGGTTGATTTGGTCTTACTTCCCTGTATTTAAATTATATTAGTATATACCATGTTATGTTTTAAAGAGTTTTTTTTGTGGCAAACTTTTTTTTCTAATTTTAAAGAAGGCCTATTCTCAGCAGAATTCAAAAGGCTGATGTAAGTTTTATTATCCATTGCCAATGTGGTCTTTGACAACCTATCCAATAATATCTTTGACAACCTCCGTGGCGTAACGTGCAGGGGCGGAGAAAGAATACTAACTAACCTCTGCGGCCGGGGTCGGCCTGTCGTAAAAGGCGACAAAACAACCCACCCTAGCTAAGTGGCAGGGCCCCTAGCCCGTCTGGATGGCGACCACCTTTGGTTTTATGTAAGTATGCCGCCATAATAACTATGTTGTGTTTCCAGCATTAGTGACCCAGGTTCCAGTACTCCTATGTGGACAGTAGCGCATTCGCGGTGCCCCTAGCATCGCATACATACATAGGCGACGGTAACTGCTCAGCTATAAATATATATGGTCGCCAAATATAACTTACCACCATGAAGACGCACTCAACAACGGTTCTGTCGATTTCCTCGTTGGGATCCTCTCGATTCGGCAACAAGCCACTTATCATATAACACAATTGAACTACCTGTAATCGAATAGAAGAATTGCTCGAGCTCTCATAGGCAACAATTTCAATGTGTTTTTTTAATTGCTGTAGGCCAGCAGACAGGCTGACGGCCCGCTTAGAATTTAGTACTTACCGTCGCCTATGGATATTTGCAACGCCAGTGGCATCGCGAACACGCTGCTGTCCCAGAGTAAAGGAACTTGGGTCACTAATGCCGGAACACAACACACGGTTATTATGGCGACATCTTAAGACCAAATGTGGTCGCTATCCAGACAGGGTTGGGGCCCTATTACGTATCTAGGGTTGTTTTGTCGCCTTTTACGACAGGCTGGCCCCGGCCGCAGAGGTCTGTATTCTTTCTCCGCCCCTGCACGGATAATATGTCGACATGTAATGTGTCTAATTTCCATAAAAAAATCTCTCTTCGCATGAGTACAGTATTACGACATCGATGCTTACACGGCCGATATTTCTAACTTGTAGTAGAGGACATGGTAGCTAAGTGATATCACCGACGTAGATAGAGGTCACCGGATCGAATCCCACCATGGCATTCTCGACTGCTGTGACGATCACCGTGGCGTAACGGCTAACACACGTTGGAACGCTTGCTGAAGTCACGGGTCGACTCCCGTCCTGCGTCTGGATGTTTATGTATACAATTTATTTATTTACAAAAGAAAAGTATATACTTAGTATATTAGTTGTCTAGTACCAATAACAAAAGAGATATGTATGCTACTTACTCTGGGACTAGCGTTGTGTAACTCGTCTCAATATATATTTATATTGTAACATAATTGCCACGTACCGACGGAGAAGAAAATATCACGAGGAAATTTGCATACCATGTCCACCCGACTTGAATAAACATGGCAATATCTATACGTGTTCCATAGTACAGTGGTCGGCAACCTTATTACCCAAAGGGAGCCAAATATAGATAATAAACAATTGAAATTTATTCAAAGAGCCAATTCTTTTAACATAAGCTTTGTTTGAGTAGGATTACGTACGTACATTACGGAAATAATTATATATATTAAGTAATATTCTGTGTCTGGACTAAACATACGCGGAAGAGACGTAGACGAGGAGTCAAAGAGCCGCGCGTTGCCGACCACTGAGCTAGAACAAGGTCCGAATCCAGGAGTGGGACGTAAGGGGCTGTAATTATTATTAGGTTGTCTTACAAGGTTAAGCGGCGTCTGTGGTACTATGGTCTTCAGGGGTGTTTGCTGTTGGAGACCGAACATTCCAAACACGATGTAGTTAATAGCACCTGGCACGTAATGTTCGAACAAACCAGCGAGCTGCTCTCGTTCCTCCTCATTGTTGCGACTTCGGAGCCATCTAAATTTTTATGTAAATATGGAGGGTAGATAGATGTAAGCTTCAGGTTCCTGTACCTCTATGAGACAGCAACGTATTCGCAGTGCCCCTAGCGTTGCAAACATCCACAGGTGACAGTAACTGCTTACTATTAAAAGGACCGTCAGTCTGTCTGCTGTTTCTCAGCAATAAAAAAATTTAAGTAGAACTATCTCTGTGTTTGTAACATGTCCGTAAACATACGTTCAGATGGCGCCACTTTTTGCATCAGTGTAAATTTTAGAGGAAAGCGGCAATAAGAATTATTAAGTTATTAAGCATGCTGCTTCAATTCGTTTACAACAGCTATATATTATAATTAGATATACGCTTAATTATATATTATTTTTATAAATTATACGCATTTTAGAGCGTACATTATATGTACGATGATTATATGTATGGCTGGACATTTGTTCAATATCTCCCCCATATGAGATGTGTTTTCTTATATTTACTCAAAATAAGTAGCATAGGACTTGTGTTATGGGTACTAGACAAATAATAAACTACATATATACTTTTTTGTAAATAAATACATATTATATATAAACACCCACACATTTTATACATGACCTCCGCTAGCGTACCGAAGTTTGTTAGCCACGGAGGTCGTCAATAAATAAAAACACAGAATTAAAGGGGGAAAGCGCCCCATTAAGCCATAGAGGTCCAATTCAAAGTCACCTCAAGCTAGAGTGCACTCTATTTATTAATACAAGCTTAAACGAAGGTTTCCATTTACGGATGTGACTGATAGATGGCAGTCGCACAAGCATATAAGCCATTAATTTATTCGACGACCTCTCGATAGCGCACTTTGTAACGCATGAAAAAATCACAAATCCAATCCCATCTTGAGTCGGAGTATTTCAAATTTAAATTATAATTAGTATATAACAGTTGTCTATTAACCTACTTTGAAACTAGATGTCGCTGTATAAATTACCGCAATATATTTATTATCAAACTTGATGTAAACAAAATTAATATGTTTGATGAAGGCGAAATTTATTAAACAATCTGATGTAAGAAGTGATTGAATGAACTAACCGATCCCAATATGGCTGATATCCCAAATTTTTAGGGTCCACAAACACCATTCCCGCCCTGGACACGGTCGCCGGCGATGCGTAGTTCAGATCACCAACTTCAAAGAGCAACGAGCAATATGGAGCCAGTCTTATTCTCTCGCCATTCGCGAGAGTCAACAGCCTGTTGTCATCCATCACAGAATTCATGTTTTCAATCCATAGAGCATCTACGTCGCCATCGAAAAGGGAGTATCGGCGTTCGTCTTTGTCTGTCGGTCTGAAATATAATTATACACATTTTTATAAATAATTTATAGATATATGTATTCAATACACCCAACGTCATCTAATCAGACCCATAGTAAGCATCAATTCACTTGTGTTATGAGTATTATATGCTCGTATTACTTATAGATTTTTATTATGTAAATACAGATAAATAGATGTTAAACATAAATATATAGCTTAACTCGGGGCGAGATACAAATCTGTGATACGACAGTCATAATTAATATAATTTCTTTAATATTATAAAATACAATTATTTCTTTGTTATTATTGTAAGTAAATTATTATTATAAAATTTATTATATTATATTGCATAACAGTTTATTTAGAATTATATCCCAATGCAGGGTTCGGACGAATCTTGAAGGAACAGACAGTAAACCATCCAGTCCAACCAGTGTACAGACCTCACACTACGAGACAATATTTTAATTAATATGCAAAAAAATAATTAAAATACGCATATCGTGAGGGGATTCAAACCCGTGAACTTTGTAAGGCGGGCATCAAACTACGAACAGCTGCATGTCCCTACATTAACTAATATACAAAATACGTTCCGTTGCAATTTCACATCTCACCTATTCATTTCTCGGAATATTTTTGAATACAATCCATCCGTCCAATCTCTTGTAACCGGATCTAATATACCATAGAGTTCTATGACAGAGCATGCCTGTAAACAGACATTAAAACAGATTAGATACTTACTCTGTGGTAAACAGACACAGTTATCCGTGCAGAGGCGGAGGAAGAATACCAACCTCTGCGGCCGGGGTCGGCCTGTCGTAAAAGGCGACATAACAACCCACCCAGCTACGTGGTAGGGCCCTAAGCCCGTCTGGATGACGACCACGTTTGGTTTTAAGTATGCCGCCATAATAACCTTGTGTTGTGTTCCGGCATTAGTGACCCAAGTTCCTGTACCCTTATGCGACAACTAACTACTAAATTCTAAGCGGGCCGTCAGCCTGTCTGCTATCCTAAAGCAATAAAAAAAAGACAATGCAAAATATTTATTTATTAAAGACTAGCGGTCCATTCCTGCTTCGCATGCGCGGAAATTTATTTTTTAACATTTAATTTTCTAGACATAAGTATTTATTTTTTTCAAATATTTTTCCTTATAAAGTTTACACATGGATAATGGAAACTCATGGATTTTTGAAATCGGTCCAGTAGTTTTTTAGTTTGTTCGTTACAAACATACAAAAACACAAATATTTTCTTTTAATAATATAGTGTAGATAATGATAAGGCGAAAAAACACCGGTGGTCTTTGTTGGCTAGCACTGTGCCGAGTTTGGTTCTAGTTAAGGACAATGATGCTTTTTTATTTATTCATTTTTATCAGAGGGTTGGTTTAATTTGTTCTGAATAAATATTTCTTTCTTTCGAATCAAGATTTAGATGACAATATTTTTTGTTATACTGCCTGCTGTAACTAACTCCCCCTTTCAATCTTCTAACAGTATCTTTAAAGAAAGGCAGCTGCCGGTTAATAAATAATAACAAGTCATTACAACTTACGGATGGGCTCGGGCCTTCCTCTACAGGGAACAGAAGGAATACCCGCCACGCGTGTCCAACGCGGATTACACATACCACAGTATGACCTATGTAATCACGGTATGCATGTTTCCTCATAATGTTCACAATCACCGTCGGTAGGTGCCTATTATTTTATAATATACATAATCTCATATGATCATAAAAAACTGCTAAGGCATGCATGCCATGCTGAGATTCAAACTCTTGACTTTTAGACTGGCTAACGAGTACCTATTTTTCCATTAAATCGCAACAATTTAGATAGATAGATAATATTTTATTGTCACCAACTTAACCTAATGATATAATACAAGTTAAAAGAATATTCTAAATATTGGAGACAATGGGCGGCCTTATCGCTTTAAGCGATTTCTTTCAGGCAACCCATATATAAATTTCTTATGGAGAATACTAGCACTAATATATCTTGCGGTGTATAGAGAGAGAAAAAATATCTTCATGAATGAAACAAACATGATTCAAATCCAGGAAATAGTCAACAAACATGTCCTACATCATTAAATAATGTTCGACAACCATTCGCTTGAACACTCCTAAGGATTTTGCCTCGACGGGATTTAATATAAAAATAGTTTTTAAAGTCAACTACAGGTATAAAAATTGACTAAGAAATATCTATCTAACATGCAGTATCTACGTAACGTACGTTACGTTTAAAAATTCTCACCTTTGGATTAACAACTGTCAATTTAGTGGGTAGACCGAGGTTGGTCTGAGCGCTGACTAAAGTGTGAATAATAACCGATTTACCACCGCCAGTTGGACCCACTAACATTGTACAGTGTCTGGTCATCATAGTTTCGTAAAGTTGTACCACCTTGTCCACCTAACACAAAAAAAAAACTATGAATATAACAGACGTCGTCAGCCGTTCATTGTCCAGTGTTGGACGTAGGTCTCCCATAGTTTGCGTCACAAATCCCGGTCCCTTACTTTCTCCAGCCAGCCCCGATCGGCAACATCGGGCATCGGGCTGGCGGTCGTCTTACGCTACGTATCCGATCCGATATCTTATATCTGATACGTTGTTGAGCCGCGGTCATCACTCCAGGACTCGTTTGCTCCAGCGCCTATCGGTGCTGCAACAGACGTAACCGGTCCACTGCCACTTCAGAATGCATATTTTGCGAGCTATGTTGGTATCTTTGGTCCACTTACGAATTTTATAAGAAAAACACCCTTGGCTCACTAAGTGAAACTTGACTTGAAAGTACAGCGACATGTAAACTGTAGTTAAGGCAATTTAAGAGCTTATTTTATAAATATTGGTAAAATAAGGCGATATGTAATGTAATACACCTGTCTTCGACATAAAGTAGACAGCATTATTTTGACGCAGATACATTGAACATTAATTTTATTTTTCAAAATAATAGTAGGGTTTGTTTCTGACACAAAATTGTTTTATGTTCTTTAGGTTCAGCAGACGGGCTAACGGTCCACTTAATAGTAAACATTTACCGTCGTCTACAGATGTTTGCAATGCTAGGGGCATCGCGAACACGCTGCTATTCGCATAGTGGTATTGGAATCTGTGTTACTAACACCGGAACACTTATAAACAAAAGGCTTTTGCTATTCAGACGACCTTGGAGACCTGGAACGCTAGCTAGGTTGTTTTGTCGCCTTTTACGATAAGCCGACTTCGGCCGCAGGAGTTAGTATTCTTACTTCGCCTCTGAAGAGGAACTCATTATGGAGGTAGATATAATTTTTAGCAGGAAACAGACATCCAAAAATAAGAATCTTAATCCATCATTCTCCTGCGAAGTCATAAAAGGCGATTAATAAGCACCTTTTGCTACTATACCGGCACGCTATGATGGCCGTTTTGACGTTTGTCCACTCATGAAGTTTCGTATTAATTAGTAATTATTTTTGAAGGAGTAAATTGCTGTTCTTTATTGTCAATAGCGACGTGCAGTTATTGACAATAAAGAACAGCAATTTGCTCTTTTAAATGTAATTACTAATTAATACGAAACTTCATGGAGTGGACAAACGTCAAAACGACCATCATAGCGTACCGGTAGCATAGTTTGGCTACCAAAAGAAGGCCACCGTTCCGTTCTCCATCCGGGGCTGGTCAAAACCAAATTTAGCCACATCTACTCTAAGCTACTAATGCAACGCCGTACAATATACACGTTTTGCCCAGCAATTGAAATATAGAATTTTTTAAATAAAACCCAATATGTTGTATGTATGTTTTTGTTGCTATAGAATAATTATAAAGTTCATTTGTAATTTTATATGCCATATAAAGGTGATACGTTCACTAAATTTCAACTTTATATATGCTTATTACATATTTCTAACAAATTAATTTGATTTGCCTATATTTGCCAAACAACTATAATGCTAACAATATTGATCGCTGCTGAACAAACAAGTTTAATGAGGCGATTTTATACCAATCTGTGTCTTTAAGTAAGCAGATGTTTAATTTGGTAAATATGGTTTATATAACAACATATATTACCTGATGATCCAAAACAATATAACCATCAGTCTCAAGCACATCAATAACGGCCACATTAAACTCGGGGTAACCCACACGAGGACATTCCAATCCAGGAAACAAGTCTTTTATCAGACCGAGAAAAAGCGGTACGTCTTCAAAAATAAATTTTGGATGATTCATGTCCCTATAATACAATTCTCTAGTTACTTATAATAATCTTACATATTAGTGTTTTTGTTAAGAACCCTACGAATACCTTAAAGTTTCAAGCCTAGGTGGTCAAGGTCAAGTATGCCGCCGTAATAACCTCGTGTTGTGGCCACTATTAAGTGGGTAGTCAGCCTGTCTAGCTGTTTCTCAGGAATAAAAAAAACAAATTCTTCACTTAGCCGGTTATAATTGTTTTAGCTAAAATTCGTTATAACCCAAACTTCCAATTAGGTGCCCGGAAGTCACTTCCTGACTTTCATTCTTTCACTTAACATAATAATAGGTGTCGCTAATAGTGAGTGGATTGGTCTGTATCATTGTTTAAGACCTCAAGTCAACATTGCTTGGGTCTTGCTTGATCCTGTCGGGGCTTATCTTATCTTGTTTCAGAGCCGAGAAATATCTCGGACACTTCGACCCAATGGGATCTTTTGTGTTCCCCTAGATAGCAATCACTCCTCTCCAATCTCATTGAAGATTTGCTTCATACGCCTAACAATGAGATATGGAGATAGGAGCCTGTAGTCTTCCGGTGTCGGATATCCTAACTCCAAAAGATTCATTCGCCTCCTGGCCAATGCATCGCATGTACACAGTAGGTGTTCCATGCGTTCTGTATGTTCCCCACACAAGCTGCACATAGGTGTCGCGGTTAGACCCATCTTCATGAGCATGTTATTGGTTCCAAAGTGCCCAGTAAAGGCCCCAAGCAAGTAACGTATTTGCCCCCTGCTCATGTTCCAGATGGATCCTCGTGCTTTGTACGTGGATCCCAAAATTTTTTTTGGAGTGTTCCAGACCGATTCTAGTCAGCCAGTGTTGTTGTTGACTGCGGTCTGCAAAATCCCTGAATGTGGCTTTCACGAGGCTAGTCGGAATGCCTACACATGGTTCTGGACCCATAAAATCATTAGTTGAGCCCTCTCTTGCCAGTTCATCTGCCATTTCATTGCCATGAATTCCTTCATGTCCCGGGACCCAAATTAATTTTACCCTGTTATGCTTTCCAAGCCTATTTAAAATTTGAATGGCATCCAGGACAAGTCTGGAATCAACTTTGAAGGAGGCGATGGCCCTGATTGCAGCTTGACTGTCACTGAGAATATATATAGATTTGCCTTTGGTGCCTCTATCTATGTTCTCCTGAGCACAGGTTATTATGGCATATGTTTCAGCCTGGAATACACTTGCCATTTTTCCCAAGCTTTTACAAAATTTGTAGTCTTTTGCGTATACTCCCGCCCCTGTACCTGATTCCATTTTGGATCCATCAGTGTACCATACCAGACTATTATGTTCCAGTGGATCTGGTCCCTTTATCCATTCCATTCTTTTTGGAATTTGGACTCTGAAAAGCCTTTCAAATATAAACCTGGTTTGCATTTTATCAGATATCATATGTATTAGTCGATCCAGGTCGTCATTTCCATCAAATTCTGCATCCTGTCGGGGCTAGGACGAAGTGATATTCACATTTGTTCCCATCGTACATGGCTGTAAAACATTGCCATATAAACAAAGCCATCATTCTTACTATTTGTTCACATAACATTTTTCATATGATATGACAGCTGGCGTGAGAGTTCCTACACAATATGTGCTCAACATATCCAACACAGCATATTCTTCATCGTAACTCACGACTCCTGTGTTGCCTCGTTGCATGTTCATAAAGATGCAAATAGTGCTGTTTTTCAACTTTTGAGTTTCTTTAAATATACTATTCCAACTGCGTCTGAAGATTTAGCTAAATTTAATTTCCACAATCTCGATAGAAACCAGTTGATGTATTTTCCCTAGGAAAGTAATGCGATTGACTGTTTCTTATTTCTAGTCCAAAAAAAATGTTCTTTAGCATCTCCGCATTTTTTCCTGATATTATATAAATATTTGTATATTTTTATGAATGAGAATTTATCCGAGGCAGTTCATACAAACCTTAAAGCTCTCATCAGAACCATAATTTCGCTCAAGTTCACAGATTCCCGCCGCAATTTCCCAGCCATCCGCAACACCGCCGTCAAAGCGCGCAACCCCCAGTCGTAATGGGACTGCTTAGAAAGCTGTTCTCGTGCTACTTTATATAACACCGTCATTTTTTTAGCTAACACCTAGAATTAAAAAGTTTTTATATCGTCATTGATAGACTGGTAGTGGTTGAACGCTGGATAAGCGGGCATGCCTGAGCTCAGATAATATGACGAGTGGGTTATATTTGTCACTCTCCGCGTAGCCGATTACTCAACTCGAGTCGCCGTCAAAAACGGACACCACTATATACATTAGTGGTCAAGTAATACAAGGCTGATTGTTTAAAACTGTTTGTAGTTGTTATGTAGAAGTTGCAATAGTAAATAGTAGATAGCATTAACTATTGCATTTTATTTAATTATATAAATACTGGAATATTAATATAATGTTTACCCCAGTGGGTCACGTCGGACACCGCGAGTCCGCATGTCCTCGATCACATAGAAACCTCTAAGCGACCGATAGACACTGTTTTGTCTCTTTTTACTAAAGCAAGGGAGCCAGGCGCCCCACAGTATAGCCTGGACGCTTGGTATAAAAAATTCGAAAAGACTTAGAATTTATGGCATTTTTAACAAGTTGTTTACAAAATACCTCCCATTTAACATTTCGAAAAATAATGAGTACATCGCTGTTTTTGTAAGTCGCCCATTATAGTATGATTTTTTATACAGGGTGACTTTGACAAACCGGTCCAAATTTTTTTTACGCACTAAACATCATTTAAGGAACCCATTTTTGCAAAAAAAATTGTATGTCAAATTTTCACCATAAAATATTTCATATAGGATCATTAATTCAATCATACAGAATAATCATATGGTGCAAACAGCGTACGTTAACCTGTTATTACCTGTCTCTGTCACACCCGCGTAAATGAGTAGTGCGTATTCGCTCGCCAATGCCGCCGTCCTCGGCCTTTTACTAGGTCAGATGGAGAGGTCATTGACACACTAGCGCCGTATTATGTAAATTGCGAGTTCTTTGAATGACTTTGTGATGCTGATTACTCAACATTTTTGTACTATGTGATACAAAACTAAAATATATGTTTCTCATAACTTTTACTAAAGATTTTTCTGTGTGAATTTGGGCGGGTTTGTCAAAGTCACCCTGTATATTGGTGTGGCCTTGAGGAAAGTATGATATCGTGCAGTGTTTCCGTCATGGCGTTTAACGTATTAACCAGCGTTATATCCCGGTCGCATCTAACTTTGACGTTGAAAACGAGGTGCGCTATTGGGTATTATCGTGGTCAAAACTTCTATATGACACGTCTTCGTCTACGACTGTTGGGTGCGCTTATATTTATATAATATTAACCTTGGCTGTAAGGAATCCATCAGAAAACAGCGAGATCATACATATCATTTCTAAATCTGGTAATATGCACACAACTGGTCGGAAAAGTGCTTTCACCGACTCGGGCAGCTCTGTCCGGCCAGCATATCCTGGATTCATTGTTATGAAGATTCCTACTTTGTTGTCCATTGCGATCTCTTGACCTTCAAACTGAAAAGATTACATGTTACGGATTTTATCGATGGAAGATTATTGCAAAAACTTTACAAAAATAATGCTGAATGTATATTGAGCATTATTTTGTGGTATCGCAAGATACGCTTCTTTAGATTCTTCTTTACACTTATAATTGTTTTATCTCGAACACATAACGAAAAGTATAATTTAAGTCTTGAGGCATGTTGATAAGTATCATAACTACCTCCCTGAGCCACTCTTTTGGAGTGGAATGTTGTAATTTCCATCTGAACAAAGAAGCAATTCTAACCCCGAAAGGAAAGTCGAGAGATAACTTAAATGTACCGTGAACTATCAAAAATATTAATTCATTATTTGTATATCATATTTCCTTAGCGAAGTGATCGAATATCTGATCAACATAGCCAATTTATGAGATATTCTTTAGATATTTTAAGGAAATTATTGATCTTCCTATTTTTTGTATGTAAATAAATTATGCTGCAAATTTAATTTTAAGGAAACTATGACAGTAGAACTGGTGACACTTATCATACCAGAATGTTACGTTATATGTAGGAACTCCACGGTAAGAATTGTATCAGTATGATCAAGTTAGAAAGTTTAGGAATGAAATTTGATAAATACACAGACAAAGGTACATCACCATCATGTAATACACAAAAAATTACCGTAAATATTGAATGACTACTATGATAGAAAAGTAAAGTAAATATATAAATAAGGAATAATGTATGGAGATAAAAACGAAATGTCAGAATACGAAATGACAGAAAGTTACCGTGAATCTTATTAATTTCATTAATAAAGCGCTTCTAATGCATTGCAATTGCGTCGATATCACCGATAATACGGAAATATCGATTCTATTGAATTCGTCGAAGCAGCCCCAAGCACCACATTGACATAGCCCAGCCAAGATCTGACCAACAGCTCGGAAGTCCATGCCCTCACCACAATTAGTTACAACACATAGCAAACCTAAAGCTTTTGCCAGATCTTTTGTTGTTTCCGTTTTGCCTGTACCTGCTGGACCTACGAAGGTTTTGTAACGTAAAATAAATTGATTGAACTATAAGTACCTATTTGTTTTAAAACTAATGAAATTTATGTTATATTAATGATATATTACTATGTACCATGTAATATTTGTTAAATTATCTGTAATAAAAATAATTTATAAATAACTGTTTATGGTTTAATAATAGTTTCTATCCTATGCCGAAAAATCAACAAAGAAAACAACTGAACTGAAACTAAACATAATTTTAAATAAATGAAGTTTCTAAGACAAATAATATTGACGACAAGTTTATTAAAAAAAATAATTTTAATGATAGACTCAAGATCATTACATGTAAGATCGGTTGTAAATGATACTAAAGAAATATTACAAATTTGAACCTGCTGGAGCTCCACCTAATTGCATAGTAAGAGCCTGGGTGATGGTTAAATAAATACGATCTGTAAGAGGTGTGATCACTAATCGCCCATTGAGGCCCATGTATTCATAGCCATATTCAAAAACTCCTGTAAAAGAAATGTAAACATTGATCTTGTTTAGATAAATTTAGAGCTTAATGAACGTCACCAATTCGACAAAAACATATATAAATCTTGATCGTCATTATTTGTACCAGAGTTGGCTATTAAGCATTTTTACTTTCGCTCTTTGCTCAAGGAAATAGATGGAATAAATTTGGCCCAATTAGATTTTTTTATAGGAGTGGCTATTGTCTCATCATCCATGGGCCAGTTTTGTTTGTTATTTAGCAAAGTGTACCTAAGGCAGGTAAAGTTAAATGGGGCCCTATAGATTTTCCACCCATAAGTACTAAATGTTTCATTGTATTAAACATCGAATTTTGAGTAAAAAACGTCACACCTGTACACTGTTTAATCCATAGATTATCATCTCTTTTCAGCCAATAGAAACGGAGTTGGCTTTCCCATTCAAATTCTGCCGCTTCAGTGACATTATCTCGGACGAATCCTTCTATTATATCCCGTGCATGTACGTCTATTGTTGTTATTGTTCTGAATTTTAGACGATCATTTGACGATAGATCTAAATAGAAAAACATCATAAACATTTAAAACGTTTTTAATTGCCAGTATTAAACTAAACCTAAAATTATTCACGTTTTAAATTTAAGTCTATCAAACTATTTATAAAATTATTTTAATTTGGAAAAATACTTTTCCAATTATTGTTTTCATATTGAAATTTGTTTATGACATTTCATCTCAGTGAAGGATGTTTTTATCATTAATTATTTACGTAGGATATGTTCTTGTCTTACCTTGTCTGACTTTAACAACAAGTCCATCCAATTGTTCGTTTTGCTGCTGCAAATGTTCCTTCATTGCTCTCTTGTCTCCTTTTCTAATTCTTATGAAAGTTTCCTCTGTTTCAGCTGTCCACCATGCACCATTAGCTGCTAAGCATACCATACCTTGATACTCCATGATCCATTCAGTTCTACGAGTAGAAATAAATATTAATCACTTCATTCGCCATGTAGTGTCCAAATTCTACTATAATTAAAAATAATGTATTATATTTCTTGATTACATTAAAACGAGCAGCTAAATCGGTGGCTTTTTGGAAGAACAAAAGCTGTGTTTAGAGTTTGCTTATCTGTGAACATATGTCTGTAAATATTTGATTTTCATGCTTGGACTTCTCAATAGGAGGAACGAACAGTATACACGCCACACTCACCTGGACATGCAGTTAGTCGGTAAATAAAATCATGTGTATCTATAGATATGCTAAAGAAACAGGAGATAACAGAAATTCTAGACCTTGGTATTTTCCAATTTTTCCCATAGTAAAATATTGCTTTCTTTGTTATGAACTTGTTGGTATTTTTCATTTCAATCAGAATCAAATTCATCCAATCCTCTACTCGACCTTCAGTGTAAACAACGTTACGAAAATCCATTATCTGAAAATTCAGCATATAATAGTAGATTTTCACTATGTACAATTAACTAATTTATCATTTATGAATATAGATATCGAAAGTTTCTTGAAAATAATGTAAGTAGTAAATAAAAAAGAATGAGAAGAACCATGATATATCTTACCTCGCCTTCAGCAGATATCATTTTCGCTGCAACTGGTCGATTCGTGTGATCTACATATAAATCCAAAGCCCTTATATTGTCAAACATCTGAAAGTATATCCAAATTTTGTATGAATCCCTTTATTAGAACTTTAATGTTATGTACTATTTCCCTTAATTTTTTATGCGAACATAATTATCAGCGTTATCTTTATTTCAGCTTTGAATTAAATTTGAAACTCAAATTTTCGTTTTGCTTAGAGTCAATTTCTTTTTATCTTCGCCACCCCTGTTGGAAGTGTATTAAGACGCATGTTATCGTTTATGGCTTCGAGTCAATACTTCTAGGGTCTAACGTTTCTGCTGTGAATGTTTGTTCCTTGTATAAGTAGCCAATTGCCACTAAAACGATCATACCACCTAAAGCGGCTCTCTATTTGTCGGTAATACCACGCATATGAATTGCAAGTTTCTTACGCGGTTCTTTTATGTCACTTTTCCGTCATTTTTCCGTCAAACTTTTGCATTTAACGCCCTGGACTCACCATGTACAACAATTTACGTTGTGGGTCCATCTACTTCTCTATTACCGATTTAAGGAAGATATGTTATTCCCATGTTTGGAATAATAGATAAATGTATAGCTATATTATAATACCTACTAGCATTAATTCTACATTTCATTTTAGGTGGACATATAAGGCTAAAATTAATATGTGTATCGTAACATGCAATAGTATGATTTTTACCTTGATCATGTGTTCTTGTACACAACTACATTCGCTGCTTCCTAATATAGAAAGCAGTTCATCGGTAGATATGAAGAAAAATCTTGGAAATATTCTCCTCTTGGAATCTAAATAGTCGTTCAGAGATTTTTGACATCTGTTACAAACAATTCGAGTGGACATATTTTTAATAGCGTACCAAAATATTTACTCTAGTCTATTAGAGATGACACTAATTTATACATTCATGAGACATATCTTCCGCTAAAGTAAACTTTATTGCAAAACTTGAATTACAAACATGTAATTCAAAGGTTTTAGTTTAAAGTTCAAAGTAAGATGATCACAGTTTTCGGCTCAAGTTTTCTTAGTAAGTTTTGGTTTAAATGATAACAATTGTTGATTGCAGACAAGCATCAGGAATCAATTAGTTTTTTCGCCTTGTTACCTTATTTATTTTTCTGGTAAGAACCAGGCAGCTATCGGAATCAATAATTCAAGTAACATTTTTAGTAGGAAAATCGTTAAAACTCACTTTTGTAAACCCAATCCTAAATTAACGAATTCTTCTAGTCTTCCTCCAATAGTACAACAGTCTACTACGTTCAATCGTTTTGCTGTATCCAACATGATCTGAAATGTTTTTATTAATAAGTCCGTTTCTTTCATTGCAAAATTATATTATATCAGAGACAGGAAGAACAGTTATACTACTATCACGTTGAATTAAATTACGAGAAATAGAATAGACCAATATAATTATAATTGTGTACAAGTAAATACCTTTCTAAAAGCTTTATCAATGTCGTCAAACTTCTTTGCTTCTTCTGGCAACTGAGCTCTTATATCACCACCAACAAATATACCTTCCAAATATAGCCATTTCCGCTGTGTTGCCATCCACTCCTCTATTATCTCTGATATGAGTGAAAGACGCCGTTCCCAGGTTTGCACCACTGTTAAGAAGGGACCAATGAATCTGAAATGGTCATTTCAAAATCACTAAACTTGACTACATGATTTTGACTTATATGATTTGGCCTAGGTCTGAAGGTTTACTCGCCAAATTGATACTAGTGGACTGTATTAATGATTGTGAATTGGTCCCCACACTAAAACAGCGGAAGCTCCACCAATTTTATGATTTCCCAGTCTGGATCGGTTCAGATGCATCTCGCAGAGGAATCACGCACGGCGACACTCTTACGTTATAAATTCTCGTCTAAGTACACTGCGCTTGTCTTATGTGTAAGGATTTTGGTTCTGGCACGGCCAATAATAATGTCTAAAAATGTGAGGCACACGAATTTCGCACACAGTGCAAAAAGTGTTCTTTATTTTGTTTTGTTTGTAAAATATTGATACACTAATAGTAATCGTTCACACGGTGTCGACCGTCACTTCTCGCAAACTTAAGGGTAGTTGATTAAATTGGCAGAGCAACTGGTTTTACCCACTTAAATCTAGACACGGCCGAGCATGTAGTGTGTTGTTTCGCCTTTTACGACAGACAGAACCCGGCTGCAGAGATCAATATTCTTTCTCCGCCCCTGTACGGATAAAACTGAGCCATGTATTACATTAGTTAAAAGAACAATCATTATGAAATATTATTTGCTTGAAATAAATCTCATTGCCTGGAATCACACAGAATAGATCACTGAAAGATAACAGATTTCTGATTTTACAATTTTGAGACAGGGAAGGGCTTCATACGATTTGTCTTGTCGAGGTTGGAGAAGAAAACAAATTAACCATTATTTATCTATTGCTTCAGTTTTCTAGCTTTGGTCAAGAATTGAAAAATCATGGAAGATTATCAATGAAAAAGATACGCAAAGCTCAGGCTTTAGGAAAATTGAAAGTTTCAGAGGAAACTTGTAACAAAAATATTTGAAGGAAATAATAGCAGCATCACATGGTAACAACGTTCTTACCGTTTAGATTAATTTGTGTACTTACTGCGACGCAGCCATACTCTGCAACGACATTGCGTCATCATCTAATTTTACAGTGATCTCGTCGCAAGGATTGAGGGTGTATCCTCTATCCTCGCCTCTGTTGAAGTGACGTTGAACTGTAAACGCTATAGAAGCCCACGTGTCTTGTACTTCTTTCACGCCTCTTTCTATTGCTAGTTCCTAGAAAATTAATGATTGATTTTTATTTGTTTGCCTAAAGTCAAACATTTGGTCTTAGATACTTTTAGCTTTAAAGATAGTAAGTTCATATATCGCTAAATATATTTCTGACATGCGTTTTATCGGAAGCTTATCTGAAGCAGGATCCCCTCCAGCTATGCTGGACTAGATAACGAGGCAGAAGGGCATTGTACGACCTCCCTCCCGCCGTAAAAATTAGCTACGGGCGGCGGCATCGCACCGCACCGGCTGAACTGGGGGAGGTTCTGCCACCGACACCCACGCCACGAAGAAGGTGGTACCTGTGCTTTTCATGCTCCCTCCTAAATTACAAATTGACACAAGAGAATATCGGCGGCCATAAACCTCTCTCTTTCACATCTCGGAAGGGGTCAGTCCAAACACAATGAGCAGATCGGCACCGGTCTGGCCACGTTATTAGACAAACCTGTTCCTGGCCCAGGCAGGAAGATAGCTGTTAACTAACTAAATAATAGTCACCAGAACCGATCATTTCTTCATCAAATCAAGCTTTTTCAAGATACTTATTTAGATGGGTTTTATTACTAACTGTAACGTTGGCACGTGATGAAGGGATTAAAAAAAAATTACCTTTATAGCGTGATTTACAATTTCTTCGGCAACATCCTGATACTTATGCAGTTCCATGGCGAACATGTTTTCTAAAGTAAAACGTTCTGGCGACATATCGAAGTCCTGACCTAATTTAAAGATAAATGTAATAGATTTAAAACATTTCAGAAAATTTCAGATATTGAGCAAACGTTCTGAATATGTCAGTGACTGTCTGTCAGGTCTGTCAGGTCGGGCTTAAATTTTCGGTGGATAGTTTTACGTTCCAAATACTAGCTTTCTTTCGTATAGCCAGACTTATCGAAAGAGTTTGTGGTTATTTAGAGACAGAAGCAAAAGCCCTAGCTTAGCTAAATGTTTTTATAAATTTGTAGCATTATAAATTTTTTGCCTATATTTTTAAATAGATAAAACTTACCCGTATTAAATGTTACAATAAAATATATACTTTTTACATTTTACCTTAATGACAGTGCACTACATAAAAACATATTTGGAATTGTGACAAAATAATTTTATTAATTTGTGAATGTTGTTAATTCAATGTTTCATACAAATAAATAATTTTATTTGATTTCAACTTGGTTATTGGTTTTTAAAGGAGGATCCGTCCATTGATTTCAATCACGAATCAAACGCTGAATAGTGTCTTACTTCTGCCATCTGGCAGAAACAGTTTGTTTGTCACCACAATGCAGTATACTCAACTTGAATATAATTACAAAACCTCACCTGTTTTTGCCATAAGTTCTTTCCAATGGCGTTCTCGCATCGCCTCGTTTTTAAGAGAAACCATTAATGGAACTATGCCTTTGAATTGCTTCATTTTAAGGTCTAACATCAGACCCGTAGGACTTAATCGTACTGCTTTAGGAAGTTTCCTGACAAGACATGAAATATTCTTGTATAATAATGTCTTTTAGTCACAGAAAACAGAAAAAGGAATAGAGTAAAACTTTGTAACCGTTATATATTATTTTAGAACAATCACCCTTGTAAATTTTTGTGAATTAATGATATTGACTTTGTTAAATACATTTATTGTGTCATCTCAGATTTTCATACATACAAAAAGTCTATCATAACTATTTTACAATATATAATTTTTAAATATGTTATTTCTTATATTATTGACAGCGTCTACTCGACACGAAATAGCTTTATTAGACTTTTACAACTCCCTATACGACTCCATCCCCTCGTATATGTGATGATGTAATAGTTTAGGAAGTTTAAAAAAATACAACAAATCGATAACTGAGTTTTTATGTTTTTATTGTTGTTTATATCGTTGTTAGACAAAACCCAAACATGTTTTCAATCGTTTAGCAATTGTTATAGCGATCATGGTCATCTTGTTACAGCAGGGTGATAGATACAGACCTTTTCATGTTTTACCATTTATGCTTCTTGGCCTCCAACCTGCTGTGTTTATTAAGGGACCTCATTCGAACTATATGAACTCATGCTATATTCTTTGCGCTGGGACTCCAAGTTAACAGCCGCGCAGAAGTGTCTGTTCAACGACTACAGAATGTTACCTAACGTAATGTATTTGGAACAATACTATTTTATTATATATAATAAAAATCACCTGTAATCCTTGAAGAACTGTTCAATGCCATCAACTAAAGCCTGTGGATTAAGATTCACCCATAACGTCTTCGCCCATAATTCCCTGGCCATCTTCTGTGCTTTGTAAATTTTATAAATCAAGTCCATAGCTTGGTAGTCGTTTTTGGCACGGATGAAGTTCGAAAAGTCAGCAAGTGGATTGTCAAAAAGCTGTTCAGCAGCTTGTAAAGCAATTTTACGTGATTCCAATTCTTCAAAGTATTTTCCGTACTCCTGTTTTTGTAGGAAAAGAATATCACATCGTCATTATTATAACATAAAACAAAACATCAAAAAGTAACACAAGCTTTTGATAGAATTACATTACAGTAGTCTCACATGTTATTGAGAAAACTATAAAGCACTGAAAATATCTATGAAAATATCAGAATAAAGCAAAGAAAACACTAGAAGCTTGTGAATGGTCTTGGATATTTCCAGTAAAAATAGTACTAGATATTTCTACTAAATTTTCTTTATTAAGCCAGCATTAAAGTATCTATCCGTGCAGGGGCGGAGAATGAATACTAACCTCTGTGGCCGGGGTCGGCCTGTCGTAAAAGGCGACAAAACAACCCACCCTAGCTACGTGGTAGGGCCTCAAGCCCGTCTGGATGGCGACCACCTTTGATCTTAAGTATGCCGCCATAATAACCTTGTGTTGTATTCCGGCATTAGTGACCCAAGTTCCTGTACCCTTATGGGACAGCAGCGTGTTCGCGGTGCCATTAGCGTTGCAAACACCTATAGGCGACGGTAACTGCTAAATCCTAAGCGGGCCGTCAGCCTGTCTGCTGTCCTACAGCAATTAAAAAAAATCTATTGAATTAGCTTATTTTTTATTGCTGTTATACAGCGGATAGGTTTTCAGTTAACTTAATAGTAAGCAGTTACCGTCGCCTATGGACGTTTGCGACGTAGATGCACCGCTAATACGCTGCCGTCTGCGTTAGAGAACTGTAACCATATCCAGAACATAACAGAAGGTTATTATGGCGGCATATTAAGGACCACTTAGGGTTGTTTTATCGCCTTTTACTAAAGGCCAACTCCGGCTGCAGGGGTCATTATTCTTACTCTACGCTAACATAGAGATAAATTACTAAGTAACAAAATAGGGCACTAACTTCACATTTCTTGGTTTCGTTTCAATAATTACAACAAAAGTCGCTATAATAACTGAATTCAGCCATACAGAACAATATCCCTTTGTCCCGACGTGATATCTTCGAGTTTTATATTTTAAAAGAAAACTAGAAGACTGCCCATTGATTTTTTCATTTTTAAAACTTATGATATTTGCTTACTTCCATCAGCAGCATGCCTCGGTCCATGTCATCACCGACGGTGGCAGGTCCTCCTGTATCAAACTTTTCAATGAAATCGTCCAGTTCTTTCAAAAAGTTCGCAATCTCAATTACATTCAGCTTCGAGAACTTTTCCTTTGTTTGTTCTAAAGTGTTTCCGCGAAATAGGGATGTTTGGTACAAAGTACCCCATGATGTTTCAAGGTTTTTCGCAAAAGATATGTCATCATCTGATACCTAGGATTCAATATAATTAGTAATCATTAGATAACCTGATCTTGGAGACCGATCCAAAGGTTCTTTTTCCAAAAAATTCTATCCGTGCAGGGGCAGAGAAAGAATACTAACCTCTGCGGCCAGGGTCGGTCTGTCGTAAAATGCGACAAAAAAGTCCACCCTAGCCGTAGCTAGGGTACGGGTAGGGCGGGCCTCAAGCCCGTCTGGATGGCAACCACCTTAAGTATGCCGCCATAATAATCTTGTGTTGTGTTCCGGCATTAGTGATCCTTATGGGACAGCAGCATGTTCGCGATGCCACTGGCGATGCTAACACCCATAGGCGATTGTAACTGCTAAATTCTAAGCGGGCCGTCAGCCTATGTGCTATCCAACGGCAATAAAAAAACCTCATTATCATCATAATTATTAATATTATTAGGTTGAAGATCCGAAAATCTGGGTGGTACTTTACATCCAAAAGTATACGTAGAGGCACAGGCAGTATTTAAATTTTGCATGATTGCTCAATATAATTTAGCATTTAGTTCAATTAAAATACAATAAAATAACCGTAGAAATTGCAGGTATAATATTTAAGATAATGTATATAGAATATCCCAACTATGCTATCGAAAAAAAAATTAAATTGATAATTTGGAGGCGCCAGGTATCGATCCCGGTACCTCTCGCATGCTAAGCGAGCGCTCTACCATCTGAGCTACGCCCCCGATATATAGGTATAATACATTTTAAAATTAATTTTATAAACAAGGTTCTCAGATTAAAAACTTAATTTTGTTGTGCAACTTATAATGCGTAATTTATATAATGTCTTTTTACGTGCCAAAACATATTTGTGGCGTTTCACTTCGACCGGACTCATGGAACATGACGTCGCTGAAGATATAAATGTCAATAACATATATGTATAGGATCATGCCCAGACCTACTTAATATGGAGAGTTCAGATATCGCATGTTGTACAAATAACTGAAAGATACAGCTTTCCCGTGCAGATCTTAGCGTTGAAATCCCGGTTACCCACTAAATTTCTGCTTCGGCGGGCTGGGTCTACTTTCAGATTTTTCACAACTTCACACAGTTTTCACTATCGGCGGTAGTTAGTACAATATCATCCTTTACTACGTCAAACTAGCACTTTTGGGTGTATTCGGCGGAGGCGACATGGAGACCTTTGTTCCCATAGGTAAACGTAGCCTGTTACTGTAAAATGTGGTTGTATCATCAGATTTTTTTTTATTGCTGAGGAATAGCAGATAGTCTGGCAGCCCACTTAATAGTAAGCAGTTACCGTCGCCTATGGATGTTTGTGACGCTAACACGCTGCTGTCCCATAGGGTTACAGAAACCCGGGTCACTAATGCCGGAACACAATACAAGGTTATTTTAGCGACATACTTAAGACCAAAGGTGGTTGCCATTTTTGGTCCATATATAGGGTGCTTGTCATTGAGACGGGCTTGGGGCCCTACCACGTACCTAGGGTTGTTTTGTCGCCTTTTACAACAGGCCGACCTTGGCCGCAGAGGTCAGTTAGTATTCTTACTGTACCACTGGATGGAGAAAAACGACATTCTTGCAATTTTGAGACCAGTCCAGAGACTATTTGCAAAAATATTTTGCCTAGAGCCTGCCTATAATGTAATATTATAGATTCAAGCAAATAGGGACATACCTAGTCAGGTCATAAGTATTGTCACACAGTAAAAACTTTTCTTTTAGAATGCTGGCCACAAAAAAGTTTATTGAATTCGAATTTCGAATTGTTCATGAAAATAAAAATGTATACTTTTAGAATTTTACTCATTTTTAAATATGGAGTGGATGCTTAAAGAAGACCGTGTTGCAGTTATTGCGTTGCATCGTTGCAGTTACGCGCCAATTCAAATTTATAACATACTGAAAAATTTGAATATAACCAAAAGATTCGTTTATCGTACCATCAAACGATACAATGAAGACTCTAGTGTAGATGACAGGTCAAGAAGTGGTCGCCCTCGGTCTGTTAGGACTCCAGCAGTGATAAAAGCTGTGAAGGCACGAATTCAAAGAAATCCCAAACGTAAGCAGAAACTGTTGGCCCTTCAGATGGGGTTAAGCAGAACCACGGTGAAAAGGGTGTTAAATGAAGACTTAGGGCTTCGGGCATATCGAAGAAAAACAGGACATCGTTTGAATGCTCGTCTAATGGACCTGAGACTGAAGAGATGCCGCGCTTTGTTGAAGCGATACGCGGGAAAAAAATATCGGGAAATTATTTTTTCGGATGAAAAAATGTTTACCGTAGAAGAGAGCTACAACAAACAAAATGATAAGGTGTACGCACACAGTAGTGAAGAAGCGAGCAACCGTATTCCACGTGTCCAACGAGGTCATTTTCCATCCGCTCATGGTATGGTTGGGAGTTTCTTATTGGGGCTTAACAGAGGTACATTTTTGTGAGAAAGGTGTAAAAACGAATACTGTTGTGTATCAAAATACAGTCCTGACGAACCTTGTGGAACCTGTTTCTCATACCATGTTCAATAACAGGCACTGGGTATTCCAACAAGATTCGGCGCCAGCTCATAGAGCGAAGAGCACACAAGACTGGCTGGCGGCGCGTGAAATCGACTTCATCCGGCACGAAGACTGGCCCTCCTCCAGTCCAGATTTGAATCCGTTAGATTACAAGATATGGCAACACTTGGAGGAAAAGGCGTGCTCAAAGCCTCATCCCAATTTGGAGTCACTCAAGACATCCTTGATTAAGGCAGCCGCCGATATTGACATGGACCTCGTTCGTGCTGCGATAGACGACTGGCCGCGCAAATTGAAGGCCTGTATTCAAAATCACGGAGGTCATTTTGAATAAACTTTAATGTCGTAAGAATCTATGTTTTGTTAAGTTCATTTTGGTATATGAATGGTTACATAATGAATAAACTTGTTACAATTATTTTACATTAAACATGTGACAGAATTTATGACCTGACTAGGTATATAAGCCCATAGTATCAACCGCATCATCAAAGATAAATCAGAATAACAAATCCTTATTCTTCATAATGGTATCTTTCTATAAATTGATATTTTATTAGCTTTTCGGAAGCTTTTACCTCGATATTATGTTTTCGGAGCATGTGAAAGATTTCTTGCATGCCACGATACTTCACTTCGGCCGTTATCGTCAATTGCTGCACCATTGTGATCGTCGCCATTACAAGTTTGAAGTCTTCTAATCCCTTAATATTCATGTTCATGGTCATCCGGAGGGACTGTAAAGTTGTTTGTTTATACGATATGATAAAAATAATTTATTAGATTTCTCTGGCTATATCTAAGTTCATGGTTACGTTTTTATTATATTTTGATGACGATATTCGCGTTCTACCTCCTATTAGCCAGTTACCTCTCATTACCCTAGACGTGTCCCCTGGGTGGTGCCAAACGAGTTTCAGACGGTGGTTATGATAACCTGACTTCTATGGCTGCAGCAGCCATGAGGACTACATACCCTTTAAACAGATGAGCGCGGAAAGGCACGGGAATCTACCGCGACTAATATCCCAAGAAAATCACCATGAGCAGTAGCTTATGGTGGTCACGAACTTCAGCCATGGTTACGACGAATAAGAAGATATGATAGTATTTGATTGTGATATGTACTACTAAAGGATTTTAAAATTATGATATTGTTTTTTTCTGCTACCATTCCGGCTGTTTAGCAAGAAATTACCGAATTGGCTTATTGATAATTTTTATGTAATAAATAAATAACATTTTTTAATATACGACAAAATAACCCTAGATGGGTGGTAGGACTCCAAGCTCGTCAGGGTGACAACTACCCCGGGTCTCTTAATATGCTGCCATAATAGGCATGTGTTGTGCTCAAAAAGTAACCCAGGTTGCAGTTCCCCTACACGGACAATGGTGATGTCCCTAGCGTCGCAAACATCTATATCGTGGTCGTAACTACTTACTATTAAGTGAGTCATCACCCTGTTTGCTGTTATTTAGCAATAAAAAAGGGCAACGCAAATAGACTTATCTTAAATGCCAAGAAAAGAAATAAAGCTAAAACATACATCAATCTGATTTTTCAAATCATACATGTTTATTCTAGTCTTCGATGCTATGCAGTTCCCTAATGTAGTTTTCCATTCCAAAGCGTGATCTTGTACTTGTTTTATAATCGATCTCAAATTAACTCTTATAGCTCCAACATCAACGAATTTCACATGATCATTCAAATCTGAAATAATGTCCTCGAAGAAGAAAAACTTCTCGTCGTATTTCTGAATTTGATCATATTTTTGTATGTACTTTTCACAGGAGAGATTTTTGTCAAATGCCCATAAGTGTTGATATTTTTGCCACCTGTAAAATTAATATATAGATTTGAGATAGCTATTATATATAACATGTTTCACAGCACAACTGTTGATTTTGGCCAATCAGAGCGTTCAGCATCATAGATGCTTGTACGACCGCGTTTAAATTCAGCGTACTCGTCAATAACAGTTGATTTCCTTAGTGCAGTCATTTGTCAAGCTATTGTTCGGTGTCGAAGGTTTTCATCGGGAATGAATGGAATCAAGGTTTATGCGTTTTCCTTTGTCCACTGGAAGACATTGTAAATATCTCTCACTAATAACCACTCTCATCTCATATACAGTCTGCAGTTCTCCCTATCTCCCACTCATCTGTTGTACGGTGTACTCCGAGTCCATGACCGGCATCGTACAGCTTTTTTACAATTGTGAAATAAACCTACTTTTGAATATAGTTATTGATATCTTGCGTGAGGCGATAAATCGTATCTTGAATAAGAAGAGTGATATCATTAATGGCAACTACTCGAAGAATATCTTCAAAGAAGGAGAACACATAAAACTCATTGCCAGTTGCTTCCAATATACGCTGCGGGGGACACGGGAGGCATGTCTTCTTTATCCAGCGTGGAAATGTTGTGAGTCTGGAATTTAAATAAAATCATAAAAGGCGTTATTGTTTTTAAAATAAAAAGGTAGAAGTTAAGTGGTATCACACTCGGTTATCGTGAAGGTTAAATTCCGATTCCCATAATGGTCGGAATCACTTGAGCGACTTTTGTGCCAAATGTCATAATGAAGACTGTAAAACTAGTCAGAATAAAGAATTTTAAGGAAATTTCTTTTAATATTAAAGGCTGTGGATTTCGTCTTGAGCCTTCCCCAATTTTAGTAGCATATAAGTTAGGTACAGTATATTGACATATATTATAAATAATAAATAAAATGTATAATTTTTATCAAACATCTTTTTAACATATAGACAGACTTATGCTAGTACTAACATCTAAAGTAGGCATAGCCGTCACTATGTATTAGTTCCTTCCAGTGACTTCAACATTATTGTTATTAACATATTCTAATTTTGATGACTACCTTCTTATATAAAATTAATTGAGTATGGCACGATGGATTTGGTAATAAATAAATGATTACATAATCATTTATTTATTACTTCTGATAATAAATGAATTCTGATTATTCACTAGTAAACCTTAAAAATAACAAGACTCTCTTGTTGAAACCAAAAAAAACCTGTTGAGGAAGTGTTTGATATTATAGCCAAGGATATTGCAGACTTCAGCTGGCGTTGGTCGCATAGTAATATCGGGCGGTACCAGATTCGCGTCCACTTGAAACAGCGGGGTAGAATCACTTAGCATTTGTTGAAATTGATCCAGATTTTCTAAAGTAAATCTGAAAGTATAAAAGTCTATATGTTAGACATTTTTGTAGTTTCTCGAACGCCTGTACAATATTTTTTTAGCTTGCCAATATTTGAATGTGAATGTATGCGTGGCAAATAAGCACTTTTTGCTTTAATAATATTCTGTTGAGAAGTTAGCTAAAAGAGAAGCGGGTGAATTACCATACAGTATTTATAATCGTGTGATTTTAGCCTAATATAAACATATGCTATCTGATTAGCTTTTTATGGCGTCTTAAAAGACGATAAGTGAATTAATCCCCTCGAAACATAGTTCATAACTAAATCGGAAGGCAGGGACTTGAATAATAAAAATTTATTCTATAATTAAGTTTTTATTTCTATATTTAAATCCTTTTGGAAGTTTATCGATAGCAAATGACCTTTCTTGTACCTTTACAGTTTACTGTTTCCGATGGGTTGGGAGATCAGGCAACAATATCCCTTGTAAAAACCTAATTCAGAGTACTTCTTTTTATTGTACATTTATCACCAAAAAAAGGAAGTATTACGAAGGCTTTTGACAAGTGAAAATATTGTACAAGGTACTTTGGGTTTCGAAGTGGAAAAATTGGATGCAACAGGCTTAGGTAGGCAACGTTTACTACGATTAAATGAATTAATATCTTATTAAACAAAAATTTGATATTTATCTGAGATGTCATACTTTAAAAGCTACCTGTTTTGTTTATTATAGATATTTTAATAATAAACTTTAGATTATCAGCTATTAGTTGACATATATTGAAATAAAATTTGAGGTACGTGGTAGTATCAAAACGTATTACTTAAAACCAGTCCAAAAAGTCATGGAATTGCTATTCTCATAACAGCATGCATCTCATAAGGATTTTTTAAGCCTAATCTACATTATATAATTGATAAGTACCGATAGTAAAGGAAAACATCGCTAAGAAAGTTGCACACTGTGTCATTGTTATTTGAAACCCGCTAATCTTTCTTTGATAAGTCGGGTGGGTAACAACGGGACGGATAGCAACTGGCTAGCAATCCGTCCCTGTTGGCCCGTCTGGATGTTATTTTTAGTTGAATTCTCCATACCAATTATCAACCCATTTAGCTAGATTTAGTTTTGGAGCTATTTACGTTGTTGTATTTTTGCATACATAACGTACGTCCACTACTTACTGAACTAAAAATTTAAAAATCTTCTTTTCCCAATATGTGTAATAAGCCGTCATTACAGGCGACTTCCCTGTACTTGTGCCCAAAATTAAATATTCCAATTTCATTAGGATCGGTCCAATCCTGTCGAAACTTCTCGAAAGTATGGCCACGCGATCTAGACGTTCATTTTCGACTTCTACAAAATAAGTCTGAAAAATATGAACGCAAAATAAGGATTTGCTAAGCACCTTTTCTTAATCTTCCCACAAATCAATTTAGTGTTGCTATTTGACGGTGATTTGCAATACTTAAACGGCAGTCTCTAACACCGCCTCGTCCTTCAGTGCTTAGCTTGTGACCGTTATACAAAGATACATCTTCAGCTTTCTTAGCTGTATCACAGGTGGCGTGTGCGCTGATTGTTGGTACGTAATAATATTCTTATAGTGTTCGGTAATTCGGTATTTTTGTGAAGCTTTAATGCACTAAGGCCAAAACTCTAGACTACAGAACTAAGTCACGAAAGGGAGTAAATCGGAGAACCACAATTTAAGCGACGCTTTTTAGGATTTGCCGACAATTTTCCTTCGCTTTTCTTTTCCACATTTCATACCATAAAAACAAATTTTCACATAAAAGTACTGTACAACCTTGGACAACAAGTGGACGTATTGATACAGCCTGGTATTGTTTATTATAGTATAGTAAGTGTTAGTAAGTGTATTTGTTTGAAGAAGTTTGTAAGTAAATCACATTAAAATTAAGAAATTTATTAAAATAAAATATGGAATTCGCTTTCACAAATTACATCAATGCAGTTACATGTTTCGTCATTACTCGCATACAAAATAGTACTTACAGAAAATATAGATAGATAGATAATTCTTTATTGTCACCAACTTAACCTAATGATATAATACAAGTTAAAGAGAATATTGTAAATATTGGAGACAATGGGCGGCCTTATCGCTTTAAGCGATTTCTTCCAGGCAACCCACATATATATTTAAAATCAAATCGTCGCATGTAAAATCACGTTAATACTAAATATGTCACCATTCGAAATGTTACATACGTATACACATATACATTGTCATATTAGCTTGGCCTTGTCCTAATCATTTGGGATCGACACAATATGTAATTTTATTCCGTTCACACATATACATACATACACATGATACATAGTATAAGTTTTGTTTCGTTTGATCCAAATTCAATGCAATGTCTCCCTTTTAATGTACACGAATCTCACCTTGCATGGAAAAAGCCAAGTGTCATCAGGAAGACCCGTCCCAGGGTCAATATAATTTTGAGGACGAACTACAGGAAATAGATCAAATTTTTCCATTTCATCAAGAAGAAATTGAATTTCCTTTTCTACCATTTTCAGTTGCTGGTAAACGGCTTGCAAAGAATTTTGACCTAGAATATATTGTTATAAATTGACGATCTCCTGATGTAACGGCTAACACACGTCAGTACGCTTACGGAGGTCACGGGTTCGATTCCCGCCCAGCGTCTGAGAGTTTATGTATAATATGTTATATTTATTTACAAAACAAAAGTTTATACTCGTATGTAGTATATCAGTTGTCTAGTACCTATTAATACAAGTGCTATGCAACTTAGTTTGGAACTAGATGGCGTTGTGTGAAATGTCTTAATATATTTATTTATTTATTGTTATGGATTACAGATGTCATTGTATAAGTTACGTGTATCTATGATAATAATATAAAGGCGAAAGTGTAAATGGATGTATATTAAATATATTGTGACCATTCACTCAGCACTATTTTGTATTTAGTTCTACTAAACGATTATAAATGAATACATAAGGACCCAGATTCGTTAACCAGATAGTCCAGTTAATCAGACTTTTGTCTTATTGGTATTTCATAAAATTTGACATATAGTCTGAATATGGACTACCATTTATACAGAAAAAATATCCACGCGATAGGAGCAGTGGTAACAGCTAGTGATAACATTATAAGAATAATAAACGACATACGATTTCTTCAAACTAATCTATGCTGGTGTGACATACGAAAGAAATCTCTTAGAACGTTCTCAAACTACCTAGATCAGGTTGAATATCAAAAACATATTTTCCATTAAAACGTTTGGAAATTAAACACAGATACTGCTTGACAGATTGAAAAACCAGGTAATAGATAGGTGCGTTGTTGCATTAGACTACACAGTAAGGAAAAGTGCTCCTACACCACAGTAAACTAGTAAGTCTGTGTAAAACTTATATTTTTTTAAATTAATAAGCTTAAGTTTGATTTTTCAGATATTAAAACAGAAAGGGTTTTATTTTTAAGTTCTTTTGTATTATTACGATGTTTCTCTAACACGTTCATTAAAAAGTGGCTGAATTTCAAATTGCTTCTCACCTTTTGTAATATCTTTAATGTAATCCTTAATGCCCAAAGCGGTCCAAGTAATCCGGGTAAGACCGGGCAGTATATGCCTCTCCATGTCGAGCAAATGTTTCTTCATCAAATGCGTTTCAGAAGGACTTAATGAATTTGTGCTAGCTGTATATTTCTTTATAACCTCTTCAAGAGCTTCCAATTCGTAATACAGTCGAGCCTTCTGCATAGAAGCGTCACGTATATTTGAAGGCAAATCGAAACCTATAAATTAATTTATCTAATTCATTTTGAGAAATTCATTAAATCCAACTCTTCCTGCTTATAACCATTTCTTCTTGATTGCATTACAAGATCATATTCATACATGTTTGGAGCACAAAGTACGCTGTATTGAAATAGATTTAAAGCTCTGTGCGACTATTGACTTCAATGTACTTCTATAACGCTTTCTGTTTCTTAGTAAAGGGCCATAAGGTGCACCTAAATTTGGATTTGATTTGAGAGATTAGCAGCTGATCCTAATTCTGAAAGATAAAACTGAGTAGTTCTTTTTTACCCATAAATTTGCAAAAAGAGTAATCCAGACAGTATTTAATCAACATGAAATACTGTATAAAATGTGATAGTTATGATATATTGTTAACATATTTCTGATCACATGGTCATTTTTATTGATTTCTTGGCACTACTCTCTTCACGCAAAATGTATTAACTAGATATATAAGTTAAATCATATTATTCTACTGACCAAGCTGCTCCATAAGTTCAGCTTCATGCGCCACTAGAAATATATCTTTATCAAAATTGGTCTTGAACTCCAAACTGTATTCTTGCATCAATTTGTGTACGGTTAGATCTCGCCATGTGACATCAGTCTGAAACATGAATGCATTAAACATTTTTAAGTCGTACTGACATATAACAAGGAGTAGGATACCTAAACATTTTTACTATCAAAATTGATTTATATTAGTCTCTCAAATCATATATTCTCCACTTACCAAGCCTTCTTTAGCTAAAATCGACACTGAACTTGGCGACCTTACGTTCTCGTAATGTTGTCCGGGAATTCTCATTAACATCACTGAAAATCGTTTGATATTATTAAATAATGATTCTGCAGTTATTACATACATACACTAACAAAACACTTAAGAAATATCTGATTTTTTATAATAATGAAGTATATGCATGTTTTCGTAATATCTTTTTGAAAATGTATAAGGTATCTCACGAAGACCTTGCGTCTATAAAAGGAAATATATGAAAAATACTTTTCTTAACGGGCACAATAAACTTCTATATCTGTCAACCTTGTTAAAAAATGCCAACTTGAGCAAAACGTTTGGCATAAGGTCCAGAGAATATTAGATTTAACAGACATGACTATAGTTAAATGTCTTACATGCTTTATCTCGTCGACGTTTTTCAGCTATTTCTTTGTTTACTACATCAGCAGGTTTCAGTGAGGTGCATGAAGCTTTCTTCTTAGCAATGTGGGCGCGGCCAGCAGCCGTCAGTTTCATACCACGATTGGCAGCCGGTGCTGGGTCTGTTGGAAAATAAAAACAGATCATTGGAATAGAAAAATGGAATCGTAGAAACTAAGTGAATTTTAGTCGCATCACGGATGCGACTGATTGACACAAATGATTATATTAGTAGCTTTGTACAATTATCTGTGAGTATGTATGGTCTGCAAACGGATTATTCGGGCTTGTATAAGTAAATCAATGGGCAATATTATACGTAAAAATTTAAAAACTGCACACCGTTTTTAAGTAGTAAAATTTAAAAGTAGCTTACCATCTTCACCTAACGAAGTTGCTTGTAAGAAAAAAACACCTAATTATTAATGTATTTTATAATAATATAAAATTCCAAGACAACAGTAATCTGAAGCATAATTTGATGAACACCGAGTACTTGGCCTGTAACTTTAAAAACATGACACCCATACTAATAAACGGTGAAGCTGTGTAGCGCTCAAATCATGTCAAGAGCCTGTGATATTTCATGCGTCTGGTGACATTTAATGCGACGTCAATGCACACAATGCTGGTACTTGGACCAAATGTCGTATGTAAGGCGTGGGTAGGTCTATAAGAATGTCCTTTTAAACGGCTTTAAAACGTGGCCTGTGCTAGAGCGACTTAAGTGAAAATTACGTGGCATACGTGTGTACGACGAATATGCTGCAGTGGATATGTAGATGGATCGGACCTTACTTCATAGGACAGCGTTAGAAACTTCCATATTTGCAGTAACTTTTGACATCCAAGAATTGCGGCTAAATTGCAAAAGATTCACCTTCGCTGTTATGGACACGTTTTATGGCAGCTAACTATTTAAGTTGGGAAAAAGTCACGTCAATAACACCTTCGTCGGATCCTGGTAGAAGGGGTAGACTCAAAGTGTTGGCATGACCTCGTAAGAATGCATGCCAATAAATTCACTATCAAAAACGGTGAAAAGTTGAGAAAATATGCGGAAGGTGGATTCCGGGTATCGACACGCAACTTTGAATTGCAACCGAGATGTAAAGGTAAGATTATGATGTTATAAAGCTTAAAGACAAAAACCTACCATCTTCCTTCTTAAAGTCAACTTTTAAAATATTCCGTTTCATCATATTATCCACTAATTCTGAAGCACTGTTCACCCATTCCTTGTATTTATTATCTTCATATTCTTTTATTAATTTCGAGAAGGCTTTGTATTGAAGGAACGCCTCTTTCTTTTGTTCGCATTCATTTAATTCAGGGACCTACAGAACACTATTTCCTAAGTATATATGTATAATATCAGTGTCAAAACGATTGAATGAATGGAGAATATTGTTAAGAATGCTAAATAAAAAAAAATCTCATTATTCAAATCTCTACCAAGTAAAGAATTTTCTAAATTTACAACTTTAATAAGTAAATGTTTTATAAAAAAGCTAAAGTGCAACGAAAGTTTACCTTCTGGAATTTCACAATAGGTTGTTTCATCCTATTGAACATTGCTCTTGCCCAATAAATAGCACCAGCCACTGGAGGATGGTTGCGCAGAAGGGGTGGATTCTTACGAAAACGCTAGTAAGAATAATTATCGAAAATCAAACTTTAGAACGTGCCCTCGTGATTGTCGCTTGAGGTGTGCTCTGAAAGTCGCTACCGTTATTGCAGATAGCTTAGCTTGCAGATATATTTGCTGAACTTATTGCCAATAAAAATGTACTTAAGGTACCTTAAGTACTTTTATCAAACCAGCATATTAATCTCTCAACAATCATTTATCATACCAGAGGATGTATTCTTGACACATAATTTTTTCATGTTGTGATAATATGCGCAAATGAAATAGTGAAATTATTATTCTAATTTTGATTTTTACAGGGTCTACTACTGATCACAGAACAGAAAGAAAACGGTGAATTTTCTTTGTCATTCGTGCACGAGGTAAAGAAACAATCCATTTATTGAATTCAGTTCCCTAATTATGTTAAGGGGTAGCCCTATTTTTATTTTCGACTAGAAATTTTCTAATGATAGTTACGTAAAAATATATTTAATTACAATTCAACGCATTACCGTAAACTTGTCTTCGATAGCTGTTAGTTCTTTTATGAACTGACGCAAAACAAAGTCGAACTTCGTCGAAAGCTGACGGCGTATAGATTCGCGCGTGTCGAATTCCAAAAATTTTAACAGAACCGACAATGCTTCTTCTGATGATCTATAATTATTATTAAATTTGATTGATTCCATATTATAAAATTATTCAGATTATAGGGACCCCTTAGGTCGTAAAGCAATTTTTTATATAAAATTTTTGTTCATGAAATATATTTGAGATATAATACTCATTAAACAATAACTATTACACCGACTTACCTCAAATTACCAAAACTCTGGTTAATATAATTCTTGGCCTCCTCTTCTAAATACCTCACTTCATTCCAGAAATCCCCCATAATGACATCCCAGTTTTCTTTATTATCAAAAACAAATACACTAAAGTCGATTGTGCGTATGGGGTACACGAGGTTCTTCACGCGTTTACGGACATCGTCAATTTGTGTTGGATCACTGAGTATAGATTTAAGTTCAGGTCCGAATATACGTTCAAAATCTATAAGCACCTGATGAAGATTATTATTCTATAAATGATCTTATTAAATAAGTGATAGTGTAATAATCTAGGTGTGTAAGAAGCCCTACTAAAGAGCTTCGAGATTGAGGTCAATATGGTAAACAAACAGTCCTGGTATACCCTGCTATATAATATACGGCTTTGATATAAGGATTATCTTTCGGGAATGGGGAATGCGACTGCTGACTATCAATGTATAAATACAAGTTGGTTAAATGTACTCTACCTATTTAAGACTTGATGAGTTACATTCACTGGAACAGGCTAGATTTCAAAGGTAACCTTGCAATGTAAATCACATACATATGGATGAGGCTGCAAACGCAGCGGGTTCAATCGAGAGGCAAAGTTTGTAAGATAAAGATTATATTTTGGAAATATTACCTGTATAACATCTCCCAAATCTCTAGCAACAGTTCCTATATAATCGGTCCTTGTAAATAGCAATGGCTGATCAAACTCCCATCTGTCGCCTTTTCCACTCAATTCTATATCCCGTCTCTTATCTTTGTACAGCTGATGCCACATCTCCATAATTTTCTGTCCAGCTCTAGTGAGACTTAATATTTCTTCATTTGATTTACTGCAAACAGTAAGTTTAATTAGCTTAGTAACAGTTTGATATAAGATAGTAGATAGTTAATCATTGATGATTAATTAATCATCATGAGCAGACAATGATTACGCAGGGACTCAATGATCATTCTAATTCAATGGTTTCTCTTTGGAGTTTGGAATATACTTTTTAGTGTTGTTCCAAGGCAAAAAGATTTTCATCCTTGATAATTTCTTTTTTCTACCAAATATTTATTTAGATTATTGTTTTATATTTATACGGACACCTGCCTGTATTTATTACTCTTGAAAGGATAACCTCGCGAAATATCCTCCACTTTTATGTGCATCTGTTTGTTTGTTTGTTGATGTTACTATGTCCTATGTCATAGAATAGCTGAATTCAAAACAGGCTAAAGAGGCAGTCATCATCATCATCATGCCAGCGTTATGTCACGGTTGCAACCTAAACTTTCGTATCGGTGCCCGGGGTCCGCTTTCTGACTTTTTCTACTCCACTTCGCGCGATCTTCAGCATCCCTGGTAGTGAGCCCATTGGCACGCATATCACCTCTTACGACGTCAAGCCAGCACTTTTTGGGTCTACCCCTCCTGCCGGGGCATGCCTCCAGGCAGTCAACTGTATAATATCAGCCAACAAAGCTGCTTTGTTGTATGATGGTCTATCACCAATTTAACAAATACCTAAATAATTTTCCAAATTGAAATAAAAGTGGTCGAATCGGAAATAATTTGTCTTTATACTCACTCAAAAAGCTTGTGAACATTCAAAAATCTTTCCAACTTGTCGCACAGTGCCCACGAAATCCTCGACAACAAAGGTACCATTGTCGCATCAGTACGATAACCCTTGGACAACACCCACATTATATAAATACCATGCACAATTTCTGGAAGCACCTCTAACACATTTTCCAATGGAGAATCATCTTCCAAGACCTATCAGAACATACATAAAGAAAATTAACTTTGAACTTTTTGAAAATAAGAACAACGAGGAACTTTTCGTCGAGATTGATTTGTTGAAAAAAAAAGTAGATTTAATTATTTACAAATTATTACAGACTAGCTGACCCGGCAAACGTTGTTCTGCCATATAAATAATAAAATGTAAAAAAATTAAAAAAAATTTTTTGGGGGTGGGTCACCCCTAACATTTAGGGGGATGAAAAATAGATGTTGGCCGATTCTCATAGATACCGGATAAGCACAAAAAATCACTAACTCAATTTAGTTATCTGCCTACTGCCTACCCCCTAAGAACGATGGCGTGATTATTTATAGCCTATGACCATTTCTAGGTTATCATCTATCACCATACCAAATTTCATCAAAATCCGTTCAGCCGTTTAGGCGTGAAAGAGGAACAGACAGACAGACAGAGTTACTTTCGCATTTATAATATTAGTATGGATTATATACATACAGAAAAGATGTTTAAAAATGTTGATAAAAATTTGAGGTTGTCTCCAGCTAAATTAAACTGCTCCATCAATTTTTCTTTATAGCCTTTGAATTCCTGAAATGTACAAAGAATACAGACAATTTTCTAGAAAAGTCTAGAATATTATATTTACTATTATAGATTAAGTCTACATAATTAATTAACTCTAAACTTTAGATAAATTATACTGCATTTTCACTGTCAAACATATTTATTCGTGGCTAAAATTCTTATAATGTGTTTACATTCTAAATGAATCAAATTCATGTTTGTTGAATCAACAACAATTGTGTTTTATTATTATATTGACCTGACGCTATCTATTGTTCTGTTTTGTTTCTTAACGTGACCAGAAAGTTAGACATATTGACCAAAAAAGTAAATTTTTTCTTACTTCCAAGTATGGAGAGTTAACCCTCTGAAGAAGAGAGAGAATCTTCACAACCATTGGTTGTTTCAATTGTTCCACAAGTAGAGATATTTCAGCGTCCCTTTCACGCCAGTATTTATACTCAGCTACTGGACCTTCACCTTCGCGAGTCTGAAAATGTTCAACATTTATTCATGTTTCCAGTTTTTATCTTTTTCAAGTAACATTTAAATCGCACTTTAAGTTTAATAATAATTTATTGGCAATACTTTTAAAGTAAATTTTAGTAAAACTGTTAAGCACGGATCTCTTTCTGAGTTGATTATCTCGTTTACCTATTTCTAAAGAGAATTAACGAGCTTCTCGGTATGTATGTACGTTGTTGGTTACAAATCTTTTCTGAATACGATTTTCTTTATGAACATTACGTGATAATTTCGATTCAACAGTATCCTCCATGAGATAGTTGAGAATTTTAAAAACATGTAATATGTATATAAAACGTAAAATCATACAGCGAACAATATCTGCCTCTAATAGTACTACCAGTTGATCACGACCGCTCTGTAAAGAGTGTAACGACTAAGAAGAAGATATATATATATATATATATATATATATATATATATATATATATATATATATATATATATATATATATATATATATATATATATATATATATATATATAATGGACATGTATATACAGAACATAACCAATAATTTCCATACATAACTTACAGTTTAATGTTAAATCAATCTATTAATTGAATACGGTTAATTTGAGATATTTCAATCCCTAGAGGAATTAACTTAAAAAGTAATCTATACTACTATTATAAAGAAGAAAGATTTGATTGTTTGTTTGTTTGTTTGTTTGTTTGTTTGTTTGCTTTGAATAGGCTCCGAAACTACTGACCCGATTTAAAAAATTCTTTCATTGTTGGGAAGCTACACTATCCCCGGGTGACATAGGCTATATTATATTTTCAAAAAAATTAGGGATCCTTACTAAAACTCCAATAATGTAACCCAAAGTGTAAAAAAATTACCTAAAATATTATTTAAATCGCGTGCGTTGCGAAAACTATTGATGATAGAATAAAATAATGTACTACAACTTTGCAGAACACATCATTATTTACAAAAAGTGTCGCGACAGCATATGTCTAACTATTATAGTTATGCCACAATAAGTGTTCTTTTATTTTAAAAATTTAATTGAAATGCCGCCCCTAGAAAAGACCCTTTATTTGGATCTTGGTATTAATCCTTATCAAAATAAACTACTTCATATTCAAAACTGCTTCAATACCTTTATATAACTTTTTGAATTATTCAATTCGGATATTCCATTCGAAAGATATCACGAGTTTAAAAATGTAAGTATTAGAAAAATGTTGCGTGGTAGCCGCTCACCCTGTTCGGCTAGCTAGGCAGCACCTTATGCAATGTAGGCGTGCGTCACTGGCAGTGTTGCCAACTCAGTATCAGGTTTAAGGGCTAAATCGAAACTCAAAAAGGGCTAGATTTGCCAAAAAAATTTAAATAAGGGCTAAATTGCTAAATAATTAATAAAAGTTAATAGAAAGAGTTGATTTTTAGTATAATTTATTACCTACTGTGTACAAATATTATATAAACATATTAATATTTGGCAAACTCCATTATTTATGCCTACCATGACACTAGCATTGTCGGTTCCCAGCCCTACCATATTCTGAAGTTTTAAACCAATGTCTTCAATTGTTTTCACTATTGCACTGACAATACCTCTCGCATCAGCAGTTTCTAACTCCGAAATTGCCAGAAAAGTTGTCATTATTTTATTCATGGAAGTACTAAAGTATCTGATAACTATACGATATATAGATGGCTATCTGATATATAGATGGCTCTTTCTCCCATTCTGCTCTATAATGTTGTGCGTACTTAGTTTTCTTTTTTGCTGGAACGTCCATTGTCACTAACATAAAAATTTACTTTCACATAAATTCTCATAATATAACACAATCAAAATTCCAAATAGAATGAAACCAAATACTGAATGAAATGGATGTAAAACAGGAGACTAGAACGATATAGTAGATACGGGGAATCCCCATATATAATGAAAGTAAGCGCGTTTAGTTTTTTAGTTTTTGCTACGCTTTTCTGTTAAAATTTCATTTCGTTTCGTTCTTAGGTGTGTCTATGATTATGTTTATTGCGATATGATAATTTAGGGCTTAATTAGGGGCTAGGGGCTAAATCATAATTATGGAGGCTAAACAGACAGAAAAAGGGCTAGATCTAGCCCCGAAAGGGCTAAGTTGGCAACACTGGTCACTGGGGTTTTTACAAAAATTAGAATACTTATTAAAACATAACGAAAAATAAATAAAAAGTAATAACAAAAAAATCATTAAAATAAAAGCTCATAGAAATAATAATATTCAAACTTTCTTTATAATTTTATTTTTTTAGTAACCTGACGCAAATAGAAGGGTTTGCCCTCAGGGGCGCTGCTCTGTCTGAGGAGTGCACGGGTGTGCGTACCCGAGGTGCCCGAGCATCCGTCGCTTCACTCCCCTCTCCGTTCGAGGCGACAGAGTCCTACCTTTCTTTCCGTCTACCTCTTACATCCTTTCCAACTTAGCTCTCTGTTCGTGGCGTGGTCCCCGGTGGGATGATTGCGAATACTGATTGGGGTCCCGGGTTCTACCCTGGGACCTGATTTGGTAGTCGAAACCATGCCTATTTCGACTGCGCCTGCACAGAGTGTTCGCGGGGCGGGAATTGTATCCTCGCTGTCGGATGGCCTTGCTAGGCCGGCTACGACGTCAGGCGACTCTGCTTTTTCTGGAGTGTCGTCTGGTAGTCGTACCCACGCCTGACTAGCACGCGACGGGGATGCGAGTCCCGTCCGGAATTGGCCGCGGACCTGTCACTCCCGGCCCTGGTTCTGTCCATGGTCGGGGGCGATCCTGGATGGACGGCCGTCGCCTCCTTTTGCGAGGCAGTAGTGTCTGCAAGGGAGGCGGCGGAACGGGAGCGGGAGTCCGCCACCGCACTCCCCTCCCGCCAACGTAGGCCGCGTCGTCGGCGCCGGAGGGCGGGCAACGATCTCCGGCCGCCGTAGAAAACGGCCGCGGGCGGCCCCTCGGGGGAGGATCCGCCGCCCGCACTATTGCCGCGAGGGAGAAGGCCGCGTGCTGTTCCACAGCCCCCCTCAACTCCTAGAGTTGTTACAAGAGAGCGCCGGGGGGACGAAACCCTGACCCCTGGCGCCAGCACTTTAGAAGGGGCCCGCTTTAAGACAAAGCGTGGGCCGGCGCCGGCCCGGGCCACGAGATCGGCAGGCCATATATCCGTGGGCCCGGGCGTAGACGATAGTAGAACAGCGGGGTTTTTTAGTGGGTCGAACATCTTTTCCGGAGTCCCTTATATCCCTCGGTCCCCCCGGGCCGGGATAACCCGTCAAGAGAGGTTTTTCCCCGAGACCGAAAAAAATAGAAGGGTTTAATTTTTAATTTTTTGTTAAATACCCGTGCGAAGCTGGGACGGGCTGCTAGTTCTTTATAATTAGGTACGTTGTAGTTAAGTGTTTCACAGACGGATACCAACCTTCGAGTTCCATGTTGATATACACCAGTTACGCAGATTTTCTCTAACATCGACTTACTAAAGTCACCGGTAGGTGTAACCTGCCGATCCGCTTTGCACATACGTGGCGGGTATATTGTCCATACGTTTTAGAGGAAGGACCGAGCTCAGCAGCGGTGCGTTACGGGCTGTTATTGTTTTCTATGTGATGTCAGCACAATACATACCTTGCTCAAACAAGCAGCAATAGTAGAATCGATATGTGTCTGCCACATGTTGACAGCTTCTTCGAGTTGAGCGGTGAGTTCTGGATCTATGAAGTCTACTTTAGTTTGAGTATCGTCGCTTAATAATGGTATGTTCGGCATGGGAAGCTGGATTTCACCCTCAATGTGCTCGGTTGTCCTATTAAAAACGGAATCTTTAATTACAATAGATTCGTTCCTTGAAGGGAATGTTTCAATTTGAAATATTATAAACATAGTTTACACAGAAAGCTAGTTGCAACATAACGATGCTGTGAGGTGCATTAGTACTCGAGCCTATGCACATGGTCGGTGGATCGATGACTTCGATGAGTCAGCCATGCTTCTTTATTAGAACTCAGTAGAATAAAATATTAAAAAATATTGTTTCCCTAAATATCAAACATAAATTTGCTGATGATGAAAGCAGTCTTTTTAAACACTGCAAGATTTTACCTGTAGAAATTCAATTTAAAAAATGATACTCAAGGAAAACTTTTTTAATAAAAAAATACAAACTAAAATGAAGCACGCTGTATATATATACTCGGGCCGCTGCTCAAAACCGGTTTGCTATCAGCGGCGCGAAGAATATGTACGGCAAGCGCACAACTACCTACGTAGTTCCAAGATTATTAAACGATTTACCAACAAATATAAGAGATAATATAACCCAAAAAAATATTAAAGCCTCACTTAAAAAATACTTTTTAGAGAAATTGTAATCTAAATTTACTCAGTCATTTGAACGTGCGTAGACTTAAGTTTCGATGGCATTGTACAAACCTTAGTGGTTTTTTGTGCTATTATTTTATTAAGCCAATGTAATAACTGTGAATTTGATATATAAATTTAAAAAAAAAAAAAAATTATGGATTTCTCAGATATTTAACTAAAAACATCACCCGTGGCGTTATGTCAAGGGACCAAGGAATCAACGAGAAAAATTGCTGAAGAATCAGCTAGGTAATTATAAAATTTAAGGTAAACGACTGTCTAGAAAAAATGTCCAACCGTGCCATTCCACCACGCTTCAAGATATGATTAAATATGTAGACTCGGCTAGAAGTAACTAAATGGAATAAGCCAAAGATCGAACTAAATGTATGCCTTGGCATAGGCCTAGCCCAGCAGTGGAATTCAGTAAGCTGATGATTCAGGATATTTTTGAAGTTTTACTTTACTTGTTAGCTAGTTGTTAGTACTTATTACGTACTTTTATCCGTGCAGGGGCAGAGAAAGAATACTAACCTCTGTGGCCGGGGTCGGCCTGTCGTAAAAGGCGACAAAACAATCCACCTTAGCTACGTGGTAGGGCCTCAAGCCCGTCTGGATGGCGACCTCCTTTGGTCTTAAGTATGTCGCCATAATAACCTTGTGTTGTGTTCCGGCATTAGTGACCCAAGTTCCTGTACCCTTATGAGACAGCAGCGTGTTCGCGATGCCACTGGTGTTGCTAACACCTATAGGCGACGGTAACTGCTAAATTCTAAGCGGGCTGTCAGCCTGTCTGCTGTCCTACGCAATAAAAAAAAAAACTTATTTGGCGCTTTTGGAAAAAATTATGAGGGTTACGATGCACTTGTCATTTACAAAGAAAGTTTGTGGCATACGGGATGAAATCTTTAATTATTTTTGTTTTGTTACGCCAAAAAAGTATAACTTCTTACGTGCGTACATAAGTACACACACAAACACGCGTTTTTTTATTTTTATTATATTTTAGCAGGAATAGGGGATATGAACTAATACTCCAAACTTGCCCGGTTTCAATCGAATAGAAAATATATGTCAGTTGCTTACAGAAAAGTTTTCTACCGGGGAAGACGATTTTTAAAATCAGTACTTACAATAATATTTAAATTTATCTCAAAGAAATGACTGTAACAAAATATAATTGTATATGAGGTACAAGGTAGCTAAATGGGGTCACACTCAGGGACAATTTCACGGGTTGCGACGTACCGACGGTGAAGAAAACCATTAAGAGAAAACCTGCATACCGCGGTCACGGGTTTAGGTAACCAAATAATTCGCTTCGGACAAGCGTGGAGGGTATAGTGTGCGTTTCTTCTACGAAAGGCCGGAGCCCAGCAATGGGACGTTGAGATTACTATTGATTGAGAGATACTAGATTGATTCAACACACCATTCAACAATATTCACGAGGTCTTGTATATCAGTGATGACTTCATCTGCTGTAGATTTCTGACTGATTTGCTTCTCTGCCACATCATATGATGACAAAACAGGCGAACTCTGGAAATTTTTGAAATAAAAATTAATTATTTTAACATTGCTGGCATCGCAAGGCGCCATGCATCTCTTACGTCTGAATGCTTCAGGGATTTGCTTTCTATCCTGAGTCTGGCAGAAATGTATTATAATATGCGTCTATTAATTATAAAAAAGAAAAGTATCTGTTGTTCAGTATCTCTATTCCTTTCTTTGGAATTAGATGGCGCTTGATGACAATTTTTGAATTACAGTCATATAATCTCGGTTATTTTCAACAAACTTACCACATCCGATGAAAAAGGTTTCGGCACTAACTCGCCTATAGATACCACTGAAACAGCTCGCATATTTCTCATTCTGTAATTCAATATTATAATATACTATTAATTTCACAATGAACGGACCGTGTGGCTTAAGATCTCGATTATATATGGCAAACTCATCACATCTATGGCATCTATACAAGATAATATTTCATGCCGTAATTGTAGTAGCGTTATTAAATAATTTTATATGGCCAAAATAAACTCGTCTGTCACCCGCCACACAGGCTTTTAGGACACCTAGTGCTGGGAACAAAGATTCACTTTGGTACGTCTTATACCATACGCTGCATTGTTGTAGCAAACAATTTTTGTTTAATGTAACATAAATGATAAATTTCATTTTAGATATAAAGAAAGAGATGGCGTAGAACCATTAAGTATAACTAAGGTCGATAGTGAAATAAAAATACACGCCGAAATATGAATATGAAAATACACGCCGTTAAAATGTATTAATTATACGTGCCGTTAAATTATTTACTTGAGTTTTTCTGATCAGCGATATTTTATGTTGATTACCTTTTCTCGGCGTTCTCTCCCCTCGCAATATTTGACATTCTGCGATAATCTGAAGGACGTAAGAAGTTCACCTATTCAAACAAAAAATATTACTGACTTAGACGACACACCTGGCTTTGTGGTTATGCAAGTATGGTACGGCGTGTTTGTGAATTACATTCAAACGAAGGAGAATTCTGACCACAAAGTCAGTTAATTATGTTTAAGAGAAACTATTAAGATTAAAAACTGGAATTGAGACCGTGTGGTCTTAGCCTACGACAGTAATAGGGTAACCCAATCTTATTTAATAGTCGAAAGCAATACTAGTCACTCGCAAGCTCAAGTACGACACTCCAATCGTGCACATGGGTGGGCACAGCATCGTGATGGAGCCCAAACTCAAGATGCTGGGTGTCATCGTCGACAACAAGCTGACATTCAATAGTCATGTGAGGTTCGTCTGCCGAAAGGCGAAGAACTTATACAGGCGGCTGTCGACGATGACTAAAGTCGAGTGGGGGTTGTGTCCGGAGATTATTCGCACCATATACGTCGCGGTGATAGAGCTCATAATCTGCAACTGTACAGAAAGTCCTCAGCGTTGTGCAGAGGGGGTTTGCACAGAAGACCGCTAAATGCCATCGTACCGTGTCGCTCGACGCGGCACTGATACTGTCGGGTGTCCTTCCGTTGGATCTTCGGCTCTGGAAGCCGGCTCGGCTGTATGAGTGTAAAAGGGGACATCGTATTCCTGAGCAGGACCGAAGAGAGCTGGAGGAGCGTGTTGGTTTTTGGAAAGCTCCTCACCCCGCCAGGGAACCGAACATTCGGTACTAGTGTCTGGATTATATGCAGCCCGAGAGTGCAGCTCGACTACAGCTACCCGATCATCTGATTAATACTGACGGGAGTAAGTCAGATAATGGGATCGGGGCTGCGTATACCTACTGGTGGTGTGGGGCCGAGATCAGCCAGGCCACAGACCTGGTTATCCGAGCAAACCTGCAAGTGTGCTCTTGGAGTGTGCGCAACATGACCGCGACAGGTATGACCTGGAAATCGTAATACAGGCCATGGCCTTATTAGCCATTAGCGAGCTAATAATAAGTTGTTAGGAATAGATAAAAGAATAAGAAGAAGTTAAAAAATTGTTAAGATCTTGATGAAGCGTAACAAGAGTAGATAAGTAATCAAAATAATAATAAATGTTAATAAAGGTTAATTAATAATGACAATACATGTTAAAAAATGTTAATAAAATATATAATTTTAAGGGTTTAAAAGGGCAAACGTGGCGTCTAAGATCATACTATTTGCAAAGTAAAATGTAAGGAAATAATAGTGAATTTTTATTTACTATTATTTATATTTTAGGAAATAATTTTTTATTATTTCCTAAAATATAAAGCTAAGAAAAGTAAGATTGTAATTAGAAATAGAACTTTGTTAAGATAAGACAAAAATGTAAATTAAAGTTAAGGAAAATTGTATTATTATTAAGAGAGAATTATAAAAAGAAAATAAAAGATAAGAAAAGAAAAAGAAAATATCCGTAAAAGAACAGCCGCGGGCAAAAAATACATGAGCGGAAAAAATAACCAGATGATAATAAATAAAGTTAAAACAAATATCTAGCCACGCTAGACAAAACTCTCTATGTCTCTTTGCCCAAATAAAAGTAAAATTAAAAAAAATTGTACATATGCTTCATTGGCATTTCTGAAGACACTCCACTTTGCTTGATATTCGGCTTGTACCCATAATGTTAATAAATAGGTCACTGTTTTTCTAGCTGACTGATAGCAATGTTAACATAACATTTCATGTTAAAATAAGCACTTAGACTAATAACACTCCTAAAAACTATGTTTAAACATATATGTTTTCTATTCGTCATTTTATTTTGAAGACTTTTGTGGCGTAATGGATAACGCACTTCGATACGCTTGCGGTCGTTTTGGTCTCGAATCCCGTCTCGCGTGTTTTGTGTTTATGTATAATATGTATTTATTTATAAAAAAAGTATGTATGTAGTTTATTAGTTGTCTAGTACCCATAACACTAGTGCTATGATACTTTCTTTGTGACTAGATGGCGCTGTGTGATTTGTACCCGTAAAAATATTTTACTGCTAAGGAATTTTATGTAGATATTGCCTTGTACCACACCAAAAATATTTTTCTCCAACATACTCGAATGCTAGAAATTCCACAGAATTACGGTCGCCTTATGCGTCGACATCTACTGTATATTCAAGCTTTTCTCAATTGAAAAAAAATTAAAAAATGTAATACATGTGATTCATTTCAGTTTTATTGGGGTAATTGCTTTTTTTTACTATCTAACCCTAAAATAAATATAAAACCGAACGGTACTCTAACGTTACTTTGCGGGAACTAACAAAAGTAATCCAACCTCCACTATTTACTTCCTAATAAAACGAAAACTACCTGCGAAGCAGTCTCATCCATATTATGATGTCCACCAGCGAAAGAAACTTGTCGCATAAGCGACCCATGCTTCGATTCTGATGACATCAAGTTGATCTCTCGAAATTGTTTAGCGAAGAGAGTTGTGTAAACCTAAAATACAAAACACAGTTGTAATATTGTATAAGTAAATTCCTATTTCTGTTTCTTTATTCTCTCTTTTTCATTCTGTATCTCTCTTTCTCTTTTTTTATCATTTTTTTGAAGCCACGTATCACACGCAGACATTGAACTTTGTGTTTTTTTTTATATTACAGTTTAATAGTATATTTTATACGTGTCATTACTGAAGTAATCAATTTCACGCCATCTATGGGCAATATTTTAAAATATTTTAAACAACGTCAAAATACTAGGTTTTAGTGCAAGTACCTCCTTCAGTTGCATTCCAAGACTCATGAGAACTTTTCCAAACGTGATACCCGTAAGCACATATTCCGGCATCATTAGTCGGGTATTTGCCTCACTATCAGCTATCGGGATGCCCTCTTGCGTCTGACGCACGAAATAAATGTATCTACGGTTCCGATGGACCACTTGAGGAGTGAAAGCTCCGAATAGAGGCACCAGTTTTGGGTATTGGATCACACGAGGAACCGAGCGCTGAAATAAATGAAACATTTTGATGTGAAACATTTGTAACGGTAGGCCAGACCGACTGTTGACACGATGACGTGTCGAAGCAAAATTACAATCAAGTGATTATGTCAACAGTAAGTTAATTATATTTTTATAATTAGAATGTGCATTTTAATTTTTGTACTTAATAAAGAAAATGCACACGTTTCATTAATATTCATGAAATAAACAGTCGTCTTATATAAAAAAAATTAGTATTTTATTTTTTATTATGCTATATTTATTTCTTGTCATTTGCAGTTTTTCTATGATAACTTGCAAAACAAAATTTACACGTACAGATAAACGAAAAGATCGGGGAAATCTGAGCACCAAGATCCTGCCCGTTTGCTCTAAAGAAAGACCGAGCTTAGTATTGAAACGGTATAGATTGTTGTTACATGATTCGAAATATAATATAGATATATATTCCATAAAATAAAATGTAAAAATAATATAGTATAGTTTAAATATAATATAGTTTCCACTGTTTATTAATAATTTCCACCCTCCTGACCCACCTGGTCAAGTCAATAAATTTTTCTTCTTTTTATTTATAACTTTTTTAACCCATATTTTAAAGTTAATATGTATGTTTTTTTGGCTTGTCTTTTTATTTCACAAAGAACAAAATAATTTCGTTCACTTACAGAGAAAAATGCTTACAACTTAAATAAGTATACATCGATCCGACTACAGTTTTTACAACTATTAACATTTTACAATCTAGTTCATGAACACACATTCAGTTTTCGTCATCACACAGGAATATTGTTAATTTCATAATTAACACAATTTTATCACGGGTTCAATTCCCGTCTCACGTCCCCGTATCCATGGACAATATTTACTTCTTAAGAAAAAAAAATCATTTAAGCAGTACAGCAACTGCCAAGCACCCACAACACAAGCGCTATGCCACCCACTTTGGGTCTGGATGGCACCGTGTGAGCTGTCAAACAATATATATTTATTTCTACATAATGTTTTCTATAGATATGCTTCCTTAGTCTTATGGCTCTTCCTTAGTCATAAGACTCTTAGTCTTAAATTTGCAGTTCGTATTTTATTACTTGGTACATATTACTTAATTCTTATTTCTAATACATAATTACTATTTTTTTATCGCTGTAGGACAGCAGACAGGCTGATGGCTCACTTAGAATTTAGCAGTTACTGTCGCCTATGGGTATTTGCAATGCCAATGGCATCGCGAACACGCTGCTGTCCCATAAGGGTACAGGAACTTGGGTCACTAATGCCGGAACACAAAGTTATTATAGCGGCATATTTAAGACCAAAGGTGGTCGCCATCTATTCATTACGGGCTTGTAGCCCTACCACGTAGCTAGGGTGGGTTGTTTTATCGCCTTTTACGACAGACCGACCCCGGCCGCATAGGTCAGTATTCTTTCTCCACCCCTACACGGATAAAAATTTATATTTGTTTTACTGAAAAACTTTAGGAACGTTGTTTATACGGTTACAAGCATGTCTATTTTCCAGAGCATTCTGTCGAGGCCGCTGTGCTACCGTTGTTTTCCAAGCTATGGTATAGCTAAGTAGATTAAACTTACTATTATAGTATAAAACTCCAAAGTTCCATCAACCTCCGGATCCAAATCTTCTGGAGCTGTAATAAATGTATTATTATTTATAGGTCTGAAATTAATTCTGACAACTTTGATTTATTTTTTATTCGTTTCGGCGTTACATATGTCATGAATACATCCAATAATATCCTGATGTATTCACCAATGAAGCATATATTTAGCTAGGTGCCACAACCTTTTCTGTGAGGTTATCAGTTCTAATTCTGGCCAGTGATCGATGTGATTTTAGACTTAACAATAGCCTTCAGCTCATTGGAAGTGATCACAATATTGTGTCTTAGGACGTAAACATAACTTATGTCATTTTGTTATTTCATCAGTTATCCAGATGCGTGTAAATCTACTAGTTTGTAGATAGGACAAACTGAACTCAAAGTTCTTAACTAGTTCAGACGTAAAACACTAGATGGCAGTGTTTGTTATTAATTTAAACATCTGTAGTTTTAGGTTGTACGAAACTTAATAAAGGTATAAAAAGTGGGTAAAAATCGAGTCTGAAAATCCATTACACAGATACATACATAGATACATGCAGGTCAAGTTAATAAAAGCTTGGTAAATACACTTAGCGCTCATCAAATTTGCTTTAATTTCATCATATCAAAGTAACAGGGTACATATTCAGTGGAATAATTAAAATGTATGAAATGTATACAATTACTAGAATACGTTTCGTGGGAATTGTATTAGCTACCTCTGATATGTAATTAAGTCTGGGCGGTGCATTCTGTTAGGTGAACTAAGTAGGTGAGACTAAAGTCTCAAAAAAGGCTTCTTACACATTATCTTATATGCCCGTCTGGATGAAAGCTACCTCTGGTCTCTATAGTACCGCCATAATAACCTTGGATTGTGTTTCGGTATACGTGACCCAGGTTCCAGTTCCTCTACACGAACAACAGCGTGGCGTTGCAAACATCAATAAGCTACGGGTAACTGCTTACTACTAAGCTAGCTTTGTGGGTGGTCAGTCTGTCTGTTCTATAGCAATAACTATATCCAAGATAATTATAATCCGATTATTACGTACGAGGGGGAAATGAGTATAAGTCTTCGGCAACCAATGGCGGTCCTTCTTCTGGCATGTCCATCTGAAGATCAAGGGAAGCTGCTTTCAATTCGTCTTCTTCGTCATCCACATTTCCAGCTGCTGTCTCAATATCTGGATCTAACATTATATTCTTGTTTTAACGTATCAGAGCGTTTGCACTAGTTACAATACAAATTAGTTGGAATCTGCTAATTTACAATGTTTTATGTACTAAAATACTCGTAATATAATTAAAAAATAATACTATACCTAACCCAGACATAAGTTCTAAAATAACAATGCAATATTTTTTTCCTACACACACCGCTAAAAAGCTATCAACTCAAAAAGGTAGACAGAACTCTACGTTAGAGACCACTTATAATGCTTCTTTAGTTTGCAGTGTATATTTGATTTTTGTTTGTTGGTGTTATTTGACCGTAAAATAGTATCGGATTTTTTTAATATAAAACCTTTAAAGGGCATAGCCTATCTTAATATCGTAAGATTTTAAGAAAATAGAAAGTTGTTGTCGTATATTTTAAATTATTTTGAAAAATCTAAAGTCCATTTTTAATATATAAAAAAACGTATTCCAAATTTAAATTTTTAAAATCATTCAGCTTATAAATGATGATAATATTAAAGACCATTATTTATACTGCAATGTATCCTTATATTTTCGGATACTTTAAAATTCTTTTCACCTTTATTTTTAGGATTTTTTTTAAAATATTTATCTATAAATAAAAACTTACCTTCTGGTTGTACATCTGTAACAAATATAAATATATCAATATAGTATTTGAGGCTAACGAATGTTTTATTTTATCTATACTACTATTATAAAGAGGAAAGATTTGATTGTTTGTTTGATTGTTTGTTTGTTTGTTTGTTTGTTTGTTTGTTTGTTTGTTTGTTTGTTTGTTTGTTTGTTTGTTTGCTTTGAATAGGCTCCGAAACTACTGACCCGATTTAAAAAATTCTTACATTGTTGGGAAGCTACACTATCCCCGGGTGACATAGGCTATATTATATTTTCAAAAAAATTAGGGATCCTTACTAAAACTCCAATAATGTAACCCAAAGTGTAAAAAAATTACCTAAAATATTATTTAAATCGCGTGCGTTGTGAAAACTATTGATGATAGAATAAAATAATGTACTACAACTTTGCAGAACACATCATTATTTACAAAAAGTGTCGCGACAGCATATGTCTAACTATTATAGTTATGCCACAATAAGTGTTCTTTTATTTTAAAAATTTAATTGAAATGCCGCCCCTAGAAAAGACTCTTTATTTGGATCTTGGTATTAATCCTTATCAAAATAAATTACTTCATATTCAAAACTGTTTCAATACCTTTATATAACTTTTTGAATTATTCAATTCGGATATTCCATTCGAAAGATATCACGAGTTTAAAAATGTAAGTATTAGAAAAATGTTGCGTGGTAGCCGCTCACCCTGTTCGGCTAGCTAGGCAGCACCTTATGCAATGTAGGCGTGCGTCACTGGGGTTTTTACAAAAATTAGAATACCTACTTATTAAAAAATAACGAAAAATAAATAAAAAGTAATAACAAAAAAATCATTAAAATAAAAGCTCATAGAAATAATAATATTCAAACTTTCTTTATAATTTTATTTTTTTAGTAACCTGACGCAAATAGAAGGGTTTGCCCTCAGGGGCGCTCCTCTGTCTGAGGAGTGCACGGGTGTGCGTACCCGAGGTGCCCGAGCATCCGTCGCTTCACTCCCCTCTTCGTTCGAGGCGACAGAGTCCTACCTTTCTTTCCGTCTACCTCTTACATCCTTTCCAACTTAGCTCTCTGTTCGTGGCGTGGTCCCCGGTAGGATGATTGCGAATACTGATTGGGGTTCCGGGTTCTACCCTGGGACCTGATTTGGTAGTCGAAACCATGCCTATTTCGACTGCGCCTGCACAGAGTGTTCATGGGGCGGGAATTGCATCCTCGCTGTCGGTTGGTCTTGCTGGGCCGGCTACGACGTCAGGCGACTCTGCTTTTTCTGGAGTGTCATCTGGTAGTCGTACCCACGCCTGACTAGCACGCGACGGGGATGCGAGTCCCGTCCGGAATTGGCCGCGGACCTGTCACTCCCGGCCCTGGTTCTGTCCATGGTCGGGGGCGATCCTGGATGGACGGCCGTCGCCTCCTTTTGCGAGGCAGTAGTGTCTGCAAGGGAGGCGGCGGAACGGGAGCGGGAGTCCGCCACCGCACTCCCCTCCCGCCAACGTAGGCCGCGTCGTCGGCGCCGGAGGGCGGGCAACGATCTCCGGCCGACGTAGAAAACGACCGCGGGCGGCCCCTCGGGGGAGGATCCGCCGCCCGCACTATTGCCGCGAGGGAGAAGGCCGCGTGCTGTTCCACAGCCCCCCTCAACTCCTAGAGTTGTTACAAGAGAGCGCCGGGGGGACGAAACCCTGACCCCCTGGCGCCAGCACTTTAGAAGGGGCCCGCTTTAAGACAAAGCGTGGGCCGGCGCCGGCCCGGGCCACGAGATTGGCAGGCCATATATCCGTGGGCCCGGGCGTAGACGATAGGAGAACAGCGGGGTTTTTTAATGGGTTGAACATCTTTTCCGGAGTCCCTTATATCCCTCGGTCCCCCCGGGCCGGGATAACCCGTCAAGAGAGGTTTTTCCCCGAGACCGAAAAAAAATAGAAGGGTTTAATTTTTAATTTTTTGTTAAATACCCATGCGAAGCTGGGACGGGCTGCTAGTTATTTTTATAACTTAGTTCTAATGATAAGATGTTCTAAAAATATATTTTCAATGACGCACATCACTTTAGAAAAACATCGGTTTATAAGTTTTCTATGGATTTAGGATGAACACATCATTTAAAATTACTTATTTATTCATTACAACCATCTTTGGCGACAAAGAGCACATCAGTTTCATTTCTGCAATTAAAAACTAAACATTTTTGCATACTAGTATTATTATGTCCACGGATTTATTATACCTTTCATAGATTTCATACTTTTCATAGATTTCATACTCTTCATAGATTTCATACTTTTCATGCTTTTCATACTCTTGGCACTTTTGGTAGCCACTGTATCTTTTATTTCCTCTTCTTCGACAACCAGCTCGGGCTGTTTGCTTTTTTTACCTTTCTTCTTCTTTTTCACTGGGCCAGGTGGCGGAGGCGGTGGAGGTATGAGTCCTGAAATACATTTTTGTACCTGTCAACATTTCTGTAAATAACTTGAAAAACATTTCTATTATTATAAACATTTAAATCGACATCTTAAAATATTATAAACAAGACCATGAAGCGAAAGGCCTGTGAATTAAAATCGTTTCGATTATTTTTTGTAAAAAAAAACCTAGCATGATAAAATATGTTTTTCTTTAATTATCTTTTATACTCTGCTTTCATTACTTATTATTTGATATAATTTAAATGATGCAATTTATAACATATTTTATATTATTAAACTTTTCATAACCTGTCGTGAGTTGTGTTAATTGTAATTAATATATTATTAATAAATATTGAAATTAACACTTTTAAACGAAAATTAATAAATTAATTATTTCTTCCAATAGTTAGAAGGTATCAAAGGGCGTTTGAAAGGTCAGAAGTTAGGGATTCATGTAAAATCCAAATTTAGTCATATCTGTAGCATCTGCTTCTTTGTGCTTACAGATGCCCCTGAAGAACAGCGAGCCGAAAAAGCGCATAATTAGCCGGCTAAAGAATCCGGCAGTCATAGTATATAAAAAAAGAAAAAGGTAACGATCAAATCCAAATCAATGTGAAATTCTAAATTAAAAATCGTATACTCACGCCATTCTGTGAACTCCTTATCTTCATGTATTAATTTATCAACAATAATCTTAGAAACGTAAAATGTCCTCTTATCCATGGAAAGTTCATTGGGCTGGAGCGGTGATGTTACAAATTTTATGAAATTTTTTTTCGAATCACCTAGAATATAAGGAATAAGTAAACCAAATAAAATCTCAGTCATCATATTATTTATAGGAAGTGCAAAGTTAGTCGTTACTGATAGTCTTTTGCGGTGTTATATCATCTTCCTAGATGCTCTTAGTGATTTTTCCATGTATTTTCTTAGACTGAAATTATTGACATGAGTTCACGGAGATTCTGAGAAGAGGTGCGTTAATTCTGGCATACGAAGGTATTGCTTAACTTATTAATTACTACTAGCTTATCAGGTTACTTAAAATATTATATTTTTGCTAATTTCTTTATTTAATATATTATATTTGTTTCTTTATTTACAGTTACCTTCCTCCAACATCGAATAGAATAGATCATCGTCATCCATTCCAATGAAAGATAGAATTCGCTCCTTGAACCACTGGACCCTAGGGTCGCCGAACAAATCTAGATCTACATCTAGTTCTTCAGACAAAGCTGTTTCATCTGACTCCATCGTGTCTCCCGTCTATAATAAACTTATTGTAATTTATTTTATTTTAGGAATAATTCAAGTTTGCTTCAAATTCTTAAAGGCTACATCCGAGACAAATGTTCCGGTGATAAATAAAACTATTATAAAATAGTAAATAGTTACTTCAGTGTAGAAAATATTTTAAAAGCAGGGATATGTTGCCCACGAGGGACTAAGAAGGTAAAAATGATTGCTTCGCTTATTTTTGTCGACTATCCCCAAGTGTATACCTTTACCGTGCAGGGGCGGCGAAAGAATGTTGACCTCTGTGGCTAGGGTCGGCTTATCGTAAAAGGCGACAAAACAACCCACCCTAGCTACGTGGTATGGCCCTAAGCCCGTTTGGATGGCGACTACCTTTGGTCTTAAGTATGTCGCCATAATAACCTTTTGTTGTGTTGTGCTTTAGCGACCCAAGTTCATGTACCTTTATGGGACAGCAGCGTGATTTTTATTGCTGTAGGACAGCAGATAGGCTGACGGCCCGCTTAGAATTTAGCAGTTACCGTCGCTTGTGGGTGTTGGCAATTCTAGTGGCATCGCAAACACGCTGCTGACCCATAGTGGTACAGGAACTTGACTTAGGTCACTAATGCCGGAACATTATCAGAAAAGTAATAAATATCTTACCATTTTAATATGCTAAGAGAAATAATTTAAAACAATTTATTTCAATAAAAATCAGGTTAAATTTTGTAAATACATGATGGGGAAAACAACATATTGATCACACAAATTATTAACAACAGCAAACAATATTATTCGTTGCTATAGCAACAACATGACAGTCAATTCAAGATATTTTTTCTTAAGATTGATAATATGTATATTTATAAGTTCTTCCGATTTCAGATAATATGTAAAATAAATATGTATCTTTCTGTAAATATTCGTATAAAATTGTATCATTCATTTTTAAATTCATATATTTTTTCATTTTCATTTCATTTCACTATAAACTACCATTTTCTCTTGGTTTGCAATTAACTAATTAAAATGACTGTCAAAATTATTTCCTGATCCTTGCAATTATGCTCTTTCGCCACCTGCCTTTTCTACAAAATTCTATACTTTGAGATTGGTAAATCAGTGCCCAAAGCATAGGAGCCACATTAAAAGAAAAAAAAAGTTCCTCCAAGCTTATTTTCCATTTCAATTCAAAATTTTAGCTCAATTTTTAATCAATGATTTTTTAAAACCATGGAAGTATTATGTACTTACTTATTACTTTCATGTTTAAAATAAATACGCCATTTTGAATCGATGTCCTTGTTTGACAAGTACTTGTATGACTTCGTGTGTGGGAAGAAAAGCACCGATGTTGCCGTTTATACAACGGGAATGTCGATCTCCATAGTGCAATGGCTTTACCCGAGTCTAAGGGTGTTTATGTAAAAATTTGTGTGTTGTATTTATTTGACATAGGTAGTACATATAACAGTTGTCTAGTATTCGTACTACAAGCGCTCTATTATTTACTTTGGAATAGTGCTGTGTCAATTGATATATTATATTTATTTTATTTCCTTTTTCTATAGTATATTTATTTTATACTATCTGTATTATCATTTCATTTTTTAACGGGACATTTATGTTTTTTGGTAAATAAACATTCTGTATTTCTATTGAAATCTAGGATAAAAATGAAACAGCTATTACGTAAATAACATTTTTATTTTGGTTTTATTTTAAATCTATCGTACTTAATATATATTTACATGTCTTACTAAAAGTACACAAATTTTCTTTAAGCATTAATATGACTTTGTCAGCCTATAGCTATGAATGCATAATAATGCGTAGTAATAATTAAAAGTCACGTCTTTTATTAATTAATATTGCACTGAGTCTTATATCGAAATAATCTTTTGAAGATTCATTCTTATCTCTAAAAAGTAAATTCACGTGTCGGTCTTTCTTTTGGATAACCATCACTATTGTCTAATGTCTCTAGCTTAGAGTTTACATTATTCTCTGCAACTTCCTTTTTACTTGATAATTCACCTATTGAAGATTGAGGAGCAAGATACGATGAAGGGCCGCTGTACAATGTTGTGACACTGCTTAATTGATTATCTTGCTTTTCTGTTGTTGTATGATCTACAGAATAATCGACATTATTTATGAGATCATCTTTAACTAAGTTTGCTTTAACTTCTCTAGGTGCTCCAAATTCGTCTATTTCAAATGTATTCAATAACTTTTGCTGGTCTTTTTCGTCTTCTACTTGGTAACTTATCGATGGAAGTAATTGGAATGCTAGCGAATTTGGGAATCCATTAGTACTTGCAGTTGTTTGTACAATATCGCTTTTCACTTTGTTTAGCTGTGTAAGAGCGTCTGATTTGCTCTCTTGCTGTGATATGTTATTATCAACTTTTGAGAATAAGTAGTAAGATTTCTCTTTTTCGTACGTTACTAGTTTGTTTTGTTCGAGTGGATGAGGTATTGTTCCAATAATTTTGTCTTGTAAATGTGCTGATATACCATTATTACTGTTTAGTAAGTTTTTCAAACTTTCATCACTACTAACCGATTCACGCTCAGTCGTCGGTTCTAGTTCAATTTTGTCGTAGTTGATCGGCACACTTTGAGACTTTACTACTTCAACCTCTGTTCTTGGTTGTTTTGTTCCAGTGTTTTGATTTGATAACTGTTGTGAATTAGTTTGTGGAATATTATTGTATTGAATAGTTTCACCTGTATTGGGTTTGTTGATTAACTGGTTTGTAACTTCTGGAACAGGTAATTGGTATAACTGACCACTATATATTTGGTTATTGTTACCATTTAAAAGAGCAGAGAGGTCACTATTATCGATTGATGGCTGTGGTGCATAAAATGGATCTTGAATTTGTCGAGGTTTTGCAACGTTGTAAGGTGTTGATTGTAATTCTCCTGGCTTCTGGTGATTTGCATTGACATTAATATTTGCAAATTGGTTGCTTTGGGCTGTTAATATTGTTTGTGGTGTCTGGGATGTGAAAGATACCAGATTTGCACTGTTGTAATTATTACCAGAATATTGAGATGCGGTGAGTTGTGATATTCCGTTTGTGATCTGTGAAAGGTCTCCGTTATTGATATTTGGAAACTGTGGCGTGGGTAAAGGTGGTGGTGTCAATGTCGTGGACAGTGATTCCTGTTGTGCGATGCTAGTGTATTCTTTTGCAGCATTTATTGAATCAGCTAGAAGTGAGAACACCAAAGCCTGTGAATTAGAAATATTTTTAGTTTTACTACCTACTAATTTACCTATTGGTACGATACTTGGGCTAGTACTAGTAACTAAATTATTACTTAAAACTAAATAATTACTACTTCCAGTATTTAGTATTTCTAGTCTATCAAAATCACTATCGTTATTATTTTTAAACAAATATGTTGCAATCCTTTCGGGAATCGTTATTTTTAAAGACACTGTTCTTTCTATTGTATTTGGAGCCGGAAGCAAAGATTCTTTGAAATAGGGTAAAAACGAAAGTTTATTTGTACTTTGCGTAGGCATAGACTCTTTAGGCGGTACTAAATGATTTACCGGTAATTCTAAAGCTCTTGAACTTATGGATGGCATAATAGGTACTTGAGATGTCAAACTTTCTCCACTGTCAATAGTAGTTGATAAGTAATTATCATCGGGATAATCACTAATTTTTGTGATTTCACGGTAATGACCAATATTTTCAGGAGAAGCTGTTCTTAAGATACTATCAGTATCTTTTACTATATCATTGACAGTTATATCTAATTTTTCTTTTGTTAAAATATCTGCAAAGGATAAGGTATCAGACTTGGTATTAATGGGTGCTTGTTGGGTGACCATTACAGTTGGTCTCGTTTGGCTAAATGTTGTCGATACATAAACAGGTGAAGGGGCCGAAGACGTTACTTTAAGTTGAGAAATCTGGTAAGGAAGCTCTGGATTTGAGGGTAAATACTGTCTTGATATTGTTGGATAATTATCTGGCGGTAGGTAATAGCGAGAACCTGGTTGCGATGTACTACTAGGGCTTATTAAAACCTCGTCATTATTCATGTATGACGAGGGTGTTGAAAGAGGGATATCAAAACGTGATATGAACGTTGGATTGGGTTCAGGTGTAGTTGGTAAAGGTGGTAAATAATATCGAGGTAGATCTCTTGTAGTACTAGATACTATTTGGCGTGAAGATACTGTTGGTCTACTGTAATAGTATGGTGTTGGTTGTATTTCTTCGTCGATTTCAGAAAGAGTTTCAGCTGTAGGTGTGTTATAAACGTAAGGCGTTGTGCTATCAATCAGTTTTTCTGTTGATGTTGTCGTTGGTATATTGTAACTGTAAGGAGTAGGAGCTGGGTTTGTAATTACCCTACCAGCCCTAGTAGGTTTTACAAGCCACGTTTTTATTGTTATTCTAGATCTCGGCCTACTTGGTTTAGATTCTTTTAGACTTCTAACCGTGGCGGTCGGCCTTGTTACAACTGTAGGTTGTATATTAATCGCTGTACTTACCACATTCTGTTTAACATCATCAGGGACGTTACCGGGTATGTCATTCAGATTTAAAGGAAGTGGTGGCCTATATGTATATGCTGGGTAATTTTGATTTGAATTCAAAATGTTTTGTTTTATTGAGCGTCCGAATTCGGAATGTTTAGCCAAATTAGATGGGAGTGCTTTTTTATTATCTACATATTGAGTACGTTGGCTGAAAAGTTGTGCTCTTTGATTATTTTGTGTATTTTTAGTTTGCATTGCTGTATTTATTTGCTTCTGATGATTTAGTAAATTATAATTTTGCGTTGGACGCTGTAATTGTGTATTCAAATTGTTGTTTTCAAACTGTCTTGCGTGTCCGTTCGATACTAAAGCTGTTGATAATGGAATTTGAGTACTTTGAATAGCACGTGTGTCACTTCTTTGCCTTTGTATTATTTCATTGCTTCTTATAACTGATGATACTGTACTAAAAGCTGCAGGCAATAGTTTTGTATCAGAAGATGTGGTCGTAAACGCATTATCTATGTTGCTGAATGAATTTTGGATTATATTTTGTTGAACTTGCTTAGCAGGCATATGGACTTTATTTGACAGTCTTTCTGGTCCAGCTATTAAGGCTTCATTGGGGAACAATTGTCCTGTTGGTGGTCTGTAATCTTGCATAATTATTTGTTTACTCTTCATAGAGTTACGATTATATGGATTTCGCATTGGATGTGTCAGCATTTTCTTTACATCTTTCATTAGCTGAGGCCCGAGTCTTAAATTCCCAAATTGTTCATTTTTGGTGTTCAATAGTTGTTGGGACTCCTGACATCTGACGTTCATCCACCAGTCGCAGACGAATACTGCTTGGTTGAAGAGCGTACCGTTTGGGCATAAGAATGATTGGAATCCATAAGTAGACCCAACTGTGCATACTCTAAATACTTGACAACCAGCTTCTACATCTGCAAAGTACCCTGTAAGTATTATATTTCTTATTATTAATTAGATAATACTTATGAAGTCTAGATAGATCTAATTTATTATTCAAAGTTTGAAGTACCAGACCACTTGAACAATTGAAGTTAATGAAACTAATAACTATTTTATTTATTTAGGACATTTAACATACGAGGGCTTTGGGTTTTCAGATTATAAAGGGAGTAATGTTGAGATGAAAGGGACTACTAACTACGACTAAACCACGAACGTGGCTTTAACACATATTTCCGTTCATGGTTTGGGATTGTGAAAGCCAAACTTAGCCAAACGTATTCCACTTCTCTCATGCTAATAATCTCTTCATAAAAGTCACTTTGAAGCGAACAATTTGGATGTAACTGTGATTGAACTGAATGAACTGATTTGACAAATTGAAAAAGAATACCTGGATCCCTCCCTGCGCAAGAAAATTTAGTCCTTGGTATAACGCCTAGAGTCGGATAATCAATTCCGGGTTCTCCAGGAACCGCTAACCGGATATCCCATCCGTGTCCACGTTCTTGTGATGCTCCTATCTCATTTTGTGCCGATGCCAATGAAGTTAAGCACACTGGAACAATAAATCATTTTAAAACTTCTTCGTAGGGGTAGACTTAAAGGTAGAAAATATGAACATACTTATTTGCTTCTTATTACTGAGGAGCAGCAGACAGGCTGACGGCCCACTTAATAGCAAGTAGTTATCGTCGCCTATGGATGTTTGTGACACTAGGGGCATCGCGAACACGCTGCTGTCCCAGAGGGCACAGGAACCTGAGTCAATAATGCCGGAACACAGCACATGGTGATTATGGCGGCATATTTATACACACGAGGTGGTAGCTATCCAGACGGGCTTGGGGCCCTACCACGTAAAAACTAACTAACGTAAAAGATCCGCCAGAATACGTTTATGGAATTTTGCACAACAGTAGTACGTACGGTTGTATGTTAGAATAAATAAGTAAATAACATAACAAATGCTGAAGCTATACTTTAGTAGAGAAACAAATGACGCAGCCCACTACTTAATTAGTCGATTTAGATGTGTGAGTGCAAATATCAAAAGCGACACTTCAGGTGTGTGGGAGCGACGACAGTTCCGTAAACTATGACCTGTTTTGTGAACATCGTGCTCGACTTGCGTGATAGACTAGCCGCGTGGAGGTGCGCTGGCACTTTGTATGGAACAAGACGTCCGCTCTCTCGCGCGTTCTGACAAATTATGAACAGTTGTACAATCAGTGTTGTTCCTGACAAATTTAGGGATGCCGTATTTAAATTGTAAAATTGCCGGATTTTTAGGGAAAATTAAGAAAATTGCCGTATTGTACAAAATGTTTATTTTGCAAAGTTAAAATTAATAAAAAACACGCTTTTCTAAAAAGTCAAACTAAAAGGTAAAAAATAATTTTCAATAAAATTAAATTATGGATAGGGGGATTAACAAAAAAAATGAATTTTATTGTAAAAAAGTGTGGAGTGCTTGTTGTCCATTGTTATTTTGAAAATATCTTAAAAAGTTGCTTTTTATACTTCTGTTTTATGTGTTTACTTTTTACCTTTTTTGCGGTGGAGGTAACCCGTCGTCATTGTCACACTCATTTTCAATTTAGTAAAACTTATAGTAATCTTATAACTTTCACTGATAGATCGTGTCATACAGCAAACCAAAGAAGCAATGAGACTCTAATAATGAGAGAATCACAGTCACAGTAGTTACAGTACAATAACGATTATACCGGGGATTCTCACACGTCCTAAAAATCAAAGATTTTAGACTTTATCGTCTCAGAGATACGATTGCATTTGATTGAATTCTGTTGACGTTTATTTTTGTGGGGCTTCTACTAAATCTATGGTTTACAATTTGGTGCGAGAGATAGAACGATATATTTTTTTTGTTCACTTTAGTCAATTACCGTATATTTTAATACGGTAATCAAAGAGCTGCCGTATACCGTATTTATGATGGTTAAGATGCCTGAATGCCGTATATTACGGCAATTGCCGTATCAAGAACAACACTGTGTACAATACAACAAATCCAGGAATAATCGCTTCTTAGCGTGGACGGTCTACAAAGTATATTTTTATTTAATTTTCTATTTTTGGATGTATTATAGCTGTTGTTTTGGATGTGTGGTTAGTGGGTTAAATGCGAATTATACGGAGTTGGTTAGTTGTTGTAGTTTGTTTGTTGAAATTATTTATACAAAATTATATTTTATGCTATACAGTTTAATATATTTATTTTATAGTTAAGTAAGGTGTAATGTCACATTTATTTACATTTTATTTATGGGTGACGAATTCGAGAACTTACAATGGGTACAATAAACAATTCAAAAACTGAAGTCCAATTAATACGATACCCAGTATTCGCTATCAATCAAACTACACAAACAAATCAATATTATATAAATTAGTTATAATTAAAAAAAGGAGACTTAAAAATAAGAATAGTACATACATAGTATATACTATAATAATAGCAGTCGATAGCGATTCAACTGAGATAAGTGGATAGTGATTTATTCACTCATTTTTATCCGTGCAGGGGCGGAGAAAGAATACTAACTAACCTCTGCGGCCGGGGTGGGCCTGTCGTAAAAGGCGACAAAACAACCCACCCTAGCTACGTGGTAGGGCCTCGAGCTCGTCTGGATGGCGATCACCTTTGGTCTTAAGTATGCCGCCAAAATAACCTTGTGCTGTGTTCCAGCATTAGTGACCCAATTTCCTGTACCCTTATGGGACAGCAGCGTGTTCGCGATGCCACTGGCGTTGCTAACACCTATAGTCAACGGTAACAGCTAAATTCTAAGCGGGCCGTCTGCTGTCCTACAGCATTAAAAAAATCTCATTTTAGTTGAATCGCTTTCATCTGAATCATACTCAGTAACATGAATATTATTCATGGTAAAACATTCAAAGTATTGTTTTCTATATCTTCAACGTGCCCAAATGTACTTTGCTACATTGTTTGATCAATCATTTCGAGTCGTTCATTTTACTAGCCACGTAGTTCTTTAATATCCCCCAGATGTTTTCGATGGGATTTAGATTAGGATGGTATATTTGAATTAGAGTTAGGAGTTTTTCTGATAAAGCGTTGTGGTATGAAGCGTTATCCATAACGATGACAGCGTTTTCCGGGAAATTGGGCAGTAATTGTGTTGTGAGCCATTTTTTATAATTTTCGAGATTCATATTTTCGTGGTAATCTCCTGTTGTTGAATTGGCTATATACACTAAACTAGCATTGGGAACAAATCCTTCACATCCACAGGAGTGAAATATTATGACCCGCATTCCTTTGGATAACTTTTTGTAGTGGTTTTACGGTTCTTACCTATATACCACTCTATTATCAATGTAATGACCACTCATAATCCGATTCCTTCAAAATGGTACGCAGTGTTACTATACCTCCATCAAAACCAATTATTTCTGTCAATACACGTTTAAGCTTTCTTAATGTTGGTAATTCTTTACATTCTGTATGAAAGGTCATTATCGTTCTCCGAAGTACAACCATATCAAAATTATCCTTAAACTTAGTATTCATCCTTTTTAGTTTTGAAGGCGATTTAAACATTTCATGTGACGAATCCTTTGACGTACTAGCTGATGTACTAGCTTGCTTTTGTTCTTTCATAATTCGCGTAATCGTAGATTCACTAACACCAACGGCTTGGGCAGTTTGCCATCTAGCGTCAGTAAGGTTTTGTACTCCATTTTCCACTTTATATTTCATTCGGTGGTATACTTTCGCAATTGATTCTTTTGACTGAAAATAAAAATGAAATATGCATAAGTATAATAAATGCGTATAATTCATTAAAAAAAAGTGTAAATAACTTTATTTCAATGTTATGATTGTAACTAACATTTTATTTACCTGACTTCTAAGATGCGTTTAGTCTAGATACTATAGGTACTGTTGAAGTAAAACTGGCAAGTGAGTGACGAATCACAATGGTATTTTTAAGTATATTGCATCCATATTTTAAATTTTCAGGTGTGCATAAATGCGGTAGTGGGGCGCGTCATTTGTGTTTAGACGAGCTATGTCTAATTACTAACATTTAATTAAATAATAAATGAATATATTGGGACATTTCACATAACGCCATCTAGTCCCAAACTAAGTTGCATAGCATATGTGTTATGGGTAATAGACAACTGCTGTTCTACATATATACTTTTATTTTGAAAATAAATACATATTATACATAAACATCCAGATGTTTAACGGGAATCGAACCCGTGACCTTCTCAAGCATATGTACTACACTCTATCCACTTTACCAAAAAATAAAATGTAAACAAACAAACGAATGTTTCTCAAACTTTTTTGTCAACCGACTACACATTCAAAGATGTTTTATGAGGTTATTACTTGAAAATATTAGTTAATAACAACATGGCGGGTATAATCCGACCGTAATAATAAAATACTCCTTCCAATCGACAATAGTACGTTGAACAGTACACTTATAATTACCAGCATATAAAACCAGTAAGAGATTTGGAAACATTGTCTTTTTAGTTTCTTTATAATGTAAGTTATTACAATTAATGTTGTAAATATGTAAATTTTATACGCATTAAGGAGTCTGCCCACTAGACCGTTCCATACCATGACCGTGCTAGGGACGTGCCAGGCAAAAAATATTCTTTGTATTAAAAAGTATGTGACTATGCCCACTAGACCGTTCACACGGCACAGCACGTTTGCTTTTGTGTCTGATACGGTCCTAGCACGGTCATGGTATGGAACGGTGTAGTGGGCAGACTCCTTTATATTTATCATTCGTAATTGTAAAAATAAAATTATTTTATGTTTTTTTTTCTAAAAGTAAGGAATAGTAATATAAAAAAATAAGAATATAGGAGATATTTCTAATAAATAATTAAAAGTTGCAATGATAATTTTTATATAACGTTGATTATTGTAAAATTGACATCCAAAAAACCCTTTCTATGATTTGTTTACATTTTATTTTTGGGTAAAACGGATAAGGTATAGATGATAAAATCCCCAAAACAAAGGAAAAGAGAAAGGTAGTGAATGTAAACTGTAAATAAATAGGTCTGACTCACTCATGTCAGGGATGAAGGAAACTAAAAAAATACCACTGCCTACTAAACATAACACAAGCGCTCTACATACCTACGATTTCACTAGATGGTGCTATGTGAATTGAAGCAGTATATTTATTAAGTAATCACTTTTTACGACTTCCTACAAAAGTGTTGGGAGCACTTTGCTTCTTCAGGACTGGAACCTTAATGTGATGGAACAAAATTAAGCAATTAGACCTTGAATTCGGAAGCTATATTAAATAGTAATTACAAGACATCTAAAAAGAAAAGGTAAAACAGTAATCCTATTATGCTTAATGTGTGACGCGTTATCCTTACTTACTCTAATTAGATTAGGTCACAAAATACTTGATATAGAGAAATAACAGCGCTCACGTATTCATATTTATTACCTACTAAGCCCGGCAAACGTTGTTCTGTCATATAAATTTAAAAACAAATTATGTTTACCCTCTTTCACCCACTGCAAGTTAATTATTTTTTCAAAAAGTAACCTATGTCCTTTTACAAGGTCCAATCTATCTCTATACTGAAATTCATCTAAATTGGTTCAGTGGACATAGTGGACATAGTTACTTTTACATTTATAATGAAGAGGCTTAGAGATGGAATTAAACTATCCGCACTCTGCTTATTTATTTATTGACGTGTTACGGACGCGGTGTGTGAGAACGTGACGGACACGTCAATATGTGACGAAAGAATGAACGTGACTGACAGTCAGTAACTGACTGTCGGGGCCACCCAAACTGTGGTCTGGGTCTGCTCGGGATCCATAAATTCTTCCACGCATCTCGTCTCGTGTGCAGGTGGTTGCGGAATACCACCACAATAATATTAGTATGGATAGTGTCATGACTCGATACATAAGCGACATACAGTCGCGGCCATTATTAGTTCCTTAGCAGATTCACAAGTCTATCACATTAAAAAAAGTCGCACTTACGACCTTTCTCTGTACCAAATATTTTGCGCGATTACTCGATCTTGTATACCACACTCTTTGATCTAGCCAGAAAGAGTGTGCCATGACAAGCCTGTTATGTTGAAATCACTCACGCATTTGTTTATGCGCGCAGTACCGTGCAAGCGAATACGATCGTTGACGTGCTACTAGATCTATGACTGTACATATGTAAATATGATACATTTTAAGATTCGTGCAAGATTAAGATCGTGCGTTTTTGACGATCTCCGGCGCAACGGCTTTCGCATGTTGTAATGCCTGCGGGGGTTACGAATTCGATTCCCGTCCCGAGTCTGGGTATTCGTGTACAATATGTATTTACTAAGAATAGAAAAGCGTATAAGTAGCACAGCACACGCGCTCTGCTGATCTCACGACTAGATAGCATTGAGTGAATTACTATATAATTTATTCATCATCGTTATCTTTATTATTGTTATTTATGATGTGAAACTGCAGGAGTTATTGGATGAAGACCCAACCCAAACTTAAAAACAATTAGCAGAAGCGTTAAATGTGGCCCAAGAAACGGTTAACGACATATTACAAGCAATGGGGAAAATTCAAAAGACAGGCAAATGGAAAATCGAAAAATCGTCTGTGAAATGCTATTTCAAAGGTATGATCGGAAGTCATTTCTGCATCGAATAGTAACGGGTGATGAAAAGAAGAACTATATGCCTGTTACCTTATTTAAGAACTTAATACCTATTTTTAACGTGTTAACATAGTTTTGATTAAGTTCTAAATATAAAACTTTCTTTCATTCTTTCTTTAAAAGTAAATTTATTTTGTAAACCCTAAGCGCAAAAACTCATGGTTATCACCCGACGAAGCTGACCCATCGACTCCAGGGCTAAATCGTTTTGGTCACAAGATAATGTTTGGTGAGACCAGAGTGGCATGGTGTATAACGAACTGCTGAAACCTGGTGAAACAGTTAATAGTGATCGCTACCGGCAACAAATGATCAATTCGAACCATGCATTAATCGAAAAACATCCGAATGGCCCAAAGACACGGTAAAGGGATTTTACACTACGATAACGCGCTGTTTCATAAAGCAAAACCGGTCAAGAAAGCGTTGAAAGCACTTGGATAGGACATGTTATCGCACCCGCCGTAGTCTCCAGATCCTGCCCCGTCCGACTATCAACTTTTTGCATCAATGGGACAGGCGTTTGCAGAGTAACAAGCACTTCAATAATTTCGAAGAAGTTAGAAAATCGCTCGATAAATGATTTTATTCAAAGAACAAACAGTTTTTTTGGGATGGTATCCATAAATTTCCAGAAAGATGGGCAACATGTATAGAATCAAATGACTTTTAATAAATAATTTTTTTCATTTTTTGAAAATTACATAGTATTTTTCCGAAAAAACCGGTAATGACTTCCCGGTACACCTGGTAAGGCCACATAAGGTGTCATTCGTGCGATCATATCAAACTTTATTTCTGTTGATTCCATGTTTTATGATCAGGCTTTCCCCTCATTTGTGTAGTAAGTCATTAGGTTTATTGCTGCTGGCAATGTGCGAGGTACTAATGGGGATAAATAATAATGTCTGGTTCTTCGAAGGAGCTAACATAGACATTCTCCTCTGCTCAAAGAATTTAAATTTTGATTAATTAAGCGAGTTCGCTAATTGAACTTATGTAAAAATACTTTTACTTGTGATGAAGGCTTCCCTCAAAGGGAATCCCTTAAGGCAAACCCTTGTCTAAGGCAGATTACTTAAGCCTAACCACGATACGATATTTTCCTTCGCCGTATTTATTATTATTATTAACAAAAGAAAAGGATATAAGTAGCATATCACATCATCTATCAAGTTATTTTGTCCCCATAACAAAAGCACTATGTTGCTTAATTGGTTGGCCTTGTAATCATATTCAATAGCGCAAGTTGCTTAGTGATAGTTGGATAGATAGATAGATAACAATTTATCGTAAACCAAATAACTTACAAAAACAATGAAAATTATTTACACAATCAATATTTACTTGACTTACAATGGCCGGCCTTATCGCTACAGAGCGATCTCTTCCAGGCAATCCGGGCTATAGGTCATTATTCGTTCTATATTGATGTAGTAAGGAGATGGCAATAAATAATAGGTAAATATTTTATTAATAGAATAAATAAAATTGCTGGCATTAATAGCAATGAAAAAATTAAAGCAGAAACATTTATTTGATCAGATTTTCCTTGTTATTTTCATCATCATTGGCTTGACTTTGTCCCAATCATTTGGTATCGGCACAATACGTCTTTTTCTTCCATTTTATTCTATCCTGGCATTATTCATCTGTCACTTCACATGATATGAGGGTCATATCATGCATCACACATTCTTTCCATCGCTTTTTAGGCTAACAGTTTGATTATACCACGAGAAACAAGTTTGTTTTTGACGTTCAAAATCAGGTTAACAAACGAGTTGGGTGTTGATACTAAAGATTTCAAGGTTCCTTGCATATGTTATCTAGACATCAGCTTCCTTTTGCGTTTCAATATTCCTAAATTTTATTCTTTTCTTCGCACGGTTCTGGGCATTCAGTCTTTAATCTTTCTACTTATTGTTCTCTATTAACTTAATAATTTTATTAATGCTCAAAATGTTTGCCCAAATTAGAGAAACCTTTTCTACATTAGTGGCTCCGAAAGAAGTGTGAAAACGACGTGAAACGTTCAAGTTAATTAAGGTCGTTTACAACAGCTGAGTTCCCTTTGCAATGCTTTTATTGCCGCGTCTTTGACAAAGTATACTCAAAGTTCCAAGTTGGTGAAAAGTTTAATTTAAAGTAAGAATCGTATTGTTGATCTATCTGTGCAGGGGCGGAGAAAGAATACTGACCTCTGTGGCCGGGTCGGCTTGTTGTACGTGGCGAGAAAACAATCCACTCTAGCTACGTGGCAGGGCCCCAAGCCCGTCTTAATGGCGACCACCTTTGGTCTTAAGTATGGCGCCATAATAACTTTGTGATGTGTGTGTTCCGGCATAAGCGACGGTAATTGGTAAATTGTAAGCGGGCCATTAGCCTGTCTGCTGTCCTACAGCAATAAAAAATTGTCCTGATATCGCAAGTAATCTTTACTGAGTTTAAAACTCTAACTGTAATAAATAAATATATATAAATATACTGTGACAATTCACACAGCGCCATCTATTTCCAAGATAGCAGGGGAGTGCTAGGCGTTATGAATACTAGAAAACTCTAAATAAATATAGATTATTTATACACCCGAATTAATTTTGAACTCGTATGAAAGTGATAGTGCCCTACGAAATAATAATAAATAAATATATTAAGACATTTCACACAACGCCATCTAGTCCCAAACTAAGTTGCATAGCATATGTGTCATGGGTAATAGACAACTGCTGTTCTACATATATACTTTTATTTTGAAGATAAATACATATTATACATAAACACCCAGACGCTAGACGGGAACCCGTGACCTCCGCAAGCGTACTGCCGTGTGTTAGCCGTTACGCCAGGAGGTCGTCAAATCGTCGGAGATCGTAATATTAATGTTTCAGTAATTTGATTTTTAACTAAATAACAAGTTACTAAAATGCCGATATGGAAGACCAGCGGTGGTTAACTTTGCAAACATCGTTGAATTAGGCGACCTTATAGAGCTCTTTTTATGCTCGTTAAAACAGCTCTTAACGTCTAACTAGGCGCGGGCTTCTCTAAAGTGAATGAACAGTGTGCTCGTCACGCTTGCCCAATACAGATTGGCGGGCTTCATATACTCGTGATCGTGGTATGCAGATTTCCTCAAAATGTTTCTCTGCACCGTGCAGTACATAATTATATTATGGAAATTAGACCAAAAAAACCTCTTAACCAGTACATGCAATCGTGGGTTTCGGCCCTCTAAGTTGGTATCACCTAGTTACCTCATACCTAGATGTCTCTGCTATGAGATGATTTGATATTGAGCCCTAAATAAATCATTAGTTTCTTTTTTAATTTCATGTCTATCCTTTCGATTTTTCTATTTTTATGACATGCATTGCTAGATTTAAATTAATTATTATTATTAAGTTATTTTTTTTTCTGAGGAAAAGCAGTCGACGGCCCTCTTAATAGTAAGTAGTTACCGTCGCCTATAGATTTTTGCAACGCTACACGCGAACACGCTGCTGTCCCATAAGGGTACAGGAGCATAGATCACGAATGACCTACATACCACCATACATATAGACCATCCAGGTGGGTTTGATGCTCTACCACGTAGCTAATTTTGTCTTGCTTTGTAGCCTTTTACGACAGACCGACCCCGGCTGCAGGGGTTGGTATGCTTACCTCGCCCGTGCACGGAGAAAAAAAAAACCAATTGTTTCGGTTAAAATTATAATACAATAACGATTATATACTATATCAGATATACGATTATTTCCTTATCCAAGGTAAGTAATGTGTGATTCTATTGATACCGTTTTTGTCTGTGTTGGTAATGGCGAACTATGAGAACTGTCATCGTGAAGCTTACAACATACTTACGAGTATATTAATTCTTATAAAAGTAGCGAGCATGTTACGTGTGTTAACACCCATATATTTCTTATTTTTTAATCTATATAATTGAAATAAAGAATTAAAAATAAGTTTTAATAGAAAACCAAAGCAAAAATGTAAAAATATATTTCATTATTGTTTTTTTTTTACGTAGTTTTCTATTTACTTGATTAATTTTACGCCCTCCGTAGCGTAAAGGCGTACTCACACAGGTACGCTTGCGGGTTCGATTCTCGTCCATGTCTATGTGTTTATGTATAATATGTATACATATGTCAAAGAAAATAATAAATGTAGTATATTAATTATCTAGTAACTATAATACAAGTGCTATGCATCTAAACGTAATGTTCCAGTATTTCATTTATTATTAAAGCGTGTTTTAATTTCATTTCGTTATATATTATTTTTCATTGTTTTGTTAAATAGAATACTTTAATTTTATATCCATGCAGGAAAGAATACTGTCCTCTGCGGCTAGAGGTAGGGCTCCAAGCCCATCTGGATGGCGACCAGCCCTGGTTTTTGAACATGCCGCCATAATAACGTTGTGTTGTATTCCGGCATAAGTGACCAGGTTCAAGTATCACTACGCAGATAGCAGCGTGTTAGCGATGCCTCTGACGTTGCAAACACTCATAGGCGACAGTAACGGCTAAATTCTAAGTGGGCCGTCCGCCTGTCTACTGCAATAAAAAATAGAATAAATAAGTTTAGAACTCCCGTACCTTGGCGGAAGCCGGTTTTTTGCGCACCTTGTACCCTTATCTTCTTTGTTCTTCTTCTTGTTAATTCCATATATATAATTCTTAGCATATTATAAAAATACCCATGTCTTTTTCGAATAACACAAAATATTTTGTTAAGCAATCTTTTTTATTTTTTATTTTTCTTTCTATTAAAGTGCATTTTATTTTTTATCTATACTACTATTATAAAGAGGAAAGATTTGATTGTTTGTTTGTTTGTTTGTTTGTTTGTTTGTTTGTTTGCTTTGAATAGGCTCCGAAACTACTGACCCGATTTAAAAAATTCTTTCATTGTTGGGAAGATACACTATCCCCGGGTGACATAGGCTATATTATATTTTCAAAAAAATTAGGGATCCTTACTATAACTCCAATAATGTAACCCAAAGTGTAAAAAAATTACCTAAAATATTATTTAAATCGCGTGCGTTGCGAAAACTATTGATGATAGAATAAAATAATGTACTACAACTTTGCAGAACACATCATTATTTACAAAAAGTGTCGCGACAGCATATGTCTAACTATTATAGTTATGCCACAATAAGTGTTCTTTTATTTTAAAAATTTAATTGAAATGCCGCCCCTAGAAAAGACTCTTTATTTGGATCTTGGTATTAATCCTTATCAAAATAAATTACTTCATATTCAAAACTGTTTCAATACCTTTATATAACTTTTTGAATTATTCAATTCGGATATTCCATTCGAAAGATATCACGAGTTTAAAAATGTAAGTATTAGGAAAATGTTGCGTGGTAGCCGCTCACCCTGTTCGGCTAGCTAGGCAGCACCTTATGCAATGTAGGCGTGCGTCACTGGGGTTTTTACAAAAATTAGAATACTTATTAAAAAATAACGAAAAATAAATAAAAAGTAATAACAAAAAAAATCATTAAAATAAAAGCTCATAGAAATAATAATATTCAAACTTTCTTTATAATTTTATTTTTTTAGTAACCTGACGCAAATAGAAGGGTTTGCCCTCAGGGGCGCTCCTCTGTCCGAGGAGTGCACGGGTGTGCGTACCCGAGGTGCCCGAGCATCCGTCGCTTCACTCCCCTCTTCGTTCGAGGCGACAGAGTCCTACGTTTCTTTCCGTCTACCTCTTACATCCTTTCCAACTTAGCTCTCTGTTCGTGGCGTGGTCCCCGGTGGGATGATTGCGAATACTGATTGGGGTCCCGGGTTCTACCCTGGGACCTGATTTGGTAGTCGAAACCATGCCTATTTCGACTGCGCTTGCACAGAGTGTTCATGGGGCGGGAATTGCATCCTCGCTGTCGGTTGGTCTTGCTGGGCCGGCTACGACGTCAGGCGACTCTGCTTTTTCTGGAGTGTCGTCTGGTAGTCGTACCCACGCCTGACTAGCACGCGACGGGGGTGCGAGTCCCGTCCGGAATTGGCCGCGGACCTGTCGCTCCCGGCCCTGGTTCTGTCCATGGTCGGGGGCGATCCTGGATGGACGGCCGTCGCCTCCTTTTGCGAGGCAGTAGTGTCTGCAAGGGAGGCAGTGGAACGGGAGCGGGAGTCCGCCACCGCACTCCCCTCCCGCCAACGTAGTCCGCGTCGTCGGCGCCGGAGGGCGGGCAACGATCTCCGGCCGACGTAGAAAACGGCCGCAGGCGGCCCCTCGGGGGAGGATCCGCCGCCCGCACTATTGCCGCGAGGGAGAAGGCCGCGTGCTGTTCCACAGCCCCCCTCAACTCCTAGAGTTGTTACAAGAGAGCGCCGGGGGGACGAAACCCTGACCCCCTGGCGCCAGCACTTTAGAAGGGGCCCGCTTTAAGACAAAGCGTGGGCCGGCGCCGGCCCAGGCCACGAGATCGGCAGGCCATATATCCGTGGGCCCGGGCGTAGACGATAGGAGAACAGCGGGGTTTTTTAGTGGGTTGAACATCTTTTCCGGAGTCCCTTATATCCCTCGGTCCCCCGGGCCGGGATAACCCGTCAAGAGAGGTTTTTCCCCGAGACCGAAAAAAAATAGAAGGGTTTAATTTTTAATTTTTTGTTAAATACCCATGCGAAGCTGGGACGGGCTGCTAGTTTGTTATAAAACTTAAAGTAGTAATCGTTAATACAATAACATTTAAAGTAAACAATTGTTTAAATAAATATCTAATATGTAGTCAGTGAAAATAGTTACACTTTGGGCGAGTGACCTAAACAAACAACGGATTGTCTAGCCAAATATCAAGTTACAATGAGAAGGGTTAATTGGGATTAGTATGTAGAATTTCTTAAAAGATACTATCGCTGTTCGGGGTGGTGATAGTGGGCTCGTTTCACTTCCTTGCACCCCGCATTTAGGCAAACGATGAAGGAGCCTGGGGAAGGGTTTCTAGTGGTATCTGAGTCATGTTCTCGCTATAAGATGATGCGAGTAACTTCGGTTACGAGTTCTACACCCACCAGTTGTGGCCCCACATGACTGGTAGTGCGTAAGGGCGTTTTTACTCTTCCGGAACAAAAAAAAAAGGATCTTTCTGTGACTGTACCAGCGCCAGTAGCAAGCGATGAAATCCAATATATCGTTGTTTTACGGCTGGAATTATGCAAACAGGCGAAAGACCCGAACTTTTATTCGTATTATGTAAACGTATTATGTAAATGAATTTAGAACCTCCTTATAAAAAATTTTATATCATCAGTTGTGGTAGCTTATTAAAAATTAATTATTAAAGTATTCATAAAACGTCTTTAAGAAGTTTGCTAGATTATTCCATGTTCCTGACGTGTGTATTTTATAATAGAATCCGAAGCCGCGTGGTGAAATGCAGCTTGTACAGGTTTAGCACGAAATTGTTGGTGGTGTTTGCGATGTTTTGCTTTGCCCTCCAATTACACGTGTATTAGGCGGCTCTTCTTTCACGAAACTGTAGGTTGCATATTAGCTTTATTGGTAGAGAATATACAGACTAGTATTTTAAATGAGTTAAATTCGAATAGGTTTTATATTTATAGTCTATTCAGGTATTCTCCCCATTAAATTTTATCTGTGCGGGGGCGGAGAAAGAATACTAACCTCTGCGGCCGGGGTCGGCCTGTCGTAAAAAGGCGACAAAACAATCCACCCTAGCTACGGGGTAGGGCCTCAAGCTCGTTTGGATGGCGACCACCTTTGGTCTTAAATATGGCGCCATAATAATCTAGTGTTGTGTTCCGGCATTAGTGACCTAAGTTCCTGTACTCTTATGCGACAGCAGTGTTCGTGATGTCACTGGCGTTGTAAACACCCATAGGCGACGGTAACTGTTAAATTCTAAGCGGGCCGTCAGCCCGTTTGCTGTCCTACAGCAATGAAAAAAACCAAGTTTTCTACTCTGAGTCAGGTTTATCTAAACTTTATAAATTATGTAACCTGTATAACAATAAGTTTATTTAATGCTATGCACATCAAAAATAATAGTTCAATATTGAAACTCAAGAAGTTACCTCCATTTATGCAGAAACAATATTATTGGCGACAGAACACAACCTTGGAACACACACGCATTGGTGGACAAAGCTGACCCTCCCCTAAAGGTATGTAGTTGGCAGACAGACCGTCGTCGTTGCACGATAGGCCTCTGGAGCGTAATTTCTTGATTTACAGTTTGCTAAATATGGCCCTAGTCAGTAATATGGTTATTTTACTTTTCTAGAGACTAAAATTTTCATCCGTGCAGAGGCGGAGAAAGAATACTGACCTTTGCGGCCGGGGTCGGCCTGTCGTAAAAGGCGACAAAACAATCCACTATAGTTACGAGGTAGGGCTCCAAGCCCGTTTGGATGGCGACCACCTTTGATTTGAAGTATGCCGCCATAGTAAAAATTATATATATATATATATATATATATATATATATATATATATATATATATATATATATATATATATATATATATATATATATATATATATATTATACTACGGTGGCCGGAAGAAGGTCGCCAAGCTTCAGCGACGGTAGACATTGCGTGAAGTAAAGCCTAGTACACGGTCCCTCCACACCGCTTTCTTTATGGACAGGACCGTCTTGTAGAAGAAGGCGACGGCGTCTCACCTGGCTCCCGACCATCGCTAGAATGATGGCTGAGAAGTTATTTTAGCCTTGGTATCATGTCTTTAAATCATTCAATAGATTTTTAACTTATCCTGAGTAAATTTATTTCTCTTTAATCAAGTTTATAGAATTTAATTAAATATAAATCAATTAAGATCTCACGAAATTGACGTTGAGTGACTGATTTTAAACTTAAATTGAATTGCGATTCAAAGCGACTTGGGGCCGCCATTTTAGAATATCGTCAATACCCCACGGCACAGGTAGAACAAACTTTACTATGCAGAATTAATTAAATCTGTTCATGTAATTCTAACTTAGAAACTTAACCTGTAATGTTTATAGTTTATGTTCTGGAGTGAAAGGAATTATACAATCGTTCGTCGTCAGTCAATACTGGACGTATCAAATTTGCATCACAAATCCCGACTCACCCAACAACTTTAAATCTTTGTTGACTCATTGGGGGTCCTATACTACGTTCGACATGACGCGGTCTCCACTCCATCGCCCACTAACGAAGCCATACACGTTAGGGTTTGTATGATGGTTTTAGCCTTGCATCTATATATATAATATATATAACCAATATCAATATATATAACCGAGAGGTATAATTTCACATAACACATACACCTTAAGGTTTGCATGCACAGTTTTGATATAAACTCTGTTGGAGCTAGGTGACGATTTGTGTAGGGCAGTTATCTATACCTACTAAGTACTGTGTAAGAAAAAGACAACGCAGTGAATGGGGTAAACGCTGGTTATTGAAAAGAAAACAATTCTCTCACCTAAATTTAATAAATGAATTGAAATTTACACCAACAGATTACAAAAATTATTTACGAATGGATGAAAAACTTTATTTGAAACTGTTATACAAGACAAGATACTGTTATGAGGAAAGCAATATAGAGATAGTGCATGAGAGACTAGCAGTAACATTAAGATTTTTCACTGTCGCAGATAATAAAAAACTGAGAACTATGCAGGCAAGCTCGCCGGACGCCACACACGCTCGGTTATGTTCGCGCGCAAACGTAACCGAGCGGCAAAAATATCTATTTTGATATTTGATTGGTTGCATGTACATGCGCCGATAACTGTATAGTTTTGTCACATACACGCTAGGGTTTGCCTGTCGGTTATGCATGCAAGGCTAAAACCATCATGCAAACCCTAACGTCTATGACCTCCTTTAGTCCCACAATAGGTGTGATTGATCCAATACCACTTTCGCTTCTATAATTTACTAGGTCTCTATGATTATTTGAATATATTAATTTTCATAAGAAAAATGCCAAACATATAGAGCTACTTGAAATTTGTAATACAGTCACCGTGTCTACGGTGCAGCTCTGTAATTCGTTATTGGGTGAACGCCATCTTTAAATACCGACTTTTACCGATCTTCAGATCGGGGATTCAGATAAAAACATTCGCAAGTAATAAAACATGTACCATGCTATCCGTGCAGCGGCTGAATAAGAATATGAACCCCTACGCTGGGTGGGCTTGTCATAAAAGGCGACTATACAACCTAGATGGTTGGCCTCCATACCCCTTTGAATCGCACCACTCTTAGTCTATAAACATACTGCCATAATAACCTGGTCTGGTGGTCCAGCATTAGTGACCCAGGTTCCATTACTGCTATGGGCACACCAGCGTGTTTGCGGTGGCAGTAACTGCTTAAAGCGTCAGCCCTTTTGTTGTTCATCAACAATAAAAAAAATTGCAGTATCATTTTAATGTTTAAATTTTAAATTGGTGCGGCGGTTTAGGCGTGAAAACTTAACACACAGACAGAGTTACTTGCACATTTATATAATAATATTAGTACGGATACTGTCATAGAGGGAAAGCACTGCATGCTCTTCCTGCGTTTTTTGTACAGAAGTATAATACGAAATTTAGTACTAATATTAGGTACGTGTTACATGATTATATGCTCGTGTGTATTTTGCACCAATGTGTCGAGAAACTTCTTATCGACGTGTTGTGAATTACTAAATTATATCCGAATGAATTAGTTCACATACCGTAGTTAATTAATTATCTTAGTCATTGATCAAACCAATGACTGAGTACAATAAATATAATATAATATTCAGCAGTGGAATATTATTGAACAACTAATTTACTCAAATACTTTTTTTTAAATAAATACGTTTTCTAGGGTACAGAAACACGCAAACTCGGAACGAAAACCGAACCTGTACCTGCTTCCGACGCGCGACGTGCGAAAATTGTTGCGCACGAAGGTCGTCATAAAGAAGAAGAGTATTGCTTTCACATCTCGGCTTGCTCAGTGGCTAAGCAATTGGTCTGTTACAGAGGAGAAAATATTTGTATGATACAGTAAAAATTATTATTGTTGTAACGATTTTCTTCATAAATATAAGTCCTCCAAGAGGGAAATTGCAGTGTGTAAATTGCCTTCGTCGCAAGCAAAAACTTTTATAATGCATTTATGCGACTGTACCGCGGTTTCCAAGAAGTGTCGTAAAACACTAAAGTTCTCAGAACTTTGTCGAGGTGTGAGGATAGAGGTCGAATTATTTTAAACCCGATAAGCCTATTTCTAGAAGCCACAGTATACTTACAATAATTACTTACGATAATTAAAAAAAAACTTGATATTTTAAATTCAGGTAGCATGAAAGAAAATGTTATATCCTTTAATTTTTTTTTAATATAAAATTACCGAACATATCAGCATAGACAGCACAGACGGTAAACAAATATTCACACATTAAACAAAATATTCACCTTTGTCGAAAAATTTTGATGAAAAACAACACACGAACTTAAAAAACCTTATAATTAATGTATTAATTGAATAAAATATTTATGTAAAATTTAGTAGTATAGTAATTTCTAAATTTGTAAATATATTCTTCTTTTAAACAAGTAAAATATAAAATAAAAGAAGACTATAGCGGTCTAGAACATACTAATAGAAAACTATAAATTGAAACTCAATTTTATTGCTTATAACAAGTTCCTAGCTTGAAATTTTTTGAATATAACTTTATCATTATATATAACTATTATTTATAGTATGACCTAAAGAGAGAACATACATTTTGTAGTTTATCCAGAGATCTGGAAGAGATTGCTACCATTTTATTTTTAATGTAATTTGTATTTGTTTATACAGTAAAAAAAGTTTTTCTTAGATTTTGTGAAAAATTAAATAAATATATATTTTTGCTTTTCTATACTTTTTTATTTTACAGATTTTTAAATTAAAATATCTTTATATATATATATATATATATATATATATATATATATATATATATATATATATATATATATATATATATATATATATATATATATATATATATATATATATATATATATATATATATACATATACAAAAACATGCCCTTCTCCAAGGTCCGATCGATATCTATATCGAAATTGTAAATATTGTTTCAGCGGATTAGGCGTGAAAACGTAACAGACAGACAGAGTGACTTTTACATTTATAATATTAGTATGGATTATTATATAAGTATATTATTATATAGTATGGATTAGTATTTATGTAATATATTTCTTCTTAATATTTTTTTACTCACCAAAGAACACAATCAGCCACATCGCCATAGTCCATCCGCATTCACAAGAAACAATGACACACACGACACATTCACCTTCTTCGGCACATGTGGCTATGAATGATCAGCATCCATCAAACAATAACGGTGTAGGGAGAATGTGAAAATTACGCTCACGTTGCAAAAGAGAGTACGTGATTTTTTTTAATTTTAATTTATTCAAACGGCGCTCGCTTATATATAATAAATAATAATTAAAAGCTACCTAAGTGATGTTCATACATGATGCACCGGTCGAATACGTGATAGTTATGTATTTGTAGGAAAATACTTCGATAAATCTTTTCTATATCTAGAGTAAGGAATGAATAAAAAGATATTGTTCAGCAACTTGCTAAAATTTATATGAAATGAGCAATAGAAATAGATACAGTGATATAATGGGTAGCCTTATAGAGTTTAGAAAAGGCGATTTTTTCTAAACTCTATAATGGAGGTTGCATGACAATATAATTTAAAAAACGAAAACCGGAAATTTATTTTTAAACACGTGAAAATTAAAATGAAAGTATAATATAATCAAGAAAATAAATATTGGTTGATAAATCAAAATATTTGCTGTAGCCTAACCCTCTCTCTCTTTTCTTCTTATAATTTTATTCCAGCTACATCAAATTTTACACTTGGAAGATATAGGTTCGCTGTTGAGAACTGTCACGGTTCAAATTGATGATCTCTAATCCTGAGATTATTTATAAAAAGATTGTAAAAATATATACTGGTTAGTTTATATATAAAAGATAAAAACAACGAAAAGAATTAATTAAATATTATTTTAATATTTAATGCTTATCACAGGATATATTAATAATAAAATAAAATTTGTATTATAATATATACAGAAAGAAATAAGAATTTGTATTAAATTTTGAAGAAATTTGTACCAAAGTATTTCAAAGTTTATAACATGAGGTTACTAGTGGATTAGTACTAAAATATAAAAAAAATCCATTAGAATTACGATTAGGAGAACACATCACACACAGTTTTTTGTAATTTACTTATATTTAAAACGGCTTGTGTTCCAAATAAACTTCAGATTCAGCGAATTGATACAAGAAAATCATGTTTGTTCTAGTTCCACAATTTTTTTTTACCAAAACACCCAATTTTTCAATTATTTACTTTTTACTCGAGATTTTGAGGGTGTACGGTCCAAGTTGACTCCAAATTCGGATTCAATGGGTGAAAATATACGTCGGTAGATAGAGGGCGTCAAATGAACAAATCATTTTTTTTTGTGCCAGTGTTATTACTATATACATGACGGCAAATATTTTTTTTATTACTGTAGGTGTGTACACAAACACGCTGCTGTCCCGTAAAGGTACAGGAACTTGGGTCACTAATTCCGGAACACATTACAAAATTATTATGGCGACATACTTAAGACCAAAGGTGGTGGCCATCCAGGCGGACTTGGAGCCCTATCACGACGGAAGAGGTCAGTATTCTTTCTCCGCCCCTGCACGGATATAAATGATTTAAAAATTATATATTAAAGAAAATCATTAGATTATTGGAAGGAATGAATTAGGCTCAAAGGATAGGCGATGCAATTGAAAAAGTTTACCTTACCGAGAATTATTTTAACATTTATGGTATTTATACGAGTATACTCGTTAGGTGTGCTTTATTGTATATAATTCATTATTTTAGTTTTAGTGTTTTATTGAAGTAATTTATTTTTATATATGATATTTTACAGTGAGCCCATGACATTACTAATAGTGACAGATTATAGTAAATAAAAGGTTCACGTGTGAAACAAAGGCTCTATTGTTATTATTACCTATGATTGTTTTAATAAGGCTTAGAATTTTTTGTCTGATTGTAATCCTTTGGACTACTTTACCGCTAATCTGGGTCGTGGCGGTATTTCTTGTTAGTTTGCTTTATAATTTCCATATTTTAGTTTCTTTTAATTCTATTCTAGTTTCTTCTTTGGGTGTCTATAAAGCTTTCACTATGGAACCTGGGATATATTTCAAATAATATTATAGGAGAGGTAGATACCCTTAAATGACATACTTTCCTTAGCTAAAAAAGACACTAAGAAAAAATTGCAAGGATGTGGAAAGAATGAAGGTAAAATATCTACCTTTGAGCTCTTTTTTATATTCGTGGAAACCATACCAGTCAATCAATTAATCAACAGCCTTATATTGGCCACTGCTGGACATAGCCCCCGCAGCATCACTCCATAACACTCGGTCCTCCGCTTTTCACACCCAGTCACTACTAGCCACCTTTTTAATGTAATCGATCCAACGGGCCAAAGGGTCTCCTACCCTACGTTTGCCAAGATGCGGTCTCCACTTTAGGACTAGCTTACTCCAACTGCTCTCGGTTTTGCGACATATGTGTCCATACCATGCCAGTATCACATCAGAACTCCAAACGGATACCAACGTGTTTATACCGGGCGCACCTTCACACTGCTAGGCCGCCCTTTGTGCTGATGGTTAACGACGCCCGCAACAGTGAGAACCACTTTCGGTCATTGGTCTGCAATGTCTGCAGTATCTACTATAATTTTATGTCCACACGGCTGTGAATCGTGGCAGGTGCTAGAGCGACACAAGCAGGAACTGCGTGTCACGGAGATGAATATGCTGCGGTGGATGTGTGGAGTGTCACGCTCCTTCCGCGTTAGGAATTCCCGCATTCGCGTCGGCCTTCATATCCGTGACATTGCGGATAAATTGCAGGAGTGTCGCCTTCGCTGGTATAGCCATGTTTTGTGGGCTACATACGTCGGGAACAAATGTCTGGCCATACCGCCTCCACCAGGTCCCGACCGGAGGAAAAGACCCAAAAAGTGTTGGCTTGACATCATAAAGCGTGATATGCGTGCAAATGGACTCATTACTAAGGATGCCTAAGACCCTATGAAATAGAGAAGAAAAAATCGGAAAGGATTCCAAGCTCTGAAGGTTCAATTTGGTAGCAACACTAGGATGATGATGACGATCCACTATAATTTCATAAATATTTATTTCATCTCTTGATTTTTGAACGTATTTTCCCAACATATACACATAAACTAATTTAAACTAACATTATGAAAAATTTAAATGAAAAAAAAATAAATTTAATTTATATGTTCATAAGAATAAGATTAGCCTGCAAAATATGTAAAAGAACCTGAGCATATTGTTAATAAATTTTAATATGATTTATTCTAATCATTCAATTCAATTAACAATTGAATGCATATCAGAAGCGCTTACTGAAGAAAACAAAGTACCTACAAGCAAAGTAAAGCTCGGTTCCAGTATAAAGTTAAGTTTTACTTTTTTTTTTTTATTTATTTAAAAAAACCAACAGCGTTACAATATATATATATATATATATATATATATATATATATATATATATATATATATATATATATATATATATATATATATATACAATTAATTATGTTACTTATTCATAAGGCCAATAACAGGTTTTTCTTACTTTAATCCAGTTCACTTGAATAATACTAATTAGAACAATACTATGGAAATATGAATTGATTTTGATTGTCATGTGAATGTGATGTAAAAAGTATGTGTCAATAATTACACCACGAACAGTGATTACATTAGACTTGTAATATTCATGCTCCTGCAATTATAGTAATATGTTCGTATGTTTTGTATGGATTCCGTAAAGCTTGGTTGGTGTAACATTTGAAAATATTATCGTGAAGGTTTTTATGGTTTTACTCAAAGATGCTTGCTTTATTATTTTCTTTGATATATTTTACACGATTAAAACTCTTTAACACAGGTAGGTAGGGGACAGCAGTATGTTCGCCGTGCCTCTAGCTTCGCAAGCATCCATAGGCTTTAAGTGCTTATTATTAGTTGGGCCGCCAGCCGGTCTGCTGTTCCTCTGCATAAATAATTCTACCTGGTAGAAGAGGGCTGGCTTTACTCCGTGCAGCAGATTAGCATTGCAATCATTGGCAATGCTAGCAGTATTTTAGGCACACTCCCCGCTGATAATGATTTTTAGAGGAAATACTCTGATTGACGAGACCCGCGGGGATCGGGGAATATGTGACCCACAAATTTGGCAAAAATAGCCAAGAACCCATAAAAACCCGCTCTCCTTCCATCGCCTACTGTCTGGGCTTTCAGACAAACATGGCCCGAAGATCGCGTTGGCTCTGACCGGGACTGACAATAGTGTAACAACAGAGGCATTACCTGTAATATTAGTACACCTGATAACATTGCCTTTTAGTTACTTGAAACTTTTTTTTAGAATAATTGCATGTTTATATATGAAGAAAACTGTAGACTTTATTTAACACCTTAGCTGCGGCAAATGAAACATAATACCTACAATTTTGATCACAAACCGAAATATATGTTTATATCTGTCGATCTCTTGCAAATAATTTTGTTCTACACTAGCGAAAGATTTAGTTTTCATTGTGCACATCAATCGTATGTACCGCCGCGGGCTGATATGTGCCTGTTCCGCACTGAATGTGTTAATTGGTACCCCGAATTGGGATCTATTATAGCCCTAGAACGGGTTCCTACGACCTGAAGTAACTATGAACGACATGCGTTGTGTGGCAACGGTTGGGGTCTACACCCCACCTCGAGCGTTAACCGCACGTGTCGTGTACTAGCCGCCCGGGTGCCTACAACTCGTCGCCAAGTCTGCCACGCCGTGACTATACTCTGCCGGACATCTATTACACAGGCCAGTGGGTACGTTTGATGAACATTGGGCGATCTATGTTTAAACGCTGATCTAACTGAATGATTAACAAATAGCTTAAATTAGGTTTGTATAATGCTTGAGTACGAATTATGACAATTTCATTTCTATTGTTATGCATTATGACTTAGTGTTACTAGCAATAAATTAAACATGGCTCAAAGCAGGTGAAGAGGGATGAGCCCCAGTTGTGTCAGGGTATAGACTGCGCCACATACCACGCCCCAAAGAAATTCGATGGTGGTGGTGTCGGTTTTTATATCCGATGTGGCTTAAATGTAAAGGACCTTGCCTCACCTACTAGATTCGCTTCATAAAACAGTTGAGTAGGTGGGGGTGACTATGACTATCAATGGCAACAAGTTAGTGATTGGCACAGCGTATCGGCCACCCTGGATGAATATTGATTTGTTTTTTGACGCTATGTATAACATTTTTCATTAATTCATTATCAAATTATAATTATTTAATATTATTAGGCGATTTTAATATTAAGTTTATGAATAAGATGGACATGAAAACTTTTAAATTAATGACATTTTTATACTGTCTAGATCTGACTCAAATTGTAAATGCACCAACTCATTTTACAGATAAATTGCAAAGCCTCATTAACGTAGTCTGCACCAACCTTCTTTCTACAAAAGCAGATATAGATCATTTGGGCATTCTACACGGCCATTGTCTTGTAGTTTCCGAATTCACTATAAAACATGAAAAGCCGATACCCTTCGTTATAAAATACCGTTCTCTCAAGAATATTAATTTATATCAATTTGAAAAGGATTTACATATTAAAAAATGGGATTCTTTAGGAATGTTGGATGACACAAATAATATTATTGATATTTTTAATAATTTTGTATTGATGCCACTGCACGGATAAATTATTTATAATACCAACACTCAAAAGCGAATATAGACGTTATTACCTAAATTTTAGTAAATGCATTGGGGTTGACCGTAAACTCATCAATAGACGTTCACAAACGTCATTATAACAGCTTTCTGTGCTAATGACAGATTTAAATTGAGCTCAACTCGAATTGAAAAGCTTAGTTTGAAGCTCGTACGAACGTATTGCGAAATTCATTGAAAATCCAAATTAAGATAATTATCCGGGCGTAAAGGGTATGTTTGATTATTTATTGCTTACTATTAATTAATATTTGTTTATATTTTATTATTAATCAAAGTATTCTAATTGCGCGAATAGCCACACAGATACAGGTGTTCATAAAAAAACAACCGAAACCTACAAGCAGCCTGTGTCGAAACGCACGGCCGCCCGTTGCGGTACACAAACTGCTTGTAGGTTATGGTTGTGTTTTATGACCATCGATATCTACCATCTAGCCACACAGATACGGTTGGTAATGAAAAAAAACAACTGTAACCTACAAGCAGCCTGTGTTGGAAGGCACAGACGCCCGTTTCAGTACATTTCAACCCTCCCCCCCCCACACACACACACACAGATATGCTCCCTTGCTCTGTCTCCGTTGCGGCCCGGAAATATTAATTAATAGTAAGCAAAAAAAATCTAACATACCCTTTGCGCCTGGCTAACGGAAAAGTACCAAAATTTTTGCCTAAATAACATTTAAATAAAATAATTTATGTGATAGCCAAGTGGTAGCAGACTCAGATGCTAAGGTCACACCGCTTAGGCAGTTCTTTTCGACTCTAATAAAATTACGCAGATATCGATGCCCCTGGCGTTGCAAACACCCATAGGCGACGGTAACTGCTAAATTCTAAGTAGGCCGTCAGCCTGTCTACTGTACAGTAATAAAAAAAACATCACAGAGTTTCTTTGTTTGCCTTGAGCTCCGAGGCTGTGGTAATCGTCTGACTGCAACGCTAACTGGCATCGGCCCCTGAGTCGTGAGTATCTTCAAATGAAGGATATACCTAAATCAATCTCAGAGTATGTATTCTTTCCTATTATTTCCCGGAAATCGTCTGTAGCGCGATAAATCTCGGGACTCATCATCTATCGCACATGCTATTCATCACTTTGCGCTTCTCCTTAATCACTATTTTATAGTAGTAGTTTTTAACGTAATGGTGGATTTTTAATCTACCAGTTTTTTTTATTAAATTTATATGCTCTCACTGAACCATGTGGAACAACTAGTTTATATTTACGAAATAACTAAAAAAAAACCTTTAGTTTTTGTACATCATTCATAATAGAGCAGAGATAACAGTGGCGTGATTGCTAATGAAATGCCCTAGATATTGGCTCTGTTGATCAATTATACCTAAGATTCAATGCGAATTATGCAGTCTCATAGCATAAGTACTCAATATTGTATTAATTACAGACTAAATGCTTGGTTTCATTAATCAAAATAACATTTAAAGAAGGTTAAAGTTATATTAGTTATAAATGTAAGTAAAAAGTGTAAATAAAGAAGATGTTTTATTTAGGATTTTATTTTATAAACATATACATGACAGTGGAATAGCTAGCACCATCTATAGGATTGTTACTGTAATACTTCGGCAAAGATACAGGAAAGAGATTCTTACCGAATGGCGACGTTTTGGAACAAAAATGATACGGCCATATTGGGTCGAACTGGCGAACAGTGTGTGCTTGTGGGCAAGTATCGTGAGTTCCAGATATAAAAAGTAGTGCGCGGTGCGTTTCTTTCAAGAATATCAATTAAGAGGTGGAATGGCAGATAACGGGAGCATGCGGAACAAGGATGAAGGTACGCCTTTATACACAATAATGGTAACCCATACACACGTCCTAAATTGGTCCTAGCTCGGCATATGCTGATTTTATAAATAAAATCAACGTTGGTCTTCCGCTAGAGCCACCGCTATACATACCTCTTATGTTAAAGAGCTGTAGTAGCCTTCTTCTGCGATGCAGTAATGGCCGCGAAGGAAGCGGTGATGTGGGAGTGGAAATTGAGAAGCCATCTCCCTTCCTTGAGGTTGGTTTCGTCGCCTGCACTTACACTATAAGCGGAATAGCATGCGTGCCCTAACCCAGTCTTGGATTGATACAGGAGAGCGCCGACCTGGGCTACTGGATTGGCCACTTGTCCGTTGACCCAGGCGATAGAAGAACAGCGGATTTTTAGTGGGTATTCACGTACACCCCAACTCCTTTGCGATTGGGAGGACTCGGAAATGAGTTTGATTCGAAAAAACATGTTTTATGATCGCTGTAAATTGTTTTTTAATGTTATATAGTTATATGTCAATAGCAACCATTGAACAGTTAATTTATAAATCGAAGAAACCAAAGCCGACATTAAATTTGAAATTTGTATATACAAAGAGAGAAAGTAAAGATCGAACATAAGACATGAAATTTTAATTAGTTGTCGAAATAAAGCAAAATAAGGAAACATACATAACTTTAATTACAAGGCATATCTGACACACATACTTAAAATTAAGGTCAAGTACTGCTATATGCAAATAGATCATATGCGATGCAAATTGCCGGAGACAATGACTCATAAATATACATTGCATGCTCTTAAACAATATTTATTATAATCATTGATATGTTACGTATTGTTCTAATTAAAAGAATGAGGTTATTTAGGTATATAGTGATTTATTTTAATTATAACTAAATATAGACTTTAAAGTACTAGTTTTAATTAATTTAAAGTGTTCTACAAATGGCTAAACTTCACTAATTTTAAAGATTTATTTTATGAATAGCTTTTGCATGGTATATCAGGTGTTACAAATGTACACTATTTTAGCATAGCATGTTTTGCCAGTTTGCAACGCCAGTGGCATCGCGAACACGCTACTGTCCCATAAGAGTACAGGAACTTGGGTCACTAATGCCGGAACACAACGCAAGGTTATTATGGCGGCATACTTAAGACCAAAGGTGGTCGCCATCCAGACGAACTTGAGGCTCTACCATGTAGCTAGGGTGGGTTGTTTTGTCGCCTTTTACGACAGGCCGACCCCGGCCGCAGAGGTTAGTATTCTTTCTCCGCCTGAACGGAATTGTTTGATATCCAACCGACAAATGAAACCAAATTTATAAGCTTCCAGCGCGCCTCGGCAGGAAAGATAAATCCGAAAAGTGCTACATAATTATACGTAACCAATAGACTTAAAATACTGATAAAAACTTTACAAAATAGAAAAGAAGATACTGAAAGATTGGACGCCGAGATACCGCAATATGCAGTTGTAACTTGGACTTCATAGGCTAACAATTACTCACCGCCATCTTATAGCTCTTATGGCCTAAATTATGTGAAAGATTTTCCGCCTCCATATTAAGTTCGTATAAAATGTTATTATTAATAATTTAAATGGTTTGGCCATGTAATACGAAGGGAGGAATGCCATATAACAAGGAAAATGATAGAAATGAGAATGGATGGAAGAGAAGTATATGAAAGAAAAGATGGATGGATTGGGTAATAGATGATATGGTAAAAAAGGAGAAATCATGTTGTGCCGATCCCATATGATGTGGGATAAAGGTAGGAAGAAATTAAGTTACAATACTTTTTATATTTATCCATGATACTGAATCAATATGCTTGAATCCAATGTTTGTTAACAAGTTATAACTCTTCGTGTTGTTTTGAAGACAAAATACAAGGATATCTTTATGATCTTTAAGTAAAATATTGGAAACTAATTTCATAATCAATTTGGCATAGCCCTTCTTTCTTTCTTCTTCCACCACATATAAATGGGTTAATATACCAAGCTCGCTAACAAAAAGCCATGCTATTATATTGTCGTTCTTATATAGGGCATAACCACAGCCCATGTCAATTATTTGATTGAAGAACCAGTAAGATGTTGGAAATCGATGCGGCCATGTTGAATCGATTAATTCTATATATTCTTTACTTGCATAATCGAACGTGACACCAGGTGGAGTGCTGAAAAATAAATTTTATAATGATTTCAAACACTTATAAATGTTGCCTCATATTGAATAATTCTTGACTTTTTATCTCAGATAGTAAAATCCATATAAACGATGTTATCAGCGTATGATTTCGGCAAATTAAAAATAAAGAATACCTTAATATATTTCCATAGCATTCTGATTAAAATGTATTTTGTCTTTAGTTAAAATTTAAATGAAAAAAAAATTATAAATTAAATCGTAACAAAAGTTTATAGATATCACAAATAGTTGTTTTAGTAACGGTGTTGCAACTATTTGCAAGATAATTTAAAATCACTAAATAGTGGCTATTATTCAGGGAAAACCCTGAATAGTTGAATTGAAAATTGTTAAATAATAGGCACCTTTTTGTTTTTCTTGGATAGTTGTCAGACTCTTATAATCAACGTCAACTATAGCTATTCCTTTCCTATTTTTCACGTGGTAAGGCCTCAAGCCCGTCTGGATGGCAACCACATTTGGTCTTAAGTATGCCGCCATAATAACCTTGTGTTGTGTTCCGGTATTAGTGACCCAAGTTCCTGTACTCTTATGGGACAGCAGCGTGATTGCGATGCCACTGGCGTTGTAAACACCTATAGGCGACGGTAACTGCTAAATTCTAAGCGGGCTGTCAGCCTGTCTGCTCTCCTACGCAATAAAAAAAATTCCTTCTAGTTTCTCGTACCTTTTTGTACGTAAACAGAAAGTATTGCTATAAAAATGTAGAGCAGGGTAACTTTGGCTCCAATATAAAAGCTTTGCATTTTTTAATGCCAAGGAACAAACAGTAAACAGGCTGACTGTCCTCTTAATGGTAAGCAGTTACCATCGCCTATGGATGTATGCGACACTAAGGGCACCGCAAGCACGTTCTTATCCGCATTGGGGTACTAGAACCTGAGTCACCAGTGCCGTAGTACATACCTAGCTTGTTTTTATCGCCATTTACCACAGACTGTCCCCGGCCGCGGGGGTCTGTAATCTTACTCCGTCTTTGCATGCCGAATGCATACGATAGGCATGAAATTTAACTCAGGAATAAAATTATTTGTCATACCTAACATCAAATAAAGGACTGTCTTTATCCATAACAAAACGAAAACAAGGTACTTCATAATCAACGGTCACATTTACGTCTAGAACAAATGCTTTCACGCATCTAATTATTTTCTCTGGAATAGATGGCACTAGGAAATCTTTGGTCCAGTCAATTATTTTGGTTCGACGTAACGCTTCTTCCATTTTACTTGTATCTTCTGGACATTGGACTACCAATTCATAACATCCATTCTGCAAAATAAAAAGGCATTTATTTTCAATCTCCGGATTTAGTTTGTTTTGTGAGACTTTTTTTATTGCTGAAGAACAGAACTGACGGCACACTTAATAGTAAGCAATTACCGTCGCCTATGGATGTTTGCGACGCTAGATCACGCGCACACGCTGCTGTTCCATAGCGATACTTAAAGTTGCCCCAATACCATTAGTTTAGTAGGGAGACTAAATTTGTAACTATTCATACTAATGTTATAAATGTGAAAGTAACTCTGTTATGTTTTCACGCCTAAACCGCTGAATCAATTTTGATGAAATTCGCTATAGAGATACATTGGACCTTGGAATGGAATATAAAAAAGTAGCCTATGTCCTTCATATAAAACCTAAACATAAAACTATTGGTCTCTTACGCGGACGACAATGCATTAGCAGTGTCTTAACCATCCATTAGCGCTTAATATTAAGTGGGCCGTCGACCTGTTTGTTTGTTCCACAGCAATAAAGAAATTGGCGCGAGTCTAAGCAAGCATGTCTCGGCAGCAGCATTAGGTACTTTCAGCCTGATCACGCAAGCTAGCAACGAGTTTTGATATGGCGGTGTCTGATGTAATAATGCCAGAAGATAAGATAAGATAATGCAAAGCCAAGTAATTACTATGGGGATTAATCTATACAAATATTATGAAAAGGAAATATTTGTATTGTATGTGTGTAACGTATAAACTCAAAAATTTCATGTTGTAAAAAATAAATGTTGAAATCAAGAGATATTTCCGTATAAGTTTTGACTGAAATAAATAATAATTCTCTAGTGGAAAGTGGTCGCACTTTCGTAATGCTGGGCAGCTCTGAAGTTGACTACGATCCACACTTCCGTATGTATCTGACGACGAAACTGTCGAATCCTCAATTTAACCCTGCTGCCTATGCAAGAAGAGCCCTATGCCAGACCCGATTGAAGGCCTTAGCGATGTCTAGGCTAACAGGCCAGGGCTTCTTCTTTGCTCTCAACGGCTTCAGCCCAACGGTGCGTTAGGTAAATCAGGAGATCCCCAGTAGACCGATCATGCCGAAAATCGTATTGGCGATCATTTAGCAGCTGGGAATCCTCCAGGTATCCCAAGAGTTGTGCGTTGATAATCCACTCCATCACCTTTGATAGCAAAGGAGTTATCGTTATAGGTCTGTAGTTGGATCCATCCGGTCAACCTATTTGGGAATAGGGTGTTGTACATGGACCACCTTCCACGAAGCCAAAACACAACTTTTGCGGTAGGATAAGGTAATAAGTCGGAAAAGGACTGGAGATAGCTCAGCCGAGCACATCCGCAGGACAATAGCGGGAATACCGTCTGGCCTGGTGCATTTTTTGACGTCGAGGGATCGGAAGACACGTCGCACGGCTTTTTGTGAAAACCGTACCTCTGACATTGTGAAGTCTCCACATCTTCTAATAGAAGGTGGAGATTGTCCCCGGTCATCAAGAGTCGAATCAGCTGCAATAATTTCGCTCAAAAGATCAGTTTTATCTTCTGCAGCTTAAGCCAGCCGGTCATTAGCTGTACGTAATGGAGATATGGACGCCCCACAAAAGTTTCCTTCGACTGTTTTGGTTAAGGCCCAGAAAGCCCACGTCCCAGAGAGATAGCTAACGTGACGCTTACCAATCCTGCCGATGTGCTCAAATTTTGCTCTCGCAATCGGTTTTTGAGGGTCCTAGAGGTTACGTTATATTTTTTCTTCAGGTCAGAAGTGTTACGATCCTGACAAATCCTTGCTGTCGTCGCTGTGTAGTCCAGGCTCGATACGCCTCTTGCTTTAGCTTAACAGCCTTAGCACTAAGCCTATCGAACCATAGCTTTTCCGAACTACCAACGGGCACTACAGAGTTAAGAATAAAACATTCCATTCCCTGCAGTACCACGTCAGTAACCGAGTTTGCACAGGTATTAGGATCGCCCGACAAAAAACACAGCGGCCTCCATGGGTAAGATGCAGCTAACCGATAGCGCCATACTCTCCGCTTCGCGGTGGGGTGAGCTCGTGCGGGAATCGGAGGACGCATCACAGAAGATATCAAGCAATGATCAGAAGTTCCTGATGGAGCCCCGATCGAGACCCGATAATCTTACGGATATGTGGTCAGCAGAAGATCCAACAAAGATGGCGCATGGTCCACTCTATCCGGTATGCGGGTGAACCCTTCCTGAGTAAAATCGTGGGCAAAAGTAAAATTAAAGGCAGCAATCCCCGGCAGATCAGTTTTTGGAGAGTCTAGCCACTCAATATTATGTGCATTTAAGTCTCCAAAAACGATCACCTCCGCGGCGGGATACTGCGTAAAAATTTTATCGGTAGCGTCTTGAACACGCCCGAAAAAGTGAGTCCCTTCGCAATCTCTGCCGTAGGACCGATACAGGCAGTTCCACCCGGATGTACCCCGGGTGGAACCACCAAAATCTACCCGCATCCATAAGATGGAAAGGATGGATGTCTTCGAGACTGCTAAGATAGCGACAGCACATATCGTCCCGAACTTACAAGCATACCCCAGCTTTTGACAGGAACAAATGTTCCAAATTATAGCCAGGGTAGCGAAGGCACGTTGAGTCGGCCAGAACAGCTATCTGCGTCTCCGTAAAAACAGTAAAGCCGGCTTTGGCTTTGTATACCTCTGATGTTGGAAAAATCCATTCGAAGTGTGGATTTGAGGTCCGCTGGGTTATATTTTCTGTTTTATGGCGATCCGTTGTTTTCATGAAATTAAGTGTACGGGAGGTTTCGGGGGCGATAAATCGATCTAGCTAGGAATCATTTCTAGGAAATGTCATTTATTCGCTTTTTTTTATTGGAAGAAAAATAACAAAAAGGGGACTCTTCCTGACATCTATCGGCGAATAATAATACTATTATTTTTAAATTGCTTTAACGACACAACAACACTAAAGCTATTCCAGCAGATGGCGTTGTTAAGTAACACGAAGTCAATGAGTGTTTGCTTTGAGGTTAGACTAAGAAAATCCATTGTTAATTTCCTAAAAACACAATGTATAAAAAAAAATACCGAGCAACGCTCGGTCATCCAGCTGGTGAGAGACATAAAGGGGAGTTTTTTGGAAGTTCTATCTAGAGTATCTGAAAAATGGAAAAAATTGAGTGTGCTTTTCCCACCCAAACCCACAAGTTGTGTGATGAGTTGGTGCGGGGCACGGAAGGGCCCCGATCCGTTCCAGAAAATATCGCCGGGTCCACACCCGGGCCCCGCTCCCGTACGACAATACTCCCCAAAGAGTTTGGACCAGTTGGCGGGACAGCATCCCAGACCGGATGTTCTAGGTTCGGGTCCCTAAAAAAAATCTCTACCCGTGGAAGCCAGAAGAGGCCACTTGTAAGTAATATATAAATTAATATACTAGCACAATTCATACAGCGCCATCTAGTCCCAAAGTTAGTAGCATAATATTACTGCAATGACCACTAGACAACTAATATACTATATATCCTTTTATTTTATAAATAAATACATATTATACATAAACACCAAGGCGCGGGACGGGAATCGAATCCGAACCGAAAGCGTACCGAAGTGCGTTAGCCTCTACGCTGCGTAGATCGTGGAATTTAAAACATAATCTAACATATTAATGTCATGTTTATCAAATTTCTATACCCACCTTATTATTAATAGCTATAAATCCATTGCACACATCACCGTAGGGACAAAATACTTCGCAGCCATTCTTAAACCCATTCCTTAACCAATCTCTTTGTGTTTCCAAAAACTTGTATCCAGAAATACCATGAGGCCAATCTGATTTGAATGCAAGCATTAAGTCTTCCCATTTCTCTATAGGTAGGGGTCGTAGGGGATCTTCCATAATTTATTAACTAATCTGGAAATCAAAATAAACATCCGTTGGACTCAGGGCCGGATTTAGAGGTCTGGAGGCCTCGGGGCAACAAAGGAGTGGAGGCCTCCTGGCCCCAAATTATTTTCCAAATAACATGAACATTTTTTTTCAGTCGAGTATTTCAATAAATAATTTATTGTGAAACCAAGTACATTCTTTTAGTATTTAACAAACATATAGAGATATATATAATCGGAAACAAGAATTATCTGAAATTAAATTTTAGTATTAATGAACGGAACCTTCCGAGCTTTTTTTCCGAAAATACGTTGATGATTTCGCCGAAATCCAGTTCCCGAAGTAAATCGCTTTCAACGCTCAGGAGAGAAAGCTTGGATAGACGGTTTAGTCCCATCGTGGTTCGAAGCCTATTTTTTATAATATTCTCCGTATTGTTTTATGTTGTTGTTCTCTGCGTATATTTAATATATTGATATGTTAAGAAAAAAGACATGTTTTCGTAATTGCACAATCAAATATATGACATTCGGTTTATATTGTAGATTACAAGATAAAGATGAAAAAACTCACTTCTGTCCCTTAAAATTCGAAAGGATTTAAATTTGTTGCACAATGTTCGTAAGTTCATAGCTTCTCAGACGCACGTGAATATATAAAATTTCGGGATTCCTTGCCACAAGCACGCCACTCAGCGGACACTTGTCAGCGAACACTACGACGGATCGTACAGACAAAAAACGGGGGAAACGGGTACCGTCGTATCACATATCGACACGCAAATACGGGGAACAAGCTGAATAGGTTTGTAAAATCCGCAGAATATACTATAAATTCTTCATACGAACTGGCAATTTTTATTCTATTGTGGATACACATGGACAGACAAAGGGCGAAAACTCACACTTGCCGGTTGAAGAAAATTATGCTTTTTGTAAATATATAATAATAAAAGGGAAAAACCACTCATGACTCGATTGTTAATATTATCGTTTGACCCCTCGTCACGATGATATGGGTTTTTACATACAAATTATTACTGATCATCTATGATTCATGCACTAAAGTTCGTGAATAACTGATGGCATTTAATTGTGTCACAATAATAATTATTTGCCTATTAAACTACATACCATGCCACATAAAGAAATATGGAAAAATTACCAATTAGTCAATAATAATTGATTTATTTAACAAATTAATATTACTAATTGTTGTAAGATATTGCAATTAATTTATTTATAGATATATAATTTAAAAAAAAATAGTCGAGACACGGAATCGAATACCGAACCTCCGAGGTTGCGGGCAAGTACCATCTCACTCAGTCATTGAGCCATTGGGATCCTTTTTTGTATTATGAATAAATGATATGATATGATACTCGCTCAAGATGGATATTGCAAGGGCTTATCAGGACCATTTGAGATTTTGATATTTCACTGATTGCCTGATTGGAGTGAACAAATATAGATCAATGATTTCTGTTAGTATTTAGAACAATATAGTCATGTATGCACAAAATACACAGGTAAAGGTAAAACAGCGAAAAAAAATATCAAAGGAAAAGATGTTTACTAGTGTTTACTAGTCAGAATTTGAAAGGTTTTTTTTCCGAAGTCTCTATTGTGGGGGCTACTCTTTTGTGGAGGCCACGGGGCTGTCGCCCCATTCGCCCTCCCCTAAATCCGGCCATGGACGGACTCACATTATGTTCAAAAGAAAGGCTTGTCGAGTACATCTTTTTACATTTCCAAAAACCTAACTTTATTTCGTTCTAATTTTCTAAATACACCTTTTAGCTTATTAATAATTTTTACAAGATTATTTGAACTAATAACTTCAATTCACGGAGTGATGATCAAAGAGTTTGTTATAAATAAAACGTAAAGAAGAATCTTAGAGTATAAGCGATAATTTTACCAAATAACAATCTACCAAATAATGAAGTGTAGTATTTATTATGTTATAATAATATTACCTCCAATAAAATAACTAAAAAGAATAAATAAGCTTTGACAATTCATACGGTGCCATCATTCAAAAATAAGTCCCTGGTTGAAACGTCTATAGGCAACGGGGGTCATTTGCTGTTAAATGGTTCATTTGCCTAACCACTGAACTCTAACTATAAAAAAAAACAATATTTAGATAGATAGATAGATAGATAACACTTTATTGTAAACCAATTATATAAACACAATGAAACTTATTTACATTACTTATTTAATTATGAATATATTTATATAGTAGTTACCTTCCTGTATTTACACCAAAGCAGACCTTTATAATTTTTATTTAATAACTATTCAATCTGTAATATCCGATGCATCAATACATATTAAACATTCACACTGTACGTCTTTACTAGTATTACTACATTAAAAATAACACCATAGATATATTTAAATTAGTTCTAATGGATTTAAATTGTCGCTTAGACTGTAGAAGCACACTGCGCGACTGATATCAGCACAGTATAATAATAGTCTCACCACCAATGCGTATCTGTCGTACGCCATCTTGTAAATTTTGTTATTTAATTTTCACAGTGACATCTATAATAATGATATGAATTAGTCGGGTTAGTTAATTTATAGATAACTGTTAATAACATAACTGGTATTATTTTAAATTGAATTCGACACAAGTTAAGTTATTACTTAACTATTATTATAGTATATAAATTTTATATCATATCTTCGAGCAAGGGCGGAGTATAACACTTACCCCTGCAGCCGGGGGCGGCTTGTCGTAAAAGACGACAAAATCAAAAAGACCACCCAAGCTACGTGGTAAAGCTTTAAGCCCGTCTCTGTTAGTAGTTAGTACAATACTTAATAACAGAATGGTATCCAAGAGAAAGCAAAATAAATAGAGGTAGACAAACCAAAAGATGGGAAGATAACTTCAAGAAAATAGCGGGTCCGGTATGGACACGTTTAGCAAGAGACAGGACGTGGAAATCTTTAGAGGAGGCCTTTGTCGACAGACAAGCTTTCCGCACAAACATCCAGTTGCCGATCATTCAAATGCAAGTTAGAATTGATTAAATCAATTTAGTTTTTACTAAGTAGGCATGTATTTATTGTAAGGAAAGAAACAGAAATAAAGGCCATTTTATTTTAATTTTAGCCCGTCTGCTGTACCAAAGAAATAAAGATCCCGAGTAAAAGTGAGAATGTTGAATGCAACCAGAACGATCTAGTTACAAAGTAGCAATGGTCGTCAATAAAATTCCCACTTATACCTTATAACCATAAATTTTGTTTATGTGTCTATGACATATAGAGTTATAGAAGTGTACTCTATACTTGGAATGTCCCTTCATCCAATGGCTACCCTCAAATATGGAATTAGGAAGTTCATGACCAATAAACGTGCTTATTGCGTATTATATGAGATCTCGTAAAACGCCTAAATGTCCTTGTGGTGTTATTTACAGCTGTATAAAGAAATTAAATTATAAAGTAGACGATGTCGTGTCGCAATTGCTTGTTCGAGTCCCGTTCCAAGTCAGTGTTTGTGTACAATATCTATTTATTTATAAAGTTAGTTCTACATTAATGTGTATTAGTTTTCAAATCAACATAAATATTAAGGTTTAATACATAACGAATATTAAAAATATAATATATTAAAAAAAACAAGAAAACTCCCCCCAGGGGCGGAGAAAGAATACTGACCTCTGCGGCCAGGGTCGGCCTGTCGTAAAAGGCGATAAAACAACCCTCTATGTGGTATGGCCCCAAGCCCGTTGATGGCGATAGTAACTTTGTGTTGTATTCCGGCATTAGTGACCAAGTTCCTGTACCCTTATGGGAAAACAGCGTGTTCGCGATGCCACTGGCGTTGCTAATACCCATAGGCGACGGTAACTGCTAAATTTTAAGTGGACCGTTAGCCTGTCTGCTGTCCTACAGAAATAAAAAAATCAAAATAATATAGGTATCGATTCCAGATCGCTTTCTACCGATAACGTTTTGAAAGCGATGGCTGCATTACCGCGTTGGATGGCAACACTTAGTAAAGTATTTTTACAAAGTATTTTAATTGTTTAGTACTCACAACACGTCCTACCAGTATTGACCTATGGAGCCAAGACGTGGACAATGACGGGACTGGTTCACAAATTTCAAGTCATTCAGCGGGCTATGGAGCGAGCTATGTTGTTTCTCTTATGGATAAAACCTGTAAGAGAATCAAAGTAACCTATATAACTCGCAAAATATGCAAGCTGAAGTGGCAATGGGCCGCTCACGTTTGTCGCAGTAGGACGCCCCCCAGCCCGATGGAGCGATGACCTGCGCAAGGTTGCCGGTTGGGACTGAATGGGAAAAGCAAGAGACTGGGATTTGGGGCGTAAACTTGGGGAGGCCTACGTCCAGCAGTGGACAACGAACAGCTGATGATGACTCACAATACGAGCGCTCTGCTGCTTACTTTGGGACAAGACGGCGTTGTGAATTGTGACATTTATTATTAAACATACAATGTACGGTAGTGGTCACGGACCGATATTGCACCGTACAATAGATGAATGGGATAGCTCGAGAGCAGTGGACTGTATGTGAGGGGAGAAGGAAAGGAGCGGTGGTTAGAGATATGTGATACCTTGCAGTGGACAAAGAAATTCGCACTGACCTTGGTTCCATCCCTTCTCAGTTCGGTCAAGGTCGCTCGCGGGGGAACTGTTGCACGGCACCACCTAAATGTCAAAAACTAGACACTAAACACACAACGTTTATAGCACTCCAATGAGAGTAAGTTTGGAGTAACTGAAGACAATTGCGCACGGTGCAGAATTTGGTCTTCAGGGAGGTTGAACGCGGTCGGGGCTCACGCAATACTTCTCTCGTCCCACGCTCGCTTTTACTAATTACCTCACCGAAAGTGAGGATAGATAATAAAAATCAGGAGGCGAGATCTCAATTACCCTTTAAGCAAGGATCGAACATACAAATTAAGAGAATTATGTACTCAAACCAAAATAAACTACTTTCAGATATAAATGATTTGTCTTGAATGTGGATGGAACTATCACACACAGGCATGAAGACAAAAAAAGGACATTAAGGTAGCATTTAATTTACGGTGTGATGATTAATTATCTGATTTTTGAAATTATTTTTAAAATTTATGTAATGCCATAAAATAGCTATTTAGTGATGCTTACATAAACATCTTCACTTGAAGAAGTATTAGAATAACAGAACAGTTTAAGCTCGATTGCTATACTACTTTTTTTTTAATATATAAATCTTTATTGTAACACGTCATTATAATAACTAATTGGTCCCTAGTTTCCAAACTAGTCATTAGTCTGTGTCTTGGAAACTAGTGCCCTCTCAAATCATTAAAACAAAAAAGAGATAATTAAAGAGGCCGCTTATATCTGATGTATATGATTTTTATAAATTTCTGTAATAATCTTATATATTCTTTGTGATATTGATCTTACGGATATAAATAATTTAAATTTTTTTTAATGAAACTTGAGTATTATATGTATGTTAATAAGATATTTTATGCTTAATTGCTTACAAAGCATTTTATCCCGGATCATCCATTAAACATATTATGCGGATAAAGATAAATCACGTAGGAGCAAAAGTTAATTATGTTAAATCGAATGTCAGTGAATTGGCGCATTTTTGTTACGCTAGCATCCCTGACATTGCGATCAACACGTGAGGAATAAAATGATCAGCAGTTCGTTATTATTTAAATTTTAGGACATTTTCGACTCTTCCTCGCTAGATATAGATAGATAGTTGCCTGGAAGAGATCGCTTTAAGCGATAAGGCCGCCCATTGTCATACAGCATTATATTTTTGTATACCTATTTTAAGTTAGTTTTAAGTATCTGTGTGCAATAAAGAGTTTTCAGTCATTCATTCATAGTTACGTTAGAGAGACGAGATATTTTACGTATGCTGATATTATAAACGATAAATAGTTTGTGTGTAACGTTTGACAAAAAGTTGCGATTTGTTGAAAAGGAATATTTTTAGGATCTTTTTCGATTTCCCCGTGTTATGATATTTTGGGTAGACTTCAGCTATTTAAGACGATACATAATTGATGATTTGACCCATAGTTTTTTTGTATTAGGAACGACAATATTTTTAAAGTGAAACTTCTTTGCGCGCGCGAGGGTTAAATTTTTTACATATGAAACGCAAATTAGCGCCACGAAGATGTGAAATGTTTTTTCTAATACTTACATTTTTAAACTCGTGATGTCTTTCGAATGGAATGTCTGAATAGAATAATTTAAAAAGTTATTAAAGGTATTGAAGCAGTCTTGAATATGAAGTAATTTATTTTGAAAAGGATTAATACCAAGATACAAATAAAGAGCATTTTCTAGTGGCGGCATTTTAATTAAATTTTTAAAATAAAAGAACAATTATTGTGGCATAACTATAATAGTTAGATGTATGCTGTCACGAAATTTTTTGTAAATAATGATGTGCTCTGCAAAGTCATGGTACATTATTTTATTCTATCATTAATAGTTTTCGCAGCGCACGCGATAAAGAATATTTTAGGTAATTTTTTTACACCTTGGATTACATTATTGGAGTTTTAGTAAGGAACCCTATTTTTTTAAAATATAATGTAGCCTATGTCACCCGGGGATAATGTAGCTTCCCAACAGTGAAAGAATTTGTCAATATGTTCAGTAGTTTCGGATTATCGGTTCAGTAGTCCATTTATTAAACATTGTGGCGCGAGCGCAGTTTTAAGGCGCCATTATGGCGCGCACATGGGATTGGCGCCACCAGGGCGCGCACATGGTGTTGGCGCCACCAAGGCGCACACATGGGGTTGGCGCCACCAGGACGCGCACATGGGTTGGCTACCTAAGATGACGGCGCCAACCCCACACCGGGTCCAGTGAAGTGACAAGTCGCAGCACGAACGGACGCGTGCGCATAGTAGTAATCCGCGGCTCTCGCTCTCTTCTCATTTTCAAGTCTATTTTGTATAATTATATATATAAGTGAACGCGATTGTAATTGTTTTTATGTATATAATACGCAAATAGACATATTATTGGTTTAAACTGTAGTTTCACTAACTTATACCCAAGCATTACCCCTTAAAACATTTATTAAACAGAAATCTATAAAGCGTCGATTCGTGTCCGTCTAGAGTTCAATAAATTATCTTGCCAAAGAAGTTTCACTTCTGATATGTGTACTTTGTACGCATGCACTTTTTATTTTATTTATTAATTTAATCTCCAAAGAATACAAATTAATATAGTTGCAGTAGTCGTCCCATCAAACTGCACATCAGTTTGTCGGCGGGAAAAACGCTCGTCTAACATCATCTTTGATTACATATATTTTTTTATATTATCTACTATATTCATCACAAATAAGAAAATCAAAAATATTATAATTATATATGTCATTATTAATAAGCGATTCAGTAATTATCTTTAATTTTCATTCTATTATTATACTATTATAAAATTATATATCTATTCTAAAATGTATGAATTAAATCACATGACAATAATATATTTTTTATTTTACGTTTCTAAATACATTTAGTCATTTTAATTATTTATTCTCTTAACAGTGGGATTTTGTTAAAAATTCTTGGGGATCAGATGCCATTTTTCATGATTTTCAAACGGTATGTGGATTTGACAGTTAGTGCCGAATTGCAAATGGCAGTCAAACTTATTGTAAGTTCATTATGAAGCTTTTAGACTTCTCGCCATTTTGAAATTATAATCAAATATTAAACTTTTTATCCCCCAGAGTTATTTTTTTCTAACTAAATCTCGAAAAAGTTTTGAATTGCCACCTGTGAAATCGTATGCTTTAGTTATAGAGTGTTTGTTTTTTGCTAGTTTGTTTTAGATTCGAAATTGTTGAAAGAAATTCTATTTTTAATTAATTATAATAAAAATGTTATAAATGAATCAAATTTAATCATTATTTAATTCACTTCTTGGTTAGAAAGACAGCAAAACTTGGAACACAACAAATTATTCAATTAATTTATAAATATTGTCTCATAGATGATTCATATTATTCATATCATATACATTCAGACATCATAGACCCTATACAAACTGGAATAAATAAAATGGGAGCCATTTGGGATAAATTAGTTGTGCATTTCTAAACAGCGCATGTATATACAGACTTTAACAACACCGTCTGAATTCACACAGAAGAATCTTTAGTAAAAGATATGAGAAACATGTATTTTAGTTTAGTATCACATAGTACAAAAATGTTGAGTAATCAGCATCACAAAATTATCGCAAGAACTCACAATTTACATACTACGGCGCGCAAGTGTCAATGACCTCTCCATCAGTACGTAAAAAAACTGGTACAATGACCTAGTACGAGGCCGAGGACGGCGGTCATGGCATCTGTGCGAGCAAATACTCACTACTCACTTACGATATTTACGCGGGAGTGACAGAGACAGGTAATAACAGGTTAACGTACGAAATTTGCACCATATGACTATTTTGTCGATTGAATTAGTAATCATATTTCCCTTGGAATGAAATATTATATGGTAAAATTTGACATACAATTTTTTTTGCAAAATTGGATTCCATAAATGATGTTTAGTGCGTAAAAAAATTTGGACGGTTTTGTCTAAGTCACCCTGTATAACATAGCGCCTGTGATAATCAAAGTCAAAATATACAATTACTATTCCTCAACTTGCTCAAACTTTTGCTTGTGTGCATTTAACAGGTACTGGGGTAATAGCTCAGATGAAATGAAATTAAGAAGTTGAGGTTTATTCCACAGCAATCAAATCTCTTTTATTTCTCTCTCTTTAGCTGAGAGATATCTAAAAACTCAATTTAAAAGGATTTATGTGTTCGTTTTTTTAGTAAGTGAATTTTTATAGGATGAATTGTTAACTAGCTGAAAGATGGAACGAGTGTATTTTATTGTTATAATTTAATAAGACAAACATATATTCAAGATATCTTATCCTAAATGCATTACAGTAAATAAATAAATATATTGGAACATTTCACACAACGCCATCTATTCTCAAACTAAGTTGCATAGCACTTGTGTTATCGGTACTAGACAACTGAAAAATTACAAATACAATGATTGTTATTCAATATTTGTAAGTATTGAAATTAAGTCGTCTAATTTAGGGACTAATTTTCATAAGTACGAAGAATGATGACTTTATTTATGATTTACACTTTTAAAAATATGTGAAGATATAATAAATCTTTCTAATATATAATATACTAATATAGATAAAAGTAGAAATGAATAATGTGGGTAGTTTAATAGGAAATTAAAAATAAAAAGTAAGAAATAATCTAATATAAAGTTTATAAAAATAGTGATACCAAATAATTATTTTTAATGTAAAAAATCTCATCGTGTTTAATGTACATAAAAAGCTCTGTAGGCTTTCTTATAGTTAACTAAATTAATGAATTTTTCATTACTTCAAAATACAAACTATGAGTTGAAAATTACCAGGGCATAACAATGAGACCGCACATTTCATGTGAACAATTGAGTCGGGTATAACCGAGATAGGCCTTCCGCTCGATTGGCGTCATATTCAATCACAGTTCACATAGTTACAACAGGTAACCGACAGCGTAATCTCGTTTACTACCCACATTTAATAATAGGCTTAATAGCCTATGTGGTTAACGCTTGTTGCTGAAGACCTTCTAGTTTCCAGAGAGAATACCACTCAAACCGCTTACGAATACCACACATAATTAAAATAAATTCCCTTTACAAATTAGCATCATAGCACCATATCACATAATAGGTCTTCTTCGCACAAGTATTTTATCCAGATTTTATATATTGATTATAGCCAAGGTATGCTTTTTTAATAAATTTCGCAAGGCTTCAGCGCGATTGTTTTAAGACTAGACTAGAAAATAGATGAATGAATAATTTGACGATATACGAATTTTACATGCGACTGTCGTTTGACCTAGTAACCCCGAAAGAAAATACTGAATTCAGGGTTTTTCGTCTATGCCTCTGGATGACTATTCGTGAATCTTTTTACCCTTGTACTTAGTAGTCACTGTAGTCAGTGACTACCCATATATCAACCAATAAATGTAATGCGCCTTTACTTTCTGTAAACTAGTATATATTTGTTTGATCCTTGCCTATAGGGTCGTTGAAAGCTCGCTTCCTGATTTTTATTATCTACCCTCACTTTCGAGGAAGTAAACAGTAAAAGCGAGGGCGGGATGAGAGTAGTATCACGGCAGTATCGCATGAGTCGATGTTCAACTTCCCTGAAGATCACCTTCTGCGCCGTGCCATAACATTGTGTGTTCAGTGTCTAGTTCTATGACATTTAGCTGGTGCCGTGCAACAGTTCCTCCGCGAGCGGTTCTGAACCGTACCGGGAAGGGTGGAATCAAGGTCAGTGTGAATTTCTTTGCCCACCGCTCCTCAACCTCTCTCCTCTCATACAGTCCACTGCTCTCGAGCTGTCCCTCTCTATTGTAGGGTGCACTTTCGGTCCCGTGACCGGCATCGTACTATATTATACCACTTTTTGTGAATCCATACATATACAACGAGTGATTTTGTTTTTATTTATGGCTGAAACTATTCACCACGAGATCTCTAAACCTATACACTCAATTGACTTGAAATTTAGCATAGTTACTCTTTTCGCGACGTAGACGCTCACTAAGAGCGGATTTTACGGAAATGCTATCCATTTTTTAATATGGTAGAACAACGTTTGGTTCAGCTAGTAAATAATAACAGCAAATTCCCAACTGGGCTTCTTATGGAGGGATCGGACAGTAACCGCATTTTTAAGGTGGATTGCCGATTACTATCTATATCAGATGGCGGTGATCTCGGTTTTCCTTCAGCATTAATAGGTAGCCAATTTATTTAAATTTCTACATTAGACGAGAAAATCTACCTAAGCTATGCCATGTGCCTAGATTGGTTTCAAAGTGTGATGATACTGGACACAATAAAGTTTTTTTACGTGAAATATCTACAGCATCGGGTCAGATCGGCGGCGAGGCGAAGCGCGACGTGTCACCGCGGTAACACACTGTGACACATTATCAAGTGATCCAAGTCAACATTAAGTTAATTATAATTTTTATACTTAGAGTGTGCATTCATGTATTATTTATTAAATATATTTATTATATAATATAAAATATATGTCTTTTTCTTTTTATGCCATGTTGTACACAGGCTAATTTTCTCGCACCTCATTTTATGGCTTCATTATATAGAAGGCATAGATCACATAAATCGTTATCTCCTCCCAGATAGTTGGTAAAATTAATTTAATGATAGTACAACCCATTGTTTATGTAGGTCGTTAATAATGGGCAACGTGAGAGCCTTAATTTTGTATATAATGTTAAATTTGTATGAAACCTTTGACCTTCCTTTGTCTATAGGGAAATTGCTTTGAGTAAATTAATATTAACTTTTTATATTTTACACATTTAAAAATCAAGAATAATTATTCGTTATCATGGAACTATTTTGTTCCACCTCAAAAAAGATAATATATGTATATAGTCGTCTAATCCATGCAGGGGCGGAGAAGGAATACTAACCTCTGCGGCCGGGGCCGGCTTGTCGTAAAAGGCGACAAAACAACAAACCCTAGCTACGTGGTAGGGCCTCAAGCCCGTCTGGATGGCGACCACCTTTGGTCTTAAGTATGTCGCCATAATAACCTTGTGTTGTGTTTCGGCATTAGTAACCCAAGTTCCTGTACCCCTATAGGACAGCAGCGTGTTCGCGATGCCACAGACGTTGCAAACATCCATAGGCGACGGTAACTGCTAAGTTTTAAGCGGGCCGCCAGCCTGACTGCTGTCTCACAGCAATAAAAAAAGTCTATACTGCCTCGTGAGTTGTCTATTATCATTTCAAAAGGTCGATCAATTATGTGGTTCCTTGCTCAATATAAGCTTTGGTGGTAATCTTACACAATTTACACTTATCTTCTCAATTAAAACTACTAAATTTCCAAAATTCCCGTCAAATATAAATTTAAATACACCGTGTCGAATATGAAGCTTTACTAGTCGTAATTAATATTTTAATTTAAAAACATTTGACGAATCAGAGTAGCTTTTTTGCGGTTACGCAAAAAACCGGGTCTATGCCGCCCAATCCCACAAAAAGGGCCCTAAATCCTCGTGATAACGTAAAGGAATATTTTTTACCAACCCTCTGTTAGTACACAGTACAAAGCAGTGGACACATTATTAATTAGGTATTTTTTACTTATTTTAATTTACATACTGTGACAAACACACCACAGTGTCACACAGCGCCATCTTGTTACAAAATAAGTAGCAGAGCGCTTGTGTTATGGATGCCAGACAATGAATATGCTACTTATATATTCAAATATTTATTTATTTATGTATTTACATATTATACATAAACACCCAGACTCAGAGCGGGAATCGAATATCATAACCACGTTGTCAATATTAAAAAGTACGCTTCGGCGCTGCAATAGCATCAGTCTAAATTTTAGAGGAAAGTGCCAAAAGTTACTATGGGTTGTCAATAATTTTTAACTTTTTTTTTTTATTGCTGTAGAACAGCAGACAGGCTGACGGCCCGCTTAGAATTTAGCAGTTACCGTCGCCTATGGGTGTTTGCAACGCCAGTGGCATCGCGAACACGCTGCTGTCCCATAAGGGTACAGGAACTTGGGTCACTAATGCCGAAACACAACACAAGGTTATTATGGCGGCATACTTAAGACCGAAGGTGGTCGCCATCCAGACGGGCTTGAGGCCCTACCACGTAGCTAGGGTGGGTTGTTTTGTCGGCTTTTACGACAGGCCGACCCCGGCCGCAGAGGTTAGTATTCTTTCTCCGCCCCTGCACGGATAAAAACTCGGAAACTAACTCGGAATACTTCAGTTCGTTGCAACAACTACTAACACCAATCCGGCCGGTTGAACTGTGCTTTAAAGCGGACATTTTCTAAGCTTCTCCCCCATATAAGATGGCCCTTCTCTCCGTAGGATAGAAGAAATTACGGGTGCCAAGTGAAGGTAAAAGGTTAATCTAAAGAGTAATTTTAATATGTAAAAAAATGTTTAATATTAACCAAGAAATAAAGACTATTTTTATTTTATTTATTGAGTATTTCTTTTTTTCTATATATGCCATAAATAATATTCTAACCGTGCAGGGGCGGAGAAAGAATACTGAACTCTGTGGCTGAGGTCGCCTGTCGTAAAAGGCGACCAAACAACCCTAGCTACGTGGTAAGCCCAAGCCCGTCAGGATGGCAACCACCCTTGGTTTTTAAATATAATAACTTTGTGTTGTGTTCTGGCAAAAATGACGAGGTTCCAGTACCACTACGCAGATAGCAGTGTGTTAGCGGTGTCACTGATGATGAAAACACCCATAAGTTGCCGTTGAACTGATAAATTCTAAATGTGCCGCCTGTCTGTTGTCTTAGAACAATAAAAAAATCTGTTTACACATTTGTAAAATCTTTTTTTAATTAATTCAAGTATAAAAAAGCAATACTCTCCACTAAACAAATCACACTGTAATTATAATTTTAAACTCTCTCTTGACCGATCACGTACTATCCTACGCATAAAGATTACACTGATATCTTTAAAGTCAAGCCACCTTTTAATTTTAGTTAAAATCAAATGAAGCCTGTGTATTTTCGGCTTAATAAATATTAAATTTGATTATTTGTTGTATAAAATTAACTTTTTGACTAATCTCTTGTGGTTTTCTTTCTAGTATACAATTAGTTACTTCCTTCGTTTCTCGTTTCAAGAAGCACAAGTTAATAAAAAGGCAAAATTGAAGTTAATAAAGGATAAACTTGTTTTTCTGACGACCTTCGTGGCGCAAAGCTTTTCAAATAGCAAGACGCCTACATAGATCGCAATAAAATATCATGGAAGCGAAGCTTTGAAATCTCAACCCTAAACCAGAGTTTTAATGTAAGCTTCGGCTGCAACCGGCAAGAAACTCTTGTAATCTGTTTCTTCTAGCCGTTATTTAGGGCTCGGCATATCATGTTCTCTCCTTCCATTTTCATTTGTTAGCTTTCACCTCAAAATTTACATAATTTTTCCTTCATACATATTATTTGGTCTACTCCTTCTTTTGTATCCATACATTCGCATTTCTAACATTTTCTTTGTCACCCTTATAAGACGACAACAGTAATTACTTAACTTATAATAACATAACACGAATAAAAATGAGGATTATAACTTTAAAGTCACTGTGCATAAAATATTTAAAATGTTTCTGAAAAACCTTTTCAAGTTATGTAAAAAAATGTGGAAAATTTTCAAGACAATTTTCCAATGAAATTCATAACTCATGAAAAGCTGTTTCCGCAAGTCACTCAAGTGCGCGCGTTTCATTGACGCATATTTGCTTATGTGGGTGTTATACTAATATCATTACGCGTGTTATCACAGATTATTTATGATTGGAGCGAGGCTCGCTAATGGCATTTGGTACCTAATGAGAATACGTGCTAGGTTCATCATCTTCCATAAAGGCCATTTTAATTTCCTTTTTTATATCTCCACGGCTCTAGTTAAGAATTCATTCGTTTACTCCATTTTTTTGATCACACCCTCCGTGCAGGGGTGGTGTAAGAATACCAACCCCTGCGGCCGGGGTCGGCCTGTCGTAAAAGGCGAAGAAACAACCCTAACTACGTGGTAGGGCCCCAAGCCTGTCTGGATCGCAACCACAATAGGTCTTTAAGTATACCGCCATAATCTTGTGTTGGGTTCCGGCATTAATGACCCAGGTTCCTGTACCCCCACTAGTACAACAGCGTGTTCGCTATGCCCCTAGTTACGCAAACATCCATAGGCCGTCGCCTATGGATGTTTGCGTACCGTCGTAACTGATTACTATTAAGTGCGCCGTCAGCCTGATTGCTGTTCCTCAGCAATAAAAAAAAATCACATTAAAGATAAATTATCGATAAAATGTATTTATCAACACGGTAATAGCATGATCGCCAAAATGGTGGCCATTTTGCATATGGAGTCTAATGTCAAAGTTAAAAAGAAACAAAAGCTAAAACATTGACAATGACAGTCAAGTCCGCATATTTTTTCGATCTTTAGCGAGGTTGAAAAGTTCTGCTACACTTGTGATTCCAGTCAATTACCGGATGTTTCGCAGCCAAAACGTCTTCCTGCATCCGAGAATTCTTATTCCAGCCACTTTTCGCGTGTCTAAAACAACATTGGTGCTATGGAACTTTGAGATATAGTTGTTACGGAACTGCAAACCTTGAAAGAGGACAGATAGAAAACGCTAGAATGAGTCAACAATAGTTCACACGATAGACAATAGGACTAGGATAATAAGAATAGGACAGTAGATAACTTCTACAAATCCGTTGCTAGACACCGCTTCAAAGTCAACAGTCATCTCTGTTTAGCCTTTCTATAACTTGTATGTAATCATTAAATATGATTTTACGGAAAGACTAAGGATTAAGGTTTTCCTTGCAGAACATTTCCTTAATTTAGGAAATTCATATGAAAGCTACCGAGAATACGGTAATGTAACATTAATCCCTTTACACGTGTTCACATATCTTGTTTTACGTCATAGGATTCGGAAAAACATTTATTTCCAATTCTACTCCTGTCTCTACACAGATAGTACATAGATATTGTATAAGTAACAAGAAATTGTTTTTAGCGAAAGAAGATTCATAATGATTTACATATACTATCTCTTCACCAAGATGTTTGTAGTTCGTGTTTGACAGAGCTCTTTATAAATACCCAAGCTCATCTATCACTGAAACCTGCGGGAAAATGGCGCGGTATACCGTCAATCGTAACAGCGTTGCCCCATAATGGACATAATTTGTACATGGAAAAGATATGCCCTAGCCAGGAGATATTGACGTGCCCAATTTCTTCTCGCCACGTGGGTGCCGAAGCACCACAAGTCTTTGACCTTTTATCCCTTTTATAGTATCTATCTGTTATTGATCCCTAGCTGAACAATTAACAGTAGTCTGGTATTTGTTGTCAGTCGAGACAGCACTCACTCCCACTCGAGGTCTTATTCAATTCGCCGGGCCTTTTTTAAATTACGATGAAAGTATTACCTACGAGTCGAAAGCTTTATTACTTACTATCTATTAATGATGACCTACCGGTTGTGACTGTTGCTTCGAATTCCGCGAAGAACAAATATTTTTGAGGTGAAAACTTCTTTAGCGGCGTTGTGCACTTTTTTGTGATGGTTTAAAAAATATAATAACTCGTGTCAGATCACGTGTCCTGATCGAAAATTCGAAAGACGTAGTTTTTTTACAGTAATACTAATTTATTTTATAATGTAACTTTTAAATGATTGCATTGCATTACTTATACATTTATTCGAATTGCGACTTTATTACAATGAAATACAGTTGAGTTTTTGAAATGAAAACTTCTTTAGGCGCGTTGAGCACCTTTTGGGTGAACAATTTTTGGTTTGTAAAGTGTTAATGACTAATTTAAACTTTAATCCTTGATCATAAATACTTTTTTTTTAAACCGAAAATAATAATCTAATAGCTCGACGATACAATTCACAAGTTACTTAGTTTTCACTTCTATCGGCAGTCCCCAAAGACAGCCCCGCATGTTTTTTTTTCTCGAATAATAAATCTCTTTTAAAAAGAGTTCAAATCGCTCTATCTGGAAACTAAACTAGCAAACATAATAAGGACCTAAAGCATTAAAAATTCAATCCACATTTAGACAGGGGTTAAAAATAAGATTATCAGAGAGAATCGTCTAAGAGCATATTGTGAAATGTCTAATCGTACTACGATCGAGACGGGGTCAATGACAGGACTTGGCTGGGAAAGCGAAAAAAGAAGCTTTATATAAGTCTTTCGAGTGGAATGCCTGACAGAATATTTAATGATAGCTCGACACTTAGCCATTCAAGAAACAAATCAAATAAATGTTCAATAAATATTTTATGCAATAGGGTGCTTTGTCGTACTTGGTTTTTTTGCTAGTTACCTGTTTTGTCATAATCATCATTCAATGCCCTTTCAATTCAATGCCCAAAGTCCGCTTTCCAACTTTTTTTCTCTACTTTTCATAGAGAGTTGCATGTGAAGGGTTTACGACATCAAGCCAACACTGTTTGTGTCTTACTCATCCGCCAGAGCTTCGAGGGTTGTGAAAAACCTCAGGCAATATCTCTAATATGGAAATTTTGTAATGTCCTTTCTTGTATTAATTTAAGTAACTTATTTATAAAACGCGGACGGTCTCCAACCAGAAGGTGCAATCAAGTAAAGGTCTACGTGGTAGCGCTCCAAGCCCACATGGATGGCGATCACCTTTAGTCTTAACACATTGACTGACATTTAGGGCACCGATGACCGGAGGCATTCTTGTATCCAGGCGCCGCATAGGACACCGGTGACCTAACGGTAAACCTGTTTTCGGAGTTGATTTTCGCGCCGTAGGACGCGTTTTCTATAGATTTCCTATTAGTAAATGATCGGAATGGCACTCTGGAGTAATACTTTCATATAATTTCCAAGTAACGTAAGAATACTTTGAATTATTGAAGGTAAACCCTTAATGACGTGAAAATGCCCAGAACATAATATTCAATTTATTAAAATGCAAATTTATTCCTAAATTGTTGTAAATGCATTAGAATTGCCGGAGAAAGAATGCTAACCTCTGTGGCCAGGGTTAGCCTGTCGTAAAAGATGACAAAGCAAGCCACCCTAGCTACGCGGTAGGGCCCCAAGCCCATCTGGATAGCGACCACCTATGATCTTAAGTATGCCGCCATAGTAACGTTCTGTTATGTTCCGGCATTAGTGAGCCAAGTTCCGGTACCCTTATGGGATAGCAGCGTGTTTACGATGCCACTGGCGTTGCAAACACCCATAGGCGACGGTAACTGCTCAATTCTAAGTGGGCCGTCTGCTGTCCTACAGCATTAAAAAAAGTCCCAACCTCATTCAAATTTTGCTCAGTCGTCAGAGACGGACAGCAGCGATGTCCACAATGAATGGAGACCACGATTCTCAGCCATAAGGGAACGAACGCAGAAAGAGAGAGATTTCAGCAGTGAGGACTCTATGATCATAAATATTAGAAGCTGAAGGGATTCTGAACACCACTTAATTCATTAATAGATTGCATCGTAATACTCGAAAATTTTGATGGTTGTCCCATCGTCGGCCTGGTTATCCATTAAATAAATGTTAAAAGCTACACAAACGAAGAACTTTCGAGAATTACAAAAATTAATATATCAGCCGCATGTTATCCGTTAACTTTTTATATTTCGATTTTTCCCGGTTACATATTTAAAATATTTGACTGTATTTTTACAAACAAAGAGCGACATAGATTACGCTAAATAGTTATTGCTTAAATAGCTGTATAGGTTGCAAGAAAACTATAATCATATAGTAGTACAAAACGAAAAGTTTTATACTATTTGTTTTTTACCACTCTCTAGGAAGACGATAGGATAAGTTAGAGTAAGGCTCTTGTTTGTGGCCTGGATCACATGGACAAAAAATATTTACCCGTTAGAGTAATTTTAAATGGGGGATAACTTTGCCCACGTGAATAATTTTTGTACAAGTTCTACTAAAATACTTTAGACTCTAGAAATTTGCACCTATGTACTTTCTATACTTTTTATATTAAAATCTATAATATTTGCTTAAATTTTAAAAACAACGTTATTAAGTATACGTAGCGAAGCGTAGCGTCGTGTAAATACGTGCAAATGTTATTTGGAAAAAAAGATGGCGTTATGTTTATTTGTTTTGTTAGCATGTTCAATGTAAACAACGATGTGGCGTTAACTTATTAATAACCAGTTACAAATAATTAAAATTCAATATATTGGATTTTAAATGATTTAGCTTTGAAAGGCCAAAAACAAAATATTGCAAAATTAATCAAATATAATAGTTTACTTCTCTTTTAAGTCTCTTAATAGACTCAGAAATTTCCTACCGATTGCCACTAAAGTTAGGCTTGCAGAATCTTTGCTCATGCCCATTTTGGATTATGCCGATGCCAGCTATCTAGATATAACGCAAGAACAACTTAATAAACTTGAGCGCCTCCAAAATCTTTGTATCAGGTTCATATTTGGTTTGCGTAAATATGACCATGTTTCAGAATTTCGTACAAAACTCAAGTGGTTACCTATCCATCTTCGCCGGAAAACTCATATCCTTTCACTCGTTTACAAATTTATCTTTTATCCAAACGCCCCTATTTACCTCAGGAATCAATTCGAGTTTCTTAACTCGTCTGGCCTCCGAAATTTGCGTACATCTACTGAACTATCGCTTAAAACTCCTGTTCATACTTCTTCTTTTTATAATAACTCCTTCATTGTTCATGCTATCAAACTCTGGAATGCACTGCCTATTGCTATAAGACAAGCTAAGTCACTACCAACTTTTAAAAAATTGGTTAAAAATCACTACCTATCTTTAGTGTAACAACAAAACATATATTTATTTATGTATTCTACAAATATAGATATTTAAGTATGTTTATCTATTTATTTATTATATTTTATATATATTATTGAATTTTATGTATATTATCTATTTATTATGTAAATAAAATATAATTATTATTTATTACCATACCTCCCTTCCACATCAATGTAACACCAATAATGTTATAGCCCGGGTTGCCTGGAAGAGATCGCTCTGTAGCGATAAGGCCGCCCATTGTAAGTCAAGTACTCATTGATTGTGTAAATAAGTTTCATTGTGTTTATATAATTGGTTTACAATAAAGTGTTATCTATCTATCTATCTATCAAAGAACATAAAATGTCAAAATACAATAGAAGTCGACTTATTTTTCTAATCATATGCATACCAAAATGAAAGTGATGTGAGTTTCAGTGTATTGTAGTGATAAGGCGAGGGGCGGGCGGGGGCAGCAAGGCGGGCGCCGGCCAGACGGCCCAGTCACCGCCCGCCGCTCGCACAGCAACGTCGCACGCACATCCGCGCTCGCGTTCTGTACTCCGTGCTAATTTTACCGTAACCACTGGCACACACATAACCACTGACCCATTGATAGTGAAGTGATTTAGCCAGTGCGTGAGTCACCGGTGTCCCCCAGAAAGAGCGTAAGTACAAAATTCAAACTGATGCGATTTGTCTTAATAACTCCGCTGAGATGTTCCGGCCATTTTATAGGAACGTCCAACCTTGAGTCGTTAGTATTTTGGTCAGTGTGAGCTGAAACACGCGTTCTATTGTCGCTACTTCATTAGTTATTTCGCTTTAAATAGCTGAAGAATTTCATTAAGAATGTGCTTCGTTGTTACAATTATGTATCAGAAAAACAAACATAAGTCTTAATAAAGTAAAACGCCGTAAGGTATAGTATATGTATGTTATGAACAGAGATTTGGCGGTAATCAAAATGCTACGTACCTATATTGTTGAAATTTTTACCATTAATTTTATAGATACAATATTAACAATAATTACTTTAGACAATAATAATTGTTTTTAAATGAATTCCTAGGATTATAATTAAATAATTGTATATTAAAATAAATGGGAGTTTAAATATAACAGAATTATCATGAAATAAACTGTTACCGTTATCAAAAATTTATCTCACTAAGACACGCTTTTATAAGTCTGTTTAATAGATTGCATAACTGACAAATACAACATGGTAATGTAAAAGTTTTGTACACCTTTTTAAAAAGAAGGGTACTCTGAAAACTTTTTGTTCCAATTATATACAAAGCTTTGAGCTCGAAGTGCGCTTTGGAGCATTGTCACTAAAAACTTGTGCGCAACTATTAGCGTTGGTGCCCGACCGTGACACTGCATTTTCCTAAGCAAGGAGTCATAACAAAATGGATGAGGGTAATTTGTTTTTACAGGGCGACTGTCGTGTTACCGTCAGACTTACGAAAATATATTTATCATACCATTTTCTTAAGGAATTGTGAAAGCGATACATCAATAAAAGCGATTTTTCGTATAATATGGTACGTGGTAGTACGGTACTACGTGGTAGGGCCCCAAGCCCGTCTGAATGGCAACTATCCCTGGTGTATAAGTATGGCGTCATAATAACCTTGTGTTGTGTTCGGCATTAGTGACCCAGGTACCTGTACCCCTATAGGACAGCAGCGTGTTTGGGGTGCCTATAGTGTCGCACACATTCATAAGAGACGGTAAATGCTTGTTATTAGGTGGGCCGTCAGCCTATCTAATAAAAAACTTTTTGCTAGATTACCGATAGAAACATAAGAATGATATGTTGGAACTTTAAAGTAAAATCTATAACGTCTAACGGTATATTAGGGCTCACACATTCAGTCCCCGTCGCGAGTTTGGGTGTTTATCTCAGTTGTCTAGTACCCGTAACACAAGCGCACAGCTACTATGGGACTAGATGGCACTGTCTGTATTAACACAGGATACTTATTGAGTATCTTATGATAAAAAAGCGTCATGATGAAACGCCATGTCATCGGATGAATCTGCAAACGTCTGTATCAGTAATGTCATCAGTCAATGAATGACTGCTGGCTTAGAAATACAAAATGTTACTGCAAAATTCAGAATAATTTCTTCAATAAAAATAGCTTTCCCAAGAAATTCTTTCAGTACAAAGGTTTGCATTGATGTCAAGGTTCTAATATGTATGCGATACCTGTTCGCAGTGCTTTAAAAATTTAAACGTTTTTGAAGAATGTTTCTTCACATCGGTACAAGATCGTAAAGCTCCTATGCACTTTTATACCTTTCTGGATGTTTGAAAGTAGTTTCTGGATGTTTGTAAATACAGTACGCGTCGTTGTTCGTCGTTATGTACACATATTTGTAATACCATTAACAAACATGTAACAAAATGTAGGGAAAGAAGGGGATGTAGAACGAGGGGAAGACTAAAGAAGAGATAGCGAACAATGTTGAGGTGACGGATAATAGAAAGAGTCGAAGGAAGCTGTGTCGATCCATTGTATTAGATAAGGGCATGAATACTTTTCATATGATTCATTTGCATATCCGATTAAGTTATATTCAAATCAGATATCAAAAATGAAATGAATATATCAGAAAAGGAGAGTTGAATTTTAAAATATGGTGTGTTGACTCTACATAAAGGGTAAGTAAGGTCAGAAAGAAGAAAACTATGCTACATTCATATGAATATCACTAACTGAGGTAGATGTGATCTGTGGCTAAATTAGTTCACTTCTATAATGACATATTTTCAAAGTTGTTCCCACATAATTATGTTCTACTACTTATATCTCATCAGACAATTTCATCGCTTCTCTATGGAGTCTTTTAAGATGACAAATATCAGCTTTTAGCGCCCAAATAAATAAGGAAAGGCACGTTTAATAGCCTTTTAGACGCTTTGAGAGATTTAGCCCAATATTATTTAATTTAAATGTACAGAAAGAAAACACTATGATTACTAATAGAAATACTACATTTTCACAATTTTTAAGAAGAGTTAGGAAATATAAATATACAGGTATTAAAAGAGAAATTACAGGAATTAGCGAAAAAACTCGGAGTTGTCGGTTGCATTGACGGACGCAGCCTTTGATTATTGCACTAATTGTGACAAGCGATGCCGAGTGAGATCAATCGGACACCGGTAGGTGGAGCCGCGCCTAACGCACAATCTGTGCTAATTATGATAGCGAGCGGTGCAAACCAATGCGCGTTAACCTTATGATTATTCTAAATACAATTTAATTTCTAGCTTTGTATGTACTCGTATACTGTCCATTATTCATTAAGTACAGAGTTCTGTCTAATATATCTCTGGGCTAGTATTAAAACTAATATTACTACACAACTTTCACGTAATCACCCTTTCGTACAAATAAATATCACAAAACTAAGCTAGAACCCAAGTTTTGCAACTATGTACACGGCTGGGTGAATTCAGACGGTTATAAATGGTGCTAGGCGCCACGAGGCGGATATTGCTGCGGACGGTAGAACAAACCGATTCTCTCTCTATATACGTAGTTAGGTGGAGCTTGGATAATTCAGTTATTTTTTGTTTAGAATCTGCTATAACGTATATATAAATGTTCAAGAATCAATAGTTGTATTCTGATAATTTATTTGACTTCGAGTATTCCTCAAGTATTATAATATTAATATTACAAGTTGATTACACTTAAAAATAATGAATTAAATCAAGGGAATAATAATGGATTAACTCGACTAACCTCAAAGGAATAATTTTACGTTTAGCCTCATCTATTTAGTATATTCGAAGCTGATACGGTATTTTAAGGTTAAATAAATATATTATGCAAAGTTTAAACAGCGCTATCTAGACCAAATAAGAAGCATAGTTTTTGTTATTGGTACTAGACAGCATATTCTTCTGTAATTACGTAGTAGTATTGACTGGGCCCTGCAGGCATTTCGCAATAGAGGTTGGACGCTATACACTTCTTAGGCAGATAGTAATATAGTTTAATTTGCATAAACTGTCAATCGGTTAGAGGCTGAACTTGATTATCGTTTCAGAGGCCAAAATCACTTTGGATCCACTTTCAAGTCCAATTATCCGTTCGTTCCCGTTCGGTCCATTTCAATTACTTCCGTATAACGTTGATCTCTTGCATTATATAGCGCAAGGGAGGTAATGGGGTCGGTGATTATTTACATGGCCACATATGTTTCAGAAAGTCATGGGAGATATATAAAAAAGTACATAAATACATTCTTTCTTTTCCCATAAGGGATTCAAATAATCAGAAAAAAACCTTCTCTTAGTGGAAAAACGAGATAGAAAGAAAGAAAAATATTTATTTAGGACTACAGCATACAAACATATATAAAAAATTAAAAATATAATTGAAGACACTTAAAATTAGTCCTAGAAGGGTTCTACTCAACATAAACTGGTTAGAAAAAACCAGCGCTGGTCTTCCGTTAGAACCCGGTAATGACGCCACATAACAAAATCCGGACTTAAAAAGTAAACGAAGTAACATTAATTAACACAAGACAATTAACCAAATCTATAAAATTGTATTAAAATAATTTAGCCAGCGTTTTGGAAACGTATCCTACCGAAAGCGATTTGGAATCAATTTATTATTTATAGAGTTCCTGTTTTTGGTTTCTTTCTTTTTCAGATAAAATTAATTTTCTGTTTATACATAGTATATAATATAGAAAGATAGAATAAAATAAGTGAGTTGCTAAATCATTAAAAATGCCATAAACAAAAAACAGAAAAATGTGAGAAAAAAAGAGATATAAAAAAAGATATTTACATACCATACAAGAAATAGATACAATACAAGATATAAACAATTACAAATTATATATGACGAAAGAGGGAAGAAGTCAACAAGACTAAATATTTTATCATCATCATCATCATCTCAGCGATGAATCCCGGTTGCAGCCCAAACTCTCGCTTCGGCGCCCGGGGTCCGCTTTCCGACTTTTTCTTCTCCACTTCGCACGGTCTTCAGCATCATCAAGACTAAATATTTTATATATATGAAATAAGTCACACACAATGATATGATAATATCTAATTATCAAGTAACTGATAGAATAAATATTAGTTGTATAAATTAGCTACACTATAAAGCACTCGTATCAAGAGCTAAATCGGCCTGTCCTCGCTGATGTTTATACAGGAATTTCTATAAGGTTTCTATTATTATTATAAATCATACGTTTACCTGAATACACATAATAATATACTAAACACAATTGATTTAAATAATTTCTACTTAAATTTAAAGAAAAATATATGTAACAATATCAAAAATAATCTTCTTCTTCCAATCCTTTTCCCACTTTATATATATTCGGCACAAAGTTCTCTCCTTTCACTGTCATCTGTTAGTTGTCATCTCAAGAACACCATTGTTTGCCATATCATTTTTTACGCAGTCCATCTATTACTTTTTTTTTGGTCTACCTCTACTCCTGTATCCATCCAATCTCATTTCAATCAATCATCCATGCGCTGTTAAAAAATCTGTAATATAAATAATATATGTAATTATGATACTACTCGTATTAAATACAATTTCATCACAAACTACAAATTATTTCTCTTCAACGTATTGTTTTATCCACTTAAGATGACCTCTATCGAAATTAACTGATTCTTTTTAGAGAATCATAACGTATCGAATCATAGCCAACTGGTTTTCATATTGAATTAAGAAAACTTGCTGCCAAAACTAACAAACCTTGCATAGCTAGCAAATTTAATAATAAAATAGCTGGCAATTTTATAAATGTAAAAATAACTCCGTCTGTTATGTTTTCACGCCTAAACCTCTGAACTAGTTTTGATGGGTTTCGGTATAGAGATAAATTGAATCTTAATTTTGTGTTGTGTTCCGGCATTAAGTTCCTTTATGGGACAGCAGCGTGTTCGCGATGCCACTGGTGTTGCAAACATACATAGGCGATGGTAACTGCTAAATTCTAAGCGGGCCGTCAGCCTGTCTGCTATCCTATAGCAATAAAAAAAAGAGGACATAGATTACTTTTTGTTGCGAAAATGAAACTTGATGTAGATGAAAAATGGGTGAATGTAATTACATTCAAGTTGTTTTTTATTTATATATATATTCAATACAAGTTGTTTTTTATTTATATGGCAGAACAACATTTACTGGTAGCTGACCAGTATTGATAAATATAAAATAACATCTAGAGCGAATACAAATGTCTTCTCTATGCAAACAAGAATGTATAAGAATCGAAATATATGTTTTTTTTTTATTGCTGAGGAACAGCAGGCTTACAACCCACTTAATAGCAAGTAGTAACCGTCGCCTATAGACGTTTGCGAGGATAGGATCTGGATCCGCGAACACGCTGATATCCCATAGGGGTGTACCTATACCCCTAGTCTTATGATCACTAAAACCGGAACATAACACAAGGTTATTATGGTGGCATACTTAAGACCTTTTTACGACAGGCTGACCCCGGCAGCAGGGGTTAGTATACTTACTACGCCCCTGCACGGAGATTTTTGAAAATAAAAGAAAAAAAATTTAAATAATAAATAATAAAAAAACATTAAATAATGAATACATTACTAAAATTAAACATTAAAAGCAACAAAATTACGTTCTGTACGAATCAACTTGTAGTTTTAATCAATTTAAACTGCACTGTCCAGAGACCACGCATAAATCTATCTACAGCTACGAGCGAGCTTTTCCATTTAATTACATTGACTAATGTCGGTTGGCCGAATCGAATATGTTTTGTTCTGGGTGTAAATTCTCATTGTAACAAATCAACTCCGAAGAACTCGTAGCTTAAATTTCTATCTATTGTTTGAAATTTGACGCAGTTATAGAGCTATTTAGTATGAGCAACCTTCACGTCTCAAATCGCAAGTATAAAATAATGTATTGGGACAATTCCAATCTCCAATCTTAGCAGTCATCTGAACATTCACACCTTTTTTAACCATATCATCTTTTACATAATCTATCCATATTTTCTTTGGTTTCCCCTGTTCTTGTATCCACCCACTTTCATTTCTAGCATCCATCTTCCAGTGATAAAATACTTAGTAGTACCACAAGTCTTGCCATAATACCCGTTCATAATCATTCCAGTAAGGCTTAATTTCAAATCTCGTGATCATCGTGAACGATTATGTCGACCATATTATTCAATACAATCCACCAGTAAAAAGAACCTGGTTCGCATGAAGGAGGAAAATGGTTCGCAGAAAGTAAATTTAATAAAGTAAAAAAATAATTTACTTTTGCAATTTATAGTTCATATTTTAGTGGAAACCAATAACGTAGAAACATGAGAGAAAAGTCAAAACAATGGAATTCAAAAGTCATAAACCTCCGACAACAACTACAAATAGTAGAAACAATATTTCATTCTTACATTTTGTATTCGACAAAGGCTTTAGTGACTTCGACGTAAAACCTTAATGAACGAGGAAAATGTCCTTAACTCAACATTGTGCTAAACAAGAGCTTTAAGTTGGTGATAGGTAAATCTGTGAAACGTACAAAGCGAATATTCTTGAAAATATTTATAAAGCGAACATTTTGTTGACAAATATTGAAATCTGAAAATATTTTGTTCATTACTTACGTTCAGGCTGCTTTTCATCAGAGAACGTTTCACTGATTTCTATCAGGCAAAAACTAAAAAAATTATCAATTAAAAACAACAATATACAGGCTTCAACTCAGTACTCATAAGTCCGGAGTGACAGGACGTGACACTGGCCCGCACTAGTCGCAGGCCTCAGCAATCTGGAGCGACATCTAGTTCTAAAGTAAACAGCTCTGCTATTTATGAATACTAGACAACTGATATGTTACTTATATACTTTTCTTTTGTTAATAAATACATAAAAAGTACCTTAAACGATGACATTTGACATACGAGTACTTTCGATGACCTGGCGTAGCAGCTACGCACGTTGGTACGCTTACGGAGGTCGCGGATTTGATTTCCGTCCAGCGTCTGGGTGATTATGTATATAATAAGTATTTATTTACAAAGTAAATATTAACAAAAGTATACATGTACCGGCAAACATTGTTCTGCCATAAAAAAGGGTCGACCTATCGTAAAAGGCGACAAAACAAACCACCCTAGCTAGCTAACTACGTGGTAGGGCCTCAAGCCCGTCTAGATGGCAACCACCCTTGGTTTAAGGTCACCGCCATAATAATATTGTGTTGTGTTCCGGCATTAGTGACCCAGATTCCAGTACCTCTCTGGCACAGCAGTGTGCTCGTAATGCCTCTAACGTCGCAAACATGTCTACTGTTCCTCACAGATTAAAACATACAAAAAAAGTTATAACATCATTGTCACCCACGTATGTATGTATGTATTGTGGGTATCTTCTCAGTTTTATACAGGGAAATTCCCAGTCCAAGTGTAAGACGTTATGTACTGTTACATTTTCAGTAAAAAAAAGATTGAAAAACCACTTTCGCTTAACTCACCAAACCCTGATAGAAAGTCCCAGCGCCTTGTCCGCGGTTTAACCAAAAAAACTCGTGACTTCTCCGGTTAGCGATCGGAGTTTTTAGTCGGTAACCCGCCCACTACTACGGTCGATGATTGGCCTTAGTGTTTGCAGTTAGGGGCGAGGAACCCGATATAAGCGGTATATGTAGCTAACGTTACTAGAAAACAGTTTTCTCTGGAATATAAATAATAAAAAATACATACATACATTAGGCTGTGCCAAAAAATTTCGTTATTTTATACTTTACGCTCAAAATATGACATATCATAATAAATATTCTGTTCCCAGTAAATTTTAATTTCAAAAGGTCCCAATTTTTCTTTGAGTTCCATAGAGGATGGATTGAAATATTTTAAACTGTATTGACCGATTTAAGACTAATCAACCCAATTCTTAACTAATCTAACTAACAAAACAATGTCATATCAAATACCAACGAGTTTCGTTTATTAATTCGCGCAATAAAATATAACCACCCACTTGGGTTCCATAATAAATAACTGTTTACCTAACGTGGCGCATCGGTCAATAAAGTTGGATATGCGAGCAGATACTGTTTAAGCTTTTAATAGAACGAACCGATCAATGCCAATGAGTCAATTCAAATATTTGTTCGTATATCCAAGTCATAAAGACCGACAAAGGATGAGCAGATTCTTCATTCCCCATTTATGGTTTTATTGTACATTCCTGCAGTCCACACTTATAGTGTTGTCATGGGACAAAAATTAATATAACTGGGGCCGTCACATAACAATCACCAGCAAACCTGCGACTCACAAAGGCTTAAAATGACGACCGGGGTTTTTAGTGGGCATAGATGGGTACCACCCTGACTATCTCTCGCTAGACAGTCGAGTGGTCGCAGTAGCAGGGTGGAGAAGCCCACATATCCTCCTCAGCTTCCCTTGGGAACCTCGACTTGGTCCATTTTTCCCTGGGCAAAAAGGTCAACATTTTAAACGACTGTGGGTGATCCTTCTTTTAAAATACGCTCAAGATTGGATTGAACAAATATTTATTTCTATCAGGTGTGACTGCCGTACTACCTAAAGTTTGATATGCTTTTTTTCTGGATGGTAATACTTGATTTACACCCCACAGCTTGGGGGCTCGCGGTTGCATAGTGTTGCGTTCCCACCATTCCTATGGAGGGATATGCTTTCGCGTACGCCTTCTCTCCTGACAGGAACGTCTGATACCTTGAGATCTAGATAAGATTTTTTAAATTCTCCCCTTGAGAGGGATCACACGTTCTAAAACCTCTACCCTCTGCTGATTTTAGCTTTTAAACTTTTAAATAACATAGGTAACTTCATTTTAAAAACAGCGTGATTGCGAATCGGAGAACTTTAGTTTTATGACTTTACTCTGGGCTCATCTGGATGACAACTACTCCTGGTATATACCTAGTCAGGTCATAAATTCTGTCACATGTTTAATGTAAAATAATTGTAACAAGTTTATTAATTATGTAACCATTCATATACCAAAATGAACTTAACAAAACATAGATTCTTATGACATTAAAGTTTATTCAAAATGACCTCCGTGATTTTGAATACAAGCCTTCAATCTGCGCGGCCAGTTGTCTATCGCAGCACGAACAAGGTCCATGTCAATATCGGCGGCTGCCTTAATCAAGGATGTCTTGAGTGACTCCAAATTGGGATGAGGCTTTGAGCACGCCTTTTCCTCCAAGTGTTGCCATATCTTGTAATCTAACGGATTCAAATCTGGACTGGAGGAGGGCCAGTCTTCGTGCCGGATGAAGTCGATTTCACGCGCCGCCAGCCAGTCTTGTGTGCTCTTCGCTCTATGAGCTGGCGCCGAATCTTGTTGGAATACCCAGTGCCTGTTATTGAACATGGTATGAGAAACAGGTTCCACAAGGTTCGTCAGGACTGTATTTTGATACACAACAGCATTCGTTTTTACACCTTTCTCACAAAAATGTACCTCTGTTAAGCCCCAATAAGAAACTCCCAACCATACCATGAGCGAGGATGGAAAATGACCTCGTTGGACACGCGGAATACGGTTGCTCGTTTCTTCACTACTGTGTGCGTACACCTTATCATTTTGTTTGTTGTAGCTCTCTTCTACGGTAAACATTTTTTCATCCGAAAAAAGAATTTCCCGATATTTTTTTCCCGCATACCGCTTCAACAAAGCGCGGCATCTCTTCAGTCTCAGGTCCATTAGACGAGCATTCAAACGATGTCCTGTTTTTCTTCGATATGCCCGAAGCCCTAAGTCTTCATTTAACACCCTTTTCACCGTGGTTCTGCTTAATCCCATCTGAAGGGCCAACAGTTTCTGCTTACGTTTAGGATTTCTTTGAATTCGTGCCTTCACAGCTTTTATCACTGCTGGAGTCCTAACAGACCGAGGGCGACCACTTCTTGACCTGTCATCTACACTAGAGTCTTCATTGTATCGTTTGATGGTACGATAAACGAATCTTTTGGTTATATTCAAATTTTTCAGTATGTTAAAAATTTGAATTGGCGCGTAACTGTAACGATGCAACGCAATAACTGCAACACGGTCTTCTTTAAGCGTCCACTCCATATTTAAAAATGAGTAAAATTCTAAAAGTTATACATATTTATTTTCATGAACAATTCGAAATTCGAATTCAATAAACTTTTTTGTGGCCAGCATTCTAAAAGAAAAATTTTTACTGTGTGACAATACATATGACCTGACTAGGTAAGTATGGTGCCATAAAAACCTTATGTTGTGTTCCGGCATTAGTGACCCACTTTCCCATACCCCTATACGGACAGCAGCGTGTTTTTGGTGCTTCTAGCGTCACGTTTATCCATAACTGACAGCAACTGCTTATTTAAGTGAGCTTTCAGCCTTTCTGCTGTTCCTCACCAATAAAAAAAATTCAATTTCCTATAAACACTTCACACGATGGACAAAAAACACGGGAGGTGTCTTAAAGACAGGTCACCCTGTCATTACATCAATATCTTATTAACAGTTTACTCGAGTTAATCTCAAATCACTTGATATTACTCCCGAAGTATTACAGATCGTGGCCAACTTTGGGTTGTGTTGGGTACAGTTGAAAGTTATTCATAGTTTCATGACACTGGCTTAATTAATTAAGTATAATCGATTGACACGGTTTGTTGCGAATACAAATATATAGTAGTATTATCTTCTTCTTCCTCCTGCTCTTATCCCACATTATATGGGGTCAGCAAAACATGTTACACGTTGTAATAGTTGTGGCTTAGTTTTTACAACCGACCACGCCTGCCTGATGTTAACCGGTTTTTGGTGTAAAATCTGTCATTCTTTTTATTTATATTATTTTTCTTGTTTCACATTGAAAGTAGGATACGAAATTTCGTTTTCAATCGTCTAATACATCCTCAAGCGACACTTTTATTGATTTCTTCTTGAGTAAACAACATCTGAGTGTCGGTTTCGATGTGCAGTGTGGCACTTTTGCCGGATCGCCGATTTTTACGGGATCCGTGCACAATTCACATTCGAAAACTCACGTCACGAGGGCTTCTAAATAGAAAATTCGCAGTGCCAAGTGTCTTCGAATGCTCTTGGTTCTGCATTCCGTTGCGCTTGAATGCAGATACAGGCAGCTTGCGCACAATGCGTCCATCATATATTTTGATGGTGGCTCACAGCAATCTTTCTTTTGGCAAGTTAGAAGCCTTGAAACTCGCGGCTTCTTTTCACAACAACACATAACCTTCGACGAAGGACATCATGGCAAGTAGAGATAGCACTTAGGTGGATCTTCCCAGCACGTTGTTGGACAAAGGGCCACTAAAATCGGACTCTAATCTTCGAATTCGGAAACTTCGAAGCCCGACTGGATAGTGACCACCTTTGGCCTTAAGTATGTCGCCATAATAACCTTGTGTTGTATTTCGCCATTAGAGACCCAAGTTCCTGTACCCATACGTGTGAACAGCAGCGTGTTTGCAGTGTCTAGCGTCGTAAACATCCATAGGCAACGGTCACTACTAACTATTAAGTGGACCGTCAGCCTGCCTGCTGTTTTCCAGCAATAAAAAAACATGAGTCTGGGTCTCCAAGTTTGATACCACTTGGCAACCGCATATTTGATGCAATAATTTAATTATTTTGTATGAATCATATAAATTTGTGCAAACTATAGGAACATAAATATGACGAAATCAAACACTTATCAGAGCTACTCAAGGCTTCGTGTGCATTTCGCTTCCATTACATATCTTAATTTAACTCCGGCCTTGTGGGTACGTGAGCGACGTGACAGGACGATAATGTCCCTACCGAGGGATGAAACACATTTAGGGATGTCGATGCAGACCGAACTCTAGGCCTTGTGAAATATTTGTGACGCAAACGATATGATCATTTGATTTTGGAATAAGAATAATTTCGATATTAAATTGTGGTGGAGAACGCAACATAATTGTCGCTTGAAAGTTTTCACTTTGCTGAAAGTGTGTTGTAATTTAAGCTCCAAAAGCCGTGGAAGATAGACTTACAGAGGCATATTCTTTACGTTGAAAATCTTAGTTGAAATTTATTATTTTCTCTTGTCAAAACAGTTGAGGTCATAAAAAATTATATTCATTAAAAATAAGCATAAACTTTTCGATAGGCAAGCTTTCGTAGGCATGTTTGTAAATCCTAACTAATATTATAAATGCAAAAGTAACTTTGTGTGTCTGTTACGTTTTCACGTCTAAACCGCTGAATCAATTTTGATGAATTTTGGAATAGAGATAGATTAGACCTTGGAGAAAGACATTTTTTCTTTTTATTGCTGCGGAGCAGCAGATAAGCTGACGGCCCACTTAATAAAGCAGTTACCATCGCCTATGGATGTCTGTGACGCTAGAAGCACCGCGAAAACGCTGCTGTCCCATATCGGTACAGGAACCTGGATCAACTAATGCCGGAATACAACACAAAGTTAGGCGGCATTTAGACCAAGGGTGGTTGCCATCTAGACAAGCTTGGGGCCCTACCACGTAGCTAGTAGTAGGTGGGTTGTTTTGTCGCTTTTTACGACAGGCTGACCCGGCCGCAGGGGTTAATAGGCTACTTTTTAAAATTTATATGGCAGAACAATGTTTGCCATTTTAACTAGTACAATTTTGCACTTGTTACCGCACTTTTAGACTCTAGACTACCTACCTAAGCTGAACGGTCAGTGCACTGACAATATTCTGAGCAGTGACTAGTAGGAATGCAAATATCAAACAAATAGGACAGATTATCAACCCTAGTCACCGCACAATGTGGGACTCGATGACTTCATTATTAAATGTTGCTCGCACATAAATTAATCTCCTACTTTCCCTTTTCAGAACAAAGTATAAGGCCATAACGGTTGTTTTGTAAGTTGTGTGGGTGTACTAGATGAACACTTAGTTTTGCTATTAATATTTTAATTCAAACTTTTGATGGGAGCTTTAATAAATTGCGTACATTTTACAAAGTTTAATCCGTTTTAGGTTTTGAATGAAAATTTAATTTTACTTGGTTTCCTTTATTTTTAGTGGTTCTTTCCGTTTGCATCGTCTCATTTTGAGTTTAAGGTTCTTTGCTGACTATTGACATATAATTGACATATATTGTCAGCGCATAATTATATGGTGAACCATTCTTTTCCTTTTTTTGCTAAAAAATGCTCGAATGTCGGAATGGCTGAAGAGTTTACTGTCTCGATTTCAGTCCCGAATCTGTTTTTTTTTATATTCTGTGTATTTGTTTATAGCACTATATTACTAGTTTATCAGTTGCCTAGTATCCATAACACAAATATGTTGCTTAAATAAAATTTCACACAGCACTATCTAGTATCAATGCAGCAGAGCGTTTACGTTATATAATATTTATATGTTTCTCTTTTGTAAACAATTATTTATTTATAAATGTTTTGTTTCTTTATGTTAACGAACATATATTGTACCATGGATAACGAGTAACAAAATATGTTCGTAACACTCATAATGAGCCATAAGTTGGTTCTGTTGATCATTTTACTGTTAGTTTTCACGTCACGTATCGATGCTCATAGACAGCGTATATGGCACTAACTTACTTTTACGTGGTCCGAAAGAAAGTCCACGCTTACCAGAATATTTCACAAGCTTGCGATTTATTTTATTATGGGTGTCCTGTGACTTTATTAGGAAAAATTAATAAAGTCCTTGAAATACATAAGACATGATGTTTCGGTTATTATAATATTTGTGGCCATTCTAAATCTGCGCTATCATCCTGCGGTGCCCTAATATAAAGATAATCCAGGAATAATTTTCGACAATCAGTTCTTATTACTTGCATTATTTAAATCCTCATTAGACTCGAGCGCTCCCTGAAATGAATATCTCGGGTGGCCGACGCAGTGCCTTATCAGTTTAATTAACTTTTGCTTAGATCTTTCATTGTTCATAATTACAGTCAGTTTATCTAGACGTCTTTTGTCGGCAAAGGGGAAGACACCATAAATTGTCTGCGCGACATTTAGTAGTAATATAAGAGATGTTTTAAAAATTTCGACCATGAAGGAATGAATGAATTTCCTGATCCATAAAATATGCCAAAAAGTTTGAGAAAGCCTTTTCCCAGTAAAGAAGCCCCAGTAAATAGAAATAAATGTTTTATTTTTTATTTTTTTATTGCGTAGTACAGCAGACAGGCTGACAGCCCGCTTAGAATTTAGCAGTTACCGTCGCCTATAGGTGTTTGCAACGCCAGTGGCATCGCGAACACGCTGCTGTCCCATAAGGGTATTATTATTTGAAATATAATAACACATAACTATATATATACTAGCTGTGCCCGCGACTCCGTCCGCGTGGAATAGTGACTTTGGGCAGCATTTTTTAAAAAATGTTAAGGGTGGACAACCCTTATCACTAAGGGGTATGAAAAATAGATGTTGGCCGATTCTCAGACCTACTCAATATGCTCACAAAATTTCATGAGAATCGGTCAAGCCGTTTCGGAGGAGTACGGGAACGAACATTGTGACACGAGAATTTTATATATAAGATATATATTGAGTTGATAATACTGATAATAACAAATTAGTAATATATATTCGTTAGCGAGTAATTTACTTTTATTGCATAATAAACAGTTACGGTAAACGATGAATGTTTGCGTAGGGAACTGGAGCCTGTGCCGCTTATGCCGGAACCCAACACAGTGTTAATAATAAGGTGGTATATTTAGAGATCAGATGGCGCTGCCATCCAGATGGGCTTGGAGCCTTACCACTTGGCTAGAATTGTTTTGTTTTGTCAGTATTCTTACTCCGCCCCTGCACGAAGACCAAGTTCAAAAGATTATGCACATTTCACAAAAGACTTATTTACATTGAGATTTGTCTATCATTTAGACAAAACGGAGTCTTGGACCATGACATAACAACTTAAAAGTATGGTAGAAATAAGCTCCACATACGCTGAAATTTTTGAAAACTCCCTATAATAAATAAACGACACGGCTAGCTCAGTGGCTATGCAAGCTGTCTGTTACAGTCGTCTGTGGAGGGTCTCACGGAGGGTAAATTTTTTTTTTATTGCTATAGGACAGCAGACAGGCTGACGGCCCACTTAATAAAGCAGTTACCGTCGCCTATGGGTGTTTGCAACGCCAGTGGCATCGCAAACACGCTGCTGTCCCACAAGGGTACAGGAACTTGGATCACTAATGCCGGAACACACCACAAGGTTATTATGGCGGCATACTTAAGACCAAAGGTGGTCACCATCCAGACGGGCTTAAGGCCCTACCACATAGCTAGGGTGGGTTGTTTTATCGCCTTTTACGACAGGCTGACCCCAGCCGCAAAGGTTAGTATTCTTTCTCCGCCCCTGCACGGATAAAGTAAATAATTGATAGATATATTTTTAAGAAAAGAAAAGTGTATGATACATACGAGTATCAGTTATAAAACAATCGCTCTTCTGCTTAGTAACCAAATGGCCCGGTTTAGCTTGTGACAGTATTTGTATTAAAAACAGTACTTACTAATAATATTCTTATAAACTTGTCAACGCACCAATATTCCAGGCTTTATGTTCTTTAATTAAATAAATTAATTATGTAAATCGCATTTCAAGGACTTATAAATACCAAGTTGCCTCTTTGTGATTAATGAAATATCTTATTTATTGTTAATTATCAAAGTTTTCCCTCTTTCGTGTATATTATTCATTTATAAATTACTTTTGACATTTATTTCCTTGTAAGTATGTATCCCTAAAGAGATTATTTATTTTTGCGACTGGGGGCAGCGTGTTATAAAAAGCGATAAAACAACCCTGACTAGGTAGTAGGGCTCCAAGCCTGACTAGATGGCATCCAGCCCTGCTTTTAAAACCATAATGACCTTGTGTGTTCCGGCTTTAGTAATCCAGGTTCCAGTTTCTCTTCGAGGTCGACAGTGTATTGGCAACGCCTGTAGTTACAAATATCTATGCGCGTCGGTAACCACCTAATATCTGATGGATTGTTGACCTGTCTGCCGATATCAGCTATAAAAAATGAAATTAAATAGATTGAATCGATCAATGTTCATCAGGTAGAGTTTTATAATTTGATTCAATGGTTTGAAGTGGAAGACCTCTATCAATCACAACTTTAAATTGCACCTTTTAGAACAACAGAACTACAAAATCAGTACTAGAAATATACAATTTCAAAATCTTGAAGTTGTTGTCGAATCGTCGGAACGTTGTTTCATGGTCATCCTCTCCATCTCACGTCAATTTCTCTTCTTGTTCTTTATTTTCACTATCTTTGCAGGAGACCATGGCGTGTCATTCTTGTATATAACATTTATGATTTCATCGGGTGGATTTATCCAAACGAGATATCGTGAGGCGAATCACAGCAACCCTTCAATAATAATATCATGTTGACTATGACCATTCTGACAAAAGTGTTACGAAGAAGAAGATACCCAAACTTAGCATTTATTTGAATTGCCACTTTTTGCTACAATGGAGGTGAAGGATGGTGCATAAAGGGCAAGTCTTTCTTCTTTTACAAGCTTTCATTACTTACATTTACAACTGTTGTTAGCTGTGCCGAGCAGTAAACTCTATTTAATATTTTACCAACATTGCGTCGTGAATGTTTAAACATTGTCAACGGTATTATCCTACTGAACATTTTCATTTAATGGTTATATTTAAATTTAATTTAAAAATTTTAACACATAACTTCCGTTTGTTGTATCGCTCAAATTTCACAAACTTTACTATTATATTTATTAAGACTTTACCTATTTATATCTTTATTTAAATCTAAATTCTCCAAAATAACCATTATTTATATATCTCAGCAAATATTAGAGGTATTTTTTTTATTGCTTCAGGACAGCAGACAGGCTGACGGCCCGCTTAGAATTTAGCAGTTATCGTCGCCTATGGGTGTTTGCAACGCCAGTGGCAATGCGAACACGCTGCTGTCCCATAAGGGTACAGGAACTTGGGTCACTAATGCCGAAACACAACACACGGTTATTATGGCGATATACTTAAGACCAAAGGTGGTTGCCATCCAGACGGGTTTTGGACCCTACCACGTAGTTAGGGTGGGTTGTTTTGTCGCCTTTAACGGGCCGCAGAGGTTAGTATTCTCCGCCCCTGCACGGATAAAAATTAAGGCGTTCTCCGTCACAGAATCGATCATCGCCTCACGCTTATTTAAGGATAATCGAAAAACCTAACGGAGCCACTTTTACCCACTTAAATCTAGACAAGGACCGAACAATGAATAAATTTTCCAAGCGTTTATCTTTGTGATTCTATTCTATATTATTTATTCACTGGCCATTACTACAAGTGTGTCAACCAAGCTTAGGTTTGGGTTATTTTATCATGGCACACCTAAGTATATCGCCAACACTGTTATCCATAAATCAATAAATATTATATAAAGATATTATGACTACGACACAGCGCCATCTAGTCCCAAAGTAAACAGCAGAGTTCTTGTGTTATGGGTAATAGACAACTGTAGTAGTTTTGTTTCGTAAATAATTACATATTACGTAAATACATAATATACATAATACATACATATTACGTAAATATCCAGACTCTGGATGAGAGTCGTACCCGTGACTCCTGCGGAAGTCGTTGCATTGTTTTCGCCGAGAATAGGTATTTTTTTAAACCTAAAAGTTAACAAGACTCAAAACTGAACGAAGAAACAGGAGTACGTATATTTGTGTTCCATAGTTTCGCCGACGGTAAATGTTTCTGGACGGATATTCGAAACTGCCTGAGAATAAAGGCAATATCCGATGTGTTGAGAGTTATCAAAGTTTCTTGAAATTATAGCTATTGTTAAATAAGTGAGGAAATATGAAGAGGATAGTTAGGGTGGGTTCAGTTTACTAGCGACGTTTAGACCAGCAATACTTTTGTATTTGATTTTGGATTTAGTTACGACTTGATAAAACTGGGATTAAGTCATCCTTCTTTCCGTTCTCGGCCAAAATAATTAGTAAATTAATTAAAATTTTAGAAAGCGACAACTCTTAAGTGTGCCCTTTGCACCTACTAATTATAGATAAAATAGCTTTTTTATTCGAGGTGCAAATGGATTTAATCAATTAGATGTCCGACTCGATATCGATTTAGTCACAACTAAAGTTAACAGATTCGAGACACTATTGAAGATTGAATATAAGTTGTTATTCTTTTTTTTTCTTTTTACTGTGTTTATGAGTAGTGGTAAATAACTAACTGTTAAGACTTGTAATCAGCAATAGTTTTTGAGAATGTTAGATTATATATACATGTTGTAATTTTTTATAAGCCTGTAAGTCTTACTAAAAATAAATAAATAAATAAAAAATAAATTAAGAGAGTAGATTTTAATTTTTTTATTGCTGTGGAACAGCAGATATGCTGACGGCCCTCTAGTAAGCAGTTTTCATCGCCTAAGGATGTTTGCGACCCAGGGGCCCGTTAACACGCTACCGTTCGCATAGGGAAACTGAAACCTGATTCACTTATTTCCTCATCATTGTGTACAAGTTTTAAATATTAAACTACAAATACTTGCTAAATTAAATTTCAATGAGAATTTTAATAAAATAAATAATAAAGCCCTTCTATCATTTTGTTTAACAGTGCTTTTTCTAAATATATTATTAAAATGTTTGATAAATGACAGTAAGATGGGCCTCCCCGAATTTCTTCCAATCTTCTCTGTCCCTTGCAACTCTTCGCCAGGTTCTCAGCTTTACTTCATTTAAAATGCCTTCCCATCTATTTCTAGATCTTCCTCTAAACCTTTTTCTCGTCCCATGGAATCCAAATACAAAGGCAGTTTAAAATAAGAATGTGCGTAACGACAACAATTTATATTTCCCAGTACTTTTGATTTACCTTCGAAATAAATAAACTTAGGATTGCTAAAGTCTTAGTAATCCCTCAGGCATAACAAACGCGCCCGCTTTCGTGGAGTAAATGAGATGTAGCGGTGAATGTTTTATGACTGAGTTGAGGTACCTTCTCTATGGCTTCTGCTTGTATTGTTATAGCACGATGTGAGTGCGGTAAAAATAAATTTAATGTTTTCATCGTTGTGAAGTTAATTTTGATTGAAGTAATCATAATATATTTGGTTAAAAACGTATACCCGCCCCGTTTGTACAAGGTGGGTTGACAGGTTACGTATACCAGTTATCTGGGTGTGCAAGTTTCCACACGATATTTTCTTTTGGTGTCGGTAAATGGCAATTACTTTAGTTTAGTTTGCACATTACGCGATTCGAACTCTCGGGACCTCTATTTAGTCTCAAATTATACTCAAGTCTCTATTGAGCTGCCAGGTACATACTAGGTGTAATGTTCAAAAATTTATATACCTACCTAGGTAACTAAAGCCTAAAATAAGCATTCTTACAAAAGCTACCGTTTTAATAGATGTTAGATAGATAGATATTGCTCAGTTAGATAAGCTCATAGATGACACCGCTTTACAACACATGTGTTATTACAAACAGAAGAAGTAGATATATTGTAAAAATTCTATAATACGAAAATAATCGTTAGGTTATAGATTTATTACATAATATTATACTATAGGTAGTCCAACGAATCGAGGTTTGGTGTCTAACTAGTTTCTGTATTTTTTTTTTGTATCATATAACTCACAGGAAAAACGTTATTGAAAATAGTTTTATTTAATAAATACATACTCCTTCAAATTAAACATTTCCCCAAAAAAATAATCCATCTACAATAATTGTGTTATAAATAATCCCCTAGCAACACCTGGGTCAGTTCTCCGTCGGATTGATTGATGTATCTTACCCGATAAAATGTCAAGTAATAAATTTAAGTAACGTAATTCTGATTAATGATATAATCAAGATTTTGCCTCAGGGCATCCCTCAGCGCCTAAGTACCTTGAATAAAACATTTAACCGCTTCATACATAAAGAATGAAGCTTTGTGTTATGGAATATTTTCTGGAGAAATACACACTAAAATGTTTACAGTATTATAATTGTATTATTATTTCTTCTTTAATATCCAAATCCTTATAATCATTGGGGTGTGCCAAAAAATTTTGATTTTTTTTTACATTTTACGCTCAGAAACTACACCTGTAGCAAGCGATGCTCATAATTTTAATTTTAAAAGGAGTTTCTATAAAAAAATACTATATTCATAATATTAAAATATTATTTTTCCATAAATAAACTCCTCACAATACGAGCCGTATTCAAGAGAACTGCCTTTTGTATCTGATCTTCAGACAAACGACTTTGACGACCTCTGTGGCGTAACGGATAACGCACTTCGGTACACTTGCGGAGGTCACGGGTTCGACTCCCGTCTCGCGTTTGGGTGTTTTATGTATAATATATATTGATTTACAAAAACGGTATATAAGTAGTTATCTAGTACCCATAACACAAATGCTACTGAGTTTGGGACTAGATGGCGCTGTGTGGCGCCTCTGTCAGGTCTGCAGACCAGCGGTTAGGTTGATTAGTGACGACTTTTATTGGCACTGTAAGATGTAAGCGTTAATTTCATTTTTTTTTGGTACTGTTTTAAAAATAGAATACAGGCTGTTGGCTCACATGATATTAAGCAGTTACCGTCAGGCCGCCCCTGGGTTCAGTAATCTTACTTCTCCCCTGCATTGAGAAAATAATAAGTTATAAGGACTATAACGCATTAGCTTTGGCTTATGAGTATATACATAAGGCATGGAATACATAGCTACGGGTGATTATAACATAGATGAGCTCGAGTTGCTTAGTAAAAGTTTTAATACAACCGGGATTTTCCACTCAGTCAACTATGTGATCAGTGAGACTAATTAGTAACTCAAAAAATACCTTTGCACTCAGTTATTATTAAATAATTAAATGTAAAATTAAACAGAAAAATAACAAAGTATTTTCGCATAATTACAGAAAACAAAAATGATGTTTATTTTATTTGAAAAACCCTTTTTGAAATAGCAACTACGGGGTGGTTACGTTACAGAGAAAAAGTTAACGAAGCGCTTGATGTTTCAACTATTTTTAAATCTACGCAAAAAGGGGAACGTCCGAACGCTACGACGAAAGCGATCAATGTTATTGTGATCCGTCTACTATTAAACGAAGATTGTGGGGCGATTCAGTAAAAATATATTCAATAGTAAATTTATATATAAAAGAGATTGTACTAAAAACACAAACAAATTTCGATATAATTTTCAAAATTAACACATTTATCACGCGCGTTTTTTAACTTTTTTTCATATTTATCATAATTATCGTATAATAATAATAATGTAATATATTTATTCTTAAAAAGTTACACTTCATAAAACATGCCATGTTATTATGTGTGTAATACAAAGGAAATACTTCCCATGCAAAGTATAGCTGAATTTGAAGGTGCAAAATAAAAAAAAATTCCACTCATTTTTCGTCAATATAAAGGTAAAACTCGAAAAGGTCAATCAATTTGCTAAGACAGAGGTAAATAAACACGAAACGTACCTCAACCGGCCTGTGGCCTACCTATAAACCTAATTTGGATAATATTATTGGACGCAGTGATAATGGAAAAAATAATATATATATATATATATATATATATATATATATATATATATATATATATATATATATATATATATATATATATATATATACCTAGTCAGGTCATAAATTCTGTCACATGTTTAATGTAAAATAATTGTAACAAGTTTATTAATTATGTAACCATTCATATACCAAAATGAACTTAACAAAACATAGATTTTTATGACATTAAAGTTTATTCAAAATGACCTCCGTGATTTTGAATACAAGCCTTCAATCTGCGCGGCCAGTTGTCTATCGCAGTACGAACGAGGTCCATGTCAATATCGGCGGCTGCCTTAATCAAGGATGTCTTGAGTGACTCCAAATTGGGATGAGGCTTTGAGCACGCCTTTTCCTCCAAGTGTTGCCATATCTTGTAATCTAACGGATACAAATCTGGACTGGAGGAGGGCCAGTCTTCGTGCCGGATGAAGTCGATTTCACGCGCCGCCAGCCAGTCTTGTGTGCTCTTCGCTCTATGAGCTGGCGCCGAATCTTGTTGGAATACCCAGTGCCTGTTATTGAACATGGTATGAGAAATAGGTTCCACAAGGTTCGTCAGGACTGTATTTTGATACACAACAGCATTCATTTTTACACCTTTCTCACAAAAATGTACCTCTGTTAAGCCCCAATAAGAAACTCCCAACCATACCATGAGCGAGGATGGAAAATGACCTCGTTGGACACGCGGAATACGGTTGCTCGCTTCTTCACTACTGTGTGCGTACACCTTATCATTTTTTTTTGTTGTAGCTCTCTTCTACGGTAAACATTTTTTCATCCGAAAAAAGAATTTCCCGATATTTTTTTCCCGCGTACCGCTTCAACAAAGCGCGGCATCTCTTCAGTCTCAGGTCCATTAGACGAGCATTCAAACGATGTTCTGTTTTTCTTCGATATGACGAAGCCCTAAGTCTTCATTTAACACCCTTTTCACCGTGGTTCTGCTTAACCCCATCTGAAGGGCCAACAGTTTCTGCTTACGTTTGGGATTTCTTTGAATTCGTGCCTTCACAGCTTTTATCACTGCTGGAGTCCTAACAGACCGAGGGCGACCACTTCTTGACCTGTCATCTACACTAGAGTCTTCATTGTATCGTTTGATGGTACGATAAAAGAATCTTTTGGTTATATTCAAATTTTTCAGTATGTTAAAAATTTGAATTGGCGCGTAACCGCAACGATGCAACGCAATAACTGCAACACGGTCTTCTTTAAGCGTCCACTCCATATTTAAAAATGAGTAAAATTATAAAAGTTATACATTTTTATTTTCATGAACAATTCGAAATTCGAATTCAATAAACTTTTTTGTGGCCAGCATTCTAAAAGAAAAGTTTTTACTGTGTGACAATACTTATGACCTGACTAGGTATATATATATATATATATATATATATATATATATATATATATATATATATATATATATATATATATATATATATATATATATATATATATATATATATATATATATTTCATAGATCATTTTTTTTAGTTTATTCTAAATTCTGCAGCATGGTTGGTGTATATTTCTATACATTACGCCAAAAAGAAAGTTTTGAATCGAGAACGCATGATTCTGGATTTAGAAAACTAATTTCCAAACCCTAAAAAGGTTTGAGGCCTCCAAAATGTGGTGCTGGCGCAAAATGCTGAGAATGTTCTAGACGAGACATGACACTAACGAGTCAATTCTCACACTCAATTAAATGTAATAGCACGCCTTTAAACAATCATTAGCCAGAGAGGTGATGATGGTATGCTTATTGCTAAGTGTGTCTGCTGTCCTACAACAAAAAAAGTGTTTTCTGATAAAGAGCTTCCAATTAAATAATATTTTCATTTTATTCCTTTACAATAACGTTTAAACGACGTCAAAGTAAAAAGTAATAAAAGTTGCATTAGAGTGTAAAATTCATTTTCTAAAGTTTGCTGAAAAGTTTCGCGGAAATGCGACTGTGTTCATTGAAGCATTCTTGGAAGCTTTACGAAATTAAAGAGATAGACGACTACAAATTATAAAAACTTTAAACAGTCATAATAATTTGCAGTCATCATTCAACATTATCATCTAGGATCTCCATTGCGCTGCGCTTTCACTTCAAAACGCGATTTTCTGCTTCCTTCTTTAAAATCTTCGTAATCCCTAATAGGTTGGAAGTTCAACCAACATTTGACGTTTATATTTAAATATAATTATTTTTCCGCATCACACATATGCGTGAATAATTTTTTTTGTATTTTAAGTTATAAATGATATAATAAACCCTTTTTTGTTCCCGACGAGGAAAAATGCCCATAAATACTGCCTGCTGCGCGGAGTTGCAGCAGGTACGTGCGGGGCTCATACCCAAAAAGAAGCCTCCTCCAGGCTCCTCCGTCGTTGAAATCCGAGATGCCGGGAAATAGCGCGAGCCGACTACCACCACCCCAAACAGCGCTGCCCCAAAGTCGACATGCCTAGAGTCCTCGTGATATAATAAACCTGTCATTGACCCTATCACTCGTATATACTATTTTTTTTGGTCTCGGGGAAAAACCACTCTTGACGGGTTCCCCCGTCCCGGGGGGACCGTGGGATATGTGGGACTCCGGGAAAGATGTTCGAACATCCGACTACCCACTAAAAACCCCGCTGTTCTCCTATCGGCGATAGCCTACGCCCGGGCCTACGGATATATGGCCTGCCGATCTCGTGGCCCGGGCTGAACTCGTATATACTATATCACAACGCATTTTATGTTGACCCTCTGGTTTTTTTAATGAAAAAATAATACTTTTGTAAATCACAATAATTATTCAATAATTGAAAATCATACAACAATAGCAACTTTAATTTCAAATTTCTTAATGCTACGAACTCCGAGCGTAGCGTATAATACGAGGGGTGTTCAATAAATAGTGCTATAATACGATACATTCTCCTTGTAAAGAAAATAAATAAATACTAGCAGGCATTGCCCAGACATTAGATATAATAATAATAAAAAAGCAATTAAATCTCTTATGTTTTTTGAAAAGAGAAGTCATTTGTTTGCGTCGTCGTGTCGGAACGTGTTCTTACAAATGGATAAAATTGAAGTTAGAACGGTAATAAAATATGTCTGCTTGAAAGTTTTTACTACGGAGCTGATAAATCAAGACTTGAGAGCAACATTAGGGGTTCATACTCCTCAATATTCTACAGTTGTGCATTGGTGTGCTGAGTTCAAGCGAGGAAGAACTTCCATTAACGACGACCCCGACACGGCATCGACATCGGTAGTAAATTAAAGAGTTGAAAACATTATCTTGGCGGATCGTCATATTACTGTTTGTTTCATAGTAGAAGAAATGAAGATTTCTACAGGAAGTGTCTACAATATTGTACACAACCATTTGGGTATGAAAAAAGGGTCAGCGCGCTGTAGAGCAGAATGCTATCTGTCTCGCAGAACCAAACGAGACTGTGAATTTCACAAAGCTGTTTAATACAACAAGATCTTAACCAATTTTTGGCTTGATTCATAAGTATGAACTAAATATGGCTTCACCATTATGACCCGGAAACGAAAAAACAGTCCATGACTTGAAAGAGGCCGTCATCTCCAACTCCGAAGAAATTTAAGGCGGTTCCATCCACCGGTAAGATCATGGGTTGTTTTTCCTAGCACAGCCAAGGGGTGGTGATGATCAAATACCTTAATCATAGAGCCACTATTACGGGAACTTTGTACGCAGAACAACTAACAAATTTGCGTAAGAAAATATAAAAGCAACGGCGTGGAAAACTCGCTAAAGTTATTTTGTTTCACCAAGATAACGCCCCCGCACACAAGTCCAGAGTTGAGATAGTTGCTATTCAAGAAACTTGCTCCGAATTTATGGAACATCCTCCATATTCACCGAGCCTAGCTCTTAGTGATTTCTACCTATTTTCGCGGTTAAAAGAACATCTCAGGGGCCATAAATTTGAAGATGATGACGGAAGAAGATTTTTTTGGGAATTTTAGCTTCACAAAAAAAAATATTCAAAGTGTAAAAACTTGAAACGAAATTACGTCGAAAAATAAAATAACATTTAATGAAAGATAATTGCGCCATACTCATTATCACTTTTTATTGAACACCAGAGGATGGGGTAGTAAGAGTAACGTTGCGGAATATGCAAATATTTTTATCGTTTTTTGTACATCATTATTTTTTATTTTACATCATATAAAACGAAATTCCTAACATATTTGATTTTTTTAATGTTAGGTCATTACACACACACACACACGCGCACACGCGCACACGCGCGCACGCACGTACGCACGCACGCACACGCACACACACACACACACACACACACACACATATGTGTGTGTGTGTATATGTATATATATATATATATATATATATATATATATATATATATATATATATATATATATATATATACATACACACACATAAACTACACATCAAAAAAGTCTAAGCAACATGTACTAATTTAAATTTTAGAATGGTTTTGGCCACAAAATGGATGAACTTCCTGAATGCACCTGAGCCTTTCAGTATTTCCAGGCCGACGGTACACTCGCACCCTTCTTGTATCAGGCCTAAACCCGAATCGCGACTCATCGGAAAGCATAATTTTATCCCATTGCTCCTGGGTCCATGTTCTGCGTTCTCTACACCATTCATTTCGACGAGCGCGATTCCCGTGACGTATCGGTGGGCACCTAATTGGGCATCGAGCTTGTAGGCCGTACTCATGCAGTCGATTTTGCACAGTTTGGGGACTTACATCAACACCACTTGAATTTTGTAGCCTCAAACTTATCTCTCGAGCGGTTAACATCGGCTGGCGTCTTGCAGTCAGTTGTATGTACCGGTCTTGCCGAGTGGTTGTACTCCTTTTACGGCCTGGATGCTGTTCAGCGGGTTCCCTTGTATTATTGTAGCGCTGCCAAAGATGACAAATAACACTTCTATGAATGCCAAAATGCCGAGATACCTGAGATTGATTGCTTCCCGCTTGCAACATCCCGACAGCTCTTTGCATTTCATTTGCAGTCAAATGACGTCCCTCCATGACGTAAAGAATATCTAACAATTCAATTTTGTCGCTAACTTTATTTAAATGGTTGGTAAAATTATAAAATCAAGACTAAACGTAGCAATAAAAACGCACTTAAATTCAAACCAATTCCCTTTCATTTAATTTTATGAAAAAAACAAAACATAATCGAAATTTTTTTTACAACCAGCCAGTATGTTTAATCAATAACAAAAAAGTTGACATACCTTTGAGTGAGTAAAGACTTGAAATTAATTAGTATAAATGGTAAATTTTTAATATCATGCATGTTGCTTAGAATTTTTTGATGTGTATATTTTTAACATCGTAATATGTACTTATAAATTATATTTTTCATATAATAAAATCACATTTATGTAAAATAAATTTTTACTTCTCAGATACTTTTACCACTTTATTTATTTACTCATGTGCTTTTACTAGTATATTTTTACTACTTTGACAGCCGTTAGTTCGAAACACCGTATGGGACATGAGCGTGTTCGTGGTGTTCCTAGCGCCGCAAACATCCATAGGCGACGTTAACTGCTTACTGTTAAGTGGGGTGTCAGCCTGTCTTCTGTTCCTCAGCAATAAAAACAATCCCTAAAACAGCTGCTTCGAAAGTATAAAAGAGAGATACAATAAATTCAAAAAGAACTCCGCCGAATTGCCTCATAACTCAAACAGCGGCGATATAGTCGCGATGTTCGTGAACTGTGTAATAAAAAGATAAATAGAAGGGTAAACAGTACATTTACAGTATGTCATGTCCCAATTACCCAATCATTTGTTCCGGTCGAACGAGCCGCGGGAATTATAACGGGTCAACCGGGACGGGGAAGGAACAATAACCTTGTCGTCTACATCACAAAATAGATGTGTATAGAAATTGAACATCATAAAATATTAATTTTCTAATTAATATAATAACAGTGCATAACCTCCCACTTTTGAGCTCGGGACTTCCCCTAAAGGAAACGGACAATAAGCCCGCCGCGCTTGTCCAAGACAAAATGGCGGGTTTCACATGCCGATCACGATATGCTGGTTCCCTCACTATGTGTCGTTCATCGTCGGCACGAGCCAATTATGCTATAATGTGCACATAAGGGAGGAAAAACTGCCTAAGAGGCTCTAGATTGGTCTCGGAATATAATACCACTGAGCTACCAGGTACCTCTGCGGCCGGGATCAGCCTGTAGTAGAAGTCGACAAAACAACCCACCCTAACTACGTGGTAGGTCATCAAGCCCGTCTGGATGGCGACCACCTTTGGTTTTAAGTATACCGCCATAATAACCTTGTGTTGTGTTCCGGCATTAGTGACCCAAGTTCCTGTGTACCCTTATGGGACAGTAGCGTGTTCGCGATGCCACTGACGTTGCAAACATCGTCAGCCTGTCTGCTGTCCTATAACAATACAAAAAAAAACCTTAAAACTTAATCTTATAACTACTTTATAACTAAACTGTATTTCAAGCATAGGTTTATTTTTTATATAAAAAAATCAAGTAACGTGTATGTAAAATAATTTTTTACTTCTCAGATACCTCATTTTACTAGTTTTGCAACCGTGAATTCAAAACCCTCTCTGGGACAGAAGCGTGTTCGTGGTATCCCTAGCGTCGCAAGCATCCATAGTACTATGCCATAGCTTTTCGTGAAGAGTAAACTCAAACTCAATTTTTTTATTCAAGATAAGTTAATAGCTAGAACATTTTTGAAAAACAAATATGTATAAATGACTTTTATTTATAATGTGAGCTAAAGTTAACACCAATAAGCTAAACTTTCTAAAAAATCACTTGTAATTAGTATATAAAGCTAATGTTTGTATAACAAATAGTTTAGTTTTTACATTTATGTTATCTCAGGTGACATTAAATCTTTCACAATGGACATCATCCAAGTGCTCTATATATCAAATCAATTGTTGAAAACATTAGTAAGTTCTAAAATGTTATTAATATATTAGCCTTATTTTAATACGAATGACATAGTTTGCCTATTATTGCATGTAAAATATTCGCTCGCTAGAGATTAATTCGATTTAACGTTTCGATACAAATATGTATGGAAACGATTAGAATTGCTATTTAAACCAGACCTGTATATATAAAGTACTATTATAATTTATGTTTCATTTTACGTCCAATGTATATAAAATAGTTTGCAACCTTTTTGTATGTATGAGTATATCTACAAAAATATAATAGGTATATACCTGAATTGTATTTCTGTACTTTCCAGTTTTTTTGTGCATATATAGTAAAGGGTGGGACAGGTCACCCCTTTTACTGTCAAAAAGTGTATTTAATAAACTATTATACTATACTCTATATATACAGTCTATCCTAATTAATATAATAAATGCGAAAGTGAGTTTGTTTGTTTGTTACGCTTTCACGCCTAAGCCGCTGAATGAATTTAAAATTTTGGATGAATTTCGGTATAGTCATAGATTGGACTTTGGAGAAGGACATAGGCTACTTTTTTATCATCATATGGCATATCATTCATATGGAAGAACAACGTTTACCGGGTCAACTTGTATTGTACAAACGGGTGGGTAAAGTTGTGAATAAATTCTTAATTAAAGATACATTGACCGCGAATGGTGCTGTAAGATTTTAATTTTTTGAACATTTGATTTATTCAAGTTTTTTCATCGACCTCTATTAGGTGCAGCCATTTGAACCAAATATATTGTAGGTATGACCACAAATCTGATTATATCAATACATACATACATATAATCACGCCTCTTTCCCGTAGGGGTAAGCAGAGACCACTTCTTTCCACTTGCTACGATTCTTACATACTTATTTCGCTGCGTCCACTTTCATTATTCTCTTCATACATGCCCTTCGGTTTAGGGTACTCTTGACCTTGCCTTTTTTCAAGACGTCCCTGATCTGGTCTCGAAACGTCCACCTAGGTCTACCCGTTCCAACACTTCCATTCACACTCGCCTTATACACTTTTTTCGTCAATCGTTCTTCATTCATTCTCTCGACATGGCATATCAATGTGTGCAACATAATTTGAATATGTGGTTTAATAAGTAAAAGAAGTAAAATCCATTAAATTAAATTTTTATGCTCCAAAATGTGAATAGTAATAAAATCTAAACACACCGTCAATAACACTTCTTCTTGAAATAATTTTGTCTTGGATGTAAATTTCATTTTGAATCTCGGTACCCTTCTGTGAATAAGCAGAGGGGAAATATTCATGCGCCTTCTGGCGACTACTTTTCCTTGAAGCTTAAATAAATTAAATATCGTTTCTGTTTACAGGGACCGTCTAGTCCTGGAAAGGAACAAACGGTGAAAAAAACAACTACCCCTTTTTTGCTTGCTTTTTTTTATTGCTTTAGGACATGCTAGACAGCAGACAGGCTGAAGGCCCGCTTAGAATTTAGCAGTTACCGTCGCCTATGGGTGTTTGCAACGCTAGTGGCATCACGAACACTGTGCTGTCCCATAAGGGTACAGGAACTTGGGTCACTAATGCCGGAACACAACGCAAGGTTAATATGGCGGCATACTTAAAACCAAAGGTGGTCGCCATCCAGACGGGCTTGAGGCCTTACCACGTAGCTGACAGAAGCGTTTATTTGTCGTTTTAAAACATCATGTGAAATTATGACATAGCCACCATCTCGTCTATACATCTCTTGGCTATAATTTTGATGTTTGATAAATAATTTATTGGTTTAAGTCGATAGAAGTACAACGAAAATAGACCGTTGCAAAGAATTCCTTCAAAGCAATGGGATAATTTTCAAGTACCTAACTAATTTTCGAGTAAAATGGCACATAGTAGTGGGACGGCAGGTGCCGACAGGCCATTTGCACAAGAATTTTCGGTTTGATTAATGGCGACCTATCTTGGGCTCAACGTTTTGAGCCCATTGTACTCTTCAAATAGATGGGGTCGTTATAGAGACGCTCTTTGATTGTGAAGGTGTGCACTCTATTAGATTACTATTTTGATTAAGATCTATAATTTCAAGGTCTTGGTCAAATATTTCAGCGTTATTCCTATTTTTTTTTAATTTTTATCCGTGCAGGGGCGGAGAAAGAATACTAACCTCTGTGGCCGGGGTCGGCCTGTCGTAAAAGGCGACAAAACAACCCACCCTAGCTACGTGGTAGGGCCTCAAGCCCGTCTGGATGGCGACCACCTTTGGTCTTAAGTATGCCGCCATAATAACCTTGTGTTGTGTTCCGGCATTAATGACCCAAGTTCCTGTACCCTTATGGGACAGCAGCGTGTTCGCGATGCGACTGGCGTTGCAAACACCTATAGGCGACGGTAACTGCTAAATTCTAAGCGGGCTGTCAGCCTGTCTGCTGTCCTACGCAATAAAAAAAAATTAAACAATTTTTATAAAGATTCTTCTTTTTAAATTACTTTTGACAATACCTGCTCACACATATATACGAGTACGATTTATTTTAATATTAGCTAGCAACATAATCCTGCTCGGTGTTAGAGATCCCGATGGCAAACACCCCTCGTCTCAAATCATCATCATCATCTTAGCGTTGAATCCCGGTTGCAACCCATACTCTCGCTTCGGCGTCCAGGGTCCACTTTCTCTACTTCGCACGATTTTCGGTATCTCTGGTCCATTGCCAGTCCATTGGCACGTACATCTACCCTTACGAAGTTAAGCCAGCACTTTTTGGGTCTACCCCTCCTGCCGGGGCTTGGCGGAGGCGACATGGCCAGACATTTGTTCCCCACGTAAGTAGACGGTTGCCGTGAACCGTGGCCATACCAGCGAAGGCGACACTCCTGTAATTTATCCACAATGTCACCGAAATTAAGGCTGCCGCGAATGCGAGAATTCCTAATGCAGTCCTTCCGCGTGACTCCACATATCCACCACAGCATATTCATCTCCGTGACTCGTAGTGCCTGCTTGTGTCGCTCCAGCACCGGCCACGCTTCAGATCCGTATAAAAGGACAGGCCTAGTGATGGTCTTATAGTCCTGTCCCTTCAATTTAACCTGTATTTTGGGGTCACAAATGACACCAGTCATCTCACGCCATTTGGCCCACGTGGCAGCAATGCGTGCCTTAACACAATCAACGTCACCAGACGCGAGAAATACAGATCCCAGGTATTTCACTTGTTCCATGCGCTTGACCGTATCGCCGACTATGCGCACGGGTGTACACAAAAGATCCCATTGGGTCGAAGTGTCCGAGATATTTCTCGGCCCCAAAATAAGATAAGATGCGCACGGGTGTGGGATCTGTGGAGTTGCAGACCAAGTACTCGGTCTTCGCCACATTGAGCTTCAGACTCCTGGACTTCCTGGCCTCTAAATATGCCGCCATAATAACCTTGTGTTCCCCAATTACAAGTTACCCAGGTTCCTCTATGCGGACGGTAGCGTGTAAGCGGTGCCCTTGGTGTCACATACATCCATAGGCGACGGTAACTGCTTACTATTAAGTGGATCAATAATAAAAGAAACGTGTGTGTGTGTATTTATGTACTCACGTAGGAATCATAAATTAATAAAATAAAAATACATGTATACCTAAAATTTACCTCAAATCTATAAATGTGCGTTTAAATAGTTTTTTTTAAGATAAAAGTTAATTTTATCACGAATATTCACAATGGCCTATTATTTACCACCATATATATTTAAAATCACTTAAACTAATGTATATTTATATGAAGAAATATATTTTTTTTATTGCTTTAGGACAGTAGACAGGCTAACGGTCCGCTTAGAATTTAGCAGTTACAACGCCAGTGGTATCGCAAACACGCTGCTGTCCCATAAGGGTACAGGAACTTAGGTCACTAATGCCAGAACACAACAAAAGGTTATTATGGCGGCATACTCAAGACCAAAGGTGGTCGCCATCCAGACGGGCTTGAGGCCCTACCACGGAGCTAGGGTGGGTTGTTTTGTCTGCTTTTAACAGGCCGACTCCGGCTGCAGAGGTTAGTATTCTTTCTCCACCCCTGCACGGATAATATTTCTCTCACTCTCTCTCTCTGTATCTCCACTAATATAAAACACGTATTGTATTTATGAATATTTGAGAAACTACTGTAAATAATCATGAGGAAAACCTTTTACGGAAACTTGAGAGACAGCTAGCTTATCATGTCTATGTATAAGCACGTATCGTATAAATTTTACCCTCATGGTTTTTTTAAACGCGCCAAAAGAAGTATAACTTCAAAACATGGGTTACATTGCAGACATAACAAAATAGCTACTCTTATTACTTTTCTGTGATATGAAACAATTTTTTTATGAAAGTAATGATTGAAAATCTGTATATACAAAAGGAAACAGACATCGTTATTGAAATGTTTTACGTATCTTTGAATCCAATTTAATAGCAAATAGTAATATTTCGCTTTTGTATGGAGAAGGTTGACAAAGGGCTTGGATGGCTAACTTGTAGGGTTGTCACGTACGTATAATATATTTAATGAATTTTCTCTTATTTTCTCCGATCAGGGGCGGAGTAAGAACACTAACCTCTGCGGCCAGGGCTGGCCTGTTGTAAATACAGAAGGAAAGTAACAAAACAACCCTAGCTACGTGATATAGTCCCAAGCCTTGATCTATAAGTATGTCGCCATAATAATACAATTAAGTGACCCAGGTTTTTGTACCCCTATGGGACAGCAGCGTGCTCGCAGTGCGACTACCATCACAAACATCCATTGGCAACGGTAACTGCTTACTATTAAGTGGACCTTCAGCATGTCTGCTGTTCTTACGCAAAAAAAATATAACTTTTTTTTAATGCTGTAGGACAGCAGTCAGGATGACAGCCCGCTTAGAATTTAGCAGTTACCGTCGCCGATAGGTGTTTACAACGCCAGTGGCATCGCAAACACGCTGCTGTCCCATAAGGGTACAGGAACTAGGGTCAGTAATGCCGGAACACAACACAAGGTTATTATGGTGGCATACTTAAGACCAAAGGTGGTCGCCATCCAGACGGGCTTGAGGCCCTACCACGTAGAAAAAATATTTATGTTCTTTTTTTATTAAGAGAGGTTTTAAAAGTATATAACGTATATATGTTTATTACACATAAGTCTCTTTCATTTTAAAGCGCTAAAATTCAGATACGCTTGAGTTGCATACATACTTGAATTTATTTTTTAGCATCTGTTATCTAGTAAAGTTTTACTACTGATTGAACGGTCATGAGTTAGAATCCTAAACAGTAGAGGACTGACGTGTTCCCATTCATAAGCCTGGACTTTTTACCCAATGCTTTGAAAGTCGAGATACCAATTTTAAACTGTAAATCCATAATATGATTCTTTTTATTTTAAACAGTGTCAGTTGGAAAAAATATTACTACAGTATTTACCTTTTCTTTAATTTTTATTTATTATCTTTAATAATTCTATATGCTTTTCGCCATCCAGAGGTGGAGTAACTAATACTGACCCCTGCGGTCGGGGATGGCCTGTGGTAAAAGGTAACAAAACAACCCTAGCTAGGTGGTAGGGCTGCAAGTCCGTATGGATAGCAACGGCCCCTGGTGTGCCCCCTTTGTGTTGCGGTTCCTATTAACACTATTAAGTACACGCTGTCTTTTGTTCCATCGCGATAAAATAAATGAGCAAATGTAGTGGCTCTTTTATATCTGTTTGGAATAATATGATCAACAACTTTTCATTCATTGTCTGTGGAAATTCAGAAATTCCTTTTAAAGATCGTAAAATTGCCAACCCTAATAGCTAAAGCAAGCTGACGCCAGCCGAACCTACGTCTGATGGCAGACAGTTTTCAATTAAACCACATAGAAAGGGCAAACACGATTCAATTAGTCTCAGGTACTCTGAAGGTCATTCAGATAATACTTCATCAAGGATATAACCTATCGATTTAGTGTAATTTTTTTCAGTTTTCCTCACTTAAAGTGCATATTACAACATAATTGCTACTTATTGTCGGAATGCTGCTGGTATTTCACCTTTTCATAAACAAAAACAACAAACACAAAGGTTTTCTCTAAACTCATGTATTAATGTACAGATATCTACATTCCTGAGGTAAAGGCAAAAAAGAATTCATATAAAAATTATCATAAAAATAAATAAAAATATTATTTTATAAATGTTTTATTTTACATAATATAAGCGAAATCGTCCTGAAATCTGTATAACTATACATCCGATTGAATTGAAATTTAGTATGTAGACGTTCATTAAGAATGGAGTTCACGGAAATTCTATTCAAAATGTTATTTAATTTATGTGCCAGAACAACCTTTGCTGGGTCAGATAGTATTATAACAGAGATCAATTATTTTATCTTTTTGTTTTCTTATATTGTTAATAATGTAATGTAAATATTTATATTTTGGATACGAAAGAAAATTTAATATCATATTCTATTTCATGAAATAGCTAGAAAATTAAACATTTTATACTTTTGAAAAGGGTTCAAAGTTCGCAAACATGTGACTAAGCTTTATTCTTCGATATAATTGATACTATCTAACTTAGGCTACTTTATTTTTACGACTCAATGGGCTCTTTGAGTCTGAGACATTTGTATTATTATCGGTCTGAAATGTTTGAGTTCATTGACAGGAATGGCAGTGCAGATTTATATTCTAAGTTATCTAGTCTGAATTTAACTTATATTTAATGGCATTTTTATTTTATGTGAGCGCGGTCTCAAAGCTGTCTAATTTAATTAATATTTGTTCGAAGCAAATATTGCCTGGTAGTATTACACTCGGAGTTCTGGGTTCGAATTTCACAGTGGCATACACAACTTAGGCAGTTTTTCTCGCCTACGCCCACGTCAGTACACTTGCGGAGGTCACGGGTTCGATTCCCGCCTCGCGTCTGGGTGTTTATGATAATATGTATTTACATATAAATATAAATACATATTATACATAAACACCCAGTTTTTGTAAATAAATATTTACAAAAAAATAATATATTACTTGTCTAGTACCCATGACACAAGTGCTACGCTACTTACTTTGAGCGTAGGTATATGCGCCGGGCGTTGAGCATGCACCGGTCTTCTCCTTTCCGCTCCTACACCCGCTTCCGCTACCCGCTCCCGATCCTGCACCGCTTCTACACCCCCGCTATGAAAGGGACGGATACCATGCTGCTGGTGAGGAGTGCGGCCGAGCTCTCGCGGCGAACGGTGCCCCGCGCCCCAGTCCACTTCGAACCGCTCGTAGAGGCAACCGCTGCCCCCGACCTTGACCAAATAAAAAAAAGGGGAGCAAAATCCCGTAGTACCCGCTTCCGTAGTACACGGGGTCCCAGTGGCGGGTGAGTACTCCTATAATTTCCCGCTCAACCAGTAAATGTTGCATGAAATTTATATGTAAATGTATCAATATATTTATTTATAATTGGCATTTATCAACGGTAAAGGAAAATATCATGAAGAAACCTGTATACCCAGATCATTGGTATGCGTAACCTGCCAAACCACCTTGAAAAAGCGCGACCGCTGGGACCGTCACCGTTGGGACTTGAAGGGTTGTTATAATATAGTTCATCAGTAAATCATCTCGGCTATTTTTTACTCGCTATTTTCATTATCTAAAAATAGATGAATTTTTTAGTTAATGAAAATAATAACAATGTAGTAATATTGAGTTTATGAGAATGAGTGAGATAGATCAGTATTGAGATGTTTAAATTAGTCGAATCTAATATTAACATAAATTATACTTCTACCCTTCGTTTTGTTAGCTCCAGTCTTTTTTAATTCGGTCAATTATAATTATTTCATTTCTACCTTATTATATATTGTAATAATGTCATATTTGCATCAATTCTTATTTATTTAACACTCCATTTGTCGACCTACCTGATTGAATCAAAATCGAATTATCCAGAATACTATTAAATATCCTTCACAATTTATACAAATCTCTGTTATCATTTTTTTTTATTTACGTTTTCTTAAACTTAGCGTTATAAAATTTCTTCGAGTCGGCAGCACGTTAGCAATGCCTCTAGTGCTACAAATGTCCACATGCGACGCTGACCACCTACTACTGGGTGGTCCGTTTGCCTGTCTGCTATAATCTAGCTATAAAAAATGTAGGGGTATATCAGTTCCTCACGTAACCATGTGGCTCTTTTTCACACCACTCCCCCTCCACTATAAATACAATTCTGTGAAGTAAAATATCTCTTTAGACAGAATATTCCAGCTACCTAGAAAGGCTGGTATACATTTCTGATTTTTCAAGTACCACGTTTTCCAATAAAGTAATAATGGCGAAGGCGTGGAGTGCTCAACAAAGAGTGGTTAATGGGTGAAGCGCGGTCGGCCAGAGCTCTCAGCCGCGAGCCGTCCATCAGTTCTTCCGCTCCAATAATCCCCTTATTGGCATCCAATACTGAATTATTTCCCAGTTCTATGTATACAGTATATAATTTAATAATTTAACCTTTATATATTTAACTGTATTATAAGCCAACAGTAAATTAATTAATGTACTTCATAATATATAGAAATAGCTATATATATATAAAAAAACTAGAAAGATTTAAGACCAACTTAAGACTTTGTAATAACTATAAATATACTTATAAAATTAATTTATATAGAGAAAAAAATATTTTAAATTAGAAGGTAAATTGTTAAGATACAAAAAAAATGAATAAATACACAAAAGAATAAAAAGAACAAAAGAAAAGAAACAATGCTACCCAGAAAAAAATGCCGGCTACGCATAAAATTAAGGAAGCCGAAAAAATTGGCCCCGAAAAAATTAAGTAGCGAAAGGTACCATGCCACAAGCCATATCAGCCCAACAAAAACATATTACAAGTAATAATAATTTTTTTATTACTTAGGAGAGCAGACAGGCTGACGGCCCGCTTAGAATTTAGCAGTTACCGTCGCCTATGGATGTTTGCAACGCCAGTGGCATGGCAGATGGGCTTGAAGCCCTACCACGTAGCTAGGGTGGGTTGTTTTGTTGCCTTTTACTACAGGCCGACCCCGGCCGCAGAGGTTTCTTTCTCCGCCCCTGCACGAATAAAAACTACTTAAAATTTCTGAAACTACTTCAATTCTGGCAATGTTTTGTTAGGTTCAAAGAGAATAAAATTGTTAAAACATGTTTAGAGTACGAAAGGTCAAGCGACGGAAACACTTGATGAAGCAAAGTTATCGAGAAACGATTAAGTGTAGTTTAGTAAGATGCGTAAACGACATACATCCATGGATATCAGAATCCATTGAAAATAATAAAATTGAGGAGATATAATGAATTCAGACTAAAATAATATTATTTATTATAATATATAATTTTAGCAAAACTTTTATTTTTAAAGTTCTTCCTTTAAGTTAATACCATTGCGTCATTTAAAAGGAAGACATATGTTCCATAAATATGGAAGAATTAGTTGTAAATAAAATTATTAATATAAATAATATAGGAGTCGATATTTCATATTATGATATCCATGTAGATAGTTATGAATAAATCAATTATTGTATACTATGTTTTTTGGGTCCAAACAAATATTTTTAGCAATAAATAGTTTGAGGTACAGATAGGACTAAAGCCCATTTCCATTAAGCAAAACTCATTTTGCCAATGATTAATGTGTGGTCGTGGTTTATTTTTCCCACGAATATGGAACTGTAGGTATATTTCCAATAATGTTTATGACACGTATCCGTTTTTTTGAGTACCGAATTTATTGTATTTTAAATATTTTTTTATGAAATTGTGTGGTGGACAATAAAGTATTATCAATTTTCAATAGTTTGTTTCTTTCATATACATAATATATAGAAAAGTAATCAAAGTTAAGTCAACGGTATTCATCTCTGTCGTCAACAAAATTATTTGTTTAGAACACCATTTTTTTCACTACCGCAAAATATTATCTATACTACTATTATAAAGAGGAAAGATTTGATTGTTTGTTTGTTTGTTTATTTGCTTTGAATAGGCTCCGAAACTACTGACCCGATTTAAAAAATTCTTTCATTGTTGGGAAGCTACACTATCCCCGGGTGACATAGGCTATATTATATTTTCAAAAAAATTAGGGATCCTTACTAAAACTCCAATAATGTAACTCAAAGTGTAAAAAAATTACCTAAAATATTATTTAAATCGCGAAAACTATTGATGATAGAATAAAATAATGTACTACAACTTTGCAGAACACATCATTATTTACAAAAAGTGTCGCGATAGCATATGTCTAACTATTATAGTTATGCCACAATAAGTGTTTTTTTATTTTAAAAATTTAATTGAAATGCCGCCCCTAGAAAAGGCTCTTTAATTGGATCTTGGTATTAATCCTTATCAAAATAAATTACTTCATATTCAAAACTGTTTCAATACCTTTATATAACTTTTTGAATTATTCAATTCGGATATTCCATTCGAAAGATACCACGAGTTTAAAAATGTAAGTATTAGAAAAATGTTGCGTGGTAGCCGCTCACCCTGTTCGGCTAGCTAGGCATCACCTTATGCAATGTAGGCGTGCGTCACTGGGGTTTTTACAAAAATTAGAATACTTATTAAAAAATAACGAAAATAAATAAAAAGTAATAACAAAAAAATCATTAAAATAAAAACTCATAGAAATAATAATATTCAAACTTTCTTTATAATTTTATTTTTTTAGTAACCTGACGCAAATAGAAGGGTTTGCCCTCAGGGGCGCTCCTCTGTCCGAGGAGTGCACGGGTGTGCGTACCCGAGGTGCCCGAGCATCCGTCGCTTCACTCCCCTCTCCGTTCGAGGCGACAGAGTCCTACCTTTCTTTCTACTGTCTACCTCTTACATCCTTTCCAACTTAGTTCTCTGTTCGTGGCGTGGTCCCCGGTGGGATGGTTGCGAATACTGATTGGAGTCCCGGGTTCTACCCTGGGACCTGATTTGGTAGTCGAAACCATGCCTATTTCGACTGCGCCTGCACAGAGAGTGTTCCCAGGGCGGGAATTCCATCCTCGCTGTCGGTTGGTCTTGCTGGGCCGACTACGACGTCAGGCGACTCTGCTTTTTCTGGAGTGTCGTCTGGTAGTCGTACCCACGCCTGACTAGCCCGCGACGGGGATGTGAGTCCCGTCCGGAATTGGCCGCGGACCTGTCGCTCCCGGCCCTGGTTCTGTCCATGGTCGGGGGCGATCCTGGATGGACGGCCGTTGCCTCCTTTTGCGAGGCAGTAGTGTCTGCAAGGGAGGCGGCGGAACGGGAGCGGGAGTCCGCCACCGCACTCCCCTCCCGCCAACGTAGACCGCGTCGTCGGCGCCGGAGGGTGGGCAACGATCGGGCCCCTCGGGGGAAGATCCACCGCCCGCACTATTGCCGCGAGGGAGAAGGCCGCGTGCTGTTCCGCAGCCCCCCTCAACTCCTAGAGTTGTTACAAGAGAGCGCTGGGGGGACGAAACCCTGACCCCTGGCGCCAGCACTTTAGAAGGGGCCCGCTTTAAGATAAAGCGTGGGCCGGCGCCGGCCCGGGCCACGAGATCGGCAGGCCATATATCCGTGGGCCCGGGCGTAGGCGATAGGAGAACAGCGGGGTTTTTTAGTGGGTAGTCGGATGGTCGAACATCTTTTCCGGAGTCCCTTATATCCCTCGGTCCCCCCGTCAAGAGAGGTTTTTCCCCGAGACCGAAAAAAATAGAAGGGTTTAATTTTTAATTTTTTGTTAAATACCCGTGCGAAGCTGGGACGGGCTGCTAGTATATATATATATATATATATATATATATATATATATATATATATATATATATATATATATATATATATATATATATATATATATATATATATATATATATATATATATATTAGCTGACCCGACAAACGTTGTTCTGCCATTTAAATTAAAAGATAAACTATGTTCTTCTCCAAGGTACAATCTATCTGTTACTGAAATTCATCAAAATGAAAACATAACAGACAGAGCTACATTCATATTTATAATAGATGACCCGGTGAGCTTCAATCTTCTTCTTCATCTAAGCGTTGTATTCCGGTCGCAACCTAAACTTCTGTTTCGGTGCCCGGGGTCCACTTTCCGATTTTTTCTACTCCACTTCGCACGGTCTTCAGCATCCCTGGTAGTGAGCCCATTGGCACGCATATCACCTTTACGACGTCCAGCCAGCACTTTTTGGGTCTACCCCTCCTGCCGGGGCCCGGCGAAGGCGGCATGGCCAGACATTTGTTTCCCACGTAAGCACCTGGTGAACTTCGATATTTGTGTAAAATAACACTATATACGAATTTGTTTCAGTCGTTTATCAGTTGAAAAAAGCAAACTCAGTAGATTAGGTAACAGAAAATCCAAGAAAAACAACACTCGTACACCGGCAAATCGACATCAACACTTTTTTTTTTAATTTGATATGACTTGAAGTCAAATCCTTTAAGCCGTACCAATGTTGTACACGAGTTTCGGAACGCGACATTAAACTCCTCCAACGATATATTCTGTGCTCCAACGCACACACGCACACTGTTTTGATAGATATGATTTTTGACGTTAGGAACACACCTACATTGCTTAGACAGCAGTGAGTGCTTGTAATTTAATATGAACTTTATACAATAACAATAAAGCTCAAATTGACTACGTTTTAGTTAGAAAACATTTGTATGGGAAAAAGAAAAGGGCTGTTTTTATGGTTTTCCCGGAAATTATTCGAATTTTTCTCGCCCTAAAAACCATCCTTGAACTTCAACGAACATTTAAAAAAAAGAATTGGCTAAACTGTGGAACGCCCTTCCTCACGAAGTCCGTGAAAGTAGCTCGGAGAATATTTTCAAAATAAAACTAAAAGAATACTTACTGTCTGAAACATATGATGATTTTAATAATTAATATCTTATATACATAACTTTAATTTCTTGTTATATATATAATTATATATATTTTAGTGCCTGTGTGTGTATAAAACATTATTATATTTACATTATTATTATATATTATATTTAAATTTAATTTTATAGTTTCGTCAGAGTTTATGTGTACAACCCTGCCTCTTTACTCTTTCCAATCTCCAACATTAGGTTTGCTGGAAGAAAACTCTTAGGGTTAAGCACGCCTATGTACATGTCTCATATCTTAAATTTTATGTGTGTAATCAATGTTGTGTACAAAGAATAAATAAATTTCCTTAACATAAACTAACCGGAAGTTTGTAAATGTTTAAAAACGCAATAACCGAAATTAATACAAATATATTAATTTCATGTTATAATATCATAATTTTACTTTATAGATATTAACTAGCGCAATTGTTTCCATTTCAGTTATAAATATTTTGGTAGATAATTTATTTTGGTTATTGGCAAGTAACGGCAGAAGGATATAGTACTAAAAAAGACGGTGCAATACTAAAAATGGAGAGTATAAGAAAAATAATCGTTAAGTGAAAGTCGAAATATATTTCTGGGGATTAACATTCACGTTGGTTTTATTTTCTAACTTTTATACAAATTAGATATTTTATTTAGAATCAGTTCCTGCACTTTACGACATGCTTGCTTAGTTGTACAAATATCTGTTTTATGACTATGATATGAATAGATCTTCCATATTCTTGCCATCGCTTCACTACATTATTGGACTTATGAGTTTAGCTAACATATTTGTTAATTGATATTAAAAGCTTTTGAATGTAGAATGTAGAAAACATTTTTAATTCAGGATGTTTAATCTAAGATAATCTTTTTAGAGTTTTAGAATATGTGGATTAGTTCCGTCTATATATTTTTGTCTAGGCTTCACGAATGTAGTTAAATGTACTAATTTAAATGTTTGTCTCAAATATTATTTATATATATAATATAATATAGTGGTATTAGTTAATATATAAAATACACTCGAGAGCAACGAATCCGGGTCACTTTAAAAAACCTCGGAAATTAAAAATGCTAGCTTAATGAAATAAATTGTGTTTAGTAGACAATTAAATACTCCTTAAATTAAGGTATTAAAACTTCTTAGTTACTGCAAGGTTATGTCATAAAAAATCAAATTTAAAAAAGGGAGACTCGAAAACGGAACTACGAAATTACTGTATTTAATTTTGATTTTGTTTCTAATCTGTCATTTAAGTGGGATATAAATCGGTGTGTCGCTGTTAACAGTACAAAGAGTTCTCCGACATTACGAGGTAACTGGCTCTAACCTATGTAGACCAGGAACACTATCAATATGGCAGAACTAGGTATACCACAGCACGAGAAGATCGATCCTTGGTTAACACCATGCTTCATAATCGCTTTCTCACAGGAAATGAACTTACAAATCAGTTTCGACGCCTCAGAGGTACAAGGAGAGAGAGGTACGAGGACACAAGCGCATGGACAGTAAGACGACCGCTTGCTGAAGCTAACTTGAAACCATTTAGACCTGCAAATGGCCCTAAACTGGAATATGGTGATCGTATTTTAAGACTAAGATATGCCCAGAACCATTTAAATTGGACTATTGAAGGTTGAAAATTACGTTCTCCGACGAATCAAAATGTATGCTCTACAAGCACGATGAAAGACACAGAGTGAATAGAATACCACGGGAAAGAGTGCGTAAGAGTATCAAGGGGGCTGGGCGCGGGGTGCAGGGCAGCGACCTTGCGTCCGCGCTCAAATGTTCAAACTAGTCGTCTCATGTTCGAAAAAACGGGTCGTCTTATGTTCTCTGAGCTATATTTCTTGTTCATATCATCACTAAATTCATTATTCAGTAATTGTATTGAACTACAAAATATTTTTTTTAAATGTAAAATAGGTTATGTGTTACATATTATTCACCCCTTAGAGCTTACATAAATGTCCATGCTAGTGGTATTTATACATCTCGACAAATATACTCACACTTTTCCGATAGAAATACGAAACTAAGTTATTTCCTCCCCAATAATCGTGTAAGCAAACACCGGAAATACAAAAAGCAAACTCAACCAATATTGGTAGAAGTCGATATCAATCAAGTAACACAAAATCAAAAGGGGAAAATCGATAGGACACAATTAAGTTCAAATAAAACAGTAATTCAATTACTTTGACTTTTTTGTATGAAACGCTAAGGCTATGCATGTTTTGTGAGTTAATATTTGCCATTGGCACGGGAAAAACAAATATTTAAAAAAGGAATGTTATACCTGCCCTTATGTTCTATTTTCTTCCACAACATATTCACTTCTCCACTGCTCTGTTATTTTCATTATCTTAACATTAGCATTTTTATCGCTACATGACAATTTACATAATTCGTCTTTTCTTAGATCTACCTCTCATTCTGTATTCATCCACCCTCATTTCTAGCCATTTCTATTTTAATTTCATTCATATATAAAATCAATCATTATATAATATATGTACTAGACTATTATTAAGACAATTTTTTTCTTTTTAATTCTACCACGTATATATAAAAATGCTTATAAAACCACCCTGCGGCTTGGGAAATTCGCTGCGGGGTAGTGCGCTCGTACATCACCATATTATGGCTAAGAAATTGGCTATAGTCACCCCGTTCTTTTGTATACCTGACCGGAGCGCCAAGTCATTAGTGAAAAGAAAATGTCAAATTTTAAACCCAAATAAATATATACCACCACACCATACACTAATATCGCCATATAAAATAATTTCACATAAATCAAACTAAAGAAACCAATATAAATTTTACTGGTTATCACATAAAACACGGTAGAACTCATTCATCTTTAATATAAGGTTAAATGAAAGAAGATTTCATTGGCCCTTTATTCCTGTGAACAGATGCGGGGCAAATTATAGGTTAACACGGCTCGTTGATTTCATATTTGATTGGAGACGTTAGGGCCGTCGAATTGTAAAAAGGCAGACATTAATAATGTTGGGTCGATCTTCTATTATAAGAAAAATACCTAGTCAGGTCATAAGTATTGTCACACAGTAAAAACTTTTCTTTTAGAATGCTGGCCACAAAAAAGTTTATTGAATTCGAATTTCGAATTGTTCATGAAAATAAAAATGTATAACTTTTAGAATTTTACTCATTTTTAAATATGGAGTGGACGCTTAAAGAAGACCGTGTTGCAGTTATTGCGTTGCATTGTTGCGGTTACGCGCCAATTCAAATTTTTAACATACTGAAAAATTTGAATATTACCAAAAGATTCGTTTATCGTACCATCAAACGATACAATGAAGACTCTAGTGTAGATGACAGGTTAAGAAGTGGTCGCCCTCGGTCTGTTAGGACTCCAGCAGTGATAAAAGCTGTGAAGGCACGAATTCAAAGAAATCCCAAACGTAAGCAGAAACTGTTGGCCCTTCAGATGGGGTTAAGCAGAACCACGGTGAAAAGGGTGTTAAATGAAGACTTAGGGCTTCGGGCATATCGAAGAAAAACAGGACATCGTTTGAATGCTCGTCTAATGGACCTGAGACTGAAGAGATGCCGCGCTTTGTTGAAGCGGTACGCGGGAAAAAAATATCGGGAAATTCTTTTTTCGGATGAAAAAATGTTTACCGTAGAAGAGAGCTACAACAAACAAAATGATAAGGTGTACGCACACAGTAGTGAAGAAGCGAGCAACCGTATTCCGCGTGTCCAACGAGGTCATTTTCCATCCTCGCTCATGGTATGGTTGGGAGTTTCTTATTGGGGCTTAACAGAGGTACATTTTTGTGAGAAAGGTGTAAAAACGAATGCTGTTGTGTATCAAAATACAGTCCTGACGAACCTTGTGGAACCTGTTTCTCATACCATGTTCAATAACAGGCACTGGGTATTCCAACAAGATTCGGCGCTAGCTCATAGAGCGAAGAGCACACAAGACTGGCTGGCGGCGCGTGAAATCGACTTCATCCGGCACGAAGACTGGCCCTCCTCCAGTCCAGATTTGAATCCGTTAGATTACAAGATATGGCAACACTTGGAGGAAAAGGCGTGTTCAAAGCCTCATCCCAATTTGGAGTCACTCAAGACATCCTTGATTAAGGCAGCCGCCGATATTGACATGGACCTCGTTCGTGCTGCGATAGACAACTGGCCGCGCAGATTGAAGGCTTGTATTCAAAATCACGGAGGTCATTTTGAATAAACTTTAATGTCATAAGAATCTATGTTTTGTTAAGTTCATTTTGGTATATGAATGGTTACATAATTAATAAACTTGTTACAATTATTTTACATTAAACATGTGACAGAATTTATGACCTGACTAGGTATAAGCGTTTAAAAATGTTTGTTTTCATCTGTATTGTGCACGATTTTGTATCAAGAAGTCAAAGAAAAGGTACTTTGTAGAGAGGATTGGAATCATCCAGTGGAGCATCTGCTCCACCGACAAGGGCGGTAGCTCTTAAATAAAGATGATGTTTACGATTTAGTCTATGTTATGCGTTTACAGCATGCCTGTTTCGTATGTCTATATATAGCAATCAAAATGTCACTGTCAATATCAAGACACTCATTCAAGAGTGAGATACGCTGATATTGGCGAGATAGTAGGAAGTATATATTATTCGAACCGTATATTGAGGGATAAACTTCTGAGCCTGCATTGCTTTGATCTTAACGGGTGCGAGAAACCCCCATAACCATAGCTTTTCCTGAGTTACAGCTACAAGAAAATACTCATAGATAATATTAGATATGGCTAAAATTGCTGTTTATCACCTAATTAGAGAAGTAAGCCAGGCAGTAAAATGGTAGATTTTACCCGAGTATTGACTCCAGCTATCATAGCAAGGGATCAGCAAAGCGAAAAAATTCAAGCGCAATTACATGAAGCTCTTCAAAAGATGTATCGTGAATACCCAAAACACGTTTGGAATTAGGACTTAAGTAACAGTGTTTGATTTGATTTAGCCGAATGTCTGCAAAGGTTACTGCCGTCTGACGCTTCAATACGTAATCAAATCTTGGATTACAGTGTTATTTTTTTATCAGAATGCACGAAACTAGATTAGATTGTTCGGAGCAGTGGAGGATTTGCAGTCTTGGCCGCTCTAGGCCCCAGGCCATGTAGTAAGTACCAGCCACCACTTTCTCAGCACCCATAATATTGAGTACATAATGAATTTACTTTTTTGCCAACTTTTAACGAAATCGAATCAGAAATTTAGTTAACTATAATATCTGCTAGTTTGTAATATTTTCCGAGGTTTCAGGGATAATTGCACATTTAAATAAAATATTTAAAATGGTTTTATTTATTTAATTACAGGTTTATTCTCATACAAGATAAGATTTAATAAGTGATTTAGGGAGATTATTGTTATACGATACGGTGAAGTGCGGCCCACCATAATGTGCGCGAGGCTTTAGAATATTTACGTACTTTGAGTTACGAATTTTTTGTCACGATTGGCCGCCCCTAATATCTGGCCACCCTAGGCCAGGGCCTCCTGAGCCTTAGGGCAAATCCGCCACTGGTTCGGAGGATCATATTTATATTAAAATCATTTCAAAAAATTATTTTCTTTATTGATAAGTGATAAACTGGTTCCAATCACGACGAAAATATTACCTACTTATTGGCTATATTGTTTGGTAAATCACATCCTACAAGCACCGTTCTATTCTACTTATAATGGCTATATCACTGCTACATTACAGTTCACAATTGAGGCAGTACAACTATACTTATATCCAGGTAACATCGTATACAAAGTTGTCATAACAGACATTTTGGCAACAAATTTTGATTGGACGAGAATTCAAAAACCCCGGGGATACAACTTTGACAATTTAAACGTATTGCTGAGTTAACTTTGTGAGTTTACATGGCAACACGTGTACAAAATTAGATTTTGATTGAAATCGCGGTTAATTGATACTTCAAGTATTAATTTGGTTGGCGTAATTGTAATATGATTTAATTATTCCTTTTGATGATACTCTTAGTTACCTACTGTGGTTGATTATGCAGAGATATTGCAGAGCTTTTGACAATATATTAACAGGACAGCTTATTGTTTGTGGTTGTAGATTATATATCTATTCTACATTTTAATCGAACCAGCGTACACTACCGTATATAGAATATATCTCCAGGTATTCTTCCCGCCGTGTGTTGGAGGTTTGGGGCTCCAAATTAGCTTCTTTATCCCGGCATAAACTCAGGGGTAAAATCACCTCTCAATGACGTGGCATCTTCACATTTTAAGCCTGGCTTTAGCACATTTTAAGCACCGCTTTATGTTGCCTCATCTTGGCTTGGTAAGCCAGTCTTGGCTATTGTTGTCCACCAGCGGCTGTTGGCATGTTGATGATTTCGCGACCCTACTTGCTCATATAAATACGATCGTCCGACGAGCGTTCTATAATAAAATAAGTTTCTGAAGTTTGATAGCAAATGACGTGTTATCTACACGGGAGTGTAATGGCTGGGAGTGCAACGGGGTGATACCGTGGAGGCCTTTGTGAGACTATTGAATATTGTTGTAGAGACCACGCGACAAGTTAAACCTATTTACGTCGGCGCATTGTGACTCTTATAATAATAGGTTAGCCTGGTATTGCCATATAAATCGAGTATGTAACAAGGAGGATGCTACAAGTAGAGAAGAAGAGAGAATGAGAGTAAATGGATACAAGAGGAGAGAAAAACTAAAGAAAATATGGATGATTATGCAAATGATGATATGTTAAAAAGACGTGTGAATATTCAGATGACAGCTAATAGAGAGTGAAAGAAGAGAACATGCTGTGCCGACCCCACATAGTTTGGGATAAGGGCAGGAAGAAGAGATTGTGACTCTTATTTCCTGAACTAAGAGGGTGGTATATGTGACGGTGGTATGGGTAGGTTCGTAGAATAACTGTAAAACTTTAAATACATTTATACCTTATATAGCAATAAATGTAGCTGAAGTTTTTACAAGAGAATCTATACTCCTCAGTCTGCAACAAAGACGCAAAGATCCTCTTTTTTTTGTAAGGTTAGTTGCCACACAGATGGTCCTACCACCTAGGTATGGTGGTTTTGTCGCCTTTTACATCAGCACGATTCCGGCCGAAACAGTTAATATTGTTACTTTGCCTGCAATCTAGTTTTACTATACTATTATTAGTACTAACAATAATGCAAATACTTTTTTCCATTTATAAGGAAACGAATGTTTCCTCATTTGTGAATATGCACGATAAAAATTCCAGTCTCTTTACATTCACACTTCCTTCGAATATGGTTCATGAAATAAATTTGAGAGAAATTATGCCAACTCAAAGAAGGAGATATTTTATATAAATATTCTGATATATTTTTTCTCACAAATTGTACACGTTTCGTTAATGTTTTGGTATAATTTCGAGTTATTCACGCTTTTTTAAGTTGCTTCAAAGAAAATGGTTTAATTGGTGCTAAAATTTGCATAATATTTTTACGGATGTTTTTTGTCATCAAGACGAGTTTTTTTACATTTTAAATGCTTTGATTTTCATCGTTCAATTCTGAAATATAAGGAAAATTTATTTATCTAAAAATATAAAATAAGAAAGTAATAAAAATAATTATTTTGAATTTAGAAAATTTAGTTTTCTAGTCTTGATCATCATGGCATTTTTAGTTTCACGCTTATCTTGTATCGTATTATTTTTCTTCTTAATTAGGAGTTTAAACCAAAGCTGTTATTTTATATTTACTACTTTACTCAGATATGGTTTATTTCTAATTTCCAGCAGCATGCAAAACTTTATTTTGAGTACTATTATAAACTAAAATCTTTTTTAATTTCGCTAAATTTTCTATTCTTACACAAAAATACACTAGAAGACATTGAATACATTCATTTGAATATGATGAATACGATTATGAAACTTTATCCATTTGCGGTCAACAACCGACCATCTCAGTATAAAATGACGAAACCCTCTTCTCGTTATCCAAACCAAAAATAATTTATTTAAACATAAAAATACATATTTTGTCACATACAAAAATATTCTGCCAGAATAAAAGCGTAAATAAAAATACAAGTAAATAAATTTGACAACCTCGAATAGAATAAACGCATTTTAAAGGGAACAAAGGGTGTGAACGAGCACTCGCTTCCAGTTACGCGCTAATACACACTATTGTCTCCATTAACGCGCCTTTTATCTTAAAAGGAACGGATGATGGCTTAATGTCCTTCCGTTCGATATGATTTCTGTCAGTCACAGTCAGTTTACTGATCTACGACCTCTTTTGTCTCTCTCATTTCGTTAGTAATTGTTTGTTATTTTGTTTGAACGAAAGTAATGCCTAAACCTACCCTATTTCTTGTCTTGATTGTGTGACGATCACAAAACACTATAATGGGAAATTCAATGGAATATATTATTATATTTAATACTTTGTGATAATATTATCATATTTCCTGTGGAGAGCTGCACGTTTTGTAGCCTTTGCTTTCTTAAAAAACTATGTTAAAGTAGTTGGATAAGTTTCTTTATTGCAACTGTTATTTGCGCTTCGTTTCTTGCTTGATACGTTTTTAGTTGGTCTGATTTATTAATAAGTTTTCTCAGTATTTGTTTCATAGCATTTACTACTGCTATAAATGCAGGTTTTCAATATATTTGAGGTCCTTAAAGAACTCGTCAGATAAACGTATTCTAAGTAATTTTATTATTCATCTACAAGTGTCTTTCAAGTTTATCTTACAAGTGTTTTATCCTGGTTATCTTTGAAATCCTTCTTGTGGCAGAATCTTTAGAAAATAGAAATAGATTTGGATAATTTTTATTTTAAAGAGCAATTTGTGTCTGACTCTGAGAATAAACCCTAGTGACCTTCTTATCCTGTCTGTATGTTAACAAAATAATTCTTCAATAAATAATCTTTTACAACATGCGCACAAACTTGGAAAAATGATTGTCAGCTCTTCAAGACTGCTGACTCATTAAAAATAATTTTTGGGAAATTCTAAGTATCCAAACATGACCCATATATAATTAAATGATAAATTCGCTTATACATAAAAATTTACCAACTTTCCTACTATGGACCTTAACTTCATACTTAAGGGAGCCAAATAGAGCTTTTGATGGATTACATATAAAAGTTCCCGCAAAGCCGCCCACTGAAATTAGTTTTCCAATATGCTGGTTGTGTTTAAGGAAAATGGGGAAAATTCTGGCAAATATACTAACAGGGTTGAGAATTGGCGTTTAAATAAGTTAAATATCATTTTACTTTACCGAAGTAAACTTTACCAAACGTTTTATATTATTTTCTTTATTCTCCAGATTGATATGAATAAGTATCGCTAAAAAACGGATGAGTACGTTATGCCAAGCCGTCTGGTTGGTAGTCCGCAAAGTACCTTCAAAAATCAAGTTCAATCTCATTTTTTTATAGCTGTGGAATAGCAGACAGGCTGACTGCTCACTTAATAGTAACCAATTACCATCGCCTATAGATGTTTGCAACGCTTGGGGCACTTATACGCTGCCGTTTGCGTAGAGAAAATGGAACCTGGCTCACTTATGCCGGAATACAACGCAAGGTTATTTGGCGGAATATCTTTAGACCAGGGATGGCTGCCATCCAAACGGGCTCAGAGCCTGACTAAGCTAAAGTTGTTTTATCGCTTTTTACGATAGATCGTCCGGTGAGGGCGTCGGTATTTTTACTCAGGGCCTGCACAGAAAAAAGGCACTTTGGAAGCTTATTTGGGGGATTCATAGGATTTTTAGTAGTGTATTACACTATTTTTAAAGATAGGGATCTGCTAATTAATGGGAATACTCCTCAAATTAAATTTAAAACTGATTCATGATAGTTATGATCTCATCATATGATGACGTGATGATCTGAATACTTAGATCATTAACGACAATAGTCTAGAAATTCGAAATAAAAAGCTATCATTCTCAGACAACTATTTAACCTTAATAAAATTTGAGGAAAAGAAAGTTCATGATTGAGAAAAGTTTTCATATTTCATAAAAAAAGGATTTTATGCATCATTTCAGCTAAAGTACTTTCCGCTTTCCAAGTTCATTAGGATTAAAATGTTATAAACAAGTGAGTATAAATACAAACATGTAGGTCAATTGAGTTTGTGTATTCTGTGACATGCGAATACCTTTTAGATTTATATTTGTAAACAAATTCCATACGATGTGTATGGGAGCGTTCAAGTATTACGTAACGATTTTGGAGAGAGGGGGAGTCTTGTAAAACGTTACGATGCGTTACAGGGACGGGAGGGGGTCTTGAACTTCGCGTTACGTAACATTTTTTTAACCCTTCAGAACGGTCGCGTAGAGAGATTCTCTCACGCATTTTTTAAAACGTTTTTATTTCTCAAAATTTCAAATGGATTCACCACTTGAAATTACCTTCACAAAATTCAAAGAGACATGGCCAAGTCACGGAAACGACGTAATTAATTCTCATTAAATGTAAGATTAATAGTAAAATTTATTAGGACAAAAAGGCTTATAAAACAAGATATTTCTAATGTTAATAAATAATATTAAAGCGATTAAAACAATAGCAAAGGTATTTTAGCGACTTTCCGGTACATAATTGTGACTATAATGGTCACTTGGTGGTTACGTAACGTTTTTCTAGGGGGAGGTAACGTTAATATTGGTGAATAACATTGCAAAAGTGAATCGGATGGTTTAGTGGCGACATGAATGCCATGTACAGTAGGATCTGTAAGTTCAATCACCTGTGGTAGTATCTGTTAATTTTATGTTTGTGATAAATATACAATAGATGTATGTATGATACATTTTTCTTGGTGCATGGACGGAGTAATAATAATCCGTGCGGCCGGGGGCAGCCTGTCGTAAAAGGCGACAATATAACCCTAGTGGTAGTCCTGTTAGTAGTATAACCACTTAATCGTAAGCAGTTGCAGTTGTCTGTGGATGTTTGCGACACGAAAAGGGCACCGCTAACAAGCTGCCGTCCGCGTAGGGCAACTGGAACATGTGAAACTTATGGCGAAACACAAACAAGGTTATTATAGTGGCTTATTTAGAGAGAGAAGTGATCGCCATTCACTCGAGCTTAGAACCCTACCGACTAGCTGAAATTGTTTTGACACGTTTTACGACTGGCCCCCCTTGGCCGGAGGTTTGAGTATTCTCACTCCGTCCTTGCACGGAAATATAAATGTAATTATTGAAGTACATTCCCTGGAAGTTTGTAATGAGTGAACGTGAGAAAATAATTTAATTTTACGCTTGTAAGTGACGTGTTATGAATGAGCCGAAGTAAACATCGGGATGAGTCAGCCAGTGCTGGTTATACAATGACCTGCTTCTTTGGACGTCAAGGGCACGTCTGGGCCACCGATGAAAATAATCATTGGCACATAATTTTAAAATAATTGGTTTGACCGTGTATTTTCTTTTGAGTCGTTAGTCGTCGTAACAAATCATTAACTACTTAGAATTATTACGAAACATTACACTTGTCTTGTATTGTAACTCAGAGGTTAGCACTTGGAGACCAATATAGAGGTACCTAAATCCTGTCGTGGCATGCACCGTTTAGTTATTATCTATCTTTTTATCGGTGTAGAGGCGGAGAAAGAATGAACTGAAACAAACCTCTGCGGCCGGGATCGGACCAAAACGGCCCAAAACCCGTCTGGATGTTAACCACGATGTATAAGTAATGCCGTAATATCCTTGCGTTGTGTTCCGGTATGAGCGACCCAGGTTCCTGTACCTATATGTAGGCAGTAGCGTGTCCGCGGTGCCCTTGTCGTAAATGTTTTGTCGCCCTTTACGACAGGCCAACCCCGGCCGCAGGGGTTTGTATTATTACTCCGCCCTTGCACTGAGAAAAATGTTTCATCCATGTTTCAATGCAATTCAATTAGGTATTTCTTGAACAATCAGGCTTAATTTTACTTTTTAAAAAACCCAGGGGACTTTGCGTCAAAGCATCAATTGTTTAGCTAGTTACTCCTTGGTATCCTTAAGCCCAATCACAATATTTTCGACCTTCATCAAGATCATTTGTAATACCGCCTACGATACTGAGATTTTGCCGTTCCTGCTTTAGAATAATTAAAGGGTTAAGCTAGGGATGGCAAAGGGTCCGCGATTACCATCGAAATCGACTTGAAAACACAATTATGCATCAAAGTGAATTTTACGGAATTACCACTTTAATACATTTTCGAAAACTTGAATGAGTTTTAAATTCAATAGTAATTCATCATGAATTCACTACTTTTATGGCCTGGACTACACGGTTTTTAAAGCTACTTTATATCTATCACTAAACTTTTGAGGCAATCATTTACTGATAAGAAAGCCAGGATAAGGTAATAGATTTAGTGTATGGGTAGGATAACATCCTTGAGCATGATCACACTAATAATAATTAAATATATTGCGGATTCACAGAATGCAATCTAGACCCAAAGTATGTAGAATAGCACTTGTGTTATAGATACTAGACAACTGATATAGTAGTTATATACTTTTCTTTCGAAAATAAATACATGTTATACGTCACCCAGATGAAAGACGGCGTACCAAAGTGCCAGCTATTACGCTACCGAGGTTGTCAATACAAAAAGAAGTATCATCTTCTTCCTGCCCTTATCCCAGCTATGTGGGATCTGCACAACATGCACTCTTCTTCCACTCTCCTCTATTATTCGTCATCTGAACATTGACACCTTTTTAACATAATACAAAAAGAATATATACAATAATAATAAATGTCTATATCGTCCAACTACTGGGTTGGGCCTCCCGCGAGAGGGAGCTGACACACAGGCTTGTCCAACACGGACTAGTGGGTTATATATACCGTTGATCTTGTTATGAGGTTTTTCTCACAATGTTTGCCCTCATATCGGTACGATATAATTATAATATGTACATTATGCTAAAATACAATCCAAGCGTTGCACTTCATCGTGGAAATCGAATACATGACCTCTAGTTTGATTAGCGATTGTGATTTGGCTACAAAATACTCTGTATGCCATAACCACAATAAATAATACAGTAACTATATTAAATAAAAGAAATACTTCCTACAGAAAAGGTACTAAAGATTGGATCTGCAATATTTCCACAAAGAGACGGATAATCTCAGAGGACGTAGAGTTCAAGATAGCCCGTATTTCCCACGGGTACTTCGATCGACAACCGCTGGCCATTCATTTACTTTTCATGATTAACTTAGTAATTTTCTCGGCAAAGTCGAGGTGTTAGAGCAAGTTAGTTATTTATTATTTTATTGCTTAGTGTAAGATGAATTATAGATAGATAGATAGATAGATAATACTTTATTGTCACCAACTTAACCTAATGATTATAATACAAGTTAAAGAGAATATTGTAAATATTGGAGACAATGGGCGGCCTTATCGCTTTAAGCGATTTCTTCCAGGCAACCCATATTATTATTTTACCCATATTATTAATTATCACAAAATTAACAAAACACAAAAACTAGTTCACTTCGTTTTTTTATAGCGAAAGTTCAGCAGACAGGCAAACGGCCCACCCTGGCAGGTGGTCACCGTCACCTATAGACGTCTGCAACACCAGAGGTATTACCAACGCGCTGCCGGCCTCGAAGAAATTTTATAACGCCTTTTTTGAAGAACCCCATATCGTACCGCGCTGAAAAAACCTCATCTGGAAGCTCATTCCAGATCCTGAGTACGCAACATGAACGTACATCTAATATATAAAATTCTCGTGTCACAGTTTTCGTTGCCATACTCCTCCGAAACGGCTTGACCGATTTTGATGAAATTTTTTGTGCTTATCCGGTATCTATGAGAATCGGCCAACATCTATTTTTCATCCCCCTAAATGTTAGGGGTGACCCACCCCCAAATTTTTTTTTTAATTTTTTGACATTTTATTATTTATATGGCAGAACAACGTTTGCGGGGTCAGCTAGTAATATATAATATCGGGGGAATACCAACCGATTTCGGATACACCCTCTAGGTATTTCTCTATAAGTTCATATCGAGGTAAGACTGGACTATTGTTTTTTTTATTGCTGAGGAACAGCAGACAGGATATCGGCCCACTTGATAGTAATATGCAGTATAAGTAGTTTCCCTCACCTATGGATGTTTGCGACGCTAGAGGCGCCGCAAACATACTGCTTTCTCATAGGGGTACAGGAACCTGGGTCACTTTGCCGAAACACAACAGAAGATTATTATGACAGCATACATGAGACCAAGGATGGTTGCCATCCAGAGGGGCTTGGGGCCCTACTACTTATCTAGGGTTGTTTTGTTCCCGGCCGCAGAGGTTAGTATTCTTACTCCGTCCCTGTATATAAAAATTGTATTCATATATCATTCGATTATAATCGAATAATAATATCGAATATAATCGAATAGTGATTTATTTATAATTAATGATCTTCAACTACTATAAACGACAGCCATCCGTTATTACTGGACCACTCAATTCATCAATTTGTACGCCTCAACTAGTTAATTTCGGTTGAACCCAAAGCTTTTATTTTATAATACATCGTTTGGTTAATAGACTCATCCATGAGCTTATTTGCTTTTGCCAAAGCATAACAAAATTGAACAGATTTCTCATTTGATTTTATCGATCATATGATCTCCAATACTAAAGAGAACAGATTTTTTCATTCTCTTCAGATTCTCGTTATTTAACAGGAAGCACCAGTTTACAGTTACGATTGACTTGAGCCCTCAAAGGTCTTGTTAGGACCACTCACATGCCTATTAATTTTAGTGATACAACGATAAACACCGAAGTACCTGTTCAATTATATGTGAAGAAGGGAACGTTGCTAGTGTTCCTTATTTCACACAAAGCTTGCTGACTATAATTATCTAAAGAATAAAAGGAAGAGAAATTATAGTTTAAATTACGATGTCATGAGATTTTGCTGGAGGGGCAATACCTTTCTTAAGCCGTGGTCAAGTAGAGAAAGCTAGAGTCGACATAAGTGTCATCATAGTAAAGGAGGCGGCGGAAAGGGAGAGAGAGGCTGCCTTCTCTCTCCCCTCCCGCAGCAGACGCACTGGGCGTCGTAGGGTGGCTGACTTCCAGCCACCGTAGGGCGCGGCTTACGGACGACAGACTCGGGGCGTCTTGTTGTCCGATCAGCGGCAGGCCTCGAGGCGGCGGCGTCTTGTTCCGCGCGCGCCTCATAGTGGAGTCCTGCGGCCGGGGTGACGGCCGCAGTGGGTGACAGGGCCCGCCTGACCATCTGGCGGGCCAATACCCGTCGGGGGGTAGCGACGAATGCTTCGGCGATACCCGCCCCTCCAACACACGGGTACATGAGGAACACGGGTTGGTTTTTAGTCAGTAAGAGTCTGACAGTTCCATTCGCCCTTCCCCGAGGGCGGAGGGCCTCCAGGAGGATTTTCCAACCCGATACCAAAAAAAAAGTGTCATCATAGTGCTATATTTTATGATTTGTTTGATCTAAGTTTTAATTTCCAAAACAATAAGTCACGTATCTTTTATTACGTTAAATTAATGAATGGCATTTTTTCTTTTAACAACATTGAAAAAGCTTTTTAAACTTTTGCTTAGGTACTGCGTTCAAATTATTATTTCAAGGCGGTAACTGACGCGGCGTGAATATTTTATTATTCGCCTATTATTTAAGAGCATTTAGCTTATCTTTCTAATTTATTAAGATTAAAAATTATAAGCAATTATCTGCTTAAGGTTGTTTGCCATGGCAGTGCATTTGTGATCTTTTGGATCTAAACTAAGCTAAGCTTTACTGCTACCATATTAGAACTACAGAATATACATATATCTTTGTTATGGATACTAGACAACATTATGTTGTCTATACACTTTTCTATTGTAAGTAAATTGATACATAATTTCCTAAACTCAAGAAAGGAATTGAACACGAGGCCTCGTAAGGGTTCTGACGTGCGTCATTGCGTCACGGAGATCATCATGGTTATCTCGGGCTCACCGTTTTTAAATTATTTCAGCCTTTGCTGCTGCTGACTAAAGATAGTAAAGGTTGTAATAAAAGCGACTGCGATGACAAACTAATAACTCTGGTTTCTGAGCCTCATGTGTAAGGGTCCACTTTTGGTAATCCCACTGCATCTTGCATTAATTACCTGATTAAAGTGAGTTAAACTTCCAGTAACATTCATTTAGCTCAATCTTGTGTTGATATCATGCGAAACGCTGTCTTGGAAAAGAGTTTTTCAGAGTTAATCATTAATACTACTTTTTTTATTGCTGTAGGACAGCAGACAGGCTGACAGCCCACTTAGAATTTAGTGGTTTCCGTCGCCAATGGGTGTTTGCAACACCAGTAGCATTACGAACACACTGCCGTCTCATAAGGGTACAGGAATTTGGTCACTAATGCTGGAACACCACACGCGGTTATTATGGCAGCATATTTAAGACTTTGGTCTTTCCATCTTTGGATGGTCGCCATCCAGACGGGCTTGGGACCCTACCACGTAGCTAGGGTGGGTTGTATTGTCGTCTTTTACGATACACAGTCACTTGCATGGAGAAAATTTTCTATTGAGTATACTTTTCCAAAGGAAAAACGGAGTATATTGCAATTAATTAATAAAATGTTAAATAAATATGAAGACGATCCATAATTTTAATTACACTAAGTTAATAGTATATTGTAATGAAAAATAAATTCTTTTTTCTGTTTTCACATTTCTATTGACTACTATTATACTACTACTACAATTTTTAATTTATAAAAAAGATGACAGAAGAGATCCATAATCTATGCACTTAATTAAAGTAGAGTTTATATGTAAGTGTATAATATAGTAATATAATAATTACAACAAAAGAATTTGAATTTAATAATTACAAAAAAAGTTAAATGCAGCAACTTGTAGCTTGCCTTGTCTTCTTTTTCACACACATTTGGCCAGTGAACCTAGATATTGAGCCTGCTACACCGTTCAATCCTGGATATGAAATTTATACCGGGACGACTGCTGTTTGGACCCTTAACTCCAAAAGAAAACCTGAATTTTCAGTCGGAAATACATATTCTGAAACTTCCATAAACTATTTTAAAACAAATCATATTCGATGTTTTTAAAATAAAGCCCATACTAGGTTGGTTCTGTTTGCCCCATCGTCTGCATGTGAGCCAGTGTGTGTTCAGTTTTAATATTAAAAGCTGTGAGATAATTGAAATCCTTTGCATTCACAGTCCGGAGGTAATGAAATTTCGTTGCTGGAAACATACTTCTGTACACAGCGGTTTGCTTACGTTATAAAAGAGCTTTATGAACATGTTTTAGATTAAACTTTACCAAATTCTAACATATTTTGAACAGAAAGCATATTTTATGTTTTTATTTTATAGTTACTAAATTATATATCAAAAATAAAAGCGATACATTACATAAAACTATTTACTCTAGTGATAGCTTCTGGCGAGTAGGGCGGAATCAAGATGATAGAAAAGATATACAAGTACCTTGGATCGTTTATACAGAACATTAGCAAAATAGATCAAGATGATAACAATGAGTGAATAATGAAATGAAATGGCGTCAGGTGTCAGGAACAATCTGCGATCCGCGGATGCTGTTTAGATTCAAAGGGAAAATTTATAAGACCGTACCGTTATGAGGTGCCATTATTAAGCATGTCGTTTTATACGGCTGTATAATGTAGCCAATGCTGTGGAGCCACATAAACAGGAGCTGCGTGTCACGAAGATTAATATGTTGCAGTGGATGTGTGGAGTACCAGGAAAGACCGCGTTAGGAACTCCCGCATTCGCGACAGCCTTCGTGTCCGTGACATTAGGGATCAATTGTAGGAGTATCGCCTTCGTTGGTATGGCCACGCTTTTCAACAACCGACTACTTACGTGGGAAACAAATGTCCAGCCATGCTGCCTCCACCGGGCTCCGCAGGAGGGGTAGACCCAAAAAGTGCTGGCTTGACGTGGTAAAGGGTGCGCGCCAATTAATAGACCACTAGGGATGCAGAAAATCGTGCGAAGTGGAGAAGAAAAAGTCGAAAAGCGGATCCCCGAGCACCAAACTGAAAGTTTGGGTTGTGACCTAAGAAGTGAAAATTCTTGATATACACCCCACCACTTGATTTGCGGCGCGGTAGTGTGTGAATATGCGATGTAGTGTGATTTACAAGGTCTCCTTTGTAAGAAACTAAAGTTTTCAGTAGCCCAACGAAATTAAGTGCATTTGAAACATCAATAACAGCTTCAAGCTTCAATGTCATTAGTATTTCAATTAAATAATTGCGAAAAAATTTACAGTTTTCAGTAATTCTATGACGATATTATATCGTACTTAGTTCTATATATCAAAATATTGTTGATTGCAAACAATAGTTACGTTATTATATTATTATGTTATAGATATTATTCATGCGACGGGTGATTTATGATACGCGAAATCCAACGCATGTCGCCGGATGTCGCAGGTCGCGTCTTTCATTCATGTCATGATGTAAAAAATGTGTTTTTGCCGCCACAAGCGACGCTTAAAAAGTATATTAATGAAAAATATTACTTAAATCTTGTTTCTAGCTTACGTAGCTTATTAATTTTTTTTTGTTATCGTCAAATTTCATTGAAATATAATATATAAAAATAAAGTATCTACGTTTAATAATTTCCCGTACATGGACGGAGTAAGATTACTGACCCCTACGGCCGGGGGTGACCAAGTTTCAGTACCACTACGCTAACGGTAACGGTAACGTAACGATTCAATCAATTTCATACATTTTTCTAGGGGGATTGAATTCCATGCTTCAACAAATGCTTCATATAGTTCGTATTGACTGGTGTTATGTTTGTTTGAGACTTTCTTTTTAACAATATACCAGAGATTTTCTATCAGGTTTAAATCAGGATTATTTGCTGGCCAGTCCAAAACGGATATACGCTGTTTGCTAAGGAAACATTTGACGCTATTGGCCGTGTGTTTAGGGTCATTGTGATGCTAAAAGATCCAGGTTACAGGCAAATGATCGTCCGAGTAGGGAATCATTGTGTGCTCTAAGATAGGCTCCAAAATAGGCTATGCTTAATTTAAAGTCGTAATGTCAAACAATTGAATAACTTTTGAATGAAATGACTATTTAAAAAATCTAAGTAATATATAGATTTCTGCGACTGAAATGAATTAAAATTTCATTAGATTCAAAACATACAATGATTGCTAGTTTTCATTCTTGAAAACTCTTAACTTTACGTATAAATACTTTTGAATAACAAATGTAGGAATGTTATAAATATTTATTCTTTTAGATCCGGCTTGCGTCCAGGTTTCAGTTGTAGCGTTTGGTAAGTTATATTTCGTAAGATTGTTTATATTTATATGATTCAAACTAAACTAAGTATTTATACGGTAATTCTTATATGTTGCATTTCACGTCAAGCGGACAACCAAAAAAAAAAATAAGGTCGTGAATTTTGTTTATACTCTGGTCAGTTATACTTCTAATAGACGTGGATGTGTACACACAATTTTTTTTTCGTATGATACTTTATTGCTGAGTTATGAGCTTTTATAAATTTACTAAGAATGAAGTTATGAATTTTTGGATGCTTATTATATTATCAACTAATTTGTAAAAAAAAATTAAAAAGTATTGTTTCTTATAGTTAAAAAGTTGAAGTTCTTAATTTTTTGTCGAATTCTAAATTTGAATTTTTTTACGTATAGTAAACTGGAAGTGAAAATTTCAAATCGAATTTTGAGTAACTTCGACACTTTTTTTTAAATATTTTAACCTTGAATTAAGGCTTTAAATGTACTAATTCTTCACAAAAAAAATAAAACGTGATCGTAAAAAATAATTTCAATAATTTTAAATTAAGGATAGTGGGATTAACAAAAAAATTAATATTATTGTAAAAAAGTGTGGGGTGGGGTTTTAGTAAAAAAATTAGGATAATAACAATAATGTTATCAAATTAGTGTATTGTTATCGCTCCTTGATATATCTACAAAGTTTGAAGGAAATCTGGCCGTTTAAAGTGGGCCAAAATCGCATCCAAAGGAGCCGATTACAAACATACAAACAAACATACAGGTAAAGCTAATAAAAAGCAATTCATATTAACGAATTATCCAAAAAATTGTAGCAATGTTAAATTCCGTGACGTTGTAATGTTATATGAATGAGTGCCAAAAAACATGCGACAATAACCAGTACAAAAATATGTAGAAATATTTTCCAACTCTCGACCATTCAAAAAAGTGTTATACGAGTAATCTGATATCCGCAAAATATTTGCCCACACGCCTCCGGCATATTCTTTTGTTATAAAATAGCGGAAGTTATGAGGGTATTTTAAAATAATAAATATTAATGATTGTATATAAATGTAAAATAGATATTTTTAAAATCAAAAATATTTTTAAGACAATTTTTTAATGCTCCTAGTATCACTGACAACTAAATTCTAAAAAGATTTATTATACAAGGTGATAAAGGCATAACATGTACATTGTACTACATTGAAAGAACTCTGAACACTACCCCTAAAGCAGCGTGTTCGCCGTGCCCCTAGCTTTGCATATGTCCTAAGGTATGGTAACTGTTTCTTATTAGTGAGCTGCCAGCCTATCTGCTGTTCCTCAGCAATAAAAAAGAAGCAAAAAAAGACCTTTTGTATTCCTCCTTTGAAGAGAAGAACGGTACGTTACGTGGGAAACAAATGTATGGCCATGCTGCCTCCGCCCGGCCCCGGTAGGAGGGGGAGACCCAAAAAGTGCTGGCTTGACGTCGTAAATGGTGATATGCGTGCCAATGGGCTCACTATCAGGGATGCTGAAGACCGGGCACCGAAGCGGAAGTTTAGGTTGCAACCGGGATACAACGCTTAGATAATGATGATGATCCAACGTGTACACATCGTAAACCTGTACACATCGTGGAATGATTTTTTAATATTACACAAATATAATTTCAAAGTATTTGCCCTTGATCATTACATTACAAACTTTATAAAATTGTACCAATAATCGTATTAGCCAACTATAAACATCAGCGGAACTTCGTGAATACACAAGTGTATAAAATTTTCTAAACGGACGTTGCGGTTTTCCGATTCCGCATCCCACGCGGCACCGTCACATTTCTACGTCAACAGATTTCTGGCAACTAATATCATTGGAACATAACAGGACGGCAATTAGTCTGGGCACAATGCCCATGTACGTATCATACTAGCTATGTCAATATCGTGAAAGATGTTATATGCATCGAAGTGTTAATGAGTTCTATTTTAGACATGAGACTCCCTGACTTTCCAATACTTTCCGGTGCTGGCATCTGTTCATTTAAAGAGAAAATTTTATCAAAAATAGACAGGTGCTATTTAGAAATGTTTTTCATTCATATAGACTAAATTTTAAATACTATAAAAACTTTAGTGATTTTTTTTATTTTTTATTGCTGTAGGACAGCAGGCAGGCTGACGGCCCGATTAGAATTTAGCAGTTACCGTCGCCTATGGGTGTTTGCAACGCCAGTGGCATCGCGAACATGCTGCTGTCCCATAAGGGTACAAGAACTTGGGTCACTAATGCCGGAACACAACACAAGGTTATTATGGCGGCATACTTAAGACTAAAGGTGGTCGCCATCCAGACTGACTTGAGGTACTACCACGTAGCTAGAGTGAGTTGTTTTGTTGCCTTTTACGACAAGCCGCTCCCGGCCGCAGAGGTCTGTACTCCGCCACTGTTCTTCAAGTCTGTCAATGAATAAAACAACATTACAACGATAGATATAACAACGAATGATGGAAAATTTTGGCAGATTAATTTTAAAGCTTAGCCCTATAACTCCGTAAATTTGTATATATCCAGGAATAAATTATATAGGAACATAATAACATATGATAATAATGATAAATTTTGAGTTAAGATATAATCATGAGTAATTTATATGTGTTTTGATGATATCAGACTGGTAGTTTGAGATTGAGATGTAAACACAATGGTATATAGAAACATGAAAATATTTCAGGCCAAATGTCAAGATTTATTAATTAGCTTGGCTTGAACTGAAATCCTGCCGGACTTCAAGATTTTTTTAAATTTGGTGATGTCCAATTATTTTTAAATACATAATTGAAGAAAAACAAATACATCATTTGATTTGACTTCCATGTCTAAATTTACCATCATTTTTTAAATATGTGTTTTTATTAATGGTTTCAAATAAAACTGGTAGAAGTATACGAAACAAGATTTTCTAATGAAACCTACGCCTAATACCATCTGTTGTTATCCTCCATTCATAAACGAGCTTGCGCACGCGCATCAATGATTTCAATAAACACGCGTGAGTGATCACTCATTCGTTTGGAATTCAGCGTAGGGTTGCTGAAAAGAAAGGAAGACGATTATTTTTCATAAAAAGTAGCATGACATCCTTAACCCCAGCATATACCAGAATAATATTGATGCTAGTAAGCTTACAGATAAGCTGCTAATACCTGTATTGTAGATCATCTTGATTAATTTGTATATAAACGTATTTTTCTATGTATTCTGAGCTTATATATATATATATATATATATATATATATATATATATATATATATATATATATATATATATATATATATATATATATATATATATATATAAAATATAAATACATAAAATAAAGATATAAAATTAGACGTTGAACTAGAGAGTTTCTTGTCGCATCTTCAGCTTGTAACAGCCAGACATGGTGTGAAGAAGGAGTAATTTTAGTTCATATTATAAATAATGAGCATCGTGATGCTCCCGATGATATCACGACATCACCACTTCCACTGCTCTCTATCTTTGACGTGGTTTAGGGTCTGTGATTCGTGTGCTTTTTGGCCACTTGGTCGGACCATCTTGTAGGACTGCGGCCTCGGGGTCTTTTCCTCTCCACTTTTCCCGTAACTATTAATTTCTCCAAGTTATCGGAGGGTTTTCGGGCAATATGACCGAAATATGGCAGAGCACTCTCTGGAGGCAAATGCTCGACAATATATCTCTACAATTAAAGTAAATTAATTATTAAGAAATAAACGGTATCCTTAGAAAAATTTTCATTAGAAGAAATAGCAAAGCCCTTTCCTTGACAGAACAGAAAAGGGTAAAAATAAAGTTAAAGACAAAAGAGCCAGCCGGCGCCGGCCTGGGCCACGAGATCGGCAGGCCACATATCCGTAGGTAAAAAACCCCGCTGTTGTCCTATCGACAACAGCGGGGTTTTTTAGGATGGTGGGAAAAAGTTATAAAGAATAGAATCTACGAAAGGACACTTCGAAGATGACAATGGAATCCCTTTCAAGAGGAAGTTTTATCTGAACCCAAACTTTTCAATTTGGATTCCTACATAAATCTTTAACGATTTATCAATATACATGTATTAAACTGAATATTTCAATTTTCCTTATATTTGAAGGTATGAATCTAAATTTGAATACACTGTCATCGTAATTTACTACGGGTCATCGTTAGGAATGCAATGTTTCTGCGAATACTGTGGTTATTTCAGTATCACAGTACCCAAATAACTGTCATCTGTTTTTGTGAATTCCTTGAAATTTTTATTTTGTGATTCGTTTTTCGGTTATTTGTAGCAACAGTTTTTACTTTAGTTTTTACACAGTCTTGTGGCCTCTTTGTTTTTACTTTTTTTTTGTTGCGATGATTTATAATTTCATAGGACAAACGCGACATGCCATAATATATTGATTATGAAGATATTTCACCACGACACAATTGTTCGATTAAATAAAATTATTAGTATTTTTTATAGCCGGAGTTAAGCGCAGACAGCCAAACGACCCAGTTAGAAAGCAAGTAGTCATCGTCATCGAACGAATTGAATAACCCTTTTTTATGAAAAGCTTTGGGGATTTTAAAGAAGCATTGTAGAATCGTAATGTAGAAAATTATCCCATTAGGAACGGACAATATAAAATAATGTGTTGTTTAATGTACACACGACAGCTATTGTTAAATTTAGTTCAGCGTAAACTGAAAAAGCTTCATATTTTCAGATTAAGTTGTATACATCACTTAAAGCCCGTTAAACTATTTACGCCAGATGCTCTCTAATAACACTACTCTGCTAGGTTCTGGAAGAAAATTTTAAATAACGCCAAGTAAGCATCATAAACGTAAAATATGCACAAGTAAAGAGCACCCAAATCATATTTAAAATATTCATGCAACATTCCTGATTTGAATAAAGTGCTGAGCGTGCTCCGTCAAACATTTTGAGTTTATACTTCAGATATTATCAGTATCAAGACTAATGCAATTTGTCTTAACGTAGAACTAAGAAGAAGTTTGTGTCATACGAACATATATTGTTACCAGAACCGACCTTAAAATATCGCGCTCTAATGGGCGCCAGCTAATTTTCATCTTCTTCTGGATGCATGCCTTTCCAGATCTGCCACAAACCATTATCCCTTATCCATTTCATAAAGTCCCAGTTCACAAGCATACGCATCCGTCATCGAAGACGTGGTCGCTCGAAGACTCTTTTGTCTATGCGACGTGTCTATCTATTATAGTTACGTTACTTTTGATTTTATTTAATTTGAAATATTCTATAGCAAGTATTCTAATAAAAATAAACACACATCGTTCCATGACATCGCATCATAAAACTCACTTTTAGATACGAAGATATGTTTTTTTAAACCTAACTTAAGTGATTTTTATACAGGACCTCCGTGACATAACGCCTAACGCAATTCCGTACGTTTCCAAAGGTAACGAATTAGATTCCAAGCTCGCGTATGGGTATAATATTATTTACAACTGATATATGTGTAGTATTTTTTGTTTAGCACGCGTAACACAAGTGCTATGCTACTTACTAGTCTCAAACTAGACGGCGCTGTGTGAATAGTCCAAGTATATAACTATGCAGTCGTTTGTGTCTGATAAAGTCAGTATTGTATAAAGCATAACATTAGATAAGTAATATACCTGAAGAATACACTTTTAGAAGTAACTGAAAACCGATGCAATTTTTATACGAAAACTGTCCCGTGAGTATTCTTTGTTCGATATTTAAAATTTGTCTCCTTTGTTCCAGGTGGCGACAGCAGAAACTCAAAACAATGGTCGGACAATTATGATACGACGACTGTTTACAATTTAATATAACATTTAGTGTATTATTATTTAATTTTGATATGAGTCGAACTTATTAGTGAATTATACGTGTTTAACAAATCGTATATCGCGTGATCAACATCGTAAAATGGTTATGTGTCATTAATACTATAAATAAAGTAAGGTATATATTATTATTATATATGTACATATAAATAGTGTGAAGTAGTCAGTAGCAATGTCGTCGCGTACGGGGCCACGCGGTGCGTCTGTGGCCACCAGCCAGAGGAAGCACAGATCCAAGTCTACCAGCAGATACGATATGGAGAAAAAGCCGAAGAAGAAGGATACCAGGACCTCCGGCACTACCAGCCTGGTGTCTATACCGAACCATATCAAGTTAACGATGCTCAACAGTGGTCTCATATCTTTTGGTAAGTTTCATAACAATATTATCGATTAAGATTATATATACCCGATTAAAAGCGTGTTTATGGTGGTCATCACTGGTGACTTTTACTACTTTTAAACAATTTTTTGTCGAAGTTCGTGAAGCTCGGTTAATTTGTCATCAACTAGCGCTCAAACCTTGTTAAAAGTAACTTTAAAAAATAAACCTAATAGACAAAACTCTTTTAGGGTTAAGCGCGCCTATGTACATGTACTCTGTCGTTAAATTTTATGTGTGTAATCAATGTTGTGTACAAAGAATAAACATATAAATAAAAAATGACAATTATATATGACACCGAAAACATCTCATCTCTTTCTACTAAAGCCATTGCCGCGGCTCAATCTTAGGTTTAAAAAAGTAAATATCCAACTGCGACAAGAGATCAGTAGATAATGCAAGTGTTAAACACAGCTGCAAAAGTTTCGGTTCCTCCTCTCACTGACAGCAATCTAAAGGTACTGTTACACATGCTCATTTCAAGCATGAAAGCATGCTTCTATTGAGCAGTTGCTACTTAGTAGCATGTGTATCGGAATGTTGCTCAAAATCAGCATGCTCATTTCGAGGTTGCTTAAAAATCAACAGGCGTGCGATTTTTGAGCATGCTACCTGCGGCGCAGGTGGAAGGGGGCATGCTTTAAGCGCGTCTAAACAGGTTTGCTTATTGAGCATGCTAGTATCGAACAGTCGTGCATGAAAATGGCGTCAAATGGCATGTGCATTAGGATGTTTGCTTTGAGCATGCTTAAAGCTAGCATGCTTATTGCTAGCAAATGTAAACTGTTATAAGCATCTTCTATTGAGCATACTCATTAACACGCTTTTTAGCATGCTATTTTAGAGCATGTGTAACAATAGCTTAAAACTGCGGCCCCTGCCCTCAGACGAATTGAGGCCGCTATAATAAATATATCAACATATAGGAGCGTACCTAAATTCATATGGTTGAAAACCACGAACTTGAGTCTCAATTCGAAATGTTCAGCAAGACTAACTGAAATGAAATATATAAGTTTCGTGAAAATAAATTAGAGCCGTCCTAAACTCACTGTAAAGTTAAGTCTAAGCGTGCAGAATTTTCGCCTTGTCTCTAACAACGTATTATCAAAATCTTCTTTCTGCTTTCATTCCACATTCTATGGTATCGGTATACCATATTCTTTCCTTTCGCTCTGTCCTGTTAGCCTTCATCTCAACATTCACACCCTTTTAGCCATATCTTTTGAGCAGTCTATCCATCTGTTCTTTTGTCTGCTCCTACTTCTGTATCTATCCACACTCATTTCCAGCAGTTATTATTTTACACGGTATTTTTCACATTGGCCACACCACGCTAGTTTGTGACTTTTAGTTTCTCATTCACTGGTGCTACTTTCACACTTCTCCTGGTGGTCCTACCTATCTACTTACTCCTTTCTAAGTTAATCCATTTTCGTAACTTTACGCATCCATGTCAGTATATGTCACTCATATCCTTTCACTCGTTTACAAATTTATCTTTTATCCAAACGCCCCTATTTACCTCAGGAATCAATTCGAGTTTCTTAACTCGTCTGGCCTCCGAAATTTGCGTACATCTACTGAACTATCGCTTAAAACTCCTGTTCATACTTCTTCTTTTTATAATAACTCCTTCATTGTTCATGCTATCAAACTCTGGAATGCACTGCCTATTGCTATAAGACAAGCTAAGTCACTACCAACTTTTAAAAAATTGGTTAAAAATCACTACCTATCTTTAGTGTAACAACAAAACATATATTTATTTATGTATTCTACAAATATAGATATTTAAGTATGTTTATCTATTTATTTATTATATTTTATATATATTATTGAATTTTATGTATATTATCTATTTATTATGTAAATAAAATATAATTATTATTTATTACCATACCTCCCTTCCACATCAATGTAACACCAATAATGTTCTATAGCCCGGGTTGCCTGGAAGAGATCGCTCTGTAGCGATAAGGCCGCCCATTGTAAGCAAGTACTCATTGATTGTGTAAATAAGTTTCATTGTGTTTATATAATTGGTTTACAATAAAGTGTTATCTATCTATCTATCTATCTATCTATTTGCATCTCCGAAGCATGCATGTAACATTCTTTCTCTTTATGGCCCAGTATTTTGATTCCTACCTCATTATATTTAACTACATTGCTTAAATTTTACTTTTGATTTTGTCACGTAAAAGTAACCCTTTTAGATCGTAAATTGTTGCATTGTGCATTTACTTCTTTTTCATATCTCGGTCCACCTTACCGTCATTCTTGAGATAATGATTAAAAATATATCGACGTAATAACATTAAAAATTATGAGTACTTCTATTACACAGTTTTTTTGTTACATTAAGATTTCCTCCGCGTAGTTTTAAAGCTTACATTTCGATACCGTTAAATGTGTTGGAATATTTTTATTTCTAACATATAGGTTACCGTCGTTGGAAATAAAACGGTCGATCTAAACACTCACATAGCATTTGAATGGGCGCATATTCGAGATCCGGATTAAAAATAGAACTACAGATGTGGAGCGAATTTTCCACTGTGATGCTTATTCATACGTAGGTAAATGTTTTAGATATTTTTTTTTCACCCTTTGATTATATAAACAACCTATTTTCATGCAATTTCTTATTTAAACAATACATAAAGAACTTTTTAAACTTGCTAACACCCATTTCTGTTCAGATGTTCAGAGTCATGGAATTTCTGTCTAAGTCAGCAAATCTCTTTCAATAATACTACTTCTAGATTCCTAATACCGCTGATGCGTGTAGGAAAACCAAGCGCCTATACCACTATCCTGCCAATAATTATCAACTTCATGAAAAAAGACATTTAAAAGCATAATTTTACAAAGACAACCAACCTAAGTTAAATATGTAAAAAAGAAACCATATTTAAGTATTTTCTAAAACAAAATGTTTACTGAACTACAATAACGTTTAAAAAACATTACAAGTTGTTTCTTTTTAACACGACTACGTCCAATTATTATAAATGTAATCCGGTATAGTAAGCAAATTTATATGAAGGGAAAAATTTGGACTAAATTTTCTAGCACAAAATAATAACCGTCCGCAGTCATAGAGAATATGCAAAAAATGTAGATGAAATGCAAAAATATGAAAAGAGGACAGCCGCTTTCTGAAACAATCGACTATGCTAACGCTGGAAAATATATTTAAAAAATTTGCTTTCTCCGTGGCGTACCTTTCGTAACTTAGTGTTTATGTGTTTATCATTTGTTTGTTATTATCCATAACACAAGCGTTGTGCTGCTTGCTTTGGACTTAGATGTGTGAATTATTATATACTAGCTGACCCGGCAAACGTTGTTCTGCCATAAAAATAATAAAATGTCAAAAAATAAAAAATAAAATTTAGGGGTGGACTACCCCTAACATTTAGGGGGATGAAAAATAGATGTTGGCCGATTCTCATAGATACCGGATAAGCACAAAAAATCACTAACTCAATTTAGTTATCTGCCTACTGCCTACCCCCTAAGAACGATGGCGTGATTATTTATAGCCTATGACCATTTCTAGGTTATCATCTATCACCATACCAAATTTCATCAAAATCCGTTCAGCCGTTTAGGCGTGAAAGAGGAACAGACAGACAGACAGACAGAGTTACTTTCGCATTTATAATATTAGTATGGATTTGTCTGGCTCAGTGGCTATGCAAGTGCTCTGTTACCGGACCAGTGTGTTCAATTTCTGTTGCATACAAAATATTTACAAGATATGAAAAAAAAACTGATCTGTGTGTACGTATTCATAATCCGTATCCAATTTTCTCCATTCAGAAACGGAGGAAAATACTAACAGGGTCGATCTGTCGACAAAACAACCCAAGCTCACGTAGCTAGTAGGGCCTCAAGTCTATCTGGATGGCAACCATCCGTGGTCTATAAATATGGCGCCATAATAACTTTGTGTTGTGTTCCGGCATTAGTGACTCAAGTTCCTGTACGAGCAGCTTGTTCGCGGAGCCCCTAGCGTCGCAAACATCCATAGGCGATGGTAACAGCTTATTATTAAGTGGACCGTCAGCCAGTCTGCTGTTTCTCAGTATTAAAAAAAATGTTTTTGTAAAATGCCCTTCTATCCCTACTAAGAGGTAAGAATACTGACCGCTAGGCCGGGTCTATCTGTCGTAAAAGGTGACATAACAAGCTTATATAGATGCACCATTCATATTTATTCCCAAATCCCAGTCCCCATGAACTCTTTCATATTCCCCATTTAATATTTTCCATATTATGACCGTTAAAATTACCACACACATATGAGGCGCGTAGTTGCAAAACCTGCTATAATATTTTTAGGAACTCGTAAATTAAACTTAAGTCATGCTGATTTAGTGGGATTTGATTAGAAACTCAAAATAAAAAGCTGAATATAATGCCGCTTCTAATTACATTGCCGCTTCTTATGTTTTCTATTCTAAAGGCTATATAATACTTCTTGTGAATCCTTCCCACAATATTAGATCTTTGTAATGTTCCAACATTGACACTTGACTGTACTATCTTTAATTTTTCACCATTAGAATAGATTGGTGTTTTACTTTATTATTCCAAACACGTAAAAAACAGATAATTATTTGTAAGTACAAATTAACATTGTAAATAAAGATAACAATGTAATAAATCATAATTAGGTCATAATTTGTTCAATTTTTTACAATCAAAATGATTAATACGGCGAACAAATTTTCCATAATCATTTACAATGTAGGCGGATGATCCGTTGTGATTTATTATAGGGCGCTTTATCAGTTTCATAAGATTACGGATTATATTGGCCAGTAAAGTATATTGAAGGCTCATTAATTCAGCAATAAACAAACGGAATTTTTGAAACTTTTATCCGTGCTTTGGTCGGCCTGTCGTAAAAGGCGACTAAACAACCCACCCTAGCTACGCGGTAGCTAGATAGGCCTATGCCGCCATAATAACCTTGTGTTGTGTTCCGGCATTAGTGACCCAATTTCCTGTACCCTTATGCGACAGCAGCATATTCGCGATGCCACTAGTTGCAAAAATCCATAGGCAACGGTAACTGCTAAATTCTAAGCGGGCCGTCAGCCTGTCTGCTGTCCTACAGCAATAAAAAAACTGAAAAATGTATGTATATATACATATACTAATGTTATAAATGTCAAAGTATAATAACTGTTACGTTTTCACTCCTAAACGCTGAATCAATTTTAATGAATTTCGGTATAGAGATATTTTGGACCGTGGAGAAAGAATTACAGAACAGGGGTGAACGTAATTATGTTTTTTCTTAATTTAACTGATCAACGTTTGCCGGGTCAGCTAATAAGTTACTATATTGCAAGTTAACTCATGAGTGGATCCTAAAAATGCAATATCCGAGCAGACGTCGTAGAAACAGCATAGCGATTTATTTATTTCTGAGGAACAGCGAACAGGCTAACAGCCCAATTAACAGCCTTTAACGTCGCCTATGGCTGTTTGCACCTGTTTGCATAGACGCAACACGCTGCTGTCCGAATAGGGGTACTAGAACTTGGTCACTACCGGAACACATCCCAAGGTTGTTATGGCGGCATTTTCAGCGACCAGGGGTGGAATTGGAACCCCATCTAGGCTAGGATTATGTCGCATACAGGCCGCCCCTGGGTGGGGTTAATATTCTTATTGCGCCAGTGTACGGAGAAAAATGATAACCTAACTAATATTATAAATGTGAAAGTGAGTTTTTTTTTGTTTGTTACGCTTTTAAACCGCTGAATCAATTTTGATGAATTTCGGTACAGTCATGGATTGGACCTAGGAGAAATACAAAGGCTATTTTTTTTTGTTTAAATTCATATAGCAGAACAACGTTTGCCGGATCAACTAGTATTTGAAATTATTCGGTTGCATATATATTTTTTACATATACATTTTAAATATTGTATACTATTAATTATTACCTTTATGCTTACTAAAAATAGTTTTAACTTTGCCAAATAACTAACATTTCAAATATAGATCAAATCAGTGCCTTAATTTATTAACCCTCTCGCTGTCGACTCCTCAGTTCAAAAATAGTTTGAACAGGCTGTTGGCCCGCTGAACTCTGGGTCAAGTGACCGCGATGACCGCGGCATACTGCACATACAGTGTTTATTCACAGTGTTGCTAGGACTTGGATTTCCGGTAAAATAGCAAATAATAAATATACTGCAATTCAAATAACACCATTTAGTTTCTAAGCAAGTAGCGGAACACTTATGTTATGGGTACTAGATAACTGAATACTGTCGATATACTTTTGATTAAAAAATACATATTATGTATACATATATGTATACATATATACATATTATATAAATATTTAAATTATACACCCGGACTCTTGACGGGAATTGAACTCGTGACCCTCGCAAGTATTACGACGTAGCCTGTGGCGTGGCGAAGCCACGGGTTCTATTCTCGTCTAACGTCGAGCTATTTATGTATAATATGTATTTTAATAAGAAAAGTATATATGTAGAATATTAGTTAACTAGTACATACCATAACATAAGAGCTTATACTACTTAATTTGGGACTAGATGGCGTTGTGTGAATTGTCCCTGTATATTTATTATTTATTTATATATTGTTGATCTCAGTGTGCAGTTAACATGCTACTAAGGGAAAATCTAGGACATTTCATCCATGCAGGGGTGGAGTAAGAATACTGACTGGAGAGGGTCTGTCGTAAAAAGCGACAAAACAACCTTAGCTATGTGGTAGGGCCCCAAGCCCGTCTGGTATGTTCTGGTATGGCAACCACCCGTGATCTTATGTCGACATAATAACCCTGTGTTTATGTTCCGGCATTAGTAACCCAGATTCCTGTACTTCTGAAACAGCAGCGTGTTCGCAGTGCCCCTAGCGTCGCAAACATCCATAGGCGACAGTCACTACTAACTATTAAGTGAACCGTCAATATTTATTTATTATTAAACAAAAAATTTTGGAAGCAAAAGTATAACGTAAAGTATAACTTTAAATTAAACCAGCGGATTTGAATATACAATTTGTTTCTCTTTGTCATTGCGACTACTTAACACATAGCTCTTAAGACATACACTATATTTTAAACCAGTTATAGTATTGATATATTATTATATTAATTGACACACGTAATATCGTTTCCAAGTATTTAGTCGATGTCGATTTAGCTTTTCGGACCTGTAAAATGAGCAACTAAGGTCTCAGTACGAAACCAAGATGAGCCAACATAGAGCTGTGATAAAGCCACGTCAGTTAGGTATGTGTGCGCTTTTGCAAGTCGAGCCACATCACCGGGGAGTCGTTACTCGAGTTTATGCTGGAGTGAAGAGTTCCAACTCGAGACCCCAAACCTCTTTAAGGAAATATTATTAAGAAGACCCAAGACTTAACTTCCCATCAGATATTTACACGCCTTGATAAAACTTCTTTTATCCGCGTCTCTCAGAGCGATATCATAACATCTGAACAACCCCGGACCCGCTAACATAAATTGACCTCTCAATTTTCAATAAAACAATTCTAATCTTCATAAACATTAACGGACCATATTTTAATATTCCCCAATATTCAGAAATTAAAAGGTTTTTGTACAAAATCGTATAAAACGAGTTCATTATCTTTCATTAATAATTATTAACGATTAATAAATACCTACGAGTAAACGAAAATACGGTTAATGAATTTTTGGTGTTTGGTGGTTAATTGAACCTTATTAAATTATCCGATTTTAAGTATAGATAAAGTAATAATTTAATATATAATAAGTATGTGGGATTGTGAAAATTACATATGGCAAGAAAGAGGATGTATGCTGTGGATACATGAGTGATAGAAAAAAAAAATAGATATATAAGATGGCGGAACGTACATAAGTAATAAGGAAGAGTGTATTATTAAAAAAAGATGTGTTTCTATGTATAAGATGTAAAATAAAAAGTCTAAACTCCGACTCAGTGCTTTTATTATATCCCACAAATTTTGGGGGCCCCTCCGGGATATGCTCAGAGTCGGATTGAAGATGATTTAATAAGAAGAAAAAAAAAGAAGAAAGCAAAATTGTCCGGTTTGGTTGTGACATCCAGCCGAAAAAGAAGAAAGTATCAAAATAAGACGTGAAGACGGAATATTATTAACTTTTAAGACGTTTAAGAAGAGAACGTGATATGTCGGTGGATAAGAGAAACGACCCAGCGGTCGCTTCACAAACTTCGGCCATGTTGCATTATCTCGAAGGGAATATAGATCCATTCAGTGGTGAGGACAAGTCATATACATCAACAAAGTGGGCACAAGACTTAGAGGATAACGCTGAGGTATTTAATTGGACGGAACAACAGAAACTAATCATCGCACGCCGATCCTTGTGCGGTAACGCTGCCCTATGGCTTAGATCTGAGAAAGTATTTCGTACCTACGAAGATCTTAAGACTGCCTTAATAAAAGAATTTCCAGAAGCAATAAATGTAAAAGAGATGCATAAGTTCATGGCCGCCAGAAAGAAACGCAAAGATGAAAGCTATTATCAATATATGTTAGTTATGAAAGAGTTGGGGAAGAGAGCCAAATTCCCTGATTATGTCGCAATACAATATATTATAGATGGCATTGAAGATTTAAACGGGAATAAAGCTATTTTGTATGAAGCTACTTCATATAGCGCTCTCAAGAAGAAATTAGAAGTATTTGAAAAAATGAAAGATGACATGAAGAAAGGTAAAGAAATAAGAAAAAAAAACGAAGCATCCAATTCCAGTAATGCAGATATGGCTCGTCGTTGTTATAAATGTGGTGATAGATCTCACATGTCGGCATATTGTCGAAATGGTATTAAATGTTTCAAGTGCAATGAGTACGGCCATATTGCAACGCAATGTCCTGCAATTGGTGCAGGAAAACGCAGTGTAAATTTGTCTCGGAACAATGCTGTGACAGAGTCGATAAAACAGCCCGCATTGAGACAAAGACAATCTTCAAATCTTCGTACGAGTGATGTAACATCGCAGTCGGTACAGCAGCATTCGACAATGTTTGGGACAATGTCAACGACCAATCAGAATGATTGGAGCTATGACAGTGAAAACGTCAACGAAGGTTCGATGACTTTTATGTCAAATACAAATAATTCAGAGGTTAAGCAAATTGTAAACAAAGATAAAAAGTTCATTAAAAGTGTCGGAAAACCGGTAAAAACTGTAATAATAGGGAAAAGTCATAGTTTTAGTGCGTTGATAGACTCCGGTAGTGATGTGAATTTGATTTCAGCAGAATTATGTGGTAAATTCTTTAATGTAAAATTAAATAACGGAGGCTTATCATTAATCGGTCTTGGACGATCGCAGGTAAAATCTCTAGGTATGTTTACGACGACTATTAGTATTGATGGACAATGTTACGAAGATGTTAAATTTCATATTATACCTAGAAATTGTATGCCTTATGATGTTATAATAGGACATGAATTTTTGAAAGACGTGACAGTGTTAATGAGCGAGGGATGTGTGACCATATACAAGAGTGAGAGTGAATGGTTGAATAATGTAAATTGTATTATAGATGAAGTTGAATCTTTAGTGGAACATATCCATGATCCGTTTATGAAGGAGGAAACCTCTCGTTGCATACAAAATTATCGTCCGCATCAGATGAAGGATGCGCCCTTGGAGCTTAAGATAATTTTAAAAGATGATGTGCCCATAATTCAAAGACCTCGTCGATTATCACGTATACGTGCTCTATAGAGCAGGATATTGTAGAAAAACAAATAGATGAATGGTTAAAAGATGGCATTATTAGGGTAAGTTTTTCAGAATATTCTAGTCCACTCGTGTTGGTGAAGAAGAAAGATGGCTCAACTCGTGTATGTGTAGACTATAGGCAACTCAATGCTAAGATGATAAAAGATGAATATCCTTTACCGATTATAGAAGACTTGATTGATAAGTTATCTCGGGCAAGAGTATTCAGTGTACTTGATTTAAAAAATGGTTTTTTTCATCTACGAATAAGTGAAGAATCTATTAGGTATACTTCATTTGTTACCCATTGTGGGCAGTTTGAATTTTTGCGAGCACCTTTTGGGCTTTCGATTTGTCCAAAGTATTTTATGAGGTTTGTAAATGCGATTTTTCGAGAGCTCATAGCTCAGAAAATAATGATGATATTTATTGATGACATAATTATACTAGCTGATAATGAATTGCAGGCTTTAAATAGACTAAAACAAGTTCTGGAGGTAGCATCACAATATGGGCTAAGGATCAATTGGAAGAAGGCTAATTTAATGCAGTCTGAAATAGAGTACTTGGGACATGTTATTAAGAATGGTGAAGTGCGTCCTACAACAGAGAAAACAGATGCAGTCACAAAATTTCCAGAACCGCGGACAAGTAAGCAACTTAAAAGTTTTTTGGGTTTAACATCTTACTTCAGAAAATATATAGAGCACTATGCTGTTATAGCTAAGCCACTTAACGACTTATTAAGGAAAAATGTAGAATTTGTTTTTGATAAAGAACAGAAAGAAGCTTTTAATATTTTAAAGGAGAAGTTGTCGAATAGACCTGTTTTGAAAATATTTGATTTTGATCTAGAAATAGAATTACATACGGATGCTTCACATATTGCAATAGCAGCTGTTTTGATGCAGTATCATCCTAATACAGGTTTACATCCAGTTTATTATATGAGCAGGAAAACTAATGATGCTCAAAGTAAATACTCGAGCTATGAACTTGAGGCACTAGCCATTATAGAGGGAGTTAAAAAGTTTCGTCATTATTTGTATGGCAAACATTTCAAGTTAGTAACCGATTGTAAAGCGTTTCAGCAAACCCTTAAGAAGAAAGATCTGACAGCTAAAGTAGCAAGATGGGTAATTATGTTGGACGAGTATGACTTCGAAGTTGAGCACAGATCCAAAGAAAGAATGCGTCATGTCGATGCTCTCAGTAGGAACCCATATGTGGCTACAATAACCTCATTTTGTGAGCAGGTTAAGCAAGCGCAGGATCAAGACGACGGGATTAAGGCTATTAAAGAGATACTAAAAGAAAAAGCATACAAAGACTATTTCATAGATACTGATATATTATACAGGGGTACGAACAAATTACTGGTGATACCAAAAAGTTTGGAAAAGGAATTAATAAGAAGAATTCACAGTAATGGACATTTTTCTAAGAAGAAGATGAGAGAGATATTATGTCAAAATTATTACATAAAAGATTTAGATAGAAAGCTAGAAGAATTTGTAATTTCTTGTATACCATGTTTGCTAGCTACCAGGAAAGAAGGAAAGCAGGAAGGATTTCTTAACCCTATTAGTAAAGAAAGTATTCCATTAGATACTCTGCACTTGGACCATGTGGGACCCTTGACGGAAACTAGAAAACAATATAACTATATACTTACAGTGATAGACTCTTTTACAAAATTTGTATGGTTATTTCCAACAAAGAATACTTCTAGTTCAGAGACCTTGATTAAGTTAAAAATACATCAGCAAACATTTGGTAACCCACGGAGAATAATAACAGATAAAGGAACAGCATTTACTAGCCATGATTTTGAGGACTATTGTAAGGAGGAAAATATTCAACATGTTACTATTACCACAGGTGTGCCAAGGGGAAATGGACAAGTTGAGAGGGTCCATAAAATAATAATTCCTATGCTGACTAAACTCTGTGTTGAAAATCCTGGTGTGTGGTACAAACACATTAGTAGAGTGCAAAGAGCATTAAACAGCACATTTCAAAGGAGTATAAATACTACACCGTTTAATTTATTAATTGGTACAAAGATGAGGTGTAAAGAAGATATTCAAATCCAGGAATTACTTCAAGAGGAAATTGCAAAGGAATATGACATAAACAGAGAAGAACTACGACAAAAGGCGAAAGAGCAAATATTGGCTGTACAAGATGAAAATAAAAAATATTTTAATAGAAACAGAAAGGAGAGCCAAAAGTACAACATAGGTGACTTGGTTGCTATAAAAAGAACTCAATTTGGAAAAGGACTTAAGCTGAAACCCAAATATTAAGGTGTGTTAGGAAGTATGCAAGTAAAGATTATATAGGTATGTGGTATGTCTGAGGACAGACATAAGAGCAGGATGGCCGAGTGTGGGATTGTGAAAATTACATATGGCAAGAAAGAGGATGTATGCTGTGGATACATGAGTGATAGAAAAAAAAATAGATATATAAGATGGCGGAACGTACATAAGTAATAAGGAAGAGTGTATTATTAAAAAAAGATGTGTTTCTATGTATAAGATGTAAAATAAAAAGTCTAAACTCCGACTCAGTGCTTTTATTATATCCCACAAGTATATAAATATTGAATTAAAATTTAGTGATTGCTCTAAGATGTCCCCGACTCATGCACGTATCATGGACAATGTCTGGGTAACATTTTCCCAGACTAAGAGATATGTCAGAGACGATTACAGATAGAGTACAGATTCCAAAAACACAACTGATGGTAATCATAGAGACACATGTCCCTTCTTCTTCTTCCTGCCCTTATCCTAAACTATGTGGGGTCGGCATAACGTGTTCTCTCCTTCTACTCTCCTCTATTAGTCGTCATCTGAACATACACAGCTTTTTTCCATGTCATCTTTTACACAATTCATATATCTTTTTTTAGTCTACCCCTCCTTTTGTGACACATATCCATGATAGTCCGTTAATCTAATAAGTAGCTCTACCGTACTCTAGTCCTTTGCTGCATGCCAATAGTTAATCTAGAACCAAGTATTACCGTACCAAAGTATTACCGTATATATTCCAACGAGAAATACACGTCAATTTGAATTGGCAGCTCACAATTCCACTCGTGTATGCAAATCGAGAATGAGACGATTTATAGGATTCGTATCTGATATCGATATTTTTTATTGTTGGAGTTCTTTCAACACACGATGGGTGCTTAATATCAGTAACTTTTCGTTTGAGTTTACTTTAATAGTCCAGCAGTCACGATTTTAAATATGAGCTTTATATGATAAGTCGATTATACAGTAAAACGCCCTCAGAGTTTTTGAAGTTGTTAAAGAGGAAAATGTCAGATAACAGATGTCACGCTCGTTAACATGCTGAGGAACCTGCTAAAAGGTCACACGACACAATAAAATAAAAAATTCATTGAATACGTAATTTATACAAACATGTTAACGCATCAATTACACATCATTTATCATCCAACTCAATCTTCATTTGAATTAAATCCAATCAATAAAAAAGCCATTTGAATCCAAGTGCACGCGTCAATTGGATCAGATGACGGCTTTCGCCGCAACTCAAATTACCTCGGCAACACTCGTCATTGCTAATGACATTATTTGACTGCTCGTATTCCACGTTCAAATTGATAGAAAAGTCAATTGATAGAAAGATCAAATTGATAGAAAATGGAATTTCAATATTTTTGCCGTATTTGAAGATGACTGACTACATTTGCATGTAAGTTTATTTGTATAATGACTATAATGGTAGCACCAGGACTTCTGGGGCTCATATTCAACATACTTGACTGCTAATTCAAATTTTCCCGCCACGTACTATTTTTAATTTTTAATTTTATTGCTGTAGGATAGCAGACAGGCTGACGGCCCGACAGACGACGGTCAACTATGGATGTTTGCGACACGAAGGGCACCGCAAACACGCTGCTGTCCCATAGGGGTTCAGGAACCTGGGTCAATAATGCCGGAACACAACACAAGATCATTATGGCGACATACTTAAGACCGAAGGTCTGGCAAAGACCATCCAAACGGGCTCGGGGCCCTACCACGTAGCTAGAGTCGGTTGTTTTGTCGCCTTTTACTACAGGCCGACCCCAGCCGCAGATGAGGCTGTCAGTATTCTTTCTCCGCTTCTGCGCGTAGAAAAAAGATAGAGTTTTTGCTGAGATGTGTATAATGTGTATAATAGTAATAATTTCTAAGGGCGGAGTGAGAATACTGACTCCTGCAGCCGGAACCAGCCTGCCGTAAAAGGCGTGCAAACAATCCAAACTATGTTGCCGGCTTCAAGTCTGTTTAAATGACAATCACCCCTTCTCTATAAGTATGCCGCTATAACCTTTAATGAACCTTGTATTGTTTTCCGGGATTAGTGACCCTGGTTCGAGTAACCCTACGCTCGTTGCAAACATTTATAGGCAACGGTAACTGTTTCTGTTAAATGAGCGGTTGGCCTGTCCGCTGCTCCTTAGCAATAAAAAATGGCGTACGCCTGGCAAAAAATATTTTTTACAAGTGTCAACCGTTCGAACTGCAACCTTGAAAGATAAATCTTGCGTTAGAATTACTTGAGCCTCAAGGTTCTGATGGAACCTCTTAAGCGCCGTCTTTTCCAACTATTAATAACTTATTCAAATACTCTTACTTATTAAAGCTTACATGTTACAAATAACATTACCGTGTCGTTGACAGATAACAAAACCACTCGGCATCGATCTGCGATATTACAATGACTATTGATGTCACGCGTCGTATCCCGGACAAACAGCCAAATGTTTTCCCACATTTCAAATACCGACCCAATTTCTTGAGATTTGAGGCCGACACGCGCCCTTTATTCGTAATGGACTTATCCATAAATGTCAAACAGCGCACTACGACTTTTTTATAAATTTGTCGCAGACATACACTAAAATGAGTCACACTTCAAAAATCTATACTATTCTTTAAAACAAAGATAAAAGAACGACTATAACGTCTTTAACGTCTCTCTGCTTAACTCGGGTTTACCCTTACCGGAAACGGATACTAATGTATTTCCGACACGTTTAGGTTTACGGATTGACCATTTACACATACTGATGATTTTAGTCACATCTTTGGTTTTCTTTTTTCATTATGTTTTCGTTTACCGTCGGTACGTGACAATTATATTATAAAATTAACGTTAGGTGAAAAATATTGTCAAAGTGGTACATACCATCGTGTAAATCGAACCCGTGGCATCAAGGTTAGTCTCCAGGAGTCACTTAGCTTCCACGTTATCCGTTGCAGGGGCGGAGAAAGAATACTGACCTCTGCGGCCGAGGTCGGCCTGTCGTAAAAGGCGACAAAACATCATCCTAGCTACGTAGTAGGGCCCCAAGCCCGTCTGGCTGGCGACCACCTTTGGTTTTAAGTATGTCGCCATAATAACCTTATGTTGTATTCCGGCATTAGTGACCCAAGTTCCTGTACCCTTAAGGGGCAGCAGCGTGTTCGCGACGCCACTAGCGTTGCAAACACCCATATGCGAGGGTAACTGCTAAACTCTAAGCTCTAAACTAGTGTCTGGGCCGGCAGACAACTAATCGGCCAATCTTGTGGCCCAGGCCGGCGCCAGTCCGCCCCAGATCCGGATTGACATGGATTTGAGAGAGGCACAGGCGGAAAAGTACGCGTGCCTACACTCTAGCAACGTATTTGCAAGCGGCGTAAACTAGCATGAGGGGCTGCCCGCGACCGCTTTTTACGGCGGTTGGAGGTCACTGGACGTTATTTGGCGTCATGGTCTTATCCTACTTTGACAGGACAGCCGATGATTTTCCGCCCCACCGCCTCCTTCGCGGACATAACTATTTTGCAGAAAAGCAACGGCGGTCCATCCGCATTCTCTCCCGGCCACAGCCAGAGCCAAAGCCGGCCAGTCAACACAAAGTGACTGTGTGGGCCGCCGTGTCCTGTGTACTGTAGTGGTACCCTGACTGACTTACCCCTGAGACCACGAAGTAACTAGTAGTTCTTCCAACCACTTCTACAAAGACACCAATGAGCTCCAATCAAACAGGCTTCAACCGCTATTTTAATATTTTTAAATTAATATACCTGTACAATTACATTTTCTATGTACATATAAAAAAGATCGGCTAAGTAACAAATCTTAGTATTATAAAGTAGACTGAAAGATGTTGAAATTTTTCGGGAACAATACAATTTTCTTTGACAAATAAAAGTAAATTGCCCGAATCCCTAGATTACAGACATAAAATTTCAATCTACGTGATTCGTTGTTTTCCCAATTTCCTCTAGAAAACTTGTTGGGACACCAATTCTGTCTGGTGCCGCCAAAATTACGTTATAACTTAATAATAGAATCCGATATTCGTTGACCTTTCCGGAGTGGGCGAGTTTTACCATATCTATCGATGTACCCCTTGACCCTCGCGAGGGGACCGGCTCAAACCCTTTACTACAAGCAATTGAATGGTTAGTTTTTTCTGTAATACTTCTTACAATTATAAAGAAAACTCACAATGTTACATTTGTATTCCATATTTCTTTTCTTAATAAATAAATATACAATGGAAATGGCAGTTCCTAAACGTTGACGCCTATTAGTACCAGGAACTTTTAATTACATTCTGTGTGTTCTTTCTTTCTGTTATTAGAATTCTAGTAACCTTGGTTAACCTATGATCATGTAAACAAGCTAAACAACTTACAAGCTTTCTACAGTATTTAGAAAAACTTTATTTATGAAAATATAATTAAACAATTAAAAAGAAAAGAATTAAATTGAATTAAGTAATTTTATAATAAACACTTAAAGTCTCTAGTATGATTACACCCGGGGTGTGGATTCGCAGCACAGGGAAGCTTTCTGGTCTTAAAAAAACTATGTGCGCTGGGAACTTTTCTTTGGCCCGTTTGATCCCGTGACGCGTGGGGACTTAGTGGGGAACTCAGAGGTACCCTGTGGTCACGGTGATACTATGTAGGGACCTCAGCCGCAGAGGACAGCTGGAGTCGACAGGCAGTAGTTGTACGAGGTCGGTCACGGACCGAGATTGCACCGTACGGGAAGGAAGGATTGCTCGAGAGCAGTGGACTGTATGAGAGAGGATTGGATAGGAGCGGTGGCAAGACAGACGCGATGTCTTCCAACGGGCAAAGAAATTCGCACTGACCTTGATTCCACCCCTTCCCGGTTCGGTTCAGGTCGCTGAGGAACTGTTGGATGGCACCAGCTATAGCACAACACTGAACACAGATTTAATGGCACGGCCAATTAGAGTAACCAGGGAGGTCGAACGTCGACCGTCCCGTCCAGTTATTTATAATTATCGCACACGGTGCAAAGGCGTCATCCTTTGTCAAACGTTGACACAAGAACACAGTTTTTCCGTCCCACCCTCGCTTACCATTATTACCTCACCGAGAGTGAGGGTAGATAACAAAAATCAGGTGCCGGGATTTCAAATACCCTTATGCAAGGATCGAACAGTAGTGCTGCTTGTTGGTTCACAATCTGTACGGTGGTCGTGCAGCCCGTAATTCACAATCCGTATCCGATACCCAGGCACTAGGTGAGACCAGGAGTGGGCGCCGGCATCTTTCGCGAAGCAATTAAAAATTCACGGAATGGAATGGCGACATTTAGGTCCGGTTGAAATATAATAAAAAAAAAATCAAACATTTAAATGAAATATAATTACCCAACCCAGAATTAAACCCCAACTGTTTATATACCGGACGATCACCATTCCACTACGCTATGAGGTACAAAAGAAAAGATTACATTTTAACTTAAACGCAAATACATGTAGTTACCGATAAATGTATCGAGTGAAGCAATGACCTTTGATATTTATTTCGCCGGTACATCGAGAAATCCGTCTTATCATAACATCACGCTAATCTAGCAAATAAATCTCCCAGCTATGTGCTTGGGTTACATTATATGAACTAATACGAGTTTATTATTCATATGAACAATCTTGTATACAATTCTTCGGTGGCAATTTTTAATAAACTACTGACTACAAAAACCAAAAGCTTATTATTTTTAAGTATGTATTGAAATTTATCATTCATGGAATTTTAACAAATAAATGTTCTAGAATAATAGGTTCTTATTAAGATACATACATACAAGCCACCGATGTCAACAACACACGCGTGGAATACACAATGGGAATTAATTATCGCGGCCATATCTCTCCTGGTTTCTTGTGGAGGCAGGACTGATTTGGATCAAATTAATATGATAATAGAATGTTAATGAAGAAAAATACCGCGGCGAAACATATTTAAAACTTACCGGAATGATTAAATAGATAAGGTAATTACTAATTTTAAGATACTCGTTGTCACATCTCGTTACGTTGTTAAACCACTATTAAGAAATACATAGCCATAGCAATTTTCACACTATTAAAAAGTTGAAGAAACGCTTGTAGAATAGTAAACGTATCATCAATCCAGACACGAAAAACTAGTCAACCGCAACAAAACCTATTGGAATTAATTATATTAAACTTACCAAGGGGGTTGAAAAATGATGCAAATCGCTTTTAATTTTCTTCTTTATTTTAGTATAGCACTGATTTTCGAGAACAAATAATCACAAATATGAATCACATATAGTTGTCGTGCGAAAACTCTGGCGTCGAAAATTCTTGTCCTCTTGCGCGAACTCACCTTTATATATTTATATCGAGACGGCCTACTCCCTCCCCGAGGCGACAATGCGTACTGCTCAGATTTCTAGATTTTTTGAATGACGAGATAGAAGTATGGAACGAACGGTTCCCGCAACAAGCCACGAACTAAACTATTGTCTATCTTCTAAAAAAATCTTGTGGAACTGAGATAGCAATAATCGAACCGAGCGAGATGGAATTATTCACAGGTCGTTGGCCCGTTGTTCGCTATTGTATTCGCTATTCTTTCTCGATATTTCTAAGCTCCTATGTTGTGGTCGTTTGTTATCAGATGTTCTAGAAAGTTGGATTTCCGATATCAACGATTACCTTATATGGTCGTTATAATGCCATCACTAGTTAAAGCGCGCGGTTTCCATTCGATTGTAACAACTAGTTATTTTGTTTGTTTGTGTGTAATGATTTTTTGTATTTATTTTATATTTTTAGAACTTTGTTACGACGTCTCAATATATTATCGTTAGTAATATTGTTTATTATTGAAAAAATTTTTAAAGCTTTCGTTTAGTCGTAGGTTTTTGGAAATAATCAAAGTTAATTTAAATTGTGTTACAAAATAAATATAAGAATGGATGGTGCACTCTGGTGGTGCATTTGGAAAGTAATTCACGTTCCAATTAACCATAAGCATAATTCGGCATTGTGCGCCACTGAGTCGCACTATGCTCTGTAATTGGAAAACTACCAGTGACATCTTCACAACTATAAATAGACACACAAAACAGCATAGGTGTATACCATAAACAAAATCGCATACACTACACTACTAAGAGTGAAAGCCTGCACTATAAGATTTCGTATTAAGTAAAATTGAAACCCAAAACGGAATTTGCGTAAACCCTTCATGGTTTACAATATTTATATACATTTTACCATAATATTTTCTATATTTTTACGAACCCAGTGATGCTTTATATATAATAAAACAGGATTTTGGCATATTAAATAACAAGGTTACCGTTTCCGCATAATATTTTCTTGTATCATTCCCAAGCTACGACTTGTATTGCATGTTTATTTACTTACTTGCGCGTGTTGATATTACGGATTGCTGAATATTTTGCTAGGTTCGAAGTAAGAGATGATTTTATGGATCAAAGGAGGTCAATTTAACCAAATTGGTGTCAGGCGTTTAGCGTGAAATTTAATATGAGGCGTGTAGTTGCAAAGCCCGCTAAAACTTTTTTGTTTAACAAATTGAAGATAAACTTGTATATATCGTTACAAAGCATTCTAAACATATATCATCAATAAATCATCATAAAGCAATATAAATAAATATACTGGCTCAATTTAGACAGCGTCATAATCCCAAAGTTAGTAGTAGCATAGCACTTGTGTTATGAGTACTAGACAACTAATATATTACTTATATACTTTATTTTTTGTAAATAAATACATATTATGCATAAACACCCAAACTCGAGACGGGAATCGAACCCGTGACTTCCGCAAGCGTATTGAAGTGCGTTAGCCACTACGCCATAGAGGTCATCATTTAATATGATTAAACCCTTATAACATGAAAAACGTGATTTACTTGTTTACCACAAAGGAAAAATAAGTTTAGCTTTTGTCTACAGTTTCTCCATTTTACTTTCCTGTATGCCTGACCCACACAGCTATTACAAAAATAAAGTTATATATGAGATTTAATGGGTGTAGGATGATTATTTTGTACAATTATTGTTTTTAATAAATAAATGGAATAAAGTTGCCTACAGCAATAGAAAAAACACTTACATTAAGATCCGAATTATTTGCATCATATAAATATTGTCCGTGCAGATCGAGCTCACAGATACAACAGTTCCAGTCGAGTTGCCACGTCATGCTGTCATTGTTGCCCTTCTTGACACTTTTTTTCTTGAGTAAGGAGGTACGAGATATCAACCTTGGTTTTCATAAGGGAAACATCCGATTGCTTCCCAACCTCGAATAGAAAAAGATTCCTCGTATCTAAGGTGAACTAGCTGAAGATGTAATTTATGACCTTAATGACGCAACGGCTTGTACCAATAATATGTATTTATTTACAAAACTATATAAGTATTATATTAGTATATTAGTAACCACATCACAAGCCTTCGACTGTATTCCTCGTGCGATAATCTGGTGGGCATTGCGATTCAAAAGGGTTCCAGAGGCCTATATTGACATCATCCAAGACATGTACCATGACTCCGATTCCGTAGTTCGGACCGCTGTTGGCGACACAAAACCTTTCCCCATCACCGTTGGGGTGCACCAAGGATCCGTCCTTAGTCCGTTTCTGTTCAGCGTGGTATTAGACGTATTGTCAGACAGCATCAGAAACTCACATGAGCAGCCCCCGTGGTTACTCATGTATGCTGATGATATCGCGCTGACAGATTCGGACAGGGGTAGGCTGGTGCAACGCGTGAAGGTGTGGAAGGAGTCGCTTGAGAACGGTGGTCTGAAGCTCAATGTGGCGAAGACCGAGTACTTGGCCTGTAACTCCACAGATCCCACACCCGTACGCATAGACGGCAACACGGTCGAGCGCACGGACCATGTGAAATACCTGGGATCTGTGTTTCATGCGTCTGGTGACATCGATTGCGACGTCAAGGCACGCATTGCTGCCGCGTGGGCCAAATGGCGTGAGGTGACTGGTGTCATTTGTGACCCCAAGATGCCGGTAAAATTGAAGGGACAGGTCTATAAGACCATCATTAGGCCTGTCCTTTTATACGGCTGTGAAACGTGGCCGGTGTTAGAGAGACACAAGCAAGAGCTGCGTGTCACGGAGATGAATATGCTGCGGTGGATGTGTGGAGTGACGCGGAAGGACCGCGTTAGGAACTCCCGCATTCGCGGCAGTCTTCATGTCCGTGACATTGCGGATAAATTGCAGGAGTGTCGGCTCCGTTGGTACGGCCACGTTTTGCGGCAACCGGATGATTACGTGGGAAACAAATGTCTGGCCATGCCGCCTCCGCCGGGCCCCGGCAGGAGGGGTAGACCCAAAAAGTGCTGGCTTGACGTCGTAAGGGGTGACATGCGTGCTAATGGGCTCACTACCAGGGATGCTGAAGACCGTGCGAAGTGGAGTAGAAAAAGTCGGAAAGCGGACCCCGGGCGCCGAAACGGAAGTTTGGGTTGCAACTGGGATGAACGCTGAGATGATGATGATGATGAGTAACCACATCACAAGCGCTCTCTTCTTACTTCAGGACTAGATGGTGCTGTGTGTGTGGTCACAGTTTTTTTATTGCTTACGGTCAGCAGACAGGCCAACAGTTACTTAATAGTAATAATAATACTTACCTTCGCTTTTGAATGTTTGTGAAATTAGGAGTACCGCGAACACGCTGCTGTCCGCATAGGGGTCATTAATGTTATATAGCGGCATACTTAAAAACTAAGGGTTGTTGCTATCCAGACAGGTTTGGGGTCACTCGGGTTGTTTTGTCGTTTTTTTTTACGACAAGCCGACCCTGGCCGTAGAGGTTTATTTTCTTACTCCGCCCATGCCCGGAGAAAAAGTTTATTTATTTGTCACCATTTAATAGAACTAAATAAATAGCTTAATTCTTATTTTTGGCCAGTAATCATAACACATTAGATTTTTTTCAACCAAAATAATCGATATAAACAAAAACATATACGTCAAACTCAAGATCATATTCCAAGATCATAAAAAATATGTTTTTATCATCTTTTTCGTGGTATTCAGGAATTTTTCCAGTAAAAACAAACACAAACTTTTATTTTTGTCGCAAGTGAAGAAGCGTGAAGGGCGTTTCTATCTCCCCATTCAATTGTTTGGCTTTTTTATGACCTACATTCCTCGATAGCTTTATTCCGTTTAACGACCCTTCTGGATACTACAACCGTTTTTCTGTGTTCCGAATGTTATTACGCAAATATTTAAGCATTTTTTGATTGACCTATAGCAAAATTGACATCAAAAACGTTCTCTACAACAACTTAAATAAAAGAAAATTCTCAAAAAGGGTAGTGAAGAGTTTGGTTGAAAGTTGTCATATCGTTGTTAACAAAATGCCAGGTTATTTAAACAATGCTAGCTAACTTTCATTTATTTAATTAAAAAAGCTTCAAATGCAATAGAAAGGTTTAATTCGTTTAACAATTAACAATTTATTCTTATTTTTTCTATAATTTGTATAATCTGCTGATTGTAAGATTTTTTTATTACTATAGGACAACAGACAGGCTGACGGCCCGCTTAGAATTTAGCAGTTACTCTCGCCTATGGGTGTTTGCAACGCCAGTGGCATCGCAAACACGCTGCTGTCGCATAAGGGTGCAGGAACTTGCGTCACTAATGCTGGAACACAACACAAGGTTATTATGGCGGCATACTTAAGACCAAAGGTGGTCGCCATCCAGACGGGCTTGGGACCCTACCACATAGCTATGGTGGGTTATTTTGTCGCCTTTTACGACAGGCCGACCCCGGCCGCAGAGGTTAGTATTCTTTCTCCGCCTCTGCACGGATAAAAAGATCTGATGTTTTATTCAATACGAGAAATCATTTTATAATATCAAATACAGTTCCTTGTTTGACAGCCAGGGGTCACTATTTTGGTTCTAATTACAGCCCTATGGCTGTAATTAGGGTAACTATTGGTTATCGTTGTTCAGTACGGGGGTCTTGTTTATTATTCAAATGATTAGTATATTTTATATGTTCATTATTTTTAAAAAGTATTTACATATTTTAATTTTTTGCTATTAAGAACTCAAAATGAAAGAGGGTGAATGGTCGGCGCTCTCGTCAGTTGACATTGACGTCTGTCAACTTTGAAATTTCGGTGTTTAATTTTTCGTTTATCATTAAAAATTGCTTTTGGTAGCTATAAAAACAAGTACTTTTTGTAATTTGTGATCTGGTTAGCTCGAATTGAAACTGAATTGTCAGTACCGCTATGTGTTTCAGATTGACAGCTTTCTCATAGCTTCAAATTTTACCTTCAAATCATATTTGTTTTCATATCATATTATGTAATATTAAATTATCAATTATAGACCGTTAAATTGAAAAACAAAAGATTTTTAAAATGAAATTTGCAAATGTGCCCATTCGAGTGTAAAGCAAATTAAGGTCTATTGAGTGAGTCGCGTGTTGGAAGGGTGCTTGTGACGGCATTCCGCGATTACTGTGTTTGCAAGGGGGTGTCAATATTTGAGGGGATATATGCGTCTTCATGAAATCTTTTATATTGTTTTTTACTATTAATTTTCTTCAATACTATTGAGTACTTAGTTTCTATTATAAATAATTACAAATAATAGTATATTTAAAGGGTTTGTGAGGGAGTTTCTTTCGCCGTTTCTTCTCCCCCAGCTATAAGCACTCCGAAACGGTAGTAGATTAGTATAGGATCGGCTTCACCGGTGGAGCCGATAGTCCCCAATTAATAGTATTCTTGCCATTCGTGGCTGCTATCAACTATCCCCATGCAGCGTTCGAGCCGGGAGCGCGCCTCACAGGAGACGCGCCCCGAGCACGCTGCCACGGCTGATCGACCCCGCTCCCACGGGGTCGGAATGCCTTTTCCGCCCGGTGTTGCTGTCGTTAGTCATCTGAGACGATGACAGTCTTAGCTGTAAGAAAAAAAAAATTTAATGGGTACAAAAACGATCTTAACGTTTTCTTAAAATATGTTTTCATTTAATAGTATTGGTTAAGCGCTTCATCATATCCCTTTTTTCCCCTGCATACCCGTAAGTTGGCTTAGATGCTGTGGCGCTTAACGGTGATTTCAAATAAAACTACTCGACCACCGCCGCACCGCCCTCTTCTTGGTTAACGCCCGCGACGTCGGTAATTACCGAAGAGTCTTGAATAACCCGCACGAATTTTTATGTGTGTTATTGTAAACCACTAATTATAAAAGCCTAGACTCCAAACCGCAGAACCAGCGGTGGATGGTAGCAGATCGGAGAACCTCAGGTGAGTCGCCGCTCTTTCTGACTTGCTGGGTATTTCCATCTCCTTTCCTTTCAACGTTAAACCAGCACCACTTCGGTCAACATACTATTGTTGATCGAAGCAGCACCACCTTTGTTTCATGCACCGCGGCTACCATCTTTCGAAACATAAGCCGCACCATTCTTTATACGGTCCTTCAGCCCACCAACTATCTTACTAGTATGACATGAAAATCTTTATTCCAAACATTGATAGACAGACATGTATACACTAAAACAAATTATTTGCAGATTATTTAAATATTAATATTAGATTGAAGGCTACAATTTTCTAACCCTTAGAGACTTGAGTGAAGCCATCGTATGACTAAAGCAATCTATTCGTCGAAATCATATCGTATAATTGAGTAATAATAAATAAAATAAATATATTGGGACATTCCACACAAAACCATCCCAAACTAAGTTGTGCACTTGTGTTATGGGTACGTGATAACTGATATACTACATATACCTAGTCAGGTCATAAATTCTGTCACATGTTTAATGTAAAATAATTGTAACAAGTTTATTCATTATGTAACCATTCATATACCAAAATGAACTTAACAAAACATAGATTCTTATGACATTAAAGTTTATTCAAAATGACCTCCGTGATTTTGAATACAAGCCTTCAATCTGCGCGGCCAGTCGTCTATCGCAGCACGAACGAGGTCCATGTCAATATCGGCGGCTGCCTTAATCAAGGATGTCTTGAGTGACTCCAAATTGGGATGAGGCTTTGAGCACGCCTTTTGCTCCAAGTGTTGCCATATCTTGTAATCTAACGGATTCAAATCTGGACTGGAGGAGGGCCAGTCTTCGTGCCGGATGAAGTCGATTTCACGCGCCGCCAGCCAGTCTTGTGTGCTCTTCGCTCTATGAGCTGGCGCCGAATCTTGTTGGAATACCCAGTGCCTGTTATTGAACATGGTATGAGAAACAGGTTCCACAAGGTTCGTCAGGACTGTATTTTGATACACAACAGCATTCGTTTTTACACCTTTCTCACAAAAATGTACCTCTGTTAAGCCCCAATAAGAAACTCCCAACCATACCATGAGCGAGGATGGAAAATGACCTCGTTGGACAAGCGGAATACGGTTGCTCGCTTCTTCACTACTGTGTGCGTACACCTTATCATTTTGTTTGTTGTAGCTCTCTTCTACGGTAAACATTTTTTCATCCGAAAAAAGAATTTCCCGATATTTTTTTCCCGCGTACCGCTTCAACAAAGCGCGGCATCTCTTCAGTCTCAGGTCCATTAGACGAGCATTCAAACGATGTCCTGTTTTTCTTCGATATGCCCGAAGCCCTAAGTCTTCATTTAACACCCTTTTCACCGTGGTTCTGCTTAACCCCATCTGAAGGGCCAACAGTTTCTGCTTACGTTTGGGATTTCTTTGAATTCGTGCCTTCACAGCTTTTATCACTGCTGGAGTCCTAACAGACCGAGGGCGACCACTTCTTGACCTGTCATCTACACTAGAGTCTTCATTGTATCGTTTGATGGTACGATAAACGAATCTTTTGGTTATATTCAAATTTTTCAGTATGTTAAAAATTTGAATTGGCGCGTAACCGCAACGATGCAACGCAATAACTGCAACACGGTCTTCTTTAAGCGTCCACTCCATATTTAAAAATAAGTAAAATTCTAAAAGTATACATTTTTATTTTCATGAACAATTCGAAATTCGAATTCAATAAACTTTTTTGTGGCCAGCATTCTAAAAGAAAAGTTTTTACTGTGTGACAATACTTATGACCTGACTAGGTATACTATTTTGTTGTAAATAAATACATATTATACATAAACGCTGGATGGGAATCGAACCCGTGACCTCCGCAAGCGTACGTGCGTTAGCCGTTACGCCAGGAGGTCGTCTACTAATAATAACAGCCTATAGCGTCCCACACCTGGGCTCAGGCCTCTCGTTAGGGGGAATGGACCGTATACCACGCTTATCTAAGGTGGATTGGCGGTTACCATACCGGTGATATCCGTATGTAGGTTTCCTTGCGAAGTTTTCCTCCACCGTCGGTACATGACATATATGCGCATTAGGTGAAAAAACTGCTCAAGTGATGCATGCCTCTGTGGGTTTCGGACCCGAGAATAAAACAGATAAAGCTCTTGAGATATTAACATACATTATAGTCTTATTCAAAAGGGTACTATTTCAATTGTTGTATGAAACTGAGCTTTGAGCACGGATGAGCGCAACCAGCCCGCTAATTGGCGGTCGTGGCAACGGAAGTTCTCGCTCGAAACTTCCGTCCTACTGTAACTGTTCTGACACTGTATACATGAATTTAAATTAACCTACAGAAATATCTTACTTCGAGATTTTTTAACTGATATTTCTCTTCTAAAAGTGCATTAAAAATTCATGATCATTATAAAATCTCGGTCGGAAATAGTTTTAATCGTTAATTATATAGGCCTGTAATTTTTTCTTGCTAAGAAACAGCAGACAGGTTGGTTTTGGGGTGTACTCCTTGAACAGAATAAATGTATTTTATATTAAATTATTCGTTTAATTAAGCAACGTTTGTAATTAAATTAAATCCAATTAAATGTTACATTAGCATCGATAATAGTAAGAAACGTCGATAATTACTTTCGAATTTTTTTATAAACTGCAGCCCTAGCAATGTCAGTTTGACATATGTCACAGAGATCAAGCTATCTTTTATGAACTATAGGGGTGTAAAGGGCAACTACAAAGACTTCGCGGCACTATTCACTTCAGACCCTACAGCCATGGTTGTTTCTTGTCCGTCGGCAGACATCGCTTTCGTAAGAGCCAAGTAACTGTTAATTACAAAACGGGACACAAAGGGGTCACTGCACAATTTCGTAAGAGTTTTCCGAGAATCTAAGTAAGCCAGGACTACCGTGCCAAGGGCGAACACGTCTACTGATCAGCCAAAAAACTGATGACAATATTGATGAAATAAAATTATATAAGCCTTATAGAATATACTTAAATTTCGTTTACACTTTTTTCAACATTTTTCGCTGCTCGCCTACAATTTGACATGACCCTATATTTCGCATATACCAAACTATTACTCAGGCAACATAAATTATGTGTCTGTAACGTGCGTAACGCTAATGTGTTTACGCCTCAGTAAATGTCTTGCCGAAAATATTTTGTACAACATTTTGGATTCAATAAAAATAGAAGTATTTAAATTCATGTATTACGTGGTAAATACAGGTACGTTGTAGTCAAATCGTTTCCGACTGGAGAGGTAAAATAGAGGATATTATATAGACGATCCTCTTAGGTAGTTTTCTCCTAAATAAATATCTCCATATTGTAAGGCACGCAAATTCACCAAAGTGTCTAACCTGCCAATTCGCAAACGTAGCTTTGTACTTCTAGCAGGTGGCCCAAGTACAACAATGGTATGTTTTGATTAGTTTATTATAATACTTTTTTAGTTTTAGCTTATTTTCTACTGAGAATACTGGCCCCTGCAGCCTGGGTCAGCCTGTAGTAAAAGGCGACAAAACAACCTACATAGTAGGGCCACAGGTACGTCTGGATGGCAACCACCCTTGATCTATAAGTTTGCCGCTATAATAACTTTATATTCTGACATTAGTAACCAGGTTGTATACCTCCATGCGGACAGCAGCGTGTTCGCAGTGCCCCTAGCATCGGAAACATCTAGACGACGACTATCTGTTCTTCAGAAAAAAAAATTAAGACAATAAACAAATGAATTAATAATAACTAAGAGTAGTAATTATGTTAGTATCTACTCAAGAAGCAATAATATTACACAAGCTCTCTCGTCTGTAAGCAAATCCTTTAATGTCGTGGTACATATTACATTACCCACATAAACCCCTTTTGTTTTGCACTCAGAAGTACAAAAGAGGCAATATGAGTTGTTCATTGAGAAAATTGCGTAGGATAATATTACTGCCACTTGTTGCTACGCGACCGGGCTGACGCATGCGTAAATACGTTTTACGCATAATTTTAATACGCCAGTACTACTTGTTCTTGATTACCTTCTTTGTTTTCTACCTTTAGATGATTTTATTTTACCAAGCCCATTGCCACCTGCCTAAATTTGTTTTTACAGGACGACTTTTATCTAACTTACAATTCCAGAAAGGAAAATATACGTCACCTTTGACGCTCTAAACTAGTTTCTATTGGTCTCTGGTTGGATCACATGGATCAATTACTTCTGTCATGATTCTTCTTAAAAAATCAAAAAGGTTTAGCTTTTCCTTTCATAACTGGGTAACAGGTACACCTGGCTCGTAAGGTTGATTTGTGCCTTTTAACATTTTGACGACATTTGTGTCGTAACGGTTAACACAGTACGCTTGCGGAGGCCACGGCTTCGATTCCCGTCTCGCGTCTGGGTGTCTATATACCTAGTCAGGTCATAAATTCTGTCACATGTTTAATGTAAAATAATTGTAACAAGTTTATTCATTATGTAACCATTCATATACCAAAATGAACTTAACAAAACATAGATTCTTATGACATTAAAGTTTATTCAAAATGACCTCCGTGATTTTGAATACAAGCCTTCAATCTGCGCGGCCAGTCGTCTATCGCAGCACGAACGAGGTCCATGTCAATATCGGCGGCTGCCTTAATCAAGGATGTCTTGAGTGACTCCAAATTGGGATGAGGCTTTGAGCACGCCTTTTCCTCCAAGTGTTGCCATATCTTGTAATCTAACGGATTCAAATCTGGACTGGAGGAGGGCCAGTCTTCGTGCCGGATGAAGTCGATTTCACGCGCCGCCAGCCAGTCTTGTGTGCTCTTCGCTCTATGAGCTGACGCCGAATCTTGTTGGAATACTCAGTGCCTGTTATTGAACATGGTATGAGAAACAGGTTCCACAAGGTTCGTCAGGACTGTATTTTGATACAGAACAGCATTCGTTTTTACACCTTTCTCACAAAAATGTACCTCTGTTAAGCCCCAATAAGAAACTCCCAACCATACCATGAGCGAGGATGGAAAATGACCTCGTTGGACACGCGGAATACGGTTGCTCGCTTCTTCACTACTGTGTGCGTACACCTTATCATTTTGTTTGTTGTAGCTCTCTTCTACGGTAAACATTTTTTCATCCGAAAAAAGAATTTCCCGATTTTTTTTTCCCGCGTACCGCTTCAACAAAGCGCGGCATCTCTTCAGTCTCAGGTCCATTAGACGAGCATTCAAACGATGTCCTGTTTTTCTTCGATATGCCCGAAGCCCTAAGTCTTCATTTAACACCCTTTTCACCGTGGTTCTGCTTAACCCCATCTGAAGGGCCAACAGTTTCTGCTTACGTTTGGGATTTCTTTGAATTCGTGCCTTCACAGCTTTTATCACTGCTGGAGTCCTAACAGACCGAGGGCGACCACTTCTTGACCTGTCATCTACACTAGAGTCTTCATTGTATCGTTTGATGGTACGATAAACGAATCTTTTGGTTATATTCAAATTTTTCAGTATGTTAAAAATTTGAATTGGCGCGTAACCGCAACGATGCAACGCAATAACTGCAACACGGTCTTCTTTAAGCGTCCACTCCATATTTAAAAATGAGTAAAATTGCTAAAAGTATACATTTTTATTTTCATTAACAATTCGAAATTCGAATTCAATAAACTTTTTTGTGGCCAGCATTCTAAAAGAAAAGTTTCTACTGTGTGACAATACTTATGACCTGACTAGGTATAATATTTATTTATTTACAAAAAAGTATATATGTATAATAGTATACCAGTTGTACCCGTAATACAAGTGCTGTGTGCTACTTAGTTTGGACCTAGATGTCGTTGTGTGAATTGTCCCAATATATTTATATTTATTTATTATTATTTATTCAATGACGACCTCCGTCAGACAACGACTTTCGCGTGTTAGTATGCCTACGGGGCTCACGGTCGATTTATATCCCGAGTCTGGGTGTTATTATTTTCTCAGCCTAATAACTTGCTCTACTATATTTGGTCTTCTTGATCTACTACACAATACAATCGTTTATATTTATTCTATGAAAATATAAACTTGATGACTAGATATTATAAGAAAACATATACAAGTTAACATTTTACATACTCATAAAAATCATATTTCACGAGCACATTCATTTTACCACGAGGGACCCTCGAAAGGGCGATAAAACTCAAGGACAGCATCCGATTGGAGTGCCCTTTGCCCGTCAATTTCCATGAGTACATGCTTATGTTGCGATGTGAAGGCAACATGATAGAACTTTAAACGTATTTCTTTAAATCTGTGTAAAATATTGTACGTCTCTATATTTTAGCCAGAAGATCGAGAAAATTAACTTCAAATATTTCATTATATTTGTTAGAAAGTTTGTAAATTACATTATACCCGCACGGACATGGAAAATTTTCTATCTATCATAAATTTTCTATAAAACCAATATAGTTGTGATGAACTGAGGGGAACATTGCTAATGCAGCACAGTATATATATATATATATATATATATATATATATATATATATATATATATATATATATATATATATATATATATATATATATATATATATATATATATATATATATATATATATATATATATATATATATATGCTATATTGTATAGAGCCGAAATAAATGATTTTGATTTGATTTAATTACCTTATTTAAATATTAATCACCACACTAATCATTAGATGTGGTAAAGACTCCCACTAATTCCGGAATCCATCCTCCATAAATTATTTTAATTATTATTGTAGTGGTACACAAAATTTTAGGCAAAAATTTCGTGTCGCGCTACAATAATAAACTTAACCAATACAACAATATTTATGAGAGTTTTCTTGTGATGGGTAGTATATGCATCTTCCTAGACGTAGTAAGTTTAAAATTTCCTACATATTTAATTTTAAACAATTTCAGTTGCTTCCCTACGATTGAATAATAATAAAGTTACCATCTGTTATCGAGTGACACATTTGCCTGTTTACTGAATTCCAGCAAAAAAAATTGTCAAAGGTACAATAAAAACCATAGAAATATAAATTTTTAAATATAAAATTAATTATTTTTTCTGTCTATTTCTATTCTAAACTTATAATATAATTTTGTTTTAGTGCTATTTAAGTTTATTTTTAATTTTCTTTCTTTAAATTTGATGCGTACTTATGTGGATTTTTTTTAATGTAGACTCTTGTCGCGTCGGAGTGGCGCCTATTCCCCCTTCCGCCTCCCGTTATGTGTGGGCCAAGTCAAATACTGCCACCTTTTTATTACATACGTAAACAACATAACTTATAATTATGATATAAAATGATATAAAATTAAATGAAGTTTTCAGTGTTTTATCAAGCAAATCCTTATTATATCTTAGTTATTTTTTTTACCCAACCATTGTGAATATGAGTAAATAATTACCTCGGACTTTGGCGAGATAATACATAATACGAGAACCCTTACATTTAGATAAATATTGTATAAGCTGCCGTGAGCATGGCAAAGCTCAGAAACAAGCGGTTGATACTCTGCATTTCGCCACACCCTTACTATTTATTTACTTTAAAACAAGTACACTAGAAATGTTTAAGAAATTACATTCCGACTCCCGTGGCAATTTTTTAATTCAGCCTACTTTTGCATTGAATTCTTTTGATAATTAGCTTTTTTAAATTTTTCAGTTAACTCTTCTGAAATGTATACGCAATATACGGCATATAAAAGAAATTGCGAATATAGCAGTTCCTTACATGGTCCTTCTGTGTCAGTCCGCTCATTTATCTTCGTAATATTCAGCTCTCACAAGCGTTTATTCAAAACTAATCAATTATCAACGTCATATACAAACGGTATATTATGGTGTATACAATGGTATGGTAATATCAGTATCAAACACCTAAATATTTTGGTGAGCATCCCATGCAATTTATTTTTCAAACCGCATGCCGCTCGTTAATTACACCGCTTGTCTCACGACAGTTCCAAGGGGTAACGCTGTATATAAACACCCCGTTTCTATGTAAATTGCGAGTTCACGTCCACGAACAAGATCCTTCTTTATAACTGGGAGAAGAGTGACGGCATTGAGCTATCCGGCACGAGGTCTTTAGATCAGTTTGACTCTCTGAAATAAACTGGAATATTACAGTCTTTTCCTAAATAGACAGATTTATTCGTCTTTTCTCACAAAGTTGAGAATCAGTGTTCACCCTGCCCTGTAAAACCATTATCCGATTATTTTTCCCATTTTAATGTTATATTTGACGACTTCCTGGCGTAACGGCTAACGAATGTCGGTACGCTTGCGAAGGTCACGATTCCCGTCCAGCGTCTGGGTGTTTATGTATAATATGTATATTAGGTGTTTCAAAATAAACCAATATTTTTTTTTCTATTTCACGTAAAATTCTTGTTATTTATGCTAAAAGAAAAAATATGTGAAAAATTTAAGCCTTAATTAACTTTATTTCAAAATTTTCCATTGATTTAACGTGGTAGGTAAAATAGATTTCTGAACTTTGTTTTGCCAACTTACGGTGTATGTTATGGTTAAACAAAACTGGATTACCACAAACAAACAAATATTTATATTATCATCCAAGAATCAAATCCTGTCCCCAATACAACTAAAATCGTCTCTTCGATGTCTGGGGTCCGCTAGACTAATCTTCGCAATTATTCGTCCTTGATATTCCGCTAATATTTCATTGGTACTATTATATTAGAATTAAATTTTGTATATCTTAATTGTTTTTTATATAAAAATAACAATATTTTACAATGTTTTTGTAAAAAAATATTGTAAAAATTGTATAAAATTGGAAATAAATAATTAAATGCTAATAGCATTTAATTCTTCATTTAGCTTATTTCTATATCTTTATAATAATATTATTATTTAATACGCTTTACTGATCTATTATTTTTCTTTTTCCATGTACACCTGCATATCTACATTAAAGGTAAGTTATTATAATTACATATTCGTTTAAAATTATTACTTGAAAAAAAACTAGTTTCAATATAGTACTAGTTTTACTATAATGATAAAAAGTTATTAGATATATTCTTAAGTAATTTAGCTCCTCTTAAGATTTTAATAGTAATTATGCAACTCCTATATCATATCAGTAGTAGGTTAAAAAAGTAAATACAACATTAATTGATAATATACGAGTAAAACATAATTGACGAATTTCATACAAATAGGATAATAATTTTCAATTTATGGTTTGTTTATAATCAACTCTATATAGCCATATATGTCTAGCTAGATATATATTGTAGATAATATACTATAGAATAGATAGTGAGTCACAAAATCAAAATTACGTATGTTACGAATACACTAGTACAACAAATTACTGAGATGATGATGATGATACTAGAATGTTTTACGTTTAATAAAAAGTATTTAAACAAAAGTTACAAGTTTACAAATATTTAAAAATTAAATAAAGGTACAAACGACAAAAATAAGACTATTAAATAAGAGAAAAATGTATATAAGGAGAAGAAAAGCATATATATTATTATAGTTAAATAAAAGAGATAATTCAATCTAAGCTCTCCCGACGTAAATTAATTCAAGGTAAATAATATTGAATAACCTTACCTGGGAACAATATTAAACAATATATTTTCTTATTTCAGACAAAGTGAAATTTGAACCGGAAAGTAAGTTAGTTTGCGAAAACAATTTGTGTTTAGAAGATCAGTGGCTTAAGCCTTAAGATATTCGTGGTTTCCAATATTGAAATTGTTTTAACAATTTCTAAACTAAAATAAACATTAACTTTATGAAATTACGAATATTTTTGCTAGTTAAGCCAGCTTGTATTCGCTAGAATAGCACTAATGCTTCACATTGCCTTCTTAAATCATTATTATTATGAATATAGAAATATAATAAATGAAAAACAGTAAAAATTTTCAGGTTCGGTCTTTAATAAATTCTAAATCACTCACTCGCTCGTCACTTATCAATTTTAATAAGTAATATATTTTTTGTACATTTCATTATCAGAATTTGTTTTATTTTAGCTATAAATTAAAATAATGTCATAAAAATGTTATTTTGAATATTGAAAATAGTCGCCATATATTTTTAATACAATTACTAGACGTGATAAGTACAATATACAAAAATAATTAAGAAAAAATGTTTTTGGTATATTAGAACCAGTTATTTATTGTATTTTTATCATAATTGAGTATCATATGGTTATATCATAAAATCAACACTATTAAAAGTAAAGATAAATGTCCCTGTGTTTAAAGACGTAAGGCTAAATCTTAATATAGAAATAACGAAGGCAATTATAACTTTAAACAATATTTTCAATGCAAATTAGGTTTCATAAAGTACCAACTAACACATTAACAAGCATTTGTAAAATGAGAAAAGAAAATACGATTAGTAAGAGAAAATATTGAAATAACTAATTTAACTCCATTATTCGAAGAGATTTTAATATAAATATTTTTAGTTTCTTTCTCGTTCAATTGTTATGCCGATCAAAATGAACAATTTGCAAGTAAAAAAATTATGAAGTTTTCGCATGTTCTCAATTAGTTCACATAATTATAGCACGTTATAGGTACAGCTCAAAACCGTTGAAATAAAATCAGCGTTTTTACAAATTGATTTTGATTAATCTTGTGTAAAAATACAAAATACTACATACGTTTCTATTCACACTAGACTTACAATACTAGGTTGTTAATTAACTTGAAACTAAAATCTGATTAGTTAGAAATCGTTATACCCAAGTAATTAATTAATTAATAAAAAATATGAATATTATTCTTCTAAAAATAGTTATATTTTTATTTACAAAGAAGGTTAAATTCCACTGTTAAATCATTCGACCTATTTACATAATGCTTCCGAAATCCTATTCAGTGCGTACTTGTGTTAGCATGTAGTTAAAGTTTGCCAGCCTATGAACACAAACATTAACAAGATTATAATCGGTTGAATGAGTTTAGTCTATTTTGTTGGAATTATCATGTATTATTAGTTTGTGTGTTATCGTCAGTAGAAACGTTTTCTAAATTTGTAACGTTGTCTATGGAAATTTAATTGAATTCCTATGAAATTTAAAGTAGAACAAATTGTTATTATATATAATATAACAAAGAACATTTTATGTGATATATATTTTTATTTGCATTATTGAGAAGATAATTCTATATTCATACATAGGCGAATCTGTATAATATTATGAAGCATTTTTAAATTATCTATTAAAAAATACGTACTAAAATTATTTATGCTGTCTTTTAAGATATTCAAACAATTATGAATAACATTGTTACGCAAATACCACTAAGGTTTCAAATACCAAATTCTGGGGTAATTATTTAAATTAAAGCTACTGGCTAAAATCATAGAGCATACAAAATAAAAAGATTTTCTTATATATTAAGGAAGTATACACATTCATAATGCATACCTGAGCTTTATTGCTTATTGTGTAAGTCAGTTTTTAGATTGGACTATTTAACATAGTTTGTAGTTATATTCACATAACAATTCAAGCTAATTAACTGCTTATAGTGAGTAGTCATTAAAGAGGTAGTAAATAGTATTAAAGTAATTTTGAGTGTTAGATGACTAATATTAGTATAGTTGTATCCGTTCAGGTGTGAAGTTGCAGTTTTTTATTATGTAAGTATAATACAAAATTATTAAGTATTTTTTCGGGCCAGTGCGTTTGTTCACTGCTACCGGTTGCATCGTTTACGTGTCTGCTGAATTCTCATCATTAATCTCGAATTCAAATCTTTCAATTTAAACCCTAAAGTCTACCAAATATGTATTGTGCCAAATAAAGCACAAGAGAATAAATGTATTTAGATAATTTGGTTTTTATTTTTATATATTTTGGTTATGAAATCCACCACCATGGAAAGAAGACCCTATGTCGGTGACTCGTCCGATGCCGAATGCCTTCTGATCCCAAAGTAAGCAGCAGAGCGTTTGTTTTATGGCACTAGACAACTGATATATTGTTTTTATACTTTTTTTTTTAAATAAATATTTGTTGCACATAAACACCTAAGCTCGGGAAGGATATCGATCCGACCCCCACGTGCAACATGCGATAGTCATTGTGCGATGGAGGTCATCGAAATACACCAGGTTGCAGATGATACAAACTAGGACCCTTAAAGAAATAGAAAGTTTTTTTTCATGGTATTAATATTTTTTTATAATCATATTATTAACAAATACACAAATAAAAAAATATAAATATGCTTCTGCGCGGGAATCGTACCCAAAACACGGATCATTTACGTAGCAATTGAATCAAACGAATCGTCAAAACATCTACTGAAAAAATTATTTTATAATATTAAAACAATTATACTTTCTAAAGTTTGTTAACCGTAAACATCTTTATTATGACGGATAAATATTTTATCTGGAACATTGTTATTAAGTGAAATACTTGGCTTAAAACACAACAATTATTGTCAAAACTTTGAACAATCAAGATACGACACCTATTACATATACATTTATCGGCCCAAGCTTATATTAAATTAAAATAATATAAGCATTTATTAACAATTACTGCACTGCAAGGAATTTTACTGGCTACCTTAATAATCAATAGAATATCATTATAATTGGAGCATGATTCTTGTCCACGTGCTAACAGAAACTTATTAATTAAAAAAAATATGTTATATCGAAGTTCTAAAATGCACCAAATTAAAGATATGGTGATGTTGGAGCTACGAACATTTTTATATTAGATGAATTCTCTCATTTTGTAATAATGCTGGGTCCATTAGATAATAGGTGTTGGTAGGCGGACACTGAAAACCTGAAACCTGAAAAACTCCGACACAGCACAATGGTGAGATGTCAGCCACGTTTGTTAAAAATGTAACAGTCAGTCAGTATACTTCTTTATATGTGTGCGATCTTGTTATGCGTTGTTAGATAGATAGATAGAAAACTCTTTATTGTACTAAAAAAAGAAAAACACGTATTAAAAAACTATATAAAAGTAGATAGCACAAAGGGCGGTCTTATCGCTAGAGAGCGATCTCTTCCAGACAACCCAGACGTGGATTATGCTTTGATATGAAAACATTAGGAGGCACATAAAATTTAATCAAATATATATATACACATATATATGTTCTCACATTATATTTATATATACATAAATACACACATATACATATATAGACATACACACACATACATATATATACACATAAATTACATACGCATATATACACACATACATATATACATCCATGCACACCTGCCATGTTATATAAATAGTTAAGTTCACAAAACTATAAAAATTGTAGATAACAATATAACTTACATATTTAGGAATCATCATCATATGTCATGGACAGGTAATGTTTGTATAGTAATTTCTTAAAAATGTATTGAGATTTAGCTTGCCTAATATTTAGAGGAAGGGAATTATACTTGTTGTGGGAAGTTGTTACTTTTTGACAAATATTTTTTTTTTATTTTTTTCTTTCAAACCTGGTGAAATAGTTAATAGTGAACGCTACCGACAAGAAATGATCAATTTGAACCATGCATTGATGATGTAAAATGATTTTACATCACGATAACGCGGCGTCTCATAAAGCAAAGTCGGTCAAAGAAGCATTGAAAGTACTTGGATGAGACATATTATATTCGCATCAATAAGACACGCGCTTGCAGAGCAGCGCTTCACCAATTTCGAAGAAATTAGAAAGTGGCTCGATGAATGGTTTTGCTCAAAGGAAGTTTTTTGGGGTGGCATCTATAAATTGCCTGAAAGATGGGCAAGATGTGTAGAATCAAATGGCGAATACTTTTATTAAATAAGTTTCTTAATTTTCTTGAAAAATGCATAGCTTTTTTCCCAAAAAACCGGTAATTACTTTCCGGCACACCTGGTAGATACAAATTTACGAAGCAATCGGCGGTTTGATAAAAATATTTGCAAGGTTCTTTTGGAAATGATGATGACGGTGCATATATACACGATAAAAATTATGAATATAAAAACTTAAATATATACATACGTATGTATAAAATCGGCGAATCAAATCACCGTATAACCTTTCATTAAATATTCAAAAATATATTGCTCCTGAAGCGTACGGAATCAAAATTTAATCTTATTCAGAAAAGGAGAAAAATCGGTCTCGAGCTTTTTAAAATGTTTTTCATGAAATATTAATTTCATACCTTTTTCTATCTAAATTAAAGAGTTCCGTTTGACATTTGCAATTTACATAAATAAACCAACAAACAAACTTGTATCTATATCAAAAGGAAATAGTACTTTGATCCTATAAAGTTCATCGCTGGCTTGTGACGGATGACCAAACTAATAGAAACAAATTAATATAGTCACAGAATATTTAACAGAGGGCTCTGTCGATAAAAATGCATATTTATGTTTTTGAAATGCAAACCTTGCACACATCTTTCTGGGAAAAAGGAATGATATACATTGAATAAATAAATTGAGGGCTATATCAAGGTCGAAAATAAAAAAATAATAACACAACCTCGCCATATCTTTCTACTTTCAGAAAGAGATGGCGTACGCAGAGCGAAATTCATTTAACTCATTAAAACTGCACATTTCCAATTTCCTTTCTTTTATAAACCAATTTTATAAAGATTTCTTGGTTTTCATATTCGGCTAATTATATCGGTGTATGTAATGGCACTTGTAGAAAAGTCATTCATACAAAATGGTGCGCAAAGTATATCCAGGAAGGATGAGAAGATATGAAATATATGGATATATCAACAAACATCGGTAACAAGATAGGGTGTTAAATAACTGGAATCGGCCGTTCTACATTTTTCTATTGCTGTAGGACAGCAGACACGCTGACGGCCCACTTAGAATTTAGCAGTTACCGTCGCCTATGGGTGTTTGCAACGCCAGTGGCATCGCGAACACACTACTGTCCCATATAGGTACAGGAACTTAGGTCACTAGTGCCGGAACACATCACAAAGTTATTATAGCGACATATTTAAAAACAAAGGGGATCGCCATCCAGACGGACTTGGGGCCCTACCACGTAGCTAGGGTGGGTTGTTTTGTCGCCTTTTACAAGACACCGACCCTGGTCGCAGAGCTCAGTATTCTTTCTCCGCCCCTACACGGATGAATATATATAATTATATATAAATAAAAATAACATTTAGAATATTTGTATAAGATAATGATCTCGAAACGGAAAAATATTAAAAAGGGTCGTAGATAATTAGGAAAATCTACCCTCCTCGTTTTACATAAACTTTTGTCTTTATATTCTTGCGTATAAGAAAACCTTTATAATCTTTTTATCTTTGTTCAATAGAGATTGTAACGTTATTTACTTTATATTATGAAAAATGTTGTAGGAATTCTAAATGACTTTAATTTAAGTCCCACTTACGATAAAAATTTAAAGCTTTTTTGTAACTAATCGTGAAATTCATATTACGCATTTAGTCAAAGTTTTCATGTTTAGAATCTTTTTCAGGTGTACCAAAAAGTCATTACCGGTTTTTCTAACAAATGTCGCTAGGCTTAAGTATGCAATGTTATGATTTGACACATACATATATCATCTTATTCTACTGACTTCGAGCTTTAAAGCTATATGCGTTATATTTTGCAAAAGTAACACCGTCATACTCGTAGATTTATACCTCTTTGGAAATGTCAAGTTTCGTGCCTGAAAACGTGCCTTTGCGGCATGCATTATTTTCAAAAGAAAAAAGCCACTGCAAGTCATCATTTGTTGGTAGAAACTTACGGTAAACATCTCATCTAACCTTAAAACATTTGAGGCGTGGTTTCGACAAATCAAAAGTAGTGATTTCGAAGTGCAAGACAAAGAACGTTCTGGTAGACCGAAAAAGTTTGAAGATGCGAAACTCCAGGAGTTATTGGAGGAAGACCCAGCCTTAACTTAAAAACAATTGGCAGAAGCGTTAAATGTGGCCCAAGAAACGATTAACCACCACAAGCAATGAGGAAAATCCAAAATTCGTCTGTGAAATGCTACTTCAAAGGTATGATCGTAAGTCATTTAAGCATCGAATAGTAACGGATGATGAAAAGTGAATTTATTTTAAAAACCATAAACGCAAAAATCATGATTATCACCTAGCGAACCCGGCATCGACTCCAAGGCCAAATCGTTAAGGTCGCAAGACAATGTTCTGTGTTTGGTGTGGAGTTGTGTATTACGAACTATTAAAACCTGGTAAAACGGTTAATAGTGATCGCTACCGATAACAAATGATCAATCGATAAACGTACAGAATGGGCCCGAAGACACGGTAAAGTGATTTTACAGCACAATAACGCGGCGTCTCATAAAGCAAAACTGGTCAATGAAACGTTAAAAGCACTTGGATGGGACACATTGTCGCACCCGCCGTACTCTACAGACCTTGCCCCGTCCGACTATTAATTTTTCGTATCAATGGGACACATCTTTGCAGAGCAGCACTTTCCCAATTTGGAATAAGTTAGAAAATGACTCGATGAATGGTTTTGGTCAAAAGACAGATTTTTTGGGATGGCATCCATAAATTACCTGAAAGATAGGCAAGGTGTATTAAATCAAATGGCCAATACTTTGAATAAATTTTTTTTTTCCATTTTCTTGAAAATTACGTAATCTGTTCCGAAAAAGCCGATAATGACTTTCCGGTACACTTGGTAATGTTAAACAGATCAAGACGTATTTGTGTCCCACCGAACTAACATTCTTTCCTTGCAGGGGCGTAATAAGAATACAGAATTAGCGTATCATATAAGGCAACAAAACAACCCTAGCTAGATGGTATGGCTTCCAGCCCGTTGTTGAACCACCTCTGATCTCTATACATGACGCCATGATAACCTTGTATTTTGTTTGGCATATACAATCCAGATCCCAATTCCCAACGCGGACGACAGCACGGATATAAGCGAAATTGCTTATTATTTAGTAGGTTGTCAGTCTGTCTGCTGTCCCACAGCAATAAAAATAAAAACAATCTAAAGTGTATGTGTATATTTACCCAAACCCGTACTAGAGAGCCTTAACCACAAGTTATACTTTGACTGAACTATACTAACGAATACAATAATGGATCACATTTTCACACACACTTTCATAAATAAATCAGTAAAAAAAATTAATAGTTCCATCTCAGGAGGAAGCTTGTTCCAGAGTTACAGTTTGTAGTATTTAAGTTAAAAATTATTATGCAATTCCCAACACACATAATTTTCAAAAAACTAAAGTACATAGAACTTAGAGAAGAAATAAGTAGAGCATGGAAGATGAGCAAAGTATACATTGTACCAATGGTACTATCTAGTACGGGTGTTATGCCCTTCTATCTTAAACCTACATCTCCTTAAGCTGCTGAATCTGCCAGAATAATAAATAAAATAAAAATTAAAAATATCCTTACGCTAATATTAACACCTAAATTAGGCTTGGCCTGTACCTTAGGTATTAGTCCATTCCAGTGACTTCAACATTATTGTTATAATATAATTGAATCCATTTTACCAAATTTATATATCTCGCTTGGAGAGTATTCAAAAGAAATTTTTACGATATTTAGATTTTAAAACTAAACAGAATTCTGAAAACTATCACGATCGATGCTTACGTTATCACTTTTTGCCACTTGAATACAGAAGATCCGTAAGTGATGTCTGTCTTCTTATTAACATTGCAAATGTATCATACGACTGTCACGAACTTTTAACTATTATAGGATTCTGTACACAGTACAAAAATTTTAGAAAGCGACAACTGTTAAGTATCCTCTTTGCACCTACTAATTATAGACAAAATAGCTTTTTTATTCGAGGTGCAAATGGATTTAATCAATTAGATGCCCAGATCGATATCGATTTATTCACAACTAAAGTTAACAGATTCAAAGTAATGATGGGTAAATACTTTTTCGACACTGTTGAAGATTGAATATAAGTTGTTATTCTTTTTTTTTTCTTTTTACTGTGTTTATGAGTAGTGGTAAATAACTAACTGTTAAGACTTGTAATCAGCAATAGTTTTTAAGAATGTTAGATTATGTATACATATTGTAATTTTTATTAGCCTGTAAGTCTTACTAAATAAATAAAATAAATTTTAACAACTTCTTTCTTAAATAAAATTAAATGAGTAAGGCACGAACGATATGGTTTGGTTACATAAAGTGAGGATTTAAACAATTAAGATTTTTTTATGTATTATACAATTAACATTTTATAATTTTGAAGTGTGCATTAAACATAGATTTCCATTAAAAATTTGATATGATATATTATACTCTATACATGATATGTATACCTTATTTATATTATAATACACAAAACTAAATTATTAATAGTTATAAATTTAAACAACGCCAAAAAATACATTGATTTACAAAAAGCAGTTTTGCAGTATATTTTTCATCTGAAGAATACATAGTTCGGAATTGGTAATAGGATAGAAACATAATAATAAGTAATTTGCTTTGTGACATGTGATGATCCCTTACACAAACTGAAATCTAATATCCAAAGTTCAATAAATTAGAATGATCGTACACGTCCCGATATGACGGTGTATTTCCGTATAACATTTTTAATATAAATCCCGTATCAGCACTCGTGGCGTCTCTTTCCATTTTCTCATTGGAATATCCTAGTAGCTGTCGTATTGCCATGCCAGCCCTCACGTTGCATCCTGCCGGAAGCTGCCAGCTGGGCTGTCGGTCTGATAGGTGGGACGTAGCAAAGCCAACTTTATGCTATTCAGTTTACAATGGGTAATCAATGTGACGCTTAAATGCGCTTTAATATTTTTTTTTAATTTCTACTTTCAGCTTTACGTGATTATAGGTATTTTACATTTATATATATGGCAGATGTTGGATTGTAAATAATGAATTCCATGCTTAAATTTAAATTTTAAAAATAACTTCATTCGTTTCATTTCAATTATTTTTTAAAGCAAAAATTGTGACATCGTCACAATCTTATCTCATACTGGTTGCGTTCAAAACTAATGCCATGTCATCTTTGGAAACCCCGACATTGGTACCATAGTTATTATAGTTAGTTTGTATTATTATTATATAATTCCTTTCATTATTATAATTCTGTAGTTATTCTAAGCACTAGCAGATTGAAGTCTAACCCTCCTTCTTTTACTGGCAAAGAACATCCTCAGAGCAGTTTCTAATGTATTGTGTGAGATTCTTCTGCCACCAATTTTATAGTCGATTCCACAAGATGAATTATTCATTTTTCCTGAAGACGGAGCTCTAGGTTTATTTAATGTAAAATCATTAAATAAGTTCCATTTAATAATTAAGGGTAAGCCAACCTTCGCTCTTCCAATCAACGGCTCAGGACCGTCCTAATCAATATAAAGTCACGTTCCGTTATTTATCTAAGGCACTGTCAATACGAGACTAATCAGAGCTTCAGTAATTGGCTACCGTTTTATCTACGATCTGGTATAAGATTTCTTTGCGCTTTGTTTACTAAGAAGCTTATTTGGTATTTATTTATGAGATATTTTTTGTTTTAATGCTTTGAAGTCAAGCAAGAAAACTTTAGTGACCTAATGATATCAAAATCGATTCGTTTGGCTCGGAAAAATATAGAAATGATATTGGATGATTACAGAAGGAGAGGTAGACCAAAAAATGTATGGACTGTGTAAAAGATGATATTGAGAAAAATTGTGTAAATGTTGAAATGATGGCTAACAGGGGAGAGTGAAAGGACAAAACATGTAGTGCCAAACCCATATTATGCGGGATAAGGGTAGGAAGAACTTATTTCCGAGTTCTTCTGACCGCAAGGGAGTCATAAGGTATGTGGCAAGTCGTAGCAGATCTCATGGGCCATCCCCTCTTTCATAGCATACTTAGCCTTATGCGCCGGAGGTAAGGCTCTCGACCCCCAGCACTCTTCTTGTTTAATTCGGGATCAGGGTGGTTCGCACCATCACGACGTAGTATGAGATATATAATTTAATTCTTACAATCCCTTTAAAAGCATACTGGACAAAGCAAAAAGAAATTCTAATTATGAAATAACTTTCCCGTTAATTTAATTAGGGCATGCACTAATTTGATGTCTACAATAGTGTGGATTAAAATGAAATAAAGGAACTGTGGTAAGTGTATTCAAAAGTCAAAACAAACATGTGTACTTATGTTGGCACCTAAGAAGTTATGCTTGTTTAATAAATAATAAACAAAAATATACTGGCACAATTCAAACAGCGCCATATAGTGCCAAACTAAGTAGCATAGCACTTGTGTTATGGTAACTGATATAGATCCTGAGCATAACGGTGGGAGGCGTCCGCATCGCCGTTGGGCCGTCCATGAACTACCTCGGACTGGTGCTCGACGGGTGATGGAACTTTGCGGCGCAATTCGAGCGCCTGGCGCCGAAGCTAGTTGGGGCAGAGGCGGGACTCTCCCATCTGCTGCCGAACGTCGGCGGGCTGGGCGCAAATTGCCACAAGCTCTTTGAGGGAACCGTGCGGTCGATGGCCCTTTAGGGGCCCCGATCTGGGCGGATCGCCTGACGGCCAAAAAGACGGCGCTACTACGCAAGCCGCAGCGCAGCCTGGCCGTCAGGGCGATTAGGGGATACCGCACGGTGTCCTACCTGCTGGACGGATCCCCACCATGGGACCTCGAGGCCCGAGTCCTGGCGCTGTTGTACTAGCGACGCCGGGACGCGGCCGAGCGTGGCTCTCGCCCCGTGCCTCGTTAAGTTGAGGTAATGCGGACGGAGCTGCGCGACGAGGTGCTCATGGTGGAGTGGAAGGAGCGCCTCGCGCGCCCGCCCGGCCCGTCCTGGCCGATTGGCTGGAAAGGCGACACGGCGTCCTGACCTTCCGCCTGACGCAGGTCCTCTCGGGGCACGGTTGCTTCGGGAGGTACCTGTATCGTATAGGGTGGGAGATGACGTCGGGGTGCCACCACTGTGGCGCGGGCGACGAGGAGGACACGGTGGACCACACTGTCGCCGTGTGCCCTGCGTGGCGCGAGGAGCACCGCGCCCTCGTCGCCCAAATCGGCGCGGTCCTGTCGCTCCCGGCCCTGGTTCTGTCCATGGTCGGAGGGCGATTCTGGATGGACGGCCGTTGCCTCCTTCTGCGAGGCAGTCATGTCCGCAAAGGAGGCTGCGGACCGGGAGTGGGAGTCGACCACCATACTATAACTATTACTATACCATACTATGAACTATATCTGCCCATGATTATTTAAAATTAATTGATTGATCCCTCCATGCAGGGGTGGAGTAAGAATACTGATTCTTGCGAACGGGGTCAGCCTGTCGACAAAACAGCCCAAGTTAGGTAGTAAGGTCCTAAGGATGACAACCACACCTGGTATATCACCATAATAACTTATATGTTGTGTTCTGGCATTAGTGACCCAGGTTCCAGTAACCCTATGCGGACAGCAGCGTGTTTGCGAAGTAATTAAAAAATATTATCGTCTTTTTAATTCGACTGCATAGTAATAAAAAAAAACGATTGAATTGGTATGGCATTACATTTACAAAATCCAACTTATAAAATAACGGCCGTACGTTATATAATATTGAAACATTTAAATTAAAATAGTTGTCTTAAAATGTAAATAATTTAATACAGTGCCCCAGATTTGGGGACGCCCAGGGGAAATTGGTACACATCCTGCGGAATGAAGTTTTGGTACAACATATTATTTATGAACATACTAATGTTTTGTCTAGTTAAATAATTTTAATGGCTATTCTGGATACTTTTGGCCTCATATGTTACTTAAGGTCATCATACTGGCTTTAAAAGGTATAAAACTCTATATGTTTTCTTCTTTTGTCAAATTTCGTTATTTTCTCCTCTAGTTAGACATGTATTACTAGGAATTGGTTACACAAATATAAGGGATAGATACGTCCAGGTATATTTACGTTATGAACAAGTCAATTGAAATTAAACTGTTTTTTTAAGCATATTGTCCCGGTTAACGGAATCTTTCATATCAGAGAACGATGTACGCCCATGCCAATTGTCAAAAAGCTAAACTTCAGTCCGCCATTTTGAATAAGAATTGTTGTAAGTTCATCTAGTTATTTTTTCATCGCTTTTCACTACTTGCTATAGATATGAGACAGGCGTATTTAGTACGACGTTGAAAATTCAAATACCCACTTAACTTTCATTTTAAATATTTACCAAAAGAAATAAGTAAAAATATTAAATATTAATTATAATAGTACGTGTAAATAAATTTAAAATAAAAGTAAACACGGTTTAAATAAATAGAACCAAGTATTATATCAAGATAGTAATAAAACATAATAAATAAATGAAATTCAACTAAAAATATAAAAAAGATACGTATCGAAAAAGTATCACAGTGGCAAAAAGTTATGGCGTAAAAAAGGGACCAATAAAAAAATTGCTACAATTAATAAAAACAGCCCTAGTAAAATTAAATAAATATATTTCTAAAATATTTCAAAAAAAAGAACAACAAGCAACATTTTAAAAAGTACTATGTATACAAAATGGCGCTTGCAAAGTTAGAAAGCACCGTGTGCCCGTAAATGGCGGGAAGACCCGATGGGAGCGATAACCCACGGTAGTTGTGATAGCCGTGCCGACAGGTTCACTTTACCTCGGCAAAATGACGAAGCTGGATGTAACAACACAATATTTATATAGTAGTAGACAGCTAGTTATTAAATAGACTTCGTATTTATGGCTTTATTTCAAGCTCTTTTGCATCACTATAATAGCATCCATTTAGACGCCTAAGTACTACGAGAATACTAATTACTGTGTTCCCTTAGCTCGTGTTTCGTTCTCAAGTTGACAACTTATTTAAAAATTTAAATTATAGTGAAATATTTTTGTTTCGTTTACATCTATTCTTTTTTATTGCTGATGAACAGCAGACAAGGCTTGACGGTCTACTTATTTATAAACAGTTACCGTCGCCTGTGGATGCTTACGAAGCTATGGGCACTGCGAACATGGTCCGCATAGAGATACTGGAACTTAGGTAATTAATGCCGGAACGTAACAGAACGTTATTACGGTGGCCAGAGAGCATAGGTGGTTACCATCCAGACGGGCTTGGGGCCAGCCTGTCGTAAAAGGCAACAAAACAACTACGTGGTAGGGCCCCAAGCCCGTCTGGATGGCGACCACCTTTGGTCCTAAGTATGCCGCTAAGATAATTTTGTGTTGTGTTCCGGCATTAGTGACCCAAGTTTCTGTTCCCTAATGGAACAGCAGTGTATTCACGATGCCCCTGACGAACATACATAGGCGACGGTAACTGCTAAGTTCTAAGTGGGCCGTCAGCTTGTCTGCTGTTCTATAGCAATTAAAAAAAAGCAATTAAAAAAATTATCTTTCCATATAAATAACAGAATAGACTAGACTAACTGAACGTATATCACAAAGGGAGTAAATTATTTGAACCCTAAACTTGGGTAAACCTTTTAAGGAAACATCATCTCAATAACAAATTAAGGGTGAAGGATTTTGGAACAAGAAGCGTGTCTTCATTACTTATGTCCTGTTACCCAAAGGGTCGAGTCCTCTTCATATTTGTTATATCATGATTGAACAGTGTTCAGGTTCATAAAAACGCGAATTTATCAGAATATATATCTAATATTAGAAATATATATTTAAATAAATAACATATTAACGCCATCGGCTGGGTGTTCATCCCAATTTCTTAGAGCCTCTTTTTCCTTGTACGAAACAGAAGAACGTTCATGTTGCGTACTCTCAGGATTTGGAATGAGCTTCCGGCTGAGGTTCTGTCATTGATATTCATTGATATAGTCATAGCCGATGTTCCACAGAGTTGGTCCCAGAATTGACCCCTGCGGAGTACCTGCCGTAACCTCACGATGTAAACGAATAATACACCTAGGGTATATGTCCAGCACATCAGTGAGCTTTTTTCCATTGACGTAGCCGGTAAATTTACTACTACCAGCTCGCTTGTTTGAAATTATATAGAGTTTTTATTACCTAATTTACGAGTATTTAAGGACTTTTGATAAAATCATTATGTCATCCCCATTTTACCATAATTACAGATAGAATTTAAATTTAAATTGGAACAATTATATTTATCTAGAAGGCATGTGTTAGAAAAGTATTAAGATTGTATGTATATAGGTATGTTATAAAACCCAGAAATTCGAATAACTCTTAAAAATTCTTCTAGCTAGTGTACCTTTTCACACGAAACAAAGATAAGCGATTACGTAAACAATGAATCTCAAGAACCGTACCTCATTAATATCAGAAAATGCATTGTCATTCAATACACTAGTAAGTAAATTTATCAAGCAGTAATAAATCTCTCGTCTGTATTATATTTTTTCTTTATTCCCTTCACATTAGTCAAATGGTTCAGGCTTGTGAAAAAATAAAGAAATATCCCGCCCTTTTCGTTTTGATAATTATTAAATATTTGGAGTTAAGAGAGCAGTTCACTTTTTAAGCCTAAACGACACATGTTATCAATAGAATAAATCATGTAAATAAATGTCTCTTAGCAAAAGAAACATAACAGGTGTCCACTTACTCAAATGTTGTCCTAAGATATACTCAGTGCTATCGCAGACCAAAACTCGATTCTGTGACCCCCCACAAAGACTCTAGGTGACGACCCGGGTTTTTGCCAAATGAGTGGTCGCAGTCATCATCATCAATATCTTTGCGTTAAATCCCGGTTGCAACCCAAACTTCCGCTTCATCGCCCGGGGTCCACTTTCCGCTTTTTCTTTCTTCACTTCGCACTATTTTTCGCATCGTAGGGAGTCCATTGAAAATGAGTGGTCGCAGTAGAGTGTAAAAAAACCCCACATACCCTGCATCGATTTCCCTTGGATTTCTGACCCGCGACTGTTAAGGTGCAGTTGGAAAAAAAAAAGAAAAAGAATATACTCAGCAAAGTTAGAGTTCTAAAATATAAGCTTGTTAAAGTTTAGCCAGAAATAAAAAGGTAGATAGATAGATAGATGACACTTTATTGTAAACCAATTATATAAACACAATGAAACTTATTTACACAATCAATATGTACTTGACTTACAATGGGCGGCCTTATCGCTACAGAGCGATCTCTTCCAGGCAACCCAAAGTTTTGACTATGACCCAAAAGGGTCATAGTCAAAACCTTTCCGTGCATAAAGGCGACAAATTAATACATCATACTAGTACATTTAAACAGCAGAGTGCATGTGTTATGGGTAATAGACAACTGATATTTATTTACTTTCTTTTTGTAGATTAATACATACATAAACACTCATACTCAAGTTTACATGCAACACCTTTAATTTAAATTTTTGGTGTCTGGCAAACTTCAATGATTTGTGTAGAAACCAAAGTTAAAATTATGTGAGTATATATATTTTTTTGTATTTATTTCCACGTTAGGTAAAATAATAGTAGTAGTAGTTAATTTTGCCAAATAACAGCAACAATTTAGTTCAATTATAATAATAATAAATAATTTAATTTTTATTTAAATCAAAATTAAAATTTTACAAATATACAAAGAAAACTAACGCCTAAACTAGACCAAGCTTGTATATTAGCCAATTGAAAACGCTAAACTGAAAATGTGACCTTAACACGATTTAATTTTTATTTGATAATAATTATTCCATTGCAATACAAACATGTGTCAGTAACAATATACATATGTCATGAATCCGTTTTGTTGGTTGGAAAAAGTTTATTTTTGTTATTTCACTGGGTAGACACGTAATTAATCAGTGTTTACATGGCGTGTGTAAATTAGTGAGAAAGTTTAACAAAATTTCTATATGAGTTACTTTTTTCATTATTAACTTTAACTGAAAATATAAAGGCGATACTTTTGAAATATAATTTATTTTATAAATAAAGTATCCATTTGATCTTACTGCAGCGGTGATTTTCATATGTTTCACGATAGATCTAAGAGTAGACAAGTTCAAGAATGAGCGGTATCAACAAGCGTAGACCTTGAGTTCCAAAGACTACTTTCGGGGAACCAAAGATTCACAGCCCGCACTTGTCTGAACTTTACCATGCCCGGAATTCACTCTCACTCTACCTGAGGGTGAGAATGCTATATAAATGGGTCCATTCTCCTCGGCTTTATAAGGGACCCGCTCAAGTCAGACTAATGTCCCTGTGTTACCTCCCGGCAGTACTGAAGGCGAACGAAAAATCACCGTGGTAGTTTTATCGATGTGACGTGTACTTCCCTGCTAAGAGACGAGGGCGCACGACTGAATGCAGGGGGTTCCCACACTAAGTTTCGCATTCATACACGTCGGGGTGTGTGTAATGCGATTCCACCTCGAGTTCTAAAGTGGAAACCGTGTCTCGGTAAATATAATACGCCAAGTCCGCAGCCTTGAAATGGAAGATATTTTGTGGCTGAATGAGAAAGTTTGGTTAGTTCTATTTAATAGTAGGTCACATAACTTTCACGTAAGGCTTTTTCCAGGATTGATTTTTCTTTTCTTATATTGTACTAGCTGTGCCCGCGACTCCGTCCGCGTGGAATAGTGACTTGGGGCAGAATTTTTTGGATATATCTTATGGTTTATTTTGGATTACAAACCCTATAAACCCTAAAATATAAATTAAATATGCAAACAGTCACTATTATCGAATGCAACTGTTACGCCATGCACCTCCGGAATACGTACGTTCGAACCTGTCCAGCCTAAGCTAAACCCTATTTCATATGATTGATGACATAAATATGAGGCCAATTTAAATTACAAATTCAACCTACAAGGTCCAGCCTAAGCTGAACTCTATTTCATATGATTGATGATATAAATCTGAGGTCAACTTATATTGGAATATAAAATTTCCGAAACTTATCATTTTTAACAAAAACAATTTTTTTTTCTAAAATAAAAATAGCCTAAGTTACTCCTTGATACATCATCTATCTGCCAGTGAAAGCCCCGTCATAATCGGTGCAGCCATTTCAGAGATTAGGCGGAACCTAAACAGACAGACAGACAAAATTGTAAAAAATGTTGTTTTGGTATATGTACCGTGTATACTGTATACGTCCGAATTCACTTAGTAAAAAGCGGTTATTTTAATATTACAAACAGACCCTCCAATTTTATTTATTTGTATAGATTGCTCAAGGAAAGGATATTTAAACCCAGATGTGAAACAAACTATTTTCAGATTTCAGCCGTAACTGACTATTAGACGTATCGTATTAAGTAGCTTAATTAAATAAATATACTAAATTTTATATACTCTGACAACTAACACAACGCCAGACGGCGCTTATGGTGCTAGGACAAGATTGTCTTAAAGTAAGCAGGCAGGGTGCTGGTATAGAGTACTAGACAACTTAGACAGAAGAAAGCCGTTGCACCATCAAATACAATATTTTAGGGTAAAACTTTCACTGTTCCTAAAGCGGTCACTTCAAATAATTCTACAACAATTCTATAATTCTGATGGAACTAATTGAAAGAAACAAAGTTGGATTAAATCCATAAAATAAAAACACTGACTTGTCTACATTATACACATAGCAGATTCGGCAACGAACAAAAATATTTGTTTAGGTTGGCACCAACCTGGCGTTTATTTGCTTAATGATTAAAGAATTAGGCAAACGTGAATTTCGTTTGTTAGTTTTATGAATTCCGTGCATCAAATTATTTTAAATTAACCTTAAACTAATTATCTAATTGCTTGAAGTCTCTATTGGATTTGTTGAAGACTTATTGTGATGGTTACTAAATTAAACTAAATAAAATTTATTTTAAAATAAATGAAATTACATTAGCTCTCTCAATTCATTTTTTGAGATTTCTTTAGCAATTATAATGCTGGCCCAAGTTCCTGTACCCTTATAGGACATAGCGTGTTAGAGATGTCACTGGCGTTGCAAACACCCATAGGCGACGGTAACTGCTAAATTCTAAGTGGGTCGTCAGCCTGTGCTGTCCTACAGCAATAAAAAAAGAACAGAAACTGACAGGCTCATTTGCTTCTTCAATACTCAAGTAGAGTCAGGACTGGTGGTGCAACAATGACCACCATACGCTAAAGGCTTTTACACCAGGTTATAACCATATAGTATTGTAAAATTCATAATATTTACGAGTCTATAACCACTTTATTATTTTCAACGTAGAGGGAATTTCCATTCGTGTGAATGGAGTAAGCGAATTGGAAAAAATTCGTTACTTAGGGCTGTCAGAGTTTTAATACCAACGATATGTATCTACGAACGATACACTATTATCTTGAAGAACTGCTAATTATCGAATATTTTTTAGTCTAAAACATATAAACGATTGTTTGTAGATAAAACTTTTTCCTGACCTTATGTGAAAATGTCGCATCATGTTTTTTCTTTCCACACTGCTAACCGTCATTTCAACATCATCAATTTTAACCTTTTTTATATTGTACATTATCGTCAGCTAATCTTCGACTGCAACTGTATGTAAGCTTACGTATATATAACCAGCTCCGACACACAACTTTGCGTGGGTCGTCATTAGGCTGGAAGTTCTTACAGGAGAGTCGTTAACCATTTGCATAAATCTAAGGGTATTGGAATTTCTACGTGGTAGGGCCTCAAGCCCGTCTGGATGGCGACCACCTTTGGTCTTAAGTATGTTTCCATAATAACCTTGTGCTGTGTTCCGGCATTAGTGATCCAAGTTCCTGTACCCTTATAGGACAGCGGTGTGTTTGCAATGCAACTGGCGTTACAAACACCTATAGGCGATGGTAACTGCTAAATCCTAAGCGGGCCGTCAGCCTGTCTGCTATCCTACAGCAATACGCAATAAAAAAAAAATTATTCAAAATTAAGGATATAAGTGTACCTTGTCTTATAAGTGTACCTTCAGTTCCTGCGTATATGAGAGTATACCGCTTACGGCTCACTTAATAGTACAGTTACTCTATAGATGTTTGCGACGCTAGGGCACTGCGAACATGCTGCTGTCCCATAAGGGTGATGACAATATTCAAAATCCCCAACTCATCTTCAATCAACCTTTCTTCTGTGGAGTTTGCAAAATGGATCAGATTAGACATAATTATATCAGAGGAAGTGTGAAAGTATCGCCAGTTATTGATAACTTAGAAGTAACAGAGCGTGGTTTGTCCATATAATGCGAAGGTAATGCGATATAACAAGGAAAAAGATTGAAGTGAAAGTGAATGGATATAGAAGAATTGGTAGACCAAAGAAAAGAGGGATGGATTGCGTTAAAGATTATATGGCGAAAACGGGTGTGAATGATTACGGCTAACACAGGAGAGTGGAAAGCGAGAATATGTAGTGCCGACTCCTAATATGGGATTAAGGCAGGAAAAATAGTATTGTCATAATCCTCGGTAAACATCTGTCAACCCTGTACCAATATAGCTCAGTCGGTTTTATGGTCGAATTCCTATTCGGCATGTAGTTTTTTCCTCTTTGTAATTTGTGGAGCGGCGGGTGCGAATAGTGGTACTGTGCTTGACAAAGGGGTGCTTTGAAAACCATGTTTGTATTAATTAGCTAGAAGTTTAACCTATTTGTGTAGTTATTTTGCTTTCATATATGAGAGTTCTTAAAAATTAGCGAAACTGAGTTAAGTGTTCTTATGAACTGAGTTAAGCAAACTACGATAATATATCTTTAGCGCATCTTTAAGACTATCTCTGCTATTTGAGTATCGGTGTTTATGTTAATTTAGTTAAAAAATAAATGCATATAAGTAGTTTATTAGTCGTCTACCATAACACAAGCATTCCGCTTACTTTGGAACTAGGTGGTCTTGTGTGAAGTATATCCATTTTTTTTATTCCTGTAAGATAGCAGACAGGCTGACGGCCTGCTTAAAATTTAGCAGTTACCCTCGCCTATGGGTGTTTGCAACGCCAGTGGCATTGCGAACACGCTGCTGTCCCATAAGGGTACAGAAACTTGGGTCACTAATGCCGGAACACATCATCATCATCCTAGCGTTAGTCCCGGTTGCCACCCAAACTTTCATTTCGGTGCCCGGGGTCCGCTTTCCGACTTTTTCTACTCCACTTCGCGCGATCTTCAGCATCCCTGGTAGTGAGCCCATTGGCACGCATATCACCCTTTACGACGTCAAGCCAGCACTTTTTGGGTCTACCCCTCCTGCCGGGGCCCGGCGGAGGCGGCATGGCCAGACATTTGTTTCCCACGTAAGCATCCGGTTGCCGTAAAACATGGCCATACCAACGGAGCCGACACTCCTGCAATTTATCTGCAATGTCACGGACACGAAGACTACCGCGAATGCGGGAGTTCCTGACGCGGTCCTTCCGCGTCACTCCACACATCCACCGCAGCATATTCATCTCCGTGACACGCAGTTCTTGCTTGTGTCGCTCTAACACTGGCCACGCTTCACAGCCGTATAAAAGGACAGGCCTAATGATGGTCTTATAGACCTGTCCCTTCAACTTTACCGGCATCTTGGGGTCGCAAATGACACCAGTTACCTCACGCCATTTGGCCCACGCGGCAGCAATGCGTGCCTTGACGTCGCAATCGATGTCACCAGACGCATGAAACACAGATCCCAGGTATTTCACATGGTCCGTGCGCTCGACCGTGTTGCCGTCTATACGTACGGGTGTGGGATCTGTGGAGTTACAGGCCAAGTACTCGGTCTTCGCCACATTGAGCTTCAGACCACCGTTCTCAAGCGACTCCTTCCACACCTTCACACGTCGCACCAGCCTACCCCTGTCCGAATCTGCTAGCGCGATATCATCAGCATACATGAGCAGCCACGGGGGCTGCTCATGTGAGTTTCTGATGCTGTTTGACAATACGTCTAATACCACGCTAAACAGAAACGGACTAAGAACGGATCCTTGGTGCACACCGACGGTGATGGGGAAAGGTTTTGTGTCGCCAACAGCGGTCCGAACTACGGAATCGGAATCACGGTACATGTCTCGGATGATCGCAATATAGGCCTCTGGAATCCCTTTGGACCGCAATGCCCACCAGATTATCGCGCGAGGAATACAGTCGAAGGCCTTCTGCAAGTCAAGAAACAGACAATGCAGAGGCGTATTCTTCGCCCTGTATTTCTCCGCGACAGTCCTTAGGGCAAAAATAGGGTCCATTGTCCCGTGACCAGGGCGAAACCCATACTGACATTCCGAGACAGTGCACTCCTGTCGAATCCGAGAGTCGATAACCCTCTCGAAGAGCTTCATGGTGTGGGACATGACCTTTATACCACGGTAGTTACCGCACTCCTGCACCGATCCCTTGCCTTTGAAGACTGGAGTAATGATACTCAGCCTCCATTGGTTCGGGAGCGTACCGGTGAGGAGTGTCCGGTTAAAAAGGTCTGTTAAAGTGCCCACACCACGAGAGCCCATCGCCTTCCAGGCTTCGATGGGGACTCCATCGGATCCAACAGCTTTCCGATTCTTCATGCGGCGAAGACAATTCTGGACTTCTGCAGGCGTTATCAGTGGCACTAGTCCTTGGTTCGGAGGAAGATCTGGCGGCTGCACCTCTTTATGCTGCTTGTTCAGCAGCTCGTGGAAATATGAGCGCCATCTCTCCTTCACCGCGAGGTCCTCGCATAACAGGTTGCCCCCGGGGTCTTTTACACAGCGGCACTTGGAAATATCCTGTGCCGCTTTGACCCTGGAGCGCGCCAACTTATATATGAGCTTCTGCCCCTCAGACGAGTCCAACTTATCGTAAAGTGGTTGTAAGTGGTCTCGTCTGGCTCTGGCTACAGCTTTCTTGGTGGCGCGTTTGGCATCTCTGTATGCGTCGCGATCTTCAGGAGATCTGGACGCTTGCCACTTCTTAAAGAGGGCTTTTTTCGCCCTGGTCTCCCTCTGGACTGAGTCGTTCCACCACCAAGTCTCCTTGTCACACTTGCGTCCGCCCTTGGACACGCCAAGTACCTCTCTCGCCGACCCAAGGATAGCCGCCTGAATCCTGTCCCAGTAAGCTTGAACCGGTTCGCCCTCACCTCCGGCGCACTTGTCGCCGATGGCAGAGGCGAACTCCTGGGACTTGATTTCATCAAGCAGCCACCACCTGATTCGGCGTTGAAGGCGGTCGACACATTTGCCTTTGGGCTTCACGCAGAGGTCCATGACAAGAAGACGGTGTTGTGCAGTGAGACTCTCACCGGGTATGACCTTGCAGTTGGCTACTTTGCTGATGTGGTGTCTCCTAGTGAGTAGGAAGTCGATTTGGGTTGCATTCCTCCCGCTCTTGTAGGTGACGAGATGCTCGGGTCTCTTTTTGAAATACGTGTTCACGATAGCAAGGTCGGCAGCCGCACACATATTGAGGATGTCCTCCCCTTCCGCGTTGCGGCTACCGTACCCAAATCCACCGTGAACACGCTCAAATTCCCCGCATTCATCACCCACATGACCGTTCAGATCACCCCCCAAAACGATCCCCTGTGATAATGGGATTCCACGGAGCACTTCTCCGAGTTGATTCCAAAACGCTATTTTATCGGCGTCGTCACAACCGGCCTGTGGCGCATAGGCACTTATCAAGTGGGTAACTACCCCATCGATAAGCACCCTAACGACCATAAGCCGGTCGCTATGACGTTTCACTTCCAAAATGTCGTTCTGGAACTCCTCCGAGAGCACTATGGCAACCCCATTCTCCCCACCAGGTGCACCTGTGTAGATCAGCTTGTAGCCATTCCCAATGAACCGGGATCTGCTGGCCTTCCACCGAGTCTCCTGCAGGAACGCCACGGCCACCCTCCGCCTGGAGAGCACATCGGCCAACTCTCTCGCGCGTCCGGTTAGCGTGCCAATATTCCACGTTGCGAAGCGGAGTTTCCTTTTGGATGGGGCTAGTGTCTTTAGCCGTGCTCGCCCACGGCACGGCAGCCCTAGTCCACTTGTCACAGGAGTCGGGCGAAGTTCCTGCGCGTCGTTTTGCGGCGACGCCCTATCCGTGACACATCCTTTCCTTGTTCTAACCATATTTTAATTGGCTTGTTTTGGTTTTTACGGGAGCGACTGCCGTCCGACCTCCCAACCTCTAAAGGGAAACCTAGAGGTGTTCTTCCCTCGCCGCATGCAAGCTGGCAGAGGGAGTGACCCATCAGTCGGCTTTTACGACTCCCTTGGGATGATTTGGGGTGGCCCTATTCTTTCTTCGGCCGGGACCACACGGCTAATGCCGGAACACAAAACAAGGTTATTATGGCGGCATACTTAAGACCAAAGGTGGTCGCCATCCAGACGGACTTGAGGCCCTACCACATAGCTATGGTGGGTTGTTTTGTCGCCTTTTACGACAGGCCGACCCCGGCTGCAGAGGTTAGTATTCTTTCTCCGCCCCTGCACGGATATATTTTATAATTAAACTTACATCTCGATAAAAGTTGCCTAACTATTAGAACTTTATGAAAGAAATATTATGAAAAACACTTAATATTTGTAAATAATAATGCAATAGAGACGACATCCATGGTATAACTGCTAACGCACGTCATACGCTTTCGGAGGTCATGGGTTCGATTCCCCTCCCGCGTTTGGGTGTTTGTATGTTATTTATATTAGTTGTTTAGTACCCGTACACAAGTGATGTGCTATGCATTTTAGGACTAGGTGGCGTAGTGTGAATTATATATAAAAAAGTAAATATTATATGAATAGTAGCAATATATTAAGCAAAAGTTTAAATAAAAATAAATTTGTATGGTAAGCAAAAAGTTAAAATAAATAAACAGAGGACGAATAACTATTTACAAAAGAGAGCTATTTACAATGTCAAATAACATTTAATCAACAAAGTTTTCTCCACAGCGGACGAGAATGGCTCGATATCAGAGACGATACCGGACAGGCCAGTCGAGCTGAAGAACTTCCCAAAACTCTGCGAGCAACGTAGAAAATTTCCTGTACTTTATAAACTAGAATTTCAAGTAAGTTTACCACTTTTATTAACTTTACTAAAATGCTTTTCTAGAAATATCTCAGTTGCAACTACATCTTGAACAATACAAGGGCTGTTGAGGATATGACAACAATTTATTATTATTTTTTTTTTATTGCGTAGGACAGCAGACAGGCTGACAGCCCGCTTAGAATTTAGCAGTTACCGTCGCCTATAGGTGTTAGCAACACCAGTGGCATCGCGAACATGCTGTTGTCCCATAAGGGTACAGGAACTTGGGTCACCAATGCCGGAACACAACACAAGGTTATTATGGCGGCATACTTGCGGCGGCATACGTGGTAATGTACACACCAGGCGAAAAACTTTATTGACGGACCTCTTCAATTTACCTTTATAAAAATAAGTTGTAACATTAAAATTATCAATAACACTTCAATTTTAAAATACATTTTTATAAAGCGATCTTTAAATTTAAATATAATCAATTTTTTATTTTAAAAGATTACGTACAGTCATGAATAAAACATTTTATAATTTCTAATACATGTTCATTTTTCATTACAAAAATAAATTGCGAATGATGTCATAATCAGTACATTGAGGCAAATCTCCTTAAAAGAAATTGCTTTTCTTTGTAGGATTAAAGGAAATTTCTTGTTTCCATTGAAATGCTCTTTGACATTAATTTCCTATTCAGAAAATATCAAAAAGTGTTTGTATTGAAAAACATTCACTGACAGCAATCTTTATTATGTTGTGGAGACAAAATATTTATTTATTTGAACCGATTTCTAATCTGTTTTTAACAATAGAATTCTCTTTTCTTAATATTTATATATTATGTAGTTATAATACCTAATGAAAGCCAAAAGTATTTCTAATAATAAATAAATCAGTGATTTGGTTTATTTATCACTTAATTTGTCTATAAGATATTATTAAATATACAATGTAGTTTTTTTATTGCTGTAGGACAGCAGACAGGCTGACGGCCCGCATAGAATCTAGCAGTTACCGTCGCCTATGGGTGTTTGCAACACCAATGGCATCGCGAACACGCTGCTGTCGCGTAAGGGTACAGAAACTTGGGTCAATAATGCCGGAATACAACACAAGGTTATTATGGCGGCATACTTAAAACCAAAGGTGGTCGGTATCCAGACGGGCTTAGGGCCCTGCCACGTAGCTAGGATGGGTTGTTTTGTCGCCTTTTACGACAGGCCGACCCCGTCCGCAGAGGTTAGTGTTTTTTCTCCGCCTCTGCAGGGATTTTAGGGATTTAATTTATTTACAACTGAATTTGAAACCTATAAGGCTAATTAAATAAAATATGTTGAGTCCGTTGCTAAGTATAGTACTATCCCAGCACGAAATTTCTACTCTCTATTTCACATTTGTACACCCCTACGACTTTTCATGACCAAAGAAGCACAAGAAAAAAACTGGAGTTAATACGGCTTTTTTTTAAAAAGTTCTCTGATCTTATCCCCAATAATTCATGCTAATACCTCATGACAATTCAATTTTATTCTGAGCTGGACTTAAAAAAAAGGGCTCGCATACACCTCCAATCAGATCCCAACGGTCTCAGTTTCCTTAAATTTTTCTTTACAAGCAATCCAAAAACCTACCTAGGCAATGCCGTATCAGGAACCAAAAGCGAGTCTTTCTTTTCTAAAAAATGTTATTCTAGTATCATACTCATGTTGTAACAACAACATGAGTATGATACTAGAATAAAATTTTTATTAAATAAAAATGTACTCTTGCAAATATGGTTGCTACGCGTAAAGCTGCTACGCCTGCCATACATTTTGTCGTAGTAATCTTTCGCACTCATAACTCGCTACGAGTGGCTTTTCCCGCTTTCTACTATGAGCGAACTAGCATTCTTGAAATGTGAAGCGTTGATTTTTTTAATAATAATAGAGAGTATTAGGGGAAAATCTGAATTGTAGAGTTTTTTTTACAAACTTACATATCAGTATACGTCGGTCCAGGACAAAGTAAATTAGTTAGTAACACAACAAAAGTATGTTCGCACTTACAGAGCTGTATTTTGATAGCTTCTAATTATCTATATATTAATACGTGAAACGAAAACTTTTTATCCCTTTTTAAGAAAATTGCGCCAACGAAGGAGTTGTAATTTGGCCCAATTAAAGTTTATATGGAGAAGAAGTGCATAAAGCTGTTTTTTGCCTAAAATCCATTAGAAATGTATTAAATTCACTAAAATAAATATTACACACACTACTGCTCGAATGCTACACAACATACACACTTATATACCTTACTTACTCTTTTATTTTTTTTAAAGAGAGTAACGAGACAATTGAGGTTAATTTTACAATAACATAACATTATTTATATTCATAATATACATTAGTAAATCCCAACTAATATTATAAATACGAAAGTTTGTTATGCTTTCACGCCTAAACCGCTGATACAATTTTTATGAATTTCGGTATAGTCATAGATTGACATTGGAGAAGGACGTAGGCTACTTTTTTAATTCATACGGCACAACAACGTTTGCCGGGTCAAATAGTGTACTATAAATACGAATATAAGTTGTTAAATTTGAATTTTTAGAAAGTTAACCGTCTCATCATAGCCCACAGATAAAAGCCAATAAGTTTATTTTGATTTACACTTTAGATAAGTATAGTTATTAATAGGAATAATTTTAATGTATTTATTATATAACAATATAGACATATACTGAGACACAATAGGAATACATACACTATCTTTTTGTCTTTTCGTATACAATAACTTGTAATATATAAATAATAATATTTACAATTATGAATAATATATATTCAATAAATTAACATGAATTTTCTATATGCTTAACTGATCATAATATTCTCTTTGATCTTATTGAATGTCAAAATTGATAATAAAAAGGAATGTAACTTTGGAATTGCTATTAACTCTAAAGTTATTTATAATTACTAAAATAAATATTGATCAAGCTTAAAGAAAATGGTGTATACGTATCTGGATTGGTTTACTCTTGCCTATTTGTGAGCATAGTGCTTATAAAATGCGAATATATGATTACAAAATGATTTACAATGCAAAAAACTGTTCAAACTGATGTAGAAAAATGACGAATTAATTGAGTAACTATGATTAAACCTTGAATTATAGAGGTAGAGCCTTTGACAAAAGAACCCTAAAAAATTCAAGCTTAAAAATTAAATGAATTGTAGTAAAAATTTCGACCACTGGGCGACCACTAGCCTTACTAAAGCTCATCTGCAATGTTAGAGTTTTATTTTACTGATAACGTAGTGAAAACAATGATAAAATTAAAACTATACGTATTAAACCTAACACGTATTAACTCTTACAGTAAATAGAGCCTTATAATCTTTTGATCTTAATAATTACGTACCTTATACTTAATTTTTTTTTTCATATATACTCTTACCACTCTGGACCAGTGTTCTTGTTACTTTTGATTTAGTCTTATCGATATCGAATTTAAAAAAATAGATTTTATAATAATAACATCGCTAAATTAATATCCTACTTTAAAATCATGGTTAACAATTATTATTGGTCCTCTCAGGTCTAACACTGCTATTTTTTCTGTATTTTATGCTTGTATATAAAGTATATTATTTATTTATTTATGCTCTAAATATTTCATATTATTTATTGTCTTCACTGCCACTGTCTTTTTTCCAATATTTTCCCTAGTTTAAGGGTTGCCTAGAAGAGATCGCTTTAAGCGATAAGGTCGCCCTTTGTTCAATAATTATTGCACCTAGTTTTTAAGAACATAGTTTTAATTTGGTGAACAATAAAGTGTTTTCATTCATTCATACATTCATAGCACTGATAGTATCGGACCTCTTCCAAATGAAACGAACTGTATACTGGCATGCTTGTCAAAGCATATGATCTATCTGTGATTTTTCTCACGATATTTTCTGTCAGTAGTTGAGTATTATATACAAGTGAAAGAAACTGTCTAACAGATTTATGCCATAATGGGAATTGAACTCGTAAGGGTCAGGCTTCGAGTGTACCTTGACTTAGCATCTACGTGATTATTGACGTTATCTATATGAAAATGAAGTAAATAAACGATTGTAAACAATACATAAATTTCTATTATTACAAATTATATCCTTTTACAACAGGACAACATTTTGTAACAAAACAGCGTTCATAAACTTTTACTGTCAATTTCAACTCTTTATAACCGTCTAGTTCATGAGGCAGACTGGAACATAAATTATCTAGGTTAAACTCTGAGAGACGTGACCTAGTTGGTAACAGCTTTTATTGGATCACTTTGGATAACAATTCAGAGACTAGTGTATACTTACCGTTACTAACTCCTCAATCATCTACGAATAATAACATTATGGATGTATCAAAAAAGTTTTGAATATTTACATAAAAGCTCTTTCTTTTATATTACGAACATAATTATAATGGTCAACTCGATTTGAAAGTAAAATATTTAAAAATAAGAATTGAAGAACGCGCGTCATGTATGTCAGTTGGTTAATGTAAAAATAACGTTGAAATGTGTTTTGTATTTAGGTAGATTAATTGAATTATAAAAATTATCTACTAAATAAATATTTTTATTACTCTAGGCGCCAGATAAATTATGTGTAATTATATAAAACCATTTTCTTACTACAGTTTTCTAACTACTTGTAAAGATATAATTTTTTTTTATTATTGCTGCAGGACAGCAGACAGGCTGAGCTTATAATTTAACAGTTACCGTCGCCTATGGGTGTTTGCAACGCCGGTGGAATCGCGAACACGCTGCTGTCGCATAAGGGTACAGGAACTTGGGATACTAATGCTGGAACACAAGGTTATTAGGGCGGCATACTTAAGACCAAATGTGGTCGCCATTCAGACGGGATTAGGGTCCTACCACGTAGCTAGAGTGTGTTGTTTTGTCGCCTTTAACGACAGGTGGACCCCGGCCGCAGAGCTTAGTATTCTTTCTCTGCCTCTGCACGGATAAAATTGGGTATATGATTTTGGATCTAGGGTTCCGCTATTAAATATCAAGACGAATCTAATTACGCTTGTTTGCGCCACATTTCAATTTCTTATACACAAAAGCAAAAGAAAATAGGTAGTACATCTCTTCTTAGCATTATATATTATGGTTAACATTGATTTTTACACAAGCTAATAATAAAAATATCGCTTGTGTAAAATCGTGGACCAGTTCCGTGAGGCAACGGTGTGTTTATGTAAAATATTTAAAAGTATTTGAACTGTATATCTGTTGCCAAGTGCCGTGTGGTCCCGGCCGAAGAAAGAATAGGGCCACCCCAAATCATCCCAAGGGAGTCGTAAAAGCCGACTGATGGGTTACTCCCTCTGCCAGCTTGCATGCGGCGAGGGAAGGACACCTCTAGGTTTCCCTTTAGAGGTTGGGAGGTCGGACGGCAGTCGCTCCCGTAAAAACCAAAACTAGCCAAATATATATGGTTCGGACACGTAAGAGATTTGTCACGGATAGGGCGTCGCCGCAAAACGACGCGCAGGAACCTCGCCCGACTCCTGTGACAAGTGGACTAGGGCTGCCGTGCCGTGGGCGAGCACGGCTAAAGACACTAGCCCCATCCAAAAGGAAACTCCGCTTCGCAACGTGGAATATTGGCACGCTAACCGGACGCGCGAGAGAGTTGGCCGATGTGCTCTCCAGGCGGAGGGTGGCCGTGGCGTTCCTGCAAGAGACTCGGTGGAAGGCCAGCAGATCCCGGTTCATTGGGAATGGCTACAAACTGATCTACACAGGTGCACCTGGTGGGGAGAATGGGGTTGCCATAGTGCTCTCGGAGGAGTTCCAGAACGACATTTTGGAAGTGAAACGTCATAGCGACCGGCTTATGGTCGTTAGGGTGCTTATCGATGGGGTAGTTACCCACTTGATAAGTGCCTATGCGCCACAGGCCGGTTGTGACGACGCCGATAAAATAGCGTTTTGGAATCAACTCGGAGAAGTGCTCCGTGGAATCCCATTATCACAGGGGATCGTTTTGGGGGGTGATCTGAACGGTCATGTGGGTGATGAATGTGGGGAATTTGAGCGTGTTCACGGTGGATTTGGGTACGGTAGCCGCAACGCGGAAGGGGAGGACATCCTCAATAGAACGTGTTACTCCATATCTTAATAAACACTGGATGTTGAAAATGATGCACAGACGTAAATTACACCTGGCTTGTCTTCTTTTCGGAGTCATCAAGGACAAAGCGCCCATGTACCTATACAACAAGCTCTCTTGGATAGCAAGTCGCAGGTCCGCTGGACCGAGACAATGCGCTTTACAGTTAGCGGCACATCATCATTTTTCAGCTGCTTTCAGAGGCAGTTTTAAGTATGCCGCTTCAAAGTGCTGGAATAACATTCCCCCACCAATCAAAAACTTGACCTCTGTTAACGGGTTCAGAGTTAAACTTAAACATTTTTTATTTATTCGTCAAAAACTTCAAGCAAATCAAAGAAACGATATCAGTATTATTTAATTCCAGCACCTTGAAACAATTTATTTATTTTTGAAATACTTTTTTGTTGTATTTTATTTTATTTTCGATAAGCGATATGTATATATTCATTTTTTTTTCTTTTTTATTACCTATTTTACATTCATTGGTTCGTCCTTATCTATACTACTATTATAAAGAGGAAAGATTTGATTGTTTGTTTGTTTGTTTGTTTGTTTGTTTGTTTGTTTGTTTGTTTGCTTTGAATAGGCTCCGAAACTACTGACCCGATTTAAAAAATTCTTTCATTGTTGGGAAGCTACACTATCCCCGGGTGACATAGGCTATATTATATTTTCAAAAAAATTAGGGATCCTTACTAAAACTCCAATAATGTAACCCAAAGTGTAAAAAAATTACCTAAAATATTATTTAAATCGCGTGCGTTGCGAAAACTATTGATGATAGAATAAAATAATGTACTACAACTTTGCAGAACACATCATTATTTACAAAAAGTGTCGCGACAGCATATGTCTAACTATTATAGTTATGCCACAATAAGTGTTCTTTTATTTTAAAAATTTAATTGAAATGCCGCCCCTAGAAAAGGCTCTTTATTTGGATCTTGGTATTAATCCTTATCAAAATAAATTACTTCATATTCAAAACTGTTTCAATACCTTTATATAACTTTTTGAATTATTCAATTCGGATATTCCATTCGAAAGATATCACGAGTTTAAAAATGTAAGTATTAGAAAAATGTTGCGTGGTAGCCGCTCACCCTGTTCGGCTAGCTAGGCACTAGGCAGCACCTTATGCAATGTAGGCGTGCGTCACTGGGGTTTTTACAAAAATTAGAATACTTATTAAAAAATAACGAAAAATAAATAAAAAGTAATAACAAAAAAATCATTAAAATAAAAGCTCATAGAAATAATAGTATTCAAACTTTCTTTATAATTTTATTTTTTTAGTAACCTGACGCAAATAGAAGGGTTTGCCCTCAGGGGCGCTTCTCTGTCCGAGGAGTGCACGGGTGTGCGTGCCCGAGCATCCGTCGCTTCACTCTCCTCTCCGTTCGAGGCGACAGAGTCCTACCTTTCTTTCCATCTACCGCTTACATCCTTTCCAACTTAGCTCTCTCTCTGTTCGTGGCGTGGTCCTCGGTGGGATGGTTGCGAATGCTGATTGGGGTCCCGGGTTCTACCCTGGGACCTGATTTGGTAGTCGAAACCATGCCTATTTCGACTGCGTCTGCACAGAGAGTGTTCCCGGGGCGGGAATTGCATCCTCGCTGTCGGTTGGTCTTGCTGGGCCGGCTACGACGTCAGGCGACTCTGCTTTTTCTGGAGTATCGTCTGGTAGTCGTACCCACGCCTGACTAGCACGCGACGGGGATGCGAGTCCCGTCCGGAATTGGCCGCGGACCTGTCGCTCCCGGCCCTGGTTCTGTCCATGGTCGGGGGCGATCCTGGATGGACGGCCGTCGCCACCTTTTGCGAGGCAGTAGTATCTGCAAGGGAGGCGGCGGAACGGGAGCGGGAGTCCGCCACCGCACTCCCCTCCCGCCAACGTAGGCTGCGTCGTCGGCGCCGGAGGGCGGGCAACGATCTCCGGGCGACGTAGAAAGTGGTCGCGGGCGGCCCCTCGGGGGAGGATCCGCCGCCCGCACTATTGCCGCGAGGGAGAAGGCCGCGTGCTGTTCCGCAGCCCCCCTCAACTCCCAGATTTGTTATAAGAGAGCGCCGGGGGGACGAAACCCTGACCCCCTGGCGCCAGCACTTTAGAAGGGGCCCGCTTTAAGACGAAGCGTGGGCCGGCGCCGGCCCGGGCCACGAGAGTGGCAGGCCATATATCCGTGGGCCCGGGCGTAGGTGATAGGAGAACAGCGGGGTTTTTAGTGGGTAGTCGGATGGTCGAATATCTTTTCCGGAGTCCCTTAAATCCCTCGGTCCCCCCGGGCCGGGGGAACCCGCCAAGAGAGGTTTTTCCCCGAGACCGAAAAAAATAGAGGGGATTAATTTTTAATTTTTTGTTAAATACCCGTGCGAAGCTGGGACGGGCTGCTAGTTATATTATATTAGGCACAGTCACTAACAAATTATTATATATCATATTCGTAACAAAATGAAAGTGTATTTTTACATATACATATTCTCTGTGTATAGTCTGCCGTGACATCATTTAAATAAGGTTCAAGCGGAAGATCGGCGCTGGCCTTATTGGCCAGCATATGCTGAGCTTGACCCTATTTTAGGACAAGCACATTATAGATAGCACATATTTTTATTGTTTCTTTGTTATAGTTATTGTTATTTTTATTACTTAAGAAACTCTTTTTGTAATTTTTCAGCTTGTTCTGAAATAAAATATTTCTTTCTTTCTTTCTTTCTTTCTTTCTTTCTTTCAATACGTGTGCGGCTGCCGACCTTGCCATCGTGAACACGTATTTCAAAAAGAGACCCGAGCATCTCATCACCTACAAGAGCGGGAGGAATGCTACCCAAATCGACTTCCTACTCACTAGGAGACACCACATCAGCAAAGTAGCCAACTGCAAGGTCATACCCGGTGAGAGTCTCACTGCACAACACCGTCTTCTTGTCATGGACCTCTGCGTAAAGCCCAAAGGCAAATGTGTCGACCGCCTTCAACGCCGAATCAGGTGGTGGCTGCTTGATGAAGTCAAGTCCCAGGAGTTCGCCTCTGCCATCGGCGACAAGTGCGCCGGAGGTGAGGGCGAACCGGTTCAAGCTTACTGGGACAGGATTCAGGCGGCTATCCTTGGGTCGGCGAGAGAGGTGCTTGGCGTGTCTAAGGGCGGACGCAAGTGTGACAAGGAGACTTGGTGGTGGAACGACTCAGTCCAGAGGGAGACCAGGGCGAAAAAAGCCCTCTTTAAGAAGTGGCAAGCGTCCAGATCTCCTGAAGATCGCGACGCATACAGAGATGCCAAACGCGCCACCAAGAAAGCTGTAGCCAGAGCCAGACGTGACCACTTACAACCACTTTCCGATAAGTTGGACTCGTCTGAGGGGCAGAAGCTCATATATAAGTTGGCGCGCTCCAGGGTCAAAGCGGCACAGGATATCTCCAAGTGCCGCTGTGTAAAAGACCCCGGAGGCAACTTGTTATGCGAGGACCTCGCGGTGAAGGAGAGATGGCGCTCATATTTCCACGAGCTGCTGAACAAGCAGCATAAAGAGGTGCAGCCGCCAGATCTTCCTCCGAACCAAGGACTAGTGCCACTGATAACGCCTGCAGAGGTCCAAAATTGTCTTCGCCGCATGAAGAATCGGAAAGCTGTTGGATCCGATGGAGTCCCCATCGAAGCCTGGAAGGCGATGGGCTCTCGTGGTGTGGGCACTTTAACCGACCTTTTCAACCGGACACTCCTCACCGGTACGATCCCGAACCAATGGAGGCTGAGTATCATTACTCCAGTCTTCAAAGGCAAGGGATCGGTGCAGGAGTGCGGTAACTACCGCGGTATAAAGGTCATGTCCCACACCATGAAGCTCTTCGAGAGGGTTATCGACTCTCGGATTCGACAGGAGTGCACTGTCTCGGAATGTCAATATGGGTTTCGCCCTGGTCACGGGACAATGGACCCTATTTTTGCCCTAAGGACTGTCGCGGAGAAATACAGGGCGAAGAATACGCCTCTGCATTGTCTGTTTCTTGACTTGCAGAAGGCCTTCGACTGTATTCCTCGCGCGATAATCTGGTGGGCATTGCGGTCCAAAGGGATTCCAGAGGCCTATATTGGGATCATCCGAGACATGTACCGTGATTCCGATTCCGTAGTTCGGACCGCTGTTGGCGACACAAAACCTTTCCCCATCACCGTCGGTGTGCACCAAGGATCCGTCCTTAGTCCGTTTCTGTTTAGCGTGGTATTAGACGTATTGTCGAACAGCATCAGAAGCTCACATGAGCAGCCCCCGTGGCTGCTCATGTATGCTGATGATATCGCGCTGGCAGATTCGGACAGGGGTAGGCTGGTGCGACGTGTGAAGGTGTGGAAGGAGTCGCTTGAGAACGGTGGTCTGAAGCTCAATGTAGCGAAGACCGAGTACTTGGCCTGTAACTCCACAGATCCCACACCCGTACGCATAGACGGCAACACGGTCGAGCGCACGGACCATGTGAAATACCTGGGATCTGTGTTTCATGCGTCTGGTGACATCGATTGCGACGTCAAGGCACGCATTGCTGCCGCGTGGGCTAAATGGCGTGAGGTAACTGGTGTCATTTGTGACCCCAAGATGCCGGTAAAGTTGAAGGGGCAGGTCTATAAGACCATCATTAGGCCTGTCCTTTTATACGGCTGTGAAGCGTGGCCGGTGTTAGAGCGACACAAGCAAGAACTGCGTGTCACGGAGATGAATATGCTGCGGTGGATGTGTGGAGTGACGCGGAAGGACCGCGTTAGGAACTCCCGCATTCGCGGTAGTCTTCATGTCCGTGACATTGCAGATAAATTGCAGGAGTGTCGGCTCCGTTGGTATGGCCATGTTTTACGGCAACCGGATGCTTACGTGGGAAACAAATGTCTGGCCATGCCGCCTCCGCCGGGCCCCGGCAGGAGGGGTAGACCCAAAAAGTGCTGGCTTGACGTCGTAAAGGGTGATATGCGTGCCAATGGGCTCACTACCAGGGATGCTGAAGATCGCACGAAGTGGAGTAGAAAAAGTCGGAAAGCGGACCCCGGGCACCGAAGCGAAGGTTTGGGTGGCAACCGGGACTAACGCTAGGATAATGATGATGATGATCTGTTGCCAAGTACCCATAACCTAAGCACTTTGAAACTAGATGGGATTGTGTGAATTGTGTGATTTTTTTTTTATTTGAATTTGTGGGATTGTGAAGAGTCATTTTTCAGTTTAAATTGGGACTACTCAAACGCCATCTATTTGTTATTTTTCTTCCAATAAAAAAGCGAATAAAATGACATTTTCTAGAAATGATTCCTAGCTAGATCGATTTATCGCCCCCGAAACCCCCGTATACTAAATTTCATGAAGATTGTTTGAGCCGATTCCGAGATTCCAAATATATATATACAAGAATTGCTCGTTTAAAGATATAAGATATTAGAATACTAAACTACAATTTATATTTTATAAAGCTGACCCGGCAAAAGTTGTTCTGCCATATAAATATAATAAAAAAACATAATTTAATTATGTTCACACCTAATTCACCCCTTCAAGTTTCATTTTCGCGACAAAAAGTAGCCTATGTCCTTCAAAATTAGTTTAGCGGTTTAGGCGTGAAAACGTAACAGACTGAGTTACTTCCGCATTCATAATATTAGTATGGATTTATTAACTCACACTTACGCGACTTATACCTTAAAGATCAAAGTTTTCTCTTATTACAACCTCCCTTAATTTCATAGCGAGTAATAAAAAGATGAGGCAAAGGCGGAGATTAACCGATGACCGGATAATTCTTAAGCTGCTTTCGACGTAACGGAAACTCTTTAGAAACCATCTAATCAACTTTATTCGACTTAACATCTCAATTTTTTTTATAATCTTCAATATTATATATTCTTTTTTTGTGCTGTTGTGGGAAAGCAGACAGGCCAACGGCTTCGATAACAAATTGTGTATATGGATATTTGTATATATTTGACAATGTGAAGCTGATATAAATAATTTGTATTTTTAGAAATGTAATAAATTTGTATTTAGGGCAAAGGATAAGTGTTGCCATCCAACGCGATAATGCAGCCAGCGTTTTGGGAACGTTTCCGGCCGAAAGCTATTTGGAATCAATTTATTATTTATAGTTTTCCAGTTTTTGGTTTCTTTCATTATTTAATATTTAAATTTTTATTAATGTAATAATTAGAATATTAGTATAGAATATAAGTAGTAAACTAAATATTATATAACAACATATTATTTACAACAAATGTAATGATCGATACAATTTTATTATTAACTAAATGTTGTTAAATAAATGTATGGTATTATTATCTAGAAATTTTCAGTAACAAATATTTTTTGTTTTATGAATAAATGATATGATATGAACACGCTGCCGTCCGCTATGACACAAGGTTTATATTTGAATACCAGGAATGGTTGCCATCCAGAAGAGCTAAGGAGCTAGGGTTACTTTGTCACCTTTTACGACAGGCCAACTCCGGTCGCAGATGGCAATGCTCATACTCTGCCCCCGCATCAAGAGAATGCTTAATATATTTTAACAGAAATATATCATCGTGATCCTCTTCATCTTCTAAACGTGTTTCTGGCAAAAAGCATTAAATATATTAGCTCGTATACACGAAAGGAATGGAGTAATCCAGTTTTCCTTTTAGATGAATAATAAATATTGTTTAAGACGCACGGTTGTTATTCATATTCAAAAGTAAGTTTCACGGAGTTTATTCATTTTTAGCAACCGTGCTCACCAACATTACAATAGTCCTTGTTTTGTTGATCGTACAGCGTGGTTCTATATGCGAAATTCTTAAAAACGTCATTAATATATTAAGTACGTGTTAACTAATTGGGATAATATAATATCTATGATCTATAATCTGATATTAATATTATAATATCAACCAAGAGCTTCATTTCCACGTCATTATACATCTTGTAAACAGTACTATTCGTCCTAACGTGCATATTACGAACCAATAGACACATCCTGAAATCACAGCTTTATAGCACACCACTATTTTCTTTGTTATTGCTGTAGGACAGCAGACAGGCTGACGGCATCCTTAGAATTTAGCAGTTATTATTGCCTATGGGTGTTCGCAACGCCAGTGGCATTGCGAACACGCTGCTGATCTCTTCGACGAGTGTAATGGCATACTGTTAGTTTCATCTAGAAGGAGATCCAAATCTATTTGACTAACGTTGCTGGTTGTTATCAAATTATTGCCGAGCTCCTGGCATAGCGGTAAGACAAGTCGGTACGCTTGCGGAGGTCACGAGTTCGATTCCCTTTCCACGTCTGGGTGTTTATGTATGTTATGTGTTTATTTACAAACATATGTATTATACGACGATCTCGGTGGCGTAACGGATAACGCACTTTGGTACACATGCGGAGGGTTCGATTCCCGTCTCGTTTCTGGGTGTTTATGTATAATATGTATTTATTTACAAAATAAAGTATATAAGTAGTATATCAGTTGTCTAGTACCCATAACACAAGTGCTATACTACTTTGTTTGGGACTAGATGGCGTTGTGTGAAATGTCCCGATATATAAAAAAACTGAATAGTACTAATTGTGAACACGTTGTTGATGAAATTTAATACTTACATATTATACATATTTGGAAATAATTCAAGGAAGGTAATTGTTATTTTTAATTGCAGACAGCCGTCAAAGTGGAGACACACGCATGTAGACACGCGACGAAGAAGACTAATCTACACAAGAACCAAAATCAAAAAGTTATACCTTGTAAGTAGTTACAAATGTATCTTAGTAAATTAAACGCGTTTGTTACTCTGATAGATCTCACAAAGTAAAGAAATTAAAGCCGTATCTGTTCGTGTTCAAAAACATTTGTTTCTCAATTAAAGGGACAGGCACTCACTCGTGTCTGTTATTTCTCATGCCACTTTAATCAAAAAAGTAATCGGTAAACAGCCGGACAGAATCTTTTTTTATTGCTGAGGAACAGTTACCGCCCTTTTGTATCCCTATTCCGTTTTTAATCATCAAATGAATTTCTCATTAACATCATCACTATTTAGGTGCTATCTAAATAGTTATGTCTCTTCCGAAATCTAGGTTCTTTGATAAAGTATTAATAAGTCTTCTCCGCCCTTTGTTTTACAGATGTATTTTTGTAATCAATCAATTTGTGAGGAAAGTCACAATTTTATGTTCAAGTCATAAAAAAGACCAGTTTTAAAAATTGGAAGTCACTCGACGCATGTGCGATATTTTTGTTTCGTGTCATTCTATGAGTGTATCATAAAACTGAGATACTTTTATTACCCTTTACTGCTCTCATTTGAAAAAGGCAATAAACTCTTTATTGATTAAATAAAAATGCATGATGTTTTATAATTCAAAATATTTCGGCTTCTTTAAAACGTTTATACCGTGGATGTCAAGCACAATAAACAAACAAAAACATAAAATAGACACTTGTCTATTTTTCTAAAGTCTCGGCGAAACTGATTCCACCTTACCGCGGCATTTGTTGGGCTAATAATTACAAGTCAATAATATATACAAAAATAAAGAAATAAGGTAATAAATTATCTATCTCTGAAAAGAATCAGAAGGGACAAATGCAATCCCTTAATTAAAAAAAAAGACGTACACTCCGTGCAGGGGCGGCATAAGATTATGGCCCCTGTGTCATTATTATTTAGAAATTTTTAATAACTTTTATAATTTTTCTCTTACATAAAATCATTTATAGATTATCTATAAATTATTGTATAATACAATAAAATTTTCATTAGCGTTTTTTTTTTTATTGCTATAGACCAGAAAATTAAACACTTACCTGCTCCGTGGCTCACAGAGGAAATTAAATTGATGCTTCGCAAAAAAATGTACAGCCAGAAATAAATATAAAAAAACTCCTTCCGAGTCTAACTGTGCCAACTACGTTAAAACACGTAATCTCTGCAATAGAATGTGTAGGGACGCTCAACGCCGTCACATTCATAAATCTCTTGAAATTAACGATCCTGTTAAAATTTGGAAGTTTCTTAAAACTTTAGGAGTTGGCAAACTTATACATAGTACACTCTCAAAAAATTTCAATATCGAGCAATTAAATTGCCATTTTTCAAATACTGCCCATTTTAATAAACAACGTAAAATGAATACGTTAAATTGTATTTCATCGTTTCCAATCCCTACATATCCTCAGTTTGCTTTTAGTCAATTTTCTGATTGTGATGTTAGGAAGAGCATTATGTCCATTAGTTCCAGCGTGGTTGGAAGCGACAGCATCAGTCGTAACATGATCATTCCTATATTAGATGTAATCATTCATGTAATCACACACATTTTTAACGCCTCGATATCATCTTGAACTTTCCCTAATATCTGGAAAGAAGCACAAGTGATTCCTTTACCTAAGAAAACCAATCCTCTAACATTTTCTGATTATCGTCCCATTTCCATCCTACCATTCCTCTCTAACGCTTTAGCGTTAGAACGTCTAGTCCATCAGCAGTTTAAGTTTTTTCTTAACACAAACTCCCTTATTAATCCGTCCCAATCAGGTTTCTGCCCAGGTCACAGTACCACGACTGCATTGGTTAAGATCACAGATGATATCCGCCAGGCTATGGAAAAGGGTGTGTTGATTATGCTGTCGCTCCTTGATTTCAGCAGTGCTTTTAATAATGTTGACTTCGATGTTCTCCTTAGTGTTTTAAGCTGTCTTAACATATCTCCAACAGGCATTGACTGGTTTCGTAGTTAACTGTGTGGTCGTCGGCAGCGTATTCGCATCGATGACGTCTACTCATCGTGGTGTGATTTGTCGGCTGGGGTCCCACAGGACGGTGTACTATCTCCTCTTCTGTTCGCAATTTTCATTAACTCAATCTCCTCTAATATTTCGTCGTCTTATCACCTCTATGCAGATGATTTACAAATTTACACACATTTTAAATTGAACGACCTTTCCGAGGCATTTCAAATTACGAATAGTGAGTTTTCTTCTATACTCAATTGGAGCCAAGCTTCTGGCATAACAGTTAATCCCAATAAGACAAAAGTCATGATCGTTGGAAGTTCGAGACTACTTTCCAAAATAGATTGGCCTACTCTCCCTCAAGTTACATTTAATGGTGTACAAATACAAATCAGCGGCAGTGTCAAAAACCTAGGCATCACCATTGACAAAGATTTATCCTGGCAGCCTCATCTGAGAGAAGTAAGTAAAAAACTTTTTGCATCGTATTTTTCGCTTAGACGTTTGAGAAATTTTCTCCCTACTGCCACTAAAGTTATGCTTGCACAATCTCTACTTCTCCCGATTCTTGATTATACTGACGCCTGCTATCTAGATTTAACTGAAGATCCAACTAAATAAGCTAGAACGTCTGCAAAATCTTTGTATCAGGTTTATATTTGGTTTGCGCAAATATGACCATGTCTCTGAATATCGAAAAAAGCTTAAATGGTTGCCTATACGCCTTCGCCCGAATGTTCACTTACTCTCACTTCTTTACAATATCCTTTTTAACCACCTTTCACGCCCTTACCTTAAGGACCAGTTTAGCTTTCTTCATTCCTCTCATTCTCGTGAATTGCGCTCTGGTTAAAGTCTTATAATATTGACACCTGTACATTCTTCTTCCTTTGTTGCCAATTCATTTCGTGTTCAGGCTGTCCACTTATGGAACTCGCTGCCTTTGACCATCAGACAAGTTAAATCGTTGCCTACTTTCAAAAAGAGGATCACTGACCATTACTGGTCGGATAAAATGTGATTTGATTAATTCATCGATGTATGTATGTATATGTGTACATGTATATATATATATATATATATATATATATATATATATATATATATATATATATATATATATATATATATATATATATATATATATATATATATATACATACCTAGTCAGGTCATAAATTCTGTCACATGTTTAATGTAAAATAATTGTAACAAGTTTATTAATTATGTAACCATTCATATACCAAAATGAACTTAACAAAACATAGATTCTTATGACATTAAAGTTTATTCAAAATGACCTCCGTGATTTTGAATACAAGCCTTCAATCTGCGCGGCCAGTTGTCTATCGCAGCACGAACGAGGTCCATGTCAATATCGGCGGCTGCCTTAATCAAGGATGTCTTGAGTGACTCCAAATTGGGATGAGGCTTTGAGCACGCCTTTTCCTCCAAGTGTTGCCATATCTTGTAATCTAACGGATTCAAATCTGGACTGGAGGAGGGCCAGTCTTCGTGCCGGATGAAGTCGATTTCACGCGCCGCCAGCCAGTCTTGTGTGCTCTTCGCTCTATGAGCTGGCGCCGAATCTTGTTGGAATACCCAGTGCCTGTTATTGAACATGGTATGAGAAACAGGTTCCACAAGGTTCGTCAGGACTGTATTTTGATACACAACAGCATTCGTTTTTACACCTTTCTCACAAAAATGTACCTCTGTTAAACCCCAATAAGAAACTCCCAACCATACCATGAGCGAGGATGGAAAATGACCTCGTTGGACACGCGGAATACGGTTGCTCGCTTCTTCACTACTGTGTGCGTACACCTTATCATTTTGTTTGTTGTAGCTCTCTTCTACGGTAAACATTTTTTCATCCGAAAAAAGAATTTCCCGATATTTTTTTCCCGCGTACCGCTTCAACAAAGCGCGGCATCTCTTCAGTCTCAGGTCCATTAGACGAGCATTCAAACGATGTCCTGTTTTTCTTCGATATGCCCGAAGCCCTAAGTCTTCATTTAACACCCTTTTCACCGTGGTTCTGCTTAACCCCATCTGAAGGGCCAACAGTTTCTGCTTACGTTTGGGATTTCTTTGAATTCGTGCCTTCACAGCTTTTATCACTGCTGGAGTCCTAACAGACCGAGGGCGACCACTTCTTGACCTGTCATCTACACTAGAGTCTTCATTGTATCGTTTGATGGTACGATAAACGAATCTTTTGGTAATATTCAAATTTTTCAGTATGTTAAAAATTTGAATTGGCGCGTAACCGCAACGATGTAACGCAATAACTGCAACACGGTCTTCTTTAAGCGTCCACTCCATATTTAAAAATGAGTAAAATTCTAAAAGTTATACATTTTTATTTTCATGAACAATTCGAAATTCTAATTCAATAAACTTTTTTGTGGCCAGCATTCTAAAAGAAAAGTTTTTACTGTGTGACAATACTTATGAACCAACTAGGTATATAGTATATATATATATATATATATATATATATATATCCCAAAGTGGTTAATATCGATCCATATCGCCGACATAAACGAAGATTTATTGACGAGGTCAACCCCTAAAAATCATCATCTAAGCGTAGTATCCCGGTTGCAACCTAAACTTTCGTTTCGGTGCCCGAGGTCCGCTTTCCGACTTTTTCTACTCCACTTCGCACGGTCTTCAGCATCCCTGGTATTGAGCCCATTGGCACGCATATCACCCCTTACGACGTCAAGCCAGCACTTTTTGGGTCTACCCCTCCTGCCGGGGCCCGGCGGAGGCGGCATGGCCAGACATTTGTTTCCCACGTAATCATCCGGTTGCCGTAAATCGTGGCCGTACCAACGGAGCCGACACTCCTGCAGTTTATCCGCAATGTCACGGACATGAAGACTGCTGCGAATGCGGGAGTTCCTAACGCGGTCCTTCCGCGTCACTCCACACATCCACCGCAGCATATTCATCTCCGTGACACGCAGTTCTTGCCTGTGTCGCTCTAGCACCGGCCACGCTTCACATCCGTATAAAAGGACAGGCCTAATGATGGTCTTATAGACCTGTCCCTTCAACTTTACCGGCATCTTGGGGTCACAAATGACACCAGTTACCTCACGCCATTTGGCCCACGCGGCAGCAATGCGTGCCTTGACGTCGCAATCGATGTCACCAGACGCATGAAACACAGATCCCAGGTATTTCACTTGGTCCGTGCGCTCGACCGTGCCGCCGCCTATGCGTACGGGTGTGGGATCTGTCGAGTTACAGGCCAAGTACTCGGTCTTCGCCACATTGAGCTTCAGACCACCGTTCTCAAGCGACTCCTTCCACGCCTTCACACGTCGCACCAGCCTACCCCTGTCCGAGTCTGCCAGCGCGATATCATCAGCATACATAAGCAGCCACGGGGGCTGCTCATGTGAGTTTCTGATGCTGTCTGACAATACATCTAATACCACGCTAAACAGAAACGGACTAAGGACGGATCCTTGGTGCACCCCGACGGTGATGGCGAAAGGTTTTGTGTCGCCAACAGCGGTCCGAACTACAGAATCGGAGTCACGGTACATGTCTTGGATGATGTCAATATAGGCCTCTGGAACCCTTTTAGATCGCAATGCCCACCAGATTATTGCGCGAGGAATACAGTCGAAGGCCTTCTGCAAGTCAAGAAACAGGCAATGCAGAGGTGTATTCTTCATCCTGTATTTCTCCGCGACAGTCCTTAGGGCAAAAACCGGATCCATAGTCCCATGACCAGGGCGAAACCCATACTGATATCCCGAGACAGTGCACTCCTGCCGAATCCGAGAGTCGATAACCCTCTCGAAGAGCTTCATGGTGTGGGACATGACCTTAATCCCCCTGTAATTACCGCACTCCTGCACCGACCCCTTGCCTTTGAAGACTGGAGTAATGATACTCAGTCTCCATTGGCTCGAGATCGTACCGGTGAGGAGTGTCCGGTTAAAGAGGTCGGTTAAGATGCCCACACCACGAGAGCCCATCGCCTTCCAGGCTTCGATGGGGACTCCATCGGATCCAACAGCTTTCCGATTCTTCATGCGGCGAAGGCAATTCTGGACCTCTGCAGGCGTTATCAGTGGCACTAGTCCTTGGTTCGGAGGAAGATCTGGCGGCTGCACCTCTTTATGCTGCTTGTTCAGCAGCTCGTGGAAATATGAGCGCCATCTCTCCTTCACCGCGAGGTCCTCGCATAACAAGTTGCCCCCGGGGTCTTTTACACAGCGGCACTTGGAGATATCCTGTGCCGCTTTGACCCTGGAGCGCGCCAACTTATATATGAGCTTCTGCCCCTCAGACGAGTCCAACTTATCGTAAAGTGGTTGTAAGTGGTCTCGTCTGGCTCTGGCTACAGCTCTCTTAGTGGCGCGCTTGGCAGACCTATATGCGTCGCGATCTTCAGGAGATCTGGACGCTTGCCACTTCTTAAAGAGGGCTTTCTTCGCTCTAGTCTCCCTCTGGACTGTGTCGTTCCACCACCAAGTCTCCTTGTCACATTTGCGACCACCCTTAGACACACCAAGCACCTCCCTCGCCGACCCAAGGATAGCCGCCTGAATCCTGTCCCAGTAAGCTTGAACCGGTTCGCCCTCACCACCGGCGCACTTGTCGCCGATAGCAGAGGCGAACTCCTGGGACTTGACTTCATCAAGCAGCCACCACCTGATTCGACGCTGAAGGCGATCTACACGTTTGCCTTTGGGCTTCACGCAGAGGTCCATGACAAGAAGACGGTGTTGTGCAGTGAGACTCTCCCCGGGTATGACCTTGCAGTTGGCTACTTTACTGATGTGGTGTCTCCTAGTGAGTAGGAATTCGATTTGGGTAGCATTCCTCCCGCTCTTGTAGGTGATGAGATGCTCGAGTCTCTTTTTGAAATACGTGTTCACGATGGCAAGGTCGGCAGCCGCACACGTATTGAGGATATCCTCCCCTTCCGCGTTGCGGCTACCATACCCAAATCCACCGTGAACACGCTCAAATTCCCCACATTCATCACCCACATGACCGTTTAGATCACCGCCCAAAACGATCCCATGTGACAGTGGAATCCCACGAAGCACTTCTTCGAGTAGGTTCCAAAACGCTATCTTGTCGGCGTCGCTACAACCGGCCTGTGGCGCGTATGCGCTTATCAAGTGGGTGACTACCCCACCAACAAGCACCCTCACAACCATAAGCCGATCGCTACAGCGCATCACCTCTAAAATGTCGTCCTGGAGCTCCTCCGAGAGCACTATGGCGACCCCATTTTCCCCACCAGGTGCACCCGTGTAGATCAGTTTGTAGCCATTCCCAATGAACCGGGATCTGCTGGCCTTCCACCGAGTCTCCTGCAGGAACGCCACGGCCACCCTCCGCCTGGAGAGGACATCGGCCAACTCTGTCGCGCGTCCAGTCAGCGTGCCAATATTCCAAGTTGCGAAGCGGAGTTTCCTTTTGGATGGGGCTAGTGTCTTTAGCCGTGCTCGCCCACGGCACGGCAGCCCTAGTCCACTTGTCACAGGAGTCGGGCGAAGTTCCTGCGCGTCGTTATGCGGCGACGCCCTATCCGTGACAATTCCCTTTCTTGTTACGACCATGTTGTTTGGCTAGGTTTTGGTTTTTACGGGAGCGACTGCCGTCTGACCTCCCAACACCTAGATGAAAACCGAGAGGTGCACTTCCTTTGCCGCATGCAAGCTGGCAAAGGAATAGTCCATCAGTCGCCTTTTACGACTCCCTTGGAATGACCTGGGGTGACCCTATTCTTTTCACTGGCCGGGGTGACACGGCTGGATATATGTATATATATATATATATATATATATATATATATATATATATATATATATATATATATATATATATATATATATATATATATATATATATATATATATATATATATATATATATATATATATATATATATATAATATCCTAACTAATATTATATATGCGAAAGTGAGTTTCTTTGTTTGTTACGCTTTCACGCCTAAACCACTAAACCAATTTTGATGAATTTTGGATAGTCATAGATGGAGACCTTGGAGAAGGACATAGGCTACTTTTTTTTTAATTCGTGGCAGAGAAAGTTTCCAAACAAGGTTTGCCGGTTCAACTAGTTTACAATAAAGAACTGTTATGACACGCGTTCTTCAATCCTCATTTTTAAATATTTTTAATGTCTAATCCAGTTGGCCATGATAATTATGTTCACAATTAAAAAAAGGAGTTTCCATGCAAAGATACTTTAAAACTTTCCAATCATACGTATACTTTCTATATCTTCACTTCTTAGTCGAATTATTTATTACTGAAGGGCGTTTCCTTGAAAATCAACCGTGGCCTGTCTCGAAAGCTGTTTCCACTTCGTCTGGTCCTCAACTTCTTATAGCAGTTGCTATTGGAATTCCAGGGACCAGGTTACCTGGTCACACCAGCGGCCAAGCCAAGCGGCGGATCAGCTTATCCAAGTTATCCGGCTATCGTCGGACAATGTGACCAAAGTACCCAAGAATCTTCCAATAACAGATTGTTGAGAGAAACTTTAATGCGTTTACTTTAATTTCTATGTACACAAATGTAATGCTTAAAATTATAAAACCGAGTACAGTGAAATGAAAGTTATGTACAAACCAACAACACTGGAGAAGTGTTGGTACAAATGAGTACAAATATTTGACACGTTTCTACTATGTACGTAAACTAGATGCAATTTCGGGGAAATTTCAGAAACGACTCTTCGTCTTGTAAAAACGACTCCAGTCTGTTTTATTGTGTGACACGTCTTCTATAATATGAGCCTTACTTTGTTTGGACAAGTTTTGTGTCTCCCGTTTTAAGGTGACTGTGAGATAAATCTCGTCCTTAATTCTATTTAGAATTAATTTATACATTCCAACGTTAATTTTAAACTAAATAAAGATGTATAAATATTATAAAAGATTTGAAACAAATCAGAAATTTTATTTTAAATTTGTTATAAACCCATACTTAATAAAAAAAATGACAAAACTATATTTAATAAAAACATACCTATATATTTGATATGAAAAAATTTATTGGTCAGTTCCTTATTACTTTAAATACAGGCAAACAACAAATTTATATTGAATTCAATAAATGAACCAATGATTGGCCCTGATAGATCACAAGCAGCAGAGTCATCATCGTTCATGTTTTCCTTGCTATCAACTTATGCAATCAGACAGTCGCCATTATACAAACCAAAGCAATCTAAAACAAACAGAATATGTGCAAACGAGCCGATTTCAGAATAACTCATTACGCCAGTCTCAATCCCTGTACGTTCTCGCAAACATATTCCCTTGACAAAGTGGTGGTTCGCCCTAATCGTGTATTCTGTCCGCAGATGACTACAATAGAGTGGTGCTAGAGACCGTGGACCGGGAGCCGGACTCCGATTATATTAATGCTTCCTACATAGATGTAAGTACACAATTACTTCGTTAATTACGTGTGAACACTCTCTTAGTTATTAATATATTGAGTCCGTGATTTATGGTCAAGAATTCAAGGACAATCTAGATATTTTATAGCTTCAGACAGTTAAATGGCTACCATCCGATAGCAGATGGTCATCGTCACCTGAACATTTGCAATACTAAAGTCATTTCCAACGCGCTGCCGACCTCGAAGAATTTCTATAACGCCTTTTTTAAAACACTCCATATCATACTGCGATACTAAAACTTTAGCCGGATGTTCATTCCAAGTTTCGAGAGCGTGCAACATAAACGTTCTTGAAGCCCGTCGTGTGCAAGAGAAGAGGCTCCAGGAAATTGGGATGAACGTCCAGTCGGCGGCGGGCGGTGCGGTGGTAGAAAACGATGAAGGCACCATTGTAAATTGTAAACTATTTTCTACAACACTGACAAACAAAAGTAATTGTTGACAGATAGAATGCTCCTTTAGCTAGCAAAAACCGAATTATGGGTACACAAAATACACGTATTACATTTGTTTCCCCCTTCATCATATATTGTAAACAAATAGCATGAATTCAAAAAAGTTATAGCAATACTAAGCAAGCTACCTCAAATCGTTTTTTTATTGCTACAGGCCAGCAGACAGGCTGACGGCCCGCTTAAAATTTAGCAGTTACCCTCGCCTATGGGTGTTTGCAACGCCAGTGGCATTGCGAACACGCTGCTGTCCCATAAGGGTACAGGAACTTAAGTCATTAATGCCGGAACACAACACAAGGTTATTATGGCGACATACTAAAGACCAAAGGTGGTCACTATCCAGACGGGCTTGGGGCCCTACCACGTAGCTAGGGTAGTTTTGTAGCCTTTTACAACAGACCGACCCCGGCCGCAGAGGTCAGTATTCTTTCTCCATTCCTGCACGGATAGAAACCCTTATCGGTATTGGTATATAAACCCTTAAAAAACAGTACGCAAAAGAAAATATAACATTACTGTCAAAGCAGTAAACTTAATAAATTTCAACATTAATTTATTTAAATAAATCGTATTTTACTTTCTTACCTCTTTCAACTTGCTTCAATAGTAAAGCTAAATAGACTTCCGTGCAGTAACTTTGGAGAGCCAATTTGTAGTCATGTCCAACTCAGGACTCAGTTACCTCAATTGTATAAATTCCTCAACGCGTTTTCTAAAGGGTTAACATGATGGTAGCGATTCCAGTCACGTGCAGCTGTAATGACCGTCGGAAATGTTGCTTTATATGCCTAGCGTGAACGAGAAAATCTTGTTGAAATGCGTCCCGAATTTTTTTCCACAACAATATTTTTAACATGTTTTTATAAATAGTTTTATTTGTATGTTTGTTTGTTTGTAACCGACTTCTTTGAACTCGATTTTGACCCAGTTTAAACGGTCAAATTTCATTTAAACGCTGTAGACTTATCAAGGACCAATGGCAATATAATAATTCGATAAGATTATCACATTATTCTGATTAGGATCGCAGGATTAATAATTTTCTCACAGGTCCTTTGCATGAGAGCAAGAGAGAGATAGAACAAGCGTACGGTCTGCGCCTGCGTACCGTTTTGCACCTACTAAAAAATAAAAAATAATTCTTAACATAGAAATAAAATAATGAACAACAAATATGTCAGTATTATTCTGCGAAAAGCGAGGGACGTTCGATAAATCAGTTCTCGAAATATTCTATGGACACGATTAATCCAAAAATAGTACCGTTTATCAGTGCAGGGGCGGAGGAAGAATACTAATCTCTGCGGCCGGGGTCGGCCTGCCGTAAAAGGCGACAAAAGAACCCACTCTAGCTACGTGGTAGCGCTTCAAGCCCGTCTAGATGGCGACCACCTTTGGTCTTAAGTATGCCGCCATAATAACCTTGTGTTGTGTTCCGGCATTAGTGACCTAAGTTCCTGTACGCTTATGGGACAGCAGCGTGTTCGAACTTGTGATATGGGTACTAGACAACTGATATATTGACTATATATTTGCATATATCTTAGCTGTTACGACGATCGTCAATATGTCCATCGCTTTAAAATCACATTACCCCTTCACTGTGCCATCAGCCCGTTTAAGATTAAAATCATAAACATATCATGAAAGCATAACATGGCACTTCATAGGGTGTAAAAGAAATCCGCATCAAAGGTAGCCGGTCCCTTTGTTGTATTCTGCTATAAAAGGCTCTATCGCCTATAAATTTAATCGGCTCACAATGAAAAGATATCCTTTATAGGAAGAAGGTGTTTATGCTAAAGAGGCAGCGGTTTGTGTTGAATGCAGTGGTAGACAAATATTAAAATAAAAAAAAATAGTAAAGAATACTTATTTTAACTTACAACGAAAATTACGCATTTAATACAACTCCAACTCGTACTGTCTACGAGTTTCAACAGATTATTACTCGAACATGTTAAATTTTTTTTAATTGCTGTAGGACAGCAGACAGGCTGATGGCCCGCTTAGGATTTAGCAGTTACCGTCGCCTATGGGTGTTTGCAACGCCAGTGGCATCGCGAACACTCTGCTGTCCCTTAAGGGTACAGAAACTTGGGTCACTAATGCCGGAACACAACACAAGGTTATTATGGCGGCATACTTAAGACCAAAGGTGATCGTCATCCAAACGGGCTTGAGGCCCTACCACGTAACTAGGGTGGATTGTTTTGTCGTCTTTTACGACAAGCCGACCCCAGCCGCAGAGGTCAGTATTCTTTCTCCGCCCCTGCACGGATAAAAGCTGCTTTATATAATGCTACATTGTCGTCAGCCATACATTGTCCACTGCTGGAAGTAGGCCTCCCCAAGTTTGCACCACAAATCCTGGGCATTTACTTTTACCACCCAGCTTCGACCGACATTCTTGCGTAGGTCATCTCTCCATCGGACTGCGGGGCGTCGTACACTACGTTTGTCGATACGCGGTCTCCATTCCAGGACTCGTTTGCCGAGCCCATCGGTCCTACAACAGACGTGACCGGGCCACTGCCACTTTATCATGCATTTTAACGCATGTAATGCCTCGTCAGTCATTTAGAACTGACATTTTTCAAACCAATTGGGCCGTGTCAGCCATATGTGGCAGCCACCATTATTTATTTACTTATTTCACTATTACAATATGTAAAATGTAACGAAAATACTGTAATGAGACATTCCTCACATTCCATGGACATATCTTACAAAAAAAAACAGCTAGTTCATATGTTAATATGGCATTATATGGACTAATCTATACAAATAAATGAAATTGGAGTGTATCTTTGTAATATTAAAATAACCGCTTTTTACTAAATGCATTCGGACGTATACACGGTACATATACCAAAACAACAATTTTTACAATTTTTGTCTGTCTGTTTGTTCCGGCTAATCTCTGAAAGGGCTACACCAATTTTGACGGGACTTTCACTGGCAGATATCTGATGTAACAAGGAGTAACTTGGGCTATTTTTATTTTAGAAAAAAAAATAGTTTTTGTTAAAAATGGTAAGTTTCGAAAATTTAGAGGGCAATTTAAGTTAACCTCAGATTTACATCATCAATCATATGAAATAGGGTTTAGCTTAGGCTGGATTTTGTAGGTTCGAACGCACGTATTCCGGAGACGCATGGCGTAACAGTTGCATTCGATAACACTGACTGTTTGCATATTTCATTTATTTCTATTTTACGGTTTATAGGGTTTGGAATCCAAAATATACCATAAGATTTATCCAAAAAATACTGCCCAAAGTCACTATTCCACGCGGACAGAGTCGCGGGCACAGCTAGTAATTAATATATAATGATTAATGTCACAAATACTAAGGTATTATATACTTATTAGATACCTACATTATTTGCATAAAACATTTTTTCTTCGAACACTTAATATCGACAATAATAAAAATTCTTATGCCCTATAGAAGTCGAGAGGGCCTTTCCACAATGGGGTCCAATAATCCTAAACGAGTTCAAATCCTTGAAAAGGCCGTAACACCGAACTTTATTATATCTTCGCTCGTGCTCTAAAAATGGATTTCTATTGTAACTTTTGTAGACGATTGATTATGCGAGAATATTTTTGAAGAGATTTTTAAACTGTGTTTACTCTGAGTCGTGTTTTGGAGATTGATCTATAAATTTATATGTATTTCTTCGCACTAGAACGGCACACAGGCTGATGGTCTACTTAATAGTAAGTAGTTAATGTCACATATGGAGGCTTGCAACGCTATGAACGCCGCTAACATGCTGCCGTCCACGTAGGGGAACTGGAATCTATGTCACTTTTGCCGGAACAAAAGGTTATTATTGCAGGATATTTAGATACCAGGCGTGGTTGCCATTCAGACGAGCTTAGAATCCTAACACCAAGCTAGCTAGGTTCTCTAAGGAGGCCACTCTCAACCGCAGGAGTGTTCTTACCCGCCCCGGGAGGAGAATGAATATGAGAATTTGATACGAGAATTTAATATTATATTTACCTCTTCTCCTTCCTGTCCTTACTTTCTGTTAATCGTCATTCACAACCATTTCGCTTATGTTATATCTGTTCATTTCAAATCTATAATTAGCTTTTTTATTATTTATAATACATACAATAATAATAATACAATATCCGGATGACCGAGCTTTGCTCGGTATTTTTTTTTATAAATTGTGTTTTTTGGAAATTAACAACTGATTTTCTCAAAGCAAACACTCATTTACTTCGTGTTACTTAACAACGCCATCTGCTGGAATAGCTTTAGTGTTGTTGTGTCGTTAAAGAAATTTAAAAAAAAATAGTATTATTATTCGCCGATAGATGTCAGGAAGTCATTTTTCAGTTTAAATTGGGACTACTCAAATGCCACCTTTTGACATTTTCTAGAAATGATTCCTAGCTAGATCGATTTATCGCTCCCGAAACCCCCCGTATACTAAATTTCATAAAAATTGTTGGAGCCAATTCCGAGATTCCAATTATATATATATATATATATATATATATATATATATATATATATATATATATATATATATATATATATATATATATATATATAACTAATCTAAAACATACTTTTCTTTTGTAAATAAAAACAGAAACAGCCAGATGCAAGACGGGATCCAAGCCCATGGCATCTGCAAGCGTATCGAATAGCGTTAGTCGTTACGCCAAGGAGGTCGTCGAATATAAGGCTTCCGGAGAAATATGTATTAAAACCTATGTTAAAAAGAACATCTTGGTCTAAAACATTCCTTGAACGTATAAGGACACTCGTTTGAAGCAGGCCCAATATCCGTACTATTATAAATGTGAAAGTAAATTTGTCTGTTACGTTTTCACGCCTAAACTGCTGAACCAATTTGATGAATTTCGATACAGAAATGATTGGACTTTGGAGAAGGTCATAGGCTACTTTTTTCGCGAAAATGATGATGACAAGGGGATGAAATAGGGCTGAACGTAATTAGGTTCTGTTTTTGTTTTACATTTATACGGCAGAACAATATTTGCCGGCTCAGCTAGTATGCATGTATCTATATGTATTGTGTATAAGCGAAAATACCTGATTGATTCGAAATTTAGCAAAGTTATTCACTGTGAAAACGCTCATTTAGAACGTATTTTAAATACATTTTTAAAGAACGTTTGTCGGGTTTACTACCATATTATTACAAGCAATAACCCTCAGAAATGCAAGGCATACAAGCCATAAACAGTTTTAAATGTGTTAAATAAGCGCCAATCAACGTTCATACGCGTCAAGTGCCTCCTTGCTTATAAAGAGCGGTTTTCAAAACATTCAATACGTCGCTAACACGTTTATGTGCAGTTTGTTTTAGAATTTGAAACATGTACGAAATGTAATGTATGTTATTACTTTGACAACCTAAGTGGCAACGATTTTCACAAATTAGAAAACCCATGGGGACACAGGTTTTCGTTCCGAGTCACTTTATGTAATTCATCAAAATTGGTTCAGTGGTTTAGGCGTGAAAGCATTATAAACAATCTAACAAACAAACTTACTTTCGCCTTTATATTATTAGTTATTATTATTATATATAGTATATACAAAGGAAAAGTATATAAGTAGTATATCTGTTACTTAGTACCCACAAAATAAGAAATTTGTAGCTGACTTCGGGACTAGATGGCGCTGTACGAATTGACACAGTATACTCGTATTTATGTATTGGTTAATAATCATAGAGTCTCATTTAAGAATCGAATGAGTTTGAAGCAAAAATGTTATTAATAATTTTATTTAATAAATTTTTCCGAGTCGTTGTTGGATTGTTAATACAAAATAAATAATTTAAATGAATTAGAATGAACTTAAAAACTAAAAGATATAAAAATGTTACTGTCCTATACAGCTTTACTTTATTATTAATTGTACCTAATAAGTTATAAATTTTTTTGTATACGAGTATAATTTCACTATCTAGAAAAAGCAAACTTCCAAAAGTAATAAATCCAGTGTCTCCTAAGATGGGGTAACCTTATTTCTAGTATTTCTACCACACGGCCAAAGTAAACTTCGAATACATGGAATGGAAATGGAAAAATGTATGGAGCCTCCTGCTGAGGTTTACGATATGGATGTCATAAAAGGCGTTATAAAAAGACTCGCAGTGCATTGGCGTTGCCCACTTCCATAGGCGATGGGACCATTCGCTATCAGGTGTGCCGTTCGCTTGTCTAAACTTCAACTATAAAAAATGTTTAGTATTAACATTATACATTAAAGGTTATAGATATATTAAACTTTGTAAGTACTTGATCAGCTGTCAATTTAAGGATCTTATTACATTCATATTTTATGGCATTACGCATCATGTCGTTTATCGCAGGAATTCAATATCTACTTGTTCGGTTTACTTAGGACTTGATGGGTATCATTAAAATTTATGCACGAATAAAAAGTACATAATGTCTTCCGCAGGCGTCGTTATAGATGTTCCAGTTGCCTACAGGACATTACGTTTCCATATTTAAATAATTCCTAACGATGAAAGTAGTTATGGATACGTATGATATCGCTGTATCCATTAAGTAACGCTCCACTTTTTTTTTATTGCTGAGGGACAGCAGACAGGCTGCAGCCCACTTAATAAGAAGTAACCGTCGCCTATGAATGTTTGGGACGCTACGTGCAATGTGAACACACTGCTGTCCAATAGGAGTACATTAACCTGGGTCACTAATGCTGAAACACAACACAAGGTTATTATGGCGGCATACATATATAGCAATAGGATAGACTGGATATAGGAGGAGTAGTGATGAAGAAAATGAAAATATCGACGACAATGATTAAATTTATAAAAACGATTAAATATTTTTTTACATATAATATTTTTTTTTGTATTTTATAATGTTAAAATGACCTTTTTTACTTTATATAACATGGCTATGAACATAATAAAATAATTTCTTATAAAGATCGTTATCGACTAAGCACTCGCGCTCGCACCTACAGCGGACTTTCAATGTGTGTGGCAAGATGTAAAAACCATTAAAACTGTCCGGCTATTGGGGTAACATTTTTTTATAGGTCCCCAAGTAACATATATAAAATTTAGCTTTTATACTATAACGAAAGTATAATGATAATTTCTGAAAGTTTAGGGGTGTCTGGCAGGGGGTAGCAACTGTCAGAAGTGTCCGGCAATGGATGACGAGATTTCTAAAGTTATCCCGAAGAAAATATAAAAAAATTGAGCTTTATACTTTAACGAATTTAAGGTCATATTTTATGCACCTTTACTGCCTGTTAACTGCCCAAGTAACCACAACCCAAACTCTATAGTCGCTGGTCGTTCTTACCTGTATAGGAGACATGCACAGAAAAATTTTCAGCCTTTATAAAATGACGAAGGTCTGGCCGTCCTGGGCTCTTAGGCTATAAATCTTAAAGAAACATACTAAATATTTCGTAGTAAGAACCTGTGACCCCGATATTCCAGCTATAACTTAATTATCATATTGATCGCTTGCATTTCATATAATGAAGTGCAGCGCTAGCTCGCTTCAAGCTATCCGATAATACTTTTAGCGTTATTTTAATACAAAAAAGTACATCTGCTTATTTTATAAAAGGATTATTCTGATAATGCATAGCAGCAATATTCTTAAAATCGTGGAACTCGTATTGTTTTCTTCAGCGCATTTTTTCCATCCAATTATATTCTAGTGTACATGCTCCAAATTTTCTTCTTATAAGCTTTTCAATTACGTACATATTATCACTTAAAGTTTTGCATGTTTCAGTAGCTACGGTAACATACTTTCTTGATTTGAAGTACAAGATATTATCTACGTCCAGGGGCGGAGTAAAAATACTAACCCCTACATACAGGCTGACTTTGACAAACCCGTCCAAATTTACACAGAAGAATCTTTAGTAAAAGTTATGAGAAACGTGTATTTTAGTTTAGTATCGCATAGTACAAAAACGTCGAGTAATCAGCATCACAAAGTCATTCAACGAACTCTCCATTTACATAATACGGCGCGAGAGTGTCAATGACCTCTCCATCGGTACAGCAAAAAACTGGCAATGACCTAGTAACCGGGCGAAGACGGCGGTCATTGCACCGGGCGAGCCAATACGCACTACTCATTTACACGGGAGTGACAGAGACAGGTAATAACAGGTTAACGTACGGAGTTTGCACCATATGACTATTCTGTACGATTGAATCAATGATCATATTTTCCTTGGAATAAAATATTTTTTGATATAAAATTTTTTTGCAAAAATGGGTTTCTTAAATGATGTTTAGTGCGTAAAAAACATTTGGACGGGTTTGTCAAAGTCACCCTGTATATACGTGGTAGGGCCCCAAGCCCGTCTGGATGGCGACCACCTTTAGTCTTAAGTATGCCGCCATAATAACTTAGTGTTATGTTCCGACATTAATCACCCAATTTCCCGTACTCTTATGGGACAGCAGCGTGTTCGCGATGCCACTAGCGCTGCAAACACCCTTAAGCGACGGTAACTGCTAAATTCTAAGCGGGCCGTCAGCCCGCAAGCAAAATAGCAATTTAAAAAAATACTCCTACGTTTTTTACATTACCACATACTAAAAAATCATCTTAAGAAAACCGCACACTTGATTTCATTCAAATAAAAATAATTTGTTTCAATGTAAAATCTTATAGATAAATATGAAAGTCAAACTACCACCGTTTTGAATACAAAACTATGGAAAAGAAAAAACGTCGAAACAAACTCCCCGGAAAATTTTCCAGTGTTATGTTATTATGTTATGTCGATCTATGCGTATATATTTTTTATTATTAATAAAATAATAATAAAAATTTTGTTTCTCATTGTTCACAGAGTATATTAAAGCCAAACGCGTACATAGTAACCCAGGGGCCAACTGAAGATACGGTGGTGTATTTTTGGCGGATGATATGGCAAGAACGCGCCGCCGCCATCGTAATGCTGACCAAAACTTTTGACTTCATCAAGGTAAGATTTTTTATAAACAAATTTTTCATTAGGATACGTTTTTTTGGAGTGGTGTAGGAATACTGACCCCTGCGGCCAGAGAATGCCTAAAAGGCAACATAACCACAAATCCCTTAAATATTTATATATGTCTTATCACTTGAAGCGATCTCTTCCAAACAACCGCATTAAATATACAAATTATTGTAGATAAAAAAAACAGCGATACGAAAGTACATAAGTATTTGTTATGACCAAGTAACCTTCGTAAATTGGGTTTTCAAATAAAATTCACAAAAGACTTGAATTCAATTGAAATTCAAATAAAGCTAGAAACAGATGTCAAGTGATACTTAAAACTAAGAGGACGTAGCAAAAATAAAACTCAAATTAAGGGTCTACTTACACTTAGCCGCAGAGCTTCGTACTGCAGAAATAATTTTCACTAAGAACGTGAACAATGCTATGAATTTTTTTATGAATTTAGTATCGTGGTTTTCTTTTTGTTAAAAGCTAAATAATTAAGTTTTAACAGACTCGTAATTGCTGATACCTCTGTGTTGAACGTATTAGAATAAATATAATTTTTTTTTGTACTTCTTTGGTTATCTTTTCTTAAAATTTTTAAATACTCTGGGCTCCTAAATTTGGATCATTTCAATATTAGACCCGTGAAATTATTAGAAAAGTTTTATTTGTTCACAATTTTATTTTATTTGGTAAATATTAAGTTGCCTGTTTTTTAAATAACCAGGCTCCGTGTGTAGAAGGGGTTTGAAAGGGGCAGCAAGGGAAACGAATGCAGTGTTGGATAGATGAAAGTATCTTCAATTTCATTACGAAAGGACGTTTTCGTTGCTGTGATGGTATTTTTTCTAAAGTATTTAGTAACGTATATTGTATTTATCGTATCGATAACAATCTGTGACAGAAAACAAGCAACGGGTCAATGTGAAAATTTGTTAAATTAAAAAAAACTTTTTAATAACAGTTTTGTTATTTATGCCAGACCGAAAAAACAACAAAATTATAAATGTATATCTCGGAGAAACATTGTTTGCGCCGAGATCGTCATTAGTGGTTGCGAGCTTAGTGGGCGTCATCAGGATAAAATGCGAGCATAAAACACAATTATCATCAGCACTATTTATAATTTATAAACTATTTAATAACAGTTTTGTTATTTATGCCAGACCGAAAAAACAACAAAATTATAAATGTATATCTCGGAGAAACATTGTTTGCGCCGAGATCGTCATTAGTGGTTGCGAGCTTAGTGGGCGTCATCAGGATAAAATGCGAGCATAAAACACAATTATCATCAGCACTATTTATAATTTATACACACTTCACAGCAATTTTGTGACAAAAATTAGACCGAAGTGAGTTAGGGCACCGATCTTACTCTAATAAAACTCAAGGATCGATTGATTGATTAATCAGCTATCACAACATCCACACATATCCACACCAAAATCCACCGATTCACTAAAGTAAAGATGGGGCCTCGACTCCACTCGAGACACATCCTCTGCTCTGATTGGTCTTTAAATGAAATCATAACTTTTACATTATATAGAAACATGTATCCGTGCAGGGGCGGAGAAAGAATACTAACCTCTGCGGCCGGGGTCGGCCTGTCGTAAAAGCCGACAAAACAACCCACCCTAGCTACGTGGTAGGGCCTCAAGCCCGTCTGGATGGCGACCACCTTCGGTCTTAAGTATGCCGCCATAATAACCTTGTGTTGTGTTCCGGCATTAGTGACCCAAGTTCCTGTACCCTTATGGGACAGCAGCGTGTTCACGATGCCACTGGCGTTGCAAACACCCATAGGCAACGGTAACTGCTAAATTCTAAGCGGGCCGTCAGCCTGTCTGCTGTCCTACAGCAATAAAAAAAATGTAACAATTCAAATAAAAATAAATTAAGGTTTTTAAAAGTAATTACAACTTAAACAAATAATATTTCGAGTTACGCATACAGAGACAATCAATTCAACTACAGCTCATAACAACCAACTCAATATAACTTGCTACGACATACATAGTGTTTATTCGTATTAAAGGGAAAATGATGTCTGGTTCATTTTCAGGTATTACGAGAGAGTTCAACACTGCCTTAAATTTTTCCATTTTGTTCAATTTACATTTATAAAAATTGTGTTACAAATTTATTTCAATTTCGAAGTCCATCTCAGAAAACACACTTTAAACAAGTCACGAATATTTTTCCTCTTGCTGCCATCTATTTAAATTTATATTGTTTTTATTCAAATTTGTAATCAAAAATAATTTGTTTCGTTTTATTCAGTTCGTGTCAAAACAATCAAGTAACTTAATTTATGGCAAAATATTTTGCAATTTCGAGCAACACTTGGAAATTTAATTAAATATCCACAATAATTTTCCAAGTTGGTTGAATAACAATAAATTTAATCATATTTATTTGCTTTGTTTTAGCAATTACTAGCTGAGGTCAGCTAGCAAACGTTCTGCCATATAAATTAAAAAAAAAATACATTTTGGATAAAATTTCCGTAAAATCTGTCATTAGTGAACGTCTATTTCGCGAAATGAGTTACTATGTAAATTTTTTGTTTATTGGACATCTGATACTACTTATATAATTTTCTTTTAGATAGAATAATTATTCCTTCTCCTTCCAGCCTATCCTATTTATTCCTTACAAAAAATTATTACCAATTTTCTTAGTTATTATAACTTAATTATCGGTCCTCTTATTTTATGAGACCAAGGCAACCTCCAACTTTTTCCACTTTTGTGAAACTTCTTAGCGCGCATGAGGGTAAAATTTGGATGAAACGCAATATTAGCGTCACGAAGATGTGAAACGTTTTTTTTTTGCTACAGTGATACTAACCTTATTAATAATGGCTTAAGAATTATTCTGTAATCTAATTTTAGAATGATTGCATTGCATTACTTATACATATCTATTCAAATTGCGACTTTATTGCAATAAAATACAATTGAGTTTTCTTTAATAAGATATAAAATAATATTTCATAAATTCTCTTTTCTAAAATTAGATTTAAAAATTAGTTTGCCACAGAAGTTTCACTTCTGGCATGTATACTTTGTACGCACACACTTTTTTTAGATAAGAGCTAAGTGTCTTAGAAATAAAACTTAGAAAATTTCATTGTAATATATCCAGTAGGTTTGCCGTGATGCGCGCACAACTTTTGTTTATTTGTTTATATAGATTATATATTATATATTACTTCGATCAACAATATGTATATTAGATTACTAGCTGTGCCCGCGACTCCGTCCGCGTGGAATAGTGATTTTGGGCAGCATTTTTTGGATATATCTTATGGTTTATTTTGGATAACAAACCCTAAAATATAAATAAATGAAATATACAAATTGCGTTCGAGTTAGAATCTACAAAGTCCAGCCTAAGCTGAACCCTATTTATATGATTGATGATATAAATCTGAGGTCAACTTAAATTGGATGATAAAAATCCGAAACTGATTACTTTTAACTAAAATAAAATTGGAGGGTCTGTTTGTAATACTAAAATAACCGCTTTTTACTAAGTGCATTCGGACGTATACAAGGTACATATACCAAAACAACATTTTTTCCAATTTTTGTCTGTCTGTCTGTTTGTTCCGGCTAATCTCTGAAATGGCTACACCCAATTTGACGGGACTTTCACTGGCAGATAACTGATGTATCAAGGAGTAACTAAGGCTATTTTTATTTTAGAAAAAAGAAATAGTTTTTGTCAAAAATGATAAGTTTCGGAAATTTTATATTCCAATTTAAATTGACCTCAGATTTATATCATCAATCATATGAAATAGGGTTTAGCTTAGACTGGACTTTATAGGTTCGAACATACGTATTCCGGAGGCGCATGGCGTAACAGCTGCATTCGATAATACTGACTGTTAGCATATTTCATTTATATTTTAGAGTTTGTAGGGTTTTTAATCCAAAATAAACCATAAGATATATCCAAAAAATTCTGCCCAAAGTCACTATTCCACGCGGATGGAGTCGCGGGCACAGCTAGTTTATCTAATAACAAGTCAACCAAAGAGATGGATAGATTACGTAAAAGATGATATAGCGAAAAAGAATAAATATGAATGTTTAAATGACGGCCAATCGAGGAGAAGGAAGGAGATACATGTGCCGACCCAATACAATATGAGGTGACGGTTGGAAGAAGAGTCGTGGTTGATATCTCGATTATCTTTAGTAAGTTGATCACACTCAAACCTCTCAAGAGACGGTAAATGTCTTCCAAAATCCGGTATTAAAACCTTTTAAAAGGGTAACTGTAATTAAATAAACATGTACATACATAAGGTGTACGTTTTTTAATTATATAAAGATAATAGTTGTTTACGCGTAACAAACAATACTTTTCTCATCTCAACAATAAAATATGGTCCCAGAGTCATGGTGCAAAAGGAACGCGGGAAAGTTAAAACTAGTGAATTTAAATTTGATTTTAAATCTGATTTGTATTCATGATTTTTCACTCACTATTAACTAGGGGTTTGAAACATTGTTACTTTTACTATTTATGTAACAAATGTTACTTTTACTATTTACAATACTTAATGGCTTCGGGACGTCTGTGGGATCACGGGTTCAGCTTCTGTCCTAAATTTGGATGTTTATGTACGAGTATTACTATTTTTATCCGTGCAGGGGCAGAAAAAGAATACTGTACTGACCTCTGCGGCAGAGGTCAGCTTGTCGTAAAAGGTGACAAAACAACCCACCCTAGCTACGTGGTAGGGGCCCGAGCCCGTCTGGATGGCGACCACCTTTGGTCTTAAATATGCCGCCATGATAACTTTTTGTTGTGTTCCGACATTACTGACCCAAGTTCCTGTACCTTTATGAGACAGCAGCGTGTTTGCGATGCCACTGCCGTAGCAAACACCCATAACGATAACGGTAACTGCTAAGTTCTAATTGGGCCGACAGCATGTCTGCTATCCTAAAGTAATAAAAAAAAACTAGCCGTTTCCGTCCGTTTCGCTAGTCGAAAACCGAAAAAAAAGAAGAAAATAAATCGAAAAAATATAAGAAGTTTGTGTACGAATGCACGCTACACCGCTTTCCCACTGCTCTGCGGCAATAAAACACATGTTTCTTAAGATTTTATATTAAATGACGATATCGCAATATATATATTTTTTTTATATGGGCCAAGGGTCTAAGAAATAAAACTTAGAAAATTTAATTGAAATATATCCAGTAGTTTTCCCGTGATGCGCGCACAACTGCAGACCTCTATCATTTTATTTATATAGATATATATTTACAAAAGGAAAATATTGAAATTCTATATGAGTTGTCTAACAAATAACTCTAGCACTCTGCTTACTTCACGAGTACATGGCGTTGTGTGCATTGTTACAGCATTAGTTATTTATATCTCGTATGTTAATTGAGTTGAATAAAGCGACGGTTTAGCTTATCTCGGCAACAATCCAGAACTCAACATATACCGATGGGAATACCAAAGTAATTATATTAAATACAACTTAATTCAATATCAATTCTGAAAGTACAGTAGCAATTTGCGAGTATTTTTTCACAGTAAATCCCCATTGTTTTTCGTAGCACGTTTTTCAGACACACGACGTTGATGTGGTACTTCACTGGCCTTTGGAGAATTCTCAATTTCATTGTAATTTTCTTTATGGATTTAACTTTTGCGTCCATATGTATAAAAGAGTAGAATATACAGGAAGTAGATGGGTATTGCAAATTCAACCTTTTTTGAGTTTATACTACTTTTGGCGCGTTTGGAAAAAATTATGAGAGCTAATTTTTTAAGATACGCGCGCATACCGACATGTTGAAGTTAGCTGATAACCGTCTCTTAAATTTCATATATATACAGTGGTGGTCGTATTACTAATTAATGCGAAACTTAATGAGTGGGGACAATCGTCAAAACGGCGATCATAGCGTGCCGGTAGAGTAGTTGACGCGTCACAGCTTTTATTTTTGCCCATTTTGAACAAAATAAAATTCATATTAAATTTTGAATTGCCGCCGAATAAAATAGAAAAAGCCAAGAAAGAAATGTTATTCTCCAATTTCAAAAAAAGAACGAGCTATGGATGCTTTTTTAAAATATTTCTAATTAGGCGTCCAAGCGGCCACTACCTAACAGAAAATAAACTCCTACATGTGTAAGACTCATTTTGTAATTAAAAGTAAGATATGTTTTACATTTTATGCATTTAATGAGTTTCTTATTTGAGTGGCTATATTATTGCATGATTATTAAATATTAAATGTGTATATTTTTTACGAACATTTGTACGTTAAATTTATATACTTTATTCATAAAAAGTGTTTCTAATTATATGACCACCACTGTATGTATGTATATATATATATATATATATATATATATATATATATATATATATATACGGCCGGAGTCGGCCAGTCGTCAAAGGCGACAAAACAACCTACCCTAGATACGTGGTAGGGCCCCAAGCCCGTCTGAATGGCGACCACCTTTGGTCTTAAGTATGTCGCCATAATAACCTTATGTTGTGTTCCGGCATTAGTGACTCAAGTTTGTTGTACCCTTTATGGGATGCCACTGGCGTTGCAAGCACCCATAGGCGACGGTAACTCCTAAATTCTAAGCGGGCCGTTAGTCTGTCTGCTGGCCTACAGCAATAAATTAAACGCCGCATTGCAACTACCCTACTAATTACACAAAAACTGGTAGATGTTGTTTATTGTTTTTGTAAACACATTGCGTGTAGGTTGTCACCGTATAATTATTTTCCACTTGAAATGAAATTAATATTTATTTGCGAAAACAAGTGACCAAGTAGTGGAAACAATAAATTTTTTTTATTGCTGTAGGACCGGACCAATTAGAATTTAGCAGTTACCGTCGCCTATGGGTGTTAGCAACACCAGTGGCATCACGAACATGCTGCTGCTCCATAAGGGTACAGGAACTTGGATCATTATTGCCGGAAAACAACACAAGGTTATTATGGCGGCATACTTAAGACCAAAGGTGGTCGCCATCCAGACGGGCTTGAGGCCCTACCACGTAGCTATGGTGGGTTGTTTTGTCGCCTTTTACGACAGGCCGACCCCGGCCACAGAGGTTAGTATTCTTTCTCCGCCCCTGCACGGATACAATTCATTATTAGCCTTTTGGCATGCAACATGGTTTTTTGTATCTTATTTATATTTTTGTATTAAACAATGTCCTTAATTATTTAATAAAAATGTGAAACAGAATAAATAAAACACGTTATTGAGTCGTTTTCAATATTATACAAATATCATATATCATCATAGTTATAAAGTGACAATATTATATGTCCTAGAATAAAAAATACAAAATAAAAATAATTTTAATTGATACTTGTCATTGAGAAATTCGTCGAATGTGACTAACATTTGCAAATAGTAATAATGTTCTGAGATGAAATTAATTTAGAAATTTTCAGAATAATTTTTGGTGACAACCATACTGCACTTTTTTGCATTTAAGCAGTTCCTACGGAATGGAAACTTGAGTAGGTAGCTATTTAATTAGCCAAAAAGTTTACACTTGTGTTATTAGTGTTACAATCGTAGATCATTAAGTGACGTTTTGCAGACGTACACTTAAAGAAATATAGGTATATGCAATTACAATACACAAACTCAATGACGTGGGACGTGGCAATATTTAATATTTACTCATATGAAGCGTCTCCTGATTAAGTCATTATATATGTTGTATATGTCCATTTTATATGTAATGTTATTAGATTTATGGGCTAAGGCTTACTTACAGATAGTGTGGAAGGAATTCCCGTTCAATGTGCCTGTACGCCCCACTATTGACTAGAGGATACATGTATCTTTTATATCTGCTAAAATCGACCCAGTATTACTTAGGGTAAAGCACCGGACTACGGGACGTGACGTGAATTTGTCCACAGTCCCAACTAGCGACTGTCCGATATTTCCTTGAATAAAATATTGTTGTTCTAACATATTTTTTAAATTTATCATTATAGTCATTGATGGTCTGGAATAGTCCTAAAGTCCCTTATACACACAATTGTTGTAATCGTCATTATTTTAACGTTAAATTTGTTTCACAAACACTTCTATATTTAAAAAAAATCCATATTATATATACATGGGTGAAATTGTTCGCCATACTTGTGCAAAGTGTACCATATTTGTATAGAATAGAAGAAACGCTGTTCTATTTTTTTTATATACATAAGTATGTATAGAAAGAGGAGCAAAGTTATAATATAAATATTTTTTCAGGTGATGTGCGTCCAGTACTGGCCGCCAAATAAAGAGAAAGACGAGACATACGGCGACATCAGCGTTGGTATTGTTCAAGAAGAAGAACTCGCCAACTTCCACATACGAACTTTTAGGCTTTACAAGACTGAAAAGGATGTAAGTACATTGATGTGACTATATTATGAATATAATAATATGCACTGCACTACCCGCCATCGTTTATCACGCGTTTATCCAAGACAATTTGTCTGGATTATCAAGGAATCGTCAAAATAAACAAATGTGTTGCTCTGAAAAAACAAAGGATTTATTTAAAATGTATATTTACTATCTATAAACGACATTTAAACTTGTGGATTCCTTTACATTAATTTTATAAATTCACTCCATTTTTGCAAATAACAATTGATTTTGACAGAAATGCAGCATATATATATATATATATATATATATATATATATATATATATATATATATATATATATATATATATATATATATATATATATATATATATATATATATATATATATATATATATATGCTGTATCGACTCAAAGTTGGGTGTGGTCTACAGTTGTGTTATAAGTGCGAAGTACCGACTTCGCTAAGAGGGGAGTCGTAAACCGAAAAGCGACCTCTTGTCATCTCCAAATACTCATAGCTTTGCACGTCTTCAATACTTTACAGTAGAGCAGCGTAAGCAGTAATTAATTAACTCGTTGGATAGACTATGGAATTTATATGATTTTACCAGTTTTTTTTATAATTTTAAAAAAGCACGGCCGCGCATCGTACGACACTAAACAAATAAAAACCTTTTTTAGTTACACAAAAAATTATTTTAGCAACTACATAGTCGGTACATATTTATAATTTATTTTTCCGTAGCGTTCTTATGTATAATCTTATCTATCTTATCTTACTTTTAAAACACATGTAGAAATTAATTAAATATTTTATGCCAGTTTGAAAATATTTCTACATATTTAGTTTGAAATTAAAACAAATTAGACAAGTTAAACAAATTTATTCGAGTTCTTCTTAGGAATTATTTACCTTTCAAAGTTACAAAGTAAACAATGAACCATTTATGTTAATTCTCATAGACAAAAGGACCCAGGCAAAATATTTACTCGTAAGCCGTGAAAGACACGCGCCAAAATTGTTGCTGTTATTGTCTTCTCCATCTGGTATGGAAGCTGTCTTAAAAACTTGTCACATTGACAACATTTGACAGGGACAGAATGATGATTTAAATAAGTTTAGCGCTAAATCGGTTTAGTGTTTGGTTGTGCAAGTCGGCCTTAGACTGCAAAAATTTTGTTATTTTTCTCTTAAACTAAGAATGAGAACCCCGGGTGAAGGCAGATTTAGCCAAAACAAAAAAGTTTATTCGTGTTGCATCCATGCAGGGGCGGAGAAAGAATGCGGCCGGGGTCGTCCTGTCGTAAAAGGCGACAAAACAACGTATCCTAGATACGTGGTAGGGCCCCAAGCCCGTCTGGATGGTAACCACCTTTGTTCTTAAGTATGCCGCCATAATAATATTGTGCTGTGTTCCAGCATTAGTAACCCAAGTTCCAATACCATTATGGAGCAGCAGCATGTTCGTGATGCCACTGGTGTTGCTAACACCCATAGGCGACGGTAACTGCTAAATTCTAATTGGTCCGTCAGCCGGTCTGCTGTCCTACAGCAATAAAAAAATGTGTGTGTTCAATTAACATGCGGCAGAAGTGAAAATTTAGAAAAATAGTTTACATTTCGTGTAATATATCCAAACAGAGAGACGACGAAGATTATAGGAAACACTGTATACTTGTATTTTATCTCATTCTCTCGCGGGCTAAATCCTATTTGTGAATAAGTTTGTCTGTTCTTGGTGTCGTTTTTTCGTTTCATCAAATTTTCAAATCACAACGGCGCTAAAAAAAGTTTCATTTGAAAAAAATCAGTTAAAATAACTGTGTGATTTTAACACAAAGCTTTCTTTGTTGTTTAGCTTTCACGTTATTGGTCAAATGATAAAGTATTCATCAAGCTCGAGGTTCTTCGAATTGCACTGTAAAATAATTCAGGTTTGAGATCATTTGACCTCAACCGCATGAACTGAATATTCTCTAATGTTGACCTCGCAATGAATGTGTTAAATATTTTACAAATACCTTCCCACAGGTGGTTGTTGAAGAAAGGTTTATTCTCCAGTTCCATTACACTCAATGGCATTCTCACACGTGTCCCTTCAGCAACGCGCTCCTTGAATTCAGAAGACGGGTGAGGGCAGTTGTGGGGAGACGATTGGCAACTAATCCTGCCGCAGGACCTATGGTGGTACATTGCAAGTGAGTACAAATGGAAAATTTTCCTTCATGTAGGGGATAAGAACACTAACTCCTGTGGCCGGGGTCGTTCTGTCATAAAAGGCGAAAACACAACATTAGGTGGGTGGTAGTTCTCCAAGCGGGTCCGGATAGCAACCACCCCTCGTCTAAAAGTATGCCGCCATAGTAACCTTGTTTTGTATTGTGGCATTAGTGACTATGGTTCCTCTATGCGAAGAACATCATTTTTGGGGTATAACAAAAATGTCCGTTTAACGTATGGTATTATTGTGTTATTATTGTTCATGTATCTTGCGATTTGATGCTACTTTTAGGTTTGTGGTAGTACTAGAAAGTGTAGCACAATGAATCACTTTATAATATTTCACCTCTTACATTTTCATGAGCTGCCGCTTTTGAATGTACAAAAATGTTGCAGTATTTTGCAATGCAATAGGTTAAAGCGTATACTGAAGTAGGCAGGAATATAATAAAACCAACTGTTTCACATTGTAAATATGGTTGGTATACAGGTATAAATATATCAAGGTACTACAGGCCGATTCTAAGAGTTTTTTAATTCTTAAGAATTATTAAGAAGTCTTCTTCGTATTTGAAATTGGCAGTCACATTGGAATTTTTGTTATACAATTTGTTCCTTTTAATTTTGAGGCCCTGTCTAATAATATAATTTCATGTATATAATATCTTTTTTGACGAATACGTCTACTTGGGTCAAACGATCCAGTTAGGTAGGTCCAATTTCGCGAAAGAGGTCACTCGTCGAATCTAACTCGGATGGGCAGCGTTCGGGAAGCTCCGTAAAATCTTTTCGTCCCAAATACCGCAGTGTCTCAAGACGAAGGTTTTTAACCAATGTGTGTTGCCAGTGATGACCTACGGAACGCAGACGTGGTCGCTAACTATGGGCCTTATGAGAAAGCTCATGGTCACTCAGAGGGCAATGGAGAGGGCTATGCTCGGAGTTTCCCTGCGAGATCGAATCAGAAATGAGGAGATTCGCAGGAGAACCAAAGTAACCGACATAGCCCGGATGATTGCAAAACTGAAGTGGCAGTGGGCTGGGCATATAGCTCGAAGGACTGATGGCCGTTGGGGCAGAAAAGTCCTCGAATGGCGACCGCGTACCGGAAGACGCAATGTTGGTAGGCCCCCCACAAGATAGACCGATGATCTGGTCAAGATCGCCGGAATAGGTTGGATGAGGGCAGCGCAGGACCGATCATCGTGGAGATCTTTGAGGGAGGCCTTTGTCCAGCAGTGGGCGTCTTCCGGCTGAAATGATGATGAATATCTTTTTTTGTTCTTGAGGTGGAAATCCTTCAGGGACACCCCACCGCTTGGGGGCTGGCGATGTAGTGTAGAACTATTGCATGCACCCCCAGAGTTGACAAGGGGACACTCGTCGCTCATATATCCACTAAAACAACCCCAGTGCTCCTTTACTGCCTGGGGAGGGCAGGATATACTCGTATATATAATGTCTAATAGATTCATTTTAGTACGAGTTTGCGTGTATTTTGTTTAAAATCTAACTTCCTTTACAGTGACGGCGGCGGTCGTTCGGGAGTTTACTTAGCAATTGATGCTAACTTAGAATTGGCCGAAGAAGAAGATAGTTTTGATGTTTTCGGTTATTTAAAGAAACTGAGGCAATCCCGGAAAGGCCTTATCGAAAATGAGGTAAGAGTGTTGCAATAAAACATCTATGATATAGTTCATCAGCTGATAGTTCATCCCAGAATGTTCATGTTGCGTACTCTCTGGATTTGAAATGACCTTCCAGCTGAGGTTTTCCCAGCGCAGTGCGATATGGGGTATAACGAAAATATAACAAGGAAAATGATAGAAATGAAAGCTGATTGATACAAAAGAAAAGGTAGCCCAAAGAAAAGATGGATGTATTGCCTAAAAGATGATATGATGAAAAAAGTGTGAATATTTTATCCGTGCAGGGGCGGAGAAAGAATACTAACCCCTGTGGCCGGGGTCGACCTGTCGTAAAAGGCAACAAAACAACCCACCCTAGCTACGTGGTAGGGCCCCAAGCCCGTCTGGATTACGACCACCTTTGGTCTTATGTATGCCGCCATAATAACCTTGTGTTGTGTTCCGGCATTAGTGACCCAAGTTCCTGTACCCTTATGGGACAGCAGCGTGTTCGCGATGCCACTGGCGTTGCAAACACCCATAGGCGAGGGTAACTGCTGGCTATTAAGTGGACCGTCTGTACGTCTGTTGTTCCTACCCTCTCAGTTGCTTCTGTTAACCGTTTGTTTACTCGGTTCCGAGCGAATAATAAAAGAGAGATTTTATTACAATACTGGCGTTTCAGGAACAATACAAATTCGTATACGACACATTAGAGGAGCACGTTGTGTGTGGAATATCCTGGTTTCCTGTATCGGAACTATCGCTGAGATTAAAACAGAAATCCCAAAGAGACCCTGTTTCCAAACTAAATGAGTATCAGAAGGAATACCAACAAATATGCAAACAAACACCGAGATTCACTATTGGAGACTGCGCTGGAGGGCACCGTGGGGATAATAGAGAAAAGAATAGAGATGTTCTCGTTGTTCCACGTAAGTTTTACTGACTTCATATTATTTATAAACACTATAAAAACAATCAGTATTTTTTTATATTATATATGACAACTAACATAGCGCTATGTGGTTCCAAAGTAAGCAGCAAAACGCTTATGTTGTGAGTACCAGAAAATTGATATACTACTTATGTACTAAATATTTGGTTAGGCGCCTTATCCTATCCTTTTTCTCTGTCTATCCGCAAGTCAACCCAGTGCGGGCCAAAAAACCGTCGCAGCGGTACAACCCGCCCTCCTACAATGGCTTGACAGGCGTCACGGCACTCTGCCGTTTCACGTGACACAGGTACTCTCAGGGTACGGCTGCTTCGTGCGGTACCTGTGTCGCATCGCTCAGAAAGAGCAGACTCAAAGTTTGCCACGCATGGACATCGGAGCACCGAGACCTCATCGCCACCACTGCATCTATCCTCTCGCTCCCGGCTATCATCCTAGCGATGGTCGGGAGCCAAGCGGGATGGGACGCCGTCGCCTCCTTTTGCGAAACAGTTATGTCCGCGAAGGAGGCGGCGGAGAGGGATAGGGAACGCGCCAAACTCCTCTCTTGCTCACGCAGGGCCACTTGTTGCCGGAGGTTAGCGACAGACCTTCAGCCACCGTAGTGAACGGTCGCGGGCACGGCCTCCTGGGAACGGGCTGCAGCCTGCACACATGACCAAGAGAGGGGCGCGCGGAGCACCTACGTGAGAAAGACCTGGGGTATGCTGGGGTTCAGCATACCCCAGGTTTTGAAAGTGGGCCAACACAAGTCAAGGCCACGGTGTGGCAGATTCGTCGCGTCCCGCGTCCTTGGCAATCAAGGCGCGCGAGGGAACACCGGGGTATACCAGCGACATGCGTCCTCCAGCGTAGAGAAGAGGTGGTATGGGCGCATTACATGGTGAGTCCCACACGACCCCGCCGCCCGTTCCCACGCTGCGAGGTGTGCGGCAAGCATTTCCACAATCCAAAAAAAAATAGCGCGGCGCCTGATGATGATTCTAAAAACTACTCGACCACCGCCGCACCGAGGACACGTACCGCTGAGTTCATATCCGAGATGATACAGCCTGGATTTATTAATTCATAACATTCTAATTTGGGAGAGCTGCGTTAATAGATGGTTTACTTTACAAAATAATTATGTAATATGGCGATGATGACACAAAATTTTAATTGCAGCGGACAATTTTCGGCCTTACCTGACGTCTTTCCAGGGTAACAGTTTTACAGACTACATTAACGCAGTCTTCGTTGACGTAAGTACCTGTATTACGATTTACTGTATTACTTCTTAATATATGTTTACAATCCAGAAATGCAATTAAAGTTCAGCAATTTCATTAGCAAAATTAATACAATAGCTAAAGTCAAATTGAACTATAGAAAATGTTTGTCTTTAAAAATGAATTAAAACATAGTTTGCAATATTGTACCACTCTTGCTATAAATATAAATATATATACCTTTAAGTTTTTAAGACCATCGACACGGATAGAACGACATGAGCATTTTACAGTAAGGCGATGGACTAGGTTCAAAGGTCGCCCCGTTTGTCGAGTAAATGCGCTAATATTAGTGGTCTGTATTAATAATTGTGAATCGGTCTCTTACGTTACAAATTCTTGTTTAATTACACTGCACATTTTTGTTGTATAAAGATTTAGGTTTGGCACGGCCAATAATATAAGTCAAAAAATATGAGGCACACGAACTTCGTACACAGTGCAAAAAGTGTGTTTTTCCTTAGAATAATTATTCTAAGGTTTTTTCTTTTGTCAAACGTTCATCGTCCGCACGGCGTCGACCGTCACTTCTCGCAAACTTGACGGTAGTCGATTAAATTGGCGGAGCAACTGGTTTTACCTAACTAAAACTAGGCAAGAACCGAACAATCTAACAACCGAACATCTATAGATTTGTGAAGACATTTTAAAGGTCCAAATAAAATGATAGATAAGTCATAAATTTAAATAAGTCACAAATTACAAATAATTTAAATAACAAGGATGACAGATTTCTGCCCAAAAAGGGGTTAACGTCAGGCAGGCGGTCGGTTTTAAAAACTAAGCAACAACCATTACAACATGTAACATGTTGTGCCGACCCCATATAATGTGTGATACGAGCAGGAGGAAGAAGAAGACATTTCAGATGTAATATTTTCTAAAAATGGCTTTTTAATACAGAATATACGAGTTTACATATACCTAGTCAGGTCATAAATTCTGTCACATGTTTAATGTAAAATAATTGTAATAAGTTTATTCATTATGTAACCATTCATATACCAAAATGAACTTAACAAAACATAGATTCTTATGACATTAAAGTTTATTCAAAATGACCTCCGTGATTTTGAATACAGGCCTTCAATCTGCGCGGCCAGTCGTCTATCGCAGCATCGAATCTTGTTGGAATACCCAGTGCCTGTTATTGAACATGGTATGAGAAACAGGTTCCACAAGGTTCGTCAGGACTGTATTTTGATACACAACAGCATTCGTTTTTACACCTTTCTCACAAAAATGTACCTCTGTTAAGCCCCAATAAGAAACTCCCAACCATACCATGAGCGAGGATGGAAAATGACCTCGTTGGACACGCGGAATACGGTTGCTCGCTTCTTCACTACTGTGTGCGTACACCTTATCATTTTGTTTGTTGTAGCTCTCTTCTACGGTAAACATTTTTTCATCCGAAAAAAGAATTTCCCGATATTTTTTTCCCGCGTACCGCTTCAACAAAGCGCGGCATCTCTTCAGTCTCAGGTCCATTAGACGAGCATTTAAACGATGTCCTGTTTTTCTTCGATATGCCCGAAGCCCTAAGTCTTCATTTAACACCCTTTTCACCGTGGTTCTGCTTAACCCCATCTGAAGGGCCAACAGTTTCTGCTTACGTTTGGGATTTCTTTGAATTCGTGCCTTCACAGCTTTTATCACTGCTGGAGTCCTAACAGAACGAGGGCGACCACTTCTTGACCTGTCATCTACACTAGAGTCTTCATTGTATCGTTTGATGGTACGATAAACGAATCTTTTGGTTATATTCAAATTTTTCAGTATGTTAAAAATTTGAATTGGCGCGTAACTGAAACGATGCAACGCAATAACTGCAACACGGTCTTCTTTAAGCGTCCACTCCATATTTAAAAATGAGTAAAATTCTAAAAGTATACCTTTTTTATTTTCATGAACAATTCGAAATTCGAAATCAATAAACTTTTTTGTGGCCAGCATTCTAAAAGAAAAGTTTTTACTGTGTGACAATACTTATGACCTGACTAGGTATATTGTACTAACTGGTTCTATTTGACAGGGTTATACAAAACCGCGTGAGTACATAGTTACTGAGTGGCCCCTAATTATGACACAAGGAGAATTCTGGTCCTTGGTGTACGATTATGAATGCGCCGCGGTCGTCGTTTTGTGTGTGCCGCCCAAGAATTCGGTGAGTGTATACTAGACATAAAGCTAAGTTTTTAGTTAAAATTTCATTAGAATTTGTAGACGTACTGTTTTTTTATATTTATTTACATAACACTAACAGAATTGCATTCTGAACTTCCATTCCCGGGATTTTTAATTCACTTATATTTAAAACGGCTTGTGATCCAAATAAAGACCTTCAGATTCGGTATTCAGTGGATCAAAATACGTGAAAATCATGCTCGGTAATTCCATAAAAAAATTTCATAACTAAAACTCCCAATTTTTGCTATTTTTATAGTTTTTTTTTGCAATTTATTCGAGATTTTGAGGGTGTACGATCCAAACTGACTCCAGATTCGGATTCAGCGGGTCGAAATACATGTCGATAGGTAGATGATGTCAAATGTACAAACGACTTTTTTTGTTTTATTCACAGGATATATTTGGAAACGATTTTTCAGATATTTTCTTCCACTACGTTCTAAGAATTTGGGCATTCCACTTTAGGGATAATTCGTTGTATATAAACCATAATACCAATGTATTTTTTTAGTTTGTGAATACCTGATATGCCTGATATTGGAGATAATGATTATAATATTATTATTGACAGACATATAGAACATAGTATAATATATATACATGTTTCTACTTGTGGTTATTTGTCATCAGTTAATACAGTTGAAGATTTTATACATTTACTTTATCCTAATTTGCTACCGCAAACTAGCAACGTAGTCTTAATTAATAATATTTTAATTAAGCTGTTTATAAATCTGTTTTAGTAAACGGAAATTGTAATGTTGCAGCAACAATTCCCGCCATTTTGGCCGGAAGGCCGACACCCTAAGAAGTACGGACCCGTATTCACTATAGACCACGTGTCACACAACCATTACACAAATATTAAAACTTGGATATTCCGAATTAACAAAAAAGTAAGTAAAGAATTTATTTTATTGAATATTGGTAATAGCATCTGTCTTTTGTCCTAGACTAATAATACTTTAGAAATAGAGTGATTGCTACAAAATTTCGAGAAGCTTGTATTACAAGAAGTTACAGAAGTTTGTGGACAATCTTTTATTATCCTTAGGAAAAATATTGTTTTTATTTAGCTTTTTTTCTAAAAAGTCTATTTTGATTAAATATTGAAGATATTTTTATTGCATAAATTTATGATATATAACCAATGTTTTGTATATATATATAAAAAATGCAAATGGACGATCACAAATCGACGATCGTCATGCTCGCGCGCATTTGTATTAGTATCTAAATTTTGAGTAAGTACTCAATTATCGACGTGAGTCGCTATCCAATCCAGATATATATATATACATAACATTTGTGTTGTGTTGAAAAATAACATTTGTAATCAAATAACACAAAAGTTTAATGTGGTTTTTCCTTTTGCCAAATAAAGAAGAGATGTTGAAAAGCATAATAACTATCTCAAATTTTAAAACTCCTGTTCGTTTAATCCCCGGGATAATAATCTCGGTTTTTACCTAATTTTTTAATTTACCTTGTTTTCGTATATTTATATTAATTTCTTTATCTCAATAGATTATATCGTTGACGGAAGTTATGGCTGGTGTAAAAGCGCCAACAAAGACAGTACAGCTATTCCAATTAACTTGCTGGCCCATGGGTCATAAAGTGCCATCGTCGACAAACTCCTTAGTGGAACTCATGAACATGGTGGAGCGGTGGCGGCAACGGACGGATTACGGACCCGTTTGCGTTGTTTCTCCGTGAGTCAATTTTAATAATTTTTAAAAGATTGACATTTCTATATAAACTAAAAATAATAACCCACGATTTCAAAATCATGATTTCTTAACAGAGATGGCCGTAGCCGTGCTGGAGTATACTGTGCTGCTAACGCGTGTATAGAACAAGTGATTCAGCATGGTGAAGTAGATGTCTTTCAAGCTGTAAAAACCGTGCGACGCCATCGACCGCAACTCGTTGAAAATATGGTAAGAAATTTAGTGTTAACGCCTCTAATTTGAATTTTCCATAAATTAATCTGTTCTGCCTTATATTCAGTTGCAGTCTTGCTACCTTGTAAACTATTGGAAGGTTTTTTTTTACAGACTGAATATAAATACTGCTACGATCTCGTTCTCCATTACGTGCTGCACTATTTAAATAAAGATATGAACGAAAAGAAGTGAGAGTGCGAACTTAAGGACGAACTCTGGTTCATCGAGTTCGGTCGCGGTGCGGCGCTACCTACTACCCCGGAGGAGACTAGCCCCTCGTCGGCACCTAAGGACGGCAAACGCGAACAACGTCCACAGCGGCCGAGGCGTGGGCTATCGCTAGACCGACTCCTACCCACGGCAACACGGCCACCACTTCCGCACGCAGCAACCGTCGAGGTTCCCCGTCGCCCTCGCCGTGAGCGCCCACCGCTTCGTCGTTCCATCCGCTTAGAAGACGACGATGCAGCGGCTGAAGAACGTCGCCGGATTTTCGGTCGAGGCCCGCGAGCACCTTCTTTTGACGAAGGCGATTTCAGTGACGAACACGAAGAGTGCGAGTGCCGTCACGCCTCGCTTGAACGCTCCGGCCCTTCGACCGAACACCCCGACGAGGATGATTTCGAACCGGAATTCGTCGCCTCTCCCCCTTTTGACCGCCCCGTACCCGAACCGCCACTCAGGGCGGGTTCTTCAGATCGGGTACTTGGTGAAATTCGTGAGACACCTATAACTCCGCGCGGGCCATCCAGAGCACACTCTCAAGGTGTCTTTGAGCGTCGTCTCCCAAAAATATATAAGTTTGGGCTCATGGATAAATCTAAGCGAGCTAGCTCTAGTGCACTTTATGAACGAGCAGTACGTTCGCCAACGGAAGCATTTTATAATGCAACAGGCTCAACAAGGCTCAGTTCACAAGAGCTGTTTGAAAAATTTTGTTCGGAAGAGTTTACTTCCTTGTACGGCCGGGAAGATGATAGACGTCGACAGCCTCCACATTCAAAATCAACTGGCAGCAGTGGGTCTGATGTGCGCCATGAACGTACATGCTGTCGTCGAGCACCTTTAGGCTCTCAGCCGGCTCTAGGCCGCCGGCATCTCTGCCATGCACCTCGTTCTGATCGCTCTACAGATTCAGAAGAAATGTCTCCACGACGGGCTAGGTTACGACCTCTACCTCTTGAGAAAGATGGAGAACAGCCCGATGACTGTTCTAGATCGGCACCTTTACTTAGTCCTGATCGATTTGAAGCTAGATTTACCTTTGATATTTCAGAACGTAGTGAAGCCACATCTAATAGAGATGAAACACCATCAGATGCTACTGAAACACGAAACTTAACATTATACGAAGAGCCGCACTCAGATCGTACAAGTATATGTGAACTTTATGATGCTGCGTTCTCTTCGCATCGTCCGTCATTTCGAAGAGATAGTTCTCGGAGACGGTGCGGTCCTGTCGATCTTAGTACGTTAGATTTTCGGGCAATCGATGATGAAAGCCCACGAAATAGTCGTCGTACCTCTCAACGAAGCATCGATGATACCCTGCGTCAAAATTCTGAGTCCCGAAGCTGGGCATCTGATTCTGTATTTACGACTCCGGAACGATGTGCACCGAATGCTTCACCTTCATCCGAAGATACGGCTCGGTCAGCTACAGTGTGTGGAGAATCGCCCCGTGCAGATTCAGCAGCTGCAGATTCGACTGTCGCAGATACAACAGTCGTAGAAGAGGAACCAGCTAGCGTTATTGAACGAGCCGAATATGCGCTTGCATTACGACTCGGACGTATCGACTTCGACGATGCAGATGAACGATCAGAACGAGCTGCTTCTACTCCTGCTGCCAACAGTGCTAGACTATCGAGTCGACCATCAATGCACAAGTTAGAACCAATAGAGCCAGAAAGATTATGTGGAGGTGGTATCGAGGTCGATGTGACAAGCGTCCGATCGACTGGAACCTTGGGAAGGCGCCGTCGCGGTTGTAGTGAGCCACGACGGTCGTCGCGATGTTTCCCGCTCTGACTGCGCGCGGCGGCGCCGGTTCTGTCGCCGCGCCGCAGCCGCCGCCGCGTTTCCCCTCCTTCTCTCGTGCCTTTCCGCCGATGCGGCCCCCGGGCCCTCCCTTCAGGCGTACATCTCATCTGCGCCTTCCACACGACGAGTCAACCACTAGCGTTTACAACATTAGGTGCAGTTCCGACGTAATTTAGCTTAGCGGATCTGTTAACGATCTATTTATTCCCTTCCCTTGTAAGATACTCCCTTCCAGCTGTTTCACCGTTCATTGAACCGTAACTGCCAAATTTCTAAAATCATTATCAAATTCGACTAATTAGCGTACGTAGTTTAACACCGTCTTTTTTCGGTATCGTTAGGTAGGCAGTGCCTAAGTCAACTACGTGAGTAGAGCGTAGATTCTAAAATTTGTAGTTAGAAATTGATCCCGGGGCAGGCCGCGAGCGCCTCGGTCGCAGTCCACGACTGACACAGGGTCATCGTATAGCTAACTTAATTAATACATTAAATTATCCGAAGCGTACTGATGTTTGCATGTTTTTTTTTATTAAAATGAACTACTTCACCCTTTAAATTTAATGGATTCAATTTAACCCATTTTTAACTTGGGTTATACTAATTAGTGTCTTTTAACATACTTAGATCAGTGCGTAGCGGAATTATGCTAAATCGTCGCAAATATAATTGAAAAATGACGTAGGTATTTAGTACCTATTCTAATATATTAACCGAATAAATAATATAATTTTAGAAAACATTTGATCTGAACCAAACACCAAAACTGTGACTAGCGTTCAACGTATAACAAATAAAAAAATAGTTCAAGTAGGTACGTCAAATCAAAAATGATTATCACTTTGGGATAGGTTTTAGTCAAAATCGTCAAAATAGATTAGCTACATATAGTAAATTAGTTTCAAAAACACGATATTTTTATAATTGTAGATGATTACAGTTTCAGTGTTTGGCCTAAACCTTTAAACATTAACGCAAGTTATTTTTGGCATAAAGAGCTGTTTCACTGTGACGAATGTACACAAGCAAACAGTGTACAAGCAAACACGCTAGACTATTATTTACAAAATAAATTGTGATTGGTATTTTTTGTATGTTTTCAGTTATTGACCGTAATTTAATAACTTTACAGGACTCAGTTACGTTAAGTCCTTGACTAAAAAAAGTATGGTTATTATCACATAGGAAATTGTAAATTGCATCACATCTATACAATTATGGCTAGTTTATACGAGTATACATCACAGAAACAATCTTCGATTTCCGTTTAAGGTTGATGAGATGGATGGCAGTCAACCGAGTGAAAACCAACTTTACCTACTTGTATATTTTCTTTCTGTTTCTACCTGTTTAGTCAAGAAAAAGAAGGATGAAATGGCGACAGGTCTCAGGAACAATTTGCGATTCACAAGTGCCGTTTAGACTTAAAGGTAAAATTTATAAGTCCATTATAAGACCTGTCATATTGTTTAGATCAGAGTGCTGGACCACAAAGGGAAAAGATGAAAGGTTATTGCATGCAGCAGAGATGTTGAATGTTGAGATGGATGAGCAAGTTACAAAAATGGATAAAATAAAGGTCAGAAAGAAGAAGAAGAATTTGAACATTCAAAGATACATATCTCGAGCAAATTGTAAGCTTCGTAAGAGCCGGAATGAAATGCTTAAATGAAATTCTTACAAATAAAGCTGTCACTGCATATACTATGTTTTTTACGATTCGTATCCCATTCGCGCAGTGAAACAGAACTTTAAATCACAATTCATTTCGATATTGCATTAAATGGCCGACTGACAAAGCTGTGTACAGTGATGTAAAAAGTATTTTATTGTATGTAGTTTTAGTTACATATATTTACTAATATATTCATTGGATTAATTTCAAATGTTTTGATGTCGTGTAATGTCCATGTTTAATACTTTAGTGTTTATCGGGTTTATTCCAGTGAATTAATTTACCATATATTATGTAATATGATTGGTGTTGTATGAGCTCTGCTATTGTTGCTTTTTGTATTGTATCACATTTGCTTATTTATTGCATTGCAATGTCGGAATTGTAGACATTGAATGAATGTAAGGAGAAAGATTATACATAAATATTTTTCTGGTTTATAAATTTATGTCAATTTTGGTTTTTATGATATAAATACTATCATCAAGTAGTGAATGTTGTTAGTTTGATCCCGACTACGGGACGGGACTACGGTATCCTTGAAGGGTTTTAATACTAAATACAGTTGTTATAAATAGGACTGATGTATTCGTATACACGTGTTTGACACGTGTTTTGTTGTAGAAGACTATGTTCGAGAAACGTCTTTACAAGTGTACAAGTTTACATATTGCAGCTAAATTATTATTTTTTATCTATAACAGCCATAAATCCAGTAGCACGTCAATGATCGTATTCGTTTGCACGGTAATGCGCATATACATAAATGCGTAAGTGATTTCAACATGACAGGCTTCTCATTATGATTAATATATCGCATTCTTTCTGACTAGATAATGATGAAAGAGTTGTTAGTTTGCACATATACGATCTCGTTATATAAAAAGGTCGTAAGTGACAATTGTTTTGATGCGATAGAATTGTAAAATTGGCTAGACTTTTGGCGGCTACTGTACATACTCGTAAAGTGCGTAGTCGGGATGCAGTGTTAAAACTTTGTTTTTATAAATTACTTGGAAAGTTTTTGTTATGTGGTGCAGTTTTTCGAGAATATATTAAATATATAAGATTCATATTATTGTTATGATTAATAGATTTGTATAGATCATGTGCCAATTATTTAATATTTTATGTCTATATTAAATAGAAAGATATATTTATTACTTTAATTTAGAGGTTATTAAATATTGTCCGTTATTTTTTTTTTCTAGATATGTACGCTGGTTACGTACTCAAAATATTGTAGGAATTTTTAATATAAGAATATTTTTACAATTTGTTTTTAATATTAATAAAAAGATTTATTGAATGTGTAGATGGCTATATTTACGGCTTTAAGCCCTTTTATTATAGATAAGGTATTTCCATTTAGTTCAAAAAATGTTAATTTTTGTTTTAGTTACTTATTCTTAATATATGAATAAATATTTACTAAATGCAGTTCCATTGAATAATGCACTAAATATAGAACAAAATTAAAACATGTTTTATTTATATAATGTATTTCAACGTAATAATATTTAATAAATGTTTTTTCCCCATATTTTCTACAAATATATAGTAGCTTCATTTTTTTAATAATATTTTTGTGCTATAACCACTCTTAGCTTTGTAATTAGATTTTGAAAATTTACAAGCACATTCAGAGTTATTTCATTGTGCATCTACATCGTGTTGAGCTCACGTATAAAATTTTCAAACCCATCTCTTGCTGTTCTCTACAAATTCCTTTCAAAATATCAAAAAAGTATATTACAAAATTTTTCCAAAACTTAAAGCGTTAATTTATTATTGAAATTATGCTTCACTCGGTTCATAAATACCATAACAATATGTGTTAACTACGACTTTCAACAAAGTCTTGATTAAAAAAGGGAATTTAGCACTACAGAATTATACGTAGCGTATAGCGTAAGTCTATATGTAAAAAAGGTGTGAAATATGGCTGTACACTATGATTCTCTACTTGCATGATTGTCGCTCACTGTAGAGATGTTTCAGCGCACAGTGCCGTCGGCGATCAAACCTAGCACCCATTTGATCTGTCAGTGTCGTCTTTAAGCAAGAGAATAAAATATAGCCATCAGGTTCATACATAAGCTACTTTAATCTATGTCATTACCTCAGGCTCCTCTCATGTTTTTTTTTTCTAAAAATATCGCGTCTCAGGTGCCAAAATGTTCCTAAAGCTGAAAGAGCTCGAAAACCGTTATCTCACAATCATCTCTACAATTAGTATAATTTCAACCTCAATGACTACATTGTGCAATGCGTCGGCGCATAATCGTATTTTTGCACTGCTCCGTACCGATCAAATTGAATGTTGTTTCCAATGTGATCAGCGTATTATATAGAATATTTGGTTATAATTATATGGTTAACATAACACACATTTGTGCGTTACTTGTATTTACAAGTATCGGTTTAAAAAGGTTATTTTGCTCTCCTTAATACAGTGAATTTTAGAGCAAGTATTTATTGAGTCAATTTTTATCGAAAATCTAGTTGCCAAAGTTTTCTATAAAGCCATATTAGGAGAGTTTATTTAGTCCACAACATTTTGATATAAAGGGCATAGACATCGCAGACTTATTAAGTAAACACTCAGTTAAAAAGCGAGTAAAACTTACAAATAATATAAAATTAATAAAATACGGTTAAAAAATAATAATTGTTATAAATACATATACCTGGTAACTTGTAATGATAACAGTAAATACTACAGGTGCCATAGACAACAAATAAGGTTTATTATTTTTGGTCATTATTTTATTGCTAGAAGTTTTAAAACTTATATAGCGCCATTTTATTTCTATCAAAAAATAATCTCTTAAAGAAAATTAAAACGACCAGTGGAATTATAGACCCAAAATTGTCGAATATAACTTTAGTGGTTCGCTTTTCAGTGTTTTGTGGGTTATTAAATTTCGTAACATTTCACATGAATAAAAAATATTTTAATTGTATATTCTACAAAAAATGGAATTCATTGATGAAAAGACAAGTACATTATACTCTATTTGAATACATGAGAATGGAAATTACTAAGTTTTACTTAGAGCGAGACTGCTTCACTGAGGGGGAAATTATCCCAGGACCTCTGAAACGAAACACTTATATTTGGTCGCCACGTACTTAAGAATACTAGTCTCAATAAGAGACAAATATTCGTAGGAAACTAATAAAAACTTTAATTAATTGTTGATGAATGTTTAAACTAGATATTCTCAACATATTTAACGTAATATAGCCCTATGGGACAGCAGCGTGTTCGCAGCGTCGCAAACATCCATAGGCGATGGTAACTGTTTTCAATTCCTAAGCAATCATAACAATAACATAAAAAAAACATAAATGTGACATAAACTGTAATGTGTGTAAGCTTATGATGGAACAAAGGTTTGATTATATAAATTATGATTAATAATAGTAATTTCCATTTTCAAATACTCTTGAATTTATTTTATAAAACACAGTAACATACTGTGTTCATACAGTATGTTACTGTATGAACACAGTATTTTAATCTATCGCACGATTCATTTCGTTATAAATGTTCGATTTGTGAGTTAAATTTCACTTGGATCATTATCCAGTGTTTTAGTAAAAACTATTTTTTTGTAATTCCAAATAATTTTTCATATACCATTTGTGTAAATAAAAATTAGAAACATGTATGACTTGTGTGCGCGACTGTATTTATATAATCTATAAAAAAATTATGAAATTGTATACCTTATACATATTAACTGAATTTCGATTATATAATAATTATAAAATGCAAAAATTATAACTTAGTATATTATATAACATAAATATATATAGAAACATTGTGATTTCATGTTTTCAACTTCCAAAATAATGTAAAATAACTTTATTGAGATATTGTTGTCATGGATGTTATTTAAAAAGGTAATTTTAAAATTTATACATGGAACTTAATGGAAAATATATTTATTTGTTGTATAAACGTTGTTTTTATTTGTGCATAGAATAGTGTGTGACTCCCGTTGAAAATAAAAGTATGTCTAGCTGAATATTTCCCTTAGAAATATTAAACGAGACGGCGCCAATCGGGACCGCGGTCATATTAACGCGAAGTCCCGCAGTCTGGCAGACATGGCAGGCATTCCAGGCACGGGTGTTCCTTTGCCAATAGTGGGTGCCACATTGCGCAAAAGTTTCTCATACTTAATACACGTACCTCAAGCGACAAGATTTACAAAAGCATTCTAACCTGGAATGGAAATGGAACCTGGTTTTCCTTTTGGGCTTGGGAGCCTACCAACGAAGAATGCTGACCCGGGGGCAGCCTGTCGTAAAAGGCAACAAAATAATTCTAAATGATAGGACTCCGAGTCCGTGGCGATGGCGGGTAGTTGCCATCCAGATGGCTGCAGAGGTCTGTATTCTTACTCCGCCCCTGCACGGAGAGGAACCTTTTTCTTACTTTTTATGCAAATTATAAAACATTGTTACAGTGACAGAAAGCACATACCAAGATCGTACATGTGTGTTACTCGCCTATCTGTCTTGGAGAAACTTAATAAATATTGTGCCCGATTTCTCTAGGGGGTAAGCCTGAACTCAGCAGTAGGCCTATATGTACTGTTATTATTTAAGAAAGATTACAAATGCTTACTGACCCACATTAGTTAGGCTATGAAGATAAAAACTGGGTAAATCCAGATTCTATAAAGAAATGAAGGATCAAGATTTACCCCATAGAAACTGAAGACGTAAGCTTAAGTTTTTACACTGTATTTTTTTTATTGCTGTGGTACAGCAGACAGGCTAACGGCCCGCTTAGAATTTAGCAGTTACCATCGCCTATGGGTGTTTGCAACGCCAGTGGCATCGCGAACACGCTGCTGTCCCATAAGGGTACAGGAACTTGGGTCACTAATGCCGGAACACAACACAAGGTTATTATAGCGGCATACTTAAGATCAAAGGTGGTCGCCATCCAGACGGGCTTGGGGCCCTACCACGTAGCGTAGGGTGGGTTGTTTTGTCGCCTTTTACGACAGGCCGACCCCAACCGCAGAAGTTAGTATAGTATTCTTTCTCCGCCCCTGCACGGATAAAGTATGTACAAACATATACATAATAAAAATATGTTTACTTGTATACGTCCTACAAAAGAAAAATATCTACGAGAAAAAATAAAAACAACTCCAAAAAGTTATAAACTCATAAAGTAAACATAAATAATTTTAACAATGAGTTAAAACTTTTCTTGTATTTACTTTGGTTCAAAAAATAATATCCGCGAGTTTTCCATTTTAATTAAGGAAGTTTTTCCATGAACTTTTAGAAAGCTTTGAAACCTCAAAAATACAATATTATTTATGAAACTTTAGAGATCGGTAAACAAATTTCCTAGTTTTTAAATATCATATTTAAATAATATTAAAAAGTTGTTTGAATTAAAGATGACAACATACTATTTAAATTATTTATCACAGTAATTTAAGTTCTGTAAGCTCACGAAGAATATAATCACATGTGTGTGTGGTCATATAATAATTAGCTGAACCCGCGACTTGGTCCGCGTTGCTTGATATATTAACAAAATTTTCGTTGTAAGGCAGAGGTAGAAGAGACTTCCCGTGCCCTAGGTATGCGCGCTACCACCACACCGCTTCCCCACTTCTCCGCAGCAAGAAAACACACTGAACACGTAGTGTTTATTTCTTAAAACTAATAACTTCATATTAAATGAAGACATCGCAAGATTTTTTTAGAAAAAGGCCAAGTGTCTTAGAAATTAAACTTAGAAAATGTGTAACGGGTGTCCCACTACTGGGCTCAGACCTCCGTGGGACAGTATACTCGCCACGCTTGTTCAAGGCTGATTGGCGGGTCACTCATACCGGTGATATCGGTATGCAGTGTTTAACACGATGTTTGCCTTCGCCGTCCACACAAGCGGTGCATTCCATCATGGAATTTGGATCTATAGATACAGAGTGTATAACACAATCACATCACACACAACTCTACAAAAATAATTTTTTTTTGTTGCCCTGGATATCTCTACGAATATCTATGGTTTCAAGTGCGCAGTTTACGAATATTTTCATGAAAATAATGAATGTGTTTTTATAATTTCAGCTTATCCTATATTTTAAAGAAATAAACGAAAATGATTTACTTTTTCCTTGGTCAACAAAATGGATACACAAGTCGTTGAGCAAGTCCATAACTGTCGGTAAAGCCAACGTAATAAATATTATTAAACAGAGACAAAATTAAAAGTATGATCAAACAATTTGTTAAAGCGTTAGACAAGGAGGGCGATTGTTTCAAGTATATTTACAGAAAAATTTCAAAGTTTGGTAGGGAAAAATTAAAAGTACTTGATGATAAAATTAAAAATATTTGATATTCCTCAAATTTGGCAATTGATGAAAAATGCAATTATTATCTCAATTAGAATAGTTTCGGAAAATGAAGCTTGGAAGAGTTTTGTATTGGTAGTAGAAATTTTTCTAGGTAACCATGCTTTTCATGCTTTAGCATGAAATTATGAAGAAATTGTGTAAAAAATGTGGACAAGCTTTTAGAATTCCGGAGCAAATACGAGTATAAAGCTGCATTTTTTCCACTGTTATCTGGATAGATTTTCTGATAATTTAGGAAATTATAGTGAGGAACAAGGCGAGCACTTCCACCAGGATCCACCCGGAAAGGTATCAAGGTAGACGGAACTGCCACATGATGATAGATTACTGCTAGTTTTTAAAAAGAAATTGTCCCCTAAAAATTATAAAAGAAAAGTTTATAAAAGACGTTTCAATGAAGAACGACATGAATTATTAACATTTTTCTGTCTACCTTGATGCATACTATTATATTAATAAATATTTTCTGTTATTATTCTCATCTTTTTATTCAGAATTGTGTAGTGTAAAATTAAAATCAAGATTTTAAAAAATAACTAGGGCTAATCTTCCAAAATCTTTGATAGTTTCATGAACTGTGGGCATAAATATATGAGAAATCAATCTTATATCAAAGGCAACCACTGTTGACTAGTTATATGTTATATTTTCATTATGTGATGAATAAAATTAATCATATACAGTAATGCCAGCCAGCCTTATATGCCAATCATGCCAGCCTTTATACTACATTATCCATATCTATAGATAAATAAATAAAGATAAATGTACATACGATAATATCGGTATCAAGTATTCATCTTTAAAGTAAACACGTAAAATGACTCCATCGTAGTGTAAATAGCTAAAATAATTACTCAAGTAATTGGAATCGGAGACATGCAAACGCCCCGCTTTAATTGACTGTAATTATACACTGTTTAATGTCTGTTATCTGAGCATACTTTAAAATACCTGTGATTCACTGTATAGGACAAGGATTTGTAGCTATAATGAATAAATGTACTGTGATAATTCACACAGCGCCATCTAGTATCAAAATAAACAACAGAGCGCTTATGTTATGGATACTAAGCAACCGAATGGATGTACTTTTTTGGAAATAAAAAGATTTATAATATACATAAACACCCAGAATTTTTTTGTGTAATGTATGTAATCATACCCGTGAGTCTCGAGCTCTTTCTACAGGTTAAACTCGTAGTTCAAAGAAGTTCATTATTAGATAGTTAATACCCTATATAAGTACACTTTCCGAAAATATTGAAATGTATGTAATATAATGTTAGAGAATACAAAAGAGTCACAGTATAATTATAATTTTTTTGTTGCTAACCGTTAACATTAGTGCATTAAAACGCTACCAGGGATGCTGAAGATCGCGCGAAGTGGAGTAGAAAAAGTCGGAAAGCGGACCCCGGGCACCGAAACGAAAGTTTGGTTGGCAACCGGGACTAACGCTAAGATGATGATGATGATGATGAACATTAGTGCCTTAAAAAAATATAATCGCTCCCTAGCATCGATCTTGATATATGCATAATTTAGATTGCCTTCAAAATGAGGAATTGTAACTACTATTATATATACTACTATATTGTACTATTTATTGACTGAATGCATAGTCTGTGCACGTAAGAATCGAATCAGGTGCCTTTCAACGTGATATTATTATCCCGCAGACAACTCATACCACTGCTTCACAACGTGGCTGAAATTTGGTTGTTACAAGGAGAAGAAGCGGAAAGAAACTACCCAACCACACATCTAATTTTAAATCACATTTTTTTTATTTCACGTGAATACTTTTTACAATCTTAAACTCAGAATACATAGAAATATGTATTGTTATACAGACGAATCAGGATGATCTACAATACAGCCTAGATAAGCTTACTTCATTCCTGAAGTATGCAGCTATATAATATTTAGACAATACCATATTAAATAACGATTGTTTTAACAGATATCTTTAAAATAAGACCTAAAGTATGAAAATATTTCGATTTTGATAATACTGGTTCAAACTTACAGCGTTAATATTTTAGTTAATGTATGCATTAGCGGAGCGCGGTTAGAGCGTTAATGTAGCAAAATCGAATTACGTTGACGAAATTAAATTGATACCAGTATATTTGTTTTAGTAAAATATTCTGGTAAATGCACTAGCTAGCTTTCATTTGACATCCGTACTTTACGAAAGAAATTCAAGCGCTGAATACTAAGAAAGTGGTTTAAAGTTGTCAACACCCAACGCGACTCGACGTAATGCTATTTCGAACAGAGAGCTTTTCAAATTGTTTCTAGTCACATTACATTCTTATTGGGATCAAGAAATAAGAAACGCAAAGGTCATGGACCTCATAAGAAAATTATAAGGGTTATTCTATACGCAATAAATAGCCCATAGACAATAATGTTACCGAGGAATGCGTGGTGCTCTAGGGCGATGCCCTTTCGTGATAATTTCTAATACTGTCCCATGATGAATATGAATAACAACTACTATTAGAGCTAAAATATATGTATTAATGGAAGTATATTATATGAGCTAAAGTATCAAATTACAAATTTGTACTAAAAAATTAAAAGCTTATTTTTCTCTAAGATATAAAACATTAATTTAATCAAACAAAGGTGAATACCCTCATTATTTGTACATTGAAGTCATCTAAACTTAACTTCATTTATGCCTTTACCATCGAACTCTGAGGATCTAGATTCGACAAACTGTGTGAAAGCGTTTTGTACTGCCTCCTGGGAAGAATTTTTTATCACGTAGACAACTGTCCAAATCATGAAAAAAATGGTAGTCCATTGGAGCAAGGTCTGGCAAGTGCGGTGGATGACGTATGGTTTCTAACTGCAGCTCCTGTAGAGTTACCACGGTTTCTCATGCAGTGTGAGGTCTTGCGTTATCATAAAGCAATAACAGTGAAGATCAATTCACGAGTCGGGGCTGTTTCACTGCCAATTTCGCCATCTTTGTTCGTAGTTCGGCACAGTCAACATCTGCTGTTATTACTTGACCAGACCAGAGAAAGCTATAGTGAATAACACCACGAAGAGACCACCAAACATTTACCATTACCTTGATATTGTAAAGCTTTGCTTTAGAGCACTTGCAGTATTTGAACTGGGGTCAGCCACTGCATTTTTCGCTTACGGTTATCTATCGTAAAGAATCCACTTTTCGTCACATGTCACAATTCGATCTAATACATTTCATTTCTGGACCGATTCAATGAGGTAACACGAATTTCAACACACATTTCTTTCTGCAGATCAGTCATGAGGGACCCATTTTTCATATTTGTTTATCTTAATGATTTGATGCAAATGAGTCAACATTGTAGGTAGGGTAAAGTTAAATCATGCAGCTATAATAATTCCTGGATAGTTTGACTCGGATCGGCTTCCACCATCGCCTTCAATTCAGCGTTATTCACCTGTATGGGCAGTCTTCCACGTGGTTTATTCTTCAATTCGATGTCTCCATTACGAAAGAATTTAAACCAAAAACGCACGATGCGTTGATATTGCGCCGTTCCTGCCGCATTAGTTCCGAGTCGGAACTCGTATTGAAACATGACTTGGATTTTCGAAGTATCCATCTTTCAGGGCTCACTACCAGGGATGCTGAAGACCGTGCGAAGTGGAAAAGAAAAAGTCGGAAAGCGGACCGCGGGCGCCGAAGCGAGAGTTTGGGCTGCAACCGGGACATAACGCTGGGATGATGATGATGATGAGTAGTTTCAGAGTCTATTCCGAACATACATTGTGACACGATATTTATATACTAGGTAACATAATAACAGCTTTTAAAGTATACTGCAGGACTCGAGTTTCCCACTAAAAGGAATGAATAGTATACTCGTCAGACGTGTCTAACACGTCCCTTACCAGCCTATACCAGCTCCTTGAAGCCGCAGTGGACAGTTTATAATTAAATCTACGCGCTTGTCCTAACCATCTCGTATTCGATAAGATGGTGTATATTTACGTGTAGTAATATTTTATTTAATGTTATCGAAGATATTTGTTTCTTGAAGAATATGATGTTAAGAAAGGAAATACATTAATTCTGTCTTTGATCTTCACTTTGAACATGTATTTTGCACGGGTTTCAGTAGATAATTTATTATTTATTTAAATGACAGCAACTGTCATTTATTTTCATTTTAGTTACTATTAAAAATAATCGGGTAAACAATTAAAAAAAAATGCCTTGAAAAGTGAGTTAGTTTGAATGCCGTTTACTCAGAGTTTGAATAAGGTTCTGTTTAAAAGCCTTAAAACACGACAAGATTGCGTAGTGTTTCTAGCAATAAACCGCATGATTGCGCCTCGTATTATGAGCTTTTGGCCGCACTTTATTACCAAATCTGACCGACATAGAGCAACCTTTATCTTGTTCCGATCTTTATGTAATAGTTGAAAAATACAGCTATAAAATATATTTTTTTATTCGTGTTGGACAGCAGACAGGCTGACGGCCCGCTTAGAATTTAGCAGTTACCCTCGCCTATGGGTGTTTGCAACGCCAGTGGCCTCGCGAACACACTGCTGTCCCATAAGGATACAGGAACTTGGGTCACTAATGCCGGAACACAACACAAGGTTATTATGCCGGCATATTTAAGACCAAAGGTGGTCGCCATCCAGACGGGCATAATACAGCTAGATAGTATCTTATCACTATCTGTTTTCTTCGCATCTTTTCATACTTTGACCATATTGACCATATAAGAGGGTACCACATCTTGGAAAGAATAAACATAGTCGGAAAGGTAGAGGGTAAAAAAGCGAGAGGGTGATCCTCGACTAGATGGTCAGACCAAATAAGGGAAAGGAGTGCTACGGGGTTCCAGGATATAGTGATGATGACGACAGATAGGAATCGCTGGAAATATTTCGTTCGTTCCCGCGTGATCATATCATGTAGCGATCACGATCTTCAGTCATGAAGGACCGACCAGAGAGAGAGAAAGAGAAAACTAGGAAAAAAATTACATTTTTACAGAATAAATATTGCCTATATGCAAACTCAAACTCAAATTTTCTTATTCAAAACTAGCTGTGCCCGCGACTCCGTTCGCGTGGAATAGTGATTTTGGGCAGAATTTCCGATATATCTTATAGTTTATTTTGGATTACAAACCCTATAAACCCTAAAATATAAATGAAATATGCAAACAGTCAGTATTATTGAATGCAAATGTTACGCCATGCGCCTCCGGAATAGGTACATACATGCCAGTGACAGGCATACACAGCTTTGTCTACAGTTTGTCAATATTAATATTTATTTTAACTTAAATTAACTTAATCTTCATGAAAATGCATGATTAATTTCCTTAGATTAACTTAAATTGGAAATTCAACCTACAATGTCCAACCTAAAATGAACCCTAATTCATATGATTGATGATATAAATCTAAGATCAAGTTAACTTGGTCATTAAAAATTTCCGAAACTGATCATTTTTAGCTAAAACTATTTTTTTTTCTAAAATAAAAGTAGCCTTAGTTACTCCTTGTTACATCAGCTATCTGCCAGTGAAATTCCCGTCAAAATCGGTGCAGCCATTTCAGAAAGGAACAAACAGACAGACAGACAGACAAAAATTGTAAAAAAATGTTGTTTTGGTATATGTACCGTGTATACATCCGAATGCACTTAGTAAAAAGCGGTTATTTTAATATTACAAACAGACCCTCCAATTTTATTTATGTGTATAGATAAGTTACTAGTTAGAACATTTTTTTAAAGTTAAATATGTATACGAGTATATAACTTTTATATTTACTAAAATTACTACCGCTTGACAACGCGTGCGTCACTATCGGTGCGGGAGCGGAGAAGCCACCAAGGTTGCTCTTGCTCAATCTCTTTTACTTCCGATACTAGATTATGCTGACATCAGTTATCTAGATTTAACCCAAGAGCAATTCGATAAGCTTGAAAGACTTCAAAATGTTTGCATTCGGTTCATATTTGGTTTCCGCAAATATGACCACGTATTCGAATTCCGAAAAAAGCTTAAATTGTTGTCAGTCCGTTTTCGCCGGAATACTCACATACTCTCCTCTCTTTTACAATATCCTATTTGATCCTCGTTTTCCATCGTACCTTAAAGAGCGTTATACTTTTCTGCCATCGTCCTCTACCCGTGAATTGCGCTCGAGTTTTCATTCATTCATCTATCGCCTTTTACGACTCCGTAGGACAGTGATTGGATAGCTCTATTTTTATTTATGGAACCACATTGTTTACTAAGTCCAAAATGGTCATATAAAAAGAATACTTAGTAACGACTACTCCCACTTAGATGTTTGAAGTAACCGCCATATCCCGAGATAGCAGCATTTACGTACAAGTCGTTTAACATTACGGTCACTTTTATATCACGCCATTCGATATATAGAATCGCATGGTTGTGTCGTGATCTACAACATTATTTTACAATTTTAAAGCTACTTTTATATAGGTAGTCATTTTAATTTTCTCAAACTTTAATACAACCTAAGAACGAAATCACTGTCGTTCACTTTTGAGGACTTTTAATGTCGCAGTTCGAGATAACTTTTATCGTATACTGCTTATGCCTTACCAATAATATCAATTGCTAAGATACTGAAGGCACATAAGTAAATAAATAAACGTACGTTTATTTTTTACTCATATGAATCCTGGTATGAATCCTATAGAACACCTATGGGATGAATTGAAGAGACGAGCCAAAGCGAGAGATCCTGCTCCGGAGACGCTTGGTCAGCTTAAAAAAAGCTTAAAAGAGTGGGATAACATCCCACAACACAAGATTATGACGATTATCCGTTCCATGAGGAACCGCTTGGAAGCAGTGATAGGAGTCCGGGGAGGAAATATGAGATTCTGAATAAACTTTTTTTAACATTTTTCTGTTTGACATCTTTGTTTCTGACATTCAACAATTTCTTCAAGGGTGAAAACATACATGTTGAACAAAACACAATAGCTAAAGAAATTTAATTTTAATTTGAAACATTAATATTCGTTAAAGGATACCTTATAGTATCCACAATTAACTGGCATTAATTAGACTATATTTTGGACAAATGTAAAAAAGTTAAACTCATTCAAACCAAACTTGAGGGTTCAGAAGTGTATAATGCCTTCGTTATATAAAATGCTATTTAAATAAAGTCAAACAATTATTTGTTAAAATATAACAAGCGAAATTTTGAGTTTAATCATATAAAAATAGTTTTTTCGAAAAAACGGCAGCGGTAGTTAGTTTTATGACTCTACAATTAATTAGAATTTATTCGCAATGTCTTAAAATAAAGACCCTATCAAATATTTGAATCATCAAAAAGACAGATATCTCTTTGTTTCAAGACAAAGCATTCTTACCAAGCATTAATAAACGTCTATAATAAGGAGACACCTAAATCAGCATTGGCACTAAAATAGGGGTCGAAAGTCAACGATCTCTATAGAAACGCGCATTAGGAATGAAATAGATGGAAGCAATTATTCTCATACAATCATCATTAGGGAAAGTATTAAGGAGCCGAGTTGGGATCGAATTAATCGCTGACAGTTAAATCTTGGTGACGGAAAGTTTTGTGTGTAGTAACTGGTTAAATATCCTGATAATAAGGGACATAATTGAACGGTTCAATTTTACAATACATCATTAGAATGCTAATTTGACGTTTGTTCATCGTTTGGTTTTTTTAAAACAAAATCTTATGTCAAAAGGTAAATAGATTTTAAACCTAAACAAGCATATCAAAAAGGAATATAAAATTAAAAGAGTTATCCATAAAATGACTATATTCTCATTCAAACAAATACACTACACATTAATTCACCGTGTAGTGTAAAAAAAACACAGAACAAAATACGAGTTACAAAATATAAAAACTAAATTGTTTTTATCTCGATTCAATTGTTCATATAGACCATGCTAAACATACATTGCTATAATATTCCCAAATTACAAGAACGTGACGTTTTCGCCACAAAACTTGGGTAAAATTAAAAATTTATTTTGCTGTTGGGGGTAAAATATTGTCTACTTTTTAGGCGATGTTTTATCTACGAGGACATATGACACGCACAGAACTCGGTTTGGTTAAAACGTGATGTTATGTGAAATAACATTTTTTGACCTTTTACGTCTCACATCCATACAGTAATACAGTATTTTTATGTTAGACCGGAATTTTTTGAGCTTAACTCTCTGTATCAGTTTCAGTGACTGCTATAGGGTTGAAGCTGCGCAAAGGCTGCTCGTGTTATGACCATGAAACCTTCAATTACTTCAGTCTCAGATACGCAACATTCGAGGTATGTAAATTTGTGAGCGCGTTCCACTGCATCTGTGCCAATCACAGGAAACCAGGTGCTTACTCTGTGCCTGATTTCTTGGATCTTAAATAAATATGTAAATAAATAAATATATTGAGACATTTCACACAACGCCATCTAGTCCTAAATTAAGTTGCATAAACTTGTATTATGGGTACTAGATAACTGATATAATTAATACATATATACTTTTGTAAATAAATACATATTATACATACACAAACACCCGGACGCTGGACGGGAATCGAACCCGTGACCTCCGCAAGTGTATCGACGTGCGTAACCCGTTACACCGGGAGGTCGTCCGGGTATTCGTCGGAAATCACCTATGTTATTGTTATATGTATTTAATAAGTGGTAATTATGTCAATGCACATAAAGCGTAAAAAAAGCAACGAATGTAACCGTAGAAATCAAATCTGAGACCTCTGAATTATGTTTTAAGTGATACTAATGGCTATCAAAAACCTGTAACCATTTTAATGCATGTTTGAAAATGAAAATATTTTTTATTGTATATATGTTTTAATATAATAAACCCACTCAATTTGCGGGAATCCTTTTAAGAAAATCAAACAGTGGCGAATGGATATTATGTTGACAGAGGAGAGTGGTGCACTCCGGTTACATCGCGCGACTTGTACCACGCTTTTGGCCCTATTATTTGAACAATCCATATATATACTGACTGCTGACGGCCCACTTAATAGTAAACAGTTACCGTCGCCTATACATGTTTGCAACACTAGGGGCACCGCGAGCAAGCTACTGTCCCACATTTCTATAGAAACCTTGGTCAACAATGCTAGAACACAAGGTTATTATGGCGGTATATTTATACGCCTTGTCACCATTTACGACAGGCCGACCCTAGCCGCAGAGCAGAGCAATATTCTTATTCAGTACGCTCCTGCTTGGAGAGAAATAAATTTTATTATAATGGAAGTTCGCGCAATAGTCTAGTACTCGGGTCTCTAGTACCATTTAATTGGAATTTTAAGGACATAGAGGTTAGGATGTAAAAAGCATAACAAGTACCAGCAAAAACATACCTACGGCGTAGTAGAAAGCCTCAAATTTCTCTTTCTACTTAGTCACAGGCATGTAAACAACTTTACATAATTAAATGATTATGAAAATAGAGAAAACTATTGACTATAGCTTGAACTTTAACTCAGAATAACTTTTGAACTAGTCGACTTAGCGAACAATTAGAAAAAACATTTTTTGTTGAGCGTTAAATTTTCAACAAGAATATGTTTAATTTACTACAATAATTTTATTCGTACCCTATTTTGTTACACCCTATAAAATATCAAACAAAAAAAAGAATTTTACGTATGTTATTTCCATTTAAAACGTTGACAGTCGTTGGGGCTGGATAAATATATAGCTGTAACTTTTCAGGATTTTTTATTTATTTATTTGGAACCGATTTAGGACTATCGTGAAAGAAAATTCAAAAATACCCCAAATAACGGACCACCTTATACCTATATATTATATGTATGTACCTTTTATGTTAATGTGTTACAACTTTTTGTGACACATTACGAAAAACACCCTTCCAATAAATAAAGAATTAAAACGGAAAGAGACAACGTATGGTTTCGAAACACAATTGCGAAAATAGATGAAATACTCGTATGTAATTGAAGTCAACAATGATATTGTTGACTTGTGCTAACACATTAGAAGACTGAAAAATAATTTATTTAGAGCATTATGTATACATAAATCTTAAATTGGATTATATATTTAACCAACTTAACTAACATTTAACCAGTTGCACCAAACTCTATGCTAGTCAAGGTCTGCGAACTCTCCAGCAATAATATTTTATTTTTTGTGTTATTATACAAAAAATCAATTATATGTAGTATACTCTTATCTTCTTCTTCCTCCTGCACTTATCCCACGTTATTTGGTGTCGGTACAACATATTACATGTTGTAATAGTTGTAGTAATTTGATATAAACAAATTCCGTTTCTGAAAAATAAAATATAATCAATCATAACTGACATCAATCTGACGGATGTAACTTAAGCCTACAAAAGTCCACAACACGAATTTGCTATTATCAGATCCAATTTTAATGGATGGATTGTGCACTTGACATGATTAAATAAAATCTGCTATATTGATTGATTACGTGTATAAAACAAACATTCTAAATAATGTATCTGTACGTTTATCGTCATATTTCTAGTGTTTTTTTAGTAAGCTCTTCTATATGCTATCTTCATAAGGATTAAGCTTTTCTATATTCTATATATGCTATCTATCCGCAGAGAATACTCTCTTATTTAGACCACATAATGAGGAAGAGAGATGACAAACAAATTTCTAAAATACAAACCAAAATTGAATTTGTATTAATCGAAGGATAACGAAAGATAATAGAGTCAAGTGTGACATATATTAATATTAAAAATAAGAATATCTATTATTGTAGGACGCACGTACTACGAATATGACCTTAGAACAAGAGACACAAGAGAGAGAACAAGAGACCATAAGAAGCGAAAATGTATATATATACCATACAAGGACAGGCTATTTTATATAAACCTTGGCATATAACTAAATTATGGAATTTCGTCGGCACAACATGTTACATGTTGTAATAGTTGTGGCTTAGTTTTTACAACCGACCGCCTGCCTGACGTTAACCCCTTTTTGGAGAAAAATGTGTTATCCTTTTTATCTAAATTATTTTTCTCGTTTCACATTGAAAGAAGGATACAAAATTTCGTTGACGATTATCTAATATCTCCTAAAGCGACACTTTTATTGGTTTCTTCTTGAGTAAACAACATCCAAGTGTCGGTTTGGGTGTGCAGGGTGGCACTTTTGCTGGGTCGCCGACTTTTACGGGGTTCGTGCACAATTCACATTCGACAACTACGTCACGAGGGCTTCTAAATAGGAAATTCGCAGTTCCAGCGGCAAGAAGAGGAAGATGATAACCTAGAAAGTTTTTCTAGGTTGTAATTAGAAACACGGGTAAACAAGCCCGCAGACGGTCTCCAACCAGATGGTGCGATCAAGTAAAGACCCAAGCCTCATCCAAATTATGTTTGGTCATCAGATATGCTATGGATAGGCACTGATGAAGGCAGATTATTAAATCAAGGTGCATCACAGCACTTATATCCACAACCAATGATGACCACGATCCTTTGCCATAAGGAAACGACCGCAGAGAGAGTAAGCTAATTCATGTGCTGTTATTAGACGTTGTCTAAGTCAGAACAGTCTAAGATTTTTTACTTATTGTGTTTTTGATTATTGAAGAACAGCAAACAAGCTTTCAGTCCACTTCATAGTAAACAGTTACCATCGCCTATGGATATTTGCGACGCTAGTGGCACTGCGAACATGCTACGGACCCATAGGGGAACCTGATTACTTATGCTGAAACACAACACAAGGTTATTATAGCGGCATACTTATAGACAAGAGTAGTTAGTAGATGGGCTTATGGTACAACCTACAGGGTTTACGACGAGTAGCCTTTTACGACAGGCCGATCCAGGCTGCCGAGACCAGGCTTACTCCGCCTGCATGGAGAAAAACAGTGGAAAGTCATAAACGCCGAATACATTGTAATTAAATGAAAAAAACACACGCTGATTAATATAAAGATGAAGTATTTCGCGGTGGTGACAAATAGGACTTATATGTTATAGGTTCAGCATATGCCAGGCGAATGCACTGCTGCTGGTCTTCAATTGGCCCTGAAGAAAGTTCGTTGGTGTGACCAACGAGCCACCAACCAGCAAAGCACTTAAATTGTATATTGGACAATACTATAATTACAACAGTGTATTTATTAGTGTATTTATTCTGCGGCGAGCTGGTCGGAAAAGGGGACTTTTGTCTATCATCAAGAGACGTAAAACTGCATATCTCGGTCACGTGCTCAGGCACGATAGATATAGCCTCTTGCAACTTATAATGATGGGCAAAGTTGCCGGTAAACGTCGAGTTGGTCGAAGAAAGAAGTCGTGGCTCCGTAACATCCGAGAGTGGACTGGAATAGCGAGCGTATCCAAATTATTTCGACTCGCTAAGGACAAACAACAATTCCAGAAGTTGGTAGCCGACCTTCACTAGTTGGAGAGGCACTTGAAGAAGAAGAAGAAGATTTATTAGACAAATGTTTGCAGAGACGAGACATACATTCTAAGTTATTTACCTATATTTAGACAAAGGTCGTCAGCAGTTCAATTACCAATTAACTGCTTTAGCTGAAATGCTACGTTGTGGACTAATTAATGCCAACGCACTATATGTTGCGAACAATTTATGAGCATCTAGGATTAGTTTCTAATCAATTTATGGGTTGTGTAATGAGTTAAGAGACTAGAATGATTTGAAATGTCTCTATAAAAATAATTATGACAACCCATATTTTCCATTTCTAGGCAAAATCTTCCCCCAGAGGTGACATATCCGCCGTGCTTGTGAAATAAAATGAAATCAATATTTATTTTCGAAAATGGTTGATAAAGCAAATATATATTTTGGCGTTCATACTGATTCACGCTCTGCAATCCAATCTATTACGAATTGAAGGTCTAGGCATGCGTTATTGGTGACTGCTAGAAGCAATATCTCTAAATATCGGAGGTAGGGGAAAATTTGAGGTTATTTTAAGGAGGTTATTTGAAGGCTTATGCTGGAGCAAGGGAGACTAAAAGACCTGATGAACTTGCTAAGACTGCAGCACTGGACCACGGAACACACTTAGACTATGATAAGTGCCCGGTGTCGTTCGTCAAGCGTCAAATCCGAATGGGAACGTTGGACGAATGGAATTGCAGATACAGGGAGCAACCAACGGGCTCAATCACTAAGCTCTTTCATCGTGATATTCAAATGGTTTTCAGATTAGTTAAACGCCTACAACCCACAGGCCTGAAGACTTAAATCCTGACTGGGCATGGTGGGCTTACTGGCTATCTGCATAGATTCAAGTGAAAGGAGAGCCCTTCATGTTCTTGTCAGAAAAGTACACCGGTGCCACATATTTTATATAAGTGTAAAATTTTTTAAAGGGAGAGATGGGATCAAAGTAACAAAACACATACTCAAAGGTAGAAATATTAAACAACTGATGACAAAAACATACTGTGAGGCATTCATGGAGTACAGGGTGGCAAGTAGTAAAGAAAACCAAATACTTATATAATGTTGAACATCTATGTGTTTAGCATATATATTTAAGCCAGTATTAGCCTTCATTGATTGTGTGTATATAGTTAGTTAATAATGTTATTGTTCAAATAATTGTAGGTATTTAGGAGAAGACAATAAACAAAAAAGTACTGATGATCGACTTTTCTTATTTATACAAAAAATAACAATATACAAATAACAAAATTAATAATAGTAAATCAGAATAAAAATATGTAAGTCAATTACATACTATAAACATTATAGTATATCATAGATGTATCCTAACGCATTCGCGGTAGTCTTCATGTCCGTGACATTGCAGATAAATTGCAGGAGTGTCGGCTCCGTTGGTATGGCCATGTTTTACGGCAACCGGATGCTTATGTGGGAAACAAATGTTTGGCCATGCCGCCTCCGCCGGGCCCCGGCAGGAGGGGTAGACCCAAAAAGTGCTGGCTTGACGTCGTAAAGGGTGATATGTGTGCCAATGGGCTCACTAACAGGGATGCTGAAGATCGCGCGAAGTGGAGTAGAAAAAGTCGGAAAGCGGACCCCGGGCACCGAAGCGAAAGTTTGGGTGGCAACCGGGACTAACGCTAGGATGATGATGATGATGATAGATGTATCCTAACGAATATTATAAATGCGAAAGTGAGTTTGTTTGTTTGTTTCACGCCTAAACCGCTGAACCAATTTTGATGAATTTCGGTATAGTAATAGACTGGACCTTGGAGAAGGACATAGGCTACTTTTTTAAAATTCATATGGCTGAACAACGATTGCCGGGTCTACTAATATGTCATAATTATAAAATTGCAATTTAATTACCATGTGATATCTGTTGTCCAACGCGGATTGGCGACCACTTACCGGTGATCTTGGTATGCAGGTTTCCTCACGATGTTTTTCTTCACAATTGGTACATGAAAATAACGAACATGACATTACAATGTACATATTACATGAGAAAAACTGCCTAAGCGGTGCATATCATGGTGAGATTCAAATAATTTATATACGAGTACTTTTTTGCCCGGGGAAAACTACACCTTAGCAGTCTCGGTCTGAAGTTAGCCTACATGTCTATGTGGGTTTCTCCACTCTACTACTGCGACCACTCAGCTGGCTAGCAAATGATAGCCAGGCTGGTCGCGGCGGCATACCCACTAACCAGTCGTCACAACCTTTGTGGGAGTCGGAGTCGACTTTTGGTCATTGCTCTGTGACAAAATCATTCATATAATAACTCATGTAACATTAAGTACATACAACATAATCCCATTAAAATATATGTCAGGATAATGAGCCAGATATCGCACGTTCCCTTATCGAAAATGCACATAGCGGCTGCCCGCGGCCTAATTATCCGTAGCCCGCATGTAAATTACAACCGCGCTATCCAGTCTCCCAGGGATGGAAAAAAATTGTTTTTATCTCTCGGAAAATTGCATGGTTTATTAATAATTAAGACTATTGTGCGATTTAGTCAATCTTTGTAATCAATTTTGCTAAATGGTAGGCACCCAGCCCGTCTGAGTCGCAAGGTTTGGGTCTGATCTTTAAATACGCCGCCATACACAACACAAGATTAACTTGTGCTGTGTTCCGGCATAAATCCGTGCAGGGGCGGAGAAAGAATACTAACCTCTGCAGCCGGGGTCGGCCTTTCGTAAAAACCGACAAAACAACCCACCCTAGCTACGTGGTAGGGCCTCAAACCCGTCTGGATGGCGACCACCTTCGGTCTTAAGTATGCCGCCATAATAACCTTGTGTTGTGTTCCGGCATTAGTGACGCAAGTTCCTGTACCCTTATGGGACAGCAGCGTGTTCGCGATGTCACTGGCGTTGCAAACACCCATAGGCGACGGTAACTGCTAAATTCTCAGCGGGCCGTCAGCCTGTCTGCTGTTCTACAGCAATAAAAAAAAATAAACGACCCAGGTTCCAGTTCACCTACACCAGTGGTCGGCAAAGTGCGGCTCCAGAGCCGCATGTGGCTCTTTGGCTCTTTAAGTGCGGCTCTAGTACAAATATCAATGAAGGCTCATTAAAAAACCTTGGTAAGAAAAAAATGACATCTTATTTTGATAAATTAAAATTCTAAAACCTGAGAAGTCGTCTTATTGATGAGAACTTGGAATCATGCCTAAAATTAAAAACAACAACATACAAACCTGACTTACTCAGACTTTCCAAGAAGATGCAAGCACTTGATTATGAAATTTAGTTTTATTTAGTGTACTACTTATTTAGTGTAATAAAAGTTACTAAACAAGAAAGAAGATTTGGCTCCCAATTTTTTTTAAATTGTTGTAATGTTCATATTTGGCTCTTTAGCTAATATGTTTGCTGACCACTGGCCTACACGGACAGCAGTGTCGACGATGTGCCTGGCGTCGCACCCATAGGCGCGGTAACCTCTTACTATTGAGAGGGCCGTCAGCCTATCTGCTGCTTCAGGACAATAAAAAAATTCAGTCTTATTCGCCATATAATTACCATGGGATAGCGCTTCCATCGTTTCATTTGCGAGACTAGGTCTTCGGTCTAGGTCGGGATTAGTCTACTAGTTTAAGTGTAATATGAATTGATTTGCAAAATATGTTGTATCAGTTGATTACATACAATCCATAATAAAAAGCGCTCTGTTGCTTATTTTAGAACTAGAGAGCGCTGTTTCAACTGTCAAAGTATATTTGTTTACTAATTTTATCGCGACATGCAGGTTCCAAGTAAATATGAAGAATAGCATAAGTTTTAAACCCACAAGCTTTATCCATAAGGTCTTTGTGACACTTTACATTTTTTATTTATTGCTGTATTACAGCAGTTAGGCTGACAGCCAGCTTAGAATTTAGCAGTTACCGTCGCCTATAGAGTTTGCGACGCTAGTGGCATCGCGAACATGCTGCTGTCCCATAAGGGTACAGGAACTTGGATCACTAATGCCAGAACACTACACAAGATTATCATGGCAGCATACTTAAGACTGAAGGTGGTCGCCATCCAGACGGGCTTGAGCCCCTACCACGTAGGTAAGATAGGTTGTTTTATCGCTTTTACGACAGGCCGACCCCGGCCGCAGAGGTTAGTATTCTTTCTCCGCCCCTGCACGGATAAGATTATTTACATTCATGTATCGGCATATTTACAAATCAAGTTCCCTTTTTGTGAAATATTATATTGTTCTACTTTTCGTATATTGTTTGGGTTCAGCGCCGAAATCCCTTATTGTGAAAATCTCAGGGTACACTTAAATTATATTTATTTTCAAAATCCTTTTAATTGGTTTTATTTATACAAAATTTACATATATAGCCAACCGCATACACTATTAAAACCGTTCTGTTTTTAATTATGCACAGAACGGTTTTAATAGTGTATGCGGTTGGCTGTCGGCAAACTCATTGTCTCTCAATCAATCTAAGACGAAATATATTCCATTTTCAATACGTGAAACGGGTGACAACATTACTGATAATCATAATATTATAGCCCATTCATGCAACTTTTTGAATTGTACATGTCCCTCTCTAGCTTTGGCTCGTAGCTGCAAATATTTAGGGGTCATAATTGATAAACATTTAAACTTCCATGATCACGTACAAACTCTAACACAAAAATAAGGAAATTAGCATTTGTATTCAAGCAACTTCGAAATGTTGCCGAGGGGGATTTGATTAAAACTGTTTACCTCCCTTTAGGGCAATCCATTTTGATATATTGCATCTCTTCCTGGGGTGGCGTATCTAAAACTAACTTTATGCAACTTGAAAGAGCTCAAAGGTTAATCCTTAAGATAGCCTTTAATAAACCACGCTTGTTCCCTACTGAAGCTCTGTACAAGGAAATACAGGTTCTGACAGTAAGAAAACTGTTTATATTAAATGTTTTGTTCAAAAAATACTCACTTATGTCATACAAAAAAGATCACGATAAAGCGAACACACGTAGGAGTTATATGGTTTGCAAACAGCCATCTACAAACACATGCTTTACCCAAAGATTTTTAATTTTCTAAGCAGTAACTTATATAATAAAGTAAATGAATATTTCAATGTACACACTATGAATAGACATGACATTAAAAAAGTGTTAACAGAATGGCTATTATCTCTGAACTATAATGAAACGGAATCTCTTATTAAATACTTTAAAGTTGAATAACTAAGTAGTAAACTTCCTATTATTGTATGTTGTTACAATCTGTAATAAGTTAACTTTATCATGTAACGCATTTTTCTTACTTTATTTATTTATTTATCGCACAAATCCTTACACACAAACATAAACGCACGTGCGTGCTCCCACCCCTACAAACACACACACACACACACACACATATATCCATGTACGCGCGCACCCCACATTTTCATAATTTCTCCTGATGTCAACGATAAGAGAGAAGAGGCCAGGAGATCCATAGGACGGACTTCTGCTCAGTTTGGACTCCTGTCTCCCTCTACTTCACTGAGCTATTGATAGTACTTTTATAACACACTTTCTACCTGTTGCACTTTTATATGTATGTACTGTCTTGTAATATTTTGGGAGAAAATAAAGATTTTTTTTCATTTCATTTTCATTTCATAGCAATTCGCCCATTTTCGATCATAAATATTATATATATCTACAAAGCAAACGTATATATATCGCAAAATATATATTTTGACCTTTGCTAATAGAAGATTATTGCAAATTTATTTATTTCCGTTTAATGTTTTAATTCATTCAGAACCTCCAAAGTGACTATATTTCTTTGTAATAGAATCAGGTTGAGACCGGCCAGTAGTTGTCATAGATTTATGGGGCAAGCAGGCCTCCTACGCACTCCACGCACCGCGTTATTTATGAATGTACTATATACATCCATATATCTTGAGATAGAATGATTAAAAATATAAATGAATACGAAAAATGTGGAAAATTGTATGATACCTCATTGATTTACCAATCAATGTACCGTTTTTGTTATCAACTTTCTACTTCTTTGTTAATATCTCTAGATTCCCTGTGTGAATTGTTAAATTAATAAATATTCTACTGTCACACAACACCATCTAGTTCCAAGTTAAACAACAGAAGGTTTTTATTATTATTATTTGACGACCTCTGTGGCGTAACGAATAACGCACTTCGGTACGCTTGCGGAGGTCACGGTTTCCATTCCCGTCTCTCGTATGGGTGTTTTTATATAATATGTATTTATTTACAAAAAAAGTATATAAGTAGTATATCAGTTGTCTAGTACCCATAACGCAAGTGCTATGCTACTTAGTGTATAACTAGATGGCACTGTGTGAATTCTCATAAAATATTTATTTATTTTATTTTATTATGCATACTAATAAACAACGGATATACACTAATATTATTTTATTTTGTACATACATACATTCATTACATTAAACATAAACACGCAAACTAGGAACATGATTCGAATCCGTGTCCAGGCTATCTAACTTACGAAAGCCGTTGCCTTGTTTTTCTAAGCTCTGAATAAATGTTTTCTTATTTTTAGTTGATAACAATATTTTGGAGGTCTGTGATTATACAGACCAAAATTACGTTTACATGGACCTCCCTCCTAATTTGTTAAAATTAGTTTAAAGGGGTTAAAGCTATATTTTGTTGTAGAATTAAATCAGTTTCTCCGTGCAGGGGCGGGGTAAGAATACTAACTCCTGCGGCCGGGGTCGGTCTGTTGTAAAAGGCGAGAAATCAACTCTACGCTACGTGGTAGAGCCCCAAGTCCGTCTGGATGGCAACCACCCTTGGTCTTAAGTATGCCGCCATAATTACCTTGTATTGTTCTGGCATAAGTGACCGAGGATCCTGCACTCCTATGGGATAGCAGCGTGTTGTGGTGCCTCTGGCTTCGCAAACGCAAACAGGCGATGGTAACTCTTACTATTAAGTCATCCGTTAGCCTGTCTGCTGTTTCTCAGCAAAAAAGGGCATGAGGGTAGTCTACATGGTAATAACCGGTTACCGTCGCTCATAGAAATCTATACAAATAAATAAAATTGGAGTGTCTGTTTGTAATATTAAAATAACCGCTTTTTACTAAGTGCATTTGGATGTATACACGGTACATATACCAAAACAACATTTTTTACAATTTTTTGTCTGTCTGTCTGTTTGTTCCGGCTAATCTCTGAAATGGCCGGACCGATTTTGAAGGGACTTTCACTAGCAGATAGCTGATGTAACAAGGAGTAACTTAGGCTACTTTTATTTAAAAAAATAGTTTTAGTTAAAAATGATTAGTTTTGAAATTTTTTATAACCAATTTAAGTTGACCTCAGATTTATATCATCAATCATATGAAATAAGGTTTAGTTTAGGCTGGACTCTTTAAGTTCGAACGCACGTATTCTGCGGCGGTGCATGGCGTAGTTGTATTCGATAACACTGACTTTTTGCATATTTCATTTATTTATATTTTAGGATTTATCGGGTTTGTAATCCAAAATAAACCATAAGATATATCCACAAAAAATGCTGCCCAAAGTCCCTATTCCACGCGGACGGAGTCGCGGGCACATCTAGTTCTCAATATAGTAATAGGATATTATTATGGTATACACGGGATAACCTCAACATACAACACATATATGTTGAAAATTAAAATAAGTTTCGGGTAGTCGGATATTCTCTATACCGTTCTTTTAGATGATAGATACGTTAAGGTTTAAAACTATATATTTTTAAGACAGATTGTCTTGTTATTATTCTTTTTGAAGTGAATTTTTACGGAAGAAACCAATATTAGCGTCACGAAGGTGTGAAACGTTTTTTTTGCTCCAGTAATACAACAAGCTTATAATAATGGCTTAGGGCTTATTCTTTAATGTAAATTTTAAATGATTGCATTACTTATACATATCTATTCGAATTGCGACTTTATTGCAATAAAATACAGTTGAGTTTTGTAAGATATAAAATAATATTTCATAAATTCTCTTTTCTAAATTTATTAGATTTAAAAATGAATTTGCCAAAGAAGTTTCATTTCTGACATGTATACTTTGTACACTCGCACTTTTTTTAGTTAGGAGCTAAGTGACTAGAAATAAAACTTAGAAAATTTAATTGTCATATATCCAGTAGGTTTGCCGTGATGCGCGCACAACTGCAGACCTCTATCATTTTGTTTATTATATATGTTAAATTTGTAATATTTGAAAAATTAATAATATTTAAAATTATGACGGCAGGCAATCAATAACTCTTGATATGTCTCTTAATACGCGAAGCAATAATTTAGGAGCCAATTTGAGTTTTGTTTATTATGATATTATAAAATAATAATATTCTCTTTTCTAAATTTATTAGAAGATTTAAAAATTAGTTTGCCAAAGAAGTTTCATTCACTTCTGAATCAACTATTCGTTAATAAAACATCCAATAGCGCCCTATTTATTTGGCATACGTATAATATAAAACTTGATATAATAAGAGTCAAACTCTGGCCATTCTAACGCGTGTGCCAAGAACTACGGCGACAGCTACTCTGGCAACCGGGTGTGTTAGACGTTTCACAGGGCTCTCACAACGATTTAATAAGTTTTGAAATTTTTTGATTGTTCAAAGTGGATAAAAATCGAGTCTAAATCTGAAAAATCTAAATATTTCGTTACTTACAGGTCTAGTTATAAAGCGTGTAAAAATGAGCATAAAGTCACTATCACGCGGTGTTACCAGGCGGTCACCCATCCAAGTACTGACCGCGCCCGACGGTGCTTAACTTAAAAGAAATACTAGATAAGAAATACTTCACATCATAACGCTTAGGTGATGATAATGCTTACTTAATACTTAATAAGTGGGCTGTCATCCTATCTGCTGTCCTTCTACAATAAAAAAAACTTTAACATAATAATATACAATATGAATTGTAATAATTAATTACACGAAACGTTTAAACTCTGTAACGATAAATGAGCACAACAAACCATAGGTTAACCATATAGATAAGTGTATAATTGATGTGCACAAAGAGGCTTGAGCCTCGGCAGCCCTGCGGGTGCTCCGCTCGCTTTGATCAATGTGTGGAAGGCGAACTTACGAACACCCCGCTTCTAAATGTACATTCCCACTGATACAAGTTTATGTATAATACATATATACGACTACTGCTGTGTTACACGCTTCGTGCGCCTATAAAAAACTAACGTATGATTTAGGTGCTGTTTTTATAAGAACGTCCAGTTACTTATTCAGGGTATACCTCCTATACGTGCCCAAAAAAGCATTTATTTTAAATATTCATAAAAGTTTCAAAGAATAATTAAATACCATATTAATAATATCAGTGAATAGCCTGATAGCGTCCCTTGTCCAACATCTTGAAAGGCTCTCGCTTGGTCCTTAGCTGAAAGGTCGGATTCAGAGGACAGTTTTCTTAGGAAGTTCCTGTCAACATCACGAATGTTGTGCAGTTTAGGGGACAATTGGAGGGTAAAGCTAAGCTTAACTAGAAAACACTGGGTGTGCTAAACCGGCCCAAGCAGTATTTCATTCCACGGCAACGGCTTGTGCGATACAAAGTAAAGGTCAGGCCGCAATGGATTACAGTTCAAATTTCTGGGCTTACAGACAGGCTGACGACCCACGTAATTGAAAAAAGTTACCGTCGCCTATGGATATTTGCAACGCAAACTGCCGTACCCGAAGGAGAACTGGAACACAACACAAGGTAACTATGGCGAAATATTTAGAGACCAGAAATAGTTGCCATACCGACGTACTTGCCCGGGGAAAAAAGAATTCTATATAATATCATATATAATTATATATATTAGTTAGATCATGGGTCGATCCCAGCGGGACTGTAATGCCGGGCTGACCCGTGACGGGAATGGAGCGAGCCCCGAACATCCCGTCGGTGTACAAAAATTAGTTTAATATACTATCTGAAAGGTCTCGCGATGCGTGAATTTTCAGATATTAAGCTGAAAAGCATGCAGATACTACACTTTGATCTTAGCCAAAAGGCCGAGAAGCGATACTAAAATAAACTTAATTAGAGAACCTAATTAAAATGCATACGGACTTGTTAAGCGATTCAGCATTTTGATGAAAATGAACAACGCCATCTAGTTTTATATGACAAAACGTTAAAATAAACAAATTATATATAGTTATATATAATTAACTTGACAGTTCCATATATAATCATATATAACTATATATAGTTATATATGATTATATCTAACTATACATAAAATATATTTAATTATATATAAACTTTATATAATTATATATAATTATATATGATTATACATAATTTTTTTCCTCGGGCGTAACCTCACCACCTAACTAGAGTTGTTTAATCGCCTCTTATGACAGGCCGTCCCCAGCCGCTGGGGTTAGTCAGTATTATTATTCCGCCACGATAAAAAAATTATCATTATTTGATGATAAATAAATGCTGACTGCGTAAAAACAATAAAGAACAAAATAAAACTCGTAACTCGTCCCCTTATCAACAGCTTTAACATTGTTAACAACTGTCGAACAGCCCCAGAGGGTAACATCAAATCAAATACAATTTATAAAAGATTTTCTCGGTCCGTACTGAACTTTACACGACGGAGATTAAAAAGTTTTACGTTGGGACACGTCACTTAAATCACCACGAGTTTGTCCGTCACACCAAACTAAACCAACATTTCGGTGATTTTATTTCATTTTTATAGATTTGTCTCAACCGCAACCTCATTCATTATGTTTGTTTTTTCAATTATAGTTTTATTACAGCTTGAGATCAGCAGACGGGTAAACGTCCCACAAGATACCAGGTGGTCACCGTCGCCTATGGACGCAACACCAGAGGCATTACCACCGCGCTGCTGGTCTCTAAAAAATACTATAATGCCTTTTTGAAAAACCCCAGAGAGGCTCCAGAAAATAGGTATGAAAACCCAGCCAATGGCGGGCAGTGCGGTGGTAGAAAAACAACGAAGGCACTACTGTAAACAGTTCCTCGGAACACTCTCCGTTGTACAGACGGTAGAATACACAAAGAGACGCAGTCTTCCCGAAAGCGCCCTTGGATTGTAGTAATTGAAAATTTTACTTTCTAGAGTATAATTATAATTGTAAATTGCCAAAACTAAACGTTCACTCTTTCTCCATTCATTGGCTCTAGTGCAATTCTGTGCGCCATTTTACGTCAGCGTCCCTTCATCACACTTCCCTTTCGTAGCAAAATGACACAATCAATCAAAATACTTGGAAAAGTCCAAGTATCATACGTGGACAATTGCTGTCCAATCTACCCAACTCTATAAACCTAATTTTGGTTTTCTTTGCTACGTCTGGAATAGAAATGGTGCAAATCGTCCTTATTTTCCTTGTCGGTATCACTCAACTGCCAGTAAAATATTTAAACAATACGTTAACAAAAGAAGAAATGACGAAAAAACCTTACTCTTTTAATGTTTCAAATGATACATACCTTTGTACATATAAACACACACAGCCGTTAAATTGAGGTAAATCACATTTACAAATTTTCATTATTTTTCCTTTAAAATTAATATTTTTTAAACATGAAAAAACGTGTTTTTTTACCATTATACATAATTTAATCTATATAGACACCCTGATCAAAACAAAATATTATCATATGTTTTGTCCTACGCGGGGATCGAATATATATGAGTTATCAGATCATTTGTGTGACCACTGAGCTAGATATGCTATCAATTCAGTTTAGTAATAAATTTAACAGTCCGCTTTTTACGCTCTGTTTACTTGGATAATACTTGGATAAGGATTATAAGCGCCACTACAAGAAAAACAATCGGGTAGTAAGCATCGTTAACTATGTTTGCTCTCAACAGATGTTTAGGCGCTTTTGTTTCCGTCATTTGTGCCTTTTAAATAACGCGCTTAAATTACCTTTCCCGTTATTATTCTGAATGCTGAATTGCTAATTTTAATAGTGTTTATCAAAGCAGAAGATGCGATTAACTTCCAGCAGATGATTTTCCATCGCACTACGAAATGGAAACATTTCTACACAGCTGATAGAACGATGGCGGTGCCCCTAGCATAGCACACACCAACATACCCGCCGAAGCCGACAAGGCCTCGGGCTTCCACACTAATCCAGATTAGCTTTATGCTACAGATTGGCCATCCAGGTCGAAGATGAAGCCATCGATGTCCCGCCGTGATGTCCCGCCGCTCACAGGGATGCGTGCTGCGGCGGTCAAGTCCACGCCACCGAGAGGTAGGTAAAGAGGTCTACCTCGACGCCCTAACCTCCTCAGTACAAGGAGTGGAAGAACCCATGATGACGACGATGATTAAAATGAAGTGAGCCGTCAACCTGTCTGCCATCTTATATTCAATTAAAAATACATATAATCCCTTTTGAGTGCACAAAGTTGTTGTTTGTGCCTTCAATGAAACTGCTTTCCTTTGTGCCTGCTATCGTCATTTTATTTGTTTAAATAAAGTTTGTTTTAATGTAAAACAAAACTGACATGGGGCCAGGTCAACGTGAAATATAAAGCTACGCCATCTTGTGCACGCGTGGTTATTCAAATAAAATAAAATCAATCGAGAGTAGATGTTATGAATCTACCTCATATGGGGGAGAACTTGGCGCTATCAATTACTGTTCAAAAACCCGCAGAATGGAGCTAGTACAGCTACAGTCTATATAGCAGTAGCTGTTGTAGACAAATTTTAATATGCTGTTAAAAATTTAATATCTTTAGCAATTAGAGTATGACAAAACATCAACTACAAACGTAGATATTTTGAAAAATGATTCGGTAAATATAACCTAAAAATTTTGCACTAATGCTATTGTGGCGCCTTAATTTAACAGAATTCGGCGGACACTTTCAAACAAAAAAATCCTCCTTTCCTCTACCCTCCACAGCTTACAAAACACAAAGGAAAGGCACAATTAGTATTCGGGATGAAAATCGAACCCATAATCTCCGCACCTGTCCGATGTGAGTAGCCACTAAGCTACGGAGGTCGTTAAAGATATTTCATTACCTATATCAGTTATAAAAATGTTTATTGTATAATAAAATTGTTTTATATGAAAATGTAAAAAATCTATAAAATAAAGGTATAATTGGGCTTTTGAATAAAAAAAAATTTTGTCATAAATAAAAAGATCATATTTAAGTTTTATAACAAAACCATTTTTAGTTTTTTTGTTATAGTTAAAAAGTTATATTTAAAAAAACCCGAGCGCGTGTGACGTTACAATGTTAATTTCTACTCATCGTACCACACAGCTGATGCAGTGTTTTGACTTTTTATCGATTAAATCTTGATATTATCGTCAATGTATTGATAAAAATATAAAAAAAATCGAACCTTAAAAATTATCATACTTGTTTCGTACCATTATACAGAGTGATTTTGACGAAACCGTCCAAATTCACACAGAAGAATCTTTAGTAAAAGTTATGAGAAACATGTATTTTAGTTTAGTACCACATAGTACAAAAATGTTAAGTAATCAGCATCACAAAGATATCCCAAGAACTCGCAATTTACATACTACGGTGCGTGAGTGTCAATGACCTATCCATCGGTACCGCAAAAAACTGAAGAATTTCGTACAATGACCTAGTACGAGGCCGAGGACGGCGGTCATTGCATCTATGCGAGCGAGTACTCATTATATTTACGCGGGAGTGACAGAGACGAGACAGGTAATAACAGGTCAACGTACGAAATTTGCAGCATATGATTATTTTGTACGACTGAATTAGTGACCGCGCTGCTAAATATTTTCCTTGGGATGAAATATTTTATGGTGAAATTTTGACATACAAATTTTTTTGCAAAAATGGGTTCCTTATATGATGTTTAGTGCGTAAAAAAATAAGACGGTATTCTCAAAGTTACCCTGTATACGAACACACCAAAAACTACTCCCGAAAAATATTTTAAATGTTCCTCAAGATATTAAACGTCTAAACAAACGGTTCCGAGCAGTGCGATGACCTAATCCCAAAACAAAATCATTTTTTTTTTTTGTGAAGATCAATTTGATGTACCTAAGTATTTTATAATATATTTTCATTAATGATTATTTATGTTATCAAATAAATTGAATAAATCATATAAGTATTCTTTTGGAGTCTAAGTCAATTTCAATTGTCTAATTTGAGAAATGATTTGTTGATTTTTTGCAAATTAAATCACTTCTTGTAAAAACGTACTCTGGCAAGTTTTAATTTGAGACTGAAGATTTTTTTGTCACTTTTTCAGATTCGATATATTTTATAACAGTGCCGACGCCTGATATTCGAGACTTTTTCCAATAGCACGCAACTTCAATAGGTGTTGGATTTTCACATCTCCGATGAGTCCACATAAGTAATGCTAATGCATGTTTGCAACCACCTGTATATGAGAAATAAATATATGAAAGATTATTATTGTGTATAATATTAAACAACTTATGTTTTATTAAAGTATTTGTTACCTGATGAAGCTGCACAGTCATGACATTGGACGTCTTGAACTTTTTTTAATATTTCGTTTATAGTTAGTTACTGAAAAAGCTTTGCTCGGAAAATAAATCGGAATTAGATATTATAAATCCTTTATCACGCATGACTATATAAAATTACCTGATATAATTAATTTTTTTTCACCAAATTTTATATATATTTAGTCAATTTAGGTGTAGAAGCTGTTGACACTGTACTGTCATGAAATTCCTTCAACATTATGACGTCACAAACATGGCGACCAATCGTGGCGCTTTCGTAGTCACGTGATTATTAAAAAATTTATCAATTTTCGCAACCACTATCAATATAATTTATGTTAAAGTTTTAAAATAAATAAATAAATCGATTAGTTTTTTTTTTCAAAAACCCAATTATATATACCGCCTTTACATTCCTTATCAAGTAGCTTATGTATGATTTTATTCATATTAAGCTAATACCGCGTAAGCTATTAACGCTGTATTAATGATGAATAAAATCTAGAAATTGTACGTATTATAAAATTATATACACTCCAATGGATCTCAATTCAAAAGATAATTCAAGCGGTGGCACATGGAGATTCCTTGAGAATCAAAATCCGATACCGCGTTTCACCCACGTCATGTTTATAAATAGGCAAGAACCGTGAATAATTTCAGGTATTTTGCACGGTAGACGATACCCACACGTTTTCACAACCTATTTTCACTGAATAATGATGCGGAGAGCTCGTCTGAGGGTACTACTATGAACTGCACAGTTTTGTAATCTGGTGTTTTAAATTATTGCCACGCGGTACACGGTTTCGAATTCCACGATGGTACCGTTAGGGAAATTTCCTGTCTAATGTGCATCTATTCACATTATTGCAACACCAACGATGAAGGAAAAACATCATGAGAAAGCATAGCGATAACTCGTGGGTTTTTTCGATTATAGAGAGAATAAGAATAAACGTCTAGAAGATAAAAATTCTTATGGTTGACGAGTAGGAGCCACGCAAATATATAATAAAATTCATTTAGATAGATATAAAAAACCTCTGGCAGTAATCAATTCTAATCAAAATTACGGGAAATGTTAAGCAGCCTATTACAGTATAAATGAATTTCTGACTTGCAAATTATAAATGTTTTAATTATAAATGGTATTATGTATATTAATTATAAATGATGATATTCAATTTTGTGACATTTGTATACCTCATTTCTATCTTAATATTTGTTTGAATTCTTTTTTTTAACGATGGAGTTTGACCAATACCTAAATAATGTAATTGTGAATTGATAATAAAAAATTGTAAGCTGCGCACGTAGCAGAATACAGAGATTCGAATATTGTTAAATTTTGACCTTATGTAACCTGTTATTCGCAAAATAAACAGAACTTTGAACTCTGAGTCCCCTCGATCCCTCGGGTATGTCGGACTCCGGAAAAAATAATCGACATCCGAGTACCCACTAAAAAACCTCCCTGTTCTCTTACCGCTTGGGCCAACCGATAAACTGGCTCGCCGATCTCGTAGTCCATCCAAGCCGGCGCCGGCTTCCACTGTTTGCGCCGAAGGTCACGGTTTCACCCCCCGGTACTCTCCCGCCTCGGACAAACGTGGCTATAATGTCCATGCCCTTCAAGGAAAGGTCCAAACTTAGCCATGGAATTCTATAGGCGATTGTAAAAATTATAAATTGGTAATGATCCTTTCAAGCGAATGGTTGTCGAACATTATTTAAAGATGTAGGACATGTTTAATAGTTGACTATTTCCTGGATTTGAATCATGTTTGTTTCATTCGTGAAGTTTTCTTTTTCTCTCTTTATTCACCGCACGATATTTTAGTGCTAGTATTCTCCATAAGAAATTTATATATGGGTTGCCTGGAATAAATCGCTTAAAGCTATAAGGCCGCCAGTTGTCTCGAATATTTAGAATATTCTCTTTAACTTGTATTATATCATTATTAAGTAAAGTTGGTGACAATAAAGTATCTATCTATGATGCCACAATTATACCTAGAATTGTACAATCTAGGCTCATTGTTAGAAGGTGAAGAAGGAGGCACGCAGTGGAAGCAATAAAATCGACTTCTCTATATAGTATAATGTAATAACAAGATAATGAATTTATTAGCAAATTGCGACCATATTTATATCCCGAAATGTCATTCCTTGTCAATTACAATTCATTCTTTATTCTTTTAATATTAGAACTATACATAAAAACTCTAACAGTCATAAATCCAGTAGCACTTAAACGATCATATTCGCCTGCACGGTACTGCGTGTATACATAATGCGAATGATTTCAACACGGCAGGCTTGTTACTAAGGCAAATTATTATTACATATATTTCTAACTAGATAATGATGAAAGAGGGCGATATACGAGATCATATATCTGTTTGTTATAAAAAAAGGTCGTAAGTGTTTGTTTAATGTGATAGAGTTGTGAAACTAACTGTATAAAACCATTAACAAAATAAGACACCCGTAATCAATATAACAGCTCTTGTCCAAGTCTAATATAAAGGAAATATCAGCAAATATAACAAAAAAACTCATAATACAATCTCAGGATCTTGATAAATTACCGTCACATTTCTAAATTACTACCCCGATACTTCTTAATGGCTGCTCTCATAATCTAAAAATATAAAGATTTATTTCCCCAAATGACATTGTATTTTACCATTTTTTTCGATAGGACGACGAAAATCAAATGTATAGGAGCGGCTTTCAATAAATAACAAAGATGTACCAAAATGTACTCCATTGTATTTAATATGTGTTATTTATAGGTATTTTGTAACCTTAGATGGACACGTAATCAGATATTGGTTTCTATAGGAAAAATATCCACAAATGGACGTTGTATAGTGACATTTATATAAGTTGTTGAGGTAGTGATTTTTTTTTGTTCAGATTGTGATAAATTTATATAGTATATATAATGTTATATAAAGTAAAAAAGGTTATTTTAATATTATAATATAAAAAATAATATTATTATATGTAAAAAAATATTTAATCGTTTTTATAAATTTAATCACTGTCGTCGATATTCTCATTTTCTTCATCACTACTCCTCCTATATCCAGTCCATGGCATGATCGTCGTCAATATCGTCTTCTTCGTCAGTTTCTGTGGCCAGCGCGAGTCATCATCACAAAAATATATTTTAAGGCTATACCAAAATTCAATTCATTTACTTCTGGAATTTTAACCATTTTTAACTTACGCTTGAAGTTCATGACCATCAAAGTAGTATTTGGATTTAATGCAGTCCATTTTAATCTTCCCAGTAATCCATCTTTGGAATTTGGTGTCGGGTTCCTGTAATAAAAGTCTGTTCCTTTTTTTACTGAGTAACAGCAGACAGGCTGATGGCCCACTTAGCAGTAAGTATTAACCGTCGCTTATGGATGTTTGCGACACTAGGGGCACCGGAAACACGCTTCTGTCCCATGGAGTTACAGGATACTGGGTCTCTAATGCCGGAACACAACACAAAGTTATTATGGCAGCATACTTATAGACCAAGGGTGGTTATATCCAGACGGGCTTGTGGCCCTACCATGTAGGGTTTTGTCGCCTGTTACGACAGGCCGACCTCCGCCCCTTACTCCGCCCCTGCATGGATAAAAATTCGTTAAACATAATATATAATTTTATTGAACTCTTTATTTAATACTGAGATGATATTTATCTCTACATACCAAAAACCCTAAAATTTAATTATATAGCAAGTATATAAAATATTAAATATACTAAATACTTTAATTTCAAGTATCTTCAATTATAATTAAACTCAATATCTAATACTCTGGTTATTAAACCGTGTATATTAAATTTCTCTGAAATTTTCATAACCTCAAACGTACCGTAATTAGAACCACAGAGTTTAAATCCGTTTTCCTTAGAAGCTTACTGCAAATATTTAAATGATATCAACCTTACCCGCATTTAGCGAAATTCGCCAATAATCTCGCAATTTTCTTAATGAACCGCCGCTCGCTATATTCGGCGCTTTCGTAGTTGTCATCCACGGATTTGCATCTGAATTGGTAGCAAATTTCGTCACCGGCAGTCGTCCTTTCCATCTCAATTACGCAGTGAATTATTCCAAACGACGTTTAAGGAGCCTTTAAAAGCAAATCTGAACAAGTAAACATTATTACACGACACCTCCATATGTAATCTCGCTTGTCGTGCGACGGGATAAATCACCTGATCCGATACGTATTTTACGTACCGTCTCAGACTCTGCTCCTTTATCGTGCCATTAACGAAATAGAAATCCATTATTTTCCTCTTTATCCTCTTGTAACGTTTAGATTCGTATTCATCTTGTCTGTCTTCAAACGGTAACAAATACTGGAAGTTATAATTCAAATACTTTAACAGCCTCCTATTGTTTACAAAACAATTCAATTTGTAAAGACATTCGAGGCTTGTGTATCCCAGCATCACCTCTACGTTATCGTTTGAAGTCGGCGTTTATACACTTCTAATGGAAATTTATTCATAAAGACCTCCTTTTTTGCTCTCTCGACGGTGAGTCCAAAAGAATTAATTAATCTCTAGCAGTCTCTTACTTTGGTACTATCGAATAATTCTTGAGAAGCCAATACCAATTCAACAGTGGAGTACCCGAATATTCATAAAGTGTAATTATTTATCTCGTGGCGTGGCCAAACAATTGCTCTCTATGGCTAAAACGTTAACCTCATTCAATAAACATCAAAATTTCATATATATTCAATTTAAAAGTAAATCATAGTAATATTTTTAACTTAAATCTTAAAGTTCCAATAAGTGGCTCAGCGTACTGTATTTTCCAGAAACCTCCATACGATTGTTTCCCAAAAATTGTTTTTTTTTTATTTTCTTCCACCACATGAGTATATGCGTATCATTCATTTCAATATAGTACATGAGAAATTGTTTCGATCAAATGAATATAATTTCATTGTAATTTCTAAACATTATTAACATCCGTGAAGATGATTGTAATATCGTGAAATCTTAGAATATAAAACGATAATAAGATCCTCTAAATTAATAAGTTGAAGTATGTTTCCCATATTTTCATTCTTATTTATGATCTCTATGACGCAACGACTATCGCACATTGGAACGCCTGCAGAATTCACGAGTTCCACTCTCCAAGTCTGAGTATTTATTTATAATATTTATATGTTTATATAAGAGAAGTGTATAAGTAGTAAGCATCTATACGTGCAGGGGCGGAGAAAGAATACTGACTTCTGCGGCCGGGCTTGGCCTGTCGTAAAAGGCGACGAAACAACCCACCCTAGCTACGTGGTAGGACCTTAAGCCCGTCTGGATAGCGACCACCTTTGATCTTATATAAGTATGCCACCATAATAACCTTGTGTTGTGTTCCGGCATTAGTGACTCAAGTTCCTGTACCCTTATGGGACAGCAGCGTATTTATTACTACCTAAATCCCAAGCAGGCCGTTAGCCTGTGTGCTGACCTACAGCAATTATAAAAAAACGTCCCTGGTATTCTCACTACCAATACAACTTAAGGTTATTTGGCGACGTGTTTAGAGATCGGGGATGGTCATCCAGGTGGGCATGGAGCCATACCTTATTTAGTTGCCTTTTACAACAGGCTGATCCTGGCAGCGAAGGTATTAGATAAGGTATTCTTACTACACCCCTGCACGGAGAGAACCTTTGTATTTTTTTATGACGGCCAACTTGTAAAATAACTTTATGCTCTGATTAGGGTGTAAGATAATGCTATCTGTTCACTACCGAACACGTACTTCAGTTGATAAACTGAATCAATGAAATCCACTTTGCAAGATGTTTATAAAATTATGTATAATTCTGTTCGTAATTTCAATTTTAAAACAAACTGTATTTTGTGATAAAGAAAAATTGACTGTTGAAACCACCCACGGTAAAATTGAAGGGAGAAAATTAACCACGTTGTTAGAAAAACGCGAGTATTATGGTTTTATGGGAATACCATATGCAGTTCCTCCAATTAAGGAATTAAGGTTTAAGGTAAATATAGTTATAGAACATTTTTAAACTGATTATTTTAAATTTTTCATATAAGTTTCGTCATTTTATTAAATTATTTTATATAAATAAATACTATTTTTGCAGTCCTTATACCTAGTCAGGTCATAAGTATTGTCACACAGTAAAAACTTTTCTTTTAGAATGCTGGCCACAAAAAAGTTTATTGAATTCGAATTTCGAATTGTTCATGAAAATAAAAATGTATACTTTTAGAATTTTACTCATTTTTAAATATGGAGTGGACGCTTAAAGAAGACCGTGTTGCAGTTATTGCGTTGCATCGTTGCGGTTACGTGCCAATTCAAATTTTTAACATACTGAAAAATTTGAATATAACCAAAAGATTCGTTTATCGTACCATCAAACGATACAATGAAGACTCTAGTGTAGATGACAGGTCAAGAAGTGGTCGCCCTCGGTCTGTTAGGACTCCAGCAGTGATAAAAGCTATGAAGGCACGAATTCAAAGAAATCCCAAACGTAAGCAGAAACTGTTGGCCCTTCAGATGGGGTTAAGCAGAACCACGGTGAAAAGGGTGTTAAATGAAGACTTAGGGCTTCGGGCATATCGAAGAAAAACAGGACATCGTTTGAATGCTCGTCTAATGGACCTGAGACTGAAGAGATGCCGCGCTTTGTTGAAGCGGTACGCGGGAAAAAAATATCGGGAAATTCTTTTTTCGGATGAAAAAATGTTTACCGTAGAAGAGAGCTACAACAAACAAAATGATAAGGTGTACGCACACAGTAGTGAAGAAGCGAGCAACCGTATTCCGCGTGTCCAACGAGGTCATTTTCCATCCTCGCTCATGGTATGGTTGGGAGTTTCTTATTGGGGCTTAACAGAGGTACATTTTTGTGAGAAAGGTGTAAAAACGAATACTGTTGTGTATCAAAATACAGTCCTGACGAACCTTGTGGAACCTGTTTCTCATACCATGTTCAATAACAGGCACTGGGTATTCCAACAAGATTCGGCGCCAGCTCATAGAGCGAAGAGCACACAAGACTGGCTGGCGGCGCGTGAAATCGACTTCATCCGGCACGAAAACTGGCCCTCCTCCAGTCCAGATTTGAATCCGTTAGATTACAAGATATGGCAACACTTGGAGGAAAAGGCGTGCTCAAAGCCTCATCCCAATTTGGAGTCACTCAAGACATCCTTGATTAAGGCAGCCGCCGATATTGACATGGACCTCGTTCGTGCTGCGATAGACGACTGGCCGCGCAGATTGAAGGCTTGTATTCAAAATCACGGAGGTCATTTTGAATAAACTTTAATGTCATAAGAATCTATGTTTTGTTAAGTTCATTTTGGTATATGAATGGTTACATAATGAATAAACTTGTTACAATTATTTTACATTAAACATGTGACAGAATTTATGACCTGACTAGGTACACACTACTTTATATTTGTTTTATGGTGATTCAATGAGAGCGATGAATAATTAACTGAATATATTTAAATATTTCAGCCGCCAAAACCCATCGAACCCTGGGAAAATACTTTGAAGACAACTAAAGAAAAGCCAGCTTGCAGCCAATTTAACAATAATGTGAGAAAAGGGCAACCTCTTGGATATTACGGTTCCGAAGACTGCCTCTACTTAGACATTTTCACACCAGCCTTAGATGAAAATAAACGGGCTGTAATAGTTTTCTTGTATAATGAAAATTTCATGAACTCTTACAATAAAACTAAAGATTACGCACATGACTTCTTTATTGAAGAAGACGTAGTTGTTGTTACTATAGCCCATAGATTAACAGTGTTTGGCTTTCTTTCCCTAGAAGATGAGAATTATCCAGGAAACTCTGGTCTCAAAGATGTAGTACTAGCTTTGGAATGGGTAAGAAGTAATTTAGAACAATTTGGTGGTGACAAAAACAGAATAACTCTAATGGGCTCACAAGGTGGAGCAGCATTTGCTGATTTACTTATGCATTCAAAAGCAAAAAATCTATTCAGTGCAGTAATATTACAAAGCGGTACTTCTTGGAGTACAGGGCCATTACAAGAGAACGTTCGAGAAAGAGCTTTCAATCTCGGTGAAGTGCTGAATATTAAAACTCCAAGTGCCACTCAACTTATAAAAGAATTAATTGAAATGCCACCAGGGAAACTGGTTTCTAAAGACCTTCATGCAAGTCCAAAAGATTACTTCAAAGAAACTCAACGTAGTGTGATAGCATTTGGTCCTATAGTTGAAAAGGAACCTGACGGATTAATCACTGAATATCCAGAAGATAAAACGAATAATATTGATATTCCTATAATGCTTGGCTTTAATTCAAGAGAAGGTTTATTCGGAAGTCTGCAATATTTAATAGAACCGCGTTATATATCATTTTTAAGAAAAGATTTCCCGCTTCTACTTCCTGTTCGATTGAAATTTGCATTTCATCCAGCTAAAGACTCTTTTGATAAAGCTATTGAGGAAATTAAGCAATATTACTTTAACGGTAAAATAAGTATACAGAAAAGTGTGCCTGATTTTGCGACATATATTGGTGATGCATCAGTCGCATATGGTATGGATTACACAGCCAGAAAATACGCGAATTTGACTTCTAACTTATATTACTACCATTTTGACTATTATAGTAGTCTGAATGAGAACAAGAACAATATTTTGAGGATATCGACTCTTTACGACGGTACGTGGGGTGCGGCAACTGGTGATGAACTATGTTATCTGTTCAAATGTCCAGATTTAAAAGACGAGTATTTAAAACATGATAAAGAAATGTCAGCGGAAAGAATAATACAGAAGAAAATGATTAAGTTGTGGACAAATTTTGCTAAATATAGGTGGGTTATTTTTTACGTGTTACTGTATTTTTCTCAGTGCAAGGGTAAAGTCAGAGATCGGCTCCTGCGGCTGGGGAGCGGTCTGTCGTAAAAGGCGACAAAACAACCTATGTTTAATTTAGTTAGTATAACCTAGCGTTGTGTTCCGGCATAAGTGACCAGCTACCAGTTCCGTTATTGGTGTTATTGGTGCCCCTGACACCGTTAACGTTCATAGGCGACGGTAACTGCTTAATATTAAGTGGGCCGTTAGCCTATCTTCTGTTTCACAGCAATAAAAATATATTTAAAGCTTAATTGGCTTTCTTAAAAGTCCTGAAACGTAGCTCTGATATTTAGGTTGTAAAAGTAGCCTTACTTATTTAACAATCATTGGAAAGAGTTATTAAATTTATCAAGAATAGCCATATAACCATGATCATAGCCATATAACCATTTAACCATAGTCTAGCTGGTCAATGCTATACTTTGTTTTTATAAATATAGCTAATTTAGATTACACGGCTTTCGTCCCTCAAAATACCTGTAGGGATCCGATTCTCCTCTCAAGTCTAGGTGTTTATGTATATGTTTATTTACAAAAGAAAAGTATATGTATATGTATATATCAGTTGTCTAGTATCCATAACACTATTGCTTACTTAAGTTTAAGATGAAGCTGTGTTGTATACAATGACATAAATTATAATATTATTTCAGAAACCCAACGCCAGAAGACGATGAGACACTTCAAGGTCTCAAGTGGCCTGTCTACACATTACAAGAGAAAGAATATCTGCATATAGAAAAAGAGATTGAAGTAAAACGAGATTTGTATAAAAATAAATTTAAATTCTGGGATGACTTCATTGATAAATGGGAAAAGGAAGCTACTGATGAAATTGTAAATAAACCAATAAATAAAAAGGATGAATTATAAATACGTTTTTAATTGTTATATAATCATAATATAATATAATCATAGGATTATAAATAAAGACCATAAATAACGATGTGGTTGATTCAGCGGCTAAATAAGCCTTGTATATTTGTTTATCTTCCGTGATTGGATAAATATTTTTCTGGGATCATAAAATTAGCAAAACTTTATTTTGATCTTGGTGTAAGCGTCTTTTAATTGTATACTTCTAAAAAAAAGCCTTATACAATTTTTTACTCCTGTATCGGATTTTCTATTTTTTCTGTTTATTTTTTCCCTGACTGTCCTTTACTTAAGCAGTTATCGTCGCCTATTAATAATTGCGACGCAAGGGGTATCACTAACCGAACTGGTACCCGGATTACTTTTGCCGGAAAGGTATTATGAGACCAGGGGTGGTGGTTTGGAGCCCTACCACTAAGCTAAGGTAGTTTTTTCGCCATTCACGATAGGCTCCCGGCCGCAGGGGTCAGTATTCTTACTCCGCCATTGCACGGAGAAAACGTATACACACTCCATATAAGTTACCTAATCGGCAATTAAAAATGAACCCTGGTTTTTCTGGAGTGTCGTCTGTTAGTCGTACCCACGCCTGAGTAGCACGCGACGGGGATGCGAGTCCCGTCCGGAATTGGCCGCGGACCTGTCGCTCCCGGCCCTGGTTCTGTCCATGGTCGGGGGCGATCCTGGATGGACGGCCATCGCCTCCGGCGAGGCAGTAATGTCTGCAAAGGAGGCGGCGGAGCGGGAGCGGGAGTCAACTCCCGCCAACGCAGGCCACGTCGTCAGCGCCGGAGGGCAAGCAACGACCTCCAGCCGCCGTAGAAAGCGGCCGCGGGCGGCCCCTCGGGGGAGGATCCGCCGCCCGCACTACACCACACAATACAGGAGAGCGCCGGGGGGACGAAACCCTGACCCCCTGGCGTCAACACTTAAAAGAGGCCCGCCTTGAGAAAGGGCGGGCCGGCGCCGGCCCGGGCCACGAGATCGGCAGGCCACATTTCCGTAGGCCCGGGCGTAGGCGATAGGAGAATAGCAGAGTTTTTTAGTGGGTAGTCGGATGGTCGCACTTCCTTCCCGGAGTCCCACATATCCCTCGGTCCCCCTGGGCCGGGGGAACCCGTCAAGAGAGAATTTTTCCCCGAGACCAAAAAAAATGGTTCTTTCAATATCCTTTACATATTAATGTATCATTAAACGAAATATGAAATTCATTTTTACAAATAATTACAGCACTATCATGGAAAACAATTATGTAGGTCAATATTAAACATAATGATTGACGCCACGACTTTTTTATCAATTTTAAGTACATCTCTCATCTCGACCTGTCAAGCAGTATATTTGTGCAATCCTTTGACGATCACTTGTATTATTATTTAAAATAATCAGAACGCCTGCGGAGGCTCCTGTTTGATTCCCATCTCCAGTTGGGGTGTTGGTATAACATGTATTTATTTACAAACTAAAAGTATGTAAATAATATATCAGTTGTCTTTTATTCATTAAACAAGCGCGTATTTTTTATTAAATGCTGTAGGATAGCAGACAGGCTAACGGCCCGCTTATAATTAAGAAGTTACCGTCGCCTATGGGTGTTTGCAACGCCAGTGGCATCGCGAACACGTTGCCATCCCATACGGGTAAAGGAATTTGGGTCACTAATGCCGGCTAGCTAGGGTGTTGTTTTGTCGCCTTTTACGACAAATCGACCCCGGCCCCAGAGGTTAGTATTCTTTCTCCGCCCCTGCACGGATACGATTTATTAAAGTATTATTAAACGAACTGAAACAGTGTTATTAAAGTATTAATTATTATTTATTAATCTGCAAACACTTTATTTTGATCGGATTATACCAAACTCTGCAATACAAATTTATATTTAATGCAATGTATAAAAAGTAATTTATATCATGCCCCAATTTTATAGCGAATGTTATTGCAATTAAAACCGTTTTACAATTTTGAGGTAAAACAGAACATCATGTCAGCAACAACTATTATCGCATACTCAATAAATATTGGAAAAGCCCTTAAGCGTTACTAATACTATAATCGTTACTTGATAAAATAATTCATGAAACCTAAATAGATTAACCATTATCAAAGACACGTCAGTGTTTTCAATAAAATCAAATAGCAATTATGTTTCTACCGTAAATTATAATTATTCAACATGTTTCCAATATTATTTTTCGTTTTATTTTGTGTTACTGAAGGACAAATTATTGTGGACACATTTTCTGGAAAAGTCGAAGGCGTGGAAATCGAGTCTATTTTACCAAATGAGAGGTATTACTCGTTTATGGGTATTCCGTATGCCCAACCTCCTTTAGGACAACTGAGATTTAAGGTAATACAAGTTTTATTAAATACACAATTTGAGAAGCAAAATTTTATCCGTGCAGGGGCGTAGAAAGAATACTGACCTCTGCAGCCGGGGTCGGCCTTTCGTAAAAGGCGACAAAACAACCCACCCTACGTGGTAGGGCCCCAAACCCGTCTGGATGGCGACCACCTTTGGTCTTAACTGTGCCGCCATAGTAACTTGTGTTGTGTTCCGGAATTAATGACCCAAATTGCTGTACCCTTATGGACAGCAGCGTGTTCGCAATGTCACTGGCATCGCAAACATCCATAGGCGACGGTAACTGTTAAATGCTAAGTGGGCCGTCTGCTATGCTATACCAATAAAAAAAATTAAGAATAGTTTTGCTTGTTCGTTCTTCTATATGAACATTCATAAGCTATGGTAACTGCTTACTAATAAGTAAGCCGTCAGTCTGTCTGCTGTCCCAGAGCATTAAAAAATACTATGCAACTTGTACTTTTATAACACTATTCTATTGTAAGACCGATGGAAAGAATGTGTGATGCATGGTATGAAGGTTTGTGAACTGATAGGTGAAGAATGCCAGAATAGAATAAAATGGAAGACAAAGACATATTATACTGACCCCAAATGATTGGGACAGTGCCAATCTAATATTTATGTATCACTATGCATTATGCAAGTTTTAAGTCTGGTTGGAACCAGAAGTCATTTCAATAACAAATTTGTTGTTATTATTTTCTATTTTATTCCCAATAATGAAAGAAAGCCTAATAATTAATTGTGTAAGGTATCAAACGTTCATTAGAACACAAATTAGAATTAGAAGTTCAAATCAGATTAGTTGTTATGAACTGAAATTAGGTTAGCTTTATCTTAGTCTTTTTTACAACTGTCTTTTATCCCTACCACATCCGTTTATATTAAAGGGCCTTGATTCATTCGAAACTTCCGTCGATACGCTTCTTTTATTTTTTATTTATTTAATACGGTACACCAACAGCATACATAAAAATTAATTTTATAAAATATTTACAATAATAAAGTTCATATATATATATATATATATATATATATATATATATATATATATATATATATATATATATATATATATATATATATGCCAATTTTAGGTGCACGCAACATTTGCTATCATAGTAGTTGTATAACATTAAATCTATAAAAAGCAATATCAAATAAGTTAAATATTAGTAACAATAATTACAAAAACAATAAAAAATTTATATACTGATGAAAATGACAAAATCTATAAAAATTATAGTATTAAAATTAATTTTTGTTAATTAGACAGTGGTAGCAAGCCAGTGACATTACACTACTATAAAGTAGACGCTTCTGTGACATTATATATTCCTCAATAATAAACTACAAAATAAATAAAATAAAATATGGCCTAATTTATCCCCCTCTCCAGCCTAAAAAATGAATGACGGTCTTGCGTTATAAAAGCTAACAAACAAAAATCCATTTTCTAATAGTCAAAGCCTCATCAAGTGGTCAGTGTAGAACTTAACTTCAAAGACCTTAGCTTTCGCTCTACTAGTTTTAAAGGCAGTTAAAATTATGTATTCCTATTAAGTTATCGCAATTTAGAATGTTTTAGATATAATTAACATTGTCGCCATCCAAGGTGTCGTAAAAAGCGACTAATCAACCCTAGTTAGGTGGAGGGCTCCAAGCTCATCTGGATGGCAACCTTTGTTGTTCATAACGACAAAGGTTGTAGAATAAGTAACCAGGTTCCAGTACCCATACGTGGACGGCAGAGTGTAAGCGATGTCCCTGGCGTCGCAAACATCTATAGAAGACGGTAACTGCTAACTGTTGTATATTGGGCCGTCAGTCCGTGGGTAGGATAGTTCGCATCGCTGGAATAAGTTATATATTCATTGAAGTATGTAATATATACATTTATTTCATCAATTATGAAGATTTTTATCCGTGCAGGGGCGGAGAAAAAATACTAACCTCTGCGGCCGGGGTCAGCCTGTCGTAAAAGGCGACTAAACAACCCACCCTAGCTACGTGGTAGGGCCTCAAGCCCGTCTGGATGGCGACCACCTTTGGTCTTAAGTATGCCGCCATAATAACCTTGTGTTGTGTTCCGGCATTAGTGACCTAAGTTCCTGTACCTTTATGGGACAGCAGCGTGTTCGCGATGCCACTGGTATTGCAAACATCCATAGGCGATGGTAACTGCTAAATTCTAAGCGGGCTGTTAGCCTGTCTGCTGTCCTACAGCAATAAAAAAAGATACATTCAGAAATTACCATTTTAATTGGATGACAGATTTCAATAGCACGTTGGTACACAATAAACAGTTGATGAAAAATATTTAATTATTTTTTTCTCACAGAAGCGAGCACTGTGAATGACAAAACGATTTCAATTTCGTCAATACCTTTGTATGTTAATTATTATTTTGATTGATTTTATAAAAGTTTTTAAATGTATATATTGCTTTTCAGCCACCACAACCTCATCCAAGCTGGACTGACGTCCTTAGTGCGAAGAAAGAGAAAAAACCATGTGCTCAATTTTTCCTCCCTGTAAGAAGTGTAAAGGAGTATGGATTTTGTGGCACAGAAGACTGCTTGCATCTCAGTATACATACTCCAAAATTACCAAAAAATGACGACCTTGCATTGCCCGTCATAGTTTTTCTATACAATGAACATTTCAGGATAACGAGCAATGCTTCTAAAGAATATGGTCCAGATTTCTTTATGAAAGAAGACGTAGTGTTTGTCACAATAAGTCACAGAATCGGCTCTTTAGGTTTTTTATACTTCGAAGATGATGTAATTCCAGGGAATAATGGTATAAGGGATGTAATGTTAGCTTTAAAATGGATTCAAACTAATATTTTTAAATTTGGTGGAGATCCTTATAGAATAACTTTGATGGGAAGCGACGGTGGTGCCAGTGTAGTTGATATTTTACTGAATTCACCAAAAGCTAAGGGTTTGTTCAGTGCTGCTATACTTCAAAGTGGTACTTCCTGGAACTCTGCTCTGTTTCACCTGAAACCAAAAGAAAGAGCTATATCACTTACAGAAGTTCTGGAAAATAAAGTAACGACAAGTTCACTACTAATAAGTGAGTTGGCTCGGATCCCAATACAAGAAATCACTATAGCGGAACTTCAATCAGTTCACGCTGATGAAGCAAGAAGCATACAAAGGTCTATTACACCCTTTGGACCAGTAATTGAAAAAGATAGCCCCGAAGCGATTATCACACAACTTCCCGAAAGCAAGACGATTGATATCGATATTCCAGTGATGATTGGGTTTAATACTCGCGAAGGAATCGAAATGTCCGAACGTCTTCTAAGAAAACCACAATATCTGACCTTTGCTGACAGAGATTTCGTATTTATTCTCCCTATAAGACTGAATTTTACTTTTGAATTAAATACAAACGTATATTTAAAAGCAATTCAGGAGATCAAAGATTTTTATTTTGACGAAGGTTATATCAAAGTAAGCAGGCCCGGAGAATACGTGACCTATATTGGCGATGTGTTCTCCTTCTATCCAATTGATTATACTGTAAGAAAATATGTCGAAGCTGCCACTCAAGTATATTACTACGCTTTTGATTATAGCGGTGAACTAAATATGAGAAAGAATAACGTTCTCGAAGAAGCCATGACTTCGGAAGGCACATGGGGTGCTTCCATTGGAGATGATTTATGCTATTTATTCGTCTGTAAGAAAATTAAAAAATCGTATAAGAAACTTATATTAGATGAGGAATCTGAAGAAATGAGAGTTTCGAGAAATATGGTCCGATTGTGGGCTAACTTTGCTAAAACTGGGTAAGGCTTTATGTTATAAACATTGTGAATAATTACAATTCTATTACTGAACCAGACACAAATAATAAAAGCATAAGTATATTTATATTTTCTGACTAGTCATTAATGTAAGTATTTTTTAAAGTATTTTTTAGATAGTGTAGATAATATTGCCGATCGGGCCGATGATCTTGTCATTTTAGGTGATTTTAACTTGGGTTTTATTAATTGGGACCCTTATAAGGATGGTAATTATATGGTGCCCTCTAACCACAACTCTCCTATGGGAAATTCTATTACTGACTTTATTTTCATTAACAATCTCTTTCAAGTCAATGCAATTGCAAACAGTGACAACAGGTTTTTAGATTTAGTTATAACTAGTTGCCAAGATGCATACGTTGTGAGCCCTTCGAGTGAGCTGAGCAAATGCTATAAGCAGCATCCTAATCTACTGTTGAATTTACCTTACAATAAAGTTGTCTATCTTAAGCCCAAATGCAAACCCAGATATAACTTCTATAGAGCAGATTATCCATCCATAGTTAAAAATCTGAAAGGTGTTGATTGGCAAACAAGGTTATCGGGCTGTGAAAATGTTGACTCAATGCTGCTAAAATTTTACAAAATAGTGGATGATCTCCTAGAAGAATTTGTGCCGAAACAAACCCCTAATAAATCTAAGTTCCCTCCATGGTTCAGCACTTCGTTCATAAAACTATTACAAGAAAAAGAAAAAATTCGGAAAAGGTTCAAAAAATACAGAAACCCTAGAGACGAAATTGAATACCATCTGCTCCGCTCTAGATGCCACGCAATGTATGATAAATGCTACTCAGATTATAGGAATAAAATCGAAGCCAATATCCCAAAAAACCCTAAGCTTTTCTGGAGCTTTATTAAACATAAAAGAGGTGGTGACTCGTCCATACCTGCAACTATGAATTTGAAAGATCAGGTCGTAAAAACAGGCCCTGACATTGTGAATCTTTTTGCAGAACATTTTGCCTCAATTTACTTGCCCAGCTCAACACCTCCGGATAACTCTACGCTTAAATCTCAGTGCTACGGGTCCCCACAAGAAATATTGAGTTCATTGGCTATCGAAGAATTTGAGGTGCTTAAAGCGATTAAAAAGATCGACTCTGCGAAGGGTGCTGGCCCGGATGGGATTCCGCCGGTATTTGTGAAAAGATGCGGCTCTGCGATAGCTCTGCCTCTGTCCTTAATATTTAACCGATCATTATCGGATGGGACATTTCCGTCCGAGTGGAAAAAAGCGCGCATTGTACCAGTCTTTAAGAAAGGGGAAAATTCTGACGTTAAAAACTATCGCCCTATTTCCATTCTGTCTTGCTTCTCTAAACTATTTGAATCGATTGTCTATTCTGTGATCTTTCGGCTTGTAGACGGTAGCATCTCGGATTCGCAGCACGGCTTTAGACGTGGTCGCTCAATCGTCACTAACTTGGTCCCTTACATTTCCAATGTGTCTAATGAAGTTGACTCAGGCGGGCAGGTTGACGCCATCTACACCGACTTTAGCAGTGCTTTTGATCGAGTTAACCATTCAATTCTTTTGAGGAAATTATATGGATTCGGTGTGGATGGCCCACTTTTGAAATGGTTCGAGTCTTATTTGCAACAGAGACCTCAGTCGGTGTCTGTAAATGGGTTTAACTCGAAAACTTATTTTGCAGATACCGGTGTGCCCCAGGGATCGCATTTGGGACCCCTTCTTTTCATAATCTTCATTAACGACATAGTCGATAAAATAAGACACTGTAAGGTGTCACTCTTTGCCGATGACCTCAAGATATACAAAACCATAAATTCTGTTGTCGACTCTCGCCAATTGCAAAGTGACCTAGATGCGATCCTACAATGGTGTCGTAATAACAGTATGACACTCAACGCAAGTAAATGCTTTCACATTAAATTCACTAGAAAAAGAAAGCAACTTGCTACAGAATATAAGCTTGATGGTACGGTACTGGCAGAAGTTAACGAAATCCGAGATCTTGGCGTGATAGTTGACAGTCAACTTAAATTCACCTCGCACATTAACAAGTCTGTCACAAAAGCAGCTCAAATGCTCGGATTTTTAAAACGTAACTCGGGCGGATTTAAACATCAGCGCACCAAAATCTTGCTTTACCAGTCCTTGGTGCGCAGCCATCTTGAGTTCGCCAGCGTTGTATGGAATCCGTATTATGCCGTGCATTCGCAGCGTGTTGAAAGCATACAAAGAGCATTCACTAGGCATCTAGCTTATAATTCTAGCGGTTTTTCTCACAGAAATCCTTACAAAGAGCGCCTAATTAGGTTTCGAATGCATTCTCTTCGTGAACGGAGACTTTTATTTGACATGTCCTTCTTTCACAAAATCGTGAGCGGTCAATATCAGTGTAGCTACTTTCTGGAGAGCATGCCTTTGAGGGTTCCCCGTACCTATCCTCGCGGGAGACTCAAATATATTTTCTACACCCCACCTGTAAAGTCTAATTTGGGACGGCAAGCACCTCTCCGTAGAATAATTGATGAGTATCATTCCCTTATCACAGTGATACCCGATCTTGATGTGTTCCACGATAAGTTGCGTATATTTAAAAACAAAATAAAAAATGCACCTTAATTTTGGTCATTAATCATTTATTGTTTTATAAGTGACTTGCTGTTGTTACTTGATTATATATTATTATATTGACTTTTATATATATTATTATATTGACATTGCCTCTTTTTTTTGATATGACATGACATTTATTAGATATTCATATTAATATTTCATCAATTATTACTGTATTATTTGTTAAATTTGAATTTCAAAGTATTCATTATGTATTCTTTTTTATTTCTTTTTCTAAATTAATTATTGTATTACATCTTCGAGCCGATGAATTGCCAATGTTATGTACGCCATTATTGTCACATGCATCAGGCCATAAATTAAATAGTTTGTTATTTTCAATGTTATATGTCTGTGATGTGGCAGTACTTTTTTTAAATAAATAAATAAATAAATAAATGTTATCATAATAATATAGAATATTTTAACCTTATGGGAAATAACTTCGGGGGAAAGCCAAAGCGGGTTTATGGAGTTATCTACCCTGCTCCTGCGATCACTCAGCTGGCTAGCCTAAACAGGCTAACCTAGACTAAAGAATAGACAGGGTGATCGCAACGGAATACCCACTAAAAACTCTAGTCGTCACCTGTAGCCTTTTGGGGGGTCGTAGTATTATAGACTTTGGTCATAGTTCTGCAATGCAAAAATAAATAATCCAAGGCTATTGAGAAGAGAAGCCTCTAATTGTTTCTGTGGTAGTTTTATGCTTTTATCAACTCCGACCTAATCTTTCTTCAGGTTTAGGGTTCGATTCCTAACAATGTTGATTTGAAAATGGGATTATCTCTAGAGATTTCTAATAATAGTTTTTTTTAAATAAAATATTAAAAATGACTTTATATATTTGAAATTAAATACAGAGGCATTTGCCATTTTTATTTTGACATTTTATTTATTGTGGTTTTAGAAACCCGACACCTCCAGGTGAGCAGATTACTTGGACGCCTGCAAGTAAGGAGAACAAGGAAATCCTGGTGATAAGTGATGAGCTGGAAATGAAATCCAATCTTTACGGTGACAGAGTCAAATTCTGGGACGAATTCCTCGAAAAATATAAGAAGATTGCTGTGGATGGTGTTGTAAAAGGAACAAAAGACGAACTATGATATTGTACTTAACTAATATTAAAATATAGGTACCAATAGATGAAGTTGTATGAAAATAATTAAATATACTTTTTTAAGAAAATATCGTTTTTTATTATAACTAATTAAGGTCCTGTTTTAAATGTTTTAAATTTACATTGTCTTTATTTGTAATAATTGCCATTAGGAACGGTTAAGAGAGGACCAAGAGTACTATAGCACAGGTTCTACTCAGCTTGGGCTTCTTTTCCACTCGCTATTTCATCTGATATAGGTATACTTTAATTTCATTGAATTATATTAAATAAAAACTTAAATCTGTGTGGAAAAGAGAAATAAATGTATTAATAACTAGCAGCCCGTCCCAGCTTCGCACGGGTATTTAACAAAAAATTAAAAATTAAACCCTTCTATTTTTTTTCGATCTCGGGGAAAAACCTCTCTTGACGGGTTATCCCGGCCCGGGGGGACCGAGGGATATAAGGGACTCCGGAAAAGATGTTCGACCCACTAAAAAACCCCGCTGTTCTCCTATCGTCTACGCCCGGGCCCACGGATATATGGCCTGCCGATCTCGTGGCCCGGGCCGGCGCCGGCCCACGCTTTGTCTTAAAGCGGGCCCCTTCTAAAGTGCTGGCGCCAGGGGGTCAGGGTTTCATCCCCCCGGCGCTCTCTTGTAACAACTCTAGGAGTTGAGGGGGGCTGTGGAACAGCACGCGGCCTTCTCCCTCGCGGCAATAGTGCGGGCGGCGGATCCTCCCCCGAGGGGCCGCCCGCGGCCGTTTTCTACGTCGGCCGGAAATCGTTGCCCGCCTTCCGGCGCCGACGACGCGGCCTACGTTGGCGGGAGGGGAGTGCGGTGGCGGACTCCCGCTCCCGTTCCGCCGCCTCCCTTGCAGACACTACTACCTCGCAAAAGGAAGCGACGGCCGTCCATCCAGGATCGCCCCCGACCATGGACAGAACCAGGGCCGGGAGTGACAGGTCCGCGGCCAATTCCGGACGGGACTCGCATCCCCGTCGCGTGCTAGTCAGGCGTGGGTACGACTACCAGACGACACTTCAGAAAAAGCAGAGTCGCCTGACGTCGTAGCCGGCCCAGCAAGACCAACCGACAGCGAGGATGCAATTCCCGCCCCGGGAACACTCTGTGCAGGCGAGTCGAAATAGGCATGGTTTCGACTACCAAATCAGGTCCCAGGGTAGAACCCGGGACCCCAATCAGTATTCGCAATCATCCCACCGGGGATCACGCCACGAACAGAGAGCTAAGTTGGAAAGGATGTAAGAGGTAGACGGAAAGAAAGGTAGGACTCTGTCGCCTCGAACGGAGAGGAGAGTGAAGCGACGGATGCTCGGGCACCTCGGGTACGCACACCCGTGCACTCCTCGGACAGAGGAGCGCCCCTGAGGGCAAACCCTTCTATTTGCGTCAGGTTACTAAAAAAATAAAATTATAAAGAAAGTTTGAATATTATTATTTCTATGAGCTTTTATTTTAATGTTTTTTTTTGTTATTACTTTTTATTTATTTTTCGTTATTTTTTAATAAGTATTCTAATTTTTGTAAAAACCCCAGTGACGCACGCCTACATTGCATAAGGTGCTGCCTAGCTAGCCGAACAGGGTGAGCGGCTACCACGCAACATTTTTCTAATACTTACATTTTTAAACTCGTGATATCTTTCGAATGGAATATCCGAATTGAATAATTCAAAAAGTTATATAAAGGTATTGAAACAGTTTTGAATATGAAGTAATTTATTTTGATAAGGATTAATACCAAGATCCAAATAAAGAGTATTTTCTAGGGGCGGCATTTCAATTAAATTTTTAAAATAAAAGAACACTTATTATGGCATAACTATAATAGTTAGACATATGCTGTCGCGACACTTTTTGTAAATAATGATGTGTTCTACAAAGTTGTAGTACATTATTTTATTCTATCATCAATAGTTTTCGCAACGCACGCGATTTAAATAATATTTTAGGTAATTTTTTTACACTTTGGGTTACATTATTGGAGTTTTAGTAAGGATCCCTAATTTTTTTGAAAATATAATATAGCCTATGTCACCCGCGGATAGTGTAGCTTCCCAACAATGAAAGAATTTTTTAAATCGGGTCAGTAGTTTCGGAGCCTATTCAAAGCAAACAAACAAACAAACAAACAAACAAACAATCAAATCTTTCCTCTTTATAATAGTAGTATAGATATAGATAATGATTACTTTATTTTTATAATGTAGAGAATTAAATTATATTTTAATATATTTGTTGTTGTTATAGTGATGACATACGGAACGCAGACGTGGTCGCTAATTATGGGCCTTATGAGAAAGCTCATGGTCGCTCAGAGGGCAATGGAGAGGGCTATGCTCGGAGTTTCCCTGCGAGATCGAATCAGAAATGAGGAGATTCGCAGGAGAACCAAAGTCACCGACATAGCCCGGATGATTGCAAAACTGAAGTGGCAGTGGGCTGGGCACATAGCTCGAAGGACTGATGGCCGTTGGGGCAGAAAAGTCCACGAATGGCGACCGCGTACCGGAAGACGCAATGTTGGTAGGCCCCCCACAAGATGGACCGATGATCTGGTCAAGATCGCCGGAATAGGTTAGTTTTACTCCATGCAGAGGCGGAGTATGAATACTGACCTCTACAGTCGGCCTGTCGTAAAAAGCAACTAACAACCCTAGCTAGGTGGTAGAGCTCCAAGGCCATCTAAATGTCTGCCACCCCTGGTTTAAATATGCCGCCATAATAACCTTATGTTGTATTATAAAGTGGCTAGGTTTCACTTCCCCTACGTCATTGGTCGGAAACCCGCGGTTAGCGGGCTTCACGCGACTGACTCCTCGGCTACGACTCTTCCGCGAAATGTTTATATGCACGGAATATTAATTATTAGCTATAATTGATTGAATAAATTGAATTTAATTATTTCCGTAATAATATCTCCTGCTAAAGCAAAGTATATGTTAAGAAATGGCTCTTTGAATAAATTTCAATTATGTATTATTTGGCTCTTTTGAATGACAAGGTTGCCGACCATTGCCTTACGTGGCTGCCAGCGTGTTAGCAATTTCCCTGGCGTCGCAAAAATTAAAAGGCGATGGTAACTGCTTATGTATAGTGAGCCGTCAACTTGGCTGTATCAAAAGAATAAAAAGGTAACATGTTAAAATTAATACGTACTTGTTGCTATACGGATTTTTGGGTTCTTTTTATTACCTATTACAATAATATGTGGAAGAATATCTTTATGGAAATAAAACTGATAATACGTGAATAATTTTTACGTATCTCCTCAAGTTCAAAAGGCAGCTCTGTGTCTCGGGCAGAATAATACATAGAGACGTGACCTGAGCAAACTGGCATAGAGACGTGACTTGAGCAATCTGAGAACGCCCTGATAACATTTTTTGGCTTTTTTTATTTCACCTAAACGAGATACTAATAAGCGATGTTGCTGAATTAAAAATTGTTTTTGAAGTTAACTAGCTATGAAATTAAAATCTGATATTATAAATAAATAAATATTTTGTGACAGAAATGTTTGTATGGCTGGTTGAAAAATGTTTTCATAAAATATCTGACTTATTTCAATAATAATATTTTTTTATTAATGTGTTTTTGTAGATTGTTCAGTATTACATTAAATCACGCGGACTCAGGTATTATGGACACTTGAATGGAAATAATTAATTATAGACATGCAATAAATATAATTGTATACGTAATCAATTCAATTATAAAAATGACATTAATTTTCAAATACTGACATACGCTATCTTATTATATGAACATGTGGTTTATTGAAAGTAATTAGAGAGCACAAAAAATATGTAAACTATATAAAATAATATTAGTGGCCGGTGTTAGAGCGTGGCCGGTGTTAGAGCGACACAAGCAAGAACTGCGTGTCACGGAGATGAATATGCTGCGGTGGATGTGTGGAGTGACGCGGAAGGACCGCGTTAGGAACTCCCGCATTCGCGGTAGTCTTCATGTCCGTGACATTGCAGATAAATTGCAGGAGTGTCGGCTCCGTTGGTATGGCCATGTTTTACGGCAACCGGATGCTTACGTGGGAAACAAATATCTGGCCATGCCGCCTCCGCCGGGCCCCGGCAGGAGGGGTAGACCCAAAAAGTGCTGGCTTGACGTCGTAAAGGGTGATATGCGTGCCAATGGGCTAAATACCAGGGATGCTGAAGATCGCGCGAAGTGGAGTAGAAAAAGTCGGAAAGCGGACCCCGGGCACCGAAACGAAAGTTTGGGTGGCAACCGGGACTAACGCTAGGATGATGATGATGATGATGATGATAAAATAATATTAGTGTTAAGTTTTTTTTTCAGCTTTTCAAACAAGTTTGTATGCCAGAAATGACGAAACAGGTTATTCATTTATAAATTTGAATAAATCACCTATGTATTTACCATGTTTGTTACAAATAAAAATTTTTGTATTTGACAATTCATTCAGCGCCATATAGTCCCAAACTAAGTAGCATAGCACTTGTGTTATGGATACTAGATAACTGATATACTATTTATATACTATTTATATACTTTTTGTTATTTGTAAATAAATACATATTATACATAAACACCCAAACGCGAGACTAATCGAACCCGTGACCTCCGCAAGCATACCGAAGTGCGTTATCCACTACAAACGTCGTCAACTCAACTCTTACATCCAAATTTTGCATCCAACAAGTATTGTTGGATACAAAATTTCAATTTTATATTGATTTTGGAAGAAATAACATATTAATTACCTTTTATTTGTCCTAAATAGACATAATTTTAAATATGCATCTGTACTGACTTATACCTAGTCAGGTCATAAGTATTGTCACACAGTAAAAACTTTTCTTTTAGAATGCTGGCCACAAAAAAGTTTATTGAATTCGAATTTCGAATTGTTCATGAAAATAAAAATGTATACTTTTAGAATTTTACTCATTTTTAAATATGGAGTGGACGCTTAAAGAATACCGTGTTGCAGTTATTGCGTTGCATCGTTGCGGTTACGCGCCAATTCAAATTTTTAACATACTGAAAAATTTGAATATAACCAAAAGATTCGTTTATCGTACCATCAAACGATACAATGAAGACTCTAGTGTAGATGACAGGTCAAGAAGTGGTCGCCCTCGGTCTGTTAGGACTCCAGCAGTGATAAAAGCTGTGAAGGCACGAATTCAAAGAAATCGCAAACGTAAGCAGAAACTGTTGGCCCTTCAGATGGGGTTAAGCAGAACCACGGTGAAAAGGGTATTAAATGAAGACTTAGGGCTTCGGGCATATCGAAGAAAAACAGGCATCGTTTGAATGCTCGTCTAATGGACCTGAGACTGAAGAGATGCCGCGCTTTGTTGAAGCGGTACGCGAGAAAAAAATATCGGGAAATTCTTTTTTCGGATGAAAAAATGTTTACCGTAGAAGAGAGCTACAACAAACAAAATGATAAGGTGGACGCACACAGTAGTGAAGAAGCGAGCAACCGTATTCCACGTGTCCAACGAGGTCATTTTCCATCCTCGCTCATGGTATGGTTGGGAGTTTCTTATCGGGGCTTAACACAGGTACATTTTTGTGAGAAAGGTGTAAAAACGAATGCTGTTGTGTATCAAAATACAGTCCTGACGAACCTTGTGGAACCTGTTTCTCATACCATGTTCAATAACAGGCACTGGGTATTCCAACAAGATTCGGCGCCAGCTCATAGAGCGAAGAGCACACAAGACTGGCTGGCGGCGCGTGAAATCGACTTCATCCGGCACGAAGACTGGCCCTCCTCCATTCCAGATTTGAATCCGTTAGATTACAAGATATGGCAACACTTGGAGGAAAAGGCGTGCTCAAAGTCTCATCCCAATTTGGAGTCACTCAAGACATCCTTGATTAAGGCAGCCGCCGATATTGACATGGACCTCGTTCGTGCTGCGATAAACGACTGGCCGCGCAGATTGAAGGCTTGTATTCAAAATCACGGAGGGCATTTTGAATAAACTTTAATGTCATAAGAATCTATGTTTTGTTAAGTTTATTTTGGTATATGAATGGTTACATAATGAATAAACTTGTTACAATTATTTTACATTAAACATGTGACAGAATTTATGACCTGACTAGGTATTTACGCATTTATTTTTTTACTTTAACATATATTCCTAACGTAGTAATGAATATTGAATTAGACACGTAACTTTTAATCTCCTGAACCGTAATAAAATTAATATTATCTTAAATGATTATACACGTATATCCCAAAGGATATATCGATACTATATTTGATAATAAATAATTTATTATCTATTGATAAAGAAATAACACGTCTCCAATTTTAATCAATAAAACAAACATGCGTTAGTTAGTATTATTGATAATTATTACTTACGCTGTTAATATGAAATATTTAATTTTAAGTAACGTTTTCGTCTTTTTTATTATTAATGCATTTTGTGATGATAATGTCGAAGTGGAACTAAAACAAGGTATTCTACAAGGTAAAGTTGAGCGAACAAAACTCTATGGACATAAATATTGTGCTTTTAGGAGTTTCCCATATGCTGAACCACCTATAGGAGAGCTTAGATTTCAGGTAGTATATTTATTATAGCTAAGTTACATTTGAAGTTAATATAGTTCTTTCTATCCGTGCAGGGGCGGAGAAAGAATACTAACCTCTGCGGCCGGGGTCGGCCTGTCATAAAAGGCGACAAAACAACCCATCCTAGCTACGTGGTAGGGCCTCAAGCCTTTGGTCTTAAGTATGCCGCCATAATAACCTTGTGTTGTGTTCCGGTATTAGTGATCCAAGTTCCTGTACCCTTATGGGACAACAGCGTGTTCCTGATGCCACTGGCGTTCCAAACACTCATAGGGGACGGTAACTGCTAAATTCTAAGCGGGCCGTCAGCCTGTCTGTTGTCCTACAGCAATAAAAAAAACTCTGTCAAATGTTGAATTGAAGTCCAATATTAGCTATATATAGTAAATGTGGCGATCACAATAGTTCATTAAATTAGACGCAGTGATACTAGGCTGAATTATACTAGCATAGCCACCTTTCAAAATAAATAAATACAATACTTACCGTATTGTTCTTATTCTGCTCCTTCCCGGAGAAGTATTTTTGTTTTTTTTTTTTTTGTTTAAATAAACAATAATACTTAGTCATAGCTCGCTGAAACTCAAGTTCCATTTGTTGGTATCTAAATAATATAATAAATAACTAAATTCAATTTCTACCATGATCATCATCCAAGCGTAGTATTCCGGTTGCAATCTAAACTTCCGTTTCAGTGCCCGGGGTCCGCTTTCCGATTCTTTCTACTCCACTTCGCACGGTCTTCAGCGTCCCTGGTAGTGAGCCCATTGGCACGCATATCACCCTTTACGACGTCAAGCCAGCACTTTTTGGGTCTACCCCTCCTGACGGGGCCCGGCGGAGGCGGCATGGCCAGACATTTGTTTCCCACGTAATCATCCGATTGCCGTAAAACGTGGCCGTACCAACGGAGCCGACACTCCTGCAATTTATTCGCAATCTCACGGACATGAAGACTGCCGCGAATGCGGGAGTTCCTAACGCGGTCCTTCCGCGTCACTCCACACATCCACCGCAGCATATTTATCTCCGTGACACGACACGCACTTCCTGCTTGTGTCGCTCTAACACCGGCAACGCTTCACAGCCGTATAAAAGGACAGGCATATTGATGTTTCAATTCAATTTCTACCAATCACTGTTAAAGAACAATTTACTTTATGATATTAATGTTTTATAACATTTCTTATAATTCTGTCACATGTGTATAGAAATATATTTATTTATAATGAAAATAAGTATACAGACAATTCTCTTGTCAAATGTAATTAGTTGTTTTCTGCAAATATGTACAGTATCCTTGTGAATTACGAAATCCAGTATAAAACTACTACTACTAGTGTAATTGAAATTTGACTAACTCAGACTTGGTGCGATCTTCGTTCAGTAGCGGATAACAAAAACGATTAGCAAAATTAAATTTGAATGCCAAATTATGAATAATTCATTCTTACATCATTACTTGAATGAGTAACCTTGATATCTGCAATGTTAGCCGTGTTTTGATGCTAAAAATATATTTATTATAGAGTATATCGATTAGAAATTAAAATTTTCCCTATTTTTTCTCCGTGCAGGGGCGGAGTAAGAATATACCTCTGCGGCCTGTCGTAAAAGGCAACAAAACAACCCTAGCTAAGTGGTAGAGCCGCGAGCTGGTCTAGATGGGTGATGAACCACCCTTAAAGTATGCTACCATAATACTCGTAACCTTGTATTATGTTCCGGCATTAGTAACCTAGATTCCTGTACCCCTCTGGGACAACAGCGTGTTTGCGATAAAGTATATTGTATTTTAAAAATAAACTAAGAATTTATAAATTTGAAAGCGTCAAATTTGGTCGTACTTACTTTGTAGCTTGTTAATTTGTTGAAGTTATATTTGTTATCCTTTCAGCCACCAAAACCACATGAGGGATGGCAAGGCAAATATAAAGCTTATGAAGATAAGCCAACATGTCTCCAATTCAATTCAAGAATGCGTTTGGATGAGGACTTCGGACCCTCAGGCTCTGAAGATTGTCTATACATTAGTGTATTTACACCAAATCTTCATGATTCTGCTCCAGTTATTGTATTTGATTACAATGACAATTTTAGAACAGGCTTTAATGGAACAAAAACATATTCCCCAGACTTTTTAGTAGAAGAAGGAGTTGTTGTTGTTACGATCAGTCACAGACTTGGATTGTTTGGATATCTGTCCACTGATGACGATGTTATACCAGGGAATAATGGACTACGAGATTTCATACAAGGCTTGCAATGGATCAGGGATAATATCAAACATTTCGGTGGAGATCCTGACAGGGTTACTCTAATGGGAAATCAAGGTGGCGCTGCGTTAATAGATATTTTATTGTATTCTGAAAAAGCGAAAGGTCTTTTCTACGCAGCAATACTGCAAAGTGGGACTGCTTTAGAGACTATATATTTTTATAAAAATTTGAGGAAAAAAGCATTCCAACTAGGTAATTCATTCAATATTACAACTGATGGTAGCGCAACGTTGTTACAAGAATTACAGAAATTAGAAGCGAAAGACATACAAGCAAAAGAAGTTAATGTTTTAATGAATGATGATCATGAGGAAGAACAATTGGTGACCATGCCATTTGTACCTTATGTTGAGGATGGAACTTCTGACCCCGTGCTTACAAGATTACCTGAAGAAGGAAAACCTGTCAATGATGTACCAATAATGATAGGATTCAATTCCAGAGAAGGATTGGATTTAATTTCACACTTTTTATTCAATCCTTCTGTTCTTCCTACGGATGCAGACAAAAGTCTTCTACAAGAACCCGTTAGACTTAATTATAGATTTGATAAAAAGAGTGCAATATATAAAAAAGCAAACCAAGAAGTGGTTGATTATTATTTAGAAGACAAATCTTTACATTATAATAATTTACTACAATATGCCGTTTATGCAGGAGATGTGTTACATACATATTCATTAAATAAAGCTGCCAAAAAACTTAGTTCAGAATTAACTAATCCAGTATATTACTATATGTTTGATTTTAATGGACAGCTGAATGAAAATTTTCAATTTATTACAAAACACTCGAGATTTAACGTAAAGCATTCAGGGGCCACTGTAAATGATGAGCTATGTTACCTACTTTACTGTGTGCGCAACAAATTAAGCTATGATCAATTATTGAAAACTGCTAGCTTGCCTATAGAGTTTAAGCTCATCAAGAAAATGGCTCGAATGTGGACCAATTTTGCTAAATATAGGTGAGTTCACAATTAATATTTTTATGACTGAAGAACTGGATGTTTGCGATGCTGGGGGCACTGCGAACACGCTGCTGTCCCATAGGGATAAAGGAATCTAGGTCACTAATGCCGGAACACAACACAAGGTCATGAAGGTGCACTTACAGATCAATGGTGGTTGCCATCCAGACGGGCTTGGGGTCCTACCACGTAGCTAGGGTTGTTTTACAACAGGCCGACCCCGGCCGCAGTGGTCAGTATTTTTTCTCCGCCCCTGATGAAAATGTGTAATTCAAGGAATTGTTTCTTATATTCAATAAAACTCTGTTAAGTATTAGATATTGGCTGATACACTAAGCTTGTACATTGTACATTGTATCATCTTCTCAACGGCTCATAGTTAGCTCAAGGCTAACTATGAGACGCTGATATTAAGCATGAACGAATAACCATTCTAAATATAATAATATAAATTATATATGTTATATGTCTGATAGGTGTAAGAAAGACGTGCTGGATGCATATTAATAATTTAAATAAAAGAAGCTACACTGACCCCTGACTTTGCCGTGTGACCCCGGCCAGTGAAAAGAATAGGGTCACCCCAAGTCATTCCAAGGGAGTCGTAAAAGGCGACTGATGGACTACTCCTTTGCCAGCTTTCATGCGGTTAAGGAAGTGCACCTCTCGGTTTTTCCTCTAGGGGTTGGGAGGTCGGACGGCAGTCGCTCCCGTAAAAACCAAAACTAGCCAAATATATATGGTTCGGACACGTAAGAGATTTGTCACGGATAGGGCGTCGCCGCAAAACGACGCGCAGGAACCTCGCCCGACTCCTGTGACAAGTGGACTAGGGCTGCCGTGCCGTGGGCGAGCACGGCTAAAGACACTAGCCCCATCCAAAAGGAAACTCCGCTTCGCAACGTGGAATATTGGCACGCTAACCGGACGCGCGAGAGAGTTGGCCGATGTGCTCTCCAGGCGGAGGGTGGCCGTGGCGTTCCTACAGGAGACTCGGTGGAAGGCCAGCAGATCCCGGTTCATTGGGAATGGCTACAAGCTGATCTACACAGGTGCACCTGGTGGGGAGAATGGGGTTGCCATAGTGCTCTCGGAGGAGTTCCACAACGACATTTTGGAAGTGATACGTCATAGCGACCGACTTATGGTCGTTAGGGTGCTTATCGATGGGGTAGTTACCCACTTGATAAGTGCCTATGCGCCACAGGCCGGTTGTGACGACGCCGATAAAATAGCGTTTTGGAATCAACTCGGAGAAGTGCTCCGTGGAATCCCATTATCACAGGGGATCGTTTTGGGGGGTGATCTGAACGGTCATGTGGGTGATGAATGTGGGGAATTTGAGCGTGTTCACGGTGGATTTGGGTACGGTAGCCGTAACGCGGAAGGGGAGGACATCCTCAATACGTGTGCGGCTGCCGACCTTGCCATCGTGAACACGTATTTCAAAAAGAGACCCGAGCATCTCATTACCTACAAGAGCGGGAGGAATGCTACCCAAATCGACTTCCTACTCACTAGGAGACACCACATCAGCAAAGTAGCCAACTGCAAGGTCATACCCGGTGAGAGTCTCACTGCACAACACCGTCTTCTTGTCATGGACCTCTGCGTGAAGCCCAAAGGCAAACGTGTCGATCGCCTTCGGCGCCGAATCAGGTGGTGGCTGCTTGATGAAGTCAAGTCCCAGGAGTTCGCCTCTGCCATCGGCGACAAGTGCGCCGGTGGTGAGGGCGAACCGGTTCAAGCTTACTGGGACAGGATTCAGGCGGCTATCCTTGGGTCGGCGGGGAAGGTGCTTGGCGAGTCTAAGGGCGGACGCAAGTGTGACAAGGAGACATGGTGGTGGAACGACACAGTCCAGAGGGAGACTAGAGCGAAGAAAGCCCTCTTTAAGAAGTGGCAAGCGTCCAGATCTCCTGAAGATCGCGACGCATACAGAGCTGCTAAACGCGCCACCAAGAAAGCTGTAGCCAGAGCCAGACGAGACCACTTACAACCACTTTACGATAAGTTGGAATCGTCTGAGGGGCAGAAGCTCATATATAAATTGGCGCGCTCCAGGGTCAAAGCGGCACAGGATATCTCCAAGTGCCGCTGCGTAAAAGACCCCGGAGGCAACCTGTTATGCGAGGACCTCGCGGTGAAGGAGAGATGGCGCTCGTATTTCCACGAGCTGCTGAACAAGCAGCATAAAGAGGTGCAGCCGCCGGATCTTCCTCCAAATCAAGGATTAGTGCCACCGGTAACGCCTGCAGAAGTCCAAAATTGTCTTCGCCGCATGAAAAATCGGAAAGCTGCCGGAGCCGATGGAGTCCCCATCGAAGCCTGGAAGGCGATGGGCTCGCGTGGTGTGGGCATCTTAACAAACCTTTTTAACCGGATACTCCTCACCGGTATGATCCCGAACCAATGGAGGCTGAGTGTCATTACTCCAGTCTTCAAAGGCAAGGGATCGGTGCAGGAGTGTGGTAACTACCGCGGTATAAAGGTCATGTCCCACACCATGAAGCTCTTCGAGAGGGTTATCGACTCTCGGATTCGGCAGGAGTGCACTGTCTCGGAATGTCAATATGGGTTTCGCCCTGGTCACGGGACCATGGACCCAGTTTTTGCCCTAAGGACTGTCGCGGAGAAATACAGGACGAAGAATACGCCTCTGCACTGCCTGTTTCTTGACTTGCAGAAGGCCTTCGACTGTATTCCTCGCGCGATAATCTGGTGGGCATTGAGATCTAAAAGGGTTCCAGAGGCCTATATTGACATCATCCAAGACATGTACCGTGACTCCGATTCTGTAGTTCGGACCGCTGTTGGCGACACAAAACCTTTCCCCATCACTGTCGGGGTACACCAAGGATCCGTCCTTAGTCCGTTTCTGTTTAGCGTGGTATTAGACGTACTGTCAGACAGCATCAGAAACTCACATGAGCAGCCCCCGTGGCTCCTCATGTATGCTGATGATATCGCGCTGGCAGATTCGGACAGGGGTAGGCTGGTGCGACGTGTGATGACGTGGAAGGAGTCGCTTGAGAACGGTGGTCTGAAGCTCAACGTGGTGAAGACCGAGTACTTGGCCTGTAACTCCACAGATCCTACACCCGTACGCATAGGCGGCGACACGGTCGAGCGCACGGACCAAGTGAAATACCTGGGATCTGTGTTTCACGCGTCTGGTGACATCGATTGCGACGTCAAGGCTCGCATTGCTGCCGCGTGGGCTAAATGGCGTGAGGTAACTGGTGTCATTTGTGACCCCAAGATGCCGGTAAAGTTGAAGGGACAGGTCTATAAGACCATCATTAGGCCTGTTCTTTTATACGGCTGTGAAGCGTGGCCGGTGTTGGAGCGACACAAGCAGGAGCTGCGTGTCACGGAGATGAACATGCTGCGGTGGATGTGTGGAGTGACGCGGAAAGACCGCGTTAGGAACTCCCGCATTCGCGGTAGTCTTCATGTCCGTGACATTGCGGATAAACTGCAGGAGTGTCGGCTCCGGTGGTACGGTCACGTTTTACGGCAACCGGATGCTTACGTGGGAAACAAATGTCTGGCCATGCCGCCTCCGCCGGGCCCCGGCAGGAGGGGTAGGCCCAAAAAGTGCTGGCTTGACGTCGTAAGGGGTGATATGCGTGCCAATGGGCTCACTACCAGGGATGCTGAAGACCGTGCGAAGTGGAGTAGGAAAAGTCGGAAAGCGGACCCCGGGCACCAAAACGCAAGTTTGGGTTGCAACCGGGAAGAACGCTGAGATGATGATGATGATGACACTGACCCCTGACTTTATTTAATGGCATCAACGAAGGCGAAATATTATCTTGTCTTTATGGCTTTAACGCATCACTAAAGCAACTAACTTGTAAGATGCAGGACACAAATTCAGTGTGACTAATGAATGAATCGCTTGGACCAAATCAAAAGGAAATATAAATATTATTACGAAAACAATAATGAAAATTAAGAACCTGCTTTTTGTATTAGCTTGCTTTTTGTAGCTTTTCTTAACATCTTAACATTTCCCCAGGAATCCAACTCCTCACAGACAGGACTCCGTACTAAAAAACTTCTCTTGGGAGCCGATAAGTAAAAATAGTTCTGACATTAAGTACCTCCATATCACGAAAACGCTTCAAATGAAAATCAACCCTTTGGGCGAAAGGGAAATATTTTGGGACAATTTCTTAGAAAAGTATGAGAAAATGGCTGTAGATGGCGTCGTGACTGGCGGGGATCCTGATCATGATGAGCTCTGAGAATTATAAATAAAAAAGAAGTGTTTTTTTACGATAGTTTTTGTTAATTTTAAACTTAAATTTCTACGCTATAAAAGCAATCCACAAATCAATTATGAGTTCGTGTATTTACGAACCTCAAATACTATACCGAGAATTTTAACAATTACCGTCGCCTGTGGGAATTTGCACGACCAGGGGTACTGCTAACACGCTGCTATCCGCATAATGGTGGTGGAATTTGGTTACTAAGGTGCGGAACACAATACAAGGTTATTGTGGTGACATATTTACAAACCAGGGGTGGTCGCCATCCAGACGTGGTTGGAGCCCTAGGTGGTAGGGTTGGCTTGGGTTGATTTGTCGCCTTTTACGACAAAGCGACCCCGGCCAGGTCATTATTTTTTCTCCACCTCTATACGGATAAAAATACTATTGTCTATGGATGTTACTCAGTAATAAATGCTTCAAATATAAACGATATGAGTAAAAATATACACCGGATTGATATCGATTAAAATGTACATACAAAGAAACCAGGTTTAATCGGAAATACAAAATCTTATCGATAACGAAAATAATTACATATCGGCGACATTGTCTTGTGAAAATCATAGAAATAGATATCTATGGCGAAAATTGAAAACTAGCGCCATCTAGGTTATAATAATGTTACTAAGTACAGTTGCAATAACTAGTCTATGCGACGCCGAATACCACGTAATTATGCGAGAACGCATATTTTAAGTATTTGCTGAGTGTTTCTCACTGATTATCATAGATGGCGCGAAATTTATTTGAGTAAAAAACATTAATAGCAAATTACAGTTTCGTGCTTAGCATAATAATGGAGCCGTATTTTTTAATACATTTCACTTTACTCGATCTTTAGTCTCTCTAAATACGTTCCTTGCTTTTCTTGCCAGTTACCTATGAAAATTTTGTTTCTCTTTCCTGTTTCTACCCCTTGCTTTATTTTACAAACATTACATAGCAAGTTTATGGGATAGTATAATTTCAAAAATAGATGAAGAACGCGCGTTATAAGTCTTTTGAAAATTATATTGAAATATATTTGTTTTTTAGTGGAATGCCTATTAAATAAATTATATAAATTTACAATTATATATAATTTTAACTGTGTCACCCCACTATATAGTATATATATAGTGGTATAGTGGTAGTTATATAGTATATATATAATATATTATATAATTAATTTAAAAATCATATATCTATGTTTTTTTCTTTTTGGTACAATATATTAGTCCCTACCATAGATATAGAAATATCTATGGTCCCTACCGACTAAAATACTAGTATCTTTTAAAATTATTACGTATTTAGTGTACGTATTATTAATACGTATTAGTGACCCAAGTTCCTGTACCCTTATGGGGTAGTAGCGTGTTCGCGATGCCACTGGTGTTGCAAACATCTATAAGCGACGGTAACGGTTAAATTCTAAGTGGGCCGTCATTCTGTCTGGTGTCCTACAGCAATATATATCGGATATTGGTATATCCGCCGGGCCCCGGCAGGAGGGATAGACCCAAAAAGTGCTGGCTTGACGTCGTAAAGGGTGATATGCGTGCCAATGGGCTCACTACCAGGGATGCTGAAGACCGTGCGAAGTGGAGTAGAAAAAGTCGGAAAGCGGACCCCGGGCACCAAAACGCAAGTTTGGGTTGCAACCGGGATGAACGCTGAGATGATGATGATGATTGGTATATCCGATATATATTGCTGTAGGACAGCCTATTCGTAAGAGGCACGAGCTCAGGTGTAAGATGTTATGAACTGTTGTCATCTACTCAATGGTGGACCGCGATACATCAGTTAAATAATATAAAGTTATTTACGTTAGAGACCAGATTCTTATATTAATTAACAGAGTATCTTAAACAGACTTCTTATTATTCGAACACTTAACTATTTAATTTTTTATTTGTATTTATATTGTGGTTATTATATGACCGACTTCTTCAAGATTCCAAATTCAAGTCAGTCTGCCGCGGGTCTAAAACCCTCGCCCACCGCCAAGCCGCCATCTTTTTTAAAACCTTTTCCGGTAATTGATAAGCTGTCCTGTGATTGGACGACGGTGTCACGCCAGCTCCCTCTATTTAGAACTATTATATTATTTGTACTAATTCAAACAGGAAAAACTAGATTTATACGCAAATTTAAACCACTATATTCCAAACTCTATTATGTTTATGTCGCTACAAAAACGACAACATTTATACGAGTATAATATTATGCAGTAATGTTTAATTTACTAGGTTACTCTTAATAACTCGTTATTCTGGTTATCAGATTACCGAACTGGTTGAATATACGTAACTGTGACGGTTACTGTTTACAAATATGGCATAACATACCCGTTTTTTATTTAATATCGCGAATGTGAAAGTCTGCCAAATATTTGTAACATTATTTCTACAACGTTAATTTTATACAGAAACTAACTGACCTGGTAAACGTTATTCTGCCATATAAATTTAAAAAATAACGACCTTCTTCAAGGTCCAATCTATGTCTATACCGAAATCCATCAAAATTGTTTAAGCGGTTTAGGCATGAAAACGTAACAGAGTTACTTTCACATTTATGCTATTAGGATGGATAGTATTTTCTGAGTCAGATACTCTTGTCAGAGTGGTCGTGGTTGCGTTGACGAGGCACACGGAGTGGAGTTTCTGACGTCCATCATCATATTCCCGAAGATCGCTTTCTTGGCAATGCGCTTCTCATTATAACTGTTTCAGACATTCCGAATGCACTGGCACTGCAATACCCCTACACCTCCAGTATGGATAGTATAGTATAGATAATATTAATCAAGATCCAAATAGATTCTTATTATTTAATTTTTTCCTTCAGAGTATTACCGAGTATGTATCATAGAGCATGGACACATATATCAGCAGCTGCCAATGTTAGTTAGCTTTGTATAGTTCCGGGCATATGACTCCGATACTTTGACTGCCTGGTCTGACGAGTGCAAGGTGAGGCCTCTTTGGATTGGCAGCAAGGGTGCTGTAGTCCTGTGTTCGAGCTTGAATGGAATACTGTGGAAGCCACTACCAAAAACGATGCCACTTACCACTAACACATGAAAAATCAACCTGTTTCTTCTACTGACTGTGAAATAATAAACTTTACAATGTTATTATAATGGCCAATTAGCAACATCTAAGATTACAGGATCAAAAATATCTGTCTAATCTTAGAGAAGAGAAGACACCGAGGGAGTCCTTTGAAGATGGAGTGCATTGTAAGATCCTGCGGAAGGGCTGTGTGATAGCAAAGTAATCTGTGCCGATGTCTTATGAGGTACTATTGACATATATAAAAAAAGAAAAGATTTTTAATAAAAACTATTATTATTACCATTTATAAACAATAACAGAGTAATATAGCAACAATAAATCCGTGTTAGGGTGAAAATGGCGCCCTAAGGTAGGCGTCCACGTGTTTGCTTCGTAAGTATCGGACGTATCGCATCAAACGGATTATTATTTGTATAGGAAGTCATACAAGTGCGTCCTCTGATCCGCATCGTACGGATCGCACGATTCTACCCATCGGCAATGCCAATGTCGATGGGCAACATAGCAATGGTTTCCGAGTGTCATCTTTTGCGATGCGTGGCGATAAAGTATGCGAAGTCATACGGAATGCCGATCAGTGGACGGTCTCCGCGCACTCGCTCGTTCCGCGTAGTCCATTTCCTTCATTATATTGCACATTCCATCGAACACTAGCTCGCACTACACAAATCCGAATGAAACCTCTATGTAGCACTATCAGTATAATTGTGATTTCAATAGCTGTAAGTTGCTTAAAGGCAGGCCTTCACATTTTTGCATCGTAAGTATCGGACGCATCGCATCAAACGGTTTATTTTTTTATAATACGTCCACAGTATCAGCAGCGATCGGATTTGCCGCCGCAATTACCAGCAATCGGATTGCTGACGTCACTTTCATTCGGATTTTCGTAGTGAGATGTAGGTAGTGTTCGGTGGAATATGCAAGATAATGGAGGAATTTGAAGTAGAATCTCTTTAGAGTCTTGCACGATGGCAATTAGTTGTGCCGTGTCCATGCTGGAATAACACGTGTGAACAGGACGATAATTAAAGGTAAATGACGGATGACGCGGAGCGAGCGAGCACGCAAGGTCTGTCCACTGATTGGCATTCCGTATGACATCATCGGCACGCATCGCAAATTTTACCCCTCAGAGCATCGGCATCGGCATTGCTGACGGGTAGATTCGTGCAATCCGTAAGATGCGGATCAGAGGACGCACTTGTATGACTTCCTATACAAAGAATACTACAATCCGTTTGATGCGATGCGTCCGATACGATGCGAAAATGTGGACGCCTACCTTAAAAGCCACTCAAGATACAATCTAAGTTCACGGACTAATGCTAAGGTTGTTTAGAAAGGTCAAAAGATATAACATTCGTCCGTGAGTTTTCCATTCAGAGCGAACACAACACCTGTACCTACCATTTTTACTTGATATAAATCGATAATACGTCCTAGTGGACGGTTCAAAATTCTTAGCCTACAGGAGAGAAAAGAACTCAGTGATATTACACTCGGAACATTCTAGAGTGTTCGAATCTGATGGTGGCATACACGTAGTTGTTTGTACACCTAATGTGTGAAACCTGCATACCGAGATCACCAGTATATGTAATCTGCATTTAATAAGCGTGGTGGATATACTGTCTGTTCTCCCTAGATGGAGGCGTGGGCCCAGCAGTGGGATGCGCTGTTATATACTTCGTTCCTTACTTACTGTTTATTTCTTCGTCTTTGTCGTTCCCTCACTGCTGAGGATCGCGACCACATATGATTTTCCTCCATAGTGTTCGGTCATGGGTGGCATGGACCGCGTTTTATAGACTACCACCGCTTTCTTTATCAGATCTGACCATCTGGCTGGTGTTCTGCCCATAACGCGCTTGCCTTCTATGCGACCCAAAATTATGAGCTTCTCTAATTCATGTCTGAGAGACCGCATGATGTGTCCGAAGAATATAACACGTTCTTGGCAGATGGCAGAGAGCCTTTTTTGTGAGACTCGCTAGTTCTCAAGGCAGTCCGCATTTTATTTATATTATATAACATTAAGCGAGTAGTCAAACTTATTCTATTGGCTGTTCTGCCATATAAATTAAAATGTCATTATCTAAGGTCCAATCTATACAAATAAATAAAATTGGAGGGTCTGTTTGTAATATTAAAATAACCGCTTTTTACTAAGTGCATTTGGATGTATACACGGTATATATACCAAAACCACATTTTTTACAATTTTTATCTGTTTGTCTGTTTGTCTGTTTGTTCCGGCTAATCTCTGAAACGGCTGGACCAATTTTGACGGGACTTTCACTGGCAGATAGCTGATGTAACAAGGAGTAACTTAGGCTACTATTATTTTAGAAAAAAAATTGTTTTAGTTAAAAGTGATCTGTTTCGGATTTTTAATAACCCAATTTAAGTTGACCTCAGATTTATATAAAATAGGGTTTAGCTTAGACTGGACTTTGTAGGTTCGAACGCAGTTTGTATATTTCATTTATTTATATTTTAGGGTTTATAGGGTTTGTAATCCACAATAAACCATAAGATATATCCAAAAAATGCTGCCCAAAGTCACTATTCCACTCGGACGGAGTCGCGGGCACAGCTAGTATATCTCTATAATGAAAATTGGTTCAGTGATTTAGGCGTGACAGACAGAGTTACTTTCACATTTTATGTATATGTCATTGAATAATGATAACTGAATATCGGTCAAACTACTTTTGAACTAGTATGAACAAACACGTTTCTAAGAATACTCGTGAATTAAACAGAAAACAATCAAGTTATAACTTGTTAAGTGGCGATGAGGTGCCACTTTTAAACTACGCCAATATTATATCACTCAAAATCTACATAACACTTTTATTACACTATTCTCTACAGAAGTATTTACTTTAATTATTAGTAGTGTTCGACCGAAACTGGTTTTCCAGCCGAAACCGAAACCGAAACTGAATATTCGGCCGTGGGTTCAGTTTCGGCCGAAGCCGAAACCGAAACTCACGTGGTCAAGTATAAAATTCCTTAAAATACTGAAATTTGGTGCATTTACCCATTATTATTTAAAATTACGACATGAAATGGAAACACAGTATATTAGTTTTGTTGTAATCATTTATTTAATATAATATAAAAAAGTTAATAATATTTTTATTATTTTTTCAAATTAAGTTCTCATAGCAAAATGTTTATCAGTTATCAATAATCAAATCACTAATTGTTACTGTTTCATTAAATACTAAGTATTGGTATTTTGAAATCTTATTAATTAATACTTTGGTTTGTATTTGTACTTAGAAGAATCATCAATCTCTTTTAGGTACTTATACTTCTTATATAAAAATAAGAATTACTAAAATTATTATTACATTCTTAGTTCCAGTCTCAACAAAGATAATCAAATCGCACATTTAGAATTAACAAAGATACCTAGATCACAATTAGTAGGACAGTCATACTTACATTTATTTAGTGTAGTAAATGTAACTCACTACTAAACTACAGTAAACATTTAGATTGGAAACAATTATAAAATCAAATAAAAAAAAACTTCTAAATATCTTATATTTAGGGTAACTTTTTTGGTTTTTCGTATTATTAACATTCATAATTAAAGTCTTACATTACACGCCAAGAAAAGCAGTTTGTCTACGTTTCCGCCACGTAAATTATTGTGACGATCCGAGTATATTTGGCCAGCAGCACTGAACAGCTGTTCACTCGGGACACTGGTAGGTGGATCAGAAAGGTATTTTAAAACTGCACTTCTCTATATAGGATATTGACTGCTGTTCCAATAACTGTATATGTCAGCATTGCGTCGTGATAATGGCTCCGGCAGGTAAGACTGAGTCTTGCGTCGGGCGATAACGCACTAAGTTGTGTTGCTACTTCCGAAATCAGTTTCGGTTTCGGCAAAAGTTTCGGCCAATTTTGGTCGAAACCGAAACTGCCGCCGAAACTTTATTTTTGGCCGAAACTCGGCCGAAACCGAAACCGAACTTTCGGTCGGATACTAATTATTAGTACAGTGACTAAGGAAAAGGTAAATTGTTCATGGTGACGATGGTGGATTGGACTGAATTTTCTAGACTCGTTCTGCAATTTAAGACAAATCTTAAAAGCAATACTTGATCTTGTAACATCATCTATAATAGTATTATGTGCTTTCTACTGAACATCCAAGGCCTCCTAGACATATTTTCTTTACATCCAGACTAGAAATTAAGCCTGATCTTACGCATTATACTGTAATAAATATATAATACTTATATTTAATGAATAAAATTGAATATAAGTATATATAAATATATTGTGATAATTCACACAGCGCCATCTAGTCCCAAAGTAAGTTGCATAGCACTTGCATTATGCACCTACTAGGCAACTGATATAGATATATAAATACATATTATACATAAACACCCAGACGCGAGACGAGAATCAAATCCGTGACCTCAGCAAGCGTACCGAAATGCGTTAACCATTACGCCACGGAGGTCGTCAATAGAATAGACAGAGAAATATTTTAAATAAATATTTTGTGACAATTCACACATCGCCATCTAGAATACGTATGATTTTCTAAAGAAAAATTATATTTTATCATGTGATAATAATTCAAGATTTAATTTCATACACGACAAGTCAAGGTCTTATAACAAATGCAGTGGACATATCAAATTTCGACAAGAGCACCTCGGGTTGGGGCCACTGCCCATAACAATGATACAATTATTACATAAAAAAGTAATTGCATGCTTCGCTCCCATATTTGACATTCAGTATCCACGCGACTTTCGACTGTGGCGCCGCGTGCCATTCAGGAACAGATTGTATCGTATTGTGACCAGTGCCTGTTATTTATTTACGGAGATAAATGTTATTATAAATTATTATAACCATCAAATCAAACCAACGTTTGATTTGAAATAGATAAGATTAAAATGTACTTTATTTAATTAAAAAAGTTAAGTAGACTTAGAAATATTAGATTTTGGTCTGTCCGACCGTCTGAGAGATCCTGTATTCCTTTGAGAACCGAATATAGTGACTAATGGACGGCTCTCCTTAGTTAAGGAGCAAAGGTAGGGTTCAGTGTTCCTTTCGGTATTGGAAGAAGCGTAATCACCACAGAAGCGAAGTAAGTGGGAGAAACGTGGAGACATCTGAACACGAATAAATTTGTGTACAAAGCTAATCTCCTGTGTTTCTATGATCTGTGGTAATCACCCTATATAAACCAGATTTATGTCCATTTCTTTAAGAAATAAATGAAATGAAGAAAGTGGTGGATTGACGAAGAAATTTGCGCTTTATTTTGAGCTGTATTGACAATATTCACAGTCTTCGTCCGCTTAACATTGGTTTAGAACAAGGATAGTAACAAGGATTAGAACACATAATAAATACTTTTACAAATATATCTCAGTTAAATGTGAATAATTTATAATCAATATAAATACACACACACACGGAAACGTCGCTAGAAAAATGCTTTTTCTATATTTTTCCTCATATACTTGCTGCTGTAATAGTTTCTCCCTCATATAGATTGCCCATTATTTAGTTTATCAAGCCGCTTGAAATTTAGATTCTTCATCGGTAAAACTCGCGTAATTAGCAGTTAATCACCTGAATTAAAATTATTTGAGTAAGTCAAAATTTTCCATGTGACAAAGACTGGGAATTTAATAGCCCATCTGCTTTCATACCTAATCTAGTATAGGAGGAGTTAATTAAAGAAGAGATGAATGTGCATAGCAGATGCAAAAAAGAGAATATTGAGTTAACGACTAACAGAAAACAGTGGACGAAGTAACACGTGTCGACTGCATTTAATGTTAAATAAGATAAAAAATCTTTCCACTCTTGAGCTTAGGAACCTAGAGGACGTTCATTTTTTTATATGTAGAGTTCAGCAGACAGGCTGACAGACCAAACGGGCCACCCTGGCAGGTGGTCACCGTCGCCTATGGACGTTTGCAACACCAGAGGCAATACCAACGCGCTGCCGGCCTCGAAGAAATTTTATAACGCCTTTTTTGTCTTGACTTCAGTGGCTTGTTATGTGGCCCTTCGTGGAAATATTATAAGGGCCAGTCCGATTCAGTTTGTTTTTCATATAACTAATTAACTAATCAAACACGACGTCAACACAAGCCACTTGTAAAAGTCTATTATTTATCAATGTTTTTAATTAGTGTTTGAATTTTCCGTATTTGTTTTTTCATTTATCAAAGAATAATATATATTTTTAATTCAATGAAAGTCATTATAATAAATGTATTATAATAAAAATAATCATATTGTATTTGAGATTTTACAATTCTCAAAGATTTAATCTTGCCGTAGACATCGGCCTTTTGTGGGAGTTTCCACCGCCAGCACCTACGCCTCGTAAGTGAGACGATACGTACTCCTCCGTGTGCCCCCCTCAATCCCGGATTGACACTGGAAACCCACAAGGAGTCGAAATTCTGACCCTCTGGCGCATACCACTCACACGCACGCTCTGTATGAGGCCAACCCTAACTGAAGGAGCGACCCAACGCCGACCGGGGCTATGGGATCCGCAGGCCAGTTGTCCTTCGGTCCATGTAATAGGCGATAGGAGAGCAGCGTTGGTTTTAGTGGGTAGTCTAACGTAGACCCCTCGACTCCCCCGCGGTCGTATGAACTCGCAAACGAAGTTTTTGCTCGAGAAGAAAAGATTTAATATAAAAGATTTTACATGTATTAAGTATAATTAATTGACTTTAAAATTTATTATTCACAGAAAACAATTGCAAAATTAAAGTTGAAGAATACATTAGCACATTAAATACAATACATGATTAATCCTGGTTACATTTTAGAATGTTTTAGCTTTTATTTTGAAACCCGGGATCCACTGAAATCCAAACCGTTGTTTACAGGACGAATTATACTTATCGACATACGTACAACATACATACACACGATGTTGAGCCAAACTAGATGCCAACCTTGCTGGAGTCACAAATATTTGTTTTATCACCGTTTAAGCAAATAACGTAATTTACAGATTGCGCCTGGTACAAGGGCAATACAAAAGTAGTGTAGTAGATCATATTATGTATTTTGAACTTTAAGTCTGAATTCCTTATGAATAGAGGATGAGGCGACCGTTTAAGCAGGACGTAAATTACATCGACATTTAAACCCTGTCTGATTTTACAATGTTGAGTCAGCGATAAAAGCGCTCCCTCTGGCAGTAAAGCTCCTAATCAGCACTAAACTCCTAAGAAAACAAACTAAACAAAATTATAAGTTGTATAGTACATTTACATAACAGACGGTTTCATTAAAAGTTGACCACTCCGGCCGATTACTAAAAAATCATAGTATGCTTGAATTAGTAGTGGACCACCCCATTAGCTTGACTTTGTAAATATAGTTTGTAAATATATAATTTGTAAACATATTCGTATATCAAATACTACGTTACTTTAATTAATCCCAAACAAATAGGAAAACCTAAACATTTACTATCAACGAGGTCAGTAAGTTGTTAATATTTAACTTTATAGTTTTACAATCTTTAAAAAAATGTTAAGAAACCAATAATACTTGTACGGAGCGTTGCTCGACAAACAATTGACTGGCATTTGTAATAATATTAATAAAAAGCCACCGTCACGCGTTGTTATCAGGCGGTCACCCATCCAAGTACTGACCGCGCCCGACGCTGCTTAACTACAGTGATCGGACGAGAACCGGTCCGAAAATTCATTAATCCTGAGGATCCTGGTAAGGATTATAACAATAATCTTATCAAATTAGTATATTGTTATCGGTCCTCGATATATCTACAAAGTTTGAACGAAAACTGGCCGTTTAAAGTGGGTCTAAATCGCGCCCAAAGGAGTCGGTTACAAACATACGAACAAACATACATACGAATCCATGACTAGATGGTAGCATCGACTATTTATTTATTTGTTTATTTATTGTTAAAATTGTGTACATTATATGGTATATATTGGTGAGTACATTTTGTATCAACAAAAAAGGTATTTTTATGCTTCAAATTATTAGAAAATAACAGTAACATATTCATTTATTTGGAATGATAATTTAATTATATCTAATTGTTTTATTAATTTGAAACACAAAAAAATATTGAATTAAATTAATTTTAACAAATAAGAAGACATTATTTAGAAGTCATTTATCAAATTAATAAAATAATATGTATCAATTTTTAATGTCATTCCATAATAATTTGCCCTTAATTGTTGTCCTTCATATATTCATCTAAGTACGATATACGACTTTGCAATTAGTTTTAAAACACGCCATGAAAACTTATTTTATCGGTTTTGTGTGTTAGTGGTTACTACAGACATATGGTCCATTACTAGCGACTTTACCTTAAGTAAAAACTTTTATCCTATATCTTTAAACGAGTAATTCTTGTATATATATATACTTATATAATTGGAATCTCGGAATCGGCTCCAACAATTTTCATGAAATTTAGTATACGGGGGGTTTCGGGGGCGATAAATCGATCTAGCTAGGAATCATTTCTAGAAAATGTCATTTTATTCGCTTTTTTTTTATTGGAAGAAAAATAACAAAAATGTGACTCTTACTGACATCTATCGGCGAATAATAATACTATTTTTTTTTAAATTGCTTTAACGACACAACACTAAAGCTATTCCAGCAGATGGCGTTGATATGTAACAAGAAGTTAATGAGTGTTTGCTTTGAGGTTAGACTAAGAAAATCAATTGCTAATTTCCAAAAAACACAATTTATAAAAAAAAATACCGAGCAAAGCTCGGTCATCCGGATATTATTATTTAATAAAGGTACGTAGTAAGTAAAAAGCATGTTATTGCCTACAAACTTGCAGCTTCGTTCTATTACCATTATAAATAAAAATAAATAAACCTTATAATTAAAATAAATGAAAAACCTTTTAGATTTATTTAATGCCAAAATACGAGGATCAAAGACTACCAGTTCCAGTAATTAGGTTGAAATAATTAAAATTATTTAATTAGTCTATAAAAACACTAATTTTAATAATAAACTCTGAATAAAATATGACTTAATATTGTACATTAATCTTGTAACTAGTTGATGAGACAAACGTTGTTCTTTCTTAAGAATTTAAAAAAGGAAAAGTAACCTATGTCCTTCTCCAAGGATAGTCATATATATACAGTAATACCGAAATTCATCAAAATTGGTTCAGCGGTTTAGGCGTGAAAGCGTAACAAACAAACAAACAAACTCACTTTCGCATTTATAATATTAGTTAGGATGTATGTTTTAGTCACATATTATTTTTCCAAATATTCCTTATTTTAATTACAGTAGCTTACATGTAGAGAAATAATATCAAAGAATTAACCACCATTATATAATGTTAGGTGTAATTATTTCAAGAAAAACACACGTTGCACAGCGTCTGTATTTATCCACGACTTCCTGGTAGTGATTACGTTAAACTACTGGGTAGGCGTGAAGCATGTCTATGGTCTCATTATATTGCGATACTCGATTGGCTTTAATGGAATTTTCCTATATTATTTTAGCGTTATTATAGCGTTCAACTCTAATTGGAATCCAATCCTATTTGGTACCAGGACTTTTTTAAATCTGAGATTGACAGTACGAAGACTTAAAGATAAAATTTATAAGTCCGTTATAAGACCTGTCATGTTGTATGAAAGGTTATTGCATGCCGCAGAGATGCGAACTTTGAGATGAATGAGCGGAGTTACAAAAATAGATAAAATTAGAAATGAGTATATTAGGAGAAGTTTGAAAGTAGCGCCAGTGATTGCGAAGCTGAAAAGTAATAGGTTAGCCTGGTATGGCCATACAATGCGAAGAGAGGAGCGTCATGTAACAAGGAGGATGCTAGAAATGAAAGTAGATGGATACAAGGAGAGAGGTAGACCAAAGAAAAGATGGATGGATTGTGTAAAAGATGATATGGTTAAAAAGGTGTGAATGTTCAGATGACGGCTAATAGAGGAGAGTGGAAGGAGAGAACATGTTGTGCAGACCCCACATAGTGGGATAAGGGCAGGAAGAAGTAGAAATATCGACAGTTCGAACGGTCCACCCGATAGTAGGTGGTCACCGTCGCTTTTAGACATTTGCAACATTAGAGTCATAGCCAACGCGCTGCCGGCTTCGGAGAAAATTAAATTAATAAGTCTAAATGTAAAATACAGCATTTTAATTTATATTAAAAATACAAAAGAATGGCAATTCTCGGTATTTCCATTCGATGTTGAAAGTATTTCCCTTCATATTAGGAGTCATCTGACTAAAAATGTACTGGGTCAATAAATGAAATTACCACAGAAGGTTGATCTAAATATAGATCGAATTGCAACCAGTGCTGGGACCCAATATTCTATTCGTAAATGTATTTTTATTATTCGTATTTATTAATTGTGTTTAACCTAACATTTTTAGTTTCAGTAAAATATGTAATTTTACTATATACTTGTACTTAAAAGGCAAATGTTAAAATTTTCATCGCTGTGGAACATCAGACATGGTTACTGCTCACTCATTAGTAAATATGTATTGTAATTACCGTCCCCTATGGATGTTTGCGATGCCAATCCGAAAAATGTCCGCATACGGAAACTTGAACCTAGGTCACTTTGGCCAGATCAGAAATTATAATGGCAGAATATTTGGAGACCAAGGGTGTTTGTTATCCAGACGGATTTAGAGCTATTATACCACCCTTCTTCTTTTACGTCGTGACCTCATGGCTGAGGGTCGTGACCACCATAAGCTGCATATCGCGTCAGGTCTCTCCATGCTTCTCTGCTTTGGGCCTCTACCACCCAGTTAGGGTTATTTTGTCGCCTTTTATTACAGACCGCCCCCGGCCGCCCCAGGCCGCAGACTATTCTTACTCCTGCCCTGCACGGAAAAATTATGAATACCTATGTCTCGATCTGCACACTCGTTTTAGGCTGTTTTGGCTTTCAGCATAGTCATAGATTGGTCCTTGGAGAAGGACATAGGTTATTTACTTTTTAAATTAATATAGCAGAACAATGTTTCCAGGTCAACTAGTTAGTAAATAAATATTTAAAACTAAGATTAAGTCCAAAATATATATCAGTAAATATATAAAAAAAAACAAAAACCATGATTTTTAAGTAACCGCTAATACTGTGAATGAATGAGATGAATAAAACGCTTATATACACTTAAAAGGTAAAATTATCTGCAAAGCAAATCGAAAAATGGCTTAATGAATATTATCGCAACAGAAGACACCGTAAAATCCACCTTGTGTATATACCCTAATTATGCAATTTATTTTGAATATTAAATAATACCAATCAATAGCGGTAATTGATTATGAATAACTGTGACTTAATAGCTCGGTGATTTAATCCAGTACCTACGCTATACAGCAGGTACATCGTCACATACGAATACTTTTGGTGATTGTTATCAATATTATTAATGGCGTAGTTATTAAAAAAAGTAGAAACAAATTATTGACATATCAGTGTGGTTTTGTATAAATTGTATACGAAATTTGATGGTCGTTAAATATTTAAAACGTGACCTTGTTCGGGGAGGCCTTCCGTCATTTCACGGACATTGGTGATGCGGAATCAACAAAAGCAATAAGTAAATTTGTATATGATCTATATCTAAATTTAAGCAATTTTTATTATGGTACAAGGTTACAAGCTGAAGGTTGATAACAATTAATTTTAATTTATTTCCGATTATATGTAAAATTCAGCCTGTCCTAACACTTTTCTAGGCAGTTGTAAGTAAGACAATAAAAAAGCGGTGTACGATTCCTTATTTTGAGATAGGGGTAGTAGTTACTCCTGTAAAAACTAAAGTTTCCACACATTCTCTGATATTTTGTTTGTATCGTCTTGGTCAAGAAAATCAAGATTCACTGTGTGACATCGATGCAAAAAAGACAAGATTTGCTCTATCCTGTTCTCGAAAAGCTCAGGATACAAAAAGGATGAATTTCTTCCATGATGCTGTATTATCAATTATTAACATCTGAATTGTATATCATACGTCATATTTCGTTTCACTTAGATCGCTTCAGACAGTTAGGTATGATATTTATGTCAATGTATTCGGCACGCGTAGAAAAATCGAAAATCAGACCCTCGGGCATAGTTGCAATGAAGATTTAGTTTAAAGAACTGAACCGAAAGAATTACCTTATTAAAGTATTTCTGAAATTAGGAGATTCGGAAGTTTTAGTAAAATACATTCGATCATCGACTCCGACGTTAAGGCACGCATTGCTGCCGCGTGGGCCAAATGGCGTGAGGTGACTGGTGTCATCTGTGACCCTAAAATACGGGTTAAATTGAAGGGACAGGTTTTTAAGACCATCATTAGGCCTGTCTTTTTATACGAATGTGAAGCATGACCAGTGTTAAAGTGACAGAAGCAGGCACTGCGAATGACGGAGATGAATATGCTGCGGTGGATGTGTGGAGTAATGCGGATGGACTGCGTTAGAAACTCTCGCATTCGCGGTAGTCTTCATGTCCGTGACATTGCAGATAAATTGCAGGAGTGTCGGCTCCGTTGGTATGGCTATGTTTTACGGCAACCGGCTACTTACGTCGGTAACAAATGTCTGGCCATGCCGCCACCGCCGGACCCCTGCAAGAAGTGTAGACCCAAAAAGTGCTAGCTTGACGTCTTAGGGGTTAATATGCGTGCCTATGGACTGATTAGCACAGATGCCGAAGATCGTGTGAAGTGGAGAAGAAAAAGTCGGAAAGCGGACCCTGGGCGCCGAAGCGAGAGTTTGACCTGCAACCGGGATTCAGCGCTAAGATGATGATGATGAGATTCGATATTTTAACTAATAAATCAAATAATGACATCCAGTCATAATTTAAACAATTACATAATGTCAGACATTTTAAGTCACATAAAACTCCATAATCGAACTAAAAGCAGCTTTCGAAATTTCCAACCTCAATATGATCTAAATAAAATAATGAAATGGTCAAAAACCACTAAAAAGATCAGTTTTTACATATAGATAGATACTAGATAGAATAAAAACTGTTATTTTCGTTACAATAGAAAAATAAATATTAGATATAATTAAACAATCAAAAACAAATTAGAAATTAAAGATAACAAAGAAGTACATATGTTGCAGATGTGCAAATCCGCGTGTGTTTGATTTAATTGTTGCAATGCCAGCAGCCAGGCAGGACGCGAGTGTAAACAGTGACGTACACGTTATTAATATCGATATTGATGATATCATCGAAACAACACTAGCTAATTGTGACGATAAAGCCGAATTGGTGGACGTGAAAATTGAGAAAACAGTCATGAACGGAAATGGTAAGTTTATTTTTAATATTATAGTGCGTAAACCTCTGTGCAAACTATCAATTAAAAAGGAATTATTAGAGTGTATTTTATCTAATCTGTTATATCCAGTCAGAAATAAAATGATCTTTATTAAAAGTCATTAAAGACGATAACTGTCCTCGTTTTACTAGTTCACATAAAATAATCGAAATTTTGTGACCTCTAGTAGGTTTTTTTTTATTGCGTAGGACAGCAGACAGGCTGACAGCCCGCTTAGAATTTAGCAGTTACCGTTGCCTATAGGTGTTTGCAACGCCAGTGGCATCGCGAACACGCTGCTGTCCCATAAGGGTACAGGAACTTGGGTCACTAATGCCGGAACATAACACAAGGTTATTATGGCGGCATACTTAAGACCAAAGGTGGTCACCATCCAGACGGGTTTGAGGCCCTATCACGTAGCTAGGGTGGGTTGTTTTGTCGCCTTTTACGACAGGCCGACCCCGGCCATAGAGGTTAGTATTCTTTCTCCACCCCTGCACGGATAGAATGCGTGCGTGCGTGCGGTGCGTAATTATTAGCTAAAAATGAAGAAAATGGAACCTTATGTTTGTAAGAGAAAGCAGTGAAACAGAAGATGGGTGGATTAGTTAGGAAGGATATCCAGTTATTAAGGGTGTACCAACCCCTTTCAAATTGTCTTTCGAAACATTCAATTGCCAAAAATTAACAATATTATGTAAGATTAGCGTACTTTTTTCGGCTAAGAAGCTATTCTACATGTAATTTCTAAAATTTAAAAACATATTCCGGTCGCTAGTATGCACATAAAGTAATTATGAAAAAATATTTCCTTAATATTTTTATTGTATATTTTTTCTATACAAAGATCTAGAAAAGTAACCGGTTGAGTTTCAGTTAAGTTTTATTATCTTGTGAAGTCTGTGACGGTAATGAAGTGATGTAAAATTTATTCAAATATTATAATTTAAACTATTATATTTATAATTCATACTTTTTTGTATTTGACCTTTTTTGTTTTTCAAGGTACTAAGCCTAGATCATTAAATGAATCGCTTAGATCGTTGTTTGCCTTGTTAAACCGTGATATTTGCATTAAAGATTTTACATGAGCAATTTATAGGTCATTGAATTTTATTTGTTCAGATATTTTTCTTTGATTAATATTATAAATTCTATATTTATGACGGGTAAATTTAAAAACAAATTAGTGATGTACATAACTGGTCATACAGCGTGGCCGGTGTTAGAGCGACACAAGCAAGAACTGCGTGTCACGAAGATGAATAATATATGCTGCGATGGATGTGTGGAGTGACGCGGAAAGACCGCGTTAGGAACTCCCGCATTCGCGGTAGTCTTCATGTCCATGACATTGCAGATAAATTGCAGGAGTGTCGGCTCCGTTGGTACGGCCATGTTTTGCGGCAACCGGATGCTTACGTGGGAAACAAATGTCTGGCCATGCCGCCTCCGCCGGGCCCCGGCAGGAGGGGTAGACCCAAAAAGTGCTGGCTTGACGTCGTAAGAGGTGATATGCGTGCCAATGGGCTCACTACCAGGGATGCTGAAGATCGCGCGAAGTGGAGTAGAAAAAGTCGGAAAGCGGACCCCGGGCACCGAAACGAAAGTTTGGGTTGCAACCGGGACATAACGCTGGGATGATGATGATAACTGGTCATACATTAAAAAAAAGTAAGCCCATCACTTTTCTACGTAGTCGTTTACGTCTCTTAAAACTTGGTCAAGGCTCATAGAAGGACAAGAGCGTCATGGAAAGAATGAAAATCTCTTTATTGCATACATATAGTTAAAACTAACTTGAAATATACATAAATATAATGCTGTATGACAATGCACACACATATAGGCGGCCTTAACGCTTAAACCGATCTCTTCCAGGCAACCCGCAATCATTTATCACTACAAAAACCAATTATGCAAGTAAGCAATTATATTTTCTTGTAGCCTTTGCCTTCTATGTTGCATTCGAACCTTACACTTTGTATCCAAGGTACGCTGCTTATATTGTCACAAAGCTATTTGCCGGCCTTTATGCACTGATGGCTTATGATAATTTTCCAAACCAAACTACAAGAGAATGGATGAAATATTATTCATATATGACAACGGTGTGACGTCGCACATAAGAATGCTTGCGGGTGTCACGGGTTCCCATACCAAGCCTAAGTTTACGTCTGTGTGTTTATTTACAAGGGAAAAATATAAATAGTTATCAGTTATCCAGTACCCATGTTATTATTAAAGCTAACATCACGCGGTGTTCCTAGAATGTCACCCATCCGACTGTACCACTGAATGCGCCCGACTGTGTTCAATTACGGTGATCGGATGAAAACCGTTGTTTTCAACGTGACATGAAAATTGAAACCACTAGTACAGCAGTAGTTAGAAAACTAAATTAAACATATAAATATACTGTAACAAATCACAAAGCGCCACCTAGTTCTAAACTAAGTAGCAGAGCGCTTATGAGAACTAGTTGTTTACCATTTGTCTAGTACCCATATGTGTACAATGATGGCTCTGTGTGAATTAACCTAGAATGTTAATTTCAGTTTTCAGCGACACTGTCTCCTAACCTTGAAAGAAAAACTAAATTACTCTCTGAACGAGTAAAAAGGGAAATTAACTTGTCGCTTTGATTCTCTGGTTGTGATGTGGTAGATCTGTCATTAATTCTAGCTTGGAACTGTCTTGTTTCAGTCTTGGATGTGCGGTATTAGGGTTGTAAGTTTCTAGTTAGTTTTTATTATTCTGCCTGTGCGAATACTGAAATGTGGGACTGACAGTGCACCGATCAACATGTCACTTATGTGCCATAATAAACCACCGTGTTATAGTTTTGCGAATATCGATATTAAAATAATCACATCAACCTTTAGATATTTTTTAAAAGACACTTCTGTACATTTATATGATATACAAATATATGAGTCATACAATAAAATGTATATTTAGTATTTAATTTATATAAGTAGTTTAAAAAGGAAAACATTTCGATATAATTTTAAAAAAATACTGACATTTATGATGCGGGTTCTTCATTGTTTTTAAGTATTTTATTGTTGTTCCAAACTGGCTATGTTAATTATATTTGAAATGAAGGAGTTTTTATGCAAGCTGCCTGATTTTGTATTTAAACAAATATTTTTCCTCTTATCCATATATATGTATCACAATTGACAGACACATCGAGATCAGAACAAATAATTTGCATCATACAAATATTTTACTATGCGTGTAGTATTGAACTCACATACTATTTAAATAACAAATATAAATTATAAATACACATTATAAATATTTGGTATACCGCGCGTGTAAGACCCATCCCAGAAACAAATACGTCGCAAATTTCCACAATACCATGAACCTCTAATACAGTTTTTCTAGCCTGACTTGAATATTATAACATTATTACCGCGTACTGAATGTGAAGAAAGATTTATTTAAATCTTAATATATTAATAATAGGTGTAACCGACCAATCTGCCTTGGACAAACGTGTTGTTAGACTGCCGTTCCCTTCAGGAATCATGCTATATATATGTGACTGAACTCCTAAACAGCTAGATCGACTTTGATTAATATAATTTTTGTGTGTGTTCAACTGGATTCGAGAACGGCTTAGATTCACAATTCGTCCCACTACTATGTTTTTTCAGAACTAAGTTTGTCGAGTCGCCTAGTATATAACAGCCGATAACGTGTCACTTCTGAACTCGGACCGTCTTCTAGAGGTAACAGGCAGTACCTGCTATTCTTGTCCAAGGCGGATTAGTGGTTTACTCATGCCAATAATCTTGGTATGCAGGTTTCCTCGCAATGTTTTTGTTGCTTACTCCACTGTTGATATATTTGTCAATTTAATTATATTATGGTACATGACATCGGGGTTTTCAAACAAGTGACCCTCAAGTTGGTCCTTAATATAAACTTTAATTACTAAAGACTTTGTTTATCAGGAGAAAGCTGAAGTGAAAGTGGGTAGGATATGCTCGATTATCATACAAGGAGGCGAATCCATGGACCAGACTAACTGGCAAAAGACTTAGAACTAAAAGCCAACCCGCTGGGTTGGATTGACGAAATCAAAGACACAGATGCTACCAACTGGAAGACCAAAGGATATTGAATCTAGAAGAAGTTAGTGGAGAACCGCATCTGAAGTTAATTTATTTTACTTTGAAGATTTGATTTCTAGTCTTAAAACATAATTCATTTAAAATCATTTATTGCGTCATATTAATGTTATAAGTATACAAATCATTTTTAACGATTTTATTCTAGATTCTATTCGTTCGTTCGTTATTTCTATTCGTAGGTAACTACGTTTTGGTGCAATTTGATACCCACGGAAGAAAAATATTTGTATGATCTCCAAATACGTCAAATTTCGGTGCATGTCACTGTCAATTTTATGTTTGTGGACAAGTTTTCCTTTCGCGTGAAGAAAAATATATTAGATAAATTTCCTCATGCAATTCATGCCCTTATCTCTAAGCTAAGATACGCGAGGCCAGAAGTTTGGTCCTGTGTCAATTCTCAACAACGTGCATCGAGTTCAGTATCGTAACAACCACTCATATCTTCCCACAGTTGGGCTACGGTCTCCTTCTAGATATAACAGACAGTACACGCGCTGTGCTTGTCCAAGGCAGATTCACGGCTTACATACACCGGTTTTTTTCACGATGTTTTCCTTCACCATCGTTATGCATGGAAATTACGCAAAAATGTTTTTTTTAATTTATGAGGAACAGCAGACTGGCTTACTGCCCACTTAAAGGTGAACAGTTGATGCTGCCTATAGAAGTTTGCGACGCCATGGGTATCCATAATACGTTGCCGTCCGCGTAAGAACTGGAACTGGAGTTACGGAACACAACACAAGGTTATTATGGCGGCATATTTCGTGCTATTCAGGCGAGCTCTGGGCCCTACCACCGAGGCCGCAGGGGTATTCTTCGATCAACACTATTGTTGATCGAAGGGGGTATTGGTCGAGAAACACTGCTTATGTTTTTAATTGAGTGTAATAAAAATAACACTTGCCGTACTTTACGTACTAACATTACTTATATCACTTGATATAATATTTACAAAACTATTCACATGTTACATGGGTTTATGTAACCATATTTACTTTACTTGTGTACACACACACTTCAATGTCATGGACGCCGATCTATTTAGTTGTATGGACCTTGTCGAAGCCGGTTTGAGCGGTCGGCTCCATACCTATCTCATAATCTTTCGGAGGTCAGTGCAAATCATGGCGAATTTGTAACGATGTATTGAATAATTTGATAACAAGCCAAAGATTCAAAGAACAGGTTATATGCCATGTTATAGCCTGTGAAACCGTAAGAATTCGGTTCATTAATATAAAATAGATATGTACCTATACTTAAAATCTATATCTATTTTTTTAATATAAGGCCAATGATATGATTATTTTACCATACATATCTTATAAAGAAGAGAAGACTCACTGACACAGTTCTTAACCCCAGTATAAATCCAAAAACATTACGCAGACTTATTTTATTATTACTGTGGAACAGCAAACATGCTGACTACCATCATAATAGTAAACAGTTACCGTCGCCTATTGATATTTGCGACGCCATAATCACCTCTAACTCGCTGCCCTGCGAGTAAGGGTAAATTATCCATAACACAAGGTTTTTGAGCGGCAATTTAGATACCAGGGGTGTTTGCCATCCAGACTTGAGCCCTACATCACCAAGCCAGGGTTGTTTTATCGCCTTTTATGACAGGCCGCGTCTAGCCGCAAGGGTCAAAATTCTTGCTCCGCCTCAGCAAGGAGGAAAGGCTAAATCCAAATGTCCAGTTTTCTGCTTTTACTATCCAATTTTGGATAACTTTTGGTACCTCTAAAGACACGGGAACAGCTGAAGCCCCAAGGTGGTGGGATTGCTGGATTTAAAATTGGCTATTTCAAATTAAATTATTTAGTGCCAGTATTTATATTTATATAAGAGTATATACTCTTTAATATGTAAGATAGTCGTAATTGCGCACACGTGATTAATCATTAGAATTATGTATAAATCCTTTTCAAGCTGATTGAATTACAAGTATTACACTTATTATACCTAGATAATTAGAAGCTATAACGACATCTTGCGTGTATCTTTATTAGATAGTATTATGGCGGCATAGTTACAGACCAAGGGTAGTTGCCATCCAAAGGGCTTGGGGCTCTACCATGTAGCTGGGGTTGTTTTGTCGCCTTTTACGGCGTAACGCTTGCTTAGGTAAAGTCGGTTCTATTCGAATATGCTAAGTGTCAGTGTTGTATTCGTTGGCTAATGGTTATTTAAGTAATATAAAGTACAAATATAACCAAACTTTCATTCAGTAATCAAAAATATTTATAAAGTTTTACAAACTAAAGATAATTGTTAAAAATAACTCTGACAAATGGTCAAGGTGAATATGACATATTTATTTAAAAAAGAAGATGTTTTTTAAGAGAACATGATGATCAATCGCAGTTAGTATTGGCATAAATAAACGGTTCATTGGCTTATTATAATTTCTATAAGTTTTCACTTCTATAAGTAGGCATAACTGCCATTGTTATTTAAAAATTAATACAATACTAAGCCATATTGCAATTTATATTTAACTATATGCATAAACTGGTAGTTATTCCGATTCGAGTGAATCACTTAGGGTCGCTTGACAGCATTCCATTGTATTAAAGACAGTAATTACACAAGCTGTGTTATTAAATATTGGCGCCTAGCCAGTGCGGTTGTTATATTTGTTTCTTGACCAAGTTCCTGTAATGCTATCAGACTCGAAAACCAATCTAGAAGTCACGAGTTCGAATCCTACGATGGACAAAGGCAGTTTTTCTCGCCTAATGTGCATATTTTAGCAATTGCCATATACCGACTATGAAGGAAAATAACAAGAGGAAACCTGCATACCAAGATCTGTATGTGTGACCCGCCAATATGCCTTGGACAACGGTGACGGGTATACTGTTTAGGGTGGCAACGATTGATGATTGGATGACACGTCGATACGCCGATATCGACTGATATTTCGATATTTTCAAAAATGTGAATGCCTAAACATAATCGCTAAACGTTTGATATAACTAATATTACACTGGATATTAAAAAACAAGAAATATTGATAAAATGTCGATGTATCGGCCTACTAGACTGACATATCAATATCGATTTAATTCGATATATATCGATATTTTTGAAAATTGTGCATCTCTACACATAATTGATAAACGTTTGATATAACTAAAATTACATTAGATGTCTATATGCTTTTAAAAAAATGACCAAACATTGATAAATATTGATATATCAGCTTACTAGACGATATATCGATATATCAATATCGAGTTAGTTCGATATATATTGATATTTTAAAAATCTAACATCCCTAATACTGTACGTTTCCGCTATCGAATATAGAAAACACGAGATAAACAATGGGACGTTAGATAGATAGATAATTCTTTATTGTTCACCACACAATTTTACAGAAAAAAGACATAAAAAGAAGTAGGTAATAGTACAACATAGTGAGCAAACGGCGGTCTTATCACTAAATAACGATTTCTTCCAGACAACCTATCAGAAATATTTAAAATAGCTGTACAAGGCGGTGCACAATAGACATAAAAATCAAGATAGTAAATATTATACAAAAAAAAACTAAATTAATCTAACATATAATAGCAATACAATGAAGCATACACATGACGATGCAGTTTATAACTTTAGGTAATGGTCATTAACCAAGTTTTTAAAAATGGCAAGTGATTTTGCTGTTCTAATATCCAGAGGAAGGGAGTTCCAAATTTGGACAGCCTGTACTGCAAAGGAATTAGAAAAGAATGTCGAAGAGTGTACAGGGGTCTGTAAGAGCAAGTTTTCATTAGAGCGCAGAGAGCGGGAGCTCACTCCCGCTCCTTTATACAACTCATTGTATAAAGAAATTTAAAACAGTCCTTAAGGTAAGGAGGTGAAGAAGGAATAAACAATATTCTATAGAGTAAATAGAGAATGTGAGCATTCCGGCGAAGCGAGATTGGCAACCACTTGAGCTTTTGGCGATATTCAGAAATATGGTCATATTTTCTTAAACCAAATATGAACCTAATACCAACATTTTGAAGACGTTCCAGCTTCAATAGTTGCTCTTGGGTAAGATTAAGATCCCTGTCGTTTAGGGTGACGCAGGTGCTGTCGGGGCATGGCTGCTTCGGCAAGTACCTGTGCCGCATAGACAGGGAGCCGGACGCTCGGTGCCATCACTGCGTCCACGGCGGGGAGGACACGGCGCAACACACACTCGCCGAGTGTGTAGCTTGGGAGGAGCAGCGCCGTGTCCTCACAAATGAAGTAGGAGGAGATCTGTCGCTGCCGGCCGTAGTGCGGAGGATGGTCGGTAGCGCAGAGTCGTGGGACGCAGTGGTGTCCTTCTGCGAGGACGTGATGTCGCAGAAGGAAACTGCGGAACGGGAGAGGGAGATCTCGACTCCCTTCCCCGGCCGCAGAAGGCGCACCGGGCGCAGGGGAAGGGCGGATAACGCCCTTTTCCGGCCCCCATGAATGGGTCCAGGGGCGAGGGACTTGGGGAAGTCCCCGCCCCCTATTCGATGGACCCGAGGCGGAGGCGCGTGCGGGTGTCGGCGCGCGCCTCTGAGGCGATGCACGGGGTAGTTAAACACCTCACTACCCCGTGCAGGAGACGAGGCCCGGACAGACCGGGCCAGCACTAGTGTGGGGCTGCGGAAGAATCTGGATTCCCGCGGCCCCGCGCGCACGTGTGAGGAGACACCGGGGTGGTGGTTTTAGCCGGTAGGAGTCCGGCATGCCCCTCCGCCTTTCCCCAGGCGGAGGTAGTCCATGAGGATTTCCCCACCCCGTAAAAAAAAAAAAAAAAAATGGGTAAGATTAAGATAGCAGACATCGGCGTAGTCAAGAATAGGGAGTAATAGAGATTGAACAAGTTTTATCTTAGTGGCAAATGGAAGAAAGTTTTTGAGCTTTTTAAGAGAATTATAAGAAGCAAAAATTCTACGACTTAATTCTGTTATGTGCGGCTGCCAACATAGTTCTTTGTCAAAAGTTACACCAAGGTTTTTTATCTTATCACTAATAGCAATCTGCATACCATCAAATGTGATATTGGGAAGAAGAGATGCATCTAATTTAGAAATCATCCGTGAACTACCAATGATGATAGACTGTGTTTTTGAGGGATTTATATTTAAGCCATAGGAAATACTCCATTCAAGAATTTTACGTAAATCTTCATTTGTAGTTTTGATGGCGTCATGTAATTTATCCCTAGGTACCTGAGTATAAATTTGCAAGTCGTCTGCATAGAGATGATAGGAAGAAGATAGGTTACAAGAGATTGAATTTATGAAAATGGAAAATAAAAGAGGATATAAAACACCGCCCTGCGGGACTCCAGCAGTGAGGTCCTGCCAAGGTGAAAATGTATCATCTAAGCGTACCCGTTGCCGGCGCCCAAACAGGTAACTCTGAAACCAATCAATAACTGTTGGAGTCTACATTATTATCAAAGTCTACATTATTAAAAGCACTACTGAAGTCCAGCAGTGACAGAACCGTTACCAAGCCATTGTCCATTCCTTGACGGATGTTATCGGTAATTTTCACCAGAGCAGTTGTTGTACTATGCCTTGGACGAAAACCAGATTGCAAAGGATTCATTAAAGAGTAAGTATTGATAAAAACAGTAAGTTGATTATGAACTAAACGCTCTAAGACTTTAGAAAGAAAAGGTAGAATAGAAATAGGACGATACTCAGAGAAGGATGAAGGGTTAGGTTTTTTGGGTAAAGCAATAATCTGAGCTTCTTTTCATGAGAAAGGGAAAATACTGGTGGATACAGAGTAGTTAAGTATGTGGGAAATACTAGGAGAGATAATATCAAGAATGGGCAAGATCATGTTTGGGCTGATTCCATCACTGCCGACTGCCTTTAAAGTTATTGATTTTATCGCTCCTTCAACATCACAACTAGTAAATTAATTAAGAAGAAATTGTGGATTAGGAGAAGTTGGAAAAGTAGATAGAGAGTTAATAGTGTTTGATTTTATCATCGTATCAAGAGCTGAAGTAGCAGCAAAATGCTGATTTAGAAGATCTAAATTTAATTGATGAGAATTTGGAACTGGTGCAGTTTTTCCAACTCCTAAAGATTTCAGGAATTTCCATACCTTACTGGGATTATTATTTTCAACTGATTCATGAATAAATCGGCGTTGTGCATTCCTACAAGCTCCATTACAGCGATTGCGGGCCTCAATAAAAACAAGTATATTAGCTTCTGACGGATGACGATTATATTTAGATTTGGCTTTACACTTTAGAGCTATAAGAGATTTAATTTGGTCAGTAAGCCAAGGTGCAGGAAAATGTTTGAGCTTAATCAGACGTAATGATGCGTGCACATCATATAAACTTAATGTGTTATTATTAAATAAAAGGACTTTTTCATCTACAGACTTTGCTTTGGTGACTTTAGACCAGTCTACTTTATCTGCGTCTTTACGAAGTGCTGCTAGATTTATGCTATTGAAGTTGCGCTGCATAATTTGCTTTGGTTTAGCTTTTGGCGGGCGAATATTATAAGAAACATAAACCATGTCATGATGGGAAAAAGCGTAAGCAGGGCACTGGCCGTGTTTGGTGACGTGTGAAGGGGAGGTTACTAATATTAAATCTAACAGTGAAGCATTTAATTTCATCGGGAATACGATGTGTAGCGTTTAAGGGAAGAATACTTAAATTACAAGATTCAACGGCTGTTTCAAAGGATTTACTTCTAAAATCTCTTTTGATTAAACATGTATTGAAATCCCCCATTATAATTGAATGATTATATTGAGGTATATGTTGTTCCATGAGCATTTCAAATGATGAAAAGAAATTAATGCGTGAGGAAGGACTATAATACACGCCAAGCAACATTTTACAATGTCCTAGTGTGATATCTACCAGCAGGTATTCACCAGAGTCCGCGGGCGGTGGCTGAGTGGAATTGCTAACTATAGAAAAAGGAATGTGGAATCTGAGATAGATGGCCACCCCACCCCCGACGGAACCGGTACGATCGTTACGAATAAGTGTGAAGCCAGGCAGTGTATACGCTGTTGTTGACAGACAAGGCTTCAGCCAAGTCTCTGAAACTAAAATAGCATGTATATTTTCTGGACTAAACGATGCCTGCATATCTGGGAAATAAGCCGGAATGCTCTGCGCATTTATGTGTAAAACATTGAAATTTTTAGAAAGATTATAAGGGTTAGAGTCCAAACTACCAGAAGAACAAGAAAAATAATCAGTATCACTGTCACTACTGTATGCCATGTGTATTAGATTTTTATAAAAATAAATAACTAAACTAATAATTAACAAATAATATACAAACTACCAAATAATTTAAAAACTACATTTACACACACCTGCAATTTATGGTAAATTACAACACTACAAGAACACAATATAAACAATTTTGTGCAACAATATTAACAACAACTAAACATTAAAAACACTACTAAACATAAACTAACAATTAAATACTTATTATTATATGCATAATTATATATATTGTGCTCCTCAAAGCCTTACATTTAGCGAGCAAATATTCTCACTAACAAGCTAAACAGTTCAAATAACGACAATAACTAATCACTTCAAATAACTAATGTTTTGCCAAAAGAAACAAAATAACCTAAAACGAAATCATAAAAATAGTATAGATACAGTAAAAAAAAACATTCTAAATAAAATCAAACTATTATATCAAGAGAGGTTTTTCCCCGAGACCAAAAAAAAATATTAAATAGCATTCATTATGTGTTCAATATATAATGAAAACATTTTTAATGTAATAGAGTAGAACGGATTAGCTTATCTTAAATAAATCCTATTATGTAGATTACAATACATATTTTCAGTACAATTAAAGAAATATACATTCATAAACAACAAAGAAAAAGAAAAAGAAAAAACACTAAACTACTATTTTCAATAAATAAATACCTTAAACACAACATACCTAATATAGTGTTAGATAATAGAAAAAAAAAGTTGATTACAATATTAGTCGAATACTATTTCCCCTATCGAGTATTGGATATTTATTTATGTTTTCCTTTGCGTTGGACGACGCGCTTTTGGTGCAGAAACGGCTGGTTGTGTATAGGCGGTGGATGTGCTGGCCTGTGAAGCTGAGGTCATTTTGTTTATGATATGAGCCAAATCATCTGTACTATTAAGACGCTGCCTGGATCCATCTGGAGCCATCCCGTATATGTTTCCATCTCTTGTCCAACACCTTGCCACACCAAGTTCCTTCCTAGCTTGCATGAAAAGTTCGTGTCTTGTTTTAGTCAGAAATTCAGATAGAGTAATTCCTAAACCTTTGAGCTTCGTCTTAGCAAACCACACGGTATTTCGAACAGTCGTATTCCGTAGCTTCATAAGTATGGGTCTGGGTTTTTCCCCAGAAGTCGAATGTCTCCCTATCCTGTGACAGTAACTTATATCTGACGCCTGAAAATCATCCAGCTTTAATTTATTGACGAATGTTCTTATTAAAAGACAGTTGGTATCCTCCTTCTTATCCTTGGGAAAGCCGTGGATTAAGAGAAACTTTCTCCTGCTTCGCATTTCCATTTCATCTACAGAGCGGGTCAGGAGTGCCGCCTGTTCTTGGAGAGCACGCAACGACTCCATGACAAATTTCTTGAAAACAGTAAAGTCTGCAGCCAGAGAATTGATGTTAGATGTCGAAGCGTTACCTTTCTTAATTTCGCTCTCGAAGGATTCCATCCTCCGGTTAAACATAGCGGATAACTGTTTTACTGCATCCATCGTCAATGGTTAATTTCACTGTTTATTGCACTGTTTGTAGTGAGAAGAATTTACTTATAGGAAAATATAGCAGGTAAATGTAAAAGTATATTTTTAGCACTTATACATAATTAGTAATGTTTAAATTTATATTAAATAACTATAAAATTTACAGAGCTACTTTACAATACGTCTTAATATTTCGCGATCTACCGCCGACGTTATGGACTCTTATTATATTACCTTGTGATAACTAGCTTACATATAGAAAATGAGATTGATTTTGAGTGATTAACAATGTCTGTCTCATTCTTTGTGGCTCTTCACGCAAGTGCAAGTGTCAGTGTTCGAAATTCTATTATGAAATGTTAAGGGAATTGTTTTTCACCTGGCTTTTCATACTTAGACCTTGGCAAATCAGTGCTGAAAGCTTTGTCGCCATAAAAAATGGAATTGTCAGGTATTTGTAAGAGGAATTTCCTAATGGAAAAAAATACTGCGGTTTTTCTGAATCCATCTGCTTATCTTGCCTTAGTATACCTTATATTTAGTAGAATAATTCTCATCACTTCTCATCAAAAAATCGAAACAACCCTAAGCTTGGTTTTGAATGAGTTTTTTTTTCACATTTAACCAAAAATATAAGTAATGCCAGTTAATTGTGGATATTAAGGGGGCGTTCAAATATTACGTAACGAATTTGGGGGGGGGGTCTTGTAAAACGTTACGATCCGTTACAGGGGCGGAAGGGGGTTTTAGAACTACGCGTTACGTAACATTGTTTTTTCAACCCTTCAGAATGGTTGCGTAGAGAGATTCTCTCACATATCTTTTAAAACGTTGTTTTTTTCTCAAAATTTTTTGAAAATAGTTAGTTAGTGGTTACCATATGTTTTACTAAGTGGGAGGGGGTACAGAAAAACGTTACGGTGCGTTACATGGGGTCAAAAATTCCGTTACGTAATCCTTGAATGCTCCTTAAGGTACAATTTAACGTATTTTAATGTTTCAAATTAAAATTAAGTTTCTTCTATATTGCGTTTTGTTCAGCAGCTATGTTTATACTCTTTAAGAAGAAATTGTTAAATGTTATAAACAAAGATATAAAATAGAAAAATGTTAAAAAAGTTCACCATCACTGATCATCCATGCGGTTCCTCATAGAACGGATAAGCGTCACAATCTTGTGTTGTAGGGTGTTATCCCGCTCTTCTTGTATAGCTGTTTTAAGGTGGCCAAAGGTCTCTGAAGCAAGATTTCTCACTCTGGCTCGTCTCTTCAACTCATCACATAGGTGTTCTATGGGATTCTTATCCTAGTTTCTTGCTGGCCAGCCCATAGCCGCAATACCGACTTCGCTCAGGTATTCATTTACAATGCCTGTGGTATGAACCCTGGCATTGCCTGCATAAAAATGAAGTCTTCGCCAATAAAATGTGCGAAGGGTACCACGTGAGGCTCCAGACACTCTTCGATGTAACGTGACCCATTTAATGACGATAACCGAGGTACAGATACAAACGCAAGTTCGGTTTTTCTATCGGCGCTTATACCTCCACAAACCGTCCATGAACCACCACCGTAACTGACTCTTTCTTCAAGGCAGCACTGTGCAAAACGCTCTCCTTCTCTTCGATACCTTCTTTCTTCCGTCATTACCATACAGCATGATCTTACTCTCGTCAGAAAAGAGAACTTTGCTCCATTGAAGTTATGACCAAGTGCTCAAGTAGAAAGATGAGGTGCACTCTTCGGTGGTTTGCCGTCAATTTTGGGCCATTAGCTAGTTTATGAGACTTCATGCCACCCTCCGCCAATCTTCTTCTTATGTTAGAATCGCTTACAGTCAATCTTCGAACCTTACGGAGCCGCTGCTGCAGTTGAATAGAGTTAAAGCGGCTATTTCTTAGAGAAACCGACACAATATACCAGTCATCTTGCTCAGACGTGACTTGATGTCTATAAGATTCTGGACGGCGAGTAAACATACCAGTCTTCCGATAATGCTAATACACTCTATTGACGGCCAGAGAGGCTTAGATGCAATCATGCAGCCACAACACGCTGACTATGCCCTGCATTCAGCAACGGCACGATTTGGGCCGCTTCTGTAGGCGAGGTATCTTTTTTAGGAAAAGATCTTTTTGGTATGATGTCACAGAGTTTAGTTAACAATCACGCTCAGCTCAGCCAGTTTTAAAATACGATAAAAATGCAAAAACTTTTCATTAAATGGAGAAATTTAATGGAATACACATTGAAAACAACCTCTACATTCATTTATAGGATGAAATTTCGAAATTTTTAAAATATAATTTGGAATTCTGGTATACCATTGTGTAAACTAAACTGCCACAGATTTATTGATGTATTTTTTTATAGTATCAATCCTATTTTTCATTTAAATGTCGCCTGATTAATACTTGCAGTAGTGTTTCGATTTTTTTGATGAAAAGTATATTTTGATTGTGAAATGGCAGAACCGTCCGAAACCAATATAAACAATGATAAATTGCCGACTAAAAGACACGCTGATTACAACATACCTGGCCAGATCAAAAAATTACAACAGCTCCCATTGTTGCTGCTTCTGTACAACATGCGTACACACGCCCTTTATGAAAATAATTCTGATATTGTTTATTCTGGTCTTGACTCGGGACCTTTCATTGTTTTCCTCTATTCCTCGATTCCATGTAACCCGAATGGAAGTCATTCCATCAGAATGACTCTCATTAGAATGGTCACTCGAAGAATTACTTAACTCGATTTATTGTAGATCCACTAGTAATTAAAGCTAGACGATTAAATAAGAAGAGACGTATTGATGGCATCACAACCTAGCAACCAACTGGTACAGTGATCTTGACCCTATTTGGTCAAATCTTACCTTACCGCATTTATTGTTACAACTTATCTATATCAGTGGAAATATATACCCTTCCTACCATTCAATGCAATAAGTACTACCGTTTCGGCCATGTTGGTCACCACTGTCGCTCCTCTCCCCGCTGCTCACGTTTTGCCCCCTCTCACGACTCTTCTACCTGCAATGTTTTAGACGAAAATGTCATGTTTATTCTGTGGGAGTAATCATGTTGCCACTGACCCAAAATGCCCGGATTATTCCGGGCAAAAATCAATAACTTTCGGATGTCGTAGGTTCTTCTTCCCCAAATAAACCTGTTAAAACTAAAAATAACCCAGGAAATAATCTTCCTTCTTCTATTCTCCATAGCTCTTCTTGTAATCTGTATATATTATCTTTAGTCAGCTCGTTTACATGATGGTCAAAAACCTACTACATTCGAACTGTCGAAGCATTAAAAACAAAAAATTTTATATCTGTCATTTGTGTAACAAATTTAAACCTATTGTCTTTTCGATCTCCGAGACATGACTAAAGCCCAGTTCCATATATAGAATACCGACTTACTCGTTGATAGAAATGATGGTTGGACAGGTTGCGCCCTATTTATTAACCGAAATTGCTTATTTTCCCCGATAAACATTCAAACTCATTCATCAGGAATTAATATTGTTGCTACGCGAGTGCAAAATGTCTCATTTGTATCCATATGTACCCCTCATCTAAATTTAAACATTATTCAAGAATTGTCTCCCATTCTAGCATCCATCCCAAAACCATTAATTGTTCTTAGTGACTTCAACGTTTGCCAAACTATGTGGGGGTCCTCTGTTTGCGATTCAATAGCTGCATTTTTTTAACTTGTTAAATGATTTAAAGCTATGTATTCTAAATAATGGGTCTCCCACACGCAGAGTACCTCCTTCCCAAAATATGAGTACCCCATACTTAACACTATACAGGGTGACTTTGACAAACCCGTCCAAATTCACACAGAAAAATCTTTAGTAAAAGTTATGAGAAACATGTATTTTAGTTTTGTATCACATAGTACAAAAATGTTGAGTACTCAGCATCACAAAGTCATTCAAAGAACTCGCAGTTTACATAATACGGCGCTAGAGTATCAATGACTTCTCCATCTGACCTAGTAAAAGGCGGAGGACGGCGGCATTGTACCGGGCGAGCGAATACGCACTACTCATTTACGCGGTAGAGACAGAGACAGGTAATAACAGGTTAACGTACGAAGGTTGCACCATAGCACTATTCTGTACGATTGAATTAATGATCATATCTATAGAAATAAATAAAATTGGAGGGTCTGTTTGTAATATTAAAATAACCGCTTTTTACTAAGTGCATTAGGACGTATACACGATACTTATACCAAAACTACATTTTTTACAATTTTTGTCTGTCTGTCTGTCTGTTTGTTCCGGCTAATCTCTGAAATGGTTGCACCGATTTTGACGGGACTTTCACTGGCAGATAGCTGATGTATCAAGGAGTAACTTAGGCTATTTTTATTTTAGAAAAAAAAAACAACATTTTTTGTTAAAAATGATAAGTTTCGGAAATTTTATATAACAATTTAAGTTGACCTTAGATTTATATCATCGATCATATGAAACAGGGTTCAGCTTAGGCTGGACTTAGTAGGTTGAATTTCCAATTTAAATTGATCTCATATATCCAAAAAATGCTGCCTAAAGTCACTATTCCACGCGGACGGAGTCGCGGGCACAGCTAGTATGAAATATTTTATGGTGAAAATTTGACATACAATTTTTTTTGCAAAAAATGGGTTCCATAAATGATGTTTAGTGCGTAAAAAAATTTGTACGGTTTTCTCAAAGTCATCCTGTATATGCTCTCCTTCTTTAATCCACTTACTTTCTTGATCAGTTTTGCCTTTCTCTTTCGGCAGTGATCATCCATACACATCCTAATTTCTTACACTAATATATTTAATTTTGTATGTAGCCCTCCACTTCCTCCTTTACTTAAATACAAAACTAAAAAAACAAACTGGAACAAATATTCTGACCTAATTTATAATAAACTAGGCTCCCTACCTTCTGCCACTGTTGAAAATGTTACTGAAATTATAAATTGAATTTACCAACACCCTGATTAACGCTGCCAATTTATCTAAGAATACTACCCCTTAATAATTATTCTAACAATAAAAGTCCCTCTCTCTCTTTCTCTCAAGGTAGGGTTCTGATTTTACTGAGGCAATAAAACAAAGTAAAACAGCAGAAACCAAATTTTCTCAAAACGTCTCTACTGAAAATTTTGTAGAGTTTAAAACAATATGGCTAAAACCAAACGCCAAAAAGAAATCTGAACAATCTCTTAGATAGGAACAATCGTTTAAAAAGTCTTTATAACATACTAAGCTATTCTAATAGCCTGCTAGACAAATGGATTTTTTTTTAGACTAGTTAATTCCGGTTTCAACTAAACCACTTTAAAATCCAAGAACCAATTTTGAGGACAGTCTTAGAGCAAAACTTCAGAGCGCTTTAGGGACTATACTCTCATTGACTCTTCTTTTTATGACCATCAAAGCACAAGAAAGCTGAAATAGATGTGGGTTAATCTATAAGGCAGCTGCTCCCATGAATTCAGCTACCTTCTAAATCCCTGACGGCTATAACTGCGGTACATGCGTTATGAACTCCCGCATCTACGGCAACCATCACTTAACATTACGAACAGATTGCATGATACAAAAACCGACTACTCATCTCAAGCCGTCATACTACTTCAACCAGATTCCGGCTAAAAGGAAAAATCTGGAAAAGAAAAGGTGCTGGCTTTTAGTCCCAAAGTGTTATTCAATATATCCGAACATTATTTAACCATAAAGTTTAGGTCTAAAATTTTTTGGAGTTGATTTTAAATCAAAATACATAATCGGCTAGTCTCCAACGAATAATTTAGTGATTTAATTACATATGCGAATTTGATATTTTGATATGCGTGAAAATCGTGAAATTACGATCGTTTAGATTCTTAAAGTTGTCAATAGATGTCACTTTCGTTACTTTTGTTACTATATCATAATATAATTTTACTTTGAACTATTTTTGTATTTTATTCAATCTATATATTGATGAAATTATAAATAAAGCAAATAATTTCAATACAAAATTTAAAAATATGAAAGTTTGATATATCCAAGCTATAAATGTAGAAAATCAATTTGACACTGACATTTGACGGACGAATTGAAAATGTATTTTTAGTTTGTTTTGTTTTCCTCTTTCGTCATCGTCATTACCAGTGTTGCCATATATACAGATTTATCTGTATCAACAGATTTTTGACCACGATTGGCTTAACTTTTATATCTATACAGATTTTAAGATGAGGACGTATTTTTTGATAAAACTAATAATTAAGTATCATTTTTATTGTGTAATAAGAGTTAATTTTGTTTTGAATTTTTTTCTGTTTATAGAGGTTGAACCCTTGTCGACTTCTAGGCAAAATTAATGGCTTACGGAAGGGGAATTCCCGAAGGTAATTTGTCAGGATATTTTCTGCAATAAACTTGATTAGAACTAAAACAAGAAACCATTTAGGCACTGAAACGATGGAGGGATTAATGTTAACCAAACAATTTCTCAATAATGAGCCATGTTATAAGTATAATATCGATAAAAATTTGATTTTTAAAATGAATAAAAATATGTGCAAAAAGTAAGAAATATATTTTATTTCTGATAGTCTTTATTTTGTCAGTTTACCTAGTAATATAGCTAATTTGATGACCTCGGTGGCGTAACGGATAACGCACTTTGGTACGCTTGCGGAGATCACGGGTTCGATTCCCGTCTCGCGTCTGGGTGTTTATGTATAATATGTATTTATTTTAAAAAAAAAGTATATAAGTAGTATATCAGTTGTCTAGTACCCATAACACAAGTGCTATGCTACTTAGTTTGGGACTAGATGGCACTGTGTGAATTGTCACAAAATATTATTATTTAATTGTTCCCCAACAGATTTTATACAGATTTTTTTACCTTTTGATTCAGATTTATCGAATTGGAATGTGGCAGCACTGGTCATTGCCAAGTCTAGATTTGAAACCGGAATTCCGTACGTTCGAGCTTATAAATTTGTCAATTATTATTTAAGTATAATATAATTTAGATAATTATTTTATTTTTTATTCTATAATTGTCATTAGTATTAATGTGGAAATTATTTATGTACTTTGCGACAAATACCAAATTTTAAGACCAATTAATTTTTTGACTGTCGATTCAGATAATTAAAAAATGACCATCGGTAAGTTATTTTGAAATTACCATTTCTTCTATATCAACACTGAATTTAATTATTTTCTTCTCACTCAAATTTTTACTACTCGAAATAATAATTATTATTCAGCCAAAATTTTACATCTTTGTTAATAAATATTTATTTTAGTTTTATTTATTATATAAATATATAAGTAGAATTTAAAATATAACTACATAAATATGTAGTTATATTTTAAATTCTACTTATACTTACTTAATTCTTTCTAAGTTATAAGTAGAATCGTAACTTATCACTATCTGTACATTGACCTCATGCATTTTATGTTACATAAGTAAATACTTTCCCCAACTTCGCATTATATTTTATCAGTTATAAATATATTGGGACATTTCACACAACGCCATCTAGTCTTAAACTAAGTTGCATAGGACTTGTGTTATGGGTATTATACACCTCATATACATATTATACAAAAACACCCAGACACGAGATGGAATTTGAACCCATGACTTCCTCAAGCATACTAAAATGTGTTAGCCACTACACCAAGGAGGTTGTCGATTAATTTAGTAATAAAGTACAGAATATTTTTATCTTAATATCAAAATATAATTTTTGTCTTCATTGTTATTACATTTAAAACTGCTTATAGCGACATCTTTAGAACAACACCAGTTATATTGACTAGCATCAAAGGTCCTAGCTGAATTTGCACTTCGAAAACGTCACCACAAAATTTAAGTGGTCCCTTAGATCTTGTTACAACAGATTTTGACTGTATGAAGATATATAAAATTATTCCCTGTATTAATGATAATCATCTACAATCTCTCAGCATTGTAAGTAGACTGAGAAAATATTAGTACATATGTACTAATATATATATATTACGTATTACAAATATTTATTTTTAATTTCATATATTTATTACATTTATTGTATAAAATACATAATTTACATCTACACTAATATTATAAAGAGGAAAGATTTGTATTTAATGTATTTAAATTTACATAGAAAAATGGCCAAAATATTGGATAGATTTCAATTACATTTTATAAGTTTTATTTCATTGACACTTAGACCTTATCTAAAAATAATTATTGGGATATCTTCATTTAATGTAAAGTTATAAGAAACAACACTTTTTATAAGCACTATGTGATGTGTGTTTTCTTGACACGGAGAAGTGGGGCAAGTGGTGTAGTGCGCATGCATATGAAAACTTCTCATATTTTTCGTTTTACTTTTTTCTGTTATTCCACCACCAAAGCGGGCGAGAACGGCTAGTATATGATAAGCACAAATCAACATAATGGACTTCATTAATTCTTTTTAGAAACTGTTCTGTTTATAACTACCTTGTTAATAGACCATAATTTCCAAATAGTCCATGTCATAATTTCTGGTCTTATAGAACAAATTTTCTAGGTCAAGTAACTTTATTTGGTAATATGATAATAAGTGCTTTATCATTTAATCCTAAATTGAAGGATGAATCAAAATTTATATAGTAGATAAGTAAATTACATTTACCTTGTCAACATAAAATATTATATTTTGACATTCAAAATCAATATATTTGAAGTGAAGATCATAAACTTTAATATATATAAACTGAAGACTCATAAACTGCATCAAAGTTCAGGATTACTTTGAAATGATTTTTTTAATAAGTTTGTGTACTGGAAAGGACCTAAAGACTTTTTTGAAGAAAAAACAGAAATTTAAGAAAAATTGGTATAATAAAAAAATTGGTTTTAACAATAGACACAAACTTTATGCAAGGGTTTATTTATGTTTTAATAAGGTGTATTACCTCCACGTACCCTTATTACGGATTCTAATCGGTTCCGCATAGATTTTATTAGGGTTATATTGTAGCATTGGTGCGGGAGGGCTTGGATCAACGAACGATTGGTAGAAATTTAAATTTAAACCAGTCTACGGTTTCTAGAATATACAGAAGGTTTGTGGAGACAGGTTTTTACAGAAGGAGACGTGGTACAGGCAGGACACGAGCAACCACCAGTCGTGATGACCGATTTATTGTTACAACTTCCCTGCGAACCTCACGTCAGTTAACGTCAAAACAGAGCTTAATGAAGTACGTGGAGTAAACGTGAGTGCACGAACAATAAGAAGAAGGTTAAAGGAAGCGGATATCATCCCTTTTAGACCAGCAAATGGTCCAAAATTGTCTGTAGCTCACAGACAAGCTCGCTTAAGATTTGCGCGTGATCACCTGAATTGGACAGAAGAGCAATGGGCCTCCGTATTGTTCACGGACGAGTGTAGGACATGTTTATATGGTGCAGATGGTTGCAGAAGAGTCTATCGTCGACGTGGGGAGCGATATGCTCAAAGTTTCATTGAGGCGCGTGTTCCTTTTGGAGGCGGTTCGTGTATTGTCTGGGGTGGCATATCGACGAACGGGCGAACAGAACTTGTGTTCATAGACATGGTCCGTCAAAACGGTAATAGAGGTTTGACGGCACATCGGTGCAGTCAAACCCCCAGATGTAGCGATCTACATAACAGAAATCTTAGAAGATCACGTGGTGCCTTACATGGGATTCATAGGCGAAAATTTTACTTTAATGCAGGATAATGCCCGGCCGCACGCTGCTGCACAAGTTCGACAATATTGCGAAGAGGTTGGGATACGTACAATGAATTGGCCAGCACGCAGCCTGGATATTAATCCCATTGAGCATGTTTGGGACAATTTAAAAAGAGCTGAATATGCGAGAAACCCTTTGCCCGCGACAGGGGCAGAACTAAAAACAGCACTTTCAGAAGAATGGGACAATATTCCGCCAGATCTTTTAGTAACCCTAATAAAATCTATGCGGAACCGATTAGAATCCGTAATAAGGGCACGTGGCACACCTTATTAAAACATAAATAAACCCTTGCATAAAGTTTGTGTCTATTGCTAAAACCAATTTTTTAATTTAACTAATTTTCCCTAAATTTCTGTTTTTTCTTAAAAAAGTCATAAGGTCCTTTCCAGTACACAAACTTAAACTTAAAGATATGACCCTACGCTGTTTTAAAGTTCACGAACCAATCTAGAGGTTTCAATTTAAATCTTTATAGAAAGTTTGCATACTTGGTTAAAATATTTATTTCAAAGTCGTCTATTACTTTGATGCAGTTTATGAGTCCGTCAGTGTACATTCCTTAACAGTGAGATTTGCACTTTTATTTACAGTTAAATTCACTTCACGAATGTTATAAAATAACACTACTAAAACGTGTCCATTAGAAGGAAGTTTTGATCCCGTTATTTGGTGTTTTGCGTCACCAATTAAAAATATATCCTTTTTAAAACTGTACTGTAAGAGAAAAACAACTTATAACAAGCACATCGATCGTTCGCGCACGTCCGCCGTAGTTAACAAGTATTGATAGGTTCCGATGCAAGTCTGCACGGGTTATCGTGATCCTACATAAACCAAATTTTGTTTACAATTGTTTCAACATCATTCAAACAAATTAAGAGGGTATGCGTTAGAAAAAACTTTAATTTTCTTGGGACACCCTAATGCACAACCCACGGCGGGATGGCGTGGTACATGTGTATGTCCCCATAGATGATAAGCACATCGCTGGTATACACATTAAAAGCACCCAAGTGTTTCTCTGCTGCTCGACTTCGGAACGGAGGCATGCTTTCGCGTGCCTTCTTTAAGAACCAGGGCCTGGTGAAAACGTTAATACCCCATGGTAGCGACAGCTTACACTCCACCCAGGTCACTGGCGTAATATGAAAATAGGAAAAAATACTAAAACCAGTCTTTTGTACCAATTAATAAAAATAATTCTTTGTTAATATTTAATAGAAAATCTCTCGAATCAAGAATATCTTAAAAAGAATAGAGAAAGTAGCGGAAAGATCTTTCAAGAATTTCTAATAATACTAGTATATTCATAGTCTTAAGATGTTCAACTTCACTAGTCAAGAAAATAAAGAATAATACCAAAAACACTTATGTGACAATAAATTTAAAGTAATTCTTTGGTTACAGGTATACAAACGAAGCCCAAGACTACAAATATGGCAGAGGTGAGTGATTCATACTAGAATTGTAGCGGTCTAAATAGTATTTATTTTCCAAGTGGAAAAAGGCCGCATGGGAGAATATCCCAGAGACTCCCCGTTCAATGTGCCTGAGAGCCCAATAGTCCCGTATCAGATGCACGTATTGACCTTGCATTGCTACCAATTTCTACCATTGTTATTCATCAGGAGTTGTTTTATGAATGAAAGCAATTCTAGCTTTCTTACTACTTTAACGCGTTCGTTAGGAACAGCGTTGTGAATTGTTATTTTTAAACTACCCCCATATTTACGTCTTGTCGGGTACTCAAATTTTTCAGTCATTAAATTTAAATATATTAATTATTAAAGATGACTTGCATAGAAATTCCTAATCATTAAAAATTCAATTGTTAAATATTGTTTGTCATTTATTATACCTTAATCGGACAAAGTTTTATAATTACGACAATTACCTATACTTATACACTTTGGTCATAACCTTGTCAATTTAAAACCAGTTTCGTTTGTTATTTTAATTAACTTTATATATTGATGGTATAATTATTTTATATTTATTTCTTTTAAGCTAAATTAAATATATAAATTGTATAAAGTCTGACTTTTAAATGTTTTTTTGTTTAAATTTTTTCATTTATTGAATGGGCCAATTGTAATATTCAGTCCTTGTTATTTTTTACTCGAATCCAATTATATAAATTTTTTAAATAAGTATTTATAAGGGTAGACACATATATTGCTTCTCAATAAGATGTTTATTACATCGGTATGTAAGGGTCCCCATGAAACTTTAGGCGCACAATTCTACCTCACCTGTAAGCCGGTAATATATTTATTGACCCTCCGAGGCTTGTGTGTCAGAACCAGTAATTCCTTTAAAAAGTAAAACAAGCTAAAACAAATGTCGAAATATAAATAAGAGATCGTCATTAAGAGCATATAGTGCTCGTATAGTAAACTGTTAAATAGCACAGAAGTAATGTAGAAAATAATGCGCATGATTTTATTGTGACGCGACTATCCATCGCAGCGCACTCAGAGCGATTGAAAAATGTGGTGGGGGATTTGTCCTTCCAAACGCTCCTGGTCTCAGTTCGCTCCGAGCAGTAGGAGCCGTAGGACGTATGTTCGCGTAGTCTTTTCGATCGAGTCACGATGTGACGGTACGCCATAGTTTTGTGTGCAGCTTGAGAAGAATGCGACGAAAACTCATCACATGCTTCAATAAGCCATTAAGTATGCATTTCAAGATCTCAGTGTAGAAGGTGGCACAAGGCCTTTAAGGAGGGTCGGGAGAAGGTCACCGACGAGCCTCGTTCTGGACGACAAACAACTGCCCGAACCGATGATAACGTCCAGCGTGTGCGTGAAGTTTTGAAGTCAGACCGTCGGTTAAGCATTCAGGCAATCGCTAACACCCTGAACTTGTCAAAATGAACCTTGAACTTGTACATGGGATTGTGACGGAGTATTTGCAAATGCGAAAGGTCTGTGCAAAGCTTGTGCTTGCTACTCACCAACTACCTGACCCAAAGCTAAACCTCCTTGGTGCCCCAGTCCTAGTAGCCCTGACTTGGCGCCGTGTGACTTTTTTTGTTACTCCGATTGAAAAGAGAGCTGAAGAGAGCACTGGAAGTCGTTGGAGAACATCCGAGCTCATGTTACAAGGTTCCTGTTGAGGAGTTCCAGGGTGCCTTCCAGGCGTGGCAGAATCGTCTCCGCAAGTGTATTGATGCACAAGGGAACTACTTTAAAGAATTTTAACCATTTGTACCTGTTCGGTATCGGGAGTAGAATCTTAGCACCACAAATGCACTACCACTTACCTCTTGTCTTCGTGCTGCTGGAGCTCTTCTATTAAGACTGTAGGAAGCACTGGCCCGAACTACTTTTGATTGCGCTAGTGAATGTATGGAAATATTGAAAAGAACAACGGAGATCGATGCGACGCGTCCGCAGCGTATGTTTTTGAAATGTATCGAATCGAGAGATGGCAGCGTCGTCGTAGAAGAGGGGTGGCAATACATTTGCTTAGAGACGATCAACTCGATACTAAGAAAAAATTGATTGCGCTAAGTACGCAACAGTACCCATAGGATCAATAAATCTATTTTTCCCAGAAAATGCGCTTTACTTTCAGTACCATTGCTGCGTAAATGAGTACAGTTTCATACTTTTATAAAATAATACTACATGCATAAAAGGAAAATATTTGTGGCACAGTGAACAAGGGGACCCACGCGCTGGTATAACTACTAACCCCCATGTGGTCCTCTACAACACGAGGAAAAGGGATATGCGCGTGCGCCTCCCATCCGAGCGGCGGTTGCAATACCTCTTGTCTTGCGACTCACAGCATCAGAAAATAAATTATTTATTTGTTATTAAAATTTTTATTAAAAAAAATCATGACATACACTCATCAATAAAGCGACTAATTTAGCTTTCTATGTCATTTTAAAACTTTTGTTCTAGGCAGTACAACGTGCCCGCGATACCTTTAACCGAGGTGTCACGAAACCCATAGAATGGCGTCGCAAACAACTCGAAAGCTTACTTCGCATGTACGAAGAAAACAAGAACGCAATGGTCGAAGCTCTACACAAGGATCTACGTAGAAGCAAGATGGAGGCCATCTTGCTAGAGGTGGATTACTTGATTAACGACTTGAAGAGCCTTTTGCATCACCTGGACGAATGGGCCAGCCCTGATAAGGTAAATTTTGAAATCAACAACTTTTTGCAAACGCATAGGAGTAACAGCGATCAGTGGAGGAACGAGATTTCGATATCGGATAGCCTTGGCGTGTGCGTTCCCAAAGTAAGTTGCATTGCACTTGTGTTATGGATACTAGACAACTGATATACTACATATATAGTTTTATTTTGTATATACATAAATACATATTACGCTAAATGACAATCCATACTGTGACCTTGGCAATCGTACCGAAGTACGTTAACCGTTACACCACATAGGTTTCGCATAGAATCGTGATGCTAGGAACTCTTCAGAATGGTGACTTTTGCCTCACGCTGTATACTCTACTAAACTTCTTTTTGGGAGCAACCATTCCTAAATCCAGCTGAATCCTGTTCTCTATTGCTTTGTCAAGACGTCATTTCGCTCGAGTTTGGAAATATGAATATGAATCATCCATATACAGTCCTCAGACCGCCATTGCAGGTCTTGCAAATTATGACACTTTTAAAGTTTTTAAAACTTAAATTAACCCGAGCCAAACTCAAACCACGTTTTGAGTTGTAAATAACTTGGATCGATATATTTGTAAATTATTCACGTTTCAAACACTGTTTTCAACCTAACGAAAAGTTTGACCTTTTATTTCCGGGTTAAATGGTAATATTGATTTAAAGACAGCACCATTTATACAATTTTATCGATAATGTGCTATTAGTAACATTGGCTAAGCTAATACATGAAATAGTTGTTTACCAGCTTTTATTACCTATTATGTATATGTAATACTATTTTAATGTAAATAGAAAAAAAGAAATGGTCAATCCTAATAAGGACTATGGGACAAAATTATTAAATTTGTATATTGTCATCAGGTCTTGACAAGTAAACAAAATTTTGATCGTTCAAAAAGGGTAAAAATCATGTCGGAAAATTCCGTTAAATAGATACAGGTCGAGTTAATAAAAGCGCGGTAAAAAGACGCCTTCCTAAACGCAAGATGCGCGCGCCTGCCTTGATATAATAATATATACTTTATAACTTTAAGAATATAATGTTTTATGACTTGTGTAATAAATAAATACTGGGCAATTCATACGGTGCCAGCTAGTCCCAAACTAAGTAGCATAGTACTTGTGTTAGGGGTACTAGACAACTGATATACTACTTATATACATTTTTTTTTAAATAAATACATATTATACATAAACACCCAGCCGCGGGACGGCAATCGACCACGTTACTTCCGCTGGCGTTCCGATATAGCCGTTACGCCACGGAGGTCGTCAAATCGTAATATATCTGTGCAACGTATAACTTACGTACGTACTTAGTCTAAGTTGAAAAAAAATTACATAAACTCTCAAAGTGCTTGCCATAAAAGCCGGAAAAATCCTATAAATATACTTAGAAATAAATAAATAGTCTTAGCCAAATGCTAGAAGATACCAGGTTCAGAACAGAACATTATATTGGGACCTCTGGATTCCAGTTACGGGATTACGTATATGTGGTCCGTCCAGGGGGGGAGGTCTTTAAAATATCACGATTGGTTACTCACATAGGTTTTCGTCACGTAGTCAATATCCTCTAAGGAAATCTCGCGCTTTTTCGAGCTATATGCAAATACGGTGTGCAGCGTTTAACGCTGTAGAGCAGCGTTTCTTAACCTCGGGTCGTGACCCAAATTCGGGTCGCGGGCGGTATTGGGATGGGTCGCGAAATTTTTTAAATTACGTTATGAACGCCGTAATCAGTGACATCTCGAGTCCTGACTCGGAACGCACCATAGGTTAAGTACTATGCGGGTAGTGAAGCTGAGAAGGCTCTGCTACCATTTCCAACTACTTATTTGTGTGAAGCAGGATTTTCGTGCCTTGTTGTCTTAAAAATCAAGTACAGAAATAGGCTGGATCCTCAGCATGATATGCGGTGTGCACTTTCCATAAACTTAACTCCACGTATAAATCTTGTTTGCTCAAAAATACAACATCAGGGTAGTCACTAATATTGCCGATGTATGCTTGTTTCACTTTGATTTGAATAAAGAAAAAATTAATAATGTATTTTTTTTTATATTTCATAATGACATCAATTTTAACAAACCACGGGCTTTTAGTTAATCCTATTTTTTATTATCACTGGAAGAAAAATAAAACATTAGGGTCGCGAGCATCAAATATATTTTTTAATCTTTGGGTCGTCAGTCTAAAAGGTTAAGCACCGCTGCTGTAGAGAGAGATAAATATGAACCAATATATTTTTTTCACACTGCTTAGAAAATATGATTGGAAAACAGTATTTATTAATTACTACGTGAAAACAAGAAGAAAAGGGGTCTTCTCATATACTACGGATGGTCACCAAGGGGAGGGAGGGGCGTAAAACAATAGATAAAAATAAGTCACGTGGCATGAGTACATTTCCTAACCTCACCTCAGGTACGCTGCTCAGCGCAAAGTTGGTTGCATTAAGCAGTAGCCCCATGTGGAACTTAAAATTAGCAAAATCCATTCCACCTTGAGAATTTTTTTAATGTCTAATGTAAGAAAGCCAACTGCGCACCACGAGCACCGTAAATTCTGTTTAGGATGCAGCTGGGATGGATTGGAAAATTAAAAATATTTACCTGATACATGGTCTTCTCCTCTAAATTCATTATACAAATTCAGAATCATTATTATTATTATTTCTAGATATATTAAAGATTATCTATTGATAAAATATTTATCGTATAAATGTACATTGTATGTAATTTGCTTCGTTTAAATTCTGCTTACCTTACGTAAGCGTGGATTGACGTCACGTGAACGTTTCTTCGGCCAGATATGTATAAACAACTGTTTAAAACGCCTTTCAAAAGGATATGATGGTCGAGAACTTGTTTCCAAGCTATTTACGTGATTATGAAAAAAAAATTATATACACACACATAAACCCTTCTATTTGCGTCAGGTTACTAAAAAAATAAAATTATAAAGAAAGTGTGAATATTATTATTTCTATGAACTTTTATTTTAATGATTTTTTTGTTATTATTTTTTATGTATTTTTCGTTATTTTTAATAAGTATTTTTTTTATAATTTTTGTAAAAACCCCAGTGACGCACGCCTACATTGCATAAGGTGTTGCCTAGCTAGCCGAACAGGGTACATTTATACGAAATGTACAGAAATCAATAATTGATGTAACGTTTAGCACAGAGAATATTTCCAATCGCCTTACTGATTGGAAAGTTCTGGAAGAAGAATCTTTGAGCTTACGTCAATATATAAGTTATGAAATAAACACTGGACGGCAGATAGAAAACAAACAAAACATCGCATGCATGGAATATGAGCAAGCTAAACAAGAATAAGTTGTTGGAGTCATTTAAAGGAGTCTGCCCACTACACCGTTTCATACCATGACCGTGCTAGGAACGTGCCAGGCAAAATAATATTCTTTGTATTAAAAAGTATGTGACTAAGCCCACTAGACCGTTCCGTAACCGACCAGCATCAGCACGTGCCATGCACGGAGCGTCAATAATTGTCGGCGAGAATATTTTGCCGGTGCCGATACGTTCCGTGCATGGCACGCGACGTTACCAAACCGGTGTGCGCAAGAATATACGGGTTATAACCGCGTATGATGACCGTTATAAGGGCGTTGTAAACGCCTTCCTTTACTTAGTTGTCTTGTAATGGATAAGGTTGTAGAAGATTACTTTTTAAAGGAAAAGCTTCATCTCCACACGGTGCACTTACATTAGTCCCTGGCAAAAATTTGGTTCTTGGAATATTAATTTTATTCTCGAATATAGCTTTGCCCATTATTGATTTTGACAAAGTTCTACCATCACTATCTTTTTCGAAAGCACCGACGTTTACGGCTATGAAATTATAATTAGCATCAACCAAAGCCAAAAGTACAATATAAAATGTTTTTTTTTTATAGTTAAAATACAAAGAACCGCTGTTTGAAGGTGCTAAAATACTGAAAAAACTTTCCCGTCATCATCAACTACTTAAGTGCCTAAATAATGTCCAATATTCTCCTTCTGTTTTTCGGCATAGAGTGCATGCTAACCAAAATAATGAAGTCCAAGAACCAGGATGAAAGGGCAAAGAGACAGTAAGACGATTCCTCTCCCCGCCTGTAGCAATGTAATGCCGAGAGATGTGCCGCTGCAGGATGTGGAATTTTAAAAAATGCTGAAGGGTCAGACAGCAAGTATTCTGCTAAATGTGATAGGAAGTAATGGCTGAGAAGTCGAAGACCATGGCGAAATTGAGAAAAAATTTAGTTAGTAGTAGCGGAACATCATTAAAACTGTTTTCTACGTTCAAAATAAAAATGAGCTTAAAATAAATAAAGTATTAAGTGTTATTATACATTTAAATGTACAGAGTGCGCCCAGATCGTATCACTGCTGTGTTCGGGCGGCACAAAGTTTTCACTTCACGTATATTTACGATGAAGGGTTGTAATTCTAAAGGGTCTAAGTGCCAATTTTATGTTTTAGAGATATAACAAAAAAAGGTTGTGAAATGGACAAATTAATAATTATTTATTTTTACTTAAATCAATTTAACACATCTTTTAGTTATACTATGTGAAAAAAGAATAGACACTAAAGAAAGTAATACAACATAAACATTTAGTAATTTAGAATGTCTTAAGTGCCTCAGGAAATAATATTGAAAACTGCCTTTTTATCTAACTTCATCTGTGTATGAGTGAAAAATTCAAAGTGATAGGCACTTGTATCCATTTGGATATTATTAGGCTTGGCACATAGATCGTATTTTTGTAATAATATTGATTTTATTTTTTTGGCACTTAGACCCTTTAGAATTACAACTTCGATTGACGACCTCTGTTGCGTAACGGATAACGCACTTCGGTACGCTTACGGTGGTCACGGGCTCGATTCCCGTCTCGCGTCTGGGTATTTATGTACTCGTATAATACGTATATATTTACAAAAAAAAGTATATAATCAGTTGTCTAGTACCCATAACACAAGAACCACATCCTTTGGGACTAGTTGGCGCTGTAGGAATTGTCACAAAATATTTAATTTGAATAGAAATTTATTTTGAACTTTACAAAATGTATCAACAAATAAATACGAGTACAACATTCACGAAATTTTGAAAGCCTAACAATTTTGTAAGACACTTAATTTCAATGTATCTTTGACAGCCATCGAAAAGCTTCGTGAACATGTTAGACGAAGTGGTCATCTATAAGGATCCGTACGGGGTGGTGTTGATCATCGGGGCTTGGAACTATCCCCTACAGCTGCTCCTCTTGCCGTTCAGCGGCGCGATCGCGGCTGGCAACACTGTCATTTTGAAACCAAGTGAACTATCAGTGGCTTGTGCGGAATTCGTGGCCCAAACGCTGCCCAAGTATTTAGACAATGTAAGTATATTCATTAATCTTTAACACTTTATTCTTTTTACTGTCCTTATACTATACTATTTGACCCGGCAAACGTTGTTTTAAAAAAAAAAGTAGCCTATGCCCTTCTCCAAGGTCTAATCTATGACTATATCGAAATTCATCAAAATTGGTTCAGCGGTTTAGAGACAAAGAAATACTTTATTTGAAGAAATAGCGACGCACTTACATTGCTTACATATATTTATAAATAGTATTAGTTATTTGTAAATTTGTACGCCGCATTTTCAGCAAACAAGGCTTGCACTCAGCTAGTTGCTGTGTCGGAGTTATATCCGACACAACGCAGATTTTCAGTGAAAACCTTTTCCTGTATCAAAAACGACCCGAATAAATTTATTAACTAAAATTATAACTATATAATTAATAAAATATAATAATATACATAAGTAAATAATAAATATTTCATAAACTTTATACTTAAAATACATAAAAACTACTAATACTTGTCTAATAAAGCTATATTGTCACATCCTTGTGTCGATTTATCATATGATCGAATATAGTCCGATACCTATATCGATTACCGGTGATTTGTCATGGTCTTTATGGCTGGCTTAGGCGACTCTCTCGCGTTTATAATATTAGTTAGAATTATATGAGATCGGCATAACATATTAGCTCCTTCCACTCACCTGTTAGCCGTCATCTCAACATATACACCCTTTTCCGTAATGATAATCTTTTACGCAATCCTTCCTTCCACCTTTTCAAAACTGTTTTTTTAATAATAAATTCACTGGGACGATTCACACAGCGCCATCTAGTCCCAAAGTAAGTAGCATAGCACTTGTATTATAGGTACTAGATAACTAATATATTACATATATTTTTCTTAGGCTCTCTAGATGCTCATGTTTAAGTTGGGGTGTTCAAAATGAAAGTATTACAAAACATTTGTGTCTCTGCAAGATCTTGAGCATCTCTTTATGTGAACTAGCGGTGAAAGAAATTTTACCCTTTACTTGCTCCAGCTACTGAATCAGCTTTATCTAATAAAAGAAACTGTCAGAGCCTTCATGAGTCTTCATAGACTCCGTCGAGATTTTTAACCAGTCACTGACAAAGTTTAGTTTATTCTATGGAACAACAGACAGGCTGACGAATGTAAGCGGCGCCAGGGGTACCGGTAACACGCTACCGCCCGGTTAGAGGAACTGGAACCTGTGTCACTTATGCCGAAACATAACACAAGGTTGCTATGGGGGGCATATTTAGAAAGGAATGGTACCCATTCAGACGGGCTTAGTTAGGGTTGTTTTGTCGCCTTTTACGACAGACCGCCGCAAATATTAAAATTGTCTATTTTTTTAAAGGATGCATTCATCGTGGTGGAAGGTGGACCGCAGGAAACTTCGGAACTTCTGAAGCAGAAGTTCGATTACATCTTCTTCACTGGAGGAACCAACATTGGCAAAATCGTTTACGAAGCGGCCACTAAACATTTGACACCTGTCACTTTAGAACTTGGCGGTAAAAGGTAATCATTATCATCAAGCCTTAAATTGTAAATGAACACTAAATTTTTGCGACCCTTTTTTTATTGCTGTAGGACAGCAGACAGGCTGACGGCCCGCTTAGAATTTAGCTGTTACCGTCGCCTATGGGTGTTAGCAACGCCAATGGCATCGCGAACACGCTGCTGTCCCACAAGGGTACAGGAACTTGAGTCACTAATGCTGGAACACAACATAAAGTTATTATGGCGGCATACTTAAGACCAAAGGTGGTCGCCATCCAGACGGGCTTTTACGACATGCCGACCCCGGCCGCAGAGGTCATAGACGGATGGATATAGATCTACTCATCCGTATTTGTACGTTCATTGCTACCCACATCACATTTACTCCGTGCAGGGGCGGAGTAGAATACTGACCCCCTGCGGCCTTTGTCGACCTGTGAAAAGACCACAAAACAACCCTGGCTAGATGGTATAACCCTTAGCGCGTCTGAATGACAACCACCCCTAGTTTAAAAATATGCCGCTATAATAACCTTGTATTGTGTTTAGTTATTAGTGACGAGGTTCTACTTCCCCTACGTAGACGGTAGCCAGGGGCATCCTGGCGTATCTAAAATCCACAGGCTTACGGTGGTGGTCGGTGGGCCGTCAAACTATCTAGTATCCCACAGCAATAATAAAATTAGAGACAAATTGAATGGTAAAAATGGATGTTTGTAACGCTAGGGACACCGCGAACACGCTACTTTTTCGCCTTTCACGACAGGCAACTGCTGGCCGCTTTCTTTTCTTGCTAAGCCCCTGCACAGAGTAAAGGGCGACATATTGTCATACTTGTTACGAAAGGTAACAAGTATGACAATAAAACATAAAACCATTGATTTGACGACCTCGGTGGCGTAACGGATAACTCACTTCGGTACGCTTGCGGAGGTCACGGGTTCGATTCCCGTCTCGCGTCTGGGTGTTTATGTATAATATGTATTTATTTACAAAAAAAAAAGTATATAAGTAGTATATCAGTTGTCTAGTACCCATAACACAAGTGCTACTTAGTTTGGGACTAGATGGCGCTGTGTGAATTGTCACAAAAATATTATTATTATTATTATTTATTATATCGAAGATATCTACAATATCAACTGTAACGATATTTATTGTAATATATTACATTCATATTTAAATGAGATTTACAAAAGAATACAAATGATTTCAACCTCTGGACTCTGAACTCGAGTGTTTACAGTGAGCATTATTATTAATACATATTAAGAGTGAGTGACACAAATAATATTATTACCTGTGTAGTTTTGCTTTAATATTCAGTATACTATGCAGATGACAGCGTGTTAGCAGTGCCCTTGACATAGCAAACATTCATAGGCGACGGTAACTGCTTACTTTTAAGTGGGCCGTCAGCCTGTCTGCTGTTTCGCAACAATAAAAACTGTTTTATGGATGAAAAAGGCCCTCCCTATACGCCCTTGCACGTGTATATATATATATATATATATATATTTTTTTTTTAAACAAAGGCATCTAGTCCCAAACTAAGTAGCACTTGTGTTATGGGCCCTAGACAACTGATATACCGCTTATATACTTGTTTTTTTGTAAATAAATACATATTATACATAAACACCCAGACGCGAGACAGGAATCGAACCCGTGACCTCCGCAAGCGTGCCGAAGTGCGTTATCCGTTATGCCATCGAGTTCGTCAAATATATCTATATTTATCCCTGCAGGGGCGAAAGAAAACTGATATACAACAAAACAACCCTTAGCTACGGCCCCAAGCCCGTCTGGATGGCGACCGCCTTTGGTCTATAAGTATGCCGCCATAATAACCGTGTTGTGTTTTGTGTTCTGACATTAGTGACCCAGGTTCCTTAACTCTATGGATCAGCACCGTGTTTGCAGTGTCCCTAGTGTCGCAAACATCCATAGGCGACGGTACCGGCTTACTATTAAGTGGTCCGTCAGCATGTATGTTGTCCCTTAGCAATTAAAAAATGATGACATTGTAACTACAACGCATATGCAGCACCGAATGTTTATTTTTTTATTGTGAGAACTTAACAAAATGTATTTGATTTTAGTCCAGTCTACGTTGACAATACAGCCGACATATATATTACAACAAAACGCATCCTCTGGGGCAAATTCATAAACGCCGGTCAAACGTGCATCGCTCCCGACTACGTCCTCTGTACTAAAGAAGTGCAGGAGAAATTCATTCAGGAAGCCAAGAAAATACTTCTAGAGTGGTACGGCGAGGAGCCCCAGAAGTCACCGGACTTCTGTAGGATTGTTAATAGTAGACATTTTAGGTAAGATTCTAATATTATTTTTGTCATTAATGAAGTCTCCGCACATAAAAAAAAAATAATGTTTACTATACTCCGGACGCCGAGCAGGAAAAATGTCGATGTGTGTGTGTAAAACGATTAAATATATTAATAAAATATTTCCAGCCGTTTGCAAGCATTGATCGATGCTAGCAAAGAAAAAGTGGCAATCGGTGGCACATACGACGCCAACGACAAATACATCGGACCAACGATATTGACCAATATCACGGAAGGGGATAAAATTATGGAGGACGAGATATTTGGCCCTATTTTACCGATTGTCCCCGTAGAAAATGCTTATGAAGCTATTAAGTTTATTAATGCCAGGTAAGTTAAGTTATTGTACTTAATAATGCATAATTATAAAATCTATATTTAATATTTTCTATCAAAAATGTTTACATATAAAAAAAACGCTAAATTAGCTGAACCCGTATGACAACGCTTTTTACAAACATTTTACTAATGCATACATCGAAACCAAGACAAACTCTTCATGGAAAATTCATAGATGTGGTCGTAAAAGACAAGACCGAAGATTTCATAGCCAGCTAAACCAGCTGTATTCTCGAATATTTATGTACATCATTCATAATAGAATAATTTTTCTCCGTGCAGAGGCGAAGTAAGAATACTAACCCCTGCGGCCGGGGTCGACCTGTCGTAAAAGGCGACAAAACAATCCTACTACGTAGTAAGGCCCCAAGCCCGTCTGAATGGTAACCACCCTTGAACTTAAGTATGCAGCGATAATAACCTTATGTTGCGTTCCGGCATTAGCGACCCAAATTCCTGTACCCTTATGCGACAGCAACATGTTCGCGATGCCACTGCTGTTGCAAACATCCATAGGCGACGGTAACTGTTAAATTCTAAGCGGGCCGTCAGCCTGTCTGCTATCCTAAAGCAATAAAAAAAATTATACAAATTTTCCCTAAAATAAAGCTAAACTATTGTTTGATACCTAAAGCAGTACGAATGTACTATCAGTTAATAGAAAAAAAATCCATATATCAATTGAATCATATTTGAGGTTCTTACTCATAATGAAAGAAAGCGACAGCATTTGTGATTGTTTAGACAAATTCAAAATGCATGCAACAAATGGACAATATTTTTTCTGATTTAGTTTTAATTTAAATAATGTTCATAATTTACATGACAGTGCAAATCTATGGATGCATATTTATGGTTTATTCTCATATTATTCACTTACTTGGGAAATTAATTACTCAGTTTGCACAAATAGTCATTTCAGCACAATCATGATAATATTGATTCACAATACATTAATATCATTTTTACATGAGATTTTTCTTAACCTAAGTAAGTTTTAAATTTATAAAAAATATTATAATAATGAACACTATATTGGATTTCATATAATTTTGTGGGTATTATATTGTCATATTATCGGGAATCATGGACTTTTAATTTTTACAGCTGTGATGTTACTTTATATTTATTATCTTATTATTAATAATTATGAGTTTTGTTATTTTATATGTTACACTTCCAATTGTTTGATCATTTAACAATTATGCTAAAAGATCACTATGTATGAATAGAATCAATTCGTCTTCACATCAATTGAATTATACATTCTGTTGTAAATAAATAAATTGAATTTTAATCATAAAGTATGTCATCATTAAAAAAATATGTTTAAATGGGGCATATGTTTGACAAACCCATATCTGAAATAAGGCAAAAAAAATGATCAAATTTATAGCTGACATTTGACAAATTTTATAATGAAACGTTTATTTTTGAAAAAAAGTGACAGGTGTCTTTTAACGGCTCTCACGTATCCGCGAAATTTAATTTTAGATTTTAGTTATTCTGCAATTCTAGGTCAAGTTTTAGTTTGTTTTTGTGTTGGTGGCGGTTCTTATTTACGTATAAATATATTTTGATAAGTTATATAATATGTCGATCTCGATTGGGGAAAATGTACCGCCAGATAAAGGTGGGAATATAAATATGGGGGAATAGGCAGAAAGTATAAATCCCTCAGATAAAACAAATTTAAAACGCGTTAGAGATTCTTCTTCAGGTTCACCACAAAAAAGAATAGTACCCCCTTATTCATCTTCGCAGCACACGTTCACAATACCCGGATACGAGTCAAACTCCGAGCTAAAGTACTCTGAGCTTGACAGTGGTCCTTTCCTTGTGCATGTTGCTCGTACAGAAACTGATATATCGTCATCCCTTAATAGTGCTCTCAAATTAGCTCAAATTATTTACAAAGCCAAAGTTTCGGGAATTCAGGATATAAAAAGTTTAGGAAGAATTAAGATCTCAGTACATTTTAGAATCACTAGTCTAAAACATTTTGTTTCCCTGGAACCTGATATTAATTTCTCGAAACCTTGATTTTGCCGCCATAAGTTTCTGCCTAAAAATGTTACTTCCACCATTATTCGTTTACGATTGGGTCATGTTGGTTCTCCAGTTTTTCTTGCTAAAATAAGGGTACGGAACCATTATTTTGCCCAAAAATCTCAACCCACATTTATGAATTTCTTCCTACAGATATCCCTCGCCCTATTAATGTAAATTACATGTTAACTCTTGTCCATACTAAATATATTCTCTAGTTTTGTGTAAGTTTTTAATTTAAAATAGTATTTATTTATAAGACGACCTCTTGGCGTAACGGATAACGCACGTCGGTACGCTTGCGGAGGTCACGGGTTCGATTCCCGTCTCGCGTCTGGGTGTTTATGTATAATATGTATTTATTTACATAAAAAAAGTATATAAGTAGTATATCAGTTGTCTAGTACCCCTAACACAAGTACTATGCTACTTAGTTTGGGACTAGATGGCGTTGTGTGTAATGTCAAAAAAAAATCTTATTATAATTTCTAACAAATACAAATAGTGTGTGTCCTCAGGATTCCAGATAACGTTAACTTTCACACAGTTTCTTTTTTTTATAATAATAATCTGTCACTTTTTTAACTTCGATACTGGCAAAATCGATGCTAGAGGCATTATTTCGCTGTTTCGTGTCATTATTGATTTACAAGATATAACCAAACAATTTTCTATACAAAGTTATATATTGTCCTAATTTTTAACTCTTTTATTGTACAGAGAACTAAAAAAAATATTATAGAAATTCTCTAGCGATGCCCTCGAAACAAAACTGTGAGTGCCGTCTACAGAAACGAGTTCTACGATATTTATCACATAGAAATAACAATTCAGTTACTTCAACTGCCACAATATATACAGGGTTATTGGTAATTCGACGTATTTCCGTTAGGAAGTGATAGAGGTGACTATCTGTTTGGGTTCGGTGGGTTTTTGAAATAAGAACTCTTTGAAAACTTTGTTTTTCTTTTCTTAACCTGCCAGTTTACTTCCTGCATTTAGTATACGCATTAAACCTATTTGCAAGATATTCAAACAGCTGTTTTAAGTTTAGTTCGAATACGAATTTCCGTCTGCTTCCTTTGTGATCTTTTTTTTTTCAGTTTCTCTGAAATAACTTCCTAATTGTTATGCATTATTGGAGAGCTAAGAAAATGGTTGTTTTTAAAAAAAAGTACAAGCCAAGTTTCATAAGCTTTTTTTTGTAAGGCATATTAGTGGAAAAAAGAAAAAATCTTAAAAAAACACTGAAATAATATCGTTTTACATCTCTCATTTTTAAATTTGGACCGATAATTGTTGTTTTAATATTGATAAATATTAATCAGTGTTTAATTGTTTTTATAAATCAGAAGAAAGTATAAGATTTAAATTGATACTTTTTTTTAAATAAATTTTTGTTGCCTTTTTGACTTATTTTGAAAAAAAAGCTACAAACATGATTACTCAAAAACGATTCACTTTTACATAGTGCATACGGGGGTTAAAATTATCGCAAATAGTCACCCCTATCACCTCCTAACGAGGAATACATCGAATTACCAATAACCCTGTATATTTATTTATTTTGACTAGCCGAAGTCAAACAATATTAATGTAGACCCCGACCGCAAATTAGTACACGCAATAGCTAGTTACGATTCCCCACAATGTACACATTAGCTATTTTGACACCGGCGATCAATTTCAGGGCTCATCCATTGGTGCTTTACGTGTTCAGCAAACAAAACAACATACAAAAATTGTTCACTGAACAAACACGTTCAGGCAGTATCAATATGAACGACACAATCATGTTTTACGCCGGTATGTTATGTTGTTGGCGGTTTTATTTATTTTTCATTTTTACATGCGCTTCATTTAAATTATTTTTAAGATATAATTAACCAATACTTTAGTATAATCAAATTTTAGAATTAAATTTGTATATAATTCTTACATGTGATTATATTATATGCTTATACATACAATGGTGGTGTTGGCATTATAGGATATGCATTATAGAGCTATACGGTTATGGTATTTCTTTTTGGTATTGGTCTATTATCTATCACACATTCAAACACAGAGTAAAAATCTACCTTGATACTGTAAATAGAGAAACTTGTAAATGAATATACCTTTAAGCTTATTATAAGCATTAGGTTAAGCTTTCCTGTTTAGGTTTGCCAAGTGTTTTCTATCTGTATTTCTAGATATATAAAATTCCTACATTTGTAATTTTGAAGCGTTTATACAGAACATTAAAACTTGTATTGTGTTCCGGCATAAATGACGGCAGCGTGTTAGCGGTGCCCCTAGCTCCGCAAACATCCAGAAGCAACTGCCGTTTATTAAAATCACTTATATGTTTTGTAAATTAATATATATATTATATATAAACATCTAGAGTAAAGAACTGAAATCAAAGATACCATTATGGCCGTCAACGTATTTTTTTTTATTTGATTCAACATAATTTTAACAGTTAAATTAAACCTTGGCAAACTTATACTCTTCTAATAATAACTTCAAACGATAATAATAACAGAGGTGGTGGTCTTTGTTTATGCATGTAGAGAGAAGCCGCTAACGATGTACTTGTTCACGTCGAGTGATAAGGTGCAGGCTAGTTTTGTCGAAAACATCAGCTGCGGAGGGATGTGCATCAACGATACTATGATGCAGATGGCAGGTTTGGACATGAGCTTTTATTAATAAAAAAAAAGTTTATCTTTACATAAAACTTTGCATAGACTATCACTTAGGTATTAGTTAGTCCCTTTAAGTGTCTTCAACGTTAATGTTATTAACATATTATAAATGTTGACGACTACCTTCTTATATGAAACACGTAATAAAATTGTTAAAAAATATACTAGAAATAAAAAACCCGAACATGAGTTTAATAATCGATTGTTTTTACTTTGTATGCGCTATCTTCTATTATAAGTGTGCTAATAATTATCAATGTTAATTTAAAAAAAAGAAAAAAAAGATACAAATTAGTTGGAAAATCATGGAAGGATCTTTTGTAAAAATTATGTGAAAAGTAAAATTATGATTTTATGAAAAAAAAGCTATTTCTTATGAGGGCTAGCTTTTTGTACTAATTCTATACTAGAAATATATAATAATATATATTTTCTTCAATTTCTATGAATGATAAAAATAAAATAATATTTTTAGTTACAATAATAACTGTTTCCTTGAATTTGAATTGACATCATAATTATAGCATGCATTTGTATATAAAACTAACATTGTATTATAGTTTTGTTTTTATATTAAATGTTTATTTTAATTTGAAAAATATGATGTATCGTTTTAGAGAATTTTAAAGGATATTTCCATTACACTGACAGACTCATAAACTGCATCAAAGTTCAGGATTACTTTGAAATGATTTTTTTTAATAAGTATGCAAACTTTCTATACAGATTTAAATTGAAACCTCTAGATTAGTTCGTGAACTTTAAAACAGCGTAGGGTCATATCCTTAAGTTTAAGTTTGTGTACTGGAAAGGACCTTATGACTTTTTTGAAGAAAAAACAGAAATTTAAGGAAAATTGGTTTAATTAAAAAATTGGTTTTAACAATAGACACAAACTTTATACAAGGGTTTATTTATGTTTTAATAAGGTGTATTACCTCCACGTGCCCTTATTATGGATTCTAATCAGTTCCGCATAGATTTTATTAGGGTTATTAAAAGATCTTGCGGAATATTGTCCCATTCTTCTGAAAGTGCTGTTCTTAGTGCTGCCACTGTCGTGGGCAACCGGCAAAGGGTTTCTCGCATATACAGCTCTTTTTAAATTGACCCAAACATGCTCAATGGGATTAAGATCCGGGCTGCGTGCTGGCCAATTCATTGTACGTATCCCAACCTCTTCGCAATATTGTCGAACTTGTGCAGCAGCGTGTGGCCGGGCATTATCCTGTATTATAGTAAAATTTTCGCCTATGAATCCCATCTAAGGCACCACGTGATCTTTTAAAATCTCTGTTATGTAGCGATGTGCAGTCAAACCCCCTCTATTACCGTTTTGACGGACCATGTCTATGAACACAAGTTCTATCGATGAACGGTTCATCGATATGCCACCCCAGACCATACACGAACCGCCTCCAAAAGGAACACGCTCCTCAATGCAACTTTGAGCATATCGCTCCCCACGTCGACGATAGACTCTTCTGCAACCATCTGCACCATATAAACATGTCCTACACTCGTCCGTGAACAATACGGAGGCCCATTGCTCTTCTGTCCAATTCAGGTGATCACACGCAAATCTTAAGCGAGCTTGTCTGTGAGCTACAGACAATTTTGGACCATTTGCTGGTCTAAAAGGGATGATATCCGCTTCCTTTAACCTTCTTCTTATTGTTCGTGCACTCACGTTTACTCCACGTACTTCATTAAGCTCTGTTTTGATGTTAACTGACGTGAGGAAACGATTTCGCAGGGAAGTTGTAACAATAAATCGGTCATCACGACCAGTGGTTGCTCGGGTCCTGCCTGTACCACGTCTCCTTCTGTAAAAACCTGTCTCCACAAACCTTCTGTATATTCTAGAAACCGTAGACTGGTTTAAATTTAAATTTCTACCAATCGTTCGTTGATCCAAGCCCTCCCGCACCAATGCTACAATATAACCCTAATAAAATATATGCGGAACCGATTAGAATCCGTAATAAGGGCACGTGGAGGTAATACACCTTATTAAAACATAAATAAAACCTTGCATAAAGTTTGTGTCTATTGTTAAAACCAATTTTTTAATTAAACCAATTTTTCTTAAATTTCTGTTTTTTCTTCAAAAAAGTCTTAAGGTCCTTTCCAGTACACAAACTTAAACTTAAGGATATGACCCTACGCTGTTTTAAAGTTCACGAACCAATCTAGAGGTTTCAATTTAAATCTGTATAGAAAGTTTGCATACTTATTAAAAAAAATCATTTCAAAGTAATCCTGAACTTTGATGCAGTTTATGAGTCCGTCAGTTTATATACAAAGATCTTTGTCTGTCTGTTAAATTTCAGGTATAAAAAATACAAATATGAACACAATTAACAATATAACGACGCGTTATATTGCATTTTTATACGCGTCACTATTTCAAGGAATAACAACTCTTGCTTCTGCTCGGTATAGTTTTATACTTTTAATTTTTGATTTGTTGCTTTGCAGTGGGTCTAGCTCGTCCTGGTGGAAGCGATTTTTAAATAACATGCTATATTAACTGTATTTATTATGTTACAGTTGAGTCTTTACCTTTTGGAGGTGTTGGCAACAGCGGTATGGGTGCCTACCACGGCAGAGCCACATTTGACACGTTCACACACAAAAAGAGCTGTCTCATCAAGAATTTCTCGGCTCTCGGAGAGAAGTTAGGATCGTAAGTATTATTTTTTGCCGATTGCATAAAAGGCTTCGGAAGCCTGGTGTGTGTAGTAAAGGCTCTCATACATCAGCCTAGGTAAAGTCCTCTCTTAGTCCATGTCAATTCTATGTTTAGTTGTAATTCTTTGTAGGAAAAACTGAACAGTGGACTTAATTTACTACCTATAAGCTAACGAAAGCAGTAATCCATTTGCTTATAAGACACTCTATGAACGAGATACATGACCCTATTTTTTTTTTTTTTTGTTGATCGTAATACCATAAGGATCGTATGATATTAAAATTTTAGTATTATTTTTATGAGATAAATAAATTTAGTTAAGCATGTTACCAAAAATCTAAATATATAGTAGTTAGCTTTATATACCCATAAGTTTTAACCGTAGCGTTGTTTTTCATTTATTTTTTTTTTATTTTTTTCTGTGTTTGAATATGTTTACACTTTGCTAGTAATTAATACATATATTGATACTTCGTAATCACAACAATGAACAATTATTGTGATTTTATTTGATAAAAAACATATTTAATTTTATGTTACTTTCATGTCTCTATTTATTTACTCGTTACATAAAAGCTAAGTTATCACTTCCCAGAGGACGCTACCCGCCCTACACTGAGGGTAACTTGAAATTCATCACGACCCTCCTCAAGAAGCGCCACGGTCCCTCTCTCAAGTTCTTGCCATACGTTCTGGCCTTCGCCCTCGGTGCGGGTCTCTCTTACGGCATCTTCACATGGCAGAAGGTAAAGAAGTGAACAAAAAAATTCTATATTTTTTCGTGCAAATTATTCATAGCGTCGGCTTAATTTTCAGAATGCGTAACTCTATTTGGATAAACTTTACAGGAGCAAGTAAAAACTTTGTTTTTGCTATGCACGGGAATTATTTTAATCATAACACTGTCACTCATAACAAATTAGTCACATCTTTGTAGAACATACGAAGTAATCCAACAGATAGGCTTCAAAATACTCCACTAGCCATTCAGTTAAATTTAAAAGTCTTATTTCGATATTTTGTGGAGTTACGCATTCTAATATTAAGTCGACGATATTAGAAAACTGTTGTAACCCAATGATATTCAATATAACAAAATTAACCTTCCGAATAACCATTTATAAAACAAAAAATACTCTTATATTCAATACATTTGATTGTATTAATATTTAATGTTATGTCAATTTTCTCCATGCAGAGGGGGAGTACGAATACTAACCCCTGCGGCCGGGTTCGGCCTGGTAAAGCCTTGATGGCAACCACCCTTGATCTATAAGTATGCCGCCATATTAACATTGTGTTGTCTTCCGGCATGAGTGACCCAGGGTCTTGTATCCCTGTAGGACAGAAGCGTGTTCGCGGTGCCCCTAGTATTGTAAACATTCATATGCGGTAACGGCATACTATTAAGTGGGCCCTTAATCTGTCTGCTGGTCGTCAACAATAAAAAAAATAACAAAATAAAACCAAAATGCAAAACACAATAGGTACATAGGTTTTTTCACATACACGGTCGAACCTTTGGGTGGCTTATATCTCGGAGCTCACGTTTTAGGATTAGTCAAAAGTATTCTTAGTGTATTTAAACGGTTAAAAAATTATTCCGTACTGTTTTTGCGATTGTTGACCTTTGCGACCCTCACATTAGGCCGGTGCCTGGTCTTTTTTTTTTGCTCACCATAAGCAAATATCGTGATTCACGTAATTGTTTTATATTATTATTTTTCTAATATATTGAAATTATGCCGATCTTTATTTTTTATATTCAAACCAGTAGTGTTTGAAATACTCTATGGATATCTTTATTTAATTACTCATAATTCTACACATCCGAGACGTTTAAATGCCATATATTTTTTAAATTTATTAGTTATTAATTATTTTGATTAAACATTTAAGTAGTGCATTCTTTAAAGTTAAATTGTATTTTTTTAATGTAACACATAAATCTTTACTATATAGGTGTAAGCCATTTATTCATTTTAATGATAGTTTTAGTGACGAAGTTAAAAGACACTCCAGAAAATTGTAAATTAAAATTTCTCTTAATTTCGCCTGTTAAACTGTTTTATACAGTCCATATAAAATAGTTTATGATTGAATAGAAAAATCCAATTAGTTGCTATTTTTATTAGGAATTTTAAATAATTGTTTATTGTAGTAAAACATTTATTACTTTCTATTATATTATGTAATTAATTAGTTACCGTGTTTTATACATACGATCCCGCGATATTGCTATTTGCGCGTAAGAATTGATTTAAGCATATTTTTGTCATATACGTGTATATGTGTATAATGTATATTTATTACCGTACCATAAAGTGATTTTTAAATCGAATATTTGTTTTATTTGTAATTTCCCGAGGAACCCATATAGGTCCTTATTAAATCAAGTTATACCAAAAAAAAATTAATTCCACATAAAGGGCTTTATTGATAATGATTGTTATTTATACATCAATTATATCACTTTAATGAATGCACTACTTTAATTCAAAATTATATTTAAAATTGTACATGAATTAATAAAGAGCCAACCCTGAGCAATAAAAGCATTGCAAGCATTTTTTTATAGCGACAATGTTTGTGTCACTGATTTACCAAGATCCAAAGAAAATCCGTGTGAAAAGCCTGTTGATGGTAGTAAATAACAATATATTAATAAACTTTTGACCCGTACTTTATACAAATTGTCTGCTAACTTGTAATTGCAAGCATTGGAATTACAAGTAATAATTGTTTCATGATAATGAATGTGTTATACTATAGACAATACAGAGCTTGGATAATAATAACAACTGTCAACAAACGTTTGACAGTTCGCAAGTATTTTGTCTATGGAGGGTATAGGAGGAGATTCTATAGGGAGAGTAGTTGAGTTTCCTGTTGTACGCTGTAAATTATATATCAATATTAAACTAAGTAATGTATTAATTATATTAGTGTATGCTTTGAATGTAGCTATGGGTGACGAATCGAAGTATGCGGAGTAAGTTAAAAATTCTCTATGCTACTCTTAACACCTATAGGCGCGTTCCTTTAAAATTTGCGATTGTGGCGCCAAACTTTTGAAACATGATTCTCCCTTTTTTTTGGGAGGTGGAAATGCTTGACGCACACCCCGCTGCGTGGGAATTTGCGGCGGAGTAGTGTGGGACTCCCCTTGCAATGCGCCCGTGCATCTCTGGGGACGTATGGGTTTCGCGGACCTCTTCAAATCCGAGGGGGTGACGAGCCCCGGCATCGTCTTCCTCACGCAGGTGTGATATGGTTGCACGCCCCTCTCGGCCATGTGTGTGCAAGCTGCGGCCCTTTCCCAAGGGGCCGCGCCCACAACCGATCACTAGGGCGGCTAGAGGTCTGTCGCCAAGCTCCGGCGACGAGTGGCCCTGCGTGAGCAGGGGGGATACTTAGCGCGCTCCTTCTCCCTAGAGATGATTCTCCTTAGCCCTACCCACCGTAATTTCGACAATAACAGCATATGCCTTATCTTATATCGATTTTAACTGTCTAAAGTAGAATTTTTTTCTTTTCTTCGTGCAGGAGCGGAGCAAGAATACTAACCTCTGCGACCTGGATCGGCCTGTCGTAAAAGGTGACCAAGCAACCCATCCTACGTGGTAAAGCCTCAAGTGCGTCTGGATGGCGACCACCCCTGGTTTATAAGTATGCAATAACCTTGTGCTGTTTTCCTGCATTATTGACCCAAGTTCCTGTACCCCTATGGGAGAACAGCGTGTTCGCGGTGCCCCTGGCGTAGCAAACATCCATAGGCGACGGTAATTGCTTACTGTTAAATGGACTGTCAGCTTGTCTGGTATTCCTCAGCAATAAAAAAAACTTCTAAAAGTGGTGGAAGATTCAATACCATAAATGACGTTATTTCATCAATTTACAGATGGCGTCTGAAGACTTGTAAGGGGCGACTGAGGCTGGGTTACATATTTGTAAAACTAAATTGTGATAATAATACTTTTAATTCACAAATTCATCTGAGTAAAGAGTGCAATTAAACTATCTATATATTGTATAATTAAAATGTCTTTATCTGTAATACCACAAACCTAGTTCGGTTTTTAATATATGTCGTTGTCAAACCAATATCTGCTATGTGCACTTTATGACATTTTGACTATTATAGTATATAAACTAGTCATAGTTTGCCAACCAAACTTTGATATATAAAAACCGAATCATTACATAACTTTAATATAAATCACTTTAAAAGTAGTTTCTTATATAATTTTAAATAAGAATGTTTTTATTCCATATCTGAAAGTCTAACTTCTTGCACATAGCTGATATTAACTTGACAACGACGATATGTTCATCTAAGATGGTTACAGTGAATGTATTCACAATAGAAAAAAAATCCGACAAGTTCCCGCCAAAAGTCGTAAAGTAAAAATTATACTATTTTTATTGTCATGCAGACAAAAGTTTGTTTAACTTTATTGAGTTTGAATGCACTATTTACTCAGATTATTTTAAATCCTACACTTACAGTGCCTTCTAGCCTTAGAAAAAATAAAGAACTGTACATATGTTAACATGTTATGAATTTATCCATAAAGGTATATTAGTTTTAGAAGTGCAAGTAATAATAGAAAGCTTTATAACTATGCCATAATTACTGAAAAAAATACGTATTTGAATTTTATTTTTCAGTTTCTTTGTAGTTTGTAATTTATTAACATTACTCAAAGAAGACAATGACGTATTTGTTAACAAATAATATAAAATATTCTAAGACGCATCACGGTAATGCATCGCCGCACTGAGGAACTTCGATATCCCGACATAATTTTTTGTGAATGATAAATCGATAAGGAACTGTTTAGTTTCTTTATTTCTTCTAAGCATTTATATTTTGTATATTTTGGGGTGCTAGAAACATTTAAGTTTCACTGAGAAGTAGACTAAACGACTGGACCAATTTTGATGTTTTTTTTTTGTGTGTTCAAGTGGATTCGAGAATGGTTCACACACAATTGGATGGATGAACAATACAGGATGGGTTTTATTAATATTTTTTATTTGTGTCTATGATACATATATCGAGAGTTACGCACTAAAATACGCTGATTTCATCTCATAATATAAATATTTACTTTTTAGTGAAAAAAATAGGGCTGGGCTATATATTGTTAGATTTAAATGGTGTATATGTAAAATATTTTTTTATTTTATGTTATGTTATTATTTTATTGTGCATACTAAAACAGCATACATAAAAGAACTTGTATTGCAAGGACAGATATATGGTATAAATAAATATATTCTATATATTGAACAAATAATATAACTGTTAATTAATTCCTAATTCAAATATATTTTTACCAAATACAAAAACTGGACATGTTAAGTAAAACTTAACTACAAAAAATAATTGATCTTATAGCTTTATTTCGTGCCTGGTCAGTTTTTGTTAGAAAGATATTTATTAAAATTAAATAATTCGTATATTCTATCTATTGAAGTATACAAATGAAAATTATTTTGTTTTAACATGTAGGAAATTATGTCAAAGAAAATAGCACTGTTATTATTAAGGTAAACATTGTATCACTTGTTATTTTTTCAATAAAATAAATAATATAATTGGTTTTTTATTTAAAATATCTCTCAATAATGCAATATATGTTAGGGAGCGTTTAAGTATTACGTAACGCATTTGGGGGGGGGGGTCTTTTAAAACGTTACGATTCGTTACAGGGGCGGGAGGTGTTTGAACTACGCGTTACGTAACATTGGTTTTTTTTAACCCTTCAGAACGGTCGGGTAGAGGGATTCTCATACATTTTATAAAACGTTTTTTTTTTTCTCAAAATTTCAATTGGCATGACCAAGTATGTATATTTCATTTCAGTTAAGGTTTATGTTTGTAATTGCATTGGCAAAGGTAAAAATTAGATTTGTTATTTTATTATAATAGTTTTATTAGTAAAAATGTGTGTAAGGACAACGCCAAGTCATGAAAAAGACGTAATTAAATGTTTTTATTAGTAGTAAAAATTGAAGACAAAAAAAAGAAAAAAACATTAGGGGCCGTCCATTAATCACGTGATGTTTTTTTTGGAATTTTTAACCCCTCCCCCTTGGTGATACGTGGTGAAGTTTAAGACTACCCCATTATATCATGTATATTTTTAGTACCTACAAAGGTTATTAATTTTAAGTATCATCTAATTTTATTATAGAAAATTAAAGACTACAATAATAACGTTTAGAGGTAGACAGAAAGGTTGCAGGTTGTTTTTGCCTGCCATAAAAATAATGAAAGAAATGCGAAAAACTTTTTTATACTAATACATGAACCATGAACATAATTTAATTTATAATATCCTCGAACCACGGATTAGCAAAACTTTCTTCAGCACCAATAACTGGATAGGCATCTTGCAAGTCAGTTGTTGGAACAGTCTACTTTGTACGCGTTTGCCGAAAAAATAAATAAATACACGTGATATAATATTACAAACCCTTGTGATATTTCGTTATTTTTATGGAATTTCGAGCCTCACCTGATTAATGGACAGCCCCTTAGACATCTCTTGCTTTTAAAAACAAGACATTTCAAATGTTAATAAATAATATTAACGCGATTAAAACAATAACAAAGGTATTTTAGCAACTTTCCGGTACTTTACGCTACATAATTGTGACTTAGGTAAAAACTTGGTGGTTACGTAACTTTTTACTGGGGGGGGTCAAACATCTCCAAAAATTGCGTTACGTAATTAATACATGAACGCTTCCTTAGCAGATTCAAGTTAATACGGAATTTTTATCAAGAACATCCCTGGGAGAGCGGATTCAGTTTGACCTCTGATTAGGGAGTTTCAGAGATAGATATGTACCTATTAAGCGTAATATTATTCAGGTCAGCTTATCTGTTTTATATAATTCAGTGTTTCATTCATTAAACATCATATTAATTTATCTTGACTTACTAAGTTATTTTATTGCTATGTACAGAATGGTGACGGCTACTATAAAATAGCAGTTACGGTCGCCTATGGACGCCAGTAGCACCGCTAACACACTGCCGTCCCCCGTAGGGGTACTGGAACTTGATCATTTATACATTGGTTAAAACTGAATTATTTTTTATAAAAAAGTAGCTCTATTTTTCGTTGTTGGCAAATAGGTATTCTAATTAAAAAAAGTATTCTGTTGCTGAACGCTGTCTTCACAAGTATATGCACCATACAAACTCAACCCCTTGCCTTTCCTGCCCATTTTAGTCTGCGACAAGTGCAGGTGTAGCCCTACCGGAGTGTTGACACTTTGTGATACACAGTTTCATTATTAAAAAAACATTTTGCGAACGACGTCTGTTATTGTTCTGATTCAAAAGAGAAACACCCGAATTTTAACATATAGAAAATAATTAGAATTTCAAATAAGAAAATATTTGAATTTGCTATGCAATGCGAAGTGAAAGTTCCATGAAATGTGGCTCTGTACTAAAGATGGCGTTAACGGTTGAATTTATTTATCTGTTAATTTACCGATATTTTTATTGGTTGAAAATATCGGTAAATCTTTTCGTTGATTTAATTTTGCTACTGTTAAACTCGAATGGTTGAATTTCTTAACATTGTGCTTTATTTTGAGGGCCATAGAGCATACAATCGAATCATCCAAATTCAATATTTACATAAGTTGAAAACACCTGCAAGGCGGAAATAAATCTTATGCGTTGAGGAATAAAGTTGAAACTTGCATGTATATAATTTCCATTAATTACCTACGCGACTACATGCAGTGTTTTTGTTAAACGGTATTTTTAACAGTTTTGGTTAATTTTATTTATCGAATAGAAGTGATAATTTTTTTTACCGCTAAATTTATTGGTTAATGGTTATATTTGCCACCATTACTCTGTACCAAATGTAGTTTCAATCAGATAAATCCCAGACACATCAAATCACTAGTTAAAAATTAGTATGTACATTTTACATGCTCTGATTTATTCTTGAATTATTGACAATTGAAGCGTGTAATTGCAAAACATGTTAAAAATAAGCTCATTTCAAATATCAACCAACAAAGTGAATTGAGTGATATGTTTCCTAAGCTCAAATTACAGATATAGTATGGCCGACAGGCCGACGGATCTTTTTTATACACGTCTTCCCTTTATTGGTATTGGTATATTTTAAAATCACCGATTACAATTATTACGTGTACTGTATGCGTGTATTCATAGTTGTAACGATTTTCACAAGATAATTTGTTTGGTTATACATACATATTTGTTTTTTTATATAATTGACAAAAATAAAAAACAATGATAGAAAATTGCCATTAGACTCCATACGAGCGATCAAAAAAGATTTGCTCACTATTATACACCAACAGGCAGGTGTAGCACTTTTATTTAATTTTAGAGTTGAAAGCTGTTGGTCGCAGAGAACATAACAGTGATTTCGGACGAATACTAGTCAATATGCACACGTTACCTACCCACTTTAAAATAGCGATGAGACATACTTGCAAAATTGAATACCAGGGCTTCTAAGTACGGGTACGGAAAAATACCAGGGTCAAAAACAAGGTTTTAAAAATACTTGAAACTCAGAGCCGTACATACTGCTTGAGACGCCGCGATGTTCAAATTTGAAAATACTTGCATAGGAATTCAACCCGTATTTCATGACGAATAAGGAGCAAAATCGTATAAATAAAAAAAATACTTAGAAGTTCAAAGTAAAATACTTGCATAGGAATTCAACCCGTATTCTATGACGAGTAAGGAGCAAAATCGTTTAAATAAAAAAAAATACTTAGAAGTTCAAAGTAAAATACTTGCATAGGAATTCAACCTGTATTCTATGACGAATAAGGAGCAAAACCGTAGAAATAAAAAATACTTTGAAGTTCAAAGTAAAATACGTACATAGGAATTCAACCCGTATTCCGTAACGAATAAGGAGCAAAATCGTATAAATAAAAAAATACTTTGAAGTTCAAGTATTTTTTGCTCGTACTTCGAAGTGAAAACCTGGTTTTAAAACCTGGTACCGTAAATACGCCTCATCTTTACTTTAAAACTTCTACTGTCAGTAATATCTTGAGTCTTGACATCATCACAGATTTACATTTACAATAATTGTGATTTGTATTGTAATAATTGTAATATTTATAATTGTAATATAGTATTGTATTTAAAATTGTAATAATTGTTATTGTTAATTATTAACAGTGTCAATGCCTACGCACAATAATATTTTAATAGGCACTATGCATATACGTCAAGATTGACCTATTTAGATTAGACCCCCTCTTCTGTATATATTGGAGAAGCTATTTTTTTTTTTATTGCGTAGGACAGCAGACAGGCTGACAGCCCGCTTAGAATTTAGCAGTTACCGTCGCCTATAGGTGTTTGCAACGCCAGTCGCATCGCGAACACGCTGCTGTCCCATAAGGGTACAGGAACTTGGGTCATTAATGCCGGAACACAACACAAGGTTATTATGGCGGCATACTTAAGACCAAAGGTGGTCGCCATCCAGACGGGCTTGAGGCCCTACCACGTAGCTAGGGTGGGTTGTTTTGTCGCCTTTTACGACAGGCCGACCCCGGCCACAGAGGTTAGTATTCTTTCTCCGCCCCTGCACGGATAAGAAGCTATCAGCTATCCTTCAAGCAATTCTCTTTTCAGAGGCACATAAATTCAGTAAAACTATAATTTTCACAGATTGTTTAAGCTGCCTTCAAGACCTTTCTAAATTTCCTCTACGATCGAAGACCAGTTCTATATCGTTAAAAATCAGACAAGCTATCTACTACCGTTGTCAGTCTGCTGGTCTTATGGTGGTATTGGCGTGGATACCAGGTCACTGTGGTGTTTTTATTAATGAACTGGCTGACAGTTTTGCCAAGGAAGCGATCAGCACTGGATTAACCAAATATGACAAATGTTTCCCTCTAGATTTGCACGCCCTAGCTAAATCTCAAATGCTTGAATCTTGGGACAAATTATGACAAGCATCCCGCAATTCTGTTGGATCCCACTATGGTAACCTACAACCTAACCTCCCAGCCAAACCTTGGTTTTTTAGATACCGTCATCTGTCTAAAAAAATAGTTTCAGCTATAATCCGTATGCGATTAGGACATGGTTCAACCCCAGTCTTCTTGGCAAAAATAAGGGTACGAGACCACTCTCTATATGAATGTGGATTAGCTGAAGGAACAATAGAACACATCTTCTTCTCTTGCCCCAATACTGCACAACAGTTATTGTTATCCACATGATTTTCCTCGTCCTGTTATTGTCAATTCTCTGCTATCTTTATGTGACTATTAACAGTCATGTAACTACTTTATGTAAATTCCTATCACTAAATAATATTTATTTACAATTCATATTTTTATTTTGATATGACTTAATTAAAGGTGATTTTATCCGATCATAACATTATATTTATAAAATACCTGCTTACCATTTTGACCTATTTATCCTCTCCACTTTGACATTGGCAAATCGATGCCCATGGCGTTGGAGCCAAGCCTTTCAAGAATAGAATAGACCTATTTAGTAAACAATCATGACGGGAAATCTTAATTTTTATAGTGACAGAATGATAAATTATGATGTTGAAATTGTGATGAAGAGGCCCTATTAAGATGTTGAGAATATAACACCCTCGTATCCGAACTGTTTAAATGTCAAAACAAAGTCCAACATGTGTTTTTTAATAATGGCAATAAACATTGCATTGTAAAAAACTAATATGATTATATATCTTGTTTCTTTTAATTTGTTTTCTACGAAATTATTGAGTTTTTACGATGGTAGTTAGCAGCATAAATTAAAAACTAAAAATTCTATATAAATTCGAATAATTATTTTAATGAAATTGTTCACATATTTTAACATTGCAACATCAGTGACTTCTGAACGAAAGTGCTTGTGATGAGCAAAGACGATTAAAAAGTGTCGATAGGCCAATATTCCGCAGAAATTAGCCAGAATCTTCAGGTATCTACAAAATATAATAAATAATACCCTCGCATGTGAGGGTACTATGTGGTGGTGCTGTTCTTCTTCCGCTAGTTCAGGTGCTTATTCACATTTGAGGGCTTGTCTGACTACTCCCTACCCATAATCCTGTACGGCGGCCATGTTTATAAGTCACGAAAGGCGTTGACGCTCGACACCATCATATTTATTTGCGTTTTATTGTTTTACAGGACCGATGGCTGCGATACGCAAAAAATTAGTGATCGTCGGTGACGGTGCGTGCGGTAAAACATGCCTCTTGATCGTGTTTAGTAAAGATCAATTTCCGGAAGTGTACGTGCCGACAGTTTTTGAGAATTACGTCGCCGACATAGAGGTGGACGGCAAACAGGTGGAACTGGCGTTGTGGGATACGGCTGGCCAAGAGGATTACGACCGGCTGAGGCCGTTGTCCTACCCCGACACGGACGTTATCTTGATGTGCTTCTCAGTGGATTCTCCAGATTCACTTGAGAATATCCCAGAGAAGTGGACACCAGAGGTAAAACACTTCTGTCCGAACGTACCCATCATCCTAGTGGGTAACAAAAAAGACCTGCGTAATGATCCCGCTACTATCAATGAGCTACGTAAGATGAAGCAGGAGCCAGTGAAACCGCAAGAGGGCCGCGCCATGGCCGAAAAGATCAACGCGTTCGCATACCTCGAATGCTCGGCCAAGAGCAAGGAGGGTGTCCGTGAAGTGTTTGAAACAGCCACCCGTGCTGCACTACAGGTCAAGAAGAAGAAGAAGACTAGGTGTTCCCTGCTGTAAGTGTGCTGTGCTCGGGAGAACTCTGATTCATGAATCGTTTGCATACTGCCTGATAACTTACGTTTGAAACGACTCGGACTCTGTAGCAGTGGCGGCGTCTGCCACACAGTGCTTCCTTCCGATACGTTGCACGCACACACTCATTCAGTATTTGTGTGGCTACATTTTCACAATTGGTACTTGTATATTTTATAGATTATCTATAAAGAATAAGCGTAAATGCCTTAACATATGTAGTCGGGGGGATGGTGGAGCCCCCCGGTGGGCCCACTGGATCTTTCGTGCTATACTGTCATGTTATATAATCTAGTAGCATTTCTTCAACATAGATTTATTCCTCGACCGGTGTGGCATCACCGAGACTTATTGTTTAGTTCGGTGTTTTGTATTTTAATTTTTCAATAAAATAGTGATGTATAAATCTAGTAGGATGTTTATTTGACAAGGAGCGTGAGCCCCACAGCCAAGTGCCTGTCAGCTAGACACGTCTCTGAGACGTTCAAACTGATTCTTTAGGCAGTTTTTTTATTGTAATCAATTATTTGTGTGAAATTTTAACTTCCTAATATAATTTATTAGTAATAAAGGAACCCCATGTTTAACCATTCTTTTCTAGACTCAACTGTTATAAAATTAATACAGCATTTATGAAATAAATCAAAGGTGTTTAGGATGGGGGAAATATTTAAGTTAAACAAAAACATCTATGTTATGTTTTATTAGTATTGTAAGTACAAAATTATCTTTCAAATATACACTGAATTAACATAAATATTAGACTTCCTTTTATAATTTAAGATTATTATTTTGGATGGATTCCAATTACAAATTTATTGACTAATAAACTGAGGGTTTCAATTTAGGAAGTCCTTGACATTTTCAATAGTTGCAAAGGGTTGAAGCGGCGTTTGGGAGGGAACATGAGCTGCCGCTGCGATCGGGGGGCGGCCGTGCGGAAGGGCACTGCAGTGCCCGCGGGCAACGCGCCCTCCAGCCCTCGCACTTCGGGCGCCCAGTCGCTATATGCCACAGTGTCCACTTGGCACAATTCACCCACTGGTGCTGGGGTCAACACATACAGTACCCCCTTCTCGCCATCAATCCCACGAACCAGACCTAAAAAGAATAATTAATCATATTATATTTGGCTCTAAATTACAAGTTGCTGGAATTTGTATAAAAATGGTACATGAATAACACAAAACGAAACTTGTGCAAAATACTATTGTGTAACCAGCCAATGCCTTGGACCAAGCATTGTGGGTATATTATCTATTTCTAAGAAAGTAGCCTTTTTCTATTGCTGTGGAACAGACTGCAAGACCGCATAATAGTAAGCAATAGATATTTGTGACACCATGGGCACCGCTAACATACTATCGTAGAGGGGAACTGGAACCTGGGTCACTTGTGCCGAAACCCAACAAGGTTATTATGGTGACATAGAGACAAGGGGTGGTGGAGACACCTAGCAACCTGTATTATAATACTCGGATGCCTTGTTTCTTCTACTTCAAATACTGGCATATATGATTATAGAAACAAAATTAATCCATAAGTATTATTATTAAGTCATAATCAGCCGGCAAGTGTTTAGAGCACTAATTGATAACACATGATAGTAAATACACCTATGTCTTTGTTGGCTCATTATGATGACGTCATGGATTAGTCATAAAAATACAAAGTTATAACTCCCGAGAGTTCACAGTAATAGATAAACACAAATTACTAATAGCTATAGCTCTATTACATTTATAACATTAACAATTTTATAATCGAATACTTCTATTATATGTAATACATTGATAATATAAATGTAAAAAGTTGGGGAAAACTTAATTGTATTTATGCACTTACGATGACGTCATTCGTGTACTAAGAACAAAGACTCAAAAGATAAAAGTACACAATCATGTTCACCTCTCAAACTGACCAAGACTGTTCTGGACTTCACATACGGTACCAGTCTGATTCAAGGAGAGATCCGGCGGCTGTAACATTACTAGTTATTCAACAGGTCGCGGAAAGAACTCACCGCCGGGTAAATTAAAATAGTGTTTATTATATACTCGACCCAAACGATTTTTACTAGTGTGAACCTCCAGTCTCCCCCTATGGGGACTATAGGTCTATAGGTAACGCAGTGTACCCGCTACGCTTGTCGAAGGCAGATTGGCGAGTTTAACATCCCCGAGATGCCTGTATGCTCGTTTCCTCGCGATGTTAACATATACCTTCCCCGTTTATATGTACAAGCTATCTGGGGCCTATTCCAAAGACAAACCAGTTAATGATTGACGAGTGATTTCAGTAGCATAGAATAGGTCAACAAATATTACAAAATATGTGAAAATTAGCATTAAGGGTTAACAATAACTGCGTCTACAGAGTTGGGTTTTGACAACACAATGTAGCACCTTTATGTCCATTTAATTTATTCTAAAACTATTTATTAGACGAACTACGTGGCGTAACGGCTAATGCATAGTTGGTACGCTTGCGGAGGGAACGAGTTCGATTCTCGTCCCGCGTCTGGGTGTTTATGTATAATATTTATTTTTTATATTATATCTATATACAAAAGTATATAAGTATTATAACTAATAAGTTGTCTTATACCCATAACACAAGTGCTATGGTACTTAGAATTGTCCCAATATATTGATTTATTTAAATTGTCCCATAAACAGCAGTTCGGACACATTCCTCCAACAAGTGTACGTACTATGTCATCAGTGGGCCGGGATGTGATGAAAACTTGAGGAAGCCTACGTCCAACAGTAGACAACAATTGCCTAACGACGAATTGGGACATTATGGTTGTTTAAAAAAAATTAAATAAACTATTTTGCTGCAATCTTAAAACCAATGAAGGGCTTGATGCAATTAATTTGTGATTCATAGACGGATGCGGGCGAGGACATAATATGGTAGACGTCGATGTATGGTATATTCATTATCTTTATCTATTCTATTAATGTTTAACGTTTTCATCCTTTGACATGTTAATCATGATTATTTTTGTAATTTAAAAATATAATATTGGCATTAAAGATTAATTATTTCATGATTTTTAAACTTGTCAGAATATATTTTTCTTAATTTCTATCATTTACTATTGCAATCGTTAAGTCGCGGTTGTATCAAAATGTAAAAAGCTTCTTAGTTTCTTCAGAAAGCTACTATTAATTATTAGATATCTAGTTTCGTCCATATGGCCCATATCATACCATACGGACCTAATGCCTCTGAACCAAGCGGCTCAGCAATAGCATCCCAAATAAAAAATTAACTCTTCACACCATACAGTAGTCGTCGATAGAACATAACGTCGGCTTATTGCAAGAAGTCATTATGTGACATTTCATTATTTTGGGAAAACAGCATTTTAGTTGGAATTACTTAGTGGTTATGTTGAAGTTAAAGGCTAAAATTGGCCAGCTAGAAATTAGTGTTTTTGCATTTTGTAGAATATGTAAAAATGAGCCCATTATAAATAAAAACGTATTTAGTGATGTTTTGCAGTTAATGAGTTCTTGCAATAAGCCGACGATAATTGAGTTAATTCTGAGTTGTATGTTTGGGGGGGGGGGGGGGGGAGATAAGATAGCAAGATTTCTCCTCCTCTAACTTTGTTTAGACATGTTTGCAACCGATATTTAACGCTAAAACGATAATAATAATAATAATTTTATTTAAATCAAACAATACATGTCATAGGGTTAGTACTTACTAACCCTTAGATACTTATCTAGATTTAATGTTAGTAAAATCGTCACAATTTTTGTGTGCGTCAAACAGTTTCGCACACATAATATCAGTGTAGGGGAGTCGAATCGTTGTGCAATGGTGCTGAGGATGATGTTGGTACCGCCCCGCACCCGGTGCAGCAATGAGGCAGCTCTTTTTCTCATTATAGCGTGGAAATCGTCAACACGCGCTTCCGCGAACATTCCCGATGCGCTGCAGAAGCGAGGCAACCCCATCAACATCCTGAACCCATTGTTGTATTGGACTCGCAGAGCACTGACGGCTCCCTGTGTGTAGTCAGTCCAAAGATTGCACGTGTAGAAAACCTGATAATGCTGACAATAGTCAGTCTGGACCTATACCTATCATAGGAGTTCTAAAAGTGTGGAAACTACCTACTAATTGCAAAAAACGCCAGAGGAATGTGATATACGTGCAGAGATGTGTATATGAGGGATATAGCAGTACAGAAGCACCTAGTCCCAAAGTAAACAGCTTAGGTCTTATGGGTATTTTTGAGCGACAGCAGTCAGGCTGACGGCCCACTTAATAGTAAACAGTTACTGTATCTATGGGTATTTACGACGCCCAGGGGCACCGCGAACACGCTACTGTCCACATAGAGGTACTGTAACCTAGGCTACTAAAGCCGAAATACAACAAGTTTATTATGGCGGTATACTGCCGCCCAGACGGACTTGAGACCCTACCACCTAGCCACCGGCCGTTGGGGTCAGTACTCTCACTCCGCCGCTGCACGGAGTAAACGGGTACTAGACAACTTGGGACGGGAATCGCACCCGTGACCCCCCCGCAAGCATTCCGACGTACGCAACCCATTACACTACGGATGTCGTCAATAAAAATAAATAGCTACCTCAGAGTTCGTGTCAAGATTTATGAACACTCGTTAACCGTATCGCCTAAAATAATCAATATAATCAACTTCGGGGAGTATCTTCAAATAAATGGGACTTCCGATTAAATCGTTTCATATTGCCAACTACAATGGTGCAGTAAGTCTGATGAGTGTTACGTGTGCAACTTAAGTTTATGAACTCAGACAATTGAGCGCTGCATTGAACTAATCAATTTGTTAGCCTTAGTTAATCACTGACACGCCCTCGGCTTCATTTATCTCAATGATATAGGAAAGATATTCTATAAACTTAAACAAGCTGAAGTTGAAGACCGTAGAAAGTGGAGAAGAACAACTCGGAAAGCAGACTGGGGGAGCATCGAAGTGGAAATTTGGATTTCCTGATGATGATGACGAGGTATGCTGAAGATTTCTTGAATTTTGGAGAACACATTTTCGAAAAAAACTGACATGAGATGACCAATTTAGGACAGTTTTCTAAGTGGATTATTAATGTATGTGTAGTATGGTGTCCTAAATAAAATGTTCTCTTTCTTTCTTTCTAAATGACCTTTAGCTAAACTTACACCGTACATATTACCGGTATGGTTAACCCGTTAATCCACTTTGGATAAGCGGTATATATAGTCCGTTCTATGAGGCCCGAGTAAGCAGTGGGGCGTTATGGGTTACTTATTTTATACCATTTTGTATATTAATTACAATTATATGCTAGAAATGAAAGGGGATAGATACAAAAGGAGGAGTACACCAAAAAAGGTGTGAATGATGACAACTAATAAAGGAGAATGGAAGGAGAGGAGAACATGTTGTACAGACCCCACATAGTTTTGGATAAGGACAGGAAGAAGAATTACTATTAAAATTATTTCATACTAGCTGTGCCCGCGACTCCGTCCGCGTGGAATAGTGACTTTGGGCAGCATTTTTTGGATATATGAGGTAAACAAATTGGAAATTCAACCTATTAAGTCCAGCCTAAGCTGAATCCTATTTCATATGATTGATGATATAAATCTGAGGTCAACTTAAATTGCATTGTAAAATTTCTGAAACTTATCATTTTTAACAAAAACTATTTTTTTTCCTTAAATAAAAATAGCCTAAGTTACTCCTTGTTACACCAGCTATCTGCCAGTGAAAGTCCCGTCAAAATCGGTGCAGCCATTTCAGAGATTAGCCGGAACAAACAGACAGACAAAAATTGTAAAAAAAGTTGTTTTGGTATATGTACCGTGTATACGTCCGAATGCACTTAGTAAAAAGCGGTTATTTTAATATTACAAACAGACCCTCCAATTTTATTTATTTGTATAGATAAATTATTATTATACTGATAATAATTAGATCATTACTTAATATATATAATTAGATAAATCATTCTTTAAAAAATATCGATGTTCCCTTTGATCGAATAGGCACAAGCTATAAACAACTGACACTGTTCATTTTAATAGTTGCATGTATTCATTAGGTAGAGAATAACGGTCTTAATACTACATATAAAATAAGTTAAAGCGCTAATTAATAATCAAGTTGCATATTGTATCCAGTTGAATTCAATATGAATTTTGAAATTAATTACAATTTGACGGTCTAGGTTTCGGACAATGGATGGACAACTATCATTTCTTCAATGGTGGCGAATGTTCGCAAAATTGGTTTTCCGAAGGGAAGTGATTTTTTAAAGGGAGAAGGGAAATATTTAAAACAATTTTAATAATTTCCTTTTCTAAGCAAAAAATAGTATCGCAACAGCAGTAAACGAACCGAAAGAAATTAATTTAATTTTTTTTTGTTTCATATTATTTACGGTGGCACATCAAATTTTAATATAAGTACAGAAAAACTATCTACGGTTATATTTTTAATCATACTTGATAAGAATTAAAAATATGTTTAAAGAGTAGGAACGCAACACTAGTTGCGTTAATTAACATAACGATGATAATCAGAATAAAATTCAAATTAATTTAAGAGTACATGTTGACTCATCAATTCGTCACACTGGTGATCCTTTCTGTGATTCATAATGAGTTGATATGATAATACCAGTCAGTTTCCTAAATGTCCATTTTGTTGCGCGAGCGCAGCTCTCTTCACAAGTAGAAGAAAAAATTTGGAGAGCTCCACTGTAGCCTTGCGTTTTTAGGCGTGTATTTTATTTTTAAGTATTTATTTTTCCAAGTATTCACTTTTTAATTTTATTTTCTCAAGGCTTTATTTTTTCCCCTCAAGTCCGTTTTTACATTATTATTTTTTAACGCTTAGTTCCTACGCTTTATACTGCAAACCTCCGCTTCTTTCGGGCGTCTCTAGACGGCACTGTTATTTTTTTTAGAAGCGACTGTGACCCAACCCCATAAGCAAAAGTCGTACGATTGCCTCCCTTATCTTTATATGAATATGAGTAAGTTTTCTATATGACCGAAGCCTGAGATCCATTGTTCAGTACAGGTCAGAACTTCAGCGGGCGTATTGCATCGTTACCTATTGGTCACTTTTCTTATTCTAGATCAAGACAAAAAAAAGCTGAAAGGGCGTGGCTAAATACTGTAACAATTCACAGCGCTATTTAGTCCTAAAGTAACTAGCAGAAAGCTTTTTCATAGACACAAATACAACTGATATCGTCGACTTAATTATCCAGAATGCATAACTCCACAAAATATGGAAATAAAACTTTTAAATTTAACTAGATGGCTAGTGAAGTATTTTGAAGTCTATCTTTCATATGTTCTACAAAAATATAGTTGATTTGTTATGAGTAAAATAATTGCCGCGCATATCAAAAACAGTTTTAACTTGCTCCAGTAAAATTAATCCAAATGGAGTTCCACGGAAATACTTTTGTACTTAAATACATACATAAAAATTCAAACTCAACCGAATCAATGACACCCGTAAGCGTTTCAATATGCGAAGGTCATGAAATTAGTTTCACACCCGTTTATCGAGCCATTGGTCGCTTTTTCCGACTACATGGTAGCCCTATACATACTTGCGATCGCACGGCTAGGTTTAACAAAGTTCATAGCGAAATGAATTACCGTATCCAACACAGGGCAGCGGCTTCTCCTCCACCTGAACCGCCCCACTTTCACCGCCACTCACACAGAGCGCCACTATCTTTCCATTTATCACCTTGGCTATTGCATCAACTGGCACATTCACGTTCGTTACGATATTCAAATCCTTCAGATTTACTCTAAAACAAGATAAATTATATGTAATTTTATATTTATTCCAGGTTGATATTTTAGCATGGAAACTAAACTTAAATTTCATCAGAAGCCTTAATTATGATGCTAAGCCCGCTGTTGAGTGTTTCACAGACCGACATGCGCTTTTAGTGCGACGCTGTTCATTCACGACTCTTTCGTTGCTAGATAAGCTTAACATTATTAACATTTTATATAACTCTTAACATGTATTAGTGGGAATTCTTAACGTGTATTGGTGGGGAGGCCTGTTTATTTACTAAATATGTTCGGCCCCCTCATGTACTTCATCTTTTACCTAGTCATAATAAAATCTTTAGTCACATAGTTAAGATATATGAATGAATTAATATGCTTTACATAAAAGATATAATATATAAACCGGAGAAAAACAGCAGACTGTACAATTGGCGTATTTATCGTTAAAAACGATGCAGTCCAGAAAAACTTATATATTTAACATATTTTATTTTAGTAGTTAACTCAATATAATCCCGGTTGAAAATAGAGCCACTCCATTTCATCCCTAAAACGTCATAAAAAAACTAGTAATGGATTACTGCTTCTTAGTAGGACTTGCTGCTGGTGCAGCAAAAGCACCTTTCAATGCTGTAAGGTTTGTAAAACAGAAATCTTGAAATAAGTGCATCAAAACAAAAAAATCGCACAGCAGGTTGGTAGAAATTATTAAATCATTTATAATATTTGTATGAAATTTGTGGTGTTAGGAAATGCCATTATCATTGCATCTCGCTCTGGTGCCCGGGGTCTGTTTTTCTACTATTCTACACTTCGCACGGTCTTCGGTAGTGAGTCCGTTGGCACGCATATAACACACGTCAGTCAGTGTACACGTCGCTATTGAAAATTTTAAATTGGTGAATCATTGATAAATTATACCTAAATATTGTACTGTGTACAAACGTTGATAAAAGTGCTACCGGGCGGCTGTCCTTGAGTTGTTCGCGGTATGGCTAGATTCTTAGAGCTAATTGTTATCTGAATTGTTACAATAGATAATAATTAATTTATTAAAAATACTCATGTTTTTAATAACACTGTATAACGTTTTGGCTTCTATTATTATGTCTTTACTTAAATTTTGTTTCGTTTTTCATACTAAAAATCAGTTAAAAACGATCAGAAAAAAATGAGTAAGATACCGAGAAGATTACTACCAAAAATATGTGCAAAAACATTTTATAGGTCGCCGTCCATCAGGCCGACTGCCTGATGCCTGAACTAAACCCATTTCCCTCCCTCGATGTAACCCAAAAACGCCTTGCCACCTGCAACCCTTATTTTACCATAATAGCTTTATTAGTTAACATTAAGTTGTTATGCAATAAATAGTTATCTATCTATCTATTATTGAATGACTTCTACGGTTTTTACGGTTCCACGTAAGATTTTGGGCAGAACTAAGGATGCTTTCCTACAGAGCCACAAAAAGTGACTAGTAGACTCCTTACTTAACTAGTCCTGAACAGAAATAAACCAAGGCATCCATGTGAAGTCAAAGCACGTCCAAGGTTTCACTTGTGCCTACCTGCACATGAAACTAACGTGTACATGTTCTATACGTCACACATTCTACTCTACTGATGTGAACAATAACTATCATACACGAGCGAATACTTGCCTTAAACTTGACATAAGACCGATGTTTTTGTCATAGAATATAATGTAAATGACATCATCTCATTGAGATAAGGTTATTTTAATTGTATGCACAACATTTGACATTCCTTACATTCGATTTTACGGTTAATGGAACATTGTTTTGGTGATGACAGATTTTATTTATAGTGTTGACTTCATAACTTCTATACGTACAGGGGCGGGAAGAATATTGACCTCTGCGGCCGGGGTCGGCCTGACGTAAAAGGCGATAAAACAACAAAAAGGAATGTCCAGATATTTTCTATATCATATTATATATACGCCCCTGCACGTATAATATATCTATATTTATCCGTGCAGGGGCGAAAGAAAACTGACATACAACAAAACAACCCACCCTAGCCACGTGGTAGGGCCCCAAGCCTGTCTGGATGGCGACCACCTTTGGTCTTAAGTATGTCGCCATAATAACCTTGTGTTGTATTCCGGCATTAGTGACCCAAGTTCCTGTACCCTTATGGTATAGCAGCGTGCTCGCGATTCCACTGGTGTTGCAAACACATGTCTGCTGTCCTACAGCAATAAAAAAAAATGTCTGTGTTATTGATAGGGAACTGCATGATAGTCATCTGAACTCGTAAATCTATGTTGTTCGGCAACTAATATAGGAAATAAGGGCCCGAAAGATATTAGACGGTGTGAAAGGTGATATTCCTGCTTATTACTGCTACTCACTATTAAGGAAAAAGATACTGCGTTTCCGGGCACATTATTTCGAGGAGGATATGTGCGACTACTAAGCTCTACTCACTAAAAACCCCGCTGTCCTATCGCCTAGTGCCTGAGCCGGCGGAAAGACCTGAGCCCTGGACATCTAAGCCGCAGTTTCTAACCCCGCCAAAATAATAATGGAATAGTTGGGAAAATTACGCGCCTTTGTGCCTCTTCTATAACAGCCCTTTCACGTGCAAGAAGGCACAATAATTTTAATATGCTTTAATTTGACTGAGACTGTCGTTTTACTCTACAATGAAACATTAAATATTGTCCCTTTTATGCTGATTATTTACTATTAACATTAATCCATTTAGTCATTCATTAACAGTAGTCTATTAATTATTGTAGATGTCCTATTCTAGATGGCCTTGAAGTGACAGCTAACAAGCAAAATGTGTTACGTGCTGTGTAGATCGTTTAAAGAATTTAAATGTTTATAAAAACATCTATACAGACATCTGAAATGTATGTCATAATCACAAAAAGTGGTATCAGAATCCGTCTTGTACTAAGTAATGCACTTAAAAAAAAGAATACACCGAGGTAACCAACACAATAGGCAGGATTGATTTTGGTATTGGTGGGAACTGTTAGAAATCAATGGTTACATTACTACTACTGTAGTCTATGGAACAACTCACTGTAATGAACATAAAAATGGCTGTGTGTTTGTACTTTGGGTCCTTTTTTTCCTCTGTCAGCCGCGAGTAAAATAACCAAGGGACCTACGTACACCTTTTTCAAAACTTCTAGAATAGTAATTAATAAACATTGGTAGCTATTTGAGAGATATATTCTATGACCTAAAATATATATTTATGAGATAACTTTTTGTTTTTCCAAGACGACATCCGTAGCAACGGATTTAACACGTCAAGCTCCCGTGTTGTACTGTAGGCAACGCCATTTTTTTAACATCTTAGTCTCGTACTGGCTTACGTCACACAACGACGATATTGATATTTTTTTGTGTACAGTACAACCATGCGTCTTTGGGGTCACCGCCCCCAGGTGTCAACTTATTGCACACGAGTAGTACCTATTTAGAATCATATGTATCAATAGAAGATCAATGTGGCGAAGACCGAGTACTTGGCCTGTAACTCCACAGATCCCACACCCGTACGTATAGGTGGCGACACGATCGAGCGCACGGACCAAGTGAAATACCTGGGATCTGTGTTCCATGCGTCTGGTGACATCGATTGCGACGTCAAGGCACGCATTGCTGCCGCGTGGGCCAAATGGCGTGAGGTAACTGGTGTCATTTGTGACCCCAAGATGCCGGTAAAGTTGAAGGGACAGGTCTATAAGACCATCATTAGGCCTGTCCTTTTATACGGCTGTGAAGCGTGGCCGGTGTTAGAGCGACACAAGCAAGAGCTGCGTGTCACGGAGATGAATATGCTGCGGTGGATGTGTGGAGTGACGCGGAAGGACCGCGTTAGGAACTCCCGCATTCGCCGCAGTCTTCATGTCCGTGACATTGCGGATAAATTACAAGAGTGTCGGCTCCGTTGGTACGGCCACGTTTTACGGCAACCGGATGCTTACGTGGGTAACAAATGTCTGGCCATGCCGCCTCCGCCGGGCCCCGGCAGGAGGGGTAGACCCAAAAAGTGCTGGTTTGACGTTGTAAAGGGTGATATGCGTGCCAATGGGCTCACTACCAGGGATGCTGAAGATCGTGCGAAGTGGAGAAGAAAAAGTCGGAAAGCGGACCCCGGGCGCCGAAGCGAGAGTTTGGGCTGCAACCGGGATACAACGCAAAGATGATGATGATGATGATGAGTACCTATTTAGAAAAGAAAATTACATAAGTAGTATCAGTTGCCTATTACCCTCAGACAAATACTATTTACTTTGGAATAGATGGCGCTGAGTGAATTATCTTATATACTTATTTGTTTCTCTTTTAATATACTTACTCATAAGGAACAATATCCAGGATCCCACAGTTGGTATGTATATTCAGCAACTCCCCAAAATACGCCAAGAAGTTCAAATACCTCTCTTCTCTCGGGGCCAATGAATATATACTCTTAGAACTTGCCAGAGAGTTCGACACGAAAAATTTATAATACAGCTCATTAATTTCAATATTCTTGAATAAATAATCATTTTTAAACCGTGTATAGTATAGTTGAGTTATTGATTCATGACGTAAATGAGTTTCAAAACGTTTTTTGTCCTTCTTCGAGTCTAATTGTAGTAAATATGTTGGATTTACTTTTAATATTGTGTAGGCCATGAATTTCAGCCCAATGTTGTTGCACATGCCCATTGTATTAACAACCCACGCCATATTTTTTAATTTTTCATCATTCTTGCAATATGTTATTAGGGAATTAATTGCGTCGATGTAAAGTGGCGCATTGTCCATTGTGTTTATTATTCCGATATGCAGCATTCTGTTGGAAAAAATAAAAAAAACAATATTACTTTCGTTTGATGAGTCACTTATTTAACACTCTTTTATTAGTTTCACCTGTATGTGTTTGTTTGTTTGTTTGTGACCAACTCCTTTGTACTCAATTTTGATCCACTTTAAACAGTCAGATCTCATTTAAACGTTGTAAACTTATTACATTATCTTGATTAAGATTGCCAGGATTAAAAAATTGGTGACGTCTTATAATTTAAGCCTGATATTTTTCAACTGGAAGTATAATTCCTTTTTGTCTTTAGTTGACTTGTATTTAGGGACGTTTTGTCGTTGTCAGCTAATTATTGTCCACTATTGGACGTAGGCCTCTCCAAGTCTGCGCTACATTTCACAGTCACTTGTTTTCCCAACCAGCCCCGACCTGCAAACTTTGGCAAGTCATTGTTGCATCGGTCTGCTTTACACTACATCCTCGTCTTTTTTTATTGCTGTAGGACAGATGACTCGATTAGATTTTAGCAATTACCGTAGCCCATGGGTGTTTGCAACACCAGTGACATCGCGAACACGCTGCTGTCCCATAAGAGTACAGAAACTTAGGTCACTAATGCCGGTACACTACACAAGGTTATTATGGCGGCATACTTAAAACCAAAGATGGTCGCCATTCAAACGGGCTTGAGGCCCTACCACGTAGCTAGAGTGAGTTGTTTTGTCGCCTTTTACGACAGGCAGACCCCAGCCGCAGAGGTTAGTAGGTATTCTTTCTCCACCCCTACACGGACATACGTCTTGGGTAAAGTTTAATTAAAGGTATTTTATTTATTGTATAAAAATGCTAACCCTCACTCAGATTTAGGGCGAGTTTTTTGATCCATAGTAATAGTTACGTTAACAATTAGACAAAATAACTATGGCTAAAACAGTAACCAATGGTTATAGTCAATATTCGTTTTTTGATGACAAAATCTACTATAGTTAAATTTAACAATAGTTATTTATGTTGCTACTTGTATGAACCGTATTTTGGTACACTTTTTTGTGGAGAAAATTTTTTTATGTGGCAATTCCGAGTACAAAGTGTCAAGTGTCAACGTAATACATAAAAAAAGGTTCGGGATCGAAGTTCGGAATTGTTTTTGTGTCTGGTGATTGTTATAAGTATTTCTTCTTTCAATATAAAAATAGTTTGGACATATGTAATGGCTAAAAAACAAATAAATTTAATGAAGTAGTTATAAATTTTTACCAATTCATGTAAATAGCTGTTTGTACATATTCGTTTTATTTTTGTGTCACATTGTAAGGAAATAAGACAATTTTTGTTGGAGATATTGTCATAAATGAAAATGCTCTTAATTTTAAAACCTTCTCTTTCTTTTAGGCCTCCTCATTAGAATGTATTCTAGTGCTAAATCATCGTCTAAAGAACTTTCTGATGATTCAAAGTATCCAACAATGCTAAGATCCACTAGAAAATGTAGAAAGTAGAACACCAATTTATTAATAATAATATTATTAATAATATTTATTTACACTGTACCTAACTGTATTAAAACACTTGCAACGGTTAGATATAAACAAACTGTCTACTTCAAAACTCAAACTATTGAATGTACAGCTGTTGCTACTAGAGTTAACCATCCGCCATATTGTTAACCAGTCCGATTCGAGTAGTTAAATTTTTAAACAAATGGTTATATATTTGACCATTGGTTAGCCTAACTCATCATCATCATCATCCCAGCGTTATGTCCCGGTTGCAACCCAAACTTTCGTTTCGGTGCCCGGGGTCCGCTTTCCGACTTTTTCTACTCCACTTCGCGCGATCTTCAGCATCCCTGGTAGTGAGCCCATTGGTACGCATATCACCTCTTACGACGTCAAGCCAGCACTTTTTGGGTCTACCCCTCCTGCCGGGGCCCGGCGGAGGCGGCATGGCCAGACATTTGTTTCCCACGTAAGCATCCGGTTGCCGCAAAACATGGCCGTACCAACGGAGCCGACACTCCTGCAATTTATCTGCAATGTCACATTTATCTGCAATGTCATTGGTTAGCCTAACTATACATCAAAAAACCCATAATGGCATCATTTTAACCATTTGTCCCAAAATGTGACCATTGGTCGAGTTAACAACGGATCAAAAAACTCGCCCTTATTACCCTTTGGACTACTTTGAAGTCGGTTTTATAAGATATGGCATGTTGACATCCAGAAAGAGAAAAATCTTCATTTATTACATTATGCATAGAAATTGTGCCAATATCAATAAATTTATGGCCACATCATTTAAATACTTATTATCAAAGCTAAAGGTGGCCATTTCAAAGAATTAATTTTTGCAGAGGAATTCAAATATATGCCAAAGATCCAGTTGCAGTTTCACAAATATTGTATCAAAACAAGTTGCACTTATGACCTTTACTATAACAAATATTTTACACACACATCATCTCGTATATTGCGTCCATCGTTATTTCATCATCATTATTTTCATTATTTTCATTTCAATATATAGTCAGAAAGAGTGCAATCATAGTGACATGAGTATAATGATCATAGTGAGAAGACTGTCATGTAGAAATTACTCCAACAGGTATTAGCAGTGCCGTGCAGACGAATACGATCGTTGACATGCTTCTAGATTTATGATCCTAGACTATACTTAAAAGTTTACTATAAAATTACGATATTAAAAAAAATGCATTTTACTTGCAACTAAACTTATGGCCAGCTATGCAAAAGTAAATGGTATTATTTATAATAAACTTCTTGCTCAATTTCAAAACACAAGTGACAAATTTTTCAAAATCGAAATGTCTGTTACCGTGTTTTGAAATTGGCCAGCCATTAAATTTTTTAGATTTTCTACCATACCTCTCTGGCTTTTTTAAATGTGTAAACTTCATCCCAAGTAATGGCTTATCAACAATAGTTGCAGATACATTCCCAGCGACCGTGAACTCAGCTTGCCCTGGATCCAAGTCTATGACCAGAACTGGCCCTTTAGATAAGAGTCTGTTCACACAGTACCGCAGGAATGTAGATTTTCCTGCACCCTTTCCACCGGTTATAACACCACGGCTTTCAGGTTCTGGAATTAAATTGAAGAACTGTGGTAATTTTATGTGTTAACCAAGGATAATATTGTACTCATATTTGATTTTATTTCTGAGGAACAGCCAACAGGTTGACGGCCAACTTCATAGTAAACAGTTACTACCGTCTCCGTAGTGTGACAGGAACCTGTCAGTACACAACATAAGGTTGTTATAAAGCCCTATCACCTATCCAGACAGGTATAAAGCCCTACCACCTAGCCAGGGTTGTTTTGTCGCCTTACGACAGGTCCCACATGTGAGGAATCAATTAAATTTCTACTAAGGCATTATCATTGGATAATCTCTTTGTTAAATTATCACACAGCAGTTATTCTCACCTAAGCATCTTAATGCTTGTTGTAACATAGTGACAGTAGGAAAACACCAGAAATGAGAGGGAATGGATGGATGATACTAAAGGAGGGGTAGACCAAAGAAAATATGGATGGATTGTGTAAAAGATGTAGCATAACATATGTGAATGTTGAGATGACGCCTAAAAGAGGAGAGTGGAAGGAGAAAACATGTTGTGCTGACACCACATAGTTTAGAATAAGGGCAGGAAGAAGTACATACATACATACATATAATCACGCCTCTTTCCCGTAGGGATAGGCAGAGACCACTTCTTTCCACTTGCTACGATCCTTACATACTTGTTTCACTTCGTCCACTTTCATTATTCCCTTCATACATGCCCTTCGGTTTAGGGTACTCTTGACCTGGCCTTTTTTCAAGACATCCCTGATCTGGTCTCGAAACGTCCGCCTAGGTCTACCCCTTCCAACACTTCCATTCACACTCACCTTATACACTTTTTTCGTCAATCGTTCTTCATTCATTCTCTCAACATGGCCAAACTATCTCAGCATACCTTTCTCAATTTTTGTCACTACATCTTCTTTCAGGCCACAATGTTTCCTTATCTCACTATTTCTTATCCTGTCACTCAGTTTAACTCCTATCATACTTCCTAACGCTCTCATCTCAACTGCATTTATTCTGCTTTCATGTTTTTTCTGCCATACCCAACTTTCACTTCCGTACATGAGTGTCGGAACCAACACCCCCAGACACATACACAGCCAGACGAGCCTTGTTACACCCCTTCCGACTGTTCGTAAAGGAGTGCAAAGCTCCATTCACCATGTTTCCTGCATTCACTCTTCTTTCAATATCACTCTCAGGAAGAAGTGACAGAAGTAAAATATACTGAGGATATCTGCACACTAAAGTTATTAGTGTTTGTAATCCATCCCATTGACCACAGACAAGAATACTTGGTATATAGAGCATTCCCACCAGCAGATGGTTGCAGCCCAGCAGTGCAAGATGTTGTTACAACTTGTTATAAAAATTCAAAATCTTATTAGAAAGTATTAATAAAAAAATATCCTGTGTCAATCAGATAATTAGCCTAACATATTATGAAGCTTCCATATAAATCCATTTATAAATTAATGTGTATGTTTGTTTGTTTATGTAGCTGGTCCCTTTTGGAGACACAGCAGCTCCGAATAGAGTACACTAGCATGAGCTGGAAGTTCAGAGTGCCAAAAGGCACTCTGAACTAAAGAGATTTAATCAAAAAAATTGAGGGAGAAAACTACAAATTTGAAATAAGACTTATTTATGTTTATTTTATTGCTGTAGGAAAGCAGACAGGCTGACGGCTTGATTAGAATTTAACAGTCGCCTATGGCTGTTTGCAACGCCAGTGGCAACGTGAACCCGCTGCTGTCCCATAAGGACACAGGAACTTGGATCACTAATGCCGGAACACAACACAATTTAACTATGGCAGCATACTTAAGACCAAAGGTGGTCGCCATCCAGACAGGCTTGGGGCCCTACCACATAGCTAGGGTGGGTTGTTTTGTCGCCTTTTACGACATTCTTTCTCCGCCCCTGCACTGATAAAGATTATGTTAAACAGTTTATAGACTAAATTAATAAATTAATATACATAATACAAGTATTATTTATTCATCTATTCACTCTCATTTCTGGCATTTTCCTACTGTCACTGTTACAACAAGGTGTCATTTGTGGGCCTAAGTTGAAGGGACAGGTTTATAAGACCATCATTAGGCCTGTCTTTTCACATGGCATTGAAGCGTGGCCGGTATTAGAGCGGCACATGCAGGGACTGCGTGTCAAGGAGATGAATATGCTGCGGTGGATGTGTGTAGTTATGCGGAAGGATCGCGTTAGGAACTTTCACAAAAGCGGCAGCCTTCATGTCCGTGACAATGCGGACAAAGTGCATGAGTGTCGCCTTCGCTGGTACGGCCACGTTTTACGGCAACCAGCTAACTACGTGGGGTGCAAATGTTTGGCCATGCCGCCTCCGCCGGGCCCCGGCAGAAGGGGTAGACCCAAAAAGTGCTGGTTTGATGTCGTAAGGGGTGATATGAGTGCCAATGGGTTCATTACCAGGGATGCTGAAGACCGTGCGAATTGGAATAGAAAAAGTAGGAAAGCGGACCCCGGGCACCGAAACGGAAGATTTGGTTGCAACCGGGATTTGACGCTGGGATGATGATGATGACTGTTACAACAAGCATATTAGGGAGAATAATTGATGTGTGATAAGTTAACAAAGACATTATCTAATGATAATGCCTTAATAGAAATCTGATAGATTCCTCCCATATAGTAACATACAGATTGGTGTTATAATATATACTATAGTATGCATATAAAGTCATCAACTTGGTAATAATAGAGTCTAATCGAAATCGAATAGAGTATTATTAAATATTAATACTCGAAATTTGCAAAAATATTTTTGTGCTACTTTAGTTTCCTTACCTAAGCCACACTCGATAACACTATCCCAAATAGGACTAGTCTCCAGAGCCCTGTAAGGTGTCTGTATATAGAATGAACAGCACAACAACTCCGATGCTTGCTTTAAACTGCTATCAACATCCTTACTCGGCTTTCCAAAAATATCTGTTACTGTGAAATTATTATCAACAAAATCCATTTTACGATCTTCTAAACAGGACATGGCTATCACACCATCATATTCACTCATTGTTGTCATTATTTCTTCAGTATTTGACACACTTAATCCCATAGCTGTAAGTTTACTAAATAATCCATGGTTTGTTTTCTCAACTTCAACTGTTTCAAGACATTGAGCATAACTATAATTAGGTGCATATATGTTACACCATTCATCCTTTATTATATACCCACATACTTCTATAGTTCCACCTAATGTTTTAACCCTTACTTTTCCATGAATGTACATTTTCCCAGGATGCTTAATTACAAATATACAAGTCTTTTTAATTGTATACATTTTAACAGGACTAGTTTGTTCTACTTCTGCATTGCTGAGTACTGATTCTCTTTCAGCTGACTCTGAAATGATTGTGTCATCATAGACAGATGCACTCTCTTCATTAGGAGCTGTAACATTATTATCTGTAATATCTAAATCTTGTATAGATTGATCATCATCTATCTCAGGAACTATACTACTAGCATCTTCATCTACTTCCACATTATCAATACTCATATCTTCTGTGGAAAACATAACTGAATTAGAATACAATACATGCTGCTTCTCACATGGCAAGTTTCTGACAGTAGGATGTCTATAATCGCCTAAAATTTTACTTAAACTTTCATTTGGTAAATTGTTTGCAGTTATAGAAATGAAGGGTGATGAGTAGGTGGATGTAGAGTCTTGAGAGCTATTTTCTTCTGATCTATCTACTCTATCATTGGCTGTAGAACTATCAGATTTGCTAGGAGTAAAGTAACTGTCATGAAATTCATATTCCTCATCACTGTTAGACAATACTCCTTGAATTGAATCATCAACACTTTTTGTATCACAATGTCTTTTGGCCAATTTTCTTTTTCTACCTTTTTTACTTTTTGTTTCTTTTTGACTTAATTTTTCAAGTATCTTAGAAGCTAATGCTCCATCAGGATCAAATTCTGATTCTGATCCATGACTAGTCAGTGTTTCATGATCAAGACTACTTGATAAAGAGACTTGACTGTCATCAGATGTTATAATTAAATTATCAATACTTTGATCAGTGTCCATATCCATGTCGTCCTTTAACATCAAATTATCTATTTCATCTTGAGATCCTGTATACGATGATTTTATGTCATCACTGAATTCGGAAATAGATTCAATACTGTCGCCAAAGTCATCATTTGTATTAGATTGACTAACTTTACTCTCTTCATCTTTAATTGAATCTTCATTAGATTGAGAATTAAAGGTTGCCTGACTGATCCCCTCAGAACTGGAGTTAGTAAGGTTTAAATCAGAAAAGCCGCTTACAGATGAAGAATCTTCAAAACATTGTTGCAGATCACAGGCTTCACTTTTACAACGAATACATGTCTTGATAAGCTTGTTATCATTCTCCTTATAGCCATGCAACATCTGCTTTAATTGTTTCTTAATAGTTATATCAGATTTTGTGTCTTTTTTGACTGAATTACTCTTAACATGTGCACGTTCAAAAAACTCCATGTCCTTTAGGAATTTTTGTCACTGAAATCATTGACACGGTAAATATATAAACATAATGCAACGTTAATAAGATAAGTAAATCAATGCAGCCAATAAACACATTATTTAAGAAATTTACCAATAATTTTAAACAAAACAGAACTCCACGAGTCTCCGACCAAAACACGGCACAACATAATGACAATTGACAAATTGACAATGACGTTCGATAAACATGCGTCTACTATAACGAAACGTAACTGAAAACGATGTCAAGACTGTAACGTTAATAACGTACCCTAGTGATATTGTAATCTAAAACGATGGTTATCACTATCAGTTACCAAAAGCCGACCGACTAAAAGCGAATAACCGAGCAATTACCACGCCGAGTTATTACGCGCTGCTATGGAGCAAATAACTGAGTCTGAAACTAATAAATTACCCATGCCTTGTCTTTCCCTTCCTATGCAAGTCCTTATATATAAAAAGAGATGGAGCGAATATTGGCTAGAGTAAACCAGCTACTTTTCTTGTCAAAAAAAAATGTCAAACACGACCTTAACCCTATAAACATAAAGTGTAGCTAAAGTAACGTAGTTTGACCTGCTAGGTCAAACTAAAATTGACGTTGCAGTAGCTTATGCAGTAACTTTCTTTATAAGTAGTTCGTACATTATATACTTATAATAAATATAGAAATATACATATTTAAATAATTAAAGCAATAAATAATTTTGACTTGTAGATAACAATGTACGTCAAATCGGACGAGTAATATTTATTTTTGTCATAATATCAAAAAGCATTTGGTAAAACCTTTTTGTAAAATCTAATATAAAACTCTCGTGTCACAGTTTTCGTTGCCATACTCCTCCGAAACGGCTTGACCGATTTTGATGAAATTTTTTGTGCTTATCCGGTATCTATGAGAATCGGCCAACATCTATTTTTCATCCCCCTAAATGTTAGGGGTGACCCACCCCTAAAATTTTTTTGTTAATTTGTCACTTTTTTTATTATGATTTAACATTAAAAATACATACAACTTCAAATTTTAACCCTTCTACGATCAACACCTGTTTTTTAATCATGATTTTTATAATTTTTATTTTCTCAATTTAAATTAATCTTCAAGTACCAATCGATCAGTTATCCCCGCCAGGTGTCTACCGTTGTCATCTCTCAACCAGCAAACATCTCGGAGTAGGGATGAGAACGAAACCGGCCTCCTTTCTCTCACTCTCTATAAAGTTTTCTTTTTTGTTTTGGTTTTATCTGTGTCTCGATCGTAGCAGTGACATAATCATGTTGATTTTATTATAATAGTAACAACAGTATCCAACGTATGCATGACTTGCACTAGGCTTGCTAGAAGACGACAATCATTGGGACAGTATGCTTGCTGAAGCAGCATTAAACTGCACAGGAAAACAAATTCATCTACTATTTGCTATAGTACTGACTACATGTTTCCCGGCCCGAGCACAAATGTTGTGGGATAATCACATAAATTCAATGACTGATGATATATTGTATCGACATCGTATAAGGTGTCACGATCTAAAGATATCATTCAGTGACGCAATGTACAATGAAGCATTGATTGCTATCGAGGATCATTGCATTGCCATTGCGTATTTCAATCATTTGGGTATGAGTTCACCAAATTCATTTGGGTATTCAGTCATTTGGGTATGAGTACACCAAATCCAAGTGCATCTGATTTAATCAACTCAGATATGAATTGTGAAGTGCAGTATGATACTTAAGAACTGGCAGCGATTGTTATTCGCAATGTTTCACTACTAAATGATGAACAAAAAATAATTTACGACCGAATTGTGTTGGCAGTTTCGGCAGGCCAAGGGGGATTCTTTTTTTTTCCTGGATGCTCCAGGTGGAACTGGTAAAACATTTCTTATTTCGCTACTTCTTGCCGAGATATGTTCAAAAATGGCATCGCATTGGCCGTTGCATCATCTGGCATTGCAGCAACTTTATTAGATGGAGGTAGAACAGCTCATTCAGCATTTAAGCTATCATTAAACATTCAAAATAACCCAGATGAAGTGTACAGCATAAAAAAATCGTCCATGGCTACAGTGCTGAAACAGTGTAAAATTATCATTTGGGATTAATGCACTATGGCACACAAACATTCGCTTGAGGCATTGGATAGGACAAACTGTTTGGCGGCACTGTGTTACTCCTTTCAGGTGATTTCAGACAGATACTTCCCGTAATTTCACGTTCAACGTAAGCTGATAAAATCAACGATGGCTTAAAATCATCGCGACTGTGGCGTAATGTTGAAAAAGTACAACTGACAGTGAACATACGCGTTCAAAAGCTTCAGGGTCAATCCGCCGAAACTTTCTCAAAAAAACTGTTAGATATTGACAATGCAAAAGTTGCTGTCATGAAAATACTGGATGCATAAAACTGCCAACTGATTTCTGTATAATCATCAACTCGCAAAATACTTTCATTGGTCACATATATCCCAACGTACACACAAAATACAAAAATCTGAAGTGGCTGGCAGAAAGAGCGATTTTGGCAGCAAAAAATGTGGATGTCAATGGATTAAATTCCAAGATACAACAGTTGTTGCCAGGGGACTTGGCGTCATACAAATCTGTCGATGCAGTTTCCGATGCCGACGAAGATGTGAAATATCTAATTGAGTTTTTGAATTCATTGGATATGTCAGGCATGCCACCTCACCATTTACAACTGAAGGCTGGATCTCCGGTTATTTTGCTTCGTAATTTGAATCCACCACGGCTTTGCAATTGTACGCGATTAGTCATAAAAATTAATGAAAAAAGTTATCGAAGCGAGAATTTTGAATGACAAGTTCCGAGGCGAAAATGTATTATTGCCACGAATCCCTATGATTCTTACAGATGTGCGAATTGAATTCAAACGCATTCAATTCCCAATTAGATTGGCATTCGTAATGATAATAAATAAGTCACAAGGCCAAACGCTGTCTGTTTGTGGCTTAAATTTGGGTACACGATGCTTTTTCCACGGACAACTATATGTGGCATGTTCTCGCCTAGGAAAATCATCCAGTTTGTTTGTATTGGCTAAAGATGGACTGACCAAAAATATTGGACACTCCATTGCGCTGAGAGATTAATCATTATTTATTTTTTAATTGCCATAATTATTAGTAGAAAAAATATGAATAACTATTTTCGATGTATAGATAGCTATCAAAAATTGTAATTTAATATATTTGTTACTTTAATAAAGAGTAATTTATTAACTTAAAGTATACTTTAATTGTCTACAATGCTGTTATTTATATGGCAGAACAACGTTTGCCTGGTCAGCTAGTATTAGGTATAATTAACATACATTAATGTTATTGCATTGTATTGTTAACATAGATTTGCAGGTGATCGTCGACAGAGTTAATGAGTGTAGTGAAAGGGCTGGCTTTCGGATGAATGTCCGCAAGACTAAGTTTATGGTGATTTCCAGGAATCTCAATAATGACCCGATTATCACAGTGTCAGGGCGATCTCTCGAGCGGGTGTATAAGTATAAATACTTAGGCACATGGCTCACGGAAAACTGGGATAGTGAGTTGGAAATAAGGACCCGCGTGGAGATTGCTCGTAGTGCCTTCAATACCATGAGATCCGTACTGTGCTGCCGAAGTTTAAAGATCGACTTGCGTACACGACTGTTGCACTGTTATATTTGGCCTATACTTCTGTACGGATGCGAGTCTTGGACTATTAAAGAAGACCTCAGGAAGCGAATTAAAGCTTTTGAAATGTGGGCATACAGGCGTATGTTGAGGATAAGTTGGACGCATAGAGTCACAAATGGGGAGGTTCTGCGGCGAGCTGGACGGAAAAGGGAACTTTTGTCTATTATCAAGAGACGAAAAACTGCATATCTCGGTCACGTGCTCAGGCACGATAGATATAGCCTCTTGCAACTTATAATGATGGGCAAGGTTGCCGGTAAACGTCGAGTTGGTCGGAGAAAGAAGTCGTGGCTCCGTAACATCCGAGAGTGGACTGGAATAGCGAGCGCGTCCAAATTGTTTCGACTCGCTAAAGACAGGCAACGATTCCAGAAGTTGGTAGCCAACCTTCACTAGTTGGAGAGGCACTTGAAGAAGAAGAAGAAGAATGTTACACTACATACTTATTATCGATTACCGAAGATTTAATAGGCAAGCCAAGGTACAGCCATTACCAACCAGTTATTAAAACAATATTGGCATCTGTAAAAAATGTCTTAGTAGAAAGATACCCTAGAATCGAATACAGTAAAACTTTTTCACTGTGCATTTTACTAGACCCCGATTCAAGATTTATGGTTTACAGAATGATGGTGCTTTGATAGAAATAAAAAGACACGTACATAAACTCATTATTGGTCAAATAGACTATAACAATGAACCAAGTTTAAGCGATGAAGCTGTACATAATAATGTAGAAGAAGAAAAAGATGTATTAACATCTCCCCCAATTTAATTTTTTCCCCAAGCATTAGCTTGGGGAAAATTCAATGAGCTATTAAAGAAGAAAAACCCCATGGGATTGCAACAGCAAGAGCCATAAGGGAATTACAAATGTATTTGGATGATGAAACTCTCCTTATAAGAAATTCAGTGGGTAAATGGAACAATTCGTCTCAGTGGTGCCAAGACGATAAAGTTATTATTTATCCACATTTATCTGATATTTATCAGTCCAAATGTAACATAGTGGCAACCTTTGTGCCATTTGAGCATCTATTTTCAAAGACAGGTATGATGATTATCCAAAGGCGATGTAATTTGAAAACTAAAAAAGTGGAACTTCTCGCTTTTTTAAATTGCGAACCTAAACCTAAAAAGGTTAATCCATAAATTTGAAAAAGGATAATTTTTAAATATTTTTTAAAATACGTTAATTATATAGGTAATAGCAAACGATGTACATAAAATCATTATAAATATGGCGCTTTTAGAATGCGCCGTAATTTGTGTACAGTTATCTATTTATTATAAAAATTGCGCTGGTCCTAAGTCTAGTGAAGCATGAAGGGAAATCGCGATAATTCTTGTATTTATTTATTTAACTACTATCATAAGTAAATTGTATTTGAAATTGGACGATTGTATTGGACACGTCATCAAAATAACTAGAATACCTGCCAAACCAACGATAAGTTAACACTGGTAGAAATAATTTATTGATGTATAACATTGTGGTATATTAGGATAAAATACCGATATTCGGCAACGGTTATCAATATTGACATTGAAACTGAATATCGGTAAGATAACCGTTACAAGAAATAGCCATTAATGCTCGTGTCGTCGTGTCTAACATTTGATTCTTATATTGGAAAAGAAATGTTAACATTGACATTGGCAAATCAGTGTCTATATTTTATTAAAACTACAGTACCTATTTATAAAAATCTATAGATTTTCTTCAAGCTCTCGACCAGAGCAATAAATAACCATGAAATCTAAAAATAATCACGTCAGTCACGTCGCTTCACGAAACTAACCTAATGTATGAACTTGGGAAATGTACAAAAACAAACACTACTACCTTGACTTGGAAATTGAAATGACCAATTTGCGTTATTGGTAATTCCGATTCCGACGTATTTCCGTTAGAAGGTGATAGGGGGCAGGGCACAGAACACTATACTTCTAGCGACAGGGGGTGACCATTTGTGATAATTTTTAACCCCTGCATCATGCAGGGGTTATATGATCATACTAACATATTATGTAGGTTTATGATGTTAAATATTGTATAGCATGCATCTTAAATTGTACCTAGTCAGGTCATAAATTCTGTCACATGTTTAATGTAAAATAATTGTAACAAGTTTATTCATTATGTAACCATTTATATACCAAAATGAACTTAACAAAACATAGATTCTTATGACATTAAAGTTTATTCAAAATGACCTCCGTGATTTTGAATACAAGCCTTCAATCTGCGCGGCCAGTCGTCTATAGCAGCACGAACGAGGTCCATGTCAATATCGGCGGCTGCCTTAATCAAGGATGTCTTGAGTGACTCCAAATTGGGATGAGGCTTTGAGCACGCCTTTTCCTTCAAGTGTTGCCATATCTTGTAATCTAACGGATTCAAATCTGGACTGGAGGAGGGCCAATCTTCGTGCCGGATGAAGTCGATTTCACGCGCCGCCAGCCAGTCTTGTGTGCTCTTCGCTCTATGAGCTGGCGCCGAATCTTGTTGGAATACCCAGTGCCTGTTATTGAACATGGTATGAGAAACAGGTTCCACAAGGTTCGTCAGGACTGTATTTTGATACACAACAGCATTCGTTTTTACACCTTTCTCACAAAAATGTACCTCTGTTAAGCCCCAATAAGAAACTCCCAACCATACCATGAGCGAGGATGGAAAATGACCTCGTTGGACACGCGGAATACGGTTGCTCGCTTCTTCACTACTGTGTGCGTACACCTTATCATTTTGTTTGTTGTAGCTCTCTTCTACGGTAAACATTTTTTCATCCGGAAAAATAATTTCCCGATATTTTTTTCCCGCGTACCGCTTCAACAAAGCGCGGCATCTCTTCAGTCTCAGGTCCATTAGACGAGCATTCAAACGATGTCCTGTTTTTCTTCGATATGCCCGAAGCCCTAAGTCTTCATTTAACACCCTTTTCACCGTGGTTCTGCTTAACCCCATCTGAAGGGCCAACAGTTTCTGCTTACGTTTGGGATTTCTTTGAATTCGTGCCTTCACAGCTTTTATCACTGCTGGATTCCTAACAGACCGAGGTCGACCACTTCTTGACCTGTCATCTACACTAGAGTCTTCATTGTATCGTTTGATGGTACGATAAACGAATCTTTTGGTTATATTCAAATTTTTCAGTATGTTAAAAATTTGAATTGGCGCGTAACTACAACGATGCAACGCAATAACTGCAACACGGTCTTCTTTAAGCGTCCACTCCATATTTAAAAATGAGTAAAATTCTAAAAGTGAATTTTTTTTATTTTCATGAACAATTCGAAATTCGAATTCAATAAACTTTTTTGTGGCCAGCATTCTAAAAGAAAAGTTTTTACTGTGTGACAATACTTATGACCTGACTAGGTATATACAAAAGTGAACTATTTTTGAGTTATCATGTTTTTAGCTTTTTTCACTATAAGTCAAAAAGGCAACATCAAAAATTTATTTAAAAGTATCAATTTAAGTTTCATTTCTTCTTTTGATTTATAAAAACGATTAAACACTGATTATTTATCAATATTAAAACAAAAATTATCGGTCTAAGTTTAAAAATGCGAAATAAAAGACGATATTATTTCAATATTTTTTGGAGATTTTTTTTCACTAAAATGCCTTAAAAAAACCTTTCAAACCCAAGTTTTATAATTTAAAATTTGATTTTGAAAAAAGCTAAAAAAATATAATAACTCAAAAATGCTTCACTTTTGCATAATACGGGGGGGTTAATATTATCGCAAATAGTTACTCCTGTCACCTCCTAAACGGAGTACGTCTAATTACCAATAACCCTGTGTAATAAATGGCATGGATACTTTAATTGAAAGCGGGAGTCAGAATAGTTTAATAGCATTCTGGTTAAACAGATCAATATTACTCAAATATCTTTTCAATAGATATGCTTAACGGCCATGCCTTTACAGATAGGTGTTAGAACATTAAGAAAACAGAAAAGGCAGGAAAGCACATTCCAAAAAAATTTGGGATACAATGGAATTTAACGGTAAATTACAACTGAGAGCTTCTATCTGCTGAAAAATATTTAGTATCCAAAAAAGACAAACAATGAAAACAAAGGCCGAACTTATGTATTTTGTAGAATAAACTTCAGCAACATTAAAAAAATTACTTTCTTGGGCGGCATATATTGCAATATCCACGAGGGGGGGGTGATTTGGATCGACTATTTGCGGACATTCTGCTTTGCATGCTAGGTGAAGAACAGATCATATCACGTTTTGATATTTTCAGACTCTTTTTCGCCGATTGTCTTATTTGCTTTCGTATCTGCGAAAGACGCCTTTTTGCTATCTGCTTTTTAACTTTTCTCCCTTTTGCCTTTCCTTTGGTGATACGCAATCTTTTTTTTTTCATGTTCGGAGCTTTAATAGAGATTGAAATATCAACCGTATCATGTTTTTTTGTACTCCTGGAATCAGAACTAAAGTTTGATATAATGCTGGATATTTCATCATCATTTCTTCTGTCCATCCCACCATCCTGTTCACGCTTATCTTCCTCATTTTTGCTTGTCGATGGAACAATTACTTTGTTTTCATCTTCCATAATGAATTTTTAAAACAATCGAAATTTATTATATATTTTTAAAACAAAATCGTTAATTTCACTGTAAAAATACTAAATAAAATCAAAAATATGCCGAGACTTTTTGAAAAACATAAATATTGACAAGATATTTTCTAAACATCCTAATTAATGTCAAAACATTCAATTATCATAAAAGAGTATTATTTATTTTTGATCGTTAAGACCTCCATCAGGATCTTTGAAATCATGATAAATATACATAATTTACTGAACGGATTAATAACTTTTTCAATACACTAACGCCGTTTACACATTATGCCGCTGCAGCAGCGTTTTTCGCCGCAGAACCAGCGACTCAATTGAGCGCTATTGTAGAACAATCTCATTTTCTCACTCGGTCAGTCGGACAGAATAGAAAGCACCGAAACTAATGCGGTGCTTCTGTGTTCTGCGACGTCGTAAAAAGAGGAACAGTTTGGATTGACCCATTTATATCTTCAAGGAAAATTAACGGAAAGTTTTATTGTGATTATGCCGCTACGGCGTCGTATGTTAAGGCTCCATATTATACAAATCCAAGGGGGACTAGGGCTGCGGCGGTGCCGCTACGGCATAATGTGTAAATCGCCTTAACGTACACTAACCTACGTGTGATCAGTTTACGTTTTGGTGGTATTGAGTTCATAGTAATTAGGTAATCTGAGCTTAAATGATGAAATGGGAATAAAGAAAAATATTTATGGGTTATATTTTAATAGAAATAAAAAGCAAAATATTTTTCGATATTTTTTAATATATAACTTCTTACTTCGAGATAAATACATTCCATGATCGTATCAACATTCAATACCATTACATACGAATGATAAACTACTAAGATACCTGGTATCAGCAACCCTGGGCCAGCAAGGTGGCCACCATCAGGTTATGGGCATTTGACATGAGACCGCTTGATGTTTTGACGATTTATCCTAAATGAAAGACTAACGTTGCCCAGGTGTGAAAAATTTAAATATAGTTTATGGTCACCATAGATAATTCTGATTACTTAGATGATGAAATTCTTTCTCAATTTATTATATAAGTAAGGATGTTTAGCTTTTTCATGTATAGACATGATTAGATTAGACATGACTATAGTCACAGTAGGTATTTAAATGCTTAAGGCAATTTCATGTCAAATCTTGCTTAATTAATTTATTGGGCTTGGAAAGTACTAATGAAGTCAGTGACAATCTTCTTAAGTGCCGCGTCGGATTCTGGGGTGATCTGTCCATCCTTGGCGATGGTAGACAATAGGCTCTGGTGGCTGGTCTTGATGTGCTGTGTGAACTCCTTCTCGAAAGCGGTGATCTTGGATGGGTCCAATTTGTCAAGGTGGCCACGGACACCACAGTAGATGATAGCAACCTGGCAAATTGTAATTGATATGAATTTTTGCCATTGTTAACAAATTATGAAATTAAATTGATATACATTACAATAAAATAAATATCTTAAATGTAAAAAAAAATATATTATAAACAAAAATGATCTCCACAGATATATATTCGACTTCCACTGAGATATATATTGTAGATTTATGAATATTTGAGAAACTATTGTGAATATAGTCACGAGTCTTCATGGAACCTTGAATGACAATTATCAGCTAACTTCATAATCATCGTGTGCGCGCGCATCGTAAAAAATTTTACTGTCAATTTTTTTCCAAACCCACCAATAGAAGTATGTATAACTTCAAAAATTAAAATAGGCTGAGATCAACTATACATTTTCTTACCTGTTCCTCGATGGCCATTGGCACGTACTGGCCCTGCTTGAGCAGCTCAGTGAGACGCATACCACGGTTGAGCAGCTGCTGCGTGGCGGCGTCCAAGTCGGACCCGAACTGCGCGAACGCGGCCACCTCACGGTACTGGGCCAACTCCAGCTTCATTGAACCGGCCACCTGGACCCCACATCACATTATAATTGTATGTTTATTAACCTAATGAGTGTAATAGACTGAGTTCTTTGCCTTACATCTTCTGTAACGATATGTGAAATTCTCTGCCTTACTGTGTGATCAGTTGTGAACCAGAGATATGTGAGAACATGAAAGTATTGAGTTTTGTGATATATTTTTATTCATGAACCTTACATTACCCAATTCGTTTGAAAGTAATTATTCGTATACAATTTTTTTTTTTATTATACTTCCCCCTTTAAGAGAAAGTAAGTAGCAACAAGAATTGTTGATGAATATTTGCAATTCAAGTATCTCAACTATTACATAGAAAGGTTTATTGAAAATAGATAAAATGGTGAAAATAAGTTAATGTATTGGCAGTCTTGGCTGTTCAATGTGTCATGGTGGCATATATAAAGTCAAAAGATAAATAAAAATTACCATACCTGTTTCATGGCCTTGGTCTGAGCGGCAGATCCTACACGAGATACAGACAGACCGACGTTGATAGCTGGTCGGATACCCTTGTAGAACAACTCAGTTTCCAAGAAGATCTGACCGTCCGTGATGGAGATCACGTTAGTGGGAATGTAAGCGGACACATCACCGGCCTGGGTCTCAATCACTGGCAGAGCAGTCAGGGAACCACCGCCCATTTTATCCGACCTATAGATAAAGTTATTGATAAAACAAGGTACATAAAATTAACTTTATATAGACAATTTTCACAAACACAAAATTATTTCTTTCCTATGACTGAGTGAAGATATTTGTTTTGACGCAGTGAATGTAATAATAATTAATAAGGAGCGTAATAATCAATTGTTTTTTTTTTAAGAAATATTTATTTTATTGCTGTCGGACAGCAGACAGGCTGATGGCCCATTTAGAATTTAGCAGTCACCGTCGCCTATGGGTGTTTGCAAGTGGTATCGCGAACACGCTGCTGTCCCATAAGGGTACAGAAAATTGGGTCACTAATGCGGGAAAACACAACAAAGCTATTATGTATGGCGGCATACTTATGACCAAAGGTGGTCACCATCCAGACGGGTTTGGGGCCCTACCACGTAGAAATGCAGTAGTATAGTGCAATTAATTATTACTGTCAAAAAAGAAGTATGTGATAATAATATGTTATATAGAACTTTATATTTTAATTAAAACATTTCTTACATCTTAGCTGCACGTTCGAGCAGACGGGAGTGGAGGTAGAACACATCACCTGGGTAGGCCTCACGACCTGGGGGACGACGCAGCAGCAGGGACATCTGCATACAATATTTATCATGTCAACTATCTATATATTTTTTTGTGTAGTCACTTTACCTAATTCTATTATGGGAATTAGGAACTGTGAATAACTCAAAGTATATTTCCAAACTGAGGTAAAATCTTAAAATAGAGTAGATGAATAGCATTTAATATGGATGCAATAACATACTTGACGATAAGCGACGGCCTGCTTGGAAAGATCGTCGTAGATGATGAGAGCGTGCTTGCCACTGTCACGGAAGTACTCGCCCATGGCACATCCGGAGTATGGCGCCAAGTACTGCAGAGGCGCGGCGTCAGACGCAGTGGCAGACACAATGATTGTGTAGTTGATGGCACCTGAAATTATGGTTGTTACATAATTTTCTTTACTTTCAAAATACTTGAGGATGTGTTGTGCATAGTAGCAACATTGTCCAATAATGTGACTATCACCAGAATATAACTGGACACATAAAAATAGAACACTTGAGGAGTATTCAGGAGACTCGAGGTAAGATTATTTGAAACTGACCCCAAGATTAAAAAATACATCCAGCAACTAAATATATCCAGCAACTGTATAGTTTCAAATAATCTTACCTATGTGTATACATAGGTCATGCTTACAAGGCACCTATGAGTTCTATCTTAATCAAATTTAAAACTAATCAGATTATTATTACTTCTAGCAGAGGTAAAATATTGATTTGCATACTTCAGCTGAACTCATAGTGATATGCCAACCAGATCCAATATACACTTCTACTCACCAGCATCAGTCAGCCTCTTGACAATCTGAGCGACAGTGGATCTCTTCTGTCCAATGGCAACATAGATGCAGTACAACTTCTTCTTCTCATCTTCACCCTTGTTGAAACGCTGCTGGTTAATGATGGTGTCAATGGCGAGGGCAGTCTTGCCAGTCTGACGGTCACCAATGATCAACTCACGCTGACCACGACCAATTGGTACCAGGGAGTCTACAGCCTTGATACCTATATCATAAAAGGCAAGGATAAAATATTTCTACCTACAGTAGGAAGGAATTAATCCATGAACATCTGATTTCAGTAAATAAATATTTTGTGACAATTCACACAGCACCATTTAGTCCCAAACTAAGTAGCATAGCACTTGTGTTGTAGGTACTAGACAACTGATATAATACTAATATTTTTTTTTTGTAAATAAATACATATTATATATAAACACGAGATCAGTTATGCCACAGAGGTCATAAAAAGTCATTGTAGTGTTGAAGACAATAATAATTTGTCCTATACTGGAAAATTAACTGAACTGCTAATGAAATGCATATTACAACTAATTTTTTAAATTTATTAATAATAAATTATATGAAAAAGAAAACATTTTCTGGTAACAGATTGACTGGTTATACTACTTACCAGTCTGCATAGGCTCACGTACAGATACACGGGGAATGATACCAGGGGCCTTGATACCCACACGCATACGGGTCTTGGTGTCAAGAGGGCCCTTGCCGTCAATGGCGTTACCCAGGGCATCTACTACACGACCGAGCAACTGGTCGCCGACGGGTACATCTACAATAGCACCAGTACGCTTGACAATATCACCTTCCTTGATGTATTTGTCGTTACCAAACACTACAACACCCACGTTGTCAGGCTCCAAGTTGAGAGCCATACCCTGGAGAAAAAGATCAATTGTTACAATTTGGTGTAACCAAGACTATTCATATATAGCAAATAATAAGATATGAAATTAAATATCATCATTTTTGATTAAAAAAAATAATAATTTAAACATTAAAATTAAAAAATGCAAAAGATAATTCTAAAAAGTCACATTATTTTTTTTTGTATTGCTCTAGGCAGCAACTTACTGATGGCTCAATATAATGCAGTTATCATCGCTTATTAATGGTGTCGCATACATGCCAGCGTTTGCATAGAACTGGAACTTCAGAAGAACCCATAACAAAAGAATGTCACACACTTCAGATCAAAAACATTTTTTTTTATTTTGATCAGTATGTATATTTTTAATCAACTCATAGCAGCTCATTGCATATGTCTCATTCATTCTCCACAATAAAAGATAATCAATAAAGCTCACCTTAAGGCCAGAGGAGAATTCCACCATCTCCTCAGCCTGGATGTTCTTGAGGCCATAAACACGGGCAATACCATCACCAATGCTTAACACACGGCCAGTCTCTTCTAAATCAGCCTATTAGAATTATAAAAAAAAATATATGTTCACTTATCAATACAAGATCGGTAAATGTGCTTTTAATACATTTGTAACATTTTGAAAGCAAGTGCTCAACAAAGTATTTGATAAAGAGAGTGAATTTATATATTGCAGTTGCTAAGCAGAGGCAACCCTAAACTGAAAATCATTAATTAAAAAATTACTTGTAAAATTTCAGAATTCATTTATTTCAAATTTGTCCTAATGCTGATTACAAAAAAGCTAATTCTGTAAACTAACCAAAATATTAATTGTGTTACAATTCTTGCTAGCATATATAGATTCTGATTGCATATATATAACCTTAGTAGATTGTATATATATTTTTAAGATCAAATAAATGTTACAGACTAAGTTCATACAATTTTGTAAATCTCAGACCTACTGAAATTATTTCTACTTTTTTACAAAATTTAAAATTATACTAAAGTAGAAAAAACATTTCAATCATCATGAATAGTAAAATTGTTCTTAGTAATTGAAGAACAGCTGATCAGAATGACTTTATGTAATACCATAATACCGACCTTGGGGGCAGCACCAAGGATCCTCTCTTCCAAGATGGTAGAGATTTCGACAGCGCGTTGGGGGCATGAGAGGTGGAGTTTGCGGCTGGCCACCGCAACGCCTGGCGCCGCCACCTTCGATACCTGTAACAAAACCACCTTGAAACTCACAACACTTCAATATCCATAATTGCCACTTCGGCTATAATTAACACACTTTAATCACTAATTTACTTCTCTCACTCAACTACATTTAACCTCTAAATATGTCAAATTAAGGAAATCCAGCTCGCCCAGTATTACATAACACCGAACCTATTACTGAAAAATTTATGTTTTAAAGTAACTTAAGCATTAATCTTATAGACTTTTACCAATATTAGAATGTAATAAAACGTAGTTAAATGATAATAAAAGAACAATTTTTAAACAAGCAGACACCTATTAAATCCTAGTTAGACATGTCTCACCGGTCGATTTCATACTGATTAGAGTTTTATATTAATTTCATGTGTAAAATAGAGATATATACCTGTGAGGCGGCATTTGGTAGGCGCCTGGCTACGGAGCCAGCGATACGAGCGGAGATCAGCGACATTTTTCACAAACTCTTATTATATGGCAGACAAGAGGCCCGTAAAGTTCTCCGCTCACGACTCGTTGCGGTAGAACCGGAAATGACATATTGATTTTAGTCTATGGTTTATCTGCATTGTCGAGTTTGTTCAAAAACTTAATACGTTTCAGTTTTAAATTGTACTTATTCTTTATCTTAAAAATAATAGACGGTCAAATCAAAATAAAAAACATTAATTCCATAAAATTATATGTTTTTATGTTGCTACCGACTAAAAATTATATTTCAGGTAATAAAATATTTTAGGGAAAAACAGACTTTAACAAATGTATGTGTAAATATTTTTTAACTTTTGAACCGTGTATTGCAAAAGTATAGAAATAATTTCAAAATATATTTGTATATACGGAGAAGATAAGCAATTGAGGTCTAAACGCAGATTTAAATGTCTAAATGTGTAAACTAATTCCTTCATGACATTAGCAAAATGCACAAGTCGTGCCATAGTATTTCCATGAACAAAAATAATGTGTGCCTATGCCTACTTCACCTTTCTAATGACAGATGACAACATTGACACAGCCCCGGCTGATTTGTGATTTCAGTGATTTCACATTTTGCACAGACAGTTTGATTGCAACAAGTTAAAATTGTTTTTATAATTTATATTCTAATGTTCATTATAGTAATGTGTCGTGAAACATAAAATTGTGATCAATGGTGTTCTATGGGTTCCTACAATGGCATTATTTGATAGAACATCGCATTTCAAAACTCTAGTAGACGATACTGAAAATCTTAGTTGTGTTATTGAAAACGCACAAAACATTAATAAACATACTGTAAGTATTCTGCATAAGGTGTTTCTTTATTCGCAATATCATTATTCATTTTAATGTGACAAATATTACAAGACTACATCGCAATATAATTATTAAAATGTAATAATTTTCTGGCCTTGTTAATTGTTTATATATGTAATGAATATATTTTAGTTTATAAACCAGGTCACTCCATCTTCTAAGATTACAGTCACATGAGAATGATACATGAATTTGATTTATTGCATTATGTGGGTAATTCTTATAACTAAAATGTTCATGTCAAGGTTATATCCATTTTTTTTAAAGAATGTATTAAAAATATTCTATATCAAAATGTTAATGTTATTGTCTGGCATTTTTTATTCAACAGTATGAACGCAATAAAATATCTTAATTCAAACAATTCAGGGGATGTATATGTGAGTTGTATATTTTGGGAGATTTTATTGAGGAATAGTATAATAATGGATTGTGTACATATTTAAAGTACCAGCACCAGAATCACTATGGTGAATTGTTTTTTACACTATATTATGGTATCAGCTTATGATTATTCTTAAACTAATTAATATGATACTATATTAAAAATATTTTTTGTTTTTAAAAATATAAACTATATTGTTTGAAACTTAATTTTTTGGATATAAATTCTTTGCTATATTGTTTTCATTGTAGTCATTTTTATCCCAAGTCTGAGTGTTTATGTATAATGTATATTTATAAAAAAATTAAAATATATATGTATCAGTTATCTAGTAAAACAAATCTATAAACAAATCCTCTGTTGTCTACTTCCATCTAGATGGTGTGTGGTTTGTCACAGTACATTTGTATTATCTATTAATCTTAATTTAATTTCAATGTACTTGGTGCTTGCAATTTGTTAAATTAGAATAAAATTAATAGTAAAGCTTTTCCATTTGCTATATGTTGAAGTCGCTATGTTCATCTTTTTTTGCTAGGAGTATATTCTCAGGGTACAACGAGGTCCCTCCAAAGAAAATAAGTGGAATGTCTCAAGGAGATACAGTGATTTTGCTGCTTTGCATGCTGTACTGCAGCAAGCCAATATTGATTTACCACTACCGCCAAAGAAGCTTATTGGGAATATGCAACCTTCATTTATTGCTGAAAGACAGATAGCATTGCAGGTAATTTAAGTTTTATAATGTTAATAATAATTGTTTTTTAATATAAATAGTGAATTAATAGAATTTTGTTAATTGTAACTCATTTTTTTAAATTAATAAAGTTATTTAACATAAATAATTTTTATTGTAATAAATTACCTGTTTTACACCTTTGTTGAAATAAATTTCTTGTTATTGACTTCAATAAAACAGCTGACAGAGGTAAATGACTTATACTTTAGATCTCTTCCCACATTTGTTGTATACAAAATACAGTCAAATCTTGTTATAATGAATGACATTAAAGGTACTATTCAAATTTAGTCCTAAGGTCTGATAGTTGTATCTTATCTTATCTTATTTTGGGGCCGAGAAATATCTCGGACACTTCGACCCAATGGGATCTTTTGTGTTCCCCTAGATAGCAATCACTCCTCTCCAATCTCCTTGAAGATCTGCTTCATGAGCCTAACAATGAGGTATGGAGATAGGAGCCTGTAGTCTTCCGGTGTTGGATATCCTACCCCCAAAAGATTCATTCGCCTCCTGGCCAATGCATCACATGTACACAGTAGGTGTTCCATGCGTTCTGTATGTTCCCCACACAACCTGCACATGGGTGTCGCGGTTAGACCCATTTTCATGAGCATGTTGTTGGTTCCAAAGTGCCCAGTAAAGGCTCCAAGCAAGTAGCGTATTTGCCCCCTGCTCATGTTCCAGATGGATCCTCGTGCTTTGTACGTGGATCCCAAAAATTTTTTGGAGTGTTCCAGACCGATTCTAGTCAGCCAGTGTTGTTGTTGACTGCGGTCTGCAAAATCCCTGAATGTGGCCTTCACGAGGCTAGTCGGAATGCCTACACATGGTTCCGGACCCATAAAATCATTAGTTGAGCCCTCTCTTGCCAGTTCATCTGCCATTTCATTGCCATGTACTCCCTCGTGTCCCGGGACCCACATTAATCTTACCCTGTTATGCCTTCCAAGTCCATTCAAGGTTTGGATGGCATCCAGGACAAGTCTGGAGTCAACTTTGAAGGAGGCGATGGCCTTGATTGCAGCTTGACTGTCACTGAGAATATATATAGATTTGCCTCTGGTGCCTCTATCTATGTTCTCCTGAGCACAGGTTATAATGGCATATGTTTCAGCCTGGAATACATTTGCCATTTTTCCCAAGCTTTTACTACATTTGTAGTCTTTCGCGTATACTCCCGCCCCTGTACCTGATTCCATTTTGGATCCATCAGTGTACCATACCAGACTATTATGTTCCGGTGGATCTGGTCCCTTTGTCCATTCCAATCTTGTTGGAATTTGGACCCTGAAAAGCCTTTCAAATATAAACCTGGTTTGCATTTTATCGGATATCATATGTGTTATCCGATCCAGGTCCTCATTTCCATCGAATTTTGTATGGTTGGTTTTTGGCTTGGTGGAGTCCCATAGGCCAGCTACTGCAAGGCGATATAGTGCCCTCCTTGCCTCAAGTTCAACCATAATATGCAGAGGAGGAATGTTAAGATATCTCTCCATAGCTGCCGTAGGTGTTGTTCTAAAAGCACCCGTGATTCCAAGACACACCGTTCTTTGTAGCCTATTGAGTGTCTCTTTGCACGTAGTAAGTTTTATTCTGGGCCACCATACTACGCTGCCATACGTAATGATGGGTATTATCATTATCTGATAAAGCCATCGTATCACTTTGGGTTTTAGTCCCCAGGTTTTGCCATAAGTGGAACGACACATACCAAATACTCTCAGAGCCTTCGCCATTGTCTTTTCCACATGAGTCTTCCACCTGAGTTCCTTATCAAGGGTTATGCCTAGATATTTGACCTCGGTGGACCACGACAGTTTGGTTCCATTAAGGGAGGGATTCCCTAGACTTGCTAGTGTCCTTCTCCTTGTAAATGGTACTATAACTGCTTTATTTGGATTAATGGAGAGGTGGTTCTCCATGCACCATTTCTCTGTTATCTTCAGAGCCTTTTGTAATAATCCAGAGACTATGTTCGGAAATTTACCATTGACCATTATGGCTATGTCGTCAGCATAACCTACCGTGTAAAAAGGTCCGGTGTTGAGTTTGGTTAGTAGTGAGTCTACTACCAGACACCATAATAATGGAGACAATACTCCGCCTTGAGGGCAGCCGCGTGTTGTTTTTGCGCTAAGTTTATCTCCCATTAGTTCCGATCTGACTAGTCTGCTTCGTAGCATATAGTCAATCCAATTGCATATAGTGTCACTGACACCATGTTCCTTTGCAGAATTGCGAATAGACTCAAAAGTTGTTTTGTCAAAGGCTCCCTCTATATCGAGGAAGGCCCCTACACATACTTCCTGTCCTTCTAGTGCAGCCTCAGCTCGGCTTACAACGTAGTGTAAAGCCGTTTCTGTTGATTTGCCGGGGTTATACGCACATTGTAACCTATGTAGAGGGAATTTCTTCAATGGCCCCTCTCTAAGATGCCTGTCTACCAGTTTCTCCAGAGTTTTCAGCAGAAAAGATGATAGACTAATCGGCCTATAAGCCTTAGCTTCTTCATAAGTGGGTTTTCCAGCTTTTGGTATGAAGCTAACCCTGACCGCTCTCCAAGCTTTGGGTACATAACCAAAGGCTATGCAAGCTCTGTAGAGCCTACAAAGATGAGGAGTTAGTACCGAAGTACCTTCTTGCAGCAATATAGGGTAGATGGTGTCTGGGCCGGGAGATTTAAAGGGTTGGAAGCCCCCTATTGCCCACTTTAGTCTGTTTTCATCTACCACTTTCTTTGCCGTGAGCCAGTCATTTTTGGTCGTATGCCTTGTGAGCTCGTCCCTTGTGACTGGTTCCTCTTCGTCGTCATTGCGCAATTTGCACCCTGGAAAGTGAGTCCTAAACATCACTCTAAGGGTGTCCTTTCCAGTTTCCGTAGACTCCCCATTGACATCTTTTACGGACGCTAGTGGGTTTGCCTTTGTCATGGACATTGCTTTGCACAACCTCATTCCGTCTGGTAACGATTCGATGGAAGTGCATTGCTTTCGCCAAGTTGTTCTTTTAGCCTTGCGTATCGCCGTGCTGTACCTCGTCAACATGCTAGAGTAGTCAGAAAAATCTTTTCTGGCTTTTGCATAGTTGAAGGCCTGTCGTGTTTCCCGGCGTAATTTCGCCAACTCAGGGGACCACCATGGTTCCTTTTTGCAAAAAGCCTTTTTCACTGGGCAGTTATCCTCCCATGCGCCTAATATGGTCTTCTTAATCCTGTCAGCTTCAAACTCTATATCTAATACGGAATTGAGCTTACCTCTCGGGCTTCCTAAATTAACTTTTAGGTCCCTCTTGTATAGATCCCAATTCGTATTTCTTGGGTTTCTTCTTCGTGTAGTTTCGGCTGTACTCGCCGTCCTATACCTAAAGCATATGTAATTGTGATCAGACAAAGAAATTTCGTCCGATACATGCCAGTTTTCAATGTGTACACTAGCTCTGTTAGAGGCCAGTGTCAGATCGATGACTTCAGCTCTCGCTGAATTCCTAAAGGTGGGTTTATTACCTGTGTTAAGGATTTGTAAAGAGGTGCTTACCGCAAAGTCCAACAGATCCTCTCCTCGTTTGTTGACATCTGAACTGCCCCAAACGATATGATGAGCATTAGCATCGCAGCCAAATATGAGGTCTAAGTTTCTTTGGCTGCCATAATCAACCAGTCTTCTAATTAGTGGGGTTACTGGTTCCTTTTCTTCGTAAGGGAGATAGGCGGAGGCTAGGATAATTTTCCTTTTCTCTGTACCCGTCTCCACATGGATCATAGTTGTTGTTAGATCCCTACAACAGAAAGTACGCAAAGGCATTGCCGCTATATTGCCCCTGATATAGATGCAAGTCCTTGCGTCATTAGTTGGACAGTCATAGAGAATTGTTCCCCCTGTCCCACCTAGGCCTTTCACAGTCCCCTTATATAAATAAGGTTCCTGTATCAAGGCAATGTCATACATATTTAGCTTTAATTGCCGAGCCAGAAGGGCAGTGGCAGCTCTGCAATGATGTAAATTTATCTGTACACACCTTAGTCCCTCCATCTTGAAGTCCTGGTGGGTTCGCGTGATTGTAGGAGGTCCTCAGTATTTAGGGTCCTCCTTTAATGCCTGGCCCTCTTCAAGAGTGGCCGGCGAGCGTAGGCCCTCCTCCATGGGGGCCGGCGAGTATAAGCCCAGGGCATGGAGGTCCTCCAGAATATCATCGGAGTCCGCCTCAGATTGCCTGGGCCCGTCCTCCGGTTCCTGCTCCACGCTTTGAGCCATATCTTCTTGCGTGGCCACCCCATCTCGTGGTAATGGTCCATCCTCGGAGGGTGCCTTCTTCTGCTCCGCGTCAGGTCCCTCTCCCTTATCTTCTTCCAGGAGTTTGAACGAGTATTGTTCAATTCCTCCTGGAAGAGAATAGCCCGAGGCCTTGATTACCCCAGCCGATGCTCTGTCCATGAGGACGATACGCCGGATGCCGGATTGCTCAATCAGCGTGTTCACGACTTTCCAGTCGTCCGTCCTCAAGTCCGGATTCAACCGCTGAAGCAGTCGAAGGGCTCGAGCACAATCTTTGAGGGCCAGGTTCCTGCTCTTCCATGCCATCTTCACTGGCTTTGGAAGGTCCCTGGCATCTATAACTTTGAGCTTCAGGTGCCCTAGTTCTACATTTTGGATGGCATCCCGAAGCCACTGTGCTGCATCAGAGTTGCCGCAGGAGACATGTACTGCACCCGCAACAACTCCGGGAGCAACCGTTAAAACAGGTAGAGGATCCGGGGCTTCCTCCAGTTTCTCAATTATGAGCTCCTGGATTGGCACCAGATCCTCCACCGTCAGGTACTCTTTCGGGTACTCAATGGTAACGATGGCAAGTTTCACAGCCGCCACCGCGTCCCTAAAGGATCTGGTTGAGGGTGATGGCCCTTGGGCCTTCACCCTCTTGGCAGTCATGTCCTCCCCGTCGCCACTGAGAGCAGCGCGCGGCCTTTTGGATGGTCCTATCGTTGGAGTCCCATCCAAGGCAGCCTGCTGCCTGAGCTTCTGGCGCTTCTTCCTCTGCGCCCCAGATCGCCGAGAGGTGCTGCCTCCACCGGGTGCTTGTTGCCCGATGGACTGTACTGCGCTCCCGTCTCTCAACGGCCCCGCAGCGGTCCCACCCTTTGACAGTTCTTTGACAGTCCCGCCATGAGACGGTCCCGCCGCATTCCTGTCTCGGGATGGTTCCGCTGCAGGCCCGCTTATTGACGGTCCCGCTATTGAGAGTGTGGTTCCGGCTTGCGCCTGTCCCACCTTGCGAGGTGCGGACCCGGCTTTCACCGGTTCCGCTTTGTGTGGTGCGGTCCCGGCTTTCGCCGGTTCCGCCTTGCAGGGTGCGGGCCCAGCTTTCGCTGGTTCCGCCTTACGTTGAGCGGTCCCAGCTTTCGCCGGTCCCGCCTTGTGGTTTAAATTTTTTTTTTATGTTCTCCATAAAGGATCCCGATTAATTATTTCGTCTCTCAACTGCCCCACCCGCCATGGAGTGCTCAAACGGCGATGCTACGATAGCACCAGGGTTCCGTTGAGAGATATAGCCCCCCTCTATCAGTTGCCCACGAGACCGCACAGCACCAACCGCACCGCTACCACTAGCAATATGAGCGAGCACTGCCGTCTGCAGGCCCCTGATAGAAGCGAGCTAGCCTGGGGTCGTCTGACCGTACCCCGCAGCCGATTGACTGTAGCCGGCTCAGCTACAGCCTCCCGTGTAAGAGGAAATCCAGACCAAAGTAGTATGTTGCCTCAGAGACGTTAAACCGCCTACGCTCATCGGCTCAACCACCAGGACTCCTTCATCCCCCCGTACGGGTCCCCGCGCACGGCACAAACACGCGGGTGGTTGCGTCCTCCTCCTCACCTCCTCACCATCAGTCTTGATTGATGATGAGGCCGCACGTACCAACCACATAGTACATGCAGTTAATATATAATAAATAAATATATACTTTATATTAATACAAATACATAAAGAAGTATAATAAATACATATACATATACATAAACATAATAGAGTGGTCCTGAAAAGGCCCGTTTTATTCCCTCCCCAGCCCAGTTCCATTCATCGCCCATCCAAGATGCTCAATGACTAGAACCGGACCCTTCCCCATTGGTTGAAATTAGCCGTTAACTCCAAATGCTCACCGCAAGCGATGAGCATTGGGGGCCACCGTTGCCCGGGGTGCGCCGCAAGGAGGCTTTCAACATACACCCCCTGATAGTTGTAACAATTGGTGATGTTTTCATGACATAAGCATCAACATGGTCATTTGGGATGTTGGTTAATTTAACCAATGTGTTGTTCTAAATGAAATAGCCATAAGCAACTTTAACTATATAATATTGGTGAAAGGATATTTTGTTACCCTGTATCTTAGTATGAGCAGACATTTTGAAGTTATTGTTCTATGGATGAAAAGATATGGATAGTTTTAATTTGAATACATAAATTTGAAATCAATAAAATTACTTTGTTACAAGTCCAAGAAAGTAAGAATTTTCAGTTTTATAAACACTAGATGAATATATTAAGGATTACATAACATTAAGGAAATGTGTGAACAATTTTTTATAATAAACAATATTACTAATATTCAATTTAATTGATGCATTATAATTCTTTGATTAATTAATATTTATTTAACAGAAATACATAAATGAAGTCTTCAAGCATCAGATATTAGCGTTATCTTTACAAGTGAAAAGTTTTTTGGACCCCAGAAACTATTCATTAGCTATAGCAGGTTTGTATATTTCATGCTTAAATCTATATAGCAATTATAAAAAACAAAATCTAGCCATTCTATGCTATTAGTCTGATTTAAACATACAATTAATTGTATACAATAATAATTTTACAAAGTACAAGTTGCAAAGTTAATTACATTAAAGTACCAATGAAGAAGTCCTGTCCCTCACACTAGGTCTCGTAAGAGTGTGGCGGAAGGCAGCATTGATTAATCTCCTGGCTTATTTCTCTTCCTTTCTCAATCTTTTCTTATTATTTTCAATTTATGATTTTTTTTTGTCTATTAGTAGAAAAATCGTGTTATATGTGGCCTTCCAACTATGCGAAAGGAAAAATATTAAACGAGGAAACAAAAAAGTACAATTAGCGCTATACAGTGCACTGAAAAGTTATTTCATCGAATGTTAATATTTTTTTTACTTTATAAATAATTTCAGATCAAGCTTTACAAACAGTATCGATCGCACTGAGAGGTGATGGCCGATACGAACTCAAAGGCCCATTACCTGATATGGGCTGGAGGATACGAAAACATTATTTTTTAGTGAGTATAACATATCGACGCTTGAAAGGCAACCTTTACTAAGCAACACTGAGCGAACTTTCCAGCAAAGTGATTTGAAGTTCAAATATTTAGAAAACAAATAATATAATTCACTTAATTGTTGGATTGAATGATTATTTACTTCCTGTTGGATCATTTCAATCCAACAATTAGGTGAATTATAATAAATTATATCTAAATATTTGAACTTCAAATCACTTTCCTGGAAAGTTCACTCAATGTCGCTTAGTAAAGATTGCCTTTCAAGCGTCGATATGTTTATTACATGTCGGCTTTTGTTTTCTAACTAATTATCTAGAATAAATATAGACATAATATTTCAAGCACACAAGTAAATATGGCTATAAAAAACGTGGGAGCTTGCACAAATAAATTTAGTAGAGATTTACTGCTAGAATTAAATAATTAATAAATATACTGGGAAAATCCACACAGCGGATTCTAGGTTATTAGACAACTGATATCTTAATTTTACATCAGGATTTTTCTGTGCTAGCATCTGCCATGTATGAAAACAGATTTGTCTCATAAATTTAGTTTTGTATATAGTCCCATCTTGTGTGTTGGCACAAGGACTAGACCCAAAAAGTGCTGGCTTGGCGTCGTAAAGGGTGATATGTGTGCCAATGGACTCACTACCAGCGATGACGAAGATTGTACGTGCTTACGTACGTTTATAAGTGGAAAAAAATAGTTAGAAAGCGGACCCCGGTCACCTACGCGGATGTTTGGGATCTAACGCTTAGATGATGATGATGGGACTTACTGGAGAGAGGTTGGCCCTATTTATGGGGGAAGCCAGGACATTACTGTGAGACTGTAAAATATACAATTAAACATCTAATAAACAGATAGGATACTTCAGATCAGTATTTTATAAATGGATGGATACGGTATTTAACAAAATCCAAGGAAGGGTGCAATGATTCATAATAAACGTAAATAACCTTATCACCAGTCTGATAAGAATGTAAAAACTGGTGTCACTGTTTTGACTAACACCATTGTGAATAATTATTGTATTGTATATTATAAATATGTATGCAAATACATAAGAAACTATGATTTCTTATCTACATTGATGTTCGTAGTTACTTTATACGGATTTTACGCTCTGTTGTTCACACTAGTTTTGGCTCGCGCCATTTCTCGGCTGTATATGTGCTTAGTGCTATACCCACGTATACAACACGCGTCGCCATATACAGATAGGCGCGTGGAATAACTGCTAATATTCCCACACAAGCCAACTGCTTAAGGGAATTTTTCCCTCCGGAAAAAGTGGTATCACACTCAGAGACTAACCTAGAAGCTAGAAACCTTGGACAAGCGTGGCGGGTATACTGTCCATTCCTTCTAAGATGATACACGAGCCCAGCTGTGGGACACTAAGGGCTGTTACTATATATACATACTGACCTCGGGTCTGGAAAGTTGTTGATGGGAACTGATACATACATCGTCTACTGATAACATTTTAATGCATTTAACGCCTCAATATGTGAGATGTGTTGTAAAGAAGTTAATTGTAGTTTAAAATTTTCAGGTAACGGATACAAATACTCATTCAAATTGTTTGCTCTCGTGGCAGAATTATGGACCTGATAGAAGTTTAAGCGATAAAGACTTACAAACAGCTTTTAAGAGTCTGCAAAGTCTATCAGTAAGTGTTTTATCTTTTTTCTGTGGTTTGCTATTGCATATTATCACAGGGTATTAACCCTTTGCACTCGGGGCCGTTTCCGCGTGGACTAACCAGCAATACGAAGTGTTAAAGTGTTACGTAGCGCTTTTGGTGAATTTTTTACCTCTAACTTATGAAGATTACACATAAAGTAACACATAAAACTATTATATTTTAATATTTAATATACATATCTTTACATCTTTATGAAGATAATTTCTTAAACATTAGTCTTTGTAATTTTGCTTTGTATGATATTTGATGTAACAGTCATGTTAAGATTTAAAATACTAAAACGCAAAATTTATATGTGAATAAAAACTATTAATTAAATTTTTATTAAAAATTTATGAACTCGATCTATATTTATTAATATTTTAGCAAAGGATTTGGAATCTTTTTTTTTCCGGAAAATGAATGAAAATGTCCGGTAAACTGCCGTAAATAGTATTATATAGACAATTTCCAAATTTATTAGATAGCAATAATTATTTAATTATTGACACAGAATGGCGTTTGCTTCGGAACACGAAAGGAATTACGTCGTTTAGTGAAATAACTGTTGATTTTATTAAAGATTATTTAATTAAAATAAGAAAAAAATGAAAATAACTTTTTTCTTTTGATTATTTTTAAATACATGCATACAATTGAAAAATTTGTGACGTCACGGTGTTCTAAAAATGTGACAAACTGTGACAAGGACGGGGGAGGGGTTAAAAAGTCCTAAAATTCGTGTGACGTAATTTATGGATAGCCCCTTAGAATACTATGCAGCTTTCCATTTAGGCGGATTTTTTCGGATTCGGAGGTTGAAGTCAAAGCTCGAGCACGTACCTGACGAAAATTTCCACTCAATTGCTGAACTAAGTTTTTCACATACCGCAAGTGGTTAAGCGGCTGTTCTCCTCTCTGTTGTTTAGTAATTTTATAGAGTATATATGAATCTATTGAGCAAATTTCCAGTCCCCAAAAAAGCAGTTTACGCCACCATTTCAAGGATTTACCTAAGAAACAATACGTTGAGGCCAATTGATCTGCACGATCGACACCGCCCATATGTTTTATGTAATTTATTACAACATTAGGCTTTTTGATAGTAACTTTAATACCACTTCGTAAAATTCTTAGCCCCAGAGTCATTCCTGCATTATTACAATTAGTCAAGCACGTGACAACTCTCTTGTTCTTCCATGATAAAACTAAGGTCCTTTCTTTGCGGTAAGCCACTATCGATGTCTTGCTGAATTTTGTTTTTTTTATTGATTTGGCAAATGCCTATTCTATTCCATATTCTCTTATTCTTTAAGATTGTTCCTGTCAAGTGGCATTTCAGTTTGATTTAATTCTTCAGCCAATATAAAGCTTATTATTTCATTACTATGTTCCGTGGTAATGGGGATGTGAAATTTAAATTTTTCTGTTCCTTCTGTCAAGTTCGAACTAACGCCGAAAATGCGGTCCGCTTCATGGTACCGCATTAATCTCAGATAAGAAAATCTTACGTAATTTGAAAGGGACATTATGTCGTCTTTGTTAGATTATATACGAAGTGCTTAGGACCGAACATCAAAAAACGATATTACAAGCATAAACAAGACATCAATCACCACATAAGGAAACGTAAATAGTCTATACAGCGCATCGGAGTTCCGCACCAAAGTGGTGAGCGAGACTCACCTCTCGAGGGTAAAGGGTTAACAGCAGCACACTTTTACATCAGTGCAGTTTTTTGATTATTTTATTGACCAAAGAGGTACAAAAAAGACAAAGAAAAGAGTATGTATATATATATATATATATATATATATATATATATATATATATATATATATATATATACCTAGTCAGGTCATAAGTATTGTCACACAGTAAAAACTTTTCTGTTAGAATGCTGGCCACAAAAAAGTTTATTGAATTCGAATTTCGAATTGTTCATGAAAAAAAAAATGTATACTTTTAGAATTTTACTCATTTTTTAAATATGGAGTGGACGCTTAAAGAAGACCGTGTTGCAGTTATTGCATTGCATCGTTGCAGTTACGCGCCAATTCAAATTTTTAACATACTGAAAAATTTGAATATTACCAAAAGATTCGTTTATCGTACCATCAAACGATACAATGAAGACTCTAGTGTAGATGACAGGTCAAGAAGTGGTCGCTCTCGGTCTGTTAGGGCTCCAGCAGTGATAAAAGCTGTGAAGGCACGAATTCAAAGAAATCCCAAACGTAAGCAGAAATTGTTGGCCCTTCAGATGGGGTTAAGCAGAACCACGGTGAAAAGGGTGTTAAATGAAGACTTAGGGCTTCGGGCATATCGAAGAAAAACAGGACATCGTTTGAATGCTCGTCTAATGGACCTGAGACTGAAGAGATGCCGCGCTTTGTTGAAGCGGTACGCGGGAAAAAATATCGGGAAATTCTTTTTTCGGATGAAAAAATGTTTACCGTAGAAGAGAGCTACAACAAACAAAATGATAAGGTGTACGCACACAGTAGTAAAGAAGCGAGCAATCGTATTCCGCGTGTCCAACGAGGTCATTTTCCATCCTCGCTCATGGTATGGTTGGGAGTTTCTTATTGGGGCTTAACAGAGGTACATTTTTGTGAGAAAAGTGTAAAAACGAATGCTATTGTATATCAAAATACAGTCCTGACGAACCTTGTGGAACCTGTTTCTCATACCATGTTCAATAACAGGCACTGGGTATTCCAACAAGATTCGGCGCCAGCTCATAGAGCGAAGAGCACACAAGACTGGCTGGCGGCGCGTGAAATCGACTTCATCCGGCACGAAGACTGGCCCTCCTCCAGTCCAGATTTGAATCCGTTAGATTACAAGATATGGCAACACTTGGAGGAAAAGGCGTGCTCAAAGCCTCATCCCAATTTGGAGTCACTCAAGACATCCTTGATTAAGGCAGCCGCCGATATTGACATGGACCTCGTTCGTGCTGCGATAGACGACTGGCCGCGCAGATTGAAGGTCTGTATTCAAAATCACGGAGGTCATTTTGAATAAACTTTAATGTCATAAGAATCTATGTTTTGTTAAGTTCATTTTGGTATATGAATGGTTACATAATGAATAAACTTGTTACAATTATTTTACATTAAACATGTGACAGAATTTATGACCTGACTAGGTATATATATATATATCTTATATGTACATATATAAAATTCTCGTGTCACAATGTTCATTCCCGTACTCCTCCGAAACGGCTTGACCGATTCTCATGAAATTTTGTGAGCATATTGAGTAGGTCTGAGAATCGGCCAACATCTATTTTTCATACCCCTTAGTGATAAGGTATTATTAACCGCGTAGAATAAAAATAACAAAAAAAATAAGTGATAGATTTCGTAAAATTATAAAATGTTTGTACATAGGACGATAATTTCACCTATTTATAAAAAAAAATCATAACTTCAAAGCTATAAGACCGAGAACAATAATTTTTAGTGGTTTTGGTAGATAATAGTTCCCCCTATCACCCACACCCCGTTGGTCCACTACTTACGGGACACCCTGTATATATATATATATATATATATATATATATATATATATATATATATATATATATATATATATATATATATATATATATATATACCTAGTCAGGTCATAAATTCTGTCACATGTTTAATGTTTAAAATGTCATTTTAAACATATAAAATATTGCCGAATGTCCCACATGACAGATTGCAATATATACAATAAAATTAAAAAAAAAAAAATGTTTAATGTAAAATAATTGTAACAAGTTTATTCATTATGTAACCATTCATATACCAAAATGAACTTAACAAAACATAGATTCTTATGACATTAAAGTTTATTCAAAATGACCTCCGTGATTTTGAATACAAGCCTTCAATCTGCGCGGCCAGTCGTCTATCGCAGCACGAACGAGGTCCATGTCAATATCGGCGGCTGCCTTAATCAAGGATGTCTTGAGTGACTCCAAATTGGGATGAGGATTCAAATCTGGACTGGAGGAGGGCCAGTCTTCGTGCCGGATGAAGTTGATTTCACGCGCCGCCAGCCAGTCTTGTGTGCTGTTCGCTCTATGAGCTGGCGCCGAATCTTGTTGGAATACCCAGTGCCTGTTATTGAACATGGTATGAGAAACAGGTTCCACAAGGTTCGTCAGGACTGTATTTTGATACACAACAGCATTCGTTTTTACACCTTTCTCACAAAAATGTACCTCTGTTAAGCCCCAATAAGAAACTCCCAACCATACCATGAGCGAGGATGGAAAATGACCTCGTTGGACACACGGAATACGGTTGCTCGCTTCTTCACTACTGTGTGCGTACACCTTATCATTTTGTTTGTTGTAGCTCTCTTCTACGGTAAACATTTTTTCATCCGAAAAAAGAATTTCCCGATATTTTTTTCCCGCGTACCGCTTCAACAAAGCGCGGCATCTCTTCAGTCTCAGGTCCATTAGACGAGCATTCAAACGATGTCCTGTTTTTCTTCGATATGCCCGAAGCCCTAAGTCTTCATTTAACACCCTTTTCACCGTGGTTCTGCTTAACCCCATCTGAAGGGCCAACAGTTTCTGCTTACGTTTGGGATTTCTTTGAATTCGTGCCTTCACAGCTTTTATCACTGCTGGAGTCCTAACAGACCGAGGGCGACCACTTCTTGACCTGTCATCTACACTAGAGTCTTCATTGTATCGTTTGATGGTACGATAAACGAATCTTTATAGTTATATTCAAATTTTTCAGTATGTTAAAATTTTGAATTGGCGCGTAACCGCAACGATGCTACGCAATAACTGCAACACGGTCTTCTTTAAGCGTCCACTCCATATTTAAAAATGAGTAAAATTCTAAAAGTTATACATTTTTATTTTCATGAACAATTCGAAATTCGAATTCAATAAACTTTTTTGTGGCCAGCATTCTAAAAGAAAAGTTTTTACTGTGTGACAATACTTATGACCTGACTAGGTATATCTAAATTTGGTTGTTGTTCGAGCAAAATGCCTTTTAATCATGGTTGGGGAAAGAAAAAAACCGTAAGGTGTGTTTCCTGTGCTGCTTGTGTTAAATGGAGTTATCCTCCTCTTGGCTTGACCGGAACGAAAGACCGATTTGTTTAGGATTGATATATTTTATATGTATTATGATATTTGGTTGATCATTATAATAATAAAGTTTACTACTTGGGGCCTTCCCTAGGGGAACGACAGTATAGCCGCCACGCTTATTCAAGGCGGATTCACGGGTTACTTCTCGACGAAATATCACAATCGGTTCGTGGCAAATATATTATAACATGTACATTAAACGAAGAAAAACTTCCTAAGTGAAGAATGCTACCGTGAGAATCCTCTAAGTTAGTCTCCGTGGGTGGATACCACTTCGTACCTTAGAATGATTATGCATTTTAACGCTATAATTTACCGAAGTCCATAATTAATCAATTTTTTTTATCAAGTACTTAAATATTTACCATAAGGACATATACATAAGCCATAAACTTTGAAGAAAAATTAAATGTAACTAATTTTTTTCAGCACCCGTACATAGACCAAATATTAGCTATACAAAATTTAGAAACTGGTGCCTACGTAGTTAGAAGGATACATGAGAACGGCAGTCTCAGAGATATTTTGTACGGTACAGATTATAGTAAAAATTATTTAGTCAAGTATGGCAACCCTAGGATAAGGAAACCATTGACTTTAGGGCAAATATCTCATTATGGATATCAGATTTTACAAGCATTGAAGTTTTTACATGATAAAGGCATACCTCATGGTGAGTATATATACTTATATTAACAAATAAAATAGTAACACTGGTCAACAGTGATTTTGTTGGCCTGCATATAAGATTGATTTCTGATATATTTATGATCACAGTTCTTGAAACTATCGATGATTTTGGAAGATTTGCTCTAGGTTTTTTAAAATCTTGATTTTAATTTTACACTACGAAATTCTAAATAAAAATATTAAAAAATAACAGGAAATATTTATAATGTATTTTTTTTATTATAATAGTATAAATCATAGTAAAGTGGCAGGAAAATGTTGATAATCCATGTCATTCTTCATTGAAACATCTTTTATGAACTTTTATTCTACAATTTTTAGGGGACTATATCTTTTTAAAGACCAGCATTCATCTGTCATCATGTGGCAGTCCCGTCTACCTTGATACCTTTCTTCTATTACTTTTAGATCCTGGTGGAAGTGCTCGCCTTGTTCCTCACTATAATTTCCTAAATTATCAGAAAATATATCCAGATGACAGTGAAGAAAATGCAGCTTTATACTCATATTTGCGCCTGGATTTTAAAAGCTGATGAACATTTTTTGCACAATTTCTTCATAATTTGATGCTTTATGGTTACCTATCTATCCGTGCAGGGGCGGAGAAGAATACTAATCTCTGCGGCCGGGGTTGGCCTTCGTAAAAGGCGACAAAACAACCCACTCTAGTTACGTGGTAGGGCTTCAAGCCCGTCTGTATGGCGACCATCTTTGGTCTTAAGTATGCCTCCATAATAACTTTATGTTGTGTTGCGGCATTAGTGACTCAAGTTCCTGTACCCTTGTAGGACAGCAGCGTGTTCGCGATGCCACTGGCATTGCAAACACCCATAGGCGATAGTAACTGCTAAATTCTAAGCGGGTCGTTAGTCTGTCTGCAGTCCTACATCAATAAAAAAAAAACTAGAAAATTTTCTACCACCAATACAAAACTCTTCCAAGCTTCACTTTCCGGAACTCTCATAACTGTGATAATAATTGCATCTTTCATCAATTACCGAAATTGAGGAACATCAACTATTTTTAATTTTGTCAACAAATACTTTTAATTTTTCCCTACCAAACTTATAAAATTTTCTGTAAATATACTTGAACAATCGCCCTCCTTGTCTAACGCTTTAACAAATTGTTTGATCATACTTTTAACTTTGTCTCTGTTTAATAGTTTCTTTATTACGTTGACTTTACCGACAGTTAAAGGACTTTGTCAAAAGCCACATCCACACATGTGGGAACAAGATATTATGTGGATGAAGTTGCTTTGCTCTACTGTTCCACAGACAACGTACCTAGTCAGGTCATAAATTCTGTCACATGTTTAATGTAAAATAATTGTAACAAGTTTATTCATTATGTAACCATTCATATACCAAAATGAACTTAACAAAACATAGATTCTTATGACATTAAAGTTTATTCAAAATGACCTCCGTGATTTTGAATACAGGCCTTCAATCTGCGCGGCCAGTCGTCTATCGCAGCACGAACGAGGTCCATGTCAATATCGGCGGCTGCCTTAATCAAGGATGTCTTGAGTGACTCCAAATTGGGATGAGGCTTTGAGCACGCCTTTTCCTCCAAGTGTTGCCTCCATATCTTGTAATCTAACGGATTCAAATCTGGACTGGAGGAGGGCCAGTCTTCGTGCCGGATGAAGTCGATTTCACGCGCCGCCAGCCAGTCTTGTGTGCTCTTCGCTCTATGAGCTGGCGCCCAATCTTGTTGGAATACCCAGTGCCTGTTATTGAACATGGTATGAGAAACAGGTTCCACAAGGTTCGTCAGGACTGTATTTTGATACACAACAGCATTCGTTTTTACACCTTTCTCACAAAAATGTACCTCTGTTAAGCCCCAATAAGAAACTCCCAACCATACCATGAGCGAGGATGGAAAATGACCTCGTTGGACACGCGGAATACGGTTGCTCGCTTCTTCACTACTGTGTGCGTACACCTTATCATTTTGTTTGTTGTAGCTCTCTTCTACGGTAAACATTTTTTCATCCGAAAAAAGAATTTCCCGATATTTTTTTCTCGCGTACCGCTTCAACAAAGCGCGGCATCTCTTCAGTCTCAGGTCCATTAGACGAGCATTCAAACGATGTCCTGTTTTTCTTCGATATGCCCGAAGCCCTAAGTCTTCATTTAACACTCTTTTCACCGTGGTTCTGCTTAACCCCATCTGAAGGGCCAACAGTTTCTGCTTACGTTTGGGATTTCTTTGAATTCGTGCCTTCACAGCTTTTATCACTGCTGGAGTCCTAACAGACCGAGGGCGACCACTTCTTGACCTGTCATCTACACTAGAGTCTTCATTGTATCGTTTGATGGTACGATAAACGAATCTTTTGGTTATATTCAAATTTTTCAGTATGTTAAAAATTTGAATTGGCGCGTAACTGCAACGATGCAACGCAATAACTGCAACACGGTCTTCTTTAAGCGTCCACTCCATATTTAAAAATGAGTAAAATTCTAAAAGTATACCTTTTTTATTTTCATGAACAATTCGAATTCAATAAACTTTTTTGTGGCCAGCATTCTAAAAGAAAAGTTTTTACTGTGTGACAATACTTATGACCTGGCTATGTATTTGCTACTGCCCAACGGTATTTTGTGTATCCGCTTTGTTGGCCAATTAAAAAGTTAATCATTTTCGTTTATTTCTTTAAAATATAGGATACGCTGAAATCATAAAAACTAGAGCACATTCATTATTTTCATGAATATATTCGTAAAGTGTGCACTTGAAAACATGTAGAGATATATATCCAGGGCAACAAAAAAAATGTATCTATTTTTGTAGAGTTGTGTAATTTTACGAGGGCGAATCAAATATAAACGATTTTTTTTTAAATAAACTGTAATTATTAAATAATGATGAAAGACAAATATAATTTATTTTTTTATATAGTTTCCTGTGTTATAAATACATTTTTCCCAGTGCGCAGGAAGATTTTTTATCACAGTATCGTAAAATGAAACTGGTTGGGTCAGGAGCGAATTGCGCACAAACTCCTCCACCCCTTCGTCATCTTCAAGTCATTGCCCTCCCAAAGCTTTCTTAAGCGGCCCAAACAAATTAAAATCAGAGGGCATAAGTCTGAGCTGTAAGGAGGGTGTTCAAGTTGAGTCCAGTGCATTTCTTCCAGTTTTGACAATGTTAGAGCTGCAGTATGGGGTCTGGCATTGTCATGGAGAAGAATGATCTCGCGAATCCGTTGTTTTCGTCTTTTGCAGCGATATGCATCTCTCACCTTAGTCAATAGCTCGCAGTAGTAAGTAGCATTGATTGTGCGTCGCTCGTGCAAAAAATTAATGAGCAAAATGCTTTGCTGGCCAAATAACACTGTTGATCTCTCAACCTTGCTAGCTGACAGTCTTGGCTTTCACGGGAGCTGCCTCCCCTTTTTTCCGTCACTCCATACTGGCTTGTTTTGATTCTGGCGTGTAGTGGTTGATCCATGTCTCGTCGCAGGTGACGATATGACTCAAAAATGCATCACCTTCTTCCGCAAACCTTGCTGTAAGCCTTTGACAGACCTCCAAACGTCTCAATTTCTGATCTTCGTTCAAAAGATGAGGGACCCATCTGGCACAAACTTTTCGGAACTCTAGGTTTTTTTGTGATGATCGTTTGACAACTCCCATAGCTTATTTCCCACCTGTTCTGCAATTTCGGTTACTGTAACTCGTTGATCGTTTACAAGAATGTCTCGAACTGTGCGAATGGTTTCATCTGTAATGCTGGTCCGAGGACGGCGATCGTGTTCCTCATTTTCCACTTGTTCTTGTCTTTCTTTGAACTCCTTATGCCAATCAAACACATGAGTCCACTTAATCTCTGAAAAATATCCGTCGCTTGAACTCCTTTACGAGCGAGAAGTTTTATAATAATGCGTTGTGCAATAGAAGAGTCCACTTGCTGCTCCGACATCGCGACGATTACTAAGAAACCGGTTGAAAGTTTGAAACGACTGGCTCTCCCCACTCCTACTGACCCCACCCAAGCATTCTAGAAGCCTGCGCCCATTCCTACCAGCTGTAGACGTTTACTAATAATAATCCCGTTTATATATAATCCACTCTAGTATGTTATAATTTAATAGATTCCTTTATAAGCATTTGTTTATTCGGGCTGATTTTTGAAACACTTGGGCTTTTCATTGGCTGATTGCTGATGATGTAAGGAGTTATTAAGGAGGGGAGGGTCAAATTAAGCTACTAGGGGATCAGACTGTAGACTCCTAAATTTAAATAAGAAATTAATAAGGAATAATAAATATGCTACGATTATTAGTTAATATACTGATTTTATATAGACCTAAGGTCTAATAAAATATTTGTCTTTCTTTCTGATAATTCACACAGCACCATCTAGTCCTAAAGTGTAACTCTTACAAACACGCGCTACAATTGCGGCGTACGACACGATACGCACATATCTTCCGTCTCACTCACACATTTGTATTATAACGTAGTAACTTAGCATCTATTCACATACCGTATTTGCAAGTATATACAACGCATTTTTTTAAATAAATTATGGAATATTGGAATCCTGGAACTGAGTCTTACTACGAACAACCAACCAAAATGCCCTCCGAAGAAGAACTGCCTCAAAAACAAACCTATTGGAGGTCAGGGACCCTTGCACTTCCAAATAAGTATAAGACCGTTTGTGTTATGAGTACTAGATAACTTACCTACTGATATATTTATTTCTTGAAAATACATTTTCATAATACATAAACAACCTGACGGAAGCGCTACCTACGCACGCGTTATATTAATAAATAATTTAGTAACCGGTCAACAGCTTTCATGTCAAAATTGCAAGACTTTTTTAATTATTCCAATTGATTTCCAGGCCATATACACCCGGGTAACATAACTATAGAGCACCAAAGAGTAATTCTGTTGGACATTGAGAACTTTCTGTTGGGGGTCCCTTGTCAGTGTAGGCCATATTTATTAGAATTAAGGCGCACCTCCTCAGTGGAGGCGATCGATGTGTACTGCTTTGGCAGGACCCTCTACGAGATGGCGTTTGCGATGCCGTTAAATCAATATTACTGTGATATTTACCCCGATGATATTTCGGAGGATTTAGGTAAGTCGAGTATATATTAAAAAAATGCTGGTTTTTGTAGAGCATTTAATTCTGAGGAAAACATATCTTTTTTTTAGATAGGAAATATTCAAAATTGTATAAAAATACTATGAATTAACATTAAGGGCACCGCTTTTTTTTTTAGTATATACTTCCATACGAAATGATATATTACTGCGGGAGCGAAAAATAATTGTTTAAAACGAATCACCTACTACAGCGGTCGGCAACACGCGGCTCTTTGACTTCTCCGCTACGGCTCTTCCGCGTAATGTTTAGTCCAGACACGGAATATTACTGATAAGTAATATATATGATTATATTACTTATAGATAATGTTGTCATTGATAATGTCTCCTCCTTTTTAGGATGAGACATTATCAACAACAAAGCATATATTAAAAAATGTCTCTGAATAAATTTCAATTGTGTACTTCGTTTGTTTTCTTTGTTATTTATATTCCGCTGTTTTTGATGAACCTGTTGGCGACCTTGTACATACATATTTGAGTGGGCTTTAGTGTATTTATTTGATTATGAATGTATACATTACATTTTAGAATCTGTGCTCCGGCTGTGTCTGTCAAGTACGTCATATAAACACGGCGGGCCATCCATACATCATCTCCTCCAGCACCCGTTCTTCGCGAGGGCCCCCCTAAATGGTCTCACGATGTCGAAAAATGACGTTCGAAGCCATCTCAAGATTCCACTCACCCTCAAAGATGAGTTAAAGAATGCTGTAGTCACATTGGAAACTAGGCTGAAGAGCGATCAGAAATTGGTGAGACTTTTTCATTATAAATAAATATACTATGAAAATTCACAATTACCTAGGTGGGTGGGCCTCGAAGCTGGTCTGATTGGCAACCACCCCAGGTGGTTAAATATATATAAGAGATATGTCACCATAATTACCTTATGTTATGTTACGGAATAAGTGATCGAGGTTCCCCAGTTCTACGCGGATGGCAGCGTGTTCGCGGTGACCCTGGTGTCGCAAACATTTACAGGCGACGCGATGGTAACTGCTCACTATTAAATTGTCCGTTAGCCTGTTTAGTGATTATACAGCAGTAATTAAAAAAAAACACTCGCTATCTACTCCCAAAGTAGCATGGTATTTGTGTAATGAGTGCTGTAATAAACAGTTTGCAACCAACCGTTTTATTACACGGTGGCGGCGGTGGACAAAAATGTTACTTTGCAAGTGAACGGCACTGGAGGGTGGCCCAGCCCGCAGGGCGGACGCCTGGCGACACCTGGTTTAAACAATTTCAAGTGTTTTTGAAGGCGTCCACAGTGTATTAAGAAGCAAGATACAGTCTAGTTTGCTTGTAAATCTCGTGGGATCCCAAGGGTATGACATTTTCTCGACTTTTAAGTTTGAAAAGGCGGACGATCAAGACAACATAGACATCATAATTAAGAAATTTGACGTCATAATAAAGAATTTTTAAATATATACGTTAAACACCCATAGTCGGGATGCGAATCGTACCCTAACCTCCGCTGATCTTCCGACGTCCGTTATCCATGCCTCAGAAGTCGTCAATACAATAAATATTTAGTCTACTAGCCTGATCTCAAGTTTATGGAGCTTTCGTCTGGTTCGGAAATTTTTTAAATTCGGATACGGTAACACAGTTTCTGACACTGCCACAATGTTAATGTAATACAAATGTTAATAAGCAAAAAAGACAATGGATAAAATTCAGCTAGATGATTATGATGATGATGTGGATCACAGAGGCAAATAAATTTATTGATGTATAAATTTATTTCCATGGTCGTTAAAACACCACTTAGCTGATGAATATTGGGTATTTATTATAAATAATATGTAACACATTGCAAACACATTTTGTATGATGCCGGTTACGGACCGAGAATGCACCGTATAGGGATGTGGACTGTCGAGATCAGTGGACTGTATGAGAGAGCGGTGGTTAGAGATATGCGATGCCTTCCAGTGGGCAAAGAAATTCGCACTGACCTTGATTCCACCCCTTCCCGGTTGGATTCAGGTCCGCTCGCGGAGGAACTGTTGCAAGGCACGAGCTAAATGTTACAAACAAGTTACTGAACACGCAATCTTATGGCACGACCAATGAGAGAGAGCGCTGAAAGTGCACTTCAGGGAGTCGAACGTCGACTGTTCGGCTCTTTTAAGGTACACGTCCATTGGCCCGCGCCGGACGCACCGCACGCACGGCACGCAATGGATTGAACGGATTTGCCGATCATAAATGCCGGCGTTCGGTGCGGGCGGCTCGGGCCAATGGACGCGTACCTTTAGAGGCTCACGCGATAATACTCTCTTCCTCGCTTTTACCATTTACCTCACCGAGAGTGAACCCTCAAACCCAGATAACAAAAATCAGAAGGCGAGATTTCAATTACCCTTTATGCAAGGATCGAACACAATTAATGGCTGACACACGACAAAAGATTTAAACCACGTACATACTACGAATATTTTATTGATATGTTACCTACATTGCAATCTTTATATATCCTGAATTAATAATTTTTTTCACATTGATTGCCATTCCAAAAAAAAAACATTTCTTTTTTATGTAATAATTTAGGTGTACATAGATTATATGTACACGAATGTCTAGATGAAATGTGGTAATGATAATTATTAAAGAACTCTGTATGCAAATGGTTGGTATAAAACATTTTCGGAGCCAATATGAATAGTGCCACTCGAATCCGAGTGAGTGGCACCACTAAAAGGTCCCGCCCCACTCGGAGCAGAGTGTTCAGCAGTCTATTAGTACATTAGTAGTAGTCAAATAATACATACTTATATCAGGTTAAAAGTTAAAAATGTCCTCCTGTTGGTTCTTTTTTAACTTTTATTGCAAATTTCAGGTGCGTAGTGCGAAGCGAGAGGTGCGAATACAAGAGATTCTTAATTCCGATGAGGAAATGAAGAAACAGAAACGAAGAGTGGTAAGATTTTCTATACATATAAAAGAATTTATGAATATATGTTTGTATATTGGAAATTAGTTAAATCTTTCGATATTTAATACATTAGACGTCATACGACACATTTTTCCCTTAGTAATTGGGAGTTTATAATTAGGTAATGTAGGAAACGGAATTAAGTTTTTTCGATGGCCGCGAAAAAAAAATATTTATATTTAATATATTATTATATATGTTTTTTAATTTTTCAAATCATAATTGTAATATAAGTGTATAAATTGGTCCGATGTAATCTGACATGAAATAAGTTATGATTACTACTCTTCAAAAGCTCTTTACGTGATGATAATGTTTTTCAATTCTACCCACAGAAGAAACGCGACAGTATATGGAAGTCGACGTCGTCGCTGGCGGAGACGGTGCCCTCGCAGAGCGCCAGCACGGCCTCGTCGCCCACGCCACCTGTCATGTGTAAGTATTGGGATACTAGTACTTGCTTTTTTTTGAGAACAGATAAAGAGAACAATTAGTATAAATATATTTCGACATTTATACAGGGCGCATTATGAAAGTCATCATCTCAGCGTTCATTCCGGTTGCAACCCAAACTTGCGTTTCGGTGCCCGGGGTCCGCTTTCCGACTTTTCCTACTCCACTTCGCACGGTCTTCAGCATCCCTGGTAGTGAGCCCATTGGCACGCATATCACCCTTTACGACGTCAAGCCAGCACTTTTTGCGTCTACCACTCCTGCCGGGGGGCGGCATGGCCAGACATTTGTTTCCCACGTAAGCATCCGGTTGCCGTAAAACGTGGCTGTACCAACGGAGCCGACACTCGTGCAGGCGCATTATGAAAGTGATGCGCATTTTCTGTGAAAAATATATTTATTGATCCGATTGGTACAAATTGTTAAAATTCTTCGAAATAGTCTCCTCCCGCATCAATACGCTTGCGGAGACGATTCTGCCACGCTTGGAAGACACTCTGAAGCGCCTCCACTGGAATCCCAGGAACATCGTGACGTGAGCTTGGACGTTCTCTACTGACTCCCGGTGTTTTCCCTTTAGCTCTCTTCAGTCGGGGGAACATAAAAGTCACACGGAGCCAAGTCTGTGCTGTAAGGAGGTTAGGACACCATGGGGGTCTTGCTCTGAGTCAGATAGTTGGTAACGACAAAGGCCACGAGGCTGAGGGCATTGTCGTGGTGGAGCTTGAAGTCGTCTTTGATGTCAAGCCGGACACGCGCGAGTCTATGTTTGATCTCCTGAGCACCTCCAGGTAAAATTCTGCGATGACAGTTTGTCCTTGCGGTACAAACTCGATAAAAGGACTTTGTGCGAAGACACGTCCAACCTCCTACTGCTCGTAGCAAACTGAGATTCGACGCGCTTGGGAGGGCATCGCGCTACGATGGATAGTTACGTTACAAAAAATTCATGCGCATTACTTCCATATTGCACCCTGTATATATTTTCCTTATGCGATGGAGACTTTAGAAGTTATTATTTATGTGTGTAGTAGAAGTGTTGATTGAGTCGTTACCAACTATCGTAATCTCTATATATCCTGAAATAAATTGTTAAATAATAGTTATAAATTGCTTTAAGTGGAGAAAGCCCTAGCCCAGCTGTGGGACGTTAGAAACTTTATTTATTTTTTGACATGGCTGGTTTAGACTACGCAGGTGTCTAGTAGGGTCGTGTCCTGTGGATTCGATCTCCATAGAGGAGAAAATATTTCATGAAAATAGTTTGTTCTTATCTGTTATGTATACGCTTTTTCCATTATTACGCTTTCTCAGTACGTTCATCTAATTTACTAAGTTTTTTTTTTGAGAAATAACCTCTCTCAAGCCCTCAATTGACGACGTTGGAACCAGAGTGATCTAAGTGACATTTTTTCCAAAACAGGTTATTACACAATGGCATAGAAAAACCATAATTCTTCCATGCCACACTGATCTAAGCACTCTTCAGTGCTTTCTTCCTTGAGGGATCACAACATGTCACTATAGAATACAGGACCTTGCATTTTTTGATAACATATCAAAAAATGCAAGACATAAGAAATAGCCCCCGATACAAGACTAATAACATATCAAAAAATGCAAGACATAAGAAAAATTCTGAAATTCATTCCTCCCATTCATCATCACTTTTACTTGACATTACCACATGTTTCAAGAAGAAGAGGCAATCAGAAAGCACTGGTTGATGAAGACTTATTGCCTGCTGTGTTAGGTGATGATTAAAAGATTTTTGTCGTGATTTTTTAATGATGTGGTTTTGATTATTAAAGTTCTACCTACATTGTTAATACAGTTTTCAAATTTGTGAACTGCCATAGTGATCTAAGTGATTTATTTCCCATAAAATTTAAAATGTTGGCTTTATTAAATAAATTAAACTGACAAAATGTGTTCCCTTTTTATTTTAAACTCATCAGTGGTACATTAAACTAAAACATAATAATATAAGGCTCATAAATCTCTTACAACCAAGCCCAACGCGTTTCGATAATTTTCTCGAAAACATACTTTTGTGCCCTAGATCACTCTGGTTCCAACGTCGTCAATTGTATATTTGTAAAAAGCCCTGGTAGCTCAGTGGATTACTACATTATTACATTGGAAGACCAATCTAGAGGGTTCAAACTCCGGGTTCAAATGTTACGATAGCATACATCGCGTAGGCAGTTTTTCTTGCCTAATGAGCGTATTATAGCATAATTGTCATGTATCGACCGTGAAGGGAAACATCGTGAGGAAACCTGCATACTGCGACCACCGGTATGTGTCAATACCAATCTGCCTTGGACAAGCGTGGCGGATATACTGTCCGTTAGGCCGTCCGGAGGCCTGAACCTAGCAGTGGGACGTTGTAGGCTGTTATTATTTAAAAGCCCTACGATACTGGTTAAGCAAGTATCTTTTGCTCACTTATGGTAAATGATAGATACAATTTATGACAACAGCAACATCGGAACCGAATGGCAACGGTTGCGTGACGCCCGCGGCGAGCCCCTGCGAAGGGCGTGCCGCGTTGCTCGACGCGATATGCGCCTTCGACAAGTCGCGACTCGCCAGAGTCACATCACGATGAAAACAAACTGGACTTTATACCTCATTGTATTGGTAATAAATATAAGTATTGTTCGGTTATTATAGCTACCATTTATATAATACTTGGTACAATTTAATTCTTCGAGTCACGAGGGGCGCTGATTAATCGAAAATATTTTGTTGAAATTAATATTTCTAGCGATTTATGGCGTGAGCATGAGTGCGTCTGGCGTGTATGGCGGAACCATTTTAACAAACTTTTGCTGGGACGTCATAAAAAGCGAAAATTCAGCAAACAAAAAACTCCTGCTTGCAATATGTAGTTGTACTTGAAATTGGGATCAATAGTTTTATTTTGTGAAACATTTTTAACGAATGTGTAACCCAAGCCTAAATTGGTGTGCTTTTTTTTAATAAACATTAATATACATTATTTTATAATTATACTTATGAATTTTAATCATCATTTAAAATAAAAGGGTTTTTCATATTGAAAAGGCCTGTATAAGACTGTAAGACTTACATTAACGTGAATAATTCGTCGTTGCGTGTGCGGCACCTCTACACACCGACAATGGAGAGAAATCTATGACAGTGACAAACATCATTTGGTCGCTGTCAATTGAAATTGTACATAATTTTAATTTAAATACAAACACACAATCATTGTTTTACAGTGTAATTTAATTTTAGTTAAGAATGAATGAATGAAAAGTAAAAACCTGTTATAACGAAATCGTGATGTTTTCGAGGTATAAATTCAACCTTTGATGTTGATCAATATAACCGGTATGTTGTTTTGAAACGATGTCGCTGTTTATAAAACCGTTTGGGTTTTGATTGTGTTCTGATTTATAAACATATTTTCAAATTTACGATTAAAGTTTAGTATCGTTTGGCCGGCGTATAAGGGTGGGGGGCAGGAGGGAGTGCCCTAACCCTCCTGGCACCACTTCCACAAAAAAGGTAACGCACCGTTTTTAAGGAAAAACAAATTATTGTACGCTAACCCCAAAATACTTTAAAGTTGCTTCTGCACTGTCTCCGGCAACCCCCTTCGCCCTTACGTAATAAAGCATAGGCACCTATGCTCACCTCCGCAGCCTCGGCCGCTATCGCTCGCACGGGTGCCTATGCTTGTCTCCTTTCACGTTCCGTCTCATCTATCATTTTACACTACAGACAACACACTGGTACTGATTTAGTTGTCAATCGCACATTTTAACGTTTCATTTTCACTTTTTATGTGATTGAGAGTTGTTTCTAAAAACATTTTTTATTATTTTCTTGAAAAATCTGTATTAGTTACCTTATAATAAGTTAGTACCGTTATAATTAGGGACCTAACCTCTACCAGCTCTGACCCCTTTTACCCCCCATACAGATGCCAAACGATACTAAACCCAAGCCAATTTACTTAACTATTTGTAATTACACACATACTAATGAATTTGTAGAAAAATTATTGTTTGATATTGATAGAGATCTCTTGTTAATTTTAGTAGATTTTAAATAATTATATTATTTATATTTATTTTAAGATCAAAAGTTTAAATTGCTGAATCTATAAAATATCTGAATATAATATGTATTTGAAAATTACCGATTGCGAAAAAGAGAATAATCTAAAACTGCCTAAAATAAATTATAGCTGAAATTAGTTAGAAATTGTACACATTTTATATCGCTTTATAGAACACCATTGACAATAAATACTATTTTTCTACGAATTCCTATTTTAGCAAGAAACATTTCTTATCACGTATAATATGAGATGTATTCTTTATTGAAGCTTAATATTTTATTTTATTTTGGCGGTGGGCTATATGATGACCAGTATGTCTGAGATCTGAGTAAAAAAGTCATTTTTATGTGTATAACCTTGCATTTACAATGGATGTTTTATACATTTATTTATGCAATTAATTAATATTCTTATTAATTGGTTAAATTTAAGCAAAAAGCCACTATTAGAACAAAGAAAAAACAGTTCAATAGCTGTTTATATTAAAATCATAAAAAATTGGCAAGTAAGTTCCTATTGCATAAATACGAACAAATAGACAAAGACCTATAAATTATATGTCATTATTATATTGAAATGTTACGATCTAACTTATGTGGTCAATAAATAATATTAAAAATGTGATTTTTTGACCATGTCAGTTGAAATTCTGAAAAACAAAAAAAGTTTCGTTTTTAATAATAAAGTTTTCACGGTTTTTGTTGAACTTGTTTTTATATCTGGAAAAAGTGTTTAATTTTATTTAATAAATATCTAACGCAAATATCACGAAGAAATATGCATACAGAGATCACCGGTATTGTATGGTAATACATTGGGACAGTACACACAACACCACCTAGTCCCAAATTAAGTTGCATAGCACTTATGTTATAGGTAGACAACTGATATACTATATAAATTTTTTTTCTAAATAAATACATATTATACATAACATCCAGACGCTCCGCAAGCGTACCGACGTGCGTTAGTTGTTACGCCAGGAGGTCGTCGAAGTAAGTGTATGCTATTCGTTCCCTCTAGGGAGAGGCCCCAGTCCAATAGTGAAATATGATTTATGGGTTTCACTGATTAATATATTGTACTTTGAACTTATGCTTTCTTTTACGTAATTATTTGTATTTAAGCCAAAAGTGATATAAAACTGGTCAAGAGTTTAATTGGGTTAGATTGTATGAAATTTGTTTTTGAATTCTATATAGCTTTAAACATTATTTTAATATATAAATATTATATTTTGTTGTAAGTTTAAAAGAATATACTGTTACAGTACATAATTATTTGTTTTATTTTTACTTTATACCGTTTTATTGAGGTTGGAGTTGGTGGCGAATTTAGCAGTATCTCAGTCAGATTTAAGAATAGAGTACCGTCATCTTCCTAGAAAGTTGGCAACTTATTGAGTACGTAGATACGCTTGGTCTTCGGAAAAACTGCCTATTCTACCGTCTCTGCAAAGGGGTATGCTCTGATGAGTTGTTTGGAATGGTGTCATCTCGTCTTTTTACTATCGCACTGCTCGCCATTTTTTGGTTTGGCGTTCATCCCCATTTCTTGGAGCCGCGACTATCCTATATGAAACAGTTCTAAAGAGGGTTTATGTTGCATTTTCTCCGGATGTGGGATGAGCTTTCGGCTGAAGTGTTCCCATCGTAGTATGACATGAGGTGTTTCAAGGAAGAAAAGTTAATAAAGTTCGTCTATAGGTGAAGGTGATGTGACTTGTTATAAGTGTCTCAAGCTATTTTTGGCAAGAGAACTCTGTTCCAAAATGAACTGATACCTCAGACCCCCATATGCAAATTACCTTTAAAACGCCGTGTAGTTTTTTTTCTATTGATTCAAAATACTTATCAATTTAAAAACTACTGTTGTTTGTAATAAATTTTTAATAATTAAGTAATAAAGAATGTAAACTTGACATCAATTTTCATCTAAATTTTACAAAATAAATAAACAATAAATTCAGTCACTGTCAATTTTATGAAAAAATCTTAAAATCGTATAGATAAGAAAATTGGTATTCATCATCATCATCATCATCCTAGCGTTAGTCCCGGTTGCCACCCAAACTTTCATTTCGGTGCCCGGGGTCCGCTTTCCGACTTTTTCTACTCCACTTCGCGCGATCTTCAGCATCCCTGGTAGTGAGCCCATTGGCACGCATATCACCCTTTACGACGTCAAGCCAGCACTTTTTGGGTCTACCCCTCCTGCCGGGGCCCGGCGGAGGCGGCATGGCCAGACATTTGTTTCCCACGTAAGCATCCGGTTGCCGTAAAACATGGCCATACCAACGGAGCCGACACTCCTGCAATTTATCTGCAATGTCACGGACACGAAGACTACCGCGAATGCGGGAGTTCCTGACGCGGTCCTTCCGCGTCACTCCACACATCCACCGCAGCATATTCATCTCCGTGACACGCAGTTCTTGCTTGTGTCGCTCTAACACTGGCCACGCTTCACAGCCGTATAAAAGGACAGGCCTAATGATGGTCTTATAGACCTGTCCCTTCAACTTTACCGGCATCTTGGGGTCACAAATGACACCAGTTACCTCACGCCATTTGGCCCACGCGGCAGCAATGCGTGCCTTGACGTCGCAATCGATGTCACCAGACGCATGAAACACAGATCCCAGGTATTTCACATGGTCCGTGCGCTCGACCGTGTTGCCGTCTATACGTACGGGTGTGGGATCTGTGGAGTTACAGGCCAAGTACTCGGTCTTCGCCACATTGAGCTTCAGACCACCGTTCTCAAGCGACTCCTTCCACACCTTCACACGTCGCACCAGCCTACCCCTGTCCGAATCTGCTAGCGCGATATCATCAGCATACATGAGCAGCCACGGGGGCTGCTCATGTGAGTTTCTGATGCTGTTTGACAATACGTCTAATACCACGCTAAACAGAAACGGACTAAGGACGGATCCTTGGTGCACACCGACGGTGATGGGGAAAGGTTTTGTGTCGCCAACAGCGGTCCGAACTACGGAATCGGAATCACAGTACATGTCTCGGATGATCGCAATATAGGCCTCTGGAATCCCTTTGGACCGCAATGCCCACCAGATTATCGCGCGAGGAATACAGTCGAAGGCCTTCTGCAAGTCAAGAAACAGACAATGCAGAGGCGTATTCTTCGCCCTGTATTTCTCCGCGACAGTCCTTAGGGCAAAAATAGGGTCCATTGTCCCGTGACCAGGGCGAAACCCATACTGACATTCCGAGACAGTGCACTCCTGTCGAATCCGAGAGTCGATAACCCTCTCGAAGAGCTTCATGGTGTGGGACATGACCTTTATACCACGGTAGTTACCGCACTCCTGCACCGATCCCTTGCCTTTGAAGACTGGAGTAATGATACTCAGCCTCCATTGGTTCGGGAGCGTACCGGTGAGGAGTGTCCGGTTAAAAAGGTCTGTTAAAGTGCCCACACCACGAGAGCCCATCGCCTTCCAGGCTTCGATGGGGACTCCATCGGATCCAACAGCTTTCCGATTCTTCATGCGGCGAAGACAATTCTGGACTTCTGCAGGCGTTATCAGTGGCACTAGTCCTTGGTTCGGAGGAAGATCTGGCGGCTGCACCTCTTTATGCTGCTTGTTCAGCAGCTCGTGGAAATATGAGCGCCATCTCTCCTTCACCGCGAGGTCCTCGCATAACAGGTTGCCCCCGGGGTCTTTTACACAGCGGCACTTGGAAATATCCTGTGCCGCTTTGACCCTGGAGCGCGCCAACTTATATATGAGCTTCTGCCCCTCAGACGAGTCCAACTTATCGTAAAGTGGTTGTAAGTGGTCTCGTCTGGCTCTGGCTACAGCTTTCTTGGTGGCGCGTTTGGCATCTCTGTATGCGTCGCGATCTTCAGGAGATCTGGACGCTTGCCACTTCTTAAAGAGGGCTTTTTTCGCCCTGTTCTCCCTCTGGACTGAGTCGTTCCACCACCAAGTCTCCTTGTCACACTTGCGTCCGCCCTTGGACACGCCAAGTACCTCTCTCGCCGACCCAAGGATAGCCGCCTGAATCCTGTCCCAGTAAGCTTGAACCGGTTCGCCCTCACCTCCGGCGCACTTGTCGCCGATGGCAGAGGCGAACTCCTGGGACTTGATTTCATCAAGCAGCCACCACCTGATTCGGCGTTGAAGGCGGTCGACACATTTGCCTTTGGGCTTCACGCAGAGGTCCATGACAAGAAGACGGTGTTGTGCAGTGAGACTCTCACCGGGTATGACCTTGCAGTTGGCTACTTTGCTGATGTGGTGTCTCCTAGTGAGTAGGAAGTCGATTTGGGTTGCATTCCTCCCGCTCTTGTAGGTGACGAGATGCTCGGGTCTCTTTTTGAAATACGTGTTCACGATAGCAAGGTCGGCAGCCGCACACATATTGAGGATGTCCTCCCCTTCCGCGTTGCGGCTACCGTACCCAAATCCACCGTGAACACGCTCAAATTCCCCGCATTCATCACCCACATGACCGTTCAGATCACCCCCCAAAACGATCCTCTGTGATAATGGGATTCCACGGAGCACTTCTCCGAGTTGATTCCAAAACGCTATTTTATCGGCGTCGTCACAACCGGCCTGTGGCGCATAGGCACTTATCAAGTGGGTAACTACCCCATCGATAAGCACCCTAACGACCATAAGCCGGTCGCTATGACGTTTCACTTCCAAAATGTCGTTCTGGAACTCCTCCGAGAGCACTATGGCAACCCCATTCTCCCCACCAGGTGCACCTGTGTAGATCAGCTTGTAGCCATTCCCAATGAACCGGGATCTGCTGGCCTTCCACCGAGTCTCCTGCAGGAACGCCACGGCCACCCTCCGCCTGGAGAGCACATCGGCCAACTCTCTCGCGCGTCCGGTTAGCGTGCCAATATTCCACGTTGCGAAGCGGAGTTTCCTTTTGGATGGGGCTAGTGTCTTTAGCCGTGCTCGCCCACGGCACGGCAAGAAAATTGGTATTCATATGGGACGATTTTTGGGTCCTGTTGACCCCCAATATCAGTATTGTATCAACCCCAAAAAACCTATATCGACCACTTTGGGCATTTTACCCTGGTTTAGAACACCATACGGGTTATATTGACTAGCATCAAAGGTCTCGGCTGAATTCGTGCATCAAAAACATCACTGATTGTTACACAGTAAATTTGAGTAGTCCCTTCGAAGTCGTTATAACAGGTTTTAACAGTAGTTGCTAATACAATAACGGTAAGAATGATTCAGTGTGTGCAGTCTTCATTCCATCGTGCAGATGCACGCAAGACAAAATCGATTTGATGATCAATAGTTCTGATATAATCTAGGGCCATAAACCCAGTAACATGACAAAGCTTGTCTAGGCAAATGATCATTATATCGCACTCTTTTTGATTAGATAATGATGAAAAAGTGCGATATACATCATCATCATCTTAGCGTTGAATCCCGGTTGCAGCCCAAACTCGCTTCGGCGCCCGCTTTCAGATTTTTTCTTTTCCACTTCGCACGGTCTACGGCATCTCTGGTGGTCAGTCCATCGGCACGCATGTCAACCCTTACGTCAAGCCAGCGCTTTTCGGGCCTACCCTTCCTGCCGGGGCCCGGCGGAGGCGGCATGGCCAGATATTTGTTCCCCACATGCCCCAAACGTGGCCATATCAGCGAAGGCGACACGCCTGCAATTTACCCGCAATGTCACGGACACGAAGGCTGCCGCGAATGCGGGAGTTCCTAACGCGGTCCTTCCGCGTCACTCCACACATCCACCGCAGCATATTCATCTCCGTGACACGCAGTTCTTGCTTGTGTTGATTACTGGATTTATAGCCGATTGTTTTTTCTATTCAAGGTATTGAATAGTTATTCTATGAGTGCAGGCAATAATCTTTTAAAAAGCCTATATGGGTTTAAATAAAAGTCAAATGTAGAAGTAAATTATTTACTTGTATTCTTAAAATTACAAACATTAACACTCGCATTGTATGTGAATTCTAAAATCTGAAAGCTGTTTTCATCAGAAATATCCACATTATGAATTTGAAATTTAAACCTAACATCTAGTATTCGTGTCACATGGTAAAACACTAATGTTTTACAACATCTACAAATAAAAGCCAGTCATATGTTTCAACAACACTACATAAAGGAAATTTTATCGATACACACGAGATACGATAAGAGACGTTAATACGAATAAAATTAATATGTTACACTATCATAATACGTAGGTGTATGTAGAATTATCGAGTCCTAGTGATGTTCTATACGGAATAGGTAAAAATATCGATATTTTTAACCAATATTTTTTTTTGGAAGAATCTTTTTTCCAATACTTCGGAAATCCATCGAGTACAAAAGTAACTAAGAATGAGTGAGATTATCATCTTCTAATGACACAGATATATTTATAGTTATATAATTACTTAAAACTGTAGGATTTTGTTTTAGATTTTTCTATAGAAACTCATTACCCTAAAGGTTAAGCGCTAAGGCGCTCCGCTACGGAGCCATCCGTCATTTGTTACGTAAACGTGCGGAGCTCTAAGGGTTAAAAATTGTTTAAACAATAAACACCACCTTTAATAATCCTTATTGTTTATATATTTAATTATTACAAAATATTTAATATATAATCAAACAAATGTTATAATGACGACAAAATTACAGTTATTACACTTAGTACGCAAATGTCTATTTTACACAATTCTAATTCAAATAGTTTACTACATTTATCATACAATATATAGTGTCTATAATAGGTAAAATTAAAAAGTGCCATCCTTGGGGCCATATCTATATTTTTTTTAAACTAAACGACAAATAAAGGAAAAAATGCCCTACATGCTATGATAGCTAAACGAATAACTATAAGAGACTTAAAAGCAAAGTTCAAAGAAAAAATATCACATTTAAAAAACAAAAACTCCAATCAATGTTATGTTATTATAATTGTAACAGTCCAAAACGAGCCCACTACTGGGTTCCGGCTTACAGGAACGTTCAGTATATCCGCCACATTTTGTTCATGGCTCAATTACACACACCGGAGACCTCGTTTCCGCGTTTCCTCACGAAATTTTACTTTGTACACAGTACATGGAAATAATATAAGGCGAGAATAATTTCGCCTTTATGTTACGCGTTAGGTAGCCAAGAGGTTCGCAGAGCAATGACCAAAAGTCGAAACTGCGATGTGCTCTGGGTGGCGACCGTGGTTTTAGCCGCTGTGCCGCACCACCCGCCGCTGGTTATAATGGGGAGCCAGTGGTAGTTTTCCAATTACAGAGCATAGTGCGACTCAGTGGCGCACAATGCCCAATTATGCTTATGGTTAATTGGAATGTGAATCAATACTTATATTTATTTTTTTAACACAGTTTGAATTAACTTTGATTATTTCCAAAAAACTACGACGAAACGAAAGCTTTAAAATTTTTTTCAACAATGAACAATATTACTAACGATAATATATAAATAAAATTTCGATCAATGCCAACTTAAAGAAAAAATACTTGTTAATATTCTGCATGCATCACTTTTGAGAGTGCTCGATTGTGCGAAGCGTTGCTGTAGTTGAAACATCTACGTTGAGCATTATGTCGCATATTGCGCTCTAGTGTTGTAATTGGAAAACGAGGAGAATCGCAAAGGTGGCCGACGTAGGGTTTGAACGGTGAGGCGGACATAACCAGAGTTTCGGCGTGGTGCTGCTCATTCGATTTCCCCGGTATAAAAAAAGATAGCTAAGAGGTACATGGTATGGTGGGAATCAACGAGACCTCCTGGATGTGTATGATGCAACATGGCATAACATTATTATCATAATACAATTCAATAGTAAAAAAAAAACTTAAATATAATTTCTTTAAATTTTTGAGTTAATATACATTAGAACTAATTAAAAATAAGTTTGACAAGCAAAACACGTACTGCTATTCATAATCATTTCACATCAACCAAATGGATGATTTCAATCGGTTGTAGCGGCGGTAGATGTTGCAATACAAAACAATTTACCGCACATATATAATAATACACACACAATAGCAAGTAATATATCCAAATCTGCTTAATATGTTATTAAAATTTAGAATTTTTTAATTTGGATGCCAATAATATTGGAAATTTCCATTGAGATTATTCAATATCGTCTTTAAATATTATAAAACTGCACATAATTGGTACAAGAGTACCTTTATAAATTAGAATTTAGAGAAAATAGATATTTTCGCTATAAAATTTCAATATTATTATCGATTCAATATAATTCAGCAATATTATACGTAAACGAATAAACGGTGTTTAATATTACAATATTATATTCAATAAATCTTTGCTTGTTTTGCAATATCAATTGATTGAGTCGTGGTTTAAGAATCGATGTAGAGTGATCGATATTGCCATACTTAAGCCAGTCAATGTCTTCTTCTCAAGACATTAAATCCTAAAAGAAGAACTTTATATGACAAGTTTACATGACCATTTGAAAATTGAGTCTTGTTTTTTTAACTAGCGACTAGGTTGCATATAAACCTTCACTATACGAACTATGCTTACATCCCGATTAGATACCCTAAAGATCCGAACGAAAGTGGGTAGACTAGAAAAAGTTACTCAGTACAAAAAATAATTTAATTTTTTTACACAGATGAGAAAATTATGCGTTGACCGCTCGTTTTGTTACTGACGTTGGTACATACAGTCCGCGAGGTGTAAGCTGAGCTTTGCATTGCGCGAGTGAGTAGAGCGCGACGCGTCTTTTGCTTGGTTGAAACCGGTTTATACTGCTTTCTGGTAATCGGCCAGAGGTGCGGTGCGTCCCTCGCGCGACGTAACTCCGACGCGCACTTTCCACACCTCACCTCTTGTACTGGTAGCAGCGTGACGTGTTTAATTGTTAGTATTTTATTTTTTTTGTTCGATTTATTAGTAAAATTGCTGCCAACATAAATATACGAAAACCTTTAAATGGCCAAGTAAAAGAAATTTTGTATAATTTAGATATTTATTTTAAAGATGTGAACGATAAAGACATGTCAAATATCACTACATCAGCCCACTGTCCACTGTCAAAAGAGTTTTATTGGTAAGTCTTTTGGAAGACGAAAGCAAATTTAAATCTCCGAAAAAGACCAGACGCAGGAAAAATATAATATCTAAAGAATTATTCACATTATTGATAAAGAGGTGAGGTGATAAACTATGAAGCGAATACATGAAAAGTTTAAGACAAAAATAAATTATCCAGGTTCAATTTGGTCAATGTATAAAGAAGTTCTTATTTTAGGATATGATGTCTCGAAAATACAGTTTGACTGGCTCAAGTATCGCAATATCGATCACTCTACATCGATGCTTAAACCACGACTCAATCAATTGATATTGCAAAACAAGCAAAGATTTATTGAATATAAAATTGACACTTAGAGAACATGGTCACTGCGTCTGTCGTCTACAACTCTACCACCCATTAGGATTTCAACCCAATAGAAAATATATGGGCAATAATAAAAGAATACGAGGCGATAAAAAAATCGTGTCAATGAATATAGATACAATAATGAGATTAGGGAAAGAAAAAGTTGACTGTAAGTACAACAATGATAAAATGTATGTGACCGACCACGCAATGAAATAAGAGATAAAGTTTCATGGTAATGGACGCCGTTCTTGATGATATAACGGAAGGATTCATTATTAACACAAACGACACATTAAACGAGAGTGATAATGAAAATTATGAAGATGCAATGTCCGGTGTAGAAGAATTGTTATATTTTTTTATATTTGAATTTTATTTATTGATCTCTGACTTCTCAGTCACACTTACATATTATGTACACATACTCATCAGTCATACATAGCAGAACAATTTTTGCTTAGTCATTTTTTTAAACTAGAATACGGGAGAGGTTTGTCTGACTCTACTTTTGGTGATCACTCACGTAAATGCAAAGCTCAGCTTAGACCTCGCGGACTGTACTATGTTTCGCGTTCGTAAATAAAAGGCAATATTAACTAAAAAACATACACTGACGACAAATAAAGCTTTTAGGACTAACTACCCGAAGGGCTGCAATTTATTTAATTATTAAAAAGCGCCTCACTTTCGTTCAAGGGGACATTTAAGATATCTGAAATGGGGCCAACCATTAAATATTATATTCATTACATTTATTAACATTTAAAATGTTCTAATGTTAAATTGTATGCAAAATTACAACTTTTAATTAAAATTAATCAAATTTATCACATAAAACAAATTATACAAGAGTCCATCGTAATTAATTGTTTTAAGTTTTAAAAATAAAAGCATAGTATTTTTAAAACTTCACTCCAATTCAATGATGTCGTCGATATCATCTATGTTGAAATCTTTCAGCATCATTTTTGCTGGAAATAAAATATAAATATTTTATTTATTTTTCTTCTTTATACATTTAATTACATACATACAAATGCTAAAAATAAGCACAAATACATAGGCAAGCGAAACCCTAAAATTCTATCTTCCAGCAAACCTAATGTCAGAGAATGAGAAAAATAAAGAGGCAGGGTTGTGCACACAAATTTTTAAAAAACTTGCACAACATACATAACCTATAATATATAATTATATAAATTTTCGGTCCCTGGCTTTTCCCATCCAGCCTCGAACGGCAACCTTGCACAGGTCATCGGTGCATAGTCATACCCCAAAATGTATCATTATTTTGCGAAGCATCATTGCGGTATGTTTAATTTAATGACAATGACAGAGGCTAAAATACCTCAGACATGTACCCTATATCAACACAGTGTTTTTACGACCTCCGTAGCACAACGGCTTCACGTCGCAACGCCTGCGAGGGTCTCGAGTCCAATACGTCCCGTGTATGGGTGTTTATTTATAATATTTATTTACAATCCACGCAGCGCCATCTAGTCCTAAAGTAAGCAGCAGAGCGCTTCTGTTATGGGTACTGGACAACTGATATATCGCTTATATACGTTTCTTTTGTAATTACATACATGTTAGAGTTCATAAAAATATTTTACGCACACGCAGGGGCAAAGTAAGAATACTGACCCCTGCGGCCGGGCTCAGCCTGGCTTGTGGCCCTACCATGTGATAGGGCCACAAGCCCGTCTGAATTGCAACCAACCTTGTTTTATAAGTATGCCGTAATATAACCTTGTGTTCTGTTCCGGTATTTGTGACTCAGGTTACAGTACCCTTATGCGGACAGAATCGTGTTCGCTATGCCCCTAGGCGTCGCAAACAATCATAAGCGCAGGTAACTGTTTATTAATAGGTGAGCCGTCAGCCTCTGTTATTCATCAGCAATAAAATAATCATAAATAATATAATATAAAGAAAAAAATAACATTCGTTCGCTCAAATGAAATTGACTAAGTGTTACGTTGCAAAAGTTTCGAAATTTTAGAAAAGTGGCAATGAAAGCCATGAATGTGTACTTACAACTGAACTTCTGCCTCTTTGGCGCGCTACCCGAAGTCGACACAGACGGTCGTTTCTTCTCAGATTGCGTTGGCATATATTTGTGAAATTTCAGCGTCAACGCCTTATTGTCCGATGTGTTTCTGTTACTAACCATAAAATAATGTTAATAATTTTGTTCAGTATAAAACTGTTTTGAAGTGAAATTTTTTTAGCACTGTTGTGATTTGAAAATTCGATGAAAGAAAAAAGCGACACCCAAAAGAGACAAATATTATTATACTGTAACTGTATGGATAATGACCCAAGTTCCTGTACCCTTATGGGACAGCAGCGTGTTCGCGATGCCACTGGCGTTGCAAACATCTATAGGCGACGGTAACTGCTAAACTCTAAGCGGGCTGTCAGCCTGTCTGCTGTCCTACGCAATAAAAAAAAAAAGAATAATAGATAAATAATAATAGAATACCAGTATACAATGTTTTCTTTTCGTAGCTTTAATATTTTATTATTAATACTTCTATATTTTAATTTTTGAGCTTGGTAAAAATATTATAAAAATAATAAACCTAATTCCAATACTCTTGATACTCTATATTATCCTATTTTTGAAGTTTCACTTGTACCGTGTGCGAGAGATTTCAAGGGTTTATCGAGTTATTAGAGCATTGTCTGTTCCGAATTACACAACCCGGTTCCGATTACTAGCAATGAAAATTCTGTACAACGTTTTAAGTGTTTTTCCAACTGAACCAAAACAATTCGTTGTATATTGGCGCATCATCTAAGTTGCATTAGAAGCAACACTACAGAGCTCAAAGTATGCTACTACACATCACTACACGTTGCGTCTTGCATCATTAAGTGCCCGAGTAGAGATGCCCTGATCTCTTGATGCGGAATTTAGTATTAAATTTAATTTATGCTTCGCAACGAAGCCTACTTTGTTCGCCGTGAGCTATAGAAGATGACGCAGTGGCGCCAACTATTGGTCGACGGAGGATGAATAGAGTGCCGCTTTGCTTGCTTAGCAGGCGGGGATGGCTGGATACTTTTCCGCAACAAAGAAAGTTTTTATTGGACATTCCAACCTTGAAAGGAAAAACAAACGATGCCCTTACTTTGCTGTCTGTGAATAAGGGACGGCTGTAGTCCATCAGTTGTTTTTGCGACTCTCTAGATAATTAATATACTTAATATATTTCAGTTTAACTAACGGATTTACTAATAATTGCAATACTTACACCGCAACTTTTTTCGACGGAGTGCCATTTTTAGTAGTGATGGCTTTGCCGCTAAACACCAAATTCTTCGTGGTCCCCACCACCTTAATTCCAGAAATGGGTTTCTCGATTTTCTTGAACATTTTACCTTTACAAAACTTCGATTTGGCTCCCTTCATTAGTGATGCCGAAGAAATAGTGTTCAATTTTGTTAAATCTATCGTATTTTTGGTAGATGTACCAGCGGATACCTTTTTTCCCTCATCGTTTATTACAGAACCGACCCTATTAACAAGTTCTTTTGTCTTTTTCAATTCTGTATGTACACTGTTTTTATGTAAGCTGGTATTCACTGAACTCTTATGTACTGATGCAGTCGACTTGGAATTACTAGATTTAGATGAACTGGGTTTACTATAATCATCAGCTTTGATTTTTTTTTCAATTGTAGACCTTTGAGCATTTGTTGTGGCGGTTTGTGCTTCTGTCTTTTTAGATGCACTGGAAGTGCTAGGGGTAGTCAAAGAGTCATCGGCATCGGCAGCTTTAATATGGACAACGTTTTTGAATATCGACAATGGATCGAAGGGACTCGCCGAGCGCGACGAGTTACTGCTAGACGATGAATCATCGATAATTTGTTCGGGCTCTGGGGATTTTTCTTTTCGTTGTTCCACCCGACTGTTTAGTGGTGACACCTTATCTGAAACTGGTGTCTTGTCCTGCATGGATACTCTCTGCGGCTTTGATTGAGAAGAATCTTGTAACTGTTGTGAAGATACTGTAGTACTTGCTGGTATATTTGGCTTGCTAACCGGATTAGTACTTGCTCGAATGAATTGTCCAATATCGGCTTTTCCTGTCTGATGCTGTACAGGAACTTCAGGGTCGATCGTAGCTGCAGGCTGGTGATTATCGTTTCCTTTCTTTCTTACGACTACATTATACTTTATCGGTTGACTGTTTTGGACTTGGGTATGCGGTAGAACCGGTATCATCTGCCCGTCTGGGCCGACTGCTCTTAGCGATGTGAGTATCGGGGTGACAGGCTGGTTCTGTGCTGCCGGTTTTTTTGGTGGTGGATTGATGTGAGGGGTGATGGCCTCGTCCTCATCGCTATCCAGACATATTGGTATATCGCTTTCAAGGACAGGTGGTGCCGCCGGTGGATATGATGCCGTGCCTTCTTTGATGTTGCCAGCTATCTTAACGGTCCGCCTCTTCCGAATACCTGGCTGTGAAAGAGAGTCCGCATCTGGCTGCTTTATAGGACTGGGGTTTATACCCCAAGAGTCACTTTTGGGGGCGCTTTTAACCGAATTAACGACAAGAGGTTGTCGATTTGTATGGACGAGCCCGACAGGGACTGCGCTAAGGCTGGTGGGTATAGGGTTACTGGGACCCACGATTGTGGGTTCATCGTTAATGATGTGCACGTCGTCGTCGTCAGGGAGGATGCATTCGCCGTGTGTCGGTTGCACCAATTGTGAGACTGTAGCGTTTGCATTTCTGAATCTAGGAATGAAAATATTATTGTAATATATATATATATATATATATATATATATATATATATATATATATATATATATATATATATATATTATACACAGGGTTACAGGTTAAGTCGACCTATTCCCGTTAAGGGGTACATTGTTTCTGATTGAATTGACTATGAAACACCATAAATATTCTAAATGTAACAGTTTTTGAGATATTTGAATTTAATGGTTTTTTTAGAAAAAATTCCCGATTTTCGGCTATCAGTTTAAATATTATGAAATGTGTAAGTCTTATTATTATTATTATTTGGTTTTTACATGTAAAATAAGATGCTTTATGACCTCAATAAGCAATATTGTACGTAAAATGAATAAATAAGTCATTATAGACGATTAAAACTTATAAAAACTAGTAAAATTTTAGAAAGTTTATTTTTCTTTAAAGGATATCTAAAAATAATATTAATGCACTTGTTTTGCAAATGTGCTTAAAAATATCTACGTTTCACCAGCAGTGCCGTGTGGTCCCGGCCGAAGAAAGAATAGGGTCACCCCAGATCATTCCAAGGGAGTCGTAAAAGGCGACTGATGGACTACGCCTTTGCCAGCTTGCATGCGGCAAAGGAAGTGCACCTCTCGGTTTTCCTCTAGGGGTTGGGAGGTCGGACGGCAGTCACTCCCGTAAAAACCAAAACTAACCAAGTAATCATGGTCAGAACACGGAAAGGATGTGTCACGGATAGGGCGTCGCCGCAAAACGACGCGCAGGAACTTCGCCCGACTCCTGTGACAAGTGGACTAGGGCTGCCGTGCCGTGGGCGAGCACGGCTAAAGACACTAGCCCCATCCAAAAGGAAACTCCGCTTCGCAACGTGGAATATTGGCACGTTAACCGGACGCGCGAGAGAGTTGGCCGATGTGCTCTCCAGGCGGAGGGTGGCCGTGGCGTTCCTGCAGGAGACTCAGTGGAAGGCCAGCAGATCCCGGTTCATTGGGAATGGCTACAAGCTGATCTACACAGGTGCACCTGGTGGGGAGAATGGGGTTGCCATAGTGCTCTCGGAGGAGTTCCAGAACGACATTTTGGAAGTGAAACGTCATAGCGACCGGCTTATGGTCGTTAGGGTGCTTATCGATGGGGTAGTTACCCACTTGATAAGTGCCTATGCGCCACAGGCCGGTTGTGACGACGCCGATAAAATAGCGTTTTGGAATCAACTCGGAGAAGTGCTCCGTGGAATCCCATTATCACAGGGGATCGTTTTGGGGGGTGATCTGAACGGTCATGTGGGTGATGAATGTGGGGAATTTGAGCGTGTTCACGGTGGATTTGGGTACGGTAGCCGCAACGCGGAAGGGGAGGACATCCTCAATACGTGTGCGGTTGCCGACCTTGCCATCGTGAACACTTATTTCAAAAAGAGACCCGAGCATCTCATCACCTACAAGAGAGGGAGGAATGCTACCCAAATCGACTTCCTACTCACTAGGAGACACCACATCAGCAAAGTAGCCAACTGCAAGGTCATACCCGGTGAGAGTCTCACTGCACAACACCGTCTTCTTGTCATGGACCTCTGCGTGAAGCCCAAAGGCAAATGTGTCGACCGCCTTCAACGCCGAATCAGGTGGTGGCTGCTTGATGAAGTCAAGTCCCAGGAGTTCGCCTCTGCCGTCGGCTACAAGTCCGCCGGAGGTGAGGGCGAACCGGTTCAAGCTTACTGGGACAGGATTCAGGCGGCTATCCTTGGGTCGGCGAGAGAGGTGCTTGGCGTGTCTAAGGGCGGACGCAAGTGTGACAAGGAGACTTGGTGGTGGAACGACTCAGTCCAGAGGGAGACCAGGGCGAAAAAAGCCCTCTTTAAGAAGTGACAAGCGTCCAGATCTCCTGAAGATCGCGACGCATACAGAAATGCCAAACGCATGAGCAGCCCGGGCTGCTCATGTATGCTGATGATATCGCGCTGGCAGATTCGGACAGGGGTAGGCTGGTGCGACGTGTGAAGGTGTGGAAGGAGTCACTTGAGAACGGTGGTCTGAAGCTCAATGTGGCGAAGACCGAGTACTTGGCCTGTAACTCCACAGATCCCACACCCGTACGCATAGACGACGCAACACGGTCGAGCGCACGGACCATGTGAAATACCTGGGATCTGTGTTCCATGCATCTGGTGACATCGATGGCGACGTCAAGGCACGCATTGCTGCCGCGTGGGCCAAATGGCGTGAGGTAACTGGTATCATTTGTGAACCCAAGATGCCGGTAAAGTTGAAGGGACAGGTCTATAAGACCATCATTAGGCCTGTCCTTTTATACGGCTGTGAAGCGTGGCCGGTGTTAGAGCGACACAAGCAAGAGCTGCGTGTCACGGAGATGAATATGCTGCGGTGGATGTGTGGAGTGACGCGGAAGGACCGCGTTAGGAACTCCCGCATTCGCGGCAGTCTTCATGTCCGTGACATTGCGGAAAATTGCAAGAGTGTCGGCTCCGTTGGTATGGCCATGTTTTAGGGCAACCGGATGCTTACGTGGGAAACAAATGTCTGGCCATGCCGCCGCCGCCGGGCCCCGGCAGGAGGGGTAGACCCAAAAAGTGCTGGCTTGACGTCGTAAAGGGTGATATGCGTGCCAATGGACTCACTGCCAGGGATGCTGAAGATCGCGCGAAGTGGAGTAGAAAAAGTCGGAAAGCAGACCCCGGGCACCGAAGCGAAAGTTTGGGTGGCAACCGGGACTAACGCTAGGATGATGATGAATCGTCTATAATGACTTATTTATTCATTTTACGTACAATATTGGTTATTGAGGTCATAAAGCATCTTATTTTACACGTAAAAACCAAATAATAGTAATAATAAGACTTACACATTTCATAATATCTAAACTGATAGCCGAAAATCGGGAAATTTTTCTAAAAAACATTTAAATTCAAATATCTCAAAAACTGTTACATTTAGAATAGGGTGTTTCATAGTCAATTCAGTCAGAAACAATGTACCCCTTAACGGGAATAAGTCGACTTAACCTGTAACCCTGTATATAGTATATCAAAATGTAATTACGTAAAATGTATGGGAACAGGCAGTATACTTGCCGCGCTTGTTCCAAGCGAGTTCCAAATCAAGTGGTATTTATTACACCTGGAGACCAAGTGGTCACAAGTCAAGAGTCCCACGATGACACACACCGCTTAGAAATTTTTGTGTCTTAATATATATTATAATAATGTATATTATAATAAAATTACCACAAACCCAGTGTGAAAGAAAACCTACTGCGAGGAAGCTTGCATATCGAAAACCTTCCAACTCGCCATGGACAAGCGCGGCGGGTAGACGTGATAAGCAGTTTATTATTAATTTTCATAAGTCTATGTAAGATTGAAATAAAATATGAAAACTAGAAGATAAAACGTCTTATGTACTTACAATCCAACCGGAACCACGCTGCCAGCCCGGGAGACTGGCTGCAGGGGCACCAGCTGCGGGACCGCGGGCACCGGCTGCATCGCGGTCAGCTGCGACAGCGGCACGAGGCGTGGTTCCGACGCCATCGGCGGAGCAGGCCCGCTGTCCATCTTCAGCTTTTTACTCAGAGGCCCCGGTTTTTTAACGTCAACTACCTTCTCCGGTTGGTTGGGAGTACTTTGCAAGTTTTTATTTACTCCTAAGAATGTATTCGGTTCAGGAGGGGGCGCTGGTTGCATTTGTGGATTAGAGAGATTCACTTTCCTGAGAAAATCTGGGCCAAGGACCTGTGGGAATGGTAATATAAGATGGAATGTAACAAACTATCGCACAGTAATAAAATAATGTAAAGGTTGAAGTACCTCATACAACTATAGTTTGGATGTAGTGTATGACATCTGATTAAGATATATAAATACGTATACTGGAACAATTCACACAGCGCCATCTAGTCTCAAAGTAAGTAGCACTTGTGTTATGGGTACTACATAACTAATATACTACATATACAATCGAACCTGGATAAGCGAGATTTCAAGGGACCGCAATCGTTTTTTCGTTTATAGACGTTCAGCACTTACCCAAGTTACAGGAGTGGCTTCTCTCTCTTATAGAGAGGTTAAAAATACACCGAATATGTATGTACATATATAATGAGTGATAAATATGTAATTGTATGGGTTGTGTTCATTCGAATTTGACATAGATGCTTACAAAAGAAAACAGAAAATCTTACACTAATGTATATATTTATTTACTTTAAAAAATCTGTTAATTTTTTTTATTACATTTTGTATCTTTTTATCTAATTCATAAATGTTATCACGATTCAAAACAACGGTAGTCAGTCTCACGAAATTTAAGGATGGATCATATGAATTGCAGATCTTAAATTACGATCGACTGTCGCTTATAGGTGTACAAACAAATAGCAGTCTCAGTTATAGAGGTCCATGAGGGAAAATTGACTTTCTCTTATACAGGTTTCTATTTCTCATTGGCGTATTGGAGGATTAAAATGACGGAACCTTGCAATTACTCTTATTTGTGGAGTTTTCTCGCTTATCCAGTTCTCAATTAACCAGGCTTGACTGTATACTGTTATTTTGTAAATAAATACATATTACACATAAACACCCCGACCTAAGACAGAAATCAAACCCGTAAGCTCGGCCAGCGTACTCGTACGAAGCGAGTCAGCAGTTACGCCACGGAGGTCGTCAAATCAAAACAAGTTGTACACAACGTTGTTAAATTAACAATGGGCACAATACGTATACTGCTATTACTACTTTGCTAAATAACAGACAAGAAAGGATACATTCGATATCTCCATTTAGGCTTGGAGGATAAGACAGTAGTCGCTTCTATAAAAACTAAATTCAGTCTAATCTCATCAATTTTATATTTTCTTGTGCCTTCTTCGTCCTGTAAAGGGCGAATAATCGATATGCATCAATACAAAAGGCGCACTGAATTTTACTTCATAACTGATAGGAGATTCGATTATGTTGACAAACAAGACATACAACATAAGCAATATATCTGCTAATAAATAAATTGTCTCAACTAAATGCCTCACCTCCAGAGCGATATTGTAAATGGCTCCACTGTCAATACATTTCCCCGTGGCTTTGTACTCCTGGAGGGCCTTCCCCGTGCTGTACTGGGCTGCGAGTATAGCAGCGTCCTCGTCCAACATTTTATTCCCATCCAAATAAGTATGCGCCACAATTTTAATGAAGTGCTTATTAGTCAACAACGACGGATGCAGAGGTATTTTTTCATCTTCCTTTTGAATCGCGGTTTTAGGATTTTTGGAAACTACTTTCTGCTTGTCCGGCTGAGCTTTGAGTGTCTGTAATGGTGCATCATCATCATCATCATCACTTAATATTATACTCTCTTCTGCATTTATTACAGGCTTTGATACCTCATTACTAGGAGTTACATTAGGAATATCAACGGCAAGTGTTTTGCTGTTAAGGCCAATCACTTCTTTATCTACCTTCACGACAGATAACTTAATTTCACGTTTACTCCTCGTTTCTCTTTTACCTGTCGAGTTGTTATCTATCACGCTTATTTCTATCACCGGTGTCATGGCGGATGTCGAGGGTTTATCAACATCACTATTAGCAGTTAACTTCTTAGGACGTCCTCTCTTTCTTGTCCCAGCAACGCATGCGTCAGTTTCGTTGATCGATTGATCGTTCACGATTCGACTGACCGCCTCACATATGAAATGTGTCACTGCGGGAATTGAGCTCAAACCATTATGTATCATAAACCTCGCCAAATGGTTGCTCAAGGGGTCATCAAATGTGCACCCTCCGCCGAATATCAGGTTCTTAACATTATTAATCAGTCCCGGCTTATGCGGCTCGTTACTGGGTCTGAAATTGTGTTCTTTCAAAATTTGCACAACTTTTTGTACAGTGTTTTCTTCTATTATTTTGACTTTACCTATTATCAACGGCGGAACAGTGTCGGGTTTTGGAGTCGGTGTCTTGTCCGCTATATTCGCAGTCCACCAGGCGTTCTGCTTTTTGCCTTTCTTATCCCTCAACGTGTACTCGGGAACATAGTCGGCATCTTTCTGAATATCATCCACGTATGGTTCATCTTCAATTTCGTCAACAGTGAGAGTGGACTCAGGTGGTGGCATTGAGTTATCGGTGTTTCCAGATTTAACCTCTTCCGTGGTTTCTGATGGCAAAGCAACTTTAACTTTTGTCACTTTGCCCTTTTTCCCTTTTTTAGGTTTTTCCTGTGTTACATTTTGACAGTTCGAATTATTTTTATCTGGCGAAATTTGGACAGTTTCCGGGCGAGAGTTGTTTTGTGCGTTTTTCATACGTTCGTTTTGCATTTGTAGCTCGTTTTGCATTTGTAGCTCGTTTTGCATTTGAAGATCGTTTTGCATTTCTGAAAATATCATACATATACTGTAGAATGAAACTCCGTTTTAGTTAATTATTATCACATTTTTTTGGTTTGATTACTTTGATTAAATTTCCTAAAAAAAATATTATAATGAATAAATAATGTAATTAAAATACAATAAATATTGTGATGTAATACATTTTAAAACTATTCATTTATGTCATTATTTTAATTCCGTCTTTTATTCAAATCGATAACAACATTCAGAGCCCCCAATTATGAAGTATTATTATGTAGACTAGAATAAATTTGTTTTTTTTTCGTAGTTTTCTTAGGATAACTCTGAAACCGAACATGATAAAAAATGTTAGAGCCAGATTTGAAAACTTGACACTTAGAGCTACAATTTGCCACTTAGATCGTTTGCGATCTTGCCGTGCGATCATTTTTCTCTAAATTACTGCTCAGTAGTAGGTCTCAGGTAGTCCTGCTGAAAATCACCCAAAATATTGTATTTTTTATATCCCTCCTTCCGTATCCGTCGTCGCAACGTAATCCATACTAATATTATAAATGCGAAAGTAACTCTGTCTGTCTGTCTGTCTGTTCCTCTTTCACGCCTAAACGGCTGAACGGATTTTGATGAAATTTGGTATGGTGATAAATGATAACCTAGAAATGGTCATAGGCTATAAATAATCACGCCATCGTTCTTAGGGGGTAGGCAGTAGGCAGATAACTAAATTGAGTTAGTGATTTTTTGTGCTTATCCGGTATCTATGAGAATCGGCCAACATCTATTTTTCATCCCCCTAAATGTTAGGGGTAGTCCACCCCTAAATTTTATTTTTTATTTTTTGACATTTTATTATTTTTATGGCAGAACAACGTTTGCCGGGTCAGCTAGTTTATAATAGTCTTCTTTTTAAGTGTTCTAGGAGCTAATTTTGAACTTGGGAAACACACCCCCCACCTTCGAATGATTCTTTTTTACACGCTGCCCCTATCCGTGATAACCATAGTCATACAACCATATAACGGCTCGTTTTTTATATATAATTATGAAAACCATAACTGTATATAAAAAACGAGTGCGGATAACGTAGTTTGTGAGTGCGGAGGGTACAATGAGTGCGTTGGAACTCACGTTTGTGCGCGTGCTCCTGTTGAAACTGGACCCAGGCGGCGTTGCGCTCGTGTTCAGGCAGTCCCTGCTCACAAGAGTCACGTAACAGCGAGTCGTGCTCGTGCACAGCGTGAACGGCTGCGTCGCGAGCAACTCGCAGTAGAGCCACGTCCTCCACGCCCACGGCCACACCACTCGCCACACTCACGCCCATCTCGTCGTATCTAATCAATATATTACGGTTAATATACTTTATTTCTCAAAATAATACATATATTGTAACTTCATGACATTTAAATTTTAAAGGCCAATTGTGCGCAGATTAACTTAAAAATTATAATAAAAGTATGCATTAAATAATTTGAAGGTAGTTCCATACTTTTCGTTTATTAAGGTCTCGGACTTATTAGCTTAAGAGGAGCAATTGTTATTAGATTAGCAAGCTAATTGTAATTCATATAGCAAATCGCAGACAAGTTTCTCGTACAATATATTAAGTAATATTGAGTTTTCATAAAAGCTTACCGGTATAGTTCAGTGAGTTCGGCCATGTTGTAATGGCGATCAATTTGTTGCTCGTCGACTACTCGACAAGCGACCGCTTGTTTTGTCACAGAACGCTCGTAGATTTTTTGTTCCATTGTACCCTATAACATGAAAAATATATTTTACATTATTGTATTATTGCCTTTGCATAAAAAAGTATTACGCAAGAACATCATCATCATCTTAGCGTTGAATCCCGGTTGCAGCCAAATTCTCGCTTCGGCGCCCGGGGTGCGCTTTCCGTCTTTTGCTTCTCCACTTCGCACGAACTTCGACATCTCAGGTGGTCAGTCCATTGGCATGCATATCAACCTCTACGACGTTAAGCCAGCATTTTTTGGGTCTACCCCTCCTGCCGAGCCCCGACGGTGGCGGCATGGCCAGACATTTGTTCCCCACAAAAGTAGCCGGTTGCCGTAAAACGTGGCCATACCAGTGAAGGCGACACTCCTGCAATTTATCCGCAATGTCACGGACACGAAGGCTGCTGCGAATGCGAGAGTTCGTAGCGCGGTCCTTCCGCGTTACTCCACACATCCACCGCAGCATATTCATCTCCGTGACTCGCAGTGCCTGCTTGTGTCGCTCCAGCACCGGCTACGCTTCACATCCGTATAAAAGGACAGGCCAAATGATGGCCTTATCAACCTGTCCCTTCAATTTAACCGGTATTTTAGGGTCACAGATGACACCAGTCACCTCACGTCATTTGGCCCACGCGGCAGCGTCGTAACGTCGGAGTCGATGTCATGTATTACGCAAGAACATAAGGCAAAAATATGCACAGAAGTATGGCTTATCCCATATTATATAGAGACGGTACAAAGTAAGGAGATGCCTTTCATTCACCTCTGTCGTCATTCTAACAGAAATAAGGTTTCACCGTATCGTCTTTTACGCAATTCATCGATCTTTTCCTCTTCTTTAAAGCCATTCTCTATCGCTCATCGTTTCTAACATTTTTCTTCCAATCAACAACAAAAAATTTTAGATGCAGCTGCAATATAAGATAAAAAAGAGTGTTTTTGATTGGTTGATTTTCTCCAACAAGTATAACTCAAGTGCCTTTTACCAGGCATGTTTTATCAGCTTATTTGCATTAGAGTCCGTAACATTTCTTTTTCCAGCGCAAAGGGCCATTAGAGAGCAGATAAAAAGACTCGACATTTTTTTACCTCCTTATTCCACCCGTCTCCTCTTCCTCAAAAGAAAAACTGAACGGTCTCCTCCCGTTGTTTACATCAGCAAAATATATTATGACCTTGTCTCCATTGTTAAGACCTACAGATGTGGTTGGGGAAAGATAATTTCGAAGTATACTCACCAGAGCCACGAGTCTATAGATATAGCAGTCTTTCTTTTGTCCGAAACGGTACACGCGGAATATACTCTGGATATCATGGGCAGGGTTCCACGAGGTGTCCAGGATGATGACGCGGTTCGCGGCGGTCATGTTAAGACCAAGGCAACCCGCGCGGGTTGATATAAGGAATAATCTACAAAGATTATTTACGTTAATGACCGGAATGATCCAGTAGATGTCAGTGTTAAAAACAGCAACTGTAAAAACTACCTTTAAACTACCTTTCGGATGTTTTGTTTTGCTCAGGGTGGTCTTGGAACTAATTATGTTATAAAGAACACATTAGATGAGAAAAGCTTCCTTAGCGGTGCATGCTGTCATGGGATTCGGACCCCTAGGTCTACGGTTTAGGGGCTCTATGAGTTTGATACCACTTGAGTAGCATGTCTCTTAATCTATGTTACCTTATACAAATATATTTAGATGGTTAACAGTTCAGACGGTCCACGCCTTTTTTTTGTTAATTAATCCCTTTTTAATTTCAAAGCTCGATACAAGAGAAATAACTGATTAGTGATATAGTTCTCTTCATTTCCTTTGGTTTCCTTTTGAGTACTTCATATTATTAAATAGGTACTCTCAATACGTGCACGTTCTATCTGAAGATCCTCTTCTTAATTAATTGATTTGCTTTAATCAAAGTTATACAAACTTTTATAATACTCACTTCGTGGTGACATTGTTCTCGGCGTTGAACTCGCGACACCACTTCTGGCGCACCTCGGCCGGCACTGAACCGTCCAACCGGTAGTACTCCTGACCGAGACTCCAGTTGTTTATTTTCTTCAGGAAATATTCCAGTCCATCCAGGGAAAAGAGAGACGTTGAGAATATTAATCTGGAAATTTAAAAAAAAATCTACATTGTAAGCGCGCCAATAACGAAAGACAGGGAGAGGTGCGGGTGGAAGCTTGCATCCACCACCTAATCTAGCATTTATGACACTATTTACTATCAATCAAGGGCAGGAAGAGATTCTTTAAAAAATGCTTTTATTATACGTATACGTTACCCGCAGCCACCGCATGGATCATTGGCCTACAATTTGAATTTTGACGACCTCGGTGGCGTAACGGATAACGCACTTCGGTACGCTTGCGGAGGTCACGGGTTCGATTCCCGTCTCGCGTCTGGGTGTTTATGTATAATATGTATTTATTTACAAAAAGTATATAAGTAGTATATCAGTTGTCTATGGCCCATAACACAAGTGCTACTTAGTTTGGGACTAGATGACGCTGTGTGAATTGTCACAAAATATTTATATTTAATCTTTGAAAAACCCTTTTCAAGGAAAACTGGGATTTCAGTGTGTGCGGTGGTGAATGAAAATCTGTATAGTATCCCATTTTTATATTATGCGTGTTACATGATAAATAACTCATGTACTAAACCAAGTACAATGTTTAAAGTGCGTGTTCGTCTGCGTACCGTTTCTCTGTCGGAGCTTGCCGATGTAGGTAAGCCTCTCCCTAGTGTTGTCACTCGCTTATCGAGTAGCCGAACACCGGCGAGAGTATGTACGCCACAACTCTTTTCCGAAACCCCCTGCCCGCGGGGTGTTTGGCAGGTATGCGAAGGACTAAAAACATCCACTGTTCTCCTACCGTCTAGTTAATTTACATGAATTTAAAAAAATATTAAAATCAGATGTGTTTCTGGGGAGTTTCTTGCCGTTTCTTCACCTTATGACAGCCAAACACTTTTTGAAGCGGTTAATATTATAAATAATAATTGTAAACTACATATATAAATTTTAAAAATAATTCTAGGATTTATTAATCACAAAATTTGGTTTAAGATTAACACATATTTAAAGTTTAGTTATTAAATAATAATAAAAAAATATTAGTTGTCAATTTGTTTAAACTCACACTTTATCCCCGAGCGCATTACATTCTTCTAGGATCCTGAACACGGCGACGAATTTGTTAGAACTATCTAAGCTGTCCAGACTTTTGCCTTCGTCTAAGTAGTTCAGCCACCAGACCTCTGTATCCACAGGCTTCATATCCTCGCTCACGAGATCTTCACGGGCTAGATCGTCTTCTAGCTTTTCCACTGATATAAAAAGAATATCATAATGATATGACAAATAACCACCAAATATGTTTTATTTGACGAAGTCTAGAATTCAAGTAAATACATTTATGTGAAAAGAAGTAGAGGTCGGCCACCAATGCCCTGGACACACACCACAAAGGGGGCAACAAAAACCACCATACAGAATACTCTAAGGCTGGCCCATAATAACATACTAGAAAAAAAAATCGCAATAGAGTGACCACCTTAATCACGTCCCTTGTTCACAGAGAGAGAGAGACAAAGAGAGAATTAATTTATGATAGTAAATGTGTTGTAAGATAATTTAATGCAAATCTATGCGATATATTAATATAAATGTATTCATCAAATCGTTAAACCTAACGCCAAGACCAATATGCTAAGCCGAATGATTGAGAATTTGTATTTGAAGTTTGCTTGTTCAAATCTGGAGTGCATGGACCTGTTTTAAAAAATAACATATTTAATGTTACTATAAATATTTTGTCTATCACCTGTCTCTTTCATTGCTTACCATTTGCCAATAGAAACTTTTTTTAATACTGTAGGACAGCAGACAGGTTGACGGCCTGCTTAGAATTTAGCAGTCACCGTCGCCTATGGGTGTTTGCAACGCCAATGGCATCGCGAACACGCTGCTGTGCCATAAGGGTACAGGAACTTGGATCACTAATGCTGGAACACAAGACAAGGTTATTATGGCGGCATACTTAAGATCAAAGGTGGTCACCATCCAGACGGGCTTAGGGCCCCTACCATGTAGGTGGGATGTTTTGTCGCCTTTTGCGACAGGCCAACCCCGACCGCAGAGGTCAGTATTCTTTCACCTCATGCTGCACTTTTCACCTGCATGGATAACATCTCTTTCATGTGTGCATAGTTGCTAATATAAAGCAAATAAAGACTAAATATGGCGAGCAATAAACTTACATTTAATCTTATTCTTCTCTTCCCGGCTCTTAATTTGAAAATTGTGCAACACTTGCGGATGTGACCAAATCTTCTGCAATATGTGGAAATCTTTCAATATACTCTGCTTCGATGTCCTCCCATACTTCTCGATGTAGTACTTGTATAAATCCCATTGGCACTTGGTCAGTGATATGAACACGGTGTATTCGTGTTTCTTCGGCAAGTAGGGGTAGAGGACCGAAACCTCTTGGCGTTGTAGGCAGCCTTCCAATACTTTGTGAAGAATGTGAGTTCTGGCCTTCATTAGCTTTATGTCCTCTTCGCTCGAGTCTCGATGTTGACCGTTCATTATTGGGTTCTCGAATCTGTATTCAAAATATTTAGGCGGTGAGCTCATCTTGTAACATAACATTTTTATTAAATTAATAAAATCTTTAAATAATAATGATTCCTCGATTTTTTTATGTGTATAGTATTGCACACTAGTGTCGTTTTTTCCATGCAGACGCGGAGTGATAATACTGATTTCTTGGGCGGGGCCAGCCTGTCGTAAAAGGCGACCAAAATACCCATGCTAGGCTTTGAACCCGTATGGATGAAACCACCCCTGTTCTTTAAATATGCCACCATAATAACATTGTATTGTGCCAAGTGACACAGGTTCCTGTTCCCGTGCGCATACGGCAGCGAGTTAGCGATGCCCCTGGCGTTACAAACATCCATAGGTGATGGTAACTATTAAGTGGGCCGTCAGCCTGTCTGCCTGAAAGCCTTATCTATGATAGGCCATGGGAACGGGGGAAGGACCCCCCTATGAATTTTCGCATCAATACATACAACCGCATGAGGTGTTCATCTCCATATGACAGTTTGCTAGTGTCGTATTTGAGAACAACCGTAATTACCTTACAGATGTCTCTGACACAATATGAGATTTTAAGGTCACAGATAATCAAAGAGAAAAATATTTTTCGATTTATAAAATAACCTAGCAGAACTGACTGGGCTTAGTGACCTTATTATTTAAGAATATATGTATTAATCAAGTACTTGTCTGTTACGTTATCTCGCCTAAACCGCTGGGCCGATTTTGATGAGTTTCGGTAAGTACACTACACAGTTTTCACTGCTCTATAGTCGAAAATGTTCTTATTGTTGTTTTAATATATTTTGATTGCAACATTGAGGTTGTTTTTATTTTATAAACACGTAATCAATGTGATGGTTCCAAAAACTCTGAAAATACTCACCTATTTGAATACTCCGAGTACTTGCCAAGCAAGTTTGGCTTAACAAAGTTCACCATACAGTAGTACTCTCTCAGATTATTCTGCATCGGCGTGCCAGTCAATATGATCCGTCTCTTCGTTACAACTCTACTCATCGCCACCGCCAGTACCGAACAGTCGTTCTTCAAAAGATGGCCTTCGTCGCACACAATAATATCCGGCCCGGGGTCCAACAGCGCTGTGCGGATTTTATTTATTATGGTCGGGCGAATGTCGTCGAAATCCGGATCTAAGGTGGTCAAACTACGGAACAATTCGTAGCCTATTATGAATATTCCACCGCCGTTGTACCAGTCTTCGAGTTGGTAGGCGCGTTCGTATGTCTTGCGCAATTTCGACAGTTCGAAAACCTGTTAAATACAACAATATAACTTTAATCAGATTTAAGACCAACTTTCCTGGCAAAAAAAATAACTCATCATAAAAAGTCTAGTTTTAAAACGTTTCAGCACTAGGGGGCCATCCATAAATTACGACACACGAATTTTAGGATTTTTTAACCCTTCCTCTCGTCCTTATCACATTTTAGAATCCTTGCCCCCCCTGATGTGAGGTCACACAATTTTTAATTCTATGCATGTATTTAAAAATAATCAAAAGAAAAGATTATTTTAATTTTTTCTTAAATAATCTATACAAATAAATAAAATTGGAGGGTCTGTTTGTAATATTAAAATAACCGCTTTTTACTAAGTGCATTCGGACGTATACACGGTACATATAACAAAACAACATATTTTTACAATTTTTGTCTATCTGTCTGTTTGTTCCGGCTAATCACTAAAATGGCTGCACCGATTTTGACGGGACTTTCACTGGCAGATAGCTGATGTAACAAGGAGTAACTTAGGCTATTTTTATTTAAAAAAAAATAGTTTTTGTTAAAAATGATAAGTTTCGGAAATTTTATAATCCAATTTAAGTTGACCTCAGATTTATATCATCAATCATATGAAATAGGGTTCAGCTGGGTTCAGCTTAGGCTGGACTTAGTAGGTTGAATTTCCAATTTAAGTTGACCTCATATATCCAAAAAATGCTGCCCAAAGTCACTATTTCACGCGGATAATATCATAGCGAGAGTGCTAAAGTATTAATAAATAGTCGTGTATATATTATTCATATATAAATTTCTCGTTTTAGTATTTTAAATCTGAACATGTGACATCACAAAGCTTTTGACCTTGCCCTTTGTCACACATTCCGGTGACACCCTCCCCCTTTTAACATATGAGGTAATTTATGGATGATCCCTAGGCTCGGGCCTCATAGAGGGAACAGGCAGTATACCGGCGCCAGACCAAGGCAGGCTGGCGGCTCGATAAACAGATCCCCTGACGGTGTTTTTGTTCACCACTCAGTTAGTACTTGATAATTGTTTTAATATGCACATTAGGCCTTTGAAAATTGGCTAAGCGGTGCACACCACGGTGGCATTGGAAACCGGATCTTTCATGTTGGTCTCCGAGTGAGACACCACTAAGTTACCAGAAGCGTTTAGTAGCTAAGTTTAATATCGCACTGGGACACACTATATTACTTATTTGCTTTCCCTATGCAAAATGTTCAGAATACCTTTATCCGAGCCTTTAAACTAGTGCGGTAAAAATATATGATAAATCGAATAATACCTTTATGATAATTCTTATCCGTGCAGGGGCGGAGAAAGAATACTGACCTCTGCGGCCGGGTCGGCATGTCGTAAAAGGCGACAAAACAACCCTAGCTACATGGTAGAGTCCCAAGCCCGTCTGGATGGCGACCACCTTTGGTCTAAGTATGTCGCCATAATAACCTTGTGTTGTGTTCCGGCATTAGTGACCCAAGTTCCTGTACCCTTATGGGACAGCAGCGTGTTGGCGATGCCACTGGCGGTGCAAACACCCATAGGCGACGGTAACTGCTAAATTCTATGCCGTCAGTCTGTCTGCTGGCCTACAGCAATAAAAAAAAATGAAAATAAGCAATGAAAAGCGTTCGGTGACGGTGACGCAAGTTCTATGACTTTGTTCACCCAACAAGTGTTCAACGCGCTTAAAGAAGTTATCACTTAGAAAAAACTACATAACACGTTGTTCAAACCCCCTACCGCCCAAGTAACACATAATAATGTTTTACAAGAAAAAATTATCACGTTACGTAAAATTTGAACGTCCCCTTTATGGGGGGGGGGGCTTGTCTTGTGATGGAGCTACAAACGCCTGGTCTCTCAATACGGCACCATTAGAACCTTGTGTTATATTTCGGCACAAGGGACGCAGGTTCCAGTTACCATACGCGGAAGGCGCGGCGGCGTGTTAGCGATGTCCCTGACACCCTAGACGACGGTAACTGCTTACTACAAAGTGGGCCATCAGCCCGTCTGCTGGTGCGCACAATATTAATAATTAGTTTATTAATTAAAAATTGTTTTAAATATTGTTTTATTCTGTTTTTTATTTTACCTGAAGCTTTCTCCTTAGTTTTCGTGGCTTATAAAACAACGAAATAATTAATTAATATAATTGTCAACACTAAATGTTACAGATTCACATAAAAACAGTAACTGAACATCAAATACGATTTACAATAATGGTCCTTCGAGTAAAATGGAAGGCTATGATTAAGTTAAATTAAGTATTATATTATATGGCAGTAGGTTTTCATTGAAAACTTAACACTGTTAGAAAATACCTTTAGATCTTTTTATATTTTTACCTTTATCGCGTTTGTGACTGGACCAATCCATTTATGAATTTCATCAACCCAATTGAGAACAGTCGAGAGAGGGCAGCACACTAGCACACGGCTCATGCCAACACGTGGATGTGTCAGCACCTGTTATGAAATAACATTTACAACTGTTTTGTTCCTTTTTGTAGACATTCAGTCAATCGAACTGTTAAAGAAGCGTGTCAAAATAAGTTCATGTATAGGGATTTCAAAGTTGATATGCAGCTTGCAGACTAAGTAATTGAATTAGTAGGCGACCGGCCGATGCACAGTCCATTCTGCTGATGCTGACATTGCAGCTAAGCCAGCATGTTACCTTAGTGAATATCAATATAACATGAAAATAAGATATTTTTAATTACTAGTGGGAAAAATCATACCGTATGTAACAGAGCCAATACTTGAAGAGTCTTCCCCAGCCCCATACAGTGCGCCAGTATGCAACCCCCACCCGGATGGCCGGACTCGATCATCTCAAGGCTTTCGAAACATGCGTCCCACATGAATTTCACACCTTCGTACTGAAAATTTAATCGATTACTATATATTAATCTAATTACTGTTGCCCATAAGGCCGACGTTTCTAGACCTTGATTAATGTATCACAAATAAAACAAGTATATCAAAAGCCCTTTAACAAATCTAAAAGCTTATTTGGTGCCTTCTACTAAGCGCCCATAACGATCAAAATGCTCCTTTAGTCGTTTCACATAACGACCGCGGTCGTTGTGGTCGCGGCGAAAACGTAACTTAAGACATCATGACTTACGTTCACGCGAAGCTCACGACGACCCATCTAAAAAGGTGGATCGAAGTGATCGTTGAGAAAATTGGCGGCATTTTCAAAACTCAATGCATCAAAGATGGCGACTGTGAAACTTACGTTATTTCATGCGGAAAGAGATATTTTAGTAGTAGTTAATGTTTCTGCAGCGGATGTTCAAAGTGCCTCCACAGGTAAATATAATTATGTAAAACAAGTTGAGAAAAATTTATTGTAGTTTACAATTAATATAAATATATACATTTTTCTAGTACTAACTCGTCGTTTGCATTATTTAACTCCACGCTCAAAACGCTCTATAATCCATTCCACTTGAGTTTACGACAGTAACGCTCATAAGCAAGTGGAACGGGAAAAACCGAACGCTTAGTGGAACGCACCAATTGTGTTAATAGGATCATGTCAAAAGCCCAGCGCTCTGCATTCGAAGCCAAGAGCTGAGACATTGAGTGTATCTCTAGACTTTCCTTAATGGACAAAAACAAGCGACAGCATATCCGCGGATGTCACATCACGAATTCACGTTAATCATTATATTTATAGACAATATTTGTATTAAACTTTTTTGAGGCATCCGAAACATGGTCCTTCGAGCCATATACGTTTTATTATAAAAAAAGCTCGTCCTATTAGACACTATATTTTTGTCTAAGTTAATTTTTCGTTTCAAAGACACACACTGTAATAAAATTGATTCAATGGTGACACATAAGTAGTTACAACTATCAAGGTGCGCATAGGCGACAATAACATATTGAGATTTGGAATAGGGTTTTATTATTCTATATTTTTACTATTAGTATAAAATAAACTGACTTATGACTAAAATAGAAATTACTAAATTATGTCCAATTGCTTGCTTTTAATACATAAATATTAAAAATGATTCTAAAGTTATGCTTCTTTATGAATATTATGGATAAATGCATATGTGTGATCTTTCGAGTCATAATATAAAACTTTACACAATTTAGGAAAAAAATTGTCATTCTTGAAGGTCTCTGCGGAAGACCAGCGTTGGTTTCTTATAACCAACTATGCTGAGCAGAAGATCTTTTAGGGCACTTATATTTGTAATGCGATTTTATTTAATAGGTTATTTAATATTATTTACTTATTTTGTGCTCTAAATAAATATTTTTTCTTTCTTTCTTTCAAAAAACAATATTAAACTTTTTGATAGTAGAGTAGCTGAAACTATTTAATATTAGTTACAAGTACCTGATGCGCCTTCATGACTTTGGTAAAGAACGGGTGGACAGTGACAACAGGTCGCTCTTCTTCAAAATCGTATTCCAAGCACACCTCGTCGTTTATAACTAAAACATTGACACCCTCTTCGCATCCGAGTAGTTCACGCTACAAAAATATTCAATTGTTTATAAAAGCAAATAAACATTAATATAATAAAAATTTCAAGGATTTGTTGTACATGATACCCAATCAAAATATACTGATTTTAAACTTCAAATAAAGTCATTAACTCAAGGACTAAAACTGATAAGGATAGATTCCGAGGGCGTCATAGAGTAATGACCAAAAATCAACCCAATGTCCCATTACAAAGAAGACAATAGCTAAGGCAATAGTGACGATCTGGATTTTTAGTGCGTATGCCTTAAAGACACCTAGACGTAGTCGTAGACGACCCCTCTGGCTATCTTTAATCGTCCAGCTGAGTAGTCGCAAGGGCGGAGAACAACACATACGCAACTCCAAGGGAAACTAGCTAAGCGACTAGCCCATAGTTTTTTTATTCCTGAGCAACAGCGGATAGGCTGACAGCCCACTTACTAGTAAGCAGTTATCGTCGCCTATGGATATATGCGACGCTAGGGGCAATGGAACCTGGGTCACTAACGCTGGAACACAAGGTTATTATGGCAGCATACTTATAGGCTATAGCTAGCCCTAGGCGATCGGATAGGGGGTTTTTCAAGACAGAAGAGTCCCACATACCTCCGTTTTGCCGTGGTCAGGATATCGCAAAAAGGATTTTTCATCGAAAAGAAAAAAGTATGAAAACTTACCAGTCTGTTTTGCTTTGCATTCAGCCGTCGTTTCCTTTCAAATTCTTCCATATTTGCAATAACGGTACTTGTTGCTAAAGATTTTTTATCTATGACCTACAAATATAAAGTTCATTGGCGATTTTGTTTTAACTCAATATCAAATGTGAATCATACAAAAATGACTGAAACTCACTTTTCTGATGTTTCTCCGTCCCTTGGCGTAAGTCTGTGCGTATGTTTTGCTAACACCCGCTGTTTCTGCGGGTTCGCCTAATAATTCCTTAGATAAAACTCTGAAAAAAACCCATATCGTATTCCATTAATTATAATACGATGACAACCTTATGACGACGTAATGGCTATCACACGTTGGTTCGCTTGCTGAGGTCACGAGTAGATTATGAAACCAGCTTTCTACACCTTATTCTATATTAAATCTAATAATAAAATATGATTTAATGACTAAACCTGCCTTTAACAACTGACGTATTTGTGGCTTTATATATGGGCCTCGTAAAATGAAATAGTACCTGAATTCTCCAAATGGGTATATCACAATACAATAACATTTAAAATTTATACCAAACATATATTTCCAGTTTACTATTGAATCGTATTACTTATGGTTTAGTTTCCTTTACGTAATGTATACAAAAAAAGAATATTTCTCAGTTTTTAGGCACGTTTGGGTTAGTACATTTACTAGGATTTCATTACAGCTACCCTACTTTAGGAATTAAACTTTTTATTAGAGTTATTAAGTTATTATTGAGGTAGGGGCATATAAATACAAGTTAAAAATATTTGAGGTTTTTCATAGACATTGTTATATGTAGAGGAAGATTTCAATGTTTAAATCACATTTTTTTGGTGGTGGCCCACTAAAAACCCCGTTCGTCACTTGAGCCTTTGGGGATCACAGGATCGTCTTTTGGCCATTACTCTGTGATGCCCCCGGGACAATAATAACACTTACCGCAACTGCTTTTGCTTTTCGAGTAACTTCTTCATGGAGCGTCGCGTACGGGCCGGCTTCCTTCGTGTGCGGGATTTGGATGCATAGTTGCGTTTCGTTATAAATTCGCTCACAAGTTTAGCCCGCTTCGCATCATCAGCACTATAATCATACACATCGGCAATTTAATCACTTATTTTTAACTGGCTAAGATAACACAATATTTGTGCCAATGGACTCACTATGGAAAACCATGCGAAATGGAGATGAGAGATGTCGGAAAGCGGACCCCACGCACCAAAGCGGGAGTTTGGGTTGCTACCGGGATTTACCGTTAAGATGATGATGACCGTGGAAAGCACCTGATCAAACTTTTAATTTAACATTACTTACATTGCATCTTCTTTTTTCCCCATTCGCTTCAACAGTTTCTCTTTAGTGTTAACCCACTGCTTCTCTTCTTCTGACGACGAGTCCTCCTCAGCTTTGATGCGTTCTTTCACAGACTTCTCTGCTTTCAAATGAGTTTTCTGTAAATATGTACAGACTTTATCAACAAAGTATTACAAATATTTTGTAAAAAAGTAAAAGTATTTCTTATTCTATGATTTTATGAAATAATAAAAATCAGTTCTCCATACTGAATCTTGTGAATTAAGATAGGAATGATTAAGAAGTTAAACCAACCTTAGGTTTTGGAGGAGAGATCTGAGGCAGTGCCTCAGGAGCTCCGTCTTGCAACACAACAGGAGTATGCAACAATGTCAATTCCTTGTTCATCATCTTATCTGCAGTTAACATGAGATCTTCAAGTTTGGATTTTTGCACGACCCTCGTTTTAGATTTTGGACCAGGTCTCCGTGGGATTTGAGGCACGTCTTCTGGAGGTTCTTCTTTGATTTTGACTTGATTTTCTGCATCACTATCATTGTCATCCATCAGGGAGTTCTTGGCAAGATAGTTTTCTGTTTGCCTTGTGAGCTAAATAATGAACAATGAATTATTATCGTTTATAAAATATAGTCTCGTTCAAATAAAAAACTAAGAATTTTCTCTTTGGCTGCATAAATAAATAAAAATATACTGGGACAATTCAAACAGCTCCATCTAGTCCCAAAGCAGAATAGCACTTGTGTTATGAGTACTACATATACTACATTTATATTTTTCTTTTGTAAATAAATACATATTATACATAAACAAGTAGACACGGGACAAGGGAATCGAGCCTGAGTGATCTGCGCAAGCGCGAATTTCGTTAGCAGTTCCGCGACAGAGGTTGTCACTGAAAACAAGATTTTTCATCACCAATGAAACAAAAAAGAGAAGAATTTTCTATGATTTACATAATCTATTTTCTATGGGTTTTTAGATAACAATAGCAATGGTAACTCAGAAGTCATGAAAATAACAGCTAAATATACTGTGACACTCAGCAAAGCACTTGTGTTATGTAGGTACTAGACAATTGATATACTTATCAACTGTAAAAAATTACATATTATACACAACCACCCAGAGCAGGTCATCAAATTTCTCTTCACTTCTTCGTTTTTCACTTATTTACAAAAACTACTGACAATAAATTATGGTTACAAACAAATACCTTTAGGTCATAACATGTCATATAAAAATTTAATCAATGATTAAATACTTACAGGTAACACTGGCGGTTTTATATCAACATTATCTCCCTCATCTTCAGAAGGTGTCAGCTCGGAAAAGTGTTCAGAGTTTGCTGGGCTCGGTAGTCGTGAATCATCATCGCGAACTTTTGGCTCCTTCGTATCGGCAGAAACTTTTTGTTTTGATTTTGGTTTACCATCCTTCAAAGTTGGTGTTCTGGCTAGTGTGCTCAAATTGGTTAATCTGAAATAAATTAAAGGAAGTGTATCAGAAAGGCATTGACCCATACATGCGCAGGAGCCTACATCACATTTCGAAGTTGAACTCACTGATGCGACTGGGATGAAAGGCTTGTAATAGTTGTCGGCTCCTGTGATGCCACCATTTTCACACAGCGGAACACACAAATGAAATGTAGTATATCAGTTGTCTAGTACCCATAACACAATCACTGTGCTGCTAACGTTGGAAATAGATGGTATATTTTATGCATCATCCAAGTTTATTTATATTTATTTTAAATAAAAGTATTCAATATATACATAAATCTTGTGATAAATAAAATAAAAAGTACACTGACCTATCAACCTCTTCGTCTTCTTTAGTCCTTTCTGTGATATCTTGATAATGAAAATATGTCTCTACAAAAGCCTCGGGGAGTTTATCTAATATTAGACAAGGTCTCATGTGCAATTTAACATCAGTAGCATTAATTGGATAACAATGCCATCCATCGCGATTTGAATAAGTTATCTTCTCCATAGTTTCTTTCAATGTTGGATTTTCAGGGGTAATGTTATTTATAGCCTCCGGCTGTTTAGTAGTTTCTTTTTCTAAAACCACACCATTAAATACTGGTTTCTTTTTTGTAGGAGCTGTCACTAGCTTTCTTTTCTCTCCAACATTGTCAAAAATAGGTATAGCTGGTTCACATTCAACCATTTCTGCAGGCTCACTAAAATCTAAAATCGCAGAAAGAAAATGATCACTCACTCTATTTGTCTCATTATACATATTTTCTTCAGGCGCCTTACTTTTCGGCTGTTCGTCAATATTTGTGTCTTTATCCTTAACAACTTCATTCAGTTGTTCTGTTGAATCTACAGCATTACATTGAATCTCATCCTCTATTGTATTTATATTTTTAAGAGGTGGCATATTTTTCTGCTTAGAAGTTATATCATTTAGTTCTTCAGTTGAAATATTTTTAGATTCCTTTGGTACATCTTTGCTCTTTTTATCATTCCTTTTTTCTTTCAAAGTGGTCAACGAAATAGTTTCATTTTCTGAATCTGATGATACAACTTTTTTTCCCTCTTTTCTTATTCTTTCACGCATTCGTCGAGTCATAATTACAATATCATTATTCATAGGTGGTTTATCTTTGGAAGTAGATGCATTATTTTTATTTGATTTGGCTTCAGTTTTTTTAGTTCTTGTTTTTCTTTTTTCAATTTTTTTTCTTATGTTTAATTTTTTGCTGGCAGTACCTTCTTCACCACTGCTTTCCATTAAACAACCTTTTGCATTTTTCGACAATGGTTCAAAAGTCTGTGGTACTAATAAACTATTATTTAAATCATTAACATCTTCATAATCAGGCTCAAATTGTCTACGAACACGAAACATACTTTGAGTAAAAATTTCATCATTATTAGATTCACTCATTGAATGCATAATTTTGTTTCTAAGTACAAATGATTCGAAGGTATCTACATCATAACTGGCACTATCACGCCTATCAACACATAACTCCATTTCAGTAGTACTAGCTGTAATTTCGGATTTAGTCACAATACTTTCAGGTATCATTGTCATCTCATTAAGATTATTTAGAGGTTCAGATTTCACTATTGATGTGTCAATAATAGTTTCACTAGCATCCTCTTCAGGTTCTAACTTCACCTGCACTAATAAAGGCATTGTAACATTTTGTTCATTGTTTTCTTCTAGATGGGTGAAACATGATCTCAATTCCTGTACCTGTACTTGAGCCAACCAATTGTTTTCAGAATTATTCTGCTCTTCATCATTGTCATAGTTTTCTTGGCTGCCATCATCAAAATTAGGATAATCTGCATCATCACTATTAGTATATTCTATATTTGAAACATTGTGTTCAAGATTATGGTAAGCTTCTTCAGATAGTGTGTTTACACAGTCAATAGTAAAATTTTCCTCATCTAAATCATTATGTATGTTGTAGTCACTTATATCACTACTGTTGATGATATTAATATTTTGAATTATTTTAAATGTAATTGTTTTTAAACTTTGTGGACTTAATGTAGTTTGAATATGTTTCATACTGTTACATTTCGTTGATAACAATTTTTGTATTTTTTCAATACAAAGAGTACAGAGAGTTTTTATTACATGATCATCTTTGACTACATGCTGATTAGCTACTTTGAAATCAAGTAGATTTTCCTCATTTAATGATAATAAATCACCACTTCCTTCTGGGATCTCTTTTAACAGTTTTTGATCAAAATAAATATTTATAATGGTCTTAAAACATAATTCTTTTAAAGTTATAACAGAAGGTACTGGTGAATAACAATTAGCATCCTCTTGCAATGTCACTTGATTTTTCAAAGGTTGTGCCTGCTTATTGATAGCATTTATACATATTTTCTTAAGACTGAGTGGCATATTCACTTTTATATCTTGCACCTCTTCAGAGTTATCATTAATACTAGCGCACTTAGAAACTGAAGATGCTAATAATTCAGAGTCATCCAAGACAGCATTATGACTTAAGTCTTTTAATTCAGGGTATAAGTTGAGTTTTAAAGTAAGTATACATATTTTCTTAAGACTGAGTGGCATATTCACTTTTATATCTTGCACCTCTTCAGAGTTATCATTAATACTAGCGCACTTAGAAACTGAAGATGCTAATAATTCAGAGTCATCCAAGACAGCATTATGACTTAAGTCTTTTAATTCAGGGTATAAGTTGAGTTTTAAAGTAAGTATACATATTTTCTTAAGACTGAGTGGCATATTCACTTTTATATCTTGCACCTCTTCAGAGTTATCATTAATACTAGCGCACTTAGAAACTGAAGATGCTAATAATTCAGAGTCATCCAAGACAGCATTATGACTTAAGTCTTTTGATTCAGAATATAAGTTGAGCTTTAAAGTAAGTATACACAACTGGAACAGTGTTAGAGGCATTTTTTTTGAAGAGCCTTTTTCCAAATGATTATATAAATCAGGTCTTACAGAATTATTATATTCAGGAAAAATAATCTTTTGTATATTCTGAGTACACAATGTTAATAAACTGTCTGGTTTCAATAAGTTCAATTTGAGTTTTAAACTATGATGTGTATTTGAATTTGTTGAAGTAGCAGTCTGAGATAAATCACTACTGTCAGCATTTTCACCACTGACAGTAGTCAGAGAAGCTTCAACAATATGCTCATTGTTTATTATAAAGTAATTACAAATACAACTTTGATTTACACTGGACCAATAAGCAGATGTGAATGGAGAGCACACTTTAAATATTTCTTGTTGATACCAATTATTAAAAAAGTTGTTTACTATTTTAGCTATTGTTTCCTGACGGCGATAATTCGTGAAAAACTCTGTAACTATCTTAGCCATAATAAAATTGTCAGGAGGTCTTTTATTACGGCTATCTTGGGCTAAAAAAGACTGTGTAGTTTTAACTTTTTTTAACATTACAGAATCACTGATCCATACTGCATTTCGTCCTGGGATTTTAAGTTTTTTTTCAATTTCTGTAGGTTTTTTAGCAATTTTAATAGATAACTCTTTATTTAAGAACACTGTTTTTGGATTAAATGTTGCTGCTGAACTCTTTTTACTTGATTTAGTTTTCACTGGAGTTTCTATAATTTCACAATCACTGTCATTCTCATCAGGTTTTCTGCTAGGAGACAATTCTTTGGGTTTTTCTCTGCATTTTGATAGATCATTATCCTTCAGAAATTCTTCATATTGTGTTGCAAGATGTTCTTCCATCTGGTCAAGATTATGTTTAGCTAGTCTGAACAACAAAAAAGACTTTTGCACACAATAGTCCATTTTCATAGTGTTAGTAACATGAGTGGTATTAATCTTCTTTTTGATGAAGTCTTCAGATTTAGCAGTCATGAGTCGACCTAACTCAACTGTTGTTGTAACTACATTACTCAGAAGTTCACATGCTTTTTCAGATTGTTCTTTTGACAAAATAACATTATCTTTCATAGGAATATTATATAATGTATCTGTTTGACTAGAAACATGTTTTGTGTCAGTAACATTAGTCTGACAATAATCATCGATAAATTTTTTTGGCTCATTTTGGTCAATTACAGGTATTTCTAATGGAGTGATGCTCATACTTTGTTTATCAGTACATTTCTTAATTTTAATGTTTGAATTAGCAATTTTTTTAGCTAGGAAATTTTCAAACTCATTTGTCGTGCCCCATTTACTTGAAGATACATTTTCATTTGCTTTGGCAAATGAAGATTGTGAACACTCACTGATATCATTATCTAGATCACATTCAATTGTTACTAGCTCCTCTTTCTTTTTTCCTTTCTTTCTAAGGGAACTAGAATCTTTTTTCATATATTTTTTTCTTTTTTTTGGTAGTGAGTCAAGTTCTACTAGTTCCATCACATCACTGCCTGACTCTGAAGTAATTCTGTTACACCTCTCTTTGCTTGGTATGTATTCATCATCAGAATTGTATTTACCTTTTCTGAACCTCTTGGGTTCATCATCGTCAGATAATTCTATATTAGCAAATGGGTCTTCATCAGAATCTAATTCATAATTCATTTGTTTTCTTTTCCGTATTGATCTCTTAGATGAATTTACTACTAAGAGTGATTCAACAGGTTCTTCCTTATTTTCAGTTTCATTTGGTAAGTTATCCAAATTATATTCAAAGTCATCCAATTTGGGCATTTTTACAATTCTTTTTACAGTAGCTTCTTTCTCATTGCCCATGTTTATATCTGTAGATGTGATTGACTCGTTTGCAGAAGTTTCAGTTAAAACTTTTATACTATCATTACCCATAGCTGATGTATTATCATTATCTGTAGATAACATATTAGCTTTTAATTTACTTAAACATATATCTTCACCATCAGTATCATCACTCAACATGGTTTCAATGTTTGAGTCTAAGTTATTTTTGTCATTTAAGCTCTCTTGTGTATCATCGCGGTTCAGTTCCTCATTTATATTTTTAAAACTAGTATTCTTTTTCCTTCCTCCTATATTGGTACTTTTGTTTAAACAAGTATTTTCCTTGGATATATCTAGTGCAGGCTTTATTAAGTCTAAATTATCAACTTCAATTGCCGGTTTATCTTTTTTCGGTTCAACTTTATCTTGAGTTTCAGAAACTATTTGACCATGCTCTAGAGCATCAGTTTTCTGATCAGAGAACATTTCAGTTAATTGGTTTATAATAGCATCATCTTCTTTTTCATTACAAGAAATGCTACTGGTAACCACTATATTATCTCTCTCTGTAAAACATACATCTGATGACTCCTTTGACATGCTCCTTTTTTTGGGTTTATTTCCCTCCAATATATCCTCTAACTCTGTATCATTATTAAAGGTATCACAAATGTTTTCAGAATTAACAATTTCAGACATATCAGAACTATCTTCATTTTTCTTAACCACTTTAGGATTGCCTCTTCGACCCCATTTCTTTGTTATCATATTATTGGTACTGATTTGTATCTGAGATGAATTTAATTCATTACTTAATTTAGAAACTGATTCGATTAGAGCTTCATTTTGAGTTTTTTTTTTAGGTCTGCCACGTTTAGACGTGGATGTAGATCCACCCCCAGGTTTGGCATTATTTTTTAAGTCGGATGGCAATGGGGAAATCAATGGATTTGGACTTGTATTACATATATCACTGACATTAGATGGCTGGTCCACTAGTGAATTTATTTGGTTTTTAGGTTTTCTTCCTCTTTTTTTCACTGTGACTGTGTGAATCAAAGATGTGTCAAGTGGTGTATCTTGAACTTTCACATGTTTATTAGATTTTTGTTTAGTTGCCTTAGATTTATTTTTCCTACATGGTGAAAATTCATCATCATCGTAGTACCTTTTCTTTTTACAAATCCTTTTGGTCGGCGATGGTGTAGAAGCAGAACTGACCTCGCCGGTAGTGGGTAATTCGACACAGTGATCCTCTTTGGGTTCATGCGGCTGCATATTTTCCAGGCACGTATCATTCTCAGCCCCAATACCACAGTAAGGTATCGTATTTACATGTTCCTGTTGTTGATCGAGGTTTGATGACAAAACCTCATCACTCGTAACTTCCCTCAAATCACTGCTAGGTTCAGAATCTCCACGTGTTGGGGATACGATATCAGCCAGAGTAATGTACTCATCTTCATTATATATAGAATTAGAGAAAAATTCGTCGAATGCGTCCTCATTTACACATACCGTTTTTGATTCCGAATCAATTTCTTCCGACATTCTGACTAAGAACTTTTACTCTGTATATATCTAAAGCGCCCCGCATTATTTATTCGCACAAGAAATTATACTAAACAGACTATGAGACTAATAGTAAAAGCTATAAAGTGTACACAAAAAATATAAAATTTGTAATGCAGAATTTTTTAGTCAATTAAAAAAAATCCAGTGTTTTTTTTCTTAATAAGGCAATTAGAATTGATATATCATTTCGCCAGTGACAAATCTTGAGGTTAGTTTTCAAATTTTGGACAGAGTTTATGCTGTATGTAAGTGACACAATCAATTTTAACAAAGGTTCTCATTTTAACAAACTTCCGTTTCGGTGCCCGTTCTCCACTTTATACGATTTTTGGTATCCCTGGTAGGGAGTCCATTGGCACGCATGGCTAGACTTTGTGCCACGCAAATTGGTAACGCGCTTGGCGGTCATGTTGGTGACGTCAGTACCGTTAGTAAGGTTATTAATATATATATATATATATATATATATATATATATATATATATATATATATATATATATATATATATATATATATATATATATATATATATATATATATATATATATATATATATATATATATATATATATATATATATATATATATATATATATATATATATATATATATATATATATATATTTTAATATATTATTAAATATTCAAGCTTGGATGGATAAATATTTATGTCGCATGAGACAAAATAACTTACTTGGCGCTGACAAAAAGCAAGTGATTTATATCGCGGCCCGGGCCACGAGATGGCAGGCCACATATCCGTAGGCCCGGGCGTAGGCGATAGGAGAACAGTGGGGGTTTTTAGGGGGCAGCTGGATGGCTGAACATCTTTCCCGGAGTCCCACATATCCCCCGGTGCCCCCGGGCTGGGGGAACCCGTCCAGAAAGGTTTTCCCCGAGACAAAAAAAGTGATTTTTATCGACAAGACGTGGATACACGCCCATTACACAGTCAAAAAGTGTGGGCAGTCCGACACGGATGTTGGAGTAAAAAAAAATGATAGCCCTGGTCACCGCTGGATTATACAGTTCATGGTGGGAGTGAGTTAGGATTTGTCAATAACGTTCTTTTAATGTTTAAAGCGGATACAAAAACAGGCGATTATCATGACCAGGTGAATACTCAAAATTTCACGAAATGGTTACAAGAAAAGCTTATAATATACCACCGAACAGTATTGTTGTAATGGACAACGCCTCTTGCCATAGTGAAAAGGAAGAAAGAACTCCCACCATGAGCTCAAAAAACAAGTGATGGTTGAGTGGCTCCAAGCACATAACATTGAGTTCCCGGAATATTTCACAAAATCGGAATTATATTTAATAATAAAACTTCAAACGCCGAAGAAATACATTATTGATAAATTATTGGCTGATCATGGTCACGAAGTTGTTAGACTGCCTCCTCTATAATACAACTGCGACCTCAACCCCATAGAATATATTTGGAATCTCGTAAAACAAAGAGTTTCACACAAGAATGTTGAACGATTGGAGAGTAAGATCGAATCTTTAACTTTTGAGGCTTTGCAATCAATCACTCCTGAAGATTGGAAAAAGGAGGTAGATCATGTGGAGAGACTGGAAGAAGAATACTGGCGAAAAGATAGATTGGTCGACGAGTTATTTATTATTAATACGGGAAATGATACTGATTCTGACGATACATCAGACTCGGATATCAATTCTGAGTCTGATGTAGATTAAATGAGTGGAGTTGAAGAGTTACGATTTTCAAAAATGTGATGAACGATGATGATTAAAAGTTAAACATTATTCAAACAGTTTTAATCTAAAAAACACATCAAATTTCCTTTATAAACTTTTATTACTAAATGAGAATATTACGTTTTGTTAACTGTACTTTTTCTTTGTTGATGACGTCACAAAGGCGTTAATTTGAGAAAGTGTCAGCGCATTACCAATTTGCGTGGCTTATATAATAAGTATAATTTTTGTATACTCTTAATAAAGGAATGCATAGGTAATGATGAATAGGGAAATCTTTTTAGATTTTATAATTTGCTGAACGATAGAAATAATCATCCACTTTTATTTTGGCTCACGTTATGTTTCTTGTGGGTAGTCAAATGCAAGGAAAAATATATGTAGTGTAATAAATAAAACGGTGTAATAATTTTTTAGCTATACCTAGTCAGGTCATAAATTCTGTCACATGTTTAATGTAAAATAATTGTAACAAGTTTATTAATTATGTAACCATTCATATACCAAAATGAACTTAACAAAACATAGATTCTTATGACATTAAAGTTTATTCAAAATGACCTCCGTGATTTTGAATACAAGCCTTCAATCTGCGTGGCCAGTCGTCTATCGCAGCACGAACGAGGTCCATGTCAATATCGGCGGCTGCCTTAATCAAGGATGTCTTGAGTGACTCCAAATTGGGATGAGGCTTTGAGCACGCCTTTTCCTCCAAGTGTTGCCATATCTTGTAATCTAACGGATTCAAATCTGGACTGGAGGAGGGCCAATCTTCGTGCCGGATGAAGTCGATTTCACGCGCCGCCAGCCAGTCTTGTGTGCTCTTCGCTCTATGAGCTGGCGCCGAATCTTGTTGGAATACCCAGTGCCTGTTATTGAACATGGTATGAGAAACAGGTTCCACAAGGTTCGTCAGGACTGTATTTTGATACACAACAGCATTCGTTTTTACACCTTTCTCACAAAAATGTACCTCTGTTAAGCCCCAATAAGAAACTCCCAACCATACCATGAGCGAGGATGGAAAATGACCTCGTTGGACACGCGGAATACGGTTGCTCGCTTCTTCACTACTGTGTGCGTACACCTTATCATTTTGTTTGTTGTAGCTCTCTTCTACGGTAAACATTTTTTCATCCGAAAAAAGAATTTCCCGATATTTTTTCCCGCGTACCGCTTCAACAAAGCGCGGCATCTCTTCAGTCTCAGGTCCATTAGACGAGCATTCAAACGATGTCCTGTTTTTCTTCGATATGCCCGAAGCCCTAAGTCTTCATTTAACACCCTTTTCACCGTGGTTCTGCTTAACCCCATCTGAAGGGCCAACAGTTTCTGCTTACGTTTGGGATTTCTTTGAATTCGTGCCTTCACAGCTTTTATCACTGCTGGAGTCCTAACAGACCGAGGGCGACCACTTCTTGACCTGTCATCTACACTAGAGTCTTCATTGTATCGTTTGATGGTACGATAAACAAATCTTTTGGTAATATTCAAATTTTTCAGTATGTTAAAAATTTGAATTGGCGCGTAACCGCAACGATACAACGCAATAACTGCAACACGGTCTTCTTTAAGCGTCCACTCCATATTTAAAAATGAGTAAAATTCTAAAAGTTATACATTTTTATTTTCATGAACAATTCGAAATTCTAATTCAATAAACTTTTTTGTGGCCAGCATTCTAAAAGAAAAGTTTTTACTGTGTGACAATACTTATGACCTGACTAGGTATTTATAACGTTTAAACATATGACTCTAAAGTATAATTTACAGACAAAATTGGTTAGGTGGTATGAACTTAGCTTTTGCCTACCATTTTCGCAAATTTAAACAACAATGATATAAATATATTTATTTATGGTCTTTCTGTTTCTTTATGTGTTGTGTTTGTAGCAGGCGTAGTCAATATTGTATGGAGACCGTGCGACATACCTACCAGGGTTAGCCACTGTGATGATACTGTAAAAAATTGTTTTTCTTTTTTAGTACTAAGAACACTTAATCGGTCTGTCAGAGAGTCAATGATGCCAGATACACTGTAATTACAGTAGATTTACTGTATTTTTACTGGGTTTACTGTATTATGTAAAAATACAGTGTTAGCAAAAACACTGTAATTTTGAAATACCTTGATATTTACGAATTGCATGAAACGTAACGTTGCTAAATGGACTGATCCTTAGTCTATGGATGGTATTGTCTGCTATTTCCTTATTAATCCCTGATAATTGCATGGATGATGGCTCTCGGTAGGAGCCCCTTCAAGCTATATTTAAATTGATACCACGTAGTATAGTGTCCAACTCATTGAGAGAGTAGCAGCAAATAGATGACTAGTGGAGGAAATTAAGTACCTTAAAAAGTGTACCCGATTCCAGCATTACACCCGACATTTTCTGGCACCAAGTATGTCCTAAATAACGTGACACTTTCATATTGTTGTTTTATAATATTATCATCATTCAAATCATTACATAGTATGTACCTGTTTGTATGTACATATGTAATTCTGTATTTCTTGAGAGGTGATCTGGTAACACTGGTCAGATTTCAAAAATTACAAATGTCTGCTTGCCGGTATCAGTACGCTCGTTGGATTTATTTTTATTCTCTTCCATATTTTCCTCCTTGTTTGCATATTTTTTATTATAATTAATTTAGCGTCGAGTTGAGCTTGCTCCTCCGTTATCACGTAGACACAAGTGTTATTGTTATTTTCAGAGAGAGACTATTTTTTAAAGTAAAAATGGCCGCTAATAAAGAAAATAGGAAATGTTTTAAGTGTGGACGTTCATCAGTCGACCCAAGCATTAAACTATTTCGCTTTCCGAAACCTGGTACTACGAATTCAGCTCGGTATGTACACTAAGTAAATTCAATCATATTTTGTTTATTTAACCTAAAAAAAATTTATATTTTTGATTTATATATCTAGGTCCCTTTTGGGGCAAAGTAAATTTTGCAATTTGATTAGTAAAAGCAATATTACCATAATTGATAATATAAATCATCATTATAGCCAATAGTGGTAAGAAAACAATAATTGGGTAATGAAGTCATAGTCACTGATAAAAATCAGTGTAACTAAATAGTGCTATTTCATTTTTAATTCATGTATTTACTTATTAATACTGTGGATCCTGGGTCCCAAATTGAAAATTTACAATGGAACTTTAAGGTTAAGATGATGATGTAATATTTTACTTCCAATGTGATGGAACCTATTATTGCTCATCATCCAATAAGCCAATAGAGTGTAAAATTGTGAATTGAATAATGAACTACAAGAGTTTTGGACAACAGCCAGTTTTTTTATTTATGAATTTGTTTTAGGTGTGCAGCTTGGGCATATTATTGCTGTCCTGACAAAGAATGGTTTTCTACGGCATTTCAAAAGAATTTAGTGAGCACAGAATGTTATGTAACAGACATTTTAAGAAGACATCTTTCAGCGACTATCCAATATCAAATATGAAGCTTTATAGATTTGCTGTTCCAGTTGATGAAGAATCTGATGAGGTTATTCTATAAACCCTATAAAAATTGTATCAAATTATTATTTTAATTTTCTTAATGAAGATGATGAGATTGAGCATTTGAATGTACCTATCTAAATATTAGTTTTATTTTCAGGTTTCTACTAATATTCAGGCTAGACCAGAATCGAGCCAACAGCTGCAAGCGTTTGTAGACAAAACGAATGTATGTGACACAAAGCTTGAAGCAAAACAAATTACAAAAAAAGTTGAACCAGAGCCACAACCCGGACCATCCCATATTTACCAAAATAGAAGACTACCACAAAGCAAAGAAGCTTCACATGACATTAATTATCAATCTTCTACATCGATTAATATACAGTTAAAGAAAAATGTAACAGAAAAAGAAAAAAAATTATATATAAAATGTAGAAAACAAATGAAAAGTATTTGCGAGTTAAGAAACCGAATTAAAAAATTTAAGACTAAAGAATATATATCCGCAATAAATTCTAGTGAACCTATAAACTTGTTGATGAAAAAGTTAACTCCAACATTTGCCTTGCTTTTGCAAGCACAATTAAAAAATCTACCAAAAAAAGTCAAGAGGCCGGAGATGGACAACAGATGAAAAGATCATTGCCTTAAGACTTTATAAAAGATCCCCAACTTGTTATTGTTACTGTTGAGGCAATTTGAATTAAATGTTGGAGTAAACAAAAAAATATTCGAAGAATTAAAAAAATATACAAGAAAACAGAAACCTTCAGACAATGAATATGTGCTTATGTTTGATGAAATGTCTATAAAGAAAAATTTAAGTTATAATAAAAAGAAAGATTTCATTGAAGGGTACCAAGATCATGGATATCAAGGCCGAACTTCTCAACCTGCAGCATATGCTTTAGTATTCATGGCTGCAGGAATTAGAAAAAAAGTGAAACAACCTGTAGCTTATTACTTGTCAGGTGGTAATGTGACAGCAGACAGATTGGCAGTATTGATAAAAGAGGTAATTAAAATATTATTTCTTTCAATTTATATTCCTAACATATTGATTTAGTAGCATCTCTTAAACATCCTGATTTAACATCATATCACAAAGTCTACCAGTAAATCATAAGTGCTTTTGCTAATTATTTTATTTTATCTACACATCTTGGCATCAGTTTACCTTAACCACCACTAAAGGGCTAAGTCCGTGGTGCAATCAGTATTTAACGGTAGTGATGAAAGATGTGATAAAGGATTCTTTTTTTCCAAAATTTTGCATCAAATGTCTTGATGAAAACTATGTTATTGAAAAGGAACATTACGATGAAAAATCAATCAAATACAAAAACACGCTTTAAATTTTTAACAAAAAGTAGTTTTCATCATAAATATTAGCAGTGAAAGAATAAAAAATCTCTTCATTTTCTTTAGAGCTAAATTATATTACTCTTTCCATTCAGGTACTACGTGAATGCTTTCAAGCAGGACTTAATATAGCAGTGACAGTGTGTGATATGGATGGAGTCAACAGAAGGGCTCTAGGAATTCTAGGTGCCACTGTCGACAGGCCATTTATTAATGTGGATAATGTGGAAATCATCTGTATGTTTGATCCACCACACCTCTTAAAATGCTTTAGAAACCTTTTTTTAAAATATGATATTGAATGTGCCACAGATATAAACTCTGATAACAAAAGTGGAAAAGGTAAGATTTGATTTTTTCATTCATCACTAGATACAATTGAAGTTTTCCATCCATTCATTAACATGATTTTCTCTGACCGAATATTATGTCTATATAACTTGAAACTATTGAACCACACTTACAAATTTATACTTTACTACAGTCAGATAACATTCTGGGCCACCCTTATATATTAATATATAATATAGAATATCCACATTGCTACTCATATAGAGGATCATGACATGTCATCTGCTCATATTATTTAGTCAAATCTAAACTCAAATTAAGTCTTAGGTAGAAAACTGTATACTGAAATTAAGTCTTTAGTAGAGAAAGTGTTTTAAAGTATAGGGTGTCAATGCTGGCAATTGGTTTTTATTGCAGCATAAAATTACATGTCAATACTATGTAAAATTGAATGTATTCGATGTAAAATAAATCCAAATTAACTTAAACATATTTTCCTATAGGGACCAGGCAGTATACCCGCCACGCTTATCCAAGGAGGATTGGCAGGTTACACACACCAGTGATCTCAGTGTACAGGTTTCCTTACGATGTTTTCCTTCACCGCCAGCATGTGGCTATTATAACATGCACATTAGATCTGAAAAACTGCCTAAGAGGTGCATGCCATGGTGGGATTTAAACATGCAACCTCCGGTTTTTGTAGTTCATGTGTGATACCACTAGGCGACTATCTACTTACAAACTATAAGTTTGTTATAAAGGAACAGATTTACTATCCATCAGTTAGCAAATCTGCAACAGATACGTGTTAGTAGGAAGCATACCCAATCTTGAGTGCAATGCTTATTTGCTATTTGAAATCATGATTAGCTTCATAGAGTTCATGTACATAAGTTTTTAATAATTTATTTGTGTTCTTGAATATTACAGGAATTGCAAAATGGATCCATATCAAAGATTTTTTCCAAATGGACAACATGAATCCGAACTTTGTATTTGCACCTGTTTTAAAAAAGGAACATCTTGAACCCAATACGAAACAAAAAATGAAGGTGAAATTGGCCGCTCAAGTTTTAAGCCATACAGTTTCTATTGGAATGATGGCAAAAATAGCACAGGGTAAGAAATCGTTTATTTTCTGATATTGGTATTACTGTAGGATACAGTTTTAGTTTTTATCAAAATTTAGAATTTATGGGACTTTTTTTAGATATTCCAATTTAGGATTTGAAAAACTACATCCAATTAATTTTTTTTTTCAAAATTTGTATGATTTCAAGTTTTTACTAGATCTTCAGAAATCTAAATATTTATTTTATTACCACTGACCCTCAGCTTTCAGTTTTGTATGTGTAGAAGTACAATGTAGAATACATAGTGACCACCTTTTATTGTTATAATATTAATAGAAACCTACAGTATTCAAAATTGTTCATGCTATTTGGTTTATTTATGGGTTCTCCAATTACCTCATTTCATATTTATCTTTACAGGTCTACTTACAACTGAAGCAGCTGTTACTGTGCATGTTGTAGAAAATATGGATAAATTATTTGACGCACTAAATAGTGACACATCAGATTTAAGAAGGGGGAAAATATTGGCTACAACAATAAAGAAAACATCACCACATTTAGTACATTTTGAAAAAATGAAATATTTCTTTAATTCTTGCAAATTTATAAATTGTACTCGCATTCCACCTTCTAAGGAAGGATGGATATGGACCCTGAAGGCAGTCGAATATTTATGGAAAAATATAACACAGAAACATAAAGATGTTAAAAGTTTAGCAACACGTAGACTGCAGCAAGATCCTTTAGAAAATTTATTCGGCTGCATTAGGGGTAACTGTGGTGCCAATAGCAGCCCTACAGCTACACAATTTGTTGCAGGGCTTAAAACAACGATTTTATCGAATTTAACTCAGTTAGGAACAGGAAACTGTGAAAATGATACATGTGAATCGATCCTTAATAATTTTAGAGCATTATTTAAAAAAAACACAACTATTTCTGTGGGTGCTTCAACTTCGTCACAATCTTTAATTCAAAATGAGACAAACCCTTCTGAAATGTCTGAAGATTTTGCCACATTTTGTGATGAATTGGATGAAGATAGTGGGGAAATTCAAGCATGTGCATATGTGTGTGGTTTTTTGCTTAAAAACCTCAAGTCAGAAGATTGTGCATTATGCAATAAATTATTTTTAGGCGCACCTAATGAAAAACTACATTTGTTTACCCAATTTAAAGAGTATTCTTTAGTGAAAAATAGCCTTAATTACTGTTCTAAACAACTATGCTTATATGTAGAGTATTGCGCTACAGAAGTTAATACATTTTTAGAAAACTATGGTCACACTGAAAACATAAGACGAAAAATATTGTCAAAATTATACGAAACTGTGGACCATAGTTTTCTTAAATTTTGCCCAACCCACTATACGAGAAATCTGAATTATTTATCGCAAAGTATATTTTTTATATGTGTCAAAAGATTTTGTGTACTAAGAAACCGAAAGTTTAGTGAAGAATTTTCGAAAATAGCATTAAAGAAGAAAATAGATATTTTAAAACATATCTAAACTCCGGCTCCGTTGGTACGGCCACGTTTTTACTGCAACCGGATGCTTACGTGGGAAACAAATGTCTGCCCATTCTGCCTCAGCTGGGCCCCGGCAGGAGGGGTAGACCCAAAAAGTGCTGACTTGACGTTGTAAAGGGTGATTGATATGCGTGCCAAAGGGCTGACTACCAGGGATGCTGAAGAACGTGCGAAGTGGAGTAGAAAAAGTCGGAAAACGGACCCCAGGCACCGAAACGGAAATTTGGGTTGCAACCGGGATACGGCGCTTAGATGATGATGATGATGATTAAAACATCTCTAAACTCAATGTTTTCTTAGGCTTTCACAGCTATTATTTATTTTATATCTAAACTTATTATAATATGTTGGGGGAAAAGTTTCTTCGCATTTTATATGAAAACTATATATAAGCCATTTTGTTAGATGACATCTTGTAGGAAGTAACATGATCCCGATGCTGTAGAAATTTTTAATTGTTTTCTATTTTTAATGGTTAATTATATTGAATAATTGTAATATGTTTACAAACTAGGATAAAATATATTAATTGAATGAAACTGGTTTCGGCACTATTTTGTTGGGGATAGGAATTAAACTTATAAAATATGTATTATATAATTTTATTCAGAAGATGTTATTTGTATTGACAAAACCATAATTCTAATTAGTATAACCGTGAGCACCATGACTACTACTCTTGTAATTTATAAATTTAAATCATTTTAGTAAGCCTAATTTTAAGAAAGATTTTAAGTTTATATTTAGTATACGTGGATATGTATAAATGCACAGTTTGGGAAATTCACTACATTAATATAAAGATTTATTTATTTTATAAGATGTTGTTTTCTTTTCCAAAATTAATGATTACATAATGTAATTTCCCAAACTCATAAAAAGTTTTCAGATACACAAATTCTATGCCTTTGCGATGGTATTTAATTCATTAATGATACCTCTATATGAAATAAGATTGAATGATGTGCAAGAAACTTTTTATGAGTTTAATTATGAAAGACTAACATTGATGTATCAACGTCAATTAAGTTAAAGCGGCCACTTTAGCAGAATTACAAGCAATTCATTTTATTTCTTGAATAATGGTAGAATTGCAAAACAAATATTCGTAAAATGGTTCCTCATTTTCGCAGATCTGCTATTAGGTCTATTAAAAGTATGTACTATCAAAATGAAGTATCATTATACGAATATTTTGCAATTCTGCTATAATTCAAGAAATGAAATAAATTGCTTGTAAATCTGCTAAAGTGGCCACAACGCCCACTACTCTTTCAAAATTTCCCGCCGCTGGCGAAAAATATTTCGTTGGGGCCGCAATAGATGGCGTTGTTTTGTTCTTCAATTTTTTATATGGAGTTGCCATTCTTCTCCGCTAGGAGTAATAGTGTTCTGTGGTTTGTAGCTGTCGCTCGTCATGTCTTGTCGTGTGCTAAAAACTATATAGATAAATTATATTTAATTATTTTCGCCCAAAGAATATAATAATATATAGGAAATTTTCGCCTTTGAGTCCGAGAATAATGTTGAGTGTACATAATTAATACAGGATTTGTTTGTTGCCAATAGTTTCATGCTATGCAAGTGACAAATGATTGTTTATAACAATGTATTTTCCAATAGGATGGCCAAAAGTTCTGAAAAATGTTGCTGATAATCAAATTATCAAACAAATTGTGTCTAACAGGGATAAAATATTATTCGCATCGTTATGTGAGAACTCATTAACAGTATGGTTTTGTAAGGTATGTATTAATATTGACATTTCACCGGAATTTTTCAATTAGCGTTTAGATATATTGTTTCTACATACACCTCAAAGGGCTTACAAGAATAAAACTAACATTGTTTATTGCCTCATTGTAAAGTAAATTAGGCCTACTGACCTATAAACACATAATATGTGATTCCTTTTTTCTTATGAATTGTCCAATAAAAACTATTTTTTTTATTGCTGTGGGACAGCAGACAGGCAGCCCACTTAATAGTTAAAGTGAGTTACCGTCACTTATAGATGTTTACGATGCCAGGAGCACCACTAACATGCTGCCGTCCATGCAGGGGTACTGAATTCTGGTCAATCTTTGATCTTGTCATCAACAAGAAGACTTCTCATAGAGGTCATCCTATCCTCAACTGTGTGCCTCTCCTCAAGAAAGAGAATCGTCACAGATAGGCTTACAAGTGCCATAGATACATTAAGTTCTATTTTATGGCAATATTCAACAGTGTCCTGGGCTCTCAAAAGAAATCACTTTTTTATGTGAATTAAAATAAATAAGGTATCAACTTACCTTATTCCCGTGTCACAAGTTTCAGGATCTGCTCTGCAGTACATTGAACCCACGTCACTCCATAAAATTCTAAGAAATTCATCACTCTGAATTGTGTTTCACATCCCATAAAGAACTTGTGTAATTTGTATATAATTTATAATTTTTTACTTTGTGTCATATAAGTGTATATGACACAAAGTAATACTGTGATAATTCACAGGCACCCAGACATGGAATGTCTGAAAGCCATTGTACCAAGGAAGTTGCTGGCCTCTTTAGATAAAAATAACTGCTGAAAGAGATTACTTTATTGTCAGTAAAAATAATTAGGTATATTGATATGAAAACTGTGGTAAGCAAACAACTTTAGTTATGGATGAGCTGCAGTATCCAGTTATACTTGCATAACTCATGTGTGTGCTGGAAGCATAGTGTGTGGGAAAATATGTACTTCAAATATTTTATTTAAAATCCAGAAGTATAAGTAAATAACACATTCTTGCTTTTGAATGTTTCAGTTTCTATACTTTTAAATCATGGTTCTTATCCACTGGCAACACTTTTGTTAAAGCTTGAGTAAAAAATGTGTATAGTTGGGTACTTTCAAAATTTTTGATAATATCTGTGGCGCAGCGGTTATTGCATATTGGAATGCCTGTGGAGAGGTTAATTTCAGTCCTGCGTCTTGGTGTTTGTGTATAATGTGTAGTTATTCACAATAGAAAAGTATAAAAGTTGTCTAGTACCTAGCATGAGTGCTATGCTGCTCACTAAGAGATTAGACGGCAATGAGAGAATTGAAAAATATATTCTACATTGAATTATTCTGTATTTCAGCCAACTGTTCCAATTGTGTATCATCAGAGGAGTGCCGAATCTCTCCAAAGACTTGGTGTTAATGTTGGGGTGGAATGGAAGCCTGATTCGTCAATGATATGCATATCGGTACATATATCAGCTAGTTTTTACTAGTTCTAAACTATTGTTCTTTCTTTGTTTATTTTATTCATACATATATTTTGTTAAACATAGCAGTTTATTATATCCCACTGTCACTTTCACCTAGAGGGATTGGGTAGTATATCTGCTACAGTTGTCTAAGGTGAATTGCTGGCTTGCAATTAACAGTGACGTCTGTATGCAGGTTTCCTCATTATGGTTACCTCCACCATTGGTATGTGACAATGTGCATACCAATCTTTAGTTTGCACATACTAGTATATTTTTACTAATTGCTAGTTTTTGTTCTTTTTTTTCATCGATCTTCGTACAATAATTTTATGTTAGTTGGACCTAAAGCATTCATTTAGAAACCTAACTGTATAGTTGTATGCTGCTGTACTCAGCAGCTTGACTATAATTAGACAAGTACCTAACTTCTGTGCATATAGATGAAGTTAGGTCAAACACACAGCACTAACACAAATAGTTGTGTCATTGCCCATCCTCAAGCCTGCATATATATTTCATGAAAACATGCAAATGCTCGATGTATGTGTAAATTCACATTTACATGGTTCTATTTTTAATTGTTATTATCTGTAAACATTTTCCTAATAATGAAACATTGTATTTAATATCAGCCTTAGATAAGGGAGTACACAAAAAATATAAGTTCTTATACATATAAACATTTTTAATTGATAGAAATGAATACTTAAATGGCATAAATAATATGTGTAATTAAAATAAATATAGTACTTATTTAAAACAAATTTAATATGGGTTATTACTTATTAAAAATGTGAAGGTAGTTAAAAATAATTTTAAAAAGAGCTTCGAAACTAAAAAAATTGAAAGAAGTTTTAAATAAAAACTTATAACGTTTAGCTAGTACATAAAATGGTTCATTTAAATCTTTAAAGCTCTGTCTGATAAAGTTTATATTTAAAACATAATACATTAAATTTAAGTAGGACTTAGGTATGTGCCACATGTGTACTCTGTTAAAGACTTAGACATTCTTTTTGAGTAGGGAAATTAAACTTTTTTGAATAACATTTTTAAGAATATTATGTCAAAATTTCAAGTCAATCAGAGTAAAATTGACGAAGTTATGAATGAGCTTATGAATTATCAGGTTTTATTTTAAAATTTTCAATGAGTTATTTTAAAATTTTAAAGCGATTTTCTGGACGTTTGAAGACCTTGGTCATGATTACTTAAAATCTACAAAGTTGATCACTTTGATATTTTGCACAGTATTTCTAATATAATATAAAATAATTCACAGGCTATTCACAGGTTAATATTTTTTTATATAATTATTGATTAATAGCATATTTCATCTTCTAAGTGCTACCAAGAAAAAAAAAAGCTGTCGATTGTCTGATTACCCCGAAAAACATCTTTAATTAATGCATTTTGATTATTTGTTCTTTAAGATTTTTTTTATTGCTGTGGGACAGCAGACAGGCTGATGGCCCACTTAGAATTTAGCAGTTACCATCGCCTATGGGTGTTTGCAACACCAGTAGCATCACGAACACACTACTGTCCCATAAGGGTACAGGAACTTGGGCGACTAATGCCGGAACACAACACAAGGTTATTATGGCGGCATACTTAAGACCAAAGGTGGTCGCTATTCAGACAGGCTTGGGGCCTTCCACGTAGCTAGGTTGGATTGTTTTGTCGCCTTTTACGACTGGCCGACCCCGACCGCAGAGGTTAGTATTCTTTCTCCGCCCCTGCACGGATAAGATGGTTAAGGATGAATTATTTAATAATTAAGGTACTGAAACAAAAAGTACATGGAAATCATTGTGTAGTAGTAGCATATCTTTATTTCCAAAGTGAAAGCTTTAGTTGCTTTTGAGATAAAATACCTATGAAGAAGACTAGCTACTAAGAAGATGTCATAAGAAATGAAGTGGAAATTTGTGTTTAAGTTTTAAATTACATGATATTTACTGCAGACGTCTGAAGGTCATCTTATATTGTACAATGTGGAGGGATTAAGTGAGCAGACCGCATATCAACAGTATGACCCACCGACTGCTAGTTTACGGCGGGACTCGGCCGAATTATTTGTTAAGGAAGTGATACCTTCTCTCAAAATTACTCTCGTAAGTATTTTTATTTATTTTATGACTTTTTCGATACCAAAATGTTTTAATATAATATTTGTAAAAGCAATTTTATACATATGTATGTATATATAAATACAATATTATACAATTGACACAACACGGTCCAGCCCCAAGGTAGGCAGCAAAACACTTGTGCTATGGGTGCTACTAGAGGAGAAGGCACGGCTCCCTGTCGTTTAGGGTGACGCAGGTGCTGTCGGGGCACGGCTGCTTCGGCAAGTACCTGTGCCGCATAGACAGGAAGCCGGACGCTCGGTGCCACCACTGCGTCCACGGCGGGGAGGACTCGCCGAGTGTGTAGCTTAGGAGGAGCAGCGCCGTGTCCTCACAAATGAAGTTGGAGGAGATCTGTCGCTGCCGGCCGTAGTGCGGAGGATGGTCGGTAGCGCAGAGTCGTGGGACGCAGTGGTGTCCTTCTGCGAGGACGTGATGTCGCAGAAGGAAACTGCGGAACGGGAGAGGGAGATCTCGACTCCCTTCCCCGGCCGCAGAAGGCGCACCGGGCGAAGGAAAAGGGCGTACAACGCCCTTTTCCGGACCCCATAAATAGGTCCAGGGGCGAGGGACTTAGGGAAGTTCCCGCCCCCTATTCGATGGACCCGAGGTGGAGGCGCGCGCGGGTGTCGGCGCGCGCCTCTGAGGCGATGCACGGGGTAGTTAAACACCTCACTACCCCGTGCAGGAGTCGAGCCCTGGACAGACAGGGCCAGCACTAGTGTGGGGCTGCGGAAGAATTTGGATTCCCGCGGCCCCGCGCGCACGTGTGAGGAGACACCGGGGTGGTGGTTTTAGCCGGTAGGAGTCCGGCATGCCCCTCCGCCTTTCCCCAGGCGGAGGTAGTCCATGAGGATTTCCCCACCCCGTAAAAAAAAAATGGGTGCTACTAGACAACTAATATACTGCACATATACTTTTTTAGATAAATACATATTATACATAAACACTGAGACATTGGACGGGAAGCGAAACCGTGACTTCCGCAAGTGTACTGACGTGCGTTGGCCGTTACGCCTAAAGGTCCTCAAAATTAACTATACCAGTCACACAAAATATATGTTTGACAAATAATACAGCTGTGTTTATTTAGCAGTTTCTTATTCACTAAGCAGAGAACAATGTTTGTTGGACTGTTCTGAAACGCGATGTATAGTCACAGAGAAAAATTATTTGTTTCTTACTATTTAATTATTATTTATCTCAGATCTCCTAGTACTCTTGTTTTTGTTGTTTATCTGCACTGATTTTAGTTCAAAGAAGTATTAGTTTGGGATGGATTAATAACCCGCATGTGCTGCATATCTGGCACAGAGATACTGGTGTGCACAACCCGATCGCACCTGCTTAGATACAGATGGGACGGAACCCAGAACAGGGACTATTGTCTCGACCTTGGGAGAATACCATTCTCGATAAACCAACAGGTTTCCAAAGGTACTACTACATTTTGTAATATGTCATACATTAAGCAGATCAGATGCTTTCTAATAATCGTTAAAGCTAAATAATTTTGAAAATTTAATGAATTAGGCTATACAATGTCCATTAAGGTGTCCCAGGAAAATTAATTTTTTTTAACGCATACCCTCTTGATTTGTTTGAATGATGTTGAAACAATTGTAAACAAAATTTGGTTTAGGTAGAATCACAGTAACCTGGCCGACTTGCAATACTTGTTAACTACGGTGGACGTGCGCGAACTATCGATGTGCTTGTTATAAGTTGCTTTTCTCTTACAGTACACAGTTACACACATTGTTTTTGCTCGGTCAACATGTCACTACAATTACGCAGTTCTAAAAAGGATATATTTTTAATAGGTGACGATAAACATCAAATAACGGGATCAAAACTTGCTTTTAATGGACAAGTTTTTATAGTGTTGTTTTATAACATTCGCGAAGTGAATTTAACTGTAAATAAAAGTGCAACTCTCACTGTTAAGGAATGTATTATATATTGGGAAAAGGCGCGTATACCTACGAAATCTTTTCCTAATTGTGTAAAGAAAGTTTAAAATTTTTTTTGATATTGCCCACGTCGATGCGCTTCATTTGATTAAAATACATGATTATAATTCTTTTATAACGACAAAGGGAGCCAGGTCGACCGGGTCACTTAGGTGGCGTAGACAAAAAACTAACCGATAAAGAGGAAAAGACGCGCCTGAGAATTATTGAGGAAAAGAAACGGTGATCTAAATATTTTGCAGAGTCAACTCCTTCGTCATAATTTCATGATCTATTACAAAAAGATTCATCATCTGTTTCGGAAAATTTATCTTTGCAAAAAGATTTGCCAACTCAGATTGAGAGCGCGCAACCAGAAACAAGTAAAATATCTATGCGGAAAGATTTCATTAGTCCAAAATTAGTAGCAGCGCTAGACAGGTATCAATTAAGTATGAGAGATTCTGTGTATATTCTTGAAGCTACTATTCAGGCACTTGGATACAATACTGATGAATTTCCGATAAGTAAGTCCTCAATTCAAAGAATTCTCATCGAAAAGCGCAAAGAGCGCGAAAACCATAAAAATAGATTTTCATAATGAGGTGCCAGAGGTTATGACCGTTCACTTTGATGCAAAACTGTTGCATGCCTTAGTTGCCTGAAAATCAAAAGAAGAACGTCTACAGATAGTTATTTTACATGGAAATAAAGGACAATTAATTGCTGTGCCAAGATTAGAAAACTCATCAGGAAGAGAACAGGCATACACAGTTTGGGAAGCGCTTGCAGACTGGAATCTCGAAGATAAAGTTCAAATCCTTTGTTGTGATACTACGGCATCTTACACAGGTCGTATTAATGGCGCTTGTGTACTTCTTGAACAGAACCTTGACAGAGATTTGCTCATTTTTGCTTGCCGTCATCACATATATGAATTCTCTCTCTCTCTTCAATCGGTCCCTCATGGCTGAGGATCGTGACTCCGTTTGATTCCGTCAATTAGCTGTCTCCATCGATCCCGTTCTGCAGCTTGGTGGAGTGCGTGAACATATATGAATTAATATTAATTAAAAAGCGTATTTGAAGCCAAAATAAGCTAAGTGATAACAAGCCCTGATATTCCTCTTTTCAAAAAGTGATATGATATTATCCGTGATAACTGGAAAAGTGTCGACCCCAATAAAACACAGTGCTATAAAAATAAACTCGATTTGCATCTGACTGTTTCTGAAATAGAAAACATGCTCAAATTTTACCAAACTGAATTGACCAAAGATATAGTCCGAGAGCTATCGAGAACTCAGTGAAATTTTTAGGCGGAGATAAAAATAAAAATATTATGATTCGACCTCCAGGTGCCATGCACTAAGCCAGGTGGATGGCGAAAGCGATTTATGCCCTAAAATTAACACTTCTTAATGCTCAACTGAAAATGGCGAACAAGGATAAAGAAGCACTGTTAGATGTTTGCTTGTTCATCGTGACATCCTACGTCAAGCCGTGGCTTCAATGTATTTTGGGTGTAAAAGCACCTCATCAGGATTTGTGCTTTTTGAAGTGGATGAAGGCTTACGGAAAAATCGATAAAAACATCTCGAAAGCAGCTTTACAGAAATTAAGCCAGCATATATTGTATTTAACTGATGAAGCAGCTGCTTTATCATTGTTTGACGACGATGTAGATCGAGGAATTAAAATAAAAATGGTTGAAAACTTAACCTAAGAGAATCCATTGAGTCATGGTAAATGCTACATTCCATTCAAAGAGGAACTCTGTGGGTCCTTGTATGGTAAGTTTTATCAATAAATACATTAACTGTTCTTTTTATTTACTATTTTGTAAGAAATTGGTATATTGTATTTCTTTTTTTATTTCAGATAAAAACATATACGACTTTGTTTCAATGAAAAGTCTTTGTTCACCCGGCTTCAAATTGATGATAGTTTTCTGCACGAAGAAACTTCTTTGTGGCCAAATAACGCTGCGTTTCAAGATGCCAGGAAGAAGGTTTCAGTGCTGAGGGCAGTCAACGATACAGCTGAAAGAGTGATCAAGATGATGCAAGAGTTTCATGGCTTAATCACAGTCGAAGAGAAATAAAAGCAATTTTTATTACGCTGCGTACAAGAACACCGGAAGATTTATCCTGAATGTAAAAAAAACTAAAAAGAAAATTTGTAGAATAATGTTTTTTATCTATAAAATAATAAACAGTAATATGTTTCGGATATATTAGTGTTTCATTTAATCGACAACTCGAACTTCTAAAAATTGTCTATGCTAGCCTGATACAAAAATTAATGTCTTGTGTTTGGGATAAGTCGGCATGGGTTACCGTTGTCCAATCGCTTTTATATTTTATATTCGCATATTTAGAGTCAAGCAGAAAAATATTAGGGGTTATGCGTATTAAATTTCGCGAAAAAAATCTTCCCTTGTACCTTGGGGCACCCTAATGTCCATAAGTTCCAACCGTCTTCCATCTATCTTTATTTATATTAAACTCTTTTTGTCATTTCTTTATTAACCGCCGAAAAAAACGGAGGAGGTTCTCAATTCGACCCGTATATATATTTTTTCTTTTTTTATATACATTATATACTTTTTACAGATTAGTAAGATTTTAAAAATTCTTTTTTTATTGGAAAGGGTATATACCCTGAAGTTGGTCCCATATAAATTTGGGAAAAAAATTCCAGCCCTAAGGGTACGAAAAGAGAATGATTGATTGTTCACTCACTGATTATATCTATGACAACGCATAACTTTTGACAGAATTGATTTATTTAAGCATGTAGTAAATAGTGGATTATGGCCACAAAAAATTATAAAATACCAACTTTAACAAAAAATTAAACCGCTGAAAAAAGTGGAAAGCAAAAAATAATAAACCTTCTTTTTATTACTAAACCTTAATAACTAAGTTCTTAAACTAATGTAAGTATACCTAAGTAATTTTGAGTCGGCGCTAAACAAGCAAATTAATAAATAACGTAAAGCGTGATGCGTGGCGTCGGCGCAGCGTGACACGCCCCTTCGCCGGAAAATGCCGAGCGTTTACGAAGTGAATGTTACCGAGACAGCACACACGTGAGGGCACTGGCGCCGATTTAAAATTACTTAGGTATACTTACATTAGTTTAAGAACTTAGTTATTAAGGTTAAATAATAAAAAGAAGGTTTATTATTTTTTGCTTTCCAGTTTTTTTAACCACCGATACAGGATTACATTATAGATTGACATATACAAAATCATAGATTATTCTTTTTTCTTTTAACATAGACTGATATTCTAACTCCAACTAATATTAATTACTTTATTTACATATTAGTAAATATTTGTTTTAGCTTAACACTTACTCATATGATCTCTGCAGATTTTTAATTTTAATAATATTTTCTTAATATTGTACTTGTTGAGATAGTTTTTGGTGTCTAATAGCAGACGAGCTGACCGCTCACTTAGAAATCAACGACCGTCGCCTTTGAATGTTTGCGACGCCAGCTGCTGTCCACATAGGGGAACTGGAACCTGGGTTACTTATGCCGGAATATAACATAAGATTATTATGCCACCTTATATAAGACCGCAGGTGGTCGCCATTTAGTCGGCCTCGGAGCCCTACTACTTAGCTTTAGTTGTTTTGTTGCCTTTTACGATAGGTCGCCCCCGGCAGCTGTGGTTAGTTTTCTTACACCGCGCCTGTACAGAAAACAAGTTGGGATTGGACGAAAAATTAGATTAGAAAGAAAACTTTTTAAGCAATTTGACATTGATTTTTCATCGTATTTTAATGAGATGGTGTTCTTTCTTTCTCTATAATAATTAAAAAAACTACTTCTAATTTTGAGTGTATATTTTTTGGTCATTTTGTTTTACCTTTGTAGGAGTATTTATTGGGAAGCGAGAAATTTATTTGGGGGACACACAAAGCAAATTACAGTGTACGGCATAACTGATTTAATCTATCTACCCACTATTGCTGGATATTAATTAATCAATTACCAATTACTTTCAGCTGAACCAATATTAGAAGACAACGTTCACGTGAACGATATTGAATACTCACCTTTGGTTTGTGGCTTTGGCATCACGTTGAACGACGGCCGCGCTGCTTACCTCACGGCGCCCAATCTCAAATTTGATCCCAATGTGAGTATTTTTTTTTTATTAACAAATACATATTATACTTTAGTTGTATTGCATTTGTAATAAAACTATAAGTTGGCTCAACGGCTTAAGCATGTCGGAACGCTGGCGGAGGAGAATTCAATTCCCGTCTCGAGTTTGGGTGTTTAAATATGTATTTATTTACAAAAGAAAAGTATATTAGTTGTCTAGTACCCGTAATGCAAGCACTCTGTGATGTGAACTGTCACAGTATATTTGCAATTTATTATTATTAATGTTATTTATAAACTAGACTTAATATTAATTTTGCTTATATTTTACGGGAAAATATCAGATTTTATTGGAGACCGATTTAAGGGTAAGGGACTGTTTATACTGGCTAGAAAAGTAAACAAATTGACACTAAAAATAATGTATTTTAAGTAATTAGTGCTAAAACAATTTAAAGTAAATTATACACGCATCTTTAAAACGCACAAACACTGCTAATTACTATTTGATTATTTTGAAAAACGTAAGTAGTGTACTGAAGTCATAGATAGGTCCGCTCAAATGTAATTATAATTATTATACATCTAAACCAGAGGTTCCCAGACATTTTTTCTCATAGACAACTTTCAAAATTTAGTTGGTCGCGGTGGATCCCCTGCTACATTTCTACCATATTCCCAAAACTTGACAAAAAATGTGAAGATTAGATCTTACTATGGAAATTTGCGTTGTGGCTGTGTTCCAACCACGAATTAAGTTTTCGACAAACAGTGAGGATTGACTGCTTAATTAATTGTAACAAACGAGTAACGTTTATCCTTGGTATTCGTATTAATGTTGGTGAAGAATCAAACAGGTTCATGCAAGATTGCAAGCACACACACACCACAAGTCGTATTTCGTCCCTTTGCACGTCTGAACAAGCGTTGCGGATGGCGGCAGTGGCAGTGGCGGCGCTTTGCAAGTCTCGACACGTACTAAATATGGAATATGCAAGTTTTTAAAAGTAACAGTCGCTGAGCTTCTTAAAATATTATCTGCCTACATTGATAGATGAATATTTTAGTTCTACACTATCGAAAGCAAATACATTTTCGTGGACCCCTTACGAATTGTGAACTCCCTTTTTTTTGTCACGCCAACATAGACCCCCGTCGAGTCTCACGGGGGTCCACCTAGAGACCACTTTGGGAACTAAGGCTACAAACCCTAATTAATTTGGGTACAAGTATTTGTATAGAGATCTGGCTAGTTTTCCTGAGTTGAATGAAACCTGGGGTTTGTTAAGAGATAAAGAGTAAAGAAGATATACCGCTATATAATTTGTATAATCAATTTATAGGATTTTGTGTAAGCGGCGGCGTGAATAAAAGTCCGTATAGTATCCCGTTTCTATATATTATACGTGTTACATGGTTTTAACTTATGTATTAAAACTAAACTAAGTACAATTATATGCTTGCGATGCGAATCCATGGAGGCGTGTATTCTGTGCAAAGTGCATGTGCGTACTGTCTCCCTGTCGGGACTCTTGGGTCGGGAGCTTACCGATGCAGGGGAGCCTCTCGCAAGTGTTGTCAGTCGGTTATCGAGTGGCCCACCACCGGCGAGAGTATGTATTATGCGTTTCAAATAAGAATAGGATCGACTTTGCGCCATGTTGTGACGTCATGGCTGTCAATTCGAATCAGTTGGGTAGGGTCAGCAAAACAAGATATTTTTTAAATATAATTTATTTACGAATCATGAACTAATAATTTTTAATTAGAATTGACCTCTTTCGCTCATCTCTGCATCACTGACTGAGTGGTCACTGTCGTCATCATTACCATCATCATAATTGTTGCATTCCCCTATAAAATAAAACATGGATTAATGTAGGTTTTTAATATTTATTCCACCAATTGTTGTTTAAAATAAAATTGGGTATGTCACCTGTATTTATGATAAAATTTAATCAGAATCTAGCCGTTCAATTCCACTCATTTCGGCATCACTGTCTGTGTAGTCACCGTCGTCGTCGTCATCATCATCATCATCACTGCTACTTTCCGCTATAAAATAAAACTTGGATTAATTTAGGTATTTAATATTATAATTCAGCAACTTCTACCTAAAATAGAAATAAGCATTCTGTTACCTGTATTTATAATAAAACTAAAGTTATCATTCAATTCGTTTCACACGGTTAATTTCCTTCTTCCAATCGTCGCTCATAATTGAAGCAATTACTTCTAATACTCTCAATTTGGCTTTACACTTGCTTCACGTTTTTGTCTGCCACCCTACGCTTAATTAAGTGCCAAATGTACTCAATTGGATTTAAGTCGCAATTGTAGGGTGGCAGCCTCAAAACTTCAAAACCATGCGAGACGAAAATATTATCAATAACGTAGTTTTTTTGGCGGTTTGTGCCTTTTTATTATTTGGTAAAGTTCCGCTTTTGTGAAGCATTCCTCATATTCAATGTTTTTTTCTGATAGCCATGACTGCATTTCTGCTTTTTTAGTGGTCATATTTGGGGGCGTAGATGTTTCCATGCTGTAGTAAGGAGCATTATCCATGACGATTATTGCGTTTTTAGAGAGATTAGGTATTCATCTTTCCTTGATCCATTTAGTGAAGTTTGCACCATTCATTTCGTCATGATAATCACCCGTTTTTAACTTCGATTTAAACATAAATAGCGCCCCGTCTATGAAACCGTGTTCACCTCCAGTGTTAGTGATAATCCACCGACGTCCTGCGCTATCATTTTTTTAACGCCAGATATTGTGCTTGTCTGCCAACATTACTTCACTGTATAGTGAGCATGAATCCAGGTTTCATTTAGATGAAACTCGTTATCTATTTAGATAGATAACGAGTTTTTTTATCAGCCCCCAGCGCATCATTACGACGAATACGTCTCAAATATTTTGAACGCGAGACTTTAATGTTAGACCTTTGTATAAGAGCCAATTTATTGCTCAGACACTTTTTAAATTTGTATCCCAGTGACTCCACAATTACTCGTCTTAACGTTGCTTTGCTACCTGGAAACTCTAAGTTCTCCTTTGGGACAGCAAATATTTTATTTAACGTAGGAATTTCTTTTCTCACCGTATAGATCGAATCTATTATGTTGTGCAGAACAGCAATTTCAAAGCTATCGCAAACTACTGATTTACCCATGATTTTTATTTTTGGTGTCGTTACCTTGCTGCAGTTAGCTTGCGCATTTCTCTTCTCGCGTCGCATACGTGTCAAAGTATTTTTATTAATACCAGTAGCCAAATGAACTCGCTCGGCCACTTGTATTTTGTAGGGTTTGAAAATGTTTGCGTACATTTCGCGAGTCTAACTTATATTTCCATCTGGTCCAGAGACAATGCTTGCTGCCTTCAATTGTTGCATTAATTCTAAATTGTGCTGTTTCTCGCTCTCAAAGTATTTGTCTACATTGGAGACAATCTCTCGAGCTCTCCCATGCAAAACAGCGCCTCGTTTACACAGCACACAGTCAGCGAGACAAAAACAAATAACAAATTTAACAAGAAACAACAAACAGAATTAACAAATAAAACAGTAGCACTCCACTAGTACATGTACTCGACGAGGCACACCAACAACGACAAGATGGCGGCTGGCCTCTTCTTTACTTTCTAGTGAATTGTTGCCAACAATGAAAATAAGAAAAAGAAATAGTTTTTTTTAAATAATTATGACTAATTAATTTAGACGTTTTTTCACTTTGAGTAACTGAGACTCAATAAAACCAAAAACCATTATTGATACGCAAATAAGGTTTCGTTATAAACCGTACTTTTCAAGTGACATTTAACAGATAAAGGACATTGACGTTCCTATTCTTATTTGAATTGCATTGTTCGCTACAAATTGAACTAAAAATGAAGTGTTATTTATTTAATATAAGTAATATTTACACTAATAAACCATAGTCAAGCAAATAAAATTGTATGTAAGAAAATCAAGTCTTCCGCTCTATCATATCTAGCAGACTATATTACTATATTTTGCGATTCTGTAAGTTTTAATTTAAAAGCGGCGCTACTTAGCGGATAGAGCAAAAAGTGTTATTGTTTCGTACAGTAGCGCTAATATAATTACTGTGTATGGTCTGATCCATGCTATGTTTAATTCGTATTACCTGTACAACTTGTAATATTAGATATATTTGACAGCACATGTACAGCTAAATATAATAGCTTAATTCGCAAAGATCTAAAGCCGTGTTTAATTTTTAGGCTGTCCAAGGAATCTGGGCGCAGAGTATTGACGACGCGACGTGTGCCAGGGTCAATCATAAGTTTAGACTCATCGCTATTGGAAGGAAAAAGTAAATTTATTTTTAAGTATCTTTTTTAACTCTAAATTTTTTAAATTATAATTGAATGTGGTATAATACTTATTTAACAACTATCACAATATGTATCAGAGGAAATTTCTAATTTGTCAAATAATGTTCTATTGCTTAAAACATTTTTCGATGATGATATTATTTTTTTATTGCCCACGAAATGACAGATAATGAATAAAATTCAGGTGCATAATACCATGTTTATTTGTATTTAATAAACTCTAAAACGATCCAATCTTATTTGACAAAGAAAACTTTAAGAACTAGAATACAAACCTGTTTGATTTCTGGTATAGTCGGGTGTAACAATATGCTATATTCTGTTTACTTTATATAATTATGTTATTCACTTATATTCGTTGGTAATTTTTTTTGTACAATAACATTTATTATGTTTATGAAATGCAAAAATTAACCTTTATAAAATACTCAACAGCTTCGAGCTCTAAAGTAATATCTTCGGTGTAACCGAAATTGAACTTTTCTATGAAGAACTTAAACTTTCAAAGAGCATATTTGTTGCATAGGATTTTAGGATATTTCATTATAGTTCTCAGGTGGATGTTTTTACGATAGACGAAGCGACAGGGGGGCTCGAGTTGTCGCATACGATGGTGCTCAGCTCGAAGGACTTCCCCGGGGATCCGGGACCAGTGAAGTGTGTGCGGTAAGTTATCAAATCTGTTTTCGCTCTACTAGTTGTTATTTATTAATAGAATAAACTATGTAGCAGTACGTTTTATGGAAGGCCATTACAGTTTTGTGATTCGTCGAAATTGTTTAAACCATAATACACATTGAGGATAGAGCGGAAGGTCTGATATATTTTTCATAAAATACTATGATATACTTTGATAAAACCCCTAAAAATGATAAATATTTTATGTTTCTTAAATTATCGAATTATTTTGTCTCAATTTGGCTATTGAAGTCATCTATGAATCTGTTGTAACGTAATGTAGCGAAACTAAAAAAAAATGAAACCTAAAGTGACATCCAATCATTAATAAGGTGTTACTGATTACTACAACTAAAATGCATTCAACAGCGGCTGGTCGTAACGATACAATTAATTTTCCCCAGTATAAATAACATTAATTGTTATATTACTAATAATAGGCCTTTATTCTGAATTACATAATTTCCTCGCTTCTCTAACTCAGATCATGTTCCTAGTGCCTGTTGGCAAAGGCCTAAATACCTACAATTTTTTTTAAATATACTTGATATATTATTTATTATTATATTACTTAACAACTAGAGGAGAGGTAGAAAAGATGGATGGACGTAAAAGATGATATGGTAATAAAAGGTGTGGATGTTCAGATGACGGCTAATAGAGGAGAGTGGAAGGAAAGAACATAGTGTGCCGACCCCACATAGTTTGGGATAAGGGCAGGAAGGAGATTACTGAACAACTATCCGTGCATTTTCTAATAAAAGTTTTACAACTGATATTAAGTACAATATCGACGCTTCAAAAACAACTTTTAAGCGATGACTTTTTATTTTCTGTTGGATCATTTCAATCTAACAATTTATATAAATATAATATTTCTATATATTTGAACCTCAAATCACTTTCCTGGAAAGTTCCAGAAGTTAAAAACTCAATGTCGCTTAGTAAAGGTTGCCTTTCAAACGTCGATATAAACTCAATTTAACCGCCACGCGTCTAAACTCTTTCTTCACGACCTCTGTTTTTGTAGTCACATTAAGACAGCTTAGCTAGTAAGCTTGATATAAGAAATGTTATATATTTAAATGTAGATGGACAGCGGATGGTAGAGCTGTAGCAGTCAGTTGGGAGAGAGGCGGTGTGTCTGTGTGGAGTACGTTTGGCGCGTTGCTTATGTGCTCTCTCGCGTGGGACTATGGCCTTAGTCAAGATCTAAGTAAACAAAACCCTCTCGTTGTGTCTAGTTTGGTGAGTGTGGTTCTCAGACATTTGTTATAGAAGGAAAAACCTCTTAAGTCGTAACATTTGTTTGGGCATTAAAATTAAAAATATTAAATCAAACAATTACTTAAAAACGATTATTTAAAATTTAACTTTATGTTGAATTGTTACTCGATGGCTACGCCCACCCTCTTTAAAATGTAATTTTTAAGCAGTTAGCAACTAGCAGGCGTTTTACTTAAGCTATACGCGTTCCCAAATAACGGATAAAATTTTAATCATTTATAAGCACTTACTAAGTTCACTGTAGCTAGAGATATTTTTACTACAATAATGCTATATGGATGGTCCTTCGAGCAGAATAAAAGAGCGTCTGCCTTTTCCAAAACTATGTAGTTACTATGATGTAATAAAGTATTAAATTAATAGTTTAATGAGTCCCGTCGTAACTTTTGGGCTTTTAGTCTCGCTGAAGTTGTTCCTTCTATTTACTTCTGTTGATTAATAAAGCATATAAAAAGGATTACGGATGGGCACCGCTTTAAACGATGCGAACAAATTATAACAATGGACTTCGCACTCCAAAGTGATTCAAGCACTAACGGTATAAATCCACTTGTAACACGTGATATTATATTGGATTATTATTGTAAATAATACGCAACTGAGTAAAAGTAAAAAAAATACTACCTAAATCAAGGAAACCATTGTAAAGTATATAAAAAAAAATCTATTTCTATTATTATAGGAACGCTTGCTTAAGCACGCACACGTACCCACGCGCCTACACGCATACAAACACACACAACATATGCACTCGCACACACGCTAAATAGCAAATCGATTTTTTGTAATCTAAGTTACAAATGTTATTTAAAAACCTGTTAATAGCCTTATTATTTGTGTGTACTATAGCATAATGTAGTTTATGCTACGCTGTTGGTTTTTGAGCCGCCGAGATGCTACGTCGCTCATATAGGTGTGGGTGCTCCGGTGGCCTACTCGACACCACCGGTAGTCCTCCTCCCCCCGAGTTTATGCCGGGTTGAAGAGGCTAACCACGACGCCCCTGCCTGCACAAAGGGTAGAAAGTCCAGATTGATTGGTTTACATTTTAATATCTAACATACACAAAAAATCTTATGCCACCTAGATTACAATAAAACCACGTTTTTCTAAAGTTATTTATTGTCTTAAATAGGAATGGGCGACGGAGGGTTATCAGCTGTGGATGGTGAAAGAGGAAGCAGAGTTAAAGACAAATTTAATACAATTGGACTTTGTTAAAAGCCCACTAAGTGTTAATCCGTGTATGGTAAGTTTTTTTATCGATCTACGTTAAATATCTTTGCTATTTTGTTTTGCTCGATAGAAGTGTCAACCTAACCAGCCAGCCGGGTTGTAGATTTGGGATAGATGGGATTACAGAGATTGTCTAGGGCCTCTGTAAAAACCAAGATAAGTTGAATCGAATATATTCATTTTCGAAGACTTATGGTACAAAAAAGAAACTGGCCACAATCAAAGTACAGTCCAAAGTGAAAGTTTGCAACTATGGATGAATATTTTAAATAAGTATAGGACCAAACTAGCCTGAGTTTGTAATTCCGCGATTCAACTTTGAAGTGTTAAATTCCAAAATTATAATTACATTCTGGTTTCAAATGTATCTTTATACAAATGTTTCTATAAGGTGATTAATATTGTCTAGTACGAATGTATCCTTGTATATTGCTCGTAGTTGTTATGATTTGACAGCGACACCTTCACAGCTATACATGACATACGAGACGGACATGTGTTTTGAGCCAGACGAAACACCTCAACATACCAGTTATGCTATTATTATCCTTTAATGCGTAAAAGTAACCTCATTCTGGAAAAGCATATGCTTGAACCGGATGAGGTAAAAACGCTGCAAGCTTTGCTAGGAGCACTCTGCTTGTGTGATAGATACTAGGATGGATAGACTAGAATTGCCACCAAATCCACATAAATGAATAAAACAATTCCTTGTATTACTTGAAAACTTTGATCACAAGAGGTTTTACAAACACAAGTCACAGAAACCACATGCAAATATATGGGTATGGCTGGCGGCTTTCTTTAATATGTGTTATTCGGGATAACTTTTTTCGTAAATTATATCAATTCATGTATATTTTTAGAGCAATCAACGCCATCTATATCTTCAAGCTGATGACAAACTGTACGTGAATTTAGAAGATAACTTAACCAAACAAACCAAAATATCAATAATCGATTCATCCGCGGAGGTGTATCAGGGAGAGAACGGGTTGCAAGACCAGACGAATTTAGAACTTGAGAACAGTACAAATTATAGGGAATTTGTGGATGATAATGAATGTAGGAAACAGTGGATTGTATTACCGCTGCCGGCCACTTATATTGCCAGCAATTGGCCTTTAAGGGTGAGTCGAGAACTTTTTTATTTTCAGATGATTTAAATTAAGTACGAATGTTTTGTACAAAGATAAGTAGGATAGTCACCTAATAGTATAACGAACTGAAATAATTTACTAATGCTAGTTTATCGTTGTAAAAGAT